>CM065810.1:17836357-20336357 GCA_033398695.1 Orobanche coerulescens
TTCCAGACAGACTCAATCTCGTCCGAGATACTAATTATCACATCAGTCGCAACATAGGCATCAGCACTAGCCTTCTGGCTCTTGAGGGCAGCCATTACACGCTCCAAAGCTGAAATTGTAATGAAATAAATAAGTATAAATAAAAAAGGGTGAGGTGGGAGCCTAAAATCCGACTCAAGGGCTTCTACGGGCATACATAACTCTCTTGTATAATGACAAGGTCTCTCAGCCAGTTCGTGAAACATGGCCTCGTAAGGGCCCCGGATCTCGAAAGCTTTAACTACGAAGTCAAATTTCTTTTTAGCCAAAATGCACTCTATATTATGCGCTTCTAAGTATACAGTGGTAGGGTGCGTCTCCCTAAACTCGCATAAAATTTCGCGCCAATCTTTAGAATTACAATATGCAAGAGTGGATTCAAGGTCCTTACCTGAAGGCTCATTTTCTTGAGATAAAGAAAATGAGTCAAGAACATATGAGTCCTCCATTTGAAATGTAACAAATAGAAAATTTCAGAAGAAGCTGTTGCTCCTACCAGTAGGGGAAAATGGGAGAAATATTGCACTTACCTACTACTGTCAGCGAAAGGAAAGTAGAGGCCTGCATATAAGACAGGCGGGTCCCGCAAAGATTTCATATGCAGCACTCAAAAAAAAAGAGGACGGATGATGTGGAGCCTGCAGGCCACAATCGGGCGGGTCCCGCAGCATTGCATAAAAAAAAGAGGGCGGCTGATGTGCAGCCTGCAGGCCACAATCGGGCAGGTCCCGCAGCATTGCACAAAAAAAAACTCTTTCTGATATGCATGCTTGTATATTAATTATTGCATAGGGATGTGTTCCTTCAATTCGTATAAGTCCGATCAGACTCAAATAATTTATGAAAGTTCAGTTAGTCTTCGATAATTAGTTTGAGACAAACTCGAATAAATTTAATTTAAGCTCAGTTCAGGTCTAAGTTCTGAATGAACCAAAAAACGTAATTTTAAGAAAATAAATTTCTTAAAAATAGGGGGTAAATGTAGTGGACTAGGCTATGTAGCCCAATAACAAATAGATAAATATCAAAATATTTATTGAGGTATTAAAAAGCTCAAATTAAAATTTAATTAATGAGGCCCAGAAAATAATTAAGAGGCCCAAGTCCTTAAGAGGATTCTAGAAGGTCCAAGACTCCTACATGACTTAAGAGTCCCGGAAGGTATAAGACTCCTACGTAATTTAAGAGTCCCGGAAGGTACAAGACTCCTACTTAATTAAAGAGTCCCGGAAAGTACGAATCTCCTACTTAATTTAAGAGTTCCGGAAAGTACGAATCTCCAGAATGATCCCAGAGATAAGTCTTTCCTAATAGAATCTCCTTCTTCTGCAAGGACTCCTAACCCTAATTAACTCATCAGGTAATCCTATATATATGGGTCTCCACCCCTCATTCCAAGTACGAATTCCCTAGCTATTCTCTCTCTATATTCAAGTTATTATAATCTCGTATAGACACTTACTCTTATGCCGGAGTCCCTGACGAGGACCAGACCCCCGTCGGGTTGCAGGTACACTGCTGGAAGACGGAGGAGCTGTAGGAAGAGGTGTCCCTTATAATAGCTCGAGTTAAGATACGACGACATTAAATTCTCAAGAGGTATCATTAATTACAGTCTATTTGTATTATATGAATTTTGCACACGCAACAATAAAAAATGAGGTAGATTATGAATATATTTTTTTGGGAAATCCGAAAAAGTCCGAATATTTTGAGCCAGTTTACGATTTAGCCTCAAATTATTTTCTTTTACAAAAAAAGACAAGATACCGACTATTGTTATCACTTTGACCCTTTTTTCCGGTAACCCTTTATTTAACTGGTTTTCAAGATGGAAAAATCTCCGAAAAAGTCCCAATGTTTTGTGTCAGTTTACGATTTAACCCCAAATTATAATTTTTACGAAAAAAGACAAGATGTCAACTATTGTAATCACTTTGACCCTTTTTTCGGTAACCCTTTATTTAACTGATTTCCAAACTGAGTTGAATGTCACATCATTAAATAAGAGGGCCATGTGGTCTATCATGTGTTATTTAAGCAGAAAGGTTAGTCATTAAAACTCTAACACACAAAGAAGGTCGAGGAATGGCTTCTTCATCCTCTGTTGGAAGCAGGAATGGTACTCGGCCAAGAAGGCAAGCTTTACGGACAAGATGTGATTGTGAAGATCCTGTTGGCAAGTGGACATCATGGAGTCCCACAAACCTTGGAAGAAGATTCATACGGTTTAAATGACAAATATTTCTGCTTAAATAACACATGATAGACCACATGGCCCTCTCATTTAATGACCTGGCGTCCAGCTCAGCTTGAAAACCGATTAAATAAAGGGTTACTGAAAAAAGGTCAAAATAATTACAATAGCCGATATATTGTCTTTTTTCGTAAAAAAAATATTTTGGGGCTATTCCGTAAACTGGCCCAAAATATTGAGACTTTTTCGGAGATTTCCCCATCTTGAAAACCGGTTAAATAAGAAATTACCGAAAAAAAGGGTCAAAGTGATTACAATAGCCGGTATCTTCTCCTTTTCATAAAAAAAATTAATTTGGAGCTAAATCGTAAATGGCCCAAAATATTGGGTCTTTTTCGAAGATTTCCTATTTTTTTCTATCATAATGTGACAAGTGTTATAAAATCGGATATTTTATCACTTCACAATGTATATTATATTTATATATATATATATTGTAATATATATTACTACAATATAAGCATAAAGGAGGATGAAAGAAGATGAAGAAATTGAGCTTATATTAGAATGAATTGTATCTACAAAGCTCTACCAAAGAGGTCTATTTATAGCTCAAATTTACATGCTATATAACAAATTAATATTATTTATTATACAACACACTTGTCTTTATATTAGATATTTCAATCCAATAATTAATTGAATTATTGATTGTTGATCCCACATATCATTATTGACGATGTTATAACACTCCCCCTTTGAAATATCTTATATCATGATATCTCATTTGGGAGTATCACAAGCTGCCTCGTTAAAAACCTTATTAAGAAAAACCCAGTGGAATAAAAACTTAATAAGGGAAAAAGAGTACAGTTGTATGCTCCCCCTCAACCCAGCATGGGTAGTTCTTCTTTAAAGATATCGAAGATGATGCATTCCAATATTCTGAATGTGTTTCTTGAAAACATTCATAGGGAGTGATTTTGTGAAGAGATCTGCCGCATTATCACAAGATCGAATATATTGGATGTCGATCTCTTTATTTTTTTCAAGTTCTTGAGTGAATGCGAAGAACTTTGGGGGGATATGTTTGGCTCTATCACTTTTGATGTAGCCTTCCTTCATTTGAGTAACACACGCAGAGTTGTCCTCGTATACTATTATTGGGCCATTATTGACTGGCAAGCCTAATGTTTCTTGAATATGTTGTGTTACTGATCTTAACCATCTACATTCTTTACTTGCTTCATGAAGAGCTATTATCTCAGCATTGTTTGAGGAAGTAGTCACGATTGTCTGTTTTTGAGATCTCCAAGATATTGGAGTGCCTCCATATGTGAATACATTAGAATTATGTTGATCAGATAGATTACCTGTATCTGCATAGCCAAGCAAAATTGGTTTTGCATTGTTAGAATAAAACAAATCAAGATTAATCGTACCTCATAGATATCTAAATATATGTTTTATTCCGTTTCAATGCCTCTTAGTAGGACATGAACTGAATCTTGCTAGTAAATTTATTGCAAAAGCTATATCTGGCCGTGTACAATTAGCAAGATACATGAGGGCTCCAATTGCGCTAAGGTATGGTATTTCAGGACCAACTTCCTTTTCATTTTCTTCCTTTGGTCAGAATGGATCTTTTTCAATATTAAGTGTTCTGCCGACCATTGGGGTACTCAAAGGTGTTGCTTTGTCCATGTGGAATCTTTTCAATACCCTTTCTGTATAATTTGATTGGTGTACTAATATTCTATTTTTAGTATGGTCCTTTTGTAGACCAAGGCAGAATTTTGTTTTTCCCAAATCTTTCATTTCAAATTCTTTCTTTAAGTAATTCATGCTTCCAAAATTTATGCATTAGTTCCAATGATATTCAAATCATCAACATAGACAGCAATGATTACAAATCCGGATGTTGTTTTTCTTATAAAAACACAAGGACAAATAGGTTTATTCACATAGCCTTCTTTAATCAAATATTCACTTAATATGTTATACCACATGAGTCCAGATTGTTTCAATCCATATAAAGATCTCTGCAATTTAATTGTATAAATTTCTCTGGGTTTCGATGCCTCAGGCAACTTAAATCTTTCTAGAATTTTCATATATATATATTAGCATCAAGTGATCCATATAAATATGCTGTAACAACATCCATGAGATGCATATTAAGATTATAAGATACCGATAAACTAATTAAATAACGAAAAGTAGTGGCATCCATAACAGGGGAATATGTTACCTCATAATCAATCCTAGGTCTTTGTGAAAAATCTTGTGCAACAAGACGATCCTTGTGTAATGCCCGGATAATTATTGTGTATTTATCTTGTAAGATTCAACTTTGTGATGTTATTATTCGGAGGTTGGTTTCCCGTATTTCGTATCCTTACGTTTTGGTATCTCCAGCATTCTGCATGCATGGTTCTGCACGTGTTAACGTACGCTATCAGGCGTCCATAACGTACGCTAAGACTGCAGTATTACGTACGTTATCTGATGTTGTTAACGTACGTAAGCTAAGTCAAGTTACGATCGGATAAGGGTCGGCGTGTAGGGGCCAAGGAAGGGGCCGGGGAAGATTTGTATGATTTCCGCGTGAACCTGGACATAGGCATTACGTACGCTATGGTGCATGTTTTACGTACGCTAAAGACATGGACATTACGTACGTAAAACCCTTGTGATTACGCACGTAAGGAGATGGCGAAATCAGGCCAGTGAGTTTTGGTCAGACGACTACGTACGCTAAAGTTAGGGTATAACGTACGTTAAGTTTGTTACGTACGTAAGGTTAATTGCATAACGTACGTAATGCCCAGAATTCTATTTATAGACCTCGACCTTATTTCATTTCTCACCTTTCCTTTGGCCGATTTTTCATGTTCTGGAGATCTTTCATCACCTCTTATCCTTCATATCATCTTCTGAGACGATTCTTGGGAAGCTTAGGCCTTGTAGATTGGTGTTCAAGCTTCCAGTGGTAGAGTTTCTTCAAGTTCTTCATTGTTCGTCAATTTATTGAGGTATGTGATCCTTCACCAACTAATTTAGCATGATCTTAGTAACGTTTTGGACCTGTTTTGAGTAGACCGAACTAGTTATCTTCTTGAGGAGCCTTTCATCATGGTTTAGAAGATTAAATTCAACTATTTTTGATTCCTCTTGGTTGTTGTAATCGTTGAGCAAACCTTCTAGTGATTAGACTATTGATTAGTGCATCTTAAGATTGTAAAACCAATCATATCTAGTTTTCGAAGATTATCTTAGTTCATGAGAATGTTATGATCGAACATTTCGGTGAAGAATTAATGGATTGAACTTAAGGAGTTATTCGTAGAAGGAGAGGATATTGAAACTAGTGAACAAGTCTTTATGGTGATTCATCGAAGTTCGGATATCTTGTTATAATAGAACATGATTAGAATCCTCCTAGGATGAATTCCATGTTATGTTGTACCAATCAACCAAAGAAATTGTGTTGGAACTTAGAAAGTATTCCGTTGAGCTATTGCAAGGACGAATAGCGTAGTATAGGTCCAACCAAATTGTGTTAGGGCAGAATAGTCCATCGCCTTGATAGATGCATCATGCCTTTTTATGATTCATTTGATGATTTGAACGATTATCCGGAACCATTAGTTATACCGACGTTATTGTTCAATGAAGGTTTGCATTCTGATGAGCCGACCAAGTGGGAATTCTCCGAACGGATTGAAGATTATTGATAGTAGAAATTTTTGTCGCCATTTGTTGAGGCAAGTATCGTATTTTGAAAGTTTGTGAATAATTGATGAATTTGATCATGCATATGGTTTATTTGTGTTGTTGACATGGGATTAGTTCATTAAATTGTCATGACATTTGCTATCGATTTAATGTACATTCATATTGATGAACATGTCGATTTTCTTGCATATGTATATGCATAGTTGTGTTATGTGTAAGTTGTGATGATCCGAAGGGATCAAGCGATCTATGCTAAGGGCGCTGGATCGGATGTCCACCTCGTGTTGGTCCGACGGGATCATCTTGGGATCTAGGCTGAGGGCGCTGGATCATTGGACGGGTTTTTCCACCTCGTGTTGGTCCGACGGGATCATCTTGGGATCTATGCTGAGGGCGCTGGATCGTTGGAATACCCATGATGTGTTGATTGAATCTTGTGGATTCGTATTGTTGGATTCTGGTAGCGGAAGTCCGTATTGTGTATGTTTTTATGCATTGTCGTTTGCATATTTGTGTGTTCCGATACTTGTACTAGCATTGTTTTGCTAACCCCTTCGGGGGTGGACATTTGTTTTGATGTTCAGGTAGCCGAGGAGCGGGGAAGCAGCCACAGTACCATCATGACGATGAAGTGGCTCAGTGATGTTAAATGTTTGTTGTTGTTTTTTGTGATTTGTCTTCTTGATTCATTTTCAGTACTCGAGTACGCGTGTCTTTTTAATATCATTTCGATATGGTTGTAATGGATCAGTTGGAACTGGTTTTGTAATTTGAATAACAGGTGGTATTGTTGGTTTATATTCACATTTCTTTTAATCAGCCTTGTAAATCCTTACTTAAAGGGTTTACGGCGCTGTAATTATTCCGATTATCTCGGAGTGTTACAGAATATGGTATCGGAGCTAAGATTCATGGATATCTTGGCAGTCGGGTTTTAGTTGGGTCTGTTTACGTTATTTGATTTACGAGTCGTTCGGAACATCACTGTTCAGCCAAAGTCGTCATGTGGACGTGGTTGTAAGTCTCCTAAATTCTTATACTACCGTTTTACTTAATTTCTGTTTTGTGAGTATTGACGGGTTTTATTTTTTTTGAATATTTTATCCTGGATATTGAGAAATTGTGTTTACAGTATGTTGAGAGGAGGACGTGGACGCGGACGCGGTCGTGGACGCGGACGCGGTAACATGAGACAGGAGGATTCCGCAACTGCCCCAGAATTATCAGCTAGTCGAACCGATTCCCATTACGGAGGGCCAGCGAGATCGGCCGAATGACGACGCGAATCCTAACATGCTGGGAGTGCTTCAACAGGTGGTGGCTCAGATAAACCAGTTTGCTCAGGTAGTTGACCGCATGCAGACGACGATGGAACAGCAGCACCACGAGGATAACCGGGGAGACAGATGGCTTGCTGAGGTGGTCAAATTACACCGCAAAAATTTGACGGATCTGCTGAGGCACTTACTTGGATCATTGGCTAAAGGAGTTAGAGAAGATATTTGCAGGTATTAACTTTCCCGAGGACCGGAAAGTTCCTATTGGCCAGTATTTTCTGACTGGGAGGCTTTTGACTGGTGGGAGGCTATTCGACCCGAGAATCATAATGCTGACTGGACGGAATTCAAACTAATGATGGAAGCACATTATTGTCCTCGTCCAGTTAGAGAGGCAAAAATCTGAGAGTTTTTCTCACCACAGAGTTCGGAAGCATATGTGACAGACATAATCAAGACTTTTAACCATCAGCTGACTTGTGTGCGACACTTGGTCAGAACGGAGGCAGAAAAGATTTTTCATTTCGATATGCGGATGAAGCTAGAGATTCAGCAGTACATGTCCGGATTCGAGTGTACTACCTTGCGGCAGTATCAGGACAAAGCGCTGGCCTACGACATGAAGGAGGCGGCGGTGGAGAAATCGATGGAGGCAAAGAAGCAGAAGGTATCCGGCAACTTTACGGAGAACAAGAGTAATGGGCCCCGCAAGGGCCAGTCCTCATTTTATTCATATAAGAAACCTCCGCATCCTTCTCGAGGTGGCAAGAAGTTCCGGACAACATCAGTAGTTTCGGACGCATCAAAGAAATGTTATAATTATGGTCGAGCAGGGCATATTCGACGTGATTGCCCCGCATCTTCTGTGACTTGTTTCGATTGTGGGCAAGAAGGGCACCGTGCGGCTTTCTGTGGAGTTGCGACTAGATCATTTGGTACTCGCACTCCAGCGCCAGTTCCGAAGGAGGTGAGTGTGAACCAGACGCAGCAGAGTGGATTTTAGCAGCAGAATGTTGGGAAGAGAGAGACTTCCAATGCTGGGTCCGTTCCTCCGCGCCTGTACGAGATGAGGAAATCTGACGATCAGAACACTGTTGTTGCATCAGGTACGATTCAGATCCTTTTGCAACCAGTTAGTGTCTTATTCGATTCAGGAGCTACACATTCTTTCATATCATTGAACTGTGTTAATCGTTTGAAAATCTTGTGTTTATTTGATTGTGAACCATATGTTGTGGGTTTGCCGAGCGGAGAGAGAATTGTGGGAACTCTAGAAACTAGAGATTTTCCAGTGTCTATAGGAGGGAGAGATTGGCCATCGAATCTTATTGTAGTTGACATCCATGGTGACGATTTAATTCTCGGAGACGATTGGCTCAACCGTTATGGAGCTATTCTGAATTACCGAAAGAGAGTCATTTGTATCATTGCTGATGACGGATCTTAACACTTATTCAGAGGATGGAGATCAGGAAGCTCGGGAAAATTGATCAAAGCGATGAAAGCAGTGAAATTACTGAAGCAGGGATGTCATGGACTTTGGTGTTATGCCATGAGGAAAGAGGAAGGAGTAGAGCTCTCATCTATTCCAGTTGTGAATGAATTCTCAGATGTATTTCCTGACGAACTACCTGGGTTACCTCCGCAGAGAGAAGTAGAGTTTAACATCGAATTAGAGCCTGGAGCCGCTCCTATTTCCATAGCACCATACCGTATGGCGCCAACCGAGATGTATGAACTAAAGAAGCAACTGGAGGAATTATTGCAGAAGGGTTACATTCAACCTAGCATTTCTCCTTGGGGAGCACCCGTTCTCTTTGTCCGGAAGAAAGATGGATCCCTTCGATTATGTATTGATTACAGGGAGCTAAACAAGGTGACGATCAAGAAAAAGTATCCCATACCTCGGATCGACGACTTGTTTGATCAACTACAGGGGGCCAGAGTATTCTCTAAGATTGACTTGCGATCAGGATATCATCAGCTGAGGATTAAGGAATCGGATATACGAAATCGCTGAGATCGATGCAGGCATTATGAATTTGTAGTGATGCCATTCGGACTTATCAATGCTCCTGCGGTATTTATGCAATTGACGAATCGGGTATTCTTAGAATACTTGGATAAGTTCGTGGTCGTTTTCATTGATGACATCTTGATCTATTCGAAAGACCCCGAAGAACATGCTGAGCATTTGCGTATTGTTCTGAGCACCTTGAGGAATGAACAGTTGTATGCGAAACTTTCTAAATGTGAATTCTGGCTTAAGGAAGTGACTTTCCTTGGGCACGTGATATCATCTGACGGAGTTCAAGTAGATCCGAAGAAAGTCGAGGCAATCTTGGAGTGGGAATCTCCAAATAATGTGAAAGAAGTCTGGAGTTTCTTAGGACTTGCTGGATATTATCGCCGTTTCGTAGAGGGATTTTCCAAAATTGCTCGTCCGCTCACTCAGCTATTACAGAAAACTCAAAAGTTCGCGTGGAATGAGAAATGCCAGGATAGTTTTGATGATCTTAAGAGGAGATTGACGACAGCACCTATACTAGCATTACCAGATAGAACTGATGGATTCATGGTATACAACGATGCTTCAAATTAGGGTCTGGGATGTGTGTTGATGCAAAAGGATAGGGTGATTGCCTATGCCTCTCGATAGTTGAAACCGTACGAAGTTAATTACCGGACTCATGATTTGGAGTTAGCAGATGTGGTCTTTGCTTTGATAATTTGGCGACATTATTTATACGGCACTCGTTGTCAGATCTTTACAGATCATAAGAGCCTCAAGTACATTTTCAGTCAGAAAGAATTAAACATGAGGCAAAGAAGGTGGCTAGAA
Organism: Orobanche coerulescens; assembly: GCA_033398695.1. Lineage (NCBI taxonomy): Eukaryota > Viridiplantae > Streptophyta > Magnoliopsida > Lamiales > Orobanchaceae > Orobanche > Orobanche coerulescens. The sequence goes on from CM065810.1 coordinate 17,846,451, forward strand.
TTAATCAAGGATTACGACTTGGAAATCCTCTATCTTCCGAGTAAAGCAAACATAGTAGCTGATGCATTGAGCCGTAAACCTGTTTCTCTTCGAGTGTTGGAAGCACTTACGTCCCAAACCAGCTTTCAACGAGAACTGATCCGCGAAGGGATTGAAGTATGGTCGCCAGGAATCCAAGGGCAACTATATGCGATGGAACTGACTTCGTCACTAGTCGAGGAAATCAAATCTAAGCAGTTAAACGATTCTCTGATCCTTCGGTTATGTGATGAAGTAAAGAAAGGAAAGGCCCCAGGATTCGTGATACAAGATGATGGAGTTCTGATATTTTAGAGTCGACTTTACGTTCCCGATGATGATGTTTTGAGACAGACAATTCTGAAGGAAGCTCACAGTGCACCCTACTCTATTCATCCGGGCAGCAGTAAGATGTATAAGGATCTAAAACAAAACTTCTGGTGGGGAAATATGAAGAAGGACGTATCAGAATACGTTTCGAAATGTTTGACTTGTCAACAGGTTAAGATTGAGCACCAACGACCTGCCGGAATGTTGAAGCCACTTCCGATCCCTGAGTGGAAGTGGGAGGATATCTCGATGGATTTCATCACCAATATGCCAAGGACCAAGACGGGAATGAACATGATTTGGGTTATAGTTGATCAACTAACCAAGTCGTCTCATTTCCTAGGAATTAAGGACATATGGGGACCCGAGAAATTGGCACGAGTATTTATTGCAGAGATAGTCAAATTGCATGGGACGCCGAAGACTATTATTTCAGATCGAGATGGTCGCTTCGTGTCGCACTTCTGGAAGGCAGTTCACAGGGATTTGGGGACTGAGCTAAACTTTAGCATGGCTTATCATCCTCAAACGGATGGTCAGTCCGAAAGGACTATACAAACAGTAGAAGACATGCTTAGAGGTTGTGCTTTGGATTGGTCAACTGATTGGGAAGTCCACTTGCCGTTGATTGAATTCACCTACAACAATAGTTGGCATGCTTCTATTAAGATGGCACCATTTGAAGCTTTGTACGGGAGAATATGCTGATCACCCCTGTGCTGGGATGATTATTCGGACTTGATCGGGACGGAACCGAAATTGATAGTTCAGACTCAAGAGAAGATAGCTTTGATTCGGGAAAGGCTGCCGCAGTCGGCGAAGTCGTATGCGAGCGTGCGTCGTCGCCCGCTAGAGTTCGACATTGGGGACCACGTACTATTGAAGGTGTCTCCTACACGAGGAATTTTCCGTTTTGGGAGGAAAGGTAAGCTAAGTCCGAGATATATCGGACCATTTGAGATCCTCGAGAGAGTTGGGGATTTAGCATACAGGTTGGCCTTACCGCCATCGCTGAGTCACGTTCACAATGTGTTTCACGTATCCCAATTGTGGAAGTATGTACCAGATCCCAGTCATATCATTGAGTTCGATGAGATCGAGATAGCTAATGATGGCACCTTCGAAGAGAGACCAATCAAGATACTTGATAGTCGAGTCAAGCAATTGAGGAATAAACCGATCTCCTTGGTAAAAGTTCAGTGGTCTCGGCATGGAGTCGAAGAAGCAACTTGGGAGACGGAAGATAGTATGAAGTCGAGGTACCCGGAATTGTTTGCGATTTAAGTTTCGGGCCGAAACTTCTTTTTAGAGGGGTAGTATGTAATGCCCGGATAATTATTGTGTATTTATCTTGTAAGATTCAACTTTGTGATGTTATTATTCGGAGGTTGGTTTCCCGTATTTCGTATCCTTACGTTTTGGTATCTCCAGCATTCTGCATGTATGGTTCTGCACGTGTTAACGTACACTATCAGGCATCCATAACGTACGCTAAGACTGCAGTATTACGTACGTTATCCGATGTTGTTAATGTACGTAATCTAAGTCAACTTACGATCGGATAAGGGTCGGCGTGTAGGGGCCAAGGAAGGGGCCGGGGAAGATTTGTATGATTTCCGCGTGAACCTGGACATAGGCGTTACGTACGCTATGGTGCATGTTTTACGTACGCTAAGGACATGGACATTACGTATGTAAAACCCTTGTGATTACGTACGTAAGGAGATGGCGAAATCAGGCCAGTGAGTTTTGGTCAGACGACTACGTACGCTAAAGTTAGGGTATAACGTACGTTAAGTTTGTTACGTACGTAAGGTTAATTGCATAACGTACGTAATGCCCAGAATTCTATTTATAGACCTCGACCCTATTTCATTTCTCACCTTTCCTTTGGCAGATTTTTCATGTTCTGGAGATCTTTCATCACCTCTTATCCTTCATATCATCTTCTGAGACGATTCTTGGGAAGCTTAGGCCTTGTAGATTGGTGTTCAAGCTTCCGGTGGTAGAGTTTCTTCAAGTTCTTCATTGTTCGTCAATTTATTGAGGTATGTGATCCTTCACCAACTAATTTAGCATGATCTTAGTAATGTTTTGGACCTGTTTTGAGTAGACCGAACCAGTTATCTTCTTGAGGAGCCTTTCATCATGGTTTAGAAGATTAAATTCAACTATTTTTGATTCCTCTTGGTTGTTGTAATCGTTGAGAAAACCTTCTAGTGATTAGACTATTGATTAGTGCATCTTAAGATTGTAAAACCAATCATATCTAGTTTTCGAAGATTATCTTAGTTCATGAGAATGTTATGATCGAACATTTCGATGAAGAATTAATGGAATGAACTTAAGGAGTTATTCGTAGAAGGAGAGAATATTGAAACTAGTGAACAAGTCTTTATGGTGATTCATCGAAGTTCGGATATCTTGTTATAATAGAACATGATTAGAATCCTCCTAGGATGAATTCCATGTTATGTTGTACCAATCAACCAAAGAAATTGTGTTGGAACTTAGAAAGTATTCCGTTGAGCTATTGCAAGGACGAATAGCGTAGTATCGGTCCAACCAAATTGTGTTAGGGCAGAATAGTCCATCGCCATGATAGATGCATCATGCCTTTTTATGATTCATTTGATGATTTGAACGATTATCCGGAATCGTTAGTTATACCGACGTTATTGTTCGATGAAGGTTTGCATTCCGGTGAGCCGACCAAGTGAGAATTCTCCGAACGGATTGAAGACTATTGATAGTAGAAATTCTTATCGCCATTTGTTGAGGCAAGTATCGTATTTTGAAAGTTTGTGAATAATTGATGAATTTGATCATGCATAAGGTTTATTCGTGTTGTTGACATGGGATTAGTTCATTAAATTGTCATGACATTTGCTATCTATTTAATGTACGTTCATATTGATGAACATGTCGATTTTCTTGCATATTTATATGCATAGTTGTGTTATGTGTAAGTTGTGATGATCCGAAGGGATCAAGCGATCTATGCTGAGGGCGTTGGATCGGATGTCCACCTCGTGTTGGTCTGACGGGATCATCTTGGGATCTAGGCTGAGGGTGCTGGATCATTGGACGGATTTTTCCACCTCGTGTTGGTCCGACGGGATCATCTTGGGATCTATGCTGAGGGCGCTGGATCGTTGGAATACCCATGTTGTGTTGATTGAATCTTGTGGATTCGTATTGTTAGATTTCGGTAGCAGAAGTCCGTATTGTGTATGTTTTTATGTATCGTCGTTTGCATATTTGTGTGTTCCGATACTTGTACTAGCATTGTTTTGCTAACCCCTTCGGGGGTGGACATTTGTTTTGATGTTCAGGTAGCCGAGGAGCGGGGAAGCAGCCACAGTACCGTCATGATGATGAAGTGGCTCAGTGATGTTAAATGTTCGTTGTTGTTTTTTTGTGATTTGTCTTCTTGATTCATTTTCAGTACTCGAGTACGCGTGTCTTTTTAATATCATTTCGATATGGTTGTAATGGATCAGTTGGAACCGGTTTTGTAATTTGAATAACAGGTGGTATTGTTGGTTTATATTCACATTTCTTTTAATCAGCCTTGTAAATCCTTACTTAAAGGGTTTACGGCGCTGTAATTATTCCGATTATCTCGGGGTGTTACACCTTATATGTTACAATCTGTTTTTTCTCATTTCGTTTCCTTACAAAGACCCATTTATACCCAACAGGTTTCACATTACTGGGTGTGACAACAATCGGTCCAAACACTTTTCGTTTTCTAAGAGAATTTAGTTCGGCATCTATTGCATCTTTTCATTTTGGCCAATCAGGTCTATGTTGAAATTCGAATATAGATATGGTTTCAGGATCGTCATCTCAAATTATAATATCACACGCAATGGAGTATGCAAATATCTCATCAATATAGTTATTTCTCCTCTTCCATAAATTCCCCATATTAATATAATTAATAGATATCTCGAGATCATTTATATTTTCAGTTTCATTTTCAATGACTCGCCTCAGCTTGTGTTTCAACATGATCATATTTTTTATGATTTTGTGCTTCTTTAGCACATTCATTTATATTGGCTATTTTTCTTTTCCGGGGATTTTTGTCTTTGGAACCAACAGGCCTTCCACGCTTTAAGCGTGCTTTAGATGTACTTCTATTTTTATTTTCTTTTGGAATTTCAATCCGAGCAGGAGTATTAACAGCTGGTATATGTTACTTTGTCACTATTTTCATAGCAGTAAATGCATCTGGCAATTCATTTGCCAAACCTTGTAAATGTACAATTTTTCTTACATTTTCTTCACATAATTTTGTATATGGATCCAAATGTAATAATGATTGTACATACCATGTTATGTCCTTTTCCAGCTATTTATTACCCCCCTAAGGTTGGGAATCCCAACATATATTCCCAACCTTCTTTGAGGTCCCATTTTTGTTCTTTGTGGGTAGCTATTGGTACATATACTGCACAACCAAAAATTTTTAGATGGAAAACATCTGGCTCCTGACCAAGTGCAAGTTGATATGGAGTATATTTATGATTAACACTTGGTCTTAACCTTATTAGTGAAGCAGCATGTAAAATCGCATGACCCCAAACAGTAATTGGTAGCTTTGTTCTCATTATTAGTGGTCTAGCAATATATTGAAGGCGTTTAATTAACGATTCAGCTAAACCATTTTGTGTATACACATGCGGAACAGGATGTTCGACTGTAATTCCAATTGATATACAATAATCATTAAATACTTGTGATGTGAATTCACCAGCATTGTCAAGTCTCACATTTCGTATAGTATAATCAGGAAATTGTGCCTTTAGTTTGATTATTTGTGCAAGGAATCTTGCAAATGCCATATCACGACTTGACAATAAACAAACATGTGACCATCTACTAGATGCATCAACTGAAATCATAAAATACCTGAAAGGTCCTGATAGTGGATCAATAGATCCACATATGTCACCTTGAATTCTTTCGAGAAATGTAGGCGGTTCCTTTTCAAGTCTGCCTGGTGAATGTATTGTTATAAACTTTCCAAGAGAACAAGCTTCACATAATTTATTATTTTTCATGAGTTTTACACCTTTCATTGGGTGACCATGTGTACTATTAATTATTTTTGTCATCATCATGGAGCCAGGATGACCTAGGCGTTCATGCCATAATGTCAATATTTTGGGATCCTCTTTTATTATCGAATTACATTCAGTTTCATGAATATGTGTATAATGTAATTCACTAGATAATTGTGATAGTTTTTACAGTATTTGTTTCTTTCCCAAAATATTAGCAGTAATGTACATATATTTCATATTACCTTCAGTTACTTTTTCAGTATCATATCCTTGACGGTATATGTCATTAAAGCTCAACAAGTTTCTCTTACATTTTGGAGAAACTAAAGCATTATTAATGACAAATTTTATTCCATTTGGTAATATAAATTTAGCATTACCTGTTCCTTCGATCAAGTCTGCGGGACCTGAAAATGTATTTATTACTAATTTGTAGATTGTACCTTGGTAAAATATTTCTTATTTTTGAGGATTGTATGAGTTGTGCCACTGTCCGGGATGCAAATATCTCCAATACTTTCCATACTCAAACTCCTTAATGAATAAAAATATAAGACTAAAAGATGGTAAGTTAACTTAATATAATAACATTTATTAAATACTTCATACAAACTTTAAATGAAATAATACACATTTCAAAGAAGAGAATACAAATAAGTATAATAAAGATGCAACAAACATGGAAATCACATATATATTTATTTATTTATTTATTTTATTCCATGTCCATGTCCACGTTTGCACCCTCAGTAAAATTTGCACCTTCTAGGTAAGTTGAGTCATCCTCAGGTTCATGTTCATGAAAATTGACTTCCTTTTCTTTATTTTTCAGAGATGCCTTATACATTTTACAAATATGGTCTGACGTTCTACATGTCTTAGCCCAATGTCCCTTTTTCCCGCATCTGAAACAAGAATTTTTATTTTTATTGGATGAACATTCTTGGACATACTTACCTTTGTCTTGTTGTTTTTATTAATCATTTCATTTTTTGGGAGGCAAAAAGTAATTTTCATAATTACGGCCGCGACCTTGACCTCGACCACGAAAGTGGCCGCGACCGCGTCCCCGACCTCAACCCCTAAACCAATCATGACCACCACGTCTTTGATTAGTAGTTGTGGCATTCGCTTCCGGAATCGCCATCACCCCTGTAGGACGAGACTGGTGATTCTTTATTAACAGACCATTATTCTTTTCAGCAAGTAAGAGAGCTGCAATTAATTCAAAGTATTCGGTATATCCTTGCATTCTGTATTGTTGTTGTAGTATTAGATGTGACGTATGGAATGTAGCATACGTCTTTTCCAGTTTTTCACCTTATGTTATGATTTTACCACAAAACTCTAGTTGTGATACAATTCTGAACATAGCAGAATTATACTAGCTCACACTTTTAAAATCTTGGAATCTTAACTTGTACCATTCATCAACTAGTGCGGGTAATAAAACTTGCTTTTGATACCCAAATCATTTCTTAAGATTGCCCCATAAAATTTTGGGATCATCCGCGTTCATGTACTCTAGTTTTAATCCCTCATCAAGATGTTGCCTCATGCATTTTAATGCTTTTGCTTTATTCATAGAAATCTCTTTTTCATCTACCTCCTTTTCTTTCGTAACATCTCGTGTAATGCCCGGATAATTAAGGTGTATTTATCCTGTATTTAATCTTGTAAGATTCGACTTTGTGACATATTAATCGATGATCAGTTTCCCGTATTCGTATCCCTACGTTTTTGTATTCCTTTTCCATGCATTCATGCATAATCATGCACGTCTTAACGTACACTAAAGGATGACCATAACGTACGCTACGACTGTAGTATAACATATGTTACAGGTGTAGCTTAATGTACGTAAACATAGTCAACTCGGAATCAGACAAGGGAGGGCGTGTGGGGCCTGATGAAGATGCGAAGAGATCACTCGCATGAACCTGGACGGCTTTCCAGCTATGCAAGTCAACGGACTTAACGTACGCTAAGGGGTAGTTTTAACGTACGCTAAGGGTATAGTTGTTACGTACGTAAAACCTTTAAGCTAACATACGTAAGCCAATACCAGAAACAGTCCAGTGAGATCTGTCCAGACGTTAACGTACGCTAATGTTCGAGTATAGCGTACGCTAATACGGTTACGTACGTAATAGACCTCTGGTAACGTACGTAATTGCTCATAATTCTATTTATAGAACTCGACCCCACTTCATTTATAACTTCTACCTTGGCCTATTTTCATGCTCTGAAGATTATCCCTCACCATATACCTCTCATATCATCATCATAGCTCGAGTTTGCAGATCATAGACCATTGGGGTTTGGTGTTCAAGCTCTCGGTGTTGAGTTTCTTCAAGTTTTTCCTTGTTCTTCACCATTTTGAGGTAGGTGACTCTTCATCAACTGGATTACGTATTCTTAGGGATGTTTTGAGCATGTTTTGAGATTATCAATTCAGGCATAGTCGAACATCATGTTGTTAGAAGTATAATTTCGGTTATGTTTCGGCTCTTTTTCGTTGTTTAGAAAATTAATCGAACCTTGTAGTGTTTGGACTCCTAAACATGGTATCATGAGGCTACGAACCTGATTATGGCAAGTTTATGGATATTATCAAGTTCTTACGTATTACATGATGAAATAATGCGTATTGGGACATTTAACGGATTGAACTTAGGATTTATTTCCTTGAAGAAGAAGATGATAATCAAGTGAACCTAGTAAATAAGTTCTTACGGTGTTCTTTGGGGTAATTCCGATATTTTGATGCTTTGGATTAATGAAGAGTATGATTAGAATCATTGTAAGAGGAATTATCTTGTGGTATATTGAAGAATCCGACCGTAGGATGCATTAGATCTTAGATGGGATACTATGAGCTTTTGTCGGGTTAGTATCTTAATGTTGATTCAACTCCGAAATGGTATAGGGCAGATTAGTAAGCTTGTATGATTGGGGATATTACGCCCTTTTGATGTTCTTATGATGATTAAAATGATTATCCGGAAACGTTAGTTATACCGGTGTTATTGTTCGTTGAAGGTTCGGGTTTTGGTGGATTGATCGAGTGAGAGTTCTTCGAGCTGGTTGAAGATTTCTTTTTCGTAGTAGCAACCCTTATCGCCATTTCTAAGGCAAGTATCGTATTTTGAATATTGGTTTAATATTGAGGATTTTGATAATACATATTGTTATTCATGTTGTTGGACATGAGGTCATTCCAGTTGAATTGTCATTATATCGTTATTGATTGATTTTATGTTCATGTGGATGGACATATCGATTTTTTCATATGTGTATGCATAGTTGTGTTCGTGTATGTTGTGTTGATCCTGTGAGATCACGTGATCTATGCCGAGGGCGGTGGATCGGATGTCCACTATGCGTTGGTCCGACGGGATCATCATGGGGACCTATGCTGAAGGCGCTGGATCGTTGGATGGGTTTTCCACCATGCGTTGGTCCGATGGGATCATCATGGGGATCTATACTGAGGGCGCTGGATCGTTGGATTACCCTTTGTTATGTCAATGGAATCATGTGGATTCGCATTGTTGGATTCCGGTAGCGGAAGTCCGTATTGTGTGTTTTATTATGCATTGTTGTTGCATATTCGATTTGTGTATTATGATACTTGTACTAGCATCATTTTGCTAACCCCTTCGGGGTGGACATTTTTTTTGATGTTCAGGTAGCCGAGGAGCGGGAATGCGACAAAGATCTGACATGACGAAGGGGCTCCGTGATGTTAATTGTCGTTACCTTGTCTTTCTGGTTTACTATTTGTACTCGAGTACGCGTGTATTATTGATGTTTTGAGACGGTTGTAATAATGGACTCATTTGAACTGTTCGAACTGGTTTTGTATTTTGAATTTTTATGGTACTGTTATATTATTTCTACATTTTCTTTTAATTAGCCTTGTAAACTCTTATAAAAAGGGTTTACAGCGCTGTAATTATTCCGAATATTTCGGGGTGTTACAGAATATGGTATCGGATCTAAGATTCATGGATATGTTGGCAGTCGGGTTTAGTTGGGTCCGTTTACGTTATTTGATTTTTGGGTCGTTTGTAACATCACTGCTCAGCCATCGTCGTCATGTGGACCGTGGTTGTAAGTCTCCTAATCTCTTATACTACTGTGTTACTTAATTTCTGTTTTGTGAATATTGACGGACTTTCTTTTAGAAAATTTTGCCCTAGATATTGAGTATTTGTATTTACAGTATGTTGAGGGGAGGTCATGGACGCAGAAGGATTCGGCGACTACTCCAGAATTATCGGCTAGTCGAACCGATTCCCATTCTGGAGGACAACAGGGATCAGCGAATGATAACGCAAACCCTAACATGCCATGGGTGCTTCAGCAGGTGGTCGCTCAGATGACCCAGTTCGCTCAAGTGGTTGACCGCATGCAGACCGCGATGAGCCAACAGCGCAACAAGAATAATCGGGGAGACAAGTGGCTTATGGAGGTGGTAAAATTGCACCCGCCAAAATTTGACTGTTCTACTGAGATGATTACTTGGGATCACTGGCTGAAGGAATTTGAGAAGATATTTACGGGGATCAACTGTCCCAATGACCGAAAAGTTCCTATCGCCCAGTATTTTCTGACCGGGGAAGCTTTCGACTGGTGGGAGGCTGTTCGACCTGAGGATCATAATGCTGACTGTACGGAATTCAGATTAATGATGGAAGCACAATATTGTCCTCGTCCCGTTAGAGAGGCTAGAGTCCGATAGTTTTTCTTCCCACAGAGTTCAGAAGCATCTGTGACAGATATAATCAAGACTTTTAATCACCAGCTGACTTGTGTGCGACACTTGGTCAGGACCGAGGCAGAAAGGATTTTACATTTCGACATGCGGATGAAACCCGAGATTCAGCAATATATGTCCGGATTTGAATGTGCTACCTTGCGACAGTATCAGGACAAAGCATTGGCCTACGACATGAAAGAGACAGCAGTGGAGAAATCGACGGAGGCAAAGAAGCAGAAAGTGTCTGGCAACTTCTCGGAGAACAAGAGTGGTGGGCCCCGCAAGGGCCAGTCTTCATTTCATTCATCTAGGATACCTCCGCATCCTTCCCGAGGCGGAAAGAAGTTTCGGACAGCATCAACAGTTTCAGACGCAGCGAAGAAATGTTATAATTGTGGTAAATCAGGACATGTCCGGCGTGATTGCTACGCACCTTCTGTGACCTGTTTCGAGTGCGAACAGGAAGGCCATCGTGCGACTTTTTGTGGAAATGTGACTAGATCTATTGGTACTTGCATTCCTGCACCGGTTCCGAAAGAGTCAAGTGTGAACCAGACACAACAAAGTGGATTCCAGCAGTAGAATGTTGGGAAAATAGAGGCGTCCAGTGATGGGTCCGTTCCTACGCGCCTTTACGAGATGAGGAGGTCAGATGATCAAAACACCACTGTTGCATCAGGTATAATTCAGATCTTTTTGCAATCAGTTAGTGTCTTATTAGATTCAGGAGCCACGCATTCTTTCATATCATTGAACTGTGTTAATCGTTTGAAAATATCGTGTTTGTATAATTGTGAGCCTTATGTTGTGGGATTACCGAGTGGAGAGAGAATTGTGGGAATCCTAGAAACTAGAGATTTTCCAGTATCTATAGGAGGGAAAGATTGGCCATCAAATCTTATTGTAATCGACATCCATAGTGACGATCTAATTCTCGGAGACGATTGGCTCAACCGTTATGGGGCTATTTTAAATTACCGAAAGAGAGTCATTTCTATCATTGCTGGTGATGGATCTGAATATTTATTCAAAGGATAATGACCGGGAATCTCAGGAAAAGCAGTGAAATTGCTGAAGCAGGGTTGTCACGGATTGTGGTGTTATGCCATGAAGAAAGAAGAAGGAGTAGAAATATCATCTATTCCAGTTGTGAACGAATTCTCAGATGTATTCCCTGACGAACTACTTGGGTTACCTCCGCGGAGAGAAGTAGAGTTCAATATCGAATTAGAGCCTGGAGCCGCTCTTATTTCTAGAGCACCATACCATATGGCGCCAACCGAGATGTATGAACTAAAGAAGCAGCTAGAGGAATTATTGCAGAAGGGTTACATTCAACCTAGCGTTTCTCCTTGGGGAGCACCCGTTCTCTTTGTCAGGAAGAAGGATGGATCCCTCCGATTATGTATTGATTACAGAGAGCTAAACAAGGTGAGGATCAAGAACAAGTATCCTATACCGCGGATCGACGACTTGTTTGACCAACTGCAGGGGGCCAAAATATTCTCGAAGATTGACTTGCGATCAAGATACCATCAGTTGAGAATTTAGGAATCAGATATACCGAAATCTGCTTTCAGATCCCGGTACGGGCACTATGAGTTTGTGATGATGCCATTCAGACTTACCAATGCTCCTGCGATATTCATAAAATTGATGAATCGAGTATTCTTAGAATACTTGGATAAATTTGTGGTCGTTTTCATCGATGACATCTTGATCTATTCTAAAGACACAGAGGAACATGCAGAGCATTTGCATATCATTTTGAGCACTTTGAGGAATGAACACCTTTATGCGAAACTTTCTAAATGCGAGTTCTGGCTTAAGGAAGTAAGCTTCCTTGGGCATGTGATATCAGCTGACGGAGTTCAGGTAGATCCGAAGAAAGTCGAAGCAATCTTGGAATGGGAATCTCCTAGTAATGTGAAAGAAGTCCGAAGTTTCTTAGGACTTGCTGGATATTATCACCATTTTGTTGAAGGATTTTCCAAAATTGCTCGTCCGCTTACTCAGCTGTTGCAGAAGACTCAGATATTCCTGTGGAATGAGAAGTACCAAGCTAGTTTTGATGAACTTAAGAGAAGACTGACGACAGCACCTATACTAGCGTTACCAGATGGAACCGAGGGATTCATGGTATACAGCGACGCTTCAAATCAGGGTCTGGGATGTGTCTTGATGTAAAAGGATAGGGTGATTGCCTATGCCTCTCGACAGTTGAAACCATACGAATTTAATTACCCGACTCATTATCTGGAGTTAGCAGCTGTGGTCTTTGCTTTGAAAATTTGGCGACATTATTTGTACGCACTCATTGTCAGATCTTCACAGACCATAAGATCCTTAAGTATATTTTCAGTCAGAAGGAATTAAATATGAGGCAGAGAAGGTGGTTGGAATTAATCAAGGATTACGACCTGTAGATTCTTTATCATCCAGGCAAAGCAAATGTGGTAGCTGATGCACTGAGCCGCAAACCTGTTTCTCTTCGAGTGTTGGAAGCGCTTACGTCCCAAACCAGCATTCAACGAGAATTGATCCGCGAAGGGATTGAAGTATGGTTACAATGAGTCCAAGGGCAACTATACATGATGGAACTAACTTCGTCACTAGTCGAGGAAATCAAATCTAAGCAGTTGAATGATTCTCTGATTCTTCGGTTATGTGACGAAGCAAAAAAAGGGAAGGCCCCCGGATTCGTGATACAAGATGATGGAGTTCTGAGATTTTGGAATCGACTGTGCGTTCCCGATGATGATGTTTTGAGGCAGACAATTCTGAAGGAAGCTCACAGCGCGCCCTATTCTATTCACCCGGGCACCAGTAAGATGTATAAGGATCTAAAACAAATTTTCTGGTGGGGAATTATGAAGAAGGACGTAGCTGAATATGTTTCGAGATATTTAACCTGTCAGCAGGTTAAGATTGAACATCAGCGGCCTGCCGGGATGTTAAAGCCACTTCCGATCCCTGAGTGGAAGTGGGAGGATATATCGGTGGACTTCATTACCAATATGCCAAGGACCAAGACGGGAATGAATATGATTTGGGTTGTAGTTGATCGCCTAACCAAGTCGGCTCATTTCCTAGGAATTAAAGACACTTGGGGACCCGAGAAATTAGCACGAGTGTTTATTGCGGAAATAGTTCGATTGCATAGTACTCCGAAGACCATTATTTCGGATCGAGATGGTCGCTTCGTGTCGCATTTTTGGAAGGCAGTTCATAAGGCCTTATGAACCGAGCTGAACTTTAGCACGGCCTCTCATCCTCAGACGGACGGTCAGTCCGAGAGGACTATACAGACAGTAGAGGATATGCTTAGAGTTTGTGCCTTAGATTGGTCAACCGATTGGGAGGTTCATCTGCCATTGATTTAATTCACCTATAACAATAGTTGGCATGCTTCCATTAAGATGACACCGTTTGAAGCGTTGTGCGGGAGAAGATGCCGATTGCCACTGTGTTGGAATGATTCTTCCGACTTAATCGGGACGGAACCAGAATTGATAGTTCAGACGCAAGAGAAGGTAACCCTGATTCGCGAAAGGCTGTTGACTGCCTAGAGTCGACAGAAGTCTTATGCAGATGTGCGCCGTCGCCCGTTGGAGTTTGAGATTGGGGACCATGTATTATTGAAGGTTTCTCCTACTTGGGGAATTTTCCGATTTGGGAGGGGAGGAAAGCTGACTCCGAGATATATCGGGCCATTCGAGATCCTTGAAAGAGTTGGGAAATTGGCATACAGGTTGGCTTTACCGCCATCACTGAGTCATGTTCATAATGTATTCCACGTATCCCAATTGCGGAAATATGTACCGGATCCCAGCCATATTATTAATTTTGGTGAGATTGAAGTGGCTAATGATGGCTCGTTCGAAGAAAAGCCAATCAAGATACTTGAGAGTTGAGTCAAGCAATTGAGGAATAAACCGATCTCCTTGGTAAAAGTTCAGTGGTCTCGACATGGAGTCGAAGAAGCAACTTGGGAGACTGAAGATAGTATGAAGTCGAGATACCAGGAATTGTTTTCGTTTTAAGTTTCGGGTCGAAACTTCTTTTTAGAGGGGTAGTATGTAATGCCCGGGTAATTAAGGTGTATTTATCCTATATTCGATCTTGTAAGATTCGACTTTGTGACATATTAATCGATGATCAGTTTTCCGTATTCGTATCCCTACGTTTTTGTATTACGTTCCCATGCATGCATGCATAATCCTGCACGTCTTAACGTACGCTAAAGGATGACCATAACGTACACTACGACTATAGTATAACGTACGTTACACGTGTATCTTAACGTACGTAAACATAGTCAACTCGGAATCAGACAAGGGTCGGCGTGTGGGGCCTGACAAAGATGCGAGGAGATCACTCGGATGAACCTGGACGGCTTTCCAGCTATGCAAGTCAACGAACTTAACGTACGTTAAGGGGTAGTTTTAACGTACGCTAAGGGTATAGTTGTTACGTACGTAAAACCTTTAAGCTAACGTATGTAAGCCAATACCAGAAACAGTACAGTGAGCTCTGGCCAGACGTTAACGTACGCTAATGTTCGAGTATAGCGTACGCTAATAAGGTTACGTACGTAATAGACCTCTGGTAACGTACGTAATTGCTCATAATTCTATTTATATAACTCGACTCCCACTTCATTTCTAACTTCTACCTTGGCCGATTTTCATGCTCTGAAGATTATCCGTAACCATATACCTCTCATATCATCAGCCTAGCTCGAGTTTGCAGATCATTGAGCATTGGGGTTTGGTGTTCAAGCTCTCGGTGTTGAGTTTCTTCAAGTTTCTCCTTGTTCTTCACCATTTTGAGGCAGGTGACTCTTCATCAACTGGATTACGTATTCTTAGGGATGTTTTGAGCATGTTTTGAGATTATCAATTCAGTTATATTCAGGCATAGTCGAATATCATGTTGTTAGAAGTATAATTTCGGTTATGTTTCGGCTCTTCTTCGTTGTTTAGAATATTAATCGAACCTTGTAGTGTTTGGACTCCTAAACATGGTATCATGAGGCTACAAACCTGATTATGGCAAGTTTATGGATATTATCAAGTTATTACATATTACATGATGAAATAATGCGTATTGGGACATTTAATGGATTGAACTTAGGATTTATTTCCTTGAAGAAGAAGATGATAATCAAGTGAACCTAGTAAATAAGTTCTTACGGTGTTCTTTGGGGTAATTCCGATATCTTGCTGCTTTGGATTAATAAAGAGTATGATTAGAATCATTGTAAGAGGAATTATCTTGTGGTATATTGCAAAATCCGACCGTAGGATGCATTTGATCTTAGATGGGATACTCTGAGCTTTTGTCGGGTTAGTATCTTAATGTTGATTCAACTCCGAAATGGTATAGGGCAGATTAGTAAGCTTGTATGATTGGGGATATTACGCCCTTTTGATGTTCTTATGATGATTAAAACGATTATCCGGAAACATTAGTTATACGGGTGTTATTGTTCGTTGAAGGTTCGGTTTTTGGTGGATTGATCGAGTAAGAGTTCTTCGAGCTGGTTGAAGATTTCTTTTTCGTAGTAGCAACCCTTATCGCCATTTCTAAGGCAAGTATCGTATTTTGAATATTGGTTTAATATTGAGGATTTTGATAATACATATTGTTATTCATGTTGTTGGACATGAGGTCATTCCAGTTGAATTGTTATTATATCGTTATTGATTGATTTTATGTTCATGTGGATGGACATATCGATTTTTTCATATGTGTATGCATAGTTGTGTTCGTGTATGTTGTGTTGATCCTGTGAGATCACGTGATCTATGCCGAGGGCGCTAGATCGGATGTCCACTATGCGTTGGTCCGACGGGATCATCATGGGGATCTATGCTGAGGGCGCTGGATCGTTGGACGGGTTTTCCACCATGCGTTGGTCCGACGGGATTATCATGGGGATCTATACTGAGGGCGCTGGATCGTTGGATTACCCTTTGTTATGTTAATGGAATCATGTGGATTCACATTGTTGGATTCCGGTAGCGGAAGTTCGTATTGTGTGTTTTATTATGCATTGTTGTTGCATATTCGATTTGTGTATTATGATACTTGTACTAGCATCGTTTTGCTAACCCTTCGGGGTGGACATTTTTTTTTTATGTTCAGGTAGCCGAAGAGCAGGGAAACAGCCACAGTACCGACATGACGACGAAGGGGCTCAGTGATGTTAATTGTCGTTACCTTGTCTTTCTGGTTTACTTTCAGTACTCGAGTAGGCGTGTCTTATTGATGTTTTGAGACGGTTGTAATAATGGACTCATTTGAACTGTTCGAACTGGTTTTGTATTTTGAATTTTTATGGTACTGTTATATTATTTCTACATTTTCTTTTAATTAGCCTTGTAAACTCTTATAAAAAGGGTTTACGGCGCTGTAATTATTCTGAATATCTCGGGGTGTTACATTTGGCACATTATTTATTAGAATATTTTCGAGTCCTTTGCACCTGAGATGTATCTTCACATCATTTGTCCATGACATATAATTGTCTCCATTAAGATTCAAGGGAGCGAAATCGAGCTTAAGATTGGACATGGTTATGTATTACAAAACATAAGATTGAAATATAATTAACACATAGCTATTACATTTAATGATGTCAGCTAAACAAAAGTATAATTGAAATTATTACTCAATACAAATATCATTCATGCTTAAATATTAAACACAAGAAACCAACTAAAAACTAAAAGAAGAACCGTGACCATCATAATGATGATCACATATGTCTCACTAAAGCAATCGACTTGAGTGTAGTATAGGATGAAATTGAAAAATGTAATAAGAGTGAGGAAAGTCATAAAATATTTACTCATTTTGTAAAAATAGGTAGATATTTTGAAGATGATTAATAAGTAAAACCAAATCAAACCAAACATATCTAGTATATCCCGCTCAGAGCAGGATCTGGGGAGGGTAAGATGTACGCAGACCATGCCCCTACTTATTACGGTAGGGAGGCTGTTTCCGTGAAGACCCCCAGCTTAGTGCACAGTAGAATCTTGTGTGATAAATACAAAGGAACACAAATGATTCGAAAAAGCTCGAGACCATACCTGAGCCCATGGCTTGATCCACATGGGACTTACCTAAGCGGAATTTGGCTACTTCACTCCCGATGAACGCTGCTCTAACAAAAGAGAGGTTGGCTCTGCGCACAACTCCCTGTCAAAAATACACTACACGCAAAGACAATATGATAAAATATACAATAAAAGTAAAAATTCAATGCTCTAGGTCAAAGCTAACCGAGACAACCCAACCCTGAGGCTTTCAACTACAGCACCGCTCCCTACAAAAGAATCCACAACTCTGATTTGGCGCCTCCAAGCGCACCTATCAACAGTCATGGTCTCGGAAAGGTTTAAGGCCTTCAAATCTAATCTCAGTTGTTCCTCCCACGTCCTCCTCGGTCTGCCTCTCCTCCTCTCCCCGACAACCATTAAACTCTCGACCCTCCTCACCGGAGCAGATGCCTGCCTCCTGCGGACGTGGCCAAACCATCTAAATCTTCCTTCCCTAACTTTCGCTGAAATAGATTTAATTTTTTGTAATATGGCCGTTTATGACCGTTGGAGAAAAGAAGAAAAAAAATTATTTTATTGTTAATTATCATTAAAATTAGTGAATATGTTCTTATATATTTTAATGAACTAACCGTTGGTAATTAGAGTTTGGGGAATGGAAATTCATATATATATATATATATATATATATATATATATATATATATATATATATATTATAATATATAGTTAGTTATAATAATATCACTATTCGATTATAAAATCTTTCGTGGTCTTATGAATGGGGATTTTGTATTCCTCCATTAGTAATTCTCTACAAAATATAGATGAAGATTCAACTCTTCACTAATAAATGGAGATTTTAACTCTTCAAATAAAAATAGGTGAAGATTTTTACACTTCACACAAATTCATTATTATTATTTAGGTTCTTCATATAATTAGTCCATAGTCCAAGAATCATCTTAAAAATAAGATTGAGCTTAGCTCCTTACACATATAAATTTAAATTGATGATATTTACATAATTATTATATTTGCTTAAATATATTAATTATCATCAATAATGATATTAATACCATATCTAAATATTATAAATCAAATATAAATAAAGTTAATTACATACTTTTAGAATTTAAGGATGATGTACCAATATATCGAGTCCGGCTGCGAAATGGGATTAAATCGATAGAGCTCATGCTGATAACGTGTTGTAAAATCGGATATTTTATCACTTCACAATGTATATATTATATATATTGTAGTATATATTACTACAATATAAGCATAAAGGAGGATGAAAGAAGATAAATAAATTAATCTTATATTAGAATGAATTGTATCTACAAAGCTCTACCAAAGAGGTCTATTTATAGCTTAAATTTACATGCTATACAACAAATTATTTATTCTACAACACACTTATTTTTATATTAGATATTTCAATCTAATAATTGATTGAATTATTGATTGTTGATCCCACATATCATTACTGATGATATTATAACAAGAAGTTATTTTCTCACACTACAAAATACATGAAAGAACTAGTCTTCCGGTTTTAACCTGCGGCACCTCCCCCGAAATTGGCTATGGACCAACCCATGCACATACGACATCAAATTTGCTGCAGAAAATTATTGGGAAAATTATACTATCTTAATATATTTTATAAAAATATTAAAAAATATCATAAAATTAAAATAAATATAAAATCACGACTTGAGCTGGTCCAAATACAATATATCAAGTAACCAAACTTCTACCAGCAAGTATCTATATACACTATACTTTACAAAAGGCTGAAACCTTTAATAGCGAATAATTGATATCCAAATATATTATTTCAGGCAATCAAACTATTAGTTAGAAGTATCCAATGCGTTAATTTTATAATTATTATTTTTTTTTGTGTTGTATTTATGTAATTAATTAGTAAATTTTTGTATAAATATGTAAAGAACCCAAAATTTTATTGCGGATAGAAAGTCTTCTCCAACCATTCTGCACGAAATTCCTGAACCAAAGGAATATTTTTCAGAAGATGCCTTATTAAGTTATTTTATTTTTTTATATGTGAAAATATTTATACCTAAATAATTAATAATATATATTATATAAACTAAAGTGTGAAACATAAAAAATGAACTCGAAGGACATTGACACAAGTCTTTTAGAATTGTATACCAATAAAGATTATTATAAATTTGAATTGTAAAATAGAAAACAAAAAAGTATAAAATAAAACATAAAGCTTTTTAACATTGAGAAATACAAACCAAAAAAAAAAAAGAGAGATGAAATTATTGAGAAAATAATGAACTCCAAGGCACGAAATATCAGAGTCTTTCACGATTTGTCTCTCCCTCTACGAGTCTACACTGCAGAGATCACAAGGGAATTGAAAATCTCATACAAATGGAGTAAGAAAAAAAAAAGGTTACAGGAGTGACTTTCCTGAACAAACCAAATTTTAAAAGTTGTGGATGTAGCATTCCTCATTTAAAAAACTCCATCATTGCTGATGTTTTCTTTTTATTCTCGCTTAAATTGTAGTAGTCAAAGAAATCCGATCTTCAATCACTATTTTGATGGCTGTGCAGTGTAGAGTCGTCTAGGGTCTGCCGGGCCGCCCAGGCTTACCAAGCACGACGGGCTGCTGGGCCAGGCCAAAAAAGCCCGGTAGTTTTCAGGTCTGAAAAATTGGAACCGAGTCCAGCCCAAAAAACGGGCTGGTCGGACCAGCCCACGGGCCGGGCTGCATTTTGACAGCTCTACTCTTAGTGTAATTCACCTAGACTCGGTGCTAAAAATGATTCTGTAGGTGTATTTGCCTCTGGCTTTTATGCCTAGAATGAAGGCATGTGTACCATTACCTTTCATTCTTGACAAGAACAAGGGTCCTTACAGTGTGAGATTTCGTTGTCACTTAGGAGCTCCCCATCATCAATACATTTCAAGCATTTCGATCTCCCAACTCACCGCATACCCCCAACTCACTGAGAGCCCATCCAAAAAGAAAGAATTACAGTCCAATTCTACATCCCTCCTCTTCAAGGACAGAAGTGCATTTGAAACTATTATAAGAGCCAAAATACAAAAGATTGTCCTAGCTCAAACCAAATCCATGTTCGGAATATACTACTGGTATAATACACTAAATATGGAGTACCTAGGATATGCCTCCGTACCAAATGCAAGTACATAAATCCTGTTTTATCGATAATGTTCCAAGAATCATCATAAGCAAGAAGCAGGTAAATGAGAGAGTCATCAAACTGTAGAGCCAACTAGACACAGTGTCAATACTATATGCAATTTTAAAGTTTATCCGCCTCTGATGACGCGCTTTCTATCCATATCGAATTTCATCTCTATTCTTGTTGATCCTAAACATGTGGGTCCATCCATGGAAATCTTGAGTTGAGTACAACCATGTACAATACTAAAGTACAACCGTTAGTTATTTAACCTGATTAGCATTATAGTTTCTGTATACCAAAATGAACAAACAATTTCTCACATTGTTAAATATACAAAATTCTTTCCACTATTTCGCTCACATTATAATGGCAAACTTCAATTCTTCACATCACATATAAAACCCTGTATGAAATCAAACTAGGATAATCAATACAGACAAAGGGGACTTCATATTGTTACGGTTTGTTGTCAGTTTCTGTAATTTGACTTGAAACCATTAAGCATTTTTTACATGTTAGAAGTAACAAGAGCCATAATCTAAATCGCCCATCGGGGTTGGATCGATCCTGGATCCCCATATGCCCATAAATAGATCGTAGTCGAAATTGTATCATATCACACAAATAATAAACGGAAAGCAAAATTTACCAAATTATTGCAAGAAAAAAAATGTTCAAAGCTACATCAGCACAAGAAGATGAACAGAATGAGCTGCATCAACTAAAAGAAGAAGAAGAAGAAGAAGAAAACGAGGGACCTATCAACTAACCTAATTTCATAACCAAAGAAAGCACTGTACTTTGGAGACAAATTATCCATAGAGAATCAAGGATTTCATAGATCGAGTAAAATGATACAGCAAAACACCTTCACAGTAACAATCAGAAACAAAGACAGACAGAAACGACAGAACTACGATGTATAAGAACAAAGGGCTAGAAACGGTACTAGGCGAGCTGGTCATAATCTCCACGGAACCTATCGCGATCCATGAAGAGAATAACGTAAAGGGCGTAAATTATCCCCGGGATGTAACCTAATATAGTCAAGACCAAACAGATGAAGAATTCAACCTGTAAAACCAATAATCAACGGAATTAGGGAGATAATTTCGTGACAAATAGTTAAGAGCATTAGTGAAAGAGCTTACGGTGCAGCAGCCATGGCGGAGGCAAACGCCGAGAGGAGGGAGGAGAATTGCGAGTAAGATTTCACAGAGGATTTCGCATCGTGATGCCATGTTGACCGGTTTCTCGTTTTCTCTCCTCTAGATTTCTGCTTCGCGATCGGGAGAT
The DNA here is from genome assembly GCA_033398695.1 of Orobanche coerulescens. Lineage (NCBI taxonomy): Eukaryota > Viridiplantae > Streptophyta > Magnoliopsida > Lamiales > Orobanchaceae > Orobanche > Orobanche coerulescens. The sequence continues at coordinate 17,868,208 of CM065810.1, forward strand.
AGTTGAGTTGGGAACTTTTTTTTTTGGTGGGATAGTTGAGTTGGGAACTTGGATAGGGAGTGGATACATTTTATTCGACCATCTCCATCATTTTACACATTTCACATAAAAATACTATAGTTTTAAACACAAAATTATAGAAAATCAGTATACATCTCCAACAATTTATATAAAGAATACTAAAAAAAAATATCAATCAATCAATAAAATGAACCAACAATTAAATTTTTTACTTATCATTTGAGCGTGGATTATTCAATTTATAATTTTGAATAACTTAGCACAATTGTTGGCAATTGATAAAGGCCCTAACAGAGAAAACAAATATACAATAATTAAATCAACATTATATAATGTTGTTGAAATAAATCGACAAAATATAATTAAAAATTTAAATAATCAAAGTTTTGAAATAAAAAATGTTAATACAAATAAAAATAATAAAATAAGATATGGAGTAATGAATTTTAGAATAAGTCTGAAGTTGACTATTGGAGAAGATTTCTCTTCATTAGTATGCGGAGCGCCATCTATCGGAGATGGCCTTAAGGAGTAATTAATTTATTTTGTTTAATTAAGAGTTAAATAAATAAATGAATTTATATTAAAAATATGCACGGGTAATGATGATGATGATGATGATGATAATAATAATGATAATAATAATAATGTGATACATATACATGACTTCTCGGAGTTCAAGATTGTTACTAGAGCTGTTATCGGACCGGTTCGGACCGGTTTTCTCCAGATTCGGATCCGGTCCGATAGGTTACCGGGTAGATCCGGTCCGGACCGATAACGGTTCCGGTTCAATTTTTAGAACTCGAATCCGAACTCGTTAGTTTCCGGGTGAGTTTCGGTCCTGGGTATTTCGGTCCGGTTCATGATCGGGTTTCGGGTTCACTCGCACCGCTAACAGCCCTATGTAGAATGGATCTTTACTAGGAAAATGAAGGAAGGGCAGCAAAATAAATCACATATATGAGGGTTACATGATTCGAACTTTAGACCTTTTGTTCGAAGGTATAGCGTCTTAACTACTTGACCAGCATGCTATTTGTGTTTAAAACACGCAAAACGTATTAATAATATATGTATAAAATATATAAAATACAAAATACATATAAACTTTTTTTTAATTTATTACCGGGTTTTTTTCGGTTTTATCGGTCCGGGTCTTATCGGTTTCGGTTCAATGTTTAGAACTCGAATCCGAACTCGTTAGTTTTCGGGTGAGTTTCGATCCCGGGTATTTCGGTCCGGTTCATGACCGAATTTCGGGTTCACTCGGACCGCTAACAGCCCTAATTGTTACACATAAATGTTTGTCCATACATCGACATAAGATATTTAAAAAATATATTATAAGCAACAAAAATAATACTAATAATTTGAGTATTTAATCTTTTTTAAAGTAAATTATGAAGTTAACACATATGTGTGAAAATATGAGGTATATTATTTAACAAAATTAACTTCAAAAGTACCTTAGAGGTTGTCGAAAACTATTTTAAATCACACTACCATCTGATTACGTGTTATGAATCATACGATTTTATCTAAATCAGTATAAGACTTTTCAAAATTCATTGATTTTCGTAATTTTGTTAGATTTTATTAAATAACATAGATATATTTATACAGAGATTACTATTATATACTCCCTCTGTTCCACAAGAGTGTGCTCAATTTGCTATTTTCGTTCGTCCCACAAGAGTACGCCTATTCCATTTTTAGAAAATGCCCTTATAATTTTACTCCATTTTTTCAACTTATTAACAATAATACCAAGAATGACCAATACTATTTATATTTTGATTAATCAACAACAATAATTAACATATTCTCTACTCAAATCCACTACAACCTAATTTTTATTAAAACTCGTGCCCAAAAAGAGTGAACACACTCTTATGGGACGAAGAGAGTATGATTCTCATGTGCCATATATGTTTTTGATTCCCTTATTTAATATTTTTTATTGTGTTGTGTAACTCATTCTGATGATTCCCTGTATAACTTATTCTTATGGTGCTTTTGTGTAACAACTTCTTATGATCCGTGTAGTATTTTCGTAATGTTTTCCCCTTCGGTGTCTTCTTATGGCTATCATGTGTAATATGTTGTTATGATTCTCCATGTTAGCATCTTCCCAACATTCTCCGGTGTTTGAATATTTTTATGGTTCTCCCGCGCAATATATTCCTATCGTTACTTCTCTCATATAGCATCTTTTTATGATCCTTCCGTCTAGCCTATTATTATGGTTCTCTCGTATAATATTTTGTTATGGTTCAATGATGATAAATCATTGCTCGACTATAAATTATATTACCTAAATCATTATAAGAGTACATTTTGACACAGGAATAAAAGAAATGATAATATAGCTCCACGATTCCTATGTCCTGTTGGTAACACTCGAGGTCAGACTCCACTTCTCGTCAGCATCTGCCTCTTCCTCCTCTTGATCTTCTTCATCTAGTGGGGTTTTAGAAAAATCAAAGTGGGATGAGAATAATGAATTCTGTACAAATGGATTATAAGTCCGAAAATGATAGGTCCGACAAAGTGGATTATAATAATCCATTATTGTGACGGTCCAACAAACGAATTCGTAACAGGTGGCAGAATTCGTAGCAAGGTGGATTACAATGGCATAATTTTTGGAGTTCAAACGAATCCAAACGAACTACTCAAAATAATAAGACAAAACTAAATAAAAAATAATAATACTACTTAAATTTCAGAAGGGCAGAATTATAATTTATGAAAGGATTATGCGGTCTGAATACTTAAATTTATTTTAATTATATGAAGTTGAATGATTCGGTATGAATGGATTATAAGTCCGAAAATTATGAACTTTATTGCGAAAGGTCCGTTATGGTAAAGGAATTAAAGGTCATAAGCTGTATGAAAGTTTTACCTTTCGTAAATTACACTTCTGCCCTCCTGGGTTTTAAGTATTACTTACTATTTTTATATAAACGTCGCTAAGGCGGGACGGACTGATTAGATGTTCGAAAATTATGAACTTCATTGCGAAAGGTCCGTTATGATGTGAGGAATTTAAGTAGTAAGTTGCATGGGATTTTTCCTTTAATAAATTATAATTCGTTTGAACTCTAAAAATTATGAATCCAGTTGCGTTTTGATCTATATGACTCGTACTTTCAGATTCTGTTCAGTTTTAATTTTTGTTCTTTTATAAATTATGATTTCACCCTTTTATTTTATCTTAATCGATATTTTAGTATTCGCGTCATAATTTTTTCGTTTCTTGTCGGATTGACCTTAAATTTTTGGGAGTAGTCTCTTTATGTTATTATGAGTCCAGAGAGTTCAACTTTTCTAAGAATTTTATTTTTGAAACAGTAGGTTTCTATAAATTACAGTTTTGGCCCTGAATTCTTGAAATTTATATTTTCGCCCCGACTTTCAATTTTAATGAGTTCCGATTTAGGTGAAATTTTATAATTACTTTATTTATGACATCATAAGACAATTTTTTAAGTTCCAGGTCCAGATTAATAGTTTTAACACTTACCCATTAATTATTTCCCTTTTGACCTATTATTTCAAATTTAATTCGACTAGTGAGATTTTTCCGGCATTTAATCCACCTTCTACTCTAGTCTAATATTATATTCATTTATTTTTGGGAATTTTAATTCCCAAAGTTCAAATTTGACATTATCAACTAAAATTTCATATATAACATGAGTTGTTCAGATAATTAAGGTATGTCAAATAATGATTCAATATATACTAAGATCATTACATGCATGGTAGCAAAAATGTATTTTAAGTCAAGTAATGATATTTGAAGTCTTAATATTGCATGCACCATAATATAATGTTAACTTGCAATAATTTTGAAATAAAAGAAAAGAAAATATTTTTACCCACTTGATTGTTTCTTGTAGATTGCAGGGTTTCTTCTTCTTCTTCCTCTATAATTTGGCCAAGCATCATCACACCATGGTTGATGATATTAGTTGCATGTTAATTTCTAAATTTAGAATGAGAAAAAACAAAGAAATAGCACTAAGTTCTAAAGTGCGGTTCATTACCTTTTTTCTTTCCACTTTATTCTTCCTCTTCCTTCGCCTTTTTTTTTCTTCTTCTCTCCTCACTTCAGCCCCTCTCTCTCTCTCTCTCTTAAGTGCATTTTTTTCTTGTATAGTGAAATGGGGAGGAGTTTACAAGGAGAAAGTATTTATAGGTGAGGTGTTAAGGTGGAGGTGTGATCAAGGCTTGCATGTAAGGGTAGATGTGTCTTGGAAAGGCTTGAAATTGTGACAACTCAAGTCTTCCTTTGTCTTCTATTAGTGTAGGTCGATATTTTGATGTATTTATACATGTATGGTGTGTTTTAGTTGTATTTGTTAAGTATTAGGTAAAATTTTAAGTTAGGTTGGGTCATGAGTGTTATGGGCTAGGTGTAGTATTTTAAGTGATATATTCTTACTTAGCTAAGTGGACTTATGTCCATTGTGTCTTGAAGCCCAAAGTTTAAATCATAGGCCTAATAATAGTTAAGTTGTATTATCAATTTAGATCGCTCATTTTAAATTATGGTTTATTCTTTTATTTTATTTAATTGAAATAATAAAAATAATTAGGTTGTTAAAACTTGTGGAATTTATTTAGCTAACTTGTCTATACAAGGTAATAACTAAATTTATTTGATAATGAAATATTGTAAAACTTTATTTTATTTATTGAAATTTAATAATCTAATCTACTTACAAAAGAATGTGGTCTCACATCCTCCCCACCTTGGGAGAATTTGGTACCCAAATTCCTATCCAAATAGTTCTGGAAAATTCTCTTCATCTCATCATCTGCTTCCCACGTGACGTCTTCTTCTCGGTCATGGCTCCACCATACAACTTTAACCAACAGTATCTTCTTGTCTCTTAGTTCGCGTACTTGTTGATCCACGATCCTGATCGGCTTCTCGACATAATTTAAATCCTCTTTGATCGATGGTATGTCATGTGTGATGACATGTTCAGGATCCGAATGATATTTCTTCAATCTCGAGACATGAAATACATCGTGCATTCCAGCAATATCGGTTGGTAGTTCGAGACGATATGCTAATTTCCCAATTTGTTCTAGGATCGTGAAAGGTCCGACATATCTGTGGCTCAACTTCCCTCATTTTTTCGAGTTGATTAGTCCCTTCCGTGGTGATAATCGAAGGAATACTTTGTCTCCTGTGTCGACTTCTAATTCCTTCCTTCTCTGGTCTGCATAACTCTTTTGTCGGCTCTGAGCGAGGCGAATTCTTTCCCGAATGACTTGGACTTTATCCATGGCATCTTCTACTAGATCAACTCTTGGTATCGGGTTTCGGTTCTGCTTACTCCTTGGTGTCTACCGGTCGTTAATCTCCCAATGTATTAGTGACCAACACTTTATCCCTATAATGATTCATATGGGGCCATTCCAATAGTTGCCTGATAGCTGTTGTTGTATGCGAACTCAGCCAAGGGTAGGTGATGACTCCAACTCTTCTGAAAATCCAGTGCAGATGCCCGTAACATATCCTCAAGGACTTGTATCGTTCTATTGGATTGTCCGTCTGTCTGAGGGTGAGCTGCAGTGCTGAAGCTCAATGTCATTCCAAGTTCCTGATGAAGGCTCTTCCAAAACCTCAAGACAAATTGGGGGTCACGATCTGATACGATGTTTACAGGTGCTCCATGTAGTCAAACAATTTCCCAGATATACGTCCTCGCTAGCTTCTACAGACTATCATTATTTTTTATGGGTAAGAAGTGAGCTGACGTTGTAAGTCTATCCATGACTACCTAGATTGTGTTATATCCTCCATTGGTTGTTGGTAAATCCATCAAGAAGTCCATCATGATTAGTTCTCATTTCCATTCGGGAATCTCGAGTGGCTGTAGCAATCCTGATGGTCTTTGGTGTTCATCCTTCACTCTTTGATAAGTTAAACACCTTGCTACAAATTCTGCCACCTGGTTCTTCATATTCATCTACCAATAGTGTTTCTTCAGATCCTTATACATCTTGTTACCACCTGGATGAATTGTATATCGAGAGGAGTGAGCCTCGGCTAAAACTTTCTTCTTGAGTTTGTGATGAGTCGATTTTTGATCGTCTCATTCTGTTCTATCGAGTCGCATTTTCATTTGTTTTAAGTATTTTTGCTCTTTTTACATGTGGTATGTTGTGTTTTTGTTTTATAGGTATCCGGACAAAGATTGTGGTGAAATATACACTTTTATGGCCAATATTGGAGTTTATGATGATCAAGAGAAAGAACGGGGCCTAAACGATGAAGATTGAAGTAATATCGGTCGTATTTTCTAATTTCCAGATTCATTACTTTGAATTAGGATGTGTTCTATATATGTATGGATTACTTGTGAAATCAGCTTCTCAACGGTATATTATATGCTAAATTATGAGGTGTATTAAGGGAGATATGGCTTCTAGACCACGGCCACACAGTCCGGACCGCACCCGGATCGCGATCCAAATCCGGACCACACCCGGACCGCGGTCCCAAATTCAGACCACGAGGTAGCGCCCAGAAAAATCATCCAGACTACGGTCCCACCCTGTTGTGCAGTGTTGTGCGGCGATTTATACGCCTCGATGGCGATCGGCATAATGGTCAAAAGCCAGCCAAAGAAGACAGATGCTGGGCAAGCGCCTAGTGATCGACGTCTAAGGCAATCGTCTATCAGCATCTGGCGATCGCCTAAAATGTTCGACTGTAGACGATCGTCCCATGCCACATATGAATCCGACACCTGTCAGAGTCTTCAAAGACCGAATCTCGGATGAAGACCCACGTGTAGATCCGCAAAAGACGCCACAAGATAAGGCATTTTGACCCCAGCCTGTCACCACCTTCACACCTACCGACAGGCCCGCCGAAAGGTACAAAGTGGGTCCTCCCCAGACAGCGACTCAGAACGCATGCGGACTTCTTATTGGCTCGCACATCTGGCTGCCAGCAACATCCTCGGACTTTAAGGAAACAGTCCCACGTGATGGGACGATCGCCAACCTTATTCTAATATAGAAAACGGCGGTCGCCCGCGATCGCCAGGGAGGACCTAGCAACCTCATCTCCTATAAATAGAAAGCCTCCAACAGTAGCCAAAGGACGGTAGAATGACTTGACAGAAAACTCATTCACGTATACAGAACATATAAAGCAAGAACTCACAGAGCATCATATCTGGTTCTTCCGGCAATCTTCACGCTCTATAGCTAAGATAACTAGAGTCTTTACACTCATTGTAATTGCACTCTACCATTAATATTTGTACTCCAAAGTATCTGTATTAATAACATCTCGCGAGAGCATTCAAGCTCGGGACTAACAACCCGGGCAAATCTTGTGTTATTTACTTTCCCACGGAAGTGTTCTCGCATTTGTTTGTTACTCGACCATTCCAACAATATCATCTCCGGATAATATTTTGGGTAACAACAATTGGCGCTAGAGGAAGGGGCATCTTAACCTTCATTTTTATTCCGACCGTCTCGAAGAACACTCACTGTTCTCCGGGGCATATACTTGAAGAAACACTCACTGTTCTTCAAATAAAACTTTTAGAAACATGACGTCTGCTACGACCTCTAAAAGAGCCACCCTGCGATCCGCCGGACATATCATTCCAGCCCAGACTGAATCCCAACCTATGGCGGAAGGCGACCGCGGCGATGCTAGGCTCTCACTCCCGCCCCCGAGGGACGGTCCCAGCCTCTCACTCGATCAGTTCCAAACCATGGAACAAATCGAGGAGGCTATGGCCATCCTCAGGGAGCGACGGAGGGTATGCGACTCGCCCACCATTACTCCATCAGCCATCCGCCATGCAGGCAAGCGGAAGCTCAAGGGGCAATATGTCGAGAAATCATCAGAAAGCCCCGAGCCATAGGAAAAGGCGCTCGTAAGGTGGGACGACTCCGTCTTCAGCCGCCTAGGGAGTGATCCCTCGTGGCGACCCGGGCATTCAGGCCCCAGCCGGGAGACATCGAAGTCCGAATCCGTCACCAGGAGTTCGGCATATCCAACTCCAAGAAGACAAGCCGGCCAAGGGTCCCCCACTCTCCCAAGAATTGAGCCCGGTGGCGGAGAACTCGTCACCTACCATGGGTCCAGGAGATCAGTACATGATCGTCTTGGCTCACGCTCCGAGAGCCAATCAGCGAGCAGTCAGGCTACGACGATAGCCGCCATGCAGCGCCAGCTCGACGAAATGAAGGCGCTCCTAGAAACTGGGGCAGGCGCCAAGAGGTCGATCGCTGGACCGAGTGATCCACTCGTGGCCCAGATCGAGCTCACCCCAGTTCAACCGAAGATTGCTCCCCCTCAAACACCTCTTTATGAGGGGAGATCGGATCCTGAGACCCATTTGATCAAGTTCCGGATTTACATGACCGGATGTGGGGCATCGGACGCGACGAAGTGCCTAATGTTCCCATTGACATTGGGCGATCTCGCCCATAGGTGGTACATCTCACTGCCACCGCGCTCGATCAATTGTTTTGAGAAGCTGGCGAACGACTTCACGTCGCATTTCGCTGCCAAAGTCGCTCGGCCAGAAGGCCCCCACCGCATGATGATGATCAGGCAGGGGAAGGACGAGCCCGACGAAGACTACATCAACCGGGTGGACGAAATAGTCCTCACCGGCGATCCCATTAGCGACGAGCTCGCTCTCTACTCGGCCCTAGGGGGATTCCATGGCCATTCGCCCATGTTCAGGCATCTTACGAAGGACATCCCCCCGACCTATGCGATCTTCCGCGTCAGGGCCACTGATTTTCTGGCTAGGCAGAGAATGCTCACCCTTCGCTTGGGCGAGGGATCTACAGGGGAAGGGAAGGCGCCATCTTCCATCCCGAGAAAGGCGGTCGCCAAGCCCAGAAAAGCGGTCGCAAAGCCGCCCGGTGAATTCAAAGCCTTCGAGGATGTGGAGGTTCACCTCCTCCGCAACCTCAATCTATATCCGGCCCACATCTTTAACGCCATCAAGGGGCGCGAGTGGCTTAGCAAACCAAAGCCGATGAGGGACAACGATCATCTAGACCGAAGCAAATTTTGTGCCTACCACAAAAGTCCCGGCCACAACACCAACCAGTGCCGCGACCTCCTCAGACAACTCTGGAGACTGTTTGAGGAAGGCAAGTTGGATAACTTGGTTACCAAGCCAGAACCCCGGGCAGAAAGAATCGGGGGGCACGACCGCCGACAGAGGGACGGGATCCCTCCAAATACGGTCGCCAGAATTGATCAGAACGAGCCGGAGTACTCTAACGAATCAATCCCTCCGATCAACCCTGGTGGCCGGATCAATATGCTTCAGGCGGGAGGAGGAAACCTCGGAGGCCTTTCCCCGGTTTCCACCATGTCGAACAGAAAGCGAAAGGCTGAATTGAGGGCGTTCGCCGGGGTCCATGTCGTGGTACCCCCAGAGCCGACCATCTCCAAGGACGCACTCATCACTTTCTCCAACAAGGATAGGGAGGGAGTGCAGTGCCCCAAACAGGATGCATTGGTAGTCTCTGCGTGTATCCTTGGGAAAATGGTCGATCGCGTGCTGCTTGACAATGGGAGCTTTTGCAATATCATATTCAAATCCGCTCTTGACCAGCTCGGCAACCTTACCAAGTTCATCAAGCCATTTGACACCATGCTCCAAGGATTCGGCGACAGCACAGTCCAAGCCTACGGAAGAATCAAGCTCTCCGTCGAGCTAATATGTTATTACGATCCCAAGGTTAGGATTACTAGGAACCTAAATTTTGTAATCATAGATAGGCCCATCATATATAATGGGTTCTTAGGTCGCCCATTTCTAGAAATCTTCGAGGCGGTCGCCTCTTCTTTCTTTTACTGTATCAAATTCCCCACTGCCGACGGGACGATCGGCACTGTAAAAGGAGACCAACTAATGGCTAAGAAATGTTTAAATTACTCCTGTGTCGTAACTTCTTTCAACACTTCCCATACTATTTATAACATTGAGACGATCGACAATCAACCGATGGAGATCGACAAGCCAAGCACCTCGTATCAGCCCGACTCAGAGGACGACATCTCACATCAATTGACGGACGACATCGAGCCAAAGATCGGTTTCGATCCAAGCCTCAACATCGATCCAAGGATCGAGTCCGGAAATCGTTCCAAACGAGAAGCAACCATCCCCATTGAAGAGTTGGAAAGTATAACGATAGATCCGGCTCGCCCGGAGCGGGAAATACAAATCGGCACAAATGTCGACCTCGAATTAAAGGATGATCTGATCATTTTACTACGTAAGAACATCGGAGTCTTTGCCTGGTCACATCAAGATATGGTCGGCATAAGTCTTGAACACGCTTGCCATTATCTAAAGATTGACCCGGCAAAGAAGCCTGTTCACCAGAAACGTAGGAAATTCGGTCATGAGAAGTACGCAGCGCTCGACATAGAAGTCAAAAATCTACTCGACAACAAACTAATCGGGGTAGCTACACACGAGCCACAGTGGGTCGCCAACGCGGTGCTCGTCAAAAAGCCGAGCAACTCCTGGAGGTTGTGCATCGACTTCACCGATCTCAACGCGGCATGTCCAAAAGACCACTTTTCGATGCCTCATATTGACCACTTGGTCGATAGTACAGCAGGCTGCAAAATGATGTCGTTCATAGATGCCTTCGCCGGATACCATCAGATCCCAATGGCGGAAAAAGACATAAATCACACATCGTTCCACACGGAAAAAGACATATACTTTTGGGTCCGAATGCCGTTCGGTCTGAAGAATGCAGGGGCGACCTACCAGTGACTAGTCAACGGGATGTTCGCTAATCAGATCGGCAAGACCATGGAGGTCTACATCGACGACATCGTGGTCAAAACCCTCAAAAAGGAAGATCACCTCTATGACCTCGCCGAGACGTTCGCCATCCTCAAAAAGTTCAACATGAAGCTGAACCCCAAGAAATGCAACTTCGGGGTGAGCTCCGGAAAGTTCCTGGGGCACATCGTGAGCCAAAGAGGGATCGAGGCAAACCCCTCCAAGATCCAGGCGATCCTAGATATGCAGGAGCCACGGAATGTCAAACAGGTACAACGCCTTACAGGTTGTCTAGCTGCCCTTAACCGTTTCATTTCTTGGCTCGGAGATAAAAGCAAGCCATTCTTCGTGACCATAAAGAACAAGAAGTTCGCATGGACAAAGGAGAGTCAAATAGCGTTTGCCAAAATTAAGGAGTATCTGTCGAACCCCCAGATCTTGGCGAAGCCGATCCCCGGCGAGAAGCTATTCCTTTACCTGGCGGCCTCCGAGGTCGCGCTGAGTGCTGTTTTAGTGCGAGCAGAGGGGCAAGCCCACTTGCCGATCTACTTCGTTAGCCAAGCGCTCCATGACGCGGAAACACGATACACGCCTCTTGAGAAGATCGCCTACGCTCTAGTCATGAGTGTTCGCAAGATGAGGGCCTACTTCTTCGAACACCAAGTGGAGGTTCTGACGACTCTCCCGTTAAGGCAAGTTCTGTACCGGCCAGACACCAACGGGCAACTCTTCAAATGGTCACTGGAGATTGCCCAATACGGTATCACATACGCTCCTCGCACGGCGATCAAAGGGCAAGCTCTGGCGGACTTTGTGGTGGAATTAACATTCCCTCCCAGTCCGACCCAGATCGGCCATCCTGCTTGGAAGTTGTACGTGGATGGCTCAGCAACCAACTCGCGAGCAGGGGCAGGGATTGTCCTCATCAGCCCCGACGGTCAAAGCTTCACAAACGCTGTGCGTTTCGGGTTCCGTGCGACCAACAATGAAGCCGAGTACGAAGCCTTGGTAGGCGGGCTCGATCTAGTACTCGCCCTAGATGTTCGCCGTCTCCACATTTTCATGGACTCCCTCTTGGTCGTGAACCAAGTCAATGGAGAATATGAGGTGCGCGGCGAACAAATGATCAAATACCAAGAACTGGTCGCCGAAATATGCACAAAGTTTGAAGAGGTGCTGATCGAACAAATCCCTAGAGAGCACAATTCCCAGGCCGACGCCTTATCCAAACTAGCGTCGTCAGATGGGGCGGCCGATTCTCTAATATCCAAATCACGAAATCAACAAAACCGGCGATCGACAGAAGCCTGATTACCACAGTTGCCATCGCCGAAGAGAGCTGGATAACTCCATTCATTAAATACTTGAAGGACGTAACAGTCCCCGCCGACCGTATCAAAGATCGCCAGCTACAGCTCCGTGCAACCAGATACACCCTTTTGGACGACCAGCTTTACAAGCGAGCTTTCAGCCTTCCTCTCCTCAAATGCATCACGCCAGAGGAAGGCCAACTCGTTTTAGCCGAGATCCACGACGGGATCTGTGGAAATCATGCCGGAGGGCGAGCTCTCATCCACAAAACGACTAGGCAAAGTTTTTTCTGGCCCACACTACAAAAATATGCGATCGCCTATGCCATATCGTGTCACAAATGTCAAGTAATGGGCCCGAACATCAAGCTTTCCCCCAAGCAGCTCACCTCTATGTACAGCCCTTGGCCGTTCGCCCAATGGGGCATCGACCTAATCGGTCCCTTGCCGACGGCGCCAGGGGGATGTAAATTTGCCATCGTGGGGGTCGATTATTTCACAAAATGGGCTGAGGCCGAGCCACTCAACAAGATCGGCCAAGAACAAGTAATCAAGTTCATTTGGAAGAACATCATATGCCGATTCGGTCTACCCTAGGCTATCATCTCCGACAACGGGAAGCAGTTCGACGGTTTGGAAGTCATGCAATTCTGCGAGAAATGGGGAATCAAAAAGTTGTTCTCATCCCCCTACCACCCTCAGACGAACGGGCAGGTAGAGGCTGTAAACAATATCCTCAAACACACGATCAAAGCATGACTCGAATCCAAGCAAGGACGATGGGCGAGCGAGCTCCCGAATGTTTTGTGGTCCTACCGAACGACGACTCGAAACTCAACCGGTGAGACCCCGTTCGCCCTCGCCTTCGGAACAGAAGCAGTGATCCCTTTGGAGATCGCCGTCCTCAGCCACCGAACTGAACAAGAGATGATGATGGACAATGATGCGGCCCGACGGATCGACTTGGACATGCTCGAAGAACGGCGACTGACCTAAGAAATGAAGAACACAATCCACAAAAGGAGCTCCGAGACATTCTTTGACTTGAAGGTCAAGGAAAGACGGTTCCAAGTGGGCGACCTAGTCCTCAAAAAGGTACAGACTCACACAGGAGTCTTTGGCCCGAATTGGGAAGGCCCCTTCAGGATATCTAAGTGGATAACTAGGGGAGCCTACAAACTCGAACACCCAGACGGCACTCCGGATCAATATCCCTGGAACAACGTGCATTTGAAGAAATACTACCAGTAAAAACTTTGTATTCAGTTACCCAATGTACGCAGATTTTAATGAGAATCTTCGATCCCCTATATATGATTCGCCTCAACGAAAACAAACAAATAAAAAGAGGATGACTCGCTCGCCCTACAAGAGGTCGTCATCTAACCTGACGGACCTATGCAAGCGATCGCCTCTACAAGCACAACGTATACCGTCGAGGATCGTCATTCAATATGGCGATCCAAGGTAGAAAAGTGCAGCCATGGCCCTGGATGTCGATGGAACCGACAGCTTCGTCCATGCAAGGTTCCTTTGGGCTGCGATCGCCCACCCTCGTTTAAATACGAGGCGAGCGTAGCCGAAGGACCCTCCAAATAAATTTGTGGACACGCTCGCTCGCCCTCAAAGGTACATCATCTAACATGATGGACCCGGACAAGGCGACGCATCCCTATCCTGTCACAATGTATACCGTCGAGGGTCGCCATCTAACATGGCGATCCGAGGTAGAAAAGTGCTAAAAAGCCGCGGACGTGGAGTCGAATAAACCGACGACGCCTCGTGTAAGAACTCCTCTAGACCAAGACCGCTCGTCTTTCGTTTAAATACAAGGCGGACGCAGCCTAACGGAGGACCCTAACAATAAAGTGAGTCGCGAGACAGACCTACAGATAGAATGTACCTCGCACACAAAGACACGGTTATGGAGGTCGGTCCATCGAACTCCGCGACCGTGCACGGTTCCTCAAAGTCGAAACAGTCGTCCTCCCTCGAAGAATCGGCAAAACTAAAGATAGCTCACCAAACATACTATTTGCATTCCCTTACTTACACTAAGTAAACAAAAACAAGGAGCAAAGTGGAGCTATTCCTACATGCGATCGGGAGGAAGGAACCATACACGATCGGCTCTGTTCAAACACACACATAACGATCGGTTTTGTTCAAGTGCACCAATACATTCAGATCTATTCAGACAATTGTGCAAAGTTGAAATGATGCGGAACATTCAGACAGTCGATCGTACAAACAAGGCATTAGGTGCAATTGTATAAACATTTGTATAAATTCATATGCAAACATTCAGAAGAGACGATCGTACATATAAAGAATCAGAGACGAAGAAGAATTATTTTATTCCATTCAAAATGATTGTACATACAATCCCGAAGGCAATACAAGGAAAAAATAGAAATTACAAAGCAAAAGAAAACAAAACAAACTCCAACGTCACTCAGGCCACCCCCGACTGGCCTTCGCCTCCAGCAGATGGATCGGCGCGCGCTTCCTCACCGGCTTCAGGATAAATAAGTTTATCCAGAAACAGATACCAGCTCATATCGATCCCTGAGTCGGTGAGGTCGAGGATCGGTAGGGAGAAATCCGACTACAGGGGATGCTCGAGTACATAGGCCTTGAAGGTTTCCATCATAGGTCCGACCTCGATCCCTACCTTCTTGGCTACACGGATAGTGTCGGTGTAAGCCATATATTATGCGAACTCGCGGACGTACTCCACATTAAGGTAGGGATCGGTCTCGATCGCCTTTAACTGCTCCTTCAGCGCCGCGGCCGTCTTGTCCACTTCCACGAGCTCGGCCACCTTGGCAGCCAGTTCCCCCTTCGCTTTCTCCAGCTCGCCGTTGAGCCGATCCACTGTCGCCTTCAGCCCAGTCACCTCCTCTTGCGAGGCCGCGTGAAACCGGAGAGCATCCGTCATCTGGTCACGGAACCGATCTGCCACCCCTCGGGACCGGTCAAGTTCCTCCTTCATCCGGTCAAGGTCCTGTTTGGCTCGCTTGGCCGTCTCCAGGTACTCCTTCTCCATGGCCACTATCCGATTAGCGAAATCAGCATTCTGGTTCTGAGCGGCCTCAAGATCTTGATGGAGGCGAGCAGTAGAGGGTCGCCCCTCATAATCCTTAACGGCTTGGGCGGCCATCGTCACCGCCTGGAGAGTTAGGGCGAGTGTCGCCTGCATGGCATCTCCAGACCGCCGACGACCAATCGCGTTGAGATCGGTCGTCCAAGCCTTAGGAAGAGAGTTGATGGCCCGAGAGACATAAGAAGGAATGTCGAGGGACTGGCGTGGAGACTTGCTCGCCAGGAAATCCAACACCATCGACGAGGTGTCCGGATTGGCAAGACGGACCCTGCAGCACAAACAAAAAACGAAGGAGTTACTATACATCCTACACAAGTAGCCTAACCCATAAAGATCATACCAATCTTACCTCGCGGCCAACTCGGGGTCACGGCCAAAAAAGGGCTTGCCCCTCGGAGTCTCAGCTTCGGCGATCGCCGCAGTCTTCAAGAAGGCCGCCGAGGCCGAAGACCCTCCCGCCATCGGGACAGTGGAGATAGGCGGCGCAGCAACCGGCGGCACCACGATGGATGCCTCCGCAGTAGCAGTGGGCAGGGGCCCCTCCGGCCTCCGCCTCTTGCGGTTGCGATGGAGCTGCTCCTCCTCCCGAGCTTCCGGCTCGACGACTAGCACTATGGCAGGTCTCTCCTCGGGGACAGGACGGGATGTCATTGCAGGGGCACGACCCGCCTTCTTTCCTTGGTGGAGATGACCCAAAAGACCGGGGTTCAACATCAGAATCTCTCTCGGGGGCTCGGCGTAGCGGGGAAAATGGATCTCTGTCAAATAAAAAAAATTCAGACAAGTTAAACATCTCTTTCAATCAGACGATCGTCAAGCAAGGGAGAGGAAGTAAAATTTTATACCTGGAACCTTCAGGTGGCAAGGGAAGCGAAACAATCAAGCTCCCAACCAATGATGTTCGTTGTTGATTGTGCGAACGTTGAGGTAGGAGTCCGGCAGACCGCGAATTCGCTCCCAGACGATCAAGAAATCAAAGGGGAGATCGCCGATCGCTGGAACAAGGGAGCCTACAAAAAGGAAACCAAATTAGATCAGTTCAAGATGTATCCAAACAATGGGAGAGTTTAAACCCTTACTCAGATTACTCTCCCAAAAACTGGTGGGGATATCCAACTCTTCCTCCGGGTTATCGCTCGATGCCGACCTCCACGCTCCGCCGACCCAGCACCATTTTGCCAGGTCGCCCCGAACCATGTTCAGCACCCCAAGGACCACCCGACCCATGAGACCCTGAATGTGGTAGCCGCCGACCGATCCCTTCTGCGCAGTCAACTTGAAGATATAGTTCATTTCCAGCGCAGTAGGTAGACGGAACAACCGATGACCGCCAAAAAGTGTCAGAGTGCTAATAATCTGCAGCGAGGCGTTCGGCGTCAACTGGAGCGGCGCCACATTCCAGGCGATCAGCAAATATGACACGGAAAACGGCAATGGGAACCGCAAGCCGGCCTCCAGGATCATTTCGTTGACAGCAACCAAACTCTCGGGAGGTTGATCGGCACGTTCATTCTACGAGGGCACATACAACGAGACATCAGAAGGGATGTGGAATTTTGCCCTCCAGCGACTCAAGTCTTTCCTGGTCGCCGAACTCCGAATCTGACCGAGGGTCCACAGGGAGCGGTCCGCGGCCCGAAACGCCGTCCGTTTCACGGGCTCATAGGGGTGGGCGGCAGAGTATGCCCCGAAGTCAAACTGGGGACGTGGTCCGGCAATCCTCTCCATGAGCTTAGCAAAATCCAAAAAGGCAGGGCCAAACACGCTGTTCTGCTCCCAGTACAGCCTCACCGCTTCATCCTCATCCACCGGAGAGCCCCTCTGCCCCGCTGTTGCCGCCGATCTCGCCACATCGGCCTCGTTGAAGAGCTCTTCAACCTCCGTGGGTGTAATTCCTGCACGGATGACCTCTACGGCCATCTCCATGTGAAGAACCGCGGAGGTCTCTTCTCGGGCAGGCAATCTCATGGCGGCAGAAGAGCTTCCGGCCTCATAAGCTTTGGATCCTCCTCGAGACATGTTTCGAAGATGAAAGGGGGGAGAGAATTTTTGTTCTTACCTAGAAAGAAAGTCGTTCGGCACAAGAAGCTTCAGAGAAATTCGGCAGAGTCTTCGTCTAAAGGCAAGGGCACATAAAGAGTTGAACTGAAGTGGCCCTAGCCCTTTTTTAGGCGAGAGCAGGGACCTCTATGCAAATAGGCGGAATCCCGGGGGCTGAAGTGCAACCGTAGGGGGGACACATTAAATGCAGCCCTCGTGACCCGCATACGCGTCGTTTCGAGGGCACGCCAGGCGACAAGACTGACAAAACCGTCGGACTCCCCCAACTGCAGCGCGACGCATGTCCCTGCAATGTTTCGAGAGCCCGCCTCCACTTCCCGCTATTTCCAGCGCATAAGGAGATCGTCCGGATTCGAAATCAGTTCGTCCAGGCGACGATCGTCCTTGTCATAAACAGATGAGTCAATCATCTAAAACAGGCGATCGCCAACAGTGCCACCTCACCCCATGTTTTCAACGTCGGAGCGAGCTGGGGGGCAATTGTTGTGCGGCGATTTATACACCTCGATGGCGATCGGCATAATGGTCAAGAGCCAGCCAAAGAAGACAGAAGATGCTGGGCAAGCGCCTAGCAATTGACGTCTAAGGCGATGGTCTATCGGCATCTGGCGATCGCCTACAATGTCCGACTGTAGACGATCGTCCCGTGCCTCGTATGAATCTGACACCCGTCAGAGTCTTCAAAGACCGAATCTCGGATGAAGACCCACGTGCAGATCCGTAAAAGGCGCCACAAGATAAGGCCTTTTGACCCCAGCCTGTCACCACCTTCACATCTACCGACAGGCCCGCCGAAAGATACAAAGTGGGTCCTCCCCAGACAGCGACTCAAGACGCGTGCGGACTTCTCATTGGCTCGCACATCTGGCTGCCAGCAACATCCTCGGACTTTAAGGAAACAGTCCCACATGATGGGACGATCGCCAACCTTATTCTAATATAGAAAACGGCGGTCGCCCGCGATCGCCAGAGAGGACCTAGCAACCTCTTCTCCTATAAATAGAAAGCCTCCAACAGTAGCCAAAGGACGGTAGAATGACTTAACAGAAAACTCATTCACGTATACAGAACATATAAAGCAAGAACTCACAGAGCATCATATCTGGTTCTTCCGGAGATCTTCACGCTCTATAGCTAAGATAACTAGAGTCTTTACACTCATTGTAATTGCACTCTAACATTAATATTTGTACTCCAAAGTATCTGTATTAATAACATCTCGCGAGAGCATTCAAGCCCGGGACTAACAACCCCGACAAATCTTGTGTTATTTACTTTCCCACGGAAGTGTTCTCACATTTATTTGTTACTCGACCATTCCAGCAATATCATCTCCGGATAATATTTTGGGTAACAACATGCAGAAAATACGATTTTCTGCACTTTTTGGCGATTTTTGATGGGTATATATAGGGAAACCCTATACACAACTTCTCCCAAGCCGAAATTCTGGATCTAAACTCAGTTTTTATCAACTTTTGAGTGTTCTAAACATCTAGCGATATATTTATGAGTGATTTTTATTCCTTGTATGAAGATTTTGTGAGTTTTTGAAGGAAGGATATCAAACCTTCCTCGGGCTTCGGTTTCGTTTTCTCAAGGGAAGATTTCTACCATGTTTTATTCTATGATTTTTGATATTATTGTTGAAATGATCATGATTAGCTAATCTTTTCATATGGGATGTTTAGATTGAACCACACATATTCTTGGTTGTTAGGTTTGATTGATTTTCCAGGTATGAGTTTGGAATTGTTCCTCTTTCTTTGTTCTTCGTAATCTATCGGCGTTCTTGATGATATTCGTGCACTAATATTACTTAGACACAAGAGAACTTATGATTTAGATCATCAAAGCTTATTCATAGTTGTTGTTATTGTCAATATCGAGGTTTTTTGTTGGTGTTCGCCATCAAACGACCCGATAGAAGCGATTGTGAATGTTCTAAACCTTTTTCCGCAATCTATTAGCGAATTACCCCATCAAAGGTATTTAGCTAGTCGATTTTTAGTAGGGATTCATCCCCATCAAAGGAGTTTTTCTTGTTTTCGAAAAGAACAATCGCAATTTTTAGAATTTGCCGCCATGAAACAAGTTTTCTTTCAATTGTGAGCAATCGGTAATTCCAAACCATAAATTTTTTTAGTATCGAAACTAATGATTGATAACGTGTGTGTCGGTGATTCTAAACTTCCATATCATTCTCATAATTGTAATCTCTAGATAATCCAACCTTAAATTCGGTGTTTTTAACGCTTATCTATTAATTTAATTTTTCCGCTCTTGTGTTACAATCTTTCATCTCAATCGAATCATTCACCGTGTTTTTAATTTACTTTACTTTTGTTAATCCGACTATTTGACAAATATAATCGAACTTCAAACCGTTTCCAACTCCTTATGAGATCGATTTCGGAGTTACTTGCCACTTCCTTCAAAAGCGATTCGTACACTTGCAAGTTTTGATTTGTTCATCAAGTTTTTGGCGCCGTTGCCGGGGAGTTGGCGTTTAATTTTTGATCTTGTTTTAATAATAGTTGAATTATTTTTCTTGATCATTTTTCTGTTTTCATTATTTTCGATAAAGTCTAAAAATTCCCTCTAACTTCTGTTGTTTATGCTTGGTAGGAGATCGTTGGGAAACCCGATTCTTCCACCCATATACGAGGTTCAAAGAATTAGAGCACCAAAAATAATAGCGCAATCATCAATGGCAAACGACGAGGAGAATCCGGATCTTGAAGAGCCCCAATTGCTCGAGGGAGAAAACATTCATCAACCGAGACTTCCGAGATATGAGAATGTTGGGCACAATCAAGAGATACCCGAAGTTCAACAAGGGAGGTACTTTTATTCGAGACCACCACCCATTGGAGTACAATATGGGGCGAACTATTATATAGGGCCCCAATACAAGATAAGAGCAAACTATAATATGCCACAACAACCTCCGGTTGAGCATCTAATGCGGGACTTTGCAAATCCCATGGTTAACACCGCCATCTCGTGCATCCAATTGGCACCGGAAGCAAGGAACTACCACATCAGTGGATTTCACACCGAGCAATTGTCCTCATTCCACGGATTAGCATGTGAGGACCCATTGTTGTTCATCCGGGACTTCTATATAGCGATTGACAACTTCCCATTAAATGGGTTGAGCGAGGATCAACTAAGAATGAAGTGCTTCCCGTATACACTCAAGGATGGAGCGAAACAGTGGTTGATGACTTTAGCACCGGCTCACTAAGAACGTGGGATGATGTTTACGACAAATTCATTACCAAATATTTCTCTCATTCGAAGACTATACAGTTGAGAGCCCAAATCACAACATTCGGACAACAAGACGAGAGGCATTTCATGAAGCATGGGACCGATTTAAGATGCTCCTCATTCAATGCCCACACCATCACTATCCGCTTCAACTACTTAATCAATTCTTCTATGATGGATTGACTCAATATTGCCAAGGTGCAGTAGATAACGCAGCCGGTGGTTCATTATGGGTGTTAACGGAGAGACAAGCTTATGACGTATTTGAAATATTGGGAGCTAATTCTCAACAAAAAAAGTGTGCGTGTTCGTAGGGGAGTTGTGAACCAAGTAAGCGAGAAGGACGAGATGCAATCTAAAATCGATGAGTTAACGAAGGAACTAAGACAACTCAAGACCCAAAATAAATCTTCGAGATCACGAGTTTGTGAAATTTGTTGGGGACCCGGACATGATGCTAATTCTTGCCCACATACTTTTCTAGAAGAACAAACCGAACAAGTGAATTGGGCTATGGGACAAAGCACAGGAAGGCCCGAGTGGGAGGAGAAGAGAAATAATTATGGCGGAAATGCAAGAAATGCACCTCTCCCGAACACTTATCATCCTGGGCTAAGAAACCATCCGAATTTCTCTTGGAGAAATAACAACCTGATGTCGTACGACACAAGCGCCCAAGCTCAATACAATGGAGGAAATCGAGCCCAACAAACAACACAAAGTGAACCCTCCACAGCAAAGGAACTCTCTTGAGGAGAGTATTGCGGCGTTTATTAAGGAAAGTAGGGAAAACCGAGATGAGAACAATAAAAAATTCGAATCTTTAGAAGCTTCAGTGAAGAAAATGGAGATTCAAATTGGGCAACTTGCTACCAAGGCACGCAGACAAGAAAGGGTAAACTACCAAGTCAGCCCAATCAAGCTCAAGCTATTACCACCCTCCGAAGTGGTAAAGTGATAAATAAAGAGATAATTTCCAAAGCGAAAGAGAGGGGCGGTGAGAAAGAAGAATTTCGGAGTCATCGGAGAAATCTATGGTGATTGAAGAGCATGAGTCGAAAGATGAAAAAATCCGAGCAACTGCTACTCAATCTTGCGAGACTCGAATTCCTTGGGAGAAATCTAAAGATCCAATCGAGAAGCCAATTGAAGAGTATAAGAGCGAACCAGTCGAATCAATGCATCAAAAGGAGGACCTAGAAAGCTTTGACATGGAAGTTCTTTTCGTGGAGAAAGAAGTTCCAACTATGAACTTAGGAGTGATTTTAATTTAACGCAAAAACTAATATACTCGCAACTATGTTTGGGGGAGGTGATAGCCCCAATGGATTTCGTGATACCAAATATAGAAGAAACATCACCAACAAAAATCACGTTACTTATTCTTCAAGGAAAACATTTCATGGTGACAATCATAATGAAAACTGAAATGGTGACAAAAGCGCTCACAATGAAAATCCATGGAACCAATATCCATATCCCGATGAAGGAAAACAAGCAAAAAATGGTGAGCTATGTGGATGGACTTGACACGTTTCTATTTAATCTAGGATAGAAGAAGCTGAAGAGTCGAGCTAAAGACTATAAAAAGCGCTGTTTGGGAGGCAACCCAAGGGAGTTTTTAAATTTTTATCGCTTTTATTATTATTATTATTATTATTGCTTTTATTTATTTTTGTCCGTGGTGTGTGTAGGAAATCTCAAAAGGAGGTATTTATGGGAGGAAGAAGCCTGATCTATTGAAAATTGAGACCCAAGCATAAAGCCATGGTGCTCCGCGATCAAAAACCACACTTCTTAATCCGGTAGTTTTATTTCTTTTCTTCTTAATTTGCATTTTAGCATCTTTCCCAACTTTTTTTTTACTTGGGGACAAGCAACGGTTTAGGTTTGGGGGGGTGCAACTTCTTCGATTTTTATTTGTTTTTAGTTTCGTGATTTTTGTTTCTTTTCTTTATTTTTCTTTCTCTTGCGTGATGTAGTAGTTGGATTGTAATAACCTTGTTAACAGTTGGGTATATGGATGATTAGTCGTGTTTGTACTTGACTCGTGGAGTTTTATAAACCTAATTGATTGTTTGACCTTGCGTGTGAATGTATAGTTTTGGTTACTTGATTTGATGTGTAAGGAATGAGTGTGGTAGTCCAAAAGCCGTGAGTTCTTGTGCCTAATTGAACCATTCACTTTTAGCGGTAAAATTCTTTCATGTGTGATTTCTCTTCTCATGGATTATATTCTTTTGAACTTGCATGATTCTGTCGGATGATGTGTTGATATTTACATACACGAGAAATGATTAGGGTTGCCCATTTTTTTTGTCTTGAACCTACTTATCTAAAAATACCCACCATTTCATATCAATATCCTTTGCTAGCCCCGTTGAGCCTTTAGCCGTATTTTTGTTCGAAAAGCCCGCATCTTATAGCTCCATATTCAAAAGCCATAACTTACCCAAGTATTGGTCCACGTAAGAGCATGAGAGGGTATATTTGAAAAACGAAGGTGTGCAAAGTTTGTGGTGTATAGAGGCAAAAATCTTCTCTCCCGTTCCCCTGAAAATAATAAGCCCCACAAAAAAAGGGGGCTGTCCTAATAATAATAATGGGATAAAAAAAAGATAGGGGAGGATAGGAGTGAGCCTAAGAAAAAAAAAAGGGAAAGTCATTGGGTTGTGAGAAATAGGCCAATATCATAAGAATTACGCTTAACAAGGCCTAGAAAAAAAAGAAGAGATATATATACGGGAGAATTGAAGTAGAATGATCGATCTTGCTTTGAGTGTTTATTTCATATATGTGAGGATCGTATATGCTATACTTGGACTGAACTTGTAACTACTAGCCAAATTTTCCCGACCTAAGCCACAGCCCCGTTACAACCAAAAGTAAGACCCTATGACTCGTGTTTTGTGAATGCGTTTGATGAAGAGAAGAAGTGCAAGCATATAGTAGAACTTTCCATTCAAATCTAGTTGAGCGTATTGACTTATATAAATGCTTGAGAGATGAGTGAATCCATAAAATTCTGTGAGGGACTACTAAGACTTGTTTTCTTGCATGTTCGATTAAGTACCATTGCTATCCATTCATTTGTGAGTTTACGCTTCCATGACGAATTACGAGACTTTACGATACTTTTACATTCCCGGCTGATTGTATGTATACCCGATGATTAACTAGATTATTCAATCCTCCTCATTTTCTTTGTCGTGTGTTTTATTTCTTTTTGCTTGGGGACAAGCAAAGTTTAGGTTTGGGGGGATTTGATGAGTCGATTTTTGATCGTCTCATTCTGCTCTATCGAGTCGCGCTTTCATTTATTTTTAAGTGTTCTTTGCTATTTTTACGCGTGGTATGTTGTGTTTTTGTTTTGTAGGTATCCGGACGAAAGTTTTGGTCAAATATGCGGTTTTATGGCCAATATTGGAGTTTATGACGATCAAGAGCAAGAACGGGGCCTAAACGATGAAGATCGAAGCAATATCGGTCGTATTTTATAATTTCCAGATACATTACTTCGAATTAAGATGTTTTCTATATATGTATGGATTACTCGTGAAATCAGCTTCTTAACGGTATATTATACGCTAAATTCTGAGGTGTATTAAGGGAGATATGGCTTCTAGACCACGGCCACACAGTCCGGACCGCACCCGGACCGCGATCCAAATCCGGACCGCACCCGGACCGCGGTCCCAAATTCAGACCATGAGGCAGTGCCCAGCAAAATCATCCAGACTGTGATCCCAACCCTCCAGACCATGGTCCAACCCCCTGTTGTGCAGAAAATGCGATTTTCTGCACTTTTTGGCGATTTTTGACGGGTATATGTAGGGAAACCCTATACACAACTTCTCCCAAGCTGATATTCTGGATCTAAACTCATTTTTTCTCAACTTTTGAGTGTTCTAAACATCTAGAGATACATTTGTGAGTGATTTTTATTCCTTGTATGAAGATTTTGTGAGCTTTTGAAGGAAGAACATCAAACCTTCCTCAGGCTTCGATTTCGATTTCTCAAGGGAAGATTTCTACCATGTTTTATTCTATGATTTTTGTTATTATTGTTGAAATAATCATGAGTAGATAATCCTTTCATATGGGTGTTTAGATTGAACCAAACACATGTTCTTGGTTGTTAGTTTTGATTGATTTTCCGAGTATGAGTTTGGAATTATTCCTCTTTCTTTGTTCTTCGTAATCTATCGGTGTTCTTGATGATATTTGTGCACGAATATTACTTAAACGCAAGAAAACATATGATATCATCAATGCTTTTTCATAGTTGGTGTTATTGTCAAAATTGAGGGTTTTTGTCGGTGTTCGCCATCAAACGGCCCGATAGAAGCGATTGTGAATGTTCTAAACCTTTTTCCGCGATCTTTTAGCGAATTACCCCATAAAAGGTATTTAGATAGTCGATTGTTAGTAGGTATTCACCCCCATCAAAGGAATTTTTCTTGTTGTAGAAAAGAACAATCGCGATTTCTAGAATTTGCCGCCATCAAACGGGTTTTCTTTCAATTGTGAGCAATCGGTAATTCCAAACCATAAATTCTTTGAGTATCGAAACTAATGATTGATAACGTGTGTGTCGGTGATTCTAGACTCCCATATCATTCTCATACTTGTAATCTCTATATAATCCAACCTTAAATTCGGTGTTTTAACGCTTAGCTATTAATTTAATTTTCCGCACTTGTTTTACGATCTTACATCTCAATCGAATCATTCACCGTATTTTAATTCACTTTACTTTTGTTAATTCGACTATTTGCTAAACATAATCAAACTTCTAACCGTTTCCAATTCCTCGAGAGATTGACCTCGGAGTTACTTGCCGCTTCCTACAAAAGCGACTCATACACTTGCGAGTTTATAATTTGTTCATCAGTTCGTCATTGTCGGGAATACATATTCGGTGTTTGAATTTTAGTGTTCCATCTTCCGACATACTAAACTCAGATTATTGCCTTGTGCGACCCTGTCCTTAAGTTTACCCAATTTCCCATCTTGTGCCTGTGTTTCTTGGATTTTCTTAAGTAGGTCCGGCTTCATGGTCAAGTTGGCGCATAAAATGTGTGTCTTAGTCTGCCTTTGATTCTATTGGCTTAGTTCTCCCAGGGCATTCCATTCTCTTATCATAAGTGTAGCCACGCTTGCTTTCTTACGACATTGGCCTTGCCCGGATGGTGTTGGATAATGAAGTTATAATCTTCAAGAAGTTCTATCCACCGTATATGCCTTAGATTCAACTCCTTCTGAGAGAACAGATATTTGAGGCTCTTATAGTCGGTGAAGGTGGTGAATGTAGATCCATACAGGTAGTGTCTCCATTTATTCAAGGCAAATACTATTGCAGCAAGTTCAAGATCGTGAGTCGGATAATTCATCTCGTGGATTTTAAGCTTTCGTGATGCCCAAGCTACTACTTTGCCGTTTTGCATCAGTACAACTCCTAATCCTTCTTTCGATGCATTACTGTATAACACAAATCCTTCGCTCCCTTCGGGAAGTGTTAGTACAGGTGCGGTGGTGAGTTTTCTTTTGAGTTCCTGGAAACTCGACTCACGCTTATCGTTTCACTCAAATTTGACTTGCTTATGCGTTAGTCTTGTGAGCAGTCCTGCGATTTTAGAGAAGTCTTTAATGAATTTACGGTAGTAACCAGCAAGTCCAAGAAAGCTCCGCATCTCAGTGACTGTTTCTGGCCTCTTCCAGTCCAAAATAATCTCCACTTTTGATGGATATACTGCGACTTCATACCCACATATTATGTGTCGTAAAAACGTTACTTCTCTTAACCAGAATTCACACTTACTGAATTTGGCATACAACTTACGTTTCCTTAGTGTTTCTAGCACCAATCTCAGGTGAGTTTCGTGATCCTGATCCAACTTGGAATATATGAGTATGTCGTCAATAAATATTATGACAAATCGATCCAGATATGGTTGGAATACATGGTGCATTAAATCCATAAATGTAACCAGCGCGTTGATCAATCCAAAAGGCATTACCTTGAATTCAAAATGGCCATACCTAGTTTAAAATCCAATCTTAGGTATGCCATTCTCTTTGATACTCAATTGGTAATACCCCTGTTAAAGATCGAACTTTGAGTAAACTGTTGCTTCTTGGAGTTGATCAAATAACTCGTCAATCCTGGGAAGTGGGTACGTGTTCTTAATAGTAATGTTGCTAAATTCTCAATAGTCGATGCACAATCTTAGCATACCATCTTTTTTTCTTACGAATAGCACTAGTGCGCCCCAAAGAGATACGCTCGGTCGAATAAATCCAACCTCTAGCAATTTCTGCAACTGAACCTTCAGTTTTTGCAGTTCGAGTAGGGCCATTCGATACGGTGTCCTAGCCACGTGTGCCTTTCCTGGCAAGATATCAATGGTGAGTGCAACTTCCCTATCAGGAGGTAGAGAAGTAAGTTCCACGAGAAAGACATCAGGGTATTCTGATACTACTGTTATAGCTTCAATCTCCACCTTGCTCTTGGGTTTTTCGATGACCATTTCCAAATACCCCCTTGCCCCCTTCGTGATATCCCTTCTCACCTTCGTAGCTGATATGGTTGGGGCCAAGCTATCTATAGCATTTCCATGTGTCAATTACTGGGTGGTCGGGTTTGCAGAATCGAACTATCTTAGAGTGGCAATCGAGTTGCGCTTAGTGTTTAGATAGCCAATCCATCCCATGTATGAGGTCATAATCAAGTATAGGGAGAAGAATTAGGTCGGCAGAAAAATAATGACCTTTAACTATCACTTCACAATTGCTAAATACTGAATTCGTTTCTCGGCTCGGACCCACAGGTGAGGATACTTCTAAGCTTATGGGTAGCGATTCCATGCAGACATTCAATTCTTGTGCATAATGGGGTGCAACAAAGGAATGTGATGATCTTGGATCTAACAATTCATGTGCAGAGTGGTTTGACATGAGAAATGTACCTTCCACCACGTCTGTTGCGTTAGGGGCTTCTTGACCGGCTAAGGCAAAAACTCTTGCTGGTGCCTTTTCCTTGTTGCCCTTGCGATCATCTTGCTTAGCCGCATTTCTCTGCTGATTGTTGCCCGGTGTCTCCCACTTTGGGCATTCCTTAGTCGGATGTTGATTGTCTTCGCAACATAAGCATCTCCCTTGCTTCTTCCAGCAATCCTCAGATCTGTGTCCCATTTTATTGCAGTGGGAACACGACGGTAGGTTGTTCATAGGTTTCTTTCTAGGGTTTGTCCAGTAGATTTGCATTGAAATTTCTGAGGTGGTCTGGATGATTGGTTTGATGAAGATCTCTTGAATTTCCCAGTTGTTCGATCCTTCGCCTGTCCCAACCGGGTCATTCCGCTTTCGATTGGCTTGTAGCCTCGACCGCTTCTGCCATAGTTGTCACTCTCACTGGCAGCAAGCTCTGATGTAGAGCAAACCTAAAACCTTGCGTAAACTTGTACAACCTGTCCTCCTCTGTGCTCACCAGTCCTGGCGTCATGCTTAGAGAGTCGATTGAATTGAGACTCGTACTGGGCTACAGTCATTTCCCATTGCTTAAGATGGTAGAACTCGTCACGCCGAGCTTCACGAGCGGACTGAGAGATGAATTGATCACAGAAAGCCTTTACAAAGCTCTCCCATGTTCGGTCAGTAGTGTAACACCCCCGAGATATTCGAAGTATATTACAGGCTAAAACAAGAAAACACCACTCGACTAACCGTCTCGGTTAGCGAGGAAACATACATTAACAATACAAACATATAACAACACGCCTGGTGCAACCAGCGTAATAAACATCAACCGACAAATATAGTAACTTCAACGAATACCAATCACAATCTGAAGGGAAAAGCCTAAGTACTCGCGAGTACAATCTATAAGTTTAAAAGTAAACAACAATCATAACGAAAGGAACAACGGAAATAAAAGGACTCAAATGCACATGTCAACGACCCAGGCCAGCATCTAACCTGAAATCCATAACAAGAATTTCCCCAAAACGGGTCCCCAAAGGGGTTACCAATTACGCTAGTACAAGTAATCAAGACAAACCAATCACTTACACATTTCATAGTACATGCACCAATTCATTTCGAAACCAAAAACCAGACATGTCTTTTCCGGAAACAAACAGCCAATCAATTTGCCTTGGGAATAGGGCTATAGCATTGATCCCGCTCGAGGCCTCTAAGGACCCTCCCGAGCTGGCCATATCATAAAACAAATCACGCACGCGCATCGCCTTGGGAACAGAGCTATACTATTGATCCCGCTCGAGGCCTCTAAGGACCCTCCCGAGCTGGCTAGTGAATCAAACTCGTGAATCCAAGGCTATACTATTGGATTCCCTCGAGGCCCCATCGGACCCTCCCGAGGTGAGCAAAGCACACACAAGATACATCACTATTTCATGCTAAGCATAGAGGTTTACAAAAATACTTGCCTTGAGTAATTGACGACGCAACGAACGAAAAGGAAAATCACCGAGGATCGCTAGGAACCGACAACCACGAACCTAACGACTCGAGGAATACAATTACAACCATTTCCAAATGAATACGGAAAAGGAATACACCCGAAAACCCGCCTATGATTCATGTATATTCGTACAAGAACAACAACGAGGGCGGACCACAACCAAACCCTCTCGATTACGAAAATACCACGAAATATACCATGAATCCGTAGGAAAACCAAGAATACCAACAAGATTAATCATATTCATCATGAATTAATCAACAACATGGAACGAATCGAACAATAAAACTGAAAACCCCCAATTTACCCAAAGATAGGGTTCTAAGAAGATTTACCTTGATTCAGACGGAGGAAGACGATTATGATGATGATAAACTACACTAGGAACACGATACTTGATTCCCCAAGAATTTATACGGGCAAAACTTGAAGAATCTCTCAAAACCTCACTTGGAACGCAGCTCTCGGTCAGAGGAGAAGAAATGAAGAAAATACCGAAGTGAAGGTCAACCCCCGGTTTATAAAACCTAGGCCTTCGTTACGTACGTTAACATGCCGATGTTAACATACGTTACACTCATTACGTACGTAACACTTAAGTGTTAGCGTACGTAATGGCTTGGCAGGACAACCTATCCAAAAACGTTGGGTTCGATAGCGTACGCTACGTCAGATAGTTAGCGTACGCTACAATGGGATTTACGTACGCAATAGAGGAGTTAACATACGTAATGGTTCGGACAGAAAAATCTGTCCAATATGCTGAAGGCCATAACGTACGTTAGCGGTGAGTTATAACGTACGTTATGAAGGTGCCGATAGCGCACGCAAGAAAGCATGCATAACGCACGTTATGCATGCAGCAGTTCAACACTGCTGAACAAAGTTAGCTGCATCGGGCGGTCCAAAAACGAAACGCAATACAAGGACAGAATCCAATGCCTAGATATGAAATATTCACGATGACGAAGCTGAATGTTGTAGGAGAATACAATTCCGACTACCGAGGAATCCGAGAAACGACAAGGAAAGTAAAATTTTCTAAACTTATAGGAAATTACAAAATGGCCCAGACGTCCGAAAATCATGATACGACGTCGGATCAATAAACCGAAACTCACAACACGAACAATTCAACCATACGAACTCGTGCAACCAAAGAAATTACAAAGTCGAATGGGTTCTACGAGGATCGAACGTCCATGCAACAATACATGACATAAGACGGAATAATATCAAAACATCTCCGAAAATAGATTCAAATTGTTGAAATGGTTACAAGCGAGTTTCTAAAAACTAAAAATACACCCAAAATGAGAATATCAGGAAAAGAAAAATGCTGATATTACATTCTACCCCTCTAAAAATAAGTTTCGTCCCAAAACTTAAGAAACAAACAACTCGGGGTACCTAGCATGCATGCTATCCTCGGTTTCCCAAGTTGCCTCCTCGACACCATGCCTCGACCACTGCACTTTGACCAAAGGAATGGTCTTATGCCTCAGTCGCTTCTCACGGTGCTCCAAAATCTTCAAGGGACGCTCCTCGAAAGTAATATCCCCGGCACTATCGATCTCACCATAGTCGATGACATGACTAGAATCCGGGAAATACTTCCTCAGTTGGAAAACATGGAAAACCCTACAAACATGGCTCAAAGCCGGGGGCAACGCCAAACGATAAGCCAATTCACCAACTCTCTCGAGAATCTCAAAAGGTCCAATAAATCTCGGACTCAAATTCCCTTTCTTCCCGAAACAAAAAACCCCCCTCGTTGGCGACACCTATAGCAAAACATGGTCTCCCACCTCAAACTCCAAAGGTCGACGACGGACGTCGGCATATGACTTTTGTCGACTTTGAGCAGTCAACATCCATTCTCGAATCAATTCCACCTTCCGCCTCGTCTCTAAAGCGATATCCGGTTCGGTCCCAACCAAATCAGACGCCTCGTTCCAACAAATCGGCGATTGACATCACCACCCATAAAGCGCCTCATACGGTGCCATCCGAATCGATGCGTGCAAATTATTGTTGTACGTGAATTCGATCAACGACAAGTGTTCCTCCCAATCGCTGCTCCATTCGAGCGCACAAGCACGTAACATATCCTCGAACGTCTGGATAGTGCGTTCCGACTGTCCATCTGAATGAGGATGAAAAGAGGTACTCAAACGCAAATGAGTACCCAACGCCTTATGCACCGCCTGCCAAAAGTGCGATACAAAACGGCCATCCCGATCCGAAACAATAGACTTTGGAGTACCGTGAAGTCTCACAATCTGCACAATAAACACACGAGCCAACTTCTCCGGGCCCCAAGTATCCTTGATGCCCAGGAAATGTGCCGACTTAGTCAGACGATCAACAATCATCCAAACCATATTCATGCCCGATCTCGATCTCGGCAAACTTGTAATGAAGTCCATCGATATATCTTCCTATTTCCATCCCGAAACAGGAAGTGACTGCAATAACCCGGCCAATCGCTGATGCTCGATTTTGACCTACTGACAAGTCAAACATCTCGCTACAAACTGTGCGACCTCCTCCTTCATATCATTCCACCAGAAATTCCTTCTCAGTTCCTTGTACATCTTACCCGAACCAGGATGAATGGAGTAAGGCGTAGCATGGGCCTCACGCAAAATACCCTGCCTCAGTTCCGAGTCGTTCAGTACACATAGCCAACTCTGGAACCTCAATACCCCATCATCGTGAATCACAAACCCAGGGGACTTTCCCATAAGAACATTCTCTCGGATTTGAGTAATCATCGGATCCTCCAACTGCTTCAGTTTAATTTCATTGATCAGAGACGACGAAATCTCTAAAGCACAAAGTTGCCCTACGGCTCCAGGCAACAAAATCTCAACACTCCACTCAATCAAATCCCGCTGAAGCTCAGATTGAGATGTAAGGATCTCAAGCGTCCGCAACGCAACCGGTTTTCGACTCAAGTGGTCGGCCACGACGTTCGCCTTGCCCGGATGATAAAGGATTTCGAGGTCATAATCCTTAATCAACTCTAACCACCTCCTCTGCCTCATTTTCAACTCTCGCTGAGTAAATATGTATTTCAGACTTTTATGATCGGTAAAAATCTGACATGCAGAGCCAAAAAGATAGTGACGCCAAATCTTGAGCGCAAAAACAAGTACCGCTAACTCCAAATCGTGAGTAGGGTAGTTAAGCTCATACGGCCTCAACTGCCTCGACGCAAACGCAATAGTCTTGCCGTGCTGCATCAACACGCACCCAAGACCCTGACCCGAAGCATCGCTATAAACGGTAAAACCCTTGTTGCCACACGACAACGCTAAAATCGGGGCTGAAGTCAAACGCCTCTTCAGCTCCTCAAAACTCAACTGCATCTCGCCATTCCAGACAAACTTCTCGGACTTCTGGAGCAACTGTGTAAGTGGCCGAGCTAATTTTGAGAAACCCTCGACGAACCTACGGTAGTAGGCAGCCAAACCCAGGAAACTACGGACCTCCTTCACGTTCTTAGGCGGTGCCCAGTCCAACACTGCCTCAACCTTCTGCGGATCCACACGGACTCCCTGGGCTGAAATCACGTGACCTAGAAACATCACTTCCTTCAGCTAGAACTCACATTTTGAGAACTTTGCATAGAGTTGCTCGGTCCTCAAAATGTCTAACACTACTCGCAGATGATGCGCGTGCTCCTTCTCGTTCCTCGAATAAATAAGGATATCGTCAATGAAGACGACGACATACTTATCTAAATACTCGATAAAGACCTTGTTCATCAACTGCATGAACACCGCCGGTGCATTAGTTAACCCGAAAGGCATAACTACAAACTCATAATGTCCGTATCTCGTCCGAAAAGCTATTTTCGGCACATCGGACTCCTTCACCAGGAGCTGATAGTACCCCGATCTCAAGTCAATCTCTGAGAATACCGCAGCTCCCTTCAACTGATCGAACAAGTCATCAATCCTCGGCAAAGGTTACTTATTCTTGATGGTCACCTTGTTTAGCTCGCGATAGTCGATACACAAACGCAGTGAACCATCCTTTTTCCAAACAAACAGAACCGGTGCGCTCCAAGGCGAAGCGCTCGGTCGAATATACCCCGACTCAAGGAACTCACTTAACTGTTTCTTCAACTCAGCCATCTCTAAAGGGTCCATGCGATACGGTGCCTTTGAAATCGGATCAACACTCGGCTCTAACTCGATAGCAAACTCTACCTCACGGTCCGGTGGAAACCCTGGTCACTCGTCAGGAAAGACGTCAGAAAACTCACTAACAACTGGAATTGATGAAATCTTGACTCCACCACTCCCCGCCTTCAAGGCGTAGAACCAATAACGAGTATACCCTTTCCGCAGGAGTCTCGTCGCCTTCAAGGCATTAATCACGAACTTCTGGTTTCCCCTCTTTCGCCCCGCGAAAGAGTGCTCGGTGTCTTCCTCAGCTAACATGGTGATGATTCTCGTGCGGTAGTTCATGATCGCACCATGCCGCTCGAGCCAATCATCCCCGAGAATCAAATCCTCACCCTCAATTCCCACGACAATAAGATTAGAGAGCCAAGCCCTTTCGCAAATAATCACAGAACAATCTCAAATCTCTCGATCACCAATGATCTTATCACCGCTAGGAAGTTTAACGATGAAAGGCTCGCAAGGCGACAAACAATCAAGACTCAAACGGCGTATGCACTCCAGAGAGATGAATGAATGCATAGCACCCGAATCAAAAAGCACAGTGACAGGATGAGAATGAATATGAACGGTACATGTCGCCACAGTAGCCTCTGGATCATCGGCCCTCCTCACTTCATAGACACGCGGGTGGGCGGAGCCGACACTAGAAGCTCCTCCTCTAGCGGGCTGACCCCGACCTCTCCCTCGGCTGGCGCTCACTGGTTCACACTCGGATCCCTGGGCGCTGGAAAAAAAGAATGGGTACCGCGAATCTGTCTGACCTGTTCACAAAAGGAAGCCTTGTGTCCCGACTGAACATAAGTATGACAAGTCAACTGCGGACGAAGACACTTCCGGTTCCTATGGACCGACTTGCCGCGGTTAAAGCATATGAGATCACGAACGGAGGTTCTGGCAGCACCTCGAAACCTCCCAGAAAAATGAGCCGAACCGCCCGCAGGAACATTTGCATATTGAGATTTCTGTTGGCCTCCGCCCTTGTGACCAAAAAAATTTCCGACGGACTTATGCTTCTTGCTCTCACGAGCCGCTTCACTGGCCGTCACCGACATATCATACACAAGAGCCCTACTCTGATAATCTTTCAAAGTGGTGCAGACGAGCCCAGACATATAGTCCCGAATTGACAGTTTCTTCCGTCTGGAAAAGTGAAAATTTTGTCATTTTCCTCTGTAACATGGGCCTTCACAAAGCCCAACTCCTTGTTAAAATCGGCAATAGCTTGAGAAATAGGAATATCACGAGGCTGAGCATCATAAAAGGTATGAACTCGAGCCTGTCTAATCGGCCACGGGCAATATTCGGTCTCCATTAGGTCCTTGAATTCCGCCCACGAAGCAACATGGTCTTTAGGCCCAACAGCCTCCCACCAGTTAGTAGCGTCCCCCGTGAGAAAATGCTGGGCAATAGGGACCTTGCGGTCCTCGGGACAGTTGGTGGCAACAAAGACTTTAGATATCTCCTTGATCCACCCTTCCCAGCCGATCGGGTTTCACTACCAAAAAAAGTACTTTAGCCGACGACCCGAAAAAAAATGGCCGACGACTATAAAGTGTCGTCGGCTAAACTTCGCACTTTAGCCGACGACTCAAAAAACCGTCGGCTAAAGGGTTTTAGCCGACGACTTGGTGGAGGTCGTCGGCTAAAGCTCGAAATAGTCGTCGGCTATATTGAAGATATTTAGCCGACGACCATCATAACGTTTAGCCGACCGAAAAGAAAAAAAAAATATACTTTAGCCGACGACCTAGATCAAGGTCGTCGGCTAAACTCCTTCTGAAAAAAAAAAAAATAATTTAATGGTTTAGCCGACGACCTAGATCTAGGTCGGCTAAACTCCTTTTAAAAAAATAATTTACTTTAGCCGACGACCTAGATCTGGGTCGTGGCTAAACTCCTTCCGAAAAAAATAATAATGTAATGGTTTAGCCGACGACCTAGATCTAGGTCGTGGCTAAACTCCTTTTAAAAAAATAATTTACTTTAGCCGACGACCTAGTTCTAGGTGGTGGCTAAACTCCTTCCTAAAAAAAAATAATAATGTAATGGTTTAGCCGACGACCTAGATCTAGGTCGTCGGCTAAACCCTTTTAAAAAAATAATTTACTTTGGCGACCTATATCTAGGTGGCTAAACCTCAAAGTGAAAATTATTTATAGTTCGGGAACACCAACCCAATGTTGCACCTCTCCTCGCTAAAGAGCACATTTCTATTCCCGATTATTTCAATTATTCCCGAAAAAGCTTGTGAGTTGCTACTTTGAGTTGTGCTATTTGGAGTGCCGAAGGTTTCTATCGGTTGTTATAATCACCATTTCGATTAAGGTATGTATTTTATTGTATTTTTATTGTGATTTGAAACTTTGTATTATTCATGTTACATTCGATAGCTTTTATGTAAAGCGATTAAGTTTTATGATGATAATCATTATGATTAATTGTTTGTTGTGATTTCATTTATAATTTGAACAATATTAGTTAGTTGGATTAATATTGGAAAATGTATACATTTTCGTGGATGGATAAGAGTTGGATTGGGTTACGAAAATGGGATCAAGTGTAATGGATGGGATGAAGCGATTTATGAGATTTGTAAAAGAGCACGACAGTGGTAATACGTTGCACTACCGTCCATGTAATAAATGTAGATGTCGCAGTGATATGTTTCGTTTTCCATTTGATGAGGTCTGGGAACACCTAAAGAAGAATGGTTTTTGGAGTAAATATACATGTTGGATATACCACGGTGAAGCACCGACTCGTTATTCCGTATGATCACGGACAATTTAGTGGTAACGGCGGGTTCACCGATCCGAAGAGGAGGTTGATTGATGATGTGTTTGGTTTTTCCGAGACGTTTGTACCAACCGAGCAAATCCACGACCCCGTAGACCGTTGCCTTGCAATCTGCTGGGCTTGACAGTACAATAAGCTAATTCAACTCCAACAGACCCCTCTATACCCAGGGTGTAACATGACTGTTCTTGATTGTGTCATGGAAACGATGAGATTAAAGGTGGAAAACAAATCATCCATCAAGTCTGTAGATGATTACTTGGAGCTTACGAGTAATATGCTTCCACGGGGTCATCATCTTCTTAATACATATTCAAAAATGAGACGAATTTTGAAAGATCTTGGTCTTTCCTACATTAAGATCTACGTCTGCATGTATGATTGTGTTCTATTCTGGGGGCATCCTAATGAAGACCTCACGAGATGTCCTGTATGTGATACAGAGAGATATATGATCACTCCTTCTGGAAAAGAGAAACCGGTGAAGGTACTTTGGTATTTTCCACTGAAGGACAGGTTGGAAAGGCTTTTTATGTCTCCTCACACGGCAAAAGCAATGGGATGGCATGCCGATCCGCGCACTAATGACAGGGATACTATGATACACCCTTCAGATGGAGAAGCGTGGAAGCATATAGATAGGGAGTATCCGAATTTTTCTTCAGATATCCGAAATGTGAGGCTCGGGATTGCATCTGATGGTTTCAACCCTTTTGGTAACATGAGTCTTTCATATACCATATGGCCTGTTGTAGTGATTCCTTACAATCTTCCTCCGTGGATGTGTATGCGGAAGGAGTATAATATGTTGACCTTGTTAGTCCGGGGCGGGATATCTCGGGAAAGTGTATCGATGTGTATATGAGACCTTTGATAGAGGAGCTGAAATTGTTGTGGGAGCAAGGTCATCCCACGTCGACAATTATTCGTCCGAGACGTTCTACTTGCACGCCATGTGTATCGGCACTATTAGTGATTTTCCCGCATATGGAATCTTTATGCTGGATCTGTTATTAGCGGATATAGAGGTTTTCCAGTGTGTTTGAATGCAGGTGTGCTAGGTACCATTGTAGGAAAGTTATCCGAATGCGTCATCGGATATGGCTTGACAGGAACATGAGTGGCGTATGGATCTTTGCGGCATTTGATGGCACCGTAGAAATGGGCGAGCCACCACGACAGTGGGACAGTGATGAAATACTATCAATTCTTAATGAGTACGATTTTGGTCACTTAGCAACCATCCTGATGTGCTTGCGGCAACCCCCTGAAAGGCCCGAGGTATAAGTATTGGTCGCACAAAAGTATATTCTCGGGAATTGCCTTCTTGGTCCAAGTTACTGATAAGGAACTTCTTGGATGTCATGCACATTGAAAAGAATGTTTGCGAAAGTGTGGTTGGGACAACCTTAGGTTGGGATGGAAAGACCAAAGACGGGCCAAAAGCACGCAAAGGTTTGGAAGAAATGAGCATAAGAAAACATTTGTGGTTGAAAACTGTCAAGGGAAAACAAAAAATGCCTAAGGCAGCTTACACCATCACTGCCGAGCAGAGAACTGAGATATTTTGCTGGATAAAGACTGCTAGGTATCCTACCGGTTATTCTGGAAATATAGGAAGATGTGTTAATTTCAGGGAGAACAAGTTTAATGGTTTGAAGAGTCATGATTGTCATATCCTACTCCACCGCCTATTCCGGTATTTATTCGACCGTACTTACCAAAGCAGTGGTGGAGCCGTGTGTTGCATTGTCAAGATTTTTCCGAAACTATGTACGAGAGAAGTCAAGAGATCGATTTGCGTAAAATGCAAGATGAGATCATCTATATCTTGTGCAAGTTTGAGCGAATATTTCCTCCAAACTTTTTGACCTCATGCCTCACCTCATGATCCACCTTCCCATGCGATTATTGGTCATCGTCCAAAGGCACTATACGTGGATGTACCCGGTTGAAAGGCAACTCGGTGATTACAAAGACTCGTGGCCAATAAGTCCGCACTGAAGGAAGCATTGCAGAATCTTACCTTGCGTCAGTGTATTACGCATATCAAGTTGTATTTGGGCAACTTCGATCCCCTTCCCGCTCTATTCCGCAGATAAAATACAATTCAATCTTTCTATCATATCCACCGAGGTTGACGTCTATGGGAGGTTTCAGAAGACAATTAGACCCGTCACGAGTCACGAATTGCACATTGGTGGATATTGCTCAATTGTCCGTAAGTTCGATCGAAAGGCATCCACTTGTCATGCGATATGGTGCGAGGTGACACTAGATTCCACAATGACACTTTTGCCGACTATTTTGGAGAATGGGTACGTATACATTCAATTGCTATTGCATTTTGGACTTAAGATATTTTTTTACATAAAAAGTTTATTTACGATAGATGACACACATACAAGATGACGGACACCCTAACTCGTCACGTGAACTTATGCTTCTTTCTATGAAGCCGGTTATGTCAAGAATTTATTCGATGGCCAAAGTCAACGGTGTCACATTCATATGCCTTGGGAGAGACCAAAAAAGAAGATGTCAAAATTCTGGGGTTATGATAGATGGTGGATATTACGGTGTTCTTTTGGAAGTGGTAGAACTAATTTACGGGGAAGGCATGACAATTTACTTGTTTAAGTGTCGATGGTACGACACCAGTCTTGGAACCGATATGCAAGACGACTACGGGCTGTTATCTGTTGACACTTCCACTTCATGGTATGAAAGTGATCCTTTTGTATTTGCTACATCAGCAAAGTCGGTGTATTATTTGGACGACTTGGTGAAGAAAGGCACATGGAAGGTAGTGAATGTTGTGACAACGAGGAATATTTTTAGTCTTTGCTACACCGGGAGAAATAGCAGTGCGATGACGATGATGCTTATCAAGAGCCAAATGCGGCAAATATTCCACCATCAACGACAATTACAATGAATAATGTTCTGAAGGGCGAGTCATCCGACTCCTTGGTGATGCTCGCGGTGCGTTGACGTTGATACAAAGCGAATTACTTGAAAATTCCGATGACGATAATGTGGACGACTTGAGGCATATGTTGCGGATATCAACTCGGATAATGAGACAGATCGTAGTGATGACTCAAACTATGAGCCATAAATTTAGTAGATGTATATTTTTATTTGTTAAATATAATTAAAAAATAGTAATAATAATAATCATAATCATAACATTAATATAATATCAATAATATTATTAAAAAAACACAGGGTTTAGCCGACGACAAGATCTACGTCGTCAAGTTTTTTAAAAAAATTATACTTTAGCCGACGACATATATGACGGTCGTCGGCTAAACCCGGAAGTGACCCGACCGTGTTAGACAACACGGTCGGGTCAGTCATACAGTTTGTTTTCCCATTCTGCACTAGCGCGGCGTTTATCCTTTCAGACACCACGGCCGACCCCCTCGCAGCCGGAGACTCGTATGCCTCCCATCCACCGACCCACGTCTAGCCCTCACACATCAGGAGATGTACGGAGTTCCTCGTCCGCGGTGCCCCACGGTCCGCCGCCGACTCTATTCATGCCTCCGATGGTTCCGACTATTCCGGAGGTCGATGAGTCGGGAGCCCGAGTTCCCGTTCGATTGATTCGCCCTGACGAGGCATACGTGTATGAGTCTTGGCCGGACAACATGTTTTGGCGCAGTTGTCGGGTTTCGAAGACGAAACTGTATGAGGAGATAGAGAGGGAGAAGGAGAAGGGGAAAAATGTAGTCGAGGAGGAGAAGAAAAAGAAGAAGACTCGTGGCCCAGCAAAGGGTCTGGCGCTCGACTCGTACGTAAGTAAGCATGGCCGTTATGAGATTCCTCTAGACAGACACGGCCGGACGGTGATGTCTTCTGACGCTGCGGCGTCATATAGCCGTAATGTTGGCTTTGTCATTCGGGACGAGTCCGCTTTGTGGCCCGATTGGGGGACGTGCCGCAGTGCGTGAAGGATGCTTTGAATAATGCTATGTCGGTAAGTTAATAAATATTTAATAAGTGTTTTTCAATCAACACGTAGTTCTTGAAAATGCAATATGTGATGTTTTTAAATTATTGCGTATTTATGCTGTTCATAGGTGTGGTTTGTCATTCCCGACTCTCTACTACGTACTTGGTGTGACGAGGTGCAGTCTACCAAGTAAGTCATTTTAATTTATTTTGTATCTACATTGTTTGCGTAATTTTTTTTCTTACGAATGATATATGTTGTGCAACGTGTGTTGTAGGTACAAATCTTGGAAAAATGAGATGCACATGTTCTGGACAGCCTGGGGTGATACCCGAGAGGCTACCCCGGAAGAATTCAAGTTCCGGGAGTACGAGTGGAAGTGGCTACGCGCCCATTTTCGCGACCCAGAGTTCATGGTATGACTAAAATACCCTCATTTCATTCTTCCTCTTTCAGATTTTATTTTTTTGAATTCTAAATATAAACTCCATTTTTTTAAATTAATGTTTGAATATAAAATACTTGAAGTTCCGGTTTTTAAATTAGAAAAATCGGAACTTCATGTATTTTATTAAAATACTGGAATATTATAAATATTAAAAAATCGGAATTTATTTATTCAAAAGTGGAAATAAATTGTATTAATAAAAATAAAAACTAGAATATTATTGTCCATAAAAAAATAAAAATATGAATATTGTATTTTATTTATTAAAAAAATGCTAGTATTTAATAAAAATAATAATATTTCGCTTTTATTTTTTTGAATTCTAAATATAAACTCGATTCTAAATAATATTTTTGAAGGCGACTAGCTTGACCAACACGACCAATCGTCTTTGTCCGACCATCCATCACACCGGGTTCCCGGTCGTTAGCGAGTTGCGCACGAGGCCATTTCTTCGATTCGTTGGATGCATTTGCCTACGTGACTCGTAAAGCATTTCCGAACCGTCAGGAGCATGTAAGTCTTTTTTTATTTTATTTTAGTAATAAATAAATGCCTTTGTATCATACTTTACCGATATTCAAATATTTATTTTCATATTAACTTAGGAGCGTGTGCGGGAGGAGTCTCGAGAGGATGCTTGGCGAGATTGCTCGGGAGCGAGATCCGGACTTAGCGGAGACCCGACCTCGATTGCCATTGGACGGATCGATCGAGCCGATCCTTATGTTCGCGCTAGGGTGTGGGTACCGTCTACCCTCCTAGAGGTAGTCGGTACCGCACTAAGATGATGGGAGCCGAGGGTCACCATGTATTGAAAGATACCCCGGCTTCAGCGCCCTCTCGCGGACGGATGCACGATCGCCTATCTCGAGGAGCGATTGAGGGCGGAGAGGAGCTCCGGCCGAGAATGAAAGGAGGACTCGACGCAGTTACATGAGAGCGAGCAGGAGGGAGTCGCGGTTAGAGAGTTTCGAGAGACAAAGCAGCCATGATGGACTATATGATGACGCCGACTGCACCATTACTCAGCCGGATCGCAGCACTGCTCCACCGCCTTCTCTCTTCGGATGAGACCCTATCTTCACACCTCGTGACGAGGATCTAGGGGATGGTGGTAATCCTTCTACTACTACATTTCGACATTTAGATGATTTTGGCGGTGGATTAAGTTGTGTTGTTGTAGTACTCTTGTATATTTATATTTGTGTTACAATTGTGTAAGTGATTTTATTGATGCTACTAGTATGTTGATGAAATTAATGTTCTTGAATATGTTGTGCGTTGATTGTTGTTGATAATGAGAGTGGTGTATAAAAATTGCAGTGCAAAAATACGAGTTTTGGGATCCCAAAATCTGAATTTTTTTTTTAAAATAGGGTTTTAGCCGACGACATA
The DNA here is from genome assembly GCA_033398695.1 of Orobanche coerulescens. Taxonomy (NCBI): domain Eukaryota; kingdom Viridiplantae; phylum Streptophyta; class Magnoliopsida; order Lamiales; family Orobanchaceae; genus Orobanche; species Orobanche coerulescens. The sequence continues at coordinate 17,910,101 of CM065810.1, forward strand.
TAAGACGGTCGTCGGCTAAAGTAATTTATTTTTTTTTTAAAAAGGGTTTTAGCCGACGAAAAATAAAACGGTCGTCGGCTAAAGTAATTTTTTTTTTAAAAAAAATAGGATTTTAGCCGACGAACTGTAAGACGGTCGTCGGCTAAAGTAATTTATTTTTTTTAAAAAAATAGGGTTTTAGCCGACGACCGGAAAGACGGTCGTCGGCTAAAATAATTTAATTTTTTTATTTAAAAATAGTTTAAGCCGACGACATATAAGACGGTCGTCGGCTAAACTATATTTTTTTTTTTAAAAAAAAATGGTTTTAGCCGACCGTCTCGTTAAGGTCGTCGGCTAAATGTTTTTTTTTCCAACAGGTTTAGCCGACGACCGTGTACTAGTGGTCGGCTAATGGTTGAACTTTAGCCGACGACTGCACAAAGGTCGTCGGCTAAACCTTGGCCGACAAATATCGGCCGACAGTTTTTTAGCCGACGGCTGGCATGATTAGCCGACGACTTTGGGGTTTAGCCGACCACTTTAAGTCGTCAGCTAAAGTCTGATTTTTGGTAGTGTTTGAAGCTCCCGAAAACTGAGGAGGATGCATCTTGATGACATCCTGAAGCCAACGATCTACTCTGCCCCGATTAGCGTGGGTTGGATTCGGGTTTTGAACCGCCTGAGCTATCGCCGCCATTTGGTTCACCATTTGTTGCATAACAGCCGCAACACCAAGGTCAGCACCATCTTGAGAAGAAGCATGGCTATGACGGTCATCGGTACTACCGGCTCCCGAAGAATGTGACGTGGTCGCCTCACCGGCTGCCCCACGTCCCCGACCGCATCCACGACCACGACCACAGCCTCTTTCAGCATCCATACTGGTGTTAAAAGGTAGCAAAAATCAACTCGATGATAAGTAAGAGAGGAAAAACAACCACAGTTCAAGAAACGGAAATACTGTACGAGAAAACAAAGAATCGAGTAAGGAAAACATACGAACATTGGAAGTACCGAGATGCTGGCAGCGGTGTGACACTGTGCAAAACAAAACACAACTAGACCCAAATAACCGACAAGCCTAGGTATCCATAAACCTAGTTGCTCCGATACCATTTTCTGTAACACCTCTTGGCCACTAAGTATACAGAATACAGCTTGGAAAGTGTTTAAGCAACAAGCTGTACATTTTTCAAGATAGAGTGCATAGCGGAAGTCTTGTAATAGTAAGTTGCTATAAATACAACAACTCGGTATGCAGTGTATACTTAAAATAATCACAGTTAAGAAAACAGTAAATGCAGAAGGTAAATAACACAGTAATTAAAGTGGTTCGAGGTAAACCCCTCTACGTCCACTGGTCCTCCACACAGGAGTGAAAATGTTTATTATAAATACTGCGTACACAACTACGTATTTATAATCAAACCTATCTGTGTATCGTTCACACAGATTGATACAAAGACCGCCGCTTTCAACCTTTCACACAGATTGGTTAAACCTTCTTGTTGACTGGCTTCTTCAAACATAGTTCCGAAGCTTCGTCCTACAATGCAAATCCATCACACATAGTTCAGGAAAAGCAAGGCTTTCTCAGTCCACACAGGGCTGATAGATTTATTCGATGAAAGAACGTTGTTTGAACAACAACTTGACTTTCTTGCGCTTGAGCTGATGATGTGTTATTCAAGGTTGAGCACTTGAATATTTCTTCTCTCAGAATAGGCAGAATGCTTGAAGAAATATGTTTGCTCAGATGTATATATTCATATATATATCTATGTATAGCTTCAGTTGTTCTGATCTTCAAACTCTAGGGTATATGTAGCCTTTTGGAATAGATCCGTTGAGCAAAAGTCCATTACAACTTTAGACCAAGATCCGGATTTTGCGTTGTTTGAAGATATCTATCGGTTTTAGTATTTAAATACTTTATCCTTTTAGTATTTAAATACTTCTTTTCAAACGGGACTTGACTTTAGCGAATAACAAAGATTCCTTTTCAAATGGTCTTCAGTCCTGTTTCGATAGCTATAGAAGATCTCAATACTTTATAGCTTGAATGCTGTATCCATTTATGCTATATGTATGGAATGTTGCTGTATGAAGAGACAGCTTCTATACTTGGCGCTTTAGACTCTGTTGCTGTATGATGGCAACGCGGAGGCTTGTATGAAGACACTTTATACTCTTGCTGTATGATGGCACGATGAGAAGTCTTCGATACAGGATTGACAACTTCGATCATCTTTCGATACAGCTGCTTGTTGTATGCTGGGTTGGTACTTTATCAAAACTTCGATACAGGATTGTTTTATCCGAACAATTTCCCCTTTTTTGATAATTTGCCTAGTCTCCTTAAATCATTTTGATGTTTTCCAAAAATTCTTGATGATGCCAAAACCTTGACACCTAATGAAACATCTTACAGGAGGGCAGACTTCTTGGTCTTCTGTCGAATGTTCTGGCCTTCAGCAATTAGTCTAACACTAAGAAGTGCTCGCAGATGAGTTCAACTTTGAAAAGTATTACATCTTAAACTTATCATTGGCGCGCAGGCACAATCTTACAGTTTAATCTAGAAACATACAACTTAATCTATGAACTGTTCGCAGACAAGTTCTTACAGCTTAACAAGTTTTTATACTTGTTTGATTTCAGCAAATGGATTGAATTACATAATCATACAGGAACACAGTAGATTACGAGTTGTAATCTTTCAAGACAGAAAAAAATATTTTATTGATGTTTGAATAAGGATTACAATATTTTGCTGTCTCACAATAAGAAAACAAATAAGAGTACAGGAATACAAATAAGAATATAGGAAGGAATCTAGCTCCTATAATCAGAATGCCTCCAAGGTCTTCTAGGGTCGTTCTTGGTTCCCTTCCACCAATTTTGTAATGCATCCATGTTTCGATTTATATAAATGGCTTGACCTTCATAGGATTTATCGAACACCAGGATCCAATCTTATGGGTGGGTAACCAAGTCTCCTTGCCTATGCTTGGATTTCATCTTCTGCTGTAGCGGGAGCGTGCCTTCGTCTAACCTCTTTTTGAATTCCGCAGAGGCTTCCTGCACAGTCTTACAACTATTGCATATGGAGGATTCCATGATAAGAACTATGAAGTATCTTAATAGTTCATTCTCCCTCCAATTCTTTATCTCATCGGCAGTTGGCTGTCAGTTGGCCGGGAGGTTTATTGCTTGCGGCTTTTGCACGAGATTTTTCCATGGAAATTTAGGGTCGTGGAATTCTGGACGATCTCCCTGTATCCTAACATTGGGAGTATGAGATGATAGACGAGAAATTTCAGCAGTGACGCTGTCTCCAAATGCAGCTTCCATCTCATTCTCTTGATCGAGCCTTAATCTCCTTGCAGCTTCCCTAGCCTCTTCCCCATTTTTGGCGTCATCAAGGTAAGAGACCTTCTCGTCAAGACATTCGAAAATTTTCAAGGCAATGTCCTGTTTAGTCTCAAACCTTGATATTTTGTCAACTAGGGAGCTGAGCACCTGTGACATATCTTGAATCTTTTTGTCATGTGCTCGAAGATGAGAACCGGATTCAATAAGAGCGGATGCTGTCTTGGCCTCAGAAACACGAAGCTTGACTTGTTCTTCCTTCAGGATCTGCTCCTGACGCTGTTGCAATTGGTTGAGGGCCTGTTTGAAGACGGTAGGCAGGATACGGAAGGCTTCTTCCACTTTTGAGACTTCGTGCCTCATACCGGTCATTTCTTCAACGGTGGATTGATGTAACCAATAAATCTCCTTTTCAACAGCATACAGGGCATTAACGGCGTCTTGCAGGAAAACAGTTTGTCGGCCAAGAGCATGCAATTGCTCTTTCTTCTCTATAGTTCGGGGAGAGTCGGGCTGGGCAAAATCTTTAGCTTCGTTCAGCTGTCTCAAGTTCACATTAGGACGTGACTCGAGTTGGATATCCTCAGGTGTGATAGCGTCGTCAGATTCCAATACAGTTGAAGGTGCGGGGGCATCCGACATGGGCTCGGCAACAGGGGTGGCTGTATCCTCCTGTTTTGGAATGAGTTATGTAGACATGGATACAGGAGGGACTGATTCCTCCTGCTATCTCTCAACGTCGGCCTGTTCTGGCAGAAGGATTGATTCCTCCTATGGGATGGCGCGGGTCTGGTCGTCGGTGGCGATAGGAGGGACTGAATCCTCGCTGTCTTGAACATTATTTGGTGAATGGGGAGAAGATTGTTGTTGGTTTGAGGTCCCTTGATCTGGTTGTTGTTGAGTTTCCTCACGACTCATTCTCAGACCTGCCTGGAAGGCATCGTCGTCGTCGTCCGAGTCATGATCATATTTAGGACTATGGGGAGCTGAGTCAATAGATTTGGATTTTCCCTTCTTGCGGGCGTTGGCTTTGTCCATGAGGTGGCTTCTTATCAACTCCTTACAGCAAAGGTTGTCCCATTGGATCAGGGCTTCAACATCTTGAGAGTCCTTCACTTCCAACATAAACCTTTCTTCTTCGCTCCATTCGCTCCAATTGTACAAGGTGTTGTACGGAGCAAGCCTGTAAGCGTTCCATTAGACAAAACATTCATATGCCTGCTCGATTTTCATAGAAAGCAATGTTTTGTTAATTATGGTGTCCGGGGAGGGGCTGCGTACAACGCATGGGTCCGCCGTATGCATAGGTTCTTCTACAGGTGTGGGTTCCTGTATTGGAGAGGGATCCCGTACAGGGGTTGGTACCCTGATGGGAGATGGATCCTATACGGGTGTGGAATCCCGTATAGGAGATGTGGCTATTGGCTCCAAAGGGGCAGTCGACTCGCCAGAGTCTTTTAAGTTGGCAGATGTCTGTGTATCCATCGTAGCCGCCAAAGGCTCGGGATCTACTGTCTCGACAGTAGCAGGCATCTCTTCCGCAGAGGTTGCGCCCTGGGGGCTCGATAAAGTGGGTTGGGCCGTTGTTTTTGATTTCGAAAGCCTCCTTAGCTTCCTTTTCGGCTTCTCACCAGCAATGGGAGTTTTGCTGTGAGATCTCTTCCTTTTCTTCGAGGTCTCCTCGCTCCTTGACTTCGAAGACATGTCCCTTAGATCAGCAGAAAGGGGCATGGTTCGAACAAATGGTCTGTTCGCAATCAGGGGTCCTTTGTTGAAAATGGAGGGTCTGATGCTTCCAATGTATATCCAAGAGTTTATTTTATTCGCTTTTTTGGCTTGCGGAACACCGCATTTTGTCAGAATATAATTAAGAAATAAATTAAAGGACTTCTTTTGAGAGGCAGGTTTGGACACTTCTTCCTGTAGTCTTTTGAGAATAATCTGGCACCGGTTGACCTTTTCACAGGTCATGATAGCTACCATCATCCTGAACCTCAAATTGGTGCATATTTCGAACGCACCTGTTCTATTTTCAATTACACGACAACAAAAATCGTGTAAGTAAACAAAAGGTAGGCAAAAATATTTCTTGTGACAAGAAGTGTGAACCGTTTCAACTGATGCTGAACCGGTGAATAAGCCATAGTAACTGGTTAGGACTTCTTGGGACCCAAAGGTCTCAAGTTCCTCCATGGAAAGCCCTTCAGCAGGTAGCCTGAAAATATTCTTCAGCAGTTCTTGGTCAACGCGGATCTCCACTCCGCGGATGACAGCAGTGATGTCGGCGACGTTTCCTCCCGGTGCAAGAGAAAAGAAACGAACATCAGCGTTGAGGTAAAATTCCTCAACCATTTGAGCATCGTAACTCTCAGTGGTGTGACCCCCAAGGCGAAAGAGGCCTTGTTGACGAATCCTCGAGATGACAAACTCCATGGATTCGACGTCGTCTCCTTCAGAACGAACACGTTCAACAACTACAGATCTAGCAAAGATCCGTCCGTCGATGATGTTTGAGGTCTTCTTGAGAGAGAGAGAGAGGAAGTCTGTGAAGATGCCATTGTTGTTTCTTGATGAAAAGTGAGGAAGACTCAAAGAAAATTGCAGTAAAAGCATCAAAACTTGTAGGCTGTATGCTCAAAGACTCGTTCAATATGCAGAAAGCATAAAGAGTCAAAAGAGGCATTAACAGTCCTTTTATAGTGGGCAGCGGTGAAGGGTTTCCAGATAGTGAACGATCAGATTTAAGGGATGGGAACCGTTGTTGAAAATAGACGATCAGGATGGACTGAGTGTAACGGGTACAGCTTATCCATCCAATTTTGAAATGAGAGCGGGTCCCATATCTGACGTATCAATTTCCCTTATTGCCCGAATTGCTGGTGTGATATTTTAAAATAATTTGAAACATCGTGGCTTTTGAGATACCAATGTCCAGATGTCGTGTAAAGCAATTAATGCAAAAGACGTTTTAGTTAAAACAGGGCACGTGGACTAAAATCGTTTTAAAAGAAATAACATATTAATTGATTTCCCATAGTATGTACTGTATCCGCGAAAATATAGCGTTCCCCCTTAAAAGGTACATACGGGTTTCAATTCCATACAGCAACTTTCGGATTACTGCTGTATTCATGGGTCATACTGTGTTCCCCCTTAATTATTGCACACATCAGCTGTAGGATAATTCATGTCTCTTTGTTCCTACAGTGCTGTTCTGATAGTCTGAGTGTACAGATAATTAACGGTGGATACTGTATTCGTGGGTCTTACATCATTACCCCTCAATTGATGAGTAAAAGCATTAAAAACTTACAGGGAGTCAGGCTGTAGCAATCCCAATTCTTGTCGAAGCATGCAGAATCTTGCTGTGTCGAGAGGTTTGGTAAAGATGTCGGCTAATTGGATATCTGTATGAACTTTTTCCATCCGAACATCCTTGTTCTCAACATGATTCCTGATGAAGTGATGCTTCATGTGAATATGCTTAGTACGCGAGTGCAATACAGGGTTGTGCGTTATTACAATTGCACTCGTGCTATCACACATTATCGACGTTTCTTTGGCTTCAATTCCATAGTCTAACAGTTGTTGTTGCATCCAAAGGATCTGCATACAACAACTACCAGCAGCATAGTATTCCGATTCAGCTGTTGAAAGCGAGTTTGCCAATTATTTCTTGCTAAACAAAGAATAAGTCTCGGTTCAAGAAAGTGACAAGTTCCACTTGTACTCTTCCTATCTAGCTTGCAACCTCCGATATCCGAGTCGCTATAGCCAACTAAATCGAATCCGCCTTCTTTAGGATACCACAGTCCTACATCGACTGTTCCTTTGACGTACTTCAGGATTCGTTTAGCTGTTGTGAAGTGTGATTCTTTAGGTGCTACTTGATATCGCACACACACTCCTACAGCAAACTGGATATCGGGCCTACTAGCCATTAGGTACAAGAGTGAGCCAATAAGCTTCCTGTAAAGTGATTGATCAACCCGTTTTCCAGCTTCATCAGCACTAATTTGCATGGAAGTGCTCATGGGGGTTGATGATGATTTGGAAGTATTCATTCCAAACTTGTTGAGAAGATCCTTGCTGTATTTTTCCTGGTTGATGAATATCCCTGTAGGCAACTGCTTTACCTGCAATCCTAGGAAATAACTAAGTTCTCCCATCATACTTATTTCAAATTTACTTTGCATGAGATGAGAGAACCTTTGACACAAAGCAAGGTTAGTTGAACCAAATATTATATCATCTACATATATTTGAACCATCAAGAGGTCATCACCCTCCAGTATTTTAAATAAGGTCTTGTCCACAGCACCTTTCTCGAATCCATTATCGGTGAGATACTGGGACAGAGTCTCATACCATGCTCTATGGACTTGCTTAAGTCCATACAGTGCTTTCCTTAGCCTATATACGAGGTCTCCGCCTTCTGGATTGACAAACCCTGGTGGTTGTTCAACATATAGTTCTTCGGCAAGGTCTCCATTTTAGAATTCACTCTTGACGTCTTGATATACAATGAAGCTCTTATGGGCAGCAAAGTCTATAAATATCCTAATGGCTTCTAGTCTGGCTACAGGGGCAAATGTTTCATCGTAGTCTATGCCTTCTTCCTGTCTGTAGCCTTGGGCGACTAGTCGGGATTTGTTTCTGATAATGAGTCCATTTCTATCCTTCTTGTTTCTAAATACCCATTTGGTTCCAATCACGGATTGATGCGTAGGTCTGGGTACAAGATACCATACATTGTTTCTTTCGAAACTGTTAAGCTCTTCTTCCATAGATGAAATCTAATGAGAATTGTTGAGAGCTTCTTTAGTAGAAACAGGTTCGGATTGGGCTAAGAATAAAGCAATAGTGCACATGTTAAGTCGTCTAAGTTCAGATTGAGATTTCCATACAGGAAATGGAGATATCTTAGACTCAGGTTCTTCTTGCGCACATAGTACATTTGCTTGTGTACTATGTATTCTCCTACGGGTAGAAACTCCAGCATCAATGTTTCCTATGATCAACTCCTCTGGGTGATCTCTCAACCATCTTATGTCGGGTTCTAATTCGGCGTCCCGTACTGTATTTTGATTTGCTATAGTTTTGGCTTCAGCTTGTACAGCATCGGCATCATCTACTTCAGTTGTTACAACTGCGGGGTTGATTTCTAAGTCGACGACAGGCTCTATAGGAGTTGCTGGATCAATGATGGAAAGTTGTTGGATGTTCTGGGTAAGGTCTTCTACTCTTGTAGGATCATGATGAGGTTCGTCGAACACTACATGAACTGATTCCTCAATTGTGAGCTTCCTTTTATTAAAGATCATGTAAGCTTTGCTAACAGAGGAATATCCTACAAATATCCCTTCATATGACTTCTCATCGAAGGTTCTAAGTTGATCCTTCCCGTTGTTTAGAAGGTAACACCTGCATTCAAATATGTGAAAGTACAAAACTAACGAAGTTTTATTGTTCCATACCTCGTAAGCTGTTTTGTTATGGTGTTTGTTGATGATACAGTAGTTTTGTGAATAGCTCGCTGTATTGGTGGCTTCGCCCCAGAAACGTTGTGGCAACTTGCTTGCGGCAATCATTGTCCTTGTTGCTTCCTTCAGCGTCCTGTTCTTTCGCTCAGCGTCACCATTTTGTTGAGGTGTGCGGGCAGCTGAGTATTCGTGCTGTATCCCATTTTCCGAACAGTAATGCTCTATAAAGCGGTTAGTGAATTCTGTACCTCTGTCGGAATGAATGGACACGATACTCAATCCTTTCTCATTCTGAAGCTTTCTCAGATGCTTGGGAAGCTTTGATGTTGTTTCCTTCTTCTTGCTTAGGAAGATTGTCCAAGGATACCTGGAAAAGTCATCAACAATAACGAGACAGTATTTCTTACCTCCCAAACTTACCGAGTCTACAGGACCGTAAAGATCCATGTGTAGCATTTCCAAAACTCTGTGAGTGGAAAGGTAGGATTTGCTCTTCCGGGTGGTCTTGATTTGCCAACCTTTCTGACAGGGTCCACACACGCTGTCTTTTTGAAATGACACATTTGGCAATCCACTAACCATTCCTTGTCTGGATAGCTTGTTGATTTTCTTGAAGTTGATGTGAGACATCCTTTTGTGCCATAGCCAGCTTAGATCTGCAGTGCCTTTGACAACAAAACATGGAATTGTGGAGCTCGTAGGCATCCAGTCAGCAATATACATATTACCTGATTTGCTTCATGTGAGCACAATTTCTTTAATCATGATGTTCTTGACTCTACAGTGATCTATCTGGAACTTCACGAAGAACTGTTTGTCATAGAACTGGGTAATACTAAGTAGATTGTACTGTAAGCCTTCAACATAAGCTACATCGGTGACTTTGAATTTTCCCACATGTAGGGTTCCCTTCCCTCTTGTTCTTCCTTTAAATTTATCACCAAAGCGCACTTTCGGACGTGACCTTCTACATAATCTGACAGCTTGATTTTGTCTCCTGTCATGTGCTGAGAACATCCGCTGTCGAAGTACCAGATGTCCTTCTCTAAAATGTCCTGTATGCAAATGAATTAAGTAGATTTAGGTCCCCTTTGATTGTTGGGTCCATGGATGTTAGTGCCTTTAGGTATCCAGATTTTCCTGACAACAATAAGTTTATTGTAGGATGGTTAAGGTCCGTAGTTGCGATGTCTACGTTGGATAGGTACGTAGTAGCTATAACCATGATAATTGTTATACATGTAAAATTCAGGGTTATTATTATTGATCCAGTACGAATGCCGTCTTGGAGGTGGAGCCATTTTCTTCGGCCTTACAGCTTGCCTTCTAGGTCTCCAGTTGGATTCCCAAGGCTGTTTATGATATTGTGCGGATACTTGCTTTCGCGAGGGATATCGAGGCTCCTGTATCCAATACATAAGCGTGCTATACTGAAAGTACTGCCGTGCGGGCCTTTGATATTTGGATACAGTCTTCTTTCTGAACGGCCGTTGGCGATGTTGATATGCTCGGGGAGCATGCTGTTGGGTACGCCTTATAGGTCTGAATGGCTGGTGATTCTGCTGTCTGGAATATGACTGAGGTGGCGGAATGGAAGCTTTTGCTGTTCGCGGTGCAACAGGTTCCTTCACAGGACTCGGAATTTCTTCCGATACAGGAATGAGTTCCACACCCCTGACGAACACAGTACTAGTTTTCCCTTCATTTGAAAATGAGTTGTATCCTAAGCCACTTTTATCATGAGCATGTTGCCCAGTGCTTAGAATTTCTTCCATTCTTTTAGATGATTTCTCGAAAGACTTCAGAATGGTCTCAAGTTCTCCTTATCGTTTTTCGAGAGTTTTTACTTTGGCTTGAAGCAGAACAAAATCATTTGTCTTGATTTCACTATGAGATTTAGCCTCACTTAGTTCATGAGCAAGTTGATGATTGCTATCCATGAGTTTTTCATGATCGACTTTGTTGTTTTCACAATCAACAGACATATTTTCATAGTTTACTTTCAGTAAGTCGTTTTCTTCTTTCAGCTCTAGGTTAGAAAGTTGGTGCTGCATATTTTCAGTTTTCAATGTCTCATGGGTCTTTTGAATGTTCTTAAACTCATTCATCATGTTTTCAAAAGTATGAGATGCATTGATAGGAATAACTGAGGTTGAGCTTACCTCATCATCGCTATCTTCATCTTCCGGAATGTCTTTGGCCATAAAGCACATGTAGGCTTTATCTTCGAATTCATCATCAGATGAGTCACTGTCAGTGACTACCTGAAGACATTCTTCGGACTTTGATGATGTGGGGGAGGCTTATGATTCACCAATCAGGGCCTTGAGCTTATTTTTCCAGGCACGTCTTCTTTCATCCTTTTCTTGTTGCTCGGCTTCCGGCAACCTTTGAACTTTAGGATGAGGACATTTATTTACATAATGTCCTGGTTTCCTGCAATTATAACACATGTGAGCATCACCAGAGGAAGTTTCGGTGCTTACCTTGTGAACAGGCTTGGGCCTGTATGGAGTCTTTCCCGACTGCTTGATGAACTTCTTGAACTTATGCATGAGGAGCACCATTTCATCTTGTGACAGGATGTCGTCATCGCTGTCAGCATTCTTGTGAATGGGCTTTGATGAGCAGGGCATGCTGTGTCTTTGGTTGAATACAGCGGCTAATGCAGTAGTTCTCGCAGGAGATTCTTCAGCTTTCTCTCTCCTGTCTATATCATACTCAAATGCTTTGAGGTCAGAAAAGAGATCAAAAGTAGATATTTCATTAAGATTGCACGACACACGCATAGCTGTGGTCTTAATGTCCCATCGGGCAGGGAGAGATCTGAAAATTGTTAGGTTCTTCTCCCTTTGGGTATAAATCTTGCCTAATGCTTCAAGTTCACCAACAATGCCACACTACACCAGAATCCCAGTTTTGTTACTATAAAAAACTGTCACAGATGGCAAAAACAGTCACAAATGACTGTCATAAAATCACTAGTCACAAGTTTTTTTGTGACTGTCAAAAACAGTCACAAAACAGTGACAAAACCTCATTTATATGACTTTACAATACCACTTTTTATGGCAGTCACAAATATCATTTATGACTGTCATTAGCAGTCACGAATTTCATTTTTTGTGACAGTCATTAGGAGTCACGAATTTTAACTTTTGTGACTTCCATGGACAGTGACAAATATCATTTTTCTTGACTGTCTTGTGATTGTTTTTAGAAGTCACAAATGTTGAAAAAGTACAAAAAAAATAATAAAACCCCATTTTTATCTGAATGCAATCTAATTATTTTTCACAATGAATTCATAATACAATCCAAACATATTTCTCAAAGTATTCACACAACACTCCAACTAATTTTTACAAGACATAAAAATCACAATGTAATGCTCAAAATTAACACGTAAAAAAATACGAACCAACCCATTGGGAATAAAATAGGAGGCAAACACTCCTTATGAGGGAAGTGCTTTAGCTACCTTACTCTGCTTCTACTTAGACTTTTACACACAAGTAAAGCACTTATACAACTTATTCACCAAACAGTCTATGCAACTCTATAGTGACAAATATTATGCAAATCCTAATCATCGCGGCAACATTTTATCACCCGAACCTGAGTTAGATCAACACACATCAACCGGGATCTCCAATTCATCCTCGATAGTTGATTAAACCTATCAAAATGGTGGACCGGAAAAAAGACTGCAACGGTAGAAGCATTATAGATTAATTTTAAAATGTGAAGCAAAAGCTACTGCAACAACAACAAATCACCCATTGGATTTTATTTCAAACAACAAACCATATTTCACAACACTATTTTCTGAAGAGAAAAAAAATATATATGCACTCACAATTTGGGTAGGAAATTTCCTTCAGTGGAATGAAAATTTTGTTGGCGACCTAAAGCCCTTTCTCTTGAAGTTGTACAATTTTACTAATGTAGCTCCTAATAATCGGCCTTATAAACTGGTTTTAGAACCTACACGTCCAAAGGAATTCGAACCTCCAACCTTTACACTACCCACCAACAGGGGTTATGATATCATTAGGCTAAGCCTTTACTAATTTAGCTCCTACAGGAAAGAGAAAAGGTGGAAGGTTTGAAAGCCTCTAGTGAGGTAAACTATAAAGTTGAAAATCAAACTCAACAAACTTTTACTGAAAAAGTAACATCAACTGGAAACCGACTTCAAAAGCCCAAGGGGTATCATTTGCATAACCAATCACTAACTTAGCATAGAATAAAAAATAAAGAGACTTACTATAGTCTCACTAATTGCCTTGTGAACTAGTTCCTTCAGTATTGCATGAACCTGGAGTGACAATATAAACACAAGATAAGCTTACTGTGACATTTTTTGAGGCAAGCCAAAACAATCCACATCAAACCATGAAACCATTTATAAGGATCAATGTAAGACCGAAAAAATAGATAAAAATGGCCGAGTCTAAATGCCATTGGCATCGACAGCAGAATCTAGATAAACAAAACTATATTTCAGATACCTACCACATCAACAGCTGCTTTAGCAGGACCTTTAATGGTAATTAAGGCAGTTTCAATTAGACGACGATAACCCTATTCGGGTGCGATAAGATGAGGCTGATAACCATCAGCTTCAGTGATTAATTTCTGCACATTTTCCATAGCAAGATGCTTGTCAAACTACAAGTGCTTCAGTGCGGCTGGCAGTTGATTATCAAAAACATTGTATATTTTATTACCACCTGGTCGACTGTCGAGTCAAAATAAAAATATTAAAACAAAATAAAACATGAAACAATATTGGATGATGCAAATACGAAAATAAGAAAAGAGATACATACACTTCGTCCAGATGCTCTTTGAATATTCCACCAAATATACGACAGATTTCCATGATCATGTAGAACTTCCCCTGCAATGATATTCAGCATTTATAAATACGCAAGGGAGCAGGAGGCCAAGTTTAAAAAGAAATATGGTATCCCAACTCAAACATGAGATGAAGCATATAGAAGGAACAGTTCTGATATGGTATCCCAACTCAAACATGAGTTGAAGCATATAGAAAGCAAGAATGCCTACTTTAAAGGATTAGTAACTCTGCTGATTTATTAAATGACCACTAGTGTCGACTAGTCGTCGAGTAGTCTCGACTAGTCACGACTCGACTTGCCGGAGTCTCCACCCGAGTCGACTCGACTTACCGACGTAACAACTATGATGCAACTTATGTGATTAGAATAGAAATATTACAGTGTGGATCACAAGGATTGTTAGGACTGTTTTAAAAAGCATGCATTAACAAAGTTCTAAAGATATTTATAATGAAAAAGTGCTCATCAAAGTGTTATCCCAATTCATAAGGGAAATAATTTCAGTCGTATGCAATTCCCAAAGAATGGCATGGAACCAAATAAACGGATAAAATTCCTTATGCATCAAATGTTGGGAATCCAATGTATGCACAGACTTGTATGAGGATGAGGCTGGACATCAGTTTCATTGTTAGAATGTATGGCCAATATCAGAGTAATCTAGGAATAGATAACTAAGAAGCAGCAAAGAAAGTGTGGAGGTAATTGCAATGGTCAATAGACCATATGCTTAGTTGCTTACATGTCGAAGGTCTAATCGTCTTAAGGTGACTGAATATTAATATTCGGATTATGTTACATGTGCTAATACTAGAAAATCCACATTTGGCTATTCATTCTTATTTGTGTTGAACATATGCAGCATGACAGACTGCTTTGTCTTGTTCCAAGATATTGCTATTGAAGGAAGGACATTGGCTATGAAATTTTAAATAGAACACAAAAACTGATCTTTTCAAAGTCTCCACATCAACGTAATCATTTACTGCATATACAGTGTTCTTCTGATGTTTCTGCTTTGTGAATGCCATGACAATCAACGTAATCGCCATCGCATATACATCATTACGATGTTTCTGCTTTGTGAATGCCATGACAAGCAGAAAGTATCATTTCACTCAAGATGATCTAAATCATCTTGAAAAAATGATTTATACTCATGCTGAAGCAGAACACCAAAAGAACATATGTGAGTGCGAAAATGTCGATCTCAAACGTCAAAATCTTATACATAACGACAACTCACCATATCAACTTAAACAGTCTCATATAATTCAATTGATAGTGTTTGATATAGTTATCACCTTTCTTTAAATCTGCAATTCCAAGAAGCTCAACAAGCTCGACATGATTCTTGACTTTGGTTCACCGCTTCTCTCCCCATGAACAAATGATGGCATTGTTATCCTAGAGAACATCTCATCACCATAATGAGACCTAATCACGGGATCACCAAAAATCAAAGAATGAGAAGAACCTAAGACACACCTCATTATTGTTGACAGGTACTGAATCATGTACTAGGTTTCCAATGATAGCCAATTTAGACTGCACAGCTGCTAGGGCTTCCTGCACCTCTGCCTCCTTCGTTACAACCAGTTCTTTGTTCTCCTCAGTAGAGGCAATCATTGTACTTGCATCTTCTTTCGCCTGAATCCATAAAAGAATTCAGTACAAAGTTCAACACATAAACAAGAAACGTGTTACATATCAGCTCCCTTGATATTTTGATCTATAAATCATATGTTAGTTAAGATGCATCTATAATGAAATTAATACATAGCATATTCAAGATAGATTCTGGAAGAAACAAGGCCCACTTTCACAATCTAAACTGGCAACGTATTGAAGTAAGCATCTATAACATATGGAAAATTTCATTTGGGATAACTCAGCCCGTAACCATTGGATTTATTTCAAACAACAAACCATATAACTCGGAATAACTCAAATTTCAGCTACTCGACATCGACCGCAATGACATCTCAACCGTTCAATCAACAAGCTTTCACAATCATCAAAACAGATTAAATCAAAAATCATCACGTTCCACACTACCAGAATCTTACCCGTATGCTAATCAAATCGAACAACTCCAGGAAATAGGAAACCTTGTTCATTGAAACATCAAAATAACAATAGAGCAGCAACTAGCAAATAAAGAAGAGAAGCAACTCTATATAAACACAAATTAAATAAGGTAGAGCAACAACTAGCAAGCAATGGAATAAGGATTATACTAATTATCATCAAATTCAAAAGAGAAGCCTATAAGAGGAATAAAAGCGATCTCACCTTAACAGGGTGGTGGCGCTCCGTCGCTCAGTGGTGGTGTGGTGTGGCGTTGAGCGGAGCGCGAGTGAGCAACGGCCAGCGGTGGAAGCGAGGCATAGCATGGCGTTGAGAGCAGCGGACCAACGGACCAGCAGCGAGTGAGCAGCGAGCAGCGTGTGGTGCGAGTTGAGAGAACGGGGAGTGGCGGCATGGTGAGAGACAGAGAGTCGAGAGAGATTTGAGACTTGAGAGAAGAAAATTAGGGCCTTAGGTATTTTAATAGCGTTTTCGTTTTAGGGAATAAGGATTGAAAAATAATAAAATTTAAATATATAATTATAATTATAATAATTTATGGGGAGAGAGAGGGTTATTATCGTTTAACCTTGAAAAGTTTATGACTGTTCAAGACAGTCACAATTTTATGACAGTCATTAGCAGTCACAAACATTTGGATTTATTACTGTTTGGTCTTTGTGACTGTTATTGGCAGTCATAAAATTGTGACTGTCATTGACAGTCACAAATCCAGGGAGTCTCAATGTCACAAAATCCTGTTTTTGGTGTAGTGCCAGTGAATCTGAGGTCAAGTTCCTCAAGTGTTTCAGTTGGTTTCATTTCAAAAGATTCAAATTGCTGAGTCAATTTTGAAATTTTGTTTTCTTTGGAGAGCTCAGTTCCCTCACAAATTAACTTGAGTTTATCCTAGATATCCTTTGCTGTTTTACAGCTCTTTACCTTAGAGAAGGTGCCTTTGTCAAGAGTGACAAATATCGCATTTTTCCTAACATTGTCGAGGTTGGCGCGTTTCCGATCATCTGTGGCCCATTGATCGCGCTCTTTCTCGAGAATCTCTGCATGAGCCTGGCCTTCAATCCTTGGGTCCGTATTTACCTTCATGATTTTTATGGGGTCATCCTATATGACAAAAATCATCTCTTCGTGCATTGCTGCAAGATGAGCCTCCATCCTAATTCTCCAATCGTCAAACTCATTAATAGAAAACATGGGGACTTTATTGATCATTGATGTATCCATATGAGAATATAGGAAAGAAAAAGATTGTTAAAAAATTAAGTGATTTTAGGATTTGATTCGGTCAAAAATACGACTGATTCTTTTTAGAATCAACCGCCCCGATACCACTTGTTGGACACTAAGTATACAGAATACAGCTTGGAAAGTGTTTAAGCAACAAGCTGTACGTTTTTCAAGATAGTGTGCGTAGCAGAAGTCTTGTAGTAGTAAGTTGCTGTAAATACAACAACTCGGTATGCAATGTATACTTAAAATAATCACAATTAAGAAAATAGTAAATGCAGAAGGTAAATAACACAGTAATTAAAGTGGTTCGAGGTAAACCCCTCTACGTCCACTGGTCCTCCACACAGGAGTGAAAATGTTTATTATAAATACTACGTACACAACTACGTATTTATAATCAAACCTATCCTTGTATCGTTCACACAGATTGATACAAAGACCGTCGCTTTCAACCGTTCACACAGATTGGTTAAAGTTTCTTGTTGACTGGCTTCTTCACACACAGTTCCGAAGCTTTGTCCTACAATGCAAATCCATCACACACAGTTCAGGAAATGCAAGGCTTTCTTAGTCCACACAGGGCTGATGTATTTGTTCAATGTAAGAATGTTGTTTGAACAACAGCTTGACTTTCCTGCGCTTGAGCTGATATATTTCTTCTCTCAGAATAGGCAGAATGCTTGAAGAAATATGTTTGCTCAGATGTATATATTCGTGTATATCTATGTATAGCTTCAGTTGTTATGATCTTCAAACTCTGGGGTATATATAGCCTTTTGGAATAGATTCGTTGAGGAAGATCCATTGAGCAAAAGTCTGTTTCAACTTTAGACCAAGATCCGGATTTTGCGTTGTTTGAAGATCTCTGTCGGTTTTAGTATTTAAATACTTTATCCTTTCAGTATTTAAATACTTCCTTTCAAATGGGACTTGACTTTAGCGAATAACAAAGATTCCTTTTCAAACGGTCTCCAGTCCTATTTCGATAGCTATAGAAGGTCTCAATACTTTATAGCTTGAATGCTGTATCCATTTATGCTATAGGCTATAATGGAGTAGTCGCTGTATGGAATGTTGCTGTATGAATAGACAGCTTCCATACTTGGCGCTTTTAGACTCTGTTGCTGTATGATGGCAACGCGAAGGCTTGTATGAAGACAATTTATACTCACGCTGTATGCTGGCACGATGAGAAGTCTTCGATACAGGATTGACAACTTCGATCATCTTTCGATACAGCTGCTTGTTGTATGCTGGGTTAGTACTTTATCAAAACTTCGATACAGGATTGTTTTATCCCAACAACACCCCCGAGATATTAGAAGTATATTACAGCGCCGTCGACCCTACGTGGGACCCACCAAGCTAAAACAAGAAAACACCACTCGACTAACCGTCTCGGTTAGCGAGGAAACATACATTAACAATACAAACATATAACAACACGCCCGGTGCAACCGGCGTAATAAACATCAACCGACAAATATAGTAACTTCAATGAATACTAATCACAATTCGAAGGGAAAAGCCTAAGTACTCGCGAGTACAATCTATAAGTTTAAAAGTAAACAACAACCATAACGAAAGGAACAATGGAAATAAAAGGACTCAAATGCACATGTCAACAACCCTGGCCGGCATCCTTGTACTGTCCCAGCGCCCGCTCATCCGGCTGAACATAACCTGAAATCCATAACAAGAATTTCCCCAAAACGGGTCCCCAAAGGGGTTACCAATTACGCTAGTACAAGTAATCAAGGCAAACCATTTGCTTACACATTTCATAGTACATGCACCAATTCATTTCGAAACAAAAAACCAGACATGTCTTTTCCGGAAACAAATCGTCAATCAATTTGCCTTGGGAACAGGGCTATACCATTGATCCTGCTCAAGGCCTCTAAGGACCCTCCCGAGCTGGCCATATCATAAAACAAATCACGCACGCACATCGCCTTGGGAATAGGGATATACCATTGATCCCGCTCGATGCCTCTAAGGACCCTCCCGAGCTAGCTAGCGAATCAAACTCGTGAATCCAGGGCTATACCATTAGATTCCCTCGAGGCCCCATCGGACCCTCCCGAGATGAGCAAAGCACACACAATATACATCACCATTTCATGTTAAGCATAGAGGTTTACAAAAATACTTGCCTTGAGTAATTGACGACGCAACAAATAGAAAGGAAAATCACCGAGGAATGCTAGGAACCGACAACCACGAACCTAATGATTCGAAGAATACAATCACAACCATTTCCAAACGAATACGGAAAAGGAATACACCCGAAAACCCGCCTACGATTCATGTATATTCGTACAAGAACAACAACGAGGGCGGACCACAACCAAACCCTCTCTATTATGAAAATACCACTAAATATACCATGAATCCGTAGGAAAACCAAGAATACCAATGAGATTAATCATATTCATCTTGAAATAATCAACAACATGGAACGAATCGAACAATAAAACCGAAAACCCCCAATTTACCCAAAAGTAGGGTTCTAAAAAAATTACCTTGATTCGGACAGAGGAAGACGATTATGATGATGATAAACTACACTAGGAACACAATACTTGATTCCCCAAGAATTTATACGGGCAAAACTTGAAGAATCGCTCAAAACATCACTTGGAACGCAGCTCTCGGTCGGAGGAGAAGAAATGAAGAAAATATCGAAGTGAAAGTCAACCCCCGGTTTATAAAACCTGGGCCTTCGTTACATACGTTAACATGCTGATGTTAACGTATGTTACACTCATTACATACGTAACACTTAAGTGTTAGCGTACGTAATGGCTTGGCAGGACAACCTGTCCAAAAATGTTAGGTTCGATAGCGTACGCTACATCGGATAGTTAGCGTACGCTACAATGGGATTTACGTACGTAACAGAAGGAGTTAACGTACGTAATGGTTCGGACAGAAAAATCTGTCCAATCTGCTGAAGGCCATAACATACGTTAGCGGTGAGTTCTAATGTATGTTATGAAGGTGCCGATAGTGTACGCAAGAAAGCATGCATAACGCATGTTATGCATGCAGCAGTTCAACACTGCTGAACGAAGTTAGCTGCATCGGGCGGTCCGAAAACGAGACACAATACAAGGACAGAATCCAATGCGTAGATATGAAAAATTCACGATGACAAAGCTGAATGTTGCAGGAAAATACAATTCCGACTACTGAGGAATCCGAGAAACGACAAGGAAAGTAAAATTCCCTAAACTTATAGGAAATTACAAAATGGCCCAGACGTCCGAAAATCACGATACGACGCCGGATCAATAAACCGAAACTCACAACACGAACAATTCAATCATACGAACTCATGCAATTAAAGAAATTACAAAGTCGTGTTAGGAATACTTGTTAGATTTTGATGATGTCATTAATTTAAAATCAAATGTTTATTACTTGGCAAAATGTAAGGAAGAACCAAATGAGTATCTTCCATAGGCCAAAATATGTTAAGTATAACTTGGCAAAATGTAAAGAAGAACCAAATGAGTGTCTTATGTAGGCCAAAGTTAGTTAGGCTGAAAATCGGCTAAGTACTAAAGTACAGCCTAGTCCATCGTAGAATCTGACCGACTCGGTCGAATAGCTCTGGTCAACTAAATTTATCAGAGAAGTTTGACCAGACTGCAGCCGAGGTACCTCAGGGAAGTGACCTGACCAGACAAATCACAAACAGTGAACAGCCGAGAGGACCTACCTGCAGAGAAGTTAGCTGCACATCAGCCTACTCAACTACAGCCAAGTACTCCAAGTCCACGTCAGCATGCTTTGAAAAGTCAAATATTACGGAAAGCTCACATGCAACGTGAAGAGACAAATTGTAGTGATTCCCGCAAGAGATATGATTTAATTAAATCATCCTGACCCACCGTGAAGACTTTAAATCCTTTTATATTCAAAAGATTCGGCGCTCACATGCAGAAGTCCTCACAACGGTCGGAAGATAAAATAAAATAATGGGAATCCAGCCTTGCAACGTTCAGAAAAGATTAAACAATGAAGTCTCCCTCCAACGGACGGATTTGTTCAGATTTGCAACGGCTACAAGGAAGAAGCTCAGAGATCGTGATCTATATATATCCGAAGATTTGAAACTGAGCAACTACCGGTGCGAACATATATTCTAGCGATCAAAGCAATCAAAGCAATCTCAAGCAATCAAATAGCATCGTGAAAAGAGCAGATCCAAAAAGTTCATATTTAAGGAAGCTCTTAAGTTGGAGAAGACAAACACTCTTGTCTATAATCTTGAGTACGGGGTACTTCACTGGTTGAAGTAAGAGACTGCAAAGGCATCCGAGGATCGAGGATCAAGAGGTGCAAGGCAGTCAAGTGTGTGTACAACGGCACGGATTTCCACTGGTTGGAAGCTGTTGTATTGTGGTTGAATCACTGTAATATTTATCACTGGTTGAAAATTATAGTGAATTCATCTCCAACTGGTTTGGAGAAAAGTGGATTAGTAGAGGATTACCCCACCTCTGAGACCACTATAATTGCCTGTGTTATTTACTGTTTTACTGCATCATACTCTAACTGCTGCATACATTGTTAAGTGTTTCATTAAGATTAATTTATATTCGTCATCAGCTGACTTCCGCACTTATCCAAGAACAAACGACTCCAAGTCATTTGTTTGACTATCAGCTGAAGAAACTCACTCTTCGTGAAAAAGAGTTCAAGAGTTTCAACAAGTCTATTCACCCCCCCTAGACTTGTTCCTGGACGACTTGTGACCTACAAGAGGACTCATCGGATCTCTTCTGTACCTCACTGCAAGCAGGCCAGACATATCATATGCAGTTGGAGTTTGTGCAAGATTCCAGTCCAAGCCGAAGCAATCACACCTAGATGCAGCCAAGAGAATAATTAAGTACCTAAAGTCTACAATTAATGTTGGACTGTGGTACCCCAAGGATGACAACTTCGAGCTATCAGGATACTCAGATGCGGATTTCGCAGGATGCAAAATCAATAGGAAGAGCACTAGTGGAACGTGTCAATTCCTAGGAACCAGACTGATATCCTGGTTTAGCAAGAAGCAGGTTTCTAACTCCATATCCACTACAGAGTCAGAATACCTAGTCAGCAGTAGTTGTGCACAGATTCTATGGATCAGACAACAGTTAAGGGACTATAATATTATTGCCAACGAAGTTCCAATATGGTGTGACAACAATAGTGCTATTGCAATAACCAACAATCCGGTTTTGCACTCAAGGACGAAGCACATTGACGTTAAGCACCATTTCATTCGAGACCATGTGCTTAACAAAAGGGTTAGAGTTGAAAGAGTCAGCACAGACTACCAAATAGCTGACATTTTCACTAAACCCTTGCCAGAAGAAAGATTCCTAGAGCTGAGCAGAGACCTTGGATTACTAGATTGGGAATCTAGTTCTGAAGCAAGTTAAAGGAAGGACGGACCCTCGAATCGGCTAAGGCGATGCAAAGTAGAAGACGAAGGCCGACGAAGCAACTTAGTCATGTAATACCAAAGTAGAAGTCAAACTCACCTGTTGCAGAGTGGTCAACAGTCAACGAAACGAACCAGCTAAGTTCTCTAAACTGATCTCTAAATTTTTAATTATTATCTGTCACATTTATAAATATTATTTTGGCTAAAATGGCATTTAAAATATACATCTTTATTAGCCAAGTGGCAATTTTTTTACACGCGTCAAACGCCTATTTAATTAACCTCTACGATGGCCAATCAGAATCAACCGTCGAATTTTAAATTGGGCCACCGATTCAAATTTGAAATTCAAAAGAATATCAAAAGGCGTACCACTGTTCAAAAATAATAAACTAATACAAACGTCTTTTCATCTTCTTTATAAGGAAAGAAAACCTTTCACTTTACTCTTTACGCTTACAGAAACCCTAAAATTTACAGAGCAAAGATATACACTAAAAATCCTAAAATCCTTTTTGCAGAAATGGCATCTTTTGAAGGAGTAAACATGAAGGCGGTGAAGGACCAGGTCATCTTCTCCATGGTCGTCGACTTCGAAGGTTTATTAGAAGCAAATCTAGAGGACTTCGATATGCTCAATTTGATCCGGGCGATGAAGCTGAATGGAATCTACCCGTTTCTCGACATCAACCCGCAACATTTGTTCAAGGAAGATGTTGTTGAATTTTATCGTAATGCCTCTCTGATTCAGCACGGGATTAACAGCTCAGTCGGCGGAATTCCAGTCACCATAGATCGAGAGAAGATTCGTTCTGTATTCGGGATGAAACATCGCGGTTTGGCGGTCGAAGCTCTTAAACAATCACCCGCCGAAACATGGAAAATGATCAAAGTCGAGAATATCCCAGAGAAATTGAAGTTTACAGCAAAGAGGAATGAGTTGAAAAGGATTTATCGAGTTGCTTTGGACATCACAAACAAGATAGTGATGGGGATGGCAGGCAGCTATGACCAACTGTCATCTTCGAAATTCATGGTGTTGGGTGCGTTAATCCAAGAAGAGGAAGGCGATTGTGCGGACTATATTTTCAGGCAACTTGTTCGCGAGGTGAACAAAGTCGAATGGCTTGAAGGTGAGAAGAAATTCAAAACTAAGTTGGCGTTCGGAACGCATCTTAGTTGGTTTTTGGAGAAAACTGGAGTGGCTAAAGGAAACATTGACCCTTTCCACCCAAACAAGAGGCTAGGTCACATGGACCATGACAAGAAGAAAGTTGGAGTCACTGGGAGAGCAGCCCAGTTGTTGAAGGATTTGCCAGACTCTACGTATTACCCAAGATACGATTTGTCAGAGGAATCGGACCGACCTGCAGCTGAGATCGGAACTGCAGTCGAGTACGGAAACGAGTCTGACGATACTCCAATTGCCATCCGATTCAAGAGATGGGGACCAGCCCCAGAAGGACCCTCTCACCTGCAGTCATCACCTGAACCCTCTCCTAAGAGGCCTAGGAAGCTGCAGTTCAGCGAGGGAGAGCAGTCTGAGCATCACGCCAGCCCATCAGTCCAATCACCAATCCATCCAGACTTGCCTGCACCAGATACTGAAACTCGGATTGTACCTGTTATTACACCTCCAGTGTACATATCCGAAGAAGAGGAAGCAGGTCTTGTTATCTCTATTCCTGAAGCAGATTACACTTTCAACCTTTTAGAAAATAATACTTTTAATCTCTCTATTGAACAACTTCAGCTTGTCAAACCACAAGCAGAAAAACACTCTTTTGTAAATATTTTTAAAGAGTGGAAAACTCTCAAAACCATGTCTTTTACAAATTTTCAAACCTTTGTTGAAACTAGTGGTTGGGAATATCCCCAAGCCACTGAGGATGTTCTGACTGAATTTTGCAAAGAGTCAGATTTAGCTTCACTCCTCCAGGATAACTGGTTCATGTCACATTTCAAGACAAACATGGACCACTTTATCCATTCTATAATGCTCAGTATTTTTAATGGTGTTTTTGGAGAGGAGGAGGAGGAAGTAGAAAAGGAGATTAGGATTGAAAAAGTTGATGGTGAGAATGAAATTATCAATTTGGAGGCTGAAGAGGATGAAGAAGAGAAAGAATCTGAAGAAAATATACCAGTTGAAAAACAAACAGAGGAGATTGAGAAGACAGAAGAATTGGCTGATGAAGGATATGAAGAAGAAGGAGAAGAAGTAGAGCAAGAAAAAGATGAAGAAGAGAAAGATGATGAGGATGATGAAGGTGAAGAGAAGGAGAAAGATGATGATAAAAATGATAAAAATGATGATGATGATGATGATAATGATGATGGAGGTGAAGGAGGAGCAGAAAATGAAAAAGAAAAGGATGAGGAAGAAGAAAAAGAAAAATCTGGAGAAGAAGAAAAGGGAGAAGAAAAAGAAAAATCTGGAGAAGAAGGAGAAAAAGAAGGAGAGAGAGAAGGAGCCAAGGAGCCAGAACAAGAGCCAGAGCCAGAGGCCAATGAAGCTGCAGATAGGATTATTGTACCTCCCCGGTACACCAGCCTAAACGCAGAGCTGGCAGGAGACTCCAGGTCAGGGACCCCGGAGAAAACCCAATCTGACTTACCTGCTGCAGCCAGGAGCCTGCAGTCTAGTGGCTCCCTTGCGTAAGGATCAGAGAGCACTCTCCATCAGCTCGCTTATCTCCTACCATGACCGAGCTGATCAAGCAAATTGTCGAGACACTATTGGGGAGTCGCTATCAACTCAGTCACTCCCGACCTTCGACCATTAATGCCAAGATTGACACCCTTCTTCGAGAGAGATCCCTCGGCCTCCTCCTCCTACAAACAACAGAATGCCTTTTGGCATGTCTGATTGGATGAGCCGCATGGAACAGCAGTTGACAACCCTTATTGATGCTGGCAAAAAGGGGGAAGAGAGGATTCAGGGGGAAGAGAGAGAAATCAGAAGCAAGAAGAAGCAGGATGTCCCTCAGATTGAAGGACCCTCCAGTCTAAAAATAAAGGAAGCTGTAGATCGAGATGACCAGGCTGACCAGCCTGTAGGAAAAAGAAGAAGGACTAGAGGCGGCTTTGAACCTACTCTTGAATGGGAAGGGATGGAGCTATGGTATGTTGAGGATTTCATCCCATTTGAAGCTCTTGAAATTTGGGGAGCTGCTAAGAAGAGGTTCATCAGAGACTATTATGTCTGTGAACTACTTCAAGATGACAAACTCTCCCCACAGGAAATCTTCATAAACTTCATGGAAGAAGTCCATCCGAATCTTTGGGCTGTTCTGAAGAAGCACACTAAAGAGCAAAATGCTTTTCCTATGATTCCCTTATTCAGAGCTGAAGAAGAACCAGTCCGCATGGATGGTGAACTTGATGAGTTACAACTTCAGAAGGAAATCAAGCTAGTATGCCTCGAGAACAGATTCAGATCTCAGCAAGAGCAGGATTTCGCAGCACTTGTGGTAAAAAGAAAATATGGTCTTGCTCCAGTAAAGATAAGACCTATCGGAGCCAAACCATTCAAGCCTGCCAAGCAGCCTACTCGAAGAGGCATAGGAAGAGGCAGATGACCTTAGTTATTTCTCTTACTTGTAATTTTATTTTCTGTACTTAAAACATTCTTGTAAAATTTCAATGATAAGTCAGAAAGTTTTATAACAGTCTGTTGAATGACAATTTTCAGTTGTCTCAATATTAGACTGATTTCAGTTTTTGTCTCGCACTTAAGTGCAGACTTGGTCATTTGATTTCTTACTTAGTTTTGCCATCATCAAAATAGGGGGAATTTGTTAGGAATACTTGTTAGATTTTGATGATGTCATTAATTTAAAATCAAATGTTTATTACTTGGCAAAATGTAAGGAAGAACCAAATGAGTATCTTCCATAGGCCAAAATATGTTAAGTATAACTTGGCAAAATGTAAAGAAGAACCAAATGAGTGTCTTCTGTAGGCCAAAGTTAGTTAGGCTGAAAATCGGCTAAGTACTAAAGTACAAATTTAGTCCATCGTAGAAGTACAAATGACTCAAATGTAATAGCTCGTCAACTAAATTTATCGTAGATGTTTGACTGTGATCATAATGAGGAACCTCGTGGAAGTCACCCGACTGCACAAATCACAAACAAGGAATAATGAGAGGACCTACCTGCAGAGAAGTTAGCTCCACATCAGCCTACACAACTACAACCAAGTACTCCAAGTCCACGTCAGCATGCTTTGAAAAGTCAAATATTACGGAAAGCTCACATGCAACGTGAAGAGACAAATTGGAGTGATTCCCGCAAGAGATATGATTTAATTAAATCATCCTGACCCACCGTGAAGACTTTAAATCCTTTTATATTCAAAAGATTCGGCACTCACATGCAGAAGTCCTCACAACGGTCGGAAGATAAAATAAAATAATGGGAATCCAGCCTTGCAATGTTCAGAAAAGATTAAACAATGAAGTCTCCCTCCAACGGACGGATTTGTTCAGATTTGCAACGGCTACAAGGAAGAAGCTCAGAGATCGTGATCTATATATATCCGAAGATTTGAAACTGAGCAACTACCGGTGCGAACATACATTCTAGCGATCAAAGCAATCAAAGCAATCTCAAGCAATCAAATAGCATCGTGAAAAGAGCAGATCCAAAAAGTTCATATTTAAGGAAGCTCTTAAGTTGGAGAAGACAAACACTCTTGTCTATAATCTTGAGTACGGGTACTTCATGGTTGAAGTAAGAGATCGCAAAGGCATCCGAGGATCGAGGATCAAGAGGTGCAAGGCAACAAGTGTGTGTACAACGGCATGATTTCCACCGGTTGGAAGTCTTGTATTGTGGTTGAATCACTGTAATATTTATCACTGGTTGAAAATTATAGTGAATTCATCTCCAACTGGTTTGGAGAAAAGTGGATTAGTAGAGGATTACCCCACCTCTGAGACCACTATAATTGCCTGTGTTATTTACTGTTTTACTGCATCATACTCTAACCGCTGCATACATTGTTAAGTGTTTCATTAAGATTAATTTATATTCGTCATCAGCTGACTTCCGCACTTATCCAAGAACAAACGACTCCAAGTCATTTGTTTGACTATCAGCTGAAGAAACTCACTCTTCGTGAAAAAGAGTTCAAGAGTTTCAACAAGTCTATTCACCCCCCCTCTAGACTTGTTCCTGGACGACTTGTGACCTACAAGTCGAACGGGTTCTACGAGAATCGAACGTCCATGCAACAATACATGACATAAGACGGAATAATATCAAAACATCTCTGAAACTCGTCCAAATGGAGAAACTCCAAGAATAAAATAGATTCAAATTGTCAAAACGGTTACAAGCGAGTTGCTAAAAATGAAAAATACACCAAAAATTAGAATACCGGGAAAAGAAAATTGCGGATATTACAAGTAGCTTCCCTTGTCCACTTCTCATTGGTAACTCTTCACCAGTCGAAAAGTTGCCAGTGTTAACTTCTGTTCCTATGAGTATTGCAGGGTAGCGAAGATGCTCTCTATATGCTCAAGCTAGTGTTCGGCTTCTGGTCATCAGGTTCACCGAGGAAGGTAGGGGGATTAAATCAGAGAAACCATTCTAGAACGCGATCATGTGGCCCAGGTGCGTTGGGGTTTGGAGCAATGTGTTGTTGCAAGAAGGTTACCAATTGAGTGATTACATGAGCAGTGTTTTTATCCCCTTGGAATAGATTTCCATCTCCTCCGTGTGGTTCTTCGTTGTCATTACGTTGGGCACGAGGTCTTCCACGTCCATGATGCTCAGCCATCTATAATTAGTGATTCTCGAACTGAGTGTTAATTAAAGATGCTCATATTCGGTTGATGGGTATCAAGAAACATTATCGTTACGCAATATTATATTACATTCACAATGCTGTTTCATGGAAAATTACAGCATTAGATAAGGAAAAGTAGGTTTTCCTTACCAACCATCGATAGTAGGTAACATCTCAAAGAGACAGGTAATAGGACGGAAATACACATATAATTATTAAGGAAATATGTTTTAATAATTCAAATCAAACTGAGTTTTTCAAGGTTTGGATTTCACCCCATTCGGATGGGTCGAATATTTTGAATAATCCCTTGCAATATTAACTTTACGCCTTCCAAACGAATAACATTGCTAAGTTGACTACGATGTACGTAGCAACATGGAGTTAATAAGTTGAGATTAGCCATTACTATTCCAAATGAATAGTATAGCAACTCAATTGATTTAGACAATATTGATTGGTGATGCTCATTCTGGATGAATACCGAATGGATTAAAATATATCCTAATGGACGACATGAATTAGGCCTTAAATTAGGTTCTAGAGATTCATATCGGTAAAGGTCTCGTTGTCCAATAATATTTACTTCGTGCTAGGTGGGATTCCAACTAGGTCCGAAGAATCTTATCATGGATAAGCTCGATGTAAGTGTCCTTATTACAAAGCAAGCTCTGATCCCACTCCTGTCACGCTCCCATACCGGGGTTGGACGAGAACGCGATATTTAACATAATTAAATAACGCTTGTTACACTAAATTCCAGTAAAGCATGCATGTGCTAGATCTTAGCCCGGTGAACTAAGATTGGTTATTCGATAGAAATCAATATTCATGGGTACAATGGAATTATTACATCAAAGTACAAAAGGTGTAACACCCCAACCTCATCGGAGACATTACATGCCATAGAACCTCTCACCAGGTCTACTAGGCTAACCATAATGGAACAAAAATGACACAATAATATTACCAAGATACACGAGAAAACCATACGGGTCATGGCCTCGGCCAAAACATTTTAAGTACCATGTATACTTAACATTTCCTTTAAGTTCAAACATCCCCACACACGGGACTTATACTATAAAATGACACAACACAATCAAATCATAAATCCGAAATGCAATTCGGTGAAACCAACGACAACTTTGTTTGGGAGCCTAACAACCATGCTGCTCGTCGATGCCATGCGCTTCCCGTGCCAGCTTCTCATCTTGAGAGATACCTGAAATGCATGAAAGGCATTTCCCCCATTTAAGGGGTTAGTACTGGAATTACTAGTTCAAGTACGTAATCATACGAAACATAATAAGTTGTTACCAAAGATCATTTCACAAAGCATCTCAATACTCCGTAATACTACTCAAGTCATAAAATAATCCAACGGGGTTCATCGACCCAGACAACAAATCCAAATCACTCATAGATTATCCGTGTTCCGCCCCTCAAGGTACGAAACCCTATACGCCACGTCGTACATCCCTTAGGTGGACAATCTCCCGTTCATGATCCGCCCCTCAAGGTACGAATCCCCATACGCACCGTCGGGCATCCCTGGGTGAACAACATAGCCTTTCCCACTCATAATCACAATTGTTCGTAATAAACATTCAAATTACATCACATATAATTAAATACTTGCCTTGATACAAGAACGGAGAACAGCGACGAATGGAAGGGTTTCGACTCAAGTCCTTCGCAAGGAATTCGACCCTAATATCATAACAATATTCAATCAACAAACTGCACGGTGAAGAATAATAATAGAACACTGAACCCCCCTGTAAGACATTTCATCGGACACCTCCAAGAAGGTAATTTGGTCGGGTTCGACCAACCAACGAAACGTTACCAACTAAACCATATAACAACAAGGAAATCGGTAGAATAGAACTATATCACCGAAAATCCATCACCAATCTGAGCTATCTCGGATTAAGAGGATGAAATCAACCAAAAGCCCCAAATACTCAAAACTCAAGATTAATGGAGTATTACCTTAGTCCGGACGATAGGAAAAGAATAGGAGATGATAAATCGATGATGGGAACTCAAAAACCTTGTTGGATGATTAATTCTCCGACCACAAATGCACTCCAAGCCCTAGCCGCCGAAGAGGGGAAGAGAAGGGGTGAAAATGAGGAAACCCGTCTGACTCCCGTATATAAACATCAGAGACGCACGACCAATTCCGAACGACTAAGTGCTCATGCGTCAGGTCGTGCGTGAAGCCTCTGCCCACTACTGCTACAGCGCACGAGCAGCTGCTCGTGTGGCCTGCTCGTGCGGCCCTGACTCAAACATTGGGTCTCTGCCCAGTTCTGCCGCAACACACGAGCACCAAGCACGAGCGATTGCTCGTGTGGCGTGCTCGTGCGGCCCTGCTCGGCATGCAGTTCAGTCCACACCTAATGTAACGCCTCGTCTACTTGTCTCCTACGTAACGCCAATAATTAATGGGTGATAAAATGCTCATGCAGAGTCCTAAACATTGATCAAAACACTAACTAATATCCAACGAATGTAATGGAGGAAAGGAACATGACGAGAACAATACATATAAATGATATACCGAGTACAATAAAGCACAGAATTCGAGAAGTACGGGAACAATTAGCACGAGTATTACATTCTCTCCCTCTAAAAAGAAGTTTCATCTCGAAACTTACGACGTGAACAATTCCGGATATCATATCTTCGTACTCTCTTCCGTTTCCCAAGTTGCCTCCTCTACGCCATGTCTCAACCATTGAACTTTAACCAAATGAATGGTTTTGTGCCTAAGTTGTTTGACCCGACGCTCCAAAATCTGGACTGGTCTTTCTTCGATCATCATGTCGGGGCCTACCTCAATTTCTTTATACTCGAAGATATGACTCGGATCCGGAACGTACTTCCTTAATTGAGAAACATGAAACACGTTATGTACCTGGCTTAAAGATGGTGGAAGGCCTAAATGATAGGCTAGACCCCCAACGTGCTCTAGAATCTCGAACGGCCCGATGTATCTCGGACTAAGTTTGCCCTTCTTCCCGAAGCGATAAACTGCCTTAGTTGGCGACACTTTCAACAAGACGTGATCACCGACTTAAAACTCCAACGGACGTCGTCGATTATCCGCATAGGATTTTTGTCGACTTTGAGCAGTCAGTAGCCTATCACGGATAACAACAATTTTCCTCTGGTCTCAATTAGCATGTCTGGATCCGTTCCGATAAATTCGGATGAATCATCCCAGCATAGTGGCGATCTACATCGTCTTCCATAGAAAGCCTCAAACGGTGCCATTTTAGTTGACGCATGCCAACTGTTATTGTATGTAAATTCAATCAACGGCAAATGGGATTCCCAATCGTCTTTCCAATCTAAGGCGCACACCCTCAGCATATCCTCCAAAGTCTGGATCATTCATTTCGTTTGTCCGTATCTCTGAGGATGATAGGATATACTCTCGGTACCCAAAGCTCGGTGGACAGACTGCCAGAAATACGATACAAACCTACCATCCTGATGTGATACAATGCTCTTTGGATTCCCATGTAGCTTAACGATCTCCGCAACAAACACACTAGCGAGTCTCTCGGGTCCCCATGTATCCTTAATCCCCCAAAACTGAGCTGATTTGGTTAGTCGATCGATGATTACCCAAATCATGTTCATTCCAGTTCGAGTCATTAGCATGCCGGTGATAAAATCCATGGAAATATCTTCCCACTTCCACTCAGGAATAGGAAGTGGTCTCAATAGTCCCGCAGGTCGCTGATGCTCAATTTTAACCTGTTGACAGGTCAAACACTTCGACACAAAGTCGCTAACATCATTTTTCAAGTTACTCCACCAATAGTTACTCCTTACATCCTTGTACATTTTACTTGTACCCGGATGAATAGAGTAAGGCGTAGTACGACCTTCCTTCAAGATCCTCTGCCTTAACTCAACATCACACGGCACACACAACCGTCCTCGAAACCTCAAGACCCCGTCCTCCTGTACTACAAACCCAGGGGCCTTTCCCCTGCCTATATCTTCTTTCAACTGGATTAGAAACGGGTCTTCAACTTGTTTCTTCTTGATATCATCAATCAAGGAAGAAGTGATCTCTAACGCACTTAACTGAACCTGAAGCTTCTATAGCCATACTTCGATGCCTTGACTCATCAAGTCCTGTTGAATTCTCCGTTGAGGTGTATATACCTCTAACATCTGAAGTGATATCGGTTTACGGCTCAAAGCATCCGCTACTACATTCGCTTTACCCGGATGGTATAGAATCTCAAGGTCATACTCCTTGATCAATTCTAACCACCAACGCTGCCTCATGTTCAACTCTTTTTGGCTGAAGATATACTTCAGGCTTTTATGATCCGTATAGAATTTACAAGACGGGCCGTAAAGGTAATGCCTCCAGATTTTTAAAGCAAAGACGATGCCACTAATTCCAAGTCATGTGTCGGGTAATTTACTTCATACGATTTCAACTGGCGGGACGCAAACGCGATTACCCTGTCCCTATGCATCAAGACGCAACTGCAGCCCAAATCCTGAAGCATCACTGTATACCACAAAATCTTCGGTTCCCTATGGTAGGGCTAGAACTGGCGCTGTAATCAGGCGACTTTTCAGCTCATCAAAGATATCCTGTCTCTCTGGATTATATTCGAACTTCTGGGTTTTCTAAAGCAACTGAGTAAGCGGACGAGCTATCTTAGAGAATCCCTCGACAAATCTACGAAAATACCCAGCAAGTCCTAAGAAACTTCTCACTTCCTTCACATTTTTAGGAGGTTCCCATTCTAGCACTACTTTTATATTCTAAGGGTCGAAACGAACTCCTTCCGCCGAGATCACGTGTCCAAGGAATGTCACTTCCTTAAGCCAGAAGTCACACTTTGAAAACTTTGCATACAATTGCTTGGCTCTCAAAATGCTTAACGTAGTGTGGAGGTGTTGTGTATGTTCTTCTAGACTCCGGGAGTAAATAAGAATGTCATCAATGAAGACAACCACAAATTTATCGAGGTATTTAATAAACACATTATTCATCAGCTTCATAAACATGGCTGGGTCATTGGTTAGACTAAACGGCATAACCGCGAATTCATAGTGACCGTATCTCGTCCGGAATGCAGATTTCCGAATGTCAGAATCTCGAATCCTCAACAGATGGTACCCGGATCGCAAGTCAATCTTCGAGAAAATCATTGCTCCTTGAAGCTGATCGAACAAATCATCGATTCTCGGTAGTGGGTATTTGTTTTTGATGGTCAACTTGTTTAATTCTCGATAGTCGATACATAAACGAAGTGATACATCCTTCTTTTTGACAAACAGAATCGGTGCGCCCCAAGGCGAAGCGCTCGGTCGAATAAACCCTTTGTCTAAAAGCACTCCCAACTATTTCTTCAGTTCTGACATTTCTAATGGCGCCATACGATATGGTGCCTGGGAAATAGGAGTCGTGTTTGTTTCTAAATCAATAGCGAATTCGACCTCTCGCTGCAGCGGTAATCCTGATAATTCGTCTGGAAACACGTCGGGATACTCATTAACTACTTAAACGGCCGACAACTCAACTCTCCCCTCCCCTGCCTTCATGGCATAACACCACTAACCGACACAACCTTGATTTAAGAGTCTCACCGCCTTCATGGCATTAATCACGTTCCCAGATCTACCCGACTTACAACCCGTAAAAGTATGCTCGATGCCATCCTCAGTCACTATCGAAATGGTACGATTACGATAGTTCATAATAGCACCGTGAAGATATAACCAGTCATTACCGAGGATTAAATCCTAGTCCTTCAAATCCACCACAATAAGATTTGAAGGCCAATATCGACCCCCAATCCTTACCGGACAGTCTCTAATTTCTCGGTTCCCGATCATACGGTTCCCTCTAGGCATACTTACAATGAAAGGCTCATACTCAATTAAGCAATCAATACCAAGACGGTGAATACATTCCAATGCAATAAAAGAATGGGTGGTGCCTGAATCGAATAACACTGAAACTGGATGAGAATGAATCTGAGCAATACCTGCCACCGCAAGGGGATCTATCTCCTCTGCACGCCTCATCTGATAAAGTTAGGGATGTGCTGACCCAGAACTCGACACACCAGGGCGATCTGATTGACCCCTGCCTCTGCCTCGACCTGCACTCTGCTGAGTCTGGACAGTCGGAGCCCTCTTATTGACACTAGCTCCCTCGGAACCGGAATGGTGCCCTGATTACCGACGGCTATGGTGGCAGCCACACAATGAGCCGCTCTATGACCCTTCGGTCTACAAGTAAAATAAGTCATCGGAGGGTATGAACACTGTCGCACAAAATGCCCAGTGCGACCACAGTTATAACAGCTCCTATCCCCGATCGGCGAATTCTGGTTCGGTCTGAGACTACGGGATCCACTGACTGGTTGAAACAACCTCTCGGCAGCACGGTAAGAGGATTGTGATTTGTGGGCTCCATCACCCTTGCTGCCCGAGAAGCCTCACGAAGTTTTCTGTTTCTTGTTTTCGGTCTCCTCTTCTTCCGTAATGACCATTTCCAGTGCCAAAGCTCTGTCTTGATATTCCTTTAATGTAGCACACCTCAATACAGCCATACTCTGGCGGATCTTAGGTTTCATATGTCGGTCAAAGTAGCGGACCTTGTTTGCTTCAGTCTTCACCTGGTCTCGAACATAATGTAACTGCTGATTGAATGTAACAAGGGCCGCAGAAATAGGCACATCATGTGGAGTGGCGGTGAAGAAGTCAGTAATATGCTGATCACATACTGTCCAAGGGCAGTACTCTGCTTCCATAGCAGACTTAAATTCCTCCCAAGTAGCCACTCGGTCCATAGGCCTGGTGGACTCCCACCAATTCGCAGCCTCCTTGTCGAGGAGATAGTGCGCAATGGGCACCCTTCTCTCCTCCGGACAAGCAATAGCATCAAAGGTTCGGCCTAACTGATAAATCCAACTTTCCCATCCCAAAGGGTCAGAAGAACCATAAAAACGCGGCAGATGCATTTTCATCACTTTCTCAAGCCACTTACTAGCCTCTGGAACGGCATCAGGAGGTGGATTTTGTTGTCCACCTCGAACAACCTCAGCTAACTAGGTTACCACCTGATGGAGAATGGCGGCAACTCCCGCATCGACGTTATTACCCGCCGGTTGGTTCTGACTGGCCGAGAGATCCTGATGACCACAGAACTTGCAGGAACGGTATTCGACACTAAGTGTGATGCCGAATCAGTGAACGAATGGGAAGGCACGACCTCCTCAGAATTTGTACCTCTGCCGCGTCCTCTGGCACGTCTACCTCTACCACGCATCATAATGAAGAATAAGGGGAAAAAAGGATAGATGGTCAGCACGATAATTACCCGTAATTAAGCCCAACAAGAAAGGTTAAATCAATGTCAAAACAGGATAAGACAGTTAAACACAGGGATTCGAAAAGTCTTACGGTCACGGGTCGCTTGGTAAGACAGCAGCACCTCGATGTTAGGCTCAGCAAACGACTCTTACAACTAAACTGACAGACCCAATATGCCAACAGCCTAGGTGTTCACCAACCTATTCTCCGATACCATAAATGTAACACCCCAACCTTATCGGAGACATTACATGCCGTAGAACCTCTCACCAGGTTTACCAGGCTAACCATAACAGAACTAAAATGACACAATAATATTACCAAGATACACGAGAAAACCATACGGGCCGCGGCCTCGGCCAAAATATTTTAAGTACCATGTATACATAATATTTTCTTTAAGTTCAAACATTCCCACACATGGGACTTATACCATAAAATGACACAACACAATCAAATCATAAAGCCGAAATGCAATTCGGTAAAACCAACGACAACTTTGTTTGAGAGCCTAACAACTATGCTGCTCATCGATCCCATGCGCTTCCCGTGCCAGCTTTTCATCCTGAGAGATACATGAAATGCATGAAAGGCATTTCCCCCATTTAAGGGGTTAGTACTGGAATTACTAGTGCAAGTACGTAATCATACGAAACATAATAAGTTGTTACCAAAGATCATTTCACAAAGCATCTCAATACTCCGTAATACTACTCAAGTCATCAAATAATCCAACAGGGTTCATCGACCTAGACAACAAACCCGAATCACTCATAGATTATCCGTGTTCCGCCCCTCAAGGTACGAAACCCTATACGCCCCGTCGGACATCCCTAGGTGGATAATCTCCCGTTCATGATCCGCCACTCAAGGTACGAATCCCCATACGTCCCGTCGGGCATCCCTGGGTGAACAACATAGCCTTTCCCACTCATAATCACAATCGTTCATTATAAACATTCAAATTACATCACATATAATTAAATACTTACCTTGATACAAGAACGGAGAACAACGACGAACGGAAAGGTTTCAACTCAAGTCATTCGCAAGGAATTCGACCCTAATTTCATAACAATATTCAGTAAAAAAATTGCATGGTGAAGAATAATAATAGAACACTCAACCCCCCCTAAGACATTTCATCGGACACCTCCAAGACGGTAACTTGGTCGGGTTCGACCAACCAATGAAACGTTACCAACTAAACCATAGAACAACAAGGGAATCGGTAGAATAGAACTATATCATCGACAATCCATCACCAATCTGAGCTATCTCGGATTAAGAGTATGAAATCAACAAAAAGCCCCAAATACCCAAAACTCAAGATTTAATGGAGTATTACCTTAATCCAGACGATAGGAGAAGATTAGAAGATGATAAATCGATGATGGGAACTCAAAAACCTTGTTGGATGATGAATTCTCCGACCACAAGTGCACTCCAAGCCCCAACCGCCGAAGAGGGGAAGAGAAGGGGTAAAAATGAGGAAAACACGTCTGACTCCCATATATAAACCTTAGAGACGCACGACCAATTCCGCACGACCAAGTTCTCGTGCGTCAGGTCGTGCGTGAAGCCTCTGCCCGCCACTGCCACAACGCACGAGCACCACGCACGAGAAGCTGCTCGTGCGACCCTGACTCAAATGTTGGGTCTCTGCCCAGTTCTGCCGCAACACACGAGCACCAAGCACGAGCGGTTGCTCATGTGGCCTACTCGTGCGGACCTGCTCGACATGCAGTTCATTCCACAACTAATGTAATACCTCATCTACTTGTCTGCTATGTAACACCAACAATTAATGGGTGATAAAATGCTCATGCAGAGTCCTAAACATTGATCAAAACACCAACTAGTATCCAACGAATGTAATGGAGGAAAGGAACATGACGAGAACAATACATATAAATGATATACCGAGTACAATAAATCACAGAATTCGAGAAGTACGGGAACAATTAGCACGAGTATTACAAAAGGTTACAGCGAAAATAAGAGTACATTTTGACGTAGGAATAAAAGAAATGATAATACAGCTCCACGAAGCCTATGTCCTCGAGGTCAGACTTCACTTGTCGTTAGCATCTGCCTCTTCCTCCTCTTGGTCTTCTTCATCTAGTGGGGTTTTAGAAAAATCAAAGTGGGGTGAGAATAATGGATTTTCAGCAGATTGAGTTTAAGAATTTTACGAATTTATGTATATATATTTATTTTGAAACATAATATATTTCTCCCACGTTTGAAAATAATATTGTTAATAAGTGGTGCAAGTTTTCAAAGTAATGCAATGAATTATAGCATGAGTGTACAATCAATCTCCGTAAATTGATGTTGAGTATGATGATGTGCGGCGTCGAGCGCCCAATGAATATTTAGCTTCGGGAGGTCGTCTATGTGATTAAGTCTCTTAGCCTCCTTATAACATCTTAGACCGTTATCAGTGTTTGGCCTTTGACTATCACCACGACCTTTGCTTTAATGACCGTAGCCTTGGGCGTTTGTCGGACCGTCACTATAACATTGGCCTTTGGGCTTATCGCTCTCACGCTTGGTGATGTGCTGTCTTATCTCTTATCTGGGCTCGATATATCCTTAGATTTGGTCTATGCCCGAATCATGTCATAATCGCGACTATACCCGAATTCTACGACCCAGTCACCTCAGGAACACTCTGTCCTTCGGCTTCAAGGTAATAGGATACGACGGTAGCTTTGCCTAGAACCGCAGCCGCGCTGCTTAAATCATGACTTAGACTAACCGCCCCTCAGTGCGGATACATAGAAAAAAGACTCTAGAGGTACTCGTACGGACTCTAGCGGTGGCTCCCGCCCTAAGTGTAACACCCCCAACCCGTTCGGGAATATTACAGCGCCGCAGACCCTTTTTTAAAAGGATCTACTAGGCCAGATACCAAAATAAGACATCACATCTCATGTCAGCATGGCTAAATACTGACACAGTAGACCGATTTGGTCTTTCATTGATAACATACAACTTAAACTTCGTGTACATATCCTATTACAAAACTCCTACCCGCACAGGGGTCAAAATACAACAACACTCCCATACGACGGGAGGACATTACAGCAGAAAGAATAATATAATTCGATCAACAAATCTCAATACTGGCCCTCATGTGATTAGTATCATTTGACTTCCATCATCCTTCGTACCGATCCCGTGTCATGCTCCTCAGGAACCTGCACGTACCTGAATGTAATACAGACATCCACCCCCCGATTACTCGGGGGTTAGCAAAATTCCATTATTTTGCTAGTGCAAGTATAAAGGGCAAATACGATCCATACACAACATATTCCAAGAGTATAATAATCTGGGCTAAACAATAGTAAATAACTGACGGTCACATGTAATCGATGGTGAATAAATGTAATCGTACAATTCAAGAACAGTATTCCGGGAATAACTAAATTTCATAACATCTCCTTTCGATACATACGTGATTAACCATGGAACCGCACCAACGGCAACGGAACCCTCTGAGGCCTCGCCGGACCCTCCGAGAGTGGTTAACCCCAACAATATTCTTGGAACCGCACCAACGGCAACGGAACCCTATGAGGCCCCGATAGACCCTCCCAGAGTGAATATATATAATTAATCGGATTCAAGACTAGTATTATGGAGAATTATATGCATTTATGTATCATTTTTATTGCATTATTTGTTGCATATACTAGCGACCAGTTTGATGCAACAAATAATAACAAATATGTAATGAAAGTACTTAATAATGCAATTGAGTTCTAGATTTCACCATTAAGGGTGTTTCTGCCATAGTCAATCCCTATACTGATATATCAATAATGAAATTGTTGGTATAATGGTTTTTTGCTCTTTTCTTTTTATTTTTGTTATGGCGTAAAATGATCGATATACCAAAAATTCTCAATATACCGAAGAATTCTCGATATACCTCAAAATTTTGGCATGTACACGGTCTATACCGATAGGGACGGCCATTACGTGGTTTATAAACTGAATGAGATCAAAACCAAATAAAACAAATAGTTTCTAAACCACATCGTATTAATAAGATCCATTTTAATATGAAAAATTCTCAACTTGTTTAATGGGATGTGGATGCAGGTAGTGATCTAATCCAACCAGTGAACCTGTCCCCAGTTGCTTATTTTCCACCCGTAAGACTATTATTTTGAGAAGAATAGGATGGTAGTTTTTTTTATATTTGTTATAATTTGTGTAGAGTTTGAATTTAATTATAGGTAGTTTTTGAGTTAGTTTAAGTAGACTTGTGCTACGTTGATTGCCCTCTTATTCTATATTTTTATTATTCTATTTTTTGATTTAGGTAGAATTTAAGTTTATTTATTATAAAATCATAGCATATCATTACTATATAGTTTATGTGGTCGAGCTATGAGTACCTGTCTCTACTAGTTGGATATTTTATAACAATTAAATCTCAGATCCTGTGGATTATAATTTTTATTATTTACTATTTTATTTAATTGGTTGTTGTTTATATATCAATCTGAAATATGTAGGATTGATATATAAATATTTGAAATACCAGAATAAGACATCTGACAAACGAAATACAAGAAGTAGCCACTTATGCTCAATATATCTTGCGTTAGTTTTATATAGTTGTCACTTATGCTTAGTATATCTAGATAATATGTCATGTAAATTGCATGTGAATGATGTGTCATATGTGTCCATGCATTTTACATTGAAAAATGTGTAAACACATTTGAACATTCAACTTACAATGGAAAAAAGAATCAAAATAAAAGGATAAGAATCAAAATAAAATAAGAGAAAAAAAAATCAAACACCTAAATAAAATGCATCTTAATTACTTTTTTTTTTGTCTTGCCACTAGTACAAATTGGATCTTAGGAAACGCACCTTAGATAGCGCTTTTATAAAGCGTTATCTAAAATATAAATTTCCATAGCGCATCTGCACCTAATAAATTTAATAACTAAGGGGGAAAAAGAAAAAAAACTACCATAGCGTATATTTAGAGAAACGCTATCTCGAGAAAATCTAAGATAACGCTTAATAGAAACGCTACGGTAATATACACTTCATAAGGTTTTTTTTTGAGATATCACTTTCATTTACTCCATTCCCCCAATCCAAAAAAGGAGCAAAAACGACTACAGATATCTCCATTCCCCCAATCCCCAGTGATAGCCATCTCGAGCAAAAACGACTACAGATATCAACTGACCGCCACCAGTCATCGCCACCACCACCACATAGCACACACAACCGACGGCAGATCCCAGAGCATTAAACCGGCGAAAATCTTCAACACAAAACCAACGACATATCACAAAAAACCGAGGTTAGTATTATAATTAGGGTTTATATTTGAGGATTTATCTATTCTTTCTGGCACTTGCCCTTTTTATTGGGTTTGATTTTAATCCTTTTTTAAGGATTTCTCATATTAGAGAAACGCTATCACTGGGGATTTCACAATATCTTGGTTGGGTATCGATTGGGGAAATAGAATTGATACCATTATAGCTTGAGAAATTGGTCTGGTTACTACCAGTAGCCTCGCCTCATGTGGGTGTGTTAATCAAATGATAATTTGAGCTTAGTTGTTATAGCCATGTTTAATTGCTACTGTTATTAAGGTCTTTATTGTTCCATTATATGTCATCAGATTAGATGTTTTATCCTATTATTGGTTAAATATATGATGTAATTACTTTGTCAATATATACATTTATCATTGCGAATTTTAACTATATTCTGCTGTTCAATGAATCTCACATGACATATAGTGATTATTGCATGTTTAAATGACTTGAGTACTTTTTTGTTGTTGTTTTGTGGTGTAAAAAAATTTTCCTAATTACTACCTTCTTGCTCAGGAACCTGATTGTTTGACTACTAGGTGACTTACATTTGCTTATTTACATTACATCCCAGAGCTTCTTTGAATGTCGATGTAATACATTAGTGTCAATCAGTGTACACAAATCTGCAAAAGCTGATGCCTAATTTATTTCTGTTCTCTTTGGTCGCGGTTGTTTTATTACTATTGGAATTAGTGGGTAGTTGGTTATGGGTTATGAAATATTAGTTTACTTGCAATTATTCAAAAATCGTTATTGTGGCATTTACTTGTAATTTAGTTAACTATGGATCGTAAGTGGATTGTTGCGGACCGATTATCAAAAGAGTACAAGAATGGAGTCAAAGATTTCTGTACATGTGCAGCCCAACATGCTAGTAATCCTCGGTTCATCACATGTCCATGTCAAAAATATATGAATATTAAAACAATCAGTGGTCAGAAAGTGTTGTATGAACATTTAATTTGTCATGGTATCGATAAAACATACACCGTATGGACATATCATGGTGAGGGGAAAGGTCAATGTAGCTCAAACCGTTCAAGTCCCGGCTTTTGCTCTTCAGATAAGATGGATACAAGTATTGGGCCGGTTGATCGCGATGGAGCATCTAGTCCTGTAACAGATACTCCGTCTGTTGTTAATGAAGAATTACGGGACCATCCTGATATGCACGAGAGGTTGAGGGTTGATGCTGGGTTACCCTTATGGCCTGGGTGTACGAAGGCAACAAAACTGTCTGCTGTGTTGACTTTATATAACTTAAAAGCTGGTCACCAGGTTTCTGATGTGTTCTTTACTGAATTGTTACAAGTCGTGAGTGATATGTTGCCTGATGATAATGTGCTCCCTCGTCGAGCGTATGAAGCAAAACAGATGCTCAAACTAATTGGCTTAACACATGAGAAGATTCATGCTTGCCCAAAAGATTGTATTCTGTACCGGAAAGAGTACGCTGATCTTGGTGAATGTCCTAAGTGTGGTACAAAACGTTATAACAAAAATAAGTCCCCTGCCAAGGTTATGTGGTACTTCCCGATAATTCCAAGACTTAGGCGGTTATATAACACCCCGAATGATGCTAAACATTTGACATGGCATCAAGATGAGCGAATTAAAGATGGAATGTTGAGACACCCAGCTGATTCGCCTCAATGGAAGAAATTTGATGATAGATATCCAGGATTTGGCAAAGAACCAAGAAACTTGCGCTTAGTACTTTCTTCCGATGGAATGAATCCTTTTGGGATTCAAAGTAATACCCATAGTACATGGCCTGTTGTTCTAATGATTTATAATCTGTCACCTTCGTTGTGTGTGAAGCGTCGGTACATGATGCTGTCTACTTTGATACCAGGTCCCAAACAAACCGGTAATGACATTGACGTCTACTTGGCTCCTCTAATCGACGACTTGAAGTTATTGTGGGAACAGGGTATTGATGTGTATGATGGGTACAGAAAGGATAATTTCATGTTAAAAGCCATGTTATTTGGAACAATCAATGATTTTCCAGCTTATGGAAATCTTTCTGGTTATAGTGTGAAAGGGCATGGTGCGTGTCCTTAGTGTACTGAGGACACTGATCATCTTCGTTTAAAAAATTGTAAGAAATCTGTTTACATGGGACATAGAAGGTGGTTGGAACCAAATCATAGGTACAGAACAATGACAGAGGAATTCAATGGTGAAGTTGAAGAGCGAAACGCACCTGATATATTGTCAGGTGAGGATGTGTTGGAAAAGGTGGAAAACATCGAGACACAGTTTGGTAAGAAATTTTCGAAGACCATTCCTACTCAAGGTTGTAAGAAGAAATCAATTTTTTTCCAATTAAGCTATTGGAAAGACTTGTATGTGAGACACTTTATCGATCTCATGCATAACGAGAAAAATGTTTGTGCTAGTATTTTAAATACTTTGCTAGCTGATAAAGAGAAGTCTAAAGATGGGTACAATGCAAGAATGGACATGGTTGACCTTGGAATTAGAGAAGAATTAGCGCCTGTGATAGAGGAAGGGAAATCACCATATTTACCACCTGCCGCTCACACATTGTCTAAGAATGAGAAAAAGGTCTTACTTGAGACACTTCAGTCAGTTAAGGTCCCAGAGGGGTACTCATCTAACATTCGGAGTCTGGTATCTGAAAATGGGTTGAAGTTGACATCTTTAAAGTCTCATGATTACCATGTCATCATTGAGACTCTACTCCCAATTGCGATTCGCTCCATTTTACCCGAAAATGTGCGTACCACTATTACAAAGTTATGTTGGTTTTTCAAGGCGATGAGCAGTAAGGTCATTGATCCTAGAAGGTTATCTAATTACCAAAAACAAATTGTGGAGACACTTTGTGAGCTTGAGATGTATTTCCCACCTTCTTTATTTGATATCATGCTTCATTTGACTGTTCACCTGGTTTACGAGACAAGGATGTGTGGTCCTGGTCGTATGAGATGGATGTATGGCATGGAGCGGTTTATGAAAGTGTTGAAAGGGTATGTGATGAGTAGGTATCGTCCAGAGGGTTGCATCGCAGAACGTTACATAGTGGAAGAAGCATTAGAATATTGGTCTGAGTTTATCCCAAATGTCGAATCAATTGGACTTCCAACTACATGTCACACCGGTAGGATTGATGGTGAAGGTGTCACAGGAGGTCAACAAGTTGAGATTACCCTTCAATAACGAGGTAGGGTACATTTATATATTTTGCACAATAGTGTCGATGTGTTACCATTTGTCAAGTTACACAAGCAAATTATCTCACATGAGCATCCAGACAGAGATCTGAATTGGGTGGAAGTGGAGCATAACCATACATTCATTGATTGGTTCCGTAATCATATTTCAGAAAAGCTACTGAAGAATGAGTCAATCTCTGAAAGGGTGAAGTGGTTGTCTAGGGGACCTGATACACATGTGTTTTCTTATAAATCTTACCTTGTAAATGGATATACATTTTACACCCGAGATCACGATGAGAATAGCACAATGCAGAATAGTGGACTTTCAGTTCTGGGCAACGAAGGTGAAAACTCAGCCACCACATTCTTTGGGCAAATTATGAAAATTTGGGAAGTAGATTATATTACATTTCGAGTCCCTGTATTTGATTGTAGTTGGGTCGATATTCCTAGTGGAGTGCAGGTTGAAATTAATGGTTTCATGCAGGTTGATTTGAATAGGGTTGGATATAAAGATGATTCGTTTGTTATGGCAACACAAGCTAAACAGGTGTTCTATATTTCTAATCCAGTTGATAAGAAGTGGTCTATTGTTATCTTGTCAAACAAGAGCAACAACAGCTACCAAGTTAGTGATCACGTTGATGATGAAGATGTAGATGCTATAGATGACCCTTTTAAAAATATTGTTGATACTCCCAATTTGT
Source organism: Orobanche coerulescens (assembly GCA_033398695.1). Classification (NCBI taxonomy): domain Eukaryota; kingdom Viridiplantae; phylum Streptophyta; class Magnoliopsida; order Lamiales; family Orobanchaceae; genus Orobanche; species Orobanche coerulescens. The sequence goes on from CM065810.1 coordinate 17,955,010, forward strand.
TTTCCAATAATGATGCTCATGAACCCCCGTACCAAAGACTTGATCATAATGAGGGTGAATATGTAGACCTATATGAGGATGAATTTGTAAATCCAGATTTGTTCGATGTACATGGTCATGAACGTGAAACAGCGCCTAGGAAACGAAAAAGAAAAACTAAGGCTAGAAAGGCTAAAAAGAAAAGTATGATTGGAGAATTTTTATTAAAAACTTTCATTTATGTTTTTTATTTCTTCTCTTGAAGTATTTGTCTTCTCAACTCTATTTAGTTTATCTATATGTAATAATTTATTTTTATTATTACATCTTACAGGAGTATGACTGCTAGGTCTCGACGCGGTGGTGAGTCTCAGAAAGATGATCCATCTAGTGGCTGGTACATGCTAACAATCCAGCCATAATATATTTATCATTATAATGGAGAATGGAAATTGTTCTGCATAATACCCCCTCCATTCACCGAGTACTTTCTATTTTGTTATAAAATGAACTTGATTTACTTCCTGAAAAGTGGAATATTGCAGATTATAGAAGCATCAAATGAGGTAGTTGGTTGTATTGACACTCTGTACTATGTTTCATCAGTGAAGGGATATGCATTTTCATTTGTCCTTTTTTTTAATTTTATTTTCACCTGTTGACACTCTGTAGTTGGTTCTCACTCTGTTTCTTGTGAAATACTTCTACATTTTTTTACTCTTTCTTCATTTTGATAGTCTAGCGAGTGATGTCTCAGATTTTGAATTTTCAATTTAGACAAAACAATGACAAACTTACTAGTGAATCAGCATGCAACCATGCTGAATTTATGGTGGCACATTTCTTCTCTTTTCCCCTCCCTTATTCATATTATTGATGATGTTTGTATTTCCTTAAGGCTAATACTAATCTCTGATTTATATAAATATGATTATACAGACATGGGACTCGAGGCGCATGTGGTAATACTGATAGGGAGAATGATGGTAATAGTGGCAGCCAAGGTTCAGGCACTTCTGATAGTAGCAAGATCTCTCATCCTCCAGCACAAGGAATAGTAAGTATGCTCAAAGTAAAAAAAAAACAGAAGCAAGGGAATATTGGTGGAGGTAAGTAGTTTGACTAGTTACTTATTTTTTGCAATGTAAATGATCCTTTAATTTGTAACAGGGCCTAGAAGCCTGATTTGGACTGTTTGGCTAGTTTGTAAATAGTTTGACTAGTTACTTATTTTTTGCACTGTTTGGACCCGAAGCCTGATAAACCAACCTCTTATATGATCCACTCAAGTCTTTAAGTTGCAATAATTGGTATAGATTTGCTATCTTACTGAATTGTTATTTGCGTATACATAGAACTGAAATCAATGGGAGTTAATGCATGAAAATTAGCTATGTTAATAATCATTGATTTCACCAGTTACATATATAAATGTAACTAGGGTCTGTCTGTGGACTGCTGTCATGCTGTGTGTTCTACCTACACTAAAGGCTTGCACACTCATCACAAGATTTACAAGGGTTGTTGGGGAGCTTTTTGACATGCTCACTTATGTTTTTTTTATGCAAGAAAGTGTTTGGGTATGTATATACATATGCATTTTCCGAATTATTCTGGGAATTCTTTCCTTTTAACTAAGGTTTATTCTAGGGGTGATAATTGAATTTAGTGTTCCAATGGGAGAAAGCAATATAGCAGAGGAGTACCAGTTGCATTTTTTAAAGATATGTTATTTTCAGGTGAATTGGAATAAGCTAGGCCAACCTATTGGTAAGGAGTCAGTAACCCTTGCACATTATGTTGGGGCTTTAGCTAGGAGGACCTTCCCTATCACTATTAATGATTTTCGCAAGAAGGAGTTGACTCAGGCTAAGGAAGGATTTTGGGATGAGATTATGGTATAATATGATTATTTAAATTGTCAAATTTATTTTATGCTTGCCAATTTAAATTATCTATTTCTTATTTGTTTAAATCTATGTTGTAGGCGACTTTCACAGGGTTGGATGAAAAACATAAGAAGATTATCATTTCTCGTGCCGGTTACTATCACAGGATGTTTAGGACAAGGTTGAGAAATCTTGCTAGAGATGATGATGGCAACTACTCAGCACAGCCACCACTTCTGTATCGAGAATTGAGTACGGTAACTCCATATTGGAGTGAGTTTGTGGAACAATCATTGAAAGAGGAATTCAAGGTATATTTAATGTTATATCAAAAGTGAAACTTAAAGTGTCATTGTTTTTTTTTAATGAAAAAGTAACAAGTTTAGTACATTTGATAGGAGAAGAGCAAGAAAAATAAAGAGAGAGCAGAAGCAATGGAGGTGAGATATAAGAGTGCTTGTGTTGGTTATGCCCGTCTTAGGGAGAAGATTGTAAGTGCATATATAACATGTGAACTTAAATTTCTTTAAATGTAATACATACCTAAATATTCAAGGTTATGATGGTCAATGCAGATTGCAGAGAGGATTCAGAAGGGAGAAGAGAATCCAGTTGTGACTCAATTGGAATTGTGGGAGGCTGCTAGGAGAAATGCTGATGGTGTTGTTGATAATCCAGAAGCATTGCAAATACTTGAGGATGTGGTAATTATGTTAATATTGTTCTTATAGTTAAATGAACAGAAGTGAAGTGTTTACTAATCTTGGTAATACATTTTGCTCAGGTTCAAATATCTAAGACTCTGGGCGAAGATGAGGTTACAAATATTGGCACTGGCGATTTGCTTGCTCGAGCCATACCCTTGGAGTACCATGGACGCGTACGGGGTTATGGTTGGGGCATCACCAAAACGTCATTAGAGTCTGCACCCCATGTCTCTGAATTAGCTCAGTTGAAAAAGAAAGTTTTTTCTTTAGAAAAAGAGGTGGGAAAGATGAAAGGTAAATTCTTTCGTGAGCCGTCATCTGGAGGATCAAGTCAAATGGATAATTTTGAGATGGATGATTGTGTCGATCTAGATGAAGACATTCCTGATGATCTTCATGATTTTCATAGACACTGTGATCCAAATGTAGACTTTCCTGAGGTATTTATTTTACAATAACAATTGTTAATGTTTGTAGTTCTTGTGGATGTGGATTTTGTTTTCTGTTTTTTAGAAATTGATATTCATTTTCTGTTTTCACTATTTGTTTTCTGTTTTGATAATTCGTGGACAGGGCCCGGTCGAATGTTATTTGTACCAGGAACCACCTCGCAGATATGTTGGGAAAGGGATATTGCACATTGGTCCTAATGAAACTTGCCATGGTGTTCGGCTCGAAGCTGGTTACGTGAGAGTTCAGTTTGAGGTGGCGGTCGAAGAAGAAAAGGATACAGTGCTACCGGTTCCATGTGATGAAGCAAGAACTATTGGAGGAGCTCCTAGGTATTTTCTTCCATGGCCAAAAAAGTTGGTGTCTTTGGAGAAACCGGTAAATATTGAAAGTAAAATTAAGTAGTTATAACTTGCATTCTCTTCATTATTGAATCATTATTGAAGACACTTCAATTTTTCTAAATGATCTAGTTTGGTATTTTAATTATATTGCAATGTTTGTAGATCTTGAAGACAAGGAAGATGGACAAGGGGAACCGAAAGCTTGACAAGGAAGTTCATCAATCTGGAACGGGAAAGATAAAGGAGAGAACATTAGAGTCCACCGGTGGAGTGCCACAGAGACCACTAGGTTATCCCCTTCCTGGGGATTCTATTCACGATGATGTCATATTGGTACTTCTACGTGCAGTCATTCAGACGGATGTTGTTATTGACATTGACGTTCCCATCAAATCATATTTTGATGGACAATCTTGGATTGAGCACATTGACCGGGAGAACATTATGGAGATTTTGGATGACCAGTGGCTAAGTCCCTCTTCTATTGTCTTGTACATAAGGTAAAATTGCTAACGTAGGGTTTCACATTTGACGATATATTTACTGTAACTATTATATAATCATGTATTTTGTCTTAATAAAAGGTATTTGGGTGATGCTTATCTTTCCAAAAATCATGAGTTAGCTGCTAAGTTCTCTTTCACTTCGCCCCATATGGTTCCCCCTCTAGTAGATATTCCTGCTGCGTCCAATTATTTGGCTGATTGTCTGCTCAAGTATGTTGGAGTAGACCACCTTGTTTTAATGCCTAATAATGTGGGGTAAGTTAGCTAAATATGTCATGCAATTTTATGCTTAGTAAATATAAAGTAAATTATTTGAACTCTTTCAAATATTATATAGGAAACATTGGGTATTGGTTGCCATCAATACCAAGACAGAGAGCATCTACTATATGGATCCAGCTGAAGATGGAAGAATTTCAAGAAATCAGAACTTGAAACAGCTTGTTGAACTGTAATGTGTTATCTTTTAAACTCTATTTTAATGTAATACTAGAATTATACATTTAAATATACCTTGACATGTTTATTTCATATTTTAATAGTGGTATGAGAGCTTTTCGGACCCGTCGTCCAGGGAATACTAAGAAGGCCGACTTCAACAGTTTCAAATGGAATAACATTCAGGTAATTTACTATTTCAAACTTGTCGATAGAGTAGAAATGAATTCATATTTTAGAAACTTTTAATACAATCATGTAATTAATAGTGCCCGAAGCAACTGGATGGAATTCATTATGGCCACTATGTTGGATGCTTCATTGAGAGTATATTGCTAACCGGTGAAACAAGTATCCCTGTTTCTGTAAGTAAATCACTCATTTGTACTCCCCGTCCCCGAATTTGTTTTCCTTTCATTTGTACTCCCCGCCCCGCTCGGTTCTGGGTACCCAGCGGGTACCCGTGGATTGGCCAACATTTCTATGGGTATACTAAGATTCTTAGTTGATTAACCATGTTGGTCATTTTTATTATTTCTCAGTATCTAATAGGGTATACAGTTTCTTTTCAAAACCACCAACCGGAACACTGATAAGTTCCACGATTGCATAGAGTAATTATATAGATTTGTATTTAAATATATTCTTTTAACTCATGATTATCGTTTTTACTGAACTACATGACGCCAGGTTAGAGATAATTTAAGCCTCAACATTTGGCAAAAGTATGTTTGATATTACCACTTTTATCCACTTTATATGTCAAAATTTTGCTAGATGCATATCACTGCATCTGCATTTTCACAGCTGTCCATTGTTTGGATCCTAGCTCTATATTCCACGCATTTGATGTGCATGCTTATGCTTAGGTTTAGGTTGTCATGTAAGTGATTCATATTGCTCAGTTAAGTTTCTGTCACTAGTATGAGAGGAGAGTAGAACTGAAAATGTGAACACAGACCAAGATCCCAGTGGATGGCGCCCCTATTACACACTACTAATTTAATATATATATATATATATATATATATATTGGGGCGGGTCCGGGGTGGGTACCCCATATCCCGGAATCGAACCGGACCCGAATTTATTTTTCTCTACCCGCCCCGGACCCGGACCCGGACCCGATTTTTGTTACCCGAATTGTACCCATTCGGGTAAATACCCGCGGGTACCCGGACCCGTGGTTTTTTTTGCCATCCCTACTCCCCGTCCCCGGATTTGGTTTCCTTACATTGGTACGTACTCCCAGTCCCCGGATTTGGTTTCCTTTCATTTCTACCCCGTCCCCGAATTTGGTTTCCTTTAATTGGTACTCCTAGTCTCCGGATTTGGTTTCCTTCCATTGGCTTAATATTTTTCAATAATGTTGTTTCTAATAAATGTCTTGTAATTTTTTTGGTACAGTTTGTCCATACAAACAGAATCAAGTGTTATCCTCGAACAAAAATACAGAGTTTTCAGGTTAATTGGGCAGGATACTTGTATAACCAATTTCTTAAGGAGAAGATGGCAGGGAGTAGTAGAAAATAGGTACTACGAAATTTTTGGGTTCTAACTAGTGTTGATTGTAATATTAACGACATTATTGATTATCGAAAAGAAATATCTTTGACTATGTTAGTTTATAACTCTTTTGAATGATTGTAAGAATTATTATTGTGTAATAAATGAAAGGTTGATTATTATTGTTGAATGAAATGATTATTAGTTTCGACTATTTTTTGTTTATATAATTTAAAATAGTTGCAGCAGAAAAAAATAAATAAAAAATAGCCCTTAGATAGCGCTCGTTATGCGATACATAATAAAAGCGAGTAATGTGCTTAGATAGCGTTTTTTATGTGCTATCAGCAATATAATAAAAAAAGAGTTTAAATAACGTATAAAAAACGCTGCAGAAATTGATTTCTAGTAAAATAAAAAAAGTGCTTGCATAGCGTTTTTTTATGCGCTGTCTAAGTTCGTGAGCTAATCTAGCGCAAAATATGCGCTATTGAAACTTGCATAGCGTTAGCTAACGTAGTGCTTTTTTGCGCTATCTAAGCTCTAAAAAAAGCGCGGTCTAAACTGTATTTTGTACTAGTGTGGAAAATAAATACACAATGTCAAAGGATCATTTAGAATAAACTTTCATCATCACAACATATTTAAAATATACTCCTAGGACGTTTACATAAATACCTAAATAATAAATTTTAAAAAAAATTAAATTTCTTGAAAACTATTTATAAAAATTACAATCTGTAATTTCCTACTCAATAACCTACACAATATTTACAAATCTTTATTATTAGTACTAGCTGTATTTTCGTACAGGTCTGCGGACTGCGGGGTGCTTTTTGTTATTTTCTATGTCGCAAATGACTAGACGGCACGTGTCCCAGACCAACAGCTGTAGGTCCTAGTATATTCGTATGATTCTTTTTATAAGGCTGGTGTACGATGTACAATGGATGGCAGGAGGGTATTGAATGCCCTCCCCAAATTTGATCTTCAATACAGCAGCTTTTTTCTTTATTCGTTTTCTCGGTTTTTCCATTTACTATGAATGTTGCTTTTGCTTGCCAAAATGTAGCAAAGCACAACATATGATGCATCAAATACTAACAAGAATTAGGGGTGGGCATAAAAAATCAAAATCCCGATCTCGTCCCGGTTCCGTCCCAAAATTATTCAGGATGGGACGGGATCCAAAATTAAAAATACTAGGTTCGTCCCGTCCCGTCCCGTCCCATTAGAGTAACTACGGGACGAGACACGGGACAAAAAATTTGAGGCCCGTAAGCCCGTCCCGTCCCGCTAAGTTTTTAACCCTTTTTAAAACCATATATTTTTATTATTTGTAACCATTTTGTAATTAATTTTTAATAATAAACTATTTTTATTTTTTACTATCTATATTTTATAATTATACACAAACCTAATTAATCGATATAAAGTTAGTAACTGATATTTTTTCAAAAAAAAATAGATATGTTGTATTCAATGTTAATGATTGTTATTTTAAAAGTTTAATTTAGGCTATTAAATTAGTTTGTTGGATATTTTTCCCGAATTTAGATGTATAAAATTATAGATTTTCTTACTTTTTTCAAATTTATATTTTGAACTTTTTTATGCGGGACTAAACTCGTCCCGTCCCATTCCGTCCCGTCCCAACCGGGATAAAAACTTCGCCCAGTAACAAAACCCAGTGGATAAAATAAACTTTGGTCAAACAAATAGTACAACGTCGGTGAGCAAGTTACTTTATAACTCGCATTTATCCTTCGACCTTTACATCGATCTCGAGAGTTCAGAAATTCTCCGCATTCCGATAATTTTCTCACATATTTTTCAAAAACGGCTTTGGGCAATAATTTGATAAAAAAATCGGCCACATTATCCTCAGATTTCACTTGCTTTAACTTAGGGGTGAGCTCGGTTCGGTTTGGTACGGTTTCTAGCTAAAACCGATACCGAACCGTATCTTATCGGTATCTAGCATTTGAGTACCGAAATGATTCGGTTTTTAATCGGCTCGGTGTGATCGGTTTCGGTGTCGGTTCGGTAGCGGTTCGGTGTCAATGGGCTGATTAAATGAGCCACTTAAGTTGGGCTTGCACTAGGCCCAAATTGAACTACTTGGGCTAAATCAGACAATTGTAAGTTCAAATAGAAGGATTTATACATAATTAATCCACTTCAAAGCTTGAATAAAAATAAAATCTACTTCAATAACATGATAATAACTAAGGATTCAAAAAGTCCAATATCAGATTAAACAAAGTCTTGAATTTCCTCCTCAGCACGGGTCCATCAATTCATAACAACCTGCACAAAGAAAAAACAAAGTCTGCAGAATAGTCATTTGTTTTATCGGTTCGGTTCGGTTTTTAAAGTCGGGATCCATATCTAAAACCGAAACCGAACCGCATAATTCGGTTTTCAAAATTTTAAGAACCGTACCATACCAATATCTTATTGGTTCGGTTTTTCGGTTTCGGTTTTTTCGGTATTTTCGGTATTATCGGTTTTTGTCGGTTTTTCTGCTCACCCCTACTTTAACTGAATGTTGAGGAGAGCCTGTGGTTGCTGGAGATATGTGATTCGTATTATCCCTCTTGAATACCCAAACTGTAATACCCGAGATTTCTGTTATGTTATTGGAACTTGTGATATTGTAATGATTGTACTTTTGTCTGAGTACTATTCTCCGTATTTCATAATCCGATGTTTTCGAGCGTATAATTTCGTGTTTGTGATTTAAAGATTGTAATTCTGCGCATGTAGCGCACGCTATCGGCTATGTTTAGCGTGCGCTAACGTGGATTTATAGCGCACGCTACTGAGGGTCATTAGCGCACGCTATGCGTGGTCAATTTGATTGAGACGTGCGGTAGGTGAGATCTGGCCGGGGGACCCCTGTCGGATCGTGTCGGGATGTACCTGGACGGCTTTTGGGAAAAGCCGAGTCAACGCCTTAGCGCACGCTACAGGTATATGCGTAGCGCACGCTAAGTGCCGAGTCTGATTAAGTCGGAGCCGTTAGCGCACGCCACGAGCGTGGTCTAGCGCGCGCTAATAGCCATTTCTTATAAATAGGACAAGATCCTATTCGTGATTTCGATTCTTTCTTCTCCCATTACCCGAATTCTTACACTTAGAACATAACTTCCTTCATCCTAAACACTTCATATCAACATCCCGGTTCGTGATTGAAGATCGTATATCATCGAGATTGGTGTTCAAGCTTTCGGTGTTGGATTGCTTCAATTTCCTCCGTGTTCTTCACTACCTTAAGGTAGGTGATTCTTCACCAATACTAGTTGTGTTCTAAAGGATGTTGATCATGTTCGTCTAGTCAGTTAGATTCGTTATTAGTCGTACATCATGTGTTAGAAGGATATTTTCGACGTTTCGACACTTATTCATCGTATAATCCATTGAACCTTTTTGTATGTGGATTCCTAAGCATGTTATGTATCTTCAAAACCAATCGACCAGTATATGAAGATTACCTAGTTCGTATATTTTACGTAAGGAATCATATGTTTTGGGACTTGGAATAATCGGAACTTGGAATATTTCTTGAAGATCGAAGATAAATTATGATGTTGAGATGATTATCCGTATATTTATACCTCATAATCATAGAACTTCCACAAACCTTATTAACATGATATGACCGAGGGTAATTTGTATTATCACCATAGAGTTCATGAAATTCACCACCTTTCAACCCAGTTTTTCCGTTAGCAGTATTCTGCCATGCAAGATTAGCGCACGCTAACATATGTGAGTTAACGTGCGCTATCGGGGTTCAGTTAGCGCACAATACGTACGTAGCGTACGTTATGTATCAGCCGATTCAAACTGTCAGTTCGTAGCTAGCGCACGCTAGTCTTACACGATAGCGTACGCTAACAGGCCGGCTTAGCGCACGTTACGTAGAGTACGTAGCGCACGCTAAGCAGTCCAGGCAGATTGTTTATTTTGAGCTTTTCGGCCGTAGACCGAATTGTTAGGCCATCGTTCGACTTGAGATGATTTGTATATCATTCCTTTTGTTAAGGTTCGAGCTTGTTACGTTGATCGAAGGAGGCGGCCTTCGAGTGTGTCGAGATCATTGAAGTGTTTCGTCCTTGCCATTTTCGAGGCAAGTATCATATGTCGAGTTCGATTTATCATGCTTGTGGTTTTGTTCATATTGTTGAATATGAGATGTATTTCTGAAAATTCTCATGATATTCGTTGTTATTTGTTCGTATTGATGAACATATTGAAATGCATATGTGTATGCATAGTTGATTGATTTATGGTATAAATGATCCGAGGGGATCATGAGGATCTATGCTGAGGGCGCTGGATCGAATGTCCACCATGCGTTGGTCCGACGGGATCATCATGGGGATCTATGCTGAGGGCGCTGGATCGTTGGACGGGTGTTCCACCATGCGTTGGTCCGACGGGATCATCATGGGGATCTATACCAAGGGCGCTGGATCGCTGGATTACCCTGTATTGTGTTGATGGAATCGTGAGGATTCGCATCGTTGGATTCCGGTGGCGGAAGTCCGTTTTGCATGTTTTACGATGCATTGATGATTTATTGTATGATGATACTTGTACTAGCATTGTTTTGCTAACCCCTTCGGGGGTGGACATTGTTTTGATGTTCAGGTAGCCGAGGAGCGGGGAGGCAACCACAGTACCGACAGGACGATGAAATGGCTCAGTGATGTGGTTGATGTTATTGTTATTATGAATTGTCTTCTGGGTTCGTTTAGTACTCGAGTACATCTGTTTTAATAAGGTCATTTCGATATGGTTGTATAAGTTAACTCATTTGATCGGTTGAATCAAATCTGTATTTGAACTTCAGTTGTTCGATTGAATTGTTTTTACACTTCTTTTAAAATTAGCCTTGTAAATCCTTATCTAAAGGGTTTACGGCACTGTAATTATTCCGAATATCTCGGGGTGTTACAGAATATGGTATCGGAGCTAAGATTCATGGATATTTTGGCAGTCGGGTTAGTTGGGTCTGTTTACGTTATTTGATTATTGGTCGTTCGTAACATCACTGCTGAGCCAGCATCGTCGTGTGGACCGTGGTTGTAAGTTTCCTAATCTCGAATACTACCGTTTTATTTAATTCATGTCTTATAAACATTGATGGATGTACTTTGAGAAAGTTTGTCCTGGATATTGAGTACTTATGTTTACAGTATGTTGAGAGGAGGTCGTGGACGCGGACGCGGTCGTGGACGCGGACGTGGAAATGCGAGGCAAGAAGAGTCGGTATCTACCCCAGAGATAACCGCTAGTCGAACGGATTCCCATTCTGGGGGACAGCAGGGATCGGCAAATAATAATGCAGATCCTAACGTGCCGGAGTGCTTCAGCAGTGGTTGCCCAGATAAACCAGCTTGCTCAAGTTGTGGATCGCATGCAGACGGCGATGGGACAAAGAAAGATAACATGGAAAATCGAGGAGATAGATGGATTACCGAAGTGATTAAATTGCACCCTCCGAAATTTGACGGTTCTGCTGAGACGCTTTCTTGGGATCACTGGCTGAAGGAATTAGAGAAGATTTTTGCAGGGATTAACTGTCCCAACGATAGGAAGGTTCCGGTCGCCCAGTAGATCTTCTCGACAGGAGGCTTTGATCGTGGGAGGCCATTCGACCGGAGGAGCACAATGTTGACTGGACGGAATTTAAATTGATGATGGAGGCGCAATATTGTCCTCGTCCAGTTAGAGAAGCCCGAGTTCGGGAGTTTTTCTCACCACAAAATTCGGAAGCATCTGTGACGGACGTGATTAAGACTTTTAATCACCAGCTGACTTATGTGCGCCACTTGGTCAGGACCGAGGCAGAGAAGATTTTTCATTTTGACATGCGAATGAAGCCGTAAATTCAAGAAGATATGTCCGGATTTGAATGTACCACCTTGCGACAATATCAGGACAAGGCGTTGGCCTATGATATGAAGGAGGCAGCAGTAGAGAAATCGACGGAAGCAAAGAAACAGAAGGTGTCTGGCAACTTCACGGAGAATAAGAGTAGCGGGCCTCGCAGGGGTCAGTCCTCTTTTCATTCATCCAAGAGACCTCTGCATCCTTCTCGAGGTGGAAAGAAGTTCCGGGCAGCACCAACTGTTTCAGACGCAGGGAAGAAGTGTTATAACTGTGGCAAAGCGGGACATGTTCGACGTGATTGTTTCGCGCCTGCTGTGACCTGTTTCGAGTGTGGACAGGAAGGACATCGCGCAACATTTTGTGGGAATGCGACCCGATCTTTTGGTACTCGCACTCCTGTACCGGTTCCGAAGGACACTAGTGTGAACCAGACGCAGCAGAGTGGATTTCAGTAGCAGAACGTTGGAAAGAGAGAGACATCCAGTGCTGGGTCCGTTCCTCCGCGTATTTACGAGATGAAGAAGGATGATCGAACACATTTGTTGCATCGTGTATGAGTCAGATCCTTTTGCAACCAGTTAGGGTCTTGTTCGATTCGGGAGCTACGCATTCTTTTATATCTTTGAACTGTGTTAATCGTTTGAAAATCTCGTGCTTGTATAATTGTGAACCTTATGTTGTGGGATTACCGAGCGAGAGAAAATTGTGGGAACCCTAGAAGCTAGGGATTTCAAGATCTATAGAAGGAAGAGAGTGGCCATCGAATCTCATTGTAGTTGACATCTACGGTGACGATTTAATTCTCGGAGATGATTGGCTCAACCGTTATGGAGTCATTACGAATTACCGAGAGAGAGTCATTTCTATCATTGCCGATGACGGATCTCGAACACTTATTCCGAGGATGGAGACCAGAAGCTCGGGAAAATTGATCAAAGCAATGAAAGCCGTGAAATTATCAAGCGGGATGTCACGGACTTTGGTGCTATGCCATGAGGAAAGAGGAAGGAGTAGAGCTCTCGTCTATTTCAGTTGTGAATGAGTTCTCAGATGTATTTCCTGACGAACTACCTGGGTTACCTCCGCAGAGAGAAGTGGAATTCACTATTGAATTAGAGCCTGGAGCAGCTCCTATTTCCAGGGCACCATATCGCATGGCGCCAACCAAGATGTATGAACTCAAGAAACAACTGGAGGAATTGTTACAGAAGGGTTATATTCAACCGAGCGTTTCTCCTTGGGGAGCACCCGTTCTCTTTGTCCGGAAGAAAGACGGATCCCTCCGACTGTGTATTGATTACAGGGAGCTCAACAAGATGACGATCAAGAATAAGTATCCTATACCTCGGATCGACGACTTGTTTGATCAACTGCAAGGGGCAAGGGTATTCTCGAAGATTGACTTGCGATCAGGATACCACCAGTTGAGAATTAAGGAATCGGATATACCGAAATCTGCTTTCAGATCCCGGTACGTGCATTATGAATTTGTAGTAATGCCATTTGGACTTACCAATGCTCCTGCGGTATTCATGCAATTGATGAATCGGGTATTCTTGGAATACTTGGATAAATTTGTGGTCGTCTTCATTGACGACATCCTGATATATTCGAGGGACGCAGAGGAACATGCTGAACATTTACGTGTGGTTTTGAGCACCTTGAGGAAGGAACAGATGTATGCAAAACTTTCAAAATGCGAGTTCTGGCTTAAGGAAGTAACCTTCCTTGGGCATGTGATATCAGCCGACGGAGTTCAGGTGGACCCGAAGAAAGTCGAAGCAATCTTGGATTGGGAAGCTCCTAAAAACGTGAAAGAAGTCCGAAGCTTCTTAGGACTTGCTGGATATTATCGCCGCTTTGTAGAGGGATTTTCCAAAATTGCTCGTCCACTCACTCACTATTACTGTAAAACTCAAAAGTTCACGTGGAATGAGAAGTGCCAGGCTGGTTTTGACGAACTTAAGAGGAGACTGACAACAGCACCTATATTAGCGCTGCCAGAGGGAACTGATGGATTAATGGTATACAGCGACGCTTCAAATCAGGGTTTGAATTGTGTGTTGATGCAGAAGGATAAAGTGATTGCTTATGCTTCTCGGCAATTGAAACCGTACGAGATTAATTACCCTACTCATGATCTGGAGCTAGCAGCTGTGGTCTTTGCCTTGAAAATTTGGCGACATTATTTGTACGACACTCATTGTCAGATCTTTACAGATCATAAGAGCCTCAAGTACATTTTCAGTCAGAAAGAATTAAACATGAGGCAGAGAAGGTGGCTGGAATTGATCAAGGATGACGACTTGGAGATTCTCTATCATTCGGGGAAAGCAAACGTAGTAGCCGATGCCTTGAGCCGAAAACCTGTTTCTCTTCGAGTGTTGGAAGCACTTACGTCCCAAACCAGTATTCAACGAGAACTGATCCGCGAGGGGATTGAAGTATGGGCACCAGGAATCCAAGGGCAACTTTATGTGATGGAACTGACTTCATCACTAGTCGAGGAGATCAAGTCTAAACAATTGAACGATTCTCTGATCCTTCGATTATGTGACGAAGTAAAGAAAGGAAAAGCCCCAGGATTCGTGATACAAGATGATGGAGTTCTGAGATTTCAGAGTCGACTTTGCGTTCCCGAGGATGATGATTTGAGACGGACAATTTTGAAGGAAGCTCATAGCGCGCCCTATTCTATTCACCCAGGCAGTAGTAAGATGTATAAGGATTTAAAGCAAAACTTCTGGTGGGGGAATATGAAGAAGGACGTAGCGGAGTACGTTTCGAAGTGTTTGACTTGTCAGCAGGTTAAGATTGAACATCAACGACCTGCCGGGATGTTAAAACCGCTTCCGATCCCTGAGTGGAAGTGGGAGGATATCTCGATGGACTTCATCACTAGTATGCCAAGGACTAGAACGGGAATGAACATGATTTGGGTTGTAGTTGATCGACTAACCAAGTCGGCTCATTTCCTGGGAATTAAAGATACATGGGGACCCGAGAGATTGGCACGAGTATTTATTGCGGAGATAGTCAGATTGCATGGGACGCCGAGGACCATTATTTCGGATCAAGATGGTCGCTTCGTGTCACACTTCTGGAAAGCAGTTCACAGGGCTCTGGGGACTGAGCTCAACTTTAGCACAGTTTATCATCCCCAAACGGATGGTCAGTCCGAAAGGACTATTCAAACTATAGAAGACATGCTTAGAGCTTGTGCTTTGGATTGGTCAACTGATTGGGAAGTTCATTTGCCATTAGTTGAATTCACCTACAATAATAGTTGGCATGCTTCAATTAAGATGGCACCATTTGAAGCTTTGTACGGGAGAAGATGCCGATCACCCCTATGTTGGGATGATTCTTCGGATTTGATCGGGACGGAACTGCATTGATTATTCAGACTCAAGAGAAGATAGCTTTGATTCGAGAGAGACTGCTGATCGCCAGTCGGCCAGTCTTATGCAGATGTACGTCGTCGCCCTCTAGAGTTCGACGCTGGGGACCATGTACTATTGAAGGTGTCTCCTACACGAGGGATTTTCCATTTTGGGAGGAGAGGCAAGCTTAGTCCGAGATATATCGGACCATTTGAGATCATCGAGAGAGTTGGAGATTTAGCATACAGGTTGGCCTTACCGCCATCGCTGAGTCACGTTCACAATGTGTTTCACGTATCCCAACTGCGGAAGTATGTACCGGACCCCAGTCACATCATTGATTTCGACGAGATCGAGATAGCTAATGATGGCACCTTCGAAGAGAGACCAATCAAGATACGTGAGAGCCGGATCAAACAATTGAGGAATAAACCAATACACTTGGTTAAAGTTCAATGGTCACGACATGGAGTCGAAGAGGCCACTTGGGAAACGGAGGACAGTATGAAGACTAGATATCCAGAGTTGTTTTCATCTTAAGTTTCGGGATGAAACTTCTTTTTAGGGAGGAAGGATGTAATACCCGAGATTTCTGTTATGTTATTGGAACTTGTGATATTGTAATGATTGTACTTTTGTCTGAGTACTATTCTCCGTATTTCATAATCCGATGTTTTCGAGCGTATAATTTCGTGTTTGTGATTTAAAGATTGTAATTCTGCGCATGTAGCGCACGCTATCGGCTATGTTTAGCGTGCGCTAACGTGGATTCATAGCGCACGCTACTGAGGGTCATTAGCGCACGCTATGCGTGGTCAATTTGATTGAGACGTGCGGTAGGTGAGATCTGGCCGGGGGACCCCTGTCGGATCGTGTCGGGATGTACCTGGACGGCTTTCGGGAAAAGCCGAGTCAACGCCTTAGCGCACGCTACAGGTATATGCATAGCGCACGCTAAGTGCTGAGTACAGTTAAGTCAGTGAGCCGTTAGCGCACGCTACGAGCAGGGTCTAGCGCGCACTAATAGCCATTTCTTATAAATAGGAAAGCATCCTATTCGTGATTTCAGTTCTTTCTTCTCCCATTACCCAAATTCTTACACTTAGAACATAACTTCCTTCATCCTAAACACTTCATATCAACATCCTGGTTCGTGATTGAAGATCGTATATCATTGGAGATTGGTGTTCAAGCTTTCGGTGTTGGATTGCTTCAATTTCCTCCGTGTTCTTCACTACCTTGAGGTAGGTGATTCTTCACCAATACTAGTTGTGTTCTAAAGGATGTTGATCATGTTCGTCTAGTCAGTTAGATTCGTTATTAGTCGTACATCATGTGTTAGAAGGATATTTTCGACGTTTCGACACTTATTCATCGTATAATCCATTGAACCTTTTTGTATGTGGATTCCTAAGCATGTTATGTATCTTCAAAACCAATCGACTAGTATATGAAGATTACTTAGTTCGTATGTTTTACGTAAGGAATCATATGTTTTGGGACTTGGAATAATCGGAACTTGGAATATTTCTTGAAGATCGAAGATAAATTATGATGTTGAGATGATTATCCGTATATTTGTACCTCATAATCATAGAACTTCCACAAACCTTATTAGCATGATATGCCCGAGGGTAATTTGTATTATCACCATAGAGTTCATGAAATTCACCACCTTTCAACCCAGTTTTTCCGTTAGCAGTATTCTGCCATGCAAGATTAGCGCACGCTAACATATGTGAGTTAACGTGCGCTATCGGGGTTCAGTTAGCGCACAATACGTACGTAGCGTCGTTATGTATCACCGATTCAAACTGTCGATTCGTAGCTAGCGCACGCTAGTCTTACGATAGCGTCGCTAACGAGCCGGCTTAGCGCCGCGTTACGTAGAGTACGTAGCGCACGCTAAGCGATCCCGAGCATTGTTTATTTTGAGCTTTTCGGCCGTAGACCGAATTGTTAGGCCATCGTTCGACTTGAGATGATTTGTATATCATTCCTTTTGTTAAGGTTCGAGCTTGTTACGTTGATCGAAGGAGGCGGCCTTCGAGTGTGTCGAGATCATTGAAGTGTTTCGTCCTTGCCATTTTCGAGGCAAGTATCATATGTCGAGTTCGATTTATCATGCTTGTGGTTTTGTTCATATTTTTGAATATGAGATGTATTTCTGAAAATTCTCGTGATATTCGTTGTTATTTGTTCGTATTGATGAACATATTGAAATGCATATGTGTATGCATAGTTGATTGATTTATGGTATAAATGATCCGAGGGGATCATGAAGATCTATGCTGAGGGCGCTGGATCGAATGTCCACCATGCGTTGGTCCGACGGGATCATCATGGGGATCTACGCTGAGGGCGCTGGATCATTGGACGGGTTTTCCACCATGCGTTGGTCCGATGGGATCATCATGGGGATCTATACCAAGGGCGCTGGATCATTTGGATTACCTCAGTATTGTGTTGATGGAATCGTGAGGATTCGCATCGTTGGATTCCGGTGGCGGAAGTCCGTTTTGCATGTTTTATGATGCATTGATGATTTATTGTATGATGATACTTGTACTAGCATTGTTTTGCTAACCCCTTCGGGGGTGGACATTGTTTTGATGTTCAGGTAGCCGAGGAGCGGGGAGGCAACCACAGTACCGACAGGACGATGAAATGGCTCAGTGATGTGGTTGATGTTATTGTTATTATGAATTGTCTTCTGGGTTCGTTTAGTACTCGAGTACATCTGTTTTAATAAGGTCATTTCGATATAGTTGTATAAGTTAACTCATTTGATCGGTTGAATCAAATCTGTATTTGAACTTCAGTTGTTCGATTGAATTGTTTTTACACTTCTTTTAAAATTAGCCTTGTAAATCCTTATCTAAAGGGTTTACGGCGCTGTAATTATTCCGAATATCTCGGGGTGTTACACAAACCTTATATGTCGATGCAAGCTGCATTATCTTTATGTGCATGTGGGTGCATCAGTGACAGTATTTAGTACAATATTACCTTAGATATATGTAATGATAGTTTCTAACCATATACACTCACGAACTGTCTCATGTAAATGGATGATCTTAGCGTGATTCGGGGAGGGAGCTGCAAGAGTTTGCTTAGTCTATCTCCAAGATAGACCAGTGTTCCCAATGGTATGAATATATAACTAGTTTGGGAGCGACCTTTATATGGGTCAGAAAGATACCTTGCATATAGCTTTTAACCATATACACTCATAGACTGCCTCATGCAAAAGGATGATCTTAGCGTGATTCGAGGAGGGAGGTACAATAGTTTGCTTAGTCTATCTCCAAGATATACCAGTGCTCCCAATGGTAAATGCGTAACCAGTTTGGGAGAGACTTTTGTGTGGGCCCGAGAGATACCATGCACCAGCAAATCCTACCAGCACGTTCATCGGGGTAGCTTCATTTGCCTGCTTATAGGAAAAGAATAATCCTAAGTCAATGGTTCCTTTTAGATATCGAAAGATGTTTAGATACCATTCCAATTACTCAACATTGGTGCTGAACCAAATTGAGCCAGCAAATTAAGTGGAAAGGCGATATCAGGTTGTGTATATTGAGCCAAGTACAATAGAGCGACTACTGCACTTAAATATAGCATTTCAACTCCCGAAAGCTCTTCGTCATCTTCCTTTGGAGGACATGGATCTTACCTTGCATCAAAACTACGATCAATTGTGAGAGTGCTAATCGGCTGTGCCTTGTCCATGTTAAAGCGCTTGAGCATCTTCCGGACATAACCAGATTAGTGTATGAGAATTCCACAAGCTCGATGTTCTCTTTGAATACCTATACAAAAATGAGTTTTCCCAAGATTCTTCATCTCAAACTTAGTTTTTAAGTATCCAATGGTCTCTTATTTTATAAAGAATACCTATTATGTTCATGTCATCAACATACCTTGCGATGATCATAAATCTGGAACTTATTTTCCTTATGAAAATGCAGGGATACAATTCATCATTCTTATATTTTTTCTCAATCAAGTAGTCGCTCAAATGAGTGCACCACATCCTTCTGGATTGCTCCAAACCATAAAGTGAGGATTTCAAGCAAACTGAATACACATAATGTGGTCTAGAGTCACTTGATTTGGGCAATAAAATGCCATCCAGCACTTTCATATACATCCCATATATATATATACATATATATATATATATCACTATAGAGATATACAGTAACTGCGATTGCATCACTCAATACATTGCTGATATGCCCCTTAATGGTGACTTCTAACGTTATAGGTGAATTTCCCGCTCAAATATGAGATATTGCACTTTGGAGATATCAGAAAATGTAGCAAGCAATAAAATCTGCTACATTATGAAGATCTGGAATCATTTACACTTCACGGTCACACTGTGATGTACGATGATCATAATGAGATAGACTCGGATGGACCATGATAATTCATGTCGTTTCTCAACATACTTCTTTTGTCCGTATCCCTCTAAAGATGGGAATTCTACATCTAAGTGATAAATCAACAAATAACATGTAGTAAAGAGATTACCTATCAAAGGGTCTAAATAGCAGATAATCATTGGGATTCATATCCAACGTAAGTACCTAGTCGTCTCTACGGACCCATCTTATTGCATTGGGGGGGGGGGGGGGGTAATCAGCACATAAGTTGCACAACCAAATATGAGTGAGTATGAGATGTCAAGCTCCTATCGAGTTACCAACTGGTACGCCAAAAATGGTTCGCCAAAAGTGGGTCTGAAACAAATAAGTAGATCTGCAAGTAGGACTGCATAACCCCAAGCAGAGATAGGAAGATTAATGCACAAAACCAATGCACGTGCTATAATTTAAATTATTTAAATGGTTGCCTCTACAATTTAAATTATTTTGATGCTTGCCTCTGTAAGACTATTTTGTGTATGCATATGGGTACGAGATGCACTACATCGATCCCGATTGACATGTAGTAATCATCAAATACTTTATATATAAACACTCTTGCATTATCGAGTCGAATTGACTTGATTGGATGATGCGGATGGTGAGTCTTGGGACGGCGAGTCTTAAGATGAATAATCTGAGCTAGGAGTTTCGCAAGTGTATTATTTCGAGTGGACAAGGGTGCGACATGTGACCTACGTATCGAAGCATCCATCAATATTATGAAGTATTTAAATGGTTTGCATTCTGGATGGATGGGTCCACAAATTTATCCTTGTATATGTTGTAAGAATGAAATGATTGCTTTAAGTGCCTTTTGCATAGGAACGCCTTGTTCCTACTTTAGCTTAAGAACAAGCTATGCAAAATGAGTGATGTGCTTTTGACATAGTCAATTGCTTAGAAGGGGCATATGTCTACTGGTCCTTTAGATGACATAGCAAGATTAACATCAACATTGTTCTTTGTGTTGAGTTGTTGCCACCTTTTCACTGAAAAAAAGTATGTCCATGTGAGTTCTTTAGGATACGAATCATCATATCTCGACCAGGATCACCTAATGTATCATGCTAAAGTATATATGAGTCATTGTCCCAAGTTTAATTTATGGTGATAACATATGATTTGAAGACCCTAAAAGTAGTGAGGTACAGTCCACTATTTTAAACCTTGAGTTTTATAAGATGCATTTATGTTCGAGGGCCTCTAGGTGCATATAGAGCATCGATAACTTGGAAGAGAGTGTCGTTAGACATCCAAAATCAGGCATTACCTCATCCTGGGATGAGTTGGGAGGACCCAATATCATAGTTACTGAGGATTGATCGACGACTAGTTCTATCAATAGAAGCATAATACTAAGAATGATGTGGGTGGTCCACTGTCATTAATCATTGTAGTTCTCGTCAATTTATTCCTAACAAGAAAGAAAAATTTTGAACCATAAACACGCAAGCTATATTCATTACTTCGAAATAAAGCTAAGATATATAACATGAGCAATATTAATTTCTTGTTCAAAAAAAGTTGCATCATGCTATTATTGAAAAGAAAAATACCAACACAATCGTCTTGAGGCAACTATCCCAAATGTAAATGAGAAAGTAAACATAATCCTAGTATTCAATTATAAAGGGATGCTTCTATAGACTCTAGCGCGTATAGCTCAGTACGACGATCGATAACTATGAAATTGACATCACGGGACTTATTTAGATCATCTTCCTCTATATAGTGAGCTTTCTTTTCTTTGGACTCTCTATATTACTTATATTCAACTGCGACTTACTTTCTTGCAAGCAGTTCGTGTACCAATATCCAACATCTCAGCATCGCTAGCATGGTTCTTTTCCAGCTTGAGCCTTATAGGCGATAAGACGAGTAGATGATTTTTGCTTCTCTTGGCTAGCGGAGCCGGAAGCAGCAAGTCTTCACATTAAATTGGAAGAACCCCGCACCCTCGACCATATTCTCGACTACCATGCCTATTGGTTTGGGGTTGCCACATCCAATCCCTTGTTCACTGGGGGTTTTTTCCACCCTTTACCTTGTTATAATTAGCCTTGAGATTTTTTGGTCTCGGCGTGGCATTGTTGCTCATTAACAGTTTATTATGCCTCTCATATACTTGAAGTAGGTTGATTAGCTTATTAAATAGTGATGCATTTGTTATCATACTCAAGCCTATAATGACTCTCTAATATTGGCGAAGTAGGAAGGATGGAAAGAGCTTTTTGGATCATACTATCTTGTGATGTTTTTCCACAGAAATTAAGGCCTACCTTGAGATGGAGCATATCCTTGTTGAATTTGTAAACCCGTTTGTAGTCAAGCAAGCAAACTAATATATACAACAACATATCATATCTCCCACTTATACTCAAATCCATGCTTCCATATATTGTAATCCCGTTCTCCCACATGCCCTTCAAAAGATTTTTAAGGCAAGAAAGGACCAGCAAGATTATCTTCCGATGTAATTTTAGCCACAACTACATCTCATTCTTTTATGAAGTGTCATATGATATGACACTTATGGGTTATATGTTTACTTGCTTTATAATCTCGTGGTTTCCTCGATTTTTCTACTGCACCAATATTTATCACAATAAGGTGTAATATCCTTTGGTAAATTAGGATCACATCTAAGTCTGACAAGAAGCAATTTGAGCCACACTGCCTCCTTGGCTACTTCAGAGGCTGCCACGTACTCGCTTCCATATTAGAGTCCGATATGTATTTCTGCTTCACATTCCTCCAACTAATGGCGCCACCTACCAGAGTAAACATATAGCCCGAAATAGACTTGGACTTTTCTTTGTCTGCTGAAAGTCAGTATAACTTAAGGACATAGGTCATCTGATTGATATAGCAAATATGATCCCTAGTTCTTCTCAGGTACTTGAGTATACACTTAGCAATCCAGTGCCCCCGTCTATAACTCGACGATATCTAGCATTCATGCTTGCGGCATGACAAAAATCCGATCTAGTGCAAAGCATATCATACATGATGCTTCCCACTGCTGATGCATAAGGGACCAGATTCATGTCTTCTATCTCCTTATGTATTTTTGGACACATATCCTTACATCATTGAAGTCCCTGTCGGTGAGGTAGAAAAATATCTTTTGAAATTTTCCATGCTAAAACGCTTTAGCACTGTATCGATATAGATGCATGCGAACAACATTCTTTTATTGCAATAAAAAAAAGATCTTAATCCCAAGAATGTAGCATGCATATACCAAATCCTTCATATCGAACTACTCATATATTAATATCATACTTCCGCTAATTCCTTCACGGTTTTTATATTAAGATGATATCATCCATGTACAATATAAGGAACACCAATATGTTTCCATCACACTTCTAATACACACAACTCTCACTCAGACATTTAACAAACCCATATGACTGGACAACCTCGTCGAACCGAGTGCTCCAAGATCTAGATGCTATTAAGTCTATAAATGGATCTCTTAATCTTGCACACACTAACTGCTCCCCTCTTTCAGTAATGAATCCTTCTGGTTGGCGCATATAGATTTCCTTGTCCAAACTGCTACTCAAGAATGCAGTATTGACATCCATCTGCCAGAGCTCCAAATCCAACTGCGCAACTATAGCTAAAAGAATCTGGATTGAGTTAAGCATAACTATTGGCAAAAAGGTCTCATCGTAATTGATGATCTCTTTCTGAGTGTCACCTTTTGCTACAGCCTAGTTTTGAAGATTTCAACCTTTTTGTCAGATCCCTTCTTTTGCTTATACTATAATATCCGAGATTTTCATTTTCGATTGTCGTGAATTGATTTCTCTTTTATGCCGAATATTTTTACTTTGTTGATTAATTGGGTTTTCCAGTTGACTGGCGTACGTTGAGACTGTATTGTCGTGTTTTACATTTAAGTTGAATTATTTGGTTGCGTGTGCTGTGGTACTTCATGTGCGCTTGTGTGATTGTGTGTCTTGTTTTTGCTTCCATTTTGGATTGTTGGTATTGTATGTTCGTGATTTATTATGTGTTGCATAATCATTGTTTTCGTCGTGTAGTTTCGTTGTTGCATCGAGTTTTTGGAGAAGAATTGCTACCTGTTCAGAGTGCATTAGTGCATGGTAAGGTATGTAATTAGCGCGCGCTAATTGTAGGACAAGATAGAACATACTGGAGGCCGAGGACAGAAGCTGCTGGAATTAGGGCCTGTTAGTGCACGCTAAGGAGCTTAATTAACACGCACTAACTGCACTGTCAGACAGAACATGTAGAAATGTTGGCCCATTAGCACGTGCTACAGAGCATGCAACGCGCGCTAGCTGCTCCAGTGTATATACTGGAACATTAGTTTTTTTCGGCATTTTCTCATTTCCTTCTCTTCTGCAGCGACAACTGAGGTGATTCGGCTAGGTTGGGATTCTTAGACCGATTTTACTCCATACAAAGATGTTCTGGAAGGTCTCAGGTGATTATAACATCATATAATCTACTGTTGTTCGTCGGATCAAGGTATTTTCCTCAAATCTCTTAGGGTTGACTTTTTGCAAAAACACTTGATTTTGAATTCTAACTCGATTTTGATGAATCGATTAGTGTTATATGATGTTGTTGAGCGTGTTCTATGGATTGTATATCCATATTTTGAGGTTGTTTTTGATCAATGATTTGAATGTTCTTGGGAAATCTTGAACATTTAATGTTTGATTAAATGTTTCAATGAGTTTCCTTCGGGTTTTGGGTGTGTTTTCCATTGTTATTGATTGTTGTTTTCATCATGATTTTCTTGTTGTTGATTTTTCGTGAAAGTTGTAGGTTTTAGGGCTTTTCGGTCGGATCATGTTTGTCGGAGTATTCTCGTGATTGATTCTGAGGCAAGTATCTTGCATATACAACTTGTATCTTGTGAATGGAAGTTATGTGTTGGGTTGTGATGATTATTTAACCTTAATCAACATGGTTCGTGTGAATTGGTTATGAATTGCTTGTCATGAATATTTGGTGGTGTTTACGTTATTCTTGAATGTCCAGCGTTGTGGAATTGTGTTGGTTGTGACAATCGTGTTGGTTGTTTGTACACTTGGATGTGTATCGTGTTGTGTGTTGATCATGAGATATGTTGTGTTGACTGTGTATTATTTGTGATGATGTTTGAAATGTCAAAATTGCCCATCGTGTGTTGGTTTTGTAAAGTTCGTGATGATTGATGTAATGGTAGGCCGTGTACATTGTGTTTGAATCAATGTGAATGTTGTGTGCTGTGTTACTAAGTTCGCTTATATGGGTTCGACGGGACCTACGAAGGTTCATGGCAAGGGATCATGGGATTGGAACTTGGTATATAGTGCTGAGGTTCAATCGTATGGGTCTGACAAGGCCTATGATGCCACATGGCGAGTGATCATGGGGTCAGGACACAGTACTTCCAACCGTGTGGGTTCGGCGGGGCCTACGGTGACTTGTGGCAAGGGATCATGAAGTCTGGACTAGGTATTGTGATTTTTGAGAATGTCGTGTTTATCTCAATCGGTACGGGTTGTTGAACATGTTCGATGTTTGATGTATTGTTTGGCTCAATTTGTGCGGGTTGTTGAACCTACAGAGACAGGTGGAAAGAGATCACGGGGTCACGAGCATGTTTTGACAATTAGAGCGTTTGAAAAAAAAGTTTTATGAAAATGAATGTCGGGTGAGACCCAACTATTTTTGGAAAGGATTTCTGTTTTATAAATCTCTTGAGATGTGAAACGAGATTTGGGCTGAGACTCCAATATTTTTTAAAAGGTTTTATAACTTCTGACTTGAGGTCCTAAAAGACTTTGCTGTTTTTTATAAAACTCCCGAGTTGATGATTCCTTTTCAAGGACTTTAATTTGTTTGTATTCTTTATCATTAGAACCTCTCGGGTATATATGTTGAATGATTGTCATTATCTGATTCATGACTGATGTTTGTGTGATATATTTTGTATAGTTCTGATACTTGTACTAGCAAATTCGAATTTCTAACCCGTTAGATGGGGAAAAAGTATTTCATGCATTTCAGGTATACTTAGTTTGAGGGAGCAGTCACAGAGTCGGCATGGAAGATAACAAGCTACGATACTAATCAATCAAGAGTCTGATTTTATTTGTATTGTTGAGTTGTATCCCATTTTCGCTGTAATATATTTGACCCCTGCGTGGTTATGTGTCGTAAGGATTTTTATTTCGATTTAATTTGGTCGAGTGACCTAGCCAGTCCATGTATTTTGAATATTCTTCCTTATCGGTACGTTTCGTTATGTAGTTTAACCCGGACCGGTCAAACCTTTGGTAGTCTTGTGGTGTTTAGCCTGGTAGATCCTTGTTAGAAGGGTTTATGGCGTCTGACATTCCTGGGTGATTTCTGGATGTGTTACATATACACCCATTGACTCCCAATAGCTTGTATCCTATTAGGTAATTCTACTAGCTCCCACACTTGATTAGAATCCATCATATCCATTTCTGGCTCCATTGCTACTTTTCAAGAGTCATCATCTTTATCTTGGATTGTGTAACACCCCCAAGACATTCAGGGTATATTACAGCGCCATGGTCCCCACACTGTGAAATCCACCAGGCTAACGTACCAAACAAGACATTCGACAACGACAACAATCACCAATAATACGACAATTCAAATAAGATTACAATCCGACAATAAAATCCAACATCAATCCATTCCCCAAAACAGGAACACAACGTTAACTATTTTGTAAAAGAAGTACTCGAGTACTTAAACCAATTTTAAAACACAAAAGTCCCAACACAAGACATCAAAAGTAATGGACTAAAATGAACACCAATAAATGACTATTGATCAGTATCATGCTTGCCCATCATCCTCATACGGCTCGAGTGCTCGTTTGTCCCCACAATCGATACCTGAAATACAAAAAGTATTTCCCCCATTTAAGGGGTTAGCGACAACTGCTAGTGCAAGTACAATCCATTTGAACTACATTCTAATCAGATGAATAATGCGTCAAAAATCATTTTTGAAAACATTTTATATTCCGGAATATTTATGATGTACAACACAAAACACATTATCTCCAACAAATCATAATTCAAAGTTAACCGTTGGCACGAGACTCACGGCCACCGTACCCCGCAGAGCCCCGTCGGACATCCCTGGGTGGCTAACCACAGTTCGTGATATGCACACACACGGCAATACGTATCCCTAGAGGCCCCGTCGGACCGTCCCTAGGTGAACATACACATATCCTCCCACAACAACCATATATAGCCATAATTCAAATACTAGAACATGTAAACAAATGTAAAGTACTTGCCTTTGAGACATTCTTGAAGAAACGGAAGTGAAACGCGACTACGAACGGTCCGGGTGGAAAGCGACAGTTCCTATACGAAGGATCAACACAGTTCAGTCCCAACGGACAACAATACTCTAGTGGAAAACACCCATAACCCCGGTTACGTAATACGACAATGGACGATCAATTGATACGGGCGAGGGTTTACGCAAAATCTCCCCGTATTGATAATTCGCGGATTAAAATCAAGGAAATTGGATTTGGAATCACCCCATAATCACAATCGGTGAAGAATATCGTAACATAATTGAACAATTCGGAACTAGTCACTAAAATCCCGAAAAACCCCCAAATTTGACGAGTTAGGGTTCTAGACGAAAATACCTTGATTTCGGATGATGGATGACGATTATGCTGATGATAATATATTAGCACGACTCTACGGTGATGGAATTTGAAGAGAACTCCGATCAGGACTGATGGAAATCGCCTCTGAGGTCGCACGTCGAAGAAACGAAGGGAAAAGAATAAAACTGCTGCTCTCAAATCGCCTACCGGGCTTATATATCGTGAAGTTAGCGCACGCTAATCGCCATATGTAGCGTGCGCTAACGGGCCGTGGCAGTCGATGGCTACAATAGGGGTTAGCGTCGCTATCGCTTGCTCGGTAGCGCACGCAAGGGGACAGGGTAGCGTGCGCTACCTACATGCAGCTTCAAAGATCGCTGATGTCACACCAGCCAGTAAGTCTGTGCCGAGGGTATAAAACACGAAACGCATCTGCGAGACCGTAATCCGGGAACATAGGCGAAGCATACAAGGCAGCGGAGCTAAGCTCTGAAAGAAAATACAATTCCGACCACCGGAGGGTCCGTAATGCGACAACGAAACTAAGATTCCCTAAACTATTAGGAAATTACAAAAATGGCCCAAGTGCCCGAAAATCACGAAACGACGTCGGATTTACAAACCGAAAGTCTCCACATGACCAACTCAACCATACGAACTTGTACAAACCAAGAAACAACGAAAAAGAACGAGTTTTACAAGAATCGAACGTTCATACGGCAAAACATGTCATAAAATGAAATTACGTGAAAACATCATCAAAACTCGTCCAAATGGAAAAACTCCAAGAACAAAGTAGATTCGAAATGCCGAAACGGTTACAAGCGAGTCGATAAAAATAGACATACACCAAAAATGGAAACTGCTAAAAATGGAAAAATTACGGATATTACATTCCCCCCCTCTAAAATAAAGTTTCGTCCCGAAACTTAAGAATCAAAAAGCTCGGGGTATCTCGAACGCATATCCTCCTCTAGCTCCCACGTCGCTTCTTCTACTCCGTGCCTCGACCATTGCACCTTAACCAAAGGAATGGTTTTGTGCCTTAACTGTTTGTCACGACGCTCCAAAATTCTGACGGGCCTCTCTTCAAACGTAGCATCCTTCTCGATCTCCACGTCCCCAAAGTCAATAATGTGGGACGGGTCCGGAACGTACTTCCTCAACTGGGAAACGTGAAATACGCTATGTACATGACTCATCGACGGAGGTAAAGCCAAACGGTACGCTAACTCACCGACTCTCTCCAATACCTCGAAAGGTCCAATATATCTCGGGCTGAGTTTCCCCTTCTTCCCAAAACGGAAAACTCTTTTCATCGGAGACACTCTCAACAGAACATGATCTCCCACCTCAAACTCCAAAGGTCTACGCCTAACATCCGCATAAGACTTTTGTCGACTCTGAGCAGCCAACATCCTCTTTCTAATCAATTCAACTTTCTCCCTCGTCTCCAACACAAGGTCCGGCTCGGTGCCAACCAAATCGGACGGCTCATCCCAACATATCGGTGACCGGCAACGTCGGCCATAAAGTGCCTCATACGGTGCCATCTTAATTGACGCGTGCCAGCTATTATTATAAGTAAACTCAATTAAGGCCAAATGATCCTCCCAGTTACTACTCCAGTCTAACGCACACGCGCGCAACAAATCCTCGAACGTCTGAATGGTACGTTCGGACTGCCCATCGGTCTGGGGATGGAACGAAGTGCTCAAACGTAGCTGAGTCCCCAATGCCTTATGTACTGCCTGCCAAAAATGCGATACAAATCGGCCATCTCTGTCTGAAATAATGGTCCTCGGCGTACCATGAAGCCTCACTATCTGAGCGATAAAAATACGAGCCAACTTTTCTGGACCCCAAGTATCCTTGATGCCCAGAAAATGTGCCGACTTAGTCAGTCGGTCTACAATCACCCATACCATATTCATACCAGTCTTCGTCCTCGGTAAATTCGTGACAAAATCCATAGAGATGTCCTCCCACTTCCATTCCGGAACGGGAAGTGGTTTCAATAATCCGGCTGGCCGCTGATGCTCAATCTTGACTTGCTGACAAGTCAAACACTTAGCTACAAACTGAACTACCTCCTTCTTCATGTCGTTCTATCAGAAATTCTTCCTCAGATCTTTATACATTTTACTCGAGCCCGGATGGACTGAGTAAGGTGACGCATGAGCCTCTCGCATAATACTCCGTCTCAATTCTGAGTCGTTCGAAACACACAACCGACCTCGGAATCTCAACACTCCGTCCTCATGAATAACAAATCCCGGGGCTTTCCCCTTCCCTACACTCTCTCGAAGCTGAATAAACATCGGGTCCTCCAACTGTCCCGACTTAATGTCCTCGACCAGAGATGAAGAAATCTCAAAGTGCGAAAGCGCAGGAACTCCTGGCGATAATCTCAATGCTCAACCTCATAAACTCTCGCTGAAGTCCCGACTGGGCCGTGAGTAACTCAAGCGCCCGAAGCGATACCGATTTCCGGCTCAAGGCATCTGCTACCACATTAGCCTTGCCCCGATGATAAAAGATCTCGAGATCGTAATCCTTAATCAATTCCAACCATCTCCTCTGTCTCATATTAAGATCCTTCTGCGTGAAAATGTACTTCAGGCTCTTGTGATCGGTGAAAATCTGACACGACGAGCCATACAAGTAATGACGCCAGATTTTCAACGCAAACACAACTGCGGCCAACTCAAGATCGTGCGTAGGGTAATTCAATTCATACGGTTTCAACTGACGGGAAGCATAGGCAATCGTCCTCCCGTGCTGCATAAGTACGCATCCGAGCCCTTGGCCCGAAGCATCACTATAAACGGAGAAACCATCATTACCACTCGGTAAAGCCAAAATGGGAGCGGTCGTCAACCGCTTCTTCAACTCCTCAAATCTATTCTGCCTCTCATCGGTCCACACAAACTTCTCTGACTTCTGTAACAACTGAGTCAGCGGTCGAGCGAGCTTAGAGAACCCCTCGACGAATCTGCGGTAATACCCGGCTAATCCCAGAAAACTACGGACCTCTTTCACGTTCTTGGGCGGTGCCCAATCCAACACTGCCTCTACCTTATATGAGTCCACACGAACACCCTCGGCCGAGATCACATGACCGAGAAACATAACCTCCCGTAACCAAAACTCGCACTTTGAGAACTTCGCAAAAAGATGCTGAGTTCTCAAAATATCTAACACAATATGCAAATGACGGACGTGCTCCTCCTCGCTCCTCGAGTAAATCAGGATGTCGTCGATAAAAACGACTACACACTTATCGAGGTACTCGATAAAGACTTTGTTCATAAGCTGCATGAACACGGCTGGTGCGTTGGTTAGCCCAAAAGGCATAACCACAAACTCGTAGTGACCGTATCTCGTCCAAAAGGCCGTCTTCGGAATGTCGGTATCCTTCACTCGGAGCTGATAATACCCCGATCTCAAATCAATCTTCGAAAATACAGTTGCCCCTTTCAACTGATCAAACAAATCATCAATCCTCGGGAGCGGATACTTGTTTTTGATGGTCACTTTGTTCAACTCTCGGTAGTCGATACACAAACGAAGTGACCCATCCTTCTTCTTTACGAATAGGACCGGTGCGCCCCAAGGCGAAGCGCTCGGTCGAATATATCCCATGTCTAGCAACTCTCCCAACTGTTTCTTCAGCTCCAGCATATCGGCGGGCACAATACGGTATGGCGTCTTAGAGATCGGTGCTGCACCCGGCTCTAAATCGACGGTAAACTCAACTTCTCGGTCTGGAGGTAAACCCGGCAACTCATCTGGAAAGACATCAGGATACTCACACACTACCGGAATAGACGAGAGCTCGACTCCCCCTTCTTCCGATCTCAAAGCGTAACACCAATAACCCGTGCAACCTCCTCGAAGAAGTCTCACCGCCTTTAAGGCGCTGATCAGTAATCTCTGGCTACTCCGCTTACGCCCCACAAAAGAATGCTCGGTACCGTCAGAGGCTAACATCGAAACCGTCCTCGTTCTATAATTCATGATCGCCCCATGACGGTCCAGCCAATCCTCACCCAGAATCAAATCCTCATCTCTAATATCTACCATGATCAGTTAGAAGGCCAAACCCTCCCCGCGATACTCACTGGAAAATCTCTAACCTCACGATCCCCCACGAGGCTATCCCCACTAGGAAGTTTAACAACAAAAGGCTCACAAGCAACAAGGCAATCAACATGCAGACGACGCACACAATCCATAGATATAAAAGAATGCGTAGCACCAGAATCGAACAATACGGAAACAGGATGTTCAAGGATGTGGGCCAGTACTGTGGCCACCGTCGCGTCAGATCTCCCCTCGTCTCATCTCGTACACACGGGGCGTAATGAGACCCCGCACTAGAAGCTCCCCCTCTAGAAGGCTGACCACGACCTCGACCTCTACCAAAACTCTGTTGCGGCTGAGGAACTGTCGGTGCCTGATTCACACTCGGCTCTCCCGCGGCTGGGGCTGATATCTGAGTAACTGGAGCCCGAGCTGCATCCGTACAAAACTTAGCACGATGACCCATACGACCACAAGCAAGACACTGAATCGGAGGCCTATCACACTCACTCATCATGTGGCCCGGACGACTGCAGTTGAAGCACGTAGGACCACGAACGGAACCGGCAGGAGCAGACCTAGAACCGTTTCCTCGACCAACTGATGGCGACTGACTCCCGAAGACTCGCGAACCGGGCTGAGCCTTCGGATACCCTCCTGACTTGCCTCCCGAAAACTGACCGGAGGTCTTCTGCTTCTTTCCTTCGGTTGCCGTCTCTGTCGCAGAAAACGACATCTCATAAGCCATAGCTTTATTCTGATATTCCTTCAAAGTCGTGCACCCCAGACCAGACATGTAGTGGCGCACCCTCGGTTTCATCCGCATGTCAAAGTGGCGGATCTTATCAAGCTCATCTCGGACTTGGTTTCTCACATAATGCAGCTGTTGATTGTAGTCTTTGATAGCTTGAGATATAGGAACATCTTGGGGTTTAGCCTCGAAGAAGGCTCGGATTCTCCCCTCTTTCACTGGCCAAGGACAGAATTCGTCTTCCATCAGATCCCGAAACTCTGCCCACGTAGCTGCTCGGTCACGCGGTTTCACCGCTTGCCACCACGTCGCTGCCTCCTTGGCGAGGAAGTACTGAGCAATGGGTACTTTCCTCTCCTCGGAACAATTAGCAGCCTCAAACACTTTCTCCAACTCGAATAGCCAATTCTCCCAACCAGAAGGGTCGGAAGCACCATCAAACTGCGGAGGACGCATACGAATCACGTCCTGAAGTAGCTTATCATTACCGGATCCATTAGGCGGAACCGGGTTGGCATTAGCATGGCCGACCAGAACGGCCTGAGTCAGTAGCGTCATCTGGTTCGCTACTTGTTGCAAAATGTTGGCCACTCCAACATTCTCGTGTGCATTGCCGGAGCTAGCAGACTGCTCCTGCTGACCTCCGGAACTAGGGGGAACACTGTTCGACAAAGAAGGCATTCCCGAATCAATTCCCGAGTGATCGGACATGGCCGCCCCACCAGCTGCGCCACGTCCCCTACCGCGTCCGCGACCGCATCCGCGTCCTCTACCAGCAGGAATTCTGAAGAAGCAACGGGTAAGTACAATTCAAACGTAAAACGCAAAAGATACTAAGACACGAATAGAACAGAACGGTGAAACAAGTCAAGTTAGGAAAACTTACGAGCACCGGCGTACTGAGATGATGGCATAACAGTGATACTGTCCCAAAAACGACACTTAACTAGACCCAAATAACCGACAGCCTAGGTATCCATAAACCTAAGCTCTGATACCATATTTTGTAACACCCCCAAGACATTCAGGGTATATTACAGCGCCGTGGTCCCCACACTGTGGAATCCACCAGGCTAACGTACCAAACAAGACATTCGACAACGACAACAATCACCAATAATACGACAATTCAAATAAGATTACAATCCGACAATAAAATCCAACATTAATCCATTCCCCAAAAGAGGAACACAACGTTAACTATTTTGTAAAACAAGTACTCGAGTACTTAAACCAATTTTAAAACACAAAAGTCCCAACACAAGACATCAAAAGTAATGGACTGAAATGAACACCAATAAATGACTATTGATCAGTATCATGCTTGCCCATCATCCTCATACGGCTCGAGTGCTCGTTTGTCCCCACGATCGAGACCTGAAATATAAAAAGTATTTCCCCCATTTAAGGGGTTAGCGACAACTGCTAGTGCAAGTACAATCCATTTGAACTACATTCTAATCAGATGAATAATGCGTCAAAAATCATTTTTGAAAACATTTTATATTCCGGAATATTTATGATGTACAACACAAAACACATTATCTCCAACAAATCATAATTCAAAGTTAACCATTGGCACGAGACTCACGGCCACCGTACCCCGCAGAGCCCCGTCGGACATCCCTGGGTGGCTAACGACAGTTCGTGATACGCACACACACGGCAATACGTACCCCTAGAGGCCCCGTCGGACCGTCCCTAGGTGAACATACACATATCCTCCCACAACAACCACATATAGCCATAATTCAAATACTAGAACATGTAAACAAATGTAAAGTACTTGCCTTTGAGACATTCTTGAAGAAACGGAAGTGAAACGCGACTACGAACGGTCCGGGTGGAAAGCGACGGTTCCTATACGAAGGATCAACACAGTTCAGTCCCAACGGACAAAAATACTCTAGTGGAAAACACCCATAACCCCGGTTACGTAATACGACAATGGACGATCAATTGATACGGGCGAGGGTTTACGCAAAATCTCCCCGTATTGATAATTCGCGGATTAAAATCAAGGAAATTGGATTTGGAATCACCCCATAATCACAATCGGTGAAGAATATCGTAACATAATTGAACAATTCGGAACTAGTCACTAAAATCCCGAAAACCCCCAAATTTGACGAGTTAGGGTTCTAGACGAAAATACCTTGATTTCGGATGATGGATGACGATTATGCTGATGATAATATGTTAGCACGACTCTACGGTGATGGAATTTGAAGAGAACTCCGATCAGGACCGATGGAAATCGCCTCTGAGGTCGCACGTCGAAGAAACGAAGGGAAAAGAATAAAATCGCCGCTCAAAATCGCTACCGGGCTTATATATCCGTGAAGTTAGCGCACGCTAATCGCCATATGTAGCGTGCGCTAACGGCCGCGTGATACCAGCTGGCTATCGCCACCATTCGTTAGCGTACGCTAACAATAGGGGTTAGCGACGCTAATCGCTTATCGGTAGCGCACGCAAGGGGACAGGGGTAGCGTCGCTACCTACATGCAGCAGCTCAAAGATCGCTGATGTCACACCAGCAGTAGTCTGCCGAGGGTATAAAACACGAAACGCATTTACGAGACCAGAATCCAGGAACATAGACGCGAAGCATACAAGACGACGGAGCTAATCGCTGAAAGAAAATACAATTCCGACCACCGGAGGGTCCGTAATGCGACAACGAAACTAAGATTCCCTAAACTATTAGGAAATTACAAAAATGGCCCAAGTGCCCGAAAATCACGAAACGACATCGAATTTACAAACCGAAAGTCTCCACATGACCAACTCAACCATACGAACTTGTACAAACCAAGAAACAACGAAAACGAACGAGTTTTACAAGAATCGAACGTTCATACGGCAAAACATGTCATAAAATGAAATTACGTGAAAACATCATCAAAACTCGTCCAAATGGAAAAACTCCAAGAACAAAGTAGATTCGAAATGCCGAAACGGTTACAAGTGAGTCGATAAAAATAGACATACACCAAAAATGGAAACTGCTAAAAATGGAAAAATTACGGATATTACAGATTGTCTCTTTGTAGGTCTATATATCTTATTCATCTTTGCCTGGAATCTAATCTGGAGACTCTCCAATGCCTGTGAATTATTCGGATAGATGAGCAACCTTCCCACTACGACGAGATAGGTTCCAGAATTATCTCGCTCATTGACTTGTGACTAATCCCATAATCCTCTTCTAGGAATCAGGCATTGGTGCTAATAATGACCTTCTAATCTTGAGAACTATAGAACAAGTCACTCTTCGTTACCTTGGGGTATCCTACAATCACTCGTACTTCTGTACAAGGTGCCAACTTATCAGCATCCTTGTTCAGCACATGTGATAGAGGACTCCAAATCCGAACATATCCTGGACTGTACTTCCACCCACTCCACAGTTCTCTGAGTGTTTTTAAACTGATCTCGAATGCCCTAAGTTTAGAATATAAGATGATGTTTCCAAGGCATACCCAATTACAAAAATAGGTAAATCTGAGTAACTCGTCATTGATCTAACCATTTTTTAGATGGTTCAGTTCCTTTGCTGCAACACTATTTTATTGTGGAGTTCCTAGTGCAGTGAGTTGGGACGTAATCGCTTCATTCGCTAAAAAATCCCAAAACTCTTCACTAAGGTACTTACCACCAATATATGATCGTAGTGACTTGGTACTCTTCCCATGACGCTTCTCCATTTCGGTTTTGAAGTATCTAAACTTGTCAAAGGCTTTATATTTATGTCGCATCAAGTACACCTATTCGTATCTCTAATAATCGTCTATAAACATGATGAAGTATTCGAAGCACCCCTAGCTTGGATGTTCATTGGAGCACATACATAAGTAAGTACCAATTCTGACACACCCCGGGCACGATTCCCCTTGGTTTTGAAAACTCATTTAGTCGTCTCACCTTCCGAAAAGGATTCACATATTGGAAAATGACTCAACCTGGAGTTCACCCAATAGAACATCATATACCAATTTTTAAATTCTTATAAGGTTTACATGACCTAGTCTTAAATGCCACAAATACTTTTGGTTAATGCTCGAAGGTTCTTTTTTCTTCTTTGGATTGGTCAATAAGTGATTTATATTCATATGTGGGAGTTTTGCAATATTAATGATATATAGTTCATCAGTATAAATACTCTTGCAGATATATCAAAGATTTCTTCTAATAATAGTATCATCATCAAAAGAAAACAAACAACCATCACAATGCAATTTAGAAATCAAACTTAAATTCATTTTAAAACCAAGCACCAATAATACATTATTAAGAACTAAAATCATATCATTAATCTTCAACCGCATGACTCCCACTACAACAACAATAAGCCTATGTAATATCTGAGATTTTTATTTTCGATTGCCATGAATTGGTTGCCATTTTATGCCGAATATTTTTCGATTGTTGAGTAGTTGAATTATTTTCTCATTGACTGACGTGTATTGAAATCGTGCTGCTATGTTTACCATTTAACGTGGATTATGTGGTGCCTATATTTATGTGATTTTGTGTCATGCTTCTTCATGTGTATGTCTTCATTTTGGATCGTTGGTGTTGTACGTTAGCGTTTCATCGCATGTTGAGTGATTGTTTTTTTTTGTCGAGAAGTTTCTTTGTTGCATCAAGTTTTTGGAGCAGAATTGCTGCTTGTTCAGAATGCATTAGCGCATGCTAAGGTGTGTAATTAGCGCGCGCTAACTGAGGGACGAGACAGAACATACTGGAGGCTGAGGAAAGAAGCTGTTGAAATTAGGGCCCTTTAGCGCATGCTAAGGAGCTTAATTTGCGCACGTTAACTGTACTGTCAGGCAGAACATACTGGAATTCTGGCCCATTAGTGCATGTTTATCTGTGTTCCTAGTGCGCGCTAAGCTGTCCAGTATATATACTGGACACCAGTTCTTCTTCTGTAATTTTTTCATCTCATTCTCTTCTCTCGCGGCGACTGAGGCGAGTTGGCTAGGGTTGGGATTCTTGTACTAATTCTACTCCATCTAAAGGTGTTTTGGAAGGTCTTAAGTGATTATAACATCATCTAATCTGTTGTTCTTCTTCGAATCAAGGTATTTTTCTCAAATCTTCTAGGGTTGACTTTTTGGTAAAAAACTCTTGATTTCAAATTCTAACTTGACTTTGATAAATCGGTTAGTGTTATATGATGTTGTTGATCGTGTTCTATGGATTGTATATCCATATTTGAGTTTGTTTAACCCGATTGACGATTTTGGTGTTCATGAGAAATCGTGAATGTTTAATGGTCGATTAAATATTTCAATGAGTTTCCTTCGGGTGTTGGGAGTGCCTTCTGTCATTATTGGTTGTTATTATCGTAGTGATCGTGTTGTTGCTGCCTTCTCGCATAAGTTGTAGGTTTCGGGTCCTTCTGATCGGACCATGTTCGTCGGAGTATTCTCGTGTTGATTCCTAGGCAAGTATCTTTCATATACAATTTGTATGTTGTGAATGGAAGTTATGTGTTGGGTTCTAATGATTATTTTACCCTCCTGAACATGGTTCATGTGAATTGGTTAAGATTTGTCATGAATGTTTGTGGTGTTTATGTTATTTTGGAATGCTCATTATTGTGGAATTGTGTTGGTTGTTTATACATCTGGATGTCTGTCGTGTTGGGTGTTGATCGTGAGATATGTTGTGTTGACTGTGTATTGTTCAAGATGATGGTTTAAATTTCGATATTGTGCCTTTTTAGTTGGTTGTGCAAAGTTCGTAATGATTGATGTAATGATTGACCAATGACATTATATGTGCATCAACGTGAATGTTGTGTGCTATGTTGCTAAGTTCACTCGTGTGGGTTCGACGGGGCCTACAAGGATTCATGGCAAGGGATTATGGGATTGGAACTTAGTATGTGGTGCTGAGGTCAAATCGTATGGGTCTGATGAGGATTACGATGACACATGGCATGAGATCATGGGGTCAGGAGTTCAACGGGGCCTACGGTGACCCATGGCAAGGGATCACGGAGTCGGAACGGAGAGTTGTGATTGTTGTGTTTGGATCGACCCATATGGGTTGTCAAACCTATGGAGACACGTGGCAGGAGACCACAGGGTCACAAGCATGTTTGATGCTTGATGTATTGTTTGGCTCAATTCGTGTGGGTTGATGAACCTACGGACACACGTGACAGGAGATCACGGGTCACGAGCATGTTTTGGATGCTTAAGGACTTTGAAATGTTGGTTTTGAAAAATGATTGTTGGGGTTGAGACCCAAATGATTTTTGGAAGGCATTCTGTTTTGTAGAACTCTTGTGATGTGAAATGAGATTTGGGGATGAGATCCTATCGTTTTGAAAAGGTTTTATAACTTCGGACTTGAGGTCCTAAAAGGCCTTTTCATTTCCTAAAACTCCCCAATTGACAATTTTTTTAAAGACTATAGTTTGTTTTGTTTTCTTACCATTAAAACCTCTCGTAAATTTCTGTAGAACGATTGTCATTATCTGATTCGTTACTGATGTTTGCTTGCTACATTTTGTATAGTTATGATACTTGTACTATCAAACTCGAATTGGTAATCCCTTAAATGGGTGAAATACGTTTCATGCATTTTAGGTATACTTATTCGAGGGAGCGGTCACAGGATCGGCATGGAAGATGATGAGCTGCGATACTAATCATGAGATAGATAGTTTGGTTTATTTCATTTCGTTATCATTGAGTTGTATTCCATTTCACTGCATTGTATGTTGACCCCTGCATGGATATGTGTTGTAATGGGATTTTAATCGGTTTTAGTTTTGTTGTGTGACCTTGTTAGTCCGTGTATTTTGAGTATTTGACCTTATCAGTCGGTATTTTTTTGTAGGTTGACCCTGTCGATAAAAAATTATGATATCTAATGCGGTGTCTAGCTTGGTAGATCCTTGGGAGAAGGGTCTACAACGCGTGACATTCTCTTATGATTTTGCGGGTGTTACATTTATTGTATATGAGCTTAGGTTGTGGAAACCTAGGTCGTTGGGTCGAGTCGAGTCGTGTTTTGTTGTGTCGTTTGAGTTTTCGGTTGACGAGTCAAGTTATACTCTGTCATGTCATGTAGTTTGTATTGTCGGTTGATATTAGTATCATGGGCGACCGTCATCTTCGTGCGACCTGTGGATGTAAGTTTCCACTTTTATGTATAGCTAGTGTTATCATGATTTTTTATATGTATAATGTGAGATGAAACTTGTGTTTGATACTTGTGGTATACCTGGCGTGGAGGATTGGATTATGATTAGTACAATGTGTTGTGGGTGTCTGGACATCGATGTGTTCTAGGAAACTTATCGGTAATAGAGTTTGATGAGAACTCATACAGATTGTGTTGTTCTTTTGAAGTTAGTTTTTATGAAGTTGTGCTTGTTGAATCGGTAATACTGAATATCGGATAGGTGTGTTTATGTGAATCAATCATTTTGTCGTTTCCGTTGCAAACATACTTTCACTGTTAATTATGTCCACTATATGTAGGGCTGTAAACGAGCCGAACAGTACCGAACCTTTACTGAGTTCGGTCCGGCTCGAAATTATTCGAACCTTAGGTTCGGTCCGGCTCGAAAATTTCGAACCTCAGAATTTGAGGTTCGATTCGGCTCGAAGGCGAATTTTTTTTATAGTTCGATTCGATTCGGCTCGAATTTTCGAACCGTTCGAATATAGTTCGATTCGGCTCGAGTTAAAGTCCACTATAACTCTATAAGTCCAGTATAGTTCGAATATAGTTCGGTCCGATTCGCCGAAGCCGAATGGTTCGGCCTGGGATGGGACGGGTTTATGTCTTGGGCCAAATACCCTCGAATCGAGCCGAACCGTTCGGTCCGATTCTCGAATCCTATTTTTTAGGGTTCGGCTCTACGTTTGGTGCCCCGAATCGAGCCACGAATCGAGCCTTTTCGAGCCGAATCCTTCGAACCGAATCGAACTGTTACGTTTGTTCACTGCCCTAACTATATGCATGTTTGAAAAAGGTTTTCAGAAAATTTTCAAACTTGAGTATCCTTCTGGAGAGTCGACACCCTAAAATATTTTGTAGGTATGTGTAAGCGGTCACCTTACATATATTTTTGAAAATTGTTTGAGTTTTGTCAAATATGTCGTGTAGTTTCTAATGAAGTCCTTCGATAGTTCCTTTAGTATTCGAAAAGTGTTACCCTCATTAATTTTTAGATATGTTTTGATGGATTGTGAAAACGATTTTTAGCTTGGTGAATTTCGTTTGGAACAAATTTTGCAACAAAAATTTTATTCTTGACATTTGACTTAAGCTTATGATTTGAAAGTCATTCACACAATGAATTTTAGTGATCTGAGACAGAAATGTTATTTCTTTTGAAAATGGTGAAAGATGGAAATTTTGATTTGAACTAGTAATGATATTTTCTCCTGGAGGAACAATGATAGTTCCCACGTGTTGAACGAAAAG
Source organism: Orobanche coerulescens (assembly GCA_033398695.1). Classification (NCBI taxonomy): domain Eukaryota; kingdom Viridiplantae; phylum Streptophyta; class Magnoliopsida; order Lamiales; family Orobanchaceae; genus Orobanche; species Orobanche coerulescens. The sequence continues at coordinate 17,995,494 of CM065810.1, forward strand.
GATTTCAGGACTTTACTCGACTTAAACTTTTAAGTTCCGATTTGAAATTTTTCTCTCTCCTAAATTGCAGACTCGCTCCAAATTTCGAAGATTAAGATATTTATAATCAAGTTTGGATGTAGGTCGTTAAAGTACTTAATTATTACACGGCTCATGGTGCATTTCAACAGATATTCAAGCTCGAACCAGACACTCAACTGAAGATATTTGTTTGTGTCGTTTGTCGTGTGGCTATGTTTGGGATTTGGCCTCCCAAAAATTTACTTGCTTTCTTGTATTTAGTTAGATTGTTTTATTTCATTTGTGGCTATGTTTGGGATTTGGCCCCCCAGAAAATATCGGCTTTGTAAGGGAATAGCCCCCCTAAACTTGTTTCTTCTATAATATGACACTTTTTATTTTTTATTTTTTAAAAAAAAAAAGTTTGGATGTAACGTGAGCATAGTATGGGTGAATCGCTTCAGGCGATACCATGAGAGTGTGGGGCTAACGCGTTCACATGAGGGCCAAGTTGTTGTCGTATATTCGTTATATAGTCATCCTTGTTCAAGGATTTTGATTGTGTTCCCCAATTTTTGTAATGCATGGCTGGAGGTCCTTTCGTGATTTGTATGATATCGCGTTTTGGATCCGTATGTGGCATACGTATGTAAGCGTTTCACGACTTTCTTGTATTTTTGGTGCCATGGTTGTTGATCAGAGCTATTTCAGAGCTTCCTAACTGCTTCCATCATTCAACGATATGTTTTGGCCATAAGCGTTCTATAGTGGCGGCCATATGATCTGTCAGTTACGATCGTAAGCTCCATTTATTACGGTCATAACTGGTAAGTTCATTTAGTTGACCTGGGTAGATATTTTGTTGTGTTACTAGTTATGGCCGTATTTCGTTGTGCTATGTTGAGTAGACATTTTCGGTATATTATTATGTGTTGATTCTTTTCATTAAACTGAACGGTTGTATTTTCAGTATGCTGAGAGGTCGAGGCCGAGGTCATGGTCGTAACCATGAGCATGGTGAGGTGACTCGTTCATTGTCGAGCATCGATCAGCCGAATACAGATGGTCGTAAAGACCAGTCGTGTGATCCGAGGCAAGCACCTGGGGGTAATGTTGATGTTGGCGCCACCACCATTATTCAACAAATGGCAACCCAATTGGTGCAGATGAATCAGGATGCCCATCTAAACGAGCTCTCAGGCGTGGATGATGGAGCTAGTAAATGGCTCCAAGTCATGATGAGAATACACCCTCCTCATTTTGCAGGTTCTTCTAATTCGTTATGTTGGGGAAACTCACACTTTCTGTTGGGAAGAATGTTTGACGTTGTAGCTTGTCCTGATGAGAGGAGGGTACCTATTGCCTAGTACCTCATCGATAAGGAAGCTATAGACTGCTGGGAGGCCGTAGATCCTAGAGACCATAGAGCCACTTGGGTCGAGTTCACGAATGCCATGGAGGCAGAATATTGTTCATTGCCTGTCCAAGAGCGCAGAATTGTTGAGTTTTTCACGGCTACGCCATAGGATGTGTAGATATCCCAGGCTATAGTCGATTATAACCAGCAGTTGTGCCATGTTCGTGAGCAGGTGAGAAGTGAAGCGTATAAGATCCATTACTTTGATATGCGTCCGTATACGGCAGAGCATGGCTCCTCTCATGTGTACTACCTTGAAAGAGTATCAGGATCGAGCCTTAGCTATTAAGATGGCCATTTATATGACATAGGCTAGTTTAGAGAGCAAGCGACAGATGACCTCCGGTAGTTTTTCGGAGGGTCAGAGGAGTGAGTTCCATGAGCCTATTGTTTCGTATCACTATTCAGGGTGGACGCCTCATTTGTTTGATCAGTCCAAGAGTCTTACTCCTATAAAGGTGAGCGGTGTGAAGATGTGTTTCAACTGTTGTCATGTGGGCCATACACAAGAATTATCGTTCGCTGCAGGTTAACTGTTTCATGTTTGGTCAAGTGGGGCGCCAAGCGGTGAATTGCGAGACCGTCGCTAATATGTTTGGGAACCGGGGTTCTACTCCTACTCCTGGAGGACCCAGCGGTACCCGATGATGGTGGTTCGTGTGTTGCATTGTGGATTGAATCTCATGTGGAGATTTGATATTCTTTTCTTAAATGCTTTTGTTTTGTTATGTAGCACTTTGATGTTTCTTTTTTAAGTTTCGGGACAAAACTTATTTTTAGTGAGGAAAAATATAATATTCGAGATTTTTATTTCCGATTGTAGTGAATTGACTGCGATTTTATGTCAAAAAATTTTTCGTTGTCGAGTAGTTGGAATAATTTTCTCTTCGATGACGTGTGTTGAAATCGTGCTGCTGTGTTTACCATTTAACATGGATTTAGTGATGCGTGTGTTTATGTGATTGTGTGTTGTGCTTCTTCGTGTGTTTGGCTTCATTTCAGATCGTTGATGTTGTACGTTAACGTTTCATTACATATTGAGTAATCGTTGTTTTCATCGAGAAGTTTCATTGTTGCATCAAGTTTTTAGATCAGAATTGTTGCCTATTCATAGTGTGTTAGCGCACGCTAAGGTATGTAACTAGCGCGTGCAGATTAAAGGACGAGACAGCATACTGGAGGCCGAGGACAGAAGCTGCTGAAATCAAGGGTCCTTAGCGCATGCTAAAGAGCTTAATTAGCGCGACTAACTGTACTGTCAGACAAAACATGCTAAAATTCTTGGTAACGTTGTGTGCTTAGCACGCGCTAAGCTGTCCACTATATATACTAGACTACAGTTCTTCTTCTTCTTCTTCATTTTTTCATCTCATTTGCTTCTCTCACGGCGTCTGAGGCGATTTGGCTAGGTTGGGATTCTTGGACCGATACTACTCCATCCAAAGGTGTTTTGAAAGGTCTTAAGTGATTATAACATCATCTAATCCGTTGTTTCCTCAAATCTTTTAGGGTTGACTTTTTGGGAAAAACTCTTGATATCGAATTCTAACTCAACTTTTATGAATTGCCTAGTGTTGTACGATGTTGTTGATCACGTTCAATGGATTATATATCCATATTTTGAGTTTGTTTTACCCAATCAACGATTTTGGTGTTCTTGAGAAACCTTGAACATTTAATGGTCGATTAAACGTTTCAATGAGTTCTCTTCGGGTGTTAGGTGTGTTTTCCATCATTATTAGTTGTTACTCTCGTAGTGATCATGTTTTTGCTGCCTTCTCGCGGAAGGTTTCGGGTCCTTCCGATCAGACCATGTTCGTCGGAGTATTATTGTGTTGATTCCTAGACAAGTATATTTCATATACAATTTGTATCTTGTGAATGGAAGTTGTGTTGGGTTCTGATGATTATTTTACCCTCTTGAACGTGGTTCGTGTGAATTAGTTAAAAAAATTTTGTCATAAATGTTCATGGTGTTTATGTTATTCTGGAATGTTCATTGTTGTGGAATTGTGTTGGTTGTGTTGGATTGTTTGTACATCTAGATGTGTATCGTGTTGGGTGTTGATCATGAGATACGTTGTGTTGATTGTGTATTGTTTGTGATGATAGATGAAATGTCGATATTGTGCCTTGTGTGTTGGTTGTGTAAAGTCGTGATGATTGATGTAATGATTGACCATGTACATTATGTGTGTTGTGTTGCTAAGTTCACTCGTGTGGGTTCGACGGTACCTACGAGGATTCATGACAAGGGATCATGAGATCAGAACATAATATGTGGTGCTGAGGTCCAATCGTTCGGGTCTAACAAGGCCTACGATGACATATGGCAGGAGATCATGGGGTCAAGACACAGCACGTACAACCGTGTGGGTTCTACAGGGCCTACGGTGACTCGTGACAAGGGATCACGGAGTTGGGACTGGGTGTAGTGATTGTTGTGATTGGCTCAATCCATGCGGGTTGCCGAACCTACGAAAAAATGTGGCAGGAGATTACGGGGTCGCGAGCATATTTAATGTTTGATGTAATACTTTGCCTCAATCCGTATGGGTTGATGAACCTACGAAGACACGTGGCAGGAGATCACGGGTCACGAGCATTTTTTGGATGTTTAAGGACTTTGAAACGTTGGTTTTGAAAAACGACTGTTGGGTCGAGACCCAAACAATTTTTGGAAAGGATTTCTGTTTTATAAAACTCTTGTGATGTGAAATGATATTTGGGGCTCAGACCCCATGTTTTGGAAAGTTTTATAACTTCAGACTTGATGTCCTAAAAGGCTTTTCCGTATCCTAAAACTCGCGAGTTGATAATTTGTTTCAAAGACTATAGTTTGTTTTGGTTTCTTATCATTAAAACCTCTCGGGATTTTATGTAGAACGATTTTCATTTGTTGGTCACTAAGTATACTAATGACAGATTAGAATATAGAAGCACAGTAAGCTGTATGATTTTTGAAGTTAGTTTGCGTAGCGAAGTTTAGGTGTGAGTTGCTATAAATACAGCAACTAGGCCTTCTCCTATTTGCTTGGTGTGTACAGGGTTTTGCAATGTATACTTGATAAATCACAGTTATGAAAACAGTAAAGACAAAAGGTAAATAACACAGAATTTAAAGTGGTTCGAGGTAAACCCCTTTACGTCCGCTGGTCCTCCATACAGGTGTAAATAGTTTATTATTATCACTATGTACACAACTACGTGACTATAACTAAACCTGTCTCTGTAGCATTCACACAGATGGATACAAGGAACAAAGCTTTTTGCCGTTCACACAGATTGGCTTGAGCTCTTTCTTGACTCGCTTCTTCACACACAGTTTGAAGCTTCGTCTATAATGCTATTCTTCCCACATAGGTCGAAATACACAAGGATCTTCAATCCACACAGGGCTAATGATTATCTCAACGGTGAAGGTAGAACAAAGCTCAAACAGCAGATATATCTCTGAACACTTGCTGTATGTTGTGCTGTTTGCGTTGAGGACTTGTATATTTCTTCGCTTGAATACTTGTTGTATGCTCAAGAAATATACTATGCTGTAATCGCTGGAATGTCAGAGTGATCTTTCAGAGCTTTTGCGATATATGTTCTTCATGTGTATGTGTGTCTTAAATCCTCTAGCTAGGGGGTTGGAAAATGCATTTGTTATAAATGTATCCGTTGCGGGTAGGTGAGATGTCAACGTCTCTGATTGGTGGCTTGCTGAATATTTAAATTAAAGTAGATTGCATTTAATGCTTCTGACATTTTTTTTGACTTTGCATTAAATGCTCTTCAGCGTGTTCAGACTTGTCTCACTCAGGCTATATTAAATGTTGTCCTATCAGCAATAAATGCTGCTTTAACTGTAAATATGAATAAACAGTATTTATCTTACAACGGTTTAAAGCATTCTTTAATCAGGCATGTTGGATGTGTTTTACTTTTCCCAAGTAAAACATCTTAAAGTCGGAATGCTGTATCTGACACATTGGCTTTTGCTGTAGCTGTAGGCTCTGTAGGATAGACTGCATGAGATCTTCAATGCTGTATGGAAGGGCTGTATGGACACTCCAGGCAGCTTCCATACTTGGCGGCATTTTAACTCTTTTGACTTCTATGCTGTATGATGGCAATTATCAAAACGGGATTGTTTATCCCAATAAAAATGTCCCCCTTTTGATAACACCAAACCTTCTTCAAGATATCTTCTTGATTCAAAGAGACCGACTCTTAGTCTTCTGTCGAATGATTTGATCTTCAGCACTTAGTCTAAAAATGTGATCTGCTCGCAGGCAAGATCTAAGAATTTGAAAACATATACAGGAATGTGTATTACAACTTTAGACTTATGATTGGCGCGCAGGCACAATCTTACATTATTTGTCTAGGTTGGATACAACTTAACCTATGAACTGTTCGCAGACAAGTTCTTACAGCTTTAAGACAAGTTCTATACTTGTTCGTTTGCAGTAAATAAATTTGTAATCAACAGTAAAATAGTAAACATAGATTACAAGATGTAATCTTTAAAGATAACAAATTTTATTGACAATCAAGGAAAATTACAAGTTCTTGAAATAAAAAAAATATACATAAAAAGTGCATACTACAATAATAAGCCTAAGGAACAGATACAGTGATAAGGGCCAGAGAAGCTAATTCCTGTACTGAGAATGCCTCCAAGGTCTCCTGTCAGGATTATTTTCGGTCCCTTTCCACCAATTGACTAGTGAATCCTTGCCTCGATCCCGGTAAACAGCTCTTACTTTAGCGGATTGGTCGAAAGCAAGTATCCAGTCATCCGGGTGGGTGAGCCAATCACCTTTTAGGTGCCTTGATTTCATCAGCATTTGCATAGGAAGCTTTCCTTCTGTTGGGATAACAATCCCCGTATCGAGATTGTCAGGACAAAACAATCACTGTATCGAAAAGATTATGACAAAATGTTTTGACAATATGCCAATCCAGCATACAGCAAGCAGCTGTATCGAAAAGCTGATCAAAAGATATCAATCTGTATCGAAGACTTCTCGTAGACCCAGCATACAGAATCAATCATACAGCAAAAGAGTCCCATAAAGACAAATTATGGAAGGTGTCTCGAATCGACAATACAGCTATCATTCCATACAGCATCCAAACAGGACAAGAAGGAATCTTTGTTATTCACTAATTCAAGGTCCCATTTGAGAAAATATATTTAAATACAGAAGGATAAAGTATTTAAATATCAAGCCGTCCGCGATCTTCAATCTAGCACAAAGTCCGGATCGTGTTTTATTCAAACACATCATCCCGTTGGAATGGAATCTTGCTCAACGGATTTATATCAACGGATATATTTCAGAAAGCTATACATATCCCCAACCTTTGAAGATCTACATAAACACGCAAACAAACAAACAAACGATCGAATTTATACGCAAGTGAAACAAGTGCTTACACGAATATTCAGAGCAAACATATCTCCCAAGGCATTCTGCTATTCTGAAAGAAGAGATATACAATGCTTAAAACTGTGAACAACACATCATCAGCTAAAATCTCAGAAAGTCAAAGCTGTTGTTCAAATATTGTTCTAACCCTTGAACAAACTCATCAGCCCTGTGTGGACTGAGAAACATTGCTCTTCCCGAACTGTGTATGACGGACTTGCACTAAAGAGATGAAGCTTCGGAACTATGTGTGAAGAAGCCAGTCAAGTGAAAGCTCAAACCAATCTGTGTAAACGGTTGAAGGCTAAGATCATTATATCAATCTGTGTGAACGATATATTGATTAGGTTTGATTATAAATACGTAGTTGTGTACGTAGTATTTATAATAAACATTTTCACTCCTGTGTGGAGGACCAATGGACGTAGAGGGGTTTACCTCGAACCACTTTAATTACTGTGTCAATTACCTTCTGCATTTACTGTTTTAATATTTGTGATTATCTTTAAGTATACACTTCATATCTAGTTGTTGTATTTACAACAACTCACTTTAACAAGACTTCCGCTACGCACTCAGATTTGAAAACCGTACAGCTTGTTGTTTAAAACACTTTCCAAGTTGTATCCTATATACTTAGTGGCCAACAAGTGGTATCGGAGCGGTTGATTCTAAAAAAAATCAGTCGTATTTTTGATTGAATCAGATCCTTAAATCACTTATTTTTATAAAACAGTCATTTTCATCCTTATACTCTCATATGGATTCATCATTGATCAATAAAGTTCCTACGTTTTCTATTAACGAATTTGATGATTGGAGAATTAGGATGGAGGCTCATCTTGCAGCAATGTACGAAGAGATGATTTATCATACAGGATGGCCCCATAAAGATTATGAAGGTAAATCCGGCCCCAAGGATTGAAGGCCAAGCTCATGCAGAGATGCTTGAAAAAGAGCGCGAACAATAGACTTCTGACGAAAGAAAGCGCGCCAACCTCGACAATGTTGCGAAGAATGCGCTATTTGTCACCCTTGACAAAGGCACATTCTCTAAGGTAAAGAGCTGTAAAACAGCCAAGGATATCTGGGATAAACTCAAGTTAATTTGTGAGGGAACTGAGCTCTCAAAAGAAAACAAGATTTCAAAATTAACTCAGCAATTTGAATCTTTTGAAATAAAACCAACTGAAACATTTGAGGAACTTGACCTCAAATTCACTGGCATTGTTGGTGAACTTGAAGCATTAGGCAAAATTTATACTCAAATGGAGAAAAACCTAAAAAAATTCAGATCACTCCCTGCCCGATGGGACATTAAGACCACAGCTATGCGTGTCTTGTGAAATCTTAGTGAAATATCTACTTTTGATCTCTTTTCTGACCTTAAAGCATTTGAGTACGATATAGACAGGAGAGAGAAAGCTGAAGAATCTCCCGCCGGGACTACAGCCTTACCCGCTGTATCCAATCGAAGACACAGCATGCCGAGCTCATCAAAGCCCACTCATAAGAATGCTGACACCGACGATGACATCCTGTCGCAAGACGAAATGGCGCTCCTCATGCATAAATTCAAGAAGTTTATCAAGCAGTCGGGAAAGACTCCATACAGGCCAAAGCCTGTACACAACGTAAGTACTGAAACTTCCTCTGGTGATGCTAACATGTGTTATAATTGCAGGAAACCTAGATATTATGCAAATAAATGTCCTCATCCCAATGTTCAAAGGTTGCCGGAAGCCGAGCAACAAGAAAAGGATGAAAGAAGACGTGCTTGGAAAAACAAGCTCAAGGCCCTGATTGGTGAATCAGAAGCCGCCACCGCTCCATCTAAATCCGAAGAATGTCTTCAGGTAGTCACTGATAGTGATTCATCTGATGATGATTTCGAAGATAAAGCCTATATGTGCTTTATGGCCAAGGACATTCCGGAAGATGAAGATAGCGATGATGAGGACATTCTGGAGAAGGACATCTGGTACTTCGACAGCGGATGTTCCCGGCACATGATAGGAGATAAAAGCAAGTTATCATATTTCGTAGAAGGTCGCGGTCCAAAAGTGCGCTTCGGTGATAAATCTAAAGGAAGAACAAGAGGGAAGGGAACCCTACTTGTCGGAAAATTCAACATCACCGATGTAGCTTATGTTGAAGGCTTACCTTACAATCTACTTAGTATTAGCCAGTTCTGTGACAAACAGTTCTCGGTGAAATTCTTTATAGATCACTGTAGAGTCAAAAACATCCTGACCAAAGAAGTTGTGCTCACAGGAAGCAGATCAGGTAATATGTATATTGCTGACTGGATGCCTACGAGCTCCACAATTCCTTGTTTTGTTGCCAAAGGCACTGCAGATCTAAGCTGGTTATGGCACAAAAGGATGTCACACATCAACTTCAGGACTATCAAAAAACTCTCCAGACAGGGAATGGTTAGAGGATTGCCAAATGTTTCATTCCAGAAAGACAGCATTTGTGGACCCTGTCAAAAAGGCAAGCAAATCAAGACCATCCTGAAAAGCAAATCCTACCTTTCAACTCACAGAGTGTTGGAAATGCTACATATGGATCTCTATGGTCCTGTTGACCCGGTAAGTTTGGGAGGTAAGAAATACTGTCTCGTTATTATTGATGATTATTCCAGGTATGCTTGGACAATTTTCCTAAGCAAGAAGAAGGAAACAACATCAAAGCTCCCCGAGCACCTGAGAAAGCTTCAAAATGAAAATGGGTCGAATATCGTGTCCATTCGTTCCGACAGAGGTACAGAATTCACTAACCGCTTTATAGAGCAATACTGTTCGGAAAATGGGATACAACACGAATACTCAGCTGCCCGTACACCTCAACAAAATGGTGTTGCCGAGCAAAAGAACAGGACGCTGAAGGAAGCAACAAGGACAATGATTTCCGCAGGCAAGTTGCCACAGCGTTTCTGGGCGACGCCACCAATACAGCGTGCTACACACAAAACCGCTGCATCATCAACAAGTATCACAACAAAACAGCATACGAGGTATGGAACAACAAAACTCCGTTACTTCGTACGTTCACATATTTGGATGCAGATGTTACGTTTTGAACAACGGTAAGGATCAACTTAGAACCTTTGATGAGAAGTCGGATGAAGGGATATTTGTAGGATATTCCTCTATTAGCAAAGCTTACAGGATCTTCAATAAAAGGAAGCTAACAATTGAGGAATCAGTTCATGTAGTGTTCGATGAACCTCACCATGATCCTACAGGAGTAGAAGACATTTCTCAGAACATCCAACAACTTTCCATCATAGATCCACCAACTCCTATCGAACCTGTCGTTGACCTAGAAATCAACCCCGCAGCTGTAAGAACCGACATAGATGAAGCCGATGCTGTACAAGCTGAAGCCGAAATTACAGCAACTCAAGATATAGTACGGGACCCCGAATTAGAACCGACAGAAGATTTGAGAGATCACCCGCAAGTGCTGATCATTGGAAACATTGATGCTGGTGTTTCTACCCGTAGGAGAATACAGAGTACACAAGGAAATGTACTATGTGCGCAGGAAGAACCCGATACTGAGATATCACCATTTCCTGAATAGAAATCTCAATCCGCGCTTAGAAGACTTAATATGTGCACTATTGCTGTATTCTTAGCTCTATGATAGGACCTCTCCATCTCCAGGACTATTATTTAAAAGATAATAATTTAAGGTTGTTAAATTATGGTGTTTACTTAGGTGTATTAATTATTAATCTCCATACCTGAGTCTATGTTAATTAACACATGGCCAAGAGGAAACAACTATTAATTTTTCTTGTCATAACATAAATTGACTAGATAGTAATATTAATGACATCAAAATCTACTGAAAAATGTGCGTCACACGATCGTAGCTTGCATGTGTCTATTTTTTGAGGTGTTGGTTGCTAGCATATATATTGTGTTTTGAGGTTTTCCAGTATATTTTTCTATGCATTATGTGATGAATGTTTTAAATTTTATATCTGATGTCTTTCAATCCACTTGTTGTAATTTTCAAAGGAAACAAACTTGATGGCATTACCTTTGCTGATTGGAAATGTAATCTTAATATTGTCCTGCCTGCTGTAAAACACAAGTTTGTTCTAACTGAGAAATGACCATTAGAATTAGATGCGGATTCGACACCTGATGAGGTGAAAGAATACCGCAAATGGAAGAAACCTGATGAGATGGCTCGCTGTTACATCTTGACTTCTTTAGAAAATATATTACAGCATCAGCATCAGAGTATGGACACAGCCGCGAAAATAATGAACAATCTCAGCGAGATGTTCGTCATCAGAACAGGGCGGCTAGGCAAAATGCTATGATGTCTTGATGACTGCCCAAATGCCTGAATGAACCACGTGGTTAGGGATCATATTCTAAACATGATTTCTCATATAAACTTGATATCTTAGAGGCTACTATCGATGTGGAAATGCAGGTCGATATCATCCTAGGCAGTTTACCTAGAAACTTTGAGCAGTTCTGCATAAATTACAACATGAATCGCAGGGAATATACTTTCATGGAATTGCTGACAGAGCTTCAAGATGTAGGACTCTTCAGTAGAGATGTTAAACGGGTCGAGGCCTGGTGGGATGGACCGTTTAACCCGCCAAAAAATTGGGTTAGGGCCGATATTTTCGAGCCCGTTTATATCCGGGCTTATTTGGCCTCGATCGGTTAACTCGCGGGCTTAACGGGCGGGCTTCCCGGGCTGGGGGGCTGGCCCGCGGTCCAGAACAAAAAAAATAGACACCATATTACTATATTTTACATATATATTAATGTATAATATATTTTTAATTTTAACTTATATTAATACTATATATAACATATATTAATATTAGATATATAATATATATTGTTACTTTATTTGTTAATAATATATATATATATATATACATACATAAAAGTATACTTTTTGTTAGTATATATTTATTATAGTATATTTGTTACTATATATAATATATTGGTACTGTTTTTTTATGACTTATAAAAAAGTAAAAAATAGACTTTTTAAATATTTCGCCCATTTAGCCCGAAGCCCGCTAGGGCTAGCCCGAAACCGTTAGGGCTAGCCCGTTTAAAATCTCTACTCTTCAGACAAGGGTATCTAGTTCTTCCGGAAACTGGTTTTTAACTTCTAAACCCAAGTGGGGGAAGAAGAAGAAACAAGTGGGCCAGAAGCAAGTAGTGACTCTCAAGGTAAAATACAAGGTTCCTCAGCCTTAAAGGACATTTTAAAGCGGACTGCCCTGCTCTTAAAAAATGTGTGTCTCGTGCACTAGTAGCCAAAACTTGTTTGGCAGCTTGTTCTACCACTTCATGGATAGTAGATTCAGGCTCCACTGATCATGTTTGCTTAGACTCACAGGGTTTTCAGGTAACCAAACAGCTTAGTGCGGGCAAGATCACCACCAACTGGGGCGATTATTCAAGGTTTATGGTTGTAGTAGTGGGAGTCGTGCAGTTGAAGATTAGTTATAAGATATTATCCAAAATAATGTACTATTGGTACCGGATTTTAGAATGAATTTAATTTCAAATTCAAAATTGAGTTGTGATGGTTATTTAGTTTTTTTTGATGGTGATGCTATTATTAGAAGAAATGGTGAATATGTTTGCAAAGGTATCTATACTGATGGACTATATGTCAGTCTAAACCTAAAAAGAGAAAAGAACCTTCCACTATAAACCAAACATATATGTCGCATTTACGATTGGGTCATGTAGACCATAGAAGGACTCAGAGATTGGTAAATCATGGACCATTGGATGACCTCCAAGATGAGACATTTGCAATTTGTGAATCCTCTCTCGAAGGTAAGATGACAAAAGGGGTCTTTAAGACCAAGGGAAGCCATGCTCAGAATGTGTTGGAATTGGTTCATACGGATGTATGTGGTCCAATGAATATCCAAGCTAGGGGTGGTTTCGAATACTTCATCACGTTTATAGATGATTATTCGAGATATGGATACATTTATTTGATGCGACGTCAGTCTGATGCCTTTGACAAGTTCAGAGACTTCAAGGCTGAAATGGAGAAGCGTCATGGGAAGAGTATCAAGTCACTACGATCTGATCGTGGTGGCGAATACCTTATTGGAGAGGTACGAGTGTGTGTAGGATACCTAAGGAAATGGCTAGATCAGTGATGAGTTACTCAGATTTACCTATTTCGTTCTGGGGGTACGCCTTGGAAACAGCAGCGTACATACTAAACCTGGTGCATTCGAATAAGTTACAAAAGCACCCACACATCTGTGGAGTGGGTGGAAGCCCAGTCAATGACATGTTCAAATTTGGGGTACTCCAGCATATGTGCTGAATAAGGATGCTGATAAGTTGGCATCTCGTATATAGGTATGAGTGTTTGTAGGATACCTAAGAAAATGAAGGGTGGCTTGTTCTATAGTCTCTAGGAACAGAAGGTCATTGTTAGCATCAATGTCCGATTCCTGGAAGAGGATTATGTGATTAGTCACAAGACCATGAGCGAAATAATTCTGGAAGAATTTAGGGGCGAGACCCCGTCTATACCAATTGTGCAAGCACCAACTAACACCACACCATGTATCCATTTTGAGACTTTTACACCCACCAAGTCAGGATTTGCCTCGTCATAATGGGAGGGTTGTTCATCAACCGGAATAATTCATAGGCATGGGGAAGTCTTTGTACTCAGTCCCAGGTAAAGATGAATCAGGTCCCTGAACTTATAAGGATGCAATCCAAGATAAAGATGCTGACTCCTAAAAAGTAGCAATGGAATTAGAATGGGATCTATGGATTCCAATCAAGTGTGGGAGCTAGTAGAACTACCTGATGGGGTACAAGACATTGTGAGTAATTGGGTCTATAAGAGAAATAAAGGAGGTGACGGGAAGGATGAAACATTCAAAGCGAGGCTTGTAGCGAAAGTTATACTCAGAAGGAGGGCATCGATTACGATGAAACCTTTTCACGGTAGCCATGCTTAATTCAATGTGAATTATTTTTGCTATAGTTGTGCATATAGATCAGGAGATCTGGAAAATGTATGTCAAGACTGCATTCTTGAATGGCACATGTTCCAACCAGAGGTATTCATTGCTGAAGGAGAAGAGCACTTAGTGTGCAAGCCTAGAAGATCAAGTTCTGGACTGAAGCAAGCATATAGATCCTGGAACACTCGATTTGACGAGGTTGTGGAGTCATATAGATTGGTCAAATATCCGAGTGAAAGTTGTGATGGAAACGTGTTGGTGTTTCTTGTATTGTACGTAGATGATATCCTTGTGACTGGAAAAACCGTGAAGGAGTTGTCGGACGTACGGGTATGATTATCTGAGCAGTTTGATATGAAGGATTTGGGAGAAGTAGGACACATTGTTGGGATTAGGATCTTTCGTGATCGGAAGAAAAGGATGTTGTTGCCTATCTCAGGCATCCTATATAGATACAGTGCTAAAGCGATTTAGCACGGAGAATTCCAAGTAAGGTTTTCTACCTTACAGACATAGAATTCAACTATATAAGGATTGTGTCCCAAGACATAAAAGGAGATAGAGGACATGAAGCTGATCCCTTATGCGTCAACTGTGGGAAGCCTCATGTATGTTATGCTTTGCTCTAGAACAGATATCTGTCATGCTGTAGGCATAGCTGCTAGATATCAGTCGAACCCAGGACTAGGACATTGGATTGCTGTCAAGCACATAGTCAAGTACCTGAGAAGGACTAGGGAGTATATGCTAGTATATCAATCAGATGACCTGTGTCCAGTGGGTTATATTACTTAAATTTTTCGTCAGACAAAGAAAAGTACAAGTCTACTTCAGGTTATGTGTTTACTCTGGGAGGCAGAGCCATTAGATGGAGGAGTGTGAAGAAGAAATGCATCTCGGACTCTACCACGGAAACCGAGTATATGGCAGCCTCTGAGGCAGCAAAAGAGGCGGTATGGCTCAAGTACTTCCTACAGGACTTAGATGTGAGAATTTGCCAAAGGGTATTACACTTTACTGTGATAATACTGAAGTAGTCGCAAATTCGAGGGAACCACGAGCCCATAAGGCAAGTAAACTTATCAACTGCAAGTACCATAGCATACAATATTTCGTAAAGGAAGCAGACATAATTGTAGTCAGTGTTGCATCGAAAGATAATCTTGCTGATCCTTTCACGAAAGGCTTACCCTCAAAAGATTTTGGAGTGCATGCGGAGGGGACGGTATTATGGTGTATGGCAGCATTGCTCTGAACATAAGTGGAGATAGACTGTGTAATAAGTAGTATACTTAAAAGAATGCTTTGAGTATAAGTGGAAGAATATTAGGGTTGTATACTGAAAATCATACTTTATGCTCGTATTACATTATATCTAACTACCTACCTATGAGAATATTAATTATATTTTATCACATATTTTGCATATTTGTTCACATTATGATTATGCAAATGTATTGTCTGCTTATTTTATATTGTAGATAATGTGGTGTGTTGGTGTCACAAGAAAGATCACATTATCGGTGCCTTATAAATTAATATAATAGTTCACAACCTGTATAATTACTAAGTAAATTATATGAAAGGTTGTAATGTATGCTTGAGATTAGTTGGTCTTGACTATTAGCATGCATTAGCGTATTTGCATACGTTGAACTGGATCGCAGTGAGATAGTGTCTTATGTATTGACTGTAAGAAGAATGTAAATCTCGAATAATTGGTCTTTATAATAATTATTGCTTTGATTTACCATGGGTGGGAGTCACAGCGATTGACTCAATATGCTTCGTATCTTGGGCAATAATATTATTTATATGACAGTTATTATTATAAAAAGAAATCCGTCCCGACTCGTGCTGGTTGATGATGTCCCATTGAGGATCTCGATAATGATTATTACATTAAAACCTGTAGGTGGATTAAATTTCGATATAATAATACAGTTCGAGTGGTATTACTCTTGGATAAGCAATTAATTAATTAAAGCTGCCAGTAGATTAAATTAATGTACGTTCGGTATCTTAAACATGGAAAATAATATATGTAAATAAGGAGCCCGGTTTTATAAATTTATATTTGGATTGGAAGTGCAATATTAATTCTTTAGTGGATTGAATTGATATTAGTAAACTCAACCATATTAGGAAGGGCTTAATATGGAAGGTTGGGTTATACTAGAAGTCCTAACCGTAATCCTCCTTAAGATCCATTGAGTAGCCCAAAGCCTATAAATAGGACACTACAAGGAGGGTTCGCCCGTGACATTAATTATGTGAGGGAGATTTTGGTTTTTTCATCCTGTGTTTAATTGTAGATCTTGATTTGTGTCTTTGATTCTAAAATCTAGATAACACATCAATTTTCTAAGAGTGATCAAATATTCCTAGAAAATAAGGAAGACAACTCGATAGCCTCTTATGAAAGTTGTGGCCGATCCAAGTTGAAGTTCGAGAAATATTCCGTATCTCATTTCCCATACAACGTCCGGATTAAGGCGGGATATACTCTTGAAGATTTTGAGGAAGAAATCAAAGTAGCAACCACTTCGCTTCAAGAGGTAAATATCGTATGATCTCTTGATCTTGATTAGGATATTTAGTTTACCAACAACATTAGTTAATAAATAATAAATTATATTTAAATTGCTTATTAGTCTTAGTAATTAATTAATTAGCATACCTAAATAGATTTTGTGCTCGTGGATGCGTGAAACGCTTTATTCAAAATTTTCAAACTTCACTTCTACTGCGTTTTATTTCCAACACAAATGTGCAGGTCTTCAGAAGCAGTAGAGAGCTGAAGAATGGGGAAGTAGATCTAAGAGTCGGGAATAGAGCAAGAGTCGTTGCACTAGCCGTTGGAACTTATGATATTTTTACCCAATGGACTTTTATTAGTTTTGAACAATTGCTATTATGTTGCTACTGTTGGCCACAGAGTATATAGTAAACATCTTAGAAAGGGAGGATACAATAGGCTGTATGTTTTTCGAAGTTATTTGTGTAGTGGAAGACTAATATTGAGTTGTTGTAAATACAGCAATTAGGTACTCTCCTGTTTGCTTGATGCTTATAGGGTTTTCACAATGTATACTTTAAATCACAGTTATAAATGAAAACAGTAAGGACGGAATGTAACTTACACACAGATATAAGTGGTTCGAGGTAAACCCCTCTACGTCCACTAGTCATCCACACAGGAGTAAAATGTTTATTAAAATCACTATGTACACAAAGTTGCCAGAGCACCTGAAGAAGCTACAGAATGAGAAAGTGTTGAGTATCATGTCCATTCATTCCGACATAGGCTCTGAATTCACAAATCCCTTCATAGAGCAATATTGTACGGACAATGGAATACAACACGAATACTGAATAGCCCGAACTCCTCAACAAATGGCGTTGCCGAGCGAAAGAACAGGACGCTAAAAGAAGCAACAAGGACCATGCTAGCCACAAGCAAATGCCGCATCGATTCTGGGGAGAAGCAACAAATACAGCATGCTACACACAAAACCGCTGTATCATCAACAAGCATCACAACAAAACAACATATGCGGTATGGAATAATAAAACTCCAATGGTTGCACACTTTCATATTTTTTGTTGCAGGTGTTACATTCTAAATAATGGGAAGGATCAACTCAAAACCTTCAACGAAAATTCGGATGAAGGTATATTCCTAGGATGCTCCTCTGTCAGCAAAGCTTTCAGGATATTTAACAAGAGGAAGCTGACAATAGAGGAATCCGTCCATGTAGTATTTGATGAACCTTATTGTCACCCTACAGGAGTAGAAGACATAACTCTGAACATCCAAACACTTTCCATTGATGATCCCTAAACTCCAATAGAACCTGTCGTGGACCTAGAAATCTATCTCGACGCTGTAATATCCGAGGTATTTGAAGCTAATGCTGTACAAGCTGAAGCCGAGACCCAGCACCACAAGATATAGCACGGGATGCCGACTTAGAACCTGACAGGAGATGGCTGAGAGATCACCCCCAAGAGTTGATCATAGGAGATACCGATGCTGGTGTAACCACTCGTAGGAAAATACAGAGTACACAAGGAACTTTACTCTATGCACAGGAATAAACAAATTCTGAAAAGTCTCAATTTCCTATATGGAAATCTCAATCCGAACATAGGAGACTAGCTATGTGTACTCTAGCTGTATTCTTAGCCTAGTCCGAACCTATTTCGACTACTGAAGCTCTGAATAATTCCAACTGGATCACTTCTATGGAAGAAGAACGGGATGGTTTCGAAAGAAACAATGTATGGTATCTAGTACCCACACTAGATTATCAAGTTGTAATTGGAAGTAAATGGGTATTTGGAACAAAAATGATGAAAATGGACTTGTCATGAGAAACAAATCCCGACTAATCGCTCAAGGTTACGGACAGGAATAAGGCATAGAATACGATGAAACTTTTGCCCTTGTGGACAGACTAGAATCCAGCAGGATATTCCTAGCATTTTCCGCCCACAAGAATTTTATAGTCTATCAAATGGACGTTAAGAGTGCATTCTTGAAGGGATATCTCGCCGAAGAAGTCTATGTTGAACATCCACCAGGGTTTGTCAACACTGACAGCAGAGACCTAGTATACAGCTACGGAAAGCACTTTATGGACTTAAGCAAGTGCCTAGAGCCTGGTATGAAACCTTGTCCCTGTACCTAATCAACAATGGATTTGAGAAAGGTGCAGCAGACAAGACACTCTTTAAGATACATGAAGGTGACAATCTTTTAATGCTAAAATATATGTCGATGATATTATATTTAGTTCAACTAACCTTGATCTATGTCAAAGGTTCTCTCATATCATGCAAAGTAAATTTTAAATGAGTATGATGGGAGAACTTAGCTATTTTCTAGTATTGCACGTTAAGCAATTACCTACAGGCATATTCATCTATCAGGAAAAGTACAAAAAGGAGCTGCTCAACAAATTCGGTATGAAAAACTCAAAATCCTCGTCAACTTCCATGAGCACTTCCACACAAATTAGTGCTGGCGAAGCTGGAAAGCCGGTTGATCAATCACTCTATAAGAAGGTAATAGGCTCACTCCTGTACCTAACAGCTAGCAGGCTCGTTATCTAGTTTGCTGTAGGAGCATGTGCTCGGTATCAAGTAGCACCTAAAGAGTCACATTTCACCACAACCAAACGAATCCTTAAGTACGTTAAAGGAACAACCGATGTAGAATTGTGGTATTCTAAGGAAGGAGGATTCGATTTGGTACGCCAGATCGAATCGGATCTCGGAGACTGTAAGTTGGATAGGAAGAGTACATGCACCACTTGTCACTTCCTTGGACCTAGACTTATGTCATGGTTTAGTAAGAAGCAATATTATGCCGCTGGAAGTTGCTGCAGGCAGATTCCCTGGATGCAACAACAGTTGCAAGATTATGGAATCAGCGCCAGAGAGACTCCAATCATGTGCGATAGCACGAGTGCAATTGCAATCACGCACAACCCTATATAGCAATCGTGAACTAAGCATATTGATATGAAGCATCATTTCATCAGGAATCATGTTGAAAATAAAGATGTTCGGATCGAGAAGATTCATATAGATATACAATTACCTGACATATTTACAAAACCTCTCAGCACAACCAGATTCTGCATGCTTCGCCAGGAATTGGGAATGTTACAGCCAGACTCCCTGTAAGTTTTTATATTTTACTCATCTATTGAGGGGGAATGCTGTAAGACCCAAGAATACAGTGTCCACTTCAATTAACTGTACACTCAGAACAAGTGACATTACTGTGAAGAAGAAGGCATAAAACCTTCCTACAAGTGACGTGTGCATTAATTAAGGAAGAATACAGTACGACCCATGAATACAGTATTAATCCAATATTGATGTAAGAATTGAATCCTGTATGTACCTTTTAAGGGGGAACACTATATTTTCATGGATACAGCACATACACTGTAGGATATCAATCAATATTATAATCTTATATCACTCATACACTTTCTCACAAGAAACCATTTTAAGTCCACGTGCTCTGTCTGAATTTAAAACATCTTATCCTTTAATAGTTTTAAAGACACTTGGACTTTACTACCTCAATACCGCGATTTCAAAATTCAAACCACCGTTTTGTGCAATAGTGGAAGACGAACTGTGTTATAAGTGGGACCGCTTATTATTTCAAAACTGACGGATTAGACGTACAAGGTACATCTGAATCCATCATGTACGTTCTTTCAAAAGACGGTTCCCATCCCTTAAATTAGACCGTTCACTGTCAACCTAGTCTTCCCTGCACCCTATAAAAGGATAGTACATTGCTCTCACAAACTCTTTATGCTTTCTGCAATATTAAATGAGTCTACAGCAATCTGTCTACATATCCTCTACATTCCTTTGCATAATTTCCTATTTCCACACCTCTTTTTCTAGAAAATGTCTACCTCAGTGACCTCTTCAATCTCTCTGAAGGAGAAGGAAATCATCATTGATGGTCGCATCTTCACTAAATCCATTTTAATGGAGAGGATTGCCTTTGAATGTGAATACGAAATTAGAATGGATTTGGTTGTTGCTAGAGTGAAGCAACAAGGTCTGTACCGTCTGGGAAGTCATCACGCTGACAAATACGACGAACAGATAGTGGAGAAATTCTATCTGGATGCTACGTTTAAATATTCATTGTAAAGGAAAGGCTCTGAAATCACTGACATAATTAGGACTATGCAAGGGATTAATATCCCTGTGAACAAATATATCCTGGACAAGATCTACAAGCTGCCCTCTGACAGGCTGAAGATGGAAGAACTGGAGACCTTCGGATCTGAAAGCCTGTTGTATGCCTACTGGAAGCTGTTTACTGACACCTCCTTGGCCACCAATGTTCATCCTTCTTGCCACAAGAAGAATTTCACTGTTCCATATGTCTACCTTCATGATTTTTGCTGTTGAGTAGTTGAAAACAGAACTGGTGCTTTCGATATGTGCACCAACTTAAGGTACATAATGATTGTCGCCATCATGTCTGGTGATAAAGTTAACTAGTGCCAAATCCTCCTGAAACGCATTCCGGAAGAGGCATCTAAGCCAGAATCTGCCACGAAATCATTTGGCGTGATTCTAAACCACATCCTCACTCGATGCGGAGTAAAGCAGTCCGCAGACGCCAATAAAACTGGGACATGGAAATTTATCGGTGGAATCAGACCCACTGTATACAACAAAATGCCCATTATTGCAGGCACAACCCCTAAAGAATGCCAACCTCGAGTGACCCAGGGATGTCACTCGGAAGAGCTCGAGTGATGGGAAGAAAAGAAAAGGAAGTATTCCTAACAGCAGCTCCCCCAAAGTTGTCAAGAAAAAAAGAAAGAAGACGGAGAAATCTTCTAAGGCCGATCCTACGGTGACTACAGCGGTCACAGTAGAAGTCCCATCGACCACTCCAATCGCTGAATCTATCCCACAGGGCGCAACCCCTATGGAAGAAACTATTGTTGCTCGTATAGTAGATACCGAGCCAGTGGCTGCTATGACGGAAGGACAACTGTTTGCCAAGTTAGAAGGATCTGGCAAATCGGCTGCCTCTTTCGAGCTGAAAGCCGCAACTCCCAACAGGGCACCCACCCCTGTCAGGGATCCCTCTCCCCAATAGGCTCACACACCTGCTGAAGATACCAACCAGACAATAGAGCCATATGTTGTTTGGAGTCCCACCCCGACAGATATCATCAGTAACACTCTCCTTCAAGTCCATAAAGAGAAAGCCTTTGAGCACTTCAAAATTTGGAAATCCCACAGGATCGCCCCCTATGACAGCCTGTACAACTGGGAGGACTGGAAGGAAGAGGAGTTATTTGCTCTGGTCACGGACACCCAGAACGTTGAGGTCTTGATCAGATGGGAAGATTATTTTTTCCTTGAGCTTATCAAAAACTATTTCATGGCAAAAGAGAATGCCCGACTCAAAGGGAAGTCACAATCCAGTGACAAGGATCCATCACCAAGTCACCACTCCAACCCGGACTACGATGACGACGACGAGGTCTTACAGGCAGGCCTTTGGATAAGCCGAGAAGAGGCTTTGGAAGGAGAATTTGCGAACATCCAGGCCCAATAGGGCCAAGGGACATCCAATGAACAACATCGGTCTCCACCCCGCAACAGGAAGAAGTAGCCCCTAAAAACCGGAAACAGGAGGAATCAGTCCCTCCTGTCATCAATGAAGAGCCCGCTACTTCTCCCCTACAGGAAGCTCATCCTGTACCAAAAGAATCTGTCAAGACGACAGAGGAAGAAGACGCCGCCACTCGCGCCGTCTGCCAAGAGGAATCAATCCCTCTTCCAGAACATGCGGAAGCTGAGAGTCGGCAAGAGGAATCAATCCCTCGTGTAATTCTGACTACTGAAACCCAACAGAGGCAGGATGAATCAGTCCATTCGGTCTCCTAGACAGCCCCTGCAGCTCAACCTACAGAAGTTCCTGCTTCTGAACAAGTTGAATCTACTATCTCTACAGCTTCCCACTGTGAATTTGATGACGGTTTCCTTCCTGGTGACAAGCCATGCAAGCCACATCACAATGTGATTCTCAAACAACTCGGAGAACCATCTGAATCAAAGATTGGGCGCTCAGGCTTTCCACGCACAGAGGCACGAATTGAGCAACTCCAAGCCATCGGTCGCCATGTAGTCCTGCAGTATGCCGTCAAGGCCCTCTATGACGTCGATAATGAATTAGAGTGGATGCACGAAACAGCTCAGGACGAGCTCCTAAAGCTGAAAAGGGCCATCAATGATGTGGAAGAGGCTTTTCGACTCATACCAACAACATTATGGCAAGCCCTGAATCAACTCAAGCAGCATTAGGAACGGATCCTGAAGAAAGAGCAAGAGAAGCTTCATGTCGCTGAAGCCAATACTGTTGCCGCCCGTGAATAGACCAGCTCAAAACTTACTAACCACGATCATAAGATCGACGATCTTACAGTGTTGTGGGGCTGGTCGATAGTGTCAATGATCTGGAGACCCAACAGGCCGAATCTATGAAACTCCTTGGGGATATTCATGGCAAAGTCTCCGCTCTTGATGATGCCAAATAGGGGGAAGAGTCTAGAGAGGCTGCCAGAAAGTAGAGGTTGGAGAGAGAGAGAGAGAAATGGTAGTTGTATTAGAGGAAAGCGTCGCTACAGCTATCGGACGACCACCAGGACCCGGGCCAGGTAAAGGAGCAAAAGAATACAGGGTAACTGGTTCTCGACCTGAGTTCCTGGATCCCAATTTCCCATGGAAGAGTACAATACAAAAGTCTGCCGAGATACTGCTCCCAACTGATCGACAGCCTACATTAGCTGAATTGCGGTTGGCCCGTTTTTTCTCAAAAAGCTGTTAGGATGATGTGAGAGTTTCTTCTCATCCCGCTCCTCTCGAATAAAATAAAAGGATCCAATTTATAAAAATAGTTTTTCTAATGTTTTAATAACTTTTTGGACAGCTTTTCACATTTAAATTTAGTATTCGATATTCTAATACCCTGCTTGGTCCATGCGGAAATCTTGTTCCAAACTCTGGAAAAACAACAAACTGCTGAGATACTTTTGTATGCTCATCAGGGAGTCCGCCATTTTCAATAAATTCAAAACACTAGATGCCGCAAATGAGTTCTCGAGGCCACTGGCAGAAGGAAAGCTTCCCTTACAGCTAAACATGAAGTCTAAACACCAGAAGGGTGGTCGAGTAACCTAGGGGTGTGCAAAAAAACCGATTAAACCGAAAAACCGCACCGCACCGTAAATACCGTACCGAAAAAACCGATAAACCGCTTAAACCGACATACATGGTTTTTATTTTTTATAAAACCGAAACTTCGGTAACGGTACGGTATTTGACTTAAATACCGGGAAAAAAACCCGTACCGTACCGTTATTTATATTAAATATTTTTATGATAATATATCATATATAGTAGTTACAAACTCAAATGAATATAGAAGTATAAAAAATTTATTGAAGTTCAAGACACTTGTTTGTCTTTTTTTTATTTTTTTTATTTTTATCCTCCAAAATAGTTGGATGAAAACTTGAACATTAAATTAGTTACTATCTTAAGGTTTGTGTGATTTTTTTGATTTAGCTATTAATTTTGGATCAGCTATTTATGGTACCTTGCTGAATTAATTTATTTGAGTATTTTTGTATTATTAATGCTATCAAGTATCAAGTAGAAAAACTGAAAAAATACCATACCGATATAAACCAAACCGAAATACCGAACTACCAAACTGGAAAAAACCGTATGTATATGGTATTAAATCATAATAAACCGAATATATTTGGTACGGTATCGATTTTACCCTAAAACCGTACCATACCATACCATGCACACCCCTAGAGTAACCCATCCTGAAGATTGGATTCTGTCCTACAATGTCTCCCATGAAGGACAAAACATCTACAGGGACCGAGACAGAGACTCTTTAATCAACTGGTGGAGAGGAACTGATCATGATCCCTCTCGAAAGACTTGGAAAAATTCTCATTATAGGGACTAGCTTCTGTTAGTTGTATTTTGTACTTTATCCTACTGTATGCTCTTCGATGCAGTATTTATCTTTCAAAGCCCTGTAAATTTTCTATCATCAATAAAATTTTGATTTCTTGAGTGATTACAGCTAGTAATCTTCTTTTGCTGTTTTACTGTTTTGATTACGATGAAGTATTGATATATTCAACAAGTACAAACTTGTTATTCCACAAGCTGTAAGAACTTGTTTGCGAACAGTTCGTCGATTAAGTTGTATTCAGTCTAGATTACATTCTGTAAGATTGTCCTGCTCACCGATCATAAGTTAAGTTGTAATACAGTTAGTCATCTAGGATTTTTATTTTAGAACATGCCTGCGAGCAGTTCAAATTTTTAGAGTAAGTCATGAAGATCAGATCTTTTGAACAGAAGACTTGAAGATAGTCTATCCATATCAAGAAGGAAGTTTTGGCATTATCAAAAAGGAGAAAATTATTGGGATAAATACAGCCTGTTTTGATAATCGCCACCATACAGCATGAAGTCTTCAAAGTTAGCATTTCGCTACATAAGAAAGTTATTTGGAAACTCCATACAGCCTATCCATACAGCAATAGATCTCCTACAGAGTTCGATCATACAGTGCCTACATCACTATACAGTAGAAGTGAAGAGAGTTGGATACATCAATCTAGCTGTAGGAGTTTTACTTAGGAAAAATAAAATACATCCAACGGGAAGCAGCATTTAATGCTGATAGGACAACAATTAATGCGGACGAAAGAGACAACAGTCTGAACGCACTGAAGAGCATTTAATGCAAAGTCAAAAAGAATGTGTGACCATTAAATGCGAATCGCCTTTAATTCAAACATTTTGCGGCGGTCAATCAGAACTGTCTAAATCTCACCAACCGTCCAACGACTACATTTATAGCGGATCTATTTCCAAGGTTATAAATAGCCCCAAGCAGAGGACATCAGAGACCACAACAGGAACAACGAATTATCTCGCGCATTACATCTGACAATCAGCTCTGACAATCAGAATATCAAGTTAAGAAAGAGCAGTATATTTCCTGAGCATACAACATTATCAAAGTGAAGAAATATATAGTCCTAAACGCAAACAACACTGTTGGAAATAAAACGCAGCGGAAGCGAAGTTGGTAAAAAAATTGATTAAAGCGTTTTACTCATGCACGAGCATAAAATCTATTTAGGCATACTAATTAATTAACTACTAAGATTAATAAGCAATATAAATATTATTTATAATTTATTAAATAAATATGTTGGTAAATTGAGTATCTTAATCTAGATCAAAGATCATAGGATATTACCTTTGAAGCATAGTGGTTGCTTTTCTTCTTGAACCTTTAGATCTTCTAGAGTATGATCCACCTTAATCCGGACGTTGTGTGGGCAACGAGCTACCGAATCTTGCTTGGACAAATATAGATTGGCCGAAATCTATTTCTCACAACTCTCGATTTTCTTTTCTTCAAGTAATTTTGATATGTAGCAAGAATTAAAGTGTTATCTCAATTGTAGAATCAAAGACACAAGTCAAGATCCACAATTAAACATTAAGAAGAAAAAATCGAAATACCTTGTGTATAGTGAAGTCAATTCGGTTGAACCCACATATGTCCCTATTTATAGGCTTTTGGACTACTCTAGGATCTTTAGGAGGATTAGGGTTAAGACTCCTAGTGCAACTCAACTTTCCATATTAATCCATTTCCTAATATGGTTGAGTTCACTAATATCAACTCAGTCCACTAAAGAGTTAATATTGCACTTCCTACCCAAATCTCAATTTGCGAAATTGGGCTCCTTATTTAAATATATATTTTTTGTGTTTAATATATCGAATGTCCATTAATTAATTTTGAGATATTGACCGCTTTAATTAATTAATATCTTATCCAAGAGTAGCACCACTCGAACCTTATTATTATATCGAAATTAAATCCACCTGCAGGGTATTATCGAGCTCCTCAAGGGAACATCATCAACCCGCACGAGTCGGAACACGATTTCTAGTAATAATAATGATTGTCATATGAATTATATTATTGCCCAAGATACGAAGCTTATTGAGTCAATCATTTTGACTCTCAGCCATGATAGATCAAAGCAATAAATATTATAAATACACAATTAAATATTACATACTTAGAATTAAGAAATAATAATTATCGGAGATTTACGTTCTTCTTACAGTCAGTACAGAAGACACTATCTCACTTTGATCCTGTTCAACGTATGCAAATACGCTAATGCATACTAATATTCAAGACCAACTAATCTCAAGCATACACTACAACCTTTCATATAATGTGTCTAATAATTATATAGGTTGTGAACTATTATATTATTTTATAAGGCACCGATAATGTGATCTTCCGTGTGACACCAACACAACACATTATCTATAATATAAAATAATTATACATTTCATTTGCATAACCATAACGTGAATAAATATGCAAAATATCTGATTAAATGTAATTAATATTCTCATAGATAGTTACAGGAAAATAAGGTAATACAAGCATAAAGTATGCTTTGTAGTCTATAACCCCAACAATCTCCCACTTATACTCAATGCATGCTTCTAACTATACTCACTACAAAAAAAACAGTTTTTACCGACGCCATTTACCGACGCCAGCACCGCCGTTGTTAAACTTATAATTTACCGACGCCATTTACCGACGCCCGTACCGCCGTTGTTAAACTTATAATTTACCGACGCCATTTACCGACGCCCGATTTACCGACGCCATTGCCGACGACCGGTTCACAGACTTATTTTTTTACAATTACCGACGCCATTTTGGCGTTGGTAATTTTTTTTTTTTTTTTAAATTTACCGACGCCGTTTACGCCATTACCGACGCCATTTACCGACGCCATTACCGACGCCATTTTGGCGTTGGTAAATTTTTTTTTTTTTTAATTTACCGACGCCGTTTACGCCATTACCGACGCCATTTCGGCGTCGGTAATTTTTTAACACAATCCCACATCGAAAAAACATCAATGTTTTTGGTGGTTTATAAACCAAAATCCTTCTCAACCATTTGAAATTGAATGGAGCCCGAACCTGATCCGCCCGGACCCGCACCCGACCCGCCCGGACCCCGACCTGGACCTGACCGAACCCACCCGCCTGAGCCCGGACCTAACCCGCCTGAGCCCCGCCTGAGTCCTGAATGGCGTCGGTAATGGCGTCGGTAAATGGCGTCGGTAAAAACAGAAAATGGCGTCGGTAAAAAATTACCGTCGAGCGTTTTTCCAACGGCGGGTTGCCGTCGGTAATGGCGTCGGTAAATTTTTTACCAACGCCATTTTCTGTTTTACCAACGCCATTTTGGCGTCGGTAAAAACTGTTTTTTTTGTAGTGACTATTCGATTACATAATCTCTCATGTCTCCCACTTATACTCAAAGCAATGCTGCCATACACCGTTGTCTCATTCCTTCCACATGCCTTTCAAAAATTTTTGAAGGTAGGCCTTTTGTGAAAGGATCAGCAAGATTATCTTCCGATGCAACCCTGGCTACAACTACGTATCCTTCCTTTACGAAGTGTCGTATGATGTGGTACTTGCGGTTGATATGTTTACTTGCCTTATAGGCTCGTGGTTCCCTCAAATTTACGACTGCACCGGTATTATCACAATACAGTATACCATACTTTGGCAAAACGGGAATCACATCTAAGTCCTGCAGGAAGTACTTGAGCCATACCGCCTCCTTGGCTATCTCAAAGGCTGCCACGTACTCGGCTTCCATAGTAGAGTGCGAGATGCATTTTCGCATCACACTCCTCCCACTAATGGCTCCACCTCCCTGGCTCAACACATAACCTGAAGTAGACTTGGACTTTTCTTTATATGAAGAAAAATCTGAGTTGGTATAACCCATTGGACATAGGTCGTCGGATTGATATACTAGCATATACTCCCTAGTCCTTCTCAGATACTTGAGTATGTGCTTGACAGCAATCCAGTGTCCTAGTCCTGGGTTCGACTGATATCTAGTATCCATGCCTACGGCATGACAGATATCTGGTCTAGTGCAAAACATAGCATACATGAGGCTTCCCACAGCTGATGGATAAGGGATCAGCTTCATGTCATCTATCTCCTTTTGTGTCTTGGGCACATATCCTTGGATAGTTGAATTCCATGTCTGTAAGGTAGAAAACCTTTCTTAGAATTCTCCATGCTAAACCGCTTTAGCATTGTATCAATATAGGATGCCTAATATAAGCATAACATCCTTTTATTCCGATCACGAAAGATCCTGATTCCAAGGATGTGTCCTGCTTCTCCCAAATCCTTCATAACGAATTGCTCAGATAGCCATACCCGTATGCCTGACAATTCCTTCACGTCATTTCCAATTAGAAGGATATCATTTACATACAGTACAAGAAATACCAACACATTTCCATCATATTTCTTATACACACAACTCTTACTCGGACATTGGACGAACCCATATACCTGGACTACCTCGTCAAGTCAAGTGTTCCAAGATCTAGATGCTTGATTAAGTCCATAAATAGATCTCTTAAGCTTGCACACTAAGTGCTCCTCTCGTTCAGCAATGAATCCCTCTCGTTGGCACAAGTAGATTTCCTTGTCTAGACTTCCATTTAAGAATGCATTCTTGACATCCATTTTCCAAATCTCCAGATCCAAATGCAAAGCAATAGCTAAGAGAATCCGGATTGACTTAAGAATGGCTACCGGCGAAAAGGTTTCATCATAATTGATACCCTATTTCTGAGTGTAACCTTTCGCAACAAGCCTTGCTTTGAAGGTTTCTACCTTCCCGTCACCTCCTTTCTTTTGCTTGTAGACCCACTTACTCCCAATGTCTTGTACACCATCAGGTAGTTCTACTAGCTCCCACACTTGATTGGAATCCATAGATCCCATTTCTGATTCTATTGCTACTTGCCACGAGTAGGCATCTTTATCTTGGATTGCCTCCTTGTAGGTCAAGGGATCTGATTCATCTTCGCCTGGGATTGAGTCTGAATACTGTCCCGACCAATTAATCGTTTCGATTGACGAACAACCCTACCGCTACGATGAGGCAAATCATGAGTTGGTGTGAAAGATTCAAATCGATACGTGGTGAAGTGTTAGTCGGCGCTTGTACGATTGGTATAGATAGAGTCTCGCCCTTCAACTCTTCCAGAATTATTTCACTCATGGGCTTGGGACTAATCATATAGTCCTCTTCAAGGAATCAGGCATCGGTGCTAACAATGGCATTCTAATCCTGAGGATTGTAGAACAAGCCACCCGTCGTTCCCTTAGGATATCCTACGAACACTCGTACTTCTGTACGAGATGCCAGGTTATCATCTTCCTTATTCAGCACTTGTGCTGGAGTACCCCAAATCTGAACGTGTTCGAGACTGGGGTTTTGCCCACTCCACAATTATGTGGGTGTTTTGGGACTGGTTTCAAAGGCACCATGTTTAGAATGTATGCCGCAGTTTCTAAGGCGTATCCTCAAAACAAAATAGGTAAATCCAAACAACTCATCATTGATCTAAGCATTTCTAAAATAGTTCTGTTCCTTCTCCCAGCAACACCATTTTGTTGTGGAGTTCCCGCCGTAGTGATTTGGGACGAAATTCCCTCATTTGCCAAGAAATCCAAAAACTCTCCACTAAGGTATTCGCCACCACGATCAGATCTTAGTGACTTGATATTTTCCCATGACGCTTCTCCATTTCAGCCATGAAGTCTCTAAATTTGTCAAAGGCTTCAGACTTATATTGCATCAAATAGATGTATCCATATCTCGAATAATCATCTATAAATGTGATGAAGTATTTGAAACCACCCATAGCCTGGATATGCATTGGGACACATATATCCGTATGAACCAATTCCAACACATTCTGAGCACGGATTCCCTTGGTCTTAAAGACCCTTTTTGTCATCTTACCTTCTAGACAGGATTCACAAATTAGAAATTACTCAATTTGGAGGTCATCCAATAGGCCATCATCTACCAATCTTTGAATCCTCCTAAGGTTTACATGACCTAACCGTAAATGCCACAGATATATTTGGTTTATGCTCAAAGGTTCTTTTCTCTTTTTAGGTTTAGACAAAGATTTAAGCGATTTATGTTTATACATGGTAGTTTGTGCAATATCAATGACATATAGTCCATCAGTAAAAATACCTTTGCAAAATATATTCACCATTTCTTCTTCTAATAATAGCATCATCATAAAAAAAAACTGAATAACCATCACATTTTAGTTTAGAGATCGAAATTAAATTCATTCTAAAATTTGGTATTAATAATACATTATTGAGAACTAATATTTTGTCATTAATATTCAACTGCACGACTCCCACTGCAATAGCCATAAGCCTGGAATAATAGCCCCAGTTGATGGTTATATCACCTGCACTAAGCTGCTTGGTTACCTGAAAACCACGCGAGTCAAAGCAAACATGATCAATGGAGCCTGAATCAACTATCCACGAAGTGGAAGAACAAGCTGCCAAACATGTTTTGACTACTAGTGCATGAGACATACCTTTCTTAAGAGCAGGGTAGTCTGCTTTAAAATGTCCTTTTGACCGCACTTGTAGCACTTTCCCTTTAGCTTTTTGTTCGCCTTAGGATGATGAGCCTTGCTTTTTACCTTGAGAGTTGCCACTTGCTTTCAATCCACTTGTTGTAATTGTCAAAGAAAACAAACTAGATGGTACTAACTTTGCTGATTGGAAACGTAATCTTAATATTGTCCTGACTGCTGAGGAACACAAGTTTGTTCTAACTGAGGAATGCCCATTGGATCCAGATGCGAATTTGACACCCGATGAGGTGAAAAAATTCCGCAAATGGAAGAAATCTGAGATGGCTCGCTGTTACATCTTGGCTTCTTTAGCAAATGTATTGCAGCATCAGCATCAGAGTATAGGCACGGGCGCGGAAATGATGAAAAATCTCGGCGAGATATTTGGTCATCAAAATCGGGTGGCTAGGCAAAATGTTATGAGGGTCTTGATGACGACCTAAATGTCTGAAGGAACCCCGGTAAGGGATCATGTTCTAAAGATGATTTCTCATCTAAACGAACTTGATATCTTAGGGGCTACTATTGATGCGGAAACGCAGGTCGATATCATCCTAGGCAGCTTACCTAAGAGCTTTAAGCAGTTCCGCCTAAACTACAATCTGAATCATAGGGTGTATACCTTGCCGGAATTGCTGACAGAGCTTCAAGCCGCGGAAGGTCTCTTTAGGCAAGGGTATCAAGTTCTTGTGGCTACTAGTATTTGGAC
Source organism: Orobanche coerulescens (assembly GCA_033398695.1). Lineage (NCBI taxonomy): Eukaryota > Viridiplantae > Streptophyta > Magnoliopsida > Lamiales > Orobanchaceae > Orobanche > Orobanche coerulescens. The sequence continues at coordinate 18,027,220 of CM065810.1, forward strand.
TTCTAAATCCAAGTGGGGGAAGAAGAAGAAGAAACAAGTGGGCCATCTGAGATAAAATTAAAACATTCATCACATAATGCATAGAAAAATATATTGAGAAACCTCAAAAATACAATATATATGCTAGCAACCAACACCTCGAAAAACCTGCATATGCAAGCCACGGTCATGTGGACGTTTACACACACATTTTCAAGTAGAGTTTTACGTCTTTAATTTTACTATCTAGTCAATTTACATTATGACAAGTAAGATTAATAGTTGGTTCCTCTTGGCCATGTACTAGTTAACATAGATTCCGATGGGGAGCTTATTAATTAATACACCTAAGTGAACACATAATTTAACAACCTTAAAATATTATCTTTTAAATAATAGTCCTACAGATGGAGAGGTCCTATCATAAAAATAATATATACCTTTTGTTATCATTTGAAATTTAAAACTAGTGAACTTATAATTTACACATCCGATATGGAGAAAGACCCTAATGTCAACGTGCATGCTAATTACTTCACAATTTAAATTAATTATGGAGGCCAAATTGATTTTATTAAAAAAAATCAATTTAATCACTTAGTTATTATAGCATTAAGGTTTTTAATTTTCTCATCCTAACATGCAAGAAAAATATCACGCATACATTCATACATGCCATACATCAAAACAGTACAAACCAAAATAAAGCATGGATAATTAAATTATCCAATTATCATGATCTTCTTCCTTGATTTGAATCCGAGAAAATCTCCGACTCATTTCTCTCACTGGATCAAGCATCTCGTTACTCCTCCCCGACCGGGCCGTGGATTTTCAAAATTAAAGTTTCACTTTTATGCAAAATTAATTACATAAAAAAATTCAATTTTAAATCCCGACTCTACAGCGGACGCAACGAACGGCGGTGAAACGGACCAGACTAAAAACTGGACGACCCGACCCGAAGCGGCGAACCAAACCAGAGCAGTCGCCATGCCTCGGCGAGCCGCGCCTTTCAGCCGCCGCGTTCATTGCTCGGCCTTGATCGTCAGCAATCCCCTGGTCGCCCTACTTCTTCGTGACTTCGTCTTCTCCGAATCCGATTATAATTTTATACAAAATAAAATCATCGAATTTACAATAAGATTACACAAAGAAATAAGATCCTAGATCTACCCGCGGATTTTCTCACGGGAAAAATTATTATATGCCTCAAAACTTGGCCAAACCAACAATTGCATAATGAAAATAAATAAATAAACCATTCAGATAACCATGATAATTGGATCATATTCCCTACAAGAACACATTTATCAAAATACTCCAACATCAAATTACGTGAATATTTAAATTGATATCAATTAATCACCAAAATTAATTAAAATAGCAAAAGCCTAAAACCTGTCTCCAATACCAATTGTTGGAAATAAAACGCAGCGGAACCGAAGTTGGTAAAGATTTGATTAAATTTTACCCATCCATGAGCACAAAATCTATTTAGGCATGCTAATTAATTAACTAATAAGATTAATAAGCAATTTAAATATTATTTACTATTTATTAAATAAATATGTTCGTAAATTGAATATCCGAATCTACATCAAAGGTCATAGGATATTACCTTTGAAGCGTAGTGGTTGCTTTTCTTCTTGATCTCCTTGTATTTCTACCATTAGATCTTCTAGAGTATGATCCGCCTTAATACGGACATTGTGTGGGCAACGAGCTACCGAATCTTGCTTGGACAAATATGGATCGGCTGAAATCTATGTCTCACAACTCTCGATTTTTTTTCTTCAAGTAATTCCAATATGTAGCAAGAATTAAAGTGTTATCTCAATTGTGGAATCAAAGACATAGGTCAAGATCCACAATTGAACACTAATAAGAAAAAATCGAAATACCTTGTGTATGATGAAGTCAATTCGGCCGAACCCCCATATGTCCCTATTTATAGGCTTTTGGACTACTGTAGGGATCTTAAGGAGGATTAGGGTTAAGACTCATAGTGCAACCCTTTCCATATTAATCACTTTCCTAATATGGTTGAGTTCACTAATATTAGAGAGTTAATATTACACTTCCTACCCAAATACCAATTTACGAAATCGCGCTCCTTACTTAAATATATTATTTCTCATATTTAAGATATCGAATGTCCATTAATTAATTTTAAGCTACTGACAACTTTAATTAATTAATATCTTATCCAAGAGTAGTACCACTCGAACCTTATTGTTATATCGGAATTAAATCCACCTACAGGGTTTAATATAATAATCATTATCGAGCTCCTCAAGGGGACATCATCAACCCGCACGAGTCGGGACACGATTTCTATTAATAATAATGATTGTCATATAAATAATATTATTGCCCAAGATACGAAGTTTATTGAGTCAATCATTTTGACTCTCACCATGGTAAATCAAATCAATAAATATTATAAATACACAGTTACATATTATATCTTAGAATTAAGAAATAATAATTATCCGATATTTACGTTCTTCTTACAGTCAGTACAGAAGACACTATCTCACTTCGATCATGTTCAACGTATGAAAATACGCTAATGCATGCTAATAGTCAAGACCAACTAATCTCAAGCATACACTACAACATTTCATATAATTTTTCTAATAATTATATAGATTGTGAACTATTATATTATTTTATAAAATACCGATAATGTGATTGTCTGTGTGACACCAACACACCACATTATCTTCAATATAAAATAATTAGACATTTCATTTGAATAACCATAACGTGAATAAATATGCAAAACATGTGATTAAATGTAATTAATATTCTCATAGGTAGTTACACAGAAATAAGGTAATACAAGCATAAAGTATGCTTTGGAGTATACAACCCTAACAATATCCCACTTATACTCAAAGCATGCTTTTAAGTGTACTACTCTATTATATAGTCTCTCATTTCTCCAACTTATACTCAACGCAATGCTGCCATACATCGTAATCCCATTCCTTCCACATGGCTTTCAAAAAAATTTAAAGGTAGGCCTTTTGTGAAAGGATCAGCAAAATTATCTTCCGATGCAACCCTAGCTACAATTACATCTCCTTCCATTACGAAGTGTCGTATGATGTGGTACTTGCGGTTGATATGTTTACTTGCCTTGTGGGCTCGTGGTTCCCTCGAATTTGCGACTGCGTAGGTATTATCACAATAAAGTGTAGTACTCTTTGGCAAATCGGGAATCACATCTAAGTCCTGTAGGAAGTACTTGAGCCATACCGCCTCCTTAGCTACCTCAGAGGCTGCCATGTACTCGGCTTCCTTCCTTCTTTTGGTCCAGTTTTGTAATATTTACGTGAGGCAGGCACGTATTCACTGTGATCTTGATTATTATGCATGAAAAATCTAGGGTTTTGATTCCAGTACGATTGCCGTCTTGAAGGGGGCACCATTTCCTTCGGTCCTACAGCTTGCCTTCTAGGTTTCTAGTTAGATTCCAGAGCTGTTGGTGGATAACGGTGCTCCTGTATCCAGTATCTAGGCTCACTGTACTGTTGGTAGTACTGTGGTGCGTGCCTCTAATACTTAGATACAGCCTTATTTCTGGATGGTTGCTGGTGCTACTGGTATGCTCGAGGAGCATACTGTTGATTACGTCTCAAAGGTCTCGGAGGTTGAGGTTTATGTTGTGTATGATATGAACTTGGGGGCAGAATCGCAGCCTTTGTTGTACGAGGAGGGGCAGCTGTAACCTTTGTTGGACTGGGGCCTCTTCGGGATCAGGAAAGGGTTCTACTCTCCTGATGAACACTGTACTAGATTTTCCCTTATGGGAGAACGAGCCATATCCTAAGCCACGTTGATCGTGGGCGTGCTGTCCAGTGCTTATAATTTCTTCCATCCTTCTAGAAGATTTTTTAAATGATTTCAATATGGTCTCGAGTTCTCCTTCTCGTTTCTCTAGAGTTTTTACTTTAGCTTCGAGTAGAGCATAATCATTTGGCTTTTGCTCATTATGAGACTTTACCTCATTTAGATCTTTTGCAAGTTGATTATTGCTTTCCATGAGTTTTTTCATAAGTGACTTTGCTGTTTTCGCAGTCTAAAGACATATTCTCATAGTTGTTTTTTAGCAAGTCATTTTCGTCTTTCAGCTTCAGGTTTAAAATGGCAAGCTATATATTTTCTCCTTTGAGTGTCTGATGGGATTTTTGGATGTTTTTTAATTCATTCATCATGTTTTCAAATGTGTGCGATGCATTGATAGGAATAGTTGAGTTGGAGATTCCCTCATCCTCTCTGTCATCATCATCATCTTGTATTTCTTTGACAATAAATCACATATATGCTTTGTCCTCAATTTCATCATCGAGGAGTCACTGTCAGTGATTGCCTATATGCACCCCTCAGTCTTGTTCGATGTGGGCGAGGCTTCTGATTCACCAATCAGGGCCTTAAGCTTATTTCTCCAGGCACGTCCCTTCTCATCCTTTTCCTGTTGCTCAGCTTCGGGCAACTTTTGCACTTTTGGATGAGGACACTTATTTGCATAATGTCCTAGGTTCCTACAATTATAGTGTAGGTTAAAATCACCAGATGAAGGGGATTCAGAGCTTACCCTATTAAATGGCTTGGTCCTATATGGGGACTTTCCAAATTATTTGATGAACTTCGTATTTTATGAGCAATGCCATTTCAGCTTGTGATATGATGTCATCGTTATTGTTTGTTGCCTTGTGTGCCTACTTGGATGTGCTGGGTGCTGAATTATGTATCCTGTCAGATACAGCAACCAGTGTTGTAGTCTTGGCAGGTGAATCTTCCGATTTATCTCTTCGGTTTTTATAATACTCGAATGCCTTTGGGTCAGAAAAGAGATCAAAAGTAGAAATATCATTTAAGTTATAGAACAAACGCATAGTTGTAGTTTTTCTGTCCCATTGGGCAGGGAGTGATCTAAATATTCTCAAATTTTCTCCTTTGGGGTATACACTTTACCCAGTGATTCAAGTTCACCGACAATGCCGGTAAATCTAGGGTCAAGCTCCTCAAGCGTTTCTGTCGGTTTCATTTCGAAAGACTCAAATTGTTGAGTTAGCTTAGAAATTTTATTTTATTTTGAGAGCTCAGTTCCCTTGCAAATGAGTTTGAGTTTTTCCCAGATTTATTTGGCTGTCTGACAACTTTTTACCTTAGAGAATGTGCCTTTGTCGAGAGTGATAAATAGCGTATTCTTGGCGACGTTGTCCAAGTTTGCACGCTTGCGCTCATCGGTCGTCCATTGATCGCGCTCTTTCTCGAGCATCTCAGCATAGGGTTGCCCTTTCATTCTTGCGACTGTATTCACCTTCATAATCTTGATAGGTCCTTCATAGATGACAAAGATCATTTCTTCGTGCATTGCTGCAAGATGGGATTCAATTCTAATTCTCCAGTCATCAAATTCGTTAATAGAAAACATATGAACTTTATTTATCATGGAGGTGTCCATTTTAGAAATAGGATGAATGATGAAAATATAGCACTAAAGTTTTCCAAATCTAGTGATTTTTGTGGATCTGATTTAGTTAAAAATCGACTGATTCTTTTTTTTAGAATCAACCTCTCTAAAACCACTTTTTGGTCACAGAGTATACAGTAAACAGCTTAGAAAGGGAGGATACAATAAGCTGTATGTTTTTCGAAGTTATTTGCATACCGAAAGACTAATATTGAGTTGTTGTAAATACAGCAACTAGATACTCTCCTGTTTGCTTGATGCGTACAGGGTTTTCACAATGTATACTTTAAATCACATTTATAAATGAAAACAATAAGGACAGAAGGTAAATTACACACAGATGTAAGTGGTTCGAGGTAAACCCCTCTACGTCCACTAGTCCTCCACACATGAGTAAAATGTCTATTAAAATCACTATGTACACAACTACGTGACTTTAACTAAACCTGTCTCTGTATCGTTCACACAGATCGATACAGTGACCACAGCTTGGGCCATTCACATAGATTAGCTTGAGCTCATTAGACTTGCTTCTTCTCACATAGATTGAAACTTCGTCTTCAATGCTATTCTTCCCACACCGGTCGGAACTAGCAAGGATTTAGTCCACACAGGACTAAGGTTGATCTCAACAGTAAAGATAGGGTAGAACAATTTCAAACAGCAACTGTATGCTTTGACGAGCGATTGCTGTATGATGTGATGTTTGCATTGAGGACTGTATATTTCTTCGCTTTCATAATGTTGTATGCTCAGGAAATATACTGCTCTTTCTTAGCTTGATATCCTGATTGTCAGAGCTGATTGTCAGATGTAATGCGCGAGATAATTTGTTGTTCTTGTTGTGGTCTCTGATGTCCTCGGCTTGGGGCTATTTATAACCTTGGAAATAGATCCGTTATAAATATAGTTGTTGGTCGGTTGGTGAGATTTAGACAGCTCTAATTGACGGCTGCAGAATGTTTGAATTAAAGGAGATTCGCATTTAATGCTTCAGATATTCTTTTTGACTTTGCATTAAATGCTCTTCAGCGCGTTCAGACTGTTGTCTCTTTCGGTCGCATTAAATGCTGTCATATCAGCATTAAATGTTGCTTTAACTGTGAATGCTTTATGAATAAACAAAGTTTATTTCGCGATGGTTTAAAGCTATCATTGAGTCCTATTGGATATGTCTTATTTTTTCTAAGTAAAACTCCTACAACAAGATTGCGGTATCTAACTCTCTTTACTTCTACTGTATAATGATGTATGCACTGTAGGATCAGACTCTGTAGGAAGACCTATTGCTGTATGGATAGGCTGTATGGAGTTTACTAACAGCTTCCATACTAAACGGAATGCTGACTTTGAAGACTTCATGTTCTATGGTGGCGATTATCAAAACAGGCTGTATTTATCCCAACAACTACTATGAATAGGAATATTATTTCAGTTTCTACACTAGATTGTGACGGCTATAGTTTTCTCATTAAGAATAAGATTATTCGTATTTTATTTGATGACTTACTTTATGGTACTGCAAAGTTATATACAGACATTTACAATATTGATCTAGATGAATCCAATAACTTACGAAGTCTATAACATTGCAATCAAAAAACAAAAGCTCAACAATTCTAATCCGAATTACCTATGGAAACGTCCGCTTGGCTACATTAACGAGAAACGCATTTCTAAACTCCATCATGATGGACTTTTGGACTCTTTTGACTATGAGTCATTTGGGACATACGAATCTTGTTTATTGGGCAAGATGATGAAGAATCCTTTCACTGATCATGGAGAAAGGGCTAGTGATCTATTAGGCCTAGTACAAACTGATGTATACGGACCTCTTAGTATTCATGCCAGAGGCGGATATCCATACTTCATCACCTTTACCGATGATTTTAGTCGGTATGATAAGTTTATCTTATAAATCATAAAAATGAATCTTTTGAAATGTTCAAAATATTCCAAAATAAAGTACAAAATTAACTTGGCAAGACAATTAAAGCCCTTCGATTGTATCGAGGTAGCTAATATTTGAGCCAAAATTTTGATGATCATCTTAGGAATTGTGGAATTTTTTCACAACTTAATCCTCCACCTCAACATAACAGCGTGTCTGGGAGGAGGAATCGAACTTTATTAGATATGGTTTGATCCATGATGAGCCGAACGGAGATTCCATTATTATTTTTGGGCCAGGCCTTAGAAACAGCAGCATTCACCCTTAACCATGTTCCATCTAAAACAGTTGAAAAGACACCATTTGAGAAATGGACTAGTAAGAGACCAAATTTGTATTTTCTAAAGATCTAGGGTTGCGAAGCGTTCGTATGACGCCAAGTGTTTGAAAAATTAGCGGCCATATCTGAAATATTTTATTTGTGGGATATCCTAAGGAAACTAAAGGATACTACTTTTACAAGCCCGTATAGAACAAAGTATTTGTTGCTTGAAATATTGTCTTCTTATAAAGGAATTTGTTTCCAAAAGAGACAGTGAGAGAAAAGTAATTCTGGATAGGTACTAGTCTCATCATCTAGAAGCAACTTCTGGATAGGTACTAGTCTCATCATCTATGAGTGATGCGTCATCATCCCCAATCACGAGATGCCTATATCTCTCACATTCATGTCACACCCTATCAGATATGCGAGAAACATGTGTACATTGAATTGGCTCCTCAACTAATTATTGAGCCTTTTCAGTTTCCATCGGCGAAGTAATATCTTCTTGTGGTTCTCAAGTTTTCTCGAGAATTACTTTTCTCTCACTGAAATGGTAGAGGCCATGAAGTCAGAGATGCAGTCCATGTACGATAATTAAGTTTGGAACTTGATAGATCCACCTGAAGGTGTAAAAACCATTTAGGTGCAAATGGGTCTTCAAAAAGAATAAAGACATGGACGATAATATGCAAGCCTATAATGCCATACTAGTTGCAAAAGGTAATAGACAGACCCATGGTGTTGACTATGATGAGACCTTTTCTCCAGGAGTCATACTTAAGTCAATTAGAATTTTATTTGCTATTGCCGCATACTGTGATTATGAGATATGGCAAATAGGTGTCAAAACAGTATTTCTTAATGTAAACTTACCCGAAGATGTGTATATGACACAACCTGAGGGTCTTGTTCATCCAAAAAAATTTTAAAAAGGTTTACAAGCTTCAAAAATCCATTTATGGGTTGAAGCAGGCTTCTCGGGGCTGGAATCTTCAGTTTGATGAAACTGTCAAAAAGCTTGGGTTTATTCAAAATGAAGATGAACCATGTGTGTACAAGAAGGTTAGTGGGAATATAGTTGTCTTCGTAGTCTTATATATATATATATGTGTGTGTGTGTGTGTGTGTGTGTGACATATTACTCATTGGAAATGACATACCCACCTTGCAGACAGTCAAGACTTGGTTGGGAAGTTGTTTCTCCATGAAAGACTTAGGAGAAGTTGCTTACATTCTTGGGATAAATTATATAGAGGTAGATCAAACAGAATGATTGGTCTGAGTCAGAGTACCTAAATTAACAAAATATTGAAGAGGTTCAATATGCAGGACTCCAACAGAAGACTCTTACCAATGTCAGATGGCACTCATCTGAGTACGACTCAGAGTCCTTCGACTCCTGATGAGCGAGCTCGCATGAGCAAGATTCCATATCTTCGGCCATTGGATTGATCGTGTATGCCATGATTTGTAATTGATTAGATGTATCTTTTGCCCTTAGCATGACAAGTCGATACCAATCAAATCGAAGTGAAAGTCACTAGACAACATTGAAAACCATCCGAAAGTACTTAAGAAGAACTAAGGATGTGTTCTTAATTTATGGAGGTGTGTGAGACGAGCTGGATATAAATGGTTAAGCTGATGAAAGTTTCGAAACCGATAGAGATGAATTTAAATCGCAAACTGGTTATGTGTTTGTATTGAAGGGGGTTTCTGTGAATTAGAAGAGTTCTGAGTAAAGCATGCTCATAGATTCTATAACTCAAGCTGAGTACCCGGAAGCATCGTATGCATTCAAGGAGAATATGTGGGTCTTTTAGGTCCTATAAGTCTTTACTGCGACAATAATGGTGCTATTGCACGAGCTAAAGAGTCATGGTCCAATTAGAGAGCCAAACATGTACTCAGTATATACAAAGTAGCAAGAGAAGAATGTTGTTGATCTACTTACGAAGACTCTCTCACAAGGAAAGCATGAAGAGTATGCTAGATCGATAGGCCTAAGAGTCATGAATGAATGGTCCTAGTGCAAGTGGGAGATTTTTGGTAGTGCCCTGGGACATTCGATGTCCCTAGATTTATAATTATTATATTTAAATAAAGTTATTTGATGACATCTATTTCTCGTTGATTATTATAATAAGTGCATGTTTTAATATTACAATAATTGAATAATAGTTATTCACGATTAATAAGATTATTCATATGTCCCTAGTCCAATCACATAGAGTGTAGACTCGAGTGATTAATATACTAATATAAGTTTGATTGATAATTATTGGATTATTATGCGCATGGTATGGATCAAACTTATGGGAATTGGTTGGAGAACGCAATACTGGACAGATCCGCATGGAGATCACTACATGAAAATATCATAAGTGAATCTAAATATAACAGTATGTCAATAAATCATTGAACCTGAGATTATCATAGAGTCCAACATGATGACCGCTATGCCTTGACATAATCCAACATCATCTGAAATATGGTGATCATAAAGGTTAGCGATCGGGATTAGTGGGAGCCACGTAGAGGGCAATGAATAATCAAGACGGGGAGTTGTCCCTTTTTTTCGGGAGAGAGATATCTGCTGGGCACCTCGATTAGTAAGACTGAAAGAAATGCATGACCATGCTCAAATGAAGAGTCATTTGATTCAATCATTCCACTTAAGATCGAAAAAGTATTTGACATAATAAGTGTGACAGTTTCCATGACTTAGTTCAAATATGATGTCGCGCGATAAAGGGATTTGACAAGTTAAGTGATTTAAATGACTATAAACTTATATTATTTGGGTAGTCATAGTGTCTTGCGAGAGACCGCTTATGAGTTATTATTTAATAAAATATTAAACACTTGCCAACAGAATATAAGCCTTTTGGATCACACATACGACAACTAAAGATAAGCAAGAATAATTAATAGATCTAATATTGGATATTATATTTATTAAAAAATTAAATAATGAGTAATCCATAATAAGGATATTATATATTATATTATTTAATTATACCAATTGGGAATAGTAAATATAATATTGGATATTATATTTATTAAAAGATTAAAAGTAAGTAATATATAATATGTGATATTATATGTATTGTAGCATTTAATAAATTGAGGGGTAACTAAGCAAATATTAGAGTTTTGACTCTAGAATTTACTTAGTATAAATTAGGAATGTATGACAAGGAGTTGTTATAGAAAAAAGAGAAGAAGAAAATCGACCCCTCTTCCTTCAGTTCGGCCGTCCCAAATTTCTACTGTAGAAGTCCTGATCGGCCATCCTGTGTTCTTCTCTTAGTTGATCTTGGTCAACAGTACAATCCTTCTAGCAAGAAATCATCTATTATACTGTTTATCAATATTATTCGTAAGGATCTAGCAACCTGACTTGTGTAATTGTTCGTGTGTGGATTACCAAAAGAGGAAGGTGGCTTTCATCATATTTTGGTCCAGATCTAGATCTGACCTTTATTAAATCAATTAAATTACTGCATGAAGATCATCATCTTGGGTTTCTCGTTTTATTATTCTGTTGTGTTTTTGCTCAGATTCGATGAATTAGATAGATGAAAAACCCAACAATGTTCACCTCTCCTTATTACCATGTGCAACCATCATTGACTCGATTGTTTGCATCCGCCTAAAGTACTCAGCCCCACTTGACCGAAAGTGGATTCGCAAGATTGGGAGGATAAAACTTTTTACGTCCCGTAACTTTTGGCCTTTTCCAAAAACATCCCACGAAAATTAATTTCACCAATTACGTCTTAAATTTTTACTAACTGTATAATTTACGTCCCAAATTTCACCGGAGTCACCGGGATACGCCAAAACGACGTCGTTTTATCCGATGTGTAATCCCAATTTTGGGATCTCCGGTCAGGACGCTGATGTGGCTATCCCTATGGTTTAAAAGCTTGCTGACATGGATTAATTGTGGCTTCTTTAATTAAATTAATTCCACATCATTAAAATATATATTTTTATATTTAAAAACAAATAAAATAAAATTTTCATTGTATTTAATTATAAAATATAAAATATATAAAAATTCGGGATAGCCACATTAGCATTCTTATATTTTTATATAAACAAAATAAAAAATACAATTTGTCAAATACAATTTCTTCTTTTTTTTAAATATAAAAATTATTTTTTTTTATATCTTTTATAATGTTTTTATATATTTTTTTATATTGGCATACAAAACGATGTGGTTTTATATTTTTTATATATTTTATATTTAAAAACAATAAAAAATTGTACTTGACAAACTTTTATATTTTTTTATATTTTTATGTACAAAATACAAAACGACGTCGTTTTTTATAAAAAATATAAAAACGCTGATGTGGCTATCCCAATTTTTTATATTTTATATTTTATAATTAAATGCAATGCAATGGTACTTTTTTTGTTTTAAATATAAAAATATATATTTTAATAACGTAGAATTAATTTAATTAAAGAAACCATAATTAATCCTTGTCGGCAAGCTTTTAAATCATAGGGATAGCCACATCAGCGTCCTGACTGGAGATCCCCAAATATAAATTATACATCAGATAAAACGACGTCGTTTTGGAGTATCCCACTGACTCCGATGAAATTTGGGACGTAAATTGTACACTTAGCAAAAATTTGGGATGTAATTGGTGAAATTAATTTTCCTGAGATGTTTTTGGAAAAGGTCAAAAGTTACGGGACGTAAAGAGTTTTATCCTCCAGGACTGGTGTCGCTTATCCCGATCTCTTTTTAGCGTACGCTAATGTGTGTCTGATGCATACACTACGACGCTCATTACTTATGCTAAATCTCTCGAGTTATGTACGTAATGATCATATACTTAGCCAAATATCCATTTCTCATATATCTCAAAATGATCCCCAAGTATAATCATAATTAATTATAATCTAGGAAATTACAATCATTAATATCACAATTCAGTGGATTATCTCATTAATAATACTCCCTCCCATTCAAAATAATTGACGTTTTGAGGTTGTGCACGTAGATTAATAAAATAAATTTCTACCTAAATTAACCCTAATTAATGTTCATTTATTCTTTGATAAAGTTTGCTTCCACAAAAAACTCTACGTCATTTGATTCTACAAAGCCCATAATTAATGAGGGTAAGATTGGCATTCTAGTGCAAAACGTCATGTATATTTTATAAAGTTAAAAACCTCAAAACGTCAATTAATTAGAATAGGAGGGAGTATATAATATAAAACCTCAAAATACGGAATATATCCGTATTACAATTACCGGCCACACACAATTATGGCTGTGAGTGAACTTAAAAAGTTCGATTCGACTCGTATTATTCGGCTCGAAAAAGTTCGGTTCGCGGCTCGGTTCGCACATGCAAACGCGAAATCAAACATTAAAATCTATAGTTCGGCGGACTTGACCGCACTGTTTGATTTAGTCCAGTCCGCAACTATTAAAGAGTCTTTGGGCCATATATTTCCCATATATAGTAATTGGTTGATAATTTTAGGGGATTTATCTATTTTAGAAACCTGCGAACTCGAACTATTTCGAACCGTTTGCAAATTCGGACTGAATCGTACCGAATAATTTTTGTAGAAAAACCCTGCGAGCCGAACTTCGAACCTCAAAGTCTGAGGTTCGCACAAATAGGATAGGACCGAACGCACGTTCGAGAAAATACGGACCGAACTTCGAACGTACTATTGTTCGGTATAGCTCGATCCGTTTGCAGCCCTACACAGTGATATTTTTATATTTACAGAATTGTTACCATTTTTTAGTTGACACACACACACACACACATATATATATATATATATATAGTGTAATTTTATTTTCAAAACCTTGTTAAGTGCGAAAACTGCGAGAAGTGCCTTTTGTACTCCTAATAATACATAATGTACAGCATGTCAATGCATACAACCTCTACTATATAGTAGGGGTTATATATATAGTTGGGGTTATCATCAGTAGAGGCTATTATAGTAGGGGTTATATTTTACTATAATACCCTTTTGAATTAATAATATTTTTTAATATTTAAAAAAATCTCATTGGTTTAGAGGAGTTCCCGCAGTTCTCGCATTTAAGAGAGTTCTGAAAATAAAGCCCCCATATATATATATATATATATATATATATATATATATTGACTATGGTGGAAACACCATTAATGGTGAAATCTAGAAACCAATGCATTATTAAGTAATTTCATTGCATATTTGTTATTATTTGTTGCATCAAGCTGGTCGCTAGTATATGCAACAAATAATGCAATAAAAAATACACAAATGCATATAATTCTACTCATCTACAGTCGTTAGATCGCTAATATCAATGACCTACAAAAGTTTCTAGATTTCACAAGGTAATTAGTTTTCATATAATCTATTTCCTATATATATATATGGACATTTCAATGAGAATGAGATTTAAGTTACACTACTAAAGAAATTATTAGCCGACGATTGGCCAGAGATCGGCTGACGGCCGACCGGAGTCATCGGCTAAGTCACGGGTTTTGGCCAACAACTCTGTTTTCGCCTACGACTTTGCTTTAGCTCGTCGGCTAAAGTAGTAAATGTCGTTGGCTAAAATTTTAGTGTTTAGCCGACGACCGGCCCCACCTTAGCCTACAGTTGGTGACCCTTTAGCCGACGGGAATTCGATGGATAAAGTCCTACATCTTTGTTTAGACAGAATATCACCATCTCACACTTAAGACACTCGAGTTACACCAAGCTGAAAAAATACACAACAAGAACGGGAAAAATAATAATTTTATCTGGATTGATCCTTCAAAAAAATTATATTTAATTAATGTTATGTTTATTAAACTTTAATTTCAATTGTTCGTGTGTGTGTATATATATATATATGGGATGGGTTATGGTGAAAAACCCTTTAGTGTAGGAATATAGGAAAAGATACGTTCGTCTAGCACATCTTTCATCTGTGTGTAGCACAATCAGAATTATTATGTTGCACATATTTTAAATATGTGAGTTTAGCATATATTTCATTATTTCATAGCACAGATTTTAAATAGGTTAAGTCTAGCACATCTTCCATCGCATCGTAGCACAAACATGTAGCACAACCTCAATTAATTTACATATTTCAGTTCGTGTAGCACACACAGCACAAACACGTAGCACAACTGTATATAAATCTCAAACATTGATCTAACTCAATCAAAGGCCCAAATTCATTCTTATTTCCTATGAAATTTACCTTTCCTACCTGAACCAATCTATATATATATATAGAGAGAGAGAGAGAGAGATATTAAATGATTGTCGTCGGCAAAAGTTATATCGGTTTAGCCGACAGCAAGTAGCTCGTCGGCTAAGGGCTGACTCGTTTAGCCGACAACTGCTTATTCGTCGGCCAAAGCTTGGAGTATAGCCGACGCATGTGTCGTCTAAATTTTAGTGGATGGACCTCAGATAACCGAACTTTAACCAACGGCCTAGGATTTTAGCCGATCACACCACGCTTTAGCCGATCACATTTGGTCGTCGGCTAAAGTGATGATATTGTTAGTGTTAAGAAATAATAATGAATTTTCTATATTGATTAAATGGATCGCCAAGATCAACTCTCACAAAAAAATATGGAATGTGTGTTGGGATTCGGTGCCTAAAACGAAGGTGCAGCGGAAGCAATATACAAATCTAATTCGATCCGAATCCCTTAAGAGGATCGATCAAGCTACGTATATACGAATATTAAAACGAAACAAAGAAATATTCAAAATCGTACCCTCGTAGTCCGTTTATTAAATGGTGTACTCCATGTAATGGAATCCCTAAGTTTTAGGTGATCTTTCCCAACGAATCATATTCGTCAAGCTTTTGGATGCCGCGTCTCTACTTGCCACGCGCCGTAGAAACGATCGGAACAACTTCACCTTGTTATCCTCCAAGGATACGGCTAGAACAAAGTGATGGAATTTTTCAAATATAATCTATATCACTCAAAGTGTATAGATATATTATCTCTCAATATTTTCTCACAATTTTTCTCTAAGAAAAATTATTTAGAAGAAGGATGATGAAGAAGAAGAATCTTGTGAAAAACTATTTCTCTCTCTTGCTTACTGTTGAAATGAACCGTGAGATTAGCTCAAAGTGTTGTCAATGAGTCAAGTCTTGACCTCTTTTATTCTTGTTCACTTTTAAGACAATTATGACCAACCTCATTATAAAATGAGATATGTCCCCTTAATGTCTCATGTCTTCCATCAATTAAGGTGGAGACAAAGACCAAGGAAGGTGAGTGGAAAGTGGGGCGGCCATCTAGAAGAACCGTGATGAGATTGGTTCGTTTTGGACTCCCGTGAGTCCAATCAGATAAACTTCATACCGTTCCGATGCATTTATATCAATTAATTAATCTAATTAATTAATCATATCAAATACAAAATAATATAAATAATTTTTCCAAGAAATAATTATATTCATGAATTAGATTAATCACCCAGTATTATATTTAATTCATTAGGCTGTAAATTAATTTATCCAATAAATTAATTTAGACATCCAATGTCCAATAAATTAGATATCCAATATCTAATATTTATAAAGAGAGAATAAGCTCGATTTTCATTCCGTCGTCAATCTTATTGCGCGACTCGGTAGGTCTGTCTCAGTTAGCAATAGGAGGAACCAAAGAGTAGTAGCACCACCTAGCCAGTCTGGCGGCCTACACTGTACCCTAAATGAGAAAGAATGGTGGGGATCATTCCAAAAACCTTTCTGTCGTGAATACCAGTATACGTATAAATCATTCCTTCAAAAGTCCCGAGCAAGTTATAGGGTCACGGTCAGTCAAACCCTATCTGTTCTTGACACTATTCGTGAGTTAATGCAACCCGAGATCATCGAGCTCTCATGTATCCAACACAACTAGCTCCAATGCTTTGGCCAAATACTTATGATCTCATCTTCCAATAACCGCATAGGACATATAACCCATTCACTAACAGGAGAAAGAATTCTATCTTGGTATTTACTAGAACCTGCTACTTGCCCGTCAAGATGCACATCGAGGTTGACCCCCACCTTCCGGGTTTCTGGTTTGAACTACTTTAATGGAAATATTAACGTCACAAGCACATCCCTACTAAACCCTCAAGTCGAAGGTTCACGAATACCTATTACAACCTTACGATTCTGTCATTGACTGTCCCAGAGTGAATCCGTATGACAAATCGAGGGTGAGTCGATTCGAGTATACTAATATCATTAGCATACCTATAACGTGTGCTCCGACTAACATTAGTGTTCGACAGGTACTCTCCAAGTCAAAGAACACATCATACAAGTCTTCACATAAACTTAACGCCCAGTCAAGTTTCATCGACTTGCGAACGAGAAGTATTTGAGCCATAAACCTTTCCAGTACCGATAGCCTTATCCAATAAGGAGTGGAATGTTTTGAGTCAGGAATGCTAGTAACAACCAGTAAATAAAGAAACATATAATTGCCTTCTGATAATGTTTTACATATTAACAAATACAATGCCCTTACTCAACATCCTCTGAGTGGCATTCGAGGGCATACTCCTAACAATCTCCCACTTTCACTCAATGCCACACACTATGGTATCTAATACCCATGTTCTCCAGATGACGCTCCAAGCTAATCTGAGTAAGTGGCTTGGTCAGTGGATCAGCGACGTTGTCGACTGAGTCTACTTTACGCAGCACAATGTATCATTTATGAACAAATTCTCTCACGAGATGATACTTTCTCTCAATGTGTTTTGTACTGTTGTGAGACCTCGGATATTAGGCTTGTTCTACCACTCCATTGTTATCGTATAAAAATGAAAACAAGCAGCGCAGCACATGGTGTCACGTGAAGTTTACCCAGTAACCTCTTAATCCAAAAACCCTTACTTTGGAGGCCTCCATGGCCGCTTGATACTCAGCCTAATAGGTGGAATCAGTAGTCGCGCTATGCTTGGAACTATGCCAAGAAACTTCTCCTCCATTAAGAGTAAAATGTATCCAGAAATAGACATAGAATCGTCTTTCTATCCTTAGAAGTCTGAATCAGTGAAGCCCGTCACATTCAGTTCTCCACCACCATACATAAGAACCAAATCTCTAGTCCTTATAAAGTACTTGAGAATGTTCTTTACGGCGGTCCAATGTTCCCTGCTTGGGTTTTCCTGAAACTTACTTACCACGCTCCCACCATGCGTAATGTCCGGTCTCGTACACAACAAGGCATACACACGGATACCCATGGCCGAAGCATATGGTATATTACTCATTTCTTTTCGTTGTTCCTCACTATGAGGACACATCTTCAAGGTGAGTTTTATTCCATGTCGCATCGGTAGGAACCCTGTTTAAGAATCATCCTTCCTAAATTGCTTTAAGATTATATCTATATAGAGGGCTTGGGGAAAGACCTACCATTCTCTTCGATCTATACCAGTAGAGTCGAATCCCAATAATATAGGTTTTTTCTCCCAAGTCTTTCATAGAGAACCTACTCGAAAGCCAAGCTTTCACCGGACTGAGCATTCCCATATCATTTCCTATTAGTAGAATGTCATCTACATATAGTACTGAGAATGCGATCTTGCTCCCACTAACCCTCTTGTATATACAAGGTTCCTCTTCATTTTGAACAAAGTCAAACTCTTTGACTGCCTCATCAAAACGAAAGTCCCAACTACGTGAAGACTGCTACAGTCCATTTCACGGAGTCTATATCCACCATTGCTAGGTTATAAGCCGCGGTTCAGTCTCTTGGTTATCACCTGGAACCTTGTGGAAACTCAGTTCCTCCAAGTGCATAAAACCATACCTCTCAGGTAATTTGAGAAACCCTATTAGACCTTAAGAGGTGGTTGTACTTGTATTTTGAGAAGGTTCAGTTCCAACTCCTTGTACAGGTGTCTCCTCGTAAGTTTCATTATATTCTTCCAAAGAAATACTTCTACATGCTCCACCTTCGTGAATGAACTCATCTTCCAGGAAGTGTGCTTGCAAAGCAACAATGATCTTTCGATCTTCGGGCATGTAGAATAGATAACCCATCGTCCCAGATGGGAATCCAATGAAAAGTCCCTTCACGGACGTTGCTTCCAATTTCTCTGCCTTAGTCTTCTTGACATAAGTGGGATATCCCGAAATCCTAATGTGATTAAGACTTGGTTTCCTGCCCTTCCACATCTCATGCGGAGTTTTTAGGAACGGACTTGGAAGGACATCTGTTCAAGATATAAACAGCAGTTAGGAGCGTATAACCCCACAGGTAAATCGGTAAGTCGGTGTAGCTAAGCATGGAACGAACTATGTCCAACAAGGTTCGGTTCCTTCTTTCCGACACACCATTTAACTGAGGAGTTCCTGGAGGCATAAGTTGTGACACTGTTCCGTGCTCCTTTAGGAACCAGTCTTAGTGCTCATATACTCGCCACCTCGGTCCGACCGAAGTGCTTGATATGATTACCAGTTTGTTGTTTCCGACTAGGGCCTTAAATTCCTCGAATTTCTCAAAGGCCTCGGATTTATGTTTCATTAAGTATACATAATCATGCCAAGTATGATCATCCGTAAATATAATGAAATACTGATATCCGGCATGTGCTGCTTCCAAAGCACCACATACGTCTGTATGGACTAATCCAAGTTTATCAACAGCTCTTTCAAACGTCCCTGTGAGGGGGGACTCAATCATTTTGCCTTTAAGGTAAGATTCACAAGTTGGAAAAGGATCCGATCTCAATGGACCCATAATTCCATTATTTTTTTAATTTTGTAAACATTGGTCTGACCAATATAACCAAGTCTAAGATTCCATTTCAAAAATTGATTAGTTTCATCCCTACCACGCTTCCTAGTCTTAGTATTCACAACGACTTTGTTGTTTAGGTTTAGATGATACAATCCATTTAACAATGTAGCAGTGCCCACTAGTTCATTTCTAAAATAAATTTTGTTGGAACCATTACCAATAAAAATTGAAAAGCCTTTCCAATCCATGACCGGAATGGATACAGTGTTTTTATGCCCCTTGGGAAACACTTGTACATCATCTAAACTTAAAACAAAGTCGGATTCCAAATCCAAAAGAAGTGATCCTATATCGGTTGCTGCGACATTATGCCCGTTTCTGACAGTAATCATCACTTCCCCAACTCCAAGCTATCTACTTTGTTCCAGGTCCTGATTCATGGTATAGATATGAGAATTAGCACCTGAATCCAGTATCCCAAAAGTAGATAATATGGTAGCCGAACAATTAGTTTCCAAAACTAAAAGTTCCATACCTGAAGCTCCATGAAGGATCAGACAGTCTCTTGCCCAGTGGCCCAGCTCACCGCATTTGAGACATTGGTCCGACATCATCTTCTTGCTCTTAGGAATCATCGGGACCTTGCCCTTACCCTTAATGTCCTTGCTTCGTGGACCCATCTGCTTCTTAGTCTTTTTCTTTTTATTCTTGGACCTCTGAGATCCAGAAGAAATTATAAGAGCAGACTCTTTCATCCGCGGAGTCTTCATATGAGACTGAGCGGTTACAAGTTTCTTCATCAACCCTGCTAAATTGCAAGCAATCTTATTGCAATGGAAGTTTATAACAAACTGTGAGAAGGAATCAGGAAGAGACTGCAGGATAAGGTCGGTCTGTAGAGAAGCATGCATCCTAAAATCAAGAGCCTCCAATCTCTCGATCATAGAGATCATTTTGAGGACGTGGTCCCCAACTCTCTCACCTTCCTTCATCCTGGCACCGAACAGTTGCATGGATATCTCATATCTAGCAGTTCGACTATGCTCACCATAAAGCTCGGTTAAGTGAGATAAGATTTGCCTAGCAAAAGTCATTTTCTCATGAGCTCTCTAAATCTCATTAGACATAGAGGACATCATATATCCACGAACTCTAATATCATCCTTAACCCATTTTTCATGGTTTTCAACATCTTCCTGACTGGATCTGGTCCGCACCGGAGCCGCCAGAATGTCCGCCTCTAAGATGTATCCCAGGGTCTCCATACTGAGGACTATCATCAGGTTGCGGCCAATCCACAAAGTTAGGACCATTTAAAGTGTTCTTTTCAAGTAGAATTGTAAACGGGTTCATAGTCATTTTGAGAGTTGATATTTTGTTTGTCTGCATTAAGTACAAAAGATTGATTAATAACTCGTTCAATTATGATCTGAGTTCAGAATTAAGGTCTTTTCTATTCTTATAACCCATCTCCCACTACTTTTATCGGAATAGCACACTTCCTTGTCAAATCCGGAAGTATTTGTTCGCTATACTTCATAATGGTGATCGAGTTCCTTATAAATTTTAATAGAGGGCAACCGAACACGTTTCTGGTCTATTAATAATCATAAAGTGGTGTTCAACACCAACCCATATAATGGATGATTCTATCTTCTTTTTTCCCTTGTTCACTCCCCTCAACCTATACGGTTTCTATAGTTCGTGAAGACGTTAAGTTTATACCATCGACGCTGATCAGTTTCACAATTGAATCTTATCCGGCAACCAAACAGGTTTCTAGGGAGAAAATTTGCTCCAACCTAAGGCATCCAAGTCACTCTCAGAATTTATCGACCCTCCCCGAACGACTACCCCGATAACTCGGAAGCATAGCACATCCGGTTTTGATTTCAATTTTCCGGAAGATCGATGGAGGGAAGGAAAACCTTGAAACCTTTTAAAGTTATTAATTTGTCGTGAGAGAATTTTCGCGGTTAATATTACACTTTGCACATTAATTCATTTAAGCGCGTTTGTAGCATTCATACCATATGAATAAAACATTCACAATCTAGTTGCTACCAACATGTAGTTCATGGACTGTTCCTAGAACAAAAAACATCATAATCTAATTACAAGTCTTCGGTCTTGAATCTTCGTCTTCTCGAATGGATCTTCCTATGGTCTTCATCATTACATATAAATTTTACACTTGAAAAATCGCATCCTATACAAATTTTCTAGTAAAATAAATAGGCTCAAAACGACCTTTACAACCCAATCGAATAAGACCGAACGATTCAAAACTAGGCCCATGAACTACATCCCCATTCAAAATTAATGCAACAATCACATTAAAATAATGACATTCATAATTAATCTAAATATTGATCCAATCAATATAAATTACTCCATCCAAATGAATTAATCCAATTAATTCACACAACCATTAATTCTAACTTATTCCGAACAAGAAAATATTTCATTAAATTAATTCCCATAAGAATAAAATTACCATAATTATATCTTAGCCAAATTAAATCCAATTTAATTTGTGAGAAATTAATTACCGAATGAAATATAAAAAAACAGAGTCGAAAAACACGGTCGGGCAAAGCCCGAGGCACTACCGAGCAGGCTGTCGAGCAGGGCCGGGCCGCATGGCTGGATTGCGATCCACTGCCCGGCAACGCCCGGCAGGCTGCCGAGCAGGTCCGGACCGCATGGCCGGATCGCGATCCACTGCCTGGCAGCGCCTGGCAGGATGCCGAGCAGGGCCGGACCGCAAGGCAGCGCTCGGCCAGCTCCAAGTTGTCGGGTCCGTTTACGTTTTCGGCACATTTTTTCGCCCTGATTCCAAAATAATATTTTTCTAATCTTTATATTACACATTTAAATCAGTTTTTCAAAAGAAAAATAGATTTATTTTGTAACATAAAATTATGAAAAAATAATTTTTTAGATGACCAATTGAAAATCAACGATTAATACGATTATGATTCCAAATCATAAGAACATGCAATCAAGCATTCCAAATGCTAAATATCATATATACGATTGCAAGACCTACTCTCCGTTACCACTATTGGGATTCAGTGCCTAAAACGAATACGTATCTAATTCGATCTGAATCCCTTAAGAGGATCGATCAAACTATGTATATACAAATATTGAAATGAAACAAAGGAAGATTCGAAATCATACCCTCGTAGTCCGTTGATTAAATTATGTACTCCATGTAAGCGATTCCCCAAACTTTAGGTGATTTTTCCCCACGAATTCTATTCGTCAAGCTTTTGGATGATCCAACGCCGAAAATACCGCGTCTCTACTTGACACGCGTCGGAGAAACGATCGGAACAACTTCACCTTGTTATCCTCCAAGGATATGGCTAGAACAAAGTGATAGAATCCTTCAAATATAATATATATCACTCAAAGTGTATAGATATATTATTGTAATACCCGAGATCTTTATTCCGGATTTGTTGGGTTTTCTGGGTTTTATCGGATTGTCATGATCCTCATCGTAGGAATTTCGTGCCATGTTTGGTTGTGACTTGTTGGGACATGTTTTTGGAGGCATTTCGGATCACTTTGTGAGTTTTTGAGATTTTGTGGTGTAGCGCACGCTAATGCTTGAAGCATAGCGCACGCTACTGCGTGGTGTTTAGCGCACGCTACTGAATGTGTAGCGCACGCTAACTGGCGATTCGAGCGATCCGGTAACTCTTGGATCGGGCTGAGCTTTGTTAGCGCACGCTAAGGCCGATAGCTAGCGCACGCTATCGGCTAGCGCCGCGCACGCTCCCTCTTCTTTCTAGCGCACGCTACTCGGTAAATGCAGTTCTGTCCAAAGGCTACTGGACTGGTTTTGTGACCCGTTAGCGCACGCTATGGCTTTTGGGCTAGCGCACGCTAACTAGGTTATACGCAGTTTCTCTGGAGCGTTGACCCCGTTAGCGCACGCTAATGAAGGATGATTAGCGCCACGCTAATCTGCATCGATATAAATCTTGGACAACGGCATTAAGTCGTCATTTTCCCACTTTTCTTCATCTCTTAGACGGAGTGAGATCCAGAGGCGAGTAGGACCGATCCTTTTCTTCTAGCTTCATCTTTGAGTGGATTTGTAGATGTTTAACAACATCTAATCGTCTTCTTGGTCCAAATCAAGGTAATCTCTTGTTAGAACCCTATTTTCTTAAATTTGGGGTTTTTGCTTGGATTTGTGATTCTTGACCGATCTCATCCGATCGGTTATTTGTTCTTGTTTGTCTTGACCGTAATCTTCAGATTTTGTTAACCGTTCATCGACTTTTATCGCCGGATCAACGATTCTTGATTTCTTTGAGAATACTTAGATCCTTGTCGCTTTTAGGATCGTTTGATTTCGATTAGTGTTATTGAATTGTGGTGATGCTATTTTCGTAGTATTCGTGGGGCCGAAGTCTTGATCGTTTTGGAGGTTCGAAGGTTGCCCGATCGCGCCCGTTCGTCGTTTCGTTGCTCGTGATATCGAGGCAAGTATCTTGTCCATACGTTTCATGTTTCGTAGGCGTAATTATTGATAAATGATTATATACGAAACTCAATGTTTAATGAACGTAAAAAGGGATTGGTATGTTCTCGATAAATGTTGTCTTCCAACGATAATTTATGTACTTCGTGAATATATGTGTTCTCGGAATATGTGTGTTGGATTTGTATGTTGAAAAGATGATATGATCATTTTGAATGAGTCTATTAGACCGTAATCCTTTGGCGGGGATTACGTAATATTATGGGTACTTGTTCGTTAAGAATGTATTACGTGGGATATTAGTTGTTACTCCTTTGAAAGGAGGCTGTGATGTTTAAGTGTTGCTTGGCTTGATGTTCTACTCCTTGTGATGTGATTTCTGAAAGTGATGTGCCTCCGGGTAGGATTGTTGAATCTCCGGGATCCATACTTGCTAGTATGGTTCGGGCGTGACCGTAGGGTTATCCAATCCGGGTATGTCTTGCGGGGACTCCGAGGTTCGGGGCTTGCTAGCCCGATGCCGAGATAACTCGTGGGGTTATCATCGGGTATGTCTTGCGGGGACTCCAAGGTTCGTGGCTTGTTAGCCCGATGCCGGGATAACTTATGGTTGTGGTATGGAATGGTTCCGTGACTATTGTCACGAGGACATGTGATTTGGTATGGTTTCCTATTGGGTTATTCACTCGGGTATGTTCTACGGGAGCATCTGAGGTTCGTGGCTTGTTAGCACGGGACGCGAATAATCCTTAGGAACATGTGTTATGTGATTCGGGTCGTGGACCCTGTGGCTTATGATTTGGGTCTTGGGCCCCGTGTGTTGTGAATTGGGTTGTGGAACCGCGTTTTATTATTGGAATCGTATTTTGGAAAGATGATTTTGGGCCGTGTCCCCAAGTGTTTTCGAAAGACTTGAGAATTCATTATTTCCAGATGTTTTCAAACTCCCGAGACCGTAAAATATTTTGTATGAGACACATGGTTCTTTTCCTACCTTTTTAAATCAAACTGTTTTGATTAAGTGAATTATCTCGGGAAATATATTCAAGATTTTATATTCTTGAAGCAAGTTATGTATGGCTTGTACTTTTGGTTTTATACTTGCACTAGCAAAACAAAGGAGTTTTGCTAACCCCAGTATTCGGGGTGGATGTCTGTATTGCGTCCGGTACTTGCGGTGTAGGCTGGGAGCGAATCACGAGATCGATACGAAGGATGATGGGAGACGAAGATACTAATCACGTGAAGACCAATTGTAGAGTATATGGTAGAGTCATGTTGGTTATTCCTCCGATGTGTTGTTACCACGATTTATGGAAGTGATATTGTATTCTAGCACCTGCGTGGGTATGTGTTATTGGCAATTATAATGTATGTAATTTTGTGTGTGTTGTGATATAAGAACTAATCTGTCTAAAGGTCCTTTAAGTAGCCATGTCGGCATTTGAAGTGATCCATTGTTATGTATTGCTTTGGTAGATCCTCGCGGAGAGGGTCTGCGGCGCTGTAATATTCCCGATTGGTTTGGGGGTGTTACAGAATATGGTATCGGAGCTTAGGTTGAGGAAACCTAGGCTGTCGGGTTGAGTTGAGTGTTGTCGGGTCTTGTCTTGTCAGATTTGGTCTGACTGAGTGGTGTCGCGACGCGTCGTCCGAGTTGTCGGTCGTGATTAGTATCGAGGTGAAACCATCATCTTCGTGCGATCTGTGGATGTAAGTCTCCCTACCTTGTTGTGTCTCGTATTATACGAGTTTACGTGATTCTATGTTATTATGTGGAGTTTAATTGTGCCTCATGAATACTTACTCCATACTTGTTTGATTCTCGTATTGTGTGGGAATAAAGAGTAGTACCGGTATGTATGTATATATATATATTTACATCTTTGTGTAAAATCGTTTTTACAGGAGTGATGTTTTGGAGTGGTTACTCAATAAAAGTTTATCAATGTGGTATATCAATTTCAAATGTTTTGGGGAAGTCACGTAAATTCTATTTAAAAATATCCTTCGAGAAGGAAAAATGATTTGATTTTCGTATGAGGACCTCGAGACCAAAGATTTTGAGAATTCAAACTATACATATTATATTTTCATCTTGCATTGAAAATTTTCAAAATATTTTAAATGCTTAAACGAGGTCTACCAATAGTTTACTTGAGACGTGACTTCCGCCTTCAACTTTTCCGGTTAAACGATATGTAGTGAGAATGTAAATTGTTGGCATTTGGATTCATATGTTGTTGTTTATTTGTAACCTTCGACTTTCGGCATTATTTGGTATATGTTCATGAATAACAATTGTTGTGTGTGGTTATGTGTAACTTGAACTGTGTTCTTATCCGCTGCGTGTGTAAAGTCCAAAGTGACTATTTGGGTACTTTTACCAAATAGTGTGTGTTTTAAAATGACCTTCTGGGTTTGTAAAATTTGAATTATTTCGTTGACCCTTTTTCCTAACTCTTTTGTTGGGTGATTTAACATATATTTTGAAACTATTGAGTTTTTGCGTCTACGCCTTGTAATTTCAAACGGTATTTGGTGACGGTATTTGGTGTTTGGAAAATGATTTTTGGGGAGTATTTGGAAAGTATTACCGTCATCGGCCTTTTTGGCATTTTGGAACGTTTTCGAAAATGGTTTTCAACTTGGTGAGTTCCGGCGAGGAAACCGTACAGAAAGTGATTTTGATATAATGGATGATTTCAATTTCATTGCATTTATAAATCGCATAACAACGGCATTATAAATGAAGATTGTTGGTATAATAGTTTGTATATTGTGCTCTAGTTGGAATTAAATGGTAATATGTATATAATTTAATGAGGTTGGGTTAAAGACAGAAATGTGAATATCTTGCTATGTGTCATGATCTTTCGTTACCATAGGTTGTTGTTTGTTAGTATGCCGAGGGGCAGAGGTCGTGGTCGTAACCGTGGTGTTGATGGCCACGGGGATCAGATGCGGAATCGAGAGAATGCCGCTGGGAATGATTTTAGTTTGGGTGTTGCTACTATATTGCAACAAGTAGCGACTCAGATGACTCAGTTGACCCAGGTGGTTCAACGCAGCATTGACGCGAGTCGAAGCGTTGGTGTAAATCAATGGCTTCGCGAGGTAGTTCGTATGAATCCCCTCGATTCGCCGGTCTTTGCGGATGCGTTGAGGCTAGGATGGTTGGATTTTCCGGTTGGGAAAGATTTTCGAGGCCGTCGGATGTCACGAAGAGCGGAAGGTACCTATCGCTCGGTACCTTCTCGACAAAGATGCCGCTAATTGGTGGGAAGGCTGTTAAACCTCGTGATCGTGATGTCACGTGGGCGGAGTTCCAAGCATTTATGGAAGCCGAGTTCGTCCAAACCGATTAGAGAGCGGAGGATTCGCGAATTCTACTTGGCGTAACCGCAAGATATATCGGTGTCGCAAGCTATCATCGATTATAGCAAACAACTCGATTATGTGCGAGGCGGGTGAGAACCAGGAAGAGAGAATCCTTCCCTTTGTGACGGATGAAGCCGGATATTCGCGTGTATATGTCGGGATTCAATTGCACTTCGTTGAGGGACTATCAAGATCGAGCACTAGCCCGTGAACTAGCTTCGTTATCATCGGAGCATGTCTCGAGTCGAAGAAGCGAGAAGAAGTCCGATGATCGCGTGGGCGGTGCAGAGTCGGCGTTTCCAATTTGCAACGTAGTAGTCTTTCATTGTGAAGCTCCATCGCTCGATGCGTGGGCGAGAATTCCAAGTCTTCATTCGACTCTGGTAAAGCCAGGAGATGTTTTAACTGTAATGTGGCGGGACATGTTCGTGCACATTGTCCTTCTCCGCCAGTAACGTGTTACAGGTGTGGACTCGAGGGGCACCGAGTTCAGTTTTGCGAGATGGTTTCCGAGCCTTCCGGGGCACGGACTTGAGCACCGACATCTGGATCGACTCCGAGAAACCCTGAGTGGCTTATCCTATCAGACGTTTGTTATGTTATTTCACTCGTTTTGTTGTTTTGATATTCCGGAGATTAACTTCTTTTATTCGAAGTGAATCGGACTTTGAACTCTGTACTTTCGACTCTGTCGAATCGTTTATGTTCGTTGATGTTTTCTGAACTTGTCCTGTTCTGTGCTTTTGGTTGACCAAACGAGTTGTAGTATTGTTGTAGAATAAACCGTTTGTCGCTATGACTTTCCAATTGCAACTCCCTTCCTGTGGATCTTATGTGAATACACATCTTGTTGTCTTCACCGAATCGTATATTGTCTCAAGCCGAGATGTGAACTTTGGGGTTGTTGTTTGAGTATTATTGTTCGTCGTGATTCGAACATGATTGATCGACTGTTGTTGTCTTGATCGTTGTAACTCAATCGTTTGATGGTTCAGTTTTTGTTGATCTCGTTTCGTAATTGTTGAGCGTTAGGACTCCTTCGTAATTTCCTTAAGTTCAGGAAATTTGTTTTGTGTTCGATCTCCCAACCCTTGGGCTGTGGAATTTCGTATTGGTCCAGCGTATAGCTCGTGTTTTGGTTGATGTACTGTTGAATTATTCAACCGTATTGATTTTCGTTCGTCGTGTTTTGTTATTTCGGCAACGGATAACGTGTGTTATCTGAGTTTGTTTTGCGTCGTTCGTTTTATGTTTCAAGTTTCGAGGACGAAACTTCTTTTAAGAGGGGTAGAATGTAATACCCGAGATCTTTATTCGGATTTGTTGGGTTTTCGGGTTTTATCGGATTGTCATGGTCCTCATCATTGGAATTTCGTGCCATGTTTGGTTGTGACTTGTTGGGACATGTTTTTGGAGGCATTTCGGATCACTTTGTGAGTTTTAAGATTTTGTGGTGTAGCGCACGCTAATGCTTGAAGCATAGCGCACGCTACTGCGTGGTGTTTAGCTCACGCTACCGAATGTGTAGCGCACGCTAAGCGCGATTCGAGGCGATCCGGTAACTACGGATCGGGTGAAACTTTGTTAGCGCACGCTAAGGCCGATAGCTAGCGCGCACGCTATCGGCCTTAGCGCACGCTCCCTCTTCTTTCTAGCGCACGCTACTCGGTAGATGCGATTACGTCCGGAGGCTCTTGGGTGGTTTTGTGACCGTTAGCGCACGCTACGGCTTTTGGGCTAGCGCACGCTAACTAGGTTATACGCGGTTTCTCTGGGCGTTGACCGTTAGCGCACGCTAATGAAGGATGATTAGCGCCGCTATCATCGAGATAAATCTTTGGACAAGCAGCATTAAGTCGTCATTTTCCCACTTTTCTTCATCTCTTCCGACGGGAGTGAGATCCAGAGGCGAGTAGGACCGATCATTTTCTTCTAGCTTCATCTTTGAGTGGATTTGTAGATGTTTAACAACATCTAATCGTCTTCTTGGTCCAAATCAAGGTAATCTCTTGTTAGAACCCTATTTTCTTAAATTTGGGGTTTTTGCTTGGATTTGTGATTCTTGACCGATCTCATCCGATCGGTTATTTGTTCTTGTTTGTCTTGACCGTAATCTTCAGATTTTGTTAACCGTTCATCGACTTTTATCGCCCGGATCAACGATTCTTGATTTCTTTGAGAATACTTAGATCCTTGTCGTTTTTAGGATCGTTTCGGATTTCGATTAGTGTTATTGAATTGTGGTGATGCTATTTTCGTAGTATTCGTGGGCTGTCGAAGTCTTGATCGTTTTTGGAGGTTCGAAGGTTGCCCGATCGCGCCCGTTAAATCGTTTCGTTGCTCGTGATATCGAGGCAAGTATCTTGTCCATACGTTTCATGTTTCGTAGGCGTAATTATTGATAAATGATTATATACGAAACTCAATGTTTAATGAACGTAAAAAGGGATTGGTATGTTCTCGATAAATGTTGTCTTCCAACGATAATTTATGTACTTCGTGAATATATGTGTTCTCGGAATATGTGTGTTGGATTTGTATGTTGAAAAGATGATATGATCATTTTGAATGAGTCTATTAGACCGTAATCCTTTGGCGGGGATTACGTAATATTATGGGTACTTGTTCGTTAAGAATGTATTACGTGGGATATTAGTTGTTACTCCTTTGAAAGGAGGCTGTGATGTTTAAGTGTTGCTTGGCTTGATGTTCTACTCCTTGTGATGTGATTTCTGAAAGTGATGTGCCTCCGGGTAGGATTGTTGAATCTCCGGGATCCATACTTGCTAGTATGGTTCGGGCGTGACCGTAGGGTTATCCAATCCGGGTATGTCTTGCGGGGACTCCGAGGTTCGGGGCTTGCTAGCCCGATGCCGAGATAACTCGTGGGGTTATCATCGGGTATGTCTTGCGGGGACTCCAAGGTTCGTGGCTTGTTAGCCCGATGCCGGGATAACTTATGGTTGTGGTATGGAATGGTTCCGTGACTATTGTCACGAGGACATGTGATTTGGTATGGTTTCCTATTGGGTTATTCACTCGGGTATGTTCTACGGGAGCATCTGAGGTTCGTGGCTTGTTAGCACGGGACGCGAATAATCCTTAGGAACATGTGTTATGTGATTCGGGTCGTGGACCCTGTGGCTTATGATTTGGGTCTTGGGCCCCGTGTGTTGTGAATTGGGTTGTGGAACCGCGTTTTATTATTGGAATCGTATTTTGGAAAGATGATTTTGGGCCGTGTCCCCAAGTGTTTTCGAAAGACTTGAGAATTCATTATTTCCAGATGTTTTCAAACTCCCGAGACCGTAAAATATTTTGTATGAGACACATGGTTCTTTTCCTACCTTTTTTAAATCAAACTGTTTTGATTAAGTGAATTATCTCGGGAAATATATTCAAGATTTTATATTCTTGAAGCAAGTTATGTATGGCTTGTACTTTTGGTTTTATACTTGCACTAGCAAAACAGTGGAGTTTTGCTAACCCCCGAGTATTCGGGGTGGATGTCTGCATGTGCGTCCGGTACTTGCGGGTAGGCGGGAGCGAATCACGAGATCGATACGAAGGATGATGGGAGACGAAGATACTAATCACGTGAAGACCAATTGTAGAGTATATGGTAGAGTCATGTTGGTTATTCCTCCGATGTGTTGTTACCCAGGTTATGGAAGTGTTATTGTATTCTAGCCCCTGCGTGGTATGTGTTACAGGCAAGTATCATGTATGTAATGTTGTGTGTGTTGTGATATAAGACCTAATCGGTCTAACGGTCCTTTACGTAGCCATGTCGGCATGTGAAGTGACGCATTGTTTTGTATTTAGCCTGGTAGATCCTCGCGGAGAGGGTCTGCGGCGCTGTAATATTCCCGATTGGTTTGGGGGTGTTACAATTATCTCTCGATATTTTCTCACAAATTTTCTCTAAGAAAAATTATGAAGAAGAAGGATGAAGAAGAAGATGACTCTTGAGAAAAACTATTTCTCTCTCTTGCTTACTCTTGAAATGAACCGTGAGATTATCTCAAAGTGTTGTCAAGGAGTGTCTTCATTTCTTTTATTCTTGTTCACTTTCAAGACAATTATCACCAACCTCATTATAAAATGAGATATATCCCCTTAATGTCTCATGTCTTCCACCAATTAAGGTGGAGAAAAAGACCAAGGAAGGTGAGTGGAAAGTGGGGCGGCCATCTAGAAGAACCGGGATGAGTTTGGTTCGTTTCAGACTCCCGTGAGTCCAATCAGAAAAACTTCATTCCATTCCGATGTATTTATATCAATTAATTAATCTAATTAATTAATCTTATCAAATACAAAATAATATAATTAATTTCTTCAAGAAATAATTATATTCATGAATTAGATTAATCACTAAGTATTATATTTAATTCATTAGGCGATAAATTAATTTATCCAATAACTTAATTTAGACATCCAATGTCCCAATATTAAATAGACATCCGATGTCCAATAAATTAGATATCCAATATCTAATATTTATAAAGAGAGAATAAGCTCGATTCATTCCATCGTCAATCCTATTGCGCGACTCGATAGGTCCGTCTCAGTTAGAAATGGGAGAAACCAAAGAGTAGTAGCACCACCTAGCCAGTCTGGTGGCCTACACTGTACCCTAACTGAGAACGAATGATGGGGATCATTCCAAAAACCTTTCTGTCGTGAATACCAGTATACGTATAAACCCTTCTTTCAAATATCCCGATCAAGTTATAGGGTCATGGTCAGTCAAACCCTATCTGTACTTGACACTATGCATGAGTTAATGCAAACCGAGATCATCGAGCTCTCGTGTATCCAATACAACTAGATTCAATGCTTTGGACAAAGACTTATGATCGCATCTGCCAATAACCACATATGACATATAACCCGTTCAGTAACAGGAAAAAAAATTCTATCTTGGTATTTAGTAGAACCTGCTACTTGCCTGTCATGCACGCCGAGGTTGACCCCCACCTTCCGGTTTTCTGGGTTGAACTACTCTAATGAAAATCTTAACGTCACAAGCACATCCCTACTAAATACTTAAGTCGAAGGTTCACGAATACCTATCACAAGCTTATGATTCTGTCATTGACTGTCCTGGAGTGAATCCGTGTGACGAATCGAGGGTGAGTCGGTTCGAGTATACTAATCTCATTAGCATACCTTTAACGTGTGTTCCCACTAACCATTAGTATTCGACAGGCACTCTCCAAGTCAAAGAACATGTCATATAATTTTTCACATAAACTTAACGCCTAGTCAAGTTTCATCGACTTGCGACGATTAAGTATGTGAGCCATAAACCTTTTCAGTGCTGATCTCCTTATCCAATATGGAGTGGAATGTTTTGCTCTCAAATACACGGACTAGTTTATATATATATATATATATATATATATATATATATTTACGAGTCAGGAATGCCAGTAACTGCCAGTAAATAAAGAAACAAACAATTGCCTTATGATAATGATTAACATAATAACAAGTACAATACCCTCACTCAACATCCTCTGAGTGGCATTCGAGGGCATACTCCTAACAATCTACCACTTTCACTCAATGCCATACACTATGGTATCTAATACCTATGTTCTCCAGATGACGCTCCAAGCTAATCTGAGTAAGTGGCTTGGTCAGTGGATCAGCGACGTTGTCGACTGAGTCTACTTTACGCAGCACAATGTATCCTTTACGAAAAAATTCGCTCACGAGATGATACCTTCTCTCAATGTGTCTTGTATCGTTGTGAGACCTCGGCTCCTAGGCCTGTTTTACCGCTTCATTGTTATCGTATAAAAACGAAAACAGGCAGCGCAACACATGGTGTCACGTGAAGTTTACCCAGTAACTTCTTTATCTAATAACCCTTCCTTTGGAGGCCTCCAAGGCCGCTTGATACTAAGCCTAACAGGTGGAATCAGTAGTCGCTCTATGCTTGGCACTCTGCTAAGATACTGCTCCTCCATTAAGAGTAAAATGTAGCCAGAAATAGACACAGAGTCGTCTTTCTGTTCTTGGAAGTCTAAATCAGTGAAGCCCGTCACATTCAATTCTCCACCACCATACATAAGAACCATATCTCTAGTACTTCTAAAGTACTTTAGAATGTTCTTTACGGCGGTCCAATGTTCCCTACCTGGATTTCCCTTAAACTTACTTACCACGCTCCCATCATGCGCAATGTCAGGTCTAGTACACAACAAGGCATACACAAGGCTACCCATGCCCAAAGCATATGGTATATTACTCATTTCCTTTCGTTGTTCCTCACTATGAGGACACATCTTCAAGGTGAGTTTTATTCCATGTCGTATCGGTAGGAACCCTCTTTAAGAATCATCTGTCTTAAATCGCTTTAAGATTATATTTATATATAGGGCTTGGGAAAAGACCTACCATTCTCTTCGATCTATACCAGTAGAGTCGAATATCAAGAATATAGGTTTATTCTCCCAAGTCTTTCATGGAGAACTTACTCAAAAGCCAAGCTTTCACCGGACTGAGCATTCCCACATCGTTTTCCTATTAGTAGAATGTCATCTACATATAGTACTGAGAATGCGATTTTGCTCCCACTAACCCTCTTGTATACACAAGGTTCCTCTTCATTATGCACGAAGTCAAACTCTTTGACCGCCTCATCAAAACGAAAGTCCCAACTACGTAAAGACTG
Organism: Orobanche coerulescens; assembly: GCA_033398695.1. Lineage (NCBI taxonomy): Eukaryota > Viridiplantae > Streptophyta > Magnoliopsida > Lamiales > Orobanchaceae > Orobanche > Orobanche coerulescens. The sequence continues at coordinate 18,061,252 of CM065810.1, forward strand.
CTACAATCCATTTCACGAAGTCTACATCCATCATTGCTAGGTCATAGGCCACCGGTCGGTCTCTTGGTTATCACCTGGAACCTTGTGGAGACCCAGTTCCTCCAAGTGCATAAAACCATACCTCTCGGGTAATTTGAGACACCCTATTAGACCTTACGAGGTGGTTGTACTTGTGTTTGAGAAGGTTCGGTTCCATCTCCTTGTACATGTGTCTCCTCGGAAGTTTCATTGTATTATTACAAAGAAATACTTCTACATGCTCCACCTTCGTGAATGAACTCATCTTCCAGGAAGTGTGCTTGCAAGCAACAATGATCTTTCGATCTTCGGGCATGTATAATAGATAACCCATCGTCCCAGATAGGAATCCAATGAAAAGTCCCTTCACGGACCTTGCTTCCAATTTCTCTGCCTTAGTCTTCTTGACATAGGCGGGACATCCCCAAATCCTAATTTGATTACGACTTGGTTTCCTGCCATTCCACATCTCATGCGGAGTTTTTAGGAACGGACTTGGAAGGACATCTGTTCAAGATATAAGCAGCAGTCAGGAGCGTATAACCCCACAAGTAAATCGGTAAGTCGGTGCAGCTAAGCATGGAACGAACTATGTCCAACAAGGTTCCGTTCCTTCTTTACGACATATCATTTAACTGAGGAGTTCCTAGAGGCGTAAGTTGTGACACTGTTCTGTGCTTCTTTAGGAACCCGTCAAACTCAGTGCTCGTATACTCGCCACCTCGGTCTGACCGAAGTGCTTGATATGATTTACCAGTTTTTTTCCAACTAGGGCCTTAAATTCCTAGAATTTCTCAAAGGCCTCGGATTTATGTTTCATTAAGTATACATAATCATACCTAGTATGATCATCCGTAAATATAATGAAATACTGATATCCGTCATGTGCTGCTTCCAAAGCACCACATACGTCTGTATGGACTAATCCAAGTTTATCAATAGCTCTTTGAAATGTCCATGTGAAGGGGGACTCATTCATTTTGCCTTTAAGGCAAGATTCACAAGTTGCAAAAGGATCCTATCCCAATGGACCCATAAGTCCATTATTTTTTTCATTTTGTAAACCTTGGTCTGATCAATATGACCAAGTCTAAGATGCCATTTCAAAACTTGATTAGTTTCATCCCTACAACGCTTCCTAGTCTTAGTATTCACAACGACTTTGTTGTTTAGATTTAGATGATACAATCCATTTAACAATGTAGCAGTGCCCACTAGTTCATTCCTAAAATAAATTTTGCAGGAACCATTACCAATGAAAAATGAAAAGACTTTCCGATCCATGACTGGAATGGATACAATGTTTTTATGTCCCTTGGGCAACACTTGTACATCATCTAAAGTTAAAAAAAAAAAGCCGGATTCTATATCCAAAAGAAGTGATCCTATATCAGTTGCTGCGACACTATGCCCGCTTCTGACAGTAATCATCACTTCCCCAACTCCAAGCTATCTACTTTGTTCCAGATCGTGATTCATGGTACAAATATGAGAAATAGCACCTGAATCCAGTATCCCAGAAGTAGATAATATGGTAGCAGAATAATTAGTTTCCAAAACTAAAAGTTCCATACCTGAAGCTCCATGAAGGATCGGACAGTCTCTTGCCCAGTGGCCCAGCTCACCGCATTTGAGACATTGGTCCGACTTCACCTTCTTGCTCTTAGGAATCATCGGGGCCTTGCCCTTACCCTTAATGTCCTTGATTTGTGGACCCATCTGCTTCTTGGTCTTTTTCTTTTTATTCTTGGACCTTTGATATCCGGAAGAAATCATAAGAGCAGACTCTTTCATCCGCAGAGTCTTCATCTGAGACTGAGCGGTTAGAAATTTGTTCATCAACCCTGCTAAATTGCAAGCAATATTATTGCAATGGAAGTTCATAACAAACTTTGAGAAGGAATCATGAAGAGACTGCAGGATAAGGTCGGTCTGCAGAGAAGCATGCATCCTAAAATCAAGAGCCTCCAATCTCTCGATCATGGAGATCATTTTGAGGACGTGGTCCCCAACTCTCTCACCTTCCTTCATCCTTGCACCGAACAGTTGCATGGATATCTCATATCTAGCAGTTCGACTATGCTCACCATAAAACTTGGTTAAGTGATATACGATTTGCCTATCAGAAGTCATTTTCTCATGAGCTCTCTGAAGCTCATTAGACATAGAGGCCATCATATAGCCACGGACTCTAATGTCATCCTTAACCCACTTTTCATGGTTTTCAACATCTTCCTAACTAGATCTGGTCCGCACCGAAGCCGCCAAAATGTTCGCCTCCAAGACGTATCCCAAGGTCTCCATACTGAGGACTATCACCAGGTTGCAGCCAATCCACAAAGTTAGGACCATTTAAGGTGTTCTTTTCAAGTAGAATTGTAAACGTGTTCATAGTCATTTTGAGAGTTGATATTTTGTTTGTATGCATTAAGTACGAAAGATTGATTAGTAACTCGTTCAATTATGATCTGAGTTTAGAATTAAGGTCTTTTCTATTCTTATAACCCATCTTCCACTACTTCTATCGAAATAGCACACTCCTTTGTGAAATTCGGAAGTATTTGTTCGCTATACTTCATAATAGTGATCGAGTTCCTTATAAATTTTAATAGAGGGCAACCGAACAGGTTCCTGATCTATTAATCTTCATAAAGTGGTGTCCAACACAAACCCATCTAATGGATGATTCTATCTTCTTTTTTCCCTTGTTCACTCCCCTCAACCTATACAGTTTCTATAGTTCGTGAACAAGTTAAGTTTATACCATCGACGCTGATCAGTTTCACAATTGAATCTTATCCGGCAACCAAACAGGTTTCTAGGGATAAAATTTGCTCCAACCGAAGGCATCCAATGCACTCTCAGAATTTACCGACCCTCCCCGAACAACTACCCCGATAACTCGAAAGCATAGCACATCCGATTTGGATTTCAATTTTCCGAAAGATCGATGGAGGAAAGGAAAACCTTGAAATCTTTTAAACTTAATAATTTGTCGTGAGAGAATTTTTGCGATTAATGTTACACTTTGCACATTAATTCATTTAAGCGTGTTTGTAGCATTCATACCATATGAATATAATATTCACAACCTAGTTGCTACCAACATGTAGTTCATGGACTGTTCCTAGAACAAAAAACATCATAATCTAATTACAAGTCTTCGGTCTTGAATCTTCGTCTTCTCGAATGGCTCTTCCTTCGGTCTTCGTCATTACATATAAATTTTACATTTGAAAAATCACATCCTATGTAAATTTTTCTAGTAAAATAAATAGGCTCAAAACGGCCTTTACAACCCAGTCGAATAAGACCGAACGATTCAAAACTAGGTCCATGAACTACATCCCCATTCAAAATTAATGCAACAATCACATTAAAATAATGACATTCATAATTAATCTAAATATTGATCCAATCAATATAAATTAATCCATCCAAATGAATTAATCCAATTAATTCACACAACCGTTAATTTTAACTTGTTCCGGACAAGAAAATATTTCATTAAATTAATTTCCCTACGAATAAAATTATTATAATTATATCTTAGTCAAATTAAATCTAATTTAATTTGTAGGAAATTAATTACCGAATGAAATATAAAAAATGGGGTCGAAAAACACGGTCGGGCAAAGCCCGGGGCACTGCCCAGCAGGCTGCCGAGCAGGGCCGGACCGCATGGCCGGATCGCAATCCACTGCCTGGCCGGATCGCAATCCACTGCCTGGCCGGATCATAAGCTTATTTCATGAATTAGATATATCACTCAGTATTATATTTAATTCATTAGGTCGTAAATTAATTTATCCAATAAATGAATTTAGACATCCAATGTCTCAATATTAATTAGACATCTAATGTCCAATAAATTAGATATCCAATATCTAATATTTATAAAGAGATAATAAGCTCGATTCATTCCATCGTCAATCCTATTGCGCGACTCGGTAGGACCGTCTCAGTTAACAATGGGAGGAACTAAAGAGTAGTAGCACCACATAGCCAATCTGGCGGCCTACACTGTACCCTAACTGAGAACGAATGATGGGGATCATTCCAAAAATCTTTCTGTCGTGAATACCAGTATACGTATAAACCCTTCTTTCAAATGTCCCGATCAAGTTATAGGGTCACGGTCAGTCAAACCCTATCTGTACTTGACACTATGCATGAGTTAATGCAAACCAAGATCATCGAGCTCTCGTGTATCCAATATCCAATGCTTTGGCCAAAGACTTATATCTCATCTGCCAATAACCACATATGACATATAACCCGTTCACTAATAGGAAAAAGAATTCTATCTTGGTATTTAGTAGAACGTGCTACTTGCCTGTCATGCACGCCGAGGTTGACCCCCACCTTCCGGTTTTCTGAGTGGAACTATTCTAATGAAAATCTTAACGTCACAAGCACATCCCTACTAAATCCTTAAGTCGGAGGTTCACGAATACCTATCACAAGCTTACGATTCTGTCATTGACTGTCCTGGAGTGAATCCGTGTGACGAATCGAGGGTGAGTCGGTTCGAGTATACTAATCTCATTAGCATACCTATAACGTGTGTTCCCACTAACCATTAGTATTCGACAGGCACTCTCCAAGTCAAAGAACACGTCATACAAGTTTTCACATAAACTTAACGCCCAGTCAAGTTTCATCGACTTGCGAATGATTAAGTATTTGAGCCATAAACCTTTTCAGTACCGATCCCCTTATCCAATACGGAGTGGAATGTTTTGCTCTCAAATACACGGACTAGTTTCTCTCTCTCTCTCTCTCTCTCTCTCTCTCTATATATATATATATATATATATATATATATATATATATATATATATATTTACGAGTCAGAAATGCCAGTGACTACAAGTAAATAAAGAAACATACAATTGTCTTCTGATAATGTTTACATAATAACAAGTACAATGCCTTCACTCAACATCCTCTGAGTGGCATTCGAGAGCATACTCCTAACAATGCATTGTTTTGATGTAATGATATTCTTATGTATATAATAGACAATTCTAACACATTGGTTGTTTACTGCATGAAATGCATATATTTTATGCATACGCTAATCTGAAACAAAGATCAACAATTCAAATTTATTTCTATTTCTTACTAAAATAACCCTCCCCCCTCTCTATATATAACCTATATATAAAAGTCGATATCATATGAGACCTAACAGTCGGTATCCTATGAGACCTAATGGACTGGTCTTTACTAGGGGTGTTAATAGAAATCCGAAAACCGACCAACCAATCCGAACCAATCCGCACCGAACCGAAAATCCCCGACCGAAAGCAACCCCGAACTTGAAACTTACAAACCGAAACCGAAACCGAATTAATTCGGGTTTAGATAACTTAGAACCGAACCGAACCGAATTACCCCGAATTGGACCGAACTAACCCGAATTATTTATATTATATAAAATTTTATTTATATGACTAAAATTTTTAAACTTATAAAATTATATGTCTACACATATATTGTAGTTTTGATAAAAACAATGATTAAATATATCAATTAAAGATCTATCTATTATTTTAGAACAAGTTTTATTAATATAATTAATTTTTTTGTCACTTTATTAAATAAATATATATAAATTAAATATGTTTGGGTCAAAACCGAATTTGACCGAACTAATCCGAAACCGAAACATTTGGGGAGGGTTTGGGTTTTGAGTTTTGAAAACTGAAATCGACCGAAACCGAAACCGAATTTTAAAGTTTGGGGAGGGTTTGGGTTTCGAAAATTTTACCCCGACCGAAACCGAAAACACCCCTAGTCTTTACATGAGACCGACACACTAAAACTACATTTCAAAATAAAAGTATAAGTACCAAAGAATTAAATCTCCAGAAAAACTAAAATATTGAAAAATAAACCCTAACAAGTGGAATTGAACCCCAAAAATGAGAAAAAAATCCCAAAATAGAAACACTAAAATACATTTAAAAGATTAAAAAAATAAAAATTGAAAAACACCAAAAAAAAATTGAAAGAAAAAAGAAACGGATGTTCCGGGAATTATTATTCCCGTGATGTGTCTTACCTAATACTGATTGTAGATACATAGATGGAAGGTTCTAGATCCTTCTAGAGGTAGTAGGATCCTATTAGATGTCTTACCTTATCTAGGAATCCTATGTATGGAAGGACTCTCATTGTAATGCCTATATAAAGGTCCCTCTATCAGTGTTATGAATGAATTGATTTGCTGTCTTTTACTTTCTCCTCAAACAACGGAAACAAAACCCTTAAAAATGGAAAAATAACTACTCCCTACGTCCACTCGTAAAGTTATAGGTTTTCACATAGATTAATAATAATTGATCTCAAGAAATAGTAATAAATGATCTCAAGGTTGATTAATTTAAATGATAAAATATCATGTGTCCAATAAATGAACATATAAATCTGTATTAAATTTTAATAGCTTAGAGTATTATTAATGAAGGATATTTCAGAAATCAAAAGATTCGTTACCTTTTGGAAACAGAAACAACCATATATTGTGGGACAATCCGAAATATAAATATGAAAATGTATAATTCAACCTCCATCTCTATGGGACTAGGGTTGCAAACGAATCGAATCGAACCGAATACTGAGACATTTTATTCGAATTGGATTAAGTTGACGAATATTCGAATTCGAATTCGATATTTAGTCGAATTCAAAATGCGATTCGTATTCGATTCGTTAAAAAAATTCGAATATTCGAATATTCGATTTGATTCGAAATTCGAAATTATTTATATATATGTATATTCCAAATAAATTATTTAACTAAAAATAAATATAAAAACTATATTATAAAATAATATTATATTTAACAAATACATAACATATATATTCTCTATATATTTATTTTATATAATTAAACTATATTGACTAGCATATATTATGTATTAGAAAACTATATAACTAATATATATTATATATTACAAATATTACATAAATAAACGAATCGAATATTCGAATACATCGAATCGAATATTGGCATATTTGTATTTGTATTCGAAAAATCTACGAATACAAAAAATTATTCTTATTCAAATTCGAATTCGATTTTTCCGAATACGAATCGAACAATACAAATACAAATATCGAATCGAATCAAAATTATTCGATTTGTTTGCAACCCTATATAGGGACTGTGTCATACTATGTCCATGAACAAATATATGTTTATTGTAGTCTTGGACACACTAACTAGGGAAAATGTTTATGCTAAACCTATCATAATAAACGAACTAGAATTAATGAAATAGAAAGAAAGTAATTAATTAGTGATAATTATAAAATTAGAAGTGAACAAAGAAAAGAAGATAAAGCGTCATTTCCTTTATAAAATTTAAAAAGAAAAACTAAAATAACATGTTTTAAATGAAAGAAATTAGGAGCTTAGACATATACTTATATAGGAGAGAAAAATGCATTAATGATCCTAAAGTTTGGGGGTTTGGCGCATGCAGTGCAACGTTTGTTCTATCTGATAACTCTAGTCATAAAGTTCCAAAAAAATGCGTATAAAGGATTCTTGAGTGAGGTGGCATACAAGTCACATGTCACCTCACTAAAATTTATTAAAAAAAATAAAAATAAAATTAAGAACACAGTCCTATCCAGCAAAAAAATAATAAAAATAAACAAAGTCTAAACGAATTAAAGCCAACTCAATCCATTCGCGTTTTCTCCATTCCCATTCCCATTCCCGTTTCTCCCCATTTCCATTTTCCCCCAACTTTCCCTCAAGAACCCTAATTCTGAATCTGTCAGAGTTGGAGAACCAGTTAAGCCATGTCTAATTTTTCATCCAGCTCGAATGGAACAACTCGCACGAGATATTGTTACAGTGGCATGGTAGCTGCTCTGATTCGTCGTGGACGGATGAAAATCCCGACCGGATATATGTGCAGTGCGTGAATAAGGTAATTTTGTTTGTCTTTTTGATTTATTCTCTCTTTCATCGCAAATTATTGAATTTCAGTGATTTTCATTTTAGGGTAAAGTTGGGTGTTGCAGTTTCTGGGACTTGTACGATCCCATAATGTGTCAGAGATCAATTGAAGTCATTCCTGGGCTGTTGCGCAGAAAGAATGGAATGGAAGCAAGAATTCAGGGGTTGGTAGAGGAAAATGCTAGAATGCATGATTTGGAGGCAGAAATGATGATACTAGTGGAAGAAAATGCTAGATTGAAGATGATGGAGGCAAGAATGGAGGAATTGTTGGATAAAAATGCTAGGATGAAGATGATGGAGGCATAAGCAGTAATTGAAAGTGAAACGATGGTTGATGAAAATAGGAAAATGAAGAACTTTAAGAAATTGTGCATCATTGTTGGTGTAATTTTCTTGTGCTAGATTGTTAATGTCAAAGTGATTGATTTAGATTTGTAATAGTAGTAGTATTTCTAGTACTTTGTACATGTTGGCTGATTGGTTTAGATTTGTAATAATAGTAGTACTACTACTATGTGTAATAGTAGTCGTAGTACTAGTAAATGGTGTAATTTTCTTGTGCTGGATTGTTAAGGTCAAGAATTAAGGTTTCTAGTAATTGGTTTAAGTGGAGCAATTGAAATTGACATAAACATTTCTGACATAAACTGAGTCAAATTACATAACATCCTTTGCAGACATGTCCAAGGCTACCAAACAGCGCCAATCCAGTAACCATTACAAAAGTAGATAGAAATGAAAAAAAAAGACAAAACAAAGCAATACATTGATAACATTGCACAATTAAAGTACTTCTTCCCAAACAAAGCAACACAAATCAATTAGACATTCTTCTTGAATTTTCCCTTGTTCATCTCATCTTTCAAATTTGCCAAGTGCACATACTTCCTTCCATTCTTGGTAAAGGTACCATCATCTGACACATCTGGATGTAGTTGCTTGTACATGGAATGTGCCTCTTTCATTTTTTTTTGGAAGTTATCTCCATCACATATATGACATTTGTTCAACCATATCAAATTAGAACTAATAGACGGTAAAAACATTAAGTAACATTAAGTTGCAATTGTAAAAACTAATAATTCAAGTTAGAACTAATGCTTACAATTTTTGGTTGGTCATTGATTATTATGCCTTTTCAACTCTTCTTTTTCTAGCCATTCTTGTAGCTATTTCCTGAACACTTGGGAGTACCTGGAATAACATAAGATATAGAAATCATTTAATAACAAAAAATTGGAGCTGCAAGTATAGGCAAATATTAAGAATATTACAGTAGTTTGTTAAGCTTGTGTTAGCACTCCAATATCAGCTGGCTCCTGTATTCATGCAAAACTTGGCTAAGTTATTAACTAGTAATAAATCTCACTACAATTAAACAAAGAAGACCTAATTAACCTTGGTTATTTTAGAAGTCCCCGTGTCACTTGGGTTAGTTGACTGGAGAAAATCTCATCTGCAATGTCTCCAAAAGCATCAAGCATGTCTTCTTGATCATCACTCTCAGTTCCATCACCTTCAGCTCCATCATCACAATCATTATACTTAACATTTCCATCTTCTGTTGGAACATTTTGTTCCGTACATTCATTAATAGAGTTTTGATGATTAAGTTGATAAACAAAACAAAACAATAAAAAGGCGAAGCAAAACATCGATGGAATCGAAGTCGTAAAAAGCTCGTCAGAACAAGCATAACGTACATAACAATGTGATCTCACTACTACAAAAATATCTTTTACTGACACTTTTGTTCTGACACTTTATCAAAAGTGTCAGTAACTTACGACATTTGATCTATTTTCTGACTTTAATATAAATGTGTCAATATATATTGACACAAAGGTATCAGTAATTTAAATGAGAAATAAAAAAAAAAAGATGCTAAATCATTATCCTGATGAAAAAGTCTTCTCATCTCACACTCTCTCTCTCTTCTCGTCGCCCCCTTTTTGTTCTCTCTCTCGTCGTTCTATCTCTCTCTCTCTCAAAAATGCTTCCGAGCGTTCTATCTCCGGCGTGACCACCGAACGCTCGACTCGGCAGCGTACATGTCCTTAATTGGAGTAAATCGGAGCGACAGGAGCCCGATTCAAGGGCCTGGTTTGGAAATCCGAAATTCGAGATCCGACTACCGGTGGAAAAAAGGTGGAATCCAAGGTCTCCGATAAGCTTCGACGGCGACTATCCGTGGATGCGACTGAAGATGTCAGCGAGACGGAGGGTTGGGTTTTGTCGCGACTGAAATAACGAATTTCAGGTTCGTTTTCTAACTGTTCTGATTTTAAATTCCAAAAGAAAATGGGTTTCATGTGTTATGTGAATTCTGGAAATGGTTGGTTTAATGAAGTGTGCTTGTGTGAAATTTTTCTATACTAGTGAAGGAACTTGGCGGCCAGTGGTTGAGGTTTCGGACTAAAAGAGATGGCCCGATTTTAAATCTTTTTGATTTACTGTTGTTAAATCTCCACGCTAGCATATTTGAAAAATGTTGTCATTCTGATAGAAGAATCATGCTAGTTGAATTTAAAACGTTCTTCTTTTGTCCTTCTGATTTTGTTGTCTCTTACCTGCCAATCCAGACATTCTTGAGGGGATGGATGATCTTATAGAACTTAACTACTTGAACGAGCCTTCAGTTCTTCACAATCTACAGTATAGATATTCTCAAGATATTGTATATGTAAGTAACTAGTGGTCAAGCATTTGTGTTATGTACTATGTTAGCTGTCTGTGCTCTTGAAAAATTTGTTCCTGTTTTTCCTAGAGTAAGGCAGGCCCCAGTTTAATAGCAGTCAATCCTTTCAAAGATATGCCGCTATATGGAAATGACTTTGTTACAGCTTATAGACAAAATCTTCTGGACAGCCCTCATGTGTATGCTATTGCTGACACAGCTTACAATGATATGATGAAAGGTATTGTATAATCTCTAAAATTATTTGGAATGCTCCTTACCATTGACATATATTTCAAATCTCATTTGTGTTTGCTACGATTTGTGAATTTTGCAGATGAAACAAACCAGTCTATAATCATAAGGTTTGTTGAAGTGTTTTTGCCTCTTTACTTCATCTATTTATTCAGTTCTTGTTCTGATGCTATGGCATGCTCTTGATGTGGTGTGGATTATCATGCAGTCAAAGTAAATTTGTAGTACCTTTACATAGCCACTACATTGGGTGACTGGTGGTTCCCCGCCCCGCCCCTCAAGGTGTTAGCCTTATGAGTCTCCTGGCTACTCCCCATATTGGAGTGTGCATTTCTGCTTATATGATTGTATGGTGCAGTGTATATTTTCTATATATTTTAGTGTGGAAAGTTGATTATTAATACATTTTTGTGGTCGTGGTATCTGTATCACAAATTAAAAGATTATTATTTGGAGCTTTTGGTGGTATTATGCACATGTGTAATTGTGTCTGACCTACTACATTTATTTCCTAAGCAGTTTCGCTTTAATTAAGGCAAGGGAGAAAGAACTCGGAACTTGTTGTAAACCCTGTGTTAATGCAGGTACTCTGATGCCTACAGGTTTGAGTCTTAGTGGTCAACCACAGGTTGTATCCTCTGGTTATCCCGGTCCAAGCAATAAAATTGATATACCAAATGGCAGGGTTGGTGTGATTATAGGCAAAGGTGGGGATACTATCAAATACCTTGACTTGATCGGGGCTAAGATTCAGGTCACTAGAGACATGGATGCAGACCCTAATTCTGCTATGAGAGCGGTTGATCTAATGGGTACTCCTGATCAGATAGCCAAGGCAGAGCAGCTAATAAATGATGTTCTCTCTGAGGTACTGCATCTAATTAGCTTGCTACTCAAACTCTCTTTGTTTGCTTCCTACATAAACTCTATTACTTGTTGGTTATTACAAGAGTACTTAATATCAAATTTACTTTGACTGCATGATACAAATTGCTATGAGTGTATGCATCTTTTGATGTATGGAATATTTTTTCCGCATATTCAGTTTCCGCATAATTTTTTTGTCAAAATCTTTAAATGTTTCTTTTCTTTTTTTCCTTGTTAGATTTATTATGACCTGAGCTCCAGCCTAAATAGGCTTCTAAATGTCGCTGACGAAGTTAATTTTTGGAGTACTGGATGGATCTATGCCAGAATGCAGAATCAGATGGCATTTATCTATAATGGTTTCCTCCTACTGTGTTTCTCCAGTAACCTTATGTCATATGTTACATACTCAAAGGTATAATTTTGTTTGAGGATATGTTATTGGACCTATTTGGCAATGCAGGTCAGGTAGTTGCCAACACCTCTTTGCCTTGTGGAACTGGTAACTATAGCACCATTCTATGTGTCAAACCTATTCTTTGTCACATAAATCGCACTTGCGAGCTAAATTTGTTGTCAAAGGCATTAATTTATCGCGACCTTCTATATTAAAATTTTCTACTTTTATATTAAAATTTCAGTAGTTAATTAAACACACTTTGGTGTTTCTGACTAGGGGCCGTTTGCTTCATGGTACTTGAACGTGAATCATAATGTTATTCTCATACGCTTGTAAGGTCCTTTTGAGGCAAAATTTTGCTTATATCTCCCTCTCTTCTACAGTAGTTATTCACTCTGTTGTCTATTAATCTTCTTCTAGGGTCATACAGTTCTTGCTGGATATCTTTACTGTAATTTAAGTGAGAGACTCATTGCTTTGTTACTTACAGCATTTTTTTCCTTATTTAGGCTCTTCTTTCATTTGCAAATCATGCGCATAAATTACATTACGATCTTTTCCATGCAAAATTTACAAAACATAAGATGAACAACTCAGTTGCTAAGGAAGTATTTGAGTCAATACCATTGGAATTAAAAGATGGTTATCCAAGTCCCTGGAAAGTTTTACAATGTTTTCTCGAGAGCCTTTTAAAGGTTTGACCTCCATCTTATCATCCTTTTATTTATGGAATTAAATTAAATTTACTTTTAAGGGGGCTCATGCAGATTGTTTCAATTTTAAATATTATATCTACGTGCAGGTCCGACTCTCTATGAAATGATGGGAGATAGAAGATGGGCTGAAGCCTATTTCAAATCCGGGAATGACATATCCCATTTACATGACGTTCCTTTGTTTACATTTGCTTTCTCTTACCACTGCATTTTGTTGCCACCAATGTAGACTACAATTTGAAGTTTCTATGTATGAGTCTTTTTTTCAGGTCTGGAAGCACACTCGACTGATTTACCAAACCAGCTTAAATCCATTTCCAAGGCCCAGCTGCAAAGCTTGGTTGAAGTGTTTTGTTAGTAGTTAAGTTGAATGCTTGATTAATATATTTGATTGAGGTGTTCTATTGGTATAGTTTAGAATTTCCCAGACTTAGTAGTTTAGTAGTTTGATTGTATTTTGACGGCTCTCGATGCTTGGTTTTGTATTCTGCTGCTTTTTTAAGTCAATTGCATTTGGGATGTTTTATAAGTGAAATGTCTGTTTGAAAATTATAATTTATGGTATTTTTTTCATGTAATTAAACAAAAAAATGTAATTGAGATATTAATACATTTTTTTCACAAATCTGAACATATACTGAAACGACCCGCACTAACTACCTAACTTACACGATCTTATATCATATTAGTACTTATAAATTACGGTGAAATTTCAACAGAGTTTCCCCTAAACTAGTACCTATCCCAAACCTATGACATAAAACCAATACAAGTATCATACAGAGACATCTAGTCTCAATCCGAATCAAACTCCTGACATCAATATCTCCATAGTTATAACTACAAGAGATTAGTAAACAACAAAACTTCGAGCTTCCCAAATCACTCATTTATTTTACATTACGATATTTAAACAACCTCACAGGTTAAACAAACATACTAAGTGAACTTAAAATACCCATCACACCATCAACGACACTTGAACATATGAGTACATTACTGCAATACATATTTATAAAGTAAGGTTCACAAACAAGAACGAAAATATGTTAAGCCCATGGTTAAGCCCGACAGGTCGTCATCTATGTACGTCGACCCTCAGCAACAGTGGAACTCCAACTCATCCAGCGAGGGAACATACTCAAGCATCAGAATTACCTACAATGCATAAACTACGTGAACTAAAGCCCAATAAGTAGAAATCATGCATGTTATGTATCGTGTCTGATGCAACATATGACATATGATTATCAATGAGAATCTCTCAAAATCATTTTCTTATCCTTGGGCCCGTTGAACCACGTACTAGGCACCGGAATGAACTCAATATCATATCATATCATGAGGCATGCATCTACCATGCCAAACATATAAGGCATGCATCTACCACACCAAATATATCGTGAGAACATGCATCTACCATGTCTCACCCATGATATAAGCACGCATCTACCGTGCTAAACATATCGTAAAAGCATGCATCTACCATGCCTCGGTGCTCTAGCAGCGGCCAACAAAACATTTTTCTTTTCTTTCCATGATCGTACCATGCATGCAGACACTAGTGAGTATCCTGTTATGCATGCATGTGGAGATGCTAATGGATGTTATGATCATGTAAGGTGAAACCAAAGACTTTAAGCATAATACAGATCAATCATCCAATACAATACACTCAAGATATCATCAAGTTTACAAACAATACTATGTTTATGCATTGTAGTTGCAGATGGATTTATACTTACCTTGATCGGGTAATACCCTTACGTTTATACCAATAGGGGTGGTTGTGATGATATATCTTCAGAACCTGTTTCAAGTAATGTGTTTCAAGGATTTACATACCACACGCAAGGTTTAACTCTCTTCATATCGAAAGGGTTTACCACTTCGCATAACCGGTGTTCTACATACTTTATGCCGGTTTATCGATGTATACCAGCCCATTAACCAATCAATTTTGGACTTATAATTCACTAATGAATCTATTAGTCTCTGTTTATAAAGTTCATTCGACTCTCACAACTTAAAATTCCAAGGTTTTATAACAAACACTTGATTAAGAGAGTTTATCAAAATCTTGTTATAATCAGATTTTGTTTTGCTTATAACCACTAGAATATCAGTTGTATTTGCACCAATTTTTGACATAATATCCCTAAGATACTTATGAACAAGTATACTTAAACTCCTGACCCTGAAACATACGGATCAGGTAACATATACCATTAATTCTAAAAGATGGCAGAATTGATTCCTTTATTGCCTTAGTGTGTTTTAAGCCTTATAAATCCATATTAAACACAAGAGTAAGCCATGGTTGAATTCTTAATATCATTATAACATGTATAAGAACATATACAAGCTCTCACCCTTCGAAATATCCAAGAAACATATCAAGAACAAGGAAGAAACAAAGGAAACTCACCTTGATTGTCAAAGGAATTGAGGTGTTGATGTTTTGATGATTTCTTCTTGAATTTTTGGTGAATTTTCGAAGTGGGGAGCTTCTTGTTCATGTACAGACTGTAAATGAGGGTTGAGGGTCGTATTTATCCATCAACCAAGCGTGTTAAGTCGGTTATGAAGGTGAAATGTCCAAAATACCCTCGAATGACTACTAGAGACTAGGTTTGAAAGAATGAATCGACTCAAGTAGTTATGATCCGGTTCTTGGAATGTATGAACTGGTTCCTAGTAGATCTTGACCTAATTTATGGTATGGATGATCTTTTAAAAGGTTTATTAGAAGTTTAGGGTGTATTTTTATTGCTTAAACTCGATTACTCTTGCGAACAATGTTGAAAATGCTAGTGAAGGAGTTTATTGTCAAACTTTCTAAAACTTCACAAATGAGACACTGTATATAAGAATGGAAGGACTCATTTATTAAAAATATATAATTAATACAATAAACTAAAATATAAGTTCAATTCCTACCGCAGTTGGAACGAATAAGTTATAGACAGATCATAGTATTTTACAAACGTTATCTGATACAATCATAAATTGTATCTGATTAGGTATTGACAAGAATCAAGGTACTTGACACGTGTTAGTATATTAAATGATGGTTATTCACTTGAATCAAGTGACCCACTACACGCGCCGACTAAAATCTCGAGATAAGCTAGTTAACCTCCGATAGACACGTTAGTGACACCTTTATGACTTCTAGGCTTACCACGTGTACTCAGAGTTTTATAGGATCTTTACATATATTTTATTTTCGTATTAGAAATAATATGAATAACGTAACTTAGTTCCGTAACATATGCCACGATAGTGTTTTAGACTTTAGTTCAAATGTTTAGCACATTTCTATGTAGTGAAATTAACTATAAGATCAAATGAACCATGAAACATCAAGTAATCTAAATAACATATAATTAACAAGTTATGCATGAATCATATTGACCAAGTGAGTAGTGTTAGGCTCGGGTATCACATCCTCCCCTCCTTATAAAAATTTCGTCTCCGAAATTTAACTTACCTAAAAAGATCAGGGTACTTAGCCCTCATTTCATCTTCTCTCTCCCAAGTAGCTTCTTCTACAAGTTTATTTCTCCACAACACTTTGACTAGTGGCACTTCTTTATTTCTGAGTTTCTTTACTTCTCTTAGTAAGATTTGTTCCGGTATCTCCTTGTAACTCAAATCTGCCTCCAGCTCAACTGGTTCATTCTTGAGAATGTGGAATGGATTCGCAATGTATTTTCTTAGTAGAGAAACGTGAAATACATTGTGTATTTGAGAAATTGATGCTGGCAACTCTAGTCGATAAGCCACTTCACCAACCCGCTCAGTAATAGGAAATGGCCCAATGTATCTTGGACTCAGTTTTCCTTCCTTACCAAATATCATTATTCCCTTCATTGGAGAAACTTTCAGGAATACTCGATCACCCACGGCAAATTCCAGTGATCTCCTTCTGGTATCTGCATAACTCTTTTGTCTGCTTTGAGCTGTTCTCATTCTTTCTATGATTAGTGAAACTGCTTCTGTCATTTCTTGAATCATATCAGTACCTAAAACTCTTCCTTCACCAACCTTATCCCAATGTACTGGTGATCGACACTTCCGGTCATACAAAGCTTCATAAGGAGCCATTCCAATTGTACTCTGATAACTGTTATTGTAGGAGAATTCAATTAGGGGTAAATGTTTGCTCCACTGGCCTTGAAAGTTCATAACACAGGATCTGAGCATATCTTCAAGAGTTTGTACAGTTCTTTCTGATTGCCCATCCGACTGTGGATGATAAGCAGTGCTGAAAGACAAGTGGGTACCCAATGCTCTATGCAGGCTCTTCCAAAAAGCTGATAAAAATCGTGAATCTCTGTTCGATACAATAGATAATGGAACCCCATGTAGCCTCACTATTTCCTGTATATAGAGTTGAGCATAACGATCGATGCAGTATGTCGTACAAAGTGGGATAAAGTGAGCAGATTTTGTCAATCTATCAACTATAACCCAGATAGAGTTGTGTCCTTTAACCATTCTTGGTAAACCTGTCACAAAATCCATCGTAATGTCTTCCCACTTCCATTTTGGAACAAATAAAGGTTTCAAGGTTCCTGTTGGTCTTTGATGCTCGGCTTTTACCTGTTGACATGTTAGGCATTGCTCCACATATTGTGCAATATCTTCTTTCATACCTGGCCACCAATAGTGTAGTTTCAAGTCTATGTACATTTTGGTTGCTCCTGAATGTACTGAATATGGTGTTGAGTGCGCCTCTAGTAATATTTCTTTGCGAACATCTTCAAAATTAGGCACACATAAACGATTTCTAAATCGAATAATACCCTCTTCGGATAATTGGAAATCTGACGAGGTTCCTAATTTAATGTTCTTCTTTATTTTCTCTAACTCTTGATCCTCTTTCTGGCCTTGCTGAATTCTATCTATTAAAGTAGGTCGAAGGGTTAGTGCTGACAATTTTGCCTCTAGCCATCCATGTTGGATAATTTCTACATCCATATTCATCAAATCGTGTACTTCTGGCTTCTGGATCAAGGTCATGGCCGCAATGGATTGTGCTGATTTTCTGCTTAGGGCATCTACTACTACATTAGCTTTACCAGGGTGGTAGTTGATGACACAATCATAGTCTTTAACAAGTTCCAACCATCTCCGCTGTCTCATATTTAATTCTTTCTGAGTGAAGAAATATTTCAGGCTCTTTTGATCAGTATAAACTTCACAACGTTCTCCATATAGGTAATGCCTCCATATTTTAAGTGCAAACACCACCGCAGCAAGTTCCAAATCATGTGTCGGGTGGTTCTTTTCATACTCCTTCAGTTGTCTAGATGCATATGCTATTACTTTACCATTCTGCATCAATACACAACACAGACCATTCTTTGAAGCATCACTGTAGACTTTAAAACCTCCAGTTCCCATTGGAATGGTCAAGATCGGTGCCGATGTCAACCGCCTCTTCAGTTCTTGAAGGCTTTGCTCGCATGATTCTGTCCACTTGAAGGAAACATTATTTCTAGTCAATTGTGTTAATGGAGAGGCAATCTTGGAGAATCCCTCTACAAATCGACGGTAATATCCAGCTAGACCAAGAAAGCTGCGTACTTCTGTAGAATTTGTGGGTTGCGGCTAGTTATTGATTGCTTCAACTTTGCTTGGGTCTACTGAAATCCCTACTCCGGATATAACATGCCCCAAGAATACCACTAGGTCTAACCAGAATTCACACTTTTTAAACTTAGCATATAATTGTTTCTGTTTTAAGACATCTAAAACTTTCCTTAGATGCACTGTATGGTCTTCTTTGGTCTTCAAATATATGAGAATATCATCAATAAACACGATAACAAACTTATCCAGGAAGTCTTTAAACACTCTATTCATTAAATCCATAAATGCTGCTGGGGCATTTGTTAGGCCAAACGGCATCACCAAAAACTCATAGTGTCCGTACCTCGTACTGAATGCCGTTTTTGGGATATCCTCTTCCTTTATCTTCAATTGATGGTACCCTGATCGCAGATGAATTTTTGAAAAGATAGATGCACCTTGAAGTTGATCAAACAAGTCATCAATTCGAGGTAAAGGATACTTGTTCTTGATCGTAACTTTGTTGAGCTCTCGATAGTCTATACACATCCTCTAGGAACCATTCTTCTTACGAACAAACAATATTGGCGCTCCCCATGGTGAATAACTAGGCCTAATGAGGCCTTTATCTAACAACTCTTGCAACTGGCTCTTTAATTCCTTTAATTCAGTTGGTGCCATTCTGTATGGTGACTTTGATATTGGTGCCGTTCCCGGCTGTAAGTTAATCACAAACTCTATTTCACGATCTGGTGGCAGTCCCGGTAGATCATCAGGAAACACTTCAGGGTGTTGTTTCACCACTGGTACTTCATTGACGTTCGAGAAATCTTGCTTTTCAATGCTCATTAGACTAACTACATAGCCTTCACAACTACTGTTTAATAGACGTTGTGCCTTCATTGCTGAGATTACTGGAAATCTAAAATTCTTACTAACCCCGACAAAATAAAAAGGTTCTTCCCCAGGTGGTTGTAGTGTCACAATCTTTCTCCGACAGTCAATAGTAGCATGATATTTTGATAACCAATCCATACCCAAGATTATGTCATAGTCATTCATGTCCAACACAATTAAATCAGCATAGAGTTCCCTATTTTCGATAGGAATACTACACGCTCGTATGATCTTATTTGTTTGTTTTGGATCTCCAGAGGGGGTAACTACATTATAACCTACCTCAATTGTTTCTGGTACTCTACCCAGCCTTCTCACATACTCGGTAGATGCAAATGAATGTGTAGCACCGGGATCAAATAATACCGATGCTGAAATACCAAAGATAAGAAGGTTACCTGTGATAATAGATGGATTAGCTTCAGCATCTTCTCTGGTTATAGTGTAAACTCTAGTTGGTACCCTTTCCTGCGCTTTGGCTTTTGTCTTGTTTGGGCAAACATTCGCCATATGTCCATGTTGTCCACATGCAAAGCATACTTTAGAACCCAATAAGCAAACTCCACTATGTTGTTTTCCACAGTTAGGGCATGCCGGTAATGGTACAAAGGGTCTACCCTCTTCAGACTTCATACGCTTACTTAGTTCTCCTTGTTCCTGCCCCTTTTTAGATGAAAAATCAGCCTCTGGATTCTGCGATTGAGGTGGCCTCTTCTTTTCATTCTTAAACCAGCGTTGGCCTTGTCGTTGGGCAAATTGCCGACGAACCTCTTGTGCTTGTCGAATCCTCAGTTCTGCCTATTCTGCGAACAATTCTCTCTCAGCAATTATTGAATAAGTCGTCCTTTGAATTCCTGCCATGCTAACATCTCTGTATAGCTCTGGTCTTAAGCCTTCAAGGAACCTCTCCACTTTCAGCGCTTCCGTGCTAACCATATGCTCATCAAACCTAGACAGCATTTCGAACTTATAGATGTAGTCTGAAACCGTCATGCTTCCCTGTTTCAACTGTATAAATTCATTCATCTTCATTGCACGAGCAGGAGCTGTAAAGTACTTATTTCTGAATAGTTCCTTGAACTTAGTCTAAGTCATTGTTGCCACATTCTCAATAGCGCTTATCGTATCCCACCAATGACCTGCACTGCCCCGTAACATGAAGGATGCACAAAGTACCCTGTTCTCTTCAGAAACCTTACTATACTGGAACATGTTTTCTATAGTCCTTATCCAATCTTTTGCTTCTGTAGGATCCACTGCGCTCTCAAATGTTGGGGGATTTAACTTCCTGAACCTTCCTCCATCTAATTCAACTTGTTCTACTCGAGGTGGCTGTCGATTCCTGTCATCTCCCTGCTGTCCTCGCATGTCTCTTTGTTGTATGAGTTGTTAGATTTGTTGAGATTGCCTTTCTACTAGTTCAGTCAATCGACCAATGATCAGATCACGATCAGAACTTGTGGACGTCATTTCTGGATCTTGTGTTCTACCCCCATCACTGCCTTCAGTTCTTGTTCTCGGCATTATTTTCTATTTATGACTGAGCCCTATACCATATGGTCAATATAATTCATGAAATATGAGTGCACATGAATAAAATAACACTTACTGGATTTGTTGTGCTCCACATGCTCTGAGCTCGTGTACATGGACAGTCTACAGGGCACAAACCGGGCTCTGATACCACCTGAAACGACCCGCACTAACTACCTAACTTACACTATCTTATATCATATTAGTACTTATAAATTACGGTGAAATTTCGACAGAGTTTCCCCTAAACTAGTACCTATCCCAAACCTGTGACATAAAACTAATACAAGTATCATACAGAGACATCTAGTCTCAATCCGAATCAAACTCCTGACATCAATATCCCCATAGCTATAACTACAAGAGATTAGTAAACAACAAAACTTCGAGCTTCCCAAATCACTCATTTATTTTACATTACAATATTTAAACAACCTCACAGGTTAAACAAACATACTAAGTGAACTTAAAGTACCCATCACACCATCAACGACACTCGAACATATGAGTACATTACTGCAATACATATTTAAAAAGTAAGGTTCACAAACAAGAACGAAAATATGTTAAGCCCATGGTTAAGCCCGACAGGTCGTCTACGTCGACCCTCAGCAACAGTGGAACTCCAACTCATCTAGCGAGGGAACATACTCAAGCATCAGAATTACCTACAATGCATAAACTACGTGAGCTAAAGCCCAATAAGTAGAAATCATGCATGTTATGTATCGTGTCTGATGCAACATATGACATATGATTATCAATGAGAATCTCTCAAAATCATTTTCTTATCCTTGGGCCCGTTGAACCACGTACTAGGCACCAGAATGAACTCAATATCATATCATATCATGAGGCATGCATCTACCATGCCAAACCTATAAGGCATGCATCTACCACACCAAATATATCGTGAGAACATGCATCTACCATGTCTCACCCATGATATAAGCACGCATATACCGTGCTAAACATATCGTAAAAGCATGCATCTACCATGCCTCGGTGCTCTAGCAGCGGCCAACAAAACATTTTTCTTTTCTTTTCATGATCGTACCATGCATGCAGACACTAGTGAGTATCCTGTTATGCATGCATGTAGAGATGCTAATGGATGGTATGATCATGTAAGGTGAAACCAAACACTTTAAGCATAATACAGTTCAATCATCCAATACAATACACTCTCAAGATATCATCAAGTTTACAAACAATACTAAGTTTATGCATTGTAGTTGCAGATGGATTTCTACTTACCTTGATCGGGTAATACCCTTACGTTTATACCAATAGGGGTGGTTGTGATGATATATCTTCAGAACCTGTTTCAAGTAATGTGTTTCAAGGATTTACATACCACACGCAAGGTTTAACTCTCTTCATATCGAAAGGGTTTACCACTTCGCATAACCGGTGTTCTACGTACTTTATGCTGGTTTATCGATGTATACCAGCCCATTAACCAATCAATTTTGGACTTATAATTCACTAATGAATCTATTAGTCTCTGTTTATAAAGTTCATTCGACTCTCACAACTTAAAATTCCAAGGTTTTATAACAAACACATGATTAAGAGAGTTTATCAAAATCTTGTCATAATCAGATTTTGTTTTGCTTATAACCACTAGAATATAAGTTCGATTTGCACCAATTTTTGACATAATATTCCTAAGATACTTATGAACAAGTATACTTAAACTCCTGACCCTTAAACATACGGATAAGGTAACATATACCATTAATTCTAAAAGGTGGCAGAACTGATTCCTTTATTGCCTTAGTGTGTTTTAAGCCTTATAAATCCATATTAAACACAAGGGTAAGCCATGGTTGAATTCTTAACATCATTATAACACGTATAAGAACATATACAAGCTATCACCCTTCGAAATATCCAAGAAACATATCAAAAACAAGGAAGAAACAAAGGAAACTCACCTTGATTGTCAAAGGAATTGAGGTGTTGATGTTTTGATGATTTCTTCTTGAATTTTTGGTGAATTTTCGAAGTGGGGAGCTTCTTGTTCATGTACAGACTGTAAATGAGGGTTGAGGGTCGGATTTATCCATCAACCAAGCGTGTTAAGTCGGTTATGAAGGTGAAATGTCCAAAATACCCTCGAATGACTACTAGAGACTAGGTTTGAAAGAATGGATCGACTCAAGTAGTTATGATCCGGTTCTTGGAATGTATGTACTGGTTCCTAGTATATCTTGACCTAATTTAGGGTATGTATGATCTTTTAAAAGGTTTATTAGAAGTTTAGGGTGTATTTTTATTGCTTAAACTCGATTACTCATGCGAACAATGTTGAAAATGCTAGTGAAGGAGTTTATTGTCAAACTTTCTAAAACTTCACAAATGAGACATTGTATATAAGAATGGAAGGACTCATTTATTAAAAATATATAATTAATATAATAAACTAAAATATAAGTTCAATTCCTACCGCAGTTGGAACTAATAAGGTATAGACAGATCATAGTATTTTATAAACGTTATCTGATACAATCATAAATTGTATCCTATTAGGTATTGAGAAGAATCAAGGTACTTGACACGTGTTAGTATATTAAATGATGGTTATTCACTTGAATCAAGTGACCCAGTATACGCGCCGACTAAAATCTCGAGATAAGCTAGTTAACCTCCGATAGACACGTTAGTGACACCTTTATGACTTCTAGGCTTACCACGTGTACTCAGAGTTTTATAGGATCTTTACATATATTTTATTTTCGTATTAGAAATATTATAAATAACATAACTTAGTTCCGTAACATATGCCACGATAGTGTTTTAGACTTTAGTTCAAATGTTTAGCACATTTCTATGTAGTGAAATTAACTATAAGATCAAACGAACCATGAAACATCAAGTAATCTAAATAACATATAATTAACAAGTTATGCATGAATCATATTGACCAAGTGAGTAGTGTTAGGCTCGGGTATCACATATACTGACACTATTTTAGTGTCAGTAATTATTTTTACTGACACTTTATAATAGTGTCAGTAATGCTAAAGCCAGAACATACTGACACTAATGTTTAGTGTCAGTAAAAAATTAATTACTGGCACTATTTTAGTGTCAACAAAACAAAATACTGACGCTATTTTAGTGTCAGTATTTATTGACTCTTGTATTACTGACACTAAAAATTAGTGTCAGTATTTTCTGGCGTTAGCATTACTGACACTATTATGAAGTGTCAGTAAAACTAATTACTGACACTATTTTAGTGTCAGTAAAGGGGATATTTGTACTAGTGTCTTAACGTACGTATTGATACTAAGTTAACGTACGTAAATCATGGAAGATAACGTACGTAATGATGTGTTTGTGAATTCAAACAAGAAGAACGTTGGAGATGACATCAT
The DNA here is from genome assembly GCA_033398695.1 of Orobanche coerulescens. NCBI lineage: Eukaryota > Viridiplantae > Streptophyta > Magnoliopsida > Lamiales > Orobanchaceae > Orobanche > Orobanche coerulescens. The sequence goes on from CM065810.1 coordinate 18,085,565, forward strand.
GGCATAGGCCAGCTCGCAACGGACATATTGACTATGTATAACGTACGTAATGGAAAAGAGGCTAACGTACGTAATGATAAAGACAAAGGCTACTGGACTGTTCTGTGAAGAACGTAGCGTACGTAACCAGAAGTAGTTAACGTATGTAATGGCTTTAACGTACGTAACATATGAGTAATAACGTACGTAAAGAAGGCTGCAGAGTCTAACGGCTAGTTGGATGATAAATGCCTATAAATACCACTTCTAATGGTATTCATTATCCAACAACGCAAAGCAAACGATTCATTGATCAGATATTGATATTGATATTCTTGTTGTTGTAGTTGTGCTTATATTGATAGTTTAAGTGTTTATACATTCAACACATATACGAGAGGAAAAAGAAAAGATACGATTGGATTCGGTATTATTAGGATCAAGGATCCGGCATTGTTTAATCACAATCGATATCTAAGTGAGGTTATCTAGTACCCATAGAAAGCTAAATTGGTTGATTCCTTGTCCAATAGAAAAGGAAAACGGTTTAACTTGGACCGACATAAAGACAAGTGATCAAACGGTTTACTCGGACCGATAGAAGACGAGCTTGTGACGGTTATCCCTCGATCGATAGAAGAGAGGTGCAGAGGTTTATATTTTGCTTATAAAAAAAGATACCGAGAGAGGACGTAGGCACGTTTGGCCGAACCTCTATAAATCCTTGTGTCATTTTAATTTCTGCACATTTATTTAAATCGCTTTCGCAACGCAAAAGACTTTTACAACTCTATCTCCAAACGGCGATTCTGACCAATCTTGCTCCAACAATTGGTATCGAAGCGGTACCTCCTAGAAGTGGCTTAACATCCGAGGAGAAGATCCAAATGGCGTTCCAATTTGCTCCGGTCGAAGGTCTTACTTTGAACCGACCACCATTCTTTGATGGATCAAATTATATGACATGGAAGAAAAAGATGTCGATCTTTATTCGTGCCTATGATATAGAGATTTGTAAGATCATTTGTCTTGGCCCTAAAGTTCCAATCAAAACCGACGAATCTCTTAAGAGTTTCGAAGAATATAATGACGAGGATTGGAAGAACGACCATCTAAATTGTAAGGCCACTCAACTTCTATATTGTGCCTTAAATCTAGAAGAGGTCAATCGTATCTCATCGTGTGAAAGTGCTAAAGAGATAAGGAAATTTCTTTAAATCACACACGAAGGGACAACTCAAGTCAAGGAGACGAAGATCAATATGCTTCTCCATCACTACGAGTTATTCATGATGGAGGGTGACGAGTCCATCACCAACATGCTCGATCGATTTGCGCTCATCACCAATGGACTTGCTTCGTTCGGTAAACCATTATCAAGTAGTGAGAAAGTCAATAAAATCTTAAGATCACTACCTGTTGAATAGGACGGCACGGTTACGGCGATAATGGAATCTAAAGATTTAAACAATCTTGATTTTAGTGCTCTCGTTGGTTCACTTATAAACTATGAGATTGTCCTAAAATCTCAAAACGCTAAACCGAAGCCGAAGGAAAGATCAATAGCCATGAAGTTTAAGATGTCAAAAAGAGAAGAAATTCTGGTTGATGAAAGCGACGAAGAATCGGCATATTATGCCAAGAATATTAATAAGTTTCAAACCTTATTAAACCGGAGAAAGAAAGACATCTCGGGCGGAATGAAGAAATTCGACAACAACTGTCGAGTATGTGGTAAACCAGGCTACTTTGCGAAAAATTACCGAGCAAACCCCAAGAAGGAGGTTTTAATAGCAACATGGAGCGATGAAGACGAAGATAAAGATTCCATCAATCAAAATAATCTCGCTCTCATGGCCCGAAGCTCATTCGACGATAGCGACGTCGAAAGTCAAGTAAGTACATCATCTCACGATGAATTATTTGAATCATTTGAGTTATTACATACGGATTTTCAAAATGCTTTATCCGAGAATTAATCCCTTAAATCTAAAAACAAATCATTGGAAAATAAAAATTCCAAAATTCTTGAAAAGGAAAAATTTATCGAGACCGATCATCCAAAATACGTTTAAAACGAAAATATTTTAAAGGATGATCTTTTAAAAGTTCAAGATGAACTTAAAATTTTGGCGAAGAAATTTTTCATGTGGAAATGATAAATTTGAACAAATACTTTGTGTTCAAAAATATACTTTAAATAAACAGGGGTTGGGATTCAAACCACATTCTAAAACCAAATCCGTAAATTTTAAAATACCCCATTGCGAAAAGCGTTTGAAAATTGGGCACCACATTTCGAATTGCAAAAGCCCACGACGGACGATAAAAACTAAAAAGATTTGGATTCCCAAAGGAACTTTTATTCCGAATATCGTCTGTGTCGAAACAAAAACCAACTCTTAGTTGGATCCCCAAAAATTGATTTTTATCAAATTGGTATTTTACTAAGGGGGAGTAATATTTTTTGCGGATATTTTTATCACGAGGAGTTATACCCTATCATGCATGTTGTTACCCAAAATATTATTCGGAAGGGTTTGCTAGAATGGATGAGTAACAAACAAAATACGAGAGCACATCCGAGAGAAAGTAGATAACACAAGATTTTCTGGGGTTGTTAGTCCCGGGCTTGAATACTCTCGCGAGATATTATTAATAAAGTTACCAGTATGAGTTTATCAATTTACTTGGAGCTGTACGCATGACGATCGTTCCTCAAACACTTGTATAAAATCATACAAGCAAGAAATCAGAAGCAAACATTATCCCATTTTATTCGAAATATGTGTACAAGCACGGTCGCCCGAAGGCAAAATACAACGAAAGCTATAAAAAATTACAAGTCAAAAAGCAGAAAAGCTCAAAGATCGGCACCCGTTCCATCACCAGCAGCAGGCTCTGAATCCCCATCCTCCGGGGCACTCGGATGAATAAGGTTGTCCGGCAACAGGTACCATCTCAAATCGATCCCATAATCCACGGAAAGGTCGAGGATTGGCACGGTAAAGGCTGGCTGCAGAGGGTGCTCAAGCGCATAAGCTTTAAAATTTTCAGCCAAAGGGCCGACCTCGAGCCCTCCCTTATTAGCGGCGCGGATCGAGTCAGCACAAGCCACATAGTAGGCAAATTCGCTGACATACTCCACGTTAAGAAAGGGATCGGCCTCAGTCGCCTTCAGCTTTTCCCTCAGCTCCGCAACCGTTTGGCTCACGCCCTCAAGCTCGGCAACTTTGGCAGCCACCTCTTCCTTGGAGGATGCCAGCTCGCTGGTCAGTCGGTAGACGGTCACTTTCAGCTGGTCGGACTCCTTATGCGCAGCCGCGTGCGACCTGCGTGCTTCCGTCATCTGGTCCCGCATCCAGTCAGTCACCGCCCTCGCCCTGTTAAGATCTTGCCTCGCCTGCTTAGCCGCCTCCACGAAGCTCTTCTCCATGGTCGTGAGCCTGTCGGCAAACTCAATATTTTGTTTCCGTGAGGCTTCAAGGTCCGCATGGAGACGAGCGGTGGACGGCCGCCCCTCATAGTCCCTCACGGCCTGAGCAGCCATCGTCGCCGTCTGAAGGGCCAGCGCGAAAGTCGCCTGTATTGCGTCTGCATATCGCCGGCATGCGATCGCATACAGATCGGTCATCCAGGCCTTCCGCAAATAGGCGATAGCCCGAGCAACGTAAGAAGGGGCATCGCTGGCCTCGCGAGGAACTTTGCTCGTCAGGAAGTCCAACACCATCGGCGAGCAGTTCGGGTCGGAGTGGCGGATCCTGCACAAAGAGCAAAAGAGTTAGTATGTTTCCTAAAGCGACCAGGCTTACCTTTCGACCTTCTCTGGGTCACGACCGAAGAACGGCTTGCCATGCAGAGTCTCGGTCTCAGCGGTTGCCATGGCCTGAAGGAAAGCCGAAGATGGCATGAACCCCTCCACCAGAGGAACCGCGGAAAGTGGAGGCACGGAAATCGGCAGCTTGTCGGCATTGGCAGGGGCTGAGGACTCCTCAGTCCTCCGTTTATTGTGGATGAGCCAAAGTTGCTCCTCCTCCCGAGGCTCCTGTTCTTCGACGACCGGCTCCTGGAGAGGTCTCGCCTCCGGGATCGGTTGGAGCGGAGCAGCAGGAGCTCGGCTCACCTTCTTCCCTTGACGAAGGCGGCTCATGATCCCTGGATTAGACATGGTGATCGCAGCATGGGGATCTGGGAAACAAGGGAAGCAAATTTCAGCAAAAGAAAACAGTCGACAAAGTTAGTAATCTTCCTCAGTTAAGAGGATCGACATGTCAAAGAAGATCGCAAAAGTTCGTACCTGGAACCTTTAGATGGAGAGGGTAGCGAAATAGCCGGGCAGCCAACCAACAGGCTTCGTTGTTGATTCAGCGTGCGTCTATATGGTTGTCAGGAAGACTCCGTATCTTCTCCCAGACGATCGCGAAATCAAAAGCGAGGTCGCCTGCCGCCGGAACAATGACACCTGCAAAAAAGCCAAATTAGATTAGTTCAGAATGTATCCGAACAAAGGGAGAGTCTAAATTCTTACTCGGACTCCTCTCCCGATGTAACGCCCCAAAATAAACCGAACGTAACAGTGCCATGAATCCCGTGTGGGACCCACAAGGCGATTTTAAAAGAGGTTTTAAAATGATTTATTCAACAAGTAGTTTGCGGAAACGTTCTAATGAAAGCGTTCGTACAACTGAAATACAAAAGGATAATAATATCCGTTCATACGGTTATTACACAACGTGGATTATTCAAATTCAGTTTAAGAAATTAACAAATTTTCTTCCCAACACTGCTCAAGCCTGACCGGAACCTTCGGGAATGTCCTGCACATATTCAACAAATTTGCCTAACGCGACTTATCGCGTCAGTCAACCCAGGTCAGACAATCGAACCAATTTTATTGATAGAATCAGATAAATTCAGAAAACAAGGTTATCACCGAACATTCATCATCATTTCTTTATCAGCACATAAACTCCCAAGGTCGCAGCCAAGGGTCACAAAAGTATCTACACAGGAATACTCCGGATGTGGGTACCATTCAGGTTTTATCCCTCAACACAGTTCCACAAGATATATCAATATATAAACTCCCAAGACCGCAGCCAAGGGTCATGGAAGTATCTACACAGGAATACTCCGGACGAGATAGATAAGATGAGCACCTTACCATGGACAACAACACAGGCAATATTCTGAAATATTAATACGTAAGGTCCTAGCAAGATTCACTTGCCTCAAGTCCGACGAGAGTTACTCCCTTGATAACACAACGGCTCGAACGACCACACTCGAAAGCTCAACCTATTACATGTTCATCGATTAACATCTTATGGATGATTAATGACAATTTTCCCCCATCCCGTTAGGATCCTATACTTGATTGTTCATGTCTCTAAAATCGGAATTCTCTAATTGTGACCATAATGCATATTACTAGCTCCCTCGGTTCGCTATTTTACAATTAATCACCTCGTTGATTAATGTTCTAATACAACATCTCTACGTCGTGATTATGGCTCAAGGCTACCATAATTACATCACTAATTTTATTTTAAATTACTATAATTTTATTTTAAATTATTCGACGGATCGCCCCTTACTTTGTTCGGGACCCCAAGAATCACCCGGCCTGAGCGACCTTGGATGTGATAGCCACCAACAGAGCCTTTTTGAACCGTCAATTTGAATAGATGGTTCATCTCCAACGGCGAAGGAAGACGATACAGCTGATGGCCACCAAACAAAGTAAGGGTGCAGACGATCTGCAGCCAGGCGTTCGGCGTCAATTGGAGCGGCGCCACGTTCCAGGCGGTCAGCAGGTAGGAGACAGCAAACAACAACGGGAATCGCAGTCCAGCCTCCATTATCACCTTGTTGACGGCGACCATGCCCTCGGGAGGTTGATCGTCTCGCTCGTTCTCATAGGGCACGTGGATGCAAACATCAGAAGTAACATGGAACCTGGCCCTCCAACGGTCCAGATCCTTCCTGGTCGCCGAGCTCCCGATCTGGCCAAGGGTCCACGAAGAGCGGCGAGCAGCCCGGAACAATGTCCTCCTTACAGGTTCATAAGGATGGGCGATCAAGTATTCAGTAAAGTTAAATTTGGGGAGTGGTCCGGCCAATCTCTTCATGAATTCGGCAAAATCTGTGAAGGCTTGGCCGAACGCGCTGTTCCGCTCCCAATGCGCCTTCGCATCCATCTCCTCCTGTTTCAACAAACGAATCCGCTCGGCCTCCGCCGCCTTGGCCGCGTCAGCTTCATTAAAAAGTTCTTCGACCTCTACGGGCTCAATCCCGGCACGGATGGCCTCGACGGTGGTGTCCACATGGAACTCCGCAGAAAGTTCATCCCGGGCGGTAGAAGCCCCGACGGCGGAAGTACTACCCGCCTCATACACATTTGGTCTTCCTCCGGACATTTTCAAAAGGAAAGAAAGAGAGAAGAAGTTTCTTGTTCTTACCTAAAGAATCTGAGTCGAACGACGATCGTCACACGAATCTTCAAGGGAATTCGGCTATGTCTTCTTCTCAGACGAAAATGCATAAGGTTTTTACCCTGTAACCCTAGTCCCTTTTATAGGCAAGGGCAGGGGCTTCTGGGCAAATAAACCGAATCTCGGGGACCGAAACACAAAGGTCGGGGAAGTCAGTATTTAATGCCGCCCTCGAATCCCGCGTGCGCATCGTTTCGAGGGCACGCCAAAGGACAGAGTCTGACAAACCGTCAGACTCCCCCAACAGAAACGCGACACGTGCCCCATGACGTTTCAAGACTGCTGTCATTCCCCACTCATTTCAGTGATCGAATAGGTCATCCAAATTCAAAATCAGTCTGCTCGAGAGATGATCATCTGTTCCATAAAATGCTGAGTCACTCGTCCAAGTCAAGCGATCGCCAGTAAAACCACCTCACCCCACGTCTTCAATATCGGAACGAGCTGGGGGGCAATTGTTGTGCGGCGATTAATATGCCTCAGCGGCGATCGGCACAAAGGCCAAGCGATCAGAGCCAGCATCAAATAATCCAAGGCAGACTTGCCAAGCGAAGAGTCCAGACCGAGATCATGTACCGAGCGATCAACGTCCAGGACGATTGCCTCTTGGCACCTAGCGATCGACTCTAGTGCCCGACCAAGGACGACCGTCCTATGCCACGTATAAGGCCATCATCCGTCATATCTACGAAGACCGGATCTCGGAGTGAAGACCCACATGCAGATCCACAAAAGGCGCCGCAGGATAATGCCCTTTGACCCCAGCTTGTCACCAGCTGTCGATTGATAACACTCATTTTTACACATATTTTTGCACTGATTTTCTGGGTTTTAAGATCCTAAAATGTGTAGAACTGTGTCGTTTATGCTCATATTGTGTTTATTGGACTCGATCACGCTTGGGTACCTTTTATTGATTTTATAGGTACTTTATGGACATAAATCAAGCAAGAACGAAGTCTCAAACCCTAATACATATCAGGCAATGCGGAAACGAGAGATCGGGCCTAAAAAGGAGTCAAAACGGTGTCAAAACGAGTCAACACGAGCTCGGCTGTGTCAATTGACACGGGCCGTGTCATAAGCTCGGCTGTGCCACATTGACACGATCGGGTTCCACATCCAGGCTTTTATGCTTTTCTAGAGGGGTATGACACGGGCCGTGTCATTCGACACGGTCGTGTCATTTGCTCAGCCGTGTCAATTGGACACGGCCCGTGTCATTTGCTCGACCGTGTCAATTGACACGGTCGAGTTCCCTGTCCAGCAAGTTTTGGAGTTTTAAGCACACTATGACACGGGCCGTGTCAGTCGGGCAGTATAAAACCTGAAGCGGCCGACTCCACCATTTTTTTTCTTCCCCAATTCTATTTCTTCCCCAACTCATAAACCCTAGCCCCGAATCCCATTAAATCCGGCAAAATCAAGCAAGAATCGTGTCAATTCTCACATAATAACAAAGTGTTCATCATTATTCCACAATCCTAAAGCTTCAAAAGGTACGAATCGGACGAAGTTATCCGGGTTTTTGGGCGCAATTTTTTCTGAGATTTTCTTCAATTTTCACTCCGAATTCATGGTATGATTCACGATTTTGGATGGTTTAATTCTTCATTGCATTGAGATTATGTGAAATATGATTTATTGAGCAATTTGGGGTTCTTAAATGGATTTTTGGTGGAATTTGTCTTGAGTAAAAATATGTTGAAATTTTGTCGGTGAATTCATGAATTACATATTGGATGTGTATGATTGATAGATGTTATTACATGTTTGAAATTATTGGGATATTACATACAATGACGATTGGCGTTGAAATTTAAGGTTGGGGTATTTTTGAAGAAACGCTTATTTTGGGAAAATGTGTAATTTGTAAGAAGTTTGGGGGAGTGTTTATTATCGATCAATATTGATTTTGAGCTTTTGTGAAAAAAATAATAATCGATGCATCTCTTGCAGAAAAATGTTCAGGGGACGAGGACGAGGAAATGCTCAACAAGGACGGGGTGCAGCTCAAAGGGGACGAGGAAGACTCACAAGAGAAATTGAACAACCGGAGAGAATACCTACTCAAGGGGCTGTAGAGACACCCGAGACATATGGAATAGAACTTCCGCCAAGTCGCCTAGCACGATGGGAGATATTGGGCCAGAAAAAATGCTCCCCACTCGATGGTCGGACGAAGAGTGCATGACTGCGGGGGATAAGAGACGATGTCATGAGGCTACTTGAATGAATAAGTTGGACAACGTTAATGACCCAACATTGGCCCACCTACCGCTGTCTCACGTTGGAATTCCTTAGCACACTCACTGTTAAAAGAGACCTAATTTCGCATGAGCCGACCGCTTTGGAATTCTGGCTAAACAACAAAAACGAAAAATTTTCTCCTGGTGAGTTCGATGCTATATATGACGCTCGAAAGCATGGAGAATACCGAATCAATCGGTTCGAGTGTGAGACTTACTGGAGGACAATGGTTGAATATCCGGGGAGCGATGCACGTCCCTACATCCCAAAGTCGGCAAAAGGATCCTCTCTTCGCAATCCTATCCTCCGCTATCTACACAAGTTGATTGCGAGCACTATCTTCGACCGGAAAGAAACGGGGCCAATTACTCAACAAGAGCAATATGTTTTATCAGATATACTCGACGGAACAAATCCAGCAACCGGAGCTATTATCATGGATCATTTTGAGGATGTTGCCACTAAACCGAGAGGGAAGATTTGGATAGGGGGTTTAATTACCCCTATCGCACTTCATCTTGATGTACCACTAGAAAACTGAACTCCCATCCCGGGAAATATGCTCCTATCTGTCCAGATCATGAAGTTGATGAATATTCTTGACTACGACTCTCGCATTATTTTCCTCCAGAATGACAGCGATCACTTCCTACTTCCGAATACAACTTTGACAACTATTGACAGTATTCGGGACTTAGGAAATCTACAAATGGCCACGGAAGCGCATAAATTGGCCCGGGAGGCAGCTGGATTAATTTCTCCTAGTGAACGATACGTTGCTCGGAATGTCCATCCTAGGCATACGGAATTTGAGGATAGAGACGAGAGGATGCGAGAAGAAGAGAGAGAGGAAAGAATGGAGGAGGAATTCGCCTATGAGAGAGGCCCTGAAGACGAAAGAGAAACGGAGGAGGAAGAAGAGAGAAGGAGAGAACGACCCGAGTCGTCGAGACAGGCCGAGTCAAGACATGCCACATCTCGTTCCATGCTTAGAGAAGAGTTCGAGGCTTTCAGAGAGGAGACCCGACAGAGACAAGACGAGATGCTGGCAATTTTACGACCAATGGAAGATTGGCATGTCCAACAAGGCCACTTTCCTCCGCCAAATCAGTAGGACCGGTTGGAAGTATTTCTTGACCCAAAGTTTTTATTATTTAAATACTATACCCCCTTGGTGTGTATAATCTTTAATTCAAGTTTGGGGGAGATATTCGGTCAAGAAATACCTACATAGTTCGTTTGATTTTATTTTGTCTTTTGGATTTTGGTGTGATTTTGATTTTCGTTTTGGTTTGAATTTTTTTGAATTTTTGTTTTATTTTGGTGTGTTTTTAACTTAGTGTGTTTTGATGATGAACTTAGATGAAACTCGAGAGAATGAACTCTTGTATTGGATGCCTCGGGATTTATTTTGTTATTCTGATATGCAAATCGAGGGTAATTTGAAGGGGAAAATTGTAGAATAATCAAAAGGGTGTGAAATTGAATAAATAGTTTAATACCTTGGAAATATGAACAAATCTAACTTGTGAGCTTTTGAGCCTTCGTGCATCATTAAATATGCAAGTTTCCTTGTCGAGTGTACCATTCATGTTTTAAGACTCTAGAACTTGCCTTGGTATCTTATTCGAAACTACAAGCGTGTGTGCAAATTAGTGAAAATGATTTTAGGCGAATTTTTTTTCCTCCCTTCAAACCTTTTGGCCAACCCGAAAATTATTTCCCTAGTTAGCCCGATTGAGCTTAAAGCCTATTTCTTGTTAGCCACATTATGAGCTTTCCGTTCCATTATAAACTTTTGTCCCTATACTTGAGCTTATTAGAACAAATTGGCAAAGGATGAAAAGATATGTGGAGGCGATTGGGAAGATTGTTGGTTCAATTGCAATGATTTATCAAAATAAATTTGAAGGAATAATGATGTGATTATAATGATGATGTTGTCCACCACATGAAAAGGCAAAAACAAAGAGTGGGCAAAAAAAAACTAACGAGATGTATGGAGCAATAAGGAGGAATAAGGTTGTGGTTCTCACTTTCAAAAGCGCTTAGTGCACTTATATTAAAATCAAGGGGTTGAAGGAAGCAAATTCCAAGGAAAATAAAATTTTGAGCTTCTAAATTGAGCGAAGTGATTATTGAGATGATGTTCTAATTTACTCAAGTTAAGTCACTTTAGCCATACTTATCCTACCCCGACCAAAAAGCCTACATTACAACCAATAAAGTCCTTTTTGATTCACCAAATTTGCATGCACAACTAGTGGTAGAGATGTAGACGATTGGCAAGCCTATGGGGATTCTTATTTCATTGAATGAGGTTTGAGCGTCACTTATCCCATTATACACTTCGAGAGTGAGGGAATACACTTGACCGGCGAGGTTCATATTATTCAAGTATTAGGTATGAGGTTAAGAAAGCACCCCAGAGATTTGCATACTTTACAGAACTCGACTTATTTATTTCTTGAGGCGCATTGATGAACTTTCAAAATGATCCTTTGAGGTATGTTGAGGGACGAGTTCCCTTAAGAGTGGTTATTTTAAAGTGCATTGCTTGGGACGATCAACGTTCAAGTTTGGGGGATTTTGATAACACTCATTTTTACACATATTGTTGCACCGATTTTCTGGGTTTTAAGATCCTAAAATGTGTAGAACTGCGTCGTTTATGCTCATATTGTGTTTATTGGACTCGATCATGCTTGGGTACGTTTTATTGATTTTATAGGTACTTTATGGACATAAATCAAGCAAGAACGAAGTCTCAAACCCCAATACATATCAGGCAATGCGGAAACGAGAGATCGGGCCTAAAAAGAAGTCAAAACGGTGTCAAAACTAGTGAACACAAGCTCGGCCGTGTCAATTGACACGGGCCGTGCCACATTGACATGGTCGGGTTCCACATCCAGGCTTTTCTGTTTTTCTAGAGGGGTATGACACGGGCCGTGTCATTCGACACGGTCGTGTCATTTGCTCGGCCGTGTCAATTGACACGGTCGAGTTCCCTGTCCAGCAAGTTTCGGATTTTTAAGCACACTATGACACGGGCCGTGTCAAATGACACGGGCCGTGTCACTTTTCGGTGAAAAAAATCACCTTTTGACATTTTTGCAAGATTTGTGTATGAAAAGTGATGTTTTTGGCTTTATAAAAAAGGGATATTGGGCAAGACTTGAGATATATGCTGAATTTGGAGAGATTAGAGAGAGAGAGAGAGAAACACAAGATTGAGGGACTTTCATTCCAAAAAGAAGAAGATTTGAGGAAATTCTTGAAGAACACTTCAAGAACATTTGAAGGCTTCAACTGGGATCAATCAAGACACCTTACGAGTTTTATTTTCTTCCTATCTTTTATCTATTTTTTTGTTTTATTTAGTATGAACATGATGAATATGATGTTTATTAATCTTTCTTTCATTACCATGTCCGGCTAAACTCGTTAGATTCCGGGCATGGGAGTACGTTGATTCGCTATGATTTTGAGGGATTGATGATTATATTTATCTAGTGTGATTTCTTTATCAAATTTTTGGTTTTGATTCATGTTTAGACACTTGATCAATGTTTTTACATGTTAAACTTAATTGCTCATAATTCGAGAGAAGAGGGCATTAATAGATTTCGAGTATTTGACGTAGTAAATTACGAGGTTGAGAAATCGGTGATGAACTATGATGATATCTAATCTTATGAACATTTTGGAGTTAGATAATTTATAATAGACGGAGACGTTGTTATAGGTTATTTAATCTACGTTTTAATGCATCTCGAGAGAGATTTTAGAACATTGTTTTGATCATCGTTTTGGAGACGTACTTAGAATCTTTTGGAACCAATCCCGACTAAATTTAGTAATCAATGGAAACCTAGCCTTGGAATCTACCTTTCTAAACTCTTGCAATTCGCTTTAATTCAGATATTTTCAATTGTTTTAATTTATTGTGATCATTTTATTTTATTTCATTTACCATCCATTTTACCTTTCGATCGTCTAGATAAAACCAGAAATACTATAATCTAGTACTCAACGCAATAAGAATATTTAGTCTCTGTGGAATACGACCTTGCTCGCCGCTTTCTACATATTCTCCGTACCTTTGCGGATTGTTCAAATAAAATAGCGAACATCGATGACAAGGATAGTCTCACCTACCGACAGACCCCCCGAAAGCTCCTAGGTGGGACCTCCCAAGACAGCGACATAGGACGCATGTTGTCCTCTCATTGGTTCGCACATCCGGCTGCCAGCAGCTGCTGCGGACTTTAAGGAGACCAACCCATGTGCTAAAGACGATCGCCCGCTTATTATAATACAGGAAATGCGATTGCCCAACTACCTCCACTCCTATAAATAGGAAACCTCCAGCAACTGGGGGTAGACATAAGGAATCAATGCACAAAAACCTACCAATATAGAATCATTTCGAGTCACATTACATAAACCCTAACTAATACTTACGATGAACATGAGCAGGTATGTTGAGCAAGAAATCCGTCCGGTCAGAAATCATCTTCGCCATCGATGTGCAGATTGCAGCTCGCCGGGAATGGGAGGTGGTTTCTGTGCATGTGGTTTATTTGGAGGGAAAGTTGGGGAAAAACGAGAATGGGGTAAACAGGAAAGGGAGTGATGGCAATGGGGAAAACAGGAATGGGAATGGAAAAAAACGGGAATGAGTCGAGTTGGTTTTAATTTGTTTAGACTTTTTATATTTTTTTATTATTTTTTTGCTGATGTGGATATGACTGTGTTTTTAATTTCATTTTGTTTTTTAATAAATTTTAATGACGTGGCATGTGACCGATATGCCACCTCACTCAAAAGTCCTTTAGACGCTATTTTTTGGAACTTTAAGACTAAAGTTATCGGGTCGAACAAATGTTGCATTGCGTGCGCCAAACCCCCTAAACTTTAGGATCATTGTTGCCTTTTTCTCATTTATATAGAGATGAATTACCCATATTCCAATATTGGTGCCTTTCCAGCACCAGATTCTGGTACTAAATTATGGTAGCAGATACTTATACAACGCCCACCTAATAGTCACATATCCGCCATGTCAGCGTCACATGGGTTGCAATAAAGTATTAAAAATTTGAAAATAATTGAAAACTCAAAAAATCTAGAAAAATAATTGAACGAAACAATTAACCAAATAACAAGTGAAAAATACAATTATTAACAGACTAATTGAAACAAAAATTCCGAAAAAAAAATCTAGAAAATACGAAAAATAAAAGATTGTACTAAATCGTTCACTATGATTGTTAATCTGTAACTTGTAAATATTTATAATGAAAAATTCGAAAGAACCTGAAAAATACCAAAAAGAAAGTGGAAGAATTATAATTATTGTTCACTCTAGGTTATAATTTTTGATTTATAGTTTGCAAATAATTGAAAAAATCTGAACAAAAATCCAAAAAGTGTAGAAGATAAAGAAAGTAAAATATTGATGATAATAATTGACTCTATCTGTGGGTTATATTACTAATTTGTAGTTTATAATTTAATTCCATTATTTTGTTCCTCTCTCAAAAAATCAACCTACACTACATATATATAATATATACTATTAATACACACGTGACTGCCATGTACACGCTACATAAGCGTCTGATATCATAATTTGGTAGCCGCTGGTGCTAAAAAGGCACCGATTCCAATACCATTTATATACAGTTTGGTGTGCATATAGAAAAGTATAGATTTACGATAGTGGATATATTTTTCTAAATCTTAAAATTGGTTTCTAAAATTTTTCAGTATTTGATGAATATGGTAAAGTTCGTATAATGTACAAATTATTTCCTCCGATCTTTATTATGAGTATCATTTGAAGTAATTAAAATAATTCAAAATATAAGTCCATTTACCTAATTTTTTGCAATTATTGAGAACCATTTACAAAAAAATACCCTTAATTTACTCCATCTTCATAAAAAAATAAAAAATATATAGAAAGCAAATGTTATCATTATTAATAAAAGTAAAATAGAAAATTAATTTTTTAAAAATACTTTTATACCTTTAATTAAGTTTCCTTCGTATTGATGAATTGGTTAAAAAGACGAACAACAAGAGTATATCCTTTATTGATAGGCAACGGAGCGGGGATGGGGCGGGGATCGCCATTCTCGGCTCCGGCTTGTAAAACACTCCCCCGGCCCCAACCCAGGCCCCGCCCCGGTTTGTGATACCCTCCCCCGGCCCCGGTCAAACCCCGGTCAAACCCCGGTCAACGCTCGATTTAATATAAAATATATAATTTTTTTAATATATATATTTAATAAATATATAGTTTTTTTAATATATATATATATTTAGTAAAATATATAATTTTTTTAATATATATACCGGGTCCGGGGCGGGTCAGGGACCCCCTCCCCGTCCCCGGACCCGTCCCCGGTTTTTTGAAATGGAGAATCCCCGGCCCCGGTCCCGGTACTCGGTTTGACGGGGAATCCCCGGCCCCGGTCGGGTCGGGGGGGAGCGGGTTTCGGGGCGGGGCGGGTCAAATTGCCATGCCTCTTTATTGATATAGGAAACTTTACACCAATCCAGTATATCTAATTTCCCGTATTTATGGAATTTAATACCCCAGCTTGTACGCTTAATCCAACATGCCAAACAGTACATTAATAAGAGAGCTTAATTACTTATAATCACTCAATAATAACCTCATCCTCATCATCCGATCATTTTAAAAATTATCAATTTTTACCACATGCCTCGAACACTACTAACACGGGGAGAAAGAAAAAGGTTCTACGACCACACGCGCTTCACGCGATCCATGCTGCGCCAACCCCCACTAGTTGATTCCCTCCCATATTCAGCTTCTGAAACTTCAGTACAGGCTCTCCGCAGAGATCAAAAACCTAAAAGGTTCAAACCCCATTATCGGTACTTTTTGGGCGGTGCTAGCTCTTGCCACCAGAGCTATTCAAGAATCAAAAAACATGGAGTTTACAGATCGTGGGATTAATCCACAGGATTCACCGCCCATTCCTCAGATTTACAGCTATCTTACAGATAAAAACCTTCGTGGTCCGTTCTCTCTCTCTCTGTGTGTGTGTTTTTTTTGTTCTTTTTTTTGGGAGGGGGGGGGGGGGGGGGGGTTGTACCATGTAAGATATGCATGCATCGAGTAAAAAAAATGTGTTCAAGACGATGAATGTTTGGCATTTTTTATTTTTGTGCATATTTGAGCTCATATGTGTGTGTGTGTTTGACAGTGTGTGTATATATATATATATATATATACATATATATATATATATATATATATTGAAAAAATCGAATCTTTTACAAGATGAGATAAGAAACTTGATTTTCATTTTCTGCTAATTTTTTTCTGGAATTTTTATTTTTTTTAATTTATTTATTTTATATATTTTTTTTGGGTGGTGGGGGCCTTGGAGGATCCTCTCTCTAGCTTTCTGTGTTAGTAAAGAGGGATGAACTTTTTATTGTTGTTGTTGTTGTTATCTATGTTTTTTTCAGTCCAATACTGTGCATATTCCTTCTTAGTTTTTCTCAGTTATGTCAAGAGAAAATTAAAATAAAAACATTAAAAAAATAATATTTTTTATTTTTATTTTTTATATTTTTTTCAGCTGACTCTATAGGATCATACATTGGCCAAGCCCATCAAGAATTCTTCCCAGATGGCCATCTCCGCCACCTTTACTCTCTCCCTGGCCAATATCTACGTCACTCTCTTCCTTCACCCAACCCTCGTGATCTGCACGAGGGAATCCAAATCGAGATTGAAAAGGAAAAGATCAGAGAGGAGATAATGATCACCGAAGCAGCTAGAAGACGTGTTCTGGAAGCTGAGGTTAGGAGGGAACTAATGATGGAGAGATCTGCTATGCTAACGTCTGGTCATGGTTTTTCATTTCGATCCTCTCCGCAAATGGATTTCGCCTCGCCGGTGATGATTCCGCCGCGTGCGGGGGCGAAAAAGGACGAGGGTTCTTTAGAAGAAAGGGTTACGAGTTTGCTCAACGGAAAACGTGAGAGTGGGCGATTTTTTGAAACGCAGGCGCCAATTCAAAGAGGAACTATTGTTAAGCCTGTTTCCCAAGCCCAGGGGGACCATCAAAAAAAGAAATACATTTTTCTGGTCAGTATATATTGTATAATGATACCACTCTCTCTCTCTCTCTCTCTCTCTCTCTCTCTCTCTCTACACTTAGTTTTGTGCTTTGAAGTCCTGTGTTTTGTGATTAGTAACTGAGATCTCTATCATAACATTTGGTCTGGATCTATAATATTCGATATCTATGTTACTCATGAGACTCGGGTACTCATGTCGAACTCGGGTATGTGTCCAATTGTCCGACTCCCTTTTTGTGTGAAAAAAATGCCTTGATTTTGGCCAGGGCCGGTCCAGATATTTTGAGGCCCTAAACACGTATTATCTTCATTCCGTTCGAAACTTTAGGTTTACTCCTTTTTTCTTTATTCATTTAGAAACCTTACATTTATCATTTTTACATATTCACATCAAAGAATCACAATCACGTCGCCTAATCTTAACCACACAATTATAATCAATAGTATATTTTACCTTTTAATTTTCACCGTACATTCATCGTCACTACCTATACAACCTACATATCTATCAAATTCAATCATTTACCAGAAAACTCCAAAATCACACACTCCGTCAGCTTTAAGGGGGACAGAGGGATTAATATTTTTTGGGGGATTATTGAAAAAAAAAAAATGAATAACACTTCTAATGGTACAATTAGATATCAAAAAAATTCTCAAAAAGTATTATTTACTAAGTTTTCACTTTTTTTTCTGTTAATCTCATCTACATACTTCTTTTAAAAAGAACTAAATCATGACTCGTATTTCACATTACAGTTAAACCTCGATAAATGAATATTCGATAAACGAATAACCTCGCCAAATGAATAATTTTTTCCGGTCCCAACTCTTTATAACATGTTCAAATTTTCTTTCGACAAATGAATAATTTCGCTAAATGAATATTTTTCTCCGGTCCCGATCATATTCATTTATCGAGGTTTTACTGTATTTACTGTTTGTGGGCTCATGTATTTCTAACTACAAATCAGAATCATTATATTTATATATTTTATCCATCCATACTGTTAGAATTCTGCGTTTCTCTCTCAAAAAATCCATCACTATCTTCCAATAATTTTTATTAAAAGAAGCACATTTAATCACACCCTAAATCTATAAACTATTTGTCAATTGTTGCATACTCATTTTTTTAATTCATTTTTTTGGTATTTATATAATTTTTATCTATATTTAAATTTTCAAAAATAAAAAGATGAGGCTCCCAAATAGGGGAGGCCCTAGATTTTTACTATCCCGGCTCCACCTGGATCCGGCTCTGATTTAGGCCCAAAGTGAAGTGTGGAGGATCTGACATGGGTACTTGAGGTGAAATAAAGAGTTCGAGTGACATATCAACAGACTAGCTTGTGCACTTGCACCAGGATGTTATGTTAGTTGTTAAATGCCAGCCACTTGGATGTATTCTGATAGTGATAAATATGATCTATGTTACACGGACTATGGTGTGGATGTCGGGTAAGGGTGTCTATTTAACTGTAGGACTCGACTAACTCATATAAAAATAATAATTTTGGCCTAAAAATGATGTGTCCACGTGCCATACCCATGTTGGAGTGTTGAGTGTCCGACACGGGCGCGGAAGGATAATTGAAGAGTCCGGATAACATACCATATGGTAGGTCTAATGAATTCAATGGCCAAAGTGGTTTATTCAGTTAGCTTAACTGTATGAAACTAAATAATTGGCAGCACTTGAATAAATATGATGATCTTTTTATTCACTTACATCGGCATCATTTTGATTGTTGCAGGGAAACCCCGACGAAAATGTATCTGTATTAAAGAAGGCGGCAGTGACACCACCTCGAGTAGACACTACTAATGTCAGTTCTGAAACACAACCATTTGTAAGTAATGAAGAATTAGGAGTCTCAGAGGATAAGCCCGTTTCGGAAGGGGGTCATGAAAAACAGAAACTTCTTCTTCTGGTCAGTGTACATATATAATATACCTAACTCTATCTGATTAGAATAGATGTAATGATGCCACAAAATAATATTTTGGTCATATGATTTGTTCTATGTTTATTATGTACCACATACATTGTTAAGATATAAATTATGTCTGCATTGTGCACTACGTGCCCACGATTACTGTTTTCAAGTCGTTTTTGGGTTACGGTCCTCTAACTTATTGTTGATTTCCATTTGTTTCATTTATCTTTATCATAAAGGACAGCTTAGAAATTTTCCGGAGCCAGTCCTTACGGGTGTCAAGTGGGGCAGCCGCCTCAGGTAACCGGCTCCGGGTGCGTCCGTGAGGCCATATTTTCTAAAAATTTTAATAACAAACATTATAATTATATATTGTTATTTTGGCGTGGTAGCCACATCTTCCAAATTTGCCCAAAATACATAAATTTTATTTTATTTGATGCAAAAAAAATACATATATAAAGAAACCACATTGTAATTATTTGGCTCAGGCTGTTAGAATCTCAGGACCGGCCCTAGATATTCTATCTCATGGCCACTCGATTCATGGAATATATTTGGGCTTGTTTGGCTTAAATATTCAAACTCTTTACTTCTGTTTCCTGTTAACTTGACGAAGTTCATGCAGTTTATATTGAGTGGATATATGGGGATCGAGCAATTTATTATATTCATCCACGAATTGGAAGTGGATTACTTTGTAAATTTCAGAAGTCCCCATAAGAATAATATTAATAATAACTATGATGATGATGATGATGATGACGACGACGACGATGATGAAATTTTTCACATGCATCTTGCATTTTGTGGGCCTAATATACTTCTTAACACCAAATACTCACTCAGCCCCTAATGGGGTGTAATTACAGTAGGTGTTAGTTCTTAATCTGTTCGTTCTGTTTCACCATTTTAAGGTGGACTATAATGTAATTTACTTTTACATAGAGGGTGTTTCCTGTATTGGCAGGCCAAGCCTGGTGAAAATATATCCGGATCAAAGAGGAAGGCTAGTGATTTTCCTCCATCAAGTGGTGGAATTATCTTGCACAAGAAGACTAGAGAGAACTGGTTTTGCGCCATTTGCCATATTAATAGCACTAGTGAACGAGCTCACAACGACCACATTCAAGGTAGAAAACACAAGTGGAAGGAGGAAGCTTTTAGAGCTGCGAAAATCTGCAGCAGCAGCACTAAGGAACATTTACCCGGTAAAGGTACCACTGATGATGCAACGCGCCCAGTTACCTTGAAGAAGTACAATAATGTGGTGATATCTGGTAATCCGGTTAGTCGAAACTATCCGTTTTGGTGCGAGTTGTGCAAGGTGGCCACCTCATGTGAGCAAGATATGTCTCGCCATGAGAAGGGGAGGAAACATCTCTATCGGCTACGTAGAAGTGCTGAAAAGGCGAATTGTGAGGACTGTGTTGCTGAAGATGGTAAAGACGTAACTAAAGGTAATTGCGATGGGATTGTGAATCGGGAGTTTGGCAAAACTGAATATAATCCGGAGTTTGTGGAGACAGCGAAACCTGAGAATCACTCTGATAAGATTTCAATGTTCGTGAGTGATGAAGCTGAGGATGAGAAAGACGTGACTAATGATCTTGACGGGATTACGAATAACGAGTTTGTGAATCCGGTCAAAACTGAAAATAAGCAGGAGCTTGTTGTGGAGGAAGCAAAAACTGAAAATTACTCGGATAATATGTCAATGTTCGTGAGTGATGGTGATGAAGATGGGAAAAATGTAATCAAGGGTGACTCTGATGTGATGATGAAACCTGAAGAGAATCATGAGCTTGTTGTGGAGATGGCCAAAACTGAAAATCACTCGGATAATTTCGCAATGTTCGTGAGTGATGGTGCTGAAGATGGGAACAATGTAATCGAGGGTGACTTTGATGGGATTATGAAACCTGAAGATAATCAGGAGATTGTGGAGTCGGCAAGATCTGACAGTCACTTGGATAAGATTTCAATGCTCGTGAGTGATGACGCTGAAGATGGGAAAAACGTAATCAAGGGTAGCTCTGATGTGATTCTGAAACCTGAAGATAATCAGGAGCTTGTTGTGGAGACAGCAAAATCTGACAGTCACTCGGATAGGAGCTCATTGTCCATGAATGATAATGCTGAAGACAGGAAAAACATAATCAAGGGTAACTCTGATGTGATTATGAAACCTGAAGATAATCAGGAGCTTGTTGTGGAGGCAGCAAAGTCTGACAGTCGCTTGGATAGGAGCTCGATGCTTGTAAGTGATGATGGGAAAAACGTGACTAAAGGTAACTTTGATGGGAATATGGATAATGACTTTGTGTATCCTGTCGAAACTGAAAACAATCAGGAGCTTGGGAGTATGGCAAAATCTGAATATCGTTCGTATAAGATGATGCTCGCGATTGATGATGTTGAAGATGTGAGAAACAAAATGAAAGGTAATTTTGATGGGATTATGAACAATGAATTTGTGAATCCTGAATATAATCAGGTGCTTGTGGAGGCGGCCAAATCTGATAATCATTCGGATAAGATTTCAATGTTCGTGAGGGATAATGCTGAAGAGAAGAAAAACACGGTTAAAGGTAATTTTATAAGGATTATAAATAACGAGTTTGCAAATCCGGTTAAATCTGAAAATCACTCGGATAAGATTGCAATGCTCGTGACCGCTAATGTGGAAGATGAGAAAAGCGTAACTAAAGGTCATTTTGGTGGGATTGTGGATAATGAGTTTGCCAATCCTGTCAAGACTGAAAGTAATCAGGATCTTGTTTTGGAGACAGCAAAATCTGAAAATCACTCTGATAAGAATGCGATGCTCGTGATTGATGATGTTGAAGATGTGGAAAGAGTAACGAAAGATAACTTTGATGGGATTATGAATAAAGAGTTTGTGAATCCCGAAGATAGTCAGAAGCATGAGGAGACGGCAAAATCTGAAATTCACTCGGAAAAGATTTCAATGCTCCTGATTGATAATCCTGACGATGAGAAAATCATAGTGGAAGGAAATTGTGATGTTATTATCAATCGCGAGTTTGTGGAGACGGAAAGATCTGAAAATTCCTCGGATAACATTTCAATGCTCGTGATTGATAATGCTGAAGATGATAAAACCGTTATGGAAGGTAATTTTGATGGGATTATTAGTCACGAGTTTATGGATCCGATCACAACTGAAAAAAATCAGGAGCTTGTTGTGGAGATGGAAAGATCTGAAGATCAGTCCGACAAGATTTCAATGCTCGTGAGTGCTAATGCTGAAGATGAGAAAAATGAAATGGACGATAGCTTCGATGGGATTATTAATCACGTGTTTATGGATCCGATCGTGACTGAAGCTAATCAGGAGCTTGTTGTGGAGACGGAGAAATCTGTAAATCATTCGGATCAGATTTCAATGCTCGTGAGTGATACTGCTGAAGATGAGGAAAATGTAATGGGAGATAATTTTGATGGGATTATTAATCACGAGTTTATGGATCCGAACGTAACTGAAGATAATCAGGAGCTTGTCGTGGAGACAGGAAAATCCGAGGATCACTCGGACAATGCTGAAGATGGGAAAATCGTAATGGAATATAATTATGATGGGATTATTAATCACGAGTTTGCGGATCCGGTAAAAACTGAAAACAGTCAGCAGCTCACTGTAGAGACAGCAATATCGGACGTTGTGAAGGAGACGGCAAAATCTGAAGATCACGAAGACGAGGTATTAGATATGATGGAAGAAGATGATTGGTCTGCGTATATAGCGGAGCTTGAGAATGGAGTGACGGATGGCATGGTAGTGGACCGCGGAGATGATGGAGGAATTACGTCACTTGTTGAGAATTTTGTCCTTGATGCCGAGCTCTAATCCCTACAATCTAAACGTAGGCTTCATCGTGCGCTCGTTTTTTCCTTTCCTTTTTTTTTCCAGCAAGACTTTTGGTGAATCATTTTATTTGCTTTTGGAATGATGTGAGTATCTCAAGTAACTTATAAGAACTTAATATGACGTTCCAAGTCTTTATGTAAAGTTTGAAATGGCTGATCTCAGGCGCACTGGAAAGTGGTTACTATTGTAAAATGTTGTCTAATTTTCATGCTGCTTCCTGCGATGACCAGTTTAGTTTTGCATGCTTGTGTTATATGACAAATTTGGCTACATTTGTGTAAAATTCTTCTTTCAAATAGCGCGGGGACTTTTAACCCGAAAACCCGATTCAAAAAGTCGGGTTAGGGTCGGGTTGGACCGAATTATAATTTTTTTGCTCTTGTGTTTCTTCATTTTGGATTCTGTTTTGAGATCCATGGGTCAGGTTCGGCTTTTGCTTTTTCTTTTTCTCTGGAAAACCCGAAGAATTTGAAGAACTCGGTCCTATTAAACAAGTATGAATGTGTGTATTTCATACAATATTATACTGGTCTAAAGGAACTCACCCTGGGAACGCGAAGAACCTCTTGTTCTTTCTCCTCTTGCTGCTCATCATGTTATCTCGGGTTTGATTTTCACGTATTTTGTGGGTTTTTTCCAAAGAACCGACCCGAAAAAATACACTCTGGGTTCGGATTCTGCTTTTTCTTTTTCTCAAATTTCAATCTGATTCCATCCCTAGTTTTAAATGCATGTCTTTTGGAGTCTTAATGGGATCGAATCGCTTGCTGAATCATAATAAGGTTTGATACCATATTAAGATTTAGGTTAATCTTGTTAGAAGAAGTAGCTTAAGATCTGTATTAGTTGGTATGTGTTTGAAGGGTTTTTCTGCCAAAGCTGCTACACAAACACATAATTGCACACTTTGTAGGGGTTGTCACTGCGTAGTAGGGGTTGTCGCATAAGAGGCCTACACAACCCCTACTATCCATAAAGCGACAACTGGCCTACTACGCATCTGACAACCCCTACAAAGCATGAGTGTGCAATTGTGTGTGCAATTATGTGTGTGTAGCATTATTCTTTTTCTGCGATCATGCATCATAATCATGCTGACTGACGTCATGCATATTTTAATTTTAAATTGTACGAGCCATTACGAACCCGTGCGATGCACCGAGGTTGTATCTAATTGTTGAAAGCGTAATATTTACGTAAATTGCTCGTTTGTTATAACACTGGATGTATAACATTTTCTTGATCATTTAGCAAATATGACATGTTATTTTTCTATTCAATAATTCTACAAATAAACATGATAAAAAAATTAGACAGGAGTATTATATAATGACTTGTAATCAAATCAATAGTTATATATGAAGGTTGTCAACATAAAAGTGACATTATGACCATGTTCTCAAATTGGCGTATTAAAAGAATTTGTACCTTATATAACTCGGGCTGCCTAGAGACCCGTGCGATGCACACAGGTTTTATCTAATTCTTCATCGCGTAAGGTTTATTTAGTTGTTCTTTACATAATGTTCAGCGTAAACATTGAAGTATAAATCTAATGATGGATATGATTGAAACGTTGAAATATGCATCACAATTCTTAGCCAAATAGTTTTAAAATAAGTTGAGTTAACCTCAAATCTAACATAATCATTAAGTGTTAAGCCCCATATTGACTTTATCATTTCACGTAGCGTGATATTCTAAATATCATCTCAAACCTTTAAATTCACAAATTATAGAATGCTCAAATAGTAATTAAAAAGATGAAAATTATTTGTGTAAGTTATGGATATCTCAACTCTTCGACCCGCTTTTTCTGAACACATGTTTTTAGAATTTTATAAGGTACATTTTGAGCATCACCACCAACATTATCTTGCACAATATTAAATTATTAATTGTTTGCTGAGTTTGGAAGAATTTTGTTAATGTTTAGGTAGATATCTAATTGATATCTATATAGTGAGATTACCAAACATGTACGATAGAAGTTGTTTCAAAAATACATGTTACTATTTGATATACTTTTGTATACAAACCTGCATTTATACATCGAAAAATAATCTTCTTATCATCATATAAGAATATAAGTGTATTTCCTACGCATGTAGTTTAGACGTGCCGCCGGGCCGAAACCGCCGGTTTCGGGCTTCGAACCGACGGTCCTCGGTCCCCAAAACATAGGACCGAGCCCGGACCGTAGACTAGCCCGACCGCCCGTGCCGGGCTAGAAGCCCGCCGGGCCAGCTAAAACCGCCGATCGGCCGGCCGCTTGATTTATATTTTTTTTTAACTTTTATTATTATTTTTATTTTATTCTTGTATATTTATTACTTTTATGAATAGAAAATGGTAATTCTTAATGTTTTGATTTTAAATATTTAAAAACTCATTAAATTGTTGAAAAATGAATAAGGAGGACACAATAATTTTGCATTAAGAATGAGGAAAATTACAACAAATAAGTTAAGCACAATTTTAGGAGTTTTACACTTGAATTCTTGAAATGAAAAAATAATAATAATAAAGGACTTGAGCTCTCTACTCCACATTCGATCGATCCGTCTCGATAAAGGCTTCATCTTCGCTCTCATTTGCATCGTCCCATTCCGTTTCTTGAGCTCTAAGGTCGGCCCTACACCAATCATCGAGCAACATGGTAGCTTCAATGTTCGCCGGCTTCATCCTTGATCTTCTTTGATCTAGCATAAGTCCTCCGATGCTAAAGGCTTGTTCTACGGAAACGGTGGATGCCAGGACGGCAAATAACTCCTTTGCAATGATGGAGAGTATTGGGTACTCCTCTCTCTTCGACCACCACTTCAACACATTGATCGACGGACCACTATCTTCAACACCAAATACAAAATGAGTTCGCAAGAACATATCTAATTCACTATTACCTTGCCCCATTGGATGTTCATTGCTTCTATTTTGCATCATTCCATACATTTGTTGAACTAAAGGATCACTTTCATTCATCTCAAAAGGAAAATCACATGAAGGCATCATAGAAGAAGGCATTGTAGAAGAAGGAAAATCACTACCATGTTTTAATCTATATTCTTGAAAAAGAGATCTCAAACTCCTATCTAGATCTATCTTGATTTGTGGCACGGAAGGAAGATCAAAGAAGACCCCTTCACCATCAATTACAACATCACTCAAGTCCATTTGAGCAAAAGCATCATAATAAATACCAAGCATTTGACAAACACCATCATACTTCCATTTAGGATCTAAGCACTTAGCAAGCAAGAAAACCATAGGAATCTCCATAAAATACTTGAGCCATTTTTGAATCATAAAATAAATCACACCTTGCATGTTTGGCAAGCAAGAAAACCATAGGAATCTCCCTAAAATACTAAGCGCATCTTGAACACATAAATTTAAAATATGACAAATGCATCTAGAATGAAAATATTTTCCTTCAAATGATGGTGCACATGCTTCAACAAGTTCCGGAATACTAACGGTGTTCGCCGATACATTATCAAAACTAACGGAAAATACCTTGTTAACCAAACAATACTCATTCAAAACCGTAATAATAATTAAAGTGTTTGAGGAGAAAGTAAAAGACAGCAAATAATTGTATTGATAACAATGAATACAGGGGCCTTTATATAGGCATTACAAAGAGAGTCCTTCCATACATAGGATTCCTAGTTAAGGTAAGACATCTAACAGGATCCTACTACTTATGGAAGAGTCTAGAACCTTCCATAACTCTTATCCCCCTACAACTAGTATTAGGTAAGACACCAATACGGGAAGGATTTCCCAGAACACTCCCCCTGTGTCGAACGCTAATACTAACATGGTGCACAAGGTGTTGCCTCGGTAAAAAACCTTTCCAAGTCAAATAAAACCCCGTGGGAAAAACAAAGACTTTGGTGAGGAAAAAGAGCGCAACGCACCAACTACAAATGTCAGAATCATGTGAAGTATACTCCCCCTGAGGTATACATGACAACTCATTCCGTCGAGCTATCATTAGTTGAGCTCGGATAATCGACACATGCCGATGATTCTCAAATGTTTCTCAAATGTAGATTTCGGCATAGACTTAGTGAACAAGTCTGCGATATTCTCATCGGAACTCACTTGTTTCACTTCGATATTCAGCAATTTCTGCTGTTGCTGATTATAAAAGAACTTCGGCGCAATATGCTTGGTATTGTCATCCTTTATGAAACATAACTTCATCTGCTCAATGCATGCCGCATTGTCCTCAAAGATGCAAGTAGGGGTTGCTGTAGTGGGATCTAATCCACACGTTCCTCGTATATGGTCTATGACTGACTGGAGCCAAATGCACTCCCTTACAGATTCGTGTAATGCAATTATCTCTGCATGGTTCGAGGAAGTAGCAACCAGGGTCTGCTTGATAGATCGCCAAGATATCGCCGTATTCCCAATGGTGAACACATAACCAGTTTGGGAACGTCCTTTATGCGGGTCAGAGAGATAACCGGCATCAGCAAATCCAACTAACGTGTCGTTAGGATTCTCTGCATAAGGGGTAAGCTTGCTCGCATTAGCACTTCTGGTAGTCAAGCTACCATGCTTAGCTGCAATATCAGAGGAAGATCGATGGTCGGTATGCATCGTCTTAACCTCAACAGTTCCTTTCGTAATATCGCTCTCTTTTGCGTAGGGAAAGAACAATCCAAGGTTACTGGAGCCTTTCAAGTATCGAAAGATGTGTTTTACTCCATTCCAATGCCTTATCGTGGGAGCGGAGCTAAATCTCGCTAACAGATTCACAGAGAATGCGATGTCTGGACGAGTACATTGAGCCAGATACAACAACACACCGATTGCGCTAAGGTACGGTGTTTCTGCTCCAAGGACCTCTTCATCCTCCTATTTGGGATGAAACGGATCCTTGTTCATTTCCAGACTTCGATCAATCATGGGGATAGCAAGAGGATGTGCCTTGTCCATACTAAATCGCCTGAGCATTTTGTGGACATAGGCAGACTGATGAATGAGTATGCCATCATCTCGATGTTCTAGCTCTAAGCCCAAGCAGAATCGAGTCCTCCCCAGATCTTTCATCTCGAATTCGGATTTAAGGTAGCGGGCCGTTTTATTGACCTCATCTATGGTACCGATAACATTCATGTCATCTACATAGACGACTACAATCACGAATCTTGTATCTGTTCTTTTCACGAAGATGCATGGACAGATATCACTGTTCTCGTATCCCTTCCCAACCAAGTATTCACTTAGGCGGTTGTACCACATCCTTCCGGATTGTTTCAACCCATACAGTGAACGACGCAATTTCACAGCGTAAGCGCTCCGTGGTTTAGAGCTACTTGATTTGGGCAATGAAATCCCTTCGGGGACTTTCATATAGATATCCGTATCTAGATCCCCATAGAGATACGATGTAACCACATCCATAAGCTGCATGTTCAGTTTTTCGGACACTACCAAACTGACTAAGTAGTGGAAAGTGATGATGTCCATAATGGGAGAATACGTCTCCTCGTAGTCAATGCCAGGGCGCTGCGAGAAGCCTTGGGAAACTAGTCTCGCTTTGTAACGCATGACCTCATCCTTATCATTGCGTTTACGAACAAAGACCCACTTATGTCCAACTGGTTTAACGCCCACGGGTATTGGCTCGATACGTCCAAATACCTCACGTTTAGCCATTGAGTCTAGTTCAGCCTGCATTGCATCTTTCCATTTCGGCTAATCGGCTCGTTGTTGACACTCAGCAACCGAGCGCGGCTCAGCGTCGTCATATTCAATAATTTCTTGAGCGATGGAGTAGGCAAAAGCATCATAGACTAGCGTGGACGACCTGTCCAATAGTATGTATTCACTCGTACATTGCATCGAGATTTCTTTATTTTCTGACATCAATAAAGTTTCCGACGCGTCCGTCGATTGTTTCATTGTTGATTCGAGGACATATCCGTAGTCAGAGATAATCTCGTGTGACGGAGTCACTGTGTCGATGATGAGAGGATTTTGTGCCTCCGTTCCTCTTCTCTTTCGAGGTTCGGTATCCTTTCTACCCACTGGCCTCCCCCTCTTTCGAGCAGGGATAAGAGCACCAAGCGGCCCCACCACTAAGGTTGACGCCGGGGGCATCATTCCTTTGGGCGGCTGAACCTTGCCCTATAACTGGGACTTCTAACCTTGCAGGAACATTCGCAGCGGGAATGGTAGATCTTGTCACTTTCTCAGTATCAGTAAAGCTGTCGGGTATCGAATCCGCAACTTTCTGAAGACTGAGAATACGTTGCACTTCTAGCTCGGATTGAGCTGTGCGGGGATCTTGATGAGGCAAGGAGGGAGCACACCAGACAATTTCCTGGCGTTCTACTGGAATTGTTCGATTCCTCTCTCCCCCTAACGACGGGAAGTTTGTCTCATCAAAGTGACAATCTGCAAATCTTGCAGTAAACAGATCTCCTGCCAAAGGTTCCAAATAGCGGACAATTTTAGGCGATTCATAGCCAACATATATACCTAATCGTCTTTGTGGACCCATTTTAGTACGCTGTGGAGGCGTAATTGGCACATAGACTGCACAACCAAAAATGCGTAAATGTGAAATATCAGGCTCATATCCAGTTACCAACTCGTACGCACTAAACGGTTGATTGGCAGTGGGTCGAAAGCGAATAAGTATAGCCGCATGCAAAATTACATAACCCCAGGCAGAAATCGGCAAGTTGGTGCGCAATACCAATGCTCGGGCGATAAGCTGTAACCGCTTAATCATAGCCTCGGCAAGGCCATTCTGCGAATGAACATGGGGGACGGGATGTTCAACTTCAATCCCAATCGACATGCAATAGTCGTCAAAAGACTTTGACGTAAACTCTCCAGCATTGTCCAATCTTAATGATGAGATTGGGAATTCGGGGTGGTTAGCCCGTAACTTGATGATTTGTGCTAGGAGTTTAGCAAATGCAGCGTTTCTCCTGGATAGCAGAGCGACGTGTGACCATCGCGTCGATGCATCAACCAGAACCATAAAATATCTGAATGGTCCGCACTCTGGCTGAATAGGTCCACATATGTCCCCTTGAATTCTTTGTAAGAAGCTAATGTTTTGTGTTGAGTCTTTAGCAAAGGACGGAGAGGGTATCAACTTTGCTAGTGAACAGGCTTTGCAAAACGATTTATGGGCATTAGAAATTTCCACGGAAGCCTCGGGATTTACAAGAGATGCACCGTCAACCTTATCAGGGCGTGCGATCTTTAGTCCCGGTGATACGGTATCAAGTTCACTCACATCAATGCCGATATCGAGTGGTGCTTCCAATCATTTTCTAGACTTGAAAAACGGATGACCATGTGAGTTTTTCAAAATGCGAATCATCATGTCGCGTCCAGGGTGACCGAGTCGGTCATGCCATAATTGGTATGCTTCGGAATCACACAGTTCGTGACTCACAGCATAGGATTCAATAACCCTTATTGTAGTCTGGTATAAACCACTACTTAGACTCATAAGTTTCTCGAGAACGCGGCGTCTTCCGCATTCTTCCAGAGTAACACACAAAAATTCTATCCATTCTCACAGTGTGTATCAAGGTGATAACCGTTGGCACGGATGTCCCTAAAACTTAGCAATGTTCGGTTTGCTCTGGGGCATAGAGAGCATTTGTGACATTAATATGCGTACCATTAGGTAGCAAGAAATGAGCAGGTCCCCTCCCTTGAATTACTTGGGAGGAACCAATCATTGTTGTCACTGAGGATATGTATGGCACAATATCCTTGAATAATTGCCTATTCCGAAGAATAGTGTGGGTTGTTCCACTATCAGCAAGGCACTCAATTTCGCCACGAGACATCTACAATAAGACATGAAACTCGATTAGTCTTAGGATTAAAGACATAGCGAAAATTCATTAACTTCGAGTTTGGGGAAATTCGACCAAGTTGGTTAGGATCAAAGTTAGCACAATCGCTGGAAATAATTTCCGCGTAGCTTGACCTTTGTTCACTAAAACAGCAATAACTTCTTTGTTAAGAAGGCTATGGATGAACGGTCAGTTGTTATGGAAACTAGACTTCCGTATCTTTCTGTCTATAGGTCTTGCACTTTCTGGATCATTAAACTCAGATTTCAGTGCTCATTTCAATTTGCTATTTTGGTATTTCCCTATTGTTGAGTGATAGAGCAAGGCTGAAGCCTTTTTCAAAGGCATTATTGTTGATACAATACTATGGAAATATGGCCATAGGAGCGTTTAAATACTTCAAAACGCATCTTGGTGTTCGATTTATATCTCGGCTAATGATCCTTTCGGTAACTCCAACTTGGTAGACTTGCAGAGAAAGTAGGAATGTCGGTACAGCTAGGGCTGTTTAAAAACCACTGATTCCGTTTGAACTCTCAAAGCATAAACAAATACCAAGAAGGATGCACCTAGTCTTGATCAAAAGTTTTGATGAAATCCTACTAATGTATCAATTTAACCAAGCAATTCATTTACTGAGCAATTGTTTTGTGATAAACCAAACATGCTTTCGAAGGGAAAAATAAAATTCGTCTTTGCACAATCACAGCAATTAAAATAATTTTATTCATCATGGCCAACTTTATTACATTCATGAAAATCGAAAGTAGTTCTCGAAAACTAGAAACAAGACAAAACATAACCAAAGCGTAAAACTAGTCAAAGTCGGCAACATCCATATGTTGGTCTTTGTCCGCGATGGTGAGAGGAGGGATCTCAGTCTGGATCTCAATATGGTTCACCTCCGTATTCTCATTATCTTCTTCCATGTAATTTGACTCTTGAGTCAAATATTGTTTATAGTGCTTATAGTAAGCTTGGATGTTCTTTGGCGCTTTGCAATTGCGGTAAGTATGCTTCTTCGATCCGCAAATATAGCAATTCCGGCCTTCCTTTGGAGTGGTTCCATTCCCGGCGGCAGGAGGCGGTCCACGTGGTTGGGTTCCACTAGGTCCCGTGGCCGAGCCACCTTGCCTCTTCCACACATTGGAACGACGACCTCGTCTTTTCCCTCACTTGCTCGAGTCATGCATCTGTGGTGCTTGTAAAAACTGAGTAGCGTTGCCTTTTCTATTTTGTCGTGGTGATTTCCTGTGGGTAGCCTGATTCACTTCCGGAATCGGCTTCGTACCAGCTGGGCACGTATTGCTATTGAGAATAATCTCATGGTGCCTTTCTTTTTTCGCGAGGTGGGAGATAAGGTCACTAAAGTTTTTAATTCTCCCTTCCTCGTAGGCAACGCGCAGCTGATGAGCACTCACACTTGCTCCCACGGAAAACATGTTAAGAGTATTCTCGATCAAATCTTGATCAGACTTCTTGACACCACAAAAACCAAGATCAGCGCGAAGATCGAGGATGACTTGATTATAGGCCTCCACATTCGCATAATCCAAAAATTGGATTTGCTCCCACTAAAGTTGCAATTCGGGGAAGCACTGATCATGCACATTATTAAATCGTTGTTCGAGTGTATCCCATAGTTCTTTGGGAGTTTGAAAATTCATATAACACTTTTTCAGCAACGGATGTATATGTCTACGCAAGTACATCAGTGCATTAGCCTTGATTTCCTCGCTCGGTTCTTGAGCAGTAGGCTCGTATGAGGGAAAGATGGTGGTGGTAAATCTCTTACCGAAGAACGCCAAGCGAACGTCTGAGACCCACCTATGGTACTCCTTACCAGCATGGTCAAGGATGTCGAACTCCGGATGAACATTGGAGCTTTGTGCCATCTACAAGATATAAACAAGAGGAAGTTAGTCTTGTTGGATTTTCAGTGACAATGTAAACGGTCACAATCGATGATTTTAAAAGCGTGTAACATAACCGTTACTCGATTTACTTCCCTTAATTGTTGTTTAGTAAAGTCGACAAAAAAACGGCGATATCAGATCGCACCCAGATACGTGGTGTATGCAACAACCACAAGTATCGACTTTTCAACAATTTCGTGATTCCCCTAGGACCGTCACACAGTTTTCTTCGACACGCAGAGATACCGACTTCTCTCGCGGTCTCATCCACCGCAAAGTAGCGTGGGAGATAAAGAACCCAAAACCCGTGTCCCCAAAAGAAAAATTCCCAAAAGAAGAGAATTGAAATAGGAACAAGTCAGATAATTACCTCGATTATAAAATTAGGCACATGCTGAATTTGTGGTGTGCTTCGATCTACCGGTTGGTACTCGATGCGACGACGTGAAACCGGAGGCGCAATTTTGGCGGTTTCCGAAGATAAGTTGATGTTAGGGTTTTGGTTCGAGATTCAGAACCGGGTCAGACTTGGCTTAGCTGGAGCTGGCCGGCGGCGGTGGTCAGCGGCGGTCGACGACGGCGGCGGTCTGGCGGTGATGTTCCGACTGGACTGGATCGGCGGCGGCGGCTGGCGGGGTAGCGGCGGCGGTCCGGCGGCGATGTTCCGGTTGGACTGGGCGGCTCTGGGCGGCGGCTGCTGGGTTAGCGGCGGCGGTCTGGCGGCGATGTTCCGGCTGGACTGGGCGGCTTTGGGCGGTAGGGGTGAGCTCGATTCGGTTTGGTACGGTTTCTAGCTAAAACCGATACCGAACCGTATCTTATCGGTATATAGCATTTGAGTACCGAAATGATTCGGTTTTTAATCGGCTCGGTGTGATCGGTTTTGGTGTCGGTTCGGTAGCGGTTCGGTGTCAATGGGCTGATTAAATGGGCCACTTAAGTTGGGCTTGCACCAGGCCCAAATTGAACTACTTGGGCTAAATCAGACAATTGTAAGTTCAAATAGAAGGATTTATACATAATTAATCCACTTCAAAGCTTGAATAAAAATAAAATCTACTTCAATAACATGATAATAACTAAGGATTCAAAAAGTCCAATATCAGATTAAACAAAAGTCTTGAATTTCCTCCTCAGCACAGGTCCATAAATTCATAACAACCTGCACAAAGAAAAAACAAAGTCTGCAGAATAGTCATCTGTTTTATCGGTTCGGTTCGGTTTTTAAAGTCGGGATCCATATCTAAAACCGAAACCGAACTGCATAATTCGGTTTTCAAAATTTTAAGAACCGTACCATACCAATATCTTATTGGTTCGGTTTTTCGGTTTCGGTTTTTTCGGCATTTTCGGTATTATCGGTTTTTGTCAGTTTTTCTGCTCACCCCTACTGGGCGGCGGCTGGCGGGGGCACTAGGCGGCGGTGACGGGGGCGCTGGGAGGCTCTGGGCGGCGGTGGTTGGCCGGCGGCGGAGGTCAAGGCGGCGGCCGGTGGCGGCTGGCGCGCTGGCGCTGGCGGCGGTGCTCGGCGGCAGTGCAATGGGCGGTGGCCGGGCAAAGCGGCGATTAAGGCTGGCGCTGTGGTCGCCAGCGGTGGCAGCGGCGGCGATTGGTGGCGGCGCTGGCGGCTACTGGCGATGGTCATTGGCGGCGACGGCTGGCATGGTGGCCGCTTCGGTGACATCGGGCGGCGAGGTCAAGCGGCGGCGGCGCGGGCTGGCCGATTTTTTCATCTTTTTTTTTTCATTCGAGCTACGTGCTGATAACGTGTTTGAGGAGAAAGTAAAAGACAGCAAATCAATTGTATTGATAACAATGAATAGAGGGGCTTTTATATAGGCATTACAAAGAGAGTCATTCCATACATAGGATTCCTAGTTAAAGTAAGACATCTAACAGGATCCTACTACTTATGGAAGAGTCTAGAACCTTCCATAACTCTTATCCCCCTACAACTAGTATTAGGTAAGACACCAATACGGGAAGGATTTTCCGAAACATAAAGCAATATTTTGAGCCGTGTGAGGCTCTTCAAACTCCCTAAAGGCAATCAAACGTTTTTGCATAATCCATTTGCATCAATCCAATGACAAGTAATTCCCATGTAACTATTTTTATTATAAGCATCGGTCCAAACATCGACACAAATAGAAACTTTTTGAGACAAACGAACTAAATATTTCATCAAATCTTATTTTTTGTCAAAGCATTGTCTCCTAATTCTCTTAAGCATTTGAGTTCTAGCTACCTTGCTAACATTGGGCCCCAAACCATCTTTATAAGAAGCTTCATACGTTATTCTATCCGCATAATTAAAAGGTTGTTTTTCTATGGCACAATATCTAGCACAAGCATCTTCATATCGATTTTTATCAAATTTAATGGCCTTGTTCAATGGACTGCTGCTAATTTTTTTTCTGATTCTCCCGTTAGGCTCGTCGGTCCTGGCCCGGCCCGGCGGGCCGATGCGAACCGACGGGCCTTTTAGGACCGGTGGGCCCTAACCGTCGGTCCTCGGTCCCAATTCCCCCGACCCTAGCCCAGCCCGAGCTTTTCGGTCCAGGTCCGGTTCGGGCCCGTTGACCGGCGGGCCCGGGCTAAAACCGTTGACTTTGGGTCGGTTCTGGGCCAAAACCGGTGGGCCTGAAAGCCCAGGTACGTCTAATGTAGTTAACACCCTGCTTATATTTGGTGAATCTATCATAAACTTTCCATTTGGGTGATGTATAATGGACAATTTATTTATAAAAAGTTAAGCTCAAATGTCTTAGTTATATATTACATCTTGTACCAATTGATCGACACATTAGTCAGCGCAGTACCTATCTAATATGAAGCGATATAGTGTCTTTGTCTATCGGCGCAACTTTTGATTTGGACCGTTTTTGATCAATGGTTGGTCATTGTCCAACTTGACACAAATGGTGTATAACAACTTGAGAGAATCTTCATCCTAACTATTTATATCATTAACTAAACAAATTTATTCAATAATATTCTTCTTTTAATATTAATGAATATCACAGTAAATAAGTCATTAAAATTGCATAACACCTTTTTTTAGCATTCATTGCAATGTGAAAATAAATTTTGAGATAGGTTTTGATAGCTTTTTAGAATTATATAGTTGTGTTTTGGGCTTCACAATGTAGACTAAAATTTCGAGAAAATCAAATTTTCTCCACATTTTTTACGTATGAGTTTAAACATTATTCTTCATATAATATATTTCAGACTTGATACATTTTCGGCAAATAACAAATAGTTAGGATATATTGTCTGATCCCAATATTCAACGTGGACATCATCAATTTTTACTTCAATCTTTGAAAATGAAAACAAAAACGAAAAAATCTTTCTAGATTGAATTTCCTAGGGACTATTTTGGAATTTGGAAACAATCAAACAAATGAAATGACATGCCCACACCCATGGACCATGACCCATCTAATTTATTCTGGTCACCAAACGTATTTGATCACTTTAATTTTGTGTACTACTCCGTAATACAGTAAAGAAAGCCCAAATATTCGTCAACCAAAAAATACAATACTATAAAGCCCAAATAACTAATCAAACCGGACAAACAACACCAATACCTAAAACTTCTCATCTCATAACCTAATCTCCACACACATCAAACAACACGCCCCCATCTTCATTTTTATCAGATCTAGAAACCGGATAACACAACTCCCACACCCTCTCTCCCCAAGATCTGAGCCTCCACTTTCATCATTCTCTGATTCTCTCGTCGCCGGCAACTACAACATCAAAAAAATCCATTCTTGAAAATACTCGGTTAGGTGAAGGTTTTTGCTTTCATTCGGTTTTGTTCTTTTCTTGAAAATATTCGGGTAGGTGAAGGTTAAGACTTGTTACACGGCTTCCACTAGTACAAATCTAGGATTTCGTCACACATGTTGTTTTTTGAACGGACACACAGTCAGATATTTATGTGGCTAAATGTACCAGAATATAATAAACAGTCACACTTGATCCGACTTGTGTGACCATTTCGGAATTTCATTGTCACACATTTGAATATTTATGTGACTAGAGGTAACTGGTAATTTTTTTTTTATTATTTAGTCACTTATAATTTGGGACGTGTGGCAAATACAAATAAGTTTGAAACATTAGTCACACTATATATATACATATGTGACAAATATATGTCATACAATTGAACAGTGTGACCAAAATTCATATATGGTCACATGAAGTAATTGTGTATGTGGCTAAATCATATATAGTCAAGTTTGTCACACATTATTTAAAAGTGACTGTTATTTTTTGCTGAATATTTAGCCACATATGAATTTGAAATGTGTGACAACTGAAAAGTAAGTTTGAAGCATTAGTCACGATATGCATTTAAAAGTGACAAATATATGTCACACACTTGAACACTGTGATCAAATGCCATATATGGTCACACTAAACATTTTGTCACATTATTTAAGTGTAGCCAAAATCCAGTACATATGGTCACGTAACTTAATGTGTGTGTTTAAAATTTAGTTTGTGTTAGCTTGCCAAAAGCTAATCTGTATGATCACATTTACTTCTAACACTGTGACCAAATGCCATATATGGTCACACTAAATGGTTTTGTCACACATTATTTAAGTGTAGCCAAAATTCAGTACATATGATCACATAACTTAATATGTGTGTTTAAAGTTTAGTTTGTGTTAGCTTGCCAAAAGATAATCGTATAGACACATTTACTTCTACCATGATCATGTGACTATATTCCTTTACAATAGCCACAACATATCACAAATGTGTGACTAAATTATGTTTATGGCCACATTTAAGGTGATTCTATGTGACCAATATGTTCATAACAGTCACATCGTGAAGTATTCATGTGGCTATTATTTAGAGCAAAATGTGAAATCGGTCATCATTAAATTTCATGCTTTGTGTGACTAAATATTACAAAAGGCCACACAAACATAAAATTCATGTGGCCATTGGATGAACAATAGTCACACAAAATACACACTTCTTCACTTTAAACAGCATATGCTCACACTTATTAACACTTTTGGTCACGTAACTTAATATGTGTGTTTAACGTTTAGTTTGTGTTAGCTTGCCAAAACTAATGTGTATAGTCACATTTTCTTCTAGAACGATTATGTGACTATATGCCTTTACAATAACCGCAACATATCACAAATGTGTGACTAAATTATGTTAATAAAAAAATACAAGAAAATAAAAAAAGATGTTACACCCCAGCGAGAATCGAACCCGCGACCTCCTTTACGGAAGTTAAGCGGGTTACTATCTTGCCAGATTAACTTATTCGTTAATGCAATGCATTTCCTTTTTAATATAGAAGTTTAAGCTTCATTGTTCTTGGCTAGTAGCTTAAAGAATGCTTATAGAAGCTGCTTATTAAACCGTGGCTTTTTCTCCATATGCTTATTTCCAACTTGTTTCACTTTTAAAATTTTGAATTTAGCAAAACTAAATAAGTTGTAGCTTATTTGGTTTAAAGGGTAAATTATCATAACGGTTTAAACTGTTTTCAATTTTTTTCTTGATTTCGACCGTTTTTGTACGTCTGGGACCGTTTTTGTCCATTGTCTAATGTTTTCTTAAAAAAACGTATGAAGGCGCACAAAATGTACGAAAGTGAACACAACGTAGCAAAACAAAGAAAAAAAGAGGACGTATGAAAACGAAAAAATCGTACAAAAATGTACAAAAACATAATAAACGTTTCATAACGTTTTAATATGGAGGAAAACGTTCAAAAAAGCTTGAAAACATATGAAAACGAGCGAAAATTGCCAAAAACGTTCAAAAATGGATGAAATTGGTCTAAAAGGTCGAAATCGGTCGAAAAGGTCAAAATCGGTCGAACACGGTCATGCATGGGTTCCATTACACTATAAGCCACTGCAACCCGGCTTGGTAGGTGTATAGTTATAGTGTGAAGGTTATATGAATTGTATTTGAAGTTATTAAAGGCGGTATGCATGGGTTGCACCGGCTTAGTAGGTGTATACCGTTTGTCACAAACACTAAGAAGCAAGTATCCAGGGACCTCTCGATCATGTTAACCAGGATCGAGAAAGTTTGAACTCGGCTTGAGTTTGACTCGAAAAGCTCGATTTATTTGTAAAGATGTGTTTTCTTACACAAATTAAAATTGAAGTATAACCTAAGAATCGAATTCGGTTCGACTTCAGCTCGAAAAGATCGATACATTCATAAATAAGTATTTAAACTTAGTACACTTACATACAAAATATATAAAAAAACATATGCTATATCTCTTACAAGTTCGAAAACTCAACAATAACTCGAGTCGAACTTATATAAGGTTGAGGTCAACTCATTAAACATTTCGAGTTCATTTGATAGGCTTGAGATTGAGCTCAAAGCTCAATAAGAATCAACTCGAACGAACTCTAGTTACTCGACAAAAGCTCAAATCATTTACGCCTTATCCTTACATACATTCATTCCCGCCTCCCTTTATCATTATCAAAAACAGATAGTCAGATCTATCTTCTCTCTTGTAGCGACCACTTTTCTAAAATAATAATTCTTCTAATTTTAAGAAGAATAAATAATTTTTTTTTTTGCAGCGGAAATACATTTCAAAAAGACAAACTAAATATATTAGCAAGTATAAACAACATGACTAATAAATTCTGAAGCCCGTCGGCTAGCCCGAAGGCTTTATGTGCAATTAAGTGCTTCTGACTGATTTGCACATTTAATTGCTTCTGACTGATTTACACATTTAAGTGCTTCTGACTGATTTGCACATTTAAGTGCTTCTGACTGATTTCACGTGCACATACAAGACAATATATAAAGCAATTAAAATAAACAAAAGCGTAATAAATCACCACACCTGGATAAAATGCAGTTCTTGAACTTGAATGTGATGAGATGCTTGACTCGACGAATTCTAGGCCCGTAAATTCTTGTTATTATCTACAATTAATAATAATAATAATTATATCCTTACAATCTATTGTTTATATAATAAATGAAAAGATACCATTATTACTATATAATAACTAAAAATAAATTACAATTGCTTATTAATATTAATCGAAGAGTTAACATTATTAATGACTTGTGGTGAAATAAAGGGCTGTAATTGAAGATATAAAAGTTGTATGTGGTCAATTTAGAGGAATCAAAAGTCGATCGGGCCAAAATGAAATGCTATGGAAAGTTGAGGGCTCAAATGAATTTAACCTAATAAGTAAAGGGTATATAATCCCTTCCTACCCGATCGGCCACAACATCCCCATTACTTCTCGCTCCTTTCGTCTCTCCCTCTATTCTCTCCCAATTCTCCCTGTTCTCTCTCTCCCGATTCTCCCTCTCGCTACCTCGCGAAACACACACATACACATACACATACACACACACACATTCAACACCAAAGACACACATTCTCATCCTGAATTTGGTCCGACGAAGACGGCCGGGCGATGGTTTATTCGGAAAGGCGTCGGCCTGTTCCTATGTTGACTGCGGCGCGGACGGTTGCAATGATGATGGTGGTTATTGCGGCCGGGTTATGGCGATACCACATCACCGCGTGGATGGCCGAATCCAGCGTGAACCAAGCAAAGAAGGTGCGATCTTTGGATTTGGGTTCAGTCATCGGGTTTTCGGATTCGGGCTCGACCCGAATCTGGTTAAGATTGAGTGGATGGATTCTGTGTTGAAGACGATCGTGGTTTCTGGTAAGGGTCAGTGATTTTTGGGCTCTGTAAGATCTTTTCCTTCTCTCTAGAACCGACTCACACCACTGCCACACTTCACCACCTCATCTCGCCGTAGCTCCACCAACCATCGCTCCTCCACGCCATCACCATCATCAAGACAAGGGAGGCAAGGGGTGAGTTTGTTTGCTTCGGTTGTTTGGTTCGAGATAACCACCACGTCCACCACCATCACAGTTGAGCCACCATCACCCTCATCTCACCTATCCTACTCTCATCATGGGTATGCTCAAACACATATTTAATTTATATTTTCTTAAATGTATAATCGAATATAAAACGATTTATATTGATTTCCGTGGATTAAAACTAGCCTAAAACATGTTTTTGATTATAAATTCGTGTGGTGGTAATCGTTTATGTTGTTTGATTTAATTATTTTGCAAATAGGGCTGGTCAAGAAACCTGTATGACTAAATATTTTTCTTCGCTTCACTCTTTAGTTTCTTATGAAACGATCACCTTGGTGTGCACTTTGTCACGATGCTTCTCTTGCCATAAAGCCCGTGGTTTGAACGGTTCCACTGTGGTAATTACTCGGGACACCGAGCCCCATTGATCTCTACCAACGTCTTCTTAATTTCAATCCTGTTATAAGTCAAGCTTTGCAATGTCCTTAACAAGGGATTGCATTTGCCCTATGGTTCGGCTCGTGGGAGGTAAGTGTTCTAGTGCTTCTTTTCACATCCGCTTATGGAAATTTTATTTATCATTTACTTTCGGTAAAATAAGTATGGTCTCAGCTTATTCAACTCTTGCTCTATACCTTCTTTTGCTTTAGTGATCGCCTTCCCGTGAGCACGAAGTATGATTTGAGAAGTGACCCCGGTGTAGAGAAAAATTATGGCAAACTTTTGCTTGAAATGGTGTCTGTTGTTCCGGATGGAGTTGTGAGCTTCTTCACGCTTATTCTTACATGGATGGAATCGTTAATAGTTGGCATGAGTTGGAATTCTCAAGGTAGAACATTCTAAAAATGTTTAATCGGGTACTCACACATATAGCTTTCGACTTTGTTTTGCGGTCGTCTCATATTAAATGTGTTTCAGGAGATAATGCAAAGAAAAACTCGTCTTCATAGAGACCCAGGATGTTGTTGAAACCACACCGGCATTAGACAATTATCGAAGGGCTTGTGATTGTGGTAGAGGTCTTTTTTTTCTCGGTTGCTGTGTAATAGTTTTTTTCCTAATGAACCCCCAAGAGAATTTCAATAGAAGAAGGAATAAATTATAATTGTTAACCTAAAGTGATTGAGTGCATGAAAGCTTGGCTTAACTTAATTTTGCGTAAAAACATCTACATGAAAGGTACATGGCTTTTGTTGCTTCTTACTTACCCCATACATAAGAGAGAGTATACGACTCCATAGGATCACTCATTCAAACTATAGTAGCTTGACCTGAAATAAAAGAAGACTTCGGGTATAAAAGAAGACCCATAAGCTGTCTGTTTAAATTAGATCGCTGGAAAAATAAAAGAAATAAAAGAAGACTTCGTCTGTTTAAAAGAAGACTTCGCATGACTTACACCCCATTTGATTTCTTGACTTGACCTGTTTGCTATAGAACACAACCCAGAATGACCCATAAGCTGTCTGTTTAAATTAGATCGCTGGAAAAATCAACAAAGTTATTAGAGATGAAGCGCTC
This sequence comes from Orobanche coerulescens, assembly GCA_033398695.1. Lineage (NCBI taxonomy): Eukaryota > Viridiplantae > Streptophyta > Magnoliopsida > Lamiales > Orobanchaceae > Orobanche > Orobanche coerulescens. Next base: position 18,127,443 of record CM065810.1, read on the forward strand.
AGAGATCTTGGTCAAGTTGAGCAGGATCTTGACTTCGGTGAAGCTGCAACGAAGGAAGTCATTAACTTTTTAAGGGCCAATCATGTAATATCCGCATTTTTTTTTCTTTCCCTTGTATTTTTTTTATTTATTTTCGGTGTATTTCTCGATTGTAGCGACCCTCGTGTATCTTTCAGTGTAACTCTTCCGTCATCTATTGATCTGATTCTCGTAATTATTGTGCGGAACCGCCGTTTCAGGGTTGCCGTGAATTCATTCTATGCTATGATGCGTTTTGAGGTGTTCCGTTTGATGTTTCGCTCGTATTCTGGTGTAGTGGACCGTTTATGTTCTGTACCTAGCGCACGCTAATTTGTCTGCATAGCGCGCGCTAGAAGTCTCCTTGTAGCGCACGCTACGTTTACTTCGTAGCGCGCGCTAGCTAGTGAACCCCGGGGTGGCGCTCAACTCCTGTGCCTCGGATCGTCGGATTAGCGCACGCTATCTTGTCTAGCGCACGCTAATGTTGGGAGACTAGCGCACGTTAAGTTGTTCAGTAGCGCGCGCTAGCGTGACTGTCCAGTACTGGACAGTTTACTACTGAACTCGATCAGGTGCTAGTTAGCGCACGCTACGCTTGTATGGTAGCGCACGCTAACGGATCAGGTGGGTTCTCGCGCTTGTCACCGACTCGACTGATGTCCGGGTAGCGCACGCTATTGGTCGATAGCGCACGCTACCGAGAAGCTATTAGCGCACGCTACGTATCGAGTAGCGCACGCTAACGGCCAATTACCTGGCTACTGGACTGGGACGCTAGCGGTAGGGTTTGGAACCTTATCCCGTTAGCGCACGCTAACCTTGAGGTTTTAGCGTGCGCTAACACTCCCTGGCTATATAAACCAGGGAGTTGACCGAGAATATCACAATTTTTCATTTCTCTCCTTCTTCCGCGGCCGAGCGACTCCAGAGGCGCTTTGAGGCGATTTTCTTCTTTCAATTACTTCAGAGATTCTTTTGCTTGAATTCTTGGTGTAGATTAACATCATCCACTTGTGTTTCTCATCCTAAATCCAAGGTAATCGCTTAGAACCCTACTTTTGGATAATTTGGGGGTTTTGGGATTTTCTTCCGATCCGTTTCGTTTTGTTGATGGATTCATGATGAATATGATTAATCTTGTTGGTATTCTTAGTTTCCCTACGGATTCATGGTATATTTTCATGGTTTTGCGAAATCGAGAGGGTTTGGTTGTGGTCCGCCCTCGTTGTTATTTTTGTATGAATATACATGAATCGTAGGCGGGTTTTCGGGTGTATTCCATTTCCATAATCGTTTAGAAGTGGTTGTGATTGTACTATTCGAATCGTTAGGTTCATTCTCGCTTCCTCACTTGGTCGTGCTTGATTCTTCCGGTCCGTTCGTGTCGTCGTCTATTTAATCGAGGCAAGTATCCTTATGAACTTACAATCTTGACATAGTAGTTTTGTATGAGAAATTGTGTGTGTGTGTATGCTCACTACGGGTTAGACTCGACGGGGTCTCGGTAGGGTTCCACGAAGCCGGGACCGCGAGCTTGCTTTTAACCACTATGGGTTAGATCCGACGGTCTCGGCAGGATCCACGAAGCCGTGGGTCCGCGGTTAATTGTGGTGCATTTTTACAAATGTGGTTTGATCTTTGGCATTTAGGAAATGAGTGTTTTGGAAACTATGATTTCTTGATGGCATGCATTACTATATGTGTAGGATGTAAATTGTTCATTTGGTTACTTGTACTAGCGTAATTGCTAACCCTCTGGGACCCGCTTGGGGAAATTCGTTTTATGAATTTCGTGTCATGTTCATCGGGACGAGCTACTGACCAAGATACACGGATGATGGTCATGCGTGATGATTGTGCATAAGTGACGTCTTAATGTCTTTTTGTCTTTTCATCTTTTGTGGCTTTTGAACTAATAGTTGTACTCGAGTACTTAAGAGTTCTTGTTCGTCCGGATTGTATTGTTGCCTATATGTTTGTGTTGATTGATGATGTTATGTTTGACCGGTTGAACCGAGTGGATTATTCTGTTTTGCGTCTTTATGACATGGTGTTGATTTGTCGTTTATGTGAGTATGATACTGTTCAGCCTGGTGGGTCCCATATAGGGATTCACGGCGCTGTAATATACCTCGAATATCTTGAGGGTGTTACAGAAAATGGTATCGGAGCTCTAGGTTTATGGATACCTAGGCTTGTCGGTTTATTGGGTCTTGTGGTGTTTTGTTTTGCACATCATCGTCACGCTGCCATGATTCCAGATTACCAAAGGTCCGTAAGTTTTCCTTCCTCTGCTCATTAATTCCTTGTATCGCACTTTGATTCTCGACTTGTAATAGTTCTTTTCTTGACCGATCCTCGTATGGCTTTTGCTACTTATTTACCTCCGATGGATGCCGGAAGAGGTCGTGGTCGCGGTCGTGGTCGTGGCGCGGCCGGACGTGGGCGGCCGGTGGGGCGGCCACGTCACGCTCTTCGAGCCGGCAGATCGCGACCGACATAGCCATGCTTCTTCTCGGAGCGTGCCGATCTTGGTATTGCGGCCGTTATGGCAAGAAATGGTGAACCAAATGGCGGCAATAGCTCAAAGTGTTCGTAACCCTGGATCGTGCCCATGCTAATCGGGGCGGAGCAGATCGTTGGCTCCAAGATGTTATCAAGATGCATCCTCCTCAGTTCTCGGGAGCTTCAGACCCGATTGGCTGGGAAGGGTGGATCAAGGAGATATCTAAGGTCTTCGTTGCCACTAACTGTCCCGAGGACCGTAAAGTCCCTATTGCTCAATATTTTCTCACTGGGGACGCTACGGACTGGTGGGAGGCCGTTGGGCCCAAAGACCATGCTGCCTCGTGGGCGGAGTTTCAAGAGTTGATGGAGACTGAATATTGCCCGTGGCCAGTCAGACAGGCTCGGGTACATGCTTTTTATGATGCTCAACCACGGGATATCCCCGTAGCTCAAGCTATTGCAGATTTTAACAAGAAGTTGGGTTATGTAAAGACCCAAGTTGTCGAGGAGAGTGACAAGATTTTCCATTTCTCCAGACGGATGAAGTTGCCGATCCGGGACTATATGTCGGGGCTTGTATGCACTACCTTGAAAGATTACCAGCAGGTGGCCCTTGCTTATGATATGTCCGTGACGGCGAGTGAGGCGGCCCGCGAGAGTAAGAAACAAGTCCACGGAACTTTTCGGGCCACAAGAGTGGGGGTCGCAGAGGTCCCAATCCGCTAACTTCCCGCCGGTGGTGGTCCACTGCTCACGGGTCCGCGTGGAACTACCAAAGGCTCCTTTCCGTGATGTGAAGTGTTTCAATTGTGGTCGTACAGCCACATCGGGCCGTATTTGTCCGAACCCTTTGCCGACGTGTAACCAGCAGGCTACCGGGTCACAAAGCCGCTCAGGCCGAGAGGGAGAAAATCCTTGGTGCCCGGGTTTCCTGCCTGGCCTAGGGAACCAAGTGTGAATCGTGGATCGCTTGCCCTCAACCTCCGCCGAGTGCTAGTCGGGGAGAGGTCGGGTCAGCCTCTAAGGGGGAGCTTCCAGCGTCGGCTCAGCCCACCCGCGTGTCTATGAGATGCGGAGAGCCGATGATCCAGCGGCTACCGTGGCGACAGGTACCGTTTATATTCTTTCTCATCCTGTCAGTGTGCTTTTCGATTCCGGTGCTACGCATTCGTTCATATCTCTGGATTGTGTACGCCGTATGAGTCTCGACTGTTTGATGCCTTGTGAACCCTTCATCGTTAAGCTTCCTAGCGGTGATAGGATCGTTGGTGATCAGGAGGTTCGAGACTGTTCTATACTTATTTGTGAGAGGACTTGGCCCTCTAATCTTATTGTTGTGGATATTGAGGGTGAGGATTTGATTCTTGGTGATGATTGGCTCGAGCGGCATGGTGCGATCATGAACTACCGCACGAGAATCATCACTATGTTAGCCGAGGATCAAGATCGAGCACTCTTTCGCGGGCGAAAGAGGGGAAACCAGAAATTCGTCATTAATGCCTTGAAGGCGATGAGTCTCCTGCGGAAGGGTTGTACTGGTTATTGGTGCTATGCCTTGAAGGCGGAGGATGGTGGAGTCGAGCTTTCGACGATTCCAATCGTTAATGAGTTTCCTGATGTGTTTCCTGACGAGTTACCGGGATTGCCACCGGATCGTGAGGTTGAGTTTGCTATAGAGTTAGAGCCGGGCGCGGCTCCTATTTCGAAGGCGCCCTATCGCATGGCACCTTCAGAGATGTCCGAGTTGAAGAAGCAGTTGAGTGAGCTTCTTGAGTCGGGTATGTTCGACCGAGCGCCGCCTTGGGGCGCACCGGTCCTGCTTTGTGCGGAAGAAGGATGGTTCACTACGTTTGTGTATCGACTATCGCGAACTAAACAAGGTGACCATCAAGAACAAGTATCCTTTGCCGAGAATTGATGACTTGTTCGATCACTTGCGTGGAGTCATGCGGTATTCTCGAAAATTGATTTGAAATCGGGTACTATCACCCGGTGAGAGAATTCGATGTGCCGAAAACACCTTTCTGGACGAGGTACGGACATTATGAGTTCGTAGTCATGCCTTTCGGGTTAACTAATGCGCCAATGTGTTCATGCAATTGATGAACAAAGTTTTTATCGAGTATTTGGATAAGTGCGTCGTCTTTATCGATTTATATTCTTATTTATTCGAGGAATGAGGAAGAGCATGCCCATCATTTGCGGGTAGTATTAGACATTTTGAGGACCGAGCAACTCTATGCAAAGTTCTCGAAATGTGAGTTCGGCCAAGGAAGTGATGTTTTTAGGTCACGTGATTTCAGCCGAGGGGGTTCGTGTGGATCCGCAGAAGATTGAGGCCGTGTTGGATTGGGCACCGCCCAAGAATGTGAAGGAGCTCCGTAGTTTCTTGGGTTTAGCTGGCTACTATCGTAGGTTCGTCGAGGGTTTCTCGAAACTAGCTCGACCACTTACGCAGTTGCTCCATAAGTCCGAGGAGTTCATCTGGAATGATGAGAGACAGTTGAGTTTTGAGGAACTGAAGAAGCGGTTGACTTCAGCCCCGGTTTTGGCGTTGCCATGTGGCAACGAGGGTTTTGCCGTTTATAGCGATGCTTCGGGTCAGGGTCTTGGGTGCGTATTGATGCAGCACGGCAAGACCATTGCCTATGCGTCGAGACAGTTGAGGCCGTATGAGCTGAACTACCCTACTCATGATTTGGAGTTAGCGGCGATGCTTTTGCGCTCAAGATTTGGCGTCACTATCTTTTCGGCTCTACATGTCGATTTTTACCGATCATAAAGTCCAAATACATATTTACTCAATGAGAGTTGAATATGAGGCAGAGGAGGTGGTTAGAGTTGATTAAGGATTATGACCTCGAAATCCTTTATCATCCGGTAAGGCGAACGTCGTGGCCGACGCCTTGAGTCGGAAACCAATTGCGTTGCGCACGCTTGAGATCCTTACGCCTCGCACCGAGCTTCGGAGGGCTTTGATCGAGTTGGACGTTGAGGTCTCGTTGCCGGAGTCCGCGGGCAACTTTGTGCTTTAGAGATTTCATCATCTTTGATCGATGAGATTAAGTCAAGCAATCGAGGATCCGATGATTACTCAAATCCGAGAGAACGCTCTTAAGGGAAAGTCTCCGGGTTTGTGATTCACGAGGATGGTATTTTGAGATTCCGTAGTCGGCTTTGTGTGCCGAACGACTCGAGTTGAGGCAGAGTATTTTACGGAGGCCCATGCTACACCTTATTCCGCTCATCCCGGTTCGAGTAAGATGTACAAGGACACGAGAAGAAATTTCGTGGAATGATATGAAGGATGAGGTCGCAGCTTTGTAGCGAGATGTTTGACTTGTCACAGTGTCAAAATCGAGCATCGACCGGTCAAGTTATTGCAGCCACTTCGCTCCTAATGGAAATGGGAAGATATATCGATGGATTTCGTTACGAGTTTACCGAGATCGAGGTCGGGCATGAATATGGTATGGGTGATTGTTGATCGTCTGACCAAGTCGGCACATTTTCTGGGCATCAAGGATACTTGGGGCCCGGAGAAGTTAGCTCGTGTGTTTATCGCGCAGATTGTGAGACTTCACGGTACTCCGAAGTCTATTGTTTCGGATCGTGACGGCCGTTTTGTATCGCACTTCTGGCAGGCGGTGCATAAGGCATTGGGTACCCGTTTACATTTGAGTACCTCTTTTCATCCCCAGTCAGATGGACAGTCGGAACGCACTATCCAGACATTCGAGGATTTGTTGCGTGCTTGTGCTCTCGATTGGAGTAGAGACTGGGAGGAGCATTTGCCATTGATCGAATTCACGTACAACAACAGTTGGCACGCGTCGATTCGGATGGCACCGTATGAGGCACTTTATGGGCGGCGATGTCGATCACCTATTTGTTGGAATGAGGCGTCCGATTTGGTCGGGACCGAGCCGGATGTCGTTTTAGAGACGAGGCGGAAGATAGAAGTAATTCGGGAACGGATGTTGACTGCCCAGAGTCGACAGAAGTCGTATGCCGACGTCCGTCGTCGACCTTTGGAATTCGAGGTGGGAGACCACGTTTTGCTAAAGGTGTCGCCGACGAAGGGAGTTTTTCGTTTCGGGAAGAAAGGGAAGTTGAGTCCGAGATTTATCGGCCCCTTTGAGATCCTCGAGCGAGTAGGTGGGTTGGCATACCGTTTGGCGTTACCTCCGGCCTTGAGTCATGTTCATAGCGTTTTTCATGTTTCCCAGTTGAGGAAATATGTCCCGGATCCTAGTCACATCATCGACTATGGTGAGATTGATGTCGCCGAGGATGTTACTTTTGAAGAGCGCCCTTTGAAGATTTTGGAGCATCGTGAGAAACGATTGAGGCATAAGACCATACCTTTGGTCAAGGTGCAGTGGTCGAGACACGGTGTCGAGGAGGCAACTTGGGAAACCGAGGATAGCATGCGTGCTAGGTACCCCGAGTTGTTTGTTTCTTAAGTTTCGGGACGAAACTTATTTTTAGAGGGGTAGAATGTAATATCCGCATTTTTTTTCTTTCCCTTGTATTTTTTTTATTTATTTTCGGTGTATTTCTCGATTGTAGCGACCCTCGTGTATCTTTCAGTGTAACTCTTCCGTCATCTATTGATCTGATTCTCGTAATTATTGTGCGGAACCGCCGTTTCAGGGTTGCCGTGAATTCATTCTATGCTATGATGCGTTTTGAGGTGTTCCGTTTGATGTTTCGCTCGTATTCTGGTGTAGTGGACCGTTTATGTTCTGTACCTAGCGCACGCTAATTTGTCTGCATAACGCGCGCTAGAAGTCTCCTTGTAGCGCACGCTACGTTTACTTCGTAGCGCGCGCTAGCGAGTGAACCCCGGGGTGGCGCTCAACTCCTGTGCCTCGGATCGTTTGATTAGCGCACGCTATCTTGTCTAGCGACGCTAATGTTGGGAGACTAGCGCACGTTAAGTTGTTCAAGAGCGGCGCTAGCGTGACTGCCCAAAGATCGATGCTTTACTACCGAACTCGATCAGTGCTAGTTAGCGCACGCTACGCTTGTATGGTAGCGCACGCTAACGGATCGTGGGTTCTCGCGCTTTGTCACCGACTCGATCGATGTCCGGTAGCGCACGCTATTGGTCGATAGCGCACGCTACCGAGAAGCTATTAGCGCACGCCACGTATCGAGTAGCGCACGCTAACGCCACCACCGCTACCGGATCGGGACGCTAGCGGTAGGGTTTGGAACCTTATCCCGTTAGCGCACGCTAACCTTGAGGTTTTAGCGTGCGCTAACACTCCCTGGCTATATAAACCAGGGAGTTGACCGAGAATATCACAATTTTTCATTTCTCTCCTTCTTCCGCGGCCGAGCGACTCCAGAGGCGATTTGAGGCGATTTTCTTCTTTCAATTACTTCAGAGATTCTTTTGCTTGAATTCTTGGTGTAGATTAACATCATCCACTTGTGTTTCTCATCCTAAATCCAAGGTAATCGCTTAGAACCCTACTTTTGGATAATTTGGGGGGTTTTGGGATTTTCTTCCGATCCATTTCGTTTTGTTGATGGATTCATGATGAATATGATTAATCTTGTTGGTATTCTTAGTTTCCCTACGGATTTATGGTATATTTTCATGGTTTTGCGAAATCGAGAGGGTTTGGTTGTGGTCCGCCCTCGTTGTTATTTTTGTATGAATATACATGAATCGTAGGCGGGTTTTCGGGTGTATTCCATTTCCATAATCGTTTAGAAGTGGTTGTGATTGTACTATTCGAATCGTTAGGTTCATTCTCGTCGGTTCCTCACGGTCGTGCTTGATTCTTCCGCTCCGCTCGTGTCGCCGCTCATTTAATCGAGGCAAGTATCCTTATGAACTTACAATCTTGACATAGTAGTTTTGTATGAGAAATTGTGTGTGTGTGTATGCTCACTACGGGTTAGACTCGACGGGTCTCGGTAGGGTTCCACGAAGCCGTGGGACCGCGAGCTTGCTTTTAACCACTGTGGGTTAGATCCGACGGGTCTCGGCAGGATCCACGAAGCCAGGTCCGCGGTTAATTGTGGTGCATTTTTACAAATGTGGTTTGATCTTTGGCATTTCCTAAATGAGTGTTTTGGAAACTATGATTTCTTGATGGCATGCATTACTATATGTGTAGGATGTAAATTGTTCATTTGGTTACTTGTACTAGCGTAATTGCTAACCCCTCTGGGACCCGCTTTGGGGAAATTCGCTTTATGAATTTCGTGTCATGTTCATCGGGACGAGCTACTGGACCAAGATACGATGATGGTCATGCGTGATGATTGTGCATAAGTGACGTCTTAATGTCTTTTTGTCTTTTCATCTTTTGTGGCTTTTGAACTAATAGTTGTACTCGAGTACTTAAGAGTTCTTGTTCGTCCGGATTGTATTGTTGCCTATATGTTTGTGTTGATTGATGATGTTATGTTTGACCGGTTGAACCGAGTGGATTATTCTGTTTTGCGTCTTTATGACATGGTGTTGATTTGTCGTTTATGTGAGTATGATGCTATTCAGCCTGGTGGGTCCCATATAGGGATTCACGGCGCTGTAATATACCTCGAATATCTTGAGGGTGTTACAAATCAGGTAACTTAACATATACTGAATATATTTCTTTTTAATGCAAAATTTCTCTATGCATAATATATTTTTCATACTCTTTATAGGACACAAGAAGTGAATACAAGTTAAGATTAATGATGATTTACGCCATGGTTCACCCAGAAAAGTTTGAGGGTGACAAAGGAACAAAACTTATGCAGGTAGCTATTTGTCATAGTTATTTAATAAAAAACTTTCAATTCCTAATTTATGCCGTTGACCAATAAAAATATTTGTCTTGTTTTTGGTGCTCCTAAGTTGGAAAAATTGCCTCCGGATGATATAAAGGCAATACAAAATGTGAAATTGCTCGAGGAAACAAACGACAAAAAGAAACACCATGGAGCCTTCTCCCTTAAGTTTGATTCTCAGAAGGTAGATAGAAAATTGTATCAAGGACACATTTAGATGTATTCAAGTTCTGACATCTTCTGTATTTTTGTTCTATTATTAGAGGAATCATGCATTAAGAAAGATAGAACATGAGAAGAGGAAACTTGGCAACTCTCTCGATTTTATCCTATGTTAGAGGTAAAATAATTATAGCTGCGTCAAGTCTCCATGTCATCTATAGTAAAACTTGTTGATGTCATAATTGAAGCTCTTTTTTTGGTATTTTTTTAATGTTCACACAAAAGCGAAGAAATATATGAAATTGTTTCTCTATTTATATTTTCATTGAGGTTATCATGGTAATGTTTGAAGCGATGTCATATTGTGACTTATTACTTCTGTCAGGAGTTGCTTGAAAAACTTGGCAAACTTGATAAAGGCAGCATCATTTTTACCAATAGAAACTAGTGTGCACAAGACAGTTGGGGATGCACATAAAAGTTTTGTTGGTTGGCCAAAATTCCTTGTCAAATGTGACTTAAAGGTTTGTTCCTTGAATTAATTTCATAATGCATTACATTTTTTTTCATAAACTATTCTATAAATTACCTAGTTTTTCATATTTGGTTCAATGTTTCTTACCAGCGTGTTTTTCATATTTGATTCAATGTTACTACAGGAACCACGTACAAAATCAAATCAAAAGAACGAAGTTCAAAATCCCAAGAAGCGGTTTACAACATTACAAGGCATTGTCAAGACAAGGAGCAATATGAACAAGATCAAGAGTAAAAACATCTAGTTCTTTGTTTTTTTTTTTTTTTTTTTTTTTGCAACTCCCTTTGGATATTTCGTAGATTCGTTTGGATTAGAAGTTTTTGCTTTGCTATTTATCTTCAGAACTTATGTATGGATTCTATTTTATTGTTAATATTGGTATTCATTTATTATTTCACATTGTCGGCTTTGTTTACAATCACTTCACATTGATTTTTAACGTGTCTAAAACATAGCAAATGTAATCGTAAAAATTAATTAATGTGGCTAAAGGGTAGACAAAAGCCACGCTCAAAATAATCGGTGTATCTACAATAAACAACGGATGCCACGTTTAAATTTGTTATTTGTCACTAAAACATACACAGTGGTCACTTTACAAAATTTTTGTGTCTTAAAATGAAAAATAACGTCATCTTAGTAGTATTTTCATGTGGCTATTGTATATACATTATTTACAGTAAATTAAATTGCGTGTCCACAAAATACGTATGGTCACAATATATTTCGTTTTTAGTGTGTCAAAATGATGGCATATGTCATTTTATTACAATTTCATGTGACTAAAGTGTACTAAATAGTTACACCTAATAAAACAATTGTGTCAAAATCTAAACAGAGGACCTGATATAATAGAAACCAAATGTGGCTAAAACATATATATGGTCATATTTTATTAAATTGTTAGTGTGTCAAAATGATAGCACATGTCACTTTATTACATAATCATGTGACTAAAATGTACCCTATTGTCACAGTTTAAAAAGAATTGTGTGTCATAATCTAAAAAAAGGACATGATAATATAAATTAATGTGGCAATATGGTAAATGATAGTCATGGTGAATAAAATTATGTGTCGAAAGAACCATTACGGCTACAATTTATTTGCTTTCTGACGTAGAAATTATAATCAATAGCCACGTTGACAAATATTGATGTGTCTGAAGGATAACAAATGTGATGGTTAACATAAGTTAATGTGGCTAAATTGTGAACAATAGCCATGTTAAAAAGTATTTGTGTGTTTACATTGTATTTATTGTCATGTTTTTTTAATATACATGACTAAAAACTAAATAATAGTATTGATAATGGATAATAGTGTGTCAAATTGATAACAATCGTCACGGATTCAAACATGCATGTGACAATAAGTTCTACAACTACATGTATAAATACATTATGTGACCATAACACATTTACAACTATGGTTTAAGTAATTCTCGTGTCTATAATACAAACAATAGTCACACACAACAATTTTTAAGTGTCTAAATGATAAAATAGGTCATACCGAAAACAAATTATTGTAGTCTTAAAGTTAATATTGGCCACAGCTACAAACACTTTTGTGTCTATAAATCAAATATAGTCATTGTTTATTAGATTTTCTATTTCGAAAAAGTATAAAATAGTCACACTTACAAGTATTTGTATGTCCGAAAGATAGCAACTGGCCATGGTAAATAACATGTATGTGGTCAGAAGTTATATGATAACCATAGTTAAAAAAAATTGTGTGTCTTTAAAATACTTTTGGCCATTGTTTGATTAATTCTATGTCTTTAAAAGATAGGCAATAGTCATAATAAATACATATTATTGTGACTAAATAATAGCAAGCGCCACTTTGAAAATAAATTCATATGGCTATTGGGTGAACAATGGTCACTAAAAAAATAAAATTGTGTGTCTAGAAAGGGTTTACGGCCACAAAATAAGATAAAATGCACGATTACAACAACAAAATTTCTTACCCAATAGCCACGATTTTATGCTACGGCTACAGTTTTTCAGTTGATACAACCACTTAATTTTAATGTAGCCATATGTTGCCTAAAATGACACGACCTTTGGTCACACTTTCAATGAAAAAAAAATATGTGACTAAAGGCATATGGTCACATTTTTTTTTTGTGACCATTGCTCATTTTTGTACTAGTGTTCAAGATCTTGAAATATAGGTCTCGGGTAAGATATTGACTTTTGGTTTGAGTATCTTGTAATCTAAACAAAGAAAGATCTAACAGATTTGTTATTAGTCTTTCCTTAATTTCGGATATAAAAGAGAAGTACCACTTTTCACAGATCAATAGTGAAGAATCCCGCAAAAAAATGATGATGGTGAAGATTGTGATAGTTTGTTATTTATAATTTCAAAAATCCAACTGAAAAGTCACATTTAATGACTAATTGATGTAAATTTTTAACCAACTTATTCTCATTACTTAATGTAAAAGTTGTAACATTGTAACACTTGGTATTCATCTTCCCCATAGAGAATTCTATTTGAAGATAAAATTTAATCTATTTGAATAATTTAATGACAAAAGATAAATTAATGAGAGTCAGAAAGTGTGAAGTTGCATGACCATAGGGAAGCCAGTGTTAGTGTTCATTTATCAGTGTGATATATATATATATATATATATATATATATATATCTCTTAACAAGCGATGAGGGAAAGGAATCGACCATGATATGTGTGATATCACATCGTAATTCCAGCTATTTTATTTTCATATCACTATGACAAAATGGCCTTCACATACACTTACGTTCTGATACTTTACCAAAAGTGTCAGTAACTTCCGATATTTTGTTCATTTTCTGCCTCCTAACATAAATATGTCATAAGATACTAACACTAAAGCATCAGTAACTTAAACATCAGAATTTACTAACACTTAAATATCAATAATTAAAAAAAGTTGTAAACCTTAGAGCATGGGGTACGGCTGCGTTATAGACCAGCGCCAAACCACCAGCCGAAGTTTTTTCTTGGCGCACGACACCGTGGGTGGCGCCGTCGGCCGTTGCGCCGTGGTGGCCAGCCCACGCCATGGGTATTTTTTTTTTTTTTTCCTTTTTTGGGTTTTTGGTTGTGTTTGTGTTTGTGTTTCTTGTGTTTGTGTTTGTGTTTTGTTTTTGTTTTTTTGTTTTTGTTGGTGTTTTGCAGGTAGCAGCAGTAGCAGTAAAAGGAGGGGAAGAGAAGAAGAGCGCCTCTTTTTTTTTTTTTTTTCTTTCTTTTTGGACTTGGTTTGTACTATATGTGTGTTTGGGCTTTGGCCTTTTTATAAGGTTATACTTCTTTTCTTTGATGCACATTTTTTTTTAAATTTGTAATGAGTTTTTTTTTTTTTTTTTTTTTAATTAATGTATTTTATTTTATTTAAATTTTTTTATTTTTAATTTTTTTTAAAAAAAAAAAAAAAAAAAAAATGACTTGGCACTGTAATTTCACACAACTGACACCCCGAAATGCGTGCCATAGATTTCCAGTGCCACTGAAATTCGACGTGGCACCAGATTTTGCCCATGGCACGAGCCAACGGCACCAACGGTACCCAGTGCTCTTAGAATCGAACTTGAGACATACCTGAAACATACCAACAAATATAGCTCAAATATTTATTATCTACACAATGCAACTCATTGTCTCATATTTAACTTATATATCTATAAAATAGTATCTATAATCATAACCATATATAAGAAGCCTCGATATTCCCTTGTCCATCTCATGTCTATTTCACCTCTTCTCTCATTCCCTAGGGTTTTCTTTACGTGAGTTGCCTGCTATGGCTGCTTCTGCTGATGGGTTTTCACCTCCCACTCTCTTCCGCTCCTGCTTTCTTATTGCTGAACAAAATCACCGGTGTTACATTCTTCACGGCTCACACACTCAATTGATAAAGGGTTTTTTCTCAACTCTTATTTACTATTATGATTTCCATTTCTGAACCATTTCCCATTTCTTTATTATGTATGTGTGTGTCTGCATATATATTTTAATATTGCATGCCTTACAAATGATTATTCAAGAGATGGTGGAGTCCAGAGTCGGAGCCTTCGGGCGCTCTGCCAGTGTTTCTGATTTAAGGAGTTCCTTCCTTCATAGTCAGCCAAAATTTGTGCACTGTATGGTTTTGAATGTATTGTATTTCCTCTTTTTTATGTGTTTAGTTATTTATTTATCGAGATTTTAGTTTGGAATCGTGAATGGTCATTTTACGGTTTCCTTTTTGAACTATCGTTGTTAGTTGTTAAAATTTCTATTGTAATTCAGTATTTGTTTGTGCGAATATATACAAAAGCATATATGTATCATCTCAGACGGTTTATCTGTTAGTATTGTTTTTGTGGAATTTTGAAGATTTGATTTGTAACAAGGTAAATTATACTTTGTTGTACTTTTTATCAATGAATTATGTGTCGAGGGAAAGAGCCCCTAGGATTCAATGGAACGGGTCCTCCAGTTAGTTAGACAGGTTGGATCCACAACACAAGAATTTACGTGGAAACTCCAAAACCGGAGAAAAACCACGGGCCTCCAGAGAGAAAACTCCACTATATGACAAATTGTTACAATCACATAGACTAATCTCTCAAGCCAACTCCCCAATCACACCCACACTCTCCGAAGATTTAACTCACATCTTTCACGCTCTAAACACAAGAGAGAAAGAAAGAACCAAACACTTCAAGTGTATTGGTCGGGGCACTTAGAAACCTATGCTTTGGTCTTCTTATATAGGCTTGGAGACCACCCAAACTTCCTTACTTGACCGATGTGGGATGCCTCCAAAAACTCTCTTTTATTATAGCCAAAATTCCAACAAACTCCACCTTGGCTAAATAAAAGAAAATTTCACCGTTTTCACCCACAATCCATTGTCTTCATCGACAATCATGATTCTTAAACCAAAGAATCACCATTCTCAAAACAGAGAATAACCTACTCCACCATGGGTAGACCACTTAGAATTCACCATTCTAAGAATTTCCTCGGCACATATCGAAAAACCCGCTGAAATTTATGGTGCAACTCCCAACTTTTGGTCCTCCTGGAAGTCCTTCAGCCATCGACATAACACACACATTGTATCCATACCAAACCGATACCCGTGTGTAAATTCCACCACACACCCTACATCCATGTCAAACCTAAAATTCCACCACACCCGGCATCTTTCCGTGACAAGCCAATACCCGTGCGCAAATTCGTGGACCCGCTAACATAACCACATCCTCTTTCATGACAACTCATATGCCAAAAGGACATACATTTTCTCATCAGAAAAAATCATCACTGTCACAATGTTAGCCCGGATTAGGAGTTATTTGCCAGATTAACTCCACCTCCACCTTGACAGTTCACCTTCATAGCCTTGTGAAACCCGGATTGTACCAACACATCCTTGACTTATACTTGTCATAATTCAAACTTGATCATTCCATCAAATTTCTCCACATGCTTTAACCACCCTAGCCTGATGAACAACCGCCTCCAAATGAGACCCCGGAACACCGCTCAAGAAATCTTTTCTGATGTGGAAGGTCAGACATCGCTGCGACCACAGAGCATACTCAGAATTCCAAGAGACCCAACCCGGGCTCTGATACCACTTGTTGGGAAAAAATCAGATCCCACATTCATCCACTAGGGATGAGCAGAAAAAACCGAGAAATAACATAAAAAATAATGATAATCCACAACACAAGAATTTACGTGGAAACTCCAAAACCGGAGAAAAACCACGGGCCTCCAGAGAGAAAACTCCACTATATGACAAATTGTTACAATCACATAGACTAATCTCTCAAGCCAACTCCCCAATCACACCCACACTCTCCGAAGATTTAACTCACATCTTTCACGCTCTAAACACAAGAGAGAAAGAAAGAACCAAACACTTCAAGTGTATTGGTTGGGGCACTTAGAAACCTATGCTTTGGTCTTCTTATATAGGCTTGGAGACCACCCAAACTTCCTTACTTGACCGATGTGGGATGCCTCCAAAAACTCTCTTTTATTATAGCCAAAATTCCAACAAACTCCACCTTGGCTAAATAAAAGAAAATTTCACCGTTTTCATCCACAATCCATTGTCTTCACCGACAATCATGATTCTTAAACCAAAGAATCACCATTCTCAAAACAGAGAATAACCTACTCCACCATGGGTAGACCACTTAGAATTCACCATTCTAAGAATTTCCTCGGCACATATCGAAAAACCCGCTGAAATTTATGGTGCAACTCCCAACTTTTGGTCCTCCTGGAAGTCCTTCAGCCATCGACATAACACACACATTGTATCCATGCCAAACCGATACCCGTGTGCAAATTCCACCACAAACCCTACATCCATGTCAAACCTAAAATTCCACCACACCCGACATCTTTCCGTGACAAGCCAATACCCGTGCGCAAATTCGTGGACCCGCTAACATAACCACATCCTCTTTCATGACAACTCATATGCCAAAAGGACATACATTTTCTCATCAGAAAAAATCATCACTGTCACAATGTTAGCCCGGATAAGGAGTTATTTGCCAGATTAACTCCACCTCCACCTTGACAGTTCACCTTCATAGCCTTGTGAAACCCGGATTGTACCAACACATCCTTGACTTATACTTGTCATAATTCAAACTTGATCATTCCATCAAATTTCTCCACATGCTTGAACCACCCTAGCCTGATGAACAACCGCCTCCAAATGAGACCCCGGAACACCGCTCAAGAAATCTTTTCTGATGTGGAAGGTCAGACATCGCTGCGACCACAGAGCATACTCAGAATTCCAAGAGACCCAACCCAGGCTCTGATACCACTTGTTGGGAAAAAATCAGATCCCACATTCATCCACTAGGGATGAGCAGAAATAACCGAGAAATAACATGAAAAATAATAATAATCCACAACACAAGAATTTACGTGGAAACTCCAAAACCGGAGAAAAACCACGGGCCTCCAGAGAGAAAACTCCACTATATGACAAATTGTTACAATCACATAGACTAATCTCTCAATCCAACCCCCCAATTACACCCACACTCTCCGAAGATTTAACGCACATCTTTCACGCTCTAAACACAAGAGAGAAAGAAAGAACCAAACACTTCAAGTGTATTGGTTGGGGCTCTTAGAAACCTATGCTTTGGTCTACTTATATAGGCTTGGAGACCACCCAAACTTCCTTACTTGACCGATGTGGGATGCCTCCAAAAACTCTCTTTTATTATGGCCAAAATTCCAACAATATGTAGATTGTTCTTGCATTTAGGATATTCAAGTAGTCTAGGCCCTATTTAGTTCAAGAAAATTATTCCACTTTTCGAGAATAATATTCTAGAATACAAAAGAATTTGGAAAACATATTCACAAACAGTTCATTTGGAATAATTTGGAATAGGCGGTATTCCAATATTCTATTTTTCTGGAAAACAAGTCAAAATTTGGAAAACAATCTCAGCTTGTTTTCCAAATTTGAACTGAAGTATTCCAAAAATTTGGAATAATGGAATACCGCGTATTCCAAATTAGAAAACTGGACTGTTTCTGAACATATTTTCTCCAATTTTCTATATTTTTCTGAAAACGGAATATTTTGGAATACTCTTCAAAAATTTAGAATTGTTCCGGGAATTATTATTCATGTGATGTGTCTTACCTAATACTGGTTGTAGATACATAGATGGAAGGTTCTAGATCCTTCAAGAGGTAGTAGGATCCTATTAGATGTCTTACCTTATCTAAGAATCCTATGTATGGAATGACTCTCATTGTAATGCCTATATAAAGGCCCCTCTATCAGTGTTATGAATGCAATTGATTGACTCTATTTACAGTCTTTTTACTTTCTCCTGAAACACGTTATCAGCACGTAGTTCCCCACTGAGCAAGAAAAAAAAACATCCCTCCCGTTTTTTTTCCTGCAAAATTCCGAAAAAAAGAAAAAAAAATTCGGCAGAAACCCTAGCCCTCGTCACTCAATCTATCTTCTTCTTCCCCGATCGCCGGGCATCACCTTCTCTGACTGAAAACCCGCGACCGCCTTCTTCCCCTCGAGCAACCAGAAGTCAGATCCTACCGGACTTGAACCTCCGACAACCCACTACCAGAACCCTAGCAGCCGCAGTCTGCAAACCTAGGCCCCCGCCGCCGCACGTCGCACAACACCTCACATCTACGACGACATCTGGTGCCTCAAATAATCGCCGGAAAAAGAAACCCGCCGCTTGAATTGAATTGAATCAGAAACCTGAATTTAAACATCGATTTGTTCTTGTTTATCTCTTGAATCGTTTATCAAAGGTTTTGAAGAGGAAATCAGTCCAGCCGCCCGTCGCCGCCGCCGCCCGCCGACGCCGCCGCCACCGGCCAGCTCCAGCCCAGCCAAGTCCGACCCGGTTCAGAACCTTGGACCAAAAACCAGATCGGATTCCTCCATCCCGTTCGCGCCCGCTGTTGATCGACCCGACCCGACAGCTGTAACAAATCAGATTTTTTTTACCCTCTCAACCATGTAGCAAAAACTACAAATTTAACCGTGAAGATCTGATTCGGAACAATATTTCTCGATGAAACTGCACGCGAAAGAAAAAAAACGAGAGACGAGAATTTCCGCGCGTAAACTTTCTGCACAGCGCAGTCGTACCAAAATCATGTTTCCCGATTCGTTAACCGTCGGATCGGTGTGAAGTTTTGACAGAAACTTTCCAACACAAATATCTGTATATTCAACGGTGAAGATCGGATTCTGAGTAATATTGATTACTGAATCTGCCTCCGAACAGAAGCAGCTTTTTACGAGGAAGTTTGGAGATCCGACCTCATCCAATACTGAGCGGCTGCACCGCCGCGCTCGAGTCCTTTTTCGGATGAATTATCGAGCCCAGTAACCCTATCCGGGCGTTTCTCAACTCTCCATCTTTTCCTAATTAATGATTCATTTGTTCATTAATTTGTACACTTATGAATCTTACCATATTTATGTTTTACGTGTATATAGGAAAATACGTCGCTCATGATGATGTGCACGCTATGGAGAAAAGCCATATTTGTTATCCCGTTCAAGGATCAAAGTAAATATGGAACCGAGTATCACGAAAATATGTTGCTCATATGGAGAGAAGCTCCCGTTCAAGGATCAAAGCAAATATGGAATCAAGTACCCGTAAGATTTTATTAAAGTCCCGTTTTTCAATTTTTCTCTTTTGGGAATTTTTTTTGGGGAATTGGGTATTTGAGTTCTTTATCTCCCACGCTACTTTGCGGTGGATGAGACTATGAGAGGTGGTATCACTCTCGTATGTCGAAGTAAACTGTGTTCGGTCCTGGGGGAGTCACGGATAATTGTTTAAAGTCGATATTTGTGGTTGTTGCATACACCACGTTTTGGGTGCGATTTGACGTCGCCGTTTTGTCGATTTTAAACCAACAATTGAAAAAAAATAAAATGAACATTGTCGGTAACGGTAAAGTTATGACTTGTTCATGATTAGTCACGGATTTGTGACGTACAAATGGTACAAACATCGATTACGACGGATGTCGTGGTTAAAATCGATTTGTGACGGAATTGTCACGTTGAATTGAGCGACCACTACGTTGGTCTTGACCCAATCCCATACTTAGAAAACTCCATCTTTCATCCTATTAAAATAAAATATTGCATGTGGGTGTAGTCATGCAGTCTCCTTGCAATAAGATATATGAAAGAATGTACGAGTAATTCTCATGAATTTTAACATGTAAAGCAATGGCATATTGCGGTAAATACATGAATTCGTTGATCTCGATTATAGTTCGTATAACTATAGGTCCGAATACTTTTCCGAGTATTTGTAAAGGCATGTGCCTTTTACATTTGACTATGTTTAGTTGATCTTATTGGATGGTCAAGACAAGTTGGTTATGGTATATTCATTATGTCTCATGGTTCAAAATGCTTAATTATGATGCACCGCGTTGCATCCACATAACATGGCTATTATGATGTATACTTGCAAATTGAGAATTAAAATACTTGGTTGATTTGATGCACTTTTGTGGATTTTGTCTACACTTTGATCATGACTAGGCGCATCCTCCTTGGTATTTGTTTATAATTTGAAAGTTCAAACGGAATTAGTAGTTTTTAAACAGCCTTAGCTGTACCGACATTCCTACTTTCTCTGCAAGTCTACCAAGTTGGAGTTACCGAAAGGATCATTAGTCGAGATAAGAAATCGAATACCCTGCTGCGTTCAAACGCACCTATGGTTGTTATTGCCATGTTTTTGCATCAACACTTATGCCATTGGATATGGTCCCAACCTTGTTTTCTCACTAAACTTGGGAAATACTAAAGCAGTCAATTAAAACATGCACAGTTATCTGAGTTTAAGGATTCGTGTGGTGCACAATATATGGATAGAAATATATGGAAGTCTAGTTTCTAGAACATCCGACCATTCGTCCATAGACTTCCTAACAAGGGAGTTATCGCTGTTTTAGTGAACAAAGGTCAAGCTGCGTGGAATTTTATTTCCAGCGATTGTGCTAACTTTTGTCCCAACCAACTTGGTTCCCATCTTAAATTTGCAAGTGGTCTTATGACACATATTTTTCAACCTATTTTTGGTCGAATTTTCCATAGATGATGTAATTTTTGGTATGCATTGTACGCTAAAATATCATCTTTCAAATGTTGAAAAACAGTTTCCTTGGAGAAGCCCAAAATATGCATCCTTATAAGAAGGTCGAGCGTGTGGATGGTAGTTTTACACCATGCTTGTGTCGTAACTTTGCCCCTTAGGCATATAACCTTGCCATGTTATGCACTCAATATGATAGATCATTTTGATCGTATCTGGTATAAAGTCTCTATGTTGTTAGAGTGTTCGCTATGCTCATGTTTGTACAATTTTCCAAGCGAAATTGAGTGCGTATTAAGTTATTTTCAAGGAACACGATATTTTTGAATTTCGGTTTATAAATCCATTGTGACTATGATGACTAGGTCATCACAATCAATGAGTGGTATAATACTCAAGTTGTTGAATGCCGAATGGCGTTTTCTAGTCACATGTGTTCCGTAACAATTGAACCATGTTATAACTCGATGATATATACGCCAAAGTATATCACTCATAGCATCTCATTATGACTTGTGAGAAATAAAATCTTATGCATCACTTGTATTGGATATGTGAAAGGAAAAATATTCATGAGTCAATATGGTCCGGCTTGCATCGGTTTGTATAACCAGAAGATGTATTGGGACATCGACACATTAGGCTTTAATAGTCTGGAGTTTGGACAATTTGATTATCCATATACCACGGTATTGTCATGGACATCATTTTCTTACAAAGAAACTAGTTGGATCAAAGACACCAAAGTACGTTGGTGGAGTCATGAGCAGGGCTCATGACCGATGATGATATTTATGTCATCCGCGTCTTGTTTTCATAAACATGTATGACGCCAAAGACCCCCCCAATGATCCTTCTTAGCCATGTTCATTGATTTAAGCCTATTCTTTGGCACGAATAGGAGATGACACTCTCCTATGCTAAAGAGAATAATGTAGCGACTCGCATAAGCATGGTGCTGAGTCCTCCCTTTTCACCGAGTCCTTATACATACATGATCATAAGTATTAGCCTGGGTGGCTTATGATGCTATGATGGTGTTCATAAATGGTCGTACTCAAGTAATAACATTTATATGTTATGTGGTTCCTTTGACAATGATTGATAAGTTGATGAAACCTAAGTTTATGGTTGTACAACTTTCGGACCAGTCATTGTAAAGGTCGGTTCACCCACTTTTAGACCAAGTCTTAAAGTGAAATTTTAACAAATACTTCCTTACATCCAAGGCTACCTTCTCACAAATTTTGGTGCCATTTGGAGACTTGGAAAGAGGTGAACTACTTAAATGAAGTTTTCACATACCACCAGCCATCCTATTAACTAGTTCGATGTCATTTCGACCGGTTTCTGACCACAAGGTTGATGGTTTTGGAATCCTAAACACCCATTTATACATGCTCACGAAATTTTGAGGTGTTTTGGGCTGGTGAAGGGAGTGAACTCTTCATGAAAGCACTAGAGGTTCGATAAAACCAACGGCCTATTATCGGTTCAATCGTTTCTTTATGTTCGATCTCGGTGGTGCATGATGGCGGTTTTGTTGGATTCTCAGGACCAGTAGCTACGGTTATGTAGCATCGGTCAACATGTCATATTCACCTATACCTATCATCATTCAAATGCTTAGTTACGAGTGTAACAGTATGCATTTTGTTAGCCGGATTGCGTTAACAATGAAAAACCTTTATCGTCCACATGTTCATGTGCCAAAGTGCGTCACCAGAATGCATTGACGGGTTATAAATGATGAATTTGACATGCGCTTTCACTCATAGTCTTCTTAAAATATACCTTGGTAGACTATCTCGTAAGTCACTTTGATGAGCCAGTCTTCCCGTCGTTAGGGGGATATGCAAACGATCATGTTCGAGTAGAACGACTTGGAATTGTCGTAGTTTGTCCCTACTGTGCCTCACCAAGTTCCCTAAAGTGACGAGATTAAATACATGCTGCAAACATGTCTGCAAGGATTGTGTCCGGTCATGGACATTCGTCACCTATAAATGGTGATATGGTAACACCACAAATTGTGGTAGACGGTGTTACTAGGTCGTGGATCTCATAGAGTATTGGGATGCCACTTGGTTCGATAAATACTCTCGCTAAGAATGTATGCGAGTTTGGTACATGAAACTTGATCATCTGATCAAATGAACTCATCCGTCTCATGTGATTCTGGATTATAGTCATTATTGGGGGACGCCTCAATGAATGCCAATCCATAAAGAGTACTATATGAATAAAGCCGGTTCATGAGGACGTGGAATGTGAGTTTAATCGAACCATGCTTCGTTGAAAATCTACAACGTTGTAGCCTTGGCCTAAAATGGAAATATATGCGACTCCAGTATGAACAAAGTGATAGCCTTTTGTTGAAGTGGTACCGACACTCCAAAGATAAGATCTATCCGTATACTTTGTTAAAGCGAGTGAGAGAAAGAGTTAAACTCACATCATGGCACGAGGTTTCTCATGAACGCACTGGAATCGACTACGATGACACGAAACTTAGTTGTGCCATCGTAATGGATGTTATAGATCCACTATCTTTTCAGTTAGATAGTTTCCCAAAAACTGACGTGCAGCTTGTGGTTAAATCTTATCTTAGTGGGGAACTAAGTTATAAGTGATGAAAGGATCTCGTGGTGGATCAGACTCAAATCAAGTGGCTCCTGACCACGGAGCACGTCGACAAGTGATTGTCGGGAACGCATAATAAGTATATACTTAATTTGGAAGAGATATGAAGCTTTTGCGTGTAAAACTAAGAGTTTATAGTGATGTACTCTTGTGAGACTAAGAGATTCCGCTAAATCCAAAGTTAAGAATGAAAGGATCTTGGGGACACTTGATGATGCGTATTCATCAATCGGTTTAAGGCAATCTAAGGGACGGTTTCCCTAAGAGACGATAAAGTAATGCCTATATGATTCCTAATGAATAGTTGAAGTCATCATAAGACTTGGCTCACTTAAATGATGATGCAGTCTTAAGAGAAAAGTACGGTATTATGTACTCATGTTTGACTCGATGTACTCATTCGTAATAATCCAGTGAAGCCACTGTGATGATGGCCTAGGATGCGCTCACGCAATGTTTGTGATTGACAAGAAGCTTGAAGCTCGCTCTATCTCAATAAAAGGACACTTGAAAACTGATACCCGAATCTGCCCAGAATGTAATACCCGAGATTTCTGATATGTAATTGAACCTTGTGATATTGTAATTGTTGCATTTTGATCTTATTATTATTCTCCGTATTTCATGATCCGGTGTTGTTGAGCGCATGATTCATGAATGTGATCTAAATTGTGATTCTGCGTATGTAGTGCACGCTATCGACTATATGTAGCGTACGCTAATTTGGATCCGTAGCGCACGCTGTGCATGAACATTAGCACACGCTATACGTAGTCAGCATGATTACGACAGGGTGGTAGGTGAGATCGGCTGAGGATTTCGGTCGGATTATGTCGGGATGAACCTGTACGGCTTTCGGGAAAAAGCCAAGTCAACGCAGTAGCGCACGCTACTGATATGAGAATAGCGCACGCTAAATGCTGAGTACAGTATAGTCAGTAAGCCGTTAGCGCACGCTATGAATATGGACTAGCGCGCGCTAATAACCACTTTCTATAAATAGGACAACATCCTTTTTCGTATTTTCAATCTTTTCACTTCCGACATCCGAATCTTTGGACTTAGAGAATTACTCTCTTCATCCCAAACCCTTCATATCAGCATCCTAGCTCGAGTCGAAGATTGTAGATCATTGGATATTGTTGTTCAAGCTCTCGGTGTTGGATTTCTTCTAGTTCCTTCGTGTTCTTCACTACTTTGAGGTAGGTGATTCTTCACCAATATTAGTAATATTCTGAAGGACGTTTTGATCATGATTTGGGATTATCTAGTCAGTTAAATTCGTTAGTAGTCGAACATCATGTGTTAGAAGGATATTTTTGACGTTTCGGTACTTATTCATCGTATAATCCATTGAACCTTTTTAGTATATGGACTCCTAAGTATATTCATGTATCTTCAAAACCGATTATGACCAGTATATGGAGATTACCAAGTTCTTATGTCTTTACATAAAGGAATCATACGTTTTGGGACATGAAATGAATTGGACTTAGGATATTTTCTTGAAGATCAAAGATGAATTATGGTGTTGTGATGATTATACGTATCCTTTTATCTCATAGTCATTTAATACGTAAAGATCTTTCACAAACCGTATGAGTATGATATGCACGGAGATGGCATGTATTAGCACTGAAGATTTCACGAGGTTCATCACCATTAGATTAAGTCTTCTGCCCAGTAGTAAACTGCCATGCACGGTTAGCGCACGCTAAGATGTGTATATTAACGTGCGCTATCGGGAATGAGTAGCGTACGCTACGTTTGGTACGTAACGTACGTTATGTCATCAGCAGATACCGGCCGATCGTCGAGAGGATCACAAGATACAGCTAGCGTACGCTAGACTTGGTCATTTGCGTACGTTAACAGGCAGGCTTAGCGCACGTTACGTAGAGTACATAGCGCGCGCTAAGTAGTTCAGGCAGAATTCATTTTTATAGCTTGCGGCCGTAAACCCGATTGTTAGACATTCGTACGACTTGAGAGGAATTCTTTATTATTTCTTAGGTCCGAGCCTTGCATAGGGGACGATCGAGGGGCGGTGGCATACGGACGCGTGTCATTTGTTGGAGTATTTTATTCTTGCCATTTTTGAGGCAAGTATCATATGTTGAGTTTGATTTATATCGGAACTTTGATCATGCATTTGTTTTTGTTCATGTTGTCGAATATGAGAATTATTTCTTTAATTTCTCGTGGTATTCGTTGTTAATTGATCGTATTGATGAACATAATGAAATGCATATATGTATGCATAATTGATTGGTTTATGGTATAAATGATCTGAGGGGGTCATGAGGATCTATGCTGAGGGCGCTGGATCGAATGTCCACCATGCGTTGGTCCGACGGGATCATCATGGGGATCTATACTGAGGGCGCTGGATCGCTGGACGGGTTTTCCACCATGCGTTGGTCCGACGGGATCATCATGGGGATCTATACCAAGGGCGCTGGATCGCTGGATTACCCTGTATTGTGTTGATGGAATTGTGAGGATTCACATCGTTGGATTCCGATGACGGAAGTCCGTTTTGCATGTTTTATGATGCACTGATGATTTACGTATTATGATACTTGTACTAGCATTGTTTTGCTAACCCCTTTGGGGGTGGACATTGTTTTGATGTTCAGGTAGCCGAGGAGCGGGGAAGCAACCACAGTACCGACAGGACGATGAAATGGCTCAGTGATGTGGTTGATGTTTATTGTTATTGTGAGTTGTCTTATTGGTTCACTTTAGTACTCGAGTACGTGAGTTTTAATAATGTCATTTTTCGATATGGTTGTATAAATTAACTCATTGGATCAGTTGAATCAGTTCTGTATTTTGAACTTCAGTTGTGCGATTGGATTATATTTACTTTTCTTTTATTTAGCCTTGTAAATACTTACTTAAAGGGTTTACGGCGCTGTAATTCCTCCGAATATCTTGGGGTGTTACACAGAATGTGTTGGCCTATCTCCCATATGACCTACAGGGCTGCTCACTTGCTGGAAAATGGTGAAATTGGTACGATTGGAAAGGTTTGTGCCTACTTTCCAAGGAAACCAACCATTTGATCACACCCATCATGTTGAGTGACATATGACTATTGCTGCAAAGTAGAACAGAATATGTCCGAGTCGATCTAGGTTACATACTGTATGTGAATGAAAAGCTATGGGTGTCTAGTTTTCATAAGTTCTTACAGTTTCGTTTATACATATTGAATCGAAGAAGTTATGACTGATTTAGTGCATGGAGATCAAGACTTTAGAAAACTTGATTTTCGGATAAGTCTTTAGTGACTCTGCACTTTGGATGTGTCGCGCTCTTTTTGTCCTTAGACCAAGGTTTGTTTTTTCCCATTGGGTTTTCACTTGGTAAGGTTTTTAACGAGGCGACCTATGAGAACATCCATACAATGATGCGTTGTACTTCTGTTCAACTTAGACCAAGAGGTATTTTTCCCACTGGGTTTTTCCTTGGTATAGTTGTGAGGGCAACTTGGCATCCAACTCCTATGATTTGAGGTACTCATCAGGAGGAGTCGTTATGTATACATCAGGGGGAGTATACATGATATGTTATCTTGGTGCGTTGCAATCTTTTCCTCATCAAGCCTTTATTTTTCCCATGGGGTTTTGTTTTGGCTTGGAATAGGTTTTTACGAAGGCAACATCTTCTGCACCATTGTTGTATTAGTGCTCGACACAGGGGGAGTGTTCCGGGAATTATTATTCTCGTGATGTGTCTTACCTAATATTGGTTGTAAATACATAGATGGAAGGTTCTAGATCCTTCTAGAGGTAGTAGGATCCTATTAGATGTCTTACCTTATCTAGGAATTCTATGTATGGAAGGACTCTCATTATAATGCCTATATAAAGGCCCCTCTATCAGTGTTATGAATGCAATTGATTGACTCTATTTATAGTCTTTTTACTTTCTCCTGGAACAAGAATAGAATAATGGAATAATTTTCCTGAACTGAACAGGGCCTTAACATTCCTTGTGTTGCGACAGGGAACAAATATATGGTTAATTTACCATCTTCAAAATTCATCGATAAATTTTAATCTGTTTGACAAATTTAATAATAAAAGACAAATTGCTTGAAGTTTAGAAAGTGTGAAGTTGCATGAACGTGGAGAAGCCACTATCATTTATCAATATGAGATATATATCCCTTAACAAACGAATGAGGGAAAATAATCGACCATGATATATGTGATACCACATCGTAACTCAAGCTATTTTATTTTCATATCACTACTACAAAAGCCCTTTACTACGTTATGACACCTCACCAAAAATGTCAGTAACTTCCTATACTTGTTCATTTTCTACTTTTAACATAAATGTGTCACAAGATACAGACACTAAAGTAACTTAAACATCGGAATTTACTAACACTTAAATGTCAATAATAAAAAAAAAGTTATAAACCTTATAATTGAACTTTAGACATGCTGGAAACATACCGAACCAATGAAGTATTTGTTATCTATACAATGCAACTCATTGTCTCATATTTAACTTATATATCTATAAAGTAGTATCTATAAATTATAACCATATATAAGAAGCCTCGATATTCTCTCGTCCATCTCATGTCTAATTTCATATATTCTCTCATTCCCTAAGTTTTTTTCTCCGTAAGTTGCCTGCTATTGCTGCTTCTGCTGGTGGGTATTTTCTTCCCTAAACCTCCCGTGCTCTTCTGCTCTTGCTTCCCTGTTGCTCAACAAGGTCACTGTTGGAAACGTAGCGGCTTACACCTTGATATTTCAACTTGATATGAAATAAACACACAATATATATATATATATATATTTATAATAAATATTGATACAGAAACACTTATATATTTTTCACAAACACAAAGCTACAACTGTCTTTTTCTTACACAAGGCTACAGCCTTTCTTTCACACTATTAGAGCTTCAGCCCTTTTTTTTTCTCTCACAAAGTTTCACTTGGTGTGTTTTCATATGGAGAAGCAGTATGCTATTTATAGACTACATAATACATAGATGATCTAATGGCTTACATCATAACATACTAATAGTCTAAACATTTTACTAGTCTACACAATTGACTAGCCACATTTGTTGAACATGTAGATTCTTTGAATGACAACCATTTTTGACTCAATCTAGAAGGTTTGAATCATCCCTTCTAGAGGGTTTGAATTCTAACACTCCCCTTCAAACCCGACTTTGCATTCCGAGCTTTTCTTTCATTTTCTGAAACACATCCGGCTTCAATGGCTTCGTAAATATATCCGCTAAATTTTCTTTGGTCCTGCAGTGCACCAACTCCACAATTTTATTGTTCACCTGTTCTCGAATAAAATGATATTTAATGTTGATGTGCTTGCTTCGACTGTGTGACACTGGATTTTTCGCAACTGAAATAGCTGATTTATTATCCACGTAAATGGTAATCGGATCTTCCTTTGCAAGATTTAACTCGCTCAATATGTAGCCTAGCCACATAGCTTGAGATGTGCACGCTGCTGCTGCCATGTATTCTGCCTCACATGTTGAGAGAGCAACTGTCTGTTGCTTCTTTGATGACCACGAAAATATCGCCGAACCGATATGAAAAGCATATCTCGAAGTGCTTTTCCCGTCATCCAAATCGCCACCATAATCACTGTCTGAGTAGCCAACTAATTTTGAATCTTGAGAGTGTGTGTAAAATAAATCATGATCAAGTGTACCTTTAATGTATCTCAAAATTTGTTTACCTGCCATGAAGTGATCTTGCTTTGGCTTCTCCATGTACCTACTAACCTGTCCAACTGCGTACATAATATCGGTACGAGTGAAAGTCAGGTACCTCAAACTACCAACCAAACTTTTGAATAATGTCGGATTTACCGACTCTCTGGTTGAGTCAACTCTCAGCTTTATGCTAGTGTCTGCTGGTGTGCGCACCGGCTTGCATTCTTCCATTCTGAATTTCTTTAAAATCTGCTCCACATATTTTTTCTGTGACATAAAGATCCCATCTTTGCTTTGCTTCACCTCGACTCCCAAAAAGTAAGACATTTGACCAATATCTGTCATCTCAAATTCGTTAGTCATAACTTAAAATCATCGAACATACCAGGGTTGTTGCCAGTGAAAATCATATCATCCACGTACAAGCATACTATCATGATATCTCCCCCTGAATTTGTTTTTGTGTAGAGTGCATGCTCGTATGGACTTTTCACAAAACCATTCTTCTGAAAATATTCATCAACCCTTGTGTTCCAAGCTCTCGGAGCTTGCTTCAACCCATACAATGCTTTCTTCAATTTGTAGACTTTATCTTCCTGCCTTCTTTGAACATATCCAGGTGGTTGGTCAATATAGACTTCTTCTTCGAGATAACCATTTAGGAATGCTGACTTGACATCCATCTGATAAATCTTCCACCGATTCTGTGCTGCAATTGCTGTAAGAAGCCGTATAGTATCAACTCTTGCAACCGGAGCAAATACCTCATCATAGTCAATTCCGTATTTCTGCTTGTAGCCTTTAGCAACTAGTCTTGCCTTGTGTTTCTCCACTTCTCCATCTTGATTGGTCTTTGTCTTGTAGACCCATTTGACACCAATTGCTTTGTGTCCGTCCGGAAGATCTGTGAGCTCCCAAGCATCATTCTTCTTGATTGCACCGATTTCTTCATCCATGGCTTTATTCCACTTACTTTCTTCAGAAGCTTCCTCAAATGTTACTCGATCACACTCAACCATCAAGCAAAATAATGAATAATCAAATGTTGTTTGTACTGGACTTGTTGCATCATAGATATCATCTAGACTCCGCATTTTTCTTGGTGCTCCCCCTGAATTGTTGCTTCCTGACGTCGGTGGTGTCGATGAAGGAGTTTGCTGATTTGGACTTGGTGTAGGAGTCGGATCATCATTTTCATCACCTTCATTATGTGAGTCATCACCATCGTCTTCTTCAAAAAATAAACCTGCAACTTTTCTTTCTTCCGCGCTCCATTTCCAGTAATCTGTTTCATCAAATTCAACATCTCGTGAAATAATTACCTTCTTTGTCAGTGGATTATAGAGTCTGTAGGCCTTGTTGCTTTTGTCATATCCGATGAAGATACACTTTTCACCTTTGTCGTCTAGCTTTTTTCTTTTTTGATCAGAAACATGAGCATATGCAATGCATCCAAAAATTCTGAGATGTCCAACTGGTGGTTTGCTACCACTCCATGCTTCATTTGGTGTTTTGAATCTGACACTCTTTGTTGGACAATGATTTAGTAAATAAATAGCACATAGCACGGCTTCAGCCCAAAAACTTCTTGGCATGTGCTTTCCCTTCACCATACTTCTTGCCATATCAAGAATTGTACGATTATTTCTTTCAGCAATGCCGTTTTGTTGTGGAGTATATGCTGCTGTCAACTGGTGATTAATTCCATGTGTTGTGCAGAAATTGTTGAACAAGTTTGAAGCATACTCGCCTCCTCTGTCTGATCTGAGTATCTTCACGTACTGGCCACTTGTTTTTCCGCCATTGCTTTGAACTCCTAGAATTTATCAAGAGCCTCTGCCTTTTCTTTAAGAATGTATACCCAACTCTTTCTGCTAAAATCATCAATAAATATTAGTGAGTACCTGTTCTCGCCAAGTGATGCGATATCAAACGGACCAGCTGTAATATCCGCAAATTCGATTTCCAGTAATTTTCTTTTTTTTGGCGAGAGTCCGTTTTGATGACTCTCTTGGGACCGTTTCTTCATTCTAAGAATGATTAATTCTGCACTTTTTGTCATTCGAGTTCGTTTCGGTGTCGTTTTGTTGAGTTCCGTGCTTCTTAGCGACTTTTCCGCACTTGAGTTCGATTCTTGCGAATCTCATTCGAAACTGCTGTTTCGAGTTTCCCGTAAGACCGTTTAACTTTGTTAGACGTGTTGTGAACTTCGGTTTAGTTATTCGATCACGTATCGTGATTTTTTGGCATTTGGGCCATTTCGTAATTTCCCAAAGTTTTGGGGTGTTTGCCTTTGTATCGTCTTTTCAACCTTCGGGTTGTCGGAACCATATGTTTGTTTAGTGCTTCACTCGTGTTTTGAATGTTATACTATTCATCGTGTTCGTTCCGTACGTTTTCAGGAATTCGAGTCGTCGAGTCATGGCGGCTAGGCATGGGCCGGCGACGTGCGGCAGAGACCGGCCAGGTTCGCACAAGCGTGGCGCACGAGCTGTGCCCATGATCCGGTGCTCGTGTGGCCCTTACTGCACACGCACGAGCGAGTGCTCGTGCCCAGTGCTTGTGTGCCCCGGCAGTGTGTTGACAGTAGGCGCGCACGACCCGGCGCACGACCGGCCGCTCGTGCGTGCCTGCTCGTGCGTCGCTGGGCAGTATATATGGTCGGGCAGACTACTTCTTCACCCGTTTTCTCACTCATTTCACCTCCTCCGCGGCCAAGACTTGAAGAACACGAAGGCATGCTATTGTTCTATCAATCCACGAAGTTCTTGAGTTTCTAACATCGATTAATCATCCCATAACCTCCGATCGACCGAATCAAGGTTAGATTTCCTAGAACCCTATCTTTGGGAAATTTTGGGGGTTTAGGGTTTTTGTCCGATTCGTTCCGTATTGTTGATTAATCCATGATGGGTAGGATTAATCTTAGTATTATTCATGTGTTTAACAACATCTAATCCTTGTTCTTTGCCGGATTGAGGTAATTTCTTGAAATCTCCTAAAATTGACTTTCGAGATTTTCTTCTTGATTTTTGTTCGTCCAATTTTTATGAATCGGTTGATGTTATTGAACCTTATTAATCGTGTTTTATGGGTTGTATATCCATATTTCGGGCTTGTTCAACTCGATTGGTGATTCGAGTGTTCTTGGTTGTTATCGAGCGTTAAGTGTTCGATTAAATGTCCCAATGAGTCTCCCTTTGATAGTTTGGTGGGATTTCCGTTGTTTTTGACCTTGATTCTCATTGTAATCGTATCTTCGTTGTTTTTATTGTTCCTTACGGAGGATTATAGGTGTTCGATGATTCCGATGTTGAATTCCGTTGGTGATTGATGATTCGTGGGGTGTTTTCCCGTAGTAATTTCGGTGCTATCGCGTTCTTGATAGTGTTCGGGCGTTCGGGGCTGTTCGACCGCATTCCATCCGTCGTCTTATTACGAACGTGGTTCCTAGGCAAGTACCTTGTCCATACATTTCTTGTTTTGTGGATATGATGATTGGTGATCGTCTTGGTATGTTTGTTTGTTTGTTTGAAATGAATTTCCAAGAGATTCGTCTTGGCCCCGTTAAGGGCTCTTTTTAAAAATGTGTTTGTGTTTTGTGAACGGTGTGTTTTGGGGAATTGATTATGATTTTATTGTTTCGAACGTTGAGGGCTTTGGTGATACCCCTGTTGTTTAAAGTATGGAATCATGTATTCCGCGTTAATCGTGTTGTGTTGTGATGAGTTTGATAACGGTGTCGAGTAAGTGGCCATCTCTAGTAAGTATTCTTAATGAACTTACATTCTTAGCATATTAGTATTGCATGAGTGACGTGTGTGTGTATGCTCACTAACGGGATCTCGGTAGGGGTCCACAGAGACGTGGATCGACGAGCTTGCTTTTAACCACTACGGGTTAGATCCGACGGGGTCTCGGTAGGGGTCCACAGAGACGTGGATCGACGGTTAATTTTGGTGCATTTTACAAATGTGATTTGATTATGGCATTTCCGGAAATGAGTGCTTTTGAACGGTTTTCATGTTTTGCATGCATTGACTAAGTGTGTAAGAGGTAAGTTGTTCATTGGACTACTTGGCTAGGATGGCACTAGAGTATTTTGTCGTATGTGTTTTGGTCGTTTAATTATGGGGTTTTGATGTTGTAAAACGAACCTTGCTATCGTTCTTGTGTACTGTGATTTGATGTAATTGGGGCTAAAATCCCAACAGTTTTGTAAAGGTCATTTTACAGAAACCAAACCCTCGGGGTGGTGACCCCATTCGTATTTCGAGTTTTGGAAAGAGAAGGATTCGATAATCCTAAATTGTTTTCTATTAAAACTCTCGATGGCATTTTAAATCATTTTATAAATCATTTCCGTTGATTTGTGATCTTTCAATTTTGGAAAGCTTTACCCAAACTCTTGCCTCGGGAAGTATTTTCGTTATGTTTGAATCTTTGAGGATTCCTGGTTATTGTTATTCTTGAAACATGATTTGTATGGCTCGTATTTGCACTTTGTACTTGCACTAGCAAAACAGTGGAGTTTTGCTAACCCCCGAGTATTCGGGGAGTGGATGTCTGTTTTTGCATTCAGGTTTTGGGAGCATAATACAGGGTCGGCACGAAGGAAGATGAAAGATGATCGATACTAATCACACGAGTACCCGTTTGATGTCATATTGGTTTAGTTGTATTTTATTTCCGCTGCAGTATTCTTTCCTCGTTGTACGGGAGTTTGTTGTATTTAGACCCCTGCGTGGGCAAGTGTTGTTATTGAGTTGTATGTTTTTATCGAAAGACCAAATCGGTCGACTGAGTCTTGTTAGCCTTAAAGGCATTGTTGAGTTGTTTTATTTTGTTACCAGCCTGGTAGATCCTTGAGGAAAGGTTCTACGGCATGTAATATCCCTGAGCGGATTGGGGGTGTTACACCAGCTATGTCAGTGTGAACAATTTCCAGTGGCCTCCTAGCTCTCCATGATTTTCCAACAGGAAAACTCTGTCCGTGTTGCTTTCCTTTGATACATGCTTCACATAGTTGATTTGGTTCGTTGATTTCTGGCAAGCCATCCACCATCTTTGTTTTTTATAATAATTTCAGGGTAGTAAATCCAAGATGACCAAATCTTAGATGCCATAACCACGAGTCATTTTTTATGACTGACTTTAAGCATTTGTGCACCTCTGTCTGCATATTAAGTGTAAACAGATGGTTCTTTATCATCTTCACATTAGCAATCAATTCATGAACTCGATTTCTGAGTACGAGAGAGTTGTCCCTCATTTGTATGTCATATCCTTTCTCCACAAGTTGACCAAGGCTGATGATATTACTTTTCAAAGTAGGTATATAATAGACATCATTGATATACTTTTTATCACCATTCTTTGAGATGATCATAATAATACATTTCCCTTTGATTGGAGCCTTTGACGAGTCACCAAAAGTAACTTCTCCATAGACGGTATCGTCTATCTCTGTAAATAGCTCTTTTTGGCCGGACATGTGATTACTGACGCCCGGGTCAAGATACCAGGTATTTTTCTTGCCTTCTTCATTTTCTTTGTATGTGAGGAATACAGCAGTGCCCACATCCTCGTCTCTTTTTGCGGTAGCAAAGTGATTCTTTTCTTCCGCCTTTGGAGCTCTACACTCGTAACTGAAATGGCCATACTTGTTGCAATTATAACATTGAAAATGAGACTTGTCACCTCGTTGTTGAAATCGAAGAAGTTGTCACCTTTCCCATAGTCAAATTTTCTTACCAACGAGCGAAGAAGTTTTTCCATGACTTTCGCCGTTTCTTTTCATCTCATTTGTTACCGTTTTCAAATGCGTATCATATTCACCGATATTTTCTGAAATTTTCGTTTTGATATTTTCAAAATCACCACGGAGTACTTGGAGCCGCACCATTTTGACTTTCTCGACATCTTGGAATGATTTTTGCAAAATCTCCCACGCATCTTTTGCTGTTTTTGCTACCGATATTTTTTTCAAGTGTTAATTCGTCAACACCTTGAAAAATAGTAAACAAAGCTTTTTTATCTTTTCTCCGGGACTCTTTTAACGCCGTCTTCTCGGCATTCGAAAGTGCTGCTTCTGCAGTTGCATCTACGGGCTCGTCATACGCCGTTTTCGATAATATCCCAATTATCGTAGGAACCGAGTAACACCTTCATTTGGATACTCCAATTTCCATAATTTGTACTCGTCAATTTCGGAATTTGTGGTTGCATCATATTCGCCATTTTTTTTTCACGAACGGAACCTTGGCTCTGAGACCACTTGTTGGAAACGTAGCGGGCTTACACCTTGATATTTCAACTTGATATGAAATAAACACACAATATATATATATATGGGAGCTTTATTTTCAGAACTCTCTTAAGTGCGAGAACTGCGAGAACTCCTCTAAACCAATGAGATTTTTTTTAAATATTAAAAAATAAAACTAATTCAAAAGGGTATTATAGTAAAATACAAATTTTATTACAGGAGATAACCCCTACTGATGATAGCCCCTACTATAATAGCCCCTACTGATGATAACCTCTACTATATATATATAACCCCTACTATATAGTAGGTGTTATGATCAGTAGGGGTTGTATGCATTGACATGATGTACATTATGCATTATTAGGAGTACAAAAGGTGGTTCTCGCAGTTCTCGCACTTAACAGGGTTTTTGAAAATAAAGTTACACTATATATAATAAATATTGATACAGAAACACTTATATATTTCTCACAAACACAAAGCTACAACTTTCTTTTTCTTACACAAGGCTACAGCCTTTCTTTCACACTATTAGAGCTTCAGCCCTTTTTTTTCCTCTCACAAAGATTCACTTGGTGTGTTTTCATATGGAGAAGCAGTATGCTATTTATAGACTACAT
The DNA here is from genome assembly GCA_033398695.1 of Orobanche coerulescens. Lineage (NCBI taxonomy): Eukaryota > Viridiplantae > Streptophyta > Magnoliopsida > Lamiales > Orobanchaceae > Orobanche > Orobanche coerulescens. The sequence goes on from CM065810.1 coordinate 18,163,376, forward strand.
AATACATAGATGATCTAATGGCTTACATCATAACATACTAATAGTCTAAACATTTTACTAGTCTACACAATTGACTAGTCACATTTGTTGAACATGTAAATTCTTTGAATGACAATCATTTTTGACTCAATCTAGAAGGTTTGAATCATCCCTTCTAGAGGGTTTGAATTCTAACCGTCACCGATATTACATTCTTCATGGCTCACACGCTCTCAATTGATAAAGGTTTTTTCTCAATACTCTTATTTACTATTATGATTTCTGTTTCTTAACCTTTTTCAATTCTTTATTATGTACGTATATGTGTTCATATATATTTTAATATTGCATGCCTTACAAATGATTATGCAAAAGCTGATGGAGTTTAGAGTCGGAGGCTTCAGGGGCTCTGCCCAGAGACTGGCGTTTTTTTATTTAAGGATTTCCTTCCTTCATAGTCAGCCAAAAATTGTGTACCGTATGGTTTTGAATGTACTGTATTTTCCTCTTTTTATGTGTTTAGTTATTAATTTATCGATATTTTAGTTTGGAATCGTGAATGGTCGTTCTACGATTTCCTTTTCGAACTGTCGTTGTTAGTTGTTGATATTTCTATTGTAATTCGGTATTTGGTTGTGCGTATATATACAAAAGCATATATGTATCATCTCAGACGGATTATCTGTTAGGATTGCTCTTGTGGAATTTTGATGATTTGATTGGTAACAAGGTAAATTATACATCGTTATACTTTTTATCAGTGAATCATGTGGGCTGTTTCTGCATATAGGATATTCAATTAGGTTAACATTCCAGGGAATGAATAGATAGTTAATTTACAATCTTAAAAATTCATCGATAAATTTTAATCTGTTTGACTAATTTAGTAATAAAAGATAAATTGCTCGAAGTCAGAAAGTGTGAAGTTGCATGACCATAGAGAATCCTGTTAGTATTATTTATCAGTATGAGATATATATTCGTTAACACATATTCACTCATTCCATCTTTTAGATTTTTAGTGGTATGTGATTTCTCCATAATATCAAAAGCAGTAGTATATTTTTCTCTCACATATTCAGTTCCAATCCAATGAACCATAATGCAAAGATAAGGTTCGGCAGTTGGAGAAATCCAACAATCACTATTATATATACAACCTTGAAATCTTTTAAGAACTTCAATTAATTGAGAACGTTGAGTACAATATTATTGTTGAAAACGACGTCTAATAATATTCTTCTATATACAGGTTGCATTAAGTTCTAGTCATCATTTATAAATTTTCACTATCACCATGACTTAAAGACAATTCATCAAGAGTAACATATTTAGCAAATTCATCAATTAATTTTTGTTGATTGCAAACTAAAGGCATACCTCCACCGGGCGCTTTTGCGAACTAGCCGGATAGTTAAAATTGATCATCCGGACGTTCTTGGTCATGATTATCCTTATGGGGCGGGCCCGGGCTGGGCTAGGTAGGATGGGTCGGGCTAGGCCAACGTGGGCTGGGAAGATATAGCCCGAGATCGCCCATAGCTACAGTGGGTTGTTTAATATCCTGAATTTCTACTATTTTTGTTAATATTATTTTATCCGAGTTATATTGCACAGTGTAGAATCTGTACAGTATGGATATAATAATTAAAAGACTAAGACAGTTGTATTGGTATAATTGTCGTAGTTGGTCGATAATTGCATTTGAGGATATTGTGTATCAAATGAGAATATTATTGGAACGAGTATATGTATTCCGTATGTCATGTATATGTATCCAGTATGTCAAGACGATGGACAGGCATAGTTGGAATTGGCTAAGTATTGTTGGAACATTTTGTTCCATACATAAATTAAAAGTGTTTTGATGATTAATGGCGATAAACAAAACAAAACAACGAAGAGGCGAAGCTAGCAATCGAAGAAAACGAAGTGCCAAAAAGTGTTCTGAGCATGCATAACGTACGTAATAAACTATGGTTAACGTACGTAAAATGGCGATAGTAACGTACGTAAGTCTCTGGGCTTAGCGTACGTAACCAAGGGTTTGAGAATTCAAACCAGAAAGACGTTGGACGAGGCGAAGTCAAAAAGGCGGCAACGGACATATGACGTCAGCAGTGACGTACTATTAACATACGTAATGAGAAGTATGATAACGTACGTAAAGAAAGAAACAAATGTTACTGGATTGAATCTGAGCGAATCTAACGTACGTAACAATGTCTGGTTAGCGTACGTAAACAAGCTTACGTACGTAATAAGAAGCATATAGCGTACATAATGAAGGTCCTGGCAGCTAACGGCTAGTTTGATCAAGAAACCTATAAATACCATGTCTATGGTATTGATTGAGCACAACAACTTCAAGCAAGAGATACATTGATCACTTATTCATATCGATATTATTGTTGTAACTTTGAGCTTATATTGTTAGTTTGAGTGTTTATACATTCAACATTATACACGAGTGGTAAAAGAAAAGATACGATTGGATTCAGTGTTATTAGGATCAAGAATCCGGCATTATTAGAATCGCAATGGATATCTTCGTGAGGTTTATCTAGTACCCATAGAAAGCTAGAGAGGTTGATTCCTTGTCCTACGAAAAGGAAAACGGTTTAACTTGGACCGACGCAAAGACAAGTACGAGTGGTTTATCACGGACCAATAGAAGACGTGATTGTAATGGTTATACCTCGACCGATAGAACAGAGGAGAAGAGGTTTTTCTTTAGCCTATTGAAAAAGATACAGAGGGAGGACGTAGGCTCGCTTATAGCCGAACCTCTATAAATCCTTGTGTGCTTTAAATTTCCGCACTTGATATTTATGCTTCCGCAACACGGCGCAATATCCGACCCCGTACCCAACAATTGGTATCGGAGCGGTACTCCAATACACGGCTTAACATCCGAGGAGAAGATCCAATGGCGTTTCAATTTGCTCCTATCGAAGGCCTTGCTCTCAACCGACCACCATTCTTCGATGGCTCAAATTATTTGATATGAAAGAAAAAGATGTCAATCTTTATTCGTGCCTACGATATAGAGATTTGGAAGATTATTTGTCTCGGCCCAAAAGTTCCTATCAAATCCGACGGTACGCTCAAATCTTTTGAAGAATACGACGATGCCAATTGGAAAAATGACCATCTAAATTGTAAGGCCACCCAACTCTTATTCTGTGCCTTAAATCCGGAAGAGGTCAATCGAATCTCATCGTGTGAGAGTGCGAAAGAAATATGGAAAATTCTCGAAATCACACACGAAGGGACAACTCAAGTCAAGGAGACGAAGATCAATATGCTTCTCCATGACTACGAGTTATTCATGATGAAAGGTGACAAGTCAATCACCAACATGCTCGATCGATTTTCGGTCATCACAAATGGGCTAGCTTCATTCGGTAAACCATTGTCTAGTAGTGAAAAAGTTAAGAAAATTTTACGATCACTACTTAGCGAATGGGACGGAACCTTGACCGCGATTATGGAATCGAAAGATCTCAATACTCTAGATTTTAGCGCCCTCGTTGGTTCGCTAATTAATTATGAGATAGTTCTCAAATCACGGAATGTCAAACTGAAGCCGAAGGAAAGAACTATAGCCTTGAAGGCTAAGATGTCTAAAAGAGAAGAAATCCCGGTGGATGATAGCGACGAGGAACCTGCAAATTATGCCAAAAATATTAATAAGTTTCAAACCTTATTAAACCGGAGAAAGAAAGACATCTCGGGCGAATCTAAGAAATTCGACAACTCTTGTCGATTATGTGGTAAACCAGGCCACTTTGCTAAAAATTGCCGAGTCAAACCCAAGAAGGAGGTTCTCGTAGCAACATGGAGCCATGACGACGAAGATGATGATTTTATTAATCAAAATAATCTCGCTCTCATGGCCCGGAGTTCGTTTGACGACAACGACGTCGAAAGCCAGGTTAGTACATCCTTCCGTGATGAACTCTTTGATGCATTTGAATTACTTCACACGGATTTTCAAAATGCATTATCGGAAATCAAAACCCTTAAGTCTAAAATTAAATCTTTGGAAATTGAAAATTCCAAAATTTTCGAAAAGGGAAAATTTGTTGAAATTGATCATTCAAAGTGTATTGAAAATGAAAATATTTTGAAGAATAATTTCGCTAAAATCCAAACCGAGCTTAAATCTTTGACAAAGAAATTCTCGCACGGAAACGAGAAATTTGAACAAATGCTTGGTGTTCAAAAATTTACTTTGAATAAAGAGGGGTTAGGATTCAAAACTCGTTTGAAAAATGAATCTGTTAATTTTAAGATACCCCATTGCGAAAAGTGTTTAAAAATCGGGCATCATATTTCAAGTTGCAAAAGCCCAAGACGGACGATAAAAATTAAGAAAATTTGGGTTCCTAAAGGAACAATGGTTTCAAATATCGTCTACGTTTCTAAACAAAAACCAACTATAGGTTGGATCCCCAAACATTGATTTTGGTATTTTACTCAGGGGGAGTAATTTTTTAAAACGGATAATATTTTCAGGGGGAGTTAATACCCTTGTATTAATTTTTTTTTGCATATTTCATATTTATTGAATTTTTTTTGGTATTTTATTGCACTTTTTGATGAATACAAAAAGGGGGAGAGATAGGAGAATGGAGAAGAAATAAGTTGAAAATGTGATTAACCGTGAAAGGGGGAGAAAAATCGATAGCATGCAAAAAGAATTGGAAAAATGAAGGAGTTGAACAAAAATAAGGAGAAGTCGAAAATAAAGGAAAAAAAATGAGGAGACGTCGAAAAGACGATGAAAGATTAAAAATGAGAAAAGAAAAGGAGAAAAGAAAAGAAGGAGTCGAAAAATAAATAGGAGAAGATTCTAACGAAACGGACAAAGTCGAAAACTTTAGTCTGTAAAGATATACATATATTTGTACTTTTGCAGGTAAATCCCATTGACGAAGTGTTGTTTTGTAATCATCAAAAAGGGGGATATTGTTGGAACATTTTGTTCCATACATAAATTAAAAGTGTTTTGATGATTAATGGCGATAAACAAAACAAAACAACAAAGAGGTGAAGCTAGCAATCGAAGAAAACGAAGTGCCAAAAAGTGTTCTGAGCATGCATAACGTACGTAATAAACTATGGTTAACGTACGTAAAATGGCGATAGTAACGTACGTAAGTCTCTGGGCTTAGCGTACGTAACCAAGGGTTTGAGAATTCAAACCAGAAAGACGTTGGACGAGGCGAAGTAAAAAAGGCGGTAACGGACATATGACGTCAGCAGTGATGTACTATTAACGTACGTAATGAGAAGTATGATAACGTACGTAAAGAAAGAAACAAATGTTACTGGACTGAATCTGAGAGAATCTAACATACGTAACAATGTCTGGTTAGCATACGTAAACAAGCTTATGTACGTAATAAGAAGCATATAGCGTACGTAATGAAGGTCCTGGCAGCTAACGGCTAGTTTGATCAAGAAGCCTATAAATACCATGTCTATGGTATTGATTGAGCACAACAACTTCAAGCAAGAGATACATTGATCACTTATTCATGTAGGGGTCCACAGCACTGTAATATACCTTGAATATCTTGGGGGTGTTACAGAAAATGGTATCAGAGAACTAGGTTTATGGATACCTGGGCTTGTCGGTTATTTGGGTCTAGCTGTGTTTTGTTTTGCATATTGTCACACCGCTGCTAGCATCTCGGTACTTCAGTGCTCGTAAGTTTTCTTATTCGGCCATTTGTTTCTTGCATTGTATTTCCGCTTCTTGAATCGTAGTTGCTTTTCCTCCCTTACTCATCATCAATATACTTCTGTTATCTCTTAACACCAGTATGGATGCCGGAGGAAACCGTGGTTGTGGTCGTGGTCGTGGATGCGGCCGTGGACGTGGGGCAGCCGGTGGAGCGGCCACGTCGCATTCTTTGGGAGCCGGCAGTACCGGCGACCGTCACAGTCATGCTTCTTCTCAGGAGCGCGCCGACCTTGGTATTGCGGCCGTTATGCAGCAAATGGTAAAGCAAATGGCGGCGATAGCTTAGGTGGTCCGGAACCCGGATCCGGCCCACGCTAATCGGGGCGGAACGGATCGTTGGCTTCAGGATGTCATCAAGATGCATCCTCCTCAGTTTTCGGGAGCTTCGGACCCAATCAGCTGGGAGGGGTGGATCAAGGAGATATCTAAAGTCTTCACTGTTACCAACTGTCCCGAGGACCGTAAGGTCCCTATTGCCCAGTACTTTCTTACTGGGGACGCTACGGATTGGTGGGAAGTCGTTGGGCCCAAAGACCATGTTACTTCGTGGGCCGAATTTCAGGAATTGATGGAGGCTGAATATTGCCCGTGGCCGGTTAGACAGGCTCGAGTCCATGCTTTCTATGATGCTCAACCACGGGATATTCCCATATCCCAAGCTATTGCCGATTTTAACAAGGAGTTGGGCTATGTGAAGACCCAAGTTGTCGAGGAGAGCGACAAAATTTTCCATTTTTCCAGGCGGATGAAATTGTCGATTCAGGACTACATGGCTGGGCTCGTCTGTACTACTTTGAAAGATTATCAGAGTCGAGCTCTTGCCTATGATATGTCTGTGATGGCCAGTGCTGCGGTTCGGGAGAGTAAGAAACAGAAATCCGCCGGAAATTTCTCGGGCCACAAGGGTGGAGGTCAGCAGAGATCTCAGTCTGCAAATATTCCTGGGGGCGGTTCGACCCATTTTTCTGGAGGCTATCGAGGTACCTCCAGTGCCTCCGTTCGGGAACCCAGATGCTTTAACTGTGGCGAGCCAGGCCATGGGAACCGGGAGTGTCCTCATCCGACTTTGACTTGTCATACTTGTGGTCAGTCGGGCCACAAGGCTTCCTTTTGTGAGCAGATCAGACTGATTCGCGGCGCCCGTTAGGGATGGCAAAAAAAACCACGGGTCCGGGTACCCGCGGGTTTTTACCCGAATGGTTCCAATTACAGTTCCGGGGGGATAAGATACCCACCCCGAACCCGCCCCGTATATATAATATTAATATTTAATATTTAATACATTAGGGTTTTATTACTTTTCTATACCTGTTCACACGCCGACTCCCCCTTCATTTTCTGCCTCTCTCTCACCTCACTTTCGTTTTTTTTTCACCTCTCCATCTCTGCCTCTCTAGTCTTTCTCACCTCACCTCACGGTCTCTACCTTTCTCACTATCTCCATCTCCGATCCGATCAACAGCAGTTCTCCGAGTCTCTGTCTCCGATCCGATCAACAGCAGTTCTCCGATTTCCTCTTCGTGTTGTCTCTGGTTTCCTCTTCGTCTTCTCCGGCCGCTTTCAGCCATACCCAAAGCAAGCGCTCTATAAATACCACCGAGGTAAAATTGGATCCACGGTTTCCGCAAAACATAATTGATTATTGCTCGGTAGATTTTTTTTCCCCTTCAATATTGAACTTTGAAGACAGTTTTGGAGTTGTGTGGATTTTGTTATGAACTTGTAAGTTTTCCGTTGAAGCTATATTTTTTCATAATTATTTTTCGGGTTTTAATAATCCGAAAACCACATGAATTGATTATTATGTTATGTCCCTTTGAGTTGTGGTTGGATAAAGAATTATTTGATGAGTTATATAGATCAAGAAGATGTTCTTCCCATTAATTTGATACCTTTTTAAATTTGCTTCTCTTATGTCATTTATCTTATTGCAGTTAGTTGCGCATTAGTCTTGAATTCCATGTCGAATAGAGACCTTGTTGAGGAGATTTGTTGAAATTCCTCTGTAAATATATAGTATTTACACAAAGCTGATTGATGGATGACTGTTCTTCACTAACCGGTCTGCTCTAATATTATAAGCAGTAGCCAGTATGGACTTGTTAAAAGTAATGGACTTAAAATGCCAAGTAATTAATCGTTTTATTAATCATAGTTGTATTCAGTCAGTTCTATTAACTTGATACTCAAGAGACAGATAAACTGATATTATAAGCTATGACATTGATTTTTTTATTTTTATAAACTGTTTCTGTAGGTAAAATATGTCGACTCCAAATGATGGCGAAAGTGATCGAGCAGTAGCTGGTCCGTCTCTTGGTACGGAATCTCAACGTGGTGGTAATGGTATTCCAATTGAGGTAGCATCAAATCAAACTCCTTCAATTATGGTAGATGATAGTGACAATGTTGAGGTACAATCACATGGAGATGGTGTAGAGGATTCAAATTGTGAGGAAAAGTCTAATTTTAAATCGGTTGCTTGGACTCATTTCAAAAGGCTAAAAGTTAATGGGTCATGGAAAGCAGAATGTCATTATTGTCATAGGAAACTTGGGGGCGATACTAAAAATGGGATGTCGCATCTACTTAAACGTTTTAGTATATGTCCTTTAAGGAAATCACGAGATATAAAGCAAGCAATCTTAAATCCCATTCGAGGGAGCGATGGTAAGACGGTTATTAACACTTACACTTTTGACCAAGAAGCGGCAAGAAATTCTCTTGGAAAGATGATAATATTACATGAATATCCACTTTCTATGGTAGAACATCATGGTTTTAGAGAATTTTGTAATACTCTTCAACCATTGTTTAAGAAGGTTTGTCGAAATACGGTTAAAGCGGACATTTTGAAAATTTATGAACATGAGAGGAGTAAGACAATGGAGTTGCTTGACCGAAATTCGAGTCGATTTGCAATCACCACTGATATGTGGACTTCTTCTAATAAGAAGAGGGGATTTATGGCAGTCACTGCACATTACATAGATGACTCTTGGACTTTACAAAGTCGAATTGTGAGGTAACTTATATTTATATCGCATATAATGTTTTTAGTAAGATTTTTAGTTTATCAAAATATGCTAATAGATGTAATGTTATTGTATTCGTAATAGGTTCATATACGTACCTTGCCCTCACACGTCTGAGGCGCTTGCGGATGCTTTGATGGGTTGCTTGTTAGATTGGAACTTAGACCGTAAGTTGTCCACGTTAACTGTAGACAATTGTACCACGAATGATGCGATGATTAATATTTTATTAGAGCATAAGATTCCATTTAATACATTATTGTTGGGTGGACAACTATTTCACATGCGTTGTTCGGCACACATATTAAATTTAATTGTGAGGGAGGGTTTGGGAGTAATTAGTGAGGCTCTTGAAAAAGTACGGGATAGTGTTGTGTACTGGACGGCGACACCGAAAAGATGTGAAACATTTGAAAAAGTAGCGAATCAATTGCATATCCCATGTACTAAAAAGCTATCACTTGATTGTAAGACTAGGTGGAACTCGACGTACTTAATGCTTCAAAGTGTGTTGCCTTATAGAGAGGTTTTTGGTAGATTGAAACAACGGGACTCTCACTACAAGCGTTTGCCTCTAGAAGAGTATTGGTTGTTGGCTATAGAGATTTGTAAAAGGCTAGAGTTATTCTATGAAGTAACGGAGTTATTTTCGGGGACTAAATATCCAAAAGTCAACCTTTTTTTCCCCAAAATTTGTAAGATAAAAATATCAATGAAAGAGTGGGCTTCGTCGAGTAGTATTGAGGTTAGAATGATGTCAACTGATATGACCACTAAGTTTGAAAAATATTGGAGTTCGGTTCATGGTGTTATGGCTATAGGAACAGTTTTAGATCCAAGGTTTAAGATGAGAGGGATTGATTTTTTTTTCTCTAGAATTTTTGATGACGGGGCGGTGGTGGAAATAGAAAAAGTTCGTAACCTTGCTTTTGATATGTTGAAAGCGTACCAAGCGAGTGAAAAACATTTAGAAGCCCATTTTAGAAATGAGTTTCACAATGCTTCTTCTTCTCGCTCACAAAAAGGCCTTGAAAATGATGATTTGGATGAGTATGATTTGTTTATTTCAAGTACATCATCTAATGAACTTGTGAAATCCGAATTAGATTATTATTTAGAGGAGCCCGTCTTACCTAGAGTTGAGAATTTTAACATATTGGCATGGTGGAAATCAAACGGCCCCAAGTATCCCACTTTACTTGCGATGGCAAGAGATATACTAGCCGTTCCCGTGTCTACGGTTGCTTCGGAGTCTGCTTTCTCTACTAGTGGTAGATTTCTTAGTCCACATCGTAGTAGACTCCATCCAAAAATTTTGGAAGCTTTAATGTGTGCTCAAGATTAGTTGTGGACCGAAATTCAAGGTAATAAATTTTCAATTGTTTGTAGCTATTATTTCATTTTTATAAATTTAATCTGACAATACTAATTATAGATTATTTTTTGTTCTTGATTATGTATAGGTAAATCTACTTCATCGGCTCCATTTGAAAGAAGTTTAATGAGTGATGATAATGATGTTGAAGAGGTATTACCAAACTTTTAATTTATAAATGCTTGTTTTAAACCATATTTTTTGGTGCAAATATTGATTTGTATTGGTACTCTAACTTGATTAATTTATCTTTTTTTTATAGGTTGAAAGTTGTGTAATGGAGGCTACTTGATCATGAGATGGAAATGTGTTTTTAATTTTTACATTTGGACAAGTTTGTTTTTGTGATATTTTAAACTTGGATTTGTACTTTGAATTTATTAGGACGAGTTTTTTTTGTAAGCTCTATGTGTTTTTTTGTAAGGAAGACCGATTGATGGTGGGATAAGTTTGTTTACCTAGTATCATATTTTATGTTTATCTTTTTAAATGTGTTGTAACTCATTTTTAATAGGTTGTTTTGATTTTTTTAATAATTCAAAATGAAAAAATTTAAAAGTTGTAAATCCGCGGGTACCCACTAGGTACCCAGAACCGAGCGGGGCGGGTCTGGGGCCAATTTTCAGCCGCGGGTCCGGGTCTGGGTAGGCAATACCCGGCCCCGACCCGCCCCATTGCCATCTCTAGCGCCCGTTCTTTTCATCCAGCGCCTATGGAGCCGAGTGTAAATCAGGGCTCGTTCGCTCCGCAGTCTCCGCTGAGTGTTAGCCGAGGGAGAGGTCGGGGTCAGCCCGCTATAGGGGGAGCTTCCAGTGTCGGCTCTGCCCCTCCACGTATCTATGAGATGAGAAGGGCCGATGATCCAGTGGCCACTGTGGCGACAGGTATCGTTCATATCCATTCCCATCCTGTCAGTGTGCTTTTTGATTCGGGTGCTACACATTCATTCATTTCTCTAGAGTGTGTGCGACGTTTGAGTCTTGACTGTTTATCTCCTTGCGAGCCTTTCATCGTTAAACTTCCTAGCGGTGATAGAATCATCGGATTTGGTCGGGACCGAACCGGATATTGTTTTAGAGATGAGGCGGAAGGTGGATTTGATTCGAGAACGGATGTTGACCGCTCAGAGTAGACAGAAGTCGTATGCCAGCGTCCGTCGTCGACCTTTGGAATTCGAGGTGGGAGACCACGTTTTGCTAAAGGTGTTGCCGACGATAGGAGTTTTTTGTTTCGGGAAGAAGGGGAAGTTGAGTCCGAGATTTATTGGGCCCTTTGAGATTCTCGAGCGAGTCGGTGAGTTGGCATACCGTCTGGCACTACCTACGGCTTTGAGTCACGTTCATAGCATTTTTCATGTTTCCAAGCTGAGGAAATATGTTCCGGATCCTAGTCATATCATCGACTTTGGCGAGATCGATATTGCCGAGGACATTACCTTCGATGAGCGTCCTTTGAAGATTTTGGAGCACCATGAGAAGCGACTGAGGAATAAGACCATTCCTTTAGTCAAAGTGCAGTGGTCGAGACATGGTGTCGAGGAAGCAACTTGGGAGACTGAGGATAGTATGCGTGCTAGGTACCCCGAGTTGTTTATTTCTTAAGTTTCGGGACGAAACTTGTTTTTAGAGGAGTAGAATGTAATATCCGCATTTTTCCTTTCTCTTGATATTCTCATTTTGGTGTATTTTCGTTTTTGACAACTTGTTTGTAACCGTATTGACATTTCGAGGATATTTAATATTGGACTTTTTGTCGTTCGAGCTTGTTTCGGACTCGTTTCACTCGATTCGGTGTTTTATGTGGTTTCCGTCGCTAATTCGGGTATCCTCGTAAATCGTCGTTCGGAACCGCCGTTTCGGGGTTGCCGAGGATCCATCTCATGTTATTGAGCTTGTTGTGAGCTTTTGTTCGGTGTTTCGATCGCGTATTGTACATTTCGGATGTTTTGGGCCGTTTTGTAATTTCCCGAAGTTTTGGGAAAATTACGGTCGTTGTTGTTTTTCCGAACCTTTGGATAGTCGGGAATATATTTTCCTTCAACACTTAGTTCGCCGTCTCTAGCCCTTTACGTTCGTACCATCGTGAATTTGTTCACCGTTGTATTCCAATTCTTTTTCGGTACCTCCCTTGTCTATTTCTGGCCTGTACTTCCCAGAAAAGGATGTTAGGTCCGTAACACACCTTTTGGTTACGTACGTAACGGCCTAGTGTAAATAGTACAGGCATTTCTGCCTTTTGGGTACGTACGTAAGGCCTTTATGGCTAACGTACGTAACACATCTTACGTACGTTAGCAATTGATGTCTAACGTACGTAACGCATCCTGGGTTATAAACCCAGGAGTTGACCGATTTCGGTCATTTTTCATCTCTTCTCTCTTCTCTCCGACTCCAGCGACTTTCTTGGTGTTTTTACGGCGATTTGAAGCTTAGCAACTCCGAGCCATCATCTTCTTCGAGTTTTTGGAGTATATTATCAACATCTAATCGTGTTCTTCGTCTTTAATTCGAGGTAAACTCCTAAAACCTTGTTTTGGATAAATTGGGGGTTTTCACGATTTCTTCCAATTCGTTCCGTATGATAGATTAATTCATGATGAATATGATTAATATTGTTGGTATTGTTGGTTTTCCTACGGATTCATGGTATATTTCGTAGTATTTTTGTAATCGAGAGGGTTTGGTTGTGGTCCGCCCTCGTTGTCGTTTTTATACGAATATACATAAATCGTAAGCGGGTTTTCGGGTGTATTCCAATTCCTTATTCGTTTAGAAATGGTTGTGATTGTATTCTTCGAATCGTTAGGTTCGGTTTCATTGGTTCCTAGCGTTCGTCGGTGACTTTCCTTTCCATTCGTTGCGTCGTCAATTATTCAAGGCAAGTATTTTTGGAAACCTTTATGCTTAACGTGAAATGGTAATGTATATTGTGTGTGATTTACTCACCTCGGGAGGGTCCGACGGGGCCTCGAGGGAATCTATGGCTTCGTCCTGGATTCATGAGTTTGTTTCGCGGCCAGCTCGGGAGGGTCCTTAGAGGCCTTGAGTGGGATTCGTGGCTTCGTCCCGGTCCTAGGTGACGTGTGTACTTGATTTGTTTTATGAATGTGGCCAGCTCGGGAGGGTCCTTAGAGGCCTCGAGTGGGATTCATAGCTTCGTCCTGGTCCTAGGCAAATTGATTGACTGTTTGTTTCCGGAAAAGACATGTCGGGTTTTGGTTTTCGCAATGATTTTGGTGCATGTACTATGAAATGTGTAAGTGATCGGTTTGCCTTGATTACTTGTACTAGCGTAATTGCTAACCCCTTTGGGGACCCGTTGTGGGGAAATTCTTGTTATGGATTTCAGGTTATGATCATCCGGACGACCGAGCGCTGGGACAGTACGAGGATGTTGGCCAGGGTCGTTGACATATGCATTTGAGTCCTTTTATTTCCGTTATTGCATTCGATATGGTTGTTGTCCACTTTTGAAACTTATAGATTGTACTCGCGAGTACTTAGGCTTTTCTCTTCGGATTATGATTTGTATTCGTCAAGTTATTTATGTTTGTCACTGTTGATTATTCCGCTGGTTGTACCGGGCGTGTTAATTGTTTTCAACTGGATGATATGTGTTTTTACTGTGGTAAGTTGTGTCTAGCCTGGTGGGTCCCATGTAGGGGTCCACGGCACTGTAATATACCTTGAATATCTTGGGGGTGATACAAAGTTACTTTTCAAATATTAAGAGTCTTGTGTCGTTGCAAACTCTTAAATTGGTTGGATTAAAGTCCCATGACTGTCATGTCTTGATGCAACAACTTCTAGCAGTGGCTATACGTGATGTTTTGCCTAAAAAAGTGAGGCATGTCATAACTCGCTTGTGCTTTTTTTTCAATGCTATATGTAGCAAAGTGATAGATCCTCTAGTTTTGGATGAGTGGAAAATTGAGGCTGTTGTTATCTTATGCCAATTGGAGATGTATTTTCCTCCTTATTTTTTCGATATCATGGTTCACTTACTTGTCCATCTAGTTAGAGAGATTGAAGAGTGTGGCCCTATTTATTTGAGATGGATGTACCCCATTGAGCGATACATGAAGATTTTCAAAGGGTATACCAAAAACCCATTTCGTCCGGAAGCATCTATTGTGGAGAGGTACATTGCAGAAGAAGCTATCGAGTTTTGCACAGATTACATGTCACAAGTGGAATCTGTAGGGCTTCTTAAGTCTCGACATGAGGATAGAATTAGAGGAAAGGGTACACGAGGTGTTAAAATTGTAACCAAGAGTCGAGGTGAGGTGCTTCAAGCACATTTGTACATTTTGAATAACACTGATGATGTTCTTCCCTACTTGTCAGCTCACAAGAATCATTTGAATATAAAGAATCCCCGAATGAGTGAAAAATGGTTGTTGATTGAACATAATAAGACTTTCTTGAGATGGTTTAAGGAACAAATTTCTAGCAGTGCATCTGAAACATTACAATGGCTAGCTTACGGACCCAAATCTGATGTCATAACTTGGAGTGGATACGATATTAATAAGTACTCATTCTATACAAAGTCACAAGATGACAAGAGTACGGTTCAAAATAGTGGAGTTACTCTTCAAGCCGAGTCTATGCACTTTTCAAGCTCAAAAGACAAAAACCCAGTTTTGGTATCGACGAGTTACTATGGAGTTATAGAAAAGATCTGGGAACTTGATTATGTTAAGTTTAGAGTGCCTGTGTTTAAGTGCAAGTGGGCTAATAATAATACGGGTGTGGAAACCGATGAGTTAGGATTTACTTTGGTAGATCTTCACAAGGTAGCTTACAAAGACGAGCCTTTTATCATGGCACACCAAGCAAAACAGGTGTTCTATGTCGACGATCCATGTAATGAAAGACTGTCCGTGGTTATTCCTGGTAGAAGTGTGGATATGAATGAAACTGAAAAATCAACGTTTGACAATTGTGAATTTATTCCTTTGTCAACACGGTTACCCACTATCGTTGAAGAAAATGAAGCTGACGACATACATGCCATTCGAAATGACCATGATGAAGGTTTATGGGAGAACTATGTTATTTCAAAAGATAAATAAAAATCAGGTACATGAATCACTACATCTAAGTTTTGCATAGATACATATGTCATTTTTGTTCTCATTCTAAGTCTAACCGAATTAATTTATTCTCCTCTTATAAAGTGAGTAGGTGTTCACTTAGAAATCGGTAGATTTTGTACTTACTAATCAAAATGTAGGCAATTAGATGTTAAGTTATAATAAGAGTCAATTTAGACAACTAGGTAATATGTTGTGTTTGAAAAGTATTAGTTTTTTGACAAAGAGTTTTTCAAACAAAAAATATTACTGTTGTGTTTGACAAATATTATTTTTTTGGTTTATGTTGTGTTTGACAATATTTTCATTTGTTTATACAGGCACATGACTTCTCCTCGGCATCCTTCTCGTTCTCCTTCTCATTCTCCTCATACTCCTCGCCATTCTCCTCCTCATTCCGCTGCTTCTCCTCATACGCAGACTACTACATTGAGAAATGCTACAAGATGTAGAAGTATGGCCAAACGACGTGTAGATGGGAAAAATCAACCTCTTGATATCGATCCAGTCAGGGGAAAACTTAAGTACGAGCACAAAATCAAGTTGAGTACGTATTTGGGTAAACTTGCGAAAGATCATGTTTCTATATTGTACGATCGATGGAATCACGTACCGGACAAGCCCGATAAGAAAATGTGGCAGGATGTATCGGTACGTGCATTACTTTTGTGATTAATTATGTGTTTCACTTTGTGCTTAAATTAAATTAAATTATTCTATAAAAACTAAAATTAAATAAAATAATTTAAAAAACTGAATTAAATATAAATATGGATTAAAAGTGAAATTTATTAAAAAAACATTAATTTAATTAAATTATTCTACAGAAACTGAAATTAAATTAAATAATAATATATAATTGATTGATAATATGATGTGATGAATGAAATTATTTTCTGATCCCTTTTGTTTGTGCTACTCTCTGATTTTAGGATAACTTATTTATTACATTTGGCAACACAAAATGAATTATTGTATTGACTTATTTTTTTTTAAAAAATTAAATTACCA
The DNA here is from genome assembly GCA_033398695.1 of Orobanche coerulescens. Classification (NCBI taxonomy): domain Eukaryota; kingdom Viridiplantae; phylum Streptophyta; class Magnoliopsida; order Lamiales; family Orobanchaceae; genus Orobanche; species Orobanche coerulescens. The sequence goes on from CM065810.1 coordinate 18,179,629, forward strand.
ACTTAAATATATATCACCAACTTACTTTTATGTATATATAATTAAAAAACTGAATTAAATATAAATAATCTGGAATAAAACTGAAATTTATAAAAAAAACCTTAATTTAAGTAATTTATTTTCTAAAACTGAAATTAAATAAAATAATTTAAAAAAGTGAATTAAATATAAATAATCTGGAATAAAATGAAAATTTATGGAAAAACATTCATATAATCAAATTATTCTATAAAAACTTAAATTATTGCAAATAATTTAAAATTGTATTATTGATAACGTTTCAATTTGAATTGTCAATGTAGGCCAACTTTGATGTCAGTCAAATTAGCAATATTGGTCAATTTCGCACGAAGACATTGCAGTCTATTGGCAGGATGTGGAGGCAATTTAAGACTGATTTGACCGGCGAGTATATATATGGTCCGTCGAAAGGGTTGTCTCCTTGCGAGAAATATGGTATATCGGAGGACGATTGGAAAGAATTCAAAAAGATTCGTGAGGACCCTACTTGGGAGGTAAATCTGAATTCAAAAGACATTTTCTGTAGCTCGATTACTTGCAGATATTTCCTTACATATTATTTCGATTCAATTTCCTATAGATCGATTCAACCTCTCGTTTCATTTACTTACATATTATTTCGATTCCTTGCAAATATTTTTTTCCAGGTATCAAGAAACAAGATATAGCGAAGATGAACAATGCTCCCCATACTATGGCTCGAGGCGGATATGATTTTGTGGAGGTACAGGAGATGGATAGAAAGATGAAGGAGCATAAAGAAGAAGCGTCAAAGTCTGGAGAAGATGTTATTATTGATCCTCCATCTCCTCCTTCACGTCATCAGAGGTGGAAACTTGGTCGCCAAAAAAGATCTGGAGGAGTGTCATCAGATGCAGCACGAGAGATTATTACTAAGATCGTAAGTTTAAAAAATTATTTAATATTTTACAATGTACTTAAAATTAAATAAACTTAGTTTTCTTATCTTTTCAAAAGTTGATTCTGGAAATTTTTGTTTTGCAATTAAATTCTATAACTTAAATTTTTGTTGTTGAAAAAAATACAAGTCGTAATATTTAATTTGAAATATTTAAAGGTTGTGAATAAAATTTTAAAAGTTCACTTTTATGTTTCACTTATGAAACAAAGTTTTTTTTATCCTTACAATAAAAATATTAACTGTTCATTTATCTACTTCACATTTGTGTTACACTTACGAAAAAACGTTCTTTTGTAGGATGAGTTGGAGGCACAGGGTACACAGGGCAGCTTCACTCCCGAGGGACGACATGATATATTGGCCGAGGCCATTGGGAGACCGGAGCACCCTGGCCGTGTTCGTGGGATTGGATTTGGTGTAGGCATTCTAGATTATTTTGGACAATCTTCACGTCGATCTGCATCATCAAGTGTGTTGGAGGAACTAACGAAGAAGATCACATATGATGTGACACAAAATTTGATGAAGACATTTGGCCAAACATTGGAGTCTTTGGGTGCCCATTCACAGCAGCCCCACACCGATCTACGTACACCTGATGATCATCATGTTACCCGTGTCAGTACGAGGGGAGTTGCGCCAATGATGTTTCTGGCCCTTCACGAGGGAAGACTCCGCCTGGGGACACTGGTCGATTTGGATTTTATGTGGACGAGCGTCCTCCTCGTGTAGTCGCTATCGGTCGAGTTCATCATGGTGATTCTACCCTACACTGTGCACCTTTACCAGCTCATTTGGTTAAGGTAGTAGTCGAGGAGGCCGTAGATGGCAGTGCCGAAGTTCCTATACCTACTAAAGAGGTAAGCTTAGTGAGGGAAGCTCTAGGTACCTTTATTGCATGGCCAAAGGATCTTGTCGTTGCCGACTTTATCAAGGTATATTTCTTTCATGTTTTAATATTAAATCTAAATAAAAGATACTCCATTTATAGTTGGTTTTTACACTGCTTGTCCTCAAGAAACTAGCTGAAAATTTAGAATATTTAGAATTTAGAAAATTAAGAATAAAATTTGTAGTAGTTTTTAATATTAAAATCTAAATAACAAGACCCGATTTTCTGATGAATGGTTGGCCACTGTTGAAGCTGCTGGAGAAGTAAGTCACACCTCATCTTTGGAATGTGGTCTTAAAAGCTTATATTTAAATGTTTTTGTTATTTCAAATGAAATATACTGCATTTAGAAAATGATTAATATGATGCTAAAGCGACTTTGTTTAGATAAACATTATTTTTTACAGATGTCTTAGCTTTTTATTATGTATGTTGGAACTGTGTCAAAAAAATAACTATCCTTATATATGTTAGAATGTTCAAAACCTGGTTTGTCTTTTAGGAAATGAAACAGTGATTACTAGGACAGTGATTACTAGAATGTTCATAACTATGTAACACCCTCAGGATATCCGAGGTATATTACAGCGCCGTGAATCCCTATATGGGACCCACCAGGCTGAACAAGCATCATACTCATCGACTCACAAAAACAACAGAAAAATACCTCGTCATAAAGACGCCCAACAAAATAATACACCCGGTTCAACCGGTCTAACATAACACCATAATCCGACACAAACAGAATAAACAACAATACAATCCCGACAAGTAAAAAATCTTAAGTACTCGAGTACTTCTATTAGTTTAAAGACCACAGAAGGTAAAAAGATAGAAGCAATAAGACATCACTCGTGCACAATCATCACGCACGGCCATCATCCGCATACTGGTCCAGCACCCGCTCGTCTGGATGAACCTGACCTGAAATTCATAAAACGAATTTTCCCAAAACGGGTCCCCAGAGGGGTTAGCAATTACGCTAGTACAAGTAACCAAATGAACAACTTACATCTTACACATAGTAATGCATGCAATTAAGAAAACATAGTTCCAAAACACTCATTTCCGGAAATGCCATAATCAAATCACATTTGTAAATGCACCACAATTAACCGTCGATCCACGTCTCTGTGGACCCCTACCGAGACCCCATCGGATCTAACCCGTAGTGGTTAAAAGCAAGCTCATCGATCCACGTCTCTGTGGACCCCTACCGAGACCCCGTCGGATCTAACCCGTAGTGAGCATACACACACACCATTTCTCACACAATACTATTATGTCAAGAATGTAAGTTCATAAGGGTACTTGCCTCGGTTAATAGACGGTGATACGAACGGAAAGGAAAAACCGAACACGACCGCGAGGAACCGGCGGAAATGAACCTAATGATTCGAATAACACAATCACAACCAACTCTAGACGAATACAAAAATGGAATACCCCCGAAAACCCGCCTAAGATTCATGTATATTCGTACCAAAAATAACAACGAGGGCGGACCACAACCAAACCCTCTCGATTCCGTAAAAACCCACAAAATATCCATGAATCCGTAGGAAAGCTAAAGATACTAACAATATTAATCGTATTCATCATGAATCCACCAACAAAACGGAACGAATCGAAAGAAAATCCCAAAACCCCCAAATTATCCGAAAATAGGGTTCTAAGAGATATTACCTTTGAAGATCCAAGTACTATGATCCGTAGAACACGCGTTAGATTGATTATCCGGGCTTCACAACCGAACGAAATGATGAAAATCGACCCTCAAGTGATAAATGAAGAGAAGTTCTCCCCTCAACCCTCTCTCTCTCTCATGTGCAGGTGAAGAAATGAGAGAAATGTCCGATCTCGCCCAAAAAGAACAAAATTATACAGTTGACCGCATGGTGTGCCGCGGCACAAGCCCAAAACTGCTCCCAGGGTTCGTCAGTGTGCCGCGGCACGGCCAGCGTGTGCCACGGCACCCGGTACAGTCGGGTTTTGGTCGAAGATGCCACACGAGTGTGCCGCGGCCCGGATGGGTGTGCCACGGCACCGACTTCGCGGTGTGCGCGGCCAGACGGTGTGCCGCGGCACACAGTACAGTCCGCTCGGCCAAAAAAACTGGAAAAAATGTGTGTGCCGCGGCGCACACTCCTTGTGTCGCGGCCCACACCCCCCTTAGGGTCCAAAAATGATGAAAAATGATCCGGGAAGAGAATGAAAGCAATATGAATCAATATCGGGGAAACAATAACACGAGATGGACCCACGGCAATCCCCGAAACGGCGATTCCGCACAACAATAACGAGAATCGGATCGATAGATGACAGGAAAAATACACTGAAAGATACACGAGGGTTACTACAATCGAAAAATACACCGGAAATGAAAATACAAGGGAAAGAAAAATGCGGATATTACATTCTACCCCTCTAAAAATAAGTTTCGTCCCGAAACTTAAAAAACAAACAACTCAGGGTACCTAGCACGCATGCTATCCTCGGTTTCCCAAGTTGCTTCCTCGACACCGTGTCTCGACCACTGCACTTTGACCAAAGGGATGGTCTTATACCTCAGTCGTTTCTCACGATGCTCCAAAATCTTCAAAGGACGCTCCTCAAAAGTAATATCTTCAGCGACATCAATCTCGCCATAATCGATGACGTGACTAGGATCCGGGACATATTTCCTCAGCTGGGAAACATGAAAAATGCTATGAACATGACTCAAGGCCGGAGGTAACACCAAACGGTATGCCAACCCACCGACTCGCTCGAGGATCTCAAAGGGTCCAATAAATCTCGGACTCAACTTTCCTTTCTTCCCGAAACGAAAAACTCCCTTCGTCGGCGACACCTTTAGCAGAACGTGGTCTCCCACCTCGAATTCCAAAGGTCGACGACGGACGTCGGCATATGACTTTTGTCGACTCTGGGCAGTCAACATTCGTTCCCGAATTAATTCTATCTTCCGTCTCGTCTCTAAAACGACATCCGGCTCGGTCCCGACCAAATCGGACGCCTCATTCCAACAAATCGGTGATCGACATCGCCGCCCATAAAGTGCCTCATACGGTGCCATCTGAATCGACGCGTGCCAACTGTTGTTGTACGTGAATTCGATCAACGGCAAATGCTCCTCCCAGTCACTGCTCCAATCGAGAGCACAAGCACGCAACAAATCCTCGAACGTCTGGATAGTGCGTTCCGACCGGCCCATCCGATCGGGATGAAAAGAGGTACTCAAACGCAAATGGGTAACCAACGCTTTATTCACCGCTTTGCCGAAGCGCGATACAAAACGGCCATCACGATCCGAAACAATAGACTTCGGAGTACCGTGAAGCCTCACAATCTGCGCGATAAACACACGGGCTAACTTATCCGGGCCCCAAGTGTCCTTGATGCCCAGAAAGTGTGCCGACTTGGTCAGACGATCAACAATCACCCATACCATATTCATGCCCGACCTCGATCTTGGCAAACTCGTAATGAAATCCATCGATATATCTTCCCATTTCCATTCCGAAACGGGAAGTGACTGCAACAACCCAGCCGGTCGCTGATGCTCGATTTTGACCTGCTGACAAGTCAGACATGTCGCTACAAACTGTGCGACCTCCTTCTTCATATCATTCCACCAGAAGTTCTTTATCAAGTCCTTGTACATCTTACTCGAACCAGGATGAACGGAGTAAGGTGTAGCATGGGCCTCCCGCAAAATACTCTGTCTCAATTCTGAGTCGTTCGGCACACAAAGCCGACTCTGGAATCTCAAAATACCATCCTCGTGAATCACAAACCCAGGAGACTTTCCTTTAAGAACGTTATCTCGGATTTGAGTAATCATCGGATCCTCTAACTGCTTCAGCTTAATTTCGTCGATTAAAGATGACGAAATCTCTAAAGCACAAAGTTGCCCGACAGCTCCAGGCAACAAAACCTCAACATCTAACTCGATCAAAGCCCGCCGAAGCTCAGACTGAGGTGTAAGGATCTCAAGCGTTCGCAACGCCACCGGTTTCCGACTCAAGGCGTCGGCCACGACGTTCGCCTTGCCCGGATGATAAAGGATTTCGAGGTCATAATCCTTAATCAGCTCTAACCACCTCCGCTGTCTCATATTTAACTCCCGCTGAGTAAATATGTATTTCAGACTTTTATGATCGGTAAAAATCTGACATGCAGAGCCGAAAAGATAGTGACGCCAAATCTTTAGCGCAAAAACGACCGCCGCTAACTCCAAATCATGAGTAGGGTAGTTCAGCTCATACGGCCTCAGCTGTCTCGACGCATAGGCAATGGTCTTGCCGTGCTGCATCAATACGCACCCAAGACCCTGACCCGAAGCATTGCTATAAATGGCAAAACCCTTGTTGCCACATGGCAACGTCAAAACCGGGGCTGAAGTCAAACTCTTCTTTAGTTCCTCAAAACTCGACTGTCTTTCGTCCTTCCAGACGAACTTCTCGGATTTCTGGAGCAACTGCGTGAGTGGCTGAGCTAGTTTCGAGAATCCCTCGACGAACCTACGATAGTAGCCAGCCAAACCCAAGAAACTACGGAGCTCTCTCACATTCTTGGGCGGTGCCCAATCCAACACCGCCTCGATCTTCTACGGATCTACACCAACCCCCTCGGCTGAAATCACGTGACCTAGAAACATCACTTCCTTCAGCCAGAATTCACATTTTGAGAACTTCGCATAGAGTTTCTCGGCCCTCAAAATGTCTAACACTACCCGCAAATGATGGGCATGCTCTTCCTCGTTCCTCGAATAAATAAAAATATCGTCAATGAAGACGACGACACACTTATCCAAATACTCGATAAAGACTTTGTTCATCAACTGCATGAACACCGCCGGCGCATTAGTTAACCCGAACGGCATAACTAAAAACTCATAATGTCCGTATCTCGTCCGAAAAGCTGTTTTCGGCACATCGGACTCCCTCACTCGGAGCTGATAGTACCCCGATTTCAAATCAATCTTCGAGAATATCGCAGCTCCCTGCAACTGGTCGAACAATTCATCAATTCTCGGTAAAAGATACTTGTTCTTGATGGTTACCTTATTTAGTTCGCGATAGTCGATACACAAACGTAGTGAACCATCCTTCTTCCGCACAAACAGGACCGGTGCGCCCCAAGGCGAGGTGCTCGGTCGAACATACCCCGACTCAAGAAGCTCACTCAACTGCTTCTTCAACTCGGACATCTCTGAAGGTGCCATGCGATAGGGCGCCTTCGAAATAGGAGCCGCGCCCGGCTCTAACTCTATAGCAAACTCGACCTCACGATCCGGTGGCGTTAATAACGAATTTCTGGTTCCCCCTCTTTTGCCCGGCGAAAGAGTGCTCTGTGCCGTCCTCGGCTAACATAGTGATGATTCTCGTGCGGTAGTTCATGATTGCACCATGCCGCTCGAGCCAATCATCCCCGAGAATTAAGTCCTCACCCTCAATACCCACAACAATAAGATTAGAGGGCCAAGCCCTCTCACAAATAAATACAGAATAGTCTCGAACCTCCTGATCACCAACGATCCGATCACCGCTAGGAAGCTTAACGATGAAGGGCTCACAAGGCGTCAAACAGTCGAGACTCAAACGGCGCATACAATCCAGAGATATGAACGAATGCGTAGCACCAGAATCGAAAAGCACACTGACAGGATGAGAAAGAATATGAACGGTACCTGTCGCCACGGTAGCTGCTGGATCATCGGCCCTCCGCATCTCATAGATACGCGGGTGGGCTGAGCCGACGCTGGAAGCTCCCCCCCTTAGAGGGCTGACCCCGACCTCTCCCCCGACTAGCACTCGGCGGAGATTGAGGAGCAAACGATCCTTGATTCACACTTGGTTCCCTAGGCGCTGGAATGGAAGCCCGGGCACCAAGGATTTTCTCCCTCTCGGCCACACTGATTACACGTCAGCAAAGGGCTCAAACAAGTACGACTGACGTGGCCTATACGGCCACAATTGAAACACTTCACATCACGAAAAGGAGCACTGGTAGTTCCACGAGGACCCCCAGCGGAATGAGCTGGACCACCGCCAGCAGGGAAGTTAGCAGATTGGGATTTCTACTGACCCCCACCCTTGTGGCCCGAAAAATTCCCGGCGGACTTCTGCTTCTTGCTCTCGCGGGCCACCTCGCTAGCTGTCACTGACATATCGTAAGAAAGGGCCCTACTCTGATAATCCTTCAAGGTAGTACATGCGAGCCCCGACATATAGTCCTGAATCGACAATTTCATCCGTCTGGAAAAATGGAAAATTTTGTAGCTCTCATCGACAACTTGGGTCTTCACATAACCCAACTCCTTATTAAAATCGGCAATAGCCTGAGATACGGGGATATCCCGTGGTTGAGCATCATAGAAAGCATGTACTCGAGCCTGTCTGACCGGCCACGAGCAATATTCAGTCTCCATCAGTCCTTGGAATTCGGTCCACGAAGCAACATGGTCTTTAGGCCCAACGGCCTCCCACCAATCCGTAGCGTCCCCTGTGAGAAAGTATTGAGCAATAGGGACTTTACGGTCCTCGAGACAGTTGGTAGCAGTGAAGACTTTAGATATCTCCTTGATCCACCCTTCCCAGCCGATCGGGTCTGAAGCTCCCAAAAACTGAGGAGGATGCATCTTGATGACATCCTGGAGCCAACGATCCGCTCGGCCCCGATTAGCATGGGCCGGATCCGGGTTCTGAACCGCCTGAGTTATTGCCGCCATTTGGTTCACCATTTGGTACATAACAGCCGCAATACCAAGGTCGGCGCGCTCCTGAGAAGAAGCATGACTGTGACGGTCGCCGGTACTGCCGGCTCCCGAAGACTACGACGTGGCCGCCCCACCGGCTGCCCCACGTCCCCGGCCGCGTCCACGACCACGACCGCGACCACGACCACGACCTCTTCCAGCATCCATACTGGAGTTAAATAAGTAGCAAAAGCCATACGATGGTAAGTACAAGAAAAGAACGATCACAAATCGAGAATCAAAGGTACGATACAAGAGTATAAGGAATAGAGGAAAGAAAACTTACGGGCACTGGTAGTACCGGAATCATAGCGGCGTGATAATGATGTGCAAAACAAAATACAACAAGACCCAATAAACCGACGAGCCTAGGTATCCATAAACCTATGTTCCGATACCATTTTCTGTAACACCCTCAGGATATCCGAGGTATATTACAGCGCCGTGAATCCCTATATGGGACCCACCAGGCTGAACAAGTATCATACTCATCGACTCACAGAACCAACAGAAAAATACCTCGTCATAAAGACGCCCAACAAAATAATCCACCCGGTTCAACCGGTCTAACATAACACCATAATCCGACATAAACATAATAAACAACAATACAATCCCGACAAGTAAAAATTCTTAAGTACTCGAGTATTTCTATTAGTTTGAAGACCACAAAAGGTAAAAAGATAGAAGCAATAAGACACCACTCGTGCACAATCATCACGCACGGCCATCATCCTCATACTGGTCCAGCACCCGCTCGTCTGGATGAACCTGACCTGAAATTCATAAAACGAATTTCCCCAAAATGGGTCCCTAGAGGGGTTAGCAATTACGCTAGTACAAGTAACCAAATGAACAACTTACATCTTACACATAGTAATGCATGCAATTAAGAAAACATAGTTCCAAAACACTCATTTCCGGAAATGCTATAATCAAATCACATTTGTAAAATGCACCACAATTAACCGTCGATCCACGTCTCTGTGGACCCCTACCGAGACCCCATCGGATCTAACCCGTAGTGGTTAAAATCAAGCTCGTCGATCCACGTCTTTGTGGACCCCTACCGAGACCCCGTCGGATCTAACCCGTAGTGAGTATACACACACACACACCATTTCTCACACAATACTATTATGTCAAGAATGTAAGTTCATAAGGGTACTTGCCTCGGTTAATAGACGGTGATGCGAACGGAAAGGAAGAACCGAACACGACCGCGAGGAACCGGTGGAAATGAACCTAACGATTCGAATAACACAATCACAACCAACTCTAGACGAATACGGAAATGGAATACACCCGAAAACCCGCCTACGATTCATGTATATTCGTACCAAAAATAACAACGAGGGCGGACCACAACCAAACCCTCTCGATTCCGTAAAAACCCACAAAATATCCATGAATCCGTAGGAAAGCTAAAGATACTAACAATATTAATCGTATTCATCATGAATCCACCAACAAAACGGAACGAATCGGAAGAAAATCCCAAAACCCCCAAATTATCCGAAAATAGGGTTCTAAGAGATATTACCTTTGAAGATCCAAGTACTATGATCCGTAGAACACGCGTTAGATTGATTATCCGGGCTTCACAACTGAACGAAAATGATGAAAATCGACCCTCAAGTGATAAATGAAGAGAAGTTCTCCCCTCAACCCTCTCTCTCTCGTGTGCAGGTGAAGAAATGAGAGAAATGGCCGATCTCGCCCAAAAAGAACAAAATTATACAGTTGACCGCATGGTGTGCCGCGGCACAAGCCCAAAAACTGCTCCCAGGGTTCGTCAGTGTGCCGCGGCACGGCCAGCGTGTGCCGAGGCACCCGGTACAGTCGGGTTTTGGTCGAAGATGCCACACGAGTGTGCCGCGGCCCGGATGGGTGTGCCACGGCACTGACTCGGCAGTGTGCCGCGGCCCCAGACGGGTGTGCCGCGGCACACAGTACAGTCCGCTCGGCCAAAAAAACTGGAAAAAATGTGTGTGCCGCGGCGCACACTCCTTGTGTCGCGGCCCACACCCCCCTTAGGGTCCAAAAATGATGAAAAATGATCCGGGAAGAGAATGAAAGCAATATGAATCAATATCGGGGAAACAATAACACGAGATGGACCCACGGCAATCCCGAAACGGCGATTCCGCACAACAATAACGATAATCGGATCGATAGATGACAGGAAAAATACACTGAAAGATATACGAGGGTTACTACAATCGAAAAATACACCGGAAATGAAAATACAAGGGAAAGAAAAATGCGGATATTACATTCTACCCCTCTAAAAATAAGTTTCGTCCCGAAACTTAAGAAACAAACAACTCAGGGTACCTAGCACGCATGCTATCCTCGGTTTCCCAAGTTGCTTCCTCGACACCGTGTCTCGACCACTGCACTTTGACCAAAGGGATGGTCTTATGCCTCAGTCGTTTCTCACGATGCTCCAAAATCTTCAAAGGACGCTCCTCAAAAGTAATATCTTCAGCGACATCAATCTCGCCATAATCGATGACGTGAATAGGATCCGGGACATATTTCCTCAACTGGGAAACATGAAAAACGCTATGAACATGACTCAAGGCCGGAGGTAACACCAAACGGTATGCCAACCCACCGACTCGCTCGAGGATCTCAAAGGGTCCAATAAATCTCAGACTCAACTTTCCTTTCTTCCCGAAACGAAAAACTCCCTTCGTCGGCGACACCTTTAGCAGAACGTGGTCTCCCACCTCGAATTCCAAAGGTCGACGACGGACGTCGGCATATGACTTTTGTCGACTCTGGGCAGTCAACATCCGTTCCCGAATTAATTCTATCTTCCGTCTCGTCTCTAAAACGACATCCGGCTCGGTCCCGACCAAATCGGACGCCTCATTCCAACAAATCGGTGATCGACATCGCCGCCCATAAAGTGCCTCTTACGGTGCCATCTGAATCGACGCGTGCCAACTGTTGTTGTACGTGAATTCGATCAACGGCAAATGCTCCTCCCAGTCACTGCTCCAATCGAGAGCACAAGCACGCAACAAATCCTCGAACGTCTGGATAGTGCGTTCTGACTGTCCATCTGACTAGGGATGAAAAGAGGTACTCAAACGCAAATGGGTACCCAACGCCTTATGCACCGCCTGCCAGAAGCGCGATACAAAACGGCCATCACGATCCGAAACAATAGACTTCGGAGTACCGTGAAGCCTCACAATCTGCGCGATAAACACACGGGCTAACTTCTCCGGGCCCCAAGTGTCCTTGATGCCCAGAAAGTGTGCCGACTTGGTCAGACGATCAACAATCACCCATACCATATTCATGCCCGACCTCGATCTTGGAAAACTCGTAATGAAATCCATCGATATATCTTCCCATTTCCATTCCGAAACGGGAAGTGATCGCAACAACTTGGTCGGCCGATGCTCGATTTTGACCTGCTGACAAGTCAGACATCTCGCTACAAACTGTGCGACCTCCTTCTTCATATCATTCCACCAGAAGTTCTTTCTCAAGTCCTTGTACATCTTACTCGAACCAGGATGAACGGAGTAAGGTGTAGCATGGGCCTCCCGCAAAATACTGTCTCAGTGCGAGTCGTTCGGCACACAAAGCCGACTCTGGAATCTCAAAATACCATCCTCGTGAATCACAAACCCAGGAGACTTTCCTTTAAGAACGTTATCTTGGATTTGAGTAATCATCGGATCCTCTAACTGCTTCAGCTTAATTTTGTCGATTAAAGATGACGAAATCTCTAAAGCACAAAGTTGTCCGACAGCTCCAGGCAACAAAACCTCAACATCTAACTCGATCAAAGCCCGCCGAAGCTCAGACTGAGGTGTAAGGATCTCAAGCGTTCGCAACGCCACCGGTTTCCGACTCAAGGCGTCGGCCACGACGTTCGCATTGCCCGGATGATAAAGGATTTCGAGGTCATAATCCTTAATCAGCTCTAACCACCTCCGCTGTCTCATATTTAACTCCCGTTGAGTAAATATGTATTTCAGACTTTTATGATCGGTAAAAATCTGACATGCAGAGCCGAAAAGATAGTGACGCCAAATCTTTAGCGCAAAAACGACCGCCGCTAACTCCAAATCATGAGTAGGGTAGTTCAGCTCATACGGCCTCAACTGTCTCGACGCATAGGCAATGGTCTTGCCGTGCTGCATCAATACGCACCCAAGACCCTGACCCGAAGCATCGCTATAAACGGCAAAACCCTTGTTGCCACATGGCAACCTCAAAACCGGGGCTGAAGTCAAACTCTTCTTTAGTTCCTCAAAACTCGACTGTCTTTCATCCTTCCAGACGAACTTCTCGGATTTTTGGAGCAACTGCGTGAGTGGCCGAGCTAGTTTCGAGAATCCCTCGACGAACCTACGATAGTAGCCAGCCAAACCCAAGAAACTACGGAGCTCTCTCACATTCTTGGGCGGTGCCTAATCCAACACCGCCTCGATCTTCTGCGGATCTACACGAACCCCCTCGACTGAAATCACGTGACCTAGAAACATCACTTCCTTCAGCCAGAATTCACATTTTGAGAACTTCGCATAGAGTTGCTCGGCCCTCAAAATGTCTAACACTACCCGCAAATGATGGGCATGCTCTTCCTCGTTCCTCGAATAAATAAGAATATCGTCAATGAAGACGACGACACACTTATCCAAATACTCGATAAAGACTTTGTTCATCAACTGCATGAACACCGCCGGCGCATTAGTTAACCCGAACGGCATAACTACAAACTCATAATGTCCGTATCTCATCCGAAAAGCTGTTTTCGGCACATCGGACTCCCTCACTCGGAGCTGATAGTACCCCGATTTCAAATCAATCTTCGAGAATACCGCAGCTCCCTGCAACTGGTCGAACAAGTCATCAATTCTCGGCAAAGGATATTTGTTCTTGATGGTTACCTTGTTTAGTTCGCGATAGTCGATACACAAACGTAGTGAACCATCCTTCTTCCGCACCAACAGGACCGGTGCGCCCCAAGGCGAGGCGCTCGGTCGAACATACCCCGACTCAAGAAGCTCACTCAACTGCTTCTTCAACTCGGACATCTCTGAAGGTGCCATGCGATAGGGCGCCTTCGAAATAGGAGCCGCGCCCGGCTCTAACTCTATAGCAAACTCGACCTCACGATCCGGTGGCAATCCCGGTAACTCGTCAGGAAATACATCAGGAAACTCACTAACGATTGGAATCGATGAAAGCTCGACTCCACCACTCTCCGCCTTCAAGGCGTAGCACTAATAGCCAGTACACCCCTTTCGCAGGAGTCTCATCGCCTTCAAGGCGTTAATAACGAATTTCTGGTTCCCCCTCTTTTGCCCGGCGAAAGAGTGCTCTGTGCCGTACTCGGCTAACATAGTGATGATTCTCGTGCGGTAGTTCATGACTGCACCATGCCGCTCGAGCCAATCATCCCCGAGAATTAAGTCCTCACCCTCAATACCCACAACAATAAGATTAGAGGGCCAAGCCCTCTCACAAATAAATACAGAACAGTCTCGAACCTCCTGATCACCAACGATCTGATCACCGCTAGGAAGCTTAACGATGAAGGGCTCACAAGGCGTCAAACAGTCGAGACTCAAACGGCGCATACAATCCAGAGATATGAACGAATGCGTAGCACCAGAATCGAAAAGCACACTAACAGGATGAGAAAGAATATGAACGGTACCTGTCGCCACGGTAGCCGCTGGATCATCGGCCCTCCGCATCTCATAGATACGCGGGTGGGCTGAGCCGACGCTGGAAGCTCCCCCTTAGAGGGCTGACCCCGACCTCTCCACCGACTAGCACTCGGCGGAGATTGAGGAGCAAATGATCCTTGATTCACACTTGGTTCCCTAGGCGCTGTAATGGAAGCCCGGACACCAAGGATTTTCTCCTTCTCAGCACAGAAAGCAGCCTTGTGACCCGGCTGGCCACACTGATTACACGTCAGCAAAGGGCTCAAACAAGTACGACTGACGTGGTCTATACGGCCACAATTGAAACACTTAACATCACGGAAAGGAGCACTGGTAGTTCCACGAGGACCCCCAGCGGAACGAGCTGGACCACCGCCGGCGGGGAAGTTAGCAGATTGGGATTTCTGCTGACCCCCACCCTTGTGGCCCGAAAAATTCCCGGCGGACTTCTGCTTCTTGCTCTCGCGGGCCGCCTCGCTAGCTATCACTGACATATCGTAAGCAAAGGCCCTACTCTGATAATCCTTCAAGGTAGTACAGACGAGCCCCGACATATAGTCCCGAATCGACAATCTCATCCGTCTGGAAAAATGGAAAATTTTGTCGCTCTCCTCGACAACTTGGGTCTTCACATAACCCAACTCCTTATTAAAATCGGAAATAGCCTGAGATACGGAGATATCCCGTGGTTGAGCATCATAGAAAGCATGTACTCGAGCCTGTCTGACCGGCCACGGGCAATATTCAGTCTCCATCAGTCCTTGGAATTCGGTCCATGAAGCAACATGGTCTTTGGGTCCAACGGCCTCCCACCAATCCGTAGCGTCCCCTGTGAGAAAGTATTGAACAATAGGGACTTTACGGTCCTCGGGACAGTTGGTAGCAGTGAAGACTTTAGATATCTCATTTATCCACCCTTCCCAGCCGATCGGGTCTGAAGCTCCCGAAAACTGAGGAGGATGCATCTTGATGACATCCTGGAGCCAACGATCCGCTCCGCCCCGATTAGCATGGGCCGGATCCGGGTTCTGAACCGCCTGAGCTATTGCCGCCATTTGGTTCACCATTTGTTTCATAACAGCCGCATGACTGTGACGGTCGCCGGTACTGCCGGCTCCCGAAGACTACGACGTGGCCGCCCCACCGGCTGCCCCACGTCCCCGGCCGCGTCCACGACCACGACCGCGACCACGACCACGACCTCTTCCAGCATCCATACTGGAGTTAAATAAGTAGCAAAAGCCATACGATGGTAAGTACAAGAAAAGAACGATCACAAATCGAGAATCAAAGGTACGATACAAGAGTATAAGGAATAGAGGAAAGAAAACTTACGGGCACTGGTAGTACCGGAATCATAGCGGCGTGATAATGATGTGCAAAACAAAATACAACAAGACCCAATAAACCGACGAGCCTAGGTATCCATAAACCTATGTTCCGATACCATTTTCTGTAACACCCTCAGGATATCCGAGGTATATTACAGCGCCGTGAATCCCTATATGGGACCCACCAGGCTGAACAAGTATCATACTCATCGACTCACAGAACCAACAGAAAAATACCTCGTCATAAAGACGCCCAACAAAATAATCCACCCGGTTCAACCGGTCTAACATAACACCATAATCCGACATAAACATAATAAACAACAATACAATCCCGACAAGTAAAAATTCTTAAGTACTCGAGTATTTCTATTAGTTTGAAGATCACAAAAGGTAAAAAGATAGAAGCAATAAGACACCACTCGTGCACAATCATCACGCACGGCCATCATCCTCATACTGGTCCAGCACCCGCTCGTCTGGATGAACCTGACCTGAAATTCATAAAACGAATTTCCCCAAAACGGGTCTCCAGAGGGGTTAGCAATTACGCTAGTACAAGTAACCAAATGAACAACTTACATCTTACACATAGTAATGCATGCAATTAAGAAAACATAGTTCCAAAACACTCATTTCCGGAAATGCCATAATCAAATCACATTTGTAAAATACACCACAATTAACCGTAGATCCACGTCTCTGTGGAACCCTACCGAGACCCGTCGGATCTAACCCGTAGTGGTTAAAAGAAAGCTCGTCGATCCACGTCTCTGTGGACCCCTACCGAGACCCCGTCGGATCTAACCCGTAGTGAGCATACACACACACACACCATTTCTCACACAATACTATTATGTCAAGAATGTAAGTTCATAAGGGTACTTGCCTCGGTTAATAGACGGTGATACGAACGGAAAGGAAGAACCGAACACGACTGCGAGGAACCGGTGGAAATGAACCTAACGATTCGAATAACACAATCACAACCAACTCTAGACGAATAGGGAAATGGAATACACCCGAAAACCCGCCTACGATTCATGTATATTCGTACCAAAAATAACAGCGAGGGCGGACCACAACCAAACCCTCTCGATTCCGTAAAAACCCACAAAATATCCATGAATCCGTAGGAAAGCTAAAGATACTAACAATATTAATCGTATTCATCATGAATCCACCAACAAAACGGAACGAATCGGAAGAAAATCCCAAAACCCCCAAATTATCCGAAAATAGGGTTCTAAGAGATATTACCTTTGAAGATCCAAGTACTATGATCCGTAGAACACGCGTTAGATTGATTATCCGGGCTTCACAACTGAACGAAAATGATGAAAATCGACCCTCAAGTGATAAATGAAGAGAAGTTCTCCCCTCAACCCTCTCTCTCGTGTGCAGGTGAAGAAATGAGAGAAATGGCCGATCTCGCCCAAAAAGAACAAAATTATACAGTTGACCGCATGGTGTGCCGCGGCACAAGCCCAAAAACTGCTCCCAGGGTTCGGCAGTGTGCCGCGGCACCCGGTACAGTCGGGTTTTGGTCGAAGATGCCACACGAGTGTGCCGCGGCCCGGATGGGTGTGCCGCGGCACTGACTCGGTAGTGTGCCGCGGCCCCAGACGGGTGTGCCGCGGCACACAGTACAGTCCGCTCGGCCAAAAAAACTGGAAAAAATGTGTGTGCCGCGGCGCACACTCCTTGTGCCGCGGCCCACACCCCCCTTAGGGTCCAAAAATGATGAAAAATGATCCGGGAAGAGAATGAAAGCAATATGAATCAATATCGGGGAAACAATAACACGAGATGGACCCACGGCAATCCCGAAACGGCGATTCCGCACAACAATAACGAGAATCGGATCGATAGATGACAGGAAAAATACACTGAAAGATACACGAGGGTTACTACAATCGAAAAATACACCGGAAATGAAAATACAAGGGAAAGAAAAATGCGGATATTACAAACTATCCTTATAACTATTCTGTATTTTTATCTTTAGTTATCATTCTTGTGTCAACTAACAGTGATTACTAGGGCACAACACCTTTTCATATTCATTTTGCTTGCATTATTTGTAGTTTGTCTCTCATTTAGTTTCCTGAGATTTTTAAACCATTCATTTTCGAAAAAAATGTGAACATGAACGAGCCAGATGCACAAGAATTTATATTTGCTTATACAGTATATATATATATATATATATCATTAAGACTGCCTAAGCTTACAATTGGTTTTACAGTTGATTTTTACAGTTTTCATGTTTCTTCTATATGATTTAGGATATTGAGCGACCCGAGCCACCTAAGAAACATGCTCGTCAAGATGACCGGTCGAGTGATAGTGACACGTTGAGAGAGTTATTTAGTGTTGCAGCGACTCTCTTTAGTGAGCCGTTACAGGTGCCATGGGATACAGCTTCCTTTGGTTGTGGTGGTGATGATGTTCCCTTGTACATAAGTTACAATGATCTTTTGGAAATCATTCAAGACAAGCAGTGGCTTAGCTTGTCAATTCTACAGTTTTGGACTTTGTAAGTAATTCTTTACATGCATATTTATGTATTTTTATCAAAAATTCATAGTTTGGAACGTAAATAAGGTAGTAATATTTTGTTTAACAAATTAGGTACTTATCTAAATTGAACGTGGGCACGATGAACGAGGATTTGTATGAATATTTTGATCCTCAATCCATACAAAATATGGGAAATAAGGGAGAGGAGGCCTCCAGATACATCGCTTCGCGTATGTCGGATGCCAGAAAACAGATATACCTTGGAGCTTACCATCATGAGTAAGATCTAACATATTCGTCTCACTACTCCTTTTTTCTCTCAAAGTCTTAATATTTCTTTCTTGTCTTTGTAGTTTATTATATATTAATAATTATGTAAGTAGATGTATTTAGATTGATTATGGAAAAATTAAATATTCCGTTTGTTAATGCCGTGAGTATTGGCAACTTTTGGTCGTTATTCCGGCAAAAGCCGAAGTTGTGTGGTTTTGCTCACTACACCGTAAGCTCAACAATCGCATTAAGCCCGTAGTCCAGAAGTAAGTTTTAACTTGTAGCATTTACTTGAAAAATATATATTATATATGTGTGTGTTATTTAAATAAAAATTAGTGGAAAAAACAAATAATCCTTGGTCCGAGTAAAAGTGTAGAATTTGGACATATATAAGTACTATTGTAGAGTATAGAATGATAATTGAAATTATTCACTGAAATGAATTTTTTTTATTAAATTAAACTATGATGGATTTTAGCATGAATGAAGTATGTATTGCGATTCTGTGAAAATTACACAATCTATTGGTATCTATTTTCTACTTATCTAATTATTATATACTACTAACAGAAACTTGGTCATTTAATTTGATAATTAATTTGGCAGTATTAATGTGGGCTGATGTGCTGACAACATACTCAATGTTTTCATTTCATAATACATTATTACTTCTTTTAAACAGTGTCGTGACCACGTCTAAGGTAATGGGGGGTATGGATACAAGTAGATCCAAGCAGACGATTACTTGGATATATCCCAAAGTAAGTAATACATTCAATCATATATATATATATATATTAGCTATATATGTATATATTATTATATATTATATATTATATAATTGAGCAACATATTCTTTTTAGTGTAATAAACAAAATGGAGGTTGGGAGTGTGGGTATTACGTCATGCACTAGATGTCGACTATTGTCCGAGCTCGTATTATCGATGGATGGATGGAGGTGATAAACTTTTATTTCAGTTTATTAAATTATTTAAATTAATTTCGGTTTTTAAATTATTTCAGTTTAAAAGTGATTCGTTTAAGTTGATGAGTTTGTTGATTTATATATATGTTTATATGTACAGATGTTTGATGATGCTGCGGCACTTACTATAGATAGTATTCGTACAATTCGAATCGAATGGGCAAAACAATTTTTGGAGGTTAGGGACTGTTTATGTGCGTAGACCTTTGACATTTAATTTTGTAAGAATACCATTGTTTTGTTTAGTTAGTTCTTGAATTGTATTCGTTGTTGTGTTCTTCTTCTTCCTTTTCTCCTTTTACTTGTGCTTGATTTTGCTTGTTGTTTGTTGCTGTTGTACATGAATTGTGTTGTATTTTTTTTTGTATTGGATAGAATATTGTATTTGATGGTTGGATAAAAGTTGTTTAGTTGTATTGGTCAATGTATGAAATAAAGTTGTGTTGTTGAGGTTTTATTTGAGGTTTTGTGGTTGGATGTTGTTTTTGGTGTTTAGGATGCTGTTTTATGTGTGTGTAGCATGTTGGAAATAAAAAAACAAACCTGGTATTTAAAAAAAATAAAATTAACAGCGGTTCTTAAGAGAAACCGCTGTTAATTTTGCAGTGTAAATTTAATATCGGTTTCTACGGGAATCGCTGTTAAACTGGACATTTAACAGCGGTTCCCGTAGAAACCGCTGTTAAATTAACAATGTTTCTTCACGGAACCGATGTTAATGATTGATTAACGGCGTTTTTTTACAACATTAAATTAACAATGTTTTTAATCGAACATTGTTAAATGTACGATTTAACAATGATTCTTGTTTAAAAACTTATGTTAAGTTTACATCGCAAAATTAACGGTTTTACCATTAAGCGTTAAATTAACACCACCTTTAACAGCGGTTCAAAAACCGCTGTTAATGTGGCTCCAGAACCGCTGTTAAAGGCCCAGTTTTGTAGTAGTGTTTGGTGTCACGAAGATTAAACCCCAGCATTATGAGAATAAACAAGAAGAGACCGATTCAATGGTATCCTTATAGGCTTAAACCAATAACCTTTTGACCTCTCCAATTTAGCCCCACACATCACATGTCAGCTTTGCATTCTCTCTGAGCGCTAATTTGGCCATGCGCTAAAATCCTTTTCATGACCCTCTAGAAGACAAACCACTAGTCTTAATTTGAGGTGGCACCACCTCTAGGTCATATAGGCAAAGTTTTACAACATCTTCGTTGCATAGATGTCTCCAAAATTTTTTAAAAGCCTCAACTCATCCTCGTTCTCGGCAACAACGTACTATCCTACCTCACATGGATCTATCATTATTTGATAGTACCTTCTATCATTAGTGACTTCGTTATTACCCTTCAAACTTGAGAATTAGGAGCACTAATGTCAAGTTGGGTTTCCATCACTAATGATTCTATTGTGGTTTTAGACCCATGACTCTCGCGGTAGATGTAACCAAATCTCTCGTCAGAGGTTTGGTAAACGGATCTGCCAAGTTCCTACTCGTCTTGACATAGACAACTTTGATGGTACCATTATCAATAAGATGTCTCACAAAATTGTGTCGTAGACCAATATGTCTAGACTTCCCATTATACACGGTATTGTATATTGCTGGCAGTGTGGCCTCACTGTCACAATACATGGGAATACACGGCATAGGAGTATCCCACAGATGGATATCCAATAGTAGATCTCTAATCCACTCTGCCTCTTTGCCTGCTGCGGCTAAGGCAATAAGCTCAGCCTCCATCGTTGAGTGAGCTATACATGTTTGTTTCTTGCTCGCCCAAGAAATAGCTCCTCCAACAAGAGTATAAATCCATCCACTTGTGGATTTAGAATCACTCTTGTGATCTATCCAGCTGGCTATTGTGCGGTGATTAATATGCCTCAAAGGCGACCGGCATAAGGGCCGAGCGACCAAAGTCAGCATCAAATGAACCAGGGCAGAGTTAGCAAATGAAGATGACAGATCAAGTTCAAGTGCCTAGCGATCGTCTTACAAGGCGATCGTCTCTAGTGCCTGACCAAGGACGACTGTCTTATGCCACATATAAAGCCGACATCCGTCAAGTCTACGAAGACTGAATCTCGGGAAGAAGTCCCACGTGCAGACCCGCAAATAGTGCAGCAGGAAAAGGCTTTTTGACTCCAGCCCATCACCAGCTGTTAGTGACAAGGACAGCCTCTCACCTACCGAGAGACCCGCAAAAGGCGCCCTAGGTGGGTGTTGGTCCCAAATAATGATGAAGACTATCCTCACTGTACCAACACGAGTATTTTCTAGCGCGCTTTGTCCTCACTCACGCGCACCTGAGAAACTTCCCAGGGGGTCACCCATACCATAACTACTCCCGGACAAGCACGCTTAACTTTGGAGTTTCTATGAGATGGCTACCAGAAAAGAAGATGCATCTTGTTGGTATGAGTAGTCCAAATCAATTCATTTAACCACTTTCTAGTGCAGATCTCACAGGTCGAATCGCAAGCCGTGCCTCGCGCATTTTTAAGTCCATGCAGGCAGAATGCTGGACCAAATCCCAACAATCCCCCTCCCAGTACCTGCCAGCATCTCAACCCCATAGTATGGAAACCTCCGCGAACTAGATTTGATCACACAGCCCTCTAGCGGCTGGATTCATTCACACAGTCCTCCAACACTTGACATCAGCATATATTCCAGCTCCGTTTACTTCTGCTGCGCCATTATCTCAGTTCCAGCATACTAGATTTGATCACATAGCCTTCTAGCACCTGACAACCTCCACAGCGCCAACATCTTAGTTCTGGTCAACCGGAAACATTTGCTGCATTAATGTGGCACAATTATGACTCCCGCGTGCCCTCTATAAAATTAAAATCATTTCCTTCATTCTTCGAATTCCGAGCAGAGGACAGTTTTGCAGCAGCCCGACGACACTTCATACCGCACCGTTTCCAGCCGTTTTTCTGGCGATTTACTCCGACCAGTTCTTTCGGTGCTACTTCCCATTTATTTTCATCTGCTTGTCTTTTCTTCTTGAGGTATTTTTTCAGATCTGTTCCTCATTTATTTTTTCCGCCATTGTTGAGTTTTTCAAAGCTTCAAATCTCCTGTTAGACTTTGCGTCCTCAAGATGTCTAAGCGTGGGTATCTGGAGAAGAATTCCACTTACGGTTTCTACACTAGGAACTCTAGGATTAATGTTAAATCTGATAGGTCGTGGAGGCTTCTATCCCTCGCGGCCATTGGCGAAATGTTGTACATGAACAAAACCCCTAGAACGGATGTTAGATATCCCTGTGGGTCCTTTGCGCCTAGGACCGTAGATGGTAGTGATGCCAATGTTTTGACTCTTGATAGTTTTGATGAAGTCCTAGACTGCATATTTTTGTATTATGTCAAGGACAAGTCTCAAGCTCGGCTTCGTTTTGGGGGAGGTTTTTCCTCGGCCGAGGTAGTTGAGACGAGGGAGAAGTACACCTCGTGATTCTCACATGGTGAGTCTAATCCCTTGTCTTCTTCTACATGTATGGCTGGGGAGAGTACTTCTGACAGGCCCGTTGGGGAGTTCGACTCCGAGGTTGTCGGCTCAAGACGTAGCCGAGGCAAAGACCAGATAAGCCCAGGAGGCTCCTCTCGACCTAAGCATCCCAAAGAGGGGGACGAGATGCTTGTGGAACTTTATACAACGTATGAGGTGGATAGGAATGAGTATAGGCTCTACTATAGTTTGTCCACTCCTTTCGCCGATAAGCATGAAGCTAAAACCATCTATTATAGAGATGCCTTTGTCCCGTTTTATTTCAAGCAATTCCACCTCGGCCTGAGGCTGCCCTTGGATCCTTTCATTAATCAATTTTTGGAGGATTGGGAAATTGTCCCAGCCCACCTTAGTGTCAACGCGGTCAGGTATTGTAACACCCCTGAGATATTCAAAGTATATTACAGTACCGTGGACCCCTACATGGGACCCACTAGGCTAAAGCAAGAAAACACCACTCGACTAACTGTCTCGGTTAGTGATGAAACATACATTAACAATACAAACATATAACAACACGCCCGATGCAACCGGCGTAATAAACATCAACCGACAAATATAGTAACTTCAACGAATACCAATCACAATCCGAAGGGAAAAGCCTAAGGACTCGTGAGTACAATCTATAACTTTAAAAGTAAACAACAATCATAACGAAAGGAACAACGGAAATAAAAGAACTCCAATGCACATGTCAACGACCCTGGCCAACATCCTCATACTTCCTAGCGCCCGCTCGTCTGGCTGAACATAACCTGAAATCCATAACAAGAATTTCCCCAAAATGGATGCCCAAAGGGGTTATCAATTACGCTAGTACAAGTAATCAAGGCAAACCAATCGCTTACACATTTCATAGTACATGCACCAAAATATTTCAAAACCAAAACCAGACATGTCTTTTCCGGAAACAAACAGTCAATCAATTTGCCTTGGGAACAGGGCTATACCATTGATCCCGCTCGAGGCCTCTAAGGACCCTCCCGAGCTGGCCATATCATAAAACAAATCACGCATGCGCATCGCCTTGGGAACAGGGCTATACCATTGATCCCGCTCGAGGCCTCTAAGGACCCTCCCGAGCTGGCTAGCGAAACAAACTCGTGAATCCAGGGATATACCATTGGATTCCCTCGAGGCCCCGTCGGACCCTCCCGAGGTGAGCAAAGCACACACAATATACATCACCATTTCATGTTAAGCATAAAGGTTTCCAAAAATACTTGCCTTGAGTAATTGACGACGCAACGAACGGAAAGGAAAATCACCGACGAATGCTAGGAACCTACAACCACGAACCTAACGATTTGAAGAACACAATCACAACCAATTCTAAACGAATATGAAACAGAATACACCCAAAAACCCTCTTACGATTCATGTATATTCGTACAAGAACAACAACGAGGGCGGACCACAACCAAACCCTCTCGATTACAAAAATACCACAAAATATACCATGAATCCGGAGGAAAACCAAGAATACCAACAAGGTTAATTATATTCCTCATGAATTAATCAACAACACGGAATGAATCAAACAATAAAATCGAAAACCCCCAATTTACTCAAAAGTAGGGTTCTTAGAAGATTTACCTTGATTCGGACGGAGGAAGACGATTATGATGATGATAAACTACACTAGGAACACAATACTTGATTCCCCAAGAATTTCCACGGGCAAAAATTGAAGAATCGCTCAAAACCTCACTTGGAACACAACTCTCGGTCGGAGGAGAAGAAATGGAAAAAATGCCGAAGTGAAGGTCAACCCCGGTTTATAAAACCTGGGCCTTCGTTACGTATGTTAACATGACGATGGTAATGTACGTTACACTCATTACGTACGTAACACTTGAGTGTTAGCGTACGTAATGCCTTGGCAGGACAACCTGTCCATAAATGCTGGGTTCGATAGCGTACGCTACGTCGGATAGCTAGCGTACGCTACAATGGGATTTACGTACGTAACAGGAGTTGTTAACTTACGTAATGGTTTGGACAAAAAAATCTGTCCAATCTGCTGAAGGCCATAACATACGTTAGTGGTGAGCTATAACGTACGTTATGAAGGTGTCAATAGCACACGCAAGAAAGCATGCATAACGCACGTTATGCATGCAGCAGTTCAACACTGTTGAATGAAGTTAGCTGCACCGGGCGGTCCGAAAATGAGGCGCAACACAAGGACAGAATCCAACGCGTAGATATGAAATATTCACGATGACGAAGCTGAATGTTTCAGGAGAATACAATTCCGACTACCGAGGAATCCGAGAAACGACAAGGAAAATAAAATTCCCTAAACTTATAGGAAATTACGAAATAGCCCAGACGTTCGAAAATCACGATACGACGTCGGATCTGTAATACCCGAGATTTCTGATATGTATTTGGAATTTGTGATTTTGTAATCGTTGTACTTGATCTGAGTATTATTCTCCGTATTTCATAATCCGATGTTGTCGAGCGTATGATTTCATGTATGTGATTTGCAAATTTTAATTCTGCGCATGTAGCGCACGCTATCGGCTATGTGTAGCGTACGCTAACATAGACTCAATAGCGCACGCTACAAAGGATTATTAATGCACGCTATGCATGGTCAATTTGATTGAGACGTGCGGTAGGTGAGATCTGGCCGGGGGACCCCTGTCGGATCGTGTCGGGATGAACCTGGACGGCTTTTGGGAAAAGCCAAGTCAACGCCTTAGCGCACGCTACAGGTATATGCGTAGCGCACGCTAAGTGCTGAATACAGTTAAGTCAGTGAGCCGTTAGCGCACGCTACGAGCAGGGACTAGCGCGCGCTAATAGCCATTTCTTATAAATAGGACAGCATCCTATTCGTGATTTCAGTTCTTTCTTCTCCCATTACCCGAATTCTTACACTTAGAACATAACTTCCTTCATCCTAAACACTTCATATCAACATCCTAGCTCGTGATTGAAGATCGTATATCGTTGGAGTTTGGTGTTCAAACCTTCGGTATTGGATTGCTTCGATTTCCTCCGTGTTCTTCACTACCTTGAGGTAGGTGATTCTTCACCGATATTAGTAAGGTTCTTAAGGACATTGATCATGTTTTGATAGCCAGTATTTCGTTTATAATCGGTCATCACATGTTAGAAGGATACTTTTGACGTATCGACACTATATATCGTTTGAACCTTTGAACCATCTTAGTATTTGGACTCCTAAGCATTTTCAAATCGATTTATGATCAGTAAACGGATATTACCCAGTTGTTACGTTTTATACTTTGGAATCATGCATTTTGGAACGTAGGACGAATGGAACTTAGAATATTTCTTGAAGATCTAAGATGAATTATGATGTTGAGATGATTATCCGTATATTTGTATCTCATAATCATAGAACTTCCACAAACCTTATTGGCATGATATGCTCGAGGATGACTTGTATTATCACCATAGAATTCATGAGTTCATCACCATTCAACCCAGTTTTCTGTTAGCAGTATTCTGCCATGCAAGATTAGCGCACGCTAACATATGTAAGTTAATGTGCGCTATCGGAGTTCAGTTAACGCACGATACGTACGTAACGTACGTTATGAGATCAGCCGAGTCAAACTATTAGTCCGTGGCTAGTGTACGCTAGGATTATACGATAGCGTACGCTAACAGGCAGGCTTAGTGCACGTTACGTAGAGTACGTAGCGCACGCTAAGCAGTCCAGGCAGAATTGTTTAAATTGAGCTTTTGGGACGTAGACCGAATTGTTAGGCCATCGTTCGACTTGAGATGATTTGTATATCATTCCTTTTGTTAAGGTTCGAGCTTGTTACGTTGATCGAAGGAGGCGGCCTTCGAGTGTGTTGAGATTATTGAAGTATTCCATTCTTGCCATTTTCGAGGCAAGTATCATATGTCGAGTTCGATTTATATTGAAACTTTGATCATGCTTGTGGTATTGTTCATGTTGTTGAATATGAGATGTATTTCTGAGATTTCTCGTGGTATTCGTTGTTATTTGTTCGTATTGATGAACATATTGAAATGCATATATGTATGCATATTTGATTGATTTATGGTATAAATGATCCGAGGGGATCATGAGGATCTATGCTGAGGGCGCTGGATCAAATGTCCACCATGCGTTGGTCCGACGGGATCATCATGGGGATCTATGCTGAGGGCGCTGGATCGCTGGACGGGTTTTCCACCATGCGTTGGTCCGACGGGATCATCATGGGGATCTATACCAAGGGCGCTGGATCACTGGATTACCCTGTACTGTGTTGATGGAATCGTGAGGATTCGCATCGTTGGATTCCGGTGGCGGAAGTCCGTTTTGCATGTTTTATGATGCATTGATGATTTATGTATTACGATACTTGTACTAGCATTGTTTTGCTAACCCCTTCGGGGGTGGACATTGTTTTGATGTTCACGTAGCCGAGGAGCAGGGAAGCAACCACAGTACCGACAGGATGATGAGATGGCTCAGTGATGTGGTTGATGTTTATTGTTATTGTGACTTGTCTTCTTGGTCTATTTAGTACTCGAGTACGTCTCTTTTAATAATGCCCTTTCGATATGGTTGTATTAGTTAACTCATTTGATCGGTTGAATCAAATCTGTATTTGAACTTCAGTTGTACGATTGGTTTATATTTACACTCCTTTTAAAATTAGCCTTGTAAATCTTACCTAAAGGGTTTACGGCGCTGTAATTATTCCGAATATCTCGGGGTGTTACAGAATATGGTATCGGAGCTAAGATTCATGGATATCTTTGTTAGGAATATGCCCTCGAATGCCACTCAGGGGATGAGAGAGTAAGGGCATTATACTTGTAATTATGGAATAATTAATAAAAAGGCAATACGATTCATTCACTGTTTATTGTATTTCAATTGCATTCTTGACTTGGTAAACATTGAAGTGAAGTCCATGTAAATAAATCGAACATTCCATTCTCGTTATGGGATAAGAGAAAATGTACTGGAAGTGTTTAAAGTTTATTTACGTAAATTGTTCGCAAGTCAATAAACTTAAAATGGGCATTAAGTTTTAATATGACTTGTATAACTGATGCTAGGACGTGTGCACGTCTTGATAGCATAGTTATAAGTATATTGGTGGGGCCAGTATACTCGAACACGACTCATACTCGATTCAATCACACGGTATTCACTCTCGGAGAGTCGATGACGAATCGAAAGGTTGTCATAGTATACGTGGACCTTTGACTTGAGGGTTCGTAGAAGATGTGCCTGTGACGTTTAGTTTGTCATTAGAGTAGTTAGACTCATTTGCTTAATTGCCGAGTCGACCTCGAAGTGCGGACTATACGGGCGGGTAGCGATCTTTACAGTACGCCAAGAAAGGATTCTATCTCTGTTAGTGAGCAAGCGAATGTCCTATACGGTTAATGGCAAATAAGATCATAAGTCTTTGGCCAAAGCATTACGATATAGTCGTATTAGATACACTATTAATCAGTCGGTCTTGATTTGCATTAACACATGTATAGAGTTTAGTCAACAGTAGGGTTTGACTTTACCGTGACCCGAAGACTTGACCGGGACATCTGATGAAGGGTCTATACGTATATAGTATTCACGACATAATGGTTCTGGAATGATCCCTTCATTCGTTCTCGATCGGGGTTTACAGTGCGGCCCTCTAGGCTGGCTAAGTGTTGCCCGCTCTCATTGGTTCCTCCCAATGCCGGCTGAGACGGACCTACGGAGTCGCGCATCAGGAGTGTTGACGGATAAATGTGAATTTATTATCTCTCTATTAATATTAGATATTGGATATTTAATTATGATTTATTGGATAAATCAAATATCGGTCTTATGAATTTAAATTAAGTTAGGTAATTAATTTAATTCATAAATTATATTTCTTAGAGAAATATATATTTGTATTTGATATAATTAATTAATTAGATTAATTAATTAATATAAATACATTGATGATTAAAAGGAGTGTATTTAGCTGAGTCGTTTGACGAACGTCCGATTACACGAGCGAGTGGCTCGGCTCGTTTTCTAGAAACTTCCTTGTGGCCACCCACTCCTCTCACATGGCATGATCACCATGCATGTGTTTTGTGTTGTCTTGTCATGAATAATTGTTAAGTTGAGATTCTTTCTCAATTTATAATTACATAAATGAGTTGTTTTATATCTTTATAAAAACCAACTCATATGGTGTATGATGAGTCTTGAAAAAAACACACACATACACATACTCATTCATTGGAGCTGCTGGACGTGAGCTTTGAGTGAGGGAGGAGAAAATTTTTTTCTTTTCTATAATTTTCATCTTAGAGGTGTTATAAAAGTTAAGAAAAAATTGAGAGAAAAAATTCCTACGAGTTACCTAGCCGTGTTCTTGGAGAACGGAGTCTCGTTGAAATTTTTCCGGGCAACTTCCGACGCGTGTGAAGTAGAGGCTTCGAACTTTCGGTGCTTGGAACGAAGGGATTTCGTGTTCGGGACGGGATCGTGATCATCGGCTACACTTTACGAAGATTTATTTCAAAGGCTTCAAGGGTATGAATCTTTATCTTCGTATTTATTTTTCGTATATACGTTACTTGATCGATCCTGTTTGGGATTCGTTTTTATTTCCGCTGCGTATTTCGTTTTATTTTCTAATCCCAACGGTGGTATCGGAGCGAGGTCAATGATATCGTATATACGATTATTTGTGCATTTTGAATGCTTTTGGATGATGATTATGATTTAGAATCATATTTGGAATAATTTTAGATTTTAAATTGTTCGTTGTAGCATCACGTTTTTGGAAACGGGCCGAAAACGAAGAAACGGGGCTGCTGGCAGTGGTGCCGGCAGCACTGCCTGGGCTGCCTGCCCAGGCTGCCGAGCGTGCTCGGCCATGACTCGGCCAGGAGCTGAGAGTGCTCGGCCAGGGGGCCGAGCATGATCGGCCAGTCTGCCGAGCAGTGGCTCGGCCAGGCAGCCCTCGGGTTTTTGGCCCGATTTTGAATCGGCCGCGGGCTGGTCCTAAATCGGATTGTCCGGGACTCCGTTTTAAGTTTATATTTCATTTTTAATTATTTCCCAAAATTTAAATTGGATTTTATTTTGACTAAATTAATATTTGGAATATTTTGAGTTAAGGGAAATAAATTAAACGAGAATATTATTTTTGGCGGATTACTTGAGCGAATTAAAATGATGATTATTAGTATTAATTTGATTAATATCATTAAAATTGAATAGATTAATTTTATATTGATTGGATTAATATATTAATTGATTATTTAATTTTAATGCCACTTTATATTAATTGGATTAATATAGTAGAAATTGAATAGATTAATTTATATTAAAATTAATTGTTTAATTTCGTTGCCATTACATGTTGTATGGAATCCTTATGTGATGGTGATATAGCTCGTGGACTTAGTTTTTGATTTGTTCGATTCGATTGGGTTGTAAAGGCCGTTTTGAGCCTATTTATTTTTACTAGAAAATTTGTATAGGATGCATTTTTTCAATGATGTAAGTATTATTTTGGGTATGACGAAGACCGATGACAACCGACCGAGAAGACGAAGAATCGAAGACTGTATTTTTTATTTATTGGGTCATTCGCTTGGCCCAGTACTTAGGAATTAGGTCCATGAGCTATATGTTGGTAGTAACTAGGTTACTATTTTCTGTTTTTCATTTTGAATGATTGACAAACATACAAACGCGCGTATAATTGAATTAATGTGCAAAGTGTAACATTAATCGCGAAATTCTCCCGACTACAAACAGACTAAGTTTGAAAAAGGTTACGAGTTTTCCTACCCTCCATCAAACTCGTAGAAAATTGATACCCGAGCTGGTGTGCTATGCTTCCGAGTTATCGGGGTAGTACATTTGGTAGAGGTTGAAAAATTCTTGAGTGCATTAGATGCCTTCGGTTGGTGATAAATTTCGCCCCTAGAAACCTGATAGGTTGCCGGGTGAGATTCAATAGTCAAACTGATAGACGTTGATGGTCAACAACTGTTGCGATATTTCCTACACGCAAGTGCACGTCATCGTTTACAAGTAATAAAGTGATAAGTAGAGTATCGTTCCCACGAGGATTGAATCTCTAACTACCGACGTTTCGTATTCCAATTTTATTTGAACAATCGAAGTTGGGTTTTTGGATTAATAACTAAAAGAATTAATAAAATACTAAGGAGTAGAAAACAATATCTTGGATTAAGGAAATCAAATGATGAATATGTCTAGGGTTCTGAATCCACCTTAGTTTATCCGAATTTACTTCCGATTATCCGTAATAAATAATTTTCCCAATTTACTGAAGGCGGAGATTGCTAATATATTCTACCGCCTCTCCCGAGGTCAATAGATTTATCTAACGGCGACTAACGCACTCTATCCCTAGGTGAATTATCTCGTCGATAGGCAAAAAGCATGAAATCTCCTAAAGGCCACGTAGTTCCTATGAGTATATTCCTATCTCACGTAATAAAACGGTCCTCACCAATAGTTCCTCACCAAATCTCCTCTCCCGATTAGTGAATGATTAAATCAATACAACTATTGGCCGATAATTGCAAGCATTAAACATAATTGGGAAAACTCAATAAAAAGGTAATAAATCGATAATCTTAATCAATTCAAAAACAAAGGTTTCATCAAAACCCTAGATTAAGGCTTTAGCTTGACATACTAAGAACCGAAAATACAAAATAAATAAACGAAAGCATAAAATTCAAACGCAGATGAAGCTCGGATTCCTCCGTTCTTGACTTCCGCCTTCGCCCTTGAATTCCTCTCGCTTTCCTCCTCTTCTCTGTCTCCAAGCTTAAGCTCTCTTAGGTTTAGATTCAATGATTCCCCATGATTAAATTAGGGTCTTAAGCCCTATTTATAGCTCAAGACTTCCATAAATCGCGTCCGTATTAGTTGGTTGAAATCGGCCAAACGGCCCAAAATCCGCGCAGACGTACCAAACCCGCTAAGTGTGCCGCGGCTCACATCAACTCGTGCCGCGGCACATCGCCAAAATCGAATACAGGCGTAATTAAATCCTTCGTGCCGCGGCTCACATGGGTTGTGCCGCGGCACGAGTACAAACTACTCGCCCTTCGGCCGGTGTCTTCCTTTGCCGTGGCTCGGCTTGATGTCTGCGGCTCGAGTCCAGTTTTGCCGTCTTCGCCCGTTTTGCCTCGTTTTAGCTTCCGGACTTCAATTTCCTGTCAATCATACAAAATTAAGGCATTAAAAGCTCATTTAGATGATTTCACTCGCCAAAACACTACAAAATAATGATGAATAAGCGTATAAAAATACGCCTAACAAATACCCCCAAACTTAAGCCTTTGCTTGTCCCCAAGCAAAAAAGAATTTAAGTCAATAAAAGAATGTCGTGAATCATCGTGCAACTCATAGTGTTCAACCTAATCAATACTATCCTGCCATTCTCTCTAAATAATACGAGTGTCATAAAAGCGAACTGCACTCAGAATAATGATTCCGCAAAGTAATCAAGTTCGATCTAATCATTTGTTCATGAAGAAAACTCACTCAAAGATCAACAAAACATGAGTCAAATCAACCGTCAATATGAAAGGCTAACATAAACAAGCTAGTTCGTCGCGTTCCACGCCTAAAGGCACAATTTTTTTCACGAGTCTCATAACAAATAAACCTCGGACAAGATCCCCTTATATAAATATGCTCAAGAATTTGATTCGAGTCGACCACTAGGTTAGGATCTCGGGATGTTTCATCGGGATAATCCTAGGGTGGAACTTCCATTCTCATGTATTAGGAAACCGTTTGACGTAAAAGACACTCATGGGGCACATGGATGCTTCTAGTTACTAAGTTCCCGTCTACAATGAGAAACAACTCGAATACATAATTTCCGCATGTCCGAATCAAGGTTGCCGCTTTGACGCGAGA
This sequence comes from Orobanche coerulescens, assembly GCA_033398695.1. Classification (NCBI taxonomy): domain Eukaryota; kingdom Viridiplantae; phylum Streptophyta; class Magnoliopsida; order Lamiales; family Orobanchaceae; genus Orobanche; species Orobanche coerulescens. The sequence goes on from CM065810.1 coordinate 18,212,487, forward strand.
GTAAACAGCTGGTCACGCGAATACCCCCGGTTACTAGGCTCCTATCATTGGCATATGTGAAATATCTAAATCAATAGTCTAATCAGTGGTCGCTGCTTTACGCGAGAGTAAACAACGGTCACGCGAATACCCCGGTTACTAGACTTCCCTTCATAGAACACATTATCTCGACTTTTAAGGAAAACTGACCGACTCTAAACTTCATCTAGGTGCCAACACGACTAAAGGAACAAGATGACTCACTATCCTAAAATGTAGCCAAACGTATTGAAGGGGATTAAAAAACAATAATGTATCGTCTCTTGTCTGCCAAGACATCAACAATCACGAAAAATTTGACCTAATTGAATACTAAGGCGATGTAAATAATCGACTACAACTCGACTAAAACTCGCCCGCTTCTTCGTAGAGAAAGACAAAGGTCGTAACATCAGTATCACACATAATAGAAGCACGAAAATTCACGAATAAAGAAGAAAACTACGGCAAGCAAGGCTATCTAATAAAAAATTTCGCAATGAAAAGAAAAGTGCAACAAAATATAATGTACAGCAAGAAAATAGTGTACAGAAATGAATGCAGAATGTAAATCCCTCCCCCAAACTTAGGATGTACATTGACCTCAATGGACAAAAAATGAAATGCAAGAAAAGTAAAATGTCAAGTACTCCTCCACCGCTCAGAGCCGGTGCCGCATCGTCCGGTGAGGAGGGTGGTGTGGCCGCCGGCGGGCGCAGTAAATGGCCCGTCGGGATGCATGATGTGGGCCGTCCATGCGGCGAGGTGCTCCTGATGATAAGCCTCCCTCGCAGCAAGACGCCTCTCCGCTCGTCGGCTGGCCCGGCGGGCCTGCTCTCTCATCTCGGCTCTGGCGGTAGCAACAACACTCTCCCGCGCCGCCCGCTGCTCCTCCCGCATGGCAGCCATCCAGCTCTCTCTCTCTCTCCTCATCTCGTCCCTCTCTCTCCTCAACTCCTCTCTCAGCTCCTCTCTCTCTCTCCTCAAATCCTCCCGCATCCCATCAAACAGCTCCTCCAACCTCGCTCTGTCAGGCTGCGGGCCGGCCTCTCCGTGCGTCAACAAAAGCGGCTCGGGGGATCCCTCGTGAGCCTCCTCGAGCAAAAATCCTCGCCCCCGAGCGTGTGCCGGCGCTCCGTCCCACTGCTCAAAGTGCGATATGATGCGGTGGTCGATCGGGGCCTGTGGGGCAAGCATCGGCTCGTCGACTGACCACGTCAGCCCCGACTGCCGGCATAAAGCGCAGATGAGGGAGGGGTGCTTCAACCCCGCTCGCCCCCTGGATACTCGGAAGATAGATCGGACCAGAATGGGGGCCACATCAAAACGCAGCCCGAGGTGATAGCGAAAAGTATCCGGGCGCGGAGAGAAAACTACGGATCTGGGAGGTGGGATCAATGCGGCACAAATAAAGTAAAGCCGTGCTCGCCCGAGCCGGGCCGAGGCGCGAGCTCTCAAGTGAAAAGTAGATGAGCTCATGCTCGCCGCTCCCGGCCGGTACTGGCCGTGCAATCGTCTCAAGTGGCCTCCTTAGTGAGGCCGGTCATCACGCCGTCATAGTCAGTCTCGCCCACCGCCGGAAACCCAAAAAGCCTCCGAATAGCAATGGGAGAAATCAACCGTGACCCTCGGACGTCGACTGAGTCCGGACTCTAAAGATGGCAACGAATGCCCCGCCCGGATGTGCTTCACAGAGCGCGGCATAAAACTCCCGGACGATCGAAATGACCGCCGCTCGGGAGGTGTCAGTAATCGCCCATCCCATCTCGTCGATCATGGTGAGCAACTCCCGTCCCGAGGAGCCGGAGTAAAACCTCTCTCGGGAATAAGTGGACGCGGACGGATCTTTTCGTTGAATATCTTGTGGATCTCGGGTCCGAAAATTGGTGCCCCTCCGCCTCGGCCCGACTCCCGAGAGGTCTCCTCGCGTAGGGGATGACTCGGTCCTAGCACGCTTGGTCAACTTCTTCGTGCGCGCCATAATCACCCGAGAAGTACAACACGAGGGTTTATTTACGCAACAATAATAACGATGATATATGCGTGGCTAAAGACATCAAACCGTAAATTCAAATTAAGACACTAGCGCATACGAGAGAGAAAGATGAATTTGGACTTAAACATCTCAACTGGATGTACGGGTTGGGCTTGTCAGAATTGAAAACGATACGTTGCACGAAACTTCAAAACAATTGCTTTTTCAAAGAAAATTTTCATTTGGGCAATTTATCGACACCTTGAGGGCGCATGTTTACTTGAAGAATAAACATAGTTCTAGCTCGATTCAGCCCCCAAAACAAATACAATTCAATCATGAACAACTTAACACAATCAACTCATTGATATTCCAATTTAATCAAGAAAATTCGATAAAACCACCCCCTGTTATTCTCTACAATCACAAAACTATTTGAAGGAGCAATAAACATATTCCACTTATCAAACACATACAAAACTTCCAAATATAAACCATAAGCAAGTAAAGTCGCAAGATCGAAACATACCTTTTGAAGATTGCAAGAGAAAAATCGCAGGAAGAATTGAAGGAAAACTTCGGCCGGTCGCTACTGGGAGGGAAGAATGAAAGTAGAAAACGCACTGAAATGCCGCCGCTCGCGTGTTATATGCTACCCGCCCTTTCGGGTTCGCAAAGTGTGCCGCGCACATCTAAAGTGAGCCGCGGCACAAGGTACACCCTATGACCTCGTGTTCTCGTGTGCCGCGGCTCAAATTCCGTATGCCACGGCTCATTGCTCAAGTGTGCCGCGGCTCATTTATGCCGTGCCGCGGCACAAAGTACAGTCGGTTTTGCCTTCCCTGGCGATTGATGTGTGCCGCGGCTCACAATAACTGTGTCGCGGCTCATACTCCGCTTTCTCCTCAGGACTTTCCCCGCATGTAATTTTGAAAAGAAAACGTTAAAAACGAGAGGAAGAAGCAGATAGAAGCACAAAAATGATGAAAAATAAGAATCACGAAAAACAAGAAAAATAAAGAAATGCAAAATTCTACAACTACGAGCTCGGGTTGCCTCCCGAGAAGCGCCAAGTTTATAGTCTTCAGCCGGACCTATTGACCAACGTTAGTTCGCTTTTCGCAAACTCCATTTGGCTTCCGCCCCGTTCATCGAACCGTTTGTATTTTGGTTAAAATTTTGACCATTGGTCATCAGCGGTTCGACTTTCGGTTTAGTCATCAAATGTAGTTTGCGGAAAGGTTTCGACTTGAATAACTTTCCGAAACTCCCGGTTTCTCCATGACTAATTGTCCGCTTGGCTTTCGGCTCACTCTCCTCCTTCGCCAACGAACTCACGACTGCAGCAGATTTTTTCTCATGCTCGAGGAATGCCACTCGTTCAACATCCTTCTTAAAACTTGGGCCATTCAACACAAAATCTGAATTTTTCCACCGACGATGTTTTTGGTGCTTTCCTCTATCACAAACATCCACACCCTTAATTTGTGATCCTTTATCAGCACTTCCGGGACATGGGAACGATTTGAACACTTGAAAAGTAACTTGCCTGCCTCTTGGACCCTCGAGTTAGCTCTCCCTTTTCCACGCCTATAAGGGTTCGGCCCGTCGCTAGAAATGGTCGTCCCAAGATGATCGGAATATTGTCATCTTCCTCCATGTCTAGTACGATGAAGTCGGGCCGGAAAGATGAACTTATCAACTTTAACTAAAACATCCTCGATTACTCCTGATACTTTATTGATCGATCCGCCAATTGTAATGAGACTGTGGTTGGCTTGGCTTCCCCAATATTCAGCTTTTGGAAAATCGACAGAGGCATGAGGTTGATACTTGCACCAAGATCGCATAGTGCCTTATTAAATGAAAGATCCCCCATGGTACAAGGAATGTTGAAGCTTCCCGGATCTTTCAACTTAGGTGGGAGCTTCTTTTGAAGAATAGCACTACACTCCTCTGTCAAGGCGACTGCTTCAAACTCCTCAAGTTTTCTCTTCTTCGATAATATCTCTTTCAGGAATTTGACATAGCTCGGCATCTGCTCCAATGCGTCGGCGAACGGAATATTTATGTGAAGCTTTTTGAACACCTCAAGGAACTTAGAAAATTGTTTGTCCGCCCTTCTTTGCTGTAGTCTCTGCGGAAACGGAACGGGGGGAACACATGTCTTCGAGATCTCCGCCTTCAAGTTCTTCGACTCCTCTGGCTTTAATTCCTTCGACTCCTCAATCACCTTCTCCTCTTTACCCTGCTCGGGCTGATCCAGCAACTCTCTCCCGCTTCTCAAGCTAACTGCGTTTAGACTCTCTCTAGGGTTAGTCTCTGTTGTACTCGGCAATGCTCCCTCCGGACGAGCTGTCAACACATTAGCGATTTGGCCCAGCTGGACCTCCAAATTCCGAATGGAGGCAGAATGATTTTGTAGTGTAGCTTCCGTACGAGTCATAAATTGACTCGTATTTGCCGCCAATTTTGCAAGCGCTTCCTCGAGAGACACTTTGGGAGCGGAAGGGGGCTGCTGTTGATTCTGGGCGAAAGGGGGCTGGTGTGCGTTCTGTCCGTTTCTCCATGAAAAGTTGGGATGATTGCGCCACCCCGGATTATAAGTATTGGAGTACGGGTTATTCGGTCGATTCCCACTTCCTACGAATTGAGCCTGCTCCATCTGATTTTGTTCGAACGGATTTCCACATTGACATTCCGCGCTCGGGTGTGATCCGTTACACCAATTGCATGTCTCAATGGTAACGGGGGCTGGTGCGTGCGAAAAGTTCGAGTCTGTTGTGTCAAAGCGGCGACTTGAGCCGACAAGGTGGAAATCGGATCATTGCTCGAAACTTCCATTACCCTCTTCGGTGTCAATCTTCTGCCGGCCATTGGTAAGCGTTGCCAGCCATATCTTCTAAAAGCACGTGAGCCTCGCCATTGATTTTCCCATGAATGTCCCACCGGATGCCGCATCGACAAGAGTGCGTGTAGAAGCACTCAAACCACCATAAAACGTATGCACCAAGCCAATCAGAATGCCGTGATGAGGGCATCTTCAAGTAATTCTTTATATCGCTCCCACGCCTCGTGGAGCGATTCCATATCGAATCGGGCAAAAGTAGTTATCTCGTTTCTCAACCGCGCCGTCTTAGCCGGTGGGAAAAATTTTGCAAGGAAGACTTGCACTAACCTCTACCATGTTGTAATCGACCCCGGCGGTAAGGAATTTAACCAAAACTTTGCTTTATCCCTCAAAGAAAAAGGGAAAAGCCTCAATCGGATGGCATCGTCGGTGACACCATTTGTTTTAAATGTGTCGCATATCTCAAGGAACGAAGCAATGTGGGCATTCGGTCGTCCTTCGGCCACGTAATGGGCTCGCCTGCACCATCTGAATAATGGCGGGCTTGATCTCAAAGTTATTAGCTTGGATGGTGGGACGCCGAATTCCCGAAAAATTTGCGTTGACCTGCGGCATGGCATAATCACGAAGAGCGAGTTCCGGTTGAACTTGCCGCACTTGGTTGTCTCCTCCTTGGATTTCAACATTCTCGGCCATCTTGACCGTAAATCTGCAACTCTCTTTTCTCCTTTTTGTTCCTTCTTAGAGTGCGCTCGAGCTCGGTGTCCAAAGGTAGTAAGCCTTCGTTACCGAGTCTTCTCATGCACTACACGAAAGGTCCTGAAAGGAAAAACGAATAAACAAAGTTAAATACACAAAAATAAAAATAAAACGTTCAAATTAAGACTGGAAATACTTAAGTCGATATTAGAAAAATTTCAATCCCCGGCAACGGCGCCAAAAACTTGTTGCGATATTTCCTACACGCAAGTGCACGTCATCGTTTACAAGTAATAAAGTGATAAGTAGAGTATCGTTCCCACGAGGATTGAATCTCTAACTACCGACGTTTCGTATTCCAATTTTATTTGAACAATCGAAGTTGGGTTTTTGGATTAATAACTAAAAGAATTAATAAAATACTAAGCAGTAGAAAACAATATCTTGGATTAAGGAAATCAAATGATGAATATGTCTAGGGTTCTGAATCCACCTTAGTTTATCCGAATTTACTTCCGATTATCCGTAATAAATAATTTTCCCAATTTACTGAAGGCGGAGATTGCTAATATATTCTACCGCCTCTCCCGAGGTCAATAGATTTATCTAACGGCGACTAACGCACTCTATCCCTAGGTGAATTATCTCGTCGATAGGCAAAAAGCATGAAATCTCCTAAAGACCACGTAGTTCCTATGAGTATATTCCTATCTCACAGAATAAAACGGTCCTCACCAATAGTTCCTCACCAAATCTCCTCTCCCGATTCGAAGTGAATGATTAAATCAATACAACTATTGGCCAGATAATTGCAAGCATTAAACATAATTGGGAAAACTCAATAAAAAGGTAATAAATTGGATAATCTTAATCAATTCGTCAAAACAAAGGTTTCATCAAAACCCTAGATTAAGGCTTTAGCCTGACATACTAAGAACTGAAAATACAAAATAAATAAACGAAAGCATAAAATTCAAACGCAGATGAAGCTCGGATTCCTCCGTTCTTCAGCTTCCGCCTTCTGCCCTTGAATTCCTCTGCTTTCCTCCTCTTCTCTGTCTCCAAGCTTAAGCTCTCTTAGGTTTAGATTCAATGATTCCCCCATGATTAAATTAGGGTCTTAAGCCCTATTTATAGCTCAGCACTTCCATAAATCGCGTCCGTATTAGTTGGTTGAAAACTGGCTTCGAAACGGCCCAAAATCCGCACAGACGTACCAAACCCGCTAAGTGTGCCGCGGCTCACTGAACCTGTGCCGCGGCACATCGCCAAAATCTGAATACCTGGGCGTAATTAAATCCTTCTGTGCCGCGGCTCACATGGGTTGTGCCGCGGCACAGAGTACAGCCTACTCTGCCCTTCGGCTGGTGTCTTCCTTTGCCGCGGCTCAGCTTCAGTGTGCCGCGGCTCAGAGTCCAGTTTTGCCGTCTTCGCCCGTTTTGCCTCGTTTTAGCTTCCGGACTTCAATTTCCTGTCAATCATACAAAATTAAGGCATTAAAAGCTCATTTAGATGATTTCACTCGCCAAAACACTACAAAATAATGATGAATAAGCGTATAAAAATACGCCTAACAACAACTTAGATAGTCTGGATTGCCAAGAAACCTGATAGGTTGAGGGCATGAAGACTAGGGGTAAAATAAGATCAAATCATCCGTCAGACGGGTTGGTGTTAGACACCACTTTACAGAAATTAATTGGCAAGAAACCTGATAGGTTGCGTCTGTTAAAATTTGTAAAGAACTTGATCACCACTAAGAAGTCGATCTAACCATGATTTCCGGATTATAACATGGGAGTGTATAATTCCGATAAAATTAGTGGGAGCCGAGACAAGAATTATACAAGCCCTTAAGTTCTATACTCGGTCATAATTAAACAAGTCACTAATTTAATCTTGTCTAAATCTTTGCAGAAAACGAAATTGAATCTCTCTAAAATGGCTAAAAACCCACTTGCAATACTACTTGAAAAGAATCTCCTAACTCGCCCTAACTTTGTTGATCGTTGCGGAATCGATGATTGTACTCGGTATGGAGTTCGGGATACGTCTTGAGGCGGACATTCCACCGACTCCAATCCGACTAGGGGTAATCAGAAGACATTGACGTCCATGAAAAATGGGTCAAGGATGATGTGCTAGTTCGTGGTTTTATGATGGGCTCAATGACTAATGAGTCAGCAGAGAGCGCACGAAAATGACTTCTCGCTAGCGCATTCTCGCACACTTGACCGAACTTTATGGAGAGCATGAGGATCGCTAGATATGAGATATCAAAGCGGTTGTTCAAGCTAGGATGAAAGAAGGGGAGAAAGTGGGAGACCACGTCCTTAAGATGATCTCTATGATTGAGAGGCTCGAGGTGCTCAACTTTAATATGGATTTATCCCTTCAAATTGATCTCATCCTTCAATCTCTACGACTCTTTCACGCAGCTTTGTAATGAATTTCAACCGTAATGAAATTACATGCACATTAGCCGGGCTAATGAATAAACCGTGACGGCACACGCCTAACATGAAGACTAAACCGAGAGAGGTCGCTCTTGTGATTTCTTCCGGGCCTAAGAGGTCCAAGAACAAGAAGAAAAGACCTACGAGCAGACAAACCCAAGAAAGGGGTGCAAAAGGAAAGGGCAAGGCCCGAAAGGTTCAAAAGGTAGGCGGTCCAAAACCTACGGACAAATGCCTTGAATACGGTGAGTCACATCGCGAAGGACTTGTCCCAAGATTAATGGCGCATCGTGCACGGAACTTTTGTTTTTGAAACTAATTGTTCCGCCATCGTATATTCTCGCTTCATGGATTCTCGGATTCAGTGCCACTTCTCACATTTGTACTATGAATCGGGATCTGGAACGCAGTAGAAAACTTGAAGTCGGGAAATAATGATCACCGTTGGAAGCGGACAAAGTGTCGAGGCAACCGATATTGGATCGATCAATCCTTCCGGGTTTAGAATCGTTTTATTTTGACATTAGATGAAGTACTTGTTTTGCCCAAGGGCATAAAACATTGTATCCATTCCAGTCTTGGACCGAAAGGATTTTGTTTCTTCATTGGCAATGGCATTTGTAAAATTTATTTTCAAATAAATTGGTTGGAACAAATACATTGTTGAATGGTTTATATCATCCGAACATGCAAAATAAAACAAGCAGTGAACACTATAACTAGGAAACGTGGTAGGCAAGATACTAATCAAGCTCTTAAATGGCACCTTAGACTTGGTCATGTTGGTCAGACCAAGGTTCAGAAAATGGAGAAAGATGGACTTTTAAGTCCATTGGGTGTAGAACCCTATCCAACTTGTGAATCTTGCCTTAGAGGCAAAATGACTAAGTTCCCCTTCACAAGGACTTTTGAAAGGGCTGCCGATAAACTTGGATTGGTGCATACCGATGTTTGTGGTGCTTTAGAAGTAGCCCGAGACGGATATCAATATTTCATAATGTTCACAGATGATCATACTAGGTATGGGATTGTGTACTTAATGAAACATAAATCTGAAGCCTTTGCTAAATTCAAAGAATTTAAGGCCCTAGTTGAAAAACAAACTGGATGTCATATCAAAGCACTTCGGTCGGACCGAGGTGGCGAATATATGAGCACTGAGTTTGATGAGTTCCTTAAGGAACATGGAATAGTTTCACAATTCACGCCTCCAGGTGTTAGGAGTATGCCCTCGAATGCCACTCAGAGGTTGTTGAGTGAGGGCATTGTACTTGTAATTATGTAAACCATTTATATAAGGCAAATGAATGTTTCTTTATTTACTGGTAGTTACTGGCATTCCTAACTCGTAAATAAACATATAGAAACTAGTCCATGTATTTGAGAGCAAAATGTTCCACTCCTTATTGGATAAGGGGGTCGGCACTGGAAAGGTTATAGCTCAAATACTTAATCGTTCGCAAGTCGATGAAACTTGACTGGGCGTTAAGTTTATGTGAAGACTTGTATGACGTGTTCTTTGACATGGAGAGTGCCTGTCGAACACTAATGGTTAGTGGGAGCACACGTTATAGGTATGCTAATTGGATTAGTATACTCAACCGACTCACCCTCGATTCGTCACATGGATTTCACTCCGGATCACAATGACGGAATCGAAAGGTTGTGATAGGTATTCGTGAACCTTCGACTTGAGGATTTAGTAGGGATGTGCTTGTGACGTCAAGATTTTCATTAGAGTAGTTCGACCTCAGAACCTAAGGCGGGGTCAACCTCGACGTGCATCTTGACGGCAAGTAGCAGTGTCCTACCAATACCAAGATAGAATTCTTTCTCCCGTTAGTGAGCGGGTTATATGTCCTATGCGGTTATTGGCAAATGAGATCATAAGTCTTTGGCCAAAGCATTGGAGCTAGTTGTATTAGATACACGATGTACTCGATGATCTCGATTTGCATTAACGCATGCATAGCGTCAAGCATGATAGGTTTGGTCGACCGTGACCCTATAACTTGATCGGGATATTTGAAAGAAAGGTTTATACGTATCTTGGTATTCACGACAATGGTTCTTGAATGATCCCAATCATTCGTTCTCGCCGGGTACAGTGTAGGCCACCAGTGGCTAGGTGGTGCTACTACTCTTTGGTTCCTCCCATTGCTGACTGAGACGGACCTACCGAGTCGCGCATTAGGATTGACGACGGAATGAATTAAGCTAATTCTCTCATTATGAATATTAGATATTGGATATCTAATTTGGGACATTGGATGTTTAAATCGATTTATCGGATAAATTGATTTACGGCTTAATGGATTAAATATATCACTGGGTGATTAATTTAATTCATGAATATAATTATTTCTTGGAGAAATTAGTTATGTTATTATGTATTTGATATGATTAATTAATTAGATTAATTAATTAATATAAATACATCGGAACGGAATCAGAGTTTATCTGTTTGGACTCACGGGAGTCCGAAACGAACCGAACTCTTCGATTCCCTTCTAGATGGCCGCCCCCCCTTTCCACCAAGCTTCATCTTGTCTTTTGTCTCCATTTTTAAATGGAGGACAATGACTTGTGGGGTGACCACTCATGTGAATGAGTTGTATGGTTTGGTTGAAAGTGTATAAAGAAAGAAAAGGAAGACTAATCACACTTACTTGCTTCTTGGCATCATACGGTTCTAGTGGGATAGAAAAGAGAGAGAAAAGTTCTTTCTCAAAGTCTTCTTCTTCTTCATATGTTCTTGGTGATTCTTGGAGAAAAATCAAGAAATTAAAGAGAGAAAGTGAGTTATACACTTAGAGTGTTGTAATCACAAATCAATAGCTTCATCACCTAGCTCTAGCCGTATCCTTGGAGGATAGCAAGGTGATTGTCGTTCCGGTCGTTTCTCCGGCACGTGACAAGTAGAGACGCGGTGCTTTCGGCGTTGGATCGTTCAAGGGCTTGGAGCGGAATAGATTCGTAGAGATCAAGCAAAGCTTGCGGAATAGCTCAAGAGAAGGTTATCCATTTAATCAACGGACTACGAGGGTATGTTTCTCGTATCTCTTGTATTTCGTTTTTTGATATTCGTATATACGTAGCTCGATCGATCCTCGTAGGGATTCGGATCGAATTAATTTTCGTTTTACCGCTTCCGCTGGGCCTTCGTTTTAGGCACCGAATCCAAACAGTGGTATCGGAGCGTAGGTCTTGCGATCGTATATACGATATTGGCATTTGGAATGCTTGATTAGATGGTGAATGAGTTGGAATCATTTTAGTCATAATCGTGGTATATATTTTTACGTTCGTTGTAGTTATATTTTTCGTAAGTTTATGTCTAAATATAAATCTTAATTTCTTAGAAATATGATTTATATTGAAGATATGAATGTTGAAAAATATTGATATTGGATATCCTATTAAAATCGAGCTCGAATCGTCATTTGACGACTTTTCGGACAAAGCGCGTGAAGTCGCCAGGTGACTCGGCCGTGTCCGTGACACGGGCCGTGTCGGGCAGCTTCAAAGCCACCGCCAGCAGACCCGACCGTGTCGAGACACGGCCGTGCCGGAAGCCGCCGATCGTGATCGGCCATGCCAGCATGTCGCGGCATGCCGGCAGCGACTGCCATGGCAGCCAATTTCGCCCGGCTCGATTTTTTCATGTATTCTTGAAAATTAATCTCCGCATGTTAAATTGGATTTAATATGATTAAAATGATTTATGGTATTTCATTTTATAAGGGAAATTTGATTAGTTGGAATATTTATGGTCGACAATTATTTTGAACGTTATCATATTACCGATTGTGTGAATCGATCGATCGGTTCAATTGTTGATCGATCAATGTATCTCTACGCTTTCCATTTATATAGTATTTATTGGATGAATGCTTTTGAATGGGGATGTGGTTCGTGGACTTAGTTTTGAATCGTTCGTTTTATTCGATTGGGTTGTAAAGGCCGTTTTGAGCCTATTTATTTTACTAGAAATGTTTGTATCTAGGATGCAATTTTCAATGTAAAATTTATATGTAATGACGAAGACCGAGGAAGATCCATTTCGATAAGACGAAGATTCAAGACGAAGACTTGTAATTAGATTACGGAGTTTTTGTTTTCTAGAACGGTCCATGAACCACATGTTGGTAGCAACTTTGTTGTGAATTTTTGTTTCATATTTTATGAATGCCACAAACTCTCTAATATGATTAATGTGCAAAGTGTAACTTTAATCGCTAAAATTCTCCCAATATAAATAATTAAGTTTATAAGGTTTCAAGGTTTTCCTTCCTCCATCGAAGTTTTCGAAATTGAAATCCAAACCGGATGTGCTATGCTTCCGAGTTATCGGGGTAGTCGTTCGGGAGGACGGATAAATTACCGGAGTGCATTGGATGCCTTCGGTTGGAGCAAATTTTATCCCTAGAAACCCGATAGGTTGCGGATAAGATTCAATTGTGAAACCGATTTGCGTCGATGGTATAAACTTAACTTGTTCACGAACCATAGAAATCGTATAGGTTGAGGGGAGTGAACAAGGGAAAAAGAAGATCGAATCATCCATTAGATGGGTTGGTGTTGGACACCACTTTATAAAAATTAATAGACTAGAAACCCGTTCGGTTGCCCTCTATTAAGATTTATAAAGAACTCGATCACCACTATGAAGTAGAGCGACGATACTTCCGGATTTCACATGGGAGTGTGTTATTCCGATAAAAATAGTGGGAGCCGGGTAACAAGAATAGAAAAGACCTTAATTCTATACTCGTAACATAATTGAACGAGTCACTAATTAACTGCTATACTTAATGCATAAATCTCAATATGACAATGAATCCACTCGCAATTCTACTCGAAAAGAACACCTTAATGGGACCTAACTTTGTGGATTGGCTACGCAATCGATGATTGTCCTCGGATAGAGGCACCGGGATACGCCTTGGAGACGGACATTCCGGCGCCTCTGTGCGGACCCGAGCCAATCAGAAGAGATTGAAAACCACGAAAAGTGGGTTAAGGATGACGTGAAAGTCCGTGCTTATATGATGGCTTCCATGTCTAATGAGCTTCAGAGAGCTCATGAGAAAATGACTTCGCTAGGCGATTCTATCTCACTTAACCGAGCTTTATGGTGAGCACAGCAGAATCGCTAGATATGAGATATCCAAGCAATCGCTCGGTGCAAGGATGAAGGAAGGTGAGAAGGTTGGGGAACACGTCCTCAAAATGATATCCATGATCGAGAGATTGGAGGCTCTTGATTTTAAAATGGATACTTCTCTCCAAACCGACCTTATCCTACGCCTCTCCGATTCCTTCTCACAGCTTGTTATGAACTTCAACCGCAATGAGATTGCATGTAACTTAGCCGGGCTAATGAACAACCGGTGACCGCTCGCCTCGGATGAAGACCGCGGATGAAGGAGTCTCGCACTTGTGATTTCTTCCGACTTCTAAGTCTAAGAATAAGAAGAAAAAGACCAAGAAGCGATGGACCACAAGCTAAGGACCTTAAGGGTAAGGGCAAGGCCCCGAAGGTTCCAAAGAACAAGAAGAAGAAGGATGCTTGTCTCAAGTGCGGTGAGTCGGGCCACCGGGCTAGAGACTGTCCGATTCTTCATGGCACTTCGTCTGTAACTTTTAGTTTTGGAAACAAATTGTTCTCGCTATCGTATTTTCTACTTCCCGGATAATCGGATTCTCGTGCTAGTTCTCATATTTGTACCGTGAATCGGGATCTGGAACAAAGTAGGAAGCTTGGATCTCGGAGAAGTTATGATCACAATCGGAAGCGGGCATAGTGTCGAGGCGAACGACATAGGATCACTTCTTTTGGGTTTAGAATCCGGTTTTGTTTTGACTTTAGAAGATGTACTTGTTTTGCCCAAGGGGCACAAAACATTGTATCCATTCCGGTCATGGACCGAAAAGGCTTTTCATTTTTCATTGGTGATGGTTCCTGCAAAATTTATTTTAGAAATAAACTAGTGGGTACCGCTACATTGTTGAATGGATTGTATCATCTAAATCTCAAAGAACAAAGTAGTTGTGAATACTATAACTAGAAAACGCGGTAGGGATGAAACCAATCAAGTTTTGAAATGGCATCTTAGACTTGGTCATGTTGGTCGGACCAAGGTTTACAAGATGGAAAAGATGGACTTATGGGTCCATTGGGATCGGATACCTTTCCTACTTGTGAATCTTGCCTTAAAGGCAAAATGACTAAGTCCCCTTCAAAGGGACATTTCAAAGAGCCCGATAAATCGGGATTAATCCATACCGATGTATGTGGTGCTTTGAAGCAAGACGTGACGGATATCAATATTTCATTACGCTTACAGATGATCATACTAGGTATGGTTATGTATACTTAATGAAACATAAATCCGAGGCCTTTGAGAAATTCCAGAATTCAAGGCCCTAGTCGAGAAACAAACCGGTAATCATATCAAAGCACTTGGTCGGACCGAGGTGGTGAGTATATGAGTACGGAGTTTGACGAGTTCCTTAAGGAACATGGAATAGTTTCACAACTAACACCTCCAGGTACTCCTCAGTTAAATGGTGTGTCAGAAAGAAGGAACCGGACCCTGTTGAACATGGTCCGTTCCATGCTGGGCTATACTGACTTGCCGATTTACCTGTGGGGGTATGCACTTCTGACTGCCGCGTATATCTTGAACAGATGTCCTTCTAAATCCATTCCTAAAACTCCACATGAGATGTGGGAAGGAAGGAAACCAAGTCTTAATCATATTAGGATTTGGGGATGTCCCGCCTATGTCAAGAAGACTAAGGTGGAAAAGTTGGAAGCTAGGTCTCATAAGGGACGTTTCATTGGATTCCCGTCGGGACGATGGGATATCTATTCTACATGCCCGAAGATCGAAGGATCATTGTTGCTTTACAAGCACACTTCCTGGAAGATGAGTTCATTCAGGAAGGCGGAGCAGGTAGAAGTATTTCTTTAGAAGAATACAATGAAACTCCTCGAGAGACACCTGTGCAAGAAACTGGAACCGAACTTTACAAACACAAGTACAACCACCTCGTAGGTCTAGTAGGGTGTCTCATTTACTCGAGAGGTATGGGCTTGTGCACTTGGAGGAGCCGGGTCTCCATGAGGTTCCAAGTGATAGCCAAGAGACCGACCCAACAACCTATGACCAAGCGATGGTGGATGTAGACTCCGCGAAATGGCGTGAAGCTATGGAAGCCGAGATAGACTCGATGCATGTCAATCAGTCTGGACTCTAGTAGACCGCCCCAAGGGCATAGTGCCTATTGGGAACAAGTGGATCTACAAGAGAAAGACCGATGGTGATGGCAAGGTTGACGCCTATAAGGCCGGGCTTGTGGCAAAGGGTTATACCCAAAAGGAAGGGATCGACACACGATACCTTCTCGCCCGTAGCCATGATCAAGTCTATTCGCATGATGCTTGCTATAGCCGCCTACCACGATTATGAGATATGGCAAATGGACGTAAAGACGGCTTTCCTTAATGGATTCCTCGAGGAGGAAATCTATATGGAGCACCTAAAGGCTTTGTGTCCGAAGTCGATATTCGTAAAGTGTGCAAGCTCCATTGCTCCATTTATGGATCAAGCAAGCATCGCGTAGTTGGAACCTTCGCTTTGACGAGGCGGTCAAAGAGTTTGAATTGCAAAATGAAGAGGAACCTTGTGTATACAAGAAGGTTAGTGGGAGCAAGATCGCATTCTTAGTACTATATGTAGATGACATTCTACTAATAGGAAATGATGTGGGAATGCTCGATTACGTGAAAGCTTGGCTTTCGAGTAATTTCTCCATGAAAGACTTGGGAGAAGCAACCTATATTCTTGGTATTCGACTCTACCGGATAGAGCGAAGAGAACAATAGGCCTTTCCCAAGCCCTCTATATAGATAAGATCTTAAAGCGATTTAAGATGGATGATTCAAAAAGAGGGTTCCTACCGATGCGACATGGAATAAAACTCACCTTGAAGATGTGTCCTCAAAGTGAGGAACAACGAAAGGAAATGAGTAATATACCATATGCTTCGGCCGTGGGTAGCCTTATGTATGCTATGTTGTGTACAAGACGACATCGCGCATGCCGTAAGCGTGGTGAGTAGGTTTCAGCAAACCTGTAGGGAACATTGATCGTCAGAAAGAACGTTCTCAAGTACTTAAGAAGGACTAGAGATATGGTTCTAATGTATGGCGGTGGAGAATGGATGTGGTGGGATTCACCGATTCGGACTTCCAAGGACCGAAGGACGACTCGATGTCCACTGCTACATATTTACTCTTAATGGAGGAGCAGATCTTGGCGTAGTGCCAAGCAAAGCGCGATCGCCGATTCCACTGTCAGCCGAGTATCAAGCACCTGAGGCTTCCAAGGAAGGGTTCGGATTAAGAAGTTTCTAGGAGAACTTCAAATGATACCATGTCCGAGCCGCCTGCTCACTGCATCGCGACAACGACGGAGCCGTAGCACGTGCCAAGGAGCCGAGGTTTCACAACAAAGACCAAACATATTGAGAGGAAGTATCATCTCGTAAGAGAATTTGTTCGCAAGGGATACATTGTCCGCATAGAGTAGACTCGGCCGACAACGTCGCCGATCCACCGACAAGCCACTATCTCAGACTAGCTTGGAGCGTCATCTGGAGAACATGGGTATTAGATACCATAGTGTGTGGCATTGAGTGCAAGTGGGAGATTGTTAGGAGTATGCCCTCGAATGCCACTCAGAGGTTGTTGAGTGAGGGCATTGTACTTGTAATTATGTAAACCATTTATATAAGGCAAATGAATGTTTCTTTATTTACTGGTAGTTACTGGCATTCCTAACTCGTAAATAAACATATAGAAACTAGTCCATGTATTTGAGAGCAAAATGTTCCACTCCTTATTGGATAAGGGGGTCGGCACTGGAAAGGTTATAGCTCAAATACTTAATCGTCATAAGTCGATGAAACTTGACCGGGCGTTAAGTTTATGTGAAGACTTGTATGACGTGTTCTTTGACATGGAGAGTGCTCCGAACACTAATGGTTAGTGGGAGCACACGTTATAGGTATGCTAATGGATTAGTATACTGAACCGACTCACCTCGATTCGTCACGGATTTCACTCCGGATCACAATGACGGAATCGAAAGGTTGTGATAGGTATTCGTGAACCTTCGACTTGAGGATTTAGTAGGGATGTGCTTGTGACGTCAAGATTTTCATTAGAGTAGTTCGACCGTAAACCGGAAGGCGGGGTCAACCTCGACGTGCATCTTGACGGCAAGTAGCAGTCCTACCGAATACCAAGATAGAATTCTTTCTCCCGTTAGTGAGCGGGTTATATGTCCTATGCGGTTATTGGCAAATGAGATCATAAGTCTTTGGCCAAAGCATTGGAGCTAGTTGTATTAGATACACGATGTACCGATGATCTCGATTTGCATTAACGCATGCATAGCGTCAAGTACAGATAGGGTTTGACCGACCGTGACCCTATAACTTGATCGGGATATTTGAAAGAAAGGTTTATACGTATACCGGTATTCACGACGAATGGTTCTTGAATGATCCCAATCATTCGTTCTCGATCGGGGTACAGTGTAGGCCACCAGTCCGCTAGGTGGTGCTACTACTCTTTGGTTCCTCCCATTGCTGACTGAGACGGACCTACCGAGTCGCGCATTAGGATTGACGACGGAATGAATTAAGCTAATTCTCTCATTATGAATATTAGATATTGGATATCTAATTTGGGACATTGGATGTTTAAATCGATTTATCGGATAAATTGATTTACGGCTTAATGGATTAAATATATCACTGGGTGATTAATTTAATTCATGAATATAATTATTTCTTGGAGAAATTAGTTATGTTATTATGTATTTGATATGATTAATTAATTAGATTAATTAATTAATATAAATACATCGAACGGAATCGAGTTTATCTGTTTGGACTCACGGAGTCCGAAACGAACCTAATTCTTCTATTCCCTTCTATATGTCCGCCCCCCCCACCCACCCTTTACACCAAGCTTCATCTTGTCTTTTGTCTCCATTTTTAAATGGAGGACAATGACTTGTGGGGTGACCACTCATGTGAATGAGTTGTATGGTTTGGTTGAAAGTGTATAAAGAAAGAAAAGGAAGACTAATCACACTTACTTGCTTCTTGGCATCATACGGTTCTAGTGGGATAGAAAAGAGAGAGAAAAGTTCTTTCTCAAAGTCTTCTTCTTCTTCATATGTTCTTGGTGATTCTTGGAGAAAAATCAAGAAATTAAAGAGAGAAAGTGAGTTATACACTTAGAGTGTTGTAATCACAAATCAATAGCTTCATCACCTAGCTCTAGCCGTATCCTTGGAGGATAGCAAGGTGATTGTCGTTCCGGTCGTTTCTCCGGCACGTGACAAGTAGAGACGCGGTGCTTTCGGCGTTGGATCGTTCAAGGGCTTGGAGCGGAATAGATTCGTAGAGATCAAGCAAAGCTTGCGGAATAGCTCAAGAGAAGGTTATCCATTTAATCAACGGACTACGAGGGTATGTTTCTCGTATCTCTTGTATTTCGTTTTTTGATATTCGTATATACGTAGCTCGATCGATCCTCGTAGGGATTCGGATCGAATTAATTTTCGTTTTACCGCTTCCGCTGGGCCTTCGTTTTAGGCACCGAATCCCAACACCAGGAACCCCACAGTTAAATGGTGTTTCAGAAAGGAGAAATCGGACTTTGTTGGACATGGTTCGCTCCATGTTAAATTACACTGATTTACCTATTTACCTGTGGGGGTATGCCTTACTAACCGCTGCCTATATCCTAAATAGATGTCCTTCCAAATCTGTTCCTATCACTCCGCATGAGATGTGGAAGGGTAAGAAACCAAGCCTTAATCACATAAGGATCTGGGGATGTCCAGCCTATGTCAAAAAGGCTAAGGTGGACAAACTGGAAGCGAGGTCCATAAAAGGACGTTTCATAGGATACCCAGAGGACTCGATGGGTTATCTATTCTACATGCCAGAAGACCATAGGGTCGTTGTGGCATTACAAGCGCACTTCCTTGAGGATGAATTCATTCAGGAAGGTGGCTCGGGTAGAAATATCTCTTTGGAAGAGCATAATGAAACTCCTAAGGAGACATCCGATCGGGATCAAGAACCGAACCTATTGTAACACAACCTCCACTTCAAGGTCCGATAGGGTATCTCACTTACTCGAGAGGTATGGCTATACACATGTCGAGGAACCGGGTCTCCACGACACACCCGATGCAAAGTGGAAAACGACTGTCACCTATGACCAAGCGATAGTGGATGTAGACTCGATAAATGGCAAGAAGCAATGGAAGCCGAGATAGACTCGATGCATACCAATCAGTCTGGACTCTAGTAGATCTTCCAACCGGCATGAGGACTATTGGAAATAAATGGATCTATAAGAGAAAGACCGATGGGGATGGCAAGGTTGATGCCTATAAGGCCGGGCTTGTGGCAAAGGGTTATACCCAAAGGGAAGGAATCGATTATCATGATACCTTCTCGCTCGTAGCTATGATAAAGTCGATTCGCATGATGCTTGCCATTCGCTATTATGATTATGAAATATGGCAAATGGATGTCAAAACGGCTTTTCTAAATGGATACCTCGAGGAGGAAATCTATATGGAATGCGACTAAAGGTTTTGTGTCCAAAGCTAATATTCATAAAGTGTGTAAGCCGTAACGAGCCATTTATGGTCTCAAGCAAGCTTCTCGGAGTTGGAACCTTCGATTTGACGGCAGCTTAAGGACTTTGACTTGAGCGAAATGAGGAGGAACCGTGTGTTTACAAAAAGATCGTGGGAGCAACATTGCGTTTTTAGTACTATATGTAGATGATATTCTACTTATAGGAAATAACATAGCAATGCTCGACCGTGAAAGCTTGGCTTTCTAAAACGTTCTCCATGAAAGACTTGGGAGAAGCTTCCTATATTCTAGGGATCCGTCTTTACGAGATAGACCGCGAAGAATGATAGGACTTTCCCAAGCCCTTTATATCGATAAAATCCCGAGAAGATTCAAGATGGATGAATCTAAAAGAGGGTTCCTTCCCATGCGACATGGAATTCATCTCACCACGAAAATGTATCCTCAAAGTGAGGAAGACAAGAGAGAGATGAGTAAGGTACCCTATGCCTCGGCTGGGTAGCCTCATGTACGCTATGTTGTGTACGAGACCAGACTTAGCCTACGTTGTGAGTATGGTAAGTCGATTTCAAGCAAACCCGGAAGGGAACATTGACCGCCGTAAAGAACATTCTTAAGTACTTAAGAAGAACTAGAGATTTAGTTCTTACTTATGGTGGTGGAGAACCAAGGTGATTGGATTCACCGATTCTCGATTTTCAAGGAGACAATGACGACTCTAAGTCGACATCCGGGTATTTATTTACTCTCAATGGAGGAGCAGATCTTGGAGAAGCTCCAAGCAAACCGCTACTGCAGATTCCACCGCCAAGAATATCAAGCCGCCTCGGAGGCTAGCAAAGAAGCATTTGGATGCGTGTTTATACAAGAACTTCAAGTGGTGCCTAACGCGGAGTTGCCTATATCACTATTCTCGTGATAATGATGGAGCCGTCGCCTGCCAAGGAGCCGAGGGCTCACCACAACACCAAGCATATAGAGAGAAAGTACCACATCGTTCGAGAGATGGTGGAAAAAGGATATGTTTCATTGGAAAGAGTAGACTCGAAGACAATGTCTCGACCCGCCGACTAAGCCATTATCTCAGCCGTCTTAGAAAGACATCTGAAGAGCATGGGTATTGGATACCATGATGTGTGGCATTGAGTGCAAGTGGGAGATTGTTAGGAATATGCCCTCGAATGCCACTCAGGGGATGAGAGAGTAAGGGCATTATACTTGTAATTATGGAATAATTAATAAAAAGGCAGTACGATTCATTCACTGTTTATTGTATTTCAATTGCATTCTTGACTTGGTAAACATTGAAGTGAAGTCCATGTAAATAAATCGAACATTCCATTCTCGTTATGGGATAAGAGAAAATGTACTGGAAGTGTTTAAAGTTTATTTACGTAAATTGTTCGCAAGTCAATAAACTTAAAATGGGCATTAAGTTTTAATATGACTTGTATAACTGATGCTAGGACGTGTGCACGTCTTGATAGCATAGTTATAAGTATATTGGTGGGGCCAGTATACTCGAACACTGTAACACCCCAAACTAGGCGGATATTACAGTGCCGTGGACCCCCGACTGGGACCCACTAGGCGAATGGAAAAGGATGAATTACACAGGGTAAATGTAGTACCGAACCACATTATAACATCAATTACTCCGAGTAGGAGTTTCATACAACACACCCAGGATAATAGAATACATGTGTATCTTATGTGACGATAAAATACACGACACTGAATGAAATGAGTATTCGAACGGAATGTCTGCAGCGGAATAAATAAAGAAAACATGAATGACTGAATAAATGACTGAAAGGACTGGGGCCCCCTTCTAGTATCACTGGGACTCCCCGCCGTCAACGTGTTCTCCCTGCGCCTTAGCCTTGCCATGACCTGAAAAACAATATCCCCAAACGGGGTCAGTTATACAGAACAACAATCCTCAAGGGTTGAAAATACACAATTATGATTAACTGAAGTTATGAAATATTCTTAGCTATGAATTACGCTGGAGAGGAGTATCATAGTACGCCCGTAATGTTCTGTGTGAGTGTACAACACCCGTCCGTGTACCTAATTAGTCTCACGGTGTAACGCTTTCCCGTGTGCACGGTCTAATGTATCGGTGAACCCAATACAATAACCATCGTGTGCCCGACTAAAAATTCCACACAGCCACACCCGGCCACGCAATATGAACCCAGAAGGTCATATGAACGAGAATGACCGTAATGAATATCAATGAATAAGTAATAATCTGACAAAGTCAAGAATGACTCACCGAGATGAGAGTAATAATGAAATGAATGATAGCTCAACGAAAAGATTGGAACCGCTGCTCCTTATGATCAAGTGATTAATTGACAATAACAAGTTTTAATATGATTAATACAATGATGAATGAGTTATGATTATGAATAATCAACAACAAAAGGTATGAATATCCTTTTAACCGAGTAAGAATTAACTTACACAACAACGATGAAGAATGTCCGTCCACGAACAACGTCCTAACCAAGATACCGGTCGCTCGAACAACCTTAATTCAATACAATTGCCAACAATCCGATCAATAACGGATTAAACACGAATATAACGAACTCAAGACGTCGATACGATTAAACCAAGTTCATTAGGGCATTATATCGAACACTTTGAGGCCAACTTTGATTGATTACCACTAAACCTCAATAATACCAACCTCAAATCCCCAAGAAGTGTTTCAAAACAACAAAACATCTCCAATACGATCAATAATCCGTTATGAATATCCAAAAACGTGATTATAACAACAATTAATCGGAAATCCCCAAATCCAACTCGATATTCAAAGTGTTCTTGAATAAATCTCTCAATAATCCAATGAATCCTTATACAAACTCATAATCATATACATATCCCTTCATATAACATGATTATAACGTCCAAAACATCATAACTCAACACAAAATCGAAATCCAAGGTGTTGAAGAAATTACCTCTCGAAGATCCAACCACTACGATCCGAAGAACACGAGTTAAAACGAGTATCCAAGCTTCTCAAAGGAATGAAGATGATGAAGATTACACACTCAAGTGATTGATGATGATAAAATCTCTCTCTCAACCCACTCTCTCGGATGAAGAAGGAAAAATGAAGAAGTGAGGAGAAATGACCCGGCCAAGTCATTAAATACTGCCGGAAGTTACGGCCGTAACTCGGCCCTCTTACGGCCGTAACTTTCCAAGTCAACGGCCTTACGGCCGTAACCGGCCAACTCATACGGCCGTAACTCCTTCGTCAAAGCTCGCCGGCTGCACTTACGGCCAGAATCGATCTGAGTTACGGTGTAACCCGCCGCCAAAAACATCCGTCGACACCCTTACGGCCAGAATCGCACACCTTACGGCCGTAACTCGGATGATACGGCCGTATCCGGCCAAACTTACGGCGTAAGCCCTCTTCGTCAACGACTGTGTACACTGCCAGACGGCCAGAATCGCCAAGCCTTACGGCCGCACCTTCCTCGACCTACGGCCGTATGCCGCAACCCTTACGGCCGTAAGTCACCCTAGGTCGACAACACCCAAAATTCACGAACACCACTTACGGCCGTATCTCACCTTCCTTACGGCCGTAACTCACCTTCGGCCAAAAATGTCTCGGTAGCTCTGGCCGACGCGTCTGGCCAGTAATCGCCAGCCCTTACGGCCGCACTGCCGACTTACGCCCGTACCACAAGACCTTACGGACGTAAGTCCCTTTAGTCCAAATTTCATTAAAACACGAACCCTTGTTACGGCCGTAACCAAAAGTACTTACGGACTTAACTCGATGCTGGCCAAGTTGAAAATTCCGATAACTCCGATTCCTCGCTACGACTGATGAATGATCCGACATAACATACGAATGTGAAAATGAACAAGTCTAAAACAAGCCACCGATGAAGCCCCCAGTATACGACTACCAATCACGATGAAAACAACAATACTCCCGTCGGTCTCTAAACGGAGATGACATGCCGATCGGTAACTGATATACGATTACAACAAGCCAACAGTGAACACAAATGAATGAATCAAGAATGCTGAGTGATTATTAGCGAGTGAGAAATACTGAGTGACAATTACAGACTGATAATTACTGAATGAAAATGAATGAATTACAACCGGGTATTACAAACACGACTCATACTCGATTCAGTCACACGGTATTCACTCTCGGAGAGTCGATGACGAATCGAAAGGTTGTGATAGTATACGTGGACCTTTGACTTGAGGGTTCAGTAGAAGATGTGCCTGTGACGTTTAGTTTGTCATTAGAGTAGTTAGACTCATTTGCTTAATTGCTGAGTCGACCTCGAAGTGCGGACTATATGGGCAGGTAGCAGTCTTTACTGTACGCCAAGAAAGGATTCTATCTCCTGTTAGTGAGCAGGCGAATGTCCTATACGGTTAATGGCAAATAAGATCATAAGTCTTTGGCCAAAGCATTACGATATAGTCGTATTAGATACACTATTAATCAGTCGGTCTTGATTTGCATTAACACATGTATAGAGTTTAGTCAAGATAGGGTTTGACTTTACCGTGACCAAGACTTGACCGGGACATCCGATGAAGGGTCTATACGTATATAGTATTCACGACATAATGGTTCGGAATGATCCCTTCATTCGTTCTCGCCGGGTTTACAGATGCGGCCCGCTAGCCGGGCTAAGTGCCGCC
The DNA here is from genome assembly GCA_033398695.1 of Orobanche coerulescens. Taxonomy (NCBI): domain Eukaryota; kingdom Viridiplantae; phylum Streptophyta; class Magnoliopsida; order Lamiales; family Orobanchaceae; genus Orobanche; species Orobanche coerulescens. Next base: position 18,236,896 of record CM065810.1, read on the forward strand.
CGCACTCATTGGTTCCTCCCAATGCCTACCGAGACGGACCTACGAGTCGCGCATCGGGAGCGTTGACGGATAAATGTGAATTTATTATCTCTCTATTAATATTAGATATTGGATATTTAATTATGATTTATTGGATAAATCAAATATCGGTCTTATGAATTTAAATTAAGTTAGGGTAATTAATTTAATTCATAAATTATATTTCTTAGAGAAATATATATTTGTATTTGATATAATTAATTAATTAGATTAATTAATTAATATAAATACATTGATGATTAAAAGGAGTGTATTTAACGAAGTCGTTTGACGAACGTCCAAGTAATGAGCCGAGTGGCTCGGCTCGTTTTCTAGAAACTTCCTTGTGGCCACCCACTCCACTCACATGGCATGATCACCATGCATGTGTTTTGTGTTGTCTTGTCATGAATAATTGTTAAGTTGAGATTCTTTCTCAATTTATAATTACATAAATGAGTTGTTTTATATCTTTATAAAAACCAACTCATATGGTGTATGATGAGTCTTGAAAAAACACACACATACACATACTCATTCATTGGAGCTGGACGTGAGCTTTGAGTGAGGGAGGAGAAAATTTTTTTCTTTTCTATAATTTTCATCTTAGAGGTGTTATAAAAGTTAAGAAAAAATTGAGAGAAAAAATTCCTACGAGTTCCCTAGCCGTGTTCTTGGAGAACGGAGTCTCGTTGAAATTTTTCCGGGCAACTTCCGACGCGTGTGAAGTAGAGGCTTCGAACTTTCGGTGCTTAGAACGAAGGGATTTCGTGTTCGGGACGGGATCGTGATCATCGGCTACACTTTACGAAGATTTATTTCAAAGGCTTCAAGGGTATGAATCTTTATCTTCGTATTTATTTTTCGTATATACGTTACTTGATCGATCCTGTTTGGGATTCGTTTTTATTTCCGCTGCGTATTTCGTTTTATTTTCGGAATCCCAACAATCTTGGCAGTCGGGTTAGTTGGGTCAGTTTACGTTATTTGATTATTGGTCGTTCGTAACATCACTGCTGAGCCAGCATCGTCGTGTGGACCGAGGTTGTAAGTTCCTAAATCTCAAATACTACCGTTTTATTTTATTCATGTTTTGTGAACATTGATGGATGTACTTTTAGAAAGTTTGCCCTGGATATTGAGTATTTATGTTTACAGTATGTTGAGAGGAGGTCGTGGACGCGGACGCGGTCGTGGACGCGGACGTGGAAATGCGAGACAAGAAGAGTCGGTATCTACCCCAGAGATAACCGCTAGTCGAACGGATTCCCATTCCGGGGGACAACAGGGATCGGCAAATAATAATGCAGATCTTAACGTGCCGGGAGTGCTTCAGCAGGTGGTTGCCCAGATAAACCAGTTTGCTCAAGTTGTGGATCGCATGCAGACGGCGATGGGACAGCAGCATAACGTGGATAATCGAGGAGATAGATGGCTTACCGAAGTGATCAAATTGCATCCTCCGAAATTTGACGGTTCTGCTGAGATGCTTTCTTGGGATCACTGGCTGAAGGAATTAGAAAAGATTTTTGCAGGGGTTAACTGTCCCAACGATAGGAAGGTTCCGGTCGCCCAGTATCTTCTGACCGGGGAGGCTTTCGACTGGTGGGAGGCCATTCGACCGGAGGAGCACAATGTTGACTGGACGGAATTCAAATTGATGATGGAAGCGCAGTATTGTCCTCGCCCAGTTAGAGAAGCCCGAGTTCGGGAGTTTTTCTCACCACAAAATTCAGAAGCATCTGTGACGGACGTGATTAAGACCTTTAATCACCAGCTGACTTACGTGCGCCACTTGGTCAGGACCGAGGCGGAAAGGATTTTCCATTTTGACATGCGAATGAAGCCGGAAATTCAGCAATATATGTCCGGATTTGAATGTACCACCTTGCGACAGTATCAGGACAAGGCATTGGCCTATGATATGAAGGAGGAAGCAGTAGAGAAATCGACGGAAGCAAAGAAACAGAAGGTGTATGGCAACTTCACGGAGAATAAGAGTAGCGGGCCTCGCAGGGGTCAGTCCTCTTTTCATTCATCCAAGAGACCTCCGCATCCTTCTCGAGGTGGAAAGAAGTTCCGGCGGCACCAATCGCTTGCACGCAGGGAAGAAGTGTTATAACTGTGGCAAAGCGGGACATGTTCGACGCGATTGTTTCGCGCCTGCTGTGACCTGTTTCGAGTGTGGACAGGAAGGGCATCGCGCAACATTTTGTGGGAATGCGACCCGATCTTTTGGTGCTCGCACTCCTGTACCGGTTCCGAAGGACACTAGTGTAAACCAGACGCAGCAGAGCGGTTTCCCGCAGCAGAATGTTGGGAAAAGAGAGGCATCCAGTGCTGGGTCCGTTCCTCCGCGTATTTACGAGATGAAGAAGGATGATCAGAACACAACTGTTGCATCAGGTACGATTCAGATCCTTTTGCAACCAGTTAGTGTCTTGTTCGATTCAGGAGCTACGCATTCTTTTATATCTTTGAACTGTGTTAATCGTTTGAAAATCTCGTGCTTGTATGATTGTGAACCTTATGTTGTGGGATTACCGAGCGGAGAGAAAATTGTGGGAACCCTAGAAGCTAGGGATTTTCCAGTAACTATAAGAGGGAGAGATTGGCTATCGAACCTTATTGTGGTTGACATCTACGGTGACGATTTAATTCTCGGAGACGATTGGCTCAACCATTATGGAGCTATTCTGAATTACCGAGAGAGAGTCATTTCTATCATTGCTGATGACGGATCTGAACACTTATTCCGAGGATGGAGACCAGGAAGCTCGGGAAGATTGATCAAAGCAATGAAAGCCGTGAAATTACTGAAGCAGGGATGTCACGGACTTTGGTGCTATGCCATGAGGAAAGAGGAAGGAGTAGAGCTCTCGTCTATTTCAGTTATGAATGAGTTCTCAGATGTATTTTCTGACGAACTACCTGGGTTACCTCCGCAGAGAGAAGTGGAGTTCACTATCGAATTAGAGCATGGAGCAGCTCCTATTTCCAGAGCACCTTACCGCATGGCGCCAACCGAGATGTATGAACTCAAGAAGCAACTGGAGGAATTGTTACAGAAGGGCTATATCCAACCTAGCATTTCTCCTTGGGGAGCGCCCGTTCTCTTTGTCCGTAAGAAAGACGGATCCCTCCGACTGTGTATTGATTACAGGGAGCTCAACAAGATGAGATCAAGAATAAGTACCCTATACCTCGGATCGACGACTTGTTTGATCAACTGCAAGGGGCGAGGGTATTCTCGAAGATTGACTTGCGATCAGGATACCACCAGTTGAGAATTAAGGAATCGGATATACCGAAATCTGCTTTCAGATCCCGGTACGGGCATTATGAATTTGTAGTAATGCCATTTGGACTTACCAATGCTCCTGCAGTATTCATGCAATTGATGAATCGGGTATTCTTGGAATACTTGGATAAATTTGTGGTCGTCTTCATCGATGACATCTTGATATATTCAAAGGACGCAGAGGAGCATGCCGAACATTTGCGTGTGGTTTTGAGCACCTTGAGGAAGGAACAGTTGTATGCAAAGCTTTCAAAATGCGAGTTCTGGCTTAGGGAAGTAACTTTCCTTGGGCATGTGATATCAGCTGACGGAGTTCAGGTGGACCCGAAGAAAGTCGAAGCAATCTTGGAATGGGAAGCCCCTAATAACGTGAAAGAAGTCCGGAGTTTCTTAGGACTTGCTGGATATTATCGCCGCTTTGTAGAGGGATTTTCCAAAATTGCTCATCCGCTCACTCATTTATTCTGAAAACTCAAAAGTTTAAGTGGGATGAGAAATGCCAGTGGTTTTGATGAGCTTAAGAAGAGACTGACGACAGCACCTATTTTAGCATTGCGGATGGAACCGATGGATTCATGGTATACGGCCGACGCTTGAATCGTGGTGCAGGTTGTGTATTGATGCAAAAGGATAAGGTGATTGCTTATGCTTCTCGGCAATTGAAACCGTATGAGGTTAATTACGACTCACGATTTGGAGCTAGCAATGTGGTCTTTGCCTTTAAAATTTGGCGACATTATTTGTACGGCACTCATTGTCAGATCTTTGCCGATCATAAGAGCCTCAAGTACATTTTCAATGTAAAGAATTAAACATGAGGCAGAGAAGATGGCTGGAATTGATCAAGGATTACGACTTGGAGATTCTCTATCATCCGGGGAAAGCAAACGTAGTAGCCGATGCCTTGAGCCGAAAACCTGTTTCTCTTCGAGTGTTGGAAGCACTTACATCCCAAACCAGTATTCAACGGGAACTGATCCGCGAGGGGATTGAAGTATGGGCACCAGGAATCCAAGGGCAACTTTACGTGATGGAACTGACTTCATCACTAGTCGAGGAGATCAAGTCTAAGCAGTTGAACGATTCTCTAACCCTTCGATTGTGTGATGAAGTAAAGAAGGGAAAAGCCCCAGGATTCGTGATATAAGACGATAGAGTTCTGAGATTTCAGATTCGACTTTGCGTTCCCGATGATGATGATCTGAGACGGACTATTCTGAAGGAAGCTCATAACGCGCCCTATTCTATTCACCCAGGCAGTAGTAAGATGTATAAGGATTTAAAACAAAACTTCTGGTGGGGGAATATGAAGAAGGACGTAGCAGAGTATGTTTCGAGGTGCTTGACTTGTCAGCAGGTTAAGATCGAACATCAGCGACCTGCCGGAATGTTAAAGTCGCTTCCGATCCCTGAATGGAAGTGGGAGGACATCTCGATGGATTTCATCACCAGTATGCCAAGGACTAGAATGGGAATGAACATGATTTGGGTTGTAGTTGATCGACTAACCAAGTCGGCTCATTTCCTAGGGATTAAAGACACATGGGGGCCCGAGAGATTGGCGCGAGTATTTATTGCGGAAATAGTCAGATTGCATGGGACGCCGAAGACCATTATTTCGGATCGAGATGGTCGTTTCGTGTCGCACTTCTGGAAAGCAGTTCACAGGGCTTTGGGGACTGAGCTCAATTTTAGCACGGCTTATCATCCCCAAACGGACGGTCAGTCCGAAAGGACTATTCAAACAGTAGAAGACATGCTTAGAGCTTGTGCATTAGATTGGTCAACTGATTGGGAAGTTCATTTGCCCTTGATCGAGTTCACCTATAATAATAGTTGGCATGCTTCTATTAAGATGGCACCATTTGAAGCTTTGTATGGAAGAAGATGTCGATCACCCCTATGCTGGGATGATTCTTCGGACTTGATCGGGACAGAACCGGAATTGATAGTTCAGACTCAAGAGAAGATAGCTTTGATTCGGGAAAGACTGTTGACTGCCCAGAGTCGACAGAAGTCTTATGCAGACGTACGTCGTCGCCCTCTAGAGTTTGACGTCGGAAATCATGTACTATTGAAGGTGTCTCCTACACGAGGGATTTTCCGTTTGGGGAGGAGAGGCAAGCTTAGTCCGAGATATATCGGACCATTTGAGATCCTCGAGAGAGTTGGAGATTTAGCATACAGGTTGGCCTTACCGCCATCGCTGAGTCACGTTCACAATGTGTTTCACGTATCCCAATTGCGGAAGTATGTACCGGACCCCAGTCACGTCATTGATTTCGACGAGATCGAGATAGCTAATGATGGCACCTTCGAAGAGAGACCAATCAAGATACTTGAGAGCCGGATCAAACAATTGAGGAATAAACCAATACACTTGGTTAAAGTACAATGGTCACGACATGGAGTCGAAGAAGCCACTTGGAAAACGGAGGACAGTATGAAGGCTAGATATCCAGAATTGTTTTCATCTTAAGTTTTGGGACGAAACTTCTTTTTAGGGAGGAAGGATGTAATACCCGAGATTTCTGATATGTATTTGGAATTTGTGATTTTGTAATCGTTGTACTTGATCTGAGTATTATTCTCCGTATTTCATAATCCGATGTTGTCGAGCGTATGATTTCATGTATGTGATTTGCAAATTGTAATTCTGTGCATGTATCGCACGCTATCGGCTATGTGTAGCGTACGCTAACATAGACTCAATAGCGCACGCTACAAAGGATTATTAATGCACGCTATGCGTGGTCAATTTGATTGAGACGTGCGGTAGGTGAGATCTGGCCGGGGGACCCCTGTCGGATCGTGTCGGGATGAACCTGGACGGCTTTCGGGAAAAGCCAAGTCAACGCCTTAGCGCACGCTACAGGTATATGCGTAGCGCACGCTAAGTGCTGAATACAGTTAAGTCAGTGAGCCGTTAGCGCACGCTACGAGCAGGGACTAGCGCGCGCTAATAGCCATTTCTTATAAATAGGACAGCATCCTATTCGTGATTTCAGTTCTTTCTTCTCCCATTACCCGAATTCTTACACTTAGAACATAACTTCCTTCATCCTAAACACTTCATATCAACATCCTAGCTCGTGATTGAAGATCGTATATCGTTGGAGTTTGGTGTTCAAGCCTTCGGTATTGGATTGCTTCGATTTCCTCCGTGTTCTTCACTACCTTGAGGTAGGTGATTCTTCACCGATATTAGTAAGGTTCTTAAGGACATTGATCATGTTTTGCTAGCCAGTATTTCGTTTATAATCGGTCATCACATGTTAGAAGGATACTTTTGACGTATCGACACTATATATCGTTTGAACCTTTGAACCATCTTAGTATTTGGACTCCTAAGCATTTTCAAATCGATTTATGATCGATGTGGATATTACCCAGTTGTTACGTTTTATACTTTGGAATCATGCGTTTTGGAACGTAGGACGAATGGAACTTAGAATATTTCTTGAAGATCTAAGATGAATTATGATGTTGAGATGATTATCCGTATATTTGTATCTCATAATCATAGAACTTCCACAAACCTTATTGGCATGATATGCTCGAGGATGACTTGTATTATCACCATAGAATTCATGAGTTCATCACCATTCAACCCAGTTTTCTGTTAGCAGTATTCTGCCATGCAAGATTAGCGCACGCTAACATATGTAAGTTAACGTTGCTATCGGAGTTCAGTTAACGCACGATACGTACGTAACGTACGTTATGAGATCAGCCGAGTCAAACTGTCAGTCCGTGGCTAGCGTACGCTAGGCTTATACGATAGTGTACGCTAACAGGCAGGCTTAGCGCACGTTACGTAGAGTACGTAGCGCACGCTAAGCAGTCCAGGCAGAATTGTTTAAATTGAGCTTTTGGGCCGTAGACCGAATTGTTAGGCCATCGTTCGACTTGAGATGATTTTTATATCATTCCTTTTATTAAGGTTCGAGCTTGTTACGTTGATCGAAGGAGGCGGCCTTCGAGTGTGTTGAGATTATTGAAGTATTCCATTCTTGCCATTTTCGAGGCAAGTATCATATGTCGAGTTCGATTTATATTGAAACTTTGATCATGCTTGTGGTATTGTTCATGTTGTTGAATATGAGATGTATTTCTGAGATTTCTCGTTGTATTTGTTGTTATTTGTTCGTATTGATGAACATATTGAAATGCATATATGTATGCATATTTGATTGATTTATGGTATAAATGATCCGAGGGGATCATGAGGATCTATGCTGAGGGCGCTGGATCGAATGTCCACCATGCGTTGGTCCGACGGGATCATCATGGGGATCTATCTTTGAGAAGCCAGATCGCTGGACGGGTTTTCCACCATGCGTTGGTCCGACGGGATCATCATGGGGATCTATACCAAGGGCGCTGGATCACTGGATTACCCTGTATTGTGTTGATGGAATCGTGAGGATTCGCATCGTTGGATTCCGGTGGCGGAAGTCCGTTTTGCATGTTTTATGATGCATTGATGATTTATGTATTACGATACTTGTACTAGCATTGTTTTGCTAACCCCTTCGGGGGTGGACATTGTTTTGATGTTCAGGTAGCCGAGGAGCAGGGAAGCAACCACAGTACCAACAGGACGATGAGATGGCTCAGTGATGTGGTTGATGTTTATTGTTATTGTGACTCGTCTTCTTGGTCTATTTAGTACTCGAGTACGTCTGTTTTAATAATGCCCTTTCGATATGGTTGTATTAGTTAACTCATTTGATCGGTTGAATCAAATCTGTATTTGAACTTCAGTTGTACGATTGGTTTATATTTACACTCCTTTTAAAATTAGCCTTGTAAATCCTTACCTAAAGGGTTTACGGCGCTGTAATTATTCCGAATATCTCGGGGTGTTACAGGATCAATAAATCGAAACTCATAACACGAACAACTCAACCATACGAACTCGTGCAACCAAAGAAATTAAAAAATCGAACGGGTTCTACGAGAATCGAACGTCCATGCAACAATACATGACATAAGACGGAATTATATCAAAACATCTCCGAAACTCGCCCAAATAGAGAAACTCCAAGAATAAAATAGATTCAAAATGTCGAAACGGTTACAAGCGAGTTGCTAAAAATAAAAAATACACCAAAAATGAGAAAATCGGGAAAAGAAAATGCTGATATTACATTCTACCCCTCTAAAAATAAGTTTCGTCCCGAATCTTAAGAAACAAACAACTCGGGGTACCTAGCACGCATGCTATCCTCAGTTTCCCAAGTTGCCTCCTAGACACCATGCCTCGACCACTGCACTTTGACCAAAGAAATGGTCTTATGCCTCAGTCGCTTCTCACGGTGCTCAGAAATCTTCAAGGGACGCTCCTCGAAAGTGATATCCTCGGCAATATCGATCTCACCATAGTCGATTACATGACTAGGATCCGAGACATACTTTCTCAGTTGGGAAACATGGAAAACACTATGAACATGGCTCAAAGTCGGGGGCAACTCCAAACGATAAGCCAATTCGCCGACTCTCTCGAGAATCTCGAAATGTCCAATAAATCTCGGACTCAACTTCCCTTTCTTCACGAAACGAAAAACTCCCCTCGTCGGCGACACCTTTAGCAAAATGTGGTCTCCCACCTCGAACTCCAATGTCGACGACAGACATCGGCATATGACTTCTGTCGACTCTGAGCAGTCAACATCCGTTCCCGAATCAATTCCACCTTCCACCTCATCTCTAAAGTGATATCGGGTTCGGTCCCGACCAAATCGGATGCCTCATTCCAACAAATCGGTGATCGACAACGCCGCCCATAAAGTGCCTTATACGGTGCCATTTGAATCGACGCATGCCAACTATTGTTGTACGTGAATTCGATCAATGACAAATGCTCCTCCCAGTCACTGCTCCAGTCGAGAGCACAAGCACGCAACATATCCTCGAACGTCTGGATAGTGCGTTCCGACTATCCATCTGATTGAGGATGAAAAGAGGTACTTAAACGCAAATGAGTACCCAACGCCTTATGCACCGCCTGCCAAAAGTGTGATACAAAATGGCCATCCCGATCCAAAACAATAGACTTCAGAGTACCGTGAAGCCTCACAATCTACGCAATAAACACACGATCCAACTTCTCCGGGCCCCAAGTATCCTTGATGCCCAGAAAATGTGCCGACTTGGTCAGACGATCAACAATCACCCAAACCATATTCATGCCCAATTCTCGATCTCGGTAAACTCGTAATGAAGTCCATCGAAATATCTTCTCATTTCTATTCCGGAATGGGAAGTGACTGCAATAACCTGGCTGGTCGCTAATGTTCGATTTTGACGTGCTGACAAGTCAAACATCTAACTACAAACTGTGCGACCTCCTCCTTCATATCATTCCACTAAAAGTTCCTCCTCAGGTCCTTGTGCATCTTACTCGAACCAGGATGAACGGAGTATGGCGTAGCATGGGCCTCACGCAAAATACATTGCCTCAAATCCGGTTCGTTCAGCACACACAGCCGACTCTGAAATCTCAGTACACCATCTTCATGAATCAGAAACACAGGAGACTTTCCCTTAAGAACATTCTCTTGGATTTGAATAATCATCGGATCCTCCAACTGCTTCAGTTTAATTTCATCGATTAGAGACGACGAAATCTCTAAAGCACAAAGTTGCCCTACGGCTCCAGGCAACAAAATCTCAATATTCAACTCAATCAAATCCCGCCGAAACTCAGATTGAGACGTAAGGATCTCAAGCGTCCGCAACGCAACTGGTTTCCGACTCAAGGCGTCGGCCACGACGCTCGCCTTGCCCGGATGATAAAGGATATCGAGGTCATAATCCTTAATCAACTCTAACCACCTTCTCTGCCTCATATTCAACTCCCGCTGAGTAAATATGTATTTCAGACTTTTATGATCGGTAAAAATCTGACATGCAGAGCCAAAAAGATAGTGACGCCAAATCTTGAGCGCAAAACCAACTACCGCTAACTCCAAATCGTTAGTAGGGTAGTTAAGCTCATACGGCCTCAACTATCTCGACGCAAACACAATAGTCTTGCCGTGCTGCATCAACACGCACCCAAGACCCTGACCCGAAGCATCGCTATAAACGGCAAAACCCTCGTTGCCACATGGCAACGCTAAAATCGGGGCTGAAGTCAAACGTCTCTTCAGTTCCTCAAACTCGATTGCCTCTCATCATTCCAGACGAACTTCTCGGACTTCTGGAGCAACTGTGTAAGTGGCCGAGTGATGGACAAATTATAAAGTCGCAAGTGTACGAATCGCTTTTGTAGGAAGCGGCAAGTAACTCCGAGGTCGATCTCTCGAGGAATTGGAAACGGTTTAAAGTTCGATAATGTTCGGCAAATAGTCGAATGAACAAAAGTAAAGTGAATTAAAATGCATCATTGGTTTGATAGGATTACAATTAATAACGCATAAAATTAAAATAAACTAAGTGATAACAACACCAAATTTCTTAAGTTTATTTCTTAAGTTTCGGGACGAACTTGTTTTTAGAGGGGTAGAATGTAATATCCGCATTTTTCCTTTCTCTTGATATTCTCATTTTGGTGTATTTTCGTTTTTGGCAACTCGTTTGTAACCGTATTGACATTTCGAGGATATTTAATATTGGACTTTTTGTCGTTCGAGCTTGTTTCGGACTCGTTTTACTCGATTCGGTGTTTTATGTTGTTCCGTCGCTAATTCGGGTATCCTCGTAAATCGTCGTTCGGAACCGCCGTTTCGGGGTTGCCGAGGATCCATCTCACGTTATTGAGCTTGTTGTGAGCTTGTAGCATTTACTTGGAAAATAAGTCCGTAGTCCAGAAGTAAGTTTTAACTTGTAGCATTTACTTGAAAAATATATATTATATATATGTGTGTGTTATTTAAATAAAAATTAGTAGAAAAAATAAATAATCCTTGGTCCGAGTGAAAGTGTAGAATTTGGACATATATAAGTACTATTGTAGAGTATAGAATGATAATTGAAATTATTCACTGAAAAATGATTTTTTTTTTATTAAATTAAACTAGGATGGATTTTAGCATGAATGAAGTATGTATTGCGATTCTGTGAAAATTACACAATCTATTGGTATCTATTTTCTACTTATTTAATTATTATATACTACTAACAGAAACTTGGTCATTTAATTTGATAATTAATTTGGCAGTATTAATGTGGGCTGATGTGCTGACAACATACTCAATGTTTTCATTTCATAATACATTATTACTTCTTTTAAACAGTGCCGTGACCGCGTCTAAGGTAATGGGGGGTATGCATACAAGTAGATCCAAACAGACGATTACATGGATATATCCCAAAGTAAGTAATACATCCAATCATATATATATATGTATATATATATATATTAGCTATATATGTATATATTATTATATATTATATATTATATAATTGAGCAACATATTCTTTTTAGTGTAATAAACAAAACGGAGGTTGGGAGTGTGGGTATTACGTCATGCACTGGATGTCGACTATTGTCCGAGCTCGTATTATCGATGGATGGATGGAGGTGATAAACTTTTATTTCAGTTTATTAAATTATTTAAATTAATTTCAGTTTTTAAATTGTTTCAGTTTAAAAGTGATTCGTTTAAGTTGATGAGTTTGTTAATTTATATATATATGTTTATATGTACAGATGTTTGATGATGTTGCGGCACTTACTATAGATAGTATTCGTGCAATTCGAATCGAATGGGCAAAACAATTTTTGGAGGTTAGGGACTGTTTATGTGCGTAGACCTTTGACATTTAATTTTGTAAGAATACCATTGTTTTGTTTAGTTAGTTCTTGAATTGTATTCGTTGTTGTGTTCTTCTTCTTCCTTTTCTCCTTTTACTTGTGCTTGATTTTGCTTGTTGTTTGTTGTTGTTGTACTTGAATTGTGTTGTATTTTTTTGTATTGGATAGAATATTGTATTTGATGGTTGGATAAAAGTTGTTTAGTTGTATTGGTGAATGGATGAAATAAAGTTGTGTTGTTGAGGTTTTATTTGATGTTTTGTGGTTGGATGCTGTTTTTGGTGTTTAGGATGCTGTTTTATGTGTGTGTAGCATGTTGGAAATAAAAAAAACAAACCTGGTATTTAAAAAAAATAGAATTAACAGCGGTTCTTAAGAGAAACCGCTGTTAATTTTGCAGTGTAAATTTAATATCGGTTTCTACAGGAACCGCTGTTAAACTGGACATTTAACAGCGGTTCCCGTAGAAACCGCTGTTAAATTAACAGTGGTGTCTTCACGGAACCGATGTTAACAGTACAGTTAACAGCGTTTTTTTTTTACAACCGCTGTTAAATTAACAGCACCACCTTTAACAGCAGTTCAAAAACCGCTGTTAATGTGGCTCCAGAACCGCTGTTAAAGGCCCAGTTTTGTAGTAGTGTTTGGTGTCACGAAGATTAAACCCCAGCATTATGAGAATAAACAAGAAGAGACCGATTCAATGGTATCTTTATAGGCTTAAACCAATAACCTTTTGACCTCTCCAATTTAGCCCCACACATCACATGTCAGCTTTGCATTCTCTCTGAGCGCTAATTTGGCCATGCGCTAAAATCCTTTTCATGACCCTCTAGAAGACAAACCACTAGTCTTCATTTGAGGCGGCACCACCTCTAGATCATATAGGCAAAGTTTTACAACATCTTCGTTGCATAGATGTCTCCAAAAGTTTTTAAAAGCCTCAACTCATCCTCGTTCTCGGCAACAACGTACTATCCTACCTCACATGGATCTATCATTATTTGATAGTACCTTCTATCATTAGTGACTTCGTTATTACCCTTTAAACTTGAGAATTAGGAGCACTAATGTCAAGTTGGGTTTCCATCACTAACGATTCTATTGTGGTTTTAGACCCATGGCTCTCGCGGTAGATGTAACCAAATCTCTCGTCAGAGGTTTGGTAAACGGATCTGCCAAGTTCCTACCCGTCTTGACATAGACAACTTTGATGGTACCATTATCAATAAGATGTCTCACAAAATTGTGTCGTAGACCAATATGTCTAGACTTCCCATTATACACGGTATTGTATATTGCTGACAGTGTGGCCTCACTGTCACAATACATGGGAATACACGACATAGGAGTATCCCACAGATGGATATCCAATAGTAGATCTCTAATCCACTGTGCCTCTTTGCCTGCTGCGGCTAAGGCAAAAAGCTCAGCCTCCATCGTTGAGTGAGCTATACATGTTTGTTTCTTGCTCGCCCAAGAAATAGCTCCTCCAACAAGAGTATAAATCCATCCACTTGTGGATTTAGAATCACTCTTGTAATCTATCCAGCTGGCTATTGTGTGGTGATTAATACGCCTCAAAGGCGATCGGCATAAGGGCCGAGCGACCAAAGTCAGCATCAAATGAACCAAGGCAGAGTTACCAAATGAAGATGACAGATCAAGTTTAAGCGCCTAGCGATCGTCTTACAAGGCGATCGTCTCTAGTGCCTGACCAAGGACGACTGTCTTATGCCACATGTAAAGCCGAAATCCGTCAAGTCTACGAAGACTGAATCTCGGGAAGAAGGCCCACGTGCAGACCCGCAAACAGTGCAGCAGGAAAAGGCTTTTTGACTCCAGCCCATCACCAGCTGTTAGTGACAAGAACAGCCTCTCACCTACCGACAGACCCACAAAAGGCGCCCTAGGTGGGTGTTGGTCCCAAATAATGATGAAGACTATCCTCACTGTACCAACACGAGTATTTTCTAGCGCGCTTTGTCCTCACTCACGCGCACCTGAGAAACTTCCCAGGGGGTCACCCATCCCATAACTACTCCCGGCCAAGCACACTTAACTTTGTTTCTTGCTCGCCCAAGAAATAGATCCTCCAACAAGAGTATAAATCCATCCACTTGTGGATTTAGAATCACTCTTGTAATCTATCCAGCTGGCTATTGTGCGGTGATTAATACGCCTCAAAGGCGATCGGCATAAGGGCCGAGCGACCAAAGTCAGCATCAAATGAACCAAGGCAGAGTTACCAAATGAAGATGACCGATCAAGTTTAAGTGCCTAGCGATCGTCCTACAAGGCGATCGTCTCTAGTGCCTGACCAAGGACGACTGTCTTATGCCACATGTAAAGCCGAAATCCGTCAAGTCTACGAAGACTGAATCTCGGGAAGAAGGCCCACGTGCAGACCCGCAAACAGTGCAGCAAGAAAAGGCTTTTTGACTCCGGCCCATCACTTAGTGACAAGGACAGGCTCTCACCTACCGAGAGACCCGCAAAAGGCGCCCTAGGTGGGTGTTGGTCCCAAATAATGATGAAGACTATCCTCACTGTACCAACACGAGTATTTTCTAGCGCGCTTTGTCCTCACTCACGCGCACCTGAGAAACTTCCCAGGGGGTCACCCTTCCCATAACTACTCCCGGCCAAGCACGCTTAACTTTGGAGTTTATATGAGATGGCTACCAGAAAAAAAGATGCATCTTGTTGGTATGAGTAGTCCAAATCAATTCATTTAACCACTTTCTAGTGCAGATCTCACAGGTCGAATCGCAAGCCGTGCCTCGCGCATTTTTATGTCCATGCAGGCAGAATGCTGGACCGAATCCCAACAATCCCCCTCCCAGTACCTACCAGCATCTCAACCCCATAGTATGGAAACCTCCACGAACTATATTTGATCACGCAGCCCTCTAGCGGCTGGATTCATTCACACAGTCCTCCAACACTTGACATCAGCATCTATTCCAGCTCCGTTTACTTCTGCTGCGCCATTATCTCAGTTCCAGCATACTAGATTTGATCACATAGCCTTCCAGCACCTAACAACCTCCACAGCGCCAACATCTTAGTTCCGGTCAGCCGGAAACATTTGCTGCATGCCCGCCTCTTAGTTCCAACACTCTGGCAGCCTCCACTGTAGGATACTTCGAGGGAATCCGCACCTGTGACCTGCTCAGATACCAATTGTTGGTCCCCAAGAATGATGAATACTATCCTCACTGTACACTCACGAGTATTTTCTAGTGCGCTTTGTCCTCACTCATCGCAAGTCGTGCCTCACGCATTTTTAAGTCCATGCAGGCAGGATGCTGGACCGAATCCCAACAATCCCCCTCCAAATACCTGCCAGCATCTCAGCCCCAAAGTATGGAAACCTCCGCGAACTAGATTTGATCACACCGCCCTCTAGCGGCTGGATTCACTACTACAAAATTGGCTTTTAACAGCGGTTAAAATGCCCAATTAACGGCGGTTCCGGAACCGCCGTTATATGTACCGCTGTTAATATCAACGGTGGTTTTTAGAACCGCCGTTGAATTTTCCAAATAACGGCGGTTCATATTAACCGCTGTTAAATTTGTTACGGCGGTTTCTGGAAACCGCTGTTAAATATGCCATTTAACAATGCCATGTGTAACCATTAAACTCGACACTTCACAAGTTATAGAACCGCCGTTAATTTTAAAAAATAACAGCGGTTTCGGAGGAACCGCTGTTGAAATATTAATCATTTTGTCCAGTTTTTCCCTATTTTGCACAATCCAGTACCTGAATCGGATCAAATTAATCAATAAACCACCAATTCATCGAATCCAAAAACACCGAAAAGAACTAACCAACACCAAATTCATTGAACCACCAATTCATTGAAAAAGATAATACAAAAAATCCCAATTCGTCCAAAATAATTCATACAAATATCCAATGTACAATTCATACAAATAATTCACACAAAAACACCAAAATCATGTCGCGAGACGATTTCGAACCTCCAAAAAATAAAGTCCCCAATCAACTCGAATTTTGTCAAAAACATCTTCAGACAGTGCTCCAACATCATCAAACATATGCACATATAAACGTATAATAAACAAACTTTAAATGTAAAAGAGTAAACAGTTTTATCACCACTTCAAGTAAAAAATATACTACCTCCATCCAACCATCCAAAATACGCGCTCGGGCGATAGTCGACATCCAGTGCATAACATAATAACCACACTCCCAACCTCCATTTTGTTTATTACACTAAAACAAAATAAGACACAATTATATGAGTCGCTTTCAGTAAATAAAATCAACACACACTGACACAAACACACAATGCACAAAAAAAAAAAAAATACAGCACACACACTTCACACACACTGCACACAAACATACACAAACACACACATACACACAGTACCCACACACACATTGCACACAAACACACACACACACACATACACTGCACAAACAGAAAAAAAAAAAAAAAAAAAAAACAACAACACAAACACACACACTGCACACAGCATAAACACAATACACACACAAACAGAAAAAAAAAACAACACAAACATAAACACACACACACTGCACAAACAGAAAAAAGAAAAAAAAAACAACACAAACACACACACACTGCACACAGCATAAACACAATACACACACAAACATGAAAAAAAAAAAAAACACAAACATAAACACACACAACACACACAGTACACACACACCTACTGCACACAAACACACACATACACACAGTACACACATACATTGGACGCAAACAAACACACACACAGTACACACACTGCACAAACAGAAAAAAAAAATACAAACACACACACAATGCACACACACAGCACATACAAGAAACTTGCTTATTTACATTGAAGAAATCTTGAAGAAGTCACACTTTTTTTTGATGGTTGAAGAAGTCACATTGAACTATCTTAGTGGAACAGACAAGGAAAACCAAAAGGGATGCAACAGAATCAATCCCATCTCTTTCCTTACCCATCAATTTCAAACCAACAATTGAGAAGTCTTAAAATTAAAGGCTACAATTTGTACAACAAAGAAAAACACTTTCAAAACCTAATTCCAATTCTAAATAGTAAAAGCTCACAATTAAAATTACCAGATTCAAAACGGCAATATGACATCAAATATTTATTTTTAAAAGCCCCCTCCCACACTTTTAATAATTACTGCTCCGACGTGTATATTTAATTATTATTATACACCCAATATTATGTAAAAGTTGTTATAATATAATAGAAAATTTGTTGTTGGTGTTTCTACCCAATATTATTTTTCTTAAAATGAGTAATATCATTTATTTAAATATTTATGCAAGCATTAATTCATATATAAATACAATAAATACCACAAAAAATAATTATTCTAAAATTATTTTCTTAAACTGTAAAGAGGGGACTATTAAAAAGCCACTAATTCTGAAAGGACCAATACAATGTCAAACAACATATTTTGAAAGGAAATGATATTTCCTTTGAGAATCCAGCATGAAACCAGATTTGGGATGTTCGGAAACAATTCGCAAAACATGAGAATAAATCTAAGATTTTGGAGACTTGAATTTTAAATAGATTAGATCCAGTAGCAATCACCATAATAATAACTGGATTGGCAGATCCGACGCCGGCAAAGGCAGTTAACTACTCCATACTAGAAACTAGGATAAGCAACCTAGTAAACTACTACCAATGATCAAGCAAGCTATCAGAATAGTAACATAAGCAAGTTCTAACAGTAAATAAGCAATCACATAAGGTCTACACTACTTTACTCAGAAATAATGAAAAAATAATACTAAAATTAAATAAGAAAACTTACAAATGTATCCCTAACTAAACAAGGGATTCTTTTCAACCAAGCCTATCTTTAGATTGCTTAATATGTTGGGAGAAAAAAAAAAACCAACACAAACACACACACACACACTGCCACTGTCACTGCCACTGCCACTGCACACACACACACACACACTGCATAGAAAAAAAAACAACACAAACAAACGGACACTTCATACACGATATGTTGGGAGAAGATCCTTAAGACGAAAGTTAACATCTATCCCAAAGGGAGAAGATCCTTACGACGTTAACCACGTCTATCCCAAAATAATTCGTGTTTCCAAAAATAATATTGTCGTACACACTCAAATATTCATACACACAAACACACATATTTACACTCATGTAATTAAATGTATTACCTTGGGATATATCCAACTAACCGCCTGCTTTGATTTACTTGTATGCATACCATCCATGGTCTTGAATGCGGTCACGGCACTGCTTAAAAGTAACAATAATATATTGAGTCGTTGATATAAAATTTTAAAGCAAATATGTTATAAATAAAATCTTACTTTTGGAGTATGGCCTTAATGCGAGAGTCAGGCCTACTATGTAGTGAGCAAAACCATATAATAGTTCCTCTTGCTGGCACAATGACCAGAAGTTGCCAATGAAGCCTACATAGATAAATGCATTTGAAAGAAGGAACATATTACTACAGTATGTTGTAAAAAAAAAGAAATAGTTTTGTTAAAAAGAAAATATTTTGAAATTTACAATCTTTTATCTTACTTATGGTAAGCTCCCATGTATATTTGCTTCTTCGACTCAAGCATACGCGTCGATATATATCTCGAGATCTCCTCTCCCCTCTGTCCCATATTTTGTATGGATTGAGGATCAAAATATCCATACAAAACCTCGTCCATCGTGCCCACATTCATATTAGACAAATACCTAATTTGTTAAGCAAAATATTAATATAAAAAAACACTCCACACACTGCACACACACACACACACACTGCCACACAATAAAAACACACACACACTGCACATACACACACTGCACACACACAACACATACAAACACACACACACACACACTGTACACACACACATACTACGAATGTAGAAAAATTCCATAAAGAAAATTACTCACATAGTCCAAAGCTGTAAAACTGATAAACTAAGCCACTCCTTTCCTTGAACGATCTCTAAAATATCAGTGTGAGTGATGTACAATGGAACATCATCACCACCACAGCCAAAGATAGCTGTATCCCACGGCACTGATATCGGACTATTGTACATACTCGACGCAGCCATAAGTAAGTCTTTCATGATGTCATCTTTGGTCCTCGACCCGTCATTGTGACGAGCCTGCTTCTTTGGTCGCTGAATATCCTATTTCATATAGTATAGTGTAAAATACAAGTAAATTTGAAATAATTTATTTTGTTTTCTTTCCATTGTAACTTCAGAAAGGATGAAGGATAAACGTATCTATTGAATACTATATAAACTCATTAATAATGACCCGAACCTATATCTATTTTTTGAATATTAAAAAGAGAAGAATTGGTGCGAATTTCTTCTATATTGAATAAAGAATATTCATTCATCAAATCATTCACTCCATAGTCTGATAAATCTTTTAAAGAGATGATTAATCACACGAGAATAAAGATAGAGTCCCATTCTACATGTCAATACATGTCAGGGGTTAAAATATTTTTATATATATACTATCTAAATATATACTCCAATAAAGTCAATAAAACAAAAAAAGAATAGGGCTTATTATTTTTATTTATTATTATTCCTACATATTTCCATTCCTTTGGGATGTTACTACGCATTTTGGTTGCGTTTAATCTTTTCCATATTAAAAATCATAATCAATTTATATTGGATTGATTTTGCAATAATGTTTGGTAGTTACTAAAAAGAAAAAGAAAATATTTACCTTTGAAAAATCGGAGAAAATAAAATCTCGTGGCCATGCAATAAATCCACCTAAAGCTTCCCCACGACTCTCACCTCATCGGTCGCCACAGGACTTCAGCGCTGGCATCTACGGCCTCCTCAACCACTACCTTAACCAAATGAGCTGATAAAGGAGCACAATGTAGGGTCGAATCGCCCTGAATAACCCTACCGATAGCAACTAGACGGGGAGGATGCTCGTCCACATAAAATCCAACTCGATGAGTGTCTCTAGTCACAGGCCTCTCTCCGGAAGGGCCAGAAATAGCATCAGCACAACTCCCCTTCGTGCTAACACGAGTAACCTCATCCGGTGTATGAATATCAACAGGCCGCTGGGAACTAGCACCCATTGGCTGGCCGAACTCTTTCCTCAAAGTCTTTGTGACATCAAGGGTGATCTCTTTCCTTAGCTGCTCCAACACATCTTTACTTACGGAAGACGTCAATCCACATGATCGTCCAAAGTAATCGCGAATACCCACACCAAAACCAATGTCACGAACACGACCAGGGTGCTCGGGTCTCCCAATGGCAGCCGCCAATATATCTTGTCGTCCCTCAGGAATGAAGGTACCTTGTGTATACTGCTTCTCCAAATCATCCTACAAAAATTAAATTTGGCACCATATTACAAAATTTTGAAATTTGCAAACAACTGATACAAGTTGATGAAGGAGAAAAAACAATACAAGAATGTAGATAAAAATAATTGGGTAGAAAAGTGGTTATTTATATTTAATAAAGCAAATAATTTACCTCAAATTTTTAATGTTTGCTAACACTTATCAACAAAAAGGAGCTTTTTCTTTTTCTTACAAGAAAAAATAATTCTTAAAAAAGAACTTACAATCCTCTCGACAATCTCCCGTGCAGCATCGGATGACGTACCCTCCCGTCTTTTGTATGACCAAGATTCCACCTTTGATGACGCGTAGGTGGAGACGGAGGATCAATAACAATATCTTCTTCAGATTTAGATACTTCTCGACGCTCCTTCATCTTCCTCTCCATCTCCCGTTTATCCACCAAGTCGTACCCTCCTCGAGCCATATAATGCGGAATGTTCATTTTGGCTAATTCTTGTTTCTTACTTCTTTGTTCCTGATACAAGTATCAAATAATCCATAAACAATTTTATAAATATTTTCAAATTGAAAATATTTTTTCATATTTTATGTTCTTAATTAGAAATAGGTTCTTAATTAGAAATTGTTTTATTTGATTCTTGTATTATTATTCAGATTTTATGTTATTAATTAGAAATTATTTTATTTGATTGTGCGTTCATTATTTTCAGCATTGAACTTTAAAAAAAACAAATTAAAACATTTTTTATTTCAGATTTTATGTTATTAATTAGAAATTATTTTATTTAATTGTGTGTTCATTATTTTCAGCATTGAACTTTAAAAAAAATTAAAATATTTTTTTATTTCAGATTTTATGTTATTAATTAGAAATTATTTTATTTGATTGTGCGTTCATTATTTTCAGCATTGAACTTTAAAAAAAAAAACTTAAAACATTATATTCGGTTTTACCTCCCAAGCGGAGTCCTCACGAATCCTTTTGAAATCTCTCCAGTCCTCCTCGGAGATACCATACTTGTCACAAGGAGATTTTTCTTTGCTTGGACCATATATGTACTCACCGGTCAAATCAGACTTAAACTGCCTCCATTTTACGCCAATTGACTGTAAACACGTCTTCTGAAAATGACCAAGATTGCTAATCTGGCTAACATCAAAATTGGCCTACATATTGACAATTAAAACTAGAGTTAGGCAATGTCTGATGTAAAAAACTACTAATAAAACGAATGTTGCTAACTAATTCAATTTGAAGCATAAATTTGCTTTTCGGGGAGGGGAAGAGAACAGCTACTACAGCTGGTGTCTTCGGGGGGATGAATATTTTTTACCTGACTGAAACAGAAGTAGAAAGTCAAAGTCAAGCAAAGCAAGCCAGCCAAAGAGGGATAGGCATGATCATTCTATTCTAAAGGTAGAGATCCTGAACTAAGGACTTCAAGCTAGAAGTTCTCTATGTGAACATAGGATCCTATATAAACAGAAATGCTAGACTAACTGCTCTAGAGGCAACCTACTGGAGAAAGGCAGCAAAAAGGACCAACTTGGACATTAAAATGGGTTAACTACAAAAAGTACCCTTGAGGTTTGACTAATTACAAAAACAGACCAGCTGACTTTCGAAATAACAAAAACACCTATTGACATTTTATTGTCTTACATTTACCTCTTCATAAACAAAAAACATTTCTCCGATTTTTAATACAAAAAGAGAGTCATGTACCAATATATCCTGCCACAACATTTCTTTATCCGGCTTGTCAGGTACTTGCTTCCAACTCTTGTACAGTATCGAGACATGATCTTTGGCAAGTTTTCCCAAGTACGTACTTAACTTCAATTTGTATTCGTATTTGATCTTTCCCCGTACTGGATCAATGTGAAGAGGTAATTTTTTTCCGTCAACATGGCGTTTCGACATACTTCTACATCGCGTGGGATTTCTCGATGTAGAAGTACTACGTGTATGAGCATCGGGAGACCGGGAGGAATGAGGAGAACGAGCGGGAGGAGTGTGAGGGGAACGAGAAGGAGACGCCATGTGCCTGCATTAACAAATAAATTTAATCAGCAAGAAGTAATCAACTAAATCTAATCAACTAAATCTAATCAACTAAATCAGTAGAGACCTAAATTAGAGACCTAAATTAGAGACATGTAATCTGAATTCAACTAGAACAGAACACTTAATTAGAGACCTAAATTCAACTACGACTATTTAAAGCTAGAACAGATAAAGCTAGAACAGAACACTTAAAGCTAGAACAAGAACACTTCATTAGAGACCTAAATTCAACTAAATCTAATCAACTAAATCAGTAGACAAGAAGTAATCAAAAAGCTGGAAAAGACATAAACATATGCAGGCAGAAAAACTATCAACTACGACTATTTAAGCTAATAATAAGACTAACAATTGATCAAACTAAGCTCTAGAAAGTAGAATAAGGTAAAACATATGACAACAAGCTGGAAAAGAACACGTATGCTAAATTTCAGACAAGAATAAGCTAAAACACAAAGTTTATGTAAGGAGTAGTTGGACAAAACAGTTGTGCAAGCTAGTGCGGGGGCAAAATTAAGCTAACCAAAAGCCTCTAAAAGCTACTCTAGGGGGGAGATTAAACTAAGTTATACTAGGAGAGTCCTAAAAGCACTAAGGGGTCAGAATAAGCAATAATCACTAAGCCTACAGTATTAAACATGCAATCAAAACAAAGAACAAGGGCTGCACATAAAAGGGTAAAACAGGCCTACAGGGCTACATCGGTGGCCTAAAAGCAGTAGGTAAAAAAAAATCATAAAAATAGAATAAAAATATGGGGCAGAACACAAGCAATCAATGATGAACCATGCAATTTTTTAGAGCAAACGGGCTTATAATGAAGAAATGAAAAATCAAAAACTTCTGGGCTGTGTGGTGGCCATTTTCAGTTTTCTACAATAATTTTGTAAGTTTTATTTTATTAATAAATTTTTTTTTTTGGACCATTTATCGATTGTCATTAGTTATCTTATGAGATTTTATTGTGTTATTAATATGTAAGTTTTATTGTATGACTCGCACTCATACGAGCTGATCGTTTTTTAAAACATTGCTATACACACTACACACAGTGCATATACACACGCACACACACATTTTTTTAATAACAAATAATGAAATAATCTTAATTACTAAAATATAAAAACTTGATTCTTCATAACAGAACGTTCAACATTAATACTAAAATTCAACAAAACCAACTTTATCATTAACAATGTCACAAAATTGAACATTAATACTACAATTCAACATAATCGACTGTGCCTTCATCATCAACTATCTAACTTGACTCTAGATAACAACGTTTTCCCATATGCCTTCATCATGATCATCTCGAATGGCATGTATGTCGTTTGCTACATTTTCTTCAACGATAGTCGGCATCCGTATTGATAAAGGAATAAACTCACAAATGTCAAAACTTGACTCTTCAGTTTCATTAATATCCACACTTCTACCTGGAATGACCACTGACAATATTTCATTGCATGGATCCTTGACATAAAACACCTGTTTAGCTTGATATGCCATGATAAAAGGCTCGTCAGTGTAAGCTATCTTATGAAGATCTACCAATATAAAGCCCAGTTCATTGATTACCACACCCGTGTTATTATCAACCCACTTACACTTAAAAATAGGCACTCTAAACTTAACATAATCAAGTTCCCATATATCTTCAATAACTCCATAGTAACTTGTCGATGCCATAACTGGATTTTTATCTTTCGAGCTTGAAAAGTGCATGGACTCGGCTTGAAGAGTAACTCCGCTATTTTGAACCGAACTTTTGTCATCTTGTGACTTTGTATAGAATGAGTACTTATTGATATCATATCCATTCCAAGTTACGACATCGGACTTCGGCCCGTAAGCTAGCCATTTTAACATTTCAGATGCGCTATCACTTTCAGAGATTTGTACCTTAAACCACCTCAAAAAAGTCTTGTTATGTTCAATCAACAACCATTTCTCGCTCATTCGGGGATTCTTTGTCTTCAAAAGATTCTTGTGAGCAGACAAGTACGGAAGAACCTCATCAGTGTTATTCAAAACGTACAAATGTTCTTGAAGCACCTCATCGCGATTCTTGGTTAATATTTTAACACCCCGTGTACCCTTTCCATTAAGTTTCCCATCATGTCGAGACTTCGGAAGCCCTACAGATGGTGTTTGTGACATGTAATCTGTGCAAAACTCGATTGCTTCTTCTGCAATATACCTCTCAACAATAGATGCTTTTGGACGAAATGGGTTTTACTATACCCTTTAAAAATCTTCATGTATCGCTCAATCGGAAACATCCATCGCAAATAAACGGGGCCATACTCTTCAATCTCTCTAACTACATGGACAAGTAAGTGAACCATAATATCAAAAAAAGAAGGAGGAAAATACATCTCCAATTGGCACAAGATAACAACAGCCTCGTTTTTCCACTCATCCAAAACCAAATGATCAATCACTTTGCTACATATAGAATTGAAGAAAAACACAAGCGAGTTATGGCATTTCTCACTTTTTTAGGCAAGACATCACGTATAGCCACAGCTAGAAGTTGTTGCATCAAGACATGACAGTCATGAGACTTTAAGCCGACCAATGTCAGATTTTGCATCGATACAAGACTCTTAATATTCGACGAATAACCTTGTGGCACTTTAATGCCTTGTAAACAATTACAAAAGCTGATTTTCTCTCTTCTGGATAAAGTATAACATGCCGGGGGAAGATAAGTTCGTTTACCGACTACTTGCGGATGCAACTGAGGACGTATACCCATTTTCTCTAAGTCTTGACGAGCCTGGACACCATCCTTTGTTTTGTGTTTAACATTGAGAAGTGTGCCGATCACACTATCGCAAACATTTTTTTCGACATGCATAACATCTATGCAATGTCTAACATCTAGATGTCTCCAGTAAGGAAGATCAAAAAATATTGACCTCTTCTTCCAAATATTTGTCGTAGCAGCCTTCTTTTTAGTTTTTCCAAATATAGTATTTATGTTCTTCACACGATCGTACACTTGCTCACCTGTTAAGGGCATCGGCGCAAGTCCATTTTCTGGGAATCCATTAAAAGCTGTTCGCAATCCACGATAAGGTTGATGGCGACTGAGAAACCTCCGATGTTGAGTGTAAACTGTTTTATTTCCATGTTTCAACTGGATGTAGCTTGTGTTTTCTTCACATATAGGCATGCATGATGTCCCTTCACACTATATCCACTCAAGTTTCCATATGCAGGAAAGTCATTAATCGTACAAAATAACATTGCACGCAACTTGAAACTTTGCTGGCGGTAACCATCAAACACGTAAATCCCTTCATCCCACATCATTCTCAAGTCATCAATCAACGGACTTAGATAAACATCTATGTCATTTCCTGGTTGTTTTGGTCCTGAAATCATCATTGACAACATAACGTACTTCCGTTTCATACATAACCAATGAGGTAGATTATATATCACAAGTAAAACAGGCCAAGAGCTATGCTTGGTGATTAAGTTACCGAACGGATTCATTCCATCTGTGGAAAGTCCAAGCCTAAGGTTTCTTGCGTCACTCCCAAAATCTGGAAATAAATGATCTATTTTCTTCCATTGTGCAGCATCAGCTGGAGGACGAATTAGCCCGTCGCATTTTCTCTCATTTGCGTGCCATGTGAGATTCTTTGCATCATCTCTATTAGCAAACAATCGCTTGAACCTTAGAACAATCGGAAGATATCATAACACCTTCGCGGGAGGTCCTTGTTGTGTGTTCTCTCCATCATTCTTCACTTTGTATCGTGATACCCCACACCTAGGACACTTATGCAATTCTTCAAACTCTTTTCTGTACAGTATGCAATCATTGGGACAAGCGTGTATTTTTTTATACTCCATACCCATCGGACACAAAGCCTTCTTCGCCTCATAGGTACGCTTAGGCAATGTATTGCCTTTTGGTAGCATCTCATTCATCAACTGGAGCAATTCGGTGAAACTTTTGTCACTCCACCCATTTATTGCCTTCAAATTAACCAGCTTCAACACGGCAGATAGACGTGTGAAATTTTCACACCCCGGATACAATGGAGTCTCTCGAATCACTTTTCAACGCATCATAAACATGAGCTCTTTGAAATGATTCTTGTCCGACATCACGAATCATTTCTTCAAATTGATCACCATCTATATCTACATGAGTGTTTCCAGTTGGAACATCTACTATTTCGCCATGCCATATCCACACCGTATAGTTGGTGTTTATCCCCTCACAAACAAGATGTTCACGAATTGTGTCAGCCTCATGTCGTCTCCCATTCATACACTTCACACAAGGGCAAAAGTATCGTTCATCGGGTTCCAAGCGATGTTGTCGAGCATATTTAAGAAATTGCTCAATTCCATTGTCATACTCCGCACTCGCACGACTTGCATTCATCCAACTTCGATCCATTTCTTCTTTTACATTACACATACTATGTTCATCAATTTTCTATTATTTTGTATAAGGGGAAGAATTTCATTTCTATATGATTACTAACTTTTTGAAAATTGTTTTGACAGAGAGAATGACAAAGGTATGGTAGTCCTATAATTGTTGTTTAAAATAGAAACATGAACGACGGTTGTCAAAATAGAATTAATTGTATACTACGTCAACTTATGGCTTTGTCAAGATTGCTAACTCTATCTGCACGAACTGTTGGGAGAAGATCCTTAAGACGAAAGTTAACATCTATCCCAAAGGAAGAAGATCCTTAAGAAGTTAACCAAAGCTATCCCAAAATAATTCGTGTTCCACAAAATAGTGTTGTCAAAAGCAACACACATAATTAAACACACACACTCAACTAAATCGATTAAATTATACGACAAACAAGAAGAAAATAACATGTAAAACTACATTACACACTCACATACACATAGTGCACACGCACATACATATTTTGTCCGTTATGTGCATTTGAATACCACGTTTGTGATTATTGTGGTTTTATTGAGGTTTTAACATTATTCTCTAAAACAATCCAGGTATAATTAAAAGTCCACACACAAACAATACACACAACACACACTGCCACACACAATACACACACACACACTGTCACACACAATACACACACACTGCCACACACACACACAACACAATACAGCCTCACACACAATACACATACACACTGCACGCACACACACTGCCACACCTATAGATGCACATACACACACAACACACACATTAAACAGCACACAACAATCCTTAAAAGACTAGATAAAATTACCAAATAGGAACAAAGAAGAGAGTTCGGAATAATTACCAAATAATTCGCGGTGGTCGATTGCGAAACGCCGAGGATGTTGCGGGGGTCGCGAGGTCGCCGGAGGTCGCGGGGGTCACGAGGTCGCTGGAGGTCGCAGGTCGACTGTGAAAAGTCGCGGAGTCGGAAGCGTAGGAAGAAAGAAAGGAAAAAAGAAGAAAGAAAGAAAGAAAGAAATAAAGAAACGGGCTATAATTAAATGGAATATTAACAGCGGTTATAAATAACCGCTGTTAAAAGAAGAAAAAGAACGGCGGTTTTCAAGTAACCGCCGTAAAATATGAAAAATTAACGGCGGTTATTAAGAAACCGCCGTTAATTGTCGGAATTTAACAGCGGTTTGACAAAAACCGCCGTTAACATCTTAATTTAACAGCGGTTTCTTTTTTAACCGCTGTTAATTTTTCATAATATTTACGAACCGTGCCACCGCACAAATTTAACAGCGATTTTAACATAACCGCTGTTAATTGTCCACTATCAAATAGGTATTTTGTAGTAGTGATTCATTTAGACAGTCCTCCAACACTTGACATCAGCATCTATTCCAGCTCCGTTTACTTCTGCTGCGCCATTATCTCAGTTCCAGCATACTAGATTTGATCACATAGCCTTCCAGCACCTGACAACCTCCACAGCGCCAACATCTCCGGTCACCCGGAAACATTTGCTGCATGCCCGCCTCTTAGTTCCAACACTCTGGCAGCCTCCACTGTAGGATACTTCGAGGGAATCCGCACCCGTGACCTGCTCAGATACCAATTGTTGGTCCCCAAGAATGATGAAGACTATCCTCACTGTACCAACACGAGTATTTTCTAGCGCGCTTTGTCCTCACTCACGCGCACCTGAGAAACTTCCCAGGGGGTCACCCATCCCATAACTACTCTCGGCCAAGCACACTTAACTTTGGAGTTTCTATGAGATGGCTACCAGAAAAGAAGATGCATCTTGTTGGTATGAGTAGTCCAAATCAATTCATTTAACCACTTTCTAGTGCAGATCTCACAGGTCGAATTGCAAGCCGTGCCTCGCGCATTTTTAAGTCCATGCAGGCAGGATGCTGCACCGAATCCCAACAGTGGGACCTCCCAAGACTGAGTCTCGGGGAACATGTTGTTTTCTCATTGGTTCGCACATTTGGCTGCCTATAGCAGCTGCGGACTTTAAGGAAACCGACCCACGTGCTGAGATGATCGCCCTTTTAATAAGCATTTAATGCAGGAAAGGCGATCGCCCGTTTGAGATTAAGACATCCCAGCTACCTCCTCTTCTATAAATAGGAGACTTCCAGTATTTGAAAAAGGACGACTAGAATTCCCCAAAAAGAGAAATTCCAGAGATAAGAAAGACATTCGGTAGAAACGAACGCTCACTATATTTAATCTTTGTAACAAGAACCCACAGAGAATTAACTCTGGTTCTTCCGGCAATCGTCAGCTCTTAAGTAGCTAAACAATTAGGGTCATTACACTCATTGTAATCGTACTCTAAACATTAATAGTTGTACTACAAAGCAGTATTCTTATTAATAATATCTCGCGAGAGCATTCAAGCCCGGGATTAACAACCCCGGCAAATATTGTGTTATTTTCATTCCATCGCTCGTGCTCTTGCATTTTGTTTGTTACTCACCCGTAGCCATATCCAGCAAATCATTCCGAATAATATTTTGGGTAACAACAATTGGCGCTATAAGGAGGGCCTGAACCCTTATTTTCTCTCCGACCGTTTCGAAGAACACTCACTGTTCTCCGGAACATATACTTGAAGAAACACTCACTGTTCTTCAAAGAAAAATAGAATAGTCTCAAATAATAAACAATTTTATTATTATTATATTACCGAGTTTCAACCAAAACCGGAATGATCCTTCATGATCAGATCCGATTGTAAGAAAGGGGGAGAGAAGCAGACTGTCCCATTGAGGGACGAAATTGAATGCGCAACAAATATGTAAAACCAACCTGTTTCTTGGATCTCTTAGTTGAAGAAAACCGCACGGAGAAACTCCTGTCCTTAAAGGTTTTTTCGCGCTTCAACGTCTGTAAGCTTCAGCGCAGAACCCCAGGATTTGATGCAGCTTTATCGTCGTTCCAACAGCAATGGAAGAAGCGCTAAATGCAAAGGCGACTACTTGGAAACTTCAAGAAAAAAACGAGAGAGAGGAGGCTGCGAATTTTCGGATGATTAATACGGCTCCTATGGAGCTGTATTTATAATTGCAGAACCCTAGGGAAGCACAAAAAAAAAACGGGCTAGGTTTTTTTTTCAGGCCCAACTTGTCCACCAAGCAAACTCAGTTCTGGAACCTTACAGGTCCGTATCCGATTCGGGTCAGTCCGACCCGACTGAACCCGAGCTCCGCTAAAAATAAAGGCTCCTCACGATCGATGCGGCGTGCGAAGTGCAAAGTGTAAAGTGCGCCTACAACGCGCCACTTTGCGAACAGCGCGAACCTCGCGTCTCGCGTTCACGGCCCGGCTCGGCGCGCGTGTGGGCTTGGCCCATCTCTAGTCCACTAAGGCATTTGAGAGCCTAATTAGAGAAAAAACCTTATAAACCACCTTTTGTTTCTTATTCCTGTCAATGTGGGACAAAGGAGAAAATTGCAAACTCCTTTTAGCATAAATATTTCCAACATAACCTACAACCGTCAATGACATACATGAACTTAATCAAAATATATATTATATAAATATTAATATGTTAAATAACAGTAATTAATTACATGATTAGAAGAAAATAATTACATCAATAACTATTGGATGGAATAACATGTACAAATTTAAAAGAGAAGATACTTTTCAAAACGAGGAACACTACAAAAAACTAATTACAGATTAACTACTAAGAACTGAAATTTTCTAATTTACACAAATAAATAACTTAAAACTGGAATTTTCTATTTTACACAAATAAATAGCTTAAAAAAACTGCAAACAAAAAACAATCAGTATTTTTATTTTAAAATCAAATAAAAAAGCACAAATATAATAAAATTTATTCGTGCAAGGAAACAAAATCACAAAAAAAAAAAAAACAGAACTAATCAATGAGTTAGTTCTTACTAACTTTTTGAGTTCTACATAATAGAGATTATGGATGGTGATTTCGTTTAAAAAAAGAATAAAATAATACAATCATTAATTCACAAAAACAGCACTAACCCACTAACTAAACCCACAATACTCCGCAACATAAGAAAAACATTAAAAACAAGAAAGAAAACCAACTCTTCAAACAATACAGATGCTCTTCGAAAAAAAGAGGTATAAAAATATCTAATTATTGACCTATAAAAATCATTCATGTAAGAGAAACTTTTTCTTTTACTAATTGACCATTATTTTGAAATCTGGAATAAAAAAGAATTGGGGATCCTTTTGGATTTGTGTCACCGTCAAGTATAGTGGAAATATGGAAGGAAAAAAATGCGTGATTTTTCACGGAATGTAACGTCTGTAAAAAAAAGTATGGAGAAATGGATCCTTAATACTTTTTTCATGAATGCAGCAAAGAAGTTTATGTTACTACAAAAGTGTGATCAAATTTAATTATGCCCTATGCTTATCAAAATATACTAGATGGTTCTTAAAAATGTATATTTTCTAAATATTTTGGTTGTGGGTATAAGTTCTATATAAATATTTCAGACTCTATACAGAGATAACAAGGTCTTCCGCATTTTATAAAAATCATTTTCCTCATTTATTTCGTATAATAATAAATTTTATATTGAACTTAATATTTTTTTTGCTTAATCATTAAACTCACTCAATATATGAATACTTTCAATGTATTTGCATAATTAAAATAAATTACAGCCGTGCACGGCACATTGGGTATTAGTAGTTATTTATGATACCGTTAGCGCACTCAATGAATTTGAACTGAATTGAATTGAACTGAACTAAACGGATCTCGAATCGAATCAATCGAATCAATTGAATGGACTGAATCAACTAAATCGAATCGAATCAATCAAATATATATTAAGAGTAAATAATAATAATAATAATAATAGTAAATAATAATAATAGTAAATAATAATAGTAATTAACAACAACAACGATAATAGTATTATTTTTAGTAATAATAACAATAATAATAATTAAGATTATGTTCCGGGAATTATTATTCCCGTGATGTGTCTTACCTAATACTGATTGTAGATACATAGATGGAAGGTTCTAGATCCTTCTAGAGGTAGTAGGATCCTATTAGATGTCTTACCTTATCTAGGAATCCTATGTATGGAAGGACTCTCATTGTAATGCCTATATAAAGGCCCCTCTATCAGTGTTATGAATGAATTGATTTCTTTGTCTTTACTTTCTCCTCAAACACGTTATCGGCACGTAGCTCGAGCGAAAAAAAAATCGGCCAAGCCGATCACGCGACGCCCGCGAGCACCGCCCTCCGCCACGGACCACCGCCCATGATCTGCTACCCACCACTGGATCGCAACATCGCCGCTGGCCATGCGCCAGAGCCGCCGGACCGCCGCCAGAATCGCCAGAGCCGTCGGACCGCGCCGCCTCGCCGCCGGACCGCCGCGCCAGATTCGCCCAAGCCGCCCAAGACTGGGCTGCAGCCGCCGCCAAGACTGCGCCTCGCGCCGGACGCCGCGCCAGAATCGCCCAAGCCGCCAGACTGGGCCGATTGCAGCCAAAGACCGCCGCCTCCGCCGCCGGACCGCCGTCGCCGCCGACCGCCGCCGACCAACTCCAGTCCAGTCCGGTTGTGACCCGACCAGGTTGCCGACCCGATCTGCTCGACAGTCCCGTTTTCATCCAAGCGAACTATTGCCTAAGGCTGCGACCCGATCTGATCGAAGCATCGCCGTATCGTCGAAACGGTTTTATACACGTGATATTTAATGCTTGAAAACCTAGTGCAATCGAGACAAAACCTATCAAAATCGAAAAAAAAGCCGAGAGACGAGAATTTCCGCGCGTGAATTTTCTGCACAGCGTGCATTTAAAATCACGTTTCCTATTTCGTTAACCGTCGGATCGGTGTGAAATTTTGGCAGCAACTTCCCAACACAAATATCTGTATATTCAACGGTGGAGATCGGATTCTGTGTAATATTGGTTACTGAATCTACTGCCGAACAGAAGCAGATTTTTACGAAGAAATTTGGAGATCCGACCTCATCCAATACCGAGCTGCTGCATCGCCGCGCTCGAGTCCTTTTTCGGTCGAATTATTGAGCCCAGTAGCCCTATCCGGGCGTTTCTCAACTCTCCATTTTTTTTCCTACTCAATGATTCATATGTTCATTAATTTGTACACTTATGAATCTTACATGTTTATGTTTTACGTGTATATAGGAAAATACGTCGCTCATGATGATGTGCACGCTATGGAGAAAAAGCCATATTTATCCCGTTCAAGGATCAAAGTAAATATAGAACGGAGTACCCACAGAAATATGTTGCTCATATGGAGAGAATCTCCCGTTCAAGGATCAAAGCATATATGAAACCAAGTACCCGTAAGACTTTATTAAAGTTCTCGTTTTTCAATTCCTCTCTTTTGGGAAAATTTTTTTGGGGGAATTGGGTATTTGGGTTCTTTATCTCCCACGCTACTTTGCGGTGGATGAGACAATGAGAAGTGGTATCACTCTCGGATGTCGAAGTAAACTGTGTGACGGTCCTGGGGGAGTCACGGATAATTGTTGAAAGTCGATATTTGTGGTTGTTGCATACACCACGTTTTGGGTGCGATTTGACGTCGCCGTTTTGTCGATTTTAAACCAACAATTAAATAAAACGAACATTGTCGGTAACGGTAAAGTTATGACTCGTTCATGATTAGTCACGGATTTGTGACATACAAATGGGACAAACATCGATTGCGACGGATATGTCGTGGTTAAAATCGATTTGTGACGAAATTGTCACGTTGAATTGAGCGACAACACGTTGGTCTTGACCCAATCCCATACTTGGAAAACTCCATCTTTCATCTTATTAAAATAAAATATTGCATGTGGGTGTAGACATGTATCGTCTCCTTGCAATATGATATATGGAAGAATGTACGAGTAATTCTCATGAATTTTAACATGTAAGGCAATGGCATATTGCGGTAAATACATGAATTCGTTGACCTCGATTATAGTTCGTATGACTATAGGTCCGAATACTTTTTCGAGTATTTGTAAAGGCATGTGCCTTATAAATTTGACTATGTTTAGTCGATCTTATTGGATGGTCAAGACGAGTTGGTTATGGTATATTCATTATGTCTCATGGTTCAAAATGCTTAATTATGATGCACCGCGTTGCATCCATATAACATGGCTATTATGACGTATGCTTGCAAATTGATAATTAAAATACTTGGTTGATTTGATGCACTTTGGTGGATTTTGTCTACACTTTGATCATGACTAGGCGCATCCTCCTTGGTATTTGTTTATGCTTTGAAAGTTCAAACGGAATAAGTGGTTTTTAAACAGCCTTAGCTGTACCGACATTCCTACTTTCTCTGCAAGTCTACCAAGTTGGAGTTACCGAAAGGATCATTAGTCGAGATAAGAAATCGAACACCCTGCTGCGTTTAAACGCGCCTATGGCTGTCATTGCCATGTTTTTGCATCAACACTTATGCCATTGGATATGGTCTCAACCTTGTTTTCTCACTAAACTTGGGAAAAACTAAACAGCCAATTAAAACATGCACTGTGATCTGAGTTTAATGATCCGTGTGGTGCACAATATATGGATAGAAAGATACGGAAGTCTAGTTTCCATAACATCTGACCGTTCGTCCATAGCCTTCCTAACAAGGGAGTTATCGCTGTTTTAGTGAACAAAGGTCAAGCTGCGCGGAATTTTCTTTCCAGCGATTGTGCTAACTTTTGTCCCAACCAACTTGGTTCCCATCTTAAATTTGCAAGTGGTCTTATGACACATATTTTTCAACCTCTTTTTGGCCGAATTTGCCATAGATGAAGCTTTATTTGGAATGCGTTATACGCTAAACTATCATCTTTCAAATGTTGAAAAACAGTTTCCTTGGGGAAGCCCAAAATACGCACCCTTATAAGAAGGTCGAGCGTGTGCATGGTAGTGTTACACCATGCTTGTGTCGTAATTTTGCCCCTTAGTCATATAACCTTGCCATGTTATGCACTCAATATGATGGATCATTTTGATCATATCAAACATAAAATCTCTATGTTGTTAGAGTATTCGCTATGCTCATGATTATAAAATTTTGCAAGCGAAATTGAGTGCGTATTAAGCTATTTTCAAGGAACATGATATTTTTGGATTTCGGCTTATAAATTCATTGTGACTATGATGAGTAGGTCATCACAATCAATGAGCGGTATGATGCTCAAGTTGTTGAATGCCGAATGGCGTTTTCTAGTCACATATGTTCCGTAACAATTGAACCATGTTATGACTCGATGATACATATGCCAAAGTGTATCACTCATAGCATCTCATTATGATTTGTGAGAATAAAATCTTATGCATCACTTGTATTGGATATGTGAAAGGAAAAATATTCATGAGTCAATATGGTCCGGCTTGCATCGGTTTGTGTAACCAGAAGATGTATTGGGACATTGACACATTTATGCTTTAATAGTCCGGAATTTGGACAATTTGATGATCCATATACCACGGTATTGTCATGGACATCATTTTCTTTGAACAAAGAAACCAGTTGGATCAAAGACACCAAAGTACGTTGGTGGAGTCGTGAGCAGGGCTCATGACCAATGATGATATTTATGTCATCCGCGTCTTGCTTTCATAAGCATGTGTGACGCCAAAGACCCCCCCAATGATCCTTCTTAGCCATGTTCATTGATTTCAGCCTATTCTTTGGCACGATTAGGAGATGACACCCTCCTATGCTAAAGAGAATAATGTAGCGACTCGCATAAGCATGGTGCTGAGTCCTCCCCTTTCACCGAGTCCTTATACATACATGATCATAAGTATTAGCCTGAGTGGATTATGATGCTATGATGGTGTTCACAAATGGTCGTACTCAAGTGATAACATTTATATGTTATGTTGTTCCTTTGACAATGATTGATAAGTTGATGAAACTTGAGTTATGGTTGTCCAACTTGCGGACCAGTCATTGTAAAGGTCGGTTCACCCACTTTTTAGAACAAGTCTTAAAGTGAAATTTTAACGAGTACTTCCTAACATCCAAGGCTACCTTCTCACAAATTTTGGTGCCATTTGGAGACTTGGAAGGAGGTGAACCACTTAAATGAAGTTTTCACATACCACCAGCCGTCCTATCAACTAGTTCGATGTCATTTCGACCGATTTTTGACCACAAGGTTGATGGTTTTGGAATCCTAAACACCCGTTTATACATGCTCACGAAATTTTGAGGTGTTTGGGGCTGGTGAAGGGAGTGAACTCTTCAAGAAAGCATTAGAGGTTCGATAAAACCAACGGCCTATCATCGGTTCAATCGTTTCTTTATGTTCGATCCCGGTGGTGCATGGTGGCGGTTTTGTTGAATTCTCAAGACCAGTAGCTACGGCTATGTAGCATAGGTCAACATGTCATATTCACTATACCTATCATCATTCAAATGCTTAGTTACAAGTGTAACCATATGCATTTTGTTAACTGGATTGTGTTAACAACTGAAAACCTTTATCGTCCACATGTTCATGTGCCAAAAGTGCGTCACCACAACGCATTATGACGGGTTATAAATGATGAATATGACATGCGCTTTCACTCATAGTCCGCTTAAAATGTACCTTGGCAGACGATCTCGTAAGTCACTTTGATGAGCCGAGTCTTCCGTCGTTAGGGGAGATGCGAACGATCATGTTCGAGTAGAACGACTTGGAATTGTCGTAGTTTGTCCCTACTGTGCCTCACCAAGTTCCCTAAAGTGACGAGATTAAATACATGCTGCAAACATGTCTGCAAGGATTGTGTCCGGTCATGGACGTTCGTCACCTATAAATAGTGATATGGTAACATCACAAATTGTGGTAGATGGTGTTACTAGGCCGTGGATCTCATCGAGTATTGGGATGCCACTTGGTTCGATAAATACTCTCGCTAAGAATGTATGCGAGTTTGGTACATGAAACTTGATCATATGATCAAATGAACTCATCCGTCTCATGTGATTCTGGATTATAGTCATTATTGGGGGACGCCTCAATGAATGCCAATCCATAAAGAGTACTCTATGAATAAAGCCGGTTCATGAGGACGTGGAATGTGAGTTTAATCGAACCATACTTCGTTGAAAATCTACAACGTTGTAGCCTTGGCCTAAAATGGAAACATATGCGACTCCAGTATAAACAAAGTGATAGCCCTTTGTTGAAGTGGTACCGACACTCCAAAGATAAGATCTATCCGTATACTTTGTTAAAGCGAGTGAGAAAAGGAGTTAAACTCACCTCATGGCGCGAGGTTTCTCATGAACGCACTGGAATCGACTACGATGACACGAAACTTAGTCTTTATCGTAATGGATGTTATAACATCCACTATCTTTTCATTAGATAGTTTCCCAAAAGCGACGTGCAGCTTGTGGTTAAATCTTATCTTAGTGGGGAACTAAGTTAAGTGATAAAAAGGATCTCGTGGTGGATCAGACTCAAATCAAGTGGCTCCTGACCACGGAGCGCGTCGACAAGTGATTGTCGGGAACGCATACTAAGTATATACTTGAAGAGATATGAAGCTTTTGCGTGTAAAACTAAGGGTTTATAGTGATGTACTCTTATGAGACTAAGAGATTCCGCTAAATCCAAAGTTAAGAATGAAAGGATCTTGGGACACTTGATGATGCGTATTCATCAATCGGTTTAAGGCAATCTAAGGGACGGTTTCCCTAAGAGACGATAAAGTAATGCCTATATGATTCCCAATGATTAGTCGAAGTCATCATAAGACTTGGCTCACTTAAGTGATGATGCAGTCTTAAGAGAAAAGTACGGTATTATGTACTCATGTTTGACTCGATGCACTCATTCGTAATAATCCGGTAAAGCCACTGTGATGATGGCCTAGGATGCGCTCATGCAATGTCTGTGATTGACAAGAAGCTTGAAGCTCGCTCTATCTCGATAAAAAGGACACTTGAAAACTGATACCCGACCGCCTGAATGTGTTGGTCTATCTTCCATATGACCCAAAGGGCAGCTCACTTGATGGAAAATGGTGAAATTGGTACCATTGGAAAGGTTTGTGTCTACTTTCCAAGGAAACCAACCATTTGATCACATCCATCATGTTGAGTGACATATGACTATTGCTGCAAAGTAGGACAGATATGTCCGGTAATTTGCCGAGTCAACTTCGATAGAGCTTTGTGATCTGCTCAGTCGATCTAGGTTACGTCTTGTATGTGAATGAAAAGCTATGGGTGTCTAGTTTTCATAAGTTCTTACAGTTTCGTTGATACCTATTGAATCGAAGAAGTTATGACCGATTTAGTGCATGGAGGTCAAGACTTTGGAAAACTTGATAAGTCTTTAGCGACTCTGCACTTTGGATGTGTCGCGCTCTTTTGTCCTTAGACCAAGGTTTGTTTTTCCCATTGGGTTTTCACTTGGTAAGGTTTTTAACGAGGCGACCTATGAGAACATCCATACAATGATGCGTTGTACTGTTCAACTTAGACCAAGAGGTATTTTTCCCACTGGGTTTTTCCTTGGTATAGTTGTGAGGGCAACTTGGCATCGACTCCCATGATTTGAGGTACTCATCGGGGATTCGTTATGTATACATCGGGAGTATACACGACATGTTATGTTGGTGCGTTGCAATCTTTTCCTCATCAAGCCTTGGTTATTCCCATGGGGTTTTGTTTTGGCTTGGAATAGGTTTTTACTGAAGGCAACATCTTCGCACCATTGTTGTATTAGTGCTCGACATGGGGAGTGTTCCTAATTATTATTCCCGTGATGTGTCTTACCTAATACTGATTGTAGATACATAGATGGAAGGTTCTAGATCCTTCTAGAGGTAGTAGGATCCTATTAGATGTCTTACCTTATCTAGGAATCCTATGTATGGAAGGACTCTCATTGTAATGCCTATATAAAGGCCCCTCTATCAGTGTTATGAATGAATTGATTTGCTGTCTTTTACTTTCTCCTCAAACAAATTAGTAATAATAATAATAAGAAGAACTGAACTGAACTGAATGGACCTGACCTGGACTGAACTAAACTGAATGGACCTATACTAAATTGAACTGAAGTGAAAAACTGAAAAATAAGTCTAAATTTTCTAAACTAAAAATAAAAACCTCCAACTATTACTTCGGGTATGTTTGGCAGTTTAGCTTATAATTTAACATAGGCTTATAAGTTTATTTTATCAAACGCTTACTGAGTAGCGTTTCAATAAACTTATAATTTGAACTATATGTTCATTTTAGGTGTTAAAATGAAACTTCTAAATAAGTTCTCAACTTATAAATTTCACAATTTTACCAAACATACCCTTCATTCACTCCCGTCACCCTTCACAGATTTTATTCTCGGGGAAAATGGCGTCGACCATTGCCCTTAAGTCTCAATTCCAAAATCTATATCGACTCAAGCTCCATATGTAAGATTGTCTATAAAATGTGCTTTCTTGAATATATGATGCTATTAAAAAACTTTAATCCATTTAATTACATGAGCAAAATATTCGATTATGAAGTTATGGGCATTCATTTATTTTTTGTTGTTTCTGGATTGATCGTTGTGGCATTGAAATTCAATTTATTCTGGGTTTTAGTTTATTTCTTCAACGGTTAAGAATTTAACTTTTAGATGGTAGAAATGCATGTCTGGTATGAGGGCTTAGGCTATTGTATTGTTTCGAAAGCATATCACAAAAAAATAACATGGGTGACTTGGGCTGACAAACAGAACCAAATTACACAGATACTCGGCTTTAGATTCGGTAGCTAAAAGCTTGTTTCAGCTTTGTTCGTTAACGTAACAAACCAAGTCCGACACATTTCTTTCATTCGGTTAAATGTAAAGCTCGGCTCGAGCTTGACTCATTAGTGATAAAAGAATACAATACATGGAAATATCTAGGCTACTCGAGCCCGATCCAATTACCAAGCTCATATTTATAATTCAAACAGGCTCGAATTGTACTATGTTCAGCTCGACTCGATTCATTTAGCTACAATGGGTGACTTCATATTGGGCCAGAATAAAAAAAAATAGAAAAAGATGAAAGTTCCTAATTGTATGGTTAACTACTTTTGTTCGTGTGATTTGAGGTTTGCTAATTGTATGTTTTGCAGTATGGCATAAGAAATTGGCCCCTCTTCAATATTATGTTGGCCTTATGAAGTTCGTCAACCATATTTGCATGGTTGTTACGGCGGCCTGTCAAGCCGCGGCCCCATCAGACCGTCTGGACGCCTAGGTGACTAGGCGGCTGCCTAGACGACGTCGAGGCGACCAATTTTATGTATTTTATAATATATATAATATGTGAATTATTCTTAAAACATGATAAGTTAGATAATAAATAACATTCTTCCAACTCAATAAAAGTTGCAAAACACACCATAAATCATATAATAAATAACAACTAGAGTTTCGGTGGTGGGGGGTGAGAGGCGGCGCGCGACAAGCGACATGCGGAGAGACTTGGAGCTGAAGCCGTCGAGTCGACTCGATAGTGGATATATGATTTTTTGCATCTGACTTTTGCTTAGGGTTAACTTAATAAATAGTTTTTTTTTTTAATTTAAAAACAAACAGGCCAACGCGGGTCGAATCATCGGTTTGTCGACCCAAGCTTCGACTGTTACGCCTAGGCACAACTTGGCGACGCCTAGGCGCAACTTGGCGACACCCGACACCAAGTGAGGC
Organism: Orobanche coerulescens; assembly: GCA_033398695.1. NCBI lineage: Eukaryota > Viridiplantae > Streptophyta > Magnoliopsida > Lamiales > Orobanchaceae > Orobanche > Orobanche coerulescens. The sequence goes on from CM065810.1 coordinate 18,277,585, forward strand.
GACCAGGCCAGGCGGTCCCCGAAAACCGCCTGGACGCCTAGGCGACGACTAGAATGCATATTTGCTTATGGTTCTAAGTTAACATGTAGTAACATTTCAAGTGATCACTTGCTAATCTGTTTCTTTTCAGGACGGGAAATGATCACTTGTAATTTCCTTCACCATCATCTCTGCCACTAAAAGATGATTTAATCTATTCCTCGAGTGAAACGGACATGATATCGGTTGGTTAAGACTTAAGACAGGAAATGAGTACCGACGCTCATAATTTTTCATTGTGCACTTCCCGATTTTCCCCTCATTGCCATGCTGATAGTATATCAAATTGTTGATACTTCATATCATTTTCAGGTTCATTGTTTTGTCTTTATTAACGACATACTCGACTTGTCATAATATGTTTTCACAGTGGATAAATTTGTTTTGTTAAGGATTGAGAATACTGTTAAATATGCTTTCTTTTACGATAGAAGTTTTCGCTATTGATCAATGAGGTGTACATAGATGCGCATCAAAAGAGTGTCCTTGTAAGAATATCGTGTATTTTATGGAGGACAAACATAGAAATCCTTTATGATTTTTGTTTATTTTTTATTTTTATATAATTTTGGTGCTAAAATATAATATCCTTGATCTCTCAGGCTATGAAAGAAAGAATGGGTGACTTTGTTCAGAGTTAAGGAGTGCCTTCAGGCCTGAGCCAGGGGTTCAAGCAATGACTTCTTTTAGAGGCATACAATGGGGAGAACTTTCGTTTTGGCGAGATCATTCAAAAGGATGAAAACGTAAGTTCATTAATTCGAGTCTACACTTTCATCATAATTTAAACTCCTTTATGTACGTTTCCTTTTATCTTCTTCCTTTTTTTTCATTTAGTATGAAAATATCTAAATTTTGTGTGGGAACCATAGACTAGGAAGTTCTAATGGAAGCAAGAATCCTGGAGTAAGGGATTGAAAGTTTGATTCGTAGTGGAAAAATATGAAGAGGAGCTTATCAAAAATAAATAAGGATGTTAATATTGTTTAAAGACATTAGACCAGTCTCTTAAACGCGTCGTAGCGCATTCCTTATAGAGTTTTGCACAAATAGCGCACACTGTTTGCTCCTAATTCTAGTTACTCTAATTTTGTAGGTGACTACTTCTAGTTTATGTTATAGAACCTTTTATGTTTGTGTTTTGGATATTTGGATCGAGTTCTTTTGGTATGTAGCATGGTTATCAAGTTGTCGACTTGTCGACAACTAGTCGTCCAGTCGGATTTGGTAACAGGTCGTTCGTTGACTTGTGAATTCCATATGGTAGAATCTGTTATCCGAAACCCGACCCGTAAAACCGGATTTTTTACACAAAACCAAACCCAAAAAGTGGATCCTAAATAAAAAGGCTTAAAACATATAAATTTACGCGTTCTTCCCCAAAATGATGACTTTGCTTGAGTTATTAGATATTCATCACATGTTTTTCGTTTGCTGGTATACAAGTGCAATTATATTTGGATGTTATTATGTAGCAACTATGATCAATCATGTATATTTTGTTGAATTTGAACTTATATTCTATTAATTTTGGATGAAAACTATGAATTTGATTTGCATTTAGTTATACTATATCATCTTGACGCGACTAGTCGGACGACTGCGACTTGTCATCCTGACAGTAGATAAGCGACTTAGCTCGACTTGGCGTTGTGATAAGCATGGTTTGTACTATGTAGTGATTAATTAATGTAGTGATCAATTATTATGGTTTTATGACTACTTATCTTGTTTATTTACTAATAAAAGTATATTTTTCATTTAAAAAGAATATAAGAATTGATATGCTTGAAATCCATTAGTTTACGCTATGCGTTATGCTATTTATGCTAAGCTGTGATGGAACCAAAAAGTTAAGCATATAAAAAGCGCTATTGTAAGCTCTGCATCTCCACATTATTGAGTCTGCGAATGTTGAAGCTAAGTGGTACACAGAAGCACATCAAGGGAAACATATGTTGATATCATTTCTCACGTGGCAGTCAGTGTACAAATAGGTGATTTCATTTGTCAACATGTGTATAAGAAAATGTGATAAACATCATGTTTAAAAGTAATTAGGTAATTGAATCTTAGATCCAAATAACAATTAGAAAAAAAAAAGAAGACATTAGATAATTGCCCTGGAGATCAAATTATTGAAGTAATCACATCTCTCTATCAATTGAACCTGCAATTAAGTCCGTAAGCAATTAACCACGTACTTTTCATACACAATTATTTTCGGCAACAACAAAGATCATAAGAGGTTCACTGATACGAATTATAAATTTGCTTGACATTTATACTGTAACTTAAATACAATTGGGATTGAATGATCCTATATAATTTCATCTAGCTTTATCCTTATGCAACCATAATCGGTTGGCTTTGCCATTCGTTTTTTCGAAATGTATATATTGCGCTAGTTTCTTTTATTGTGTCACAAGCTCTTCAAGGTTTGGGGAAGTTCTTCCCAGACAAGAACGTCCGGAAAAGGTCGAAAGCTCTCCCAGCCTCGAATAAAGGAACCTCATGCCCGGCTCCTCTGATTGTGGCAAATGTTAGTCCTTCATAGACCTCAGTTCTTCCTCCAACCTGTAATGTAATTTACAGTTATATTATGTTAGCATCCTATATTTTATAGGGTGCTTGTAGTCACCCCTATTTTAGATGAAGAACATTGATCATTTATGCCCTTCTGATATTTGTACATATAGCTTTACCTGGCCATCAGAGTACCAAGGATACCACGGAGTTTTAACCTTGAGATTAAGATGGCTTAGGGAAAACCTCGTTGCAGTTACCGGAACGACCGAGTCTGTATCCCCACTGCATTGGAAACAAGTAAACCCACAGTTTAGAAAACTCACAGTTGTTTTTTTTTTTTTTTTTTTTTTTTTTTTTTTTGATGACCCAGGTTTAATCCTGGGGTTGTAGGTCCGATCCCTCATTCCTACCCCCGGTTAAATCGCAGGTTATGCCTCAGCAACCCGGTTTTGAGGATGCTTCAACTGAATAAACACACAAGGTCCAAATCCCTGAAAAGAGCGGATGCTCCCACGAGGATTCGAACCCACGCTGCGTGCCACCAGCGCGAAAGATATCCCCCTCCTTTGCCACTGAGCTATGCCCTGGGGGATGAAAACTCACAGTTGTTAAAACTGGAATCATTGTGCCAAACACTGTTGTTACGGCGGTCGACTAGTCATGCCTAGTCGTCGACTAGTCGACCAGGCGGTGGAGGATCGGCGCCGTGCCACTCCGACTCGCCTTGTGTAAATATGTCGCCCGACCTGGACGACATGGGTCGCCTAGTCGACGACTTGGGTCGACCGGGCGACGACTCGAGTCCGACTTGGACCCGATTGCAGAATACCTTTTTTTTTTTGAGCGCACCTGCAGAATACTTAAAAGGAAAAAGGGTAGCGGCACTGCCCGTAACGACGACTAGCTAGGGTTCGACCAGGAAAAAGGGTGGGGGCTACACCTGCAGAGTATTCTGCAGAATACTTAAGAGTGAAAGGAAGAAGAAAAGGGTGGCGGCTGCACTGCGCTAGGGTTTCACAAAGAAAGACTTTTTTGACTATAATATATTATATGTATAGCTTTTTCAAGTTGTGGCAGCTGCAATTGTTTCATTTAAATATATTAATTGCAAGTTGTTGTGTATAGCTGTAAACTTATATAATATACATTGTGGATTGTATAACTGTAAATATAATGCTTTTTAAATTGGTTGTAAGTCTATCCAATTGTATAAATTAAAAATTTTAGTTAAATCTTGTGTTGTTTGTTTATAATCTAAAAATAAAATTTTGATTTTTAAAATATTAATATTAATGAAAACAAAAAATTTGATTATAAATGTATTTTGTCCTTTTATCAATTTAGTTTATTTCTTATATTTTGTTTTAGGTTTTTGTTTTATACCAATTTAAAAAATATTCAAATGGATTACTTATTTGAAATATAATAATTTAACAAACAATTTTAGGGAAATTTTGAGAATGCAATCCACATTTTACCCCATATTTTGAGATTGCAACCCACATTTTAAAATAGGGCTTCTTGCAACCCAAACACAGATAATGTGGGTTGCAAGAAGCCCTATTTTATCTGTGTTTGGGTTGCAAGAAGGCCTATTTTATCTGTGTTTGGGTTGCAAGAAGCCCTATTTTAAAATGTGGGTTGCAATCTCAAAATATGGGGTAAAATGTGGGTTGCATTCTCAAAATATCCCAAAATACTACTATTAAATATTAACAAACAATATTATTTGTATATATATGCATATACAAATACACTATACATATATACAAATACACTATACATAATATATATTTATTAATTATTTATACCTTGTCGACTAGTCTACGACTAGTCACGACTCGACTTTCCCAGACTCTCCGTCGACTGGGCTCGACTGGTCGACGTGACAACCATGGTGCCAAATCCAAGTTCGAGTAATTGAAGCTGTTTAAGGTTTTTGCACACACATTAGGGGGAAATAGCTAAAGTACCCTATACCCTTAATTGGTCAGTTGGAAAATGAGTACATAAATGCATGCAAAAAGGCTTTTATTATGAACTCAAGGGAAAATTATACGGTGCAACATGATCTACCGTGGGTTGTGATTATGTTGTATTTTCAATGTGATTATGTGATACACTAGTTGTGATACACCATTCGTCATTTTTTCACTGTCATCATGTTGTGGATATACCAACTCAACTGGAGGGAGTATCTTTAACTATAACATATGACTCAAGAGTCGAACTTGTAGTTACTCTCAAGACAGTCATATGTTATACCAAACACCTGAAGCTTAACAGAGTCGGAGTTTTACGTACCGACCAACCCTTTTGGGAGTTATCTCTTAAAAGACCTGTACTTTGGGTTTTATTTTTACAGTATGTGTGTGGTGTGGGGGTGGGCGGGGGTTGTGTGGTTTTTACCTGAATACCCATATTCTAAGCCCTGCAGCAATCAGCTTTTTGTAGGTGGGCAGCATTGAAATTTCGGAGTCCTTCCAGTTCTGTAGAAGTACGTCACTGTCATATAGATAGGTATTGGTCATTCAGTCGTGATCCTTTCTCTAAAGTTCTTAAACTTGGAGAGTATATTTATTTCTAATTGTAACTAGCTTCCATTCTCTACGAATAAGGAATAATTACACACACAACCCTTACGGTTTATCTTAATTACAAAAGAAATCATTTTGTCTTTCAAAATTACAAATATCCCTTGGCATACGTTGTTGTTTAATAAATTCCACCCTGTTGTGAGGTTTAGTCTCATTAATAGAAAAACCCATATTAGTTTCAAAATTACAAAAACTACCCTAAAATTTGACTCTGTGCAATGTAAGGGGGTAAAGTTTAATACAGACATAAATCTCAAGGATCTTTTTTTGGTAATTTCTAATAACCTCTGTTCTTTTTCCCATAATTAGGCTAAACAAATGGGTAGTTTGTGTAATTATCCATAAAAATAATGCTAAAGCATCCATACCTGCAAGCAGTCCATTTATATGGAATCCCTGTAGAATTTGCATGAAGGGCCTTCTGTACATCTATCCTGTTATAGTATTTCTCGGCATACCTCTCTGTACATGGGTCGTATCCAGCAAATCTTAGGCTAATAAGAGTGTTCTTAAGCCCTGGAGAATACTTCCGTTTCTCCTTCGACGCTGCCTTACACGTGGGCGTGTAAATGCTATAATGATCCACGTCCCCAAATTCATGTTTCATGGCGTAACCCACAGCATTGTAACATTTTTCGGAAGTGTTTTGCGATCGGAAATTGCATGATTTCATAATTAATTTGTACGTTCTGTCCGATATCATAGCATGGCTCCACCAATATGCGATAGTTCCAACATTGTCGTAGTAGTTGTCTGTAACTGCATTTCCGACCTGCATGTATTTCATATATATTTGATTTTTTTTTTTTGGCCAATATTGCTAGAAAAATATATGTAGGAGTTAAAAGTAAGTGAGCTTACAATGAATCCTTTCAGATTGATGGTTGGATGTGCGGATTTCTTGTTATGTTCATATATTCTCTGTGCTAACCGGGGGACGTAATGCCCTGTTTTAGCAGGATATATCATGTAATGAGACGGTATAGAGGAGACATATTTAGTTCAAATAACACAGCTACCACTGAGATTTAGTTTATTTTCAGGACACTCCATTTGTCTTCCAAAATTTCAAATATAACAACCTTTTGACTTTTGAGGCTTGTATTTAAGAAGTGCATCCTCCTTGTGCAATTTGTAAAATAAAACAAAGATGAGGCGTTATCTATTATTCTACAGTTCCGAAAGATATATATAATATATAATATATAATAATAATAATAATAATAATATTAATAATAATAATAGTCAATTATACTATCCACATAGATGATCATTTGATATAGACAAATACTTTCCATATTATTTTATTATAGTACTACATTTTATAATAATAATAATAATAATAATAATTAGTGAACGTGATTGGTACTTTATACAGGTCTATTATTTACAGAAACTACTCACGAGGTTTAGTCTAATTACAAAAAAAAACCCACTTATCTTCTAAAATTACAAATAGTCCCTCGAGTTTGTTTTACCTTACAGAACTACTCATGAGGTTTAATCTAATTACAGAAGAACCCACATATCATTTAAAATTACAAATAAGCACTGGAGGTTTGTAACGCCAGAATATAATTAAGTGATTTTATTGCAATTATGCTAAACCTCAGGGACAGATCTTGTAAATTGTAATGGATATATTATTGCGACTATGTTATTGTATCAGACCTGCATAACTCTCTCCAGAGATGTAGAAGTCTCTGTACTGGTACTGAGGAAACCTATTCATCCATCTTATGAGGAAGACCAGAGCATCCTGAGCTGGTGTGTCGTAAAAGGAAAAAAAAAAGACGGAAATGCGGATGAATTTCATTATAATTAATGTAAACAAACTGATGAAGGGGTGTTTGTTTCTTGATATGAAACAATACCTGTCCTCTTGTCCCCAGAATCCTTGAGGTTGGAGCTCGTGTTTGTGTAGGAAAAACCAACACCAGCCGGTGATTCAAGAAAAAGAATGTTTGCCACTGCAAATACTCGAAAAAAGAAAATGTTGGTAAGACATTCGTATTAGTTTCGACTATTTGTTATTCATGTTTTTTTTTGTTATGTTTGTTACCTCTGTTCCACGAGTATTTGTTCAAGTAGAGTGATGAACCGGTTTTGTTGATTCTGAATGGCCCTATTTCTTCGGATGCACCATATGCCACTGATGAACATCCAGGTCCTGCTTGAACAAGCCAGTTTGCACGGTGCATGATGATGTTTGATTAGTATATTTTGAATAATTACAATGCCGCCCCTTAAAGTGTTACATATATCCTTTAGGTTTTATTATATCTACCTAACAATTATGTAAAATATAAAAAGAGTAACAAAATGTAAAGCGGCATTTGTGTTTCAGCAGTTCTGTTTGTAATCAAGCTTAAGCTTGTACCGGCCCGACCCAGGCCGGGCCCAACCCACCATGACCGCAGGCCACCCGACCCAGCCTGGCCCAGGCCCGAGCCCAGCTTACAGCCTGGCCCACAGACCGACCCGACCCAGCCCGTCCACCCCACCCCAGCCCACACCTCTTCTCACCATTTAATTTGATGTTAAATAATTTTTTTAATTCAAAACAGAATTTTCAATTCAGAACGAATTTCTTTAGATTGATTTTTTTAAATTAAAGTTAACAAATTTTTTAAAACATATTCAGAACAAATTTTTAAAAATTGGTTATTTTAATTAATGTTAACATATTTATTTTAAAAATTCAAAACAGATTTTGTTAATTGATTTTGTAGTTTAATATTAATAGATTTTTAAATTCAAAATAGATTTTTTAAATTCAAAATTTTTTTTTTATAAATGAGACCGACCCGGCCCACAGACCGCCCGTAGAGGGCGGGTAGGGGTCTTCATCTGTCCAGCTCGGCCCATTCCGCCCCATCAGTGGACCAGCCCAACCCGCTCAAGTCCGGACCATGGCCTTCTCTAGGTACTCCATTGCTCATATATTTAGAAAAGTGTGATAAATAATATTTTGAAAAGATAAAAGAAAATCTTGAGGGTATAATTGGTTTGTAAGATTAAAAACAAATGATGATAGTTGATGTGATATATGAATAGTAAAGTAATGATTCACAATGATTGGCGGTTAGAAACATGTGATTTCATGACATAGTTAGAAAATTATTCAAAAGTTATATATAAATAGGAGGAGAGTGAATATGAGGTTGTCACACATAATACCTGGCAAATAGGTTGGGCCAGTCCAAACGGGTTGGGCTGCCAACGGGTGGGTCAAATTTTGGGCTGGGCCAAAAAGGCTCAGGATTTTTTGGGCCTAAATATTGAGGCCTGTGGCTCATCTTTGGCTAGGCCTATGGCCATGATTTTCTGATTTCCAACTTAATTAATCAAAATATATTAAAAGTATCAATAATATGATAGAAATATATTTTCAACTATTTTAAAAAGTTCAAACACCCATTTCAATACTATTAAAACCGTTAGATTCTTGCACTACAACCAGCAGTACGGAAAGTAGCTCATCACTTGGTCCATTATCTGTATTCGATAGCAAAATATCAATACAAAAATCTAAACAAAATCAATTTTAAATTGAAATAAGTTACGGTGTAAGGTTATACTCATTAACCTTAACCTAATTAATTAATATTTATTAGTTATTAAATTTTTCATGGGCGTCCGTGGGCTGGGCCAAAATCTGGGCGGGCCAAAAAGGCCCAAGTTTCTATGGGCTAAAAAAGTAAAGCCCAAAGCCCATTTATTCATGGGTGGGCTGGGGCGGCCAGTGGGCCTGGGCCACTTTTGCCAGGTCTAGTCACACATGTAAGCTTACATGTGAAACCTTCTAAAATAACGTTTAACAAGAAAACATTAAAACAACCTCAGTTGTATCATGTCCCTTCACTATATTACTGTTGCACTACTCATGCGTTGGATCCACTATTCATATTTTGAAGAAAACAAATCAATCCAAGTGACATAATTTTAGGTGCTTTAGAGTGGTTTCACATGTAAGTTTAAATGTGAGACAACCTCATATTCACTTTTCTCTATTATTTGTGTGTGCATAAAAATATGAATAAGAATGCATTAAGAATTACACATTGTATATTAAACTGGATATATATAACCCAGCCATAATCATAATGCATCCAACTCTGGGCTGGTGGGGTAATTAGAAAATATTATCAGTGAGCTAATTGATGTATTTTTTGGTGAATAGTTGGATGTAATAGTAAATTTACAAGTACGTACGGTGAATATAAACATCTGGTTGAAATTTAAAGGAAAAATGCAATAATTTGACCTGATTAAATATATTTAGTGAAATATTATCAATCAAAATGAATAATTTTCCAATGAAATATAACATGGATTGGGATAGACAGAGTACCTAAAAAAATATTGGGAAGCAAAGGACGATAGTGGCAGAGTTAAAAAGCTACTCTACTTTATAGGTTGGTTAGAGAAATACAAGAAATTATTCCCATTCCCCATAATATATTGTTTTGAAGCAGATATAAGTAGAAAGGAAAAAGGACCCCTTTTTTTCCAGCTTTTCTTTGAGTTTAAAATTATACACTACACAGCAGTAGAGAACAGAAAAAGACGCAAGAGTATTCACGAGTTTCCCAAAAGGGTTTTCTTTTTGATGTTTTTTATTTGAATTTTATTCAAATTTAACGACAACTCTTTTTATACTTAAATAATTAAATTTGATATTTACGGAAGATATTCGAGTTTTATTCAAGTAACATATTTGAATCACTTACTCGATTGACATAAAACATAATCGAATCATCTATTCGAGTCGTCTAAATTGTATTTCAATCACCTACTCGAATCAACTGAATTACATTCGAGTTACTTAAAACATATTCAGGTCAACTATTCGAGTCACCTAATTACAGCTGAGTAACCTATTCGAGTCACCTAATTACATCCGAGTAACTTATTCGAATCGCCTAATTACGTACGAATCACATGTTCGAGTCACCTAATTACATTCGAGTTACCTAACATAACGTTAGTAATATCCTTGCGACTTAGCCAACTATTCGTTTGACCACGCACTGTTATTATATGCCCAAACATGGTCCGATGGTTTCTCTAACCTTCGCTAAACAATTCATCCAAACAATTCATCGGGGAACAGGACGTTGGTCATCCCATATTCATCGACAATTATTCAACGACATTAAAGAATACCATCCGACATTTTAAACCATCTCGACCCTATATCATAATCATTCTTACGGGTAAATATCAAATCTGATAATTGCAGTCTGAAAAAAGTTCTTGTTAAATTCAGGATAAAAAGATATTGTTATATTTAAAAAGGACTATGAAGGCGACAGCCGGCGCATTTTTATGGAAAATTGTTGGGACTTCACTAATGTGCGCTGGTGGTAGATGGAGTGGTTCTGTCATATGTGGCCAGAATTTTGATTAGGTCAAACATGGAGAGCGACAGGCAAAGAGAATGGGGGGATATGGTGTCGTTCAATCAATATCGCAACAGCTCGAGAAAAAGTGGGGTTTCTTTAGAAATAAGTAACTTTTTACTTTTTGTCCCTTCTTCCCAAAATACCCCTCAAATGTCAAAGTGCCTAAAACCTCTTTTAACCGACCTAGACAATTAGATCAGAATTTTTAGACCGTAATTTATAATCTCTCCGTCCCATAATATAGACACTTAGAGGAATAATACGAGTTTTAATAAAAGTGAAATGATAGTAATGTTAAGTGGAGAAAGAGTATTACATTATAGAAAGAAAGAGTAAAGTGATTTTTTCAAAAAATAGAGTGTGCCAAATTTTTGGGGACGGATGAAAATGATAAAAAGTGCCTATACTTATGGGATGAAGGGAATATATATGAAAATTACGTCTACCACCCCCTGAAAATACTCCTTTCTTAAAAAAATCCATGTCATTTCAATAATAACATAATGACATCTATAAATGTGTAAAATAATTACAGAATGGACCGAAAAATATATTAAGAAAAATAAAAAATGATCAATCTGTTATTGTTCAAATGTTGAAGAGTTTTTTATAATTAGACAATTTTATAGGAGAGTAGATGAAATTTGCTCTTTATACATATGTCGTTTAAAATATTTGATTTTAAATTTTAAATCTAAATTTTCATTTGGTCTAGGATTTAAATGTTAAATACCTAATCAATTTTTTATATATTTATCTACTTTTATTACATCATAACTCTCATTTTTAATCTTTAAGTAATACAATTACTATTCTTTCCAATTTTAAATATAAGAAGTTCTTGACTTTGTCTACCAAATAATAGAATTATTTATATGGTAAAAGTGAACAAGATAGGGAAGAATTATTTGTATATTGAGGAGGGGAATAACTAAATATGGTAAAAATAGCCTAAAACATTTTACTATTGAGCAATATTTCTATATTAACCTTCTGTTGTACTTTTTTTCTACTAATCTAAAAATAAATATTTGCATATAAAATGTTGATGGACTTCTCTTAATGTAGATTTTAAAATATCATTTTTTAGTTTTTACTAATATATAATTAAAAATATTAGCGGTCAAGGTTATACATGTAACTGCATGTTTTTCTTTTTGTTGCATCTATTTGAGAACGAAAGAAGCATATAATAATACAACATCTTCTCTTTTAATCTTTTATCTAAGAATAATATAAGTAAATACTATAATAATATGATATCATCTCTCAATTTGTTTTGATCTTCAAGCAATATATGACTACTTATATTATATAAGAATACAATACTATCTATTTTTCGGATATGATTTGACATCTACAATAATAATTACAGATTTTAAATCATCCAACAAAAAGGAATTCTTATGATTCTCAGTATTTGAGATTCCCAATATCATAATTTATTTTTCACAACGAACCCTAAGACAAACTTACCCTCGGGGAAGTTTGTGAGTGGTGCCAATAGTAGCAAATAATTATTTTTATAAAATTCAGAATTTTTAATTTTTATGATAGATGTCCAATCATATTTTTAAAACAAATGGTATAGTATTATTATATTATTTTTAATTGTATTTATTTATCGATATAATGGAGAGGGATATGGACAAATGGACATTAGTGGAACAAACAAATTGCTGGCCCAACTTCTGGGTTTTATATCAAATAGGTTATCCAATTTTGCGTTTTTGTGCACCTAAGTTATCCAACTATTTTTTTGTGCAAATGGGTTACTAGACTATCATTACCGGGTAAAATAGTGACCCAACTATCAAAAACTTGTTATAACCGGTTGGTTGCCATTCTAGTAACCCATTTGCACAAAAAAATAGCTGGGTAACTTAAGTGCATAAAAACGCAAAGTTGGGTAACCTATTTGATATAAAACCCTTTTATTTTTTTAAAGAAAAAACATTTTTATTAATACATTAATAATCCCAATAATTAAATTAAAAATATAAACATATTTTATTTTTTTATATAAATATATGATAATTTAATATATATATATATATATATAAATCTGGAATAAAATTTTTTATTGAAAATTTATTTTTCTAAAAATCTGGAATAAAAATTTAAATAAAAATTTTCGAATTTTATTTTATATTTTCGACCTAATTTTATTTTTTATTTTCGAACTTTAAATAAAAATTTTTTATTTTTAATTTTATTTTTAAATTTAAATAATTTTTTTTTATTTTTATTTTTTATTTTCGAACTAATTTATTTTTTATTTTCGAATTTTAAATAAAATTTTTTGATTTTTATTTTTATTTCGAAATTTAAATAAAAATTTTCGATTTTTAGTTTTTATTTTCGAACTAATTTTATTTTTTATTTTCGAAATTTAAATAAAAAAATTCGATTTTTATTTTTTATTTTCGAACTAATTTGAATGGGGCCCACAAAAATCTGACGTGGACAAAGTATTACCTACATCTCCCGGTTACCAGTCATTGGGGTAATCTGAATGAACATGTTTCTGGTTTTGAGTAATCTAAATGTCAAACACGTATAGTCTAGTAACCCATTTGCACAAAAAAATAGTTGGGTAACTTAGGTGCACAAAAATACAAAGTTGGGTAACCTATTTGATATAAAACCCATTCCAACTTCTATCCAAACTTTACCCAGTCGCACTTCCCCAAAAGTTTCCTCGTTCCGACCCCAAATCACTAACCATATATATATTGTCCTATTGTTATTTTTCTGTGTGTCTAAATAATCATTTTTTTAATATATTATATTTAAACCCTAAATTTCTAACAAAAATATTCCTTATTTTACATAATTATGCTCAATTTTCATCTCCATTATTTAATCGTAACCTAATCACACAAGGGTAATATTGACTTTATCTTAATTTGGATTAGATGACGATATAAAAATAAATTGGGCTACTTGTCATATAATTATCCAACTTTTGTCTTTTTTACAAGATATAAGAAAATTAAAAACATACACTAAAGGATGATCTCTCAATTATTAATTTAAATTAATAAAATAGAACTCTATTTGATATCCGACTCTCTCACTTTTTTTCTCCCTCTCTCTTAATCAAGGATATTATGTTTTTTTTAACCACTTACACACGCACTCACTATCTTACTCTTACACTTTGTCCCAGCAGAACTTGAACCCATATCCGTCAATTCTTGATAGCACTAGGTTAAATGACCTTTGACAAGGACATTAAGTGTATATAAAGTGTAGTGTGTAATACAAATCTAAAAAAATAAAAGAATAAAAGAAGTGTTTGGATGTATAATCATTAATTATCACGTGCATTTGCACCGTTAATCTATACTATATAAAATTTATCCCCTTAATTTAATGTAGAAGGGAGATTTATGTCACTTATTTAAATATATAATATAAAAAAAATCTAATAAAATACAAAAAAAAGGTTTAAAAATTATAATTATACCTAACTTTAAAAGAATGGCGGGCCGTATTTGGAGGTTCTGTAAGACGAAACAGCTTTCTCATTTATTAATTTTTATTATCATAATTTCATATTTGCATTTATTAATTTTTGGTTTTAGCAAAGAGATTGCAGAAGGGTATTTTGGGGAGAGAAACATCAGTTTGTAAACGGCAGCAATTATTGGGGTGGAATTACATATGAAGAGACTATTTTAATTGTAACTTTTAATGTAAATAAACTAATTTAAATACAAAAGTTATGATAAACATCACAATGCAAATGCACCTTCTAATACATAAGGTGATTAAAATGAACTTTTAAATGATAGTATAAATTACAGGATGATTAAATTTTAGCTATGAAATCTTAGATACAATCGGTGCATCGCACGGGTTGAATAAACCAAAAACAACCCCGGAGCAATATACGGGTTAGTAAAGCCTCATTTCATATAACTAATTACATAGACTAAAATAAAAGGACAATAACAATAAAAAACATATAAACTTCTCTAAAATGCATTTAAATTCTGACATCTGTTCATTCAACCGTCTGCCCCAACATTATGTACAAAACACGTAGATATTCAACCAAAGACCGTGCATCGCACGGGTTGGATAATGTCTCGTTACTCTAAATTTTATGTTATTTATATTTTAAATGCAATCAAAATTTTAAAAAATATTAATGTCAACGCATTATCTATACTATATAAAACTTATCCCCCTTAATTTAATGTGGAAGGGGGATTTATGTCACTTATTCATGTTAAAGGATTACATATGAAGAGACTATTTTAATTGTAACTTTTAATGTAAATAAATTAATTTAAATACAAAAGTTATGATAAATATCACAATGCAAATACACCTTCTAATACACAAGGTGATTAAAATGAACTTTTAAATGATAGTATAAATTACAAAATGGTTAGATTTTAGCTATGAAATCTTAGATACAATCGGTGCATCGCACGGATTGAATAAACCAAAAACAACACCGGAGCAACATACATGTTAGTAAAGTCTCA
Organism: Orobanche coerulescens; assembly: GCA_033398695.1. Lineage (NCBI taxonomy): Eukaryota > Viridiplantae > Streptophyta > Magnoliopsida > Lamiales > Orobanchaceae > Orobanche > Orobanche coerulescens. Next base: position 18,292,660 of record CM065810.1, read on the forward strand.
TTTCATATAACTAATTACATAGACTAAAATAAAAGGATAATAATAAAAAAAAAAAACATATAAACTTCTCTAAAAGGTATTTAAATTCTGCCATCTGCTCATTCATCCGTCCGCCCCAACATTACGTACAAAACACGTAGATATTCAACCAAATACCGTGCACGGGTTGGATAATGCCTCGTAATTATAATAATATAAAATTCGATATAATTAATATAATTATATCGAATTAATATACGTAATTAATGCTTAGATGCCGGAGACTATACATATATCATATGACATAAAAGAAAACTAAAAAACTGACCTCCATTGAGCCAAAGAACAAGAGGTTTTTCGTGCGCATTGCTGGTAGCCTCGGTCAGCCAGTAAAACAGGGCGCGCCCTTCTTCCACATTCACGGTAACATAGCCGGAAAACTGCGAGAATCTCACCCTCGGCTGTCCAGGAAGCGCCGTTATACGGTCCAATTCTTGTTCTTTTGTCAGTGCAAGACTGTTATTGCAGCTCATTAGAGATGACGAGATAAAAAAGAAGCATAACAGCAGAACTCTTTGTAGTTCCATTGATAGTTTGGCTCTGCCTCTCTCTCTCTCTCTCTCTAAAACTTAAAAGCAAATTGTGATATATAGTGATTATGAAGAGGGAGAAGAAGAAATAATGATGCACCCAATGATAGATCAGTTTTTTTCTTTCCTTTTTCTAACCACCCCTTACCCTTTGTCACACTAAGTTTCACCAATGATAGAAATGTGGACCGGAGAGAGAGAGAGAGAGAGAGTGAGAGTGAGAGAGATATGAAGTTATAAGGACATTTATGAATCATGGGCTTTTAATTATGCATTGCTGCCTCATATAGGATAACTTCATTCTCTCTGTATTGTATGTGCGTGTGTGCGTGTGAGCCAGTTGTAGAAATACAATGCATGTGTAAGGAGGGGAAGGTGAAGTTAACTTAGGAGTTGGAATGTGGTGTTGAGATTTTTTTATTTTGAAATAGGGATGATTATAAATGATCCCATATGTTTGGGCTAATTACAAAAAAAAAAAAACAAGAATTGATTTTGAAAATTGAAAATGATTAAATTCCACTGAGATGTTATTTTGGCTCTATTATATCCACCTGCTTTTTGTTGAACTTAAATATTTTTACCGATCAAAACTGATTGTAACCGCTTAAAATTTATTTTTAGTGAAATAATATTAATTTTTACTGATTGGAACTTGATGCTGCCAAAACGTATCAGATCAGCTCTTATCCAAGCGGTTCGGATAATTCCGGCGAGTGAACTTTCTGATCAGACCTACACACAAGAAAACACGTGAACTGAGCCGGGGCTTCACCGACAAAGGCCCTCCGGCTTGAGAGTAAGTGTATTAAATATATGGTGGAAATAAATTTAATTGACTGTATTGAGAGTCAAGAATTCTGTGTGTACCAGTTTAGGTGCGAGGACACCTATTTTTATATGCATGAATATTGCATCCCTAACTTGCGGAGAAAGTCATTGAGTCCGTGTTGATGTTGAACTTCTCATATATGGGAAGTAGAATCCTGATAAGGATTGTGTATGCAGTTTCCTTGTGGAAAAGAATCCTTGTTAAGTAATGATATCTTCATTTGTCTCTATCTTGGATTTCATCAGATTCCGTATGCTTGAAGGATAAGACCTTCATCTACTAACAATCAGTGTAGATTTACTGATCTCGGCTTATTCTGTCATTGAGCTGAGTCGGCGCAACAATTTGGTTGCCTGAACCAAGTCTCGGCTTGAGCTTGAGCTGAGGTACGCCGTGTATGGTTCTCGCTTTCGGGTCGGCCTCAACATCGTGCTCTATGCCGAACTAATAAGTTTATCCCTGGGCTTTGTAGGGTCTTGATTTATGGGCCTTGCTGGGCTTTATACTCGATCTCTCCAGATCCATGTATCCAATTCGGTTTATGTCGTTCAGTGGCCCCCGAGTTTCTATCTCGGCAGACCGAGTAGGAACTCAAGTCCATCCTTCAGCCTTCAGGGTTTTGGTTGATTCTTTGAAGCCGGCTTTGCTTGGTGTTATGTCGGCCTCGACTTGCTTGGATGTCCCTGTAATACCCGAGATTTCTGATACGTATTTGGAACTTGTGATATTGTAATTGTTGCACTTTAATCTGAGTATTATTCTCCGTATTTCATAGTCCGGTGTAGTTGAGCGTATGATTTCATGAATGTGATTTATAAATTATGTTTCTGCGCTTGTAGCGCACGCTACCATCTAAGTGTAGCATACGCTAACTTGGATGATTAGCGCACGCTACGAAGGAACCTTAGCGCACGCTATACGTGGTCAATATGATTGAGACGTGTGGTAGGTGAGATCAGGCCGGGGATCTTGGTCGGATTGTGTCGGGATGAACCTGGACGGCTTTTGGGAAAAAGCCAAGTCAACACGTTAGCGCACGCTACTCACATGAGGGTAGCGCACGCTAAAGGCTGAGTACAGTGAAATCAGTAACGTTTCAAATAGCCGTTGGCGCACGCTATGAATATGGACTAGCGCGCGCTAATAACCATTTTCTATATATAGGACATCATCCTTTTTCATATTTTCATATTTTTCACTCCCCCATCCGAATTCTTGAACTTAGAAAGACACTTTCTTCATCCTGAACACTTCTTGCCAGCATCCTAGCTCGTGTTGAAGATTGTAGATCATTGGAGGATTGGTGTTCAAACCTTCGGCGTTGGATTGCTTCAAATTTCCTCCTTGTTCTTCACTACTTTGAGGTAGGTGATTCTTCACCAATATTAGTAGTATTCTGAAGGACGTTTTGATCATGTTTTGGGATTTACCTAGTCACTTAGATTCATAAGTAGTCGATCATCATGTGTTAGAAGGATATTTTTGACGTTTCGGCACTTATTCATCGTATGATCCATTGAACCTTTTTAGTATGTGGACTCTTAAGCATATTATGTATCTTCAAAACCGATCATGACCAGTGTATGGAGATTACCTAGTTCTTATGTTTTACGTAAGGGATCATGTGTTTTGGGACTTGGAGTGAATTGAACTTAGAATATTTTCTTGAAGATCAAGATGAATTATGGTGTAGTAATGATGATACATGTCCTTGTGTCTCGTAGTCATTAATCCATAAAGATCTTTCATAAACCGTATGAGCATGATATGCACGGAGTTGGCATGTATTAACACTGAGGATTTCGTGAGTTTTCATCACCTTTAGCTCAAGTTTTTACCCAGTAGTGACTGCCATGCACGATTAGCGCACGCTAAGATGTATATATTAACGTGCGCTATCGGGAATGAATAACGTACGCTACGTTGGGTACGTAACATACGTTATATCATCGTGCGAGGCGATGGTGCTCGAGAAGACTCACGATTACCACTAGCGCACGCTAAACTTGGTTATTTGCGTACGTTAACGGGCAGGCTTAACGCACGTTACGTAGAGTACGTAGCGCGTGCTAAGTAGTCCAGGCAGAATTCATTTTTTTTAGCTTTCGGCCGTAAACCGGACTGTTAGACGTTCGTACGACTTGAGAGGAATTCTTTATTATTTCTTAGGTCCGAGCCTTGCATAGGGGATGATCGAGGGGCGGTGACATACGGACGCGTGTCATTTGTTGAAGTATTTCTATTCTTGCCATTTTCGAGGCAAGTATCATATGTTGAGTTTGATTTATATTGAAACTTTGATCATGCTTATGGTTTTGTTCATGTTGTCAAATATGAGATATATTTCTGTAATTTCTCGTGGTATTCGTTGTCAATTGTTCGTATTGATGAACATATTGAAATGCATATATGTATGCATAATTGATTGGTTTATGGTATAAATGATCCGAGGGGATCATGAGGATCTATGCTGAGGGCGCTGGATCGAATGTCCACCATGCGTTGGTCCGACGGGATCATCATGGGGATCTATGCTGAGGGCGCTGGATCGCTGGACGGGTTTTCCACCATGCGTTGGTCCGACGGGATCATCATGGGGATCCATACCAAGGGCGCTGGATCATTTGGATTACCTGTATTGTGTTGATGGAATCGTGAGGATTCACATCGTTGGATTCCGATGACGGAAGTCCGTTTTGCATGTTTTATGATGCACTGATGATTTATGTATTATGATACTTGTACTAGCATTGTTTTGCTAACCCCTTCGGGGGTGGACATTGTTTTGATGTTCAGGTAGCCGAGGAGAGGAGAAGCAACCACAGTACCGACAGGACGATGAAATGGCTCAGTGATGTGGTTGATGTTTATTGTTATTGTGATTTGTCTTCCTGGTTCATTTAGTACTCGAGTACGTTTGTTTTAATAATGTCATTTCGATATGATTGTATAAGTTAACTCATTGGATCAGTTAAACCAAATCTGTATTTTGAACTTCAGTTGTACGATTGGGTTATATTTATATTTCTTTTAAATTAGCCTTGTAAATCCTTACTTAAAGGGTTTACGGCGCTGTAATTATTCCGAATATCTCGGGGTGTTACAGAATATGGTATCGGAGCTAATATTCATGGATATCTTGGCAGTCGGGTTAGTTGGGTCTGTTTACGTTATTTGATTATTGGTCGGTTGTAACATCACTGCTGAGCCAGCATCGTCGTGTGGACCGTGGTTGTAAGTTTCCTAATCTCAAATACTACCGTTTTAATTAATTCATGTTTTGTAAACATTGATGGACTTCCTTTTAAAAAGTTTGCCCTGGATATTGAGTATTTGTGTTTACAGTATGTTGAGAGGAGGTCGTGGACGCAGACGCGGTCGTGGACGCGGACGTGGAAATACGAGACAAGAAGAGTCGGTGTCTACCCCAGAAATAACCGCTAGTCGAACGGATTCCCATTCCGGAGGACAACAGGGATCGGCAAATAATAATGCAGATCCTAATGTGCCGGGAGTGCTTCAGCAGGTGGTTGCTCAGATAAACCAGTTTGCTCAAGTTGTGGATCGCATGCAGACGGCGATGGGACAGCAACATAACGTGGATAATCGGGGAGATAAATGGCTTACTGAGGTGATCAAATTGCATCCTCCGAAATTTGACGGTTCGGCTGAGACGCTTTCTTGGGATTACTGGCTGAAGGAATTAGAGAAGATTTTTGCGGGGATTAACTGTCCCAACGACAGAAAGGTTCCGGTCGCCCAGTATCTTCTGACGGGGGAGGCTTTCGACTGGTGGGAGGCCATTCGACCTGAGGAGCATAATGTCGACTAGACGGAGTTCAAATTAATGATGGAAGCGCAGTATTGTCCTCGCCCAGTTAGAGAGGCCCGAGTCCGGGAGTTTTTCTCACCACAAAATTTAGAGGCATCAGTGACAGATGTGATTAAGACCTTTAATCACCAGCTGACTTATGTGCGCCACTTGGTCAGGACCGAGGCGGAGAGGATTTTCCATTTTGACATGCGAATGAAGCCCGAAATTCAGCAATATATGTCCGGATTTGAATGTACCACTTTGCGACAGTATCAGGACAAGGCGCTGGCCTATGATATGAAAGAGGCGGCAGTAGAGAAATCAACGGAAGCAAAGAAGCAGAAAGTGGTTGGCAACTTCACGGAGAATAAGAGTAGTGGGCCTCGCAGGGGCCAGTCCTCTTTTCATTCATCCAGGAGACCTCCGCATCCTTCTCGAGGAGGAAAGAAGTTCCGGGCAGCACCAACCGTTTCAGACGCAGGGAAGAAATGCTAAAACTGTGGCAAAGCGGGGCATGTTCGACGTGACTGTTTCGCGCCTGCTGTGACTTGTTTCGAGTGTGGACATGAATGGCATCGCGCGATATTTTGTGGGAATGCAACCCGATCTTTCGGTATTCGCACTCCTGTACAGGTTCCGAAGGACACTAGTGTAAACCAGACGCAGCAGAGCGGTTTCCCGCAGCAGAATGTTGGGAAAAGAGAGGCATCCAGCGCTGGGTCCATTCCTCCGCGTATTTACGAAATGAAGAAGGATGATCAGAACACAGCTGTTGTATCAGGTACGATTCAGATCCTTTTGCAACCAGTTAGTGTCTTGTTCGATTCAGGAGCTACGCATTCTTTTATATCTTTGAACTGTGTTAATCATTTGAAAATCTCGTGCTTGTATAATTGTGAACCTTATGTTGTGGGATTACCGAGCGGAGAGAAAATTGTGGGAACCCTAGAAGATAGAGATTTTACAGTGTCTATAGGAGGGAGAGATTGGCTATCGAATCTTATTGTAGTTGACATCTACGGTGACGATTTAATTCTCGGAGACGATTGACTCAACCGTTATGGAGCTATTTTGAATTACCGAAAGAGAGTCATTTCTATCATTGCGGATGACGGATCTGAACACTTATTCCAAGGATGGAGACCGGGAAGCTCGGGAAAATTGATCAAAGCAATGAAAGCCGTGAAATTACTGAAGCAGGGATGTCATGGACTTTGGTGCTATGCTATGAGGAAAGAGGAAGGAGTAGAGCTCTCGTCTATTTCAGTTGTGAATGAGTTCTCAGATGTATTTCCTGACGAACTACCTGGGTTACCTCCGCAGAGAGAAGTGGAGTTCACTATCGAATTAGAGCCTGGAGCAGCTACTATTTCCAGACCACCATACCGCATGGCGCCAACCGAGATGTATGAACTCAAGAAGCAACTGGAGGAATTGTTACAGAAGGGTTATATTCAACCTAGCGTTTCTCCTTAGGGAGCGCCCGTTCTCTTTGTCCGGAAGAAAGACGGATCCCTCCGACTGTGTATTGATTACAGGGAGCTCAATAAGATGACAATCAAGAATAAATATCCTATACCTCGAATCGACGACTTGTTTGATCAACTGCAAGGGGCAAGGGTATTCTCGAAGATTGACTTGCGATCAGGATACCATCAGTTGAGAATTAAGGAATCGGATATACCAAAGTCTGCTTTCAGGTCCCGGTACGGGCATTATGAATTCGTAGTGATGCCATTTGGACTTACCAATGCTCCTGCGGTATTCATGCAATTGATGAATCGGGTATTCTTAGAATACTTGGATAAATTTGTGGTCGTCTTCATTGACGACATTTTGATATATTCGAAGGACACAGAGGAGCATGCCGAACATTTGCGTGTGGTTTTGAGCACCTTGAGGAAGGAACAGATGTATGCAAAGCTTTCCAAATGCGAGTTCTGGCTTAGGGAAGTAACTTTCCTTGGGCATGTGATATCATCTGACGGAGTTCAGGCGGACCCGAAGAAAGTCGAAGCAATCTTGGAATGGGAAGTTCCTAATAACGTGAAAGAAGTCCGGAGTTTCCTAGGACTTGCTGGATACTATCGCCGTTTTGTAGAAGGATTTTCCAAAATTGCTCGTCCGCTCACTCAGCTATTACAGAAAACTCAAAAGTTCACGTGAGATGAGAGATGCCAGGCTGGTTTTGACGAACTTAAGAGGAGACTAACGACAGCACCTATATTAGCGCTACCAGAGGGAACTGATGGATTCATGGTATACAGCGACGCTTCAAATCAGGGTCTGGGTTGCGTGTTGATGCAAAAGGATAAGGTGATTGCTTATGCTTCTCGGCAGTTGAAACCGTACGAGGTTAATTACCCGACTCATGATCTGGAGCTAGCAGCTGTAGTCTTTGCATTGAAAATTTGGAGACATTATTTGTACGGCACTCATTGTCAGATCTTTACAGATCATAAGAGCCTCAAGTATATTTTCAGTCAGAAAGAATTAAACATGAGGCAGAGAAGGTGGCTGGAATTGATCAAGGATTACGACTTGGAGATTCTCTACCATCCGGGTAAAGCGAACGTAGTAGCCGATGCTTTGAGCCGTAAACCTGTTTCTCTTCGAGTGTTGGAAGCACTTACTTCCCAAACCAGCATTCAACGGGAACTGATCCGCGAAGGGATTGAAGTATGGGCACCAGGAATGCAAGGGCAACTATATGTGATGGAACTGACTTCATCACTAGTCGAGGAGATCAAATCTAAGCAGTTGAACGATTCTCTGATCCTTCGGTTATGTGACGAAGTAAAGAAAGGAAAAGCCCCAGGATTCATGATACAAGATGATGGAGTTCTGAGATTTCAGAGTCGACTTTGCGTTCCCAATGATGATGATTTGAGACGGGCAATTCTGAAAGAAGCTCATAGTGCACCTTATTCTATCCACCCGGGCAGCAGTAAGATGTACAAGGATCTTAAACAAAACTTCTGGTGGGGGAATATGAAGAAGGACGTAGTAGAGTACGTTTCAAAGTATTTGACTTGTCAGCAGGTTAAGATTGAACATCAGCGACCAGCCGGAATGTTAAAGCCGCTTCCGATCCCTGAGTGGAAGTGGGAGGATATCGCGATGGATTTCATCACCAGTATGCCGAGGACCAAAACGGGAATGAACATGATTTGGGTTATAGTTGATCGACTAACCAAGTCGGCTCATTTCCTAGGAATTAAAGATACATGGGGACCCGAGAGATTGGCGCGAGTATTTATTGCGGAGATAGTCAGATTGCATGGGACGCCGAAGACCATTATTTCGGATCGAGATGGTCGCTTCGTGTCGCACTTCTGGAAGGCAGTTCACAAGGCTTTGGGGACTGAGCTCAACTTTAGCACGGCTTATCATCCCCAAACGGACGGTCAGTCCGAAAGGACTATACAAACAGTAGAGGACATGCTTAGAGCTTGTGCCTTGGATTGGTCGACTGATTGGGAAGTTCATTTGCCATTGATTGAATTCACCTACAATAATAGTTGGCATGCTTCTATTAAGATGGCACCTTTTGAAGCTTTGTACGGGAGAAGATGCCGATCACCCCTGTGCTGGGATGATTCTTCGGATTTGATCGGGACGGAACCGGAATTGATAGTTCAAACTCAAGAGAAGATAGTTTTGATTCGAGAGAGACTGTTGACTGCCCAGAGTCGACAGAAGTCTTATGCAGACATACGTCGTCGCCCTCTAGAGTTCGACGCTGGGGACCATGTACTATTGAAGGTGTCTCCTACACGAGGGATTTTTCGTTTTGGGAGGAGAAGTAAGCTAAGTCCGAGATATATCGGACCATTTGAGGTCCTCGAGAGAATTGGGGATTTAGCATACAGGTTGGCCTTACAGCCATAGCTGAGTCACGTTCACCATGTGTTTCACGTATCCCAATTGCGGAAGTATGTACCGGACCCCAGTCACGTCATTGATTTCGACGAGATCGAGATAGCTAATGACGGCACCTTCGAAGAGAGACCAATCAAGATACTTGAGAGTCGGAACAAACAATTGAGGAATAAACCAATACACTTGGTTAAAGTACAATGGTCACGACATGGAGCTGAAGAGGCCACTTGGGAAACAGAGGACAGTATGAAGGCTAGATATCCAGAGTTGTTTTCATCTTAAGTTTTGGGACGAAACTTCTTTTTAGGGAGGAAGGATGTAATACCCGAGATTTCTGATATGTATTTGGAACTTATGATATTGTAATTGTTGCACTTTAATATGAGTATTATTCTCCATATTTCATAGTCCGGTGTAGTTGAGCGTATGATTTCATGAATGTGATTTATAAATTATGTTTCTGCGCTTGTAGCGCATGCTACCATCTAAGTGTAGTGTACGCTAACTTGGATGATTAGCGCACGCTACGAAGGAACCTTAACGCACGCTATACGTGGTCAATATGATTGAGACGTGTGGTAGGTGAGATCAGGCTGGGATCTTGGTCGGATTGTGTCGGGATGAACCTGGACGGCTTTCGGGAAAAAGCCAAGTCAACGCGTTAGCGCACGCTACTCACATGAGGGTAGCGCACGCTAAAGTGATCTGATGAAATCGATGCGTTTCAAATAGCCGTTAGCGCACGCTATGAATATGGACTAGCGCGCGCTAATAACCATTTTCTATATATAGGACAACATCCTTTTTCATATTTTCAGATTTTTCACTCCCCCATCCGAATTCTTGAACTTAGAAAGACACTCTCTTCATCCTAAACACTTCTTGTCGACATCCTAGCTCGTGTTGAAGATTGTAGATCATTGGAGGATTGGTGTTCAAACCTTCGGCGTTGGATTGCTTCAAATTTCCTCCTTGTTCTTCACTACTTTGAGGTAGGTGATTCTTCACCAATATTAGTAGTATTCTGAAGGACGTTTTGATCATGTTTTGGGATTTACCTAGTCACTTAGATTCATAAGTAGTCGATCATCATGTGTTAGAAGGATATTTTTGACGTTTCGGCACTTATTCATCGTATGATCCATTGAACCTTTTTAGTATGTGGACTCTTAAGCATATTATGTATCTTCAAAACCGATCATGACCAGTGTATGGAGATTACCTAGTTCTTATGTTTTACGTAAGGGATCATGTGTTTTGGGACTTGGAGTGAATTGAACTTAGAATATTTTCTTGAAGATCAAGATGAATTATGGTGTAGTAATGATGATACATGTCCTTGTGTCTCGTAGTCATTAATCCATAAAGATCTTTCATAAACCGTATGAGCATGATATGCACGGAGTTGGCATGTATTAACACTGAGGATTTCGTGAGTTTTCATCACCTTTAGCTCAAGTTTTTACCCAGTAGTGACTGCCATGCACGATTAGCGCACGCTAAGATGTATATATTAACGTGCGCTATCGGGAATGAATAACGTACGCTACGTTGGGTACGTAACGTACGTTATATCATCGGGCGAGCGATGGTACATTTGTCGAAGAAGACTGTCAGTACACAGCTAGCGCATGCTAAACTTGGTTATTTGCGTACGTTAACGGGCAGGCTTAGCGCACGTTACGTAGAGTACGTAGCGCGCGCTAAGTAGTCCAGGCAGAATTCATTTTTTTAGCTTTCGGCCGTAAACCGGACTGTTAGACGTTCGTACGACTTGAGAGGAATTCTTTAGGTCCGAGCCTTGCATAAGGGACGATCGAGGGGCGGTGACATACGAACGCGTGTCATTTGTTGAAGTATTTCCATTCTTGCCATTTTCGAGGCAAGTATCATATGTTGAGTTTGATTTATATTGAAACTTTGATCATGCTTATGGTTTTGTTCATGTTGTCAAATATGAGATATATTTTTGTAATTTCTCGTGGTATTCGTTGTTAATTGTTCGTATTGATGAACATATTGAAATGCATATATGTATGCATAATTTATTGGTTTATGGTATAAATGATCCGAGGGGATCATGAGGATCTATGCTGAGGGCGCTAGATCGAATGTCCACCATGCGTTGGTCCGACGGGATGATCATGGGGATCTATGCTGAGGGCGCTGGATCGCTGGACGGGTTTTCCACCATGCGTTGTTCTGACGGGATCATCATGGGGATCTATACCAAGAAGCGGATTCTTTGGATTACCCTGTATTGTGTTGATGGAATCGTGAGGATTCACATCGTTGGATTCCGATGACGGAAGTCCGTTTTGTATGTTTTATGATGCACTGATGATTTATGTATTATGATACTTGTACTAGCATTGTTTTGCTAACCCCTTCGGGGGTGGACATTGTTTTGATGTTCAGGTAGCCGAGGAGCGGGGAAGCAACCACAGTACCGACAGGACGATGAAATGGCTCAGTGATGTGGTTGATGTTTATTGTTATTGTGATTTGTCTTCCTGGTTCATTTAGTACTCGAGTACGTCTGTTTTAATAATGTCATTTCCATATGATTGTATAAGTTAACTCATTGGATCAGTTAAACCAAATCTGTATTTTGAACTTCAGTTGTATGATTGGGTTATATTTACATTTCTTTTAAATTAGTCTTGTAAATCCTTATTTAAAGGGTTTACGGCGCTGTAATTATTCCGAATATCTCGGGGTGTTACAGTCCCACTAAATTTTAAGGGCCCGATCATACCAATTGCTTCATTTCCTGTCATGTGTTTGGACGGCGTGCGTGTGGGGAGGTGACAAGACATTCACTCCTGGAAATTCGCGCCCATTAATGTGGCACAATTATGACTCCCGCGTGCCCTCTATAAAATTAAAACCATTTCCTTCATTCTTCGGATTCCGAGCAGAGGACAGTTTTGCAGCAGCCCGGCGACACTTCATACCGCACTATTTCGAGCTGTTTTTCTGGCGATTTACTCCGACCAGTTCTTCTGGTGCTACTTCCCATTTATTTTCATCTGCTTGTCTTTGCTTCTTGAGGTATTTTTCCTGCTCTATTCCCCATTTATTTTTTCCGCCATTGTTGATTTTTTCAAAGCTTCAAATCTCCTGTTAGACTTTGCGTCCTAAAGATGTCTAAGCGTGGGTATCAGGAGAAGAATTCCACTTACGGTTTATACACTAGGAACTCTAGGATTAATGTTAAATCTAATAGGCCGTGGAGGCTTCTATCCCTCGTGACCATTGGCGAAATATTGTACATGAACAAAACCCCTAGAACGGATGTTAGATATCCCTGTGGGTCCTTTGCGCCTAGGACCGTAGATGGTGGTGATGCCAATGTTTTGACTCTTGATAGTTTTGACGAAGTCCTAGACTGAATCTTTTTGTATTATGTCAAGGACAAGTCTCAAGTTCGGCTTCGTTTTGGGGGAGGTTTTTCCTCGGCCGAGGTAGTTGAGACGAGGGAGAAGAACACCTCGTGATTCTCACAGGGTGAGTCTAATCCCTTGTCTTCTTCTACAGGTATGGCTGGGGAGAGTACTTCTGGCAGGCCCGTCGGGGAGTTCGACTCTGAGGTTGTCGGCTCAATACGTAGCCGAGGCAAAGACCAGATAAGCCCGGGAGGCTCCTCTCGGCCTAAGCATCTCAAAGGGTGGGACGAGATGCTTGCGGAATTTTATACCACGTATGAGGTGGATAGGAATGAGTATAGGCTCTACTATAGTTTGTCCACTCTTTTCGCCGATAAGCATGAAGCTAAAACCATCTATTATAGAGATGCCTTCGTCCCATTTTATTTCAAGCAATTCCACCTCGGCCTGAGGCTGCCCTTGGATCCTTTCATTAATCAATTTTTGGAGGATTGGGAAATTGTCCCAGCTCACCTTGGTGTCAACGCGGTCAGGTATTGTAACACCCCTGAGATATTCGAAGTATATTATAGCGCCGTGGACCCCTACATGGGACCCACCAAGCTAAAGCAAGAAAACACCACTCGACTAACCATCTCGGTTAGCGAGGAAACATACATTAACAATACAAACATATAACAACACGCCCGGTGCAACCGGCGTAATAAACATCAACCGACAAATATAGTAACTTCAACGAATACCAATCACAATCCGAAGGGAAAAGCCTAAGTACTCGTGAGTACAATCTATAAGTTTAAAAGTAAACAACAACCATAACGAAAGGAACAATGGAAATAAAAGAACTCCAATGCACATGTCAACGACCCTGGCCAGCATCCTCGTACTTCCCAGCGCCCGCTCGTCTGGCTGAACATAACCTGAAATCCATAACAAGAATTTCCCCAAAATGGTTCCCCAAAGGGGTTACCAATTATGCTAGTACAAGTAATCAAGGCAAACCAATCGCTTACACATTTCATAGTACATGCACCAAAACATTTCAAAACCAAAACCAGACATGTCTTTTCCGGAAACAAACAGTCAATCAATTTGCCTTGGGAACAGGGCTATACCATTGATCCCGCTCGAGGCCTCTAAGGACCCTCCCGATCTGGCCATATCATAAAACAAATCACGCATATGCATCGCCTTGGGAACAGGGCTATATTATTGATCCCGCTCGTGGCCTCTAAGGACCCTCCCGAGCTGGCTAGCGAAACAAACTCGTGAATACAGGGATATACCATTAGATTCCCTCGAGGCCCCGTCGGACCCTCCCGAGGTGAGCAAAGCACACACAATATACATCACCATTTCATGTTAAGCATAAAGGTTTCCAAAAATACTTGCCTTGAGTAATTGATGACGCAACAAATGGAAAGGAAAATCACCGACGAACGCTAGGAACTGACTACCACGAACCTAACGATTTGAAGAACACAATCACAACCAACTCTAAACGAGTATGAAATAGAATACACCCGAAAAACCTCCTACGATTCATGTATATTCATACAAGAACAACAACGAGGGCGGACCACAACCAAACCCTCTCGATTACGAAAATACCACGAAATATACCATGAATCCATAGGAAAACAAAGAATACCAACAAGGTTAATTATATTCCTCATGAATTAATCAACAACATGGAACGAATCGCAAAATAAAATCGAAACCCCCCAATTTACTCGAAAGTAGGGTTCTTAGAAGATTTACCTTGATTCGGACGGAGGAAGACGATTATGATGATGATAAACTACACTAGGAACACAATACTCGATTCCCCAAGAATTTCCACGGGCAAAAATTGAAGAATCGCTCAAAACCTCACTTGGAACACAGCTCTCGGTCGGAGGAGAAGAAATGAAAAAAATGCCGAAGTAAAGGTCAACCCCGGTTTATAAAACCTCGGCCTTCGTTACGTATGTTAACATGACGATGGTAACGTACGTTACACTCATTACGTACGTAACACTTGAGTGTTAGCGTACGTAATGCCTTGGCAGGACATCCTGTCCATAAATGATGGGTTCGATAGCGTACGCTACGTCGGATAGCTAGCGTACGCTACAATGGAATTTACGTACATAACAGGAGTTGTTAACGTACGTAATGATTTGGACAGAACAATCTGTCCAATCTGCTGAAGGCCATAACGTACATTAGCGGTGAGCTATAACGTACGTTATGAAGGTGTCGATAGCACACACAAGAAATCATGCATAACACACGTTATGCATGCAGCAGTTCAACACTGCTGAACGAAGTTAGCTGCACCGGGCGGTCCGAAAATGAGGCGCAACACAAGGACAGAATCCAATGCGTAGATATGAAATATTCACGATGATGAAGCTGAATGTTGCAGGAGAATACAATTCCGAATACCGAGGAATCCGAGAAACGACAAGGAAAATAAAATTCCCTAAACTTATAGGAAATTACAAAACAGCCCAGACGTCCGAAAATCACGATACAACGTCGGATCAATAAACCGAAACTCATAACACGAACAACTCAACCATAGGAACTCGTGCAACCAAAGAAATTACAAAATCGAACGGGTTCTACGAGAATCGAACGTCCATGCAACAATACATGACATAAGACGGAATTATATCAAAACATCTCTCAAACTCGCCCAAATAGAGAAACTCCAAGAATAAAATAGATTCAAAATGTCGAAACGGTTACAAGCGAGTTGCTA
The DNA here is from genome assembly GCA_033398695.1 of Orobanche coerulescens. NCBI lineage: Eukaryota > Viridiplantae > Streptophyta > Magnoliopsida > Lamiales > Orobanchaceae > Orobanche > Orobanche coerulescens. Next base: position 18,307,895 of record CM065810.1, read on the forward strand.
AAAACAAAAAATACACCAAAAATGAGAATACCGAGAAAAGAAAATGCAGATATTACATTCTACCCCTCTAAAAATAAGTTTCGTCCTGAAACTTAAGAAACAAATAACTCGGGGTACCTAGCACGCATGCTATCCTCGGTTTCCCAAGTTGCCTCCTAGACACCATGCCTCGACCACTGCACTTTGACCAAAGAAATGGTCTTATGCCTCGGTCGCTTCTCACGGTGCTCAGAAATCTTCAAGGGACGCTCCTCGAAAGTGATATCCTCGGCAATATCGATCTCACCATAGTCGATTACATGACTAGGATCCGAGACATACTTTCTCAGTTGGGAAATATGGAAAACACTATGAACATGGATCAAAGCCGGGGGCAACTCCAAATGATAAGCCAATTCACCGACTCTCTCTAGAATCTCGAAAGGTCCAATAAATCTCGAACTCAACTTCCCTTTCTTCCCAAAACGAAAAACTCCCCTCGTCGGCGACACCTTTAGCAAAATGTGGTCTCCCACCTCGAACTCCAAAGGTCGACGACAGGCGTCGGCATATGACTTCTGTCGACTCTAAGCAGTCAACATCCGTTCCCGAATCAATTCCACCTTCCGCCTTGTCTCTAAAGTGATATCCGGTTCGGTCCCGACCAAATCGGATGCCTCATTCCAACATATCGGTGATCGACAACTCCGCCCATAAAGTGCCTTATACGGTGCCATTTGAATCGACGCGTGCCAACTATTGTTGTACGTGAATTCGATCAATGACAAATGCTCCTCCCAGTCACTGCTCCAGTCGAGAGCACAAGCACGCAACATATCCTCGAACATCTGGATAGTGCGTTCCGACTATCCATCTGATTGAGGATGAAAAGAGGTACTTAAACGCAAATGAGTACCCAACGCCTTATGCACCGCCTGCCAAAAGTGTGATACAAAACGGCCATCCCGATCCGAAATAATAGACTTCGGAGTATCGTGAAGCCTCACAATCTGCGCAATAAACACATGAGCCAACTTCTCCGGGCCCCAAGTATCCTTGATGCCCAAGAAATGTGCCGACTTGGTTAGACGATCAACAATCACCCAAACCATATTCATGCCCGATTCTCGATCTCGGTAAACTCGTAATGAAGTCCATCGAAATATCTTCTCATTTCCATTCCAGAATGGGAAGTGACTGCAATAACCCGGCTGGTCGCTGATGTTCGATTTTGACATGCTGACAAGTCAAACATCTAGCTACAAACTGTGCGACCTCCTCCTTCATATCATTCCACCAAAAGTTCCTCCTCAGGTCCTTGTACATCTTATCGAACCAGGATGAACAGATTAAGGCGTAGCATGGGCCTCACGCAAAATACCTTGCCTCAAATCCGGTTCGTTCAGCATACACAGGCGACTCTAAGATCTCAGTACACCATCTTCATGAATCAGAAACCGAGGAGACTTTCCCTTAAGAACATTCTCTCGGATTTGAATAATCATCGGATCCTCCAACTGCTTCAGTTTAATTTCATCGATTAGAGACGACAAAATCTCTAAAGCACAAAGTTGCCCTACGGCTCCAGGCAACAAAATCTCAACACTCAACTCAATCAAATCCCGCCGAAACTCAGATTGAGACGTAAGGATCTCAAGCGTCCGCAACGCAACTGGTTTCCGACTCAAGGCGTCGGCCACGACGTTCGCCTTGCCCGGATGATAAAGGATATCGAGTTCATAATCCTTAATCAACTCTAACCACCTCCTCTGCCTCATATTCAACTCCCGCGGAGTAAATATGTATTTCAGACTTTTATGATCGGTAAAAATCTGACATGCAGAGCCAAAAAGATAGTGACGCCAAATCTTGAGCGCAAAAACAACTACCGCTAACTCCAAATTGTTAGTAGGGTAGTTAAGCTCATACAGCCTCAACTGTCTCGACACAAACGCAATAGTCTTGCCATGCTGCATCAACATGCACCCAAGACCCTGACCCGAAGCATCGCTATAAATGGCAAAACCCTCATTGCCACACGGCAATGCTAAAATCAGGGCTGAAGTCAAACATCTCTTCAGTTCCTCAAACTTGATTGCCTTTCGTCATTCCAGACAGAACTTCTCGGACTTCTGGAGCAACTGTGTAAGTGGCCGAGTTAGTTTCGAGATACCCTCGACGAACCTACGGTAGTAGCCAGCCAAACCCAAGAAACTACGGACCTCCTTCACGTTCTTAGGCGGTGCCCAGTCCAACACTGCCTCAACATTCTGCGTATCCACACGGACTCCCTCGGCTGAAATCACGTGACGTAGAAACATCACTTCCTTCAGCCAGAACTCACATTTTGAGAACTTTGCATAGATTTGCTCGGTCCTCAGAATGTCTAACACTACTCGCAGATGATGTGCGTGCTCCTCCTCGTTCCTCGAATAAATAAGGATATCGTCAATGAAGACGACAACATTCTTATCTAAATACTCGATAAAAACCTTGTTCATCAACTACATGAATACCGCCGGCGCATTAGTTAACCCTAAAGGCATAACTACAAACTCATAATGTCCGTATCTCATCCGAAATGTTGTTTTCGTCACATCAGACTCCTTCACCCGAAGCTGATAGTACCCTGACATCAAGTCGATCTTCGAGAATACCGCAGCTCCCTGCAACTGATCGAACATGTCATCAATCCTCGACAAAGAATACTTGTTCTTGATGGTCACCTTGTTTAGCTCGCGATAGTCGATACACAAACGCAGTGAACCATCCTTTTTCCAAACAAACAGAACCGGTGCGCCCCAAGGCGAAGCACTTGGTCGAATATACCCCGACTCAAGGAGCTCACTCAACTGTTTCTTCAACTCAGCCATCTCTGAAGGGGCCATGCGATACAATGCCTTCGAAATTGGATTCGCACCCGGCTCTAACTCGATAGCAAACTCTACCTCACGGTCCGGTGGCAACCCCGGTAACTCGTCAGGAAAGACGTCAGGAAACTCACTAACAACTGGAATTGATGAAAGATAGACTCCACCACTCTCCTCCTTCAAGGCATAGCACCAATAACCAGTACACCCTTTCCGCAGGAGTCTCATCGCCTTCAAGGCGTTAATCACGAACTTCTGGTTTCCCCTCTTTTGCCCCGCGAAAGAGTGCTCGGTGCCATCCTCGGATAACATGGTGATGATTCTTGTGCGGTAGTTCATGATCGCACCATGCCGCTCGAGCCAATCATCCTCGATAATCAAATCCTCACCCTCAATTCCCACGACAATAAGATTAGAGAGCCAAGCCCTCTCACAAATAAGCACAGAACAGTCTCGAACCTCCTGATCACCAACGATTCTATCACCGCTAGAAAGCTTAGCGATGAAAGGCTCACAAGGTGTCAAACAGTCGAGACTCAAACGGCGCACACACTCCAGAGATATGAACAAATGTGTAGCACCAGAATCAAAAAGCACACTGACGAGATGAGAATGAATATGAACGGTACCTGTGGATCCGGTGGCGGCTAGATCATCGGCCTTCCTCATCTCATAAACACGCGGGTGGGTGGAGCCGACAGTGGAAACTCCTCCTTTAGCGGGCTGACCCCGACCTCTCCCTCGGCTGGCGCTCGGCGAAGACTGTGGAGAAAACGAGCCCTGGTTCACACTCGGCTCCCTAGGTGCTGGAAAAGAAGAATGGGCACCGCGAATCTGTCTGACCTGTTCACAAAAGGAAGTCTTGTGGCCCGACTGACCACAAGTATGACAAGTCAACTGCGGACGAAAACACTCTCGGTTCTTATGGCCCGACTTGCCAAAGTTAAAGCATATGAGATCACGAATGGAGGTTCTGGTAGTGCCTCAAAAACTCCCAGAAAAATGAGCCGAACCGCCCGCAGGAACATTTGCAGATTAAGATTTTTGCTGGCCTCCGCCCTTGTGACTAGAAAAATTTTCGACGGACTTCTGCTTCTTGCTCTCACGAGCCGCTTCACTGGCCATCACCGACATATCATACGCAAGAGCCCTACTCTGATAATCCTTCAAAGCAGTGCAGACAAGCCCATACATATAGTCCCGAATTGACAGTTTCATCCGTCTGGAAAAGTGAAAAATTTTGTCGTTCTCCTCTGTAACCTGGGCCTTCACGAAGCCCAACTCCTTGTTGAAATCGGCAATAGCTTGAGAAACAGGAATATCCCGAGGCTGAGCATCATAAAAGGCATGAACTCGAGCCTGTCTAATCGGCCACGAGCAATATTCGGTCTCCATTAGGTCCTTGAATTCTGCCTACGAAGCAACATGGTCTTTAGGCCCAACAGCCTCCCACCAGTCAGTAGCGTCCCCAGTGAGAAAGTACTGGGCAATAGGGACCTTGCGGTCCTCGTGACAGTTGGTGGCAACAAAGACTTTAGATATCTCCTTGATCCAACCCTCCCAGCCGATCGGGTCTGAAGCTCCCGAAAACTGAGGAGGATGCATCTTGATGACATCCTGAAGCCAGCGATCTGCTCCGCCCCGATTAGCGAGGGCCGGATTCGGGTTCTGAACCGCCTAAGCTATCGCCGCTATTTGGTTCACCATTTGTTGCATAATAGCCGCAACACCAAGGTCGGCACCATCTTGAGAAGAAGCATGGATATGACGGTAACCGGTACTGCCAGCTCCCGAAGAATGCGACGTGGACACCTCACCAGCTACCCCACATTCCCGGCCGCGTCCACGACCACGACCACAGCTTCTTCCAGCATCCATACTGGTGTTAAAAGGTGGCAAAAAGCAACTCGATGAAAAGTAAGAGAGGAAAAACAACCACAGTTCAAGAAACGGAAGTACGGTACGAGAAAACAAAGAATCGAGTAAGGAAGACTTACGAACACTAGAAGTACCGGGATGCTCGCAGCGGTGTGACAATGTGCAAAAGAAAACACAACTAGACCCAAATAACCGACAAGCCTAGTTATCCATAAACCTAGTGCTCTGATACCATTTTCTGTAACACCCCCGAGATATTCGAAGTATATTACAACGCCGTGGACCCCTACATGGGACCCACCAGGCTAAAACAAGAAAACACCACTCGACTAACCGTCTCGATTAGCGAGAAAACATACATTAACAACAAAATATATAACAACATGCCCGGTGCAACCGGCGTAATAAACATCAACCGTCAAATATAGTAACTTCAATGAATACTAATCACAATCCGAAGGGAAAAGCCTAAGTACTCGCGAGTACAATCTATAAGTTTAAAAGTAAACAACAACCATAACGAAAGGAACAACGGAAATAAAAGGACTCAAATGCACATGTCAACGACCCTGGCCAACATCCTCATACTGTCCCAGCGGCCGCTCGTCCGGCTGAACATAACCTGAAATCCATAACAAGAATTTTCCCAAAATGGGTTCCCAAAGGGGTTAGCAATTACGCTAGTACAAGTAATCAAGGCAAACCAATCGCTTACACATTTCATAGTACATGCACCAAAACATTTCAAAACCAAAACCAGACATGTCTTTTCCGGAAACAAACAGTCAATCAATTTGCCTTGGGAACAGGGCTATACCATTGATCCCGCTCGAGGCCTCTAAGGACCCTCCCGATCTGTCCATATCATAAAACAAATCACGCATATGCATCGCCTTGGGAACAGGGCTATACTATTGATCCCGCTCGAGGCCTCTAAGGACCCTACCGAGCTGGCTAGCGAAACAAACTCGTGAATACAGGGATATACCATTAGATTCCCTCGAGGCCCCGTCGGACCCTCCCGAGGTGAGAAAAGCACACACAATATACATCACCATTTCATGTTAAGCATAAAGGTTTCCAAAAATACTTGCCTTGAGTAATTGATGACGCAACAAACGGAAAGAAAAATCACCGACGAACGCTAGGAACTGACTACCACGAACCTAACGATTTGAAGAACACAATCACAACCAACTCTAAACGAGTATGAAATAGAATACACCCGAAAAACCTCCTACGATTCATGTATATTCGTACAAGAACAACAACGAGAGCAGACCACAACCAAACCCTCTCGATTACGAAAATACCACGAAATATACCATGAATGCATAGGAAAACCAAGAATACCAACAAGGTTAATCATATTCCTCATGAATTAATCAACAACACGGAACGAATCGAACAATAAAATCGAAAACCCCCAATTTACCCGAAAGTAGGGTTCGTAGAAGATTTACCTTGATTCGGACGGAGGAAGACGATTATGATGATGATAAACTACACTAGGAACACAATACTTGATTCCCCAAGAATTTCCACGGGCAAAACTTGAAGAATTGTTCAAAACCTCACTTGGAACACAGCTCTCGGTCGGAGGAGAAGAAATGAAGAAAATGCCGAAGTGAAGGTCAACCCCGGTTTATAAAACCTGGGCCTTCGTTCCGTACGTCAACATGACGATGTTAACGTACGTTACACTCATTACGTACGTAACACTTGAGTGTTAGCGTAGGTAATGGCTTGGTAGGACAACCTGTCCAAAAATACTGGGTTCGATAGCATACGCTACGTCAGATAGCTAGCGTACGCTATAATGGGATTTACGTACGTAATAGGAGTTGTTAGCGTACGTAATGGTTCGGATAGAACAATCTATCCAATCTGCTGAAGGCCATAACGTACATTAGAGGTGAGCTATAACGCACGTATGAAGGTGCCGATAGCGCAAGCAAGACAACATGCATAACGCACGTTATGCGTGCAGCAGTTCAACACTGCTGAATGAAGTTAGCTGCACCGGGCAGTCCGAAAATGAGGCGCAACACAAGGATAGAATCCAACGCGTAGATATGAAATATTCACGAAGACGAAGCTGAATGTTGCAGGAGAATACAATTCCGACTACCAAGGAATCTGAGAAACGACAAGGAAAATAAATTCCCTAAACTTATAGGAAATTATAGGCCCAAACGTCCGAAAACAGAGAGTTCTGGGTCAGTTATGTGCGTTAGAAATCACTTCGTCCTTGGTTGATGATATCAAGGTGAGACAGTATGATGATCCATTTTCAGTCCAGTTGAGGGAGGACGTTAAGAAGGGGAAAGCCCGTGGATTTGTGGTTCAGGATGATGGAATTTTGAGATTTCGCGGCAGATTATGTGTACCCAGTGATATGAGTTGAGACAGAAGATCTTGAGTAAAGCTCATACTACGCCTTATTCCATACATCCTAGTACGAGCAAAATGTACAAGGATGTAAGGAGTAACTACTGGTGGAGCAAATTGAAGACAGACATTAGCGAGTTTATGGCGAAGTGTTTGACCTGTCAGCAGGTTAAGATCGAGCATCAGCAACCCGCGGGGTTATTACGACCACTTCTCATTTCAGAGTGGAAGTGGGAGGACATTTTCATGGATTTCGTTACCAGTATGCCTAGGACTCGGACTAGAATGAACATGATTTGGGTTATTGTTGATCGACTAACCAAATCAGCTCATTTTCTGGGCATTAAGGATACTTGGGGGCCGGAGAGACTAGCATGAGTGATTATTGCAGAGATCGTGAGGTTGCATGGGACTACTAAGTGTAACACCCCCAAAACCATCCGGGATATTACAGCGCCGTGGGTCCCGCGCCGGAACCCACCAGGCTAAAAACTATTTCAAAAGCGTTTAAAAATGCCAAAAGGCCAATGACGGTAATATTTTGCAAAACTCAACTATTTTCAAAAACATAGTTCTCAAATACCGTCATAGAATACCATTTGAAAATACAAGGCGAAATGCCAAATCTCGACAGTTCAAAGTGTACGTTAAGCCACCCCTTAAACGTACCGATAAAATAGTTAGGAAAAAGTGTTTGACGAAATAACCCAAGTTCGCAAAATGCCAAAAGGCCATTTTGAAAGTACACACGAGTTGGTAAAGATACCGAAAAGCCATTTTAAAATACACACGCAGCGGATAAAAACACAGTTCAAAATACACATTTGCAGCGGAAATAAAACAATCAGAAATAAATACTCAATTACAAGCCACAACCAGTATCACCCGGGAAGCTCACCCCTTCACGACCGCTACTAGCTCGATCTCCGAGTACCTAAAAATAAAGCCCATGAGGGGGTCAGCCACAATACTCAACAATGATATCGATCACATCAACATAAATAATTACATACCAATGTAATAACGAAGTAAGATAACTACCAATGTAATCTTACCGTTATAACCTTACCAATTCATAGAAATCCATACTAAATCAATCCTTGACATATTCCACATTTCGTATTCTCAAATGACGAAATGAATTCAACAACAATCATCTCTACTGTATTCCAAAAATACCGATAATCCTCAAAATATCATCAAAACTCATAAGTGCGGAAATAATCCAATCTGTGCCAAATCCTGTCCGTCGGATTACACAATCAAATCTCAACCTGGATAAACCAATAATACACAACATATATGTAGATAAACTACCAAAAAACAATGAATACAAATCCCGAAACAACGACGTACATCCCGAATGCTCATACGATCAATAACACTCATCAACCAATACATCAACTGAGAATATCATCGACATGATAACTCCAATACGACCAATAAAGGATCACGATAACCGAGAATACCATCAACAAGGTAAATCCCGAACATAATCAATGAAGGATCAACAATAACCAAGAATACCATCAACAAGGTAAACTCCAAATGATCAACAAAGGACCAACAATAACCAAGAATACCATCAACAAGGTAAACTCCAAATGATCAACAAAGGACCAACAATAACCGAGAATACCATCAACAAGGTAAACTCCAAACGATCAACAATAAAGGATCTCAAAGAAATGACACCGACTATCGATCATACCCCTCGAGCGTATGAACAACCAGTCGTAAACCGTTGAACATACCCAACCATAAATGGAGGATGAACGACCAAACAATATGGCTCAAAGATGGAAGTCATATAGTACGCCCGATCCGGAAATGTGTCCATGCACAAGCCACCTCGGGTATCGATCAAATACACGTGTGGTCTTGTACCTAATTAGCCTCACGAACTACATCTCGTGTGCACGGTTCAATGTGGAAATATCAACACATAACCATAGTGTGCCCAGCTAAAAATCCTACACAATAACCAATAGGCACGCAGATATGACTCCAAATATGTCACGATGCAACATGACAACGAAACTCAAAGAAACGCATATCCAATAAGGAGACCCACCGAAGTGAACAACAACAGACTGACAATGAAAAGTCGATACGACCAATCAATATTCAAAACAACAATCCTGGGATCCCAAACCCCAAAGGATAATCCTTACGATCAACAATCTCAGACAACAGTTCTGGGATCAACATCCCTCAATGAGAGGATCTACACAACCATTAATACCAACAATAGTCCTGGGATCAACATCCCTCAACGAACAACCAATACGAATCTCAATATACAAAGCCTCAACGTACAACATATACAACAACTCAACATAATAATTATCTCATAACTGAATAATACATAAATGACCTCAAAGCTGAAGACAACTTCCTTTCAACGAACAATATCCCTGAACGAATACACAGTTATACAAATAATCTCAAATAAGGTACCATCCATTCAATACCAATAAACCTTTATCCCGATACTTATGTCATCACGAAAACTATCCTCGATATCCGATATTCTATATCCTTGACCAAAGATAACTAACGTCTTCCTTGAACACAATTAAATTATATACCTTATGATTTATTACAACTAGAGTACGATATACAAACCATTATCCCGACAACTTACATTTCTAACAACATTGCTATACGGATTATAAATGAAATGAAAATGCAACCATTCATCAAATATTATTAAGTGAACAAGTAGAAACTTGCCTCGATACCGATACCACGAAGCCGTTATCAAATCCATTGCCTTCGTCTACGAGCTCCTCAGCCCCAACCAAAAGCAATCTAGGAACTCTTCAACTTCGACCGCAACACAACGGTTATAATCCACGATCAAAACATATCAACCTATTGCAATAACCGATTAACACACATTCGATAAAAATCAATAACTGACATAGCCAACCAAGCGACTCAACGGCTCAACAATACCCCGATCATAAACAAAACCAAACAATACAACTCAAACAAATACGAACTCATATCCACGATACAAGTCGCAACTCGATAAGCAATATAACCGATCAATAAACCAAACGGTTCCACCATATCCCGATTAAACACAAATCCGAACAACCAAATCAATCGATCATGAATTTAAAACCATAACACAATTCATAATCCGATAATCATATCAATAATCAATTTAAACTAACAAGGGTCTAACATTACCGATTCCAAATTCAATCTTAAATACGATTACAAGTTTCCTCCTTGTACATTCATAATAAAAATCAATTACCGATTATCATCATCAATCCGGACAATCCGATTAATTCAACATTATAGATAACCATATTCCAAAGGTTTCAAATAATTCCATTATCCAAATTGACACTTGTTCAATACGTATGAATTCTCAAACTCAAAAGTGAATCATAATCTTATCAAACCCGGAACCATATTCGTATTCCTATACGAATACTGTACCAAAACACATAACTTAGTTCTAGATATGAATATTCCATATTCATATCTAAAACACCAACACCTCTTAAACATGTTCAACAATTCATATAATCCAAGAGTTCCTTAAGAACACAACTAATTCCGAAATCACATTCAAAATCCTCAAACGACATAATCCGATGTGTTCTAACATCTAAACAATCCTTATTCACAATTCAAGGTGTATATAATCATGTTCTTCAACATATATACTTCTCATAACGTCATGAATCGCAACAAACTACCAAGAACATCGAGAATACTACGATTCCATAATCATAACGACATAATCAAGGCATTTGATCATCAATTCATTATCTTCCTTTAACAAAATTCCCGTAAATACCAAGAATCATCACAACAATATCAATTCAATCACCATTCATATGAAAACATGTAGAATTTCCAAGTTCTACCCACTGAGGCATTTCATCGAACACTTAGGGTGCATAGTGCAATCTACTCGTTTAAATGAAGAAATACACGAATTTGTTCCACAAAACTTCAAGGATAATGAATGATTTCGAGTATACAATCAAGTTCAATCAATAATCTGAATCAAAATGAATCAAATCGGCCAAAATACCAAGAAACCTCAAGAATATCCAAAAACCAAAAGTTTAGGTGATCTTACCTTCGATCCGGGTGGAAGATGATGTTAATCCATGAATCAAACTTCCAAAACATGTTGTTCTATGTTGCTCTTACTCAAATCCATCCATCTATGGTGAAAAATCGCGGAAGGAACGAAGAAAAATGAAAAATGCCCAAGATGACTCAGTCCAGGCCTTATATAGGCCGAGTCCTGTCGGTACCTTACGGCCGTAACCGATCGTGGCTTACGTACGTAACTGGACGTGGCCTACCCTACTGTCCATTTTGGCCGACACCCTTACGTACATAACCGGCACCTGCTTACGTACGTAACAGGCCCTTACGACCGTAACCGGCCACAGCTTTACATACGTTATCGGCCAGTCCTTGCCCCCAGCGAGTCATTGCCGACCACGATCGGCCATCCCTGCGAGTCACTGCCGACCATGCTCGGCCACTACAGGTCCTCTCGGCCACGACTCTGCCAGCCACCCCGTAACGTACGTAACACTTATTCTGTTGTGTACGTTATACGTACGTTGACTTGCTACAGTATTATACTCGTATTACGTACGTAATACACCCTGTATAACGTACGTAACTCCATCTGTTGACTCACCTGTCCACATTCACGCCGAAAGCTGCCGACCCCAGGCCCAACTATCTGATTCCTCTTGTTACGTACGTAATACCTTACGCATAACGTACGTAAAACACACCAACTTAGCGTACGTTAGCCCATAAACTTAACATACGTAATGGCCTTCTGTACTTAGCCAAAATCCAACTGTGCCTGTCCGATGTCTCGACATACTGGATACGAACATACGGCATACTGAATACACATATACTCAACCTAAAAATATTCTCATACGATATACCTGATATCCAAATCACTTCAACCTGATACAACAAATCCTCAATATAATTGTCAATCAAATCGTCAATTACACAAGTATAACTGTCTCGATTCTCAATTTATTTTATCCATACTGTATAGACACCAAGCTATACAATATACCTCAGATAAAATAACGCGAAAAATTTATACTGAAAATTCGGGTATTACACTAAGAGTATTGTTTCGGATCGAGATGGCCGATTTGTATCACATTTTTGGCAGGCTGTTCATCGAGCTTTGGGAATTGAGTTGAGACTCAGTACATCCTACCTATTGGGAGTATGCCCTCGAATGCCACTCAGAGGATGTTGAGTGAGGGCATTGTACTTGTAATTATGTAAATCATTTATATAAGGCAATGAATGTTTCTTTATTTACTGGTAGTTACTGGCATTCCTAACTCGTAAATATACATATAGAAACTAGTCCTTGTATTTGAGAGCAAAACGTTCCACTCATTATTGGATAAGGGGGTAGGCACTGGAAAGGTTTATAGCTCAAATACTTAATCGTTTGCAAGTCGATGAAACTTGACTGGGCGTTAAGTTTATGTGAAGACTTGTATGACTTGTTCTTTGACATGGAGAGTGTATGTCGAACACTAATGGTTAGTGGGAGCACACATTATAGGTATGCTAATTGGATTAGTATACTCGAACCGACTCACCCTCGATTCGTCACACGGATTTCACTCCGGGACAGTCAATGACGGAATCAAAAGGTTGTGATAGGTATTCGTGAACCTTCGACTTGAGGATTTGGTAGGGATGTGCTTGTGACGTCAAGATTTTCATTAGAGTAGTTCGATCCTGTAAATCGGGAGGTGGGGGCTAACCTCGACGTGCGTCTTGACGGGCAAGTAGCAGGTCCTATTGAATACCAAGATAGAATTCTTTCTCCCGTTAGTGAGCGGGTTATATGTCCTATGCGGTTATTAGCAGATGAGATCATAAGTCTTTGGCCAAAGCATTGGAGCTAGTTGTATTAGATACATGAGAGCTCGATGATCTCGATTTGAATTAACGCATGCATAGCGTCAAGTATAGATAGGGTTTGACTGACCGTGACCCTATAACTTGATCGGGACATTTGGAAGAAGGGTTTATACGTATACTGGTATTCACGACAGAATGGTTCTTGAATGATCCCATCATTCGCTCTCAGTTGGGGTACAGTGTAGGCCGCCAGGCTGGCTAGGTGGTGCTACTACTCTTTGGTTCCTCCCAATGCTGACTGAGACGAACCTACCGAGTCGCGCAATAGGATTGATGACGGAATGAGTCAAGCTAATTCTCTCATTGTGAATATTAGATATTGGATATCTAGTTTGGGACATTAGATGTCTAAATCGATTTATTGGATAAATTGATTTACGGCCTAATGAATTAAATAAATTATTATGTGATTAATTTAATTCATGAATATAATTATTTCTTGGAGAAATTAATTATATTATTTTCTATTTAATATGTTTAATTAATTGGATTAATTAATCGATATAAATACATCGGAACGGAATCAGAGTTTATCTATTTGGATTCACGGGAATCCGAAACGAACCGAACTCGTCCCGACTCCTTCTAGATGGCCGCCCCATTTCCTTCCCCTTTCCCTTGGTCATTGTCTCCACCTAAATTGGTGGATGACTTGAAGTGTCAAGGGGACAAGATCCTTTAATTAATTCATATTAATGATTTGGTCTTGATTTCGGGAGGATATTATGTAGAATAAAATGAAGACTCTTATCACTCCTTCCACATTCATTCCAACCGTGAATAGCAAGTGAGAGAGAGAGAGAAAATAGTTTTCTCAATTGTCTTCATCTTCTTCTTCATTTCTTCTTGGTAATTCTTGGAGAAAAATCAAGAAATCAAAGAGAGAAAATTTGATAAACATACTTGGAGTATATTCATCAAACACTACGCCATAAGTGCTCATATGCAACGCATATCTCCAGTGTTGCATGGAAAAGTATTGCAATAGCCCTCTGGTCTTTGATCTTTTGCAATACTACTCAATTAATGTTGCATTAGACAAGAATGCACTGTTGCAAAAGATATTAATGCAACACAAACATAAAGTGTTGGATTATACGTGAACTTAAAGCGTTGCAATAGACTAAATCATCTTAACTATTACGAAAAATATTTTAAATATTTTTAAAAAATATCCTCAAATTTAAATTTTTTACACTAAAACAAAATAAAATTAATTGAATTTATTTAATCATTTTACAATGAATTTTTTATAAGAGCACATATAATTTTTTACTAAAAATTTTTTTGGATTAAAATTAATAAATTTAAAAAATATTAAAAAGAAAATAATTCCTTAAAATTATAATAAATAAAATATATTATATGAATACATATATTTTCTTTTGAAAATTATAATAAAAAATTAATTTTATACATTCAACTCTTTATATAAATTAAATTTATTTATATTAATATTATAAAAATTTGAGAAATGACAATACATTTATCATCAAAACATTTGGACAATACTGAGATGGCCAAATCTTACAAGGCGGTAAGATTTCCCCCCAACCAAAATCATTTCTCTAAATTATTCCCCCCAAATCTCCCGTCACTCTCACTTCTCTCTCATCCAACTCACCCGTCTCTCACTTCTCTCTGACCAAATTTCACTATCATCTCTCACTATCACCTCTCACTCGCATCTGTCACTCTCCCGCCGTGATCTCATCTATCAGTTCTCCCGCCACCATCGCCGCTCATCTCTCATCTCTCAATTTTCCCGACATCGTCACTCTCATCTCTCATCTCTCATCATAGGTATGCCTCTCACCTCTCAGTTCTCGTCTCTAATTGAATTTATTTGGGGGTTTGAGCATGTTCAGTTCCAATTAAAATTAGGGCTATTAATGGGATTTTTAATTAGGGCTTTGAGTTACCTTTGAGATGCTTTTAATCGTTTTAATCTTCTTGCATGCTGTAATTAATTGAAGATTATAGGTTTTAATTGAAGATTTTTTGTTAATTAATTGGGAGTTTTGTTAATCGATCTTTAATTATTTATATATGGCATTACCCAAACTGAAAAGGCAAGGATTCTTTCTATCTATATTTGGAGTTACTTTTGATTAGAGAAGAATAAACTTACAATGATGATGGTAGGTCCAAAATTGGAATCAAACGATCTGGTACATACATTTGAATTTCTGACCAAAAAAACCTGAGGTTTGAATTATTAATCTGTCATGTCTTATCGATTATTATTTTGGCCATTCATTTTAAGCTGAATACAAGGATGCCTAGTATGAGATACAATAAAAATGAAATTGTTAATTGTTTGCAGGACTTATTTGTTGATTGTTGATAGTAGTTACATGTATAATTAATATGTTATAATTAATATGTTACGTATTGATATAGTATTATAATATTTATTGAATATTGATATGTTTAAACAATACAGGCTGCCAGGCTTTTATTCGTACGTTGGAAATTATTGTTACTTGGCAGCTTGTAGTTTGTCTTAATGGATGATCAGTATAGCATTTGGATAGGACTTCCAAGATACACTGAGGAATATGTAAATGGGGTCAAATCTTTTGTGAGAAATGCTTTTCCGATTTTCAGCAATGGCGATGAAATGAAGTGCCCCTGCAAAAATTGTATGGATCGTAAATGGCATCGTGAAGAAGTAATTTACGATCACCTCATTTGCAGTGGGCCTTCCTTGATACATGTCAAATGGATTTGTGACGTTCGCGTACAAAACTAGGATCTAGTAATGACTTTAACGATAATGGCAGGGGGATGAATTTTGGAAATAACTTAGATGCCATGTTAAATTGTACGGGTATGGAGTATGATAAGGTAAGAGGCAGTGGAGATGTACCGAATGCAGAGGCTAAAAGATTTTATGAGCATGTCAAAGAGGGAAAACAACCATTATACCCTGACTGCACTAATTTTTCTCGTTTAAGCTTCATGATCAGACTTTATCATTTAAAGTGTGTTCATGGAATTAGTGAGTCAGCCTTCGGTGATTTACTAAATTTGATAAAAGAAGCTTTTCCTCAAGCCCACCTGCCTTTGTCTTTTAACACCTCGAAGAACATTATTAAGGACATAGGTCTAGATTACAAGAGAATATATGCATGGCCAAATAGTTGCATGTTGTATTGGGGTGAAAATGAAGACAAAGATGTTTGTGAAATTTGTGGTGCTTCGAGGTGGGTTATACACGAAAAGAAAGGCACTGATGCAAATAATGAGCTGGAGCAGTTAATTCACAAAGTGCCGGCAAATGTTATGAGGTACTTTCCCCTAAAGCCAAGGTTACAAAGGTTGTTTATGTGCAAAGAATATTAAAAAATGATGACATAGCATGCGGTGGGACGAAAAGATGATGGAAAACTAAGACATCCTGCTGATGCGGAGGCTTGGAAGACGATGGATGCGCATTATCTTGATTTTTCTTCAGAAACTCGTAACATTAGTTTGGGTGTAGCAGCTGATGGATTTAACCCTTTTCGGACAATGAGTTTAAGTCATAGTACATGGCCAATTGTGCTCGTGAACTACAACCTTCCACCTTGGTTATGTATGAAGCAAGAGAACCTGATCCTTTCAACTTTAATATATGGTCCAAAATCTCCGAAGAATAGTATTGATGTGTATATGGAACCACTAATTGCGGAGTTGAAAGAATTATGGGATGTTGGTGTCGAAACTTACGATGCCTTGACCAATCAAAATTTCAATTTACGTGCAAGGGTGTTGTGGACCATAAGTGATTTTTCGGGATATGCCATGTTATCGGGATGGAGCACAAAGGGGTACCTAGGCTATCCAATATGCCATTACGAAACTTTTTCGGATTACTTGAAACATAGCAAAAAAATTGTTGTATGCACCATAGGAAGTTTCTTGATCCTACACACAAGTGGAGGTTTGATAAGAGAAGATTTAATGGCCAAGTTGAATTGAGAGATAGTCCTTCAATTTTAACCGGAACGGATATTGAAACAGTGCTCAAGGGTTTCATTAACAAATTTGGGGCTGCAAAGGAAAAGGGTAAAAAAAGAGACAGCCCTTTTAAAAAGAAATCAATTTTTTTTGATTTTCCATATTGGTGTCACAATCCACTTCGGCATAACCTTGATGCAATGCACATAGAGAATAATGTGTGTGACAACATATTAGGTACTTTACTTAATATGGCTGGAAAGTCGAAGGACCATGTGAATGCCCGTTTAGATTTACAGGAAATGGGTATAAGAAAGGCCCAACATCCTGTTAAATCTGCTGATGGGAAAAATCTTGAAATAAAGGCAGCCATATTTGATATGACCAACAAGGAAAAAGAAATTTTTTGCACCGTATTGAAGAATGTCAAACTCCCTTACGGTTGTGATTCAAATATCAGCAGGTATGTGCACTCAAGTGAGATAAAGATCATGGGGTATAAGAGCCATGATGCACATTTTATACTTCACTATTTGTTTCCATTCTGTGTGAAGAAAACGATAAAGCCCGAGGTAGCCTTGCCATTGATTAGATTAAGTGCATTCCTCAGAGGTTTATGGAACAAGGCTATTGACTTGGAAGATATTAAGAGGCTACAAGAAGAAATTATTGAGATACTTTGTCAGTTTGAGATGAATTTTACACAGCCTTTCTTCGATATCATGGTCCACTTGCTTGTCCATTTATGCAAAGAAGTAGAGTACGGTGGACCAGAACACCTTCGTTGCATGTTTTTGATTGAGAGGTATCTTGGGAAGATGAAATCATATGTTCGAAATAGAAGTAAACCCAAAGGATCAATTGCAGAAGGGTACTTGGTAGAGGAATGTGTCACATTCTGCTCAAGATTTTTAGGTGGTGAAGGTGGAACGGAAAGTACCATGTATTCGGCTAACTTGGAAAATTGTCTAGCAGAAGTGCAATATCACATTGGCACACGGAAGAATAAAGATGGAAAAATCTTTAAATTAAAAGAAAGTGACTGGGAAGCAGTTCATCGCTAAATTTTGTTCAACTCTGGTAATGAGGATATTGAGAGATTAATCGAGTAAGTTCTCAAGCCTACCTTTGTATTTTACTCAATATTATAAGCCTCTATTTTGTATAGATTACATGAAATAACAATATATACCTTGAATACTTTTTTTAGGGAGCATCGAGCTTTAGTGAGTGGGCATGCTTGTTCGAAAATATACAGAAGGGAGCGTACACATACTGACGAGTTTTGGAACTGGTTGAAAGAAGAGGTTCTGATAAGGGGCTACATTTCAAAAGATTTAGAGGTGTTTGCATTGGGTCCTAATCGGATAGCTAATAGGTTTACTGGCTACGTAATAAATGGTTATAGATTTCATATAAAGTCTAGGGATTCTCGATGTACCACACAAAATAGCAGGGTATTTTTGACTGCTATAACCACTAGCTTTTCAAGTTCGAAAGATGAGAACCCTATAGTCGGGAATGTTAACTATTACGGATCAATCGAGGACATTTTTAAACTTGATTACTGGGGAGCTTTTACAGTGGTTATTTTTAAGTGTTCTTGGTACCAGGAAGAGAATGATAACTATGGTCTTACTAAAGTCAATTTTAGTAAGTTATGCCAAAAGTGTGATTCTTATGTGCTAGCTTCGCAAGTTCAACAAATTTTTTATGTGGATGATCTAACTGGAAAGATGGTGAAATATGTTATTAAAAAACTGCCCAGGAATTGGTGTGGTTCTGAAATCCACAATGCAACTGAAGAAGATATCACAAAAGCTAATTCACAGAAGGACGATTTCAGACCCCTAATAGAAACTGAAGTTGCTGATGGGAGATGGTCAAGGGATGATGTGCCCCTAACCCAAATTCCTGTTCCATCTTAGTTTGATGATTTATGTTCTATCTTAGTTTGGTTATTTTTAAAATGTAATTGGCACTCTTCATATATGTACCATTAGTTTTTCAAATGTGATTTGCACTCATTAACTCTGTCTTATTAGTCTTTTGGATGTAATTGGCACTCTTATTAGTTCTCTTTATATCTAATTGGCACTCTCTTTATCTATTTATCAGTGATCTGTTGTCCTTTGTCATTTTTTATATTGAAGTAAACTGGTTCAGGATGGCCACACAAGAAATTCATGTCAGGTTCAACCATGGTGGACGGTTTCATAAAACTAATTATCTTGGTGGACAACGAATGACTATAGCACGTGTTGACGTAGACACATTTTCCTTTATTGTCCTGATGGAGTTCATCAAACATTACCTCCATTATACAGAAATCGGAGGAGTCTATAGCAGAAGCAAGAAGGGTTGTTGGAAGCTAGTTAGCAATGACAGGGACGTGATTGAAATTGTTGAAGGCTGCAATAGTGAAAAAGAGGTAGACTTTTATATCGATAACACTATTGACACGGATATTGAGCCTCCAATTCAAATGCAACCACATGTGATCGTACGGCCAAGAAAAACCCTAACACAAGGTACATGTATATTTTTAATGTTGCGTGAACAAAAATTATACTGTTGCCTGACCAAAAAATGAGTATTGTAATGTTGATGCTATTCTTACATACATAAAATTTGTAACAGTTTCCCCTAAAAAAAATTTGAAGCGCAAGTTTGTAACGACACATCAGCTCCGACAGCGACAGCAACAGCAATAGCAACAACAACAAATGAAGACTATGAAGTCACCTCGGCTGTGTAACAGTACTGTACAAGATACAAATGAGAAAGATAAAGGAACAGCGAGAAGAAAATTAGATTTACAGACTGATACAGGTGAAGGCGAAAAAACCGAAGAAAATGATGTTGTTGCGAAGGTATTTTATGCCTTATTTTTTATTACTATAATTTTAATGACCTCTGATTATTATAAAACTTAACTAAAAGTTCACTGGTTCATATTAGTACATATAATTTTGTGCTTGTGTCAGCAACCCGCTGTCTAAAAAATGAAACAAAATGATGAAAGTTTGAGTCCCACGACATGATACGTGTGAGGACATTTTAATTTCTCCGACTGATTTTTGAGAAAGATAAAGATACCAAAAACTAGTGTTGAGAGTATAGGAACTAGGCCATTAAATAGCTACATTTCTCTTGGTTTGCATATGGGCTGATTATCAAGATTTTTTACATTTCTGAATTTTGCTGAACCTAGGTACATAAGCCACCACTTACACAGTATGAAAAGGATAAGATTAGAAATGTGAAAGAAAATGGTGAAGTTTTTCGATCACTTGGGATTATGCCATTAGTGGGTAGTCTAAAAGATGCTTTAGAGAATCCCAAAAAAAAGGCAAGGATCATGATAAGGATAATGATAAGGATGAGGAAGATGAAGACTATAATCCGGAGAAAGAGGACATTGTCCAAAGTGAGGATACATCGAAGGTACATAAAAATAGAATATTAATTGTTACTGTTTTGGCTTTATGCATACGAATTTTATGAATTGCACTAATGCTAAACTTAAATTTTGTTTTGTAGAGAGCCAAAGATGCTAAGAAAAACAAGTTTACACAGGGACCAAGAACCCGTTCGCGAGAAAATGCAGCTGCAGCCGGGAAGGAACCAAAGAATGCTGGAAGTGGAAATGAGAAGGAAGTGACAAGTTCATACCATGCACCAACTTTAAAACCAACATACAGTAAAGTGTTTCAACAGGCAACCAATAGAGCAGCTCCTGGTTCCGTAAACGCTTACTTAGCGCTGAGGGAACGCCAGAAACAAAACATTGAAGTCCCAGCAACACCACATGATGGTCCTGAACTGGACTTGGAAGAGAATGCAGCTGAAGTTGTTAAACCAGGTAATGTGTACATCTAATATTGTTTCATGACTTGCAATTTTAATTTTTTAGGGATTCATATTAATCTTTGCTATATTTTTGGAGCCCTGATTTATATTGTACCAGCTCCTAGAAAGCCAAGAGGACGGACGAAATTGGCTAAGGTTCATGCAAGGAGTCCATACGAGAAGATTCTGATTACGTTGAATGAAAAAGATCAACCAGTTTCTGACGATCAGAAAATTATTACTGAGCTAACTAATTTTGTGGGGACACTGGCAAGAGATAATGTGTCTCTTACTTACATAAATTGGCGTTTAGTTCCGGAAGAGTTAAAGAAGCAGATGTGGGAATATACTCGGGTATATTTCAAATATCACCTAAAAATAGTGTATATCACTTTTTTATATTTGTGCAATTAATTAATCAGTTAATTATTCTATATTAACTCCATGTATTGTAGGCTAGGTATATTATTCCAGATAAAGGTCGGAAATGGCTGTACACTACACTTTGTGATGCTTGCAGGGGGTACAAGAGTCGTGTGAAGGGCAAGTATTTTTCCAGCGAAAAAACTTTTGAGGAAATGATTGAACAAAGGCCCGATGACATTCCACTAGAGGATTTTAAAATGCTCTTGAAGTACTGGGGAGATGAAGAAATCCAGGTACTATAGTGTTATCTGATTTTAAATTGCGCAACTCTATCCCTCTTTCATCACAAATAAAGTAGATTTTCTTTGTCAGTTTCTTACTTAACATATGCATTTTAAGATGCAGTAAATACTTCATCCACAAATTGTTTATGCTCACTATTTTGTAAATGTTTCGTCAAATTAACAGGGCATTGTGATCTTTTTTTAGAAACTGGGCTAATTCGGAGCGTCGAGCTTCGATCACTGATATTGACACCATGGGACCAAAAATTCTAGCGCAAGTTAGGAACAAGCTGGTAATCCCTCTGACTTTCTTGAACTCAAATCAATTAGGCTAGTTGTAAACGAGAAATTTGATATTTACTTATTATTATTCTTTTAGCATTTTAAAATTAAATAAAAACCGATAATATAATATGAGAATATATGTGCCAGTTTTTCAGTTTGATTTCTTCCTATCTAAAAATATATGATCTGTTACGGATTCATAAAAGGAATTTTGACTTGCGTTAGAAAAGTAAAAAATACCCCATTTATTTTTTAGTCCTGAGCACTGTAAAAAACAAGCAAAATCACTTTTATTTGTGCTGAAGTTATTAGATAGTCAGTGCAGAGATACAAACAATACACAATTGCCATGATGTCGAAACTAAGATTAAAACTTCCAGGACCAACCTCATAATACCACGTGAGGAGCCTTTCAAGGTCGTTTTGGATTCTGATACCATATGCCAAGAAAGAGTAGTTGCAGCTTTATTTCCTAGGATCTGTCTGTATATGTGGACTGAAGTGCACCTTCTTGTTACATGAATCTATTTAATTTCCACATCTATTAAGGATGAGTTCACTGCCTTTATATTGACTGTTTTTTCTTCTGTTTTATCAATGTACTTTACAGAAAAAGAGTGACCCACAGCAAGCCCCGCCATGTGATGCTAATATCTATATTGAAACGCGCAAGCGAAAAGTGGGAGGGAAGTACAAGACAAATAGTGAAGCAGTGACAACAAAAATTGTAAGTATTATTTAGTAATTAAAAATAAACCAGACTCCATACTTCATTCCAAATATTGAACATTTAATTTTCTTGTAGAATAATATTCAGCAGATGCTTAATTCTGGACATCAAGCCGAGGCAGATGCGTTGGTCACTAAAGACAAGGAACATGGAAACAACTGGCTAGTGGGAAGGGGATGTTAAAGGTCCAGAGAACAAGCTCGTGCTCCTGCTCGTTCAGGCCCCTATGTGCAGGACTTGACCACAAAAATAAAGCGTGACTTGGAAATTGAATTAGAAGCCAAGGTAAACAAGAAAGTGCAGGAGAATATCACATGGGTCTTGAAAAGATTGGGAGATGCTAATCCCGATCTAAATCTGGACATCGGAGACTTTTGTCCAACTTTGTCAAGTGAACAAGATGACAACGATACACCTGTGACACAAGGTGGCACTTCTATGTAGAAATCGAGATATTTAATTATGTCTACTATTTAGAACTTTTGGTCACTTAGTACTTTTGAATTAGACTTGGTAATTTGGTCTTAAATTAGACTCTAGTTATGGTGTTGCGTGTTGAGCTGGTATTTTGTGTCGACTGTTTATTGGGATGTTGGTATTTGGTACTGAATGCAGGGTGAATATTTGATGGTATTTTATTTGTATGGGATGATGTTCTTACGAAATGGTTATTGCAAAATTTTTATTTAAAGTGCTACATTTATCTTTAATTATTGTTGCATATTCTCAAATTAGTGTTGCATAATTTTAACTTAGTGTTGCATAACAACCATGTTACTGTTGGGTATAAGAATAGTGTTGCATTATGTCTGGTGGGATCCACTGATGACGTGGATGAAGTGGGACCCACTGATGATGTGGATGAAGTGAGACCCATATATGACGTGGATGAAGTGGGACCCACTAATGACGTGGATGAAATGTGACCCACTGATGACGTGGATGAAGTGGGACCCACTGATGACGTGGATGAAGTGGGACCACTGTTGACGTGGCAAAAAAGGACCCACCGCTGACATGGCAAAAGGGGGACCCACAGCTGATGTGGCCAAAGGTCTTACTACTGCTGTATTCTCCTCTAAGCCAAAACTATTTACTGTTGCATATATTTTGTTTTGTGTTGCACTATGTACATAATGCAATACTTTTCCTCTGTTGCATTAGAAAGGAAAAGTGTTAGATTATATATCAAATGTTACGCGATCAGATGCAACACTCACAAAGTGTTGGATATATTAATTTCCAGCCTAAGGCAACAGGGAATGGGGCATAATGCAACAATAGGAAGCGTTGCATATGAACACTTATGGTGTAGTGAAATTCAATAGCTTCATCACTTAGCTCTAGCCGTATCCTTGGAGGATAGCAAGGTGATCGTCATCCCATTCGTTTCTCCGGCGCGTGGCAAGTAGAGGCATTGTATTTTCGATGTTGGATCATTCGGGTGCTTGGAGCGCTTTGGATCGTAGAGAAATCGTTTAAAGCTTGGGGAATAGATCAAGAGAAGGAATCCATTTAATAAATGGACTACAAGTGTGAGTTTCTATATCTCTTTTGTTTTCGTTTGTATATTCGTATATACATAGCTCGATCGATCCTCGTAGGGATTCAGATCGAATTAATTTTCATTTTACCGCTTCTGCTGGGCCTTCGTTTTAGGCACCAAATTCCAACAGTGGCGATCGTATATACGATATTGGCATTTGGAGTGCTCGATTAGATGGTGAATGATTTGGAATCATTTTAGTCATAATCGTGGTATATATTTTTCGTTCGTAATAGTTGTATTTTTTATAGGTTTATGTCTAAATATAAATCTTCAATTTTTGGGAAATATGATTTATATTGAATATATGAAAGTCGGAAAATATAGATATTGTATATCCGGTCGAAAATCTAGCCCCGAATCGTCTTCGGACGACTTTTTGGACAAGGAGTCAAATCTGGCCGAGGGTGACTCGGCCGTGTCTTGGGTGACACGGCCGTGTCCGGCAGTCTGCAAGCCACTGCCAGGCAGACCCGGCCGTGTCTGGTGACACGGGCCGTGCCAGGCAGGACGACCCGGCCGTGTCTGGCAGGAATGTCTAGGACACTGCCGGCATGACTCGACCGTTCCATTCGGCACGGGTTGTGTCTGGCCGGCAGGCTGCCGATAGTATCTCGGCCGTGGCAGGCCAGTTTCGCCCCGGCTCAATTTTTTCGTATATTCTTGAAAATTAATCTTCCGCATATTAAATTGGATTTAATATGATTAAAATGATTTATGGTATTTCATTTTATAAGGGAAATTTGATTAATTGGAATATTTATGGGTGACCGAATTATTTGAACATTTTTCATATTACCGGTTGTGTGAATCGATTGGATCGGTTCGTATTGTTGATTGGATCAATGTATCTATAGGCTTTCTGTTTATATAGTATTTATTGGATGAATACTTTTGAATGGAGATATGGTTCGTGGACTTAGTTTTGAATCGTTCGGTTTATTCGATTGGGTTGTAAAGGCCGTTTTGAGCCTATTTATTTTACTAGAAATATTTGTATCTAGGATGCAATTTTCAATGTAAAATTTATATGTAATGACGAAGACCGGAGGAAGATCCATTTCCAGAAGACGAAGATTCAAGACGAAGACTTGTAATTAGATTACGGAGTTTTTGTTTTCTAGGAACGGTCCATGAACCACATGTTGGTAGCAACTAGGTTGTGAATGGTTGTTTTATATTGTATGAATGCCACAAACGCGCTTAAATGAATTAATGTTCAAAGTGTAACATTAATCGCTAAAATTCTCCCATGACAAATTATTAAGTTTATAAGGTTTCAAGGTTTTCCTTCCCTCCATCGAGCATTAGGGAAACTGAAATCCAAACTCGATGTGCTATGCTTCCGAGTTATCGGGGTAGTCGTTCGGGGAGGACAGATAAATTACCGGGAGCGCATTGGATGCCTTCGGTTGGAGCAAGTTTTATCCCTAGAAACCTGATAGGTTGCCGGATAAGATTCAATTGTGAAACTGATTTGCGTCGATCGTATAAACTTAACTTGTTCACAAACCATAGAAATCGTATAGGTTGAGGGGAGTGAACAAGGGGAAAAAGAAGATCGAATCATCCATTAGATGGGTTGGTGTTGGACACCACTTTATGAAAATTAATAGACTAGAAACCTGTTCGGTTGTTTTCTATTAAGATTTATAAAGAACTCGATCACCACTATGAAGTAGAGTGACGATACTTCCGGATTTCACATGGGAGTGTGTTATTCCGATAAAAATAGTGGGAGCTGGGTAACAAGAATAGAAAAGACCTTAATTCTATACTCAGATCATAATTGAACGAGTCACTAATTCATCTGTCGTACTTAATGCAGACATAACTCTCAATATGACAATGAATCCACTCGCAATTCTACTCGAAAAGAACACCTCGAACGGACCTAACTTTGTGGATTGGCTCCGCAATCTGGTGATAGTCCTCAATATAGAGGCACTGGGATACGTTTTGGAGACGGATATTCCGGCACCTCCGGTGCGGACAAGAGCCAATCAAGAAGAGATTGAAAACCACGAAAAGTGGGTTAAGGATGACGTAAAAGTCCGTGCATACATGATGGCTTTGTAACACCCCCAAAACCATCCGGGATATTACAGCGCCGTGGGTCCCTCGCCGGAACCCACCAGGCTAAAAACCATTTCAAAAATATTTAAAAATGCCAAAAGGCCAATGACGGTAATATTTTGCAAAACTCAACTATTTTCAAAAACATAGTTCTCAAATACCGTCATAGGTACCATTTGAAAATACAAGGCGAAATGCCAAATCTCGACAGTTCAAAGTGTACGTTAAGCCACCCCTTAAACGTACCGATAAAATAGTTAGGAAAAAGTGTTTGATGAAATAACCCAAGTTCGCAAAATGGCAAAAGGCCATTTTGAAAGTACACATGAGTTGGTAAAGATACCGAAAAGCTATTTTCAAATACACACGCAGTGGATAAAAACACAGTTCAAAATACACATTTGCAGCGGAAATAAAACAACCAGAAATAAATACTCAATTACAAGCCACAACCAGTATCACCTGGGAAGCTCACCCCTTCACGACCGCTACTAGCTCGATCTCCGAGTACCTAAAAATAAAGCCCACGATGGGGTCAGCCACAATACTCAACAATGATATCGATCACATCAACATAAATAATTACATACCAATGTAATAACGAAGTAAGAATACTACCAATGTAATCTTACCGTTATAACCTTACCAATTCATAGCAATCCATACTAAATCAATCCTTGACGTATTCCACATTTCGTATTCTCAAATGACGAAATGAATTCAACAATAATCATCTCTACTGTATTCCAAAAATACCGATAATCCTCAAAACATCATCATAACTCATAAGTGCGGAAATAATCCAATCTGTGCCAAATCCTGTCTGTCGGATTACACAACAAAATTTCAATCTGGATAAACCAATAATACACAACATATATGTAGATCAACTACCACAAAACAATGAATACAAATCCCGAAACAACGACGTACATCCCAAATGCTCATACGATCAATAACACTGATCAACCAATACATCAACTAAGAATATCATCGACATGATAACTCCAATACGACCAATAAAGGATCACAATAACCGAGAATACCATCAACAAGGTAAATCCCGAACACAATCAATGAAGGATCAACAATAACCGAGAATACCATCAACAAGGTAAACTCCAAATGATCAACAAAGGACCAACAATAACTGAGAATACCATCAACAAGGTAAACTCCAAATGATCAACAAAGGACCAAAAATAACTGAGAATACCATCAACAAGGTAAACTCTAAACGATCAACAATAAAGGATCTCAAAGAAATGACACCGACTATCGATCATACCCCTCGGGCGTATGAACAACCAGTCATAAACCGTCGAACATACCCAACCATAAATGGAGGATGAATGACCAAACAATTTAACTCAAAGATGAAAGTCATAGTACGCCCGATCCGGAAATGTGTCCGTGCACAAGGCACCCCGGGTATCGATCAAATACACGTGTGGTCTTGTACCTAATTAGCCTCACGAACTACGTCTCGTGTGCACGGTTCAATGTGGAAATATCAACACATAACCATAGTGTGCCCAGCTAAAAATCCTACACAATAACCAATCGGCAGGCAGCTATGACTCCAGATCTGTCACGATGCAACATGACAACGAAACTCAAAGAAACGCATATCCAATAAGGATCAAAGTCTCACCGAAGTGAACAACAACAGACTGACAATGAAAACTCGACACGACCAATCAATATTCAAAACAACAATCTTGGGATCTCAAACCCCAAAGGATAATCCATACAATCAACAATCTCAGACAACAGTTCTGGGATCAACATCCCTCAATGAGACAATCAACACAACCATTAATACCAACAATAGTCCTGGGATCAATATCCCTCAATGAATAACCAATACGAATCTCAATATACGAAGCCTCAACGTACAACATATACAACAACTCAACATAATAATTATCTCATAACTGAACAATACATAAATTACCTCAAAGCCGAAGACAACATCCTTTCCACGAACAACATCCCTGAACGAATACACAGTTATACAAATAATCTCAAATAAGGTACCATCCATTCAATACCAATAAACCTTTATCCCGACACTTATGTCATCACGATAACTATCCTCGATATCCGATATTCTATATCCTTGACCAAAGATAACTCACGTCTTCCTTGAATAAAATTAAATCATATACCTTATGATTTATTACAACCAGAGTACGATATACAAACCATTATCCCGACAACTTACATTTCTAACAACATTGCTATACGAATTATAAATGAAATGAAAACGAAACCATTCATCAAATATTATAAACTGAACAAGTAGAAACTTGCCTCGATACCGATTCCACGAAGCCGTTATCAAATCCATTGCCTTCATCTACGAGCTCCTCAGCCCCGACCAAAAGCAATCTACGAACTCTTCAACTTCAACCGCACCACAACGGTCATAATCCACGATCAAAACATATCAACCTATTGCAATAACCGATTAACACACATTCGATAAAAATCAATAACCGACATAGCCAACCAAGCGACTCAACGGCTCAACAATAACCCGATCATAAACAAAACTGAACAATACAACTCAAACAAATACGAACTCATATCCACGATACAAGTCGCAACTCGATAATCAATATAACCGATCAATAAACCCAATGGTTCCACCATATCCCGATTAAACACAAATCCGAACAACCAAATCAATCGATCATGAATTTAAAACCATAACACAATTCATAATCCGATAATCATATCAATAATCAATTTGAACCAACAAAGGTCTAACATTACCGATTCCAAATTCAATCTTAAATACGATTACAAGTTTCCTCCTTGTACATTCATAATAAAAATCAATTATCGATTATCATCATCAATCCGGACAATCCGATTAATTCAACATTATAGATAATCATATTCCAAAGGCTTCAAATAATTCCATTATCTGAATTGACACTTGTTCAATATGTATGAATTCTCAAACTCAAAAGTGAATCATAATCTTATCAAACCCGGAACCATATTCGTATTCCTATACGAATATTGTACCAAAACACATAACTTAGTTCTAGTATGAATATTCCATATTCATATCTAAAGCACCAACACCTCTTAAACATGTTCAATAATTCATATAATCTAAGAGTTCCTTAAGAACACAACTAATTCCGAAATCACATTCAAAATCCTCAAACGACATAATCTGATGTGTTCTAACATCTAAACAATACTTATTCACAACTCAAGGTGTATATAATCATATTCTTCAACATATATACTTCTCATAACATCATGAATCGCAACAAACTACCAAGAACATCGAGAATACTACGATTCCATAATCATAAGGACATAATCAAGGCATTTGATCATCAATTCATTATCTTCCTTTAACAAAATCCCCGTAAATACCAAGAATCATCACAACAATATCAATTCAATCGCCATTCATACGAAAACATGTAGAATTTCCAAGTTCTACCCAATGAGGCATTTCATCGAACACTTAGGGTGCATAGTCCAATTTACCCGTTTAAACGAAGAAATACTCGAATTTGTTCCACAAAACTTCAAGGATAATGAATGATTTCGAGTATACAATCAAGTTCAATCAATAATCTGAATCAAAATGAATCAAATAGGCCAAAATACCAATAAACCTCAAGAATATCCAAAAACCAAAAGTTTAGGTGATCTTACCTTCGATCCGGGTGGAAGATGATGTTAATCCATGAATCAAACTTCCAAAACATGTTGTTCTATGTTGCTCTTAATCAAATCCATCCATGTATGGTGAAAAATCGCGGAAGGAACGAAGAAAAATGAAAAATGCCCAAGATGACTCGGTCCAGGCCTTATATAGGCCGAGACTGCAGTACCTTACAGTAGTAACCGTGTAGCTTACGTAACCGGCCGGGGCCTACCCTACTGTCCATTTTGGCCGACACCCTTACGTAAGTAACCGGCACCTGTTTATGTACGTAACGGGCCCTTACGGCCGTAACCGGCCACAGCCTTACGTACGTTATCGGCCAGTCCTTGCCCCCAGCGAGTCACTGCCGACTGCGATCAGCCATCCCTGCGAGTCACTGCCGACCATGCTCGGCCACTACAGGTCCTCTCGGCCACGACTCGGCCAGCCACTCCGTAACGTACGTAACACTTATTCCGCGTGCGTGCACACGACGTTGACTTGCTACAGTATTATACTCATATTACGTACGTAATACACCCTGTATAACGTACGTAACTCCATCCGTTGACTCACTTATCCACATCCGCGCCGAAAGCTGCCGACACCGGGCCCAACTGTCCGATTCCTCTTGTTACGTACGTAATACCTTACGCATAACGTACGTAAAACGTACCAACTTAGCGTACGTTAGCCCATAAACTTAACGTACGTAATGGCCTTCTGTACTTAGCCAAAATCCAACTGTTCCTGTCCGATGTCTCGACATACTGGATACGAACATACGGCATACTGAATACACATATACTCAACCAAAAAATATTCTCATGCGATATACCTGATATCCAAATCAGTTCAACCTGATACAACAAATCCTCAATATAACTCTCAATCAAATCGTCAATTACACAAGTATAACTGTCTCAGTCCTCAATTTATTTTATCCATACTATATAGACACCAAGCTATACAATATACCTCAGATAAAATAACGCGAAAAATTTATACTGAAAATCCGGGTATTACATACTACCCCCCTTAAAATAAGTTTTGTCCTCGAAACTTGCGATCTGTCACCAACAACTGATAAATCCAAAACTTTCCAACTCCAAATGATCAACAAAGGACCAACAATAACTGAGAATACCATCAACAAGGTAAACTCCAAATGATCAACAAAGGACCAACAATAACTCAGAATACCATCAATAAGGTAAACTCTAAACGATCAACAATAAAGGATCTCAAAGAAATGACACCGACTATCGATCATACCCCTCGGGCATATGAACAACCAGTTGTAAACCGTCGAACATACCCAACCATAAATGGAGGATGAATGACCAAACAATATGGCTCAAATAAGGAAGTCATAGTACGCCCGATCCGGAAATGTGCCGTGCACAAGGTTTCAAATACGAATGAATTCTCAAACTCAAAAGTGAATCATAATCTTATCAAACCCGGAACCATATTCGTATTCCTATACGAATATTGTACCAAAACACATAACTTAGTTCTAGATATGAATATTCCATATTCATATCTAAAACACTAACACCTCTTAAACATGTTCAACAATTCATATAATATAAGAGTTCCTTAAGAACACAACTAATTCTGAAATCACATTCAAAATCCTCAAACGACATAATCCGATGTGTTCTAACATCTAAACAATCCTTATTCACAATTCAAGGTGTATATAATCATGTTCTTCAACATATATACTTCTCATAACGTCATAAATCGGAACAAACTACCAAGAACATCGAGAATACTACGATTCCATAATCATAACGACATAATCAAGACATTTGATCATCAATTCATTACCTTCCTTTAACAAAATTCCCGTAAATACCAAGAATCATCACAACAATATCAATTCAATCACCATTCATACGGAAACATGTAGAATTTCCAAGTTCTACCCACTGAGGCATTTCATCGAACACTTAGGGTGCATAGTCCAATTTACTCATTTAAACGAAGAAATACTCGAATTTGTTCCACAAAACTTCAAGGATAATGAATGATTTCGAGTATACAATCAAGTTCAATCAATAATCTGAATCAAAACGAATCAAATCGGCCAAAATACCAAGAAACCTCAAGAATATCCAAAAACCAAAAGTTTAGGTGATCTTACCTTCGATCCGGGTGGAAGATGATGTTAATCCATGAATCAAACTTCCAAAACATGTTGTTCTATGTTTCTCTTACTCAAATCCATCCATATATGGTGAAAAATCGCGGAAGGAACGAAGAAAAATGAAAAATGCCCAAGATGACTCGGTCCAGGCCTTATATAGGCCGAGTCCTGTCGGTACCTTACGGCCGTAAACGGCCGTGGCCTACCCTACTGTCCATTTTGGCCGACGTTGTTACCCAAAATATTATCCGGAGATGATATGCTGGAATGGACGAGTAACAAACAAAGTGCGAGAGCACGTCCGTGGGGAAATAAATAACGCAAGATTTGCCTGGGTTGTTAGTCCCAGGCTTGAATGCTCTCGCGAGATGTTATTAATATGAATACTAGTGAGTACAGATATTAATGTTAGAGTACAATTACAATAAGTGTAAAGACTCTAGTTATCTTAGCTATCGAGTGTTGAAGATTGCCGGAAGAACCAGAGTTGAAGCTCTGTGAGTTCTTGTTACAAAGATGGAGAGTTCTCTGTATTGTTTGCTTTTAGCGTTATGTGTTAACATTGTCACTCTTCTTACGTTTTCACTGTGTTTTCTTTCCAATCCTGGAAGCCTTCTCTTTATAGGGGAAAAGGTTGTTGGGATGTCCCTGTCCGCCGCGGGCGATCGCCGTTTCCTGCATTTAAATAAGTCGGGCGATCGTCCTAGCACGTGGGACTGTTTCCTTAAAGTTCACAGCTGCTGCTAGCGGCCAGATGTGCGAACCAATGAGGAGGCAACAGATGCCTCACGTCGCTATCTTGGGAGGTCCCACCTATGACCTTTCGGCGGGTCTGTCGGTAGGTGAGGCCGTCCTTATCACTGACAGCTGCTGATGGACTGGAGTAAGGCCTGTTCTTGCGGCGCCTTTTGTGGATCTGCACGTGGGTCTTCACCCGAGATTTGGTCTTCGTAGACTTTGACGGGTGTCGGATTCATACGTGGCATGGGACGATTGTCCCTGGTCGGACATTAGAGGCGATCGCCAGATGCCAAAAGGCGATCGACTTGGGCGTCAACTGCTAGGCGCTTGCCCAGCACCTGTCTTCTTTGATTGGCTCCCGACCATTATGCCGATCGTCATTGAGGCGTATAAATCGCCGCACAACAATTGCCCCCCAGCTCGCTCCGATGTTGAAGACGTGGGGTGAGGTGGCACTGCTGGCGATCGCTTGTTTTAGACGAGTGACTCATCTACTTATGAAGCGAACGATCGTCCCCTGGACGAACTAATTTTGAATTTGGACGACCTCATTGGACGTTGGAAAGAGCTGGAAGTGGAGGCGGGCTTTCTAAACGTCACAGGGACACGCGTCGCGCTCCCGTTGGGGGATTCCAAAAGTTTTTTGTTAGACTTGTCGTCTGGCGTGCCCTCAAAACGACGCGTACGCGGGTTTCGAGGGCTGCATTAAATGCGGCTCCCCCGACGGTTACACTTCAGCCCCCGAGATTCCGCCTATTTGCACAAAAATCCCTACTCTCGCCTATAAAAGGGCTAGGGCTACTGGAGTTTAGATCTTTATGCGCTCTTGCCTTTAAAAGAACACTTTGCAGAATTTCCCTGAAGCTTCTTGCGCCGATCGACGTTCTCTCTAGGTAAGAACAAAAACTTCTCTCCCCCCTTTTTTCTTCGAACATGTCTGGAGGAGGATCCACTGTGTATGAGGCAGGTAGCACTTCTGCCGCCGCGACTTCGCCTGCCCGGGATGAAACCTCCGCGGAATTTCACGTGGAAACGGCCGTCGAGGCCATTTGCGCGGGGATTGCACCCGTGGAGGTTGAAGAGCTTTTCAACGAGGCTGACGCAGCGAGGTCGGCAGCGGCGGAGCAGAAACACTCGCCGGTAGACGAGGATGAGGCGGTGAGACTGTATTGGGAGCAGAATAGTGTGTTCGGCCGGGCCTTTTTGGATTTTGCTGAGCTCATGGAGAGGCTGGACGGACCACATCCTCAGTTTGATTTTGGCGCATACTCGGTCGCCCACCCCTATGAACCCGTGAAGCGGACATCATTTCGGGCCGCGGACCGCTCCCCGTGGACCCTCGGTCAGATCAGGAGTTCGGCGACTAAGAAGGACTTGAGTCATTGGAGGGCAGAGTTCCATGTCCCCTCTGATGTCTCACTATATGTGCCCGCTGAGAACGAGCGCGCCGACCAACCTCCCGAGGGTATGGTCGAGTTAATGAATTGATCATGGGGGCCGGATTGCGGTTCGCATTGCCGTTCGCCGTGTCGTACCTGTTGAACGCCTGGAATGTGGCGCCGCTCCAACTGACGCCGAATGCCTGGTTGCAGATCGTCAGTACTTTGACTCTTTTTGGCGGTCACCGGATGTTCCGTCTACCTTCTGCGCTGGAAATGAACTACCTCTTCAAGGTGACGGCACAGAAGGGTTCAGTTGGCGACTACCACATTCAGGGTCGCATGGGCAGGGTGGTCCTCTGGGTGTCGAACAAGGTCCGGGGCGACCTGACAAAATGGTGTTGGGTCGGCGGGGCGTGGAGGTCGGCGGCGAGCGATAAACCAGAGGATGAGTTGGATATCCCCACCGGCTTTCGAGAGAGGAATCCGAGTAAGGGTTTTAACTCTCTCTTTGTTCGGATACACCTTGAACTGATCTAATTTGGTTTTATTTTTGCAGGCTCCCTTGTCCCAGCGGCCGGCGACCTTCCATTTGAATTTTTGATCGTCTCGGAGCGAATCCGCGGTCTACCGGACAATTACATCGACGCTCGCGCGATCAACAACGAAGCTCATTGGTTGGGCGCTCGGTTGTTTCGCTTCCCCCGCCACTTGAAGGTCCCAGGTATAAATGCTTACGATATCCTTTATGCTTGACGATCGTCTTTGATTGAAAGAGATGTCTAACCTGGTTGAATATCTTCTTTGACAGAGATCCACTTCCCCCGCTACTCGGAGCCACCGAGAGAGATTACTATGTTGAACCACGGCCTTATGAATCGTATCCGCCAAGGGAAGAAGGCGGGCCGTGCCCCTGCAACGACGACCCGTCCTATCCCCGAGGCGAGACTTCTCATAGTGCCGGTCGTCAAGCCGGAGGCTCGGGAAGAGGAGCAGCTTCAGCACAACCGCAAGAGGCGGAGGCCGGAGGAGCCCTTGCCGACTGTTGCTACTGAGGCGTCCGTTGTGGTGCTGCCGATCGCCGCGCCTCCTATTTATCCCATTCCAATGGCAGAGAGGCCTACGCCCTCAGTGGCCTTCCTACAGTCCATGGCGACCGCTGACGCCCAGACTCCGCGAGGCAAGCCTTATTTCGGCCGTGACCCCGAGAAAGTCGAAAGGTAAGATTGGTTGATCTTGCTGAGTTAAGTCACTTGTGTAGGGCGCATATTAACTCCTTTTTTTTTTGTTGCAGGGTCCGCTTTGCCGACCCGAACACCTCATCGATGGTGTTGGACTTCCTGGCGAGCAGGTCTCCCCGCGAGCCTAGCGATGTCCCTCACTATGTCTCTCGGGCTATCTCCTCCCTACCGAAGGATTGGACGACCGACCTGGATGCGATCGCGCGCCGGCTGTCTGGAGATGAAATGTAGGCGACTCTTGCCCTGACCCTCCAAGCGGCGACGATGGCCGCTCAAGCTGTAAAGGGTTATGAGGGGCGGCCCTCTACTGCTCGCCTCCATTCATACCTCGAGGCTACTCGGAACCAGAACACCGAGTTTGCCGACAGTATCGTGGCCATGAAGAAGGAGTATGCTGAGACGGCCAAGCGAGATAAACAAGATCTCGACCAGATGAGGCAGGAGCTCGATCGGTCCCGGGCGGCGATCGATCGAATGCGTGATCAGATGATGGAGGCCCGTCGGTTGCATGCGGCCTCGCAGGAGGAGGTGACCGGGCTGAAGGCGGTGCTGGACCGGCTAAACGGCGAGTTGGAGTCGTCGAAGGGGGAGCTAGCCGCCAAGGTTGCCGAGCTCAAGGATGCGGACAAAACAATCACGGGGCTGAAGGAGAAGTTGGAGGCGACCGATACCGATCCCTTCCTCAATGTGGAGTACGTCGGCGAGTTTGCTTATTACATGTCTTACGCCGACGCCATCCGCGCTACCAAGAAGGGAGGGCTCGAGGTCGGCCCTCTGATCGATAACTTCAAAGCCTACGTGCTTGAGCATCCCTTGCAACCGACCTTCTTTCTGCCGATCCTTAACCTCACCGAATTCGGGATCTACCTGAGCTGGTATCCATCTCCGGATAAACTTGTTCATCCGGAGGCCGGTGAGGAAGCGCACGCCGATCCAGCTGCTGGTGACGAAGGCCAGGCGTGGGCGGCCTGAGTGAGACCACTATCATTTTGTTTTTTCCTTGTAATTTTTTAGTTTCTTCTTGTTTTGCCTTCGGGCGTATGTACAAATGACTTGAATGAAATGAAATACGTATTTGCATTTGATTCTTTGTTTGTACGATCGCCTCTCTGAATGTTTCGCATACGCCTTTACACAAGTGTTTACATAATTGCACCTGATGCCTTGCTTGTATGATCGTCTGTCTGAATGTTTCGTATCATTTCAACTTTGCACAATTGTTTGTAGAGCGTCCGTTGTATGAATAGCTCCGAATGTATTAGTATATTTAAAATTCTTACTTGTCAATTTCTGAACAAAACCGATCGTCATATGTGTGTTTGAACAAAGCCGATCGTATGTGGTTCCGTCCTACTGATCGCATGTATAGCTCCGCTTTGCCCCTTGTTTTCGTTTACTTAGTGAAAGTAAGGGAATGAGAATAATTCATTTAGTGATCTATCTTTAGTTCGGTTCTTGCGATCTTCAATTTTGTTGATTCCTCGAGGGAGGCCGAACGCCCCGGCCTGGAAAGATTTCGCACAGTCGTGGGGTTCGATGCAACCGACCTCTACGACTATGTCTTATGTGCGAGCAACATTCCGTATGATGGTTAACTTCTCGCAACTCACTTAATTGTGAGGGTCCTCCGTAGGCTACACTTCGCCTCGTAATGTAGCGAAGGGGCGGTCGGTCTTTGCCTGGAGGAGTCCTTGCACGGGGCGCCGTTGGATAAATGGACTTCGCTACCGTGGCTTGTTAGCACTTTTCTGCCTAAGAGGGCATACGTTGTGACGGGGGTAGGCGCGGTCGCCTGCCTCAGTCCATCAGATTAGATGATGGATCCGAGGACGGGCGAGCGCGTCCACTGATTTGTTTTGGAGGGTCCTTCGGCTACGTCCGCCTCGTATTTAAGCGAATGGGCGGGCGATCTTTGCCTATAGGAACCTTGCATGGACGGGCTATCGGTTCCATCGACTCCCAGAACCATGGATGCACTTTTCTACCTCGGATTGCCATGTTAGATGACGATCCTCGACGGTATACGTTGTGCTTGGAGGGGCGATCGCTTGCATAGGTCCGTCAGGTTAGATGACGACCTCTTGTAGGGCGAGCGAGTCATCCTATTTTTTATTTGTTTGTTTTGTCGAGGCGAATCATATAGAGGGGATCGGAGAATCTCATTAAACTCTTTGTACATTGGGTAACTGAATACAGAGTTTTTATTGGTAATATTTCTTCAAATGTACGGTGTTCCATGGATATTGGACCGGAGTGCCGTCTGGGTGTTGGAGTTTGTAGGCTCCTTTGGTCAGCCATTTAGATATCATGAATGGCCCCTCCCAATTCGGGCCAAATACTCCCGTGTGAGTCTGGACCTTTTTGAGAACTAGGTCCCCACTTGTAATCGCCTTTCGTTGACCTTCGAATTGAAGAATTTTCTGGATTTCCTTTTGTAGATCGTGTTCTTCATTTATGAGGTCAGTCGTCGTTCTTCGATCATATCCAAGTTGATCCGTCGGGCTACATCATTGTCCGTCGTAATTTCTTGTTCAGTTCGATGGCTGAAGACGGCGATCTCTGAAGGGATCACTGCTTCTATTCCGAAGGCGAGGGCGAATGGGGTTTCGCCGATCGAATTTCGGGTCGTCGTTCGGTAGGAACACAAACATCCGGGAGCTTGCTCGCCCATCGTCCTTGTTTGGATTCGAGTCTTGCTTTGATCGTGTGTTTGAGAATTTTGTTTACAACCTCTACCAGCCCATTCGTCTGAGGGTGGTAAGGGGCCGAGAAAAACTTTTTAGTTCCCCATTTCTCACAGAATTACATGACTTCCAAGCCTTCGAACTGCTTCCCATTGTTGGAGATGATAGCCTGGGATAGACCGAAACGGCATATGATGTTCTTCCAAATGAACTTGATTACTTGTTCTTAGCCGATCTTGTTGAGTGGCTCGGCCTCAGCCCATTTTGTGAAATAATCGACCCCCACGATGGCAAATTTACATCCCCCTGCGCCGTCGGCAAGGGACCGATGAGGTCGATGCCCCATTGGGCGAACGACCATGGACTGTACATAGAAGTGAGCTGCTCGGGGGATAGCTTGATGTTCGGGCCCATCACTTGACACCTGTGACAAGATCGGGCGTAGGCGATCGCGTCTTTTTGTAGTGTAGGCCAAAAAAAGCCTTGCCTGGTCGTCTTGTGGATGAGAGCTTGTCCAGCCTGATTTCCACAGATCCCGTCATGGATCTCGGCTAAAACGAGTCGGCCTTCCTCCGGTATAATGCACTTGAGGAGAGGAAGGCTGAGAGCTCGCTTGTAAAACCGGTCGTCCAATAGGGTGTATCTGGTTGCACGGAGCTGAAGCTGGCGAGCTTTGATACGGTCGTCGGGAACCTTTCCATCCTTCAAGTATTTAATGAACGGAGTCATCCAGTTCTCTTCGGCGATGGCAACTGTGGTGATCAGGCTTCTGTCGATCGCCGGCTTTGATGACTTCGTGATTTGGATGTTAGAGAAGTCTGTTGCCCCATCTGACGATGCTAGTTTGGATAGGGCATCGGCCTGGGAGTTGTGCTCTCTCGGGACTTGTTCGATCAGCACTGCTTCACTTTTGTGCACATTTCGGCGACCAATTCTTGGTATTTGATCATTTGTTCGCCGCGCGCCTCATATTCCCCATTGACTTGGTTCACGACCAAGAGGGAGTCCATGAAGATGTGGAGGCGATGAACGTCCAGGGCGAGTGCTAGATCGATCCCACCTACCAAGGCTTCGTACTCGGCTTCATTGTTGGTCGCACGGAACCCGAAACATGTAACACCCCCAGAGCCATCCAGGAATATTACATCGCCGTGGGCCCCGAGATGGAACCCACAAGGCTGAAGGAAATTTTCGCAAACATTTACAAACGCCCAAGAGGCTAACAACGGTATTATCTATTTAAAACATTCGAAGACTTAAAACTCGTTTAATGAAACCAGTCGTAAAATCTCATTTGAAACCACAAGGCCCGAAATGCCAAAGCTCAACAGTTTAAAAAAAACATATGTTAAGCTATCGCTTACAAGTACCGACATAATAGATTTAGAGAACGATTGCCAAAGTAACCTAAGTTACCAGATACCCAAAAGGCCATTTAAAAATACTCACACAGCGGATAAAGACAAACATTAAAAATACTCTAGCAGCGGAGTACAACAACTGATCAGAAACTCAATACACAAATACATGCCCTAGTCAGTATCTTCCGGGAAGCACATCTCTTCACGACCGCTACAAGCTTGATAATCGAAGAACCTAAAAAGAAAGCCCACGACGGGGACAGCCATAATATCCAACAATGATAACCATCACATCACGTCAATAATTACATATCAATGGAAATACTAAGTAAGAATATGACCAATGAAATCTTACCGTCGTAACTTTACGAAAATCCACAATTCGAATCCTTAACAACACATTAAGATAATACCGAAATATCTGTACGGTATCTCAACAATACCCAAGGTTCTCAAAACATTATCATAACTCGCGATACGGAAATTATACCAACTCTGGCCAATTCAATCCATCGGATAACGTCGACAATTCCAATACGATAATCAATTGTCCATCAAAGACAAGTACCAAGGAAATACGGAACATACCTCAAGATACGAAATACCATTACAATCACGTCAGTCTAATTCGAGATCAGATCAACCCAACATATGAACATGATCCTAACACAAGACCTACAAATGTATCCTCATATGACAACGTCAAAATGATCACAACAATAATGACAATATATACTTATGGCAAACCCATAATATACATATGCACAACAACAATACATGGCAATCCGATGATCCAGCGTTCACTGCCTAGATCCTCCGATGATCCCATCAGACCAACCCGAGATGGAAAACCCGTCCGATGATCCAGCGCACGCTAGCATAGATCCCCCGGTGATCCCGTCGGACCAACACGAGGTGGACATATGACAACAATGCACAACTTCACAAAACAACAGTACACAATACACGACAACAACAATGCACAAATGCATGACAAAAACGATACACGAATGTATCACGACATGGTCGACACAAATGATAAAAATGATTAGATTACTTGCCTCGAGTCCTTCGAGAACGATCTCAATGTCTAAACCATCACGAACCATTATTCTGAATATTCACCGATCCAAAACATCACGGACGGTAGATAATTCACGTTTTTGTCAATACCATGATGTATCCTCGATAACAAGTATACCAACGACAATTGTAAATCATATACATTATGATTTAAATTCCCAAAACTCGAATACAACCTATAATACCAAATCTCCTGTGATTACGTTTTATAAACATTTCTATACGAATTATAAACGAATGAAACTGGAACCATTCATTAAATATTATAAACTGAGCTAGTAATAACTTGCCTCGATACCGATACAACGACGAGGAAGTTGTTACCAAATCCATTGCCGTCATCTACAAGTTCCTCGGTCCCGACCAAAGCAATTCACGAACATACTCGAACACGGCCGCAACATACGGTTATAATTACCGATCAATAATCTCAACCTATTGAAGTAATCAATTAACACACATTCGATAATAATCAACAATCGATATAACCAATCAACAAACTCAACGGTCCTACAATATCTCGGTAAAACATAGTCTGTACAATCCAACTCGAACCAGCACAAATTCATAACCACAACACGAAAATACTGCACTGTCTGTCTACTTAGCGCACGTTAAACGCATAACATAACGTGCGCTAAGTAGCCCCCGTTAGCGTGCGCTAGCCAGTAAGCTTAGCGTGCGCTAATGTTGTACAGTGGCATGCGTTCCAATCATCGGCTAACACCTTGCGACTATGAATCCGAATGAAAAGAAAATCATTCTCTAAGATTAGCGATAACTTTTCCAAATTCAATCTCATCACCATACTCGAAGTCATACTCGTGTTCTTATACGAATATTATATCAAAACACATATCTTAGCTCTAGATGCGAATACACCAACACCTCCTATATATAATCATCCTATCATATCGTTCTTAATCTGGAATACAACCTCATATCATGATCAACATAATTTAGAAATCCATCTTTCATCGGGTTAAACGAAACACAATTCTTAAAGTATGGAGACATCTTAGTTAACACCCAGAAACTCTTATCATAACTTCATTAATCATCATATAATATCATCACATGATTATCCAACATGTTCCTCACATGTAATCATCCTTAAAAACGAACTACTATCAAAGGAATACGAAAATTACCTGGATTAGACGAACCAAGAAGGAGAACACTTGAACTTCATTCCAAGAACCATGAATAACTTGAAGAACAAGGCTTTAATCCATGTTCTCTATCTTAATCTTGATAAAGATCATCATCTTGGAGTGTTTCTGGACCTCAAGTACCTCCCAGAGCTCTCTCTATCGAGTGAAAGGAAAGAAATGGACGAAATGCTTCATAACACCCGTTTGTCCCTTTTTATAAAGTATATTACTAGCGTGCGCTAAACCTTATGTTTAGCGTGAGCTATGGCCTTAGCGTGCGCTAACTGACTTTGTTAGCGTGCGCTATCGCAGTCCAGAGGCTACAGTCTGGCTTCGTACATGTGCTTACGTACGTAACGCCCATGCATTAGCGTACGTAACTTACACTCTCTAGCATACGCAAGTCCTTGCATTTAGCGTGCGCTAATATTAGTTGACTCATTTGTCTGTATGCTCCGAAGACTGGTCCACACGCCGAAAGTGATGATGATGATAAGATTCCTTTTTGTCCGATATATCATTAGCGTGTGCTAGTACTACATTACAAACATCCGTTGACTTATGAGAACGTGCGCCGAAAGTGGCCTGGTCCACACGTAGATTCCTTCTGATCTGTTCTGCACTAGCGTGCCCTATGATTTTACCTTTAGCGTGCGCTACTCCTGCACGTTAGCGTGCGCTGTGTATGAGTATTAGCGTGTGCTAATCAGGCTATACTTAGCCATTTTTAGCTATTCTTGTACAACATCTCAACATACAGAATACGAACATACGGCATACTGAATACATATACTTCTTACATCCAACTGTCGACCAAGTACGATAATTATACCAATACAGATGTCTCAGTCCTTCATTTATTTTACCCATACTGTACAGATTCCACGCTGTACAACATAACTCAGATAAAATAATATTAAACAACAGTAGTGGAAATTCCGGATATTACAAAACGCACATTATTTGTGAAACTTTGGCCGTCGGGGCTGATGAGGACAATCCCTGCCCCTGCTCGCGAGTTGGTCGCCGAGCCATTTACATACAATTTCTAAGCAGGACGGCCGACCTAGGTCGGACTGGGTGGGAACGTTAATTCCACCACGAAATCCGCCAGAGCTTGGCCTTTGATCATCGTGCGAGGAGCGTACGTAACACCATATTGGGCGATCTCCAGTGACCACTTGAGGAGTCGCCCGTTGGTGTCTGGTCGGTGCAGAACTTTCCTTAAGGGGAGAGTCGTCAGAATCTCCACTTGGTGTTCGAAGAAGTAGGCCCTCAGCTTGCGAACACTCATGACTAATGCGTAGGCGATCTTCTCCAGAGGCGTGTAATGCGTTTCCGCGTCATGGAGCGCTTGACTAACGAAGTAGATCGGCAAG
Source organism: Orobanche coerulescens (assembly GCA_033398695.1). Taxonomy (NCBI): domain Eukaryota; kingdom Viridiplantae; phylum Streptophyta; class Magnoliopsida; order Lamiales; family Orobanchaceae; genus Orobanche; species Orobanche coerulescens. The sequence continues at coordinate 18,350,923 of CM065810.1, forward strand.
TGGGCTTGCCCCTCTGCTCGCACTAATACAGTGCTTAGCGCGACCTCCGAGGCCGCCAGGTAAAGGAATAGCTTTTCGCCGGGGATTGGCTTTGCCAAAATTTGAGGATTAGATAGATACTCCTTGATTTTGGCGAACGCCACTTGAATTTCCTTCATCCATGCAAATTTCTTATTCTTTATGGTGGCGAAGAATGGCTTGCTTTTGTCTACGATCCGAGAAATGAAACGGTTAAGGGCAGCTAGACAACCTGTGAGGCGTTGCACCTGTTTGACATTCCGTGACTCCTGCATGTCGAGGATCGCCTGGATCTTGGTGGGGTTCGCTTCGATCCCCCTTTGGCTCACGATGTGCCCCAGGAACTTTCCGGAGCTTACCCCGAAGTTGCATTTCCTGGGGTTCAGTTTCATGTTGAAGTTATCGAGGATGGCGAACGTCTCGGCAAGGTCTTTGAGGTGATCTTCCTTTTTGAAGCTTTTGACCACGATGTCGTCAATGTAAACCTCCATGGTCTTTCCGATATGGTAGGCGAACATCCCGTTGACTAGTCGTTGGTAGGTCGCCCCCGCATTCTTCAGCCCGAATGGTATTCGAACCCAAAAGTACACATATTTTTCCGTGTGGAACGACGTGTGTTTTACGTCTTTCTCCGCCATTGGGATCTGATGGTACCCGGCGAAGGCGTCCATGAACGACATCATTTCGCAACCTGTCGTGCTATCGACCAAGTGGTCAATATGAGGCATCGGAAAGTGGTCTTTCGAACATGCCGCGTTGAGGTCGGTGAAATCGATGCATAACCTCCAGGAGTTGCTCGCCTTTTTGACGAGCACCGTATTGGCTACCCATTGTGTCTCGTCGGTAGCTACTCCGATTAGTTTGTTGTCGAGTAACTTTTTGACTTCTGCGTCGAGCGCATCGTACTTCTCAGGACCGAATTTCCTACATTTCTGGTGAACATGCTTCCTTGACGGGTCGATCTTTAGATAGTGGCAAGCGTGTTCAGGACTAATGCCGACCATATATTGATGCGACCACGCAAAGACTCCGATGTTCTTATGTAGTAAACTGATCAGATCATCCTTTAACTCGAGACCGACGCTCGTGCCGATCTGCACTTCCCACTCCGGGCGAGCTGGATCTATCGTTATACTTTTCAAATCTTCAATGGGGACGGTTGCTTCTCGTTTGGAACGATTTCCGGACTCGATCCTTGGATCATTGTCGAGGCTTGGCTCGAAACCGATCCTTGGCTCGATGTCGTCCATCAATCGATCTGAGATGCCGTCCTCTGAGTCGAGTTGGTATGAGGTTCTTGGCTTGTTGATCTCCATTGGTTGAATGTCGATCGTCTCAATGTTATAAATGGTACGGGAAGCGTTTAAATAGGAAGTTACGACACAGGAGTAATTCAAACATTTCTTTGCCATTAGCTGGTCTCCTTTTACAGTACCGACCGTCCCGTCGGCAGTGGGGAACTTGATACAGTAAAATAAAGAAGAGGCGACCGCCTCAAAGGTTTATAGAAATGGGCGGCCTAGGAACCCATTATAGATGCTGGGCCTATCTATGATTACAAAATTGAGGTTCCTAGTGACCCTAACCTTGGGATCGTAATAGCATATTAGCTCGACAGAGAGCTTGATCCTTCTATAGGCTTGGACCGTGTTGTCTCCGAACCCTTGAAGCACGGTATCAAATGGCTTGATGAACTTGGTCAGCTTGCCGAGCTGGTCAAGAGCATATTTGAATATGATATTGCAAAAGATCCCATTATCAACCAGCACGCGGTCGACCATCTTCCCAAGGATACATGCAGAGATTACCAATGCATCCTCTTTGGGGCACTGCACTCCCTCCCTATCCTTGTTGGATAAGGTGATGAGCGCGTCTCTGGAGATGGTCGGCTCTGGGGGCACCACGACATGGACCCCAGCGAATGCCCTCAATTCGGCCTTCCGCTTTCTATTTGATATGGTGGAAACTAGGGAAAGGCCTCCGAGGTTTCCACCTCTCGACTAAAGCATATTGATCCGGCCCTCGGGATTGATCGGAGGGATTGACTCGTCTGAGTATTCCGGCCCGTTTTGCTCGATCCTGGCGACTGGATTGGGAGGGATTCCATTGTTCTGACGGCGATCGCATCCCCTGGCCCTTTCTGCCCGGGGTTCTGGCTTGGTCACCAAGTTGTTCAACTTGCCTTCCTCAAACAGTCTCCAGAGTTGTCTGAGAAGGTCACGGCACTGGTTGGTGTTGTGGCCGGGACTCTTGTGGTAAGCACAAAATTTGCTACAGTCCAGATGATCATTGTCCCTCATCGGCTTTGGTTTGCTAAGCCACTTGAGCCACTTGATGGCGTTGAAAATGTGGGCCAGAGACAGATTGAAGTTACGGAGGAGTTGAACTTCCACATCCTCGAAGGCCTTGAAATCACCGGGCAGCTTGGCGACCGCCTTCTTCGGGATGTGGGATGGCGCCTTCCCTTATCCGGTAGATCCCTCGCCTAAGCGAAGGGTGAGCATCTTCTGCCTAGCCAGAAAGTCGGCAGCCCTAACACGGAAGATCGCGTAGGTCGGGGGGATGTCCTTCGTGAGGTGCCTGAACATGGGTGAATGGACATAGAATCCCGCTAGGACCGAGTAGAGGGCGAGCTCATCGCTTATGGGCTCGCCGGTGAGGACTATTTCATCCATCCGGTCGATATAGTCTTCGTCGGGCTCGTCTTTCCCCTGCCTGATCTTCATCATGCGGTGGGGGCCTTCTAGCCGAGCAACTTTGGCGGCGAGATACGACGTGAAGTCGTTCGCCAGCTTCTCAAAACAGTTGATTGAACGTGGTGGCAGTGAGACATACCACCTATGGGCAAGATCGCCCAATGTTAAGGGGAACATTCGGCACTTCGTCGCGTCCGATGCCCCGCATCCGGTCATGTAGATCCGGAACTTGCTCAAGTGGGTCTCAGGATCTGATCTGCCCTCATATAAAGGTGTTTGAGGGGGAGCGATCTTCGGTTGTACGGGGGCGAGCTCGATCTGGGCCGCGAGCTGCTCACTCGGTCCGGCGATCAATCTCTTAGCGCCTGCCCCGGTTTCTATGACCGCCTTCATTTTGTCGAGCTGGCGCTGCATTGCGGCCATCACCGTAGCCTGACTGCTCGAGGATTGGCTCTCGGAGCGGGAGCTGAGGCGATCATGTACCGATCTCCTGGCCCCGTGGCAGGTGACGAGTTCTCCGCCGCCGAGCTCAATTCTTGTGCGCGTGGGGGCCCGTTGGCCGGCCTGTCTTATGGGGATCGGGTATGCCGAACTCCTGGTGATGGATTCGGACTCCGATGTCTCCCGGCTGGGGACCGAATGCCCGGGTCGCCATGAGGGATCACTCCCTAGGCGGCTGAAGACGGAATCGTCCCGCCTTACGAGCGCCTTTTCCTACGGCTCGGGGCTTTCTGACGATTCCTCGACATATAGCCCCGTGAGCTTCCGCTTACCCGCACGGCGGATGGCTGATGGAGTAATGGTGGGCGAGTCGCATGCTCTCCATCGCTCCCTGAGGATGGCCATAGCCTCCTCGATCTGTTCCGCGGTTTGGAACTGATCGAGTGAGAGGCTGGGTCCGTCCCTCGGGGGCGGGAGTGAGAGCCTAGCATCGCCGCGGTCGTCTTCCGCCGTATGTTGGGACTCGGCCTAGGGCGGAATAAGGTGTCCGGCAGATCGTAGGATGACTCTTTTCGAGGTCGTGGCAGACGTCATGATTCTGAAGGTTTTTCTTTGAAGAACTGTGAGTGTTTCTTCAAGTATATGCCCCGGAGAAAAGTGGGTGTTCTTCGAGACGGTCGGAATAAATAATGAAGGTTAAGATGTCCCCTTCTTCTAGTGCCAATTTTTGTTACCCAAAATATTATCCGGAGATGATATGCTGGAATGGACGAGTAACAAACAATGTGCGAGAGCACGTCCATGGGGAAATAAATAACACAAGATTTGTCGGGGTTGTTAGTCCCGGGCTTGAATGCTCTCGCGAGATGTTATTAATATGAATACTAGTGAGTACAGATATTAATGTTAGAGTACAATTAAAATGAGTGTAAAGACTCTAGTTATCTTAGCTATCGAGTGCTGAAGATTGCCGGAAGAACCAGAGTTGAAGCTCTGTGAGTTCTTGTTACAAAGATGGAGAGTTCTCTGTATTGTTTGCTTTTAGCGTTATGTGTTAACGTTTTCACTCTTCTTACGTTTTCACTGTGTTTTCTTTCCAATCCTGGAAGCCTTCTCTTTAAAGGGGAAAAGGTTGTTGGGATGTCCCTGTCTGCCGCGGGCGATCGCCGTTTCCTGCAATTAAATAAGTCGGGCGATCGTCCTAGCATGTGGGACTGTTTCCTTAAAGTTTGAAGCTGCTGCTGGCGGCCAGATGTGCGAACCAATGAGGAGGCGACAGGTGCCTCACGTCGCTGTCTTGGGAGGTCCCACCTAGGACCTTTCAGCGGGTCTGTCGGTAGGTGAGGCCGTCTTTATCACTGACAGCTGCTGATGGGCTGGAGTAGGGCCTGTTCTTGCGGCGCCTTTTGCGGATCTTCATGTGGGTCTTCACCCGAGATTCGGTCTTCGCAGACTTTGACGGGTATCGGATTCATACGTGGCACGGGACGATCATCCCCGGTCGGACATTAGAGGCGATCGCAGATGCCAAAAGGCGATCGCCTTGGGCGTCGACCGGTAGGCACTTGCCCAGCATCTGTCTTCTTTGATTGGCTCCCGACCATTATGCCGATCGCCATTGAGGCGTATAAATCGCCGCACAACTGCCGACACCCTTACGTACGTAACCGGCACTGCTTACGTACGTAACGGGCCATTACGGCCGTAACTGGCCACATCCCTGTGTACGTTATCGGCCAGTCCTTGCCCCCAACGAGTCACTGCCGACCGTGATCGGCCATCCCTGCGAGTCACTACCGACCATGCTCGGCCTGTAACGTCCCGATTTCGCACATACATTTATTGTGAATTATAAAAAACATATTCAATTTTATTAAATTAATGACCGAATAATTTATCGTTTAATTCATTTTATTTCATGATCATGCAAATTCATTTATGCCATTATTATTCATGACAAGTCAAGTGATTCGTTTCGTTTCATTTCTCATTTTAATTCATCGTTTCATCTCGTCATTTCTAGGCCCAAGTCAAATTTAAGGAATATTAATCGTTACCCATAAGATTTCAAAAGTCCATTTTAATTAATTTTAATCCATTCACTTTGAGCCGGCCTAAGTCAAACCCATTATAATATTCAGCCCAAATATTATAAGTCCATCAAGCCCAATCCATTAACACTAATCCTCTTAATTAATTTTCATGCCAAGCCCTACACTATCTCTTCCACTCACACAAGATGTAAGGAAGTTTTATGCACCTTCATCAACCACCTTAGTGGAGGAGTGGACATCATGGGGTGCGATTATGCATAATGGGAAAGATTTAGTTATTAATTTCTGCATAAATAACAATCCTAGCAGAAATCACACACACGAGAGATCTTCATTTACAACCAAACTTCAGTTCACAAAAATTTCACAGCAAATCCTATATACTTCCAAAATCTCAGAACCATCCAGCGAACACAAATCAACAGGGAAATTCTTCTGTAAGTTCCTTCGATTACAAACACTTTTCATTTCATTTTTTTTCTTCACAGAAATTTGGTCTCCCAATCTACTGCTTCGGTCGAACCTCGAACTTTAGATAGGAAGAAAAATAATCCTTCCATCATTCATCCCAAAAAAATCACTGGCCTCGGCTATTCTCACAAACACGGAGACAACATGTGAGGAAATCGCCATAACCAAACTGTTAATCTCTAACTGTTAATACCACCATCAGAAACCCTTTTTCCTTGGAATCAGAATCGGAAATTTATAGAAAACTCACCTGAGTTCTTCTGGCCGAAGCTATTTTAACCCGAACCACTATCATTGTTCCGCCGCCGCCGCTGACCTTCGTCAAGCTCAAGGACCGCGGCTTGTAATGTTTGTCCGCCGGGAATTTGAGCAAGATTTTTAGAAATCTGACCCAGGTTCTTGAATCGCGACTATTCTGGCCGCTACTCCGATCTACGACTGAGAAGCACCAATACTTCGATTTTGGACCGCTACTCCGATATACTCATTGGCGAGATAGAGGGAGAGAGAGAGCGAGAAGAATCTGATTTCTTTTCCCTGTTAATGGGAATGGGAATGGGAATTTGGGGATGGGTTGGTCCGATTATACATCACTCTTTTATTGGGCCAATGCTTCCTTCAAGCCCAAACCATTTATAACAATGCCCGTTTAATCCCTGAACCAACTCCAATTTTCAGTCTTGAGTCCATTAATCCAGTCCTATTTATTAACGGCCCGATCGGTCCTTACACCATTTCAGTCCTTAAATATTTAATTCCTTCAATTTTACTTCAAGCAGCTTTTTAATAATTAAAATTAAGCCTTATTTATTCGAGCCATTAAATACGTAGATTTCTCTAATAATATTAATATTCAATTTAAATTATGTCTTCTACTTTATCTTCAATTATAGTATTATATCAATAATAAACTATTATCATTATTTGTAGATAATAATAAGAATTTACGGGCCTAGAATTGTCGAGTCAAGCATCTCATCACATTCAAGTTCAAAAACTGCATTTTATCCAGGTGTGGGGATTTATTACGCTTTTGTTTATTTTAATTGCTTTATATATTATCTCGTATGTGCACGTGAATCAGTCAGAAGCACTTAAACGTGCAATCAGTTAGAAGCACTTAAATGTGCAAATCAGTCAGAAGCACTTAAATGTGCCAATCAGTCAGAAGCACTTAATTGTGCATAAAGCCTTCGGGCTAGCCGACGGGCTTCAGAATTTATCAGTCATGTTGTTTATACTTGCTAATATATTTGGTAATTAACGTAGACATATTGCGTATCCTACACACTGAGCGAGTTGGAGGCTCACCCCACTATTTAACCCCTTTCAGGTTGAGGAGCTCGATATGGCATGCGATTGAGAGTGGGATGATCAAGCCTATGATTAGATGTTTATGTATTTAATATTATTTCTCTCAAACTATGTTTATGAACAAGTGTTCAATTTGTTTTATTTTTACGTCAAAGTATGTTTTGTTTTAACAATGACTCGAGAAGATTACTTGCAAATTATTAAGTTTGTCTTTTGAGATGTATTTCCGCTGCAGCATTTTTATTTATTCTTCTTAAAATTTGAAGAATCATATTTTAGAAAATTGGTCGCTACATAAGTGGTATCAGAGCGGGTCTATGGTTCTGTAGACTCGTTAAAATAGTTTCTTTTTCGAAACTAAAATTTCATTTTCGCAAGTAGTCAAATATTTCTTTAGCAATTATGATCATCCACCTGTGCCGCTACACGTCGACTCCAAGGTACATTAAGTTATTATTATTCATTATGTGATAAATGCAGTTTACCAGATCAACCATGATTCATGCATTATAGATGCATCTCCAGTCTATTTTGTACATAAGAATTTTATGATAAAGTATTTGGGCATAAAATTGTTTTCTAATAAATTCATAAGTATATGTGTGACATGCGAAAGTCATCATTGCTAGAAATCTCTGGTGCTCAACCTATAGATGCAGTGTAACGCTCCATTTTATTTCTCCCTCTCATTGGGTAAGTACTGAAGGATCGTTGCGTGTGGTATGCCTTAGGATAATGGCAACTCGTGGACGTGGACGCCCAGTTAACCGAGGTGCAGATAATCTTGGTGGTCAGAATGCCAACCTCGGTGGTGGTGACGAAGGTCAGGATAACCACAACAATAACGTGCCAGCTCCTACTCAGGCACAAGTTGTGTAACAGTTCCGACGTTTCACCCCACCCACATTCAACGGTCAAGAAGGACCAGCTTTCGTTGATGAATGGTTCATGTCGCTCGAGCGCACCTTTGAGCTCATTGGGTGCACCGATGCGCAAAGAATTCTTTGTGGCCAATATCAAATGGTGGAGGATTCTGGACGCTGGTGGATAAGCTATTGGCGTTTGAGGCCGGCGGCCGAGCATGCTGCATTAACATGGGATCAGTTCAAGGAAATAGTGATGGAACAGTACTACCCACAGCACTACCGAGAGAATATGAAGAGAGAGTTTTGGAATCTTGAACACGGAGGAATGATGGTGGAAGAATATGAGAGAAAATTCAACCAAATCAGCTTCTTTGTGGCGCACATGGTGGATACAGATCGAAAGAGGGCCCTTAAGTTCCGGAGTGGTTTACGCCCGAGTATTCGTCACATCGTGGCTGGTCATGGGGTGCTACCCTATACCGAGACGGTTTTTCGAGCCCAAGAGGTTGAGGCTAGCCATAATCTGGATCAACAACAATCTACGAAGCCTAGTAACAGTAATAGGCATTGGAATGGAAACCAAAATAAGGTCGTGGTTTCTAATAAGCAAGCAAAGGTTGATCAAAGGTCGGGACCTAAGCCTCAAACCAGTAAGCCAGAGTGCTCGAAATGTGGTAAGAATCATGGAGGGGAGTGCATGTACGGTAAAGATGTCTGCTACGGATGCAATGAGCCAGGGCATTCAGCTTCGAACTGTCATCTCCAAAGGGCCAAAGGTCAAGGTTCTAGGGGAAAAGCTCGCATCTATACTTTGACCCAAAAGGAAGTAGATGAGAATCCCGGCACGGTGTCAGGTATGCTTATGATCTCTAATGTGCCTGCCTTCGCTTTATTTGACACTGGTGCCATACATACTTTTATGTCTGCAAAATTTTATCATGCCATCGGTCATAGAAGCGTTAGAACTGTTGATTCTCTTGAGGTTAGCTTACCGTCAGGAAATACGATCCTCACTAATAGAATGATTGACGAGAATATTGAGATAGGAGGAAGAGAATTTAACGCTAGCTTGTATTTGATTAACTCGATGGATTTTGATGTGATCCTTGGTATGGACTGGCTCGATAGACATGATGCTGATGTAAGCTGCCGTGAGAAGAAGGTAACATTGAGGTGTTCCGAAGGCGAGTCGATCACCTTTTATGGTACTAAGAGTAGGACAGTACCAAGAGTAATCACAGCCATGAAATCACTGAGAGGTCTAAGGAAGGAGAAATGTCAGGGTTACTTGGTGAGTTTTGTCGACACTCGTACTAATGAGGTGTCCCCTACAGCCGTACCTATAGTACGAGAGTTTCTATATGTGTTTCCAGAAGATTTTCCGGAAGTCCCACCCGACCGACAAGTGAATTTTAGTATTGATTTGGTCCCTGGGGCGGCCCCTACATCCAAATCCCCATATAGAATGGCTCCGAAGGAACTTCAAGAATTGAAAGTCCAAATTCAAGAGCTGTTGGAGCTCGGATTTGTTCGTCCTAGTGTGTCACCATGGGGTGCACCAGTGCTCTTTGTAAGAAAGAAGGATGGGTCACTTCGGATGTGTATAGATTACAGAGAGCTGAATCGACTCACAGTGAAGAACAAGTACCCACAACCGAGAATCGAGGATCTATTCGATCAGTTGAGGGTAGCTGAAACCTTTTCAAATATTGATTTGCGGTCGGGGTACCACCAACTGAAGATTATGAAGTGTGACATTCCCAAGACGGCTGTCAGAACCCGTTATGGACATTTTGAATTTGTAGTGATGCCATTTGGTCTGAGTAATGCACTAGCAGTCTTTATGGATTTGATGAACAGGGTGTTCCAATCTTACTTGGATAAGTTCCTGATCGTCTTTATAGATGACATCTTGGTGTATTCTAAGGACAAGGAACAACACCAAGAGCATTTGAGGATTCATTGGGGACACTTTGCAAGGAGAAGTTGTATGCCAAGTTCAAGAAATGTGAGTTTTGGTTAAACAGAGTTGGATTCCTTGGACATGTGGTAACTTCAAAAGGGATTGAGGTAGATCCCGATAAGGTTGTAGCAGTGAGTAGTTGGGGAGTACCCAAGAATGCGAGCGAAGTTCGCAGCTTTCTGAGCCTAGCTGGCTATTATAGGAGATTTATCGAGGGATTTTCGAAAATCGCCACTCCTATGACCCAGTTAACAAGGAAAGGCGTGAGGTTTGAATGGAACGAAAGGTGCGAGGAAAGTTTTCAAGAGTTGAAAAGGAGACTAACCTCGGCACCAGTATTAACGATTCCTGATCCGACAGAAGACTTTGTTATTTATAGTGATGCCTCAAAGCAGGGGTTGGGTTGTGTTCAGATGCAACATGGTAAAGTAGTAGCCTATGCATCGAGACAACTTAAACCACATGAGTTGAACTATCCAACGCATGATCTGGAGTTGGCTGTTGTAGTATATGCACTGAAGATTTGGCGCCACTATCTCTACGGAGGGAAGTGTGAGATATACACTGACCATAAAAGTTTGAAGTATCTTTTCACACAGAAGGACCTTAGCATGCGACAAAGGCGATGGTTAGAATTGGTGAATGACTATCATTGTACTATTCATTACCATCTGGGTAAGGCTAATGTGGTAGTTGATGCCTTGAGTCGGAAGACTAGAGGCATGTTAGCTTGCTAGACCGATCAGGAGAGTTTGATAAAGGAGTTATCCGAATTGAGGATTGAGGTAGTTGAGCCTTCAAAGAGTTCGAGAGCAATCCTATCATCTTTGGTATTGCAACCAAATTTGAGGGATAAGATTAAGGAGGCTCAACCAAGTGATAAGTTCTTGTGCAAGATGAAAGATCGAGCACAAGATAGGAGTATTGAGAAATTTTCCGTTGCCGCAGACGATGTTTTGACTTATGATGGGAGGTTATGTGTTCCTAAGGATCCATCCCTTAGGAAGCAAATCCTTGAAGAAGCTCACAATGCACCATACTCCGCTCACCTGGGAGGTACAAATATGTACCACGACCTGAAGAAGTTCTTTTGGTGGATAGGAATGAAACGGGACATTGGTGTATTTGTGGAGAGGTGTATGATATGTCAGCAGGTGAAGGCAGAACACCAACAGCCAGGAGGTTTACTTCAACCGTTGGAAATCCCAGAATGGAAATGGGAGCATATCACAATGGATTTCGTGGTTGGTCTGCCACGAACCGTGAGGAAGAACGACGCTATCTGGGTGATAGTAGATCGTTTGATGAAGTCATCTCATTTTCTACCCGTGAGGATGACTTATAGTATGGAATAGTATGCAAGGATTTATATTCGGGAGATTGTGAGGTTACATGGCGTTCCAGTATCGATCGTCTCAGATAGAGATCCACGATTTACTTCGAAATTTTGGAAAAGTATGCAGAGTGCAGTGGGCACTAAGTTGAATTTCAGTACCGCATATCATTCGCAAACCGATGGTCAATCTGAACGGACGATCAAGACACTTGAAGATTTGTTGAGGGCGTGTGTTCTTGATACTGGTGAGAATTGGGAAAATATTTTGCCGTTAGTAGAGTTTGCTTATAACAATAGTTACCAAGCTACTATACAAATGGCCCCGTATGAAGCTCTGTATGGAAGGAAATGTCGATCGCCCCTTTATTGGAGTGAGGTTGGAGAAGGAAAAATTTTGGGTCCAGAATTGATCGGGCAGACTCTAGAGAAGATAACTGAAATCAGAAGTAGAATTAAGACTGCCCAGGATCGGCAGAAGTCTTATGCGGATAAACGGAGGAAAGATATCCAATTTGAGATTGGAGAGAAGGTGTTCCTGAAAATAGCGCCGATCAAAGGAGTAATACGATTCGGTAAAAAGGAAAAGCTACAGCCTCATTATATCGGACCTTTTGAGATTTTGGGTCGTGTTGGTGATCTGGCTTATAGTTTGGCATTGCCGATGGAATTATCAAGAGTGCACTGTCTTTCACGTCTCCATGCTGAGAAAATATGTACATGATCCTAGTCATGTATGCAATTTCAAAGAGTTGCATGTCGCCAAGAATCTGACTTATGAGGAGGTACCTATAGCTATTTTGGAGCGTAAGGTACACCAGTTACGAAATAAAGAGGTTAAATTGGTGAAAGTTCAATGGAGTCGTCATGGACCAAATGAGGCAACTTGGGAACGTGAAGAGGAGAAAGTATCCAACATTCATTTTTCAAGGTGCGTAACTTAATTTTAGAGGACGAAAATTTGTTAAAGGGTAGTAGGTTGTAACGCCCCGATTTCGCACATACATTTATTGTGAATTATAGAAAACATATTCAATTTTATTAAATTAATGCCCGAATAATTTATCGTTTAATTCATTTTATTTCATGATCATGCAAATTCATTTATGCCATTATTATTCATGACAAGTCAAGTGATTCGTTTCGTTTCATTTCTCATTTTAATTCATCGTTTCATCTCGTCATTTCTAGGCCCAAGTCAAATTTAAGGAATATTAATCGTTACCTATAAGATTTCACAAGTCCATTTTAATTAATTTTAATCCATTCACTTTGGGCCGGCCTAAGTCAAACCCATTATAATATTCAATCCAAATATTATAAGTCCATCAAGCCCAATCCATTAACACTAATCCTCTTAATTAATTTTCATGCCAAGCCCTACACTATCTCTTCCACTCACACAAGATGTAAGGAAGTTTTATGCACCTTCATCAACCACCTTAGTGGAGGAGTGGACATCATGGGGTGCGGTTATGCATAGGGGAGGATTTAGTTATTAATTTCTGCATAAATAACAATCTTAGCAGAAATCACACACACGAGAGATCTTCATTTACAACCAAACTCCAGTTCACAAAAATTTCACAGCAAATCCTACATACTTCCAAAATTTCAAAACCATCCAACGAACACAAATCAATAGGGAAATTCTTCTGTAAGTTCCTTCGATTACAAACACTTTTCATCTCATTTTTTTTTCTTCACAGAAATTTGGTCTCCCAATCTCCTGCTTCGGTTGAACCCCGAACTTTAGATAGGAAGAAAAAATAATCTTGCCATCATTCATCCCAAAAAAATCACTGGCCTCGGCTATTCTCACAAACACGGAGACAACATGTGAGGAAATCGCCATAACCAAACTGTTAATCTCAAATTGTTAATACCACCATCAGAAACCCTTTTTCCTTGGAATAAGAATCGGAAATTTATAGAAAACTCACCTGAGTTCTTCTGGCCGGAGCTATTTTAACCCGAACCACTATCATTGTTCTGCCGCCGCCGCTGACCTTCGTCAAGCTCAAGGACCGCGGCTTGTTATGTTTGTCCGCCGGGAATTTGAGCAAGATTTTTAGAAATCTGACCCAGGTTCTTGAATCGCGACTATTCTGGCCGCTACTCCGATCTACGACTGAGAAGCACCAATACTTCGATTTTGGACCGCTATTCTGATATACTCATCAGCGAGAGAGAGGGAGAGAGAGAGAGAAGAATCTGATTTCTTTTCCCTGTTAATGGGAATGGGAATGGGAATTTGGGGATGGGTTGGTCCGATTATACATCACACTTTTTTGGGCCAATGCTTCCTTCAAGCCCAAACCATTTATAACAATGCCCGTTTAATCCCTGAACCAACTCCAATTTTCAGTCTTGAGTCAATTAATAAAGTCCTATTTATTAACGGCCCGATCTGTCCTTACACCATTTCAGTCCTTAAATATTTAATTCCTTCAATTTTACTTCAAGCAGCTTTTTAATAATTAAAATTAAGCCTTATTTATTCGAGCCATTAAATACGTAGATTTCTCTAATAATATTAATATTCAATTTAAATTATGTCATGTACTTTATCTTCAATTATAGTATTATATCAATAATAAACTATTATCATTATTTGTAGATAATAATAAGAATTTACGGGCCTAGAATTGTCGAGTCAAGCATCTCATCACATTCAAGTTCAAGAACTGCATTTTATCCAGGTGTGGGGATTTATTACGCTTTTATTATTTTAATTGCTTTAAATATTGTCTCGTATGTGCACGTGAATCAGTCAGAAGCACTTAAACGTGCAATCAGTCAGAAGCACTTAAATGTGCAAATCAGTCAGAAGCACTTAAATGTGCAAATCAGTCAGAAGCAATTAATTGTGCATAAAGCCTTCGGGCTAGCCGACGGGCTTCAGAATTTATCAGTCATGTTGTTTATAATTGCTAAGATATTTAGTAATTAACGTAGACATATTGCGTATCCTCCACACTGAGCGAGTTGGAAGCTCACCCCACTATTTAACCCCTTTCAGGTTGAGGAGCTCGATGTGGCATGCGATTGAGAGAGGGATGATCAAGCCTATGATTAGATGTTTATGTATTTAATATTATTTCTCTCAAACTATGTTTATGAACAAGTGTTCAATTTGTTTTATTTTTACGTCAAGGTATGTTTTGTTTTAACAATGACTCGAGAAGATTACTTGCAAATTATTAAGTTTGTATTTTGAATTGTATTTCCGCTGCAGCATTTTTATTTATTCTTCTTAATATTTGAAGAATCATATTTTAGAAAAGTGGTCGCTACACGGCCACTACAGGTCCTCTCGGCCACGACTCGGCCAGCCGCCCCGTAACGTACGTAACACTTAATCCGCGTCGTACATAATACGTACGTTGACTTGCTATAGTATTATACTCGTATTACGTACGTAATACACCCTGTATAACGTACGTAACTCCATCCATTGACTCACCTATCCACATCCGCGCCGAAAGCTGCCGACACCGGGCCCAACTGTACGATTCCTCTTGTTACGTACGTAATACCTTACGCATAACGTAGGTAAAACATACCAACTTAGCGTACATTAGCCCATAAACTTAACGTACGTAATGGCCTTCTGTACTTAGCCAAAATCCAACTTTTCCTGTCCGACGTCTCTAACATACTAGATACGAACATACGGCACACTGAATACACATATACTCAACCCAAAAATATTCTCATACGATATACCTGATATCCAAATCAGTTCAACCTGATACAACAAATCCTCAATATAACTGTCAATCAAATCATCAATTACACAAGTATAACTGTCTCGGTCCTCAATTTATTTTATCCATACTGTATAGACACCAAGCTATACAATATACCTCAGATAAAATAACGCAAAAAATTTATACTGAAAATCTGGGTATTGCAGGCTTCTATGTCTAATGAGCTTCAGAGAGCTCATGAGAAAATGACTTCTGCTAGGTAGATTCTATCTCACTTAACCGAGCTTTATGGTGAGCACAGTCGAACTGCTAGATATGAGATATCCAAGCAATTGTTCGGTGCAAGGATGAAGGAAGATGAGAAGGTTGGGGACCACGTCCTCAAAATGATATCCATGATCGAGAGATTGGAGGCTCTTGATTTTAAGATGGATACTTTTCTTCAAACCGACCTTATCCTACAGTCTCCCTGATTCCTTCTCACAGTTTGTTATGAATTTCAACTATAATGAGATTGCATGTAACTTAGCTGGGCTAATGAACAAACTAGTGACCGCTCAGTCTCAGATGAAGACTCCGCGGATGAACGAGTCTGCCCTTATGATTTCTTCTGGATCTCGGAGGTCCAAGAACAAGAAGAAAAAGGCCATGAAGCAGATGGGACCACAAGTCGAGGACCTTAAGGGTAAGGGCAAGACCCCGACGGTTCCGAAGAGCAAGAATAAGGATGCTTGTCTCAAGTGCGGTGAGCTGGGCCACTGGGCAAGAGACTGTCCGATTCTTCATGGCACTTCAGGTACAGAACTTTTAGTTTTGGAAATAAATTGTTCTGCTACTATATTTTCTTCTTCCTGGATACTGGATTCTGGTGCTAGTTCTCATATTTGTACCGTGAATCAGGATATGGAACAAAGTAGGAAGCTTGGAGCTGGAGAAGTTATGATCACAGTCGGAAGCGGGCATAGTGTCGAGGCAACCGACATAGGATCACTTCTTTTGGGTTTAGAATCCGGCTTTGTTTTGACTTTAGAAGATGTACTTGTTTTGCCCAAGGGGCATAAAAACATTGTATCCATTCCGGTCATGGACCGAAAAGGCTTTTCATTTTTCATTAGTGCTGGTTCCTGCAAAATTTATTTCAGAAATAAACTAGTGGGTACTGCTACATTGTTAAATGGATTGTAGTAAAAAAGTCATTGTGAATACTATGACTAGAAAACGTGGTAGGGATGAAACCAATCAAGTTTTAAAATGGCATCTAAGACTTGGTCATGTTGGTCAGACCAAGGTTTACAAGATGGAAAAAGATGGACTTATGGCTCCATTGGGATCGGATCCCTTTCCTACTTGTGAATCTTGCCTTAAAGGGAAAATGACTAAGTCCCCCTTCACAGGGACTTTTGAAAGAGCCGCTGATAAACTGGGATTAATCCATACTGATGTATGTGGTGCTTTGGAAGCAGCACGTGACGGTTATCAATATTTCATTACGTTTACAGATGATCATACTAGGTATGGTTATGTATACTTAATGAAACATAAATTCGAGGCCTTTGAGAAATCCCAGGAATTCAAGGCCCTAGTCGAGAAACAAACTGGTAATCATATCAAAGCACTTCGGTCGGACTGAGGTGGCAAGTATATGAGTACGGAGTTTGACGAGTTCCTTAAGGAACATGGAATAGTTTCACAACTAACACCTCCAGGTACTCCTCAGTTAAATGGTGTGTTAGAAAGAAGGAACTGGACCTTGTTGAATATGGTCCATTCCATGCTGGGCTATACTGACTTACCGATTTACCTGTGGGGGTATGCACTCCTGACTGCCATTTACATCTTGAACAGATGTCCTTTCAAATCCGTTCCTAAAACTACACATGATATGTGGGGGGGCAGGAAACCAAGTCTTAATCATATTATGATTTGGGGATATCCCGCCTATGTCAAGAAGACTAAGGTGGAAAAGTTGGAAGCGAGGTCCGCGAAGGGACGTTTCATTGCATTCCCGTCTGGGACGATGGGTTATCTATTCTACATGTCCGAAGATCGAAAGATCGTTGTTGCTTTGCATGCACACTTCCCGGAAGATGAGTTCATTCAGAAAAGCGGAGCACGTAGAAATATTTATTTGGAGGAATACAATGAAACTCCTCAGGAGACACCTATGCAAGAAATTTGAACCAAACCTTCTGTAACACAAGTACAACCACCACGTAGGTCTAGTAGGGTGTCTCATTTACCTGAGAGGTATAGTTTTATGCACTTGGAGGAACTGGATTTCCACGAGGTTCCAGATGATAAACAAGAGGCCGACCCGTGATAAATGACCTAGCAATGGTGGATGTAGACTCCATGAAATGGACTGTAGAAGTCTTCATGTAGTTGGGACCTTCGTTTTGATGAGATGGTCAAAGAGTTTGACTTCGTGCAAAATGAAGAGGAACCTTGTGTATACAAGAGGGTTAGTGGGAGCAAGATCACATTCTAAGTACTATATGTAGATGACATTCTACTAATAGGAAATGATGTGGGAATGCTCAGTTCTATGAAAGCTTGGCTTTCAAGTAATTTCTCCATGAAAGACTTGGGAGAAGAAACCTATATTCTTGGGATTCGACTCTACTGGGATAGATCGAAGAGAATGATAAGTTTTTCCCAAGCCCTCTATATTGATAAAATCTTAAAGCAATTTAAGATGGATTATTCTAACAGAGGTTTCCTACCGATGCGACATGGAATAAAACTCTCCTTTAAGATGTGTCCTCATAGTGAGGAACAATGAAAGGAAATGAGTAATATACCATATGCTTCGGAAATTGGGTAGCCTTGTACTTTATTGTGTACGAGACCTGACATTGCGCATGCTGGGAGCGTGATAAGTAGGTTTCGAGCTAACCCAGTTAGGGAACATTAGACCACCGTAAAAAACGTTCTCAAGTACTTTAGAAGAACTAATGATCTGTTTCTTAAAATATGTTGGTGGAGAACGGAACGTGGTGGGATTCACTGTATTGGACTTCCAAGGACAGAAAGACGATTCTATGTCTACTTCTGGCTACATTTACTCTTAATGGAGGAGCAGTATCTTGGTATAGTGCCAAGTATAGCGCGACTGCTGGTTCCACCTATTAGGCTGAGTATAAAGCGGGCCCAGAGGCCTCCAACGGAAGGGTTAAGAAGTTACTGGGTAAACTTCACGTGACCCCATGTGCTGCACTGCCTATTTTCATTTTTATATGATAATAATAGAGCGGTAGCACAGGCCTGGGAGCCGAGGTTTCATAATGATACAAAACATATTGAGAGAGAGTATCATCTCGTAAGAGAATTTATTCGCAAAGAGATACATTGTGCTGTATAGAGTAGAGTTATCCGACTACGTCACTGATCCACTAACCAAGCCACTTTCTCAGATTAGCTTGGAGCGTCATCTGGAAAACATGGGTATTAGATACCATAGTGTGTGGCATTGAGTGCAAGTGGGAGATTGTTGGGAGTATGCCCTTGAATGCCACTCAGAGGATGTTGAGTGAGGGCATTGTACTTGTAATTATGTAAATCATTTATATAAGACAATGAATGTTTCTTTATTTACTGGTAGTTACTGGCATTCCTAACTTGTAAATATACATATAGAAACTAGTCCGTGTATTTGAGAGAAAAACGTTCCAATCCTTATTGGATAAGGGGGTAGGCACTGGAAAGGTTTATAGCTCAATAATCGTTCGCAAGTCGATGAAACTTGACTGGGCGTTAAGTTTATGTGAAGACTTGTATGGCGCGTTCTTTGACATGGAGAGTGCCTGTCGAACACTAATGGTTAATGGGAGCACACGTTATAGGTATGATAATTGTATTAGTATAATCGAACCGACTCACCCTCGATTCGTCACACGGATTTCACTCTGGGACAGTCAATGATGGAATCGAAAGGTTGTGATAGGTATTCGTGAACCTTCGACTTGAGGATTTAGTAGGGATGTGCTTGTGACGTCAAGATTTTCATTAGAGTAGTTCGACCCTATAAACCGGGAGGTGGAGGTCAACCTCGACGTGCGTCTTGACGGGCAAGTAGCAGGTCCTACTGAATACCAAGATAGAATTCTTTCTCCCGTTAGTGAGCGGGTTATATGTCCTATGTGGTTATTGGCAGATGATATAATAAGTCTTTTTCCAAAGCATTGGAGCTAGTTGTATTAGATACATGAGAGCTCGATGATCTCAATTTGCATTAACGCATGCATAGCGTCAAGTATAGATAGGGTTTGACTGACCATGACCCTATAACTTGATTGGGACATTTGGAAGAAGGGTTTATACGTATAGTGGTATTCACGACAGAATGGTTCTTGAATGATCCCATCATTCGTTATCAATTGGGGTACAGTGTAGGCCGCCAGGCTGTCTAGGTGGTGCTACTACTCTTTGGTTACTCCCATTGCTGACTGAGACGAACCTATCGAGTCGTGCAATAGGATTGACGACGGAATGAATCAAGCTAATCCTCTCATTGTTAATATTAGATATTGGATATCTAATTTGGGACATTAGATGTCTAAATCGATTTATTGGATAAATTGATTTACGGCCTTGGGTGATTAATTTAATTCATGAATATAATTATTTCTTGGAGAAATGAATTATATTATTTTGTATTTGATATGTTTAATTAATTGGATTAATTAATCGATATAAATACATCGGAACAGAATCGGAGTTTATCTGTTTGGACTCACAGGAATCCGAAACGGACCGAAATCATCCCGACTCCTTCTAGATGGCCGCCCCTTTTCCTTCCCCTTTCCCTTGGTCATTGTCTCCACCTAAATTAGTGGATGACTTGAAGTGTCAAGGGGACAAGATCCTTTAATTAATTCATATTAATGATTTGGTCTTGATTTGGGGAGGATATTATGTAGAATAAAATGAAGACTCTTATCACTCCTTCCACCTTCATTCCAACCATGAATAGGAATTGAGAGATAGAGAAAATAGTTTTCTCAATTGTCTTCATCTTCTTCTTCATTTCTTCTTAGTAATTCTTGGAGAAAAATCAAGAAATCAAAGAGAGAAAATTTGATAAACATACTTAGAGTATATTCATCAAATTCAATAGCTTCATCACTTAGTTCTAGCCGTATCCTTGGAGGATAGCAAGGTGATCGTCACCCCGTTCGTTTCTCCGGTGCGTGGCAATTAGAGGCGTTGTATTTTCGACGTTGGATCATTCGGGTGCTTGGAGCACTTTGGATCGTAGAGAAATCGTTTAAAGCTTGGGGAATAGCTCAAGAGAAGGAATCCATTTAATCAACGGACTACAAGGGTGAGTTTCTATATCTCTTGTGTTTTCATTTTTATATTCGTATATACGTAGCTCGATCGATCCTCGTAGGATTCGGATCAAATTAATTTTTGTTTTACCGCTTCCGCTGAGCCTTTATTTTAGGCACCGAATCCGAACACTACCATCCCCAGACAGACGGACAGTCGAAGCGGACAATACAGATGCTGGAGAATATGTTGAGAGCATGTGCTTTAGACTGGAAAGATGATTTGGAGTCGCACTTGCCGTTGATAGAGTTCATGTACAACAATAGTTGGTACGCCTCGATCAAAATGGCACCATTTGAGGCATTGTATGGAAGGAGGTGCCGAAACTCACAACACGAACAACTCAACCATATGAACTCGTGCAACCAAAGAAATTACAAAATTGAATGGGTTCTACGAGAGTCGAACGCCCATGCAACAATACATGACATAAGATGGAATAATATCAAAACATCTCCGAAACTCATCCAAATGGAGAAACTCCAAGAATAAAATAGATTCAAAATGTCGAAACGGTTACAAACGAGTTGCTAAAAATGAAAAATACACCAAAAATGAGAATACCAGAAGAAGAAAAATGCGGATATTACAGGTATCTCACCGCCTTTATTATCTTGTGCTGCGGTCTCGGCTTCGAGCCATGCATGTTTGCCTTCTATCACTTTTTCAAAACCAGGACCATCACCATTAAGTCCGACCCCAAGAAATCCAAGATCATGACCCCCATTTCAAATACCGTCAATAAGGTCACGGGTTGGAATAGGCACGTGATCAAGGTTGAGAGCCGGCATGGCTGGGAATTTATAGCACCTGTCAATTCACTGCATCGCCCTTCGCGCATTTGCGTTCACCAGTAGGACTGGAGTGTGGACTTAATTGCGAAGCTCGAGCAGTTTTCCTCTGTTGCCATTCTTAACTGGGACGAGCTGGAGACGGACTTTCGCTACCATGCTCAGGCCGGCCTGATGAGGGGGCCCATAGCTGGGGTTAGACCTTTGGTCGAGGTCCCAAGAGGGGCTCGGTTTCCTGATTGGGTTGTCCACCCCAATTTTGTCTTCCCCAAGGATTACGCGACTTGCCATGCTGAGGACGACAAATGCTTAAAAGCCGTGGACATCGTACGACATAATTTTCTTATCTTTCATTGTCTTTTTTTTTGCCATCTTGTTTTCGGATTAATGTTGTTCTTGCACAGGTCTCTCGATGGAGGACATCCAGAAGGTCAATGAGGAGCACATCGACCCCGTGATGGCGGGTCGAAAGAAGAAGAGGTTGTCCCTATTGAGGGGAATCGAAAATAGGCATGCCGATATGGCGGCTCGGTAGAAAGAGCTGCAAGATAAGGGGGAATCGTCGCTTCCCAAGGAGCTGCCCATTATCTAAGTCGGAGCTTCATCCGAGCTTGAAGTGGAGATTGAGGGGGAGCCTACCGGGGGAGTTAGCCCTACTCGGACTCGTGCTCGGAGTCTAGGCCAGGGGCACTCTCAAGGACCGGGCCGAGATCATGGGCCGGACTCCGAGGCAGAGCGTCGTCAGAGACAGAAGAGTCCAAGGGATGATGGAGGCCGAGCTCGAGAAGAGACTTCTCAGAAGAGAACCATTCCCTCGCCACATGGTTCATCCTTGGTTTTCACCCTTTCTGATGCAGAGATTAAAAATCTGGTCGACTCATTTGTTGTTGCGCCCATTATGTCAGGGTTTGATTCGACCGTTCGATCCGGGGCTGCCCTGAAGCTTGGTGGACCGGTCATTAAGCGCGCCATGAATATGTCTTATATTGAACGGCTCATTGCTGACAAGCCGAGTTCACTCCAACTCTTCAATAGGAAGGGTTTAATTCTTAGTGAGGTACCATTTATTCCGTGTCGATTTCCCATACTTTGCAATTTCTTTTCTGCAATCTGCTTGAACTGAATTTGTTTTCTTTTTGTAGCTCGCCTCCATAGCTCAGCACGAGTATGCCGTATTCAGGCAGGTGGTATATCTGGTGCACAAGAATGAGGCGGCGGCCAAGTCAGCTCAAGAATCCACCATTAAGCTCGCTGATAAGGTTGAAGCCCTCGAGAATGAGAAAGCTTCTCATGATGTCTTGGTGCACGAGGCCGTCCTGAAGGTGGAACAAGCCGAGATCACTAAGAAGTCTGCACTGGATGACTTGGAGAAATTAAAGGAGGCTTTGCTGCAATCTGAGTCCACTCGGGAGATTGTTGAGGCTGAGGCCGAGCAAAGAGGAAGAGGGCCGAGGTCTTGGTGCTGGAGAAGAACGCCGCGAATGAAAGGCTGGACTTTCTTTAGGAGAGCTTTCCTGGCAAAGAGGAGGCCGTCGTCGATCGATACCCGAAGAGCAAATAGTATCGGGATGACTTGGCTGATGAAGCGGGCTCTGTCTACGACGATGCCTGGTCCAATTTTTCTTGGCTCCTCTATATTGACCCAGAAGTTGAGGTACCTCTGAGAAGCTCGCTCTTCTTTTCATCCAAGATCCTTACAGTGCCGAATCCAGGGCGGCTCATCTTATGATACCATACTCTGAGAATGCTCTTAAGAACATAAGTGCTCGGGATTCTCAAGAAGGGAAGCCGACATGGGATCCTCTAGCTCCTCAGGAGAATAATTTCGACGACCTGATAGCCCAGGCCGAGGATGAGGATGGCGCCAGACTTGGATAGTTTAATATAATCTGGATGCAATGTAAAGCCGATTTGGCTAGAACAATGTACTCTTTTGTCGAAATACTTATAGTCTGAGTCCGGTTGTTTTATTGGGGTCTTCATGCTTTTCTTATATTCTTCTTGACCCGATTTGGGTATTTTCACCATGTTTTTTCTGTACTCTTGATACGAGCTTCATGCTCAAGTTTTATATCTCGCATTTCGAGATGTTCATACTTGACCAGCCACGAACTTGTTTATCGTTAGGCTGAGTAATTGGGGCCGACCTTCCTGAAAATGTCAAAGAAGGTCCCTTTTACATCGGGGTAAGGCCGGGATGTATTCCTTAGTTTATTTATGATCATTTTAGCCAGTACGAGCCGTATAGATGAGCCGGGGATCGTCTATGTGATCAGCGTGTCGTTAACCGAACTTGATCTAATTGTTTAGAATTCGATTCGAATTGTTCGAGTTAGATGTATTAATCTTAACTCCGCATGCTGAGTGTCTTGTACTTGTTTTTAAATTTGATCAGTCTAGTTGTCAGAACTAGGCTAAGATCATTCGAGTTAGATGTCTTAATCTTAACTCAGCGTGTTGAGTGTCATGTACTCATTTTTAGATTTGAGCAAACTAGTTGTCAGAACTAGGCCCTAATTATCCAAGTAAGATGTCTTAATCTTAACCCGGCGTGTTTGACTGTCATGTACTCATTTTTAGATTTGAGCGAACTAGTTGTCAGAACTAGGCCTTGATTATCCGAGTCAGATGTATTAATCTTAACTCGGCGTGTTTGAGTGTCATGTGCTCATTTTTAGATTTGAGCGAACTAGTTGTCATAACTAGGCCATGATTATCCGAGTTAGATGTCTTGATCTTAACTTGGTGTGTTTGAGTGTCATGTACTCATTTTTAGATTTGACCGAACTAGTTGTCAAAGCTAGGCCCTGATTATCTGAGTTATATGTCTTAATCTTAACTCGGCGTGTTTGAGTGTCATGTACTCATTTTTAGATTTGAGCGAACTAGTTGTCAGAACTAGGCCCTGATTATCCGAGTTAGATGTCTTAATCTTAACTCGGCGTGTCTAAGTGTCCGAACATGTTATGTATGCTTTAGCCTTTATAGGAACCAGGATTTCATCTGAATTCGCAAGAGTTGCCTTGCTTTAAATGTTCAAGTCAGGCGTTAGTGCTCCAGACTTGTTTTAATCTTCAGACATTATTATGTAATGTCTAATTAAGTACTCGAAAGAATGATGAAATGGATTTTGATAGATAAAGGGCCTTTACATCAAAAGTAAATAGGCATCTTGGTTTAACTTTTTCTACTGGTAATCCTTTCTTAAGCATCTCGTAGCATGCTGTGAGTTCCAAGGTATATCGACCATTACCTGGAGGATTTCTCGTTAGGGGCTCAGCCCTGTAACCTTGGTGGATTTGGTTTCGGGGGTGTCAATTTCCATCTTATGTTTCGTTTTCCTAGATCTCATGACATGTTCCAAGAAGTTTTTGGGGGTCCCCAGGACACATCCTACTCCCACTGGTGTGGGAAACTTCACCCTTTGGTGAGGTAGGGAGGCGACCATGCCGAGTTTGCCTTGACTCGGAGAACCCAGAATGGCATGATAATTTGATATTAAGTCCACAACAATGAATGTTATAGTGGCTGAGGTTCGGAAGGGATAGTCTCCAACCTCGAGTATTAGGTCCACAGTCCCTTTCACTTCTGCTTTATTATTTGTGAATCCTTCTAGTCTTCCATTGTAAGGAGATAGCATGCTTTCAGGTAGCCCCATCTCTTTGAATGTTCGGTAGTATAGAATGTCGTTCGCAGCCCCTGAGTCAATTAGGAGCCTCTCTGATTCGCAGTTATCTATCCTCCCTTTGATCACTAGGGGTTGTTCCCTTGTGGCTCTGTTTCTTGCCAACTCATTTGGAGAAAAGATTATTGCCTCCTCGCCCATATGAACCCATGGTGGGATGTGATACACTTTACTTAGCTCATGTTTGCTCTTTCAATTTGGTATTTGAGGGGATTTCTTCTCTGATGACATGCAGTTTGGCCCTGGGCGACCCATCTCCTTCCTCCTCTAGCATATCGTCCCTTATCCTCTTACCATCTTTCTTCATAACATACCGATCTAGCTTACCTTCATCGATCCATTTTTGCACCATTTTTTTCAAGGAGTAACAATTCTCCGTTTCGTGACCATTATCCTTATGGTAGGCACAGTATTTGTTGACGTCTTTAGGGTATTTCGGTTTGCTTTCTACGTCCCTATATCGGTCCCGATCTTCTTTCTCTGACCTTTGATTCTTCTTTTCTTCAGCAAGGCCCGTGGCGTAGGCCATATGGTATAAGTCTGCCTTTGTCGCTGGCTCCCTTATGAATAGTTCATGGGTAAGGGCTTTAGATCTCTATCCGTTAGTGAATCACAGATGATCTCCCTGTCCGTGAGGCGCTTTTCTATGGAGTCTGCCAAGGTCCTGAATCTGTTGTAGAAATCCATGGTCGACTCGTTCTTCCCTTGGACGATGTTTGCTAAGTTGAACAATCGTTTCTTCCTTGCTCCTGCCGTAGCGAAGTATTCTAAGAATTGTCTTTTCAATTTTGAGAATGAATCGATGCTCCTCTTCTCTAGATCCATGAACCAGGATGTGGCCACTCTAGCTAAGGTGCTGGCGAAAGCTTTACAAAGAATGTTGTCTTGGTTAGAGACCAGGGCCATCATGCCCTCAAAGGATTGAAGATGGTCCCTGGCGTCAGAAGTGCCCGAGTATTTGTCCATATTGGGGAGCTTAAGATGAGGATTCGGAGGCGAATCGACAATCCACTGAGCAAAGGGGCGCATAGCATCATACTCGTTTCTCGGTCTACTCTGTCCCTACTTGTTTTCCATGTTATCCATACTCTCTTTCAATTTCCATAAGACGCAAGCTTCCAGCCCTGAGCTATTGTAGGAGCTCTTTTGCTTTTTCGTGCCCCTACCTCGACCTTGCCTTCCTCGGTTGTCTTGTTTCGTCCCTACAACTCGACTCCCCATCGGACCCGATGGGGGCCGGATAGGGGAATTTTGAAGGGGAGATGTCCGCCTAGGGGTTCTTCCCAGGTCGTCCTTAGGCCGCCTCTCTCCCACTATTATGACTTAGGGAGACTCAGCCTCTTGCTCTCTTCACCTATTTAATTGGTCCCTCTGATCCTCTCCTCGTCGGTATCTTCTGTCCCATCGTCCTTTAAACTGGCTGGTATGATTTTGAGTTGGTTTTACCGGAGGGGGTCCATCACGTAGGTTACCCACCGGTGGAGATCTATTACTCTCTTTATGGATTCCTCTCGTTGTCCTAGTTTTGGAGGGTTGAAGGTGATGTGCCATGGAATTATCTGGGTCATATTCCAGAAGGACCTTTTGAGTTTTGGCCAACTGTTGGAGAGATATTAAATTCTGATGGAGTAAAGTCTTTCTGTCTATTGGAGGCAGCCGTGGGGGGCCATAAGCATTATTCTGGGGCTGGGTCGTTGAGGTTTTCACTCATCTCCGACGGCCATAGATACTCGTGATCGCTGGGGGAGGAAGTCCTCGATTGCGCAGGGTCATGCCTGCACTGTGGTAAGGTGGCGGAGGAAGTTCCGTAGTATTATTGGAAATATTTGTAACACCCCGAGATATTCAGAGTATATTACAGCGCCGTGACCCCTACATGGGACCCACCAGGCTACAATCACGAAAACTCCACTCGACTAACCATCTCGGTTAGTGAGGACACACATTTAAATGATATGACATAAAAAGATACGCCCGGAGCAACCGGCGAAATAAGCATCACCCGACAATGTAAAAATTTTAAAGTAATACAATACGAAGTTTGAAATGAAAAGCCTAAGTACTCGCGAGTACAATCTATAAGTTTATAATTGTGAGAATAACCAAATCGAAATGGACAAAAGAAATAAAAAGACCCAAATGCACATGTCAACGACCCTGGCCAACGTCCTCGTACAATCCAGGTGCCCGCTCGTCCGGATAATCATAACCTGAAATCCATAACAAGAATTTCCCCAAAACGGGTCCCCAAAGGGGTTAGCAATTACGCTAATACAAGTAATCAAGGCAAACCAATCGCTTACACATTTCATAGTACATGCACCAATATCATTTCAAAAACCAAAACCAGACATGTCTTTTCCGGAAACAAACAGTCACAATTAATTTGCCTAGGACCGGGACGAAGCCACGAATCCCACTCGAGGCCTCTAAGGACCCTCCCGAGCTGGCCACATTCATAAAATAAATCAAACACCACACGTCACCTAGGACCGGGACGAAGCCACGAATCCCACTCGAGGCCTCTAAGGACCCTCCCGAGCTGGCTAGCGAAACAAACTCATGAATCCAGGACGAATCCATAGATTCCCTCGAGGCCCCTTCGGACCCTCCCGAGGTGAGTAAAGCACACACAATATAAATTACCATTTCACGTTAAGCATAAAGGTTTCCAAGAATTACTTGCCTTGAGTAATTGATGATGCATCGAACGGAAAGGATAATCACCGACGAACGTTAAGAACCAACGGAACCGAATCTAACGATTCGAAGAACATAATTACAACCAACTCTAGACAAACACGGAAATGGAATACACCCGAAATCCCGCCTACGATTCATGTATATTCGTACAAAAACAACAACGAGGGCGGACCACAACCAAACCCTCTCGATTCCATAAAAACCACAAAATATACCATGAATCCGTAGGAAAGTTAATGATACTAACAATATTAATCGTATTCATCAAGAATCCACCAACAAAAAGGAAAGAATCGGACAAAATCCCCAATCATCCAAAGGTAGGGTTCCAAGAGATACTACCTTTGAAGATCCATGTATTATGATCCGTAGAACACGCGTTAGATTGATTATCCGGGCTTCACAACCGAAGGAGAATGATGAAAATCAACCCCCAATTGATGAATGATGAGAAGTTCTCCTCCTCTCTCACTCTCTCTCGCGTAAATGGAAGAAGAAGAAGGAAAATGAGCTGCTCTCGCTCAAAACAACGCAATTATAGGGTTGACCGCATTGTGTGCCGCGGCCCAGCTGAAGTGTGCCGCGGCACAGGCCAAAAAAATGCTCCCAGGGTTCGGCAGTGTGCCGCGGCTCATCCGACATGTGCCGCGGCACCCGGTACAGTCGGGTTTTGGCCGAAAATGCCACACGAGTGTGCCGCGGCCCGGACGGGTGTGCAAGCACGACTTCAAGATGTGCCACGGCCCGACGGGTGTGCCGCGGCACACGATACCCGCTCGGCCAAAATCGGAAAATGTGTGTGCCGCGGCGCACACTCCTTGTGCCGCGGCCCACACCCCCTTTGGGTCCTAAAATGATGAAAAAAGATCCGAGAAGAGAATAAAAGCGATAGGAATCAATATTTGGGAAACAATAACACGAAATGGATCCACGACAACCCCGAAACGGCGGTTCCGCACGACAACAACGAGAATCAGATCAATAGATGACAGGAAAGATATACTGAAAGATGCACGAGGGTTACTACAATCGAGAAATACACCGAAAATGAAAATACAAGGGAAAGAAAAATGCGGATATTACATTCTACCCCACTAAAAATAAGTTTCGTCCCGAAACTTAAGAAACAAACAACTCATGGTACCTAGCACGCATGCTATCCTCGGTTTCCCAAGTTGCCTCCTCGACACCGTGTCTCGACCACTGCACCTTGACTAAGGGAATGGTCTTATGCCTCAGTCGTTTCTCACGATGCTCCAAAATCTTCAAAGGATGCTCTTCAAAAGTAATATCCTCTGCGACATCAATCTCACCATAATCGATGACGTGACTCGGATCCGGGACATATTTCCTCAGCTGGGAAACATGAAAAACGCTATGAACATGACTCAGGGCCGGGGGTAACGCCAAACGGTATGCTAACCCACCGACTCGTTCGAGAATCTCGAAGGGTCCAATAAATCTCGGACTCAACTTCCCCTTTTTCCCGAAACGGAAAACTCCTCTCGTCGGCGACACCTTCAGCAAAACGTGGTCTCCCACCTCGAATTCTAAAGGTCGACGACGGACATCGGCATATGACTTCTGTCGACTCTGGGCAGTTAACATCCGTTCCCGAATCAATTCTATCTTCCATCTCGTCTCTAAAACGACATCCGGCTCGGTCCCGACCAAATCGGACGCCTCATTCCAACAAATCGGTGATCGGCATCACCGCCCATAAAGTGCCTCATACGGTGCCATCCGAATTGACGCGTGCCAACTATTGTTGTACGTGAATTCGATTAATGGCAAATGCTCCTCCCAGTCATTGCTCCAATAGAGAGCACAAGCACGCAACATATCCTCAAATGTCTGGATAGTGCGCTCCAACTGCCCATCTGACTGGGGGTGAAAAGAGGTACTCAGACGCAAACGAGTACCCAACGCCTTATGCACTGCCTGCCAAAAGTGTGATACAAAACGGCCATCACGATCCGAAACAATAGACTTCGGAGTACCGTGAAGCCTCACAATCTGCGCGATAAATATACGAGCCAACTTCTCCGGGCCCCAAGTGTCCTTGATGCCCAGAAAATGTGCCGACTTGGTCAGACGATCGACAATCACCCAAACCATATTCATGCCCGATCTAGATCTCGGCAAACTTGTAATGAAATCCATCGATATATCTTCCCATTTCCATTCCGGAACGGGAAGTGACTGCAATAACCCAGCCAGTCGTTGATGCTCGATTTTGACCTGCTGAGAAGTCAAACATTTCGCTACAAACTGCGCGACCTCCTCCTTCATATCATTCCACCAGAAATTCCTCCTCAGGTCCTTGTACATCTTACTCGAACCAGGATGAACGGAGTAAGGTGTAGTATGGGCCTCGCGCAGAATACTCTGTCTCAACTCTAAGTCGTTCGGTACACAAAGCCGACTCTGGAATCTCAAAACACCATCCTCATGAATCACAAAGCCAGGAGACTTCCCCTTAAGAATGTTCTCTCGGATTTGAGTAATCATCGGATCCTCCAACTGCTTCAGCTTAATTTCATCGATCAAAGACGACGAAATCTCTAAAGCACAAAGTTGCCCGACAGTTCCAGGCAACAAGACCTCAACATCTAACTCGATCAAAACTTGGCGAAGCTCAGACTGAGATGTAAGGACCTCAAGCGTTCGCAACACAATCGGTTTCCGGCTCAAGGCATCGTCCACGACGTTCGCCTTGCCCGGATGATAAAGGATTTCGAGGTCATAATCCTTAATCAGCTCTAGCCACCTCCTCTGCCTCATATTCAACTCCCGCTGGGTAAATATGTATTTCAGACTTTTATGATCGGTAAAAATCTGACATGCAGAGCCGAAAAGGTAGTGACGCCAAATCTTGAGCGCAAAAACAACTGCCGCTACCTCCAAATCATGAGTAGGGTAGTTAAGCTCATACGGCCTCAACTGTCTCGACGCATAGGCAATGGTCTTGCCGTGCTGCATCAATACGCACCCAAGACCCTGACCCGAAGCGTCACTAAAAACGGCAAAACCCTCGTTGCCACATGGCAATGCCAAAACTGGGGCTGAGGTCAAACGCCTCTTCAGTTCCTCAAAACTCGATTGCCTCTCGTCATTCCAGACGAACTTCTCGGATTTCAGGAGCAACTGTGTAAGTGGCCGAGCTAATTTCGAGAAACCCTCGACGAACCTACGGTAGTAGCCGGCCAGGACCAAGAAACTACGGATCTCCTTCACATTCTTGGGCGGTGCCCAATCCAACACTGCCTCAATCTTCTGCGGATCCACTCGAACTCCCTCGGCTGAAATCACGTGACCCAAAATCATCACTTCCTTCAGCCGGAACTCACATTTCGAGAACTTCGCATAGAGTTGCTCGGCCCTCAAAATGTCTAACACTATCCGCAAATGATGGGCATGCTCTTCCTCATTCCTCGAATAGATAAGAATATCGTCAATGAAGACGACGACACACTTATCCAGATACTTGATAAAGACTTTGTTCATCAACTGCATGAACACCGCCGGCGCATTAGTTAACCCGAAAGGCATAACTACAAACTCATAATGTCCGTATCTCGTCCAAAAAGCTGTTTTCGGCACATCGGACTCCCTCACCCGGAGCTGATAGTACCCCGATCTCAAATCAATTTTTGAGAATACCGCCGCTCCCTGCAACTGATCGAACAAGTCATCAATCCTCCGCAAAGGATACTTGTTCTTGATGGTCACCTTGTTCAGTTCGCGATAGTCGATACACAAACGCAGTGAACCATCCTTCTTACGTACAAACAGGACCGGTGCGCCCCAAGGCGAGGCGCTCGGTCGAACATACCCCGACTCAAGAAGTTCACTCAACTGTTTCTTCAACTCGGCCATCTCTGAAGGTGCCATGCGATACGGCGCCTTCGAAATTGGAGCCGCGCCCGTCTCTAACTCTATAGCAAACTCGACCTCACGATCCGGTGGAAATCCCGGTAACTCGTCAGGAAAAACATCAGGAAACTCACTAACGACCGGAATCGACGAAAACTCGACTCCACCATTCTCCGCCTTCAAGGCGTAGCACCAATAACCAGTACACCCCTTTCGTAGGAGTTTCATTGCCTTCAAGGCGTTAATAACAAACTTCTGGTTTCTCTTTCGCCCCGTGAAAGAGTGTTCAGTGCCGTCCTCGGCTAACATGGTAATGATCCTCGTACGGTAGTCCATGATTGCACCATGCCGCTCGAGCCAATCATCCCCAAGAATCAAATCCTCACCCTCAATACCCACAACAATAAGATTAGAGGGCCAGACCCTCTCACAAATAAACACAGAACAGTCCCAGACCTCTCGATCACCGACAATTCTATCACCGCTAGGAAGTTTAATGATGAAAGGCTTGCAAGGAGACAAGCAGTTGAGACTCAAACGGCGTACACACTCTAGAGAAATGAATGAATGCGTAGCACCCGAATCAAAAAGCACACTGACAGGATGAGAATGGATATGAACGGTACCTGTCGCCACAGTAGACGCTGGATCATCGGCCCTCCTCATCTCGTAGATACGCGGCTGGGCAGAGCCGACATTGGAAGCTCCTCCTCTAGCGGGCTGACCCCGACCCCTACCTCGGCCGGCACTCGGCGGTGGCGGCGGAGCGAATGAGCCCTGGTTCACACTCGGCTCCATAGGTGCTGGGTGAGAAGAACGAGCGCCGCGAAACTGTCTGAGCTTCTCACAAAAAGAAGCCTTGTGGCCCGACTGACCACAAGTATGACAAGTTAAAGGTGGACGAGGACAATCCCGGTTCACGTGGCCTGGCTTGCCACAGTTAAAGCATCTGGGGTCCCGGACGAAGGTTCCGGCGGCACTTCGGAAACTCCCAGAGAAACGAGCCGAACCACCCGTAGAAATGTTTACAGGTTGAGATTTCTGCTGGCCTCCACTCTTGGGACCAGAAAAATTTCCGGCTGACTTCTGCTTCTTGCTCTCACAAGCCACATCACTAGCCATCACGGACATATCATAAGCAAGAGCTCGACTCTGGTAATCCTTCAAAGTAGTGCAAACGAGTCCTGACATATAGTCCCGAATGGACAGCTTGATCCTCCTGGAAAAGTGAAAAATTTTGTCGCTCTCTTCGACAACTTGGGTCTTCACATAGCCCAATTCCTTGTTAAAATAGGCAATGGCTTGAGATACGGGGATATCCCGTGGTTGAGCATCATAGAAAGCGTGTACCCGAGCCTGTCTGACCGGCCACGGGCAATATTCGGTCTCCATCAATTCCTGAAATTCGTCCCACGAAGCAACATGATCTTTGGGGCCCACGGCTTCCCACCAATCCATAGCGTCCCCAGTGAGAAAGTACTGGGCAATAGGGACCTTGCGGTCCTCGGGACAGTTGGTGGCAACGAAGACTTTAGATATCTCCTTGATCCATCCTTCCCAGCTGATCGGGTCCGAAGCTCCCGAAAACTGAAGAGGATGCATCTTGATGACATCCTCGGCCGTGATCCGCCCGATTAGCATGGGCCTGATCGGGGTTCTGGACCACCTGAGCTTTAGCCGCCATTTGGTTAACCATTTGCTGCATAACGGCCGCAATACCAAGGTCGGCGCGCTCCTGAGAAGAAGCATGATCGTGACGGCCACCGCACGCGGCCTCGAAGAATGCGACGTGGCCGCCCCACCGGCTGCCCCACGTCCTCGGCCGCGTCCACGCCCACGACCACGACCACGACCATGGTTTCCTCCGGCATCCATACTGGTGTTAAGAGATAACAGAAGTATATTGATGATGAGTAAGGGAGGAAAAAGAAACTACGATTCAAAAAGCGGAAATACTATGCAAGAAAACAAAGGACCGAATAAGAAAACTTACGAGCACTGGAAGTACCGAGATGCTGGCAGCGGTGTGACAATGTGCTAAACAAAACACGACTAGACCCAAATAACCAACAAGCCTAGGTATCCATAAACCTAGTGCTCTGATACCATTTTCTGTAACACCCCGAGATATTCAGAGTATATTACAGCGTCGTGGACCCCTACATGGGACCCACCAGGCTACAATCACGAAAACTCCACTCGACTAACCATCTCGGTTAGTGAGGACACACATTTAAATGATATGACATAAAAAGATACGCCCGGAGCAACCGGCGAAATAAGCATCACCCGACAATGTAAAAATTTTAAAGTAATACAATACGGAGTTTGAAATGAAAAGCTTAAGTACTCGCGAGTACAATTTATAAGTTTATAATTGTGAGAACAACCAAATCGAAATGGACAAAAGAAATAAAAAGACCCAAATGCAGATGTCAACGACCCTGGCCAACGTCCTCGTACTGTCCAGGTGCCCGCTCGTCCGGATAATCATAACCTGAAATCCATAACAAGAATTTCCCCAAAACGGGTCCCCAAAGGGGTTAGCAATTACTCTAGTACAAGTAATCAAGGAAAACCAATCGCTTACACATTTCATAGTACATGCACCAATATCATTTCAAAAACCAAAACGAGACATGTCTTTTCCGGAAACAAACAGTCACAATTAATTTGCCTAGGACCGGGACGAAGCCACGAATCCCACTCGAGGCCTCTAAGGACCCTCCCAAGATGGCCACATTCATAAAGTAAATCAAACACCACACGTCACCTAGGACCGGGATGAAGCCACGAATCCCACTCGAGGCCTCTAAGGACCCTCCCGAGCTGGCTAGCGAAACAAACTCATGAATCCAGGACGAAGCCATAGATTCCCTCGAGGCCCCGTCGGACCCTCCCGAGGTGAGTAAAGCACACACAATATACATTACCATTTCACGTTAAGCATAAAGGTTTCCAAGAATTACTTGCCTTGAGTAATTGATGACGCAGCGAACGGAAAGGATAATCACCGGCGAACGTTAAGAACCAATGGAACCGAACCTAACGATTCGAAGAACATAATTACAACCAACTCTAGACGAACACGGAAATGGAATACATCCGAAATCCCGCCTACGATTCATGTATATTCGTACAAAAACAACAAGGAGGGCGGACCACAACCAAACCCTCTCGATTCCGTAAAGACCACAAAATATACCATGAATCCGTAGTAAAGTTAATGATACTAACAACATTAATCGTATTCATCAATAATCCACCAACAAAACGGAAAGAATCGGACAAAAACTCCAAAATCCCCAATCATCCAAAGGTACGGTTCCAAGAGATATTACCTTTGAAGATCCAAGTATTATGATCCGTAGAACACGCGTTAGATTGATTATTCGGGCTTCACAACCGAAGGAGAATGATGAAAATCAACCCCCAATTCATGAATGATGAGAAGTTCTCCTCCTCTCTCACTCTCTCTCGCGTAAATGGAAGAAGAAGAAGGAAAATGAGCTGCTCTCGCTCAAAACAACGCAATTATAGGGTTGACCGCATTGTGTGCCGCGGCCCAGCTGAAGTGTGCTGCGGCACAGGCCAAAAAAATGCTCCCAGGGTTCGGCAGTGTGCCGCGGCCCAGCCGACATGTGTCGCGGCACCCGGTACAGTCGGGTTTTGGCCGAAAATGCCACACGAGTGTGCCGCGGCCCAGACGGGTGTGCCGCGGCACTGACTCGGCAGTGTGCCGCGGCCCCGGACGGGTGTGCCGCGGCACACAGTACAGTCCGCTCGGCCAAAAACTGGAAAAATATGTGTGCCGCGGCGCACACTCCTTGTGCCGCGGCCCACACCCCCTTTGGGTCCTAAAATTATGAAAAATGATCCGGGAAGAGAATAAAAGCGATAGGAATCAATATTTGGGAAACAATAACACGAAATGGATCCACGGCAACCCCGAAACGGCGGTTCCGCACGACAACAACGAGAATCAGATCAATAGATGACAGGAAAGATACACTGAAAGATACACGAGGGTTACTACAATCGAGAAATACACCGAAAATGAAAATACAAGGGAAAGAAAAATACGGATATTACAATATTGACCGTGTTTTTGGCAGCGACGATCGTGCTTTGTCGATACATCTATTGAGGCGGGCTCTGGTCACCAGAGGTGATGCTGGTCTCTTGTCCGTCTCGGGGAGTTTCAGCCATGATGCGTGGTTACCCGAAAGAAGTTCTTCAACATTTCCTGGCAACGAAACCAAACTGATGCTGCCAAAACGTATCGGATCAGCCCCTATCCAAGCGGTTCGGATAATTCCGGCGAGTGAACTTCCTGATCGGACCTACATACAAGAAAACACGTGAACTGAGTCGTGGCTTCACCAGCGAAGGCCCTCAGGCGTGAGAGTAAGTGTATTGAATATATGGTGGAAATAAATTTAATTGACTGTATTGAGAGTCAAGAATTCTGTGTGTACCAGTTTAGGTGCGAGGACACCTATTTTTATAAGCATGAATATTGCAACCCTAACTTGCGGAGAAAGTCATTGAGTCCGTGTTGATGTTGGACTTCTCATATATGAGAAGTAGAATCCTGATAAGGATTGTGTATGCAATTTCCTTGTGGAAAAGAATCCTTGTTAAGTAAGGATATCTTCATTTGTCTCTATCTTGGATTTCATTAGATTCCGTATGCTTGAAGGATAGGACCTTCATCTACTGACAAGGAGTGTAGATTTACTCATCTCGACTTATTCTGTCACTGAGCCGAGTTGGCGCAACAATTTGGTTGCCTGAACCAAGTCTCGGCTTGAGCCTGAGCTGAGGTACGCCGAGTATGTTTCTGGCTTTCGGGTCGGCCTCAACGTCGTGCTCTATGCTGAGCTAATAAGTTTATCCTTGGGCTTTGTAGGGTCTTGATTTATGGGCCTTGCTGGGCTTTATACTCGAGCTCTCCAGATCCATGTATCCAATTCGGTTTATGTTGTTCAGAACTGATTTTTATTCATTACCTGTGTATTTTATTGTGTGAAGTTATTGATTTTGTAGATTGAAATTATTTTTACTTATTAAAACTATTTTTGACAACCAAAATTTATTATTATGGTTTAGAACTTAGTTTCATTTTCCACTTGAAAGAGACCATATTGATGAATGTACAATTTTTTTAATTTTAGTCATTTTAACGAAAGTACAAGTTTATTTTAAACTATCGATTCTGTTTTTTTTTACTTTTTTCAGTCAATTAATATTTTAATTTGTATAACGAAAAACTTTATCTTAATGAATAGTATATAAATTTTAATTTCTATGTCGAAATGACATTCTTCGAGTGAGACAAAATCATGTTTTAAAATGACATTCTTCAATTGAGATGGATGGGATTTTTTTTTTAAATTGAAAATAAGAGGGCATTTGTGTTAAAATTTGGAGGGCTGAATGCAATACTTCAAATAAATGTGGGGAGGTCCTTTGTAATTTACCTATACATGGGTGTTTATGTAACTTTAGACAATATTTGGGTCTTCTTGTAATTAACCCAAACCTCACTAGTGTTTGTATTCTCTTTGCTTTTTAAGTATATTCTTTCGAAATATCCAAAGTATAAGTCGTATTATGGGAAAATTATGCCGTGATATATCGTGCATGATAAATCAATTGTGAATATGTTATACCTTAGTTGCAATTATATTGTTGCATCATATATTTAATAATTTTATATCGATTTTTCTAATGTGTGCCAATGGGCACACACTAACAAGTTAGGTGGTTGATTTTGATTGGTGGAGGACTCATTGATTTTTGTGCATGTAGGTGGCCTATTATTATTAATGAGTTCTCCACCAATCAAAATTAGCCACCTAACTTGTTAGTGTGTGCCCATGCACACACACTAGAAAAACCCTTTTTATATTATACCCAGTTGTGATTATGCTATACATCAATTCTAAATATGTCAGTATCTATAATTGCAATACTGACATATTTAATTGGTTAATTGTACAGTAAAACCTCGATAAATGAATATGGTCGGGACTGGAGAAAAAGATTTATTTAGCGAAGTTATTCATTTATCGAGAGAAAATTGAACATGTTATAAAGAGTTGGGACCGAAGAAAATTATTCATTTGACGAGGTTATTCATTTATCGAATATTCATTTATTGGGGTTTTGCTGTATACGCAAGTGAGGATTGTGTTTTATTGGTTAATTAAGCACATTTGCTTAAAGAAAACGACTTTTTGAAGGAAGCAAAAAGAAGTGTAATTTGCATTAAATTCTTGTTGTCATTAAATTTTGAAAACAAGTTGTTTAGTAAGTGATTTGTAAAGCTAATCGTAAATTCAATGCTTTTATCATTTGTACTTTATACTATTTGAACATAAAAAAATATTTTATTTAAATATCTATTTTTAAATCAAAAGTATGTGTGTTAGCGTGGGATGCATTATGATTGTATGAAGAATGATGAGAGATGTTGGTGAGAAAAAAAGATGAATATTTCGTTTATTGTATACTTTAGTATTTTAATTAAGAAAAAAAGACAACCATGATTTCCTTCAAGAAAATTAAAATAGAAATGAGATACGTGCTCACATATTTATAATTCACTCCAGAATTTGACTTTTTATAAAGTTTATCAACTTTACATAATTGCGTAAATTAGACAATTATTTTTTACTTTTAGTGGTCCGAATGAATTCAAGACCTGCTTAGATGTATTTGGGCTTTTGGGTCCATCGGTTTTGGCCCGAAACCGACCCAAAGTCAACGGTTTTAACCCGGACTCGCCGGTCAACGGGCCTGAACTGGACCGGGACCGAGAAGCTCGGACTGGGCTAGGGTTGGGGGAATTCAAACCTAGGACCGACGAGCGAGGCCCGTCGGTTCGCATCGGCCAATGGGCTGGCCGGGACAAGCAGGCCTAACGAAAAACAGAAAAAAAATAGCGGATCATCGGATCACGCCATGCCAACGACTATATCAGAAAAGAGCCGTTGGCAGCCTACTTCCACCCCCCAAACCTTCCCAATAATCCCCCCTTTCCCCTACCATCCCCATTATAAATACTACATCCTCCTAACTCAAAATTCACCAATAATCACACTCTAATTCTCTCTCAAATTTCAATCTCTACTCTCTCTACACTCTCTACTCTCTCCATGTCTACCTCAAAGAACAACAACAACAACAACAACAAAGGCAAGGGCAAGGCCATTGAACTAGGCCAACGAAGTGGAGGAGGAAATGTTCAAACTCAAAGGCCTAGAAGGGCCGATTTGGCGGAGGAAATTTCTAGACAAGTCGCCGAACGAATTCAAGCCGAAGAAGATGCCCGATTTGAAGAGATGGTTCATATGATGGAGAGCACGGGATATGAATTTCGTGGCTCAACAAATGATGATGAAGAGGACGAAGAGCACGAAGAAGACGAACAAAACCAACCTCCTCCTCCACCAACAAGGTAGTGATTTTCATTCTTCTACAATGCCTTCTTCTATGATGCCTTCATGTGATTTTCCTTTTGAGATGAATGAAAAAAATGATCCTTTAGTTCAACAATTGCATGGAATGATGCAAAATAGAAGCAATGAACTTTCAATGGGGCAAGGTAATAGTGAATTAGATATGTTCTTGCAAACTCGTTTGTATTTGGTATTGAAGATAGTGGTCTGTCGATCGATGTGTTGAAGTGGTGGTCGAAGAGAGAGGAGTACCCAATACTCTCCATCATTGCAAAGGAGTTATTTGTCGTCCCGGCATCCACCGTTCCCGTCGAACAAGCCTTTAGCATCGGAGGACTTATGCTAGATCAAAGAAGCTCAAGGATGAAGCCGGCGAACATTGAAGCTACCATGTTGCTCGATCATTGGTGTAGGGCCGACCTTAGAGCTCAAGAACCGGAATGGGACGATGAAAATGAGAGCGAAGATGAAGCCTTCACCGAGACAGATCGATCGGATGCGGAGTAGAGAGCTTAAGTCCTTTATTATGATTATTTTTCCATTTCAAGAATTCAAGTGTAAAACTCCTAAAATTGTGCTTAACATATTTGTTGTAATTTTCCTCATTCTTAATGCAAAATTATTGTGTCCTTCTCCTTATTCATTTTTCAACAATTTAATGAGTTTTTAAATATTTAAAAAAATCAAAACAAAATCAAAACATTAAAAATTATCATTTTCTATTCCTAAAAGTAATAAATATACAAGAATAAAATTAAAAAAAAATAATAAAAGTTAAAAAATCAAAAAATGCAAAATTGGGCAGCCCATGTTTTCATCGCGGGCTGCGGGCCGGCCCGTCTAAACCGTCGGTTTTAGCCCGGCCCGGGACCGGAGGGCTTCTAGCCCAGCACGGGTGGTCGGGCTCATCTCCGGTTCGGGCTCTGTCCTGGGTTTTGGGGACCGAGGACCGCCGGTTCGAGGCCCGAAACCGACGGTTTTGGCCCGGCAGCACGTCTAGACCTGCTCGAGAACGGGACGAAAATATGCTGGATCAGAACTCACCTAAAAATTAACGAGTCCGAATATGTGTATTAAAATTGAACCGAAAATGATAGGATCCGGACCGGCAAAACTGGAAAGATACCCGACAATAAATAAAAAAGATACATATAACAAATATTGGTTAAGGCTCTTGGTATATGAAAATTAAAATACATACCAAACATGGCCTAAATGCCTTTGATATATGAAAACTAAAAAATATATACAAATATAATAATGTGAGGTTTCACTTGTTGGTTTTGTATTGAATAAAAAATATTAGATCAGTTGTTTTTGCTTTGAATAATAAAAATTAGATTTGTTGTTAACAGTAGTTGCAAAAAAAAAAAATTGTTCCAGTTTTGGTTTTCGGGTTCTGAAGTCGGTGTGAATTTCCACCCGGTAGGTTTCGGTCCGGTCCCGGGCCTAAAAATTGACCCGACAGATTTATTGGTCCGATCCGAGTCTATCCGCTAAGTTTTCGGATCGATCTTTGTGTCGAAACCCGGCCCGAAAGGTAACAACTCTAATTTTCATCACACTTAGCATCTATATATTTTTACTATTGAAATTATAACAGCATACTCACCATCAATATTTACTTTTTAATCTCTATTTATTTACTTAAATTGTTGTGATTTTACTCCAGAGTCAATATTTGGCGGAGATAGAGAGAATATTATACAATAGACTTGGCAAACAAATTGGGCAAATCCAGTTTTTCAGGGTAATCATCATGTAGAGTTTAAAATAGCTTAAGAGTCATATGAAGCCATTTCAATAGAAGACAATCTCAACAAAATAACAATACAATTACTCCCTCCGTTCTTTTATTATTCCAACGTGTTGACTGTTACACTGTTCACATACTGTTTTTTGACCATCTTTTATGATTCATACATATGAAAAAATATAGTCATGTGAGATCTTGTTAGATTCACCACGAAATATATTTTCAAAATATCAAATTTTTATAATTTTTAAAATAAAGAATTAAAGATATTAATAGTCAAAGTTGTGCATTGACAAGCGTAAAAATTTAGATATTGGAATTATAGTAAAATAGAGGTAGTATTTCTCAGCTACTGATGACATTTGGTAAAGTCAATCAAATGAATAAACTATGAAAATTCAGCCATTGCAGCAAATTCCTTCAACCTCGAGACATTCCTTCAACATCAAAAAATTCAGTCACTCCAGCAAATTCTTTCAACTTCAGGAGATTCTTCAACTTCCAAAAATTCATTCATATTACCTATACAAACCCAACAAAACAAGTTAATTAAATCAAACATCTTTGATAAACAAAAGGTAAAATACAACACGAGGAAACCACCTAAATTGGCATCTCTAATGTAACACCCCAAGTAACTCAAGGATCGTTACACGCCGTAGAACCTTCCTCAAGGTCTACCAGGCTAACTAAATACATAACCACACATATCACATAAACATAAGAAACTTAATATGGTAAACTAGGCCGTGGCCTCGGCCAAACATAATATTTAAAAATAAGGTACGACAAAAGGTGATGTAAAGTCATTGCCCACGCAGGGGACTTCAACCGTAGTTTTATAAAAGAAATAGAAAATGACAATTCAAACGATCCCATCCGACAACAAAGAAGTTTGGAAATAAGCTTCCAAGACTCAAGCCTAATAACATCATGGCTGACCAATCTTCGCATGCGCTTCCCGTACCTGCTCCTCGTGTTGTCCACTATATAAAATGCATAAAACGCATTTCATCCATTTAAGGGGTTAGCATTTGAATGGCCAGTGCAGTACACAACTACACCACATTATATACAAGTACAATCCAACATCACTTTCTCATTTTGAAAACATTTGTAAAATAATATTCCGAGAATTTCATCGGAAACATCATCATCAAGAAACCATGTGATCACCTGTCATCATCACGAAAATCACACTTGGCAACCCGCGGCCGTGCTCCTTAGCATTAACCCCCAGAGGTCCCGTCAAACCATCCCCAGATTAGGAAGACGAAGTCATAACAAAACTCCCAAAACTCCCAAAGTAGGGTTTTTAAGAGATTCACCTCGATTGGAACGGTGAAGGAAGATTAGATGATGATAAATTCATACTATGGACTTGAATATATTGAAAGATGATGATATGTTACATGCTCAATCACTCAGAATCATCGTTGATCGCGGAGAGGAAGGAAAAAGAAGTGAAAATAACGAAGTCTGGACTGTTGTCCTCATATATATATACACGTTTAGCCCGCGATAAATGCATGATTAGCGTGCGCTAATAAGCAAGTGTTATATCCAGAATGTTCTGCCCAGTCCCGTTATCATGCGCTAATGAGGGTATTAGAGTATGCTAACTGACTCGATCTAGAAACTTGTGTGTTCTGTCAAGTCCTGTTAGTGTGCGCTAACAATGGTATTAGCGTACGTGTAATATCCGGAATTTCTTCTACTATTGTTTAATGTTATTTTATCCGAGTAATGTTGTACAGCGTGGAATCTGTACAGTATGGAAAATAATTAAAGGACTAAGACATCTGTATTGGTATAATTATCGTATTTGGTCAACAATTGTATTTGAGAATATTGTTGGAAGATGTATATGTATTCAGTATGCCATATGTTCGTATTCTGTATGTCGAGGCGTTGGACAAGAATAGCTAAAAATGGCTAAATATAGCCTTGTTAGCGCACGCTAATACTCATGTATAGCGCACGCTATCGTGCAAGTATAGCGTACGTTAGTGCAGAACAGCTCAGAGGGAATCTACGTGTGGACCCGGCCACTTTCGGCGCATGTGCCGACGAATCAACGAATGTTGTAATGTAGTACTAACGCACGCTAAAATATAAGGACTAGCGCACGCTAACTGCAGATCGGACAAAAAGGAATCTTATCCTCGTCAGTTCTTTCGGCATGTGGGGACACGGGGTAGGTGCGGACTGTAGCAAGTCAACTATGATTAGCGCATGCTAAGGTCTAAGAAATTGTGTGCGCTAGACAGTGTAATTTACGTATGTTATTGCATGGGCATTATGTACGTAAGCTGGTGTGCGAAGCAAAATAGTCGCCTCTGGACAACGATAGTGCACGCTACTAAGGAAAAGTAGCGCACGCTAATAACAGTCAGTAATATATGATTGCAGATGTGAATTATGTTCATTCGGCCATTCCTTCCTTTATTTCGAGAAAGAGAGAATTTTTAGAGAGATAATCACTTAGTTTTCTTGATAATCACCATATGTTGATCGGTATCCGAAATACATTCAACTCCATGTCATTAGCGCACGTTAACGGGAGCAACTTAGCGCACGCTACGTTAAGTAATTAACGTGCGCTAAGTCAACAGGCAGGGTAGTATATTCTGTTTCAGTTATGAATTCATGATCGTTTAAGTTGGTTTGATCAGACTTGTGCTTAACCGAGATATTGTTGAGCCGTTGGGTTTGTGAATTGGTTTTATCGATTGTTGATTGTTGTCGAACTTGTTGTTTATCGATTATTGTAATAGGTTAAGATTATTGATCGGTGACTAGAACTATGCGTTGCGGTCATGTTCGAGAATGCTCGTGAATTGCATTGATTGGGGCCGAGGGACTTGTAGATGATGGCAATGGAATTGGTAACGGCTTCATTGGTATCGAGGCAAGTTATTACTTGCTCACTTTATAATATTTAATGAATGGTTTCAGTTTCATTCGTTTATAATTCGTATAGCAATGTTTATAATCTTAATCACAGGAGATTTGGGATTATAGGTTGTATTCGAGTTTTGGGAATTAAATCATAAGGTATATGATTTACATTTATTGTTGGTATACTTGGTATCGATGATACATTGTGTTATAGATGAAGACGTGATTTATTTACCGTCCGTGGTATTTTGTACCGTCGAGTATTGAGGATAATTGTTCGTGATGGTTTGGACATCGAGATTGCTCTCGAAGGACTCAGGACAAGTACTCTAATCATTTTTTTCATTTTGTGTCGATCATGTTGTGATACATTCGTGTATCGTTGTTGTCATGCATTTGTGCATGGTTGTTGTCGTGCATTGTGTACTGTTGTATTGTGCAGTTGTGCATTGTTGTCATATGTCCACCATGCATTGGCCCGACGGGATCAACATGGGATATCTATAGCTCTGTGCGCTGGATCGCTGGACAGGTATCGCCACCATGTGTTGGTCCGACGGGATCATCATGGGGATCTACATTTGTGTGCGCTGGATCGTTGGATTACCATATGTGATGTTGTTATT
The DNA here is from genome assembly GCA_033398695.1 of Orobanche coerulescens. Classification (NCBI taxonomy): domain Eukaryota; kingdom Viridiplantae; phylum Streptophyta; class Magnoliopsida; order Lamiales; family Orobanchaceae; genus Orobanche; species Orobanche coerulescens. The sequence goes on from CM065810.1 coordinate 18,394,927, forward strand.
GTGCATATGTATATTATGGGTTTGCCATAAGTATACAGTGTTGTTATTGATGTGAGCATATTGACGTTGTCATATGAGTATGCATTTGTAGGTCTTGTGTTAGGACCATGTCTGTATGTCGTGTTGATCTGATCTTGGATTAGACTGACGTGATTTCGTCATGGTATTTCATATCCTGAGGTATATTCCGTATTTCTTTTGGTATTTGTCTTTGATGGACAGTCGATTATCGTGTTGAGATGCGATTGGGTTGGACAGAGTTAGTAGATTTTGTACAGTGAGTTATGATAATGTTTTGAGAACCTTGGGTATTGTTGAGATACAATACAGATATTTCGGTATGAGCGTATTGTGTTGTTGAAAGGATACGAGGTGTGAACTTTGGTAAATATTATCATGAATTGGTAAAGTTATGGCGGTAAGATTACATTGGTCGTATTCTTACTTAGTATTTTCATTGATATGTAATTATTGACGAGATGTGATGGTTATCATTGTTGGATATTATGGCTGACCCCGTCGTGGGCTTTCTTTTTAGGTTCTTGGATTATCAAGCTTGTAGCGGTCGTTGAGAGATGAGCTTCCCGGAGGATACTGGCTAGGACATGTATTTATATTTTGAGTTCCTGATCAGTTCTTGTATTCCGCTGCTAGAGTATTTTAATTGTTTGTCTTTTTCCGCTGCGTGAGTATTTTAATTGTTTGTCTTTTGTCGTGTCATTCGATTTGTTGGTTGACAAGTGTCTGAGCTCTGAGTTTTTTTTGTTCACTCAGGCTTGTGCGTTATCTGATTTACCAGTGTGGTACTGGGGTTGTTGTAATTTTTCCAAATGGTATTAACGTGTTTCTTCAGATAGAACTGTGTTGTGTTCTCGAGTTGAACTAAGTTTGCAAAATGTGTGTTTTGAAAATATCTGTGTCGAGTATTTTCTTGAGTCGAGACATGTGCCAGTATCACGGGGAATCGTCGACTTCACGATCTGTAAGTATTTGGATTTTTTTGAATTGCATTGAGATTTATTGCCATTCTAAGTTGATATGCTTTGAGATTCAGCAGAATATTATGCGCTACAGTATAAGGTGACAGAGTTGGGACAGGATTTATGATCTTGAGAAGTTATGATTTTGAAAATCAATATGTCGGTTAAATTTTGGAAACGGAGTTGTGCATTTGGGAGGAATGTTGGGAATGGTTGAGAAAAACATGTAGTCATGTTAATTCATTTTGAGATATATGAATTGTTTTTGAGCATTTGAAAATGATACTTTTCGAAATAAATGTTTTGCGGATGTTTTACCGTAAATGATTTTTGGGCCGAGACCCAATCGATTTTGAAATAGTTTTATAACTCAGGACTTGGGGTCCGAAAAAGAGTTTCCTACTTTTTAAACTTCTTGTAATGCGGAACGAGATACAAGCTGAGACCCTAATGTTTCAAAAGCCTTTTCTGTTTTCTTAAAAGTCCCGAGATTTGTAAAACACTTTATCAATCGTTTATCTAATTTATTACTACCTTTCGGGGTTTTATTTATTTGTTCAAATGAAACCTCTCGGGAAGTCTTTCGCTGTGTTGATTTGTTTCAATGCTTTGGCATAGCATATTTGAGGTGATCCAGGATGGATTAATGATTGACGTTGCGAGTCATATGTGGAAAAGGAGTTTTTAGTCGGAGTTTATATATTGAAAGTTTGGAACTCTATCGTGTGGTTTTCCGATGGGATATCAGTGGATATTGGTGACGAATCGAATTGGTATACAGGAGTATGGATGTGGTCAATCATTTGCATAGTTTTCATTTTAAAACTTCAAAATCGTGAGGATTCGAAGGAAACTGTTATCGAATACTTGGCATTAGCGAGCCAGTTTAACTTTTCGAAAATTTATTTCGTGGTCTTACGAAAATTTATGTTTTGAGCTTTGAATTTTTTTGAAAGAACTTTCGAAAATTTGTCTTCTTGACAAAACTATATGATTTCAAACTGGTTTTGAAAATGTGACTGATATACATATGCATTTAGTGCATAGTGCATATCAAGATGAAGTTATGAGTGTGACTCACAAACTGGATGAGACATTAGTATGGAACGATGAATTGAGATTCGAACTTCAGTATGGTAGTTTGGTTATCCAGGGATGATAGGTTGATTTATCGGATAAGAAGAATATGCTGCGTATCGTAGATTTGGGTATAGAATATGATTTTGGAACTTTGGATTTTCTAAAACCGGTACATATGTGCTATGCGATTCCATTGGTATGGTAGTAGTGCGATTTTACCATAGTGATTTTTGAATGATTTCTCTGTAAGTGTAGATTTGGGGATGGTGACCCCATGCTGGTGGTTTTGGATATTGAGTGGTCATTCCCACTCCATGTATGATTGGATATGTTCGTCAGTTTATGATTGGTTGTTCGTATGCTGAGGAATATGTTCGACAGTCAGGTGTGATTATTGAGATCCACTGTATGTGATTGGTGTGTCATTTTGAGAATGTTATTCTTTCGTATATCTATTTCTGTGGTTCTGTGTTGACCATGTTGGAGCTTACCGTGTGAAGGTATTCTCGATTATCGTTGACCGTTCGTTGGTCATATTAGAGTTTATCATGATGATATTCTCTATTGTGTTTTGACCTTTGGTTGGTCATATTGGAGTTTATCATGTTGATGATATTCTAGATTATGTTTTGACCTTTGGATTGGTCGTATTAGAGTTTATCATGTTGATGATATTCTAAATTAATTTATTTGTTGATCATTGTTAATAATCATATGAGCATTCGAATTTTGTGTCGATGTTTCGGGATTTATGTCGTTGTTTTTGGCAGTTGTTTCTCACTGTATCGTATATTATTGATTGTATCAGAATTGGGACTTAATTGTACGATCAGGCAGACATGTTTTGGCACGGATAGATTATTTCATCCGAAGATGATATATTTTGTTGAGACTCATGGATTGTGATTGTAAGCGCATTGAGGCTTTACAGTGAAGTCACTTGTTAGTATCTCAGGAGATCATCGACTTGGCGCATATGTAAGTATACTGTGTTGGTTATTCGTTAATAATGATGATTGATCGTTGTCGTGATGGTTTTAGAATATTTTGGTTGAACGGTTTGTTGATTTTTCTATGACGGATTGCATGTTTCGAGGACGAAACTTATTTTAAGTGGTGTAGTATGTAATATCTGGAATTTCTTCTACTGTTGTTTAATGTTATTTTATCCGAGTAATGTTGTACAACGTGGAATCTGTACAGTATGGAAAATAATTAAAGGACTAAGACATCTGTATTGGTATAATTGTCGTATATGGTCAACAATCGTATTTGAGAATATTGTTGGAAGATGTATATGTATTCAGTATGTCGTATGTTCGTATTCTTCATGTCGAGGCGTTAGATAAGAGTAGCTGAAAATGGCTAAATATTGCCTTGTTAGCGCATGCTATCGTGCAGGTATAGCGCACGCTACAGGCATATGTTAGCGTACGCTAGTGCAGAACAGCTCAGAGGGAATCTACGTGTGGACCCGGCCACTTTCGGCGCATGTGCCGACGAGTCAACAGATGTTGTAACGCACGCTAAAATCTAAGGACTAGCGCACGCTAACTGCAGATCGGACAAAAAGGAATCTTATCCTCATCAGTGCTTTCGGCATGTGGGGACACGGGGGTAGGTGCGGACTGTAGTAAGTCAACTACGATTAGCGCACGCTAAGGTCTAAGAAATTGCGTGCGCTAAACAGTGTAATTTACGTACGTTATTGCATGGGCATTACGTACGTAAGCTGGTGTGCGAAGCAAAACAGTTGCCTCTGGACAACGATAGCGCACGCTACTAAGGAAAAGTAGCGCACGCTAATAACAGTCAATATATATATATATATGATTGCAGATGTGAATTATGTTCATTCAGCCATTCCATCCTTTATTTCGAGCGAGAGAGTTTTTAGAGAGAAGTTTGAGGTTCCAAACACTGAGAGATGATGATCTTTAACAAGATTAAGCTCGGGAACATGGATTAAAGTCTTGTTCTTGAAGTTATTGATTATTCTTGGAATGAAGTTGATTGTTCTCCTTCATGGTTCGTCTATACAAGGTAATCACTCTTCACCTTTGGATTTCATTTTGGAATGAAGATTGATGTTCTTGAGTTAATAATTATCGTATAAATAAGTTGACAAGCATGATTATGAGATGGATTACCGAAGTATGATGATATTAATATGATTCGTGTGATTTGAATCGTGTAGTTCGTTTTCTTGAGGTAAGTTGGTTAAATCTTCTTCTCCTTTGCGGATGTTGATGTCATTGTTGATGATTAATCTCTGTAATGATATATTATGGAAGTGTTGTTACGTTCTTAATGTTTCATGATGTTGATATTGAGGAAGATGATATATGGATATAGGACTTGGATTATAAGTTGAATGATTGTTTGTATGTTAAAAGATATCGGATTTCGTTGTTTTGATAGCTTTGAACATGGTTCATAATCACTTAGTGTTCTTGATAATCACCATATGTTGATCGGTGTCCGAAATACATGCAACTCCATGTCATTAGCGCACGCTAAGCCTACTGGCTAGCGTACGCTAACGGGAGCAACTTAGTGCACGCTACGTTAAGTAATTAACGTGCGCTAAGTCAACAGGCAGGGTAGTATATTCTGTTTCGGTTATGAATTCGTGATCGTTTAAGTTGTTTTGATCAGACTTGTGGTTAACCGAGATATTGTTGAGACGTTGGGTTTGTGAATTGGTTTTATCGATTGTTGATTGTTGTTGAACTTGTTGTTTATCGATTATTGTAATAGGTTGAGATTATTGATCGGTGATTAGAACTATGCGTTGCGGTCATGTTCGAGAATGTTCATGAATTGCATTGATTGGGGCCGAGGGACTTGTAGATGACGACAATGGAATTGGTAACGGCTTCATCGGTATCGAGGCAAGTTATTACTTGCTCAGTTTATAATATTTAATGAATGGTTTCAGTTTCATTCGTTTATAATTCGTATTGCAATGTTTATAATCTTAATCAAAGGAGATTTGGGATTATAGATTGTATTCGAGTTTTGGGAATTAAATCATAAGATATATGATTTACATTTATTGTTGGTATACTTGGTATCGAGGATACATTTTGGTATAGACGAATACGTGAATTATTTACCGTCCGTGGTATTTTGTATCGTCGAGTATTGAGGATAATTGTTCGTGATGGTTTGGACATCGAGATTGCTCTCGAAGGACTCGGGACAAGTACTCTAATCATTTTTGTCATTTTGTGTAGATCATGTTGTGATACATTCGTGTATCGTTGTTGTCATGCATTTGGGCACGGTTGTTGTCGTGCATTGTGTACTGTTGTTTTGTGCAGTTGTGCATTGTTGTCATATGTCCACCATGCTTTGGCCCGATGGGATCAATATGGGATATCTATAGCTGTGTGCGATGGATCACTGGACAGGTAATGCCACAATGCGTTGGTCCAACGGGATCATCATGTGTGTGCGCTGGATCGTTGGATTACCATATGTGATGTTGTTATTGTGCATATGTATATTATGAGTTTGCCATAAGTATGCAGTGTTGTTATTGATGTGAGAATATTGACGTTGTCAAATGAGTATGCATTTGTAGGTCTTGTGTTAGGACCATGTCCGTATGTTGTGTTGATGATCTTGGATTAGACAGACGTGATTTCGTCATGGCATTTCATATCCTGAGGTATGTTCCGTATTTCTTTTGGTATTTATCTTTGATGGACAGTCGATTATCGTGTTGATATGCGATTGGGTTGGACAGAGTTAGTAGATTTCGTACAGTGAGTTATGATAATGTTTTGAGAACCTTGGGTATTGTTGAGATACAATATAGATATTTTGGTATGAGCGTATTGTGTTGTTGAAATACGAGATGTGAACTTTTGTAAATATTATCATGAATTGGTAAAGTTATGGCGGTAAGATTACATTGGTCGTATTCTTACTTAGTATTTTCATTGATATGTAATTATTGACGAGATGTGATGGTTATCATTGTTGGATATTATGGCTGACCCCGTCGTGGGCTTTCTTTTTAGGTTCTTGGATTATCAAGCTTGTAGTGGTCGTGGAGAGATCAGCTTCCCGGAGGATACTGGCTAGGACATGTATTTATGTTTTGAGTTCCTGATCAGTTCTTGTATTCCGCTGCTAGAGTATTTTAATTATTTGTCTTTTTCCACTGCGTGAGTATTTTAAATGGCCTTTTGGTATCTAGTAACTTAGGTTACTTTGGAAATCGTTTTTTAAACTATTTTGTTGATACGTGTAAGTGATAGCTTAACGTATGTTTTTAAACTGTTATGCTTTGGCATTTCGGGCCTTGTGATTTCAAATGAAATTTTACAATGGTTTTGTTAAACGGATTATATTAAGTCTTCGAATGTTTTTAAAGATAGTACCGTCGTTCCCCTCTTAGCCGTTTGTAAATGTTTGCGAAAATTTCCTTCGGCCTTGTGGGTTCTATCTCGAGGCCCACGGCGCTGTAATATTCCTGGATGGCGCTGGGGGTGTTACAGTACGTAACTGACTCGATCCTGAAACCTGAGTATTCTATCCAGTTTGTTAATGTAATGATAGAGTTAGCATGCGATATTGTAACATATTAGCGTGCGCTAATGATACAATTAGCATGCGCTAACTCCCCTGCTCAGCAGTACAGCTGTGAAGCTCGATCAGTTCGAACACGTCTCAAAAGATACAAAACTCGATGGTTACAAATAAACAACGAAGCACTTGTGAAGAACACCAACACACAAGTTCAAGTGCTAACCGAACACACAATTCCAACCATTCGATTGCAAAAATCCATACTCAATAAACAACATGAGAGCCTTAGTCCCAAAATACTTTGGGGTCGGTTAACATGAATCATTCTCTGAAAACATCGATTCGTCACCAATTGAACAGTCATATGAAATGGCAAAGTGAAAGGTGAAAAGTTCAGTATGTAAAAAAAAGTAATAATAATTATGCAAAAATAAACATATAAATAAATTAATAATAAAAAATAAATAAAATAAAAAAAATAGTCCTCAAATATAATCAATCACCCGAATTCTCTCCCTCCACATCGTCCTATCCAATGCCATAACTTCTCCAATCTCAAGAAACCTCATATCATTCTCAAGCACTATTATCCATGTCTGTTTCGGTCTTCCTATACCCCTCACCAGCCTATGCGCTCCCCATTATTCAAACCTCTACGGCGGTGCATCAATGGGCCTCTGTCTCACTTGCCGAACCATCTTCACCGATTCTCCAATATCTTATCCTCTATATGGGCCACTCATACTTTTTTCCTAATCACATCATTTCTAAGTCGATCCTTTCTCAACCATACATCCATCTTAGCATACGTATTTCCACCACATTTATCTTATGCACATGACTATACTTTACAGCCCTTCAGTGCCATATAAAAGTGCACCTTAATTGTTGTTCGGTAAATTACAATGAAAAATTACAAAATGGTCTAAACTTTTGGAAACCACGATTCGAGGTCAGATAACAACCCCCGAATCCATAACAGGTCTAAATATATTAAATGAACTCGTAGAAATAATGAAACGACAGTTTCGAACAAGATTTACGAAAATCGAGCCTAAATACAGAAAAGTTACACTAGTATATGGATTCTCATAAAACAACTCCAAATATGATGTCCAGGAAGCGCCGTTGTACGGTCCAACTCTTGTTCTTTTGTTAGTGCAAGACTGTTATTGCAGCTCATTGGAGATGACAAGGTCAAAAAGAAGCATAACAGAATACCTCTTTGTAGTTCCATTGATAGTTTAGCTTTGCGTGCTCTCTCTCCTTTCTCTCTCTCTCTCCTCTCTCTCTCTCTCTCTCTCTCTCTCTCTCTCTCTCTCTCTCTCTGATACTTAAAAGGAAAATGCGATATATACTGATTATGAAGTCGGAGAAGAAGAAATAATGATGCACCAATAACATTTCCGTTTTTTTCTTTCCTTTTTCTAACCACCCCTTACCCTTTGTCACATTAATTTTCCACCAATGATAGAAATGCGGACCAGAGACACAGAGTGAGATATGAAGTTATTGTAGGAAATATTCTTCCTTGATTGCTAACGATATTTCATCATCAATATATACAATGTAATTGTGTAACTAAGAGCATAATACTAGGCTAGATTAGAGGACCTAATTAGCTATACACAAGGAATAATATACACTTGCTAAACACAAAAAGATTATGCCAAGATTTACTTTGACTATTTCTTAGTCTATCACACCCCCACAGTCAAAGTGGGAGGTTGTCGTACGCTTAGACTGTCCCTGATGTCATCAAAAAGTACGTGCGGAAGATCTTTAGTGAAAATATCTGCGATCTGGTAACGGAACGGGACGTGAAGAACACGAACTTCTCCACGGGAAACTTTTTCACGTACGAAGTGTATGTCCATTTCAATATGTTTAGTGCGTTGATGCTGAACAAGATTCGGAAAGATATATTGCACTAACATTGTCGCAATAAACCAGTGTAGCTTTATTGATAGTAACACGGAGCTCCAATTGTAACACCCCAAAAAGGCGGTCATTACAGTGCCGTGGACCCCACACTGGGACCCACAAAGCGATACCCAAAATACAGATTAAATACGCAATATTTGTGATACCGAACCACAATACATAGTATTTACTCTGATTAGGAGTTTACAGTAGTATGGCCAACGGCCTTATTACACACAGGATCCGAAATACGAGTATAATCCATATGGAGATGAAATATACCTTAAATAACAATACATTAGTCCACAATTTAAAATAAAGCGGAAAGATAATATTACACGGTTCGAACAAAACCGGACAACAAAAGACTTGGGGCCCCCGAACTAGTATCCTTCGAACCCTTCGCCGTCACCATGATCTTCCCGTGTCTTGCCTTTTCCTCGACCTAAAATACAACACAAGTATTTCGCCCAACACAGGGTCAGATATACATGATAAATGAATTCTCAAGATATTATACAATTCACATACATTAGATCTTAAGGAAAATAACTCGACAAACGAACATACCCCTCGGGCGTATGAACGATTAGTCAAAAAATGTCGAACACATCCAAATATATAAATGGACTATGAACGACCAAAAATAGTACGGCTCAAGATGGACATCACAGTACGCCCAATCCGGAAATGTGTCAGTACACATGTCCACCCCGTATACGGAATCCAGGATATACGTGGAACAATGTACCTAATTAGCCTCACGAACTACGTCTCGTGTGCACAGTCCAATACGGAAATATCCACGCATGACTATATATGTGCCTGGCTAAAAACCCTACACAATAACCAATTTAAACGCAAATATGATTCCGGATATGTCACGATACAACATGACAACGAATTCAATAAATCACATATCCGATTAAGGAATCAAGAAACTCACCGAAATGACAATAAAGATCATTGATATCAACGGTTCAAAGTGACGAACTTGGGAATGCAATCCCATGATAAAAACGAAACATCATCAAGAATAATATCAAATCACGGGTCACAAATTTATAAGTGTTTCACATACACGAAACGCATAATCATCACAAGAATCCAAACATCATTATAACCAAGCAAGATAACTTGACTCAATACGGAGACGAGAATAGTCCTTCCTTGTCGAACGAAAGAACGGTCCTCGACTTAATATCGGTTACTCGAAAAATCGAACTTGTAAGGGATACAATCCATTCAACAACACATTCTCATAACTATCGATATCTAGTTCAGCGAATCGTTATCCTAAATTCAATTCGCTTGGTTCAACTATCTTTGTATCATAATTCCATTTCAAGGATCCATACTAACTTCAATTTATACTCATTATCGGTTTTCATTCAAGGTGTTCTCGATTATTCCTATGGTTCAAACGGATGAGAATTTATCAAAAACAACCATCAAGGAGAACTTTGCTAAAATTGATATGCCGATAGAATTTCTTAAAAACAATATCAATATTTTGAAAGATATAATCCAAACAACTACGTTTCATAAAACATTGATCAAAGTGAAGGTTACTCAGCGATTATCATTGTTCGAACGAATCATGAATTTGTAAAGTTATTACTATGTTCATCGGTTATGAGTTCACCTAGTTAGATTAATGATATAGTTGAATTATTCATCAAAAGATTATCATGATATCATCATTAAGGTGAATTAAACACCTCTGAACTATAACCTTATGTTGATATATTTCAAGGTTCAACCAAATCAGATGGAAATCCAAAGTTCATTTAGTTTAGAATCTTCCTAAACATGATGGTTTGATTCAATATAATGATAACAATCCTACAAATCAACCTATCTACAATGAAACTAAGGATCATTATTGTTCTAGTGATGTTAATAAATTCAAAGAAGAAGAGTGTGTTTCTACTAAACATGATTACTACCATTTAAGACATCAAGAATACATCATATCAAACCCTTAATCACCATATTCATCATTAAGTTGTTAAAAGCTTAACTACAAACATGTTTAGCTTGATTAATTCAACATTAGGTGAAGTATACTTTATCACTAATAGTATAACTACGAGATTATAGGGTGAAATCATATAACATACCTTCAGAAATGAAGAACAATACACCAAAACCACAAGAACACACTCTAAGCTTCAAGAATGACTCCAAACTTTCAATCACAAGCTCCAAATCAAAATGCAAAGCTCAAACACAAGTTGGAAAAAGGTAGAATTGATCTAGGGAGGCAGGGGGATGATTATAGGGGTGAAAAATCGGAGTTTGGACGTGCAAAATGAAAGACACAAGTTGTCTTTTTATAACAGCACAGTTCATCACGTACGTTATACACAAGAGGATAACGTACGTTAGCATCTTTACGTACGCTACACCAAAAGTGTTACATACGTAAGCTAGTTCCAGAGGCTACTGGACTAAAATACGAACATCATTACTGTAACATCCCCAATCCGCTCAGGGATATTACACGCCGTAGAACCTTTCCTCAAGGATCTACCAGGCTGGTAACGACATATAACAACTCAACCATGCCCTTAAGGCTAAAATGACTCGGTAGACCGATTTGGTCTTTCAATAAATACATACAACTCAAATACAACTCATGCCCACGCAGGGGTCAAAACACAACCACACCCGTACAACGGGAAAAATATAGCAGCGGAAAATAAAGTACAACTGGACCTATACACGATGTACGGTTCCTCATGTGATTAGTATCGATCATCTTTCATCATCCTTCGTGCCGACCCTGTGTTATGCTCCAAAACCTGAATGCAAAAACAGACATCCACCCCCCGAATACTCGGGGGTTAGCAAAACTCCACTGTTTTGCTAGTGCAAGTACAAGTGCAAAAAATACGAGTCATACAATTCATATTCCACGAATAACAATAACCATGAATCCTCAAAGATCCAAACGAAACTAAAAGTACTTCCCGAGGCAAGAATTTGAGAAAACATTTCAAAATCGAAATATCATAAATCGATGGAAATGATTTATAAAACGGTTTAGAATGCCATCGAGAGTTTTAATAGAAAACAATTTAGGATTATCAAATCCTACTTTTCAAAATCCAAAAGACAAAAGGGGTCACCGCCCCAAAGGTTTACTTTCCGAAAAATGACTTTTACCAAACCGTTGGGATTTTAGCCCTAAATCCGTCAAATGACCTTTACAAAACCATTGGGATTTTAGCCCCAAATCTCATCAGCTCACAGTACAAAGAACGACCACAAGGTTCGTCTCCCAACATCAAAATCCACAAATAAAGGATTTAAAACAAACAACAAAATACTCTAGTGCCATCCTAGTCAAGTAAGCCAAACGAACAACTTACCTCTTACACACTTAGTCGATGCATGCAATCATGAAAACTGTTCAAAAGCACTCATTTCCGGATATGCCAATATCAAATCACATTTGCAAAATGCAACACAATTAACCGCGGACCCACAGCTTCGTGGATCCCTACCGAGACCCCGTCGGATCTAACACGTAGTGGTTAAAGGCAAGCTCACGGTCCCACAGCTTCGTGGAGCCCTACCGAGACCCCGTCGGATCTAACCCGTAGTGAGCATACACACACACGCGTTACTCATGCAATACTAATATGCTAAGAATGTAAGTTCATCAAGAATACTTACTAGAGATGGCCATTTATCCGACAACATTATCGAACTCTTCAAAACACAATATCAAGATTAAGCACGGAATACACGATTCCATAACTTTAAACAATAGGGATATCATCAAAGCCTTCAACGTTCAAAATAATCAATTCCCAAAACACAACGTTTTGAAAGAAAGCCTTTAACGAGGCCAAACCGAAATATTTTGAAACTTCATTTCAAACAAACAAACAAACACACCAAGACGATCACCGATCATCATATCCACAAAACGAGAAGCGTATGAACAAGGTACTTGCCTCGAATAAGAATAACGCGGAGAATCGACCGAAGTAGGTTGGCACGAACCGACTACGAACTCACCGACTCCGCCGAACGCCAACACGCGATAATAAACTACGAGGGACAAATATAACAACGAAAATGAATTCCAAAGTATGACCCAATGCCGCTGAATTCAAGGAACGAATGACGAAAATTCAAGGATTTTCCCCAAAACGGCCAAGAACACGATTCGTCCCGACAAAACACGAAAACGGAATTCCAAGTTGAAATATGGATATACAATCCATAGAATGTGTTTAACAACATCATTTAACCACAATCGATCCATCAAAAACGGATGAAAAACGAGATCGAGAACAAATCCCCCAAAAAGTCAATTTGAAGGAAATCAAGAAATATACTTCGATTCGACGAAGAAAAATGGATTAAATGATGTTAAACACAAGAATACTACCAAGATTAATCATACCCATCATGAATTAATCAATAATACGGAACGAATCGGACAAAAACGCAAAAACCCCCAAATTCACGAAATTAGGGTTCTAAGGAAGATTACCTTGATTCGCTGGATCAAAGGACGATATAGGATGATAGATTGATGATATAACCTCAATAACTTCGAGGATTTATTGTCAAACAACATGGCTCCATGATGAGCATACCCTCAGCCGCAGAAGAGAAGGATAAGGAGGAGAAAAATGGCCAAAAACCCGTCTGCAGGGCCATAAATAGGCTGCACAGTGTGCCGCGGCCCAGCGGGTGTGTGCCGCGGCACATGCCAAAAACTGGCTCCCAGTGGTTGGCAGCAGCGGCGGCCGGCGTGTGCCGCGGCACCGGCATACTGGTTTGGCCGAAAAATGCCACAGAGTGTGCCGCGCCCTGCCGGCATGTGCCGCGCCCACGGCAGACGGCCGCCGGCCGTGGCTACCGAGCACTATCGGCCGTAGCTCGGCCGTAAGCCGCCAAGCATTACGGCCGTAGCTCGGCCGCGGCTTACTGGGCCTGCATTGCTCGGCCATGACTCGGCCGGGGCCAACTCCGACGGCCCGAACGACCCCGAAACCCGAACCTGAATACGAATCGATGATACGGTTACGACGTACTCACAAAGACGAATCTAAGAGCTAAGAGAATACACAATTCTGACCACCCGAAGGCTTGGAATTCGACAACGGAAGTAATTACCCAAAACTTTGGGAAATTACGAAAATGGCCCAAAACGTCCAAAAATCACGATACGCGATCGAAACACCAAACCAAAGCTCGCAACATGAATAATAAAATCAAATGAACTTACGAGAAACTCGAAACAACAGTTTCGGACGAGATTCGCAAGAATCGAATTCAAGTGCGGAAAAGTCGCTAAAAAGCTCGGAACTCAACAAAACGATACCGAAACGAACTCGGATGACAAAAAGTGTAGAATTAATCATTCTCAGAATGACGAAACGGTCATTAGAGAGTCGTCAAAACGGACTTCCGCCGAAAAAAAGAAATTACCGGAAATCGAAATTACGTGTATTACATTCTACCCTCCTTAAAAGAAGTTTCGTCCCGAAACTTAAAACAAGTAGGGAGGAGCAATATCCCCTACCAGTAAAAATCGAAGAGATACGTAAAAACCGAAAACTCGTGCCCGATGGAGAAATGCTGCAAGAAACGCAAAGAGACATACGGCGTGAAAACACGCTCCACGGCGACCAACACAACGTCGCCGTTAGGAATATAATAAAACCAACAAATGACAAGCATCATCAAACGGATAATATAGTCAAGTCAATTATCCGAACAATCACAAAACACAACGAACGAAAATCAATATGATTGACCGACTCAACGGTACATCAATTAAAACGCGAGCCAATCGCTGAACAAATACGGAACTCCACCGCCCAAGGGTTGGAAGATCGAAAACGAAACTAATTTCCTGAACTTAAGGGAATTAGGAAGGAGCCTGAATGCTCAACAATCACGAAACGAGAACAAAAACCGAACAAGCAAACGATCGAGACAACAAAAATCGAACAATCATGTCTGAAACACGAAGGATAATAAAATTCAAACAACAATTCCCAGGATGATCTTGTGAGAACAACAAGACATGCATTCCCATAAGATCCAAAGGAAAGGGGATAGCGATTGAAAAGTCACAACGACAAACGAGTTATTCCGAAACGATACCACACTCGTTCGATAAACAAAAACAATGGGCAGGACAAGCTCAGAAATGTCAACGAACATAAATGAGTCGACAAAGTAGAATATACAGAAGTTCAAAATCCGATCCACTTCGAATAAAAGAACTAGTAGAACCAAATGATGTCACTCCCGAACAAGGTTCACAAGAATCGAACTGAACCCGAAAAAGTCACATCGATAACCAGATCGACCCACAACAAGATCACAGCTCGTTCGAACGATGAAACTAAAATATAGAACAAGTTCATAAAGTGTCAACGAACATGAGCGAATCGATAGACTGGAGAAAGAGAAAATACAGAAGTCAAAATAGTACGGGTATTACCTCCGACCTCGTCCACGAAATTCACAAAAACGGGAGCAAGGTAACAAGACATTAAACAACCGACACATAACGGAACCATCAGCGATGCACACGGTCATACCAAACCAAGCTCTAACAGCTCGCACATACGCGACAACGCAGAAATCACCACGAGGCGACAACATTCAACACCAACATCCCGCCTCTCACAGGGGGCTAGCACAACCAATGTGTGGAAAGCGACTCAACGCTCACACCGCCAATTCGATCATACTCGGGAGAAAGTATCAAAATGACAACGCGAACATCATACATACATACCCAGCCCTCAAACGGGAATGGATAGGTTTTTAAAAAAAACGAAAACCTCATTTTGAAAATAATTTAGAAGAACACCGGTTGATCTTGAGTATCACCTTACGTGAAACATCGTTATCGAGACTTTGGAGAACCATTTCGCATTTGATAAAAATGAGGACACTTTTTCTTAGTGAAAACTTTCAGAATATTCGACCCTCGGGTCTAAATAAAATATTGAAAATATCTCAAAACATTTTGGTCCTCGAGGTAGAAAAATTTTGAAATATATTGTGGCACCTTGGATGTACCACAAGAAAATAACTCATTTGAAAAGTATGTCTCGAAATTTATTTTTCTAAGATACTCAAGGTTTTCAAAAATCCAATAGGCCAGAATGCCCAAAACTCGCACATATCGACGTTCACTAAAACAACTCCTAGTACACGCATCAAAACATTTAAAATCAAGACAATACATGTCTTTAAACGGAAATAAACGATAAAATACCACAGTCGAAGACCGCCTGGGATTCAGAACAAAACCACTGACCCCATTCGAGGCCTCTAAGGACCCTCCCGCGCTGGCTAGTGAACAAGTCGAACGCGTATAAGCACAAAGCCTCCACAAGAGAACTTGTAAAGCGTGCAAATCGATTCGAAAATCATCCACAACGGGCAAAAACAGCAATAAAAGACATCACAAGCGATGACACTCTTCGTATAAATCAAATACGAGAGTCGACTAAATACATATCGTGAAATCAAAATTCACATAAGGATTCCATTACTTAACAAATAATCCTAAAAAAAATAGCTCGTGTCATACGAGGCACAACACAAAGAAGGGAGACTTACTTCCACAGGTCGCACGAAGATGATGATCGCCCCACGATACTAATCACGACCAACAAACTCAAACGACGCGTCGCGACACGACTCAGTCAGATAAAATCCGACGAAACAAGACTCAAACAACATAACTTGACCCGACAGCCTAGGTTTCCTCAACCTAAGCTCCGATACCATTTATGTAACACCCCCAATCCGCTCAGGGATATTACACGCCGTAGAACCTTTCCTCAAGGATCTACCAGGCTGGTAACGACATATAACAACTCAACCATGCCCTTAAGGCTAAAATGACTCGGTAGACCGATTTGGTCTTTCAATAAATACATACAACTCAAATACAACTCATGCCCACGCAGGGGTCAAAACACAACCACACCCGTACAACGGGAAAAATATAGCAGCGGAAAATAAAGTACAACTGAACCTATACACGATGTACGGTTCCTCATGTGATTAGTATCGATCATCTTTCATCATTCTTCGTGCCGACCCTGTGTTATGCTCCAAAACCTGAATGCAAAAACAGACATCCACCCCCCGAATACTCGGGGGTTAGCAAAACTCCACTGTTTTGCTAGTGCAAGTACAAGTGCAAAAAAATACGAGTCATACAATTCACATTCCACGAATAACAATAACCAGGAATCCTCAAAGATCCAAACGAAAGGAAAAGTACTTCCCGAGGCAAGAATTTGAGAAAACATTTCAAAATCGAAATATCATAAATCAATGGAAATGATTTATAAAACGGTTTAGAATGCCATCGAGAGTTTTAATAGAAAACAATTTAGGATTATCAAATCCTACTTTTCAAAATCTAAAAGACAAAAGGGGTCACCGCCCCAAAGATTTACTTTCCGAAAAATGACCTTTACCAAACTGTTGGGATTTTAGCCCTAAATCCGTCAAATGACCTTTACAAAACCATTGGGATTTTAGCCCCAAATCTCATCAACTAACAGTACAAAGAACGACCACAAGGTTCGTCTCCCAACATCAAAATCCACAAATAAAGGATTTAAAACAAACAACAAAATACTCTAGTGCCATCCTAGTCAAGTAAGCCAAACGAACAACTTACCTCTTACACACTTAGTCGATGCATGCAATCATGAAAACCGTTTAAAAGCACTCATTTCCAAAAATGCCAATATCAAATCACATTTTCAAAATGCACCACAATTAACCGCGGACCCACAGCTTCGTGGATCCCTACCGAGACCCCGTCGGATCTAACCCGTAGTGGTTAAAGGCAAGCTCGCGGTCCCACAGCTTCGTGGAGCCCTACCGAGACCCCGTCGGATCTAACCCATAGTGAGCATACACACACGCGTTACTCATGCAATACTAATATGCTAAGAATGTAAGTTCATCAAGAATACTTACTAGAGATGGCCATTTATCCGACAACATTATCGAACTCTTCAAAACACAATATCAAGATTAAACACGGAATACACGATTCCATAACTTTAAACAATAGGGATATCATCAAAGCCTTCAACGTTCAGAATAATCAATTCCCAAAACACAACGTTTTGAAAGAAAGCCTTTAACGAGGCCAAACCGAAATCTTTTGAAACTTCATTTCAAACAAACAAACAAACACACCAAGACGATCACCGATCATCATATCCACAAAACGAGAAGCGTATGAACAAGGTACTTGCCTCGAATAAGAATAACGCGGAGAATCGACCGAGTAGGTTGGCACGAACCGACTACGAACTCACCGACTCCGCCGAACGCCAACTCGCGATAATAAACTACGAGGGACAAATATAACAACGAAAATGAATTCCAAAGTATGACCCAACGCCGCTGAATTCAAAGAACGAATGACGAAAATTCAAGGATTTTCCCCAAAACGGCCAAGAACACGATTCGTCCCGACAAAACACGAAAACGGAATTCCAAGTTGAAATATGGATATAGAATCCATAGAATGTGTTTAACAACATCATTTAACCACAATCGATCCATCAAAAATGGATGAAAAACGAGATCGAGAACAAATCCCCCAAAAAGTCAATTTGAAGGAAATCAAGAAATATACTTCGATTCGACGAAGAACAATAGATTAAATGATGTTAAACACAAGAATACTACCAAGATTAATCATACCCATCATGAATTAATCAATAATACGGAACGAATCGGACAAAAACGCAAAAAACCCCAAATTCACGAAATTAGGGTTCTAAGGAAGATTACCTTGATTCGCTGGATCAAAGGACGATATAGGATAATTGATTGATGATATAACCTCAATAACTTCGAGGATTTGTTGTCAAATAACATGGCTCCATGATGAGCATACCCTCAGCCGCGGAAGAGAAGGATAAGGAGGAGAAAAATGGCCAAAAACCCGTCTCATAGGCTATAAATAAGTCGCATAGGTGTGCCGCGGCACAGCCCAAAAATGGCTCCCTGGTCGGCAAAGGTGTGCAGCCGGCCGGCGTGCAGCCGCGGCACCGTACGGTCAGTTTGGCCGAAAAATACCACAGAGTGTGCCGCGGCCCCGCGGCATGTGCACGCCACGCAGACGGCCCGCCGGCCGTAAGCCGCGAGCACTACCGGCCGTAGCTCGCCAGAAGCCGCCGAGCACACGGCCGTAGCTCGCCGCCGGCCTGGGCCTGGGACGCCGGGTCATGACTCGGCCGGGGCCAACTCCGACGGCCCGAACGACCCCGAAACCCGAACCTGAATACGAATCGATGATACAGTTACGACGTACTCACAAAGACGAATCTAAGAGCTAAGAGAACACACAATTCCGACCACCCGAAGGCTCGGAATTCGACAACGGAAGTAATTACCCAAAACTTTGGGAAATTGCGAAAATGGCCCAAAACGTCCGAAAATCACGATACGCGATCGAAACACCAAACCAAAGCTCACAACATGAATAATAACATCAAATGAACTTACGAGAAACTCGAAACAATAGTTTCGGACGAGATTCGCAAGAATCGAACTCAAGTACGGAAAAGTCGCTAAAAAGCTCGGAACTCAACAAAACGATACTGAAACGAACTCGGATGACAAAAAGTGTAGAATTAATCATTCTC
Organism: Orobanche coerulescens; assembly: GCA_033398695.1. Classification (NCBI taxonomy): domain Eukaryota; kingdom Viridiplantae; phylum Streptophyta; class Magnoliopsida; order Lamiales; family Orobanchaceae; genus Orobanche; species Orobanche coerulescens. The sequence continues at coordinate 18,414,134 of CM065810.1, forward strand.
AGAATGACGAAACGGTCATGAGAGAGTCATCAAAACGGACTTCCGCCAAAAAATAGAAATTACCGGAAATCGAAATTACGGGTATTACAATTACGTATGTTATGGCTTGGAGCATTACGTACATAATGTAGGTCAACTAGGCTGCTCCAAAAGATCAGATATTCGAATCACGCCCGACCCCACATGCCGAAAGTTGAGATCGGATAAGACTACAAGCCTTACATACGTAAAGAGCACATCCTTATATATGTAAAACTCACAAGATAGCGTACGTTATGCTAAAGGGTTAGCGTACGTTAAACATAGAATTACTAGCCCAAAAATGCACTTATCTAAACAACGTTGAGAAATCAATCATAGTGCGAATGATAGTTATATTCAAGTCTATTATGATATATTACAACATCAATAAATATTAAACAAATGCAAAAAGACTACAATAGTGTTGAATTATCCGAAGAATACAACAGTAGGTAAGAATTTCTGTCGGATATTACATACTCTCCCCCTTAAAAGAAGTTTCGTCCCCAAAACTAAGGGGTAAACAATTCGGGATACCTCTCTTGTATGCTGCTCTCTGTCTCCCACGTGGCCTCCTCGACTCCGTGTCTTGACCACTGAATCTTTAGTAGGGGAATTGTCTTGTTCCGCAACTGTTTGATCCTCCTTTCAAGTATCCGTACGGGGCGCTCTTCGTACGAATGATCCTCCGCTATATCGATCTCATCGAACTGAAGTATATGACTCGGATCAGCAACATATTTTCTTAACTGGGAGACATGGAACACGTTATGAATCCGGATCAGAGCTGGTGGCAACGCCAGGCGATAGGCTAGATCGCCTACTCGTTCCAAAACCTCAAACGGCCCAACATATCTCGGACTCAGCTTGCCTCTCTTCCCAAAACGAAAAACACCTGGAGTAGGGGACACCTTCATTAGTACATGGTCGCCGACCTCGAACTCAAGTGGTCGTCGACGGTTGTCTGCGTAAGACTTCTGGCAGCTTTGAGCTGTCAACAAACGAATCCTAATCAGAGCAATCTTCTCACGGGCTGCTAACAACATATCGGGTTCTATACCCAAAGATTCAGACAGATCGTCCCAACACAGAGGGGATCTACAACGATGGCCATACAATGCTTCATAAGGTGCCATCTGAATCGAAGCGTGCCAGCTATTATTATAAGTGAATTCCACCAAAGGTAGTTGGGCCTCCCAATCATCCTTCCAATCAAGAACGCACGCCCTCAACATATCCTCTGGAGTCTGGATAGTCCTTTCAGTCTGACCATCATTCTGTGGATGAAAAGCTGTGCTGAAGTTCAATTGCGTACCCATCGCATGATGAATTGCTTTCCAGAAATGTGACACGAATCGCCCGTCACGATCTGATACAATACTCTTAGGGGTACCATGTAACCTTACAATCTTTTTTATAAATAGATGGGCCAATCTCTCGGGTCCCCATGTGTCTTTTATCTCTAAAAAGTGGGCCGATTTGGTCAGGCGGTCGACAATCACCCAAATCGTATTCATCCCTCGGCGACTAGTCGGTAAGCTAGTGATAAAATCTATCGATATGTCCTCCCATTTCCACTCAGGAATCGGGAGTGGTTTCAGCATCCCTGCGGGTTGCTGATGCTCAATCTTAACCTGTTGATAGGTTAAACACCTCAAAACAAACTCTGCAACTTCATGTTTCATACTTCCCCACCAATAATATTGCTTCAAATCCTTATACATTTTGCTAGACCCCGGGTGAATGGAGTAAGGGGTAGCATGAGCTTCTCTCAGGATAGAGTTCCTCAATTTGTCGTCTGTGGGCACACAAACTCGATTCCTGAAGCGTATCAATCCATCCCCGTGGATCACAAATCCAGGGGCTTTCCCTTGAGTTACTTCATCCCGAACTCGAGATAAGAATTGGTCCGTAACCTTCTTCAATCTAATTATATCCTCAAGGGACGATGAAATATCCAGTGTGCAGAGTTGTCCTTGAATACGCTATAACCGGACTTCAATTTCTGGCCTCACCAACTCTAGCTGCAATTCTCTCTGAACTATCAAGCGGGCAAGCATCTGCTCCTGTACTGTTTTATGACTCAAAGCATCGGCAACTACATTGGCTTTGCTCGGATGATAAAGGATCTCGATATCATAATCTTTGATGAGTTCTAGCCACCTTCTCTGCCTCATTTTTAACTCCCGAGTAAAAATATACTTCAGGCTCTTGTGATCGGTAAAAATCTGACAGGTAACTCCATACAGATAGTGCCGCCAGATTTTTAAAGCAAACACCACGACTGCAAGTTCCAAATCATGGGTGGGGTAGTTGACCTCGTAAGGTCGTAGCTGTCTTGATGCATAGGAGATCACCTTCCCGTTCTGCATTAGTACACATCTAAGACCCTATTTAGACGCGTCACTATATACCACGAATCCTTCCATTCCTTTTGGTAAAACCAAAATAGGTGCCAAAATCAACCGACTCTTGAGTTCATCAAAACTCCGCTGACATGCCTCTGACCATAAATACTGCTTATCCTTCCTCAACAGGTAAGTCATTGTTTGGGCAATCTTGGAAAAACCTTCCACGAACCGTCGGTAATAACCTGCTACTCCCAAGAAACTGCGTACTTCCTTAACGTTCTTCGGAGGTAGCCAGTCTCGGATAGCTTCTATCTTTTTAGGGTCTACTCTCACTCCATCGGCTAATATCACATGGCCGATAAAAATAACTTCACGCATCCAGAACTCACATTTAGAAAATTTTCCATAAAGTTGCTCCCGTCTTAACGCCTCGAGAACTTGATGGAGATGACGCTCATGCTCTTCATGGTCATGAGAGTAAATCAGAATGTCATCAATAAAAACGACTACAAAGCGATCCAGATAATTAATAAAGACCCAATTCATCAACTCCATGAATACTGCCTGTGCATTAGTCAGTCCAAAAGGCATCACTACGAACTCATAATGCCCATAGCGAGTACGAAAAGTGGTCTTCGAAATGTCAGAGTCACGAATCCTCAGCTGATGGTAACTGGACCTCGAGTCGATCTTAGAAAACACAGCAGCCCCCTGAAGCTGATCCAATAAATCATCAGTACGCGGAAATTGATATTTGTTCTTAATGGTTACCATGTTCAGATCACGATAATCAATACACAGACGCAGAGATCCATCTTTCTTCCATACAAATAGCACTGGTGCTCCCCAAGGGGACGCACTAGGTCAAATATAACCCTTCTCCATCAAATCCTCAAGCTGGTTATTTAACTCTTGCATTTTAGTCGGAGACATACGATACGGTGCTTTCGAAAGCGGGGACATACCTGGCTCTAATTCAATATTGAACTCTACATCATGACGTGGAGGTAAGCCTGGCAACTCATCTGGAAACACGCCTGGGTAGTCTCGGACTACCGGAATATTGGCTAATTCGACTGGTCGATCTGCAGTTTTGGTCATGAAGCACCAATAGCCAATACACCCCTGATTAAGCAGTTTTACTGCTTTCATAGCGCTGATGACTCTCCCGGAACGGCTGGGATTGTCACCCTAAAAAGTACACTCAACACCATCGTCAGATGTGACGGTCACTGTTCTCTTGCGGACACTAAGTATGGCATCATGACGATCCATCCAATCGATACCCAAGATCACATCATCTTTAGGTAAATCGACCACAATTAAATTTGACAACCAGTCATGGTCGTTCATGCGAATCGGACAGTCCTGCACTTCACGATTCCCAACAATTCTTCTACCATCGGGTAGACCAATTATATAAGGTTCACAATTGGTAACGTGATCTAATTGTAAACGACTCAAACGAGAAGCAGGTAAAAAAGAGTGTGAATTACTAGTATAAAAAAGAACACGGAAAGGCTGAGATCGGATCTCGAGAGTACCTGCAATCATGTTGGCTTTGGGATCGTCGGCCTTCTTCATCTCGTAGACTCTGGGTTTTGCAGTCCCGATACTAGATGCACCAGCTTGATTTCCACGGCCCATCCCTCTGTTTGCCCCGGTAGTCTGATAAGAAGCGGACGGAGGTACACGGTCCTGGATGGAAGACTGCTGCTGGAGTACGTCCTGGTCCACTCCTACAATAACGAGCATGATGTTCATTCTTCCCACAAGTAGGGAATGCAACGGCCGGCCTCGGGCATTTAGAATTGATGTGCCCCTGGTCTCCACAGTTATAGCACACAACAGATAGACTGACCGCTCAAGGTTGCGATTCGGTTGGCTTTGACGCCATGAGTTGCTGTTCAGAAGGATTTAGCACTGGTTGGGGCCTCTTGAATGTTCCCCGGTTGCTGTCAGTCTGGTTCTGGTTCCTGAATTTCTTGTTGTTGGACTGCGGTTGCTTCTTGGAAATTTCTTTCGCGGTCAATTCGTACTCCAGATCTTTCTCGATGAACTTCGATAGGGTCGTACAGTGGTGATTCAGCAGTTGCATTCTCATTCGGGGTTTAAGCCTCTTGAGAAAATATTTAATCTTATCGGCCTCCGTTCGGACAATTGTCGCGGCAAAAGGAAGAAGTGCCTGGAATTTCTCGGCAACAGATAGTACATCATCATCTTCGGACGGGTCCGATTCGTAAATTCTAATGATTTGGCCTCATGAGAGGCCCCGAATAGTAACGGTCTAGCATGAGATTTTTAAATTCCTTCCAAGTACATACACCATCAGCTGGCCTCACCGAAAGCCACCAGGTGTGGGCGCCCTTGCCAAGATAGTAAGCTGCTACGGAGACGCGATTCTCTGCTGGACAGTCGACCATATCAAATAATTTCTCTAAGTGTTCAATCCAACGCACGATATCAGCAGGCTCAGAGGAGCCTTCAAAAGTCGATGGTTGCTGGCGAGAGAAGTCGCTAATGATCCGACTCACCGGTCCGCCACGGGAGGTGGCCCATGTTGCTGGTAGGTAGTAGCTCTTTGCATAGCCTCCATTAACTGACTCATCTGGGTCCATCTGAGCCATCATGCCCTGCATCACAGCGTAATGATCGACACGTGCATCCTCGCGTCCAGTGTGGTGCGATTGGTCCCTAGAAGGCGAATCACTTCCCGCGGAACTATGCTTTACATTCGTACGCCTGTTGGCTCGTGGTATCGGGATTCGGCCACTTCCGCAGCCTCGTCCCCCTCTGCCACGGCCTCTCAGATTTCTTTCCATACTGAAAGAATCAATTCATAATGATAATCATAAGTACAGTTCATGATACCAATCAAAATTCATGCTAAGTTAATAGCAACAAGAATTTACATATTCAAGATAACAGTTCATAATGAATTATCGACACTATGAGTGTCACACAGAATATCATATCGACGTTGATTCCAATATTTTCAATCATATAATCAATCCAGAATTTACCTTGAATTATGATTCAGATAAATCCTGCCACAAACCTCGAAAATAACAAGATCAACAAGGAGATCCATTCCAATATCAATTTCATGCCAGTAATTAAATCATGGCTCGTAGAGTACATACCGCATTTGGCTCGTAGGATCAAGCGCTTGCACAGGACATACGTGACACGAAGGTCTCTTGACACTAGTTCATTCCACAATGACTCTAAAAAAATCAACGCTCTGGTACCATCTTCTGTAACACCCCAAAAAAGCGGTCATTACAGTGCCGTGGCCCCCACACTGGGATCCACCAGGCTATACCCAAAATACAGATTAAATACGCAATACTTGTGATACCGAACCACAATACATAGTATTTACTCTGATTAGGAGTTTACAGTAGTATGGCCAACGGCCTTATTACAAACAGGATCCGAAATACGAGCATAATCCATATGGAGATGGAATATACCTTAAATAACAATACATTAGTCCACAATTTAAAATAAAGCGGAAAGATAACATTACACGGTTCGAACAAAACCGGACAACAAAAGACTTGGGCCCCCCGAACTAGTATCCTTTGAACCCTTCGCCATCACCATGATCTTCCCGTGCCTTGCCTTTTCCTCGACACAGGGTCAGATATACATGATAAATGAATTCTCAAGATATTATACAGTTCACATACATTAGATCTCAAGGAAAATAACCCGACTAACGAACATATCCCTCGGGCATATGAATGATTAGTCACAAAATGTCGAACACATCCAAATATATAAATGGACTATGAACGACCAAAAATAGTACGGCTCAAGATGGACATCACAGTACGCCCGATCCGGAAATGTGTCATTGCACATGTCCACCCCGTATACGGAATCTATGATATACGTGGGACAATGTACCTAATTAGCCTTACGAACTACGTCTCGTGTGCATAGTCCAATACGGAAATATCCACGCATGACTATATATGTGCCTGGCTAAAAATCCTACACAATAACCAATCGGAACGCAGATGTGATTCCGGATATGTCACGATAGAACATGACAACGAATTCAATAAATCACATATCCGATTAAGGAATCAAGAAACTCACCGAAATGACAATAAGGATCAATAATATCAATGGTTCAAAGTGACGAACTTGGGAATGCAATCCCACGATGAAAACGGAACATAATCAAGAATAATATCAAATCACGGGTCACAAATTTATAAGTGTTTCACATACACAAAACGCATAATCATCACAAGAATCCAAACATCATTATAATCAAGCAAGATAACTTGACTCAATATGGAGACGAGAATAGTCCTTCCTTGTCGAACGAAAGAACGGTCCTCGACTTAATATCGGTTACTCGAAAAATCGAACTTGTAAGGGATGCAATCCATTCAACAACACATTCTCATAACTATCGATATCTAGTTCAGCGAATCGTTATCCTAAATTCAATTCGCTTGGTTCAACTATCTTTGTATCATAATTCCATTTCAAGGATCCATACTAACTTCAATTTATACTCATTATCGGTTTTCATTCAAGGTGTTCTCGATTATTCCTATGGTTCAAACGGATGAGAATTTATCAAAAACAACCATCAAGGAGAACTTTGCTAAAATTGATATGCCGATAGAATTTCTTAAAAACAATATCAATATTTTGAAAGATATAATCCAAACAACTACGTTTCATAAAACATTGATCAAAGTGAAGGTTACTCAGCGATTATCATTGTTCGAATGAATTATGAATTTGTAAAGTTATTACTATCTTCATCGGTTATGAGTTCACCTAGTTAGATTAACGATATAGTCGAGTTATTCATCACAAGATTATCACGATATCATCATTAAGGTGAATTAAACACCTCTGAACTATAACCTTATGTTGATATATTTCAAGGTTCAACCAAATCAGATGGAAATCATAAGTTCATTTAGTTTAGAATCTTCCTAAACATGATGGTTTGATTCAATATAATGATAACAATCCTACAAATCAACCTATCTACAATGAAACTAAGGATCATTATTGTTCTAATGATGTTAATAGTTCAGCAAGAAGAGTGTGTTTCTGTAACACCCCCAAGTTATTCAGGGTATATTACAGCGCCGTGAGCCCCGCCGTGGGACACACAAGGCTAAACATATGCGGAACTATACACTTGACCGATAAGGTCTACATACAATAGAAAGAAAGACGATACAAATGGTATTCAAAAACCATAACCAATGAAACCATATACATCACTGCACAAATCAATACCTCGGCAACACAGGCCGGAACATCAAGGAAACTGAAATACAATACTCGAGTATTAAAAATCCATTCCAGTACAACAACACTGAATGGAGGAATCCAAGAAAATAACCGGAGACAAGACACAGTATCACACTTGCCCATCATCTTCATGCCGACCCTGCATCTGCCTCGTCCGCTCTCTGGAACTCGAAATACATGAAACGTATTTCCCATAAAGGGGTTAGCCGTCGAATAGCTAGTTCAATTATATCAATATGAAACATGATACTCCTCGACAATAAAGTAAATGTAATCCGTCAATTCATCAATATCCGTCAATTCATCAATATAAGACTAGTATTCCTAATGACTAAAATCTCAAGACGTATGTGAATGCCGTAAAAACGGTTCGTTCATATCATACGCCGTTACATGTAGGAATGCCACAAACGGTTCGTTCATTACATGCCAATATTATTTCATATGAATGCCGTAGAAACGGTTCGCTCATATCAACCATGGAATCGCACTGAGGCTACGAAACCCTCGTAGGACCATAGGCCCGTCCCCGAGTGGCTAGAAATAATCATATCATCAATATTTCATACTTTCAAAGTCGAACGCATAATCATAAATGTATACTTGCCTTAATAAACGCATCAAGATCCCGAAGGACACGGTTCGACCGTGAAGCTTGAACCACGAAGAAGACAACGAACGGAAGGGTTCCGACTTGAGTTCTTCACAAGGATGTCGCCCTAAGTCATATCAATGATAAATCAACAATCGTACGATGAATAATAATCGTACAACGCACAAAACCCCTCTTAGACCTTTTGTCGGACACTTTGAAGGCGTCGACTAATAACTCAACCAAAACGATTTAATCAATGCAATCCAACCGTGGAATAACGATGGAAATGATAGAATACACCTAAATAATCATCAATCCATCACTAATCTAAATTACTACGGATTAAAAGGATGAAGTCAAACAAAATCCCCAATTTCCAATACAAAATTCGAAGTGTTCTTGAATAATCTTTAAATAATCCGATGAATACTCCAACAAGTCCATAATCATGCGTATATCACTTCATACCCCATGATTTTAACATCCAAAACATCATTACCCAATACAAAATCGAAATCCAAGATGTTGAAGAAATTACCTCTTGAAGATCCAAGCACTATGATTCGAAGAGCACGCGATAGAACGATGATCCGGCTTCACAATCGAAAATAGATGAAGGAAATCACCCACTCAAGTGATAGATGGAGAAACCTCCTCTCTCAAGCCTTTCCTCTCGTGTGATGATGAAGAAATGAGGAATATCGGTTGAAACGCGTAAAAACGCAGATATAGGGGTAATCTGTCATGTGTGCCGCGGCTCAAGATATGTGTGCCGCGGCACAGCCCAAAATTCGCTCCTGTGGCTCGGCGGTGCCGCGGCTCAGCCTGTGTGCCGCGGCACCGGTACTGAGCGGTTTTGGCCAATTCTGGAAAATGAGAGTGACTTAGCTATTTCGACCATAACTCCCTCGTCCGGACTCCGATTGACTCACCGCTTGAACCATTGGAAAGCTAACTCGATGTTATATAATATTGCCAAGAATCAGAATTTTTGGAGTTTCCAAGAATTTATGGTGATTTAACAAAGTCGAACTCATACGTGGAAAAGTCGCTAAAGAACACGGAATTCAACAGAACGATACCGAAACGAACTCGGATGACAAAAAGTGTAGAATTAATCATTCTCAGGATGACGAAACGGTCCCAAGAAAGTCGCCAAAATAGACTTCCGCCAAAAAATAGAAAATTTCCGGGGAACAAAATTACTGTATTACATTCTACCCTCCTTAAAAGAAGTTTCGTCCAAACTTAAAACAGTAGGAGAAGAAATATTTCGCCAGAAAAGCTCAACGAGATGCACAAGAATCAAACTTACGCCCAAACGGCGAATCATCAATATAGAACACAACAATACATTACCCGAAGGTAAACCAAACCAATGCCGAAAAGATACGAATTCACAATGCCCGAAGGCTCCAACGGAAATACCGATACATCACAATGGCTCGAAAGCCGAATGTACCCCAAAGTCAGAACCCATCACAATACAGATCTCAAAGAAGCAAACTCGATCGGACATACCCCTCGGCGTATGAACAACCAGTCGCAAATCGTCGGACATATCCAATACAACATGGACTACGAACGATCAATCAATACAGCTCAAGAGGGACATCACAGTACGCCCGATCCGGAAATGTGTCTGTGCACATGTCCACCCCGTATACGGAATTCAGAATATACGTGTGACAATGTACCTAATTAGCCTCAAGAACTACGTCTCGTGTGCACGGTCCAATGCGGAAATATCCACGCATGACGATCGAGTGCCTGGCTAAAAATCCTGCACATAACCAATCGGCACGCAGACATGATTCCAGATATGCCACGATACAACATGACAACGAAACTCAAGGAATAAAACATCCAATACGGATCATACGACTCACCAAGTGAACGATGACACACGAATAATGAAAGATCGACACGACCAACGATATTCAAAACAACCATCCTGGGATCAGAATTCCCTAAGGACCGATTAACACGGCAATAATCACAACACCACAATTCGGGAAATCCTCAGCTCTCAACGATCACAAAATTACCGAGTTCACAAGAATAATAGTGTGCTGCCTTGAGTCGGCCAACACGACAATAATAATTCAACGGATGGGAACTATCCTCGACAGTCCCAATTCAATACTTCGATTACCTTAGAACGGTCAATCGATAAACAATGATATGATAGAATAGATGTCCCGGTGTCTCAAACCGACCACCGAAACGGAGATGATAAAAGGATATATCAAACGTCTCTCATCGGTTAATATAATATCATAGCAACGGTTCCAATTCGACAACAAAGATTCGACGATGCCTCAGAACGACATTATTCGCGAACAATAATAATCGATACATCGATACCGCGAACCGGCTATCGACAGCAACTTTACCAACAAGTATCGTAATGCCTTGAACCGCCATTTACAACCAACAGTAACATTTGGCATAATTTTCCGGCGGGCGTCGTATCAATGATCCCCTGATATCAATACAATCATAAAGAGGCGAAGTCCCGAAATGATACACACATTCGTACGCCTACACAATAACATTAGTCTCATTGATTAGTACGAGTATAAAACTTGCCTCGATATCAATACAACGAACTGTTACCAATTCAGTCGATTTCGTCTTACAAGTCTCGACCAAGTTAATCTACGAACCCTTCAACCTTAACCGCAACACAAAAGTCATAATCTATGATCAAACATCATATCTTACTGTAAAATGAAGGATCGATAATCAACCGGTTCGATGACGACCAATATCAATACCACCAAACCACGAACTCAATCGTTTCACCATATCTCGACCAATCATAGTCTGAACTGTCCAACTCAGACCCTCACGAATCCATGTCCACAATACGAGCCGAAATCCGATGATCATATCAGCAATCAATTCGGACCAATAATAAGGGTCTAAATATTATCGGTTCCAAACTCAATTCTTAAACACGAATTGACAAGGTTCCATTCTCGTAAATCCGTAGTTAAAATTTTCCGATGATCATCGTTAATTCTAACCATCCAAATAGTTCAGCATTATAGATAATCATATTTTAAGGTTATCAAACACTCTAATCATTCGATTTGAATATTTGCTCCGTACGTATGGGCTTCCAAATTCAGAGATGAATAATAGTCTCATCAAGCTCATAATCACATTCGTATTTTCTATACGAATATTATTTCCAACACATAGTTTAGCTCTAGATATGAATATTCCATATTCATATTCAAAACATCAACACTTCTTAAAAATTTTCATCACCTCGTATAATTCAAGAGTTCTTCAAGAACATGAAATATCCGAAATCACGTTCAGAACAACATATCCGAGGTATATATCTCCATGTTACCATTTTCTTTATCATGTCATTCATACAACCACAAGAATCACAATGTAACCCTTATCGTCATATGAAGAAGATCTCAATAATCATATCAACATCCGAAATCTCTTATTACGGTTCCAATAAATCTCGTATAGCATTATCACATGATATCATATAATACCTCAATACCGAATACCTTTCCGTACACAATCTTCTATGTACGATTACCACAAAACATACCTCTATCCGGACTTCCTTCCGAAATGTATACCATAGACCAAGAATATCCAAAATGACATCAACAATATCCGAATACTACAATCTTCACCCCAAAACCTTACGGGAGTATTACACGCCGTAAACCCTTCTCACAAGGATTTACCAGGCTAAGCACAATTTTCCACGTCATTTCAAAAATGTCAAAAAGACTGATGACGGTAATATTTTTCAAATACTAAAAAAAATCATTTTCCAAATACCGTCAAAACGATCAAGGCTAAAATGCCAAAAACTCAGTTTAGGGAATCGGTTTTACAAAATAAAATTTAGTTGGCGAAATACCAAAAGCAATTTCAAAATACTCACGCAGCGGATAAAAGTACAGTCCAATTTATGCATTTACATTGAAATAAGACGAACATCAAAATACACGATTCCCAACATACTCCCTCCCAAGTAGTAATCCAAAAAGAAAAAAAATTGAGCCACTATCAAAAGGGGTACGAGGATTACCTTGTATGGACGAACCACGGAGAAAGAATAATTGAACTCCATTCCAAGAATCATTAAATCATCATAGTCATCATATGGCCTCAAGAACATCAAGATCTCTATGATTCCTTAATCATAATCAACATATTCAAAGCATATCATTATCTTCCTTCAACATAAACCTCATAGAATATGGATAACACAAGAAATCACTTCAAGAATCAACAATAGTTCCATAACCAAGCTCTAATTCCATGATTCCAAGCTCACAATCATGTTAAAAGCGTTTAGAACACTCTTAAAAGTAAAGAGGGACGAGTTTTGGAGAGAAATATCTCAAAGGATCGTGAGAGAAATGAAAGGCAACACTTCAATATATAAATTGCACTCTCATTACGTACGTAAGTGTCCTTTCTTAACGTACGTAACAACTTTAACGTACGTAATCCAATATCCATGACGTACGTAACCAACTCACTGTCTCATTCCGTGCAGTCCATTACGTACGTAACCCATACCATAAAACGTATGTAATATACCAGTTGACTTGCTACGGTACAATGGTTGTGTTACGTACGTAACACGTCCTGTATAACGTACGTAACACGTCCTGTATAACGTACGTAACACGTCCTGTATAACGTACGTAAAACGTACGTTGACTCACCTGTCAACATCCTCCGCCGAAAGTGCCAAACAGGTCCCACGCCGACTGTGACTCGGTTACGTCCGATGCCTTCGTTACGTACGTAATACCTTAGCCTTAACGTACGTAACCATGCCAATCTTACGTACGTAATCTCACCTTGTTAACGTACGTAATAATTCCATACTTAGCCAATTTCAACAATTCCTGTCCAAAGTCATGACATACCAAATACGAGCATACGGCAAAATCAATACATATACTCAATTCAATAACATTTTAAAACGTTCACAACGTCCTCGAGCATAATTAACCATCCACGATATCCAATATATGAATGAAAAAAAATATATTCAAAAATCGGGTATTACACTCTACCCCCTTAAAAATAAGTTTCGTCTCGAAACTTACAATCACTAAATAAACAACATATCAACGGAAAATCCAAAATCATCAAGATAACCAAGAATTATCGAATAATCCGAACGACATACTTATAGGTCAGTGGAGTCGAAGATCTCCCGTGATACTAGCATGCGACTCCTAAACCAAGTCTCAACATAATACCGTTACACACCAATATCGCAATTAGCAATTTAACAAAATCTCAAGGAAGGGTTCACGTCCGTGACCACGGCCACGATTCTTCCTACTTTCAGCCAACATTCTGAAGGGCACATACATGCGTAAATATAATCCGAATCGCACATTCTCGAAGTGACCAATTTCCAAGAATACCAAGCTATAAACGAAACGGTCAAGAAAATACAAGAAGAGTGAGAGGACTTACAAGTACCGGTCGCACTGTGATGATGGCGAGTAGTGATACTGTGGGCAAATGACGACTCAATCGACCCAAAGACCGGCACCTAGGTATCCATAAACCTAAGCCGTGATACCATATTCGTAACACCCCCAAGTTATTCAGTATATTACGGCCGTGAGCCCCGCCGTGGGACACACAAGGCTAAACATACGCGGAACTATACACTTGACCGATAAGGTCTACATACAATAGAAAGAAAGACGATACAAATGGTATTCAAAACCATAACCAATGAAACCATATACATCACCGCACAAATCAATACCTCGGCAACACAGCCGGAACATCAAGGAAACGAAATACAATACTCGAGTATTAAAAATCCATTCCAAGACAACAACACCGAATGGAGGAATCCAAGAAAATAACCGAGACAAGACACGGATCACACTTGCCCATCATCTTCATGCCGACCCGGTACTGCCTCTGTCCGCTCTCCTGGAACTGAAATACATGAAACGTATTTCCCCCATAAAGGGGTTAGCCGTCGAATAGCTAGTGCAAGTATAACAATATGAAACATGATACTCCTCGACAATAAAGTAAATGTAATCCGTCAATTCATCAATATCCGTCAATTCATCAATATAAGACTAGTATTCCGGAATGACTAAAATCTCAAGACGTATGTGAATGCCGTAAAAACGGTTCGTTCATATCATACGCCGTTACATGTAGGAATGCCAAAACGGTTCGTTCATTACATGCCAATATTATTTCATATGAATGCCGTAGAAACGGTTCGTTCATATCAACCATGGAATCGCACCAGAGGCTACGAAACCCTCAGAGGACCATAGGCCCGTCCCGGAGTGGCTAGAAATAATCATATCATCAATATTTCATACTTTCAAAGTCGAGAACGTACAATCATAAATGTATACTTGCCTTAATAAACGTTACCGAAGATCCCGAAGGACACGGTTCGACCGGGAAGCTTGAACCATGAAGAAGACAACGAACGGAAGGGTTCCGACTTGAGTTCTTCACAAGGATGTCGTCCCTAAGTCATATCAATGATAAATCAACAATCGTACGATGAATAATAATCGTACAACGCACAACCCCCCCCCCCCTCTTAGACCTTTTGTCGGACACTTTGAAGGCGTCGACTAATAACTCAACCAAAACGACGAATCAATACAATCCAACCGTGGAATAACGATGGAAATGATAGAATACACCTAAATAATCATCAATCCATCACTAATCTAAATTACTACGGATTAAAAGGATGAAGTCAAACAAAATCCCCAATTTCAATACAAAATTCAAGTGTTCTTGAATAATCTTTCAATAATCCGATGAATACTCCAACAAGTCCATAATCATGCGTATATCACTTCATACCCCATGATTTTAACATCCAAAACATCATTACCCAATACAAAATCGAAATCCAAGATGTTGAAGAAATTACCTCTTGAAGATCCAAGCACTATGATTCAAGAGCACGCGATAGAGCGATGATCCGAGCTTCACAATCGAAAATAGATGAAGGAAATCACCCACTCAAGTGATAGATGGAGAAACCTCCCTCTCTCAAGCCTTTCCTCTCGTGTGATGATGAAGAAATGAGGAATATCGGTTGAAACGCCAGAAAACGCAGATATAGGTAATCTGTCATGTGTGCCGCGCTCGGTATATGTGTGCCGCGGCACAGGCCCAAAATTCGCTCCCGGGGCTCGGCGGTGTGCCGCGGCTCAGCCAGTGTGCCGCGGCACCGGTTACTGGCGGTTTTGGCCAATGCGGAAAATGAGAGTGACTTAGCTATTTCGACCATAACTCCCTCGTCCGGACTCCGATTGACTCACCGCTTGAACCATTGGAAAGCTAACTCGATGTTTTATAATATTGCCAAGATTCAGAATTTTTGGAGTTTCCAAGAATTTATGGTGATTTAACAAAGTCGAACTCATACGTGGAAAAGTCGCTAAAGAACACGGAATTCAACAGAACGATACCGAAACGAACTCGGATGACAAAAAGTGTAGAATTAATCATTCTCAGGATGACGAAACGGTCCCAAGCAAGTCGCCAAAATAGACTTCCGCTAAAAAATAGAAAATTTCCGGGGAACAAAATTACGGGTATTACAGTTTCTACTAAACATGATTACTACCATTTAAGACATCAAGAATACATCATATCAAACCCTTAATCACCATATTCATCATTAAGTTGTTAAAAGCTTAACTACAAACATGTTTAGCTTGATTAATTCAACATTAGGTGAAGTATACTTTATCACTAACAGTATAACTACGAGATTATAGGGTGAAATGATATAACATACCTTCAGAAATGAAGAACAATACACCAAAACCACAAGAACACACTCTAAGCTTCAAGAATGACTCCAAACTTTCAATCACAAGCTCCAAATCAAAATGCAAAGCTCAAACACAAGTTGGAAAAAGGTAGAATTGATCTAGGGAGGCAGAGGGATGATTATAGGGGTGAAAATCGGATTTTGGACCTGCAAAATGAAAGGCACAAGTTGTCTTTTTATAACAGCACAGTTCGTTACGTACATTATACACAAGAGGATAACGTACGTTAGTATCTTTACGTACGCTACACCAAAAGTGTTACGTACGTAAGCTAGTTCCAGAGGCTACTGGACTAAAATACAAACATCATTACGTACGTTATGGCTTGGAGCATTACGTACGTAATGTAGGTCAACTAGGCTGCTCCAAAAGATCAGATATTCGAATCACGCCCAACCCCACACGCCGAAAGTTGAGATCGGATAAGACTACAATCCTTACGTACGTAAAGAGCACATCCTTACGTACGTAAAACTCAGAAGATAGCATATGTTATGCTAAAGGGTTAGCGTGCGTTAAACACAGAATTACTAGCCCAAAAATGCACTTATCTAAACAACATTGAGAAATCAATCATAGTGTGAATGATAGTTATATTCAAGTCTATTATGATATATTCCAACATCAATAAATATTATACAAATGCAACAAGACTACAATAGTGTTGAATTATCCGAATAATACAACAGTAGATAAGAATTTCCGCCAGATATTACACTAATAGTAGGTTTCGGAGCCAACATGATTCGGACACTACATTAGCAACGCCTCTGTATTCGGCTTCAGCACTTGATTTAGACAAAGTGGGTTGGCGTTTAGTGGACCAGGAAGGTAAGTTATCACCAAGAAACATACTATAACCAGAGATGGAACACCGATTATCTGGGAAACCACCCCAATTTGCATGTGTATAAGAGACAAGAGAAGCAATGGTAGACTTATACAGATGGAGTCCGAAATCAATAGTACCTTGAATATAACGCAAAACGCACTTCAGAGCATTCATGTGCTCGAATTTCGGGTCGTGCATGTGTAGGCATACCTGTTGAAAAACATAAGAGATGTTCGGGCGTGTGAATGTGAGATACTGCAGGGCGCCCGTAAGAGCACGATAATGAGAAGGATCATCATAGGAGTCCCCAGTAGAAGAGCCAAGCTTGGCTTTTGTGTCAACTAGAGTATGGCTTGGTTTGCGGTTAGTCATGCCTGCACGCTCAATGATATATGTTGCATAGTTTTTCTGAGAAAGAAACATGCCATCTAGAGTACGGGTAATGGTGATACCCAAGAAATAGCTTAAAGGACCCAAATCATTCATAACAAATTCTGCACTGAGTAGGGACATGAAAGACTTTCTGAGAGCATCTGAAGAAGCTGTGAGAATTATATCATCAACATATAGCAGAATATGAGCAATATCAGTACCATGATAATAAATTAAGAGAGAGTGATCAGAGCGACTGTGAGAGAAACCAATGGTAGAGACAAAGTCTGCAAATCGTTGGATGAGTTGGATCCTTAAATCTCATTGGTTGATGCATATAGATTGTCTCATGAAGATTGCCATGAAGAAAAGCATTTTTCACATCCAACTGATGAATGGGCCAAGAATGTGATAACACAATGCTCAAGATAGTCCGTATCGCAGCCGGTTTGACAACCAGACTAAAAGTCATGTCACGAGCAATGCCAACCTATTGAGACCTATCATTACCTACAAGACGGGCTTTGTGCCTCTCAAAAGCACCGTCAGATTTCTTTTTATGTCGAAAAATCAACATTGAACGAATAAGATTAACATTTGCAGGATGGGGCACCAACTCACACGTCTTATTTTTAATAAGAGCACCATATTCATCAACCATGTCAGCTTTCCAATCCGGGTCATTTAAAGCACTTACGAGATTTCATGGGATTGGCGAAATAGAGCTGGTGGAAGTGCTTAAATTAAAAGGGATTTTGGGTTTGTGAATAACATGCTGGCTTCTTGTGGGCTGTTGGGAAGGATGGACAATGGGAGTTGATAGGCCAGTAGCATGTTGGGCCGGAGGTGGTGTGGGAAAACTTGCTGTAGGAGAGGAGATGGACTGGGCTGCGGTCTCAGTCGTGGTTGGTGTTGGATTTGGGTTAGATAAGAAGTGCAATAAGTAAGGAGATAATCCATTATCCAAGAAGTCATAGGAGGAAGTATTGGGACTATGAATTTTGGAGAATGGAAATTGCTCTTCATCAAAGATAACATGTCTCGAGATCATTATTTTCCTGCTTGAAAAGTCATAACACTTATAACCCTTATGATTGGATGGATACCCCAAAAACACTTATATAATGTGGTTCGGTACTACAGTTATATTATTTAATTCATTAATTTTTATTCGCTGGGTGGGTCCCAGTTGGGGGTCCACGGCAGTGTAATAACCGCCTAGTTTGGGGTGTTACAGAGTTGGTATCAGAGCGATTTTGAATACTACCCTTCCGAGTCATGTCTCATTGGAAATCATCGTTCATCGGACTAGTATCATTGGACTTTCACATCACGTGTGACCTGTGCAAGCGCCAAGCCCCTCAGACCAAAGAAACGGTATGATTTCTGACGCCATGGTATAATTTCTGGCAATAAGAATCACTAATTCATCATTCATCAGTCAACAATCCTCAATTATCATTTTCTTGGATCTTGCCGATCATGTCAACTCAATAATCACTCAGTCAATCTCATTGCTCAGTTGTTAACCTTGTGGATCGTATTATCAATCTTTTTAACTTGTTCAAAATAATCATTTCAGGAATTTCATTAGATAATCATGTCACCTCAGTTGATCTTTCATGCGATCTTATCATATTCCAGCGTATTGTCGACAATCATTTTACTGCATTATTAATACGTTCATTGCGTTAGAGCGTGTATGCTCATTATTATCGTTTCATAACGTAATCATAATGCAATATTCATGCGAGATCTATAATTATCATGTATTTTCCTACTTCAGTATGTATAGAGCTGTCAGAGGACGCAGGGGAAGAGTCCGCGGTGCGGGCCGAAATCCGGGAGCTCGCGTGAATACCCGCGCGAACGCGAGGAATAACATCAATTCAACCAGTAGCGACGCTGCCACTCATTCACGGGGAGATAATCATTCACTGTCAGGAAGTCATACCCGAGATACAGCTCAATCGGAAGGTGTTCGGGTTGATCCACTCACTTTTATGTAGGGCATGATGGCCCAGATGACTCAGATGGCACGTCTGATGGAGACGATGCAGAACTCAGCCACTCAGGCTCAACAGGCCCCTCCGCCGCCACCTCAGAGGCAAGAGAGGAGTGTGAGCAGTATTATCGGCGACACCTCTCGTCAGAGGCCACCTACTTTTGCGGGCTCTTCTGAGCCGGCGGATATTATTCACTGCCTTGAACATTTTGAGAAGCTATTTGCTATGGTGGAGTGTCCCGAAGGGTACAAAGTTTCAGTTGCGGCTTACTATCTGGGTAAGAGCGCTCACTCTTGGTGGCTATCTTTAAAGCCCACCGACGGATCTTGCACTTGGGACCAGTTCAAGACCCTCATGATGGAAAGGTATTATCCGGCCCCACTCAGGGAGGCCAAATTGTTGGAGTTACTCAGTCCCGACCCCTCAGCGAAAGAAGATATTCTCGCCAACGCCGAGAAGTTTCAGGAGCTACTTCCATTCACCTCATCCATTATCCACTTCGAGGCGGATAAGATCAAGTATTTCAGTAAGAGGTTGAAACCTCGAATGCGAATGCAGTTGCTTAATCATCATTGCACCATCCTGTCCGAATTCATCGAGAAAGCTCTTACTTATGAGTGTAATATCCGACTGTAATTTTTCATTTTTATCTATCGTTGTATATTCAGATAATTTGGTTATCACGGATCGTTGCATTTAGTATTATGTTGAGGTATTATATATTTGAGCTTCATATCGTTGTTATTTCATTTCATACTTGATGATTCGATGTTAATTGGAGAGTTGCATTTTTGAACTTTTTCTGTTGGTGTAGCGTACGCTACGTAGCTTAACTAACGTACGCTAAACTCATGATTTAACGTACGTAATGCGTTGTCGGTTGCGTATGTTAAGAAGAAATCTGACATCAGTTGACTTCAGCACGTGAACTTGTTATCCGTTGGCATACATGTGTATGATGTCTGAGCTATCGTGTCGGCCAGAGGCAACTTTTATTAGCATGCGTAACACCCTTTTAATTAGCGTGCGCTAATGGCCTGCGGATTCAAGACAATAGCCACTATAAGCCGCTTATGTACGTAACATTAACCGGTTAGCGTATGTAAGAGAGTTAACGTATGCTAAATTTCCCCGATAGCGTACGTTAAGCCTGTACAGTCTATTTATAGGACCAGCCTGTTTTTCATTTCTTCACAACTCTAAACCGGTTTTCTCTCCATATATCGTCCCTCTGCACCCCCAAATCGATATCAACCTCCTCCAACTTGTGTTTAAGCCTTAAATCTTGGAGTGGAGCTCATTACCTTGAAGATTATGAGGTGTTCTTGATCTTGGAGTGTACTTTCTTGTAGTGTTGAGAGTTGTTCATCATTTATGGAGGTATGTGTGCATCTTTTCTCTGTACTTTTCATATGTTGGTGTTAATGAGGAAGTATATTTCACCTAGAGTTAAATTAATCAAGTAAAACATAGTTTTAATCCAACTTTTTAAACACTTCTTGATGAATATGATAAATGAGGGTTTGAAATGGATGTATTCTTGATGATATAGTGATACTAACCATATTGTGATTATCATACTCATATTGCTGGATGAATTTAGCTCAGTAAAACATCGTTGAATCGGTTAACTTCACCGTAGTTGGATTTAACCAATAGAATTGATATCATAAAGTGTTTAAACACCATTTTAGGTATTTAATTACCTTGGGAATAACTTGATAATGATGAAGATAGGATTAGATGATCTTGTTCAGAGATCTTAGAAACTTTAACAAACATTATGGTTCAGCTTCACAAGTCTTTGAAGAATAGAAAGGATCTTGCTAATTACAAACAATAACTTATCATTAACCTAATGTGTTGATAACTTAGAATGTTTTGATCGTCATACTAAATAGATAGTGATCTTAAGAAGGTGATGCTGTTTATGAATGATAATTCCGTAGTAGATTGAGTATCGAATTCGTTATGACTATCCTTGTATGATAATAGATGTTGTAGAACATAAGAATTTGATAAACCAATTTTATTGGTGAATTGAAGATGTTTTGTTCATAGAATGACAAGAGTATTAAAGGACACTTTTGGAATGGTAATCCAATTTTGGAAGATGAATTAGATGTATTGAAACCTTTCATTAATTGTTAAGGTATTCATTAGGATGGAATGAACTATTCGAGTAGGTTGCGGGCGTCGTTTCCTACGAATTGATATTAATATTATGTGAATGTGTTATTGAATGAATTACGAAATGAAGAAAGTTGACGATCCCGAGGCCAGCATGATTGCAGGTATACTCGAGATCCACTCTCAGCCGGTGTGTGTTCTTTTTGATACCGGTGCTTCACACTCTTTTATATCTACTTCTTGTTTAAGTTTTTTTCTCCTAGACCATGTTATCAATTGTGAGCCCTATGTGATTGGTCTACCCGATGGTAGAAGAATTATTGGGAATCGTGAAGTCCAGGACTGTCCGATTCGCATGAACGACCGTGAGTGGTTGTCAAATCTGATTGTAGTCGATTTACCTAAGGATGATATAATCTTGGGTATCGATTGGATGGATCGTCATGATGCCATACTTAGTGTCCACAAGCGGATGGTAACCGTCACTTCTGATGATGGATTCGAGTGTAATTTTCGAGGTGATAATCCCAGCCGTTCCGGGAGAGTCATCAGCACTATGAAGGCAGTGAAACTGCTTAATCAAGGGTGTATTGGTTATTGGTGCTATATGACCAAAACAACAGGTCGACCAGTCGAATTGGCCGACATTCTAGTACTACCCAGACGTATTTCCAGACGAGTTGCCCTCCTCATCGTGACGTGGAGTTTATTATTGAGTTAGAGCCAGGTACATCCCCACTTTCAAAAGCACCGTATCGTATGGATCCGACTCAGATGCAGGAGTTGAAGAACCAGCTTGAGGAGTTGACTGAAAAGGGCTATATTCGACCTAGTGCGTCCCCTTGGGGAGCACCAATGTTATTTGTACGAAAGAAAGACGGATCTCTGCGTTTATGTATTGATTACCGTGAGCTGAACAGGGTAACCATCAAGAACAAATATCCTTTGCCTCGTATTGATGATTTATTGGATCAACTTCAGGGAGCTACTGTGTTTTCTAAGATCGACTTGAGATCTGGTTATCATCAGTTGAGGATTCGAGAGTCTGACATCTCGAAGACAGCCTTATGTACTCGCTATGGGCATTATGAGTTCGTGGTGATGCCATTTAGATTGACTAATGCACCGGCGGTATTCATGGAGTTGATGAATCGAGTTTTTATTAACTATCTGGATCGCTTTGTAGTCGTTTTTATTGACGACATTATGATATACTCTCGTGACCACGAAGAGCATGAACATCATCTCCACCAAGTTCTCGATACATTGAGGCGGGAACAGCTTTATGGGAAGTTTTCTAAATGTGAATTCTGGATGCCTGAAGTTATCTTTCTTGGGCATGTGATATCAGCCGAAGGATTGAGAGTGGACCCACAGAAGACAGAAGCCATTCGAGATTGGATACCTCCGAAGAACATGAAGGAAGTTCGTAGTTTCCTCGGCCTAGTGGGTTACTACCGACGATTCGTGGAAGGATTTTACAAAATTTCTCAACCAATGAATAACCTACTGAGGAAGGATAAGAAGTACTTGTGGTCAGAGTCATGTCAGCAAAGTTTTGATGAGCTCACGAGTCGATTGATTTCAGCACCTGTTTTGGTTCTACCAAAGGGAACAGAAGGATTCGTGGTGTATAGTGACGCGTCGAGACAGGGCCTTGGATGTATACTAATGCAAGAAGGAAAAGTGATTGCCTATGCATCGAGGCAATTGCGACCCTATGAAGTTAACTATCTGACCCATGACTTGGAGCTAGCAGCTATGGTGTTTGCTTTAAAAATCTGGCGTCACTATCTGTATGGAGTTACGTGTCAGATCTTTACGGATCACAAGAGCCTGAAGTACATTTTTACTCAGAAGGAGTTGAACATGAGGCAGAGAAGGTGGCTAGAATTAATCAAAGATTATGATATCGAGATCCTTTATCATCTATGCAAGGCAAATGTGGTTGTCGATGTCTTGAGCCGTAAGACAGTGCATGAGCAGATACTTAGCCACTTGACAGCTCACAAGGAATTGCAGTTAGACCTTATGAGGCCAGAGATTGAAGTTTGGTTGCAGCGTGTTCAGGGACAGCTTTGCGCACTTGAGATTTCTTCGTCTCTTGATGATATAATCAGATCGAAGTAGATTACGGATCCATTCCTATCTCAAGTTCAGGATGAAGTCATTCAAGGGAAAGCCCCTGGATTCGTGATCCCGGAGGATGTATTGATACGCTTCAGGAATCGAGCGTGTGTACAAGCAGATGAAACTGATTTTCTCTCCATATATCGTCCCTCTGTACCCCCAAATCGATATCAACCTCCTCCAACTTGTGTTTAAGCCTTAAATCTCGGAGTGGAGCTCATTACCTTGAAGATTAGGAGGTGTTCTTGAGCTTGGAGTGTACTTTCTTGTAGTGTTGAGATTTCATCATTTATGGAGGTATGTGTGCATCTCTTCTCTGTACTTTTCATATGTTGGTGTTAATGAGGAAGTATATTTCACCTAGAGTTAAATTAATCAAGTAAAACATAGTTTTAATCTAACTTTTTAAACACTTCTTGATGAATATGATAAATGAGGGTTTGAAATGGATGTATTATTGATGATATAGTGATACTAACCATGTTGTGATTATCATACTCATCTCGCTGGACGAATTTAGCTCAGTAGAACATCGTTGAATCGGTTAACTTCACCGTAGTTGGATTTAACCAATAGAATTGATACCATAAAGTGTTTAAACACCATTTTAGGTATTTAATTACCTTGGGAAGAACTTGATAATGATGAAGATAGGATTAGATGATCTTGTTCAGAGATCTTAGAAACTTTAACAAACATTATGGTTCAGCTTCACAAGTCTTTGAAAAATAGAAAGGATCTTGCTAATTACAAACAATAACTTATCATTAACCTAATGTGTTGATAACTTAGAAGTTTTGATCGTCATACTAAATAGATAGTGATCTTAAGAAGGTGATGCTGTTTATGAATGATAATACCATAGTAGAATGAGTATCGAATTCGTTATGACTATCCTTGTATGATAATAGATGTTGTAGAACATAAGAATTTGATAAACCAATTTTATTGGTGAATTGAAGATGTTTTGTTCATAGAATGACAAGAGTATTAAAGGACACTTTTGGAATGGTAATCCGATTTTGGAAGATGAATTAGATGTATTGAAACCTTTCATTAATTGTTAAGGTATTCATTAGGATGGAATGAACTATTCGAGTAGGTTGCGGGCGTCGTTTCCTATGAATTGATATTAATATTATGTGAATGTGTTATTGAATGAATTATGTTTCATTCAAGGTTGCTTGTTCGATTGAGTCTTTAACCGAGGATACCGTCCATTTGATCATTTGGAGAAGGACTATCTTTCGCTTATGGAATTGAGGCAAGTTATCTTGCTTGGTTATAATGATGATTAGATTCTCGTGATGTTTATACATTTCATGTGTATGAAATGTTTGTGAAATGTTATATAAATTTGATATTGTCTTTGACATTGTTCCATCGTTCATCATGGGATTTGCATTCCCAAGTCCGTCACTTTGAATCGTTGATCTTGATGGTCCTTATTATCACTTTGGTGAGTTTTTCTTGATCCTTAATCGTATATGTATTTCGTTGAAATTCGTTGTCATGTTGTATCGTGACATTTCTGGAATCATATCTGCGTGCCGATTGGATATCGTGTAGGATTTTTAGTCGGGCACTTATATAGTCATACGTGGATATTTCCGTATTAAACTGTGCACACGAGACGTAGTTCGTGAGGCTAATTAGGTACATTGTCACACGTATATTCTGAATTCTGTATACGGGGTGGACATATACACGGACACATTTCCGGATTGGGCGTATTGTGATGTCCATCTTGAGCCACATTGTTAATCGTTCATAGTCCATGTATGATTGGATGTGTTCGACGGTTTGTGACTAATTGTTTCATATGCCCGAGGGGTATGATTAATAGTCGGGATGTTTCCTTGAGATCTATATATGTGAATTGTATAATGTCGGAAGAATTAATTATCATGTATATCTGACCATGTGTTATGGGCGAAATACTTGTGTTGTATTTTAGGTCGAGGCAAAGGTAAGGCACGAGAAGAGCATGTTGACGGCGAAGGGTTCGAGGGATACTAGTTCGGGGGCCCCAAGTCTATTGCTGTCCGGTTATGTTTTAAACCGTATAATATTACTTTAATTCTGCCTTATTTAAATTTTGGTCTGGTTGGATAAATGTTTAAGAATTTTCCATCTCCACATGGTTTATACTTGTGTTTTCGGATCCTGTGTATCATAAGACCGTTGGCCATACTATTAAATAAACTCCTAGTCAGAGTAGTGACTAATTATTGTGGTTCGGTATCACAAAGATAATACTTATTTAACCTGTTTTGGTGGGTCCCAGTGTGGGGTCCATGGCACTGTAATAGCCGCCCTTTTTGGGGTATTACAATGAGCTTACTGCTAAGGAAATTGCTAAGCATAAAACTTCATCTACTGGCAAGAAATCGAAGAATCATAATCAGTCTGAAGGTAGTCGGGCAACCTTCAAGAAGTCTCGTACGAGCTCTACTTTTTCTGAGCGACCTCCTATGGATCCTAAACCTGCGGAATCTCAGTCCCGAGCGGCCAGTTCGGCCATCACCTGTTTCAACTGTAGAGAGCAAGGTCATTACAGCACTAAGTGTCCGAGTCAGACTGTCACGTGTAACAACTGTGGGGTTGCCGGGCATAATGCCCATTTCTGCCGAAGAGACTCCAAACCTACTCCGACGGCATCTCAGGCTCCTAAGCAGTCGGTTGTTCAGAATCAGTCCACTCAGTCCGCGTCGTTTAAGACGACGAGATCAACTAAAGGCAGAGCCCATAGTTATGAGACAGGAGCATCTGGTTTAGGGACTGACAAGCCCCGAATTTACGAGATGAAGAGGACCGACGATCCGGAGGCCCAAATGATCTCAGGTACACTCGAAATTTTATCTCAACCTGTGTGTACCCTTTTTGATACTGGCGCATCACATTCATTCATTTCCGAGTCATGCTTGAGTATACTTCACCTAGATAGTGCGACTAGTTGTGAACCTTATATCATTAGGTTACCAGACAGTAGAAGGATTGCCAGAGATCGTGAAGTTAAGAATTGTCCGATTCAGATTAATGGTCGTGTTTAGTTGGCGGACCTAATCGTGGTAGATTTACCTAAAGACGACATTATTTTGGGTATTGATTGGATGGATCGTATGGTCACTATTGTTTTAGAAGATGGAGTCGAGTGTGTATTTAAGGAAATCCAAAGCTTTCTCGGATTAGCAGGCTACTACCGATGATTTGTGGAAGGATTTTCTAAAATCGCTCAACCTGTGACTAACCTTTTGCGGAAGGATAAAAAATACACGTGGTTTGACGCATGTCAGCAGAGTTTTGAGGAGCTCAAGAGCCGTTTAATTTCAGCGCCTGCCATTTCTTTACCACAAGGGACGGAAGGATTCGTGGTTTATAGCGATGCATCCGGACACGGTCTCGGATGTGTATTAATGCAGAACGGGAAGGTGATTGCATATGCTTCACGACAACTGAGGCCTTACGAGGTCAATTATCCGACCCATGACCTGGAGCTAGCGGCCGTGGTTTGAAGATTTGGCGTCATTATCTTTATGGCATCACCTATTAAATTTTCACCGATCATAAGAGTTTGAAGTATATATTTACTCAGAAGGAGTTAAACATGAGACAGAGACGGTGGTTGGAACTGATAAAGATTATGATATTGAGATACAAGACCATTCGTGTAAGGCAAACGTCGTCGCCGACACCTTGAGACGTAAGTCCATTCAGGAGCAAATGCTTGCTCGTTTGACTGCTCAAAAGGAACTTCAGCAGGAATTCCTAAGGACTGGGATCGAGGTCTGGTCACAGCGAGTATAAGGGCAAATTTGTATGTTAGAGATTTCATCGCCACTGGAGGAGGCGGTCAGAACGAAACAGGGTTCAGACCCATTTTTTTGCGCATATGAGATGATGTGACTCAGGGGAAATCCCCTGGATTTGTGGTCCACGAGGATGGACTTCTGCGATTTAAGAACCGGTTATGCGTTCCGGCGGATGATGAGTTGAAAAACTCGATTTTGAGAGAGGCCCATACTACCCCTTATTCTATCCATCTGGGGTCTAGCAAGATGTACAAAGACTTGAAGTAAAATTACTGGTAGAGTAATATGAAGCGAGAAGTCGCAGAATTTGTTTCGAGATGTTTAACCTGTCAGCAAGTCAAGATAGAACAGCGACCGGCGGGTATGCTGAAACCGCTTCCTATCCCAGAATGGAAGGGGGAGGATATTTCAATGGACTTAATCACGAGTTTGCCGATGAGTCGTCGTCGCATGAATACAATTGGGGTAATTGTGGACCGTTTAACTAAGTCAGCTCATTTTCTTGAGATTAAGGATACGTGGGGTCCTGAGAGACTTGTCCAGTTATTCATTAAAGAGATCGTGAGATTGCACGGTACCCATTAGAGTATCATTTCGGATCGTGACGGGCGATTCATGTCGCATTTTTGGACATCCGTTCATCGTGCCTTGGGAACCCAGTTAAATTTCAGCACAACTTTTCACCCTCAGTCCGACGGACAACCAGAGCGAACTATTCAGACATTAGAGGACATATTGAGGGAATGTGTTCTCAATTGGAAAGATGATTGGGAAGCCCAACTACCGTTGATCAAGTTCACGTACAATAACAGTTAGCATTCTTCGATTAAGATGGCACCTTACGAGGCCTTATACGGTCGTCATTGTCGATCTCTCTTATGCTGGGATGACTTATCAGAATCGATCGACACTGAACCCAATATGCTAATAGCCGTCCGCGAGAAGGTAGCATTGATCCGGAGTCGTTTGTTGACCGCTCAGAGTCGACAAAAATCATATGCAGATAATCGTCATCGACCATTACAGTTCGAGGCAGGTGACCACGTTCTGGTCAAGGTATCCCTAAGTCGAGGTATCTTCCGTTTCGGGAAGAGGGGAAAGTTGAGTCTGAGATTCATTAGACCATTTGAGATTTTGGATCGAGTAGGCAATATGGCTTATCGATTGGCTTTACCTTCGGCTTTGAGCCGAATTCATAATGTGTTTCACATCTCTCAATTGCAGAAATATGTTGTCGACCCTAGTCATATACTTCAGTTTGATGAAATCGAGATAGCGGATGACCACACGTACGAGGAGCGTCCTGTACGAGTCCTAGAGCGATGAATCAAACAGTTGAGGAACAAGACGATTCCTTTGGTTAAGATTCAGTGGTCTAGACATGGAGTCGAAGAGGCTACTTGGAAAACCGAGGATAGTATGCGGGAGAGTTATCCCGAATTGTTTGACCCTTAGTTTCGAGGACGAAACTCTTTTTAAGGGGGGAGTATGTAATACCCAGTTGTGAACTCATTTATTTTCATTCAGTAATTGTCACTCATTAATTCTCACTCATTAATAATCATTCATATTTATTTATTCGTGTTCACCATTCGGCGTAACTTTGAGTCGTGTATTGTTATCATTCATTGTTCAACCATGTTTGAGAATCGAGATGAGAATATTATCTTAATTGTTGTAATTTCTTAGTAAGTTGATGATGATGTTGGAGTTCATATCATTTTGAATTTACTCTTTCTTGTTCGGTTCGTGCTATTTTCGACCAACTCTCGTAATCACTGCTCGGAACCACCATTTTGGGGTTCCCGCAAGTCCATTTCGTGTTATTATCCCCAAGTTTTGAGTTCTACTATGTTTATTCTCTTCCCGGGTCACTTTTGTCACTTTTTGGGCCCGAATAGTGTGCGCCGCAGCACAAGGGGTTGCGCGCCGCGGCACACACTTTGAAGATTTGGACCTGGCAGCGGCTGTACCGCGCGCCACGGCCCTCTGCTGGACGTGCCGTGGCACTAGATGGGAGTCTGCTCGTAATTTTCAGCCACGGGCCGTGGGCGACTTCCGGGTGTATTTTTGGGTGATTTGGTATCTTCAATCTCAGATATTTCATCCTCCTCGAGTTCTTGGTGTGGATTAACAACATCTACTTGGGTTCTTCATCCTAAATCCAACGTAATTTCTTCAACCCTAGATTCGATTTTGAGTTGGAGCATGATGTTTTGGATGTTATAATCATGATATGTGAAGGGATATACATATGATTATGAGTTTTTATAAGTTATCATTGGATTGTTGGAGGATTATTCAAGAACACTTTGAAGGTTGATTTGGAATTGTGGATTTCGATTAGATGTGGTCGTAACCTTGAGTTGTGTATTCCTATTGGATTATTGATTTCATTGATGATGTTTTGTTGGTTTGAATCACTCATTTGGAGGTTGGTTTTCGATATAATTGGGATCGGTTGTAAACAATGGAAGATTGTTTACAACGTGTTAGTTAAAATGCCCCAATGAGTTTGGGTGTGTTGTATCGATCTCTTGAGTTGGTTATGATCATAATTGATATGTATACTAAGCGAATTGTTGGTAATTGTGTTACTCAAGATTGTTCGAGCGACCGATAATTCCATTAAAGACGTTTGTTCGAGGAAGGACTTTCTTCACCGGTATTTGAGGCAAGTTGATCATTGCTCAGTTAAAAGGATAATCATTCCTTTCGTTGTTGTTCATTCATACGTATAATTCATGCATAGTATATTAATCATGTTGGGACTTGTAATTATCAAACTAGTCATTCAATTCACGGGGAATGACTGTTCCAATCATTTCATTTGAAGATATCACTCATTGCGTCATTATTTCACCTCGGTGAGTCATTCTTGGCCCTTGTCAGTTTTCTATTCATTATTCTACTTCATGGTCGCTTTTGTCTTTGTGACCTTTCGGGATTGTATTGCGTTACCGGGTGTTATATGTGTGGAATTTTTAGTCGGGCACACTAAGGTCATTGTGTATATGCGGGTATCCGGACACATTGGACTGTGCATACGGTAACGTGCCTCCATGAGACTAATTAGGCCAAGTTTTGCGGGTATTTATGCGGGACGCAGGGCACTCGGCATACTTGTGCACTTGTACATCCCATTCGGTCGTACTATGATGCCCCTCATTCAACTTGATTTCATAACTAATTCATGTGATTATTGTATTTGTTCAACTATTTAGGATTCTTGTTCTGTGTAACTGACCCCGTTGGGGATTTTTTTTTAGGTCATGGCAAGGCAAAGGCACGGTAAGAGAACGTTGACGGCGAGGAGTTCCAGTGATACTAGTAGGGGGCCCCAGTTTCCATTTATTCATGTTTCTTTGATGTGTATTTTGCGCTGCAGTTCCGTTCGGATCTTCATTTTATTCAGTGTTGTATATTTCATATTCATATGAAATATACATGTATTCTATATTCTTGGGTGTATTGTACTTGAAACTCCTCATCGAAGTAATTGGTAATATAATGTGGTTCGGTACTACAGTTATATTATTTAATTCATTAATTTTCATTCGTCAACTGGGTCCCAGTTGGGGGTCCACGGCACTATAATAGCCGCCTAGTTTGGGGTGTTACATTCGCCCACTCCATAGTTCCGTGGGTGTTTTCGGAACTGATTTCGAAGGCACCAGGTTTAGAATGTACGCAGCTGTTTCCAAGGCATACCCCCAGAACGAAATATGTAAATCCAAATAACTCATCATTGATCTAACCATTTCTAAAAGAGTTCTGTTCCTTCTCTCAGCAACACCATTTTGTTGTGGAGTTCCCAGTGCAGTGAGCTGGGACGAAATCCCTCATTTGCCAAGAAATCCAAAAACTCTCCACTAAGGTATTCTCCACCACGATCAGATCGTAATGACTTGATACTCTTCCCAAGACGCTTCTCCATTTCAGCCTTGAAGTCTCTGAACTTGTCAAAGGCTTCAGACTTACTTCGCATCAACTATATGTATCCATATCTCGAATAATCATCTAAAAACGTGATGAAATATTTGAAGCCACCCCTAGCCTGGACGTTCATTGGACCACATACATCCAGATGAACCAATTCCAACACATTCTGAGCATGGTTTCCCTTGGTCTTAAAAACCCTTTTGGTCATCTTACCTTCCAGACATGATTCGCAAATTGGAAATAACTCAACTTGGAGGTCATCCAATGGGCCATTATCTACCAATCCTTGAATCCTCCTAAGGTTTACATGACCTAACCGTAAATGCCACAGATATGTTTGGTTTGTGCTCGAAGGTTCTTTTCTCTTTTTAGGTTTAGACAAAGAGTTAAGTGATGTATGTTTATACATGGGAGTTTGTGCAGTATTAATGACATACATTCCATCAGTATAAATACCTTTCACCGTTTCTTCTTCTAATAATAGCATCATCATCAAAAGAAGCTGAATAACCATCACATTTTAATTTAGAAACCGAAATTAAATTCATTCTAAAATCTGGTACTAATAATACATTATTAAAGACTAATATTTTATTATTAATCTTCAACTGCCCGACTCCCACTG
The DNA here is from genome assembly GCA_033398695.1 of Orobanche coerulescens. Taxonomy (NCBI): domain Eukaryota; kingdom Viridiplantae; phylum Streptophyta; class Magnoliopsida; order Lamiales; family Orobanchaceae; genus Orobanche; species Orobanche coerulescens. The sequence goes on from CM065810.1 coordinate 18,446,107, forward strand.
CAATAGCCATAAGCCTGGAATAATAGCCTCAGTTGATGGTTATATCGCCCGCACTAAGCTGCTCGGTTACCTGAAAACCATGCGAGTCAGATCCAACATGATCGGTGGATCCTGAATCAACTATCCACGAAGTGGAAGAACAAGCTGCCAAACATGTTTTAACTACTAGTGCACGAGACATACCTTTCTTAAAATCAAGGCAATCTGCTTTAAAATGTCCTTTCTGACCGCACTTGTAGCACTTTTCCTTTGGCTTTTTGTTCTCCTCAGGTTGAGGAGCCTTACTTTTTACCTTGAGTGTTGCCACTTGCTTCTGGACCACTAATTTCTTCTTCTTCCCCCACTTAGTTTTAGAAGTCAAAACACTAGTAACCGCAAGAACTTGATACCCTTGCTTGAAGAGACCTTCTGCAGCTTGAAACTTTGTCAGCAATTCCGTCAAGGTATACTCTCTACCATTCATATTGTAGTTTAGGTGGAACTCCTCAAATCTCCTAGTTAAGTTGCCTAGGATGATATTGACCTGCATTTCCGCATCGATAGTTGCTTCTAAGATATCAAGTTCGTTTAGATGAGAAATCATCTTTAGAACATGATCCCTCACCGGGGTTACTTCAAGCATTTGGGTCGTCATCAAGACCCTCATAGCATTTTGCCTAGCCGCCCGATTTTGATGACCAAACATCTCGCCGAGATATTTCATCATTTCCGCCGCCATGCCCATACTTTGATGCTGATGCTGCAATACATTTGCTAAAGAAGCCAAGATGTAATAGCGAGCCATTTCATCAGCTTTCTTCCATCTGCGGAACTCTTTCACCTCTTCGTGTGTCAAATCCGCATCTGGCTCCAATGGGCATTCCTCAGTTAGAACAAACTTGTGTTCTTCAGTAGTCAGGACAATATTAAGATTACGTTTCCAATCAGCAAAGTTAGTGACAGCTAGTTTGTTTTCTTTGAGAATTACACCAAGTGGATTGAAAGACATTTGAGATAAAATTAAAAACGTTCATCACATAATGCATAGCAAAATATATTGAAAAACATCAAAAACACAATATATATGCTAACGACCAACACCTCGAAAAACCCGCATATGCAAGCCATGATCGTGTGGACGTTTACACACACATTTTTCAAGTAGAGTCTTACGTCTTTAATTTTACTATCTAGTCAATTTACGTTATGACGAGTAAAATTAATAGTTGGTTCCTCTTGGCCATGTATTAATTAACATAGATTCCGGTGGGGAGCTTATTAATTAATACACTTAAGTGAACACCAGAATTTAACAATCTTAAAATATTATCTTTTAAATAATAGTCCTACGAATTGAGAGGGCTTATCATAAAAAATAATATTTACCTTTTGTTATCATATGAAATTTAAAACTAGTGGACCTATAATTAGCACATTCGATATGAAGGAAGACCCTAATGTCAACGCGCATGCTAATTACTTCACAATTTAAATTAATTATGAAGGCCAATTTGATTTTATTTAAAATAAATCAATTTAATCACTTAGTTATTTTAGCCTTAAAGGTTTTTAATTTTCTCGTCCCAACATGCAAGAAACATATCACGCATACATTCATGCATGCCATACATCCAAAACAGTAAAAACCAAAATAAAAATGGATAATTAAATAAAATCCCTGTTCTGCTATACTTCTTTGTGATTTCGTATTCTCCGAATTCGATTATAATTTTACAAAAATAAAACACATCGAATTTACAGCAAGATTACACAAAACATAAGATCCTAGATCTACCCGTGGATTTTCTCACGGAAAAAACCATTACATGCCTCAAAACCGGGACAAACCAACAATTGCATAAATAATAAAAATATATAAATAAACCATTCAAATAATAAAAATATATAGATAAACCACTCACATAAACCATTCACATAACCATTCACATCTAGCAAAATACTCCAACATCAAATTACATGAATATTTAAATTGCTATCAATTAATCACCAAAATTAATTAAAATAGCAAAAGCCTAAAAGATCTGTCTCTCATACCAATTGATGGAAATAAAACGCAGTGGAAGCGAAGTTGGTGAAAAGTTTGATAGAAGCTTTTTACGCATCTACGAGCACAAAACCTATTTAGGCATGCTAATTAATTAACTGCTAAGATTAATAAGCAATTTGAATATTATTTATTATTTATTATATAAATATGTTGGTAAATTAAATATCCTAATCTAGATCAAAGATCATAGAATATTACCTTTTGAAGCGTAGTGGTTGACTGCTCCTCGATCTTCTTGTATTTCTACCTTTAGATCTTCTAGAGCATGATCTGCCTTAATCCGGACGTTGTGTGGGCAACGAGCTACCGAACCTTGCTTGGACAAAAGTGGATCGGACGAAATCTTCCTCTCACAACTCTCGATTTTATTTTCTTCAAGTAATTCCGATTTGTAACAAGAATTAAAGTGTTATCTCAATTGTGGAATCAAAGACACAAGTCAAGATCCACAATTAAACACTAAGAAGAAAAAATCGAAATCCTTGTGTTGGATTATTGCTTTCGGACGAACCCTCCCCTTGTGTCCTATTTATAGGCTTTGGACTACTCTAGGGATCTTAAGGAGAATTAGGGTTAGGACCCTAGTGCAACCTAACTTTCTATATTAATCCCTTTCTCAATATGGTTGAGTTCAGTAATATCAATTCAGTCCACTAAAGAATTAATATTTCACTTCCAACCAAAATCTTTATGAAATCGGGCTCCTTATTTAAATATATCATTTTCCAAGTTTAAGATACTGAATGTCCATTAATTACTTTTAAGCTATTGACAACTTTAATTAATTTAATATCTTATCCAAAAGTAGTATCACTCGAACTTTATTATTATATCGGAATTAAATCCACCTGCAGGGTTTAACAGAATAATCATTATCAAGCTCCTCAAGAGGACATCATCAACCCGCAAGAGTCGGGACACGATTTCTAGTATTAATAATAATTGTCATATAAATAATATTATTGCCCACAATACGAAGCTTATTGCGTCAATCATTTTGACTCTCACCCATGGTAAATCAAAGCAATAAATATTATAAATACATAATTAAATATTATATATTTAGAATTAAGAAATAATAATTATTCGAGATTTACATTCTTCTTACAGTCAGTACAGAAGACATTGTCTCGCTTCGATCCTGTTCAACATATGCAAATACGCTGATGCATGCTAATAGTCAAGACCAACTAATCTCAAGCATATAACTGGTCTAATAATTATGTAGGTTGTGAACTATTGTAGTATTTTATAAGGCACCGATAATGTGATCTTCTATGTGACACCAACACACCACATTATCTACAATATAAAATAATTAGACATTTCATTTGCATAACCATATCGTGAATAAATATGCAAAATATGTGAATAAATATAATTAATATTCTCATAGGTAGTTACAGGGAAATAGGATAAACAAGCATAAAGTTGTAACATCCTAAATTTCTACTATGGTTATTTAATGTTATTTTATCCGAGTTATGTTGTACAGTGTTGAATCTGTACAGTATGGATAAAATAATTGAAGGACTAAGACATCTGTATTGGTATAATCGTCGTACTCGGTCGACAATTGCATTTGATGCCACCGTGTATCAGGTTGTTTTAATTCTAATATCGGGTATATCATTGGGACGAGTATATGTATTCAGTATGTCGGGTATACATATTCGGTATGTTGAGACGACAGGCAGGAGCAACTGTTTTTGGATAAGTTCAGAAGCCATTACGTACGTTAAATTTAGGAGCTTATGTACGTTAAGTTGGTAAGCGTAACGTATGTCATGTCTCATGTATTACGTACATTAAAGCATCGGGTGAGATGTAGTCGTCTGATCAGAGGACTTTGTATAAATACAAGCATAACATACGTTAAGCATAGGTGCTTACGTACGTTAAGACACAACAGTAACGTACGTTACATTGAGTGTATAACCTACATTATGAAGAGAACTAGACACGGTCTGAAGTGTCGGCAACTTTCAGCGCAAATGTGGACAGGAGAAGTCAACTCCGAGTTAACATACATTATGAGTGGTACATTACGTACGTTAAATTGGTATATTACTGTAGCAAGTCAACTCTGTGTTACGTACGCTACGGCACAGGTGTTACGTACGTATACAAGGTACGAAATGAGGCAGTAACTTCTGGGTTGTCGTTACATACACTATCGAGGTCGGATAACGTACATAAAGGGTGTTACATATGTTAAGAGTTTCATGTAACGTACGTAATTCCTGAAAGCTTATATATGTCAAACTCCGTTATTTTTCCATTTTGAGAAGTTCCACCTTGTTTCTTCATCCTTCAACCCTCTGAGGCCGATTTTGGGCTCTTCTAACTCGATTATGAGCTTGGGGAGCATAGATTGGAGTTGTTCTTAGAGTTGATAATGATTATTGGAAGGAGTTCGATTGTTCTTCATCGTAGTTCTTCAATATCAGGTAACATTCGTATTCCTCTGATTATAGTTCGAGTTTGGAATGATGTTTACATGTTAGGAAGCATGTTGATCTACCTTATTGTTATTATGATGTTATACATGAATAAATGGAATTGTGACAAGAGATTGAAGATATCGATTAAGGTTATTCATGTTGTAAGAGTTGCGATTCGTTCTAACATGCTCATAAGATGGATTATCGGGTCTTCTTATGGATATATGTGTATTGATATGATTGCAGTGGTTTTGGATCGTGATGAAAATATATGTTGATGTAATTACCTTCGTCATTTTGGATTCTTGATGTTATTATCGTTGTTTACTTCGTATGATGACGATTATGGTATTATTGTTGTGATTCTTGGTATTATGAATTAGGGCTGTCAGAAATCGAGTTCGATTTTTTTTTTTGCAGGAACCGAACCCGAACCAAATTGTGTATTTAGGGTTCAGTTCTATATTTTTTCATTCGGAACCGAACAGAACCCGAACCAGAATTTTCGGTTCGGTTTCGACAATATTTTGGTTTCATTTTTTCATGTCTATATGAATCTATTCATCTGTTTCAATCTAGAAAATTCAATTTTAAACAACAATAGTCTATCTAAAAGCAAAGTTTGACTCCAATTTAAATTTCTAAACAACAATAGTTCAATTAAAAACAAGATAATAAAGATACAATATTGAATGTTTAGTTGATACAATCAAAATATCAAATAAAATGAAGCAACAAAAGAGTAACTTGAACTTCAATAAATTAAGTAAGACAGTATACTTCTAGGATTTTTTTGTTTTTCTTTATAAATTAAGTAATATTAATAAAAAAATTAAATAGGTAATTTCGGGTTTTTATGAAAAAAAATTCGCAGGAACTGAACCCGAACCGAATTTCTAAATTCGGGTTCGATTCCAAAAAAATACATAATTTCAACACAAAGGAATCGAACCGAACCAATTCGGTTCCGGTTGGTTCCATGGGTTTCGGGTTGAAAATTCCCAGCACTATTATGAATAATGCATGTCGAAGAAGATGATGATATGTGTGTTTAATCGCGATATTGTGGAACCGTTGGGTTTGTTGATCGGTTATATTGATTGTTGGTATGATTATCGTATTATGGAATCGTATTGTGGTTATGGATTCGTGATTGATTGATTTGGGAGATTTATGTATTATCGAGATATCGTTGAACCGTTGAGTTTGGCTGGTTGGTTATGCCAGTTGTTGATTGTTAAAGAACTTGTTGTTAATTGATTACCTCAATAGGTTGTGATAATTGATCGTTGACTAAAATAATAATATGCTGCAGTTGAGTTCGAGTATGTTCGGGGATTTACTTTGGCCGTGGCTGAGGAGCTTGTAGACGAAGGCAAGGAATTGGTAACGGCTTCATCATCGTTGTTTCTGTATCGAGGCAAGTTATTACTTGCTCAGTTTATATATTTAATGAATGGTTTCAGTTTCATTTTGTTTATAATGCATATAGCAACGTTATTATCGTGGACTCTGGAGATTGGGGTTGTATGTTGTTTTCTGATTTTGGGAATTAGATATATGATTTACATTCGTTATTGGTATACTTAGGTATCGAGGGTACATTATGAGGATATGAGTTATCTATGGTCCGTGGTATTTTGAATCATCGAACATTGAGGATAATCGTCGGTGATGGTTTTGACATCGAGATTGCTCTCGAAGGACTCGGGGCAAGTATCTTAATTTGATTTTGGTTTAATGTTGATGATTTTGATCATGCATATTGTCATTCATGTTATTGAACATGAGGTCGTCCAAGTTGATTTGTCATAATGTCGTTCATGTTATGGATTCATATATTGTTCATGTTGATGAACATATTGATTTGCATATGTGTATGCATAGTTGTATCGTATATGTTGTATTGATCTGATGGGATCGTGTGATCTATGCTAAGGGCGCTGGATCAGTTGTCCACCTCGTGTTGGTCCGACGGGATCATCTTGGGATCTATGTTGAGGGCGTTGGATCATTGGACGGGTTTTCCACCTCGTGTTGGTCCGACGGGATCATCTTGGGATCTATGCCGACGGCACTGGATCGTTGGATTACCTATGTGTTGTTGTTATGCATATGTATATTGTTGGTTATCCACCTCGTGTTGATCTAACAGGATTATCTTGGGATCTATGTTGTGTACGCTGGATCATCGGGTTCCTACCGAGTATACATTGTTGTTATTATTGTGAGCATATTGATGTTGTCATATGAGTATGCATTTTTAGGTCTTGTGTTAGGACTATGTCCGTATGCGTATTAATCTGATCTCGGATTAGAATGACATGATTGGCCGTGGCAGTGCGTATCTTGAGGTATGTTCCATATTTCCTTCTTGTTACTTGTCTTTTGATGGAAAATTGCTTTTCGTGTTGAGATTTGAGGATGTTATCTGATGGACTGGATTGGTCAAAGTTGGTATATTTCGTATTAGTGAGTTATGATGATGTTTTGAGAATCTTGGATATTGTCTGAGATACAGTACAAATGTTTGTGTACTATTCAGTGTGTTTTTGAGAAATACGAGATGTGGAATATGGTGAGGTTGTTTTGATGAGGATTATCACGAATTGTAAAGTTATGACGGTAAGATTACATTGGTAGTATTCTTACTTACTATTTTCATCGGTATGCAATTATTGACGTGATGTGATCGTTATCATTGTTGAGTATTATGGCTGACCCCGTCGTGGGCTTTGTTTTTAGGTTCTTGGGATATCGAGGTTGTAGCGGTTGTGAAGAGATGAGCTTCCCGGAGGATACTGGCTATGGCATATGTTTGAGAATCGATTACTTTTATTAGTTGTTTTATTCTGCTGCTAGAGTATTTTTAACTGTTTGTCTTTTCTGCTGCGTGAGTATTTTTAAATGGCCTTTTGGTATATCGCAACTTAAGTTACTCTGGAAAATCGTTTTCTAAACTATTTTGTCGGTACTTGCAAGTGATGGCTTAAAGTATACTTTTGAAATTGTTGAACTTTGGCATTTTCCTTGTACTTTCAAATGAGATTTTTCGACGATATTGATAAATGGACTTTTCTTAAAGCCTTTGCATATTTTGAAAAGATGTCGGCGCTGTAATATTCCCGGATGGCTCTGGGGGTGTTACAGAATATGGTATTAGAGCTTAGGTTGTGAAAACCTAGGCTATCGGGTTGAGTCGGGTCGTGTTTTTGTCATGTCATTGCAGTTTTCGGTTGACAAGTGTTAGAGTTTTGGGTTTTTATTAATCACCCGTGCTTGTGTGTTATGTGATTTACCGGTGTGGTACTGTGGTTGTTGTAAACTTTTCTAAATGGTATTAACGTGATTCTTTGGAAAGAGATGTGTTGTGTTCTCGAGTTGAACTGATTTTGCAAAATGTATGTTTTGAAAATCTCTGTATCAAGTATTTTCTAGAGTTGAGACATGTGCCAATATCACGGGGAATCGTCGGCTTCACGATTTGTAAGTATTTAGATTTTTGGATTGTATTGAAATTATTTGTAGTTATAAGTCGATGTGTTTTGAGATTCGGAAGGATATCATGTGTTACAGTATGAAGTAGCAGAATATAATAGTGGGGACAGAACTAGTGATCTTGAGGAACTATAATTATAGGAAACCAATATGTCGGGTAAACTTGGAAAATGGAATTATGTACTCAGGAGAGATATTGTGGATTGTTGAGGGGAACATGTTGTCATGTTAGTTCATTTTGAGACACATGAAACTATTTATGAACATTTGAAAAATGATACTTTTCAAGATGATATATTTTAAATAAATTATTTGCTCGTTGTCATAAAAATGTATTTTCTTAAATTTATTTTGAGAGATAGTATTGATGTCTTTAAAAATATGTTTCATCATGGAATAGTTGAGGTATTGCAGAATGGAATACTGGTCGATAGAGCAAGTCATATGTGGAAAATGTGATTTTAAGAAAGTCTCTATAATAAGATTTTAGATTCTATCATGCGGTTTTCCGACCGAATGTCAGTGGAATTGGTGACGAGCCGAATTGGTATACAAGAGTATGGATGTGGTCAATCATTTGCATAATTCATTTTATTTAATCGAGTGTATTTGATAAGAATTGTCATCGAGAACTTGACACAAGCGAGCCAGTTGAACTTTTTGAAAATTGATTTCGTGGTCTTACGAAAATATATATTTTGAGTTTTTGAAATACTTGAAAGAACTTTCGGAAATTGGTTTTTATTGACAAGATTATATGATTTCAAGCTGTTTTGAAAATGTGATTAGTATACGTACAAACGTATTGCATAATGCATATCCTAGTGGAGTTATGAATAAGACTTACAAACTGGATAACACATCGATGGTACGATGAAAAGAGATTCGAACTTCAGTATGGTAGTTGGTTATCCAGGGATGACTGGTTGGTTGATCAGATAAAATAAATATGTAGCGTGTTGTAGATTCAGTACAGGATATGATTTTGGAACATCGGGTTTTGTGAAACTGGGGCATACATGCTATGTGGCTCTATTGGTATGGTAGTAGCGTGATTTTGCTATAGTTATTTTTGACTTTTGAGCCAACCGATTCTTTTTCTTCGCATGTGGTATTCGGGGTGATTTCTTAGTAAGTGTAGATTTAGGAATGGTAACCCCATGATGGTTATTTTGGATATTGATTGGTCGTTCCCACTCCATATATGATTGGGTATGCACAACTGTTTGTGACTGGTTTTTCATACGCCCAAGGGGTATATTCAACAGTCGGGTGTGTCTTTGAGGTCCATTGTATGTGATTTGTGTAACGTTTTGAGAATTTTATTCTTTCGTATATCCGTCCCGGTGGTTCTGTGTTGATCGTGTTGGAGCTTACCATGTGGGGGTATTCTCGGTTATTGTTGATCCTTCATTGGTAGTATTGGAGTTTATCATGTTGATGATATTCGCGGTTGTGTTTTGACCTTTGGTTGGTCATATTGGAGTTTATCATGTTGATGATATTCTCGGTTGTGTTTTGACCTTTGGTTGGTCGTATTGGAGTTTATCATGTAAATGGTATTCTCGGTTAATTCATTGGTTGATCATTGTTACTGATTGTATGAGCGTTCAGACTTTGTGTCGACGATTTGGGATTTGTTGCCATTGTTTCACAGATGTGCCGTGTATTATTGGTGTTTATCAGGATTGGGACTTGATTGTGCGATCAGGCAGACAGGCTTTGACACGGATGGATTATTCCATAATTGAGTTATAACGATTTATTTTGTTAAAATGTGTGAAATTGTGATTGCAAGCATGTTGAGGCTTTGAAGGGGAGTCATTTGCTGGTATCGCAGGAGATCATCGACTTCACGCATTTGTAAGTATACTTTTTTGGTTATTAATAATGATGATTGATCGGTGTCGTGATGATTTTGGATATCTTGGTTGAGTTGTTGATTACGATTGGATTGCAAGTTTTGAGGATGAAACTTATTTTAAGTGGTGTAGTATGTAATATCCTAAATTTCTACTATGGTTGTTTAATGTTATTTTATCCGAGTTATTTTGCAGTGTGGAATCTGTACAATATGGATAAAATAATTGAAGGACTAAGACATCTGTATTGGTATAATCGTCGTACTTGGTCGACAATTGTATTTGAAGTCATCGTGTATCAGGTTGTTTTAATTCTGATATCGGGTATATCATTGGGACGAGTATATGTATTCAGTATGTCGGGTATACGTATTTGGTATGTTGAGATGACAGGCAGGAGCAGCTATTTTTGGCTAAGTTCAGAAGCCATTACGTACGTTAAGTTTAGGAGCTTACGTACGTTAAGTTGGTAAGAGTAACGTATGTTATGTCTCATGCATTACATACGTTAAAGCATCAGGTGAGATGCAGTTGTCTGATCAGAGGACTTTGTCTAAATACAAGCATAACATACGTTAAGCATAGGTGCTTACATACGTTAAGACACAACAGTAACGCACGTTACGTTGAGTGTATAACCTACGTTATGAAGAGAATCAGACAAGGTCTGAAGTGTCGGCAACTTTCGGCGCAGATGTGGACAGGAGAAGTCAACTCCGAGTTAACGTACGTTATGAGTGGTACATTACGTACGTTAAATGGGTATATTACTGTAGCAAGTCAACTCTGTGTTACGTACGCTATGGCACAGGTTTTACGTACGTAATACAAGGTACTAAATGAGGCAGTAACTTCTGGGTTGTCGTGCTATCAATGTATGTAAAGGGTGTTACGTACTTTAAGAGTTTCATGTAACGTACGTAATGCCTGAAAGATTATATATGTGTGACTCCATCATTTTGCCATTTTGAGAAGTTCCACCTTGTTTCTTCATCCTTCAACCCTCTGAGGCCGATTTTGGGCTCTTCTAACTCGGTTATGAGCTCTGTAATATCCGGTTGTGAATTCATTTATTATCATATAGAAATTATCACTCAGTAATTTTCACTCTTTAATAATCATTCATCATTCATATTCATTCATTGTGTTCACCGTTCGGCGTATTCTGAATCGTGTATCAGTTATCATTCGTCCTTCAACCCTGTTGTGAATCGAGACGAGATTATTATCGTTATCATCGTTTTGGTAGCCTGTGTGTGGGGTGTAGCGCACGCTACCTACCCTTTGTAGCGCACCCTATTTGGGTACTGGTAGCGCACGCTAACTGTCAACATTAGCGCACGCTACTGTATTTGAGGCAGACAGTCCAGTAGGTACTGGATTGAAATGGAGAATTCGTAGCGTACGCTATGAGTAGGAGATAGCGCATGCTAGCTATGTTGGTAGCGCACGCTAAGAAACCGTAGTAGTGTGCGCTAAGGCTCGAGCAGGCGGTGGACAGTAGGTTCTGGACTCACATTTTCTGGATACCAACTATCAGGTAGCACGCGTTAAACTCGGTTAACGTATACTAAGAGTAAGGCGTTAGCGCACGCTACCATATACGTAGCACATGCTAACGATGCAGGCAGAGTTCACTGGACTACCTGGTGAACCCACTAGCGCATGATATCCTAAGATATTAGCGCGCGCTAAGCTGGGTTTAGTATAAATAGGACATTCCATCCCCATTTCGTCATTTTTCCACTTCTCCTCCTCCCTTAGGTGATTTTGGACGATTTTGGGCAATTTGTGAAGATCTCTTCGAGCTACTATCATCCATCAACATCTTCAAGCTCCTAATTCGGATTATTCAATGTTTACTCCTCTCCACCGCTCCAAATCAAGGTAAGCTTTATATAACCCTAGAATTTCGGGATTTGGGGGTTTTCCTTCCGATCTCTTCAAGTTAGCTTGCTAATGTGTTGGAATATGTTGAGTATGGATTATATACCTTGGATACATGTGTTCCTATGGATTTATTGGTGTATTTTCCGGAATTGTTGAGTGTTTGGAATGGTTGAGTGCGATTCACCATCTAGAGGTTTTCTTACCAGAATACATGTATCGTGGGTAGTATTTTCGAATGGATTCCAACTTATTTTCCTACTGATGGGTTATTGATAGTTGATTACGAACTTGTCTAAGTTCGGAGTTGTCGATTCCTTTAACTGTGGTACCTCGTCGTTCGTACCCTTTACTCTCATTCCAGGTAAGTAAATTCTTGCTTAGTTAAAAGGATAATCATTCCTTTCGTTGTTGTTCATTCATACATATAATTTATTCATAGTATATCAATCATGTTGAGACTTGTAATTATCAAACTAATCATTTAATTCACGAGAAACGACGATTCCAATCATTTCATTTGAAGCTATCACTCATTGCGTCATTATTTCACCACGGTGAGTCATGTGATTATTGTATTTGTTCAACTCTTGAGGATTGTTGTTTTGTGTAACTGACCCATTGGGGATGTTGTTTTAGGTCATGGAAAGGCAAAGGCATGGGAAGAGCACGGTGACGGCGATGAGTCCCAGTGATACTAGTAGGGGCCCCCCGGTCCTTTCAGCTATTCATGTTTTCTTCATGTATGTTTTCCGCTGCATTTTCATTTGGACTTTCATTTTAATTTGGTGTTGTATATTTCATCTTCATATGAAATGTATGTATTCTGTATTCCTGGGTTTATTGTACTTGAACTCCTCATCGGAGTAATTGGTAATATAATGTGGTTCGGTACTACAGTTATATTATTTAGATTATTGTATTTCATTCGCCTGGTGGGTCCCAGTTGGGGGTCAATGGCACTGTGATAGCCGCCTAGTTTGGGGTGTTACAAGCTTGGGGAGCATAGATTGGAGTTGTTCTTAGAGTTGATAATGATTATTGAAAGGAGTTCGATTGTTCTTCATCGTAGTTCTTCAATATCAGTTAACATTCGTATTCCTCTGATTATAGTTCGAGTTTGGAATGATGTTTACATGTTAGGAAGCATGTTGATCTACCTTATTGTTATTATGATGTTATACATGAATAAATGGAATTTTGACAAGAGATTGAAGATATCGATTAAGGTTATTCATGTTGTAAGAGTTGCAATTCGTTCAAACATGCTCGTAAGATGGATTATCGGGTCTTGTTGTTGATATATGGGTATTGATAAGATTGCAGTGGTTTTGGATCGTGATAAACTATATGTTTATGTAATTACCTTCTTCATTTTGGATTCTTGATCTTATTGTCGTTGTTTACTTCGTATGATGACAATTATGGTATTATTGCTGTGATTCTTGGTGTTATGAATAATGCATGTCGAAGAAGATGATGATATGTGTGTTTAATTGTGATATGTGGAACCGTTGGGTTTGTTGATCGGTTATATTGATTGTTGGTATGATTATCGGATTATGGAATCGTATTGTGGTTATGGATTCGTGATTGATTGATTTGGGTTGTTCGGATATATGTATTATCGAGATATCGTTGAACAGTTGAGTTTGATTGGTTGGTTATGCCGGTTGTTGATTGTTATCGAACTTGTTGTTAATTGATTACCTCAATAGGTTATGATAATTGATCGTTGACTAGAATAATATGCTGCGGTTGAGTTCGAGTATGTTCGAGGATTTGCTTTGGCCAGGGCCGAGGAGCTTGTAGATGAAGGCAAGGAATTGGTAACGGCTTCATCATCGTTGTGTCTGTATCGAGTCAAGTTATTACTTGCTCAATTTATATATTTTCGGTTTCATTTTTTTTATAATGCATATAGCAATGATTATTATCGTGGACTCTAGAGATTGGGGTTGTATGTTGTTTTCTGATTTTGGGAATTAGATATATGATTTACATTCGTTATTGGTATACTTAGGTATCGAGGGTACATTATGAGGATATGAGTTATCTATGGTCCGTGGTATTTTGAATCATCGAACATTGAGGATAATCGTCGGTGATGGTTTTGACATCGAGATTGCTCTCGAAGGACTCGGGGCAAGTATCTTAATTTGATTTTGGTTTAATGTTGATGATTTTGATCATGCATATTGTCATTCATGTTATTGATCATGAGGTCGTCCAAGTTGATTTGTCATAATGTCGTTCATGTTATGGATTCATATGTTGTTCATGTTGATGAACATATTGATTTGCATATGTGTACGCATAGTTGTATTGTATATGTCGTATTGATCTAATGGGATCGTGTGATCTATGCTGAGGGTGCTGGATCAGTTGTCCACCTCATGTTGGTCCGACGGGATCATCTTGGGATCTATGCTTAGGACACTGGATCATTGAACGGGTTTTCAACCTCGTGTTGGTCCGACGAGATTATCTTGGGATATATGTTGAGGGCGCTGGATCATTGGATTACCCATGTGTCGTTGTTAAGCATATGTATATTGTTAGTTATCCACCTCATGTTGGTCTAACAAGATCATCTTGGGATCTATGCTGTGTGCACTGGATCATCGGATTCCCACTGAGTATACATTGTTGTTATTGTTGTGAGCATATTGACGTTGTCATATGAGTATGCATTTGTAGGTCTTGCGTTAGGACCATGTTCCGTATGTGTATTAATCTGATCTCGGATTAGAGTGACGTGATTTGTCGTGGCAGTGGGTATCTTGAGGTATGTTCCATATTTCCTTCTTTGTACTTGTATTTTGATGGATAATTGATTTTTGTGTTGAGATTTGAGGATGTTATCTGATGGACTGGATTGGTCAAAGTTGGTATATTTCGTATCAGTGAGTTATGATGATGTTTTGAGAATCTTGGATATTGTCTGAGATACAGTACAAATGTTTGTGTACTATTCAGTGTGTTTTTGAGAAATACGAGATGTGGTATATGGTGAGGTTGTTTTGATGAGTATTATCACATTTGTAAAGTTATGACGGTAAGATTACATTGGTAGTATTCTTACTTATTATTTTCACTTGTATGAAATTATTGACGTGATGTGATCGTTATCATTGTTTAGTATTATGGTTGACCCCGTCGTGGGCTTTATTTTTTGGTTCTTGGGATATCGAGCTTGTAGCGGTTGTGAAGAGATGAGCTTCCCGGAGGATACTGGCTATGGCATGTGTTTGGGAATCGAGTAGTTTGATTAGTTGTTGTACTCTGTTGCTAGAGTATTTTTAATTGTTTGTCTTTTCCGCTGCGTGAGTATTTTAAATGGACTTTTGGTATCTGGAAACTTAAGTTACTTTGGAAAATCGTTTTCTAAACTATTTTGTCGGTACTTGCAAGTGATGGCTTAAAGTACACTTTTGAAACTGTTGAACTTTGGCGTTTTGGCCTTGTACTTTCAAATGAGATTTTTCGACGGTATTGATAAATGGACTTTTCTTAAAGCCTTTGCATATTTTGAAAAGATGTTACTTTTATCGCCGCTTAGGCATACTTGAAATGTTTATAAAAATGTCTTTTAGCCTTGTGGGTTCCGTCTCGGTGCCCACGGCGCTGTAATATTCCCGGATGGCTCTGGGGGTGTTACAAAAGTATGCTTTGCAGTATACAACCCTAACAGGTGAACCCTTGTAAATTATCTTAGAAGTTCTACAGCATTTTGAGTGGACAGGAGAGCAACATGTGACCAACATGTCGGAACATCCACCAAAACCATAAATATTCCGCATATTAGGTAGATGGGTCCACATATATCCTTATATTCGGCGTAAGAATGGAATGCTTGCTTTTATTTGTTTAAAGACGGAAAGTCTCACTCATAATTTGGCTAAAGAGCAGGATTTGCAAAACTAAGTGGCGCGCATTTGATATGCATCCGGTTCTTTGGATAACATAACACGATTAACATCAACATTGTTCTTTACGTCGAGTTGTTGCCACCTTTTTGCTCGAAAAGAAATGATGTTCGTATAAGTTCTTTAGCATATGGATCATCATACTTCGACCAGGATGACCTAGTATATCGTGCCAAAGCCTATAAAGTCTATGTCCCAAAGTACAATGTTGGTGACACATAGGATTTTAAAACCTAATAGCAGTGATGTACAGTCCGCTAGATCGACTCGTCAATTTTTATAAAATGTGTAAACGTCCATGTTCATTAGAATTAATAAAAGAAACTCTATTCCATCCTCACGGTGGGTTTCAATCTGGAAACCGTTGCTACGTAAATTATTAAAGCTAAGTAAGGTTCGAAGGGCTCTAGGTGCATGCAGAGCATCGGTAACTTGGAAGACTGCCATTTTTTAATCAAGAATTGGGCATTACCTCACCCTTTGATGAGTTGGGAGAACCCAATCATCATAGTTACCAAGGTTTGGCAGGCGACTTATTTGATGAATAAAAGCCTAATTATAAGAACATTCAAGTTTTCCTCGATTCATTCCTTAGAATAGAGTGAAATTTCGAACCATAAGCATTTAAGTATTATTCAGTACTTCAAAATAAAGCTAAGAATCTAATATAAGCAATATTACTATCTTGTTCTTGAAACAACGTTGCATCATGCCATTATCAAAAATAAAACAGCAACATAGTCGTCTTGAGACAACTGTACCAAATGTAAAAGAGAAAGTAAACATAATACTAAGATTCAGTCTATAGACTGTGGATCGTATGACTCAATTCGATGATTGATGACTGTGAAATTGACATAAGGGGACTTGTATAGATCATATTCCTCCATATAGTGAGTTTTCTTTCTTTGTACTCTCTATATTTCTTATAGTGAGATGCGACTTGCTAGCTCGCATGGTAGTTCTTGTACCATGTCCAGCATCTCCACAATGATAGAACGGTTTATTGCCAACTCGAGCCTTAGAGGCGATAGGATGGGTAGGTTCTTTTTTGTTCCCTTGGCTAGCAGAGCCAGAAGCACCAAGTCTTCGCAATACATTGGAAAGACCCCCACGTTTGACCACGTCCGCGACCATTGTGCCCTTTACCACGTTGTGGTTTGGGGTTGCCATGACCAGTCCCCTGTACATTGGCATTCGTTCCACCTTTCACTTTGCCATAATTGGCCTCAGCAATTTTCTTTGTCCCAATGGGCCTGGCACTGTTGCTCACTAGCACTTCATTATGCCTCTCAGCCACTTGCAGTAGGTTGGTGAGCTTATTGAAGGTAGTGATGCGTTTGTTGTCATATTACATCCTATACTGGTTCGCTAGTATAAAAGCAGAAGTAGGGAAGGTGAGAAGGGTTTTCTGGATCATGTCATCTTCTGTGATGCCCTTCCCATAGAAATTTAGGCGTGCCTTGAGGCGGAGTATATCTTTATAAAAATTGTTGATCCGTTTATAATCAAGCAAGCGAATTTCATTCCACTGCAAGGTCAACTCTGGGAGCAAAGTGTTGTAAATGTTCCCATATCGGCCCTTAAGGGCATGCCACAGTTCCTTGGGAGATTTCAACTGTAGATATTCCCATCTCAGGCTGGGTTCGATGTGTCAACTAAGGAATATAAGTGCACTCGCTTCTATCTTATCAGACTGCTTGGTCTGTGGTATTAAGGAGTGTACCACTATATTCTTTAGTGATAAATGTGGTCAGCGTAGCAGGCCCATCTATGGTACTCATGCCCTTTTGAGTCAAAGATATCAAATTTGAGACGAGTTGGATCAGCTATCTTGATACAAGAAAAGGGAAAATGACTTTTCACAGTTTACAGTGTTTTTCTTGATAAAATTTTCAATAATGGGAGCGTATTATTTTTCGGAACCAAGATATGGTCAAAATTACTTTCGATACTATTTGAAAATTACCAATGAAATTGCTTTATCATGGTTTAATTTAAATTCTACTACTCATAAAGCCTAATTACGTGCGGTATCCAATATGCATGCAAAATATATGTATATTTATAGGTATAGACGCGTAATCCTAGGAATATATCTATACACGTATTATACAGTCAAATAGATTTCTTATGCCACAATATAATTATTATTTCAACGTGAATTTACTTTAATTCAAGTTGCGTTAAACAATTTACTTTGATTTAATTAAAGTTATTAATGTATCATGCTTTAATTGGTTTAATTAAGCATAAACAAATTTATCAAAGTATGTAAAATTGCACGTTATAGATAGTAGGGCTCGGATTTGTGTACCTTATAGGAAAGACACGATTCTTTAGGGCATACCGTCAATTTGTTTCTGGATGTAATTGTATTTCTCATTCTAATTGTCCGTTTGATCAGTAAAATCCTCAATGATACTCTTGATTTGTCTCCATTAAGTTAATAAGGTTTTCTTGCAAGACATGTAAACCAAGAGGTTGTAGGTCACAAGTCGTCAGGAATAAGTCTAGAGGGGGGGTGAATAGACTTATTGAAACTCTTTTTCCACGAAGGGTCAGGAGTTTCTCAGCTGATAGGTACAGATAACTTGAAGTCGTCTGTAGACAGGTATGCGGAAGTCAGCTGATGACAAAAGCAAATAACTAAACAATGGAACAGTGAGTATGTATGCAGCAGGTAAGTATGATGATTAAAGCAGTAAAACACGCAGGCAATTATAGTGGTCTCAGAGGTGGAATAATCCTCTACTAATCCACTTTTCTCCAAACTAGTTGGATATGAATTCACTATAATTCTCAACTAGTGATAAATATTACAGTGATTCTTCCTTAGCTACAACAACTTCCAACCAGTGGAAATCCGTTGTTGCAACTCCTTTAACTGTCTAACACCTCTTGATCTGAAATCCTCGGATACCTATTAGTTTCGCAAACTTCAACCAGCGAAGTACCCCGAACTCAGGTTTAAAGACACGAGTGGTTTGTCTTCTCCAATTATAAGAGCTTCTTTCAAATAAGAACTTTGAACTCTTGCTCTTCACGATGCTATTGTTCGCTTCGTTTGCTTTGATTGCTTTGTTCGCTTGTAAGTGTTGTTCGCATCGTACTTTGCTCAATTCAAGTCTTCAGGTATATATAGATGTCGATCCTTGAGCTTCCTTCATAGCCATTGCAATTCCTGTAACAAATCCGTCCATTTGAGAAATAGACTTCTTTGTTTTTCTTTCCGAATGTTGCAAGGCTGGATTCCCTTATTTTAATCCATTTCCGACTGTTGTGAAGATTTTCACATCGTAGCGCCGAATCTTTAGATTATAATATGCTTAAAGTCTTCAGAGGTGGGTATCGATGAATATTTAATTCATTGCTTTCTGGGAATCTCTCCAGTCTGTCTCTCTACGCCTGCATGTGACTTTCTATGATTATTGACTTTTCAACGCATGCTGATGTGGACTGGGATACTTGGCTGATCACTTATCTGATCTCGTACAGTCATCCTTATCTGATGTCGGACTTCTCTGATGTAACTTCTCTGAGATGAAGTTCTCTGTCCCGACTAATCTTCTCTGATCTGAAGTCTTCTGACCTGATGAACTTATCTGATCTGATGGTCAAACTTCAGTTGACTTGGACTCTGTCTGATCACTGACTGCAGTTTAGTCAAACTTCTCTAATAATTATTTTGACCAGGACTTTTCTGATAAATCACTTTCTTCAGAACGTTGTCTGATGATAAGTCGTATGTGGTCAACCTACTCTGAACAGTTGAGTTGACCAAGACTTATTTAAACTTGTCTGTAACTCGGGGTCAAACCCCTCTGATGTATCTGTTTGACCAAAACTTCTCTGATTTGAACTTCTTTGTGATTTATACTTAGCCGATTTTTAGCCTAACTTACATGGCCTATAGAAAATACTCATCTGGTTCTTCTTTACATTTTGTCAAGTATTCAACTATACATAATCTGGCCTACAAAAGATACTCATTTGGTTCTTCTTTAGATTTTGCCAAGTACTAAAACATACATTTGAATAATTAAATAAATACAGGGATGACATCATCAAAATCTAATAAGTATTCCTAACAAATTCCGCTTATTTTGATGATGGCAAAACTTAAGCAAAATATTCAAATGTAGAACAAGTCTGCACATGATCAAGTGCAAGACAAATCAAAATCAGTCTTGTTTTGAGACAACTGGTGGTTGTCATTCAAATGACTGTTATAAAACTTTCAGAGATGTTTACAAGTACAGTGCTTTTGAATGAACAAAATACAGAAAATTTTACAAGTAATGCAAATTTTACAAGTAAATTCCAAAATAAAAATTATAATTAAACTACAAAAGTCTTATCTACCTCTTTCTCTGCCTCTTCTGACAGGCTGTTTGGGAGGTCTAAACAATTTTGCACCAATAGGTCTCTTATTGACATGTGCGAGGCGATACTTCCTTCTGACGACTAGAGAGGCAAACTCTTGATCTTCTGTGGATGAGAACTTGTGTTCTACACAGAGTTTTCTAATCTCAGCTTGCAGGGCCAGCTCATCCAATTCATTGTTCATCAAGGTAGGAGGTTCTTCAGGTCTGAACAGGGGGATCATGGGGTAAGCATCCCATTTATTTGCATATTTTATTTGGATGGCCCTGAGAATTGGCCATGTTGAGTCCATATAGTTGATGTATGTCTTCTGTGGGGAGCAGTCTTTATCTTGGAGTATTTCCCAGAGATAATACTTCTCTATGAACTACTTCTTTGCATCTCCCCACATTGGAAAGTATTCCGCAGGTAAGAACTCCTCAACGTGCCAAAGCTCTTTGCCTTCCCATTCAAATCTCTGTTCATCCCCTATTATGATTCTCCTCTTCTTCGTTGCAGGTTGGTTATCAGCAGGAGCAGGAACAGCCAACTCTTTTCTCTTCAGATTAGATGTCCCAACTTCAATCAGAGGGAGGTCATTTCTCTGCTTGGTCCTCATCTCCTTTCGGACTTCTTCAGCAGCATCTTCTCTGATGGGTTGGATTTGGTCTTGCAGTTTTTCTTCCCCCTGACCTCTTACTTCCCATTTTCCTCTCTCTTCCCCTTTTTTGCCAGCATCAACCAAAATGGCTAACTTCTGTTCTACTCATGACATCCAATCAGACATGCCTAGAGGCATTCTGGAATTGGTAGGAGGAGGTGGAGGAACACTCTTCTGCAGCAATGTGTCCATCTTTGCATTAAGGGTTTGAAGGTCAGGTTTGATTTCAGTGGCTATGAGGTTGCCAACTGTCTCTGTAACTATGCGCCTGATCAGGTCAGCCATCTCAGATGAGATAGATTTTGCCTGAGGGGAGTGATCTCCATAGCCTTCCATATCTGCAGGTTGTTTGATGGTTGACCTTTCTGACTGTAGAATCCTATTTGCAGGAGGCTGATCAGATGGGGTTTTATCAGGTGTCCCTGATCTGTCATCCTCTTCTTCGGACTGATCTGAGTTGGGGGCTTGATTAGGTGCCCCAGGATCATCTGCATCATCTTTATCCTCCTTCTTCTCCTTCGTCATTATCATCATCTTTCTCCTTTTATTCATCCTCCTCATCTCCTTTTTCTGTCTCCTCTTCTTTTCCTTTTTCTTCCTCTTCGTCAACCTCCTCTCCTTCTTCAGCTTCTTCTAATTCTTCTGTATTTTCAACTTCAACTTCTTCAGATTGTTTTTCAACTGTTATTTTTTCTTCTGCTTCTTCTACCCTCTCTTCCTCCACAATTTCTTCTATTCTTATCCCTTTTTCCTTTTCAACTTCTCCTTCATATTCATCTACCTTCCCAGCCGCTACACCTTCTATTACTAAAAGGACGAACTGGTCCATGTTGGTTTTGAAATTTGACAGGAACTAGTTCTCCTGGAGCATTAAAACTACATCTGTCTCATGGCAAAAATGCATGAGCACTTGCTCCGTAGCCTGGGGAAATTCCCAGCTACTCATCTCAACAAAAGATTGTAATTGATTAAATGAAAAAGATTTTAAGGTCTTCTATTCTTCAAAAACATTGACAAAGGAAACTTTGAGAGAATGGTGTTTTACCATGTGTAGTTGTTCTACTGATAGCTCCAAAGGGTTTTGCTCCTGAAGATTTAGAGTGTAACCCGCTTCAGGGATGTTAATAGTCAGGTCTGCCTCTTCCTCTTCTGTCATGCTTGGAAGAGTCAGCAGAGGGATGATATCATCCATCAGGTGATCAAGCTGATCCTCTTCATCAGGGATAGGAGCAGGTGCAGGTGAGTGAGGTGTTTGCTCTGCATCTTCAAAGTCAAGGCGTCTAGGCCTTTTTGGAGAAGGCTCAGGTGATGACGTGACATGCACCACCTCCTCTGCAATTGGAGCTTTCCTTTTAAATCTCAGAGCCAGAGGAGTATTGTCTGAGTCTGAGTCCGAGTGATCTGCAGATGGCTCCTTCTCTACAGATGGCTTGGTTACTGCAGGTGACATATACGCTGCAGGTTGGTCGGCAGCATCAGATCGATCTTCATCTGAATCAGAAGGCCCTCTGTAGGGAGGAGGTCCACTTGACATATTCTTCAATATTTGCGCAGCCTTCCTTTCGCCTCCCAGATTCTTCAAGGTTTCTTGGTCCAGGTGACCAAGTCTATTATTGACATGAAAGGGGTCTGCAGTCCCTTTCGCCTTTCCGAGAAATTCCAAGATCCAACTTATTTGCGTTCCAAAAGCCATCTTGGTCTTGAATTTCTTCTCTTCATCCATCCATTGAACCTTATTAACTTCCCGGACCAACTGTCTGTAAATATAGTCGGCCCAATCAATCCTTTCACTCTGGAGAAGGGCTCCCATCACCATAAATTTTGCAGATGACAGCTGGTCATAGCTGCCTGCCATCCCCATCATGATTTTGATTGTGATGTCCAATACGTATCTGTACTCATTTTTTAAATCACCTCTCTTCGCCGTGAGCTTCAGCTTGGACGGCTATTCTGGTAGTTTGATTCCGTACCATGTTTTGACTGTGCACTGTTTGA
Source organism: Orobanche coerulescens (assembly GCA_033398695.1). Classification (NCBI taxonomy): domain Eukaryota; kingdom Viridiplantae; phylum Streptophyta; class Magnoliopsida; order Lamiales; family Orobanchaceae; genus Orobanche; species Orobanche coerulescens. The sequence goes on from CM065810.1 coordinate 18,468,795, forward strand.
GGGCTTCAACAGCAATGCCTCTAGATTTCATTCCGAATGTCTCCACGACTGTCTGAGGCGAAATCGTTACTTCCTCTCCAAAGATTGAACTTTTGATGCTCGCTTCGGTAACTTCAGCTTCCTTGAAGAAGGAAATCACTGCTTCCTTGTAGAGAGATTTGGGCTTTATGTCCAGGAATGGGTATATCCCATTTTTCTTCATTGAGCGGATGATGCAGTGCATATCCGATTGCAGATTTGCCTCGACCAATCCTTCAAAATCGACTACCAGACTGAAAATAATCTGGTCCTTGGCAAGCTTCAGATTAACAACTTCAAAATAAGATTCCATTTCTGCAAGAAAATAGTTTTTTGCTGAGTGTATTGAATATTCCAAGGGTTTTGTGCTTTTTGAAAAATTAGGGTTTTCGAAAGCTTGGAGACAGTAAAGTTGTGAAATGATGTCCACCGCATTAAATAAAGACATTTTGAATTTAATATTAAATTAAATGGGTGTCGGTCCAATTTAAAAAATGATGGTTGAGATTTTAATTGGATGTAGTGGAGGTCGTGTGAGCGTGTAGTTGCCACATGTAAATAGATAGTAATATTATATTCAAGAGTCGTCCAGGGATAGGAAAACTTAGCTGGTTGACTGTTTGACTCGTTGACTGCTCTGCATCAGGTAGGATGTGTCCCCTGTGGTTAAGATCAGCTAGGTTTTACTCGTCTGTTCTTCGTCTTCTCGTCTGATCTGCTCAGGTAGAATGATCCTTCTTGACTGCTTCAGGTAGCTCTTCCGTGACTGCATCAGATAAGTTCCTTTCCTCGTCTGATCTGATCATCAGGTAGCTTTCTCGTCTGTACTAGATTCCCAATCTAGTAATCCAAGTTCCCTGCTCAGCTCCAAAAACCTCTCTTCGGGCAAAGGTTAGGTGAATATGTCAGCAATTTGGTATTCAGTGCTGACTCCTTCCACTGTAACTCTTTTATTAAGCACATGGTCTCTGATGAAATGATGTTTAATATCAATGTGCTTTGTCATGGAGTGCAATACTGGATTGTTGGTTATAGCAATTGCACTGTTGTTATCACACCATATTGGGACTTCATTTGCAATGATGTTGCAGTTCCTTAGCTATTGTCTGATCCATAGAATCTGTGCACAACAGCTACCTGCAGCTAGGTATTCTGACTCTGTGGTTGATATTGAGTTAAATACGTGCTTCTTGCTAAACCAGGATATCAATCTGGTTCCTAGGAATTGGCACGTTCCACTGGTGCTTTTCCTATTAATCTTACATCATGTGAAGTCTGCATCTGAGTATCCTGATAGCTCAAAGTTATCATCTTTAGGATACCATAGTCCAACATTGACTGTAGACTTAAGGTATCTGATAATCCTTTTAGCTGCTTCCTGGTGAGACTGCTTTGGCTTGGATTAAAATCTTGCACATACACCCACTGCATATGAAATATCATGTCTGCTTGCAGTGATGTATAGTAATGATCCAATGAGTCCTCTATAGTGCATTGAGTCCACTGATATGCCTCCTTCATCTGCATCTAGGTGTAGGCTTGTGCTTATTGGTACTCTTGCTGGTTTGGCTGATTCCATTCCAAATCTCTTGATTAAGTCTCTTGTGTATTTGGCTTGATTGATGGGAATTCCATTATTCATCTGCTTGACTTGCAATCCTAGAAAGAAATTTAGCTTTCCCATCATACTCATCTCAAATTCTCCTTGCATGAGATTTGAGAATTTCTCACACAACTCCGGGTTGGTTGAGCCAAATATGATATCATCCACATATATTTGTACTAATAATATGTGGCCTTCATGCTCTACTCTGAATAGAGTATTGTCTACCTTGCCTTTGCTGAATCCATTCTTCTCTAGAAATACAGAGAGTGTCTCATACCATGCTCTTGGTGCCTGCTTGAGTCTATAGAGAGCTTTCAAAAGATTGTAGACTTTGTCTCCTTTGACAAATCTAAGGGGTTGCTCCACACAGACTTCTTCTTCTAGAATTCCATTGAGAAAGGCACTTTTCACGTCTATTTGGTAGACTTCGAAATCCTTGAATGCTGCATATGCAAGGAATAGTTTGATGGCTTCCAATCTTGCAACATGTGAATAATTTTATCAAAATCTATTCCTTCACATTATGCATATCCTTTGGAGACTAATCTAGCTTTATTCCTAACAACAGCTCCATCATCATCACACTTGTTCTTGTACACCCATTTGGTGTCTATAACCTTCTTGTGATCTGGTCTATCTGTTAGTTCCCAGACATTGTTTCTCTCCATCTGTTTGAGATCTTTTGCATTGCATTAATCCATGAGTAATTCTCCAATGCTTGCTCTGTAGTCTTGGGTTCCATTTGAGACATGAAACATGAGAACATTGTCATTCCTACTGGTACTGTGGATTGTCTGGTTCTGAATCCATCAGTTAGGTTTCCAATGATTTATTGAATGGGGTGATCTCTAAGTTATTTGGGGATTTCTTCTTCTTCAGGGTTTGTCCCCCCTGTAGAATTACTTTGGTGGACTTCTTCTCTCTGCTTCATCTTGGTTCTGACCTCCTTGGTCTGCAACTGGATCAGCTACGGTCTTGTCATCTGCAGGTGGGGATCCTGTCTGATCTGCAGATGGGTCTTTATCAGCTACAGTTGGGTCTTCAACAGCTGCAACTAAATCAGGTAGGTTTTGGGGTCCTATATGATCTGCAGTTGGGTCTTCAGGCTGATATGTAGGCGAGTCCATCATTCCTGTGTCATGAATGATGACTTCTTCTAGGGTGGCAGATTTGAGCTTATTCTCAATTAATTCCACATGTTTTCTGTACTCAACAGTAGATTCATTAAACACAACATGAGGTGTTTCTTCCACAACTAATGTTCTTTTGTTAAATACTCTGTATGCCTTGCTTATATGTGAGTATACCATAAAGAGACCATCATCAGTTTTAGCATCAAAGACATTCAGTTGGGTTTTACCATTGTTCTAGATGAAACACTTACATCCAAAAATATAGAAATATGCAACAGTTGGTGTTCTGCCATTCCAAACCTCATAGGGAGTTTTGCCATGTCTCCTTACAATCATACTCTTGTTCTGAGTGTGGCATGATTTGTTGACAGATTCAGACCAGAATCTCTTTGGCAGATCAGCTTCAGCAATCATGGACCTGGCAACTTCCTTCAAGGTTCTGTTCCTTCTTTCAGCAACACCATTCTGTTGTAGAGTCCTGGCTGCAGAGACCTCGTGCTGGATCCCATTCTGATCACTGTATTCAGTGATTGCCTTGTTGAGAAATTATCCTCCTCTATCTGATCTGATCTTGATGATTGAGAGGGATTTCTCATTCTGGATTTTCCTTAGCAGCTCAGGTAGCTTTGTCAAAGTTTCCCTATTTTTATAGAGAAAAACAATCCATGTATATCTTGAGTAGTCATCTACTACTACTAGAGCATGATTTCTTCTACTCAAAGTCCTTGGCTTGATGGGGCCAAATAGATCTATAAGAAGTAGATCTAGAATCCTTGTGGTGAGAATGGTAGGCTGAACTGGTTTAAATGATGCTCTGGTTTGCTTCCCTTTCTGACATGCATCACAGAGAGCTTCCTTGCTGAATACTTCTTTTGGAAGTCCTATGACCAGTTTTTGAGAACTAATCTTGTTGATGGCTTTGAAGTTCAGGTGACATAGTCTTTTGTGCCACAGCCATCCATTTTCAGCTATTGTCTTAGATAGAAAACAGGTGTTGGGAGTTCCTGTGTTCCAATCTATCATGTAGACATCTCTCCTTCTGAATCCTTGTAGCTTCAGTTCTCCATATAGGATATCTCTCACCATGAATTTCCAAATGGTGAAGACTACTAGGTTCTTCTCATCACAGAACTGACTTATGCTCAAAAGGTTGTACTTGAGCCCTTTGACATAATGGACTTTGGATATTGTTATATTTCCACTGTGCAGCTCTCCAAAACCTTTTGTCTGACCTCTAGAGCTATCTCCAAAGGTTACATCTGGGCCTCTTTCCTTGGTATAATTTGTCAACACCTTCTTGTTCCCAGTCATGTGCATTGAGCATCTAGAATCTACAAACCATTCTTCACCTCCTATATTTGAATTTGTGGAGATGTGGTAGTAGTCCTTCCACCTTTTCTGCAATTAAACAAGCAGATATTTAGGTACCCAAATCTGTGTGGGTCCTCGGGGGTTAGATGGTTTCCTGGAGAATTGATTTCTCCTTGTATTATGGAAGTTATGGTGATCGCCCCTAAAAGATGTGTATGGTCTAGGCCTATATCCTCGGTTAGGATTGTGTACTGGATATGCCTCATAAAATTGGTGGTGTGGGCCATTTCTAAATCTTGGCTGAGACCATTTATAAAATCTTTGGGGTCTCCACACCTGTTCATTTTGAAAATTTGGATAACCTTGAGATTTCCAATTGCCCCTCCCATTTTGAAATCTATTTTTGGGGAGTCTTTGATAATATTGGGCATGTTGTCTAGGCTGTTGCTTTTACTTTGGCCATTGCCTAGTCTCTTGTCTAGGTGGCTGCCTTGTATACCTTGGCTACTGCCTAAACTTTTGACTTGATTGCTGCCTATTTTGAAATACAGGTTTGTAAATTGGCTCAGCAGATGGGACAAGTGTTTCTCCCTTGATGAAAGTAGTTTTAAAACTAGAGGGGGTGTTGGGGTCATATCCAAGGCCTGATCTGGAATAAAGTGGCCTTTTATCCATACACAACTCATCCAAGGTTATGGATGCCTTGAGAGAAGTTATCTCCTTAGCTTGTGTATTACTTAGCTGTGTCAGTTTAGCAAACTCAGATTTAACATGAGCAAGTGCAGCCGATTTCTCGCTATTTAAAATAGTTAATCTTTTGATCTCAGTTGTAGTATTATCAGCCTAGTTTTTCAACTTGTCTTCAGCCTGTTTTTCATATTCATATTTGGTTTTAATTAACTCTAGGCTGAGTTTTTCAAAGTTATTTTTCAGCTGCCTATTCTCATCTTGCAGTTGGGTCTTCTCGGCTGATACAATTAAGTGTGAAAATTTTAATTTCTCAAAATCTTTGAGAAGCTGATTGACAGATTCATGTAAGTCCATATCCTGAGACATGTATGAGCTGTTATTATTTGAAATTGAGGGTTTAGATGTTACCTCTTCATCAGTTAAGTTGGCCATCAGACAAGTGTACTCCTCATCATCATCAGAGAAGAATCCACTACTAGATTCTACTCTCTCTTGGTCTTCTCCAATGAAAGCTTTTATATTGCCTTCTTTTCGGACCACTTATTTCTTGCTTTCATCCTTCTTAAGATCAGGACAGTCAATTTGAATATGTCCGGTCTTGTGACAATTGTAGCACTCAACCTTCCAACTTCCAGCATTTTGATTCCTCCTTGGGTTTTCTTTATAATTCTTCTTATACTTGGAGTAGTTCTTCCGGAAGTTGCTGAATCTTTGCATTATGAAAGTCATCTCTTCCTCAAAATCTAGGTGATTTGGAGGCTTGACTTCAGATAGGCTCTTGGCAGGGGATTCAGCTGCAAACGCTATTCCTTTCTCTGCAGGCTCGGTTGATGATGAACTTGGAAGCTCAAAATCATAAGCCTTTAGATCAGAGAGCAGCTCCTGGATCTTTATCTTGTTAAGATCATTGGACTCTCTCATGGCCACTGCCTTCATATTCCATTCTAGATTGAGAGATCTTAGAACTTTCAGGGCTATATCCCTATTGCCATATGCTTTTCCGAGAGAGTTGATTTCGTTTATTATCTTTGTGAATCTTGTGTCCACTTGGTCGATAGATTCACCATTCTTCATTTGAAGTTGTCAGACTTTTGGGTAGTGATTGACAACTTATTCTCTTTTATCAGCTCAGTTTCTTCGCACATCACAGCTAGAGTGTCCCGAATTTCTTTGGCATTCTTGCAATTCTTGATCTTGACCATGGTTGACTTGTCAGGAGTCTGGTACAGCACATCTCTAGCCCGGTTGTCAGGATTGGCCAGCTTCCTCTCATTAGGGGTCAGCTTCGTCCTCTTTTTGGGAATCTTTTCTGGCTTCCCGGCTGTAATTTCTTCTAGGGAGTTATCCTTCTTGAAGATAAAAGGACCGTCTTGAATTATGCACCACATGTCGTCATGTATGGATGATAAATGTGCCTGCATTCTTATCTTCCAAAGATCATACTCGTCAACTGAAAAAACAGGTAACCTAGAGTGCATGTGTTGCATGTGTTCCATTTCTAAATGAGAGATTAAAGTATATATCCTCGATATATAGATCTGGTTCTAAAAAATTGAACCAACCTTTCTGATACCACTTGTAGGTCACAAGTCGTCAGGAATAAGTCTAGATGGGAAGTGAATAGACTTATTGAAACTCTTTTTCCACGAAGGGTCAGGAGTTTCTCAGCTGACAGATACAGATGACTTAAAGTCGTCTGTAAACAGGTATACGGAAGTCAGTTGATGACGAAAGCAAATAACTAAACAATGGAACAGTGAGTATGTATGCAGCAGGTAAGTATGATGATTAAAGCAGTAAAACACGCACGCAATTATAGTGGTCTCAGAGGTGGGGTAATCTTCTACTAATCCACTTTTCTCCAAACCAGTTGGATATGAATTCACTATAATTCTCAACCAGTGATAAATATTATAGTGATTCTTCCTTAGCTACAACAACTTACAGCTAGTGGAAATCCCGTCGTGGCAACTCCTTTGACTGCCTAGCACCTCTTGATCTAAAATCCTCGGATACCTATCAGTTTCGCAAACTTCAACCAGCGAAGTACCCCGAACTCAGGTTTAAAGACACGTGTGGTTTGTCTTCTACAACTATAAGAGCTTCTTTCAAATAAGAACTTTGAACTCTTGCTCTTCACGATGCTATTGTTCGCTTTGTTTGCTTTGATTCTTTTGTTCGCTTGTAAGTGTTGTTCGCATCGTACTTTGCTCAATTCAAGTCTTCAGGTATATATAGATGTCGATCCTTGAGCTTCCTTCATAGCCATTGCAATTCCTGTAACAAATATGTCCGTTGGAGAAATAGACTTCTTTGTTTTTCTTTCCGAACGTTGCAAGGCTGGATTCCCTTATTTTAATCTATTTCCGACCGTTGTGAAGACTTTCACGTTGTAGCGCCGAATCTTTAGATTATAATATGCTTAAAGTCTTCAGAGGTGGGTCTCGATGAATATTTAATTCATTGCTTTTCGGGAATCTCTCCAGTCTGTCTCTCTACGCCTGCATGTGACTTTCCGTGATTATTGACTTTTCAACGCATGCTGACGTGGACTGGGATACTTGGCTGATCACTTATCTGATCTCGTACAGTCATCCTTATCTGATGTCGAACTTCTCTGATGTTACTTCTCTGAGATGAAGTTCTCTGTCCCGACTAATCTTCTCTGATCTGAAGTCTTCTGACCTGATGAACTTATCTGATCTGATGGTCAAATTCAGTTGACTTGGACTCTGTCTGATCACTAACTGCAGTTTGGTCAAACTTCTCTGATAATTATTTTGACCAGGACTTTTCTGATAAATCACTTTCTTCAGAACGTTGTTTGATGATAATTCGTCTGTGGTCAACCTTCTCTGAATATTTGAGTTGACCAAGACTTCTCTGATTAAACTTGTCTGCAACTCGGCTTTCTGCAGTGTTTGGTCAAACCTTTCTGATGTATCTGTTTGACCAAAACTTCTCTGATTTCAAATTCTCTGTGATTTATAGTTAGCCTATTTTTAGCCTAACTTACATGGCCTATAGAAGATACTCATTTGGTTCTTCTTTACATTTTGTCAAGTATTCAACTATACATAATCTGGTCTACAGAAGATACTCATTTGGTTCTTCTTTACATTTTGCCAAGTACTTAAAATATACATTTGAATAATTAAACAAATACAAGAATGACATCATCAAAATTTAATAAGTATTCCTAACAGAGGTTAAATTTATAATAAAGGTAAAAGATTAATTTATTCAAAATTTAGAAAAAATAAGAGGGCTAGAAAGTTAATATTAATAAATCTGGGATGAATCCAAATTAAGATTTGGGGTCGAAACACGAGATCCGACATCAGCTCTGGTTTCTGCTGGAGGTGCGACAGTAGGATTGGTTGGGAGGAAGCCGCATTTGTATGTACGGCGGCGATGAGGTCTGATGCTGGTATTGCAGGCGAGGGCGGAGGAATTAGGATTAGCGGCCGCGGCGTATGAAAACAAAGGTGCAACGGTTTTTGCAGGCGGCGATGCAACACGGTGCAGCACGGTGTTCTTGTTCACGGTCGCGGGGGGCTGCGGAGGGGCGACTCGCCATCCGAGTCGTGGTGGATTTGATGGTCTGATGCGGCGGACGAAGATGGTGACCGGCGGCGGATAGGGAGCGACGACCGCGATGGATATCTGAGCGTTGAGTTCTGATATGGTGTGGCTAGTTGTACATATTGGGTCAGTGGAGAGTTGCACATATTGGGTCGGAGGTGTAGCTTCTGTTTCTGGGTCGCGGACAGGGGTCCAACCGCAAAAGATTTCCGTTTTGTTTTCTTTTTCTTTTTTTTTTAAGTATTTTGGATGATTTTTTTCTTGCTCTATTGATAGAGTATTTGCTGATAACGTGTTGAGAGGAAAATAACTGTGACAGAAAAGTAAGTCAAAAATTATGTATTTGTTCCGGGAATTATTATTCCCGTGATGTGTCTTACCTAATACTGATTGTAGATACATAGATGGAAGGTTCTGGATCCTTCTAGAGGTAGTAGGATCCTATTAGATGTCTTACCTTATCTAGGAATCCTATGTATGGAAGGACTCTCATTGTAATGCCTATATAAAGGCCCCTCTATCAGTGTTATGAATGAATTGATTTGCTGTCTTTTACTTTCTCCTCAAACACGTTATCAGCACGTACTCTACCAACAGAGCAAGAAAAAATTCGACCAATTGTGAAAATCCCGAAAAAAAAAAAATCTGCTGAAAACCCTAGCACCGCCGTCGCTGCACTTTAAGTCGGAGCAAGAAGCCCCGATGCCAGCCATCAGCCTCGATTTTCAAATCCCCCGCGAGCAACCTCTACCACCGCACCACACCAGATCGACCGAGACCCTAATTCCCGCCGCGGCCGCCACCCTAATCCCCACAACCGCCGCTGACGCGAACAACCTCCGGTCGTCGTCCTCATCAGCAGATCCACGCACGGATCCGCAGCACGCCGTCGTTGCAAACCACCATGGCCGCTGGAGTTGGCCCAAGACAGCAGCCAGATGCACCACCCGATTCACAGCCTGACTGCCAAAGAGTGCCGGGAAATCCATCTTCGTTGTTTTCAGTTTTTGCGAAATTTGATGGGCATAATGGCATATCAGCTGCTATATTTGCTAAGGAGAATTTACTTAACGTCTTGAGTGCTATTCCCCAGGAACTTTGTAGGGAAGAATGGCTTCAAGCCCTTCCCAGGGCATTAGTAGCAAGGAGATTTTCGGTGCATATTGGACACACAAGGTGGGGTCGTGTCCTATTGACGGTTGACCATCGACTGGAAGAGAATGCTACCACTTTTTTCAGATCGCGAAAAAAAAAAAAAAAAAAAAAATCTCAACTTTCGCACAATTTTCTGCATAGCAGTCTTACTAAAAGCATATTTCCGATTCGTTAACCGTCGGATCGGTGTGAAATTTTTACAAGAACTTCCCAATACAAATATCTGTATATTCAACGGTGGAGATCGGATTCTGTAATATTGATTATCAATCTACTGCCGAACAGAAGCAGATTTTTACGAAGAAATTTGGAGATCCGACCTCATCCAATACCGAACTGCATCGCGCGCTCGAGTCCTTTCGGACGAATTATCGAGCCCAGTAGCCCTATCCGGGCGTTTTTCAACTCTCTATTTTCCTAATTCATGATTTATTTATCATTAACTTGTATGTTTATGAATCTTACATGTTTATATTTTACGTGTATATAGGAAAATACGTCGCTCATGATGATGTGCACGCTATGGAGAAAAAGCCATATTTATCCTGCTCAAGGATCAAAGTAAATATAGAACGGAGTACCCACGGAAATATCTTGCCATATGGAGAGAATCTCCCGCTCAAGGATCAAAGCATATATGAAACCAAGTACCGTAAGACTTTATTAAAGTTCTCGTTTTCAATTCCTCTCTTTTGGGAATTTTTTTTTGGGAATTGGGTATTTGGGTTCTTTATCTCCCACGCTACTTTGCGGTGGATGAGACAATGAGAGGTGGTATCACTCTCGGATGTCGAAGTAAACTGTGTGACGGTCCTGGGGGAGTCACGGATAATTGTTGAAAGTCGATATTTGTGGTTGTTGCATACACCACGTTTTGGGTGCGATTTGATGTCGCCGTTTTGTCGACTTTAAACCAACAACTGAAAAAAAAATGAACATTGTCAGAGCAGTAAAGTTATGACTCGTTCATGATTAGTCACGGATTTGTGACATACAAATGGGACAAACATCGATCATGACGGATATGTCGTGGTTAAAATCGATTTGTGACGGAATTGTCACGTTGAATTGAGCGACCACCACTTGGTCTTGACCCAATCCCATACTTGGAAAACTCCATCTTTCATCTTATTAAAATAAAATATTGCATGTTGGTGTAGACATGTATCGTCTCCTTGCAACATGATATATGAAAGAATGTACGAGTAATTCTCATGAGTTTCAACATGTAAGGCAATGGCATATTGCGGTAAATACATGAATTCGTTGACCTCGATTATAGTTCGTATGACTATAGGCCCGAATACTTTTCCGAGTATTTGTAAAGGCATGTGCCTTATATATTTGACTATGTTTAGTCGATCTTATTGGATGGTCAAGACAAGTTGGTTATGGTATATTCATTATGTCTCATGGTTCAAAATGCTTAATTATGATACACCGCGTTGTATCTATATAACATGGCTATTATGACGTATACTTGCAAATTGAGAATTAAAATACTTGGTTGATTGATGCACTTTGGTGGATTTTTTCTGCACTTTTGATCATGACTAGGCGCATCCTCCTTGGTATTTGTTTATGCTTTGAAAGTTCAAACGGAATCAGTGGTTTTTAAATTTTTAGTGCATCGACATTCCTACTTTCTCTGCAAGTCTACCAAGTTGGAGTTACCGAAAGGATCATTAGTCGAAGATAAGAAATCGAACACCCTGCTGCATTTAAACGCACATATGGCTGTCATTGCCATGTTTTTGCATCAACACTTATGCCATTGGATATGGTCTCAACCTTGGTTTCTCACTAAACTTGGGAAAAACTAAATAGCCAATTAAAATATGCACTGTGATCTGAGTTTAATGATCCGTGTGGTGCACAATATATGGATAGAAAGATACGGAAGTCTAGTTTCCAGAACATTTGACCGTTCGTCCATAGCCTTCCTAACAAGGGAGTTATCGCTGTTTTAGTGAACAAAGGTCAAGCTGCGCGGAATTTTTTTTTCCAGCGATTGTGCTAACTTTTGTCCCAACCAACTTGGTTCCCATCTTAAATTTGCAAGTGGTCTTATGACACATATTTTTCAACCTCTTTTTGGCCGAATTTGCCATAGATGATGCAGTTTTTGGTATGCGTTAAACGCTAAACTATCATCTTTCAAATGTTGAAAAACAGTTTCTTTGGGGAAGCCCAAAATACGCACCCTTATAAGAAGGTCGAGCGTGTGCATGGTAGTGTTACACCATGCTTGTGTCGTAATTTTGCCCTTTAGGCATATAACCTTGCCATGTTATGTACTCAATATGATAGATCATTTTGATCATATCAAACATAAAATCTCTATGTTGTTAGAGTATTCGCTATGCTCATGATTATAAAATTTTGCAAGCGAAATTGAGTGCGTATTAAGCTATTTTCAAGGAACATGATATTTTTGGATTTCGGTTTATAAATCCATTGTGACTATGATGAGTAGGTCATCACAATCAATGAGCGGTATGATGCTCAAGTTGTTGAATGCCGAATGGCATTTTCTAGTCACATATGTTCCGTAACAATTGAACCATGTTATGACTCGATGATATATATGCCAAAGTGTATCACTCATAGCATCTCATTGTGATTTGTGAGAATAAAATCTTATGCATCACTTGTATTGGATATGTGAAAGGAAAAATATTCATGAGTCAATATGGTCCGGCTTGCATCGGTTTGTGTAACCGTAAGATGTATTGGGATATTGACACATTTAGGCTTTAATAGTCCGGAATTTGGACAATTTGATGATCCATATACCACGGTATTGTCATGGACATCATTTTATTTGAACAGAGAAACCAGTTGGATCAAAGACACCAAAGTACGTTGGTGGAGTCGTGAGAAAGGCTCATGACCGATGATGATATTTATGTCATCCGCGTCTTGCTTTCATAAGCATGTGTGACGCCAAAGACCCCCCCGATGATCCTTCTTAGACATGTTCATTTATTAAAGCCTATTCTTTGGCACGATTAGGAGACGACACCCTCCTATGCTAAAGAGAATAATGTAGCGACTCGCATAAGCATGGTGCTGAGTCCTCCCTTTTCACCGAGTCCTTATACATACATGATCATAAGTATTAGCCTGGGTGGCTTATGATGCTATGATGGTGTTCACAAATGGTCGTACTCAAGTAATAACATTTATATGTTATGTTGTTCCTTTGACAATGATTGATAAGTTGATGAAATCTGAGTTATGGTTGTCCAACTTGCGGACCAGTCATTGTAAAGGTCGGTTCACCCACTTTTTAGACCAAGTCTTAAAGTGAAATTTTAACGAGTACTTCCTAACATCCAAGGCTACCTTCTCACAAATTTTGGTGCCATTTGGAGACTTGGAAGGAGGTGAACCACTTAAATGAAGTTTTCACATACCACCAGCCGTCCTAACGACTAGTTCGATGTCATTTCGATCGCTTTTTGACCACAAGATTGATGGTTTTGGAATCCTAAACACCCGTTTATACATGCTCACGAAATTTTGAGGTGTTTGGGGCTGGTGAAGGGAGTGAACTCTTTAAGAAAGCACTAGAGGTTCGATAAAACCAACGACCTATCATCGGTTCAATCGTTTCTTTATGTTCGATCCCGGTGGTGCATGGTGGCGGTTTTGTTGGATCCTCAAGACCAGTAGCTACGGCTATGTAGCATAGGTCAACATGTCATATTCACCTATACCTATCATCATTCAAATGCTTAGTTACGAGTGTAACAATATGCATTTTGTTAACTGGATTGTGTGAACACTGAAAACCTTTATCGTCCACATGTTCATGTGCCAAAGTGTGTCACCACAACGCATTATGACGGGTTATAAATGATGAATATGACATGCGCTTTCACTCATAGTCCGCTTAAAATGTACCTTGGCATACGATCTCGTAAGTCACTTTGATGAGCCAGTCTTCCCGTCGTTAGGGGGAGATGCGAACGATCATGTTCGAGTAGAACGACTTGGAATTGTCGTAGTTTGTCCCTACTGTGCCTCACCAAGTTCCCTAAAGTGACGAGATTAAATACATGCTGCAAACATGTCTGCAAGGATTGTGTCCGGTTATGGACGTTCGTCACCTATAAATAGTGATATGGTAACACCACAAATTGTGGTAGATGGTGTTACTAGGCCGTGGATCTCATCGAGTATTGGGATGCCAATTGGTTCGATAAATACTCTCGCTAAGAATGTATGCGAGTTTGGTACATGAAAACTTGATCATATGATCAAATGAACTCATCCGTCTCATGTGATTCTGGATTATAGTCATCATTGGGGGACGCCTCAATGAATGCCAATCCATAAAGAGTACTCTATGAATAAAGCCGGTTCATGAGGACGTGGAATGTGAGTTTAATCAAACCATACTTCGTTGAAAATCTACAACGTTGTAGCCTTGGCCTAAAATGGAAACATATGCGACTCCAGTATGAACAAAGTGATAGCCCTTTGTTGAAGTGGTACCGACACTCCAAAGATAAGATCTATCCGTATACTTTGTTAAAGCGAGTGAGAGAAAGAGTTAAACTCACCTCATGGCGCGAGGTTTCTCATGAACGCACTGGAATCGACTACGATGACACGAAACTTAGTTGTGCTATCGTAATGGATGTTATAGCATCCACTATCTTTTCAGTTAGATAGTTTCCCAAAAACTGACGTGCAGCTTGTGGTTAAATCTTATCTTAGTGGGGAACTAAGTTAAGTGATAAAAAGGATCTCGTGGTGGATCAGACTCAAATCAAGTGGCTCCTGACCACGGAGTGCGACGACAAGTGATTGACGGGGACGCATACTAAGTATATACTTGATTTGGTAGAGATATGAAGCTTTCGCGTGTAAAACTAAGGGTTTATAGTGATGTACTCTTGTGAGACTAAGAGATTCCGCTAAATCCAAAGTTAAGAATGAAAGAATCTTGCGGACACTTGATGATGCGTATTCATCAATCGGTTTAAGGCAATCTAAGGGACAGTTTCCCTAAGAGACGATAAAGTAATGCCTATATGATTCCCAATGATTAGTCGAAGTCATCATAAGACTTGACTCACTTAAGTGATGGCAGTCTTAAGAGAAAAGTACGGTATTATGTACTCATGTTTGACTCGATGTACTCATTCGTAATAATCCGGTAAAGCCACTGTGATGATGGCTCAGATGCGCCACGCAATGTCCGTGATTGACAAGAATCTTGAGGCTCGCTCTATCTCGATAAAAAGGACACTTGAAAACTGATACCCGACCGCCTGAATGTGTTGGTCTATCTCCCATATGACCTACAGGGCACCTCACTTGATGGAAAATGGTGAAATTGGTACCATTGGAAAGGTTTGTGTCTACTTTCCAAGGAAACCAACCATTTGATCACATCCATAATGTTGAGTGACATATGACTATTGTTGCAAAGTAGGACAGGATATGTCCGGTAATCACGAGTCAACTTCGAAAGAGCTTTGTGATGCGCTCGCTGTCGATCTAGGTTACGTCTTTGTATGTGAATGAAAATCTATGGGTGTCTAGTTTTCATAAGTTCTTACAGTCTCGTTGATACCTATTGAATCGAAGAAGTTATGACTGATTTGGTGCATAGAGGTCAAGACTTTGGAAAACTTGATAAGTCTTTAGCGACTCTGCACTTTGGCTGTGTCGCGCTCTTTTTATCCTTAGACCAAGGTTTGTTTTTCCCATTGGGTTTTCACTTGGTAAGGTTTTTAACGAGGCGACCTATGAGAACATCCAGACAATGATGCGTTGTACTTCTGTTCAACTTAGACCAAGAGGTATTTTTTCCACTGGGTTTTTCCTTGGTATAGTTGTAAGGGCAACTTGGCATCCGACTCCTATGATTTGAGGTACTCATCAGGGGGAGTCGTTATGTATACATTAGGGGGAGTATACATGACATGTTATGTTGGTGCGTTGCAATCTTTTCCTCATCAAGCCTTTGTTTTTCCCATGGGGTTTTGTTTTGGCTTGGAATAGGTTTTTACGAAGGCAACATCTTCTGCACCATTGTTGTATTAGTGCTCGACACAGGGGGAGTGTTCCGGGAATTATTATTCCCGTGATGTGTCTTACCTAATACTGATTGTAGATACATAGATGGAAGGTTCTGGATCCTTCTAGAGGTAGTAGGATCCTATTAGATGTCTTACCTTATCTAGGAATCCTATGTATGGAAGGACTCTCATTGTAATGCCTATATAAAGGCCCCTCTATCAGTGTTATGAATGAATTGATTTGCTGTCTTTTACTTTCTCCTCAAACAGTATTTTCATTAATAACGTCCCTTTAATACATACAAGCATGCCTAATTCTACCCTAACTAGAAAATCCCATAAATAACAGACTTATGCACACATTGTGTATTACTACTTTAACATTACTTAATTTTTAAGATAAAAATATAAAAATAAATATATATAAGGGTATAATAGTCTAATTTGATTTATTTTCCCTCCCCCTCATTCTCTTCACCAAACAGGGTGTTTCTATTTTCCTCTCTTTCCTCCTACACAATCCTTCCAAACAATGTTAATATATTTTACATCCCCTCCCCTCCCTTTTCTTTCCTTTCATAAAAATCCCTCCCCTCCCTTTCTCTCATTTCAACCAAACATACCCTTATATTCTTTCAAACTATCCAAAGTAGAAGTTGTATTATGGGAAAATTACACCGTGCGACATGATATATCATGCATGATACGTTAATTGTTATTATATTATACATCAATTGCGATTATATTGTTGCGTTATATTTTCAATATTTTTATATTATACTTTGTTGTGGTAATGCTACACATCAATTAAAATTATGTTACTATTCAGAATTGATGTGCATTTTGGCTCGCATCATACCAATTCGTATTATAGGACTATAAGAACAAGAAACGATAGGGTCATTATGTATGCAAGTGTAGATTGCGTTTTAATTGGTTAGTTGAACACATTTGGTTAAAGAAAACGACTTCTCGAAGAAAAAAAAAAAGTGTAATTTGAGTTAAATTCGTGTTACTATTATGCACGATGCCATGGATCTTGAAAACAAGTTGTTTTGTAAATGATTTGTAAAGTTAAATCATAAATTCAACGCTTTTATCATTTGTACTTCATACTATTTGACCATAAAAAATATATTTTATTTAAATACTCCCCTCATTTCTTAAGAGGCACATGAATGGGTGATACGGATTTTAATAAAAAGTGTCGAGTGGAGAGAGAGTATGATTTTACGAATTTTATATAAAAAAGAGTATGACTTTATAAAAAGAAAAAGTAAAGTGATTTTACGAAAAATGAAGTATGTCTACTCTTTGAGGACATAAAAAAATGGTAAAAAAATACCTATACTCAAGGGATGGAGGGACGTATTAGGATGAGATGCATCATGATTCTACGAAGGATGATGAGAAATGTTTTGTGAGGAAAAAAAATGAATATTATATATATGTATACTTTAGTATTTTAACGAAGAAAAAAAGTCAACATAGATTTCAAGAAAATCAAAATAGAAATGAGATGCTGATACTTTCTCCGTTCCGCCTACATATTTCATTCGAAAATTTATTTATTTAGAAAGTTTATATTTATCAATTTTACGCAATTAAGTGAGACAATCACTTTTTATTTTGTAATCTCCACTAGGATGGTTAGTAACTTAGTGGTCTGAGTGAATTCGAGACCCGTCCGAGAATCATAACGAAATACCATGGGGACCGAATTCACTCGAAAATTAACGAATTCGGATACGAATACTAAATTTTAAACCGAAAATAATAGGGCAGAGACTGGTAAAATCGAAAAAATATCCGGTAATAAATAAAGAAGAAACATATAACAAACATGGTTTAAGGCTCTTGGTATATTAAATTAAAAGACATACCCAACATGGCCTATATACATTTGATATATGAAAATTAAAATACATACATGCAAAATACAATAATTCAAGGTTTGACTTGTTGGTTTGGCAATGAATAATGTTAGACTTGTTGTTTTTCTTTGAATCATATAAATTAGATTTGTTAAACAATTGTTGCAAAAATAAATAACAAAATAAATGTCTTCGTTTCGATTTTCGGGTTTTGGATTCGGTCCGAGTTCCAACTCAGTGGTTTCGATCCGATCCGAATCTAAAAAAAGACCTGACAGATTTACCGGTCATGTCCAGATCTATCTGGTAAGTTATCGGCTAGATCTCGATTGCGTCGTAACTCAGTCCGAACTGGTCCTGTAATAGCCTTAATCTTCATTATGCAGTTTTTTTTTATCTCTAATAATTTTCTTAAATTTTTGTGATTTTACTCCCTCCGTCAACATTCAGTTGAGAGCTATGTTGCACAAAGTGCGGGCGGAAGTGTGCAGACATAAAAGTGGGATACGGTTTTTTGAAAATATTAGGGTGCGATACGGCAAGGATACGTCTGTTTATTTTATATTTTATTATACATAACACTTGTTAAATATAAAAAACAACAATTCAAATATCACCATAAAACCAATTCAAATACATAAAACAAGTCATACAAAAAATAATTCAAAATGGCTTTGAGGAGCGGAGCTTTCTGATGCTGTTCGTGAATGCTGCTAAAGGTAAAAGTAATTACTTATTAAATGATTTACTTTTTGTATTTTAGTTTGTTTGATTTACTTTTTAAAAATTACAAAAAAACAGTAAAAAAAACACCGGATACGCGTATCCTGTGCCAGGATACGCGAGTCCATTTTTTTTTTTTTTTTGGGCACGGATTCGCCACGTGGCGAATCTCGTGTGAATCCCACACGAATCGCACCCACACCTACACCCATACAGTATCTGATAATGCATACTGCTTAATTTTGAAGAATCCGTGTATCATAGTTCGAGAGAGAGGGAGCATTAGTCGTAGACTTAGCAAAGAGATTGGGCCAATCCGAATGAATTGGGCTTATGGTGAGGGCTAATTCTGAGCTGGATCGAGAAGGCCCCAATTCTTTCGTGCTGCGAAAATGAATTTCGTTCTGGGATAAACACGCCAATTCAGCGGAAATAACTTATTCCCCTCTTTTGTGAAATTAGCATGAAATAATAACAATCGACCAACCATAGAGTAGTAAATCCAATTAACAGATACAAAAATAATACGAGTAATTCTTACGTGGAAAATATATAATACTTATTGGGAAGCACCTTCAATATACCTGGGTACCGCTGGGCCAATGACCCTTTGGTATAATAGTATTTCATAATTTATTATTCTGACTACTTGTATTTTTTAGGAAAAAATATACAATACTTATTTGAGTATAGGTAATTTTTCTCACCGAGAATTTAACAACAATTTTTTTTATATTCGATTGTTAGATTTGACATTTACTTAAAGACATTCGAGTCACGTATTCGAGTAATCTGAATTGCATTCGAGTAAACAAATTACATCTGAGTCACCTATTCGTGTCACTTAATATTTGAATCACCTATTTAAGGGGCTGTTTGACAGTTGCTGAATGATTTAGTGCAGAATGGTTGAGAGGTCAAAATGGTTGACAGACTCTGTATGGTTGAGTGCAGAATGAAATTTGGTTGTTTGGTAACTATTCTGAATGGTAACTCTGAATAGTAACAAATTACCATTTTACCCTTCTGTATAAAAGTAGCGATTAAAAATCCCTATTTTTCCTCCCATTGCGTATCAAAACCTCTCTGTTTTATAAGTAAAAACCCTAATTTTTATAAATAATTGTGTATAATATTTTTAAATTTAATTCATTTAAAATAATAATAATAATAATGTATAATATTTTTAAATTTAATTCATTTGAAATAATAATAATAATTATGCATAATATTTTTAATTTAATTTATTTAAAATAATAATAATTATGTATAATATTTTTAAATTTAATTCATTTGAAATAATAATAATTATTATGCATAATATTTTTAATTTAATTCATTTAAAATAATAATAATTATTATGTATAGTATTTTTTAATTTAATTCATTTAAAAAATTATAATAATAATTATGTCTAATATTTTTTTATTTAAATTCATTTAAAAAATAATAATAATAATAATTATTATGAATAATAATTCTTAATTTAAGAGGAGGGGTAAATCTGGAAATTGTTTGCCTCTTAATGATTGAGAGAGGGTATGGATGCTTAATGGTTAAGAGGTTATTGTAACCATTAAGAGGTCATATTTTTTTGCCAAACAATCCTGACCTCTTAACGATTCAGAGGTAAGCTATTAATGTAACCATTAAGAGCCAAACAAACAGCCCCTAAACCACCTAATTAAATCTGAATTGCCAAAAACGCATTCGAGTTGCCTAAACAACATTTAAGTCACTCAATTATATATGAATTATCCAAAATAAGTGACTCGACTGTAAATATGTTATTTTAGTATATTCAAATAAAAATTATAACAAATTATTTGAATAACAAAAAAAATTGCTATTAAACCTAGAACAAAAAGAACATTCTTATATTTAAATGAATACGTATTCCGAAGCGGTATTTGGATTGTACACAACTTCTCTTTTGTTCTACATCTGAGTGCAATCCAGGTGTTGATATTCCCCATATGAATTAATTAAATATTTACCCTCTTCCAACTGACAACTTTTAAATAAACGTTACCTGTAAATTGATGATGGCAAAGAGTAATCTGTAAGCATTTGATACAACACGAAATAATAAAATAAATAAGAGTACAATAAAAGCTAGCGAAGTAGACAACTATCCCCTATATACTAATGCAGAATATCTTACACTACAGCACCTCTCACGCCTACCGCCATACGTATCTTCCACGCCTTGCTTCATGTCATATTCTCACGCTTTGCTAACACATCATCATTTCCTAACCTATTTATTAATTATCTAAATTAATTGCCTCAATTAATAAGTAGTAAATAATGTTACCTAAATTATTGGCTGCCACTTAAAAAAAATCTGCACAAAAAACAAGCATATTCTTTTCTGTCGCTTAAAAAATAGGTCTGCAGAGGAAAACTAGAAATTATGAAATTATGAAAATTGAAAAACTAGAAAAACACAATAAAAGTGATATTCAATTAGTTTTACATATGTAAAATAAAAGCAAGAAAAACAGAGGAAAAAGAGCTCTCAGACAATTTAATTTCTTATATATTTGAAATATCGCTTTGAAAATTCATAAAGTCAGTAATTATATAATTTCGTAAATATAAGTTTTTTCATTTATTTTGTTATTTTATATTAATTAAATAAGATTAAAACTAAAATAGACTAATTGATTTATTTCATAAGTTCTTTGATTTATTTATAAATAATGATTAAAACCATTGTTTCTACACTTTCAATAATATTTTTAATAAGAATATTTTGATTTATTTAATTGATTAGGACTTCAAGTACCTTCTTAGTTATATATATTCAATACTTCTTTTGCAATACTCCCAAGCATCTTTCATTTCAGTTGATATTTATTTTATTAATATATCTGATTATAGTGACTGACTAATATAAACTAACTAATTAGTGGAATATATAATATTTCCGCGAGATTTTAAGTTTAAGTTTTTAATATATAGTGCAAACTGATATATTAAATCTGTCTTTGATTGGGATTTATATTGTTAATTAATGAAAATATGAAATATTTCTATAAATATAATCAATTCCTCCGGTAAAATAAAAGCAAGAAAAACAGAGAAAAAAAACACTCGGACAAATTTTTTTCTTTGTTAAGTCTTTTTCTTTGAAAACACATAATCGATTTTGTCTTTTTCGCCTTCAAATTTCTTAATATTTAATTTTTAGATAATTCTTAATATTTTTTTTTGTTAATTTTACTTAATCCCTTCAAGTTAATTTCATTTCCAAGTAAGTTCAAATAACAGTATGTTAAAAAATTTACATATTTCTTGAGATTCTCAACATGTATAGTTTATAAATCTCCCCTATATACTAATGCAGAATACGTTGAGCCTAAATGGCAGCTTCTTATGATTCGGCTGCCACATGTCTTCTGCTGGTGCTTCGTGTGCTTATGTGTCACCTTTTCATGCTTCGGCTGACACATAATCAATTACTCGCCTAATCATCATTGCATTAATTATATTATAATTATACTCAAATAACTCCTACCTACCTTATTAATTTTTACTAATTAAGGAATATGAATTATGAATAAATAGGAATTGATTATATTACAGAAATATTTTACGTTTTCATTAATTAAAATATATAAATTCCAAACAAAGAGAATTTAATATAGTGGTGTGCACTATATATTAAAAACTTAAACCTAAAATCTCGCGAAAATATTATATATTTTTATTAATTAATTAGTTTGTATTAGTTAGTCACTATAATTGTGCATATCAATAAAAAAAATATCAACTGAAAGAAGTGTTGAATATATATATAATTAAAAAGGTACTCGAAGTGATTTTTTAAATAATTTTAAGTGATTTTTTATTTTTTAAGTTTTAAAAGATTTGTTAATTTATCTACTTTTGAGATCAACTACTATATTTTTGAAAGTTTTGAATTTTCTTTTGTATTTTAAATTATATCCAAAAAATTTATGTTTTTTTAAATATAATGATTGAGAAGTGCTTTATTTTAAGTTATAAGTCAAGATCTATTATGTATTTCCAAAAGTTTTTTAAATTCCAAAAACATTACTAAAACTAGCCATAATTATTTAGTATAATTCTACATATGGAGTTGTATTAAAGGACAATACATATATCGTTTATTCAAGTATAAGTTCTTCTTCACTTTGGCATCATTGCAAACTCATAAGACGGACCAAGAATATGAGATTAATTATTGGACAGACAATGTCATCCACTATCTATAAGAAATTAAGGACTTCTCCTAATGAATCCTCAAAATTGTAGATGGTGAGCTGGGTGAAGAAGTCGATAGAGAAATCTTGATTGATATTCTTGATATTTACTAATCTGGAATGCCGAAGATCATTGTTAGGAAAAACAAACACCCTGTATCGATTCAGCCGGGATACCCGATCCCTGTATCGATTGTTATTTGTTATTGAGAAGGTTTTGACATATATGCCAAATACAGTAAAGGAAATCAGACGAGGATTCAAGGATTTATCATGTATCAAGACCAAATTTCGAATCAAGATAAGTGAAGCTCACAAGACAAAGAAGAAGACTTGTAATAGATCAAGTATGGAAAACTGTCTCGATGCCCTAAATACGCTTCCTTCCATACGCCTCACAAAAGGACAAAGAAGAACACAAGTCAAGTTCCGTTGAACAAAGAAGTATTTAAATACTCAAGGATAAAGTATTTAAATATCGCCTTCGATCTTCGTAATCCCGCAAAATCCGGATCATGTCATATTCCCGTTGAAGGAAATCTTATTCAAACGGACATCTCAACGGATACTTTCTTCGAGGCTATATATATCCTTGAAGACATTGAAGATCGATTACAACAACAAGTTACCAACCAATTACGAATCAAAGTAACTCTCAAAGCTATCAAGTTATCATCCGAGCAAACATATCTCCAAAGCATATCGCAAGTTAAAACGAAAGAGATATACAAGGTGCTCAAACATCAAGAACAAATTTATCATCGATCTTGATATTCAAAGTCACTGCTCTTACCGGTTACCTAACCTTTTACCTCTGTGTAAAACCGAGCTCGTGTGAACTCAACAAGTTATTCGACTGTGTGGGACGAATAAGGACGAAGCTTTGGAATTGTGTGTGAAGAAGCAAGTCAAGAAGGAAGCTTTAACCAACTGTGTGAACGGTTGAAAGTGATATTCTTTGTATCAATGCGGTGAACGATACAAGGATAGGTTTGTTTATAATTACGTAGTTGTGTACGCAGAATTATATAATAAACTTTACTCCCGTGTGGAGGACCAAATGGACGTAGAGGGGTTTACCTCGAACCACTTAAATTACTGTGTTATTTACCTTCGCTTTACTGTTTGAAATTACCGTGATATATTAAGTATACACCTAATACTCGTCAGTATCCACGGCAACTAATCGTATCCAAGACTTCCGCTACGCACTCGTATTTAGATTCCATACGCTTTGTTGTTTAAACTACTTTTCCAAACCGTATCCAAGATACTTAAGTGGCCAACAAGTGGTATCGAGCGGTTGATTCTAAAAAGAATCGATCGTATTTCTTTTAACCGAATCGATTCAAATCACTTATTTTCAAAACAGTCTCTTTCATTCCTATATTATCGATGGATACTTCTATGATTAACAAAGTCCCTATGTTCTCTATTAATGAATTTGACGATCGAGAATTAGAATGGAAGCTCATCTTGCGGCAATGCACGAAGAGATGATCTTTGTTATACAGATGGTCCGATCACGATCATGAAGGTCAATCCACGAAGGATTGAGGGCCAAGCCCATGCCGAAATGCTCGAGAAGGAACGCGAGCAATGGACAACCGATGAAAGGAAGCGAGCCAATCTCGACAACGTGGCTAAGAACGCGTTATTTGTCACTCTTGACAAAGGCACGCTCAAAGGTAAAGAGCCGCAAAACAACAAAGAAATCGGGATAAACTCAAGTTAATTTGTGAGGGAACCGAGCTCTCAAAAGAAAACAAGATTTCAAAACTTACTCAAGAATTTGAATCTTTTGAAATGAAACCAACGGAGACACTTGAGGGACTTGACCTCAGATTTACTGGTATTGTTGGTGAACTTGAAGCGTTGGGCAAGATTTACACCCAAAAGGAGAAGAACTTAAAAATTTTCGTATCTCTCCCACTCGATGGGACATTAAGACCATAGCTATGCGTGTATCCTGTAATCTTAATGAAATATCCACTTTTGATCTCTTCTCCGACCTTAAAGCTTTTGAGTATGACATTGACAAGAGAGAAAGTCAAGAATCTCCTTCAAAGGTCACACTCTCGCCACAGTATCGAACCGTCGACACAAAGATGCCTAGCCTGTCAAGCCCTGGCCACAAGAACGCTGACAGCCGACGACGACATCCCGTCACAAGATGAAATGGCGCTTCTAATGCATAAGTTCAAAAGTTCATTAAACAGCCTGAAAGACTCCTACAGCCCAAACTCACAACAAGGTAAGTACTAAACATCATCCGCGATGCTAACTCGTGCTATAATCTGCAGGAAACCGTGCCATTATGCAAACAAATGTCCTCATCCCAAAGTCCAAAGATTGCCCGAGGCCGAGCAACAAGAGCGAGATGAAAGAAGACGTGCTTGGAAAGACAAGCTCAAGGCCCCGATTGGAGAATCGAAGCCTCCCCACACCATCCAAATCTGAGAATGTCTTCGTGTGGTCACCGAAAGTGATTCATATGACGATGAGTTCGATGATAAAGCATACATGTGCTTTATGGCCAAAGATGTTCCAGAAGGTGAAGACAGCGACGATGAGGTAAGCTCAACCTCAGTTATTCCACCTAATGCATCTCATACTTTCGAAAATATGATAAATGAATTCAAAAACATTCAAAAAGCCCATGAGACTCTAAAAACTGAGAATATACAGCTTCAATTAACAAATCTAGAGCTGAAAGATGAAAATGACTTGCTGAAAATAAACTATGAAAATATGTCTCTTGATTGTGAAACCAGCAAGGTCGATTTTGAAAAACTCATGGAGAGCAATCATCAACTTGCTCATGAACTAAATGCAGTTAAAACTCATAATGAGAGCAAGACAAATGATTTGGCTCTACTACAAACCAAAATTACAATTCTCGAGAAGCGAGAAACCGAACTTGAGACCATTCTGAAGTCTTTTGAAAAATCGTCCAAAAGAATGGAAGAAATCCTGAGCACTGGGCAACATGCTCATGATAAAAGTGGCTTAGGATACAGCTCATGTTCGAATAAAGGTAAAACTAGTACTGTGTTCGTCAAGAGTGTGGAACACATTCCTGAATCAGAAGATACTCCTAGTCCCATAAAGGAACTCGCTGTACGAGAAAACCGAAGGTCGCCATTCCGCCTCCACAACTCTACTATTCGAGACAGTGGAACCAACAACCACTCGAAGGCGTAATCTAAAGCATGCTCCACAAGCATATCATCAAAGCCGATATCATTCAGAAGAAGACGGTATCCAACCACCAAAGGCCCGCACAACAAGACACTCAAGATAAAGGCGCCTAGGTATTGGATACAGAGCCCCGTTATCCCTCAAGACAAGCAGATGCTGTTCGGTATCAACAACAAGATTGGGAATCCAACCGAGACCCAAGACAAGTCATAGGCCTAAGAAAATGGCTCCACCTCCTGACGGCACTCAGATCGAATAATAATAATAATCCTGAATTTTACATGCATAATAATTATCATGATTATAACAACTACGGATATGCCCCGTAGATACCGCAATACTGCACGAGTACATCCTACAAGAAACCAATTGTCGTCAGAAAATCTGGTACCTAAAGGAACTAACATATATGGACCCAAAATCAAAGGGGACCTAAATCTACCTAATTTCTTTGTTACAGACATTCTAGAGGAGGATACCCGGTACTTCGATAGTGGATGCTCTCGTCACATGACTGGAGACAGAGCAAGCTATCTCGATTTTGTAGAAGGTCGCGGTCCAAAAGTTCGCTTCTGATAAGTCTAAAGGAAGAACAAGAGGGAAAGGAAACCTACTTGTCGGGAAATTCAAGGTCACCGATGTTGCATATGTTGAAGGCTTACAGTATAATCTACTTAGTATTAGCGCCTGTGATAAACAGCTTCTCGGTGAAGTTCTATATAGATCGTCAGAGAGTCAAGAACACCCAAACCAAGGAAGTTGTGCTTACAGGAAGCAGATCGGGTAATATGTACATTGCCGACTCGAAGCCTATGAGCTCCTCAATTCCATGTTTTGTTGCCAAAGGCACTGCAGATCTTAGCAAGCTATGGCACAAGAGGATGTCTCACGTCAACTTCAAGACGATCAACAAGCTTTCAAGACAGGTATGGTTAGAGGTTTGCCGATGTGTCATTCAAGAAGGACGTCATGGACCATGCCGTAAAGGCAAGCAAATCAAGTCAACCTCGAAGAGCAAATCCTACCTTTCAACCCAAAGAGTGTTGGAAATGCTACACATGGATCTCTACGGTCCTGTAGACCCAGTAAGTTTGGGAAGTAAGAAATATTGTATGGTTGTTGTTGATGATTATTCCGTATGCTTGGATGATCTTTCTTAGCAAGAAGAAGGAAACAACATCAAGGCCGCCCGAGCTCCCGAGAAAGTTGCGTAATGAAAAATCATCGAGTATCGTGTGCATTCGCCCGGCTGCAGGTACCGAATTTACTAACCGCTTTATAGAGCAATACTGTTCGAGAATGGAATACAAAGACGAGTACTCACCGCCCGTACACCTCAACAAAATGGTGTTGCCGAGCGAAAGAATAAGACGTTGAAAGATGCAACAAGGACAATGATTGCCGAAAGCAAATTGCCGCAGCGTTTCTGGGGTGAAGCAACCAATACAACGTGCTACACTCAAAACCGCTGTATCGTCAACAAGCACCACAACAAAACAGCTTACGAGGTATGGAACAACAAAACTCCATTAGTTTCGTATTTTCACATTTTTGGATGCAGTGTTACGTATTGAACAATGGGAAGGACCAACTTAGAACATTTGATGAAAAATCGATGAAGGAATATTCGTAGGATACTCCTCCACAAAGAAAGCTTTAATCTTTAATAAAAGGAGGTCGACGATCGAGGAATTAGTTCATGTAGTGTTCGACGAACCACACCATGACCCTACAGAGTAGATGATATCACTCGGGACATTCACCATCTATCTATCTTGGATCCACCTACACCCATAGAACCCGTAGTTGATTTAGAAATCAACCCCGCACTGTAAGAATCGATGTGGATGAAGCCGACGCTATTCAAGTCAAGCCGTACCCACGAAACTTTCGATACTGACGGATCCCGAACTAGAACCCGACCGAAGATGGTTGAGAGATCACCCGCAAGAGCCGATCATTGGAAACATTAATGCGTGTGTTTCTACTGTAGGAGAATACAGAGTACACAAGGAAATGTACTTTGTGCACAAGAAGAATCTAATGTCAAGTCTCACGCTTCGAATGGAAATCTCAATCCGAACTTAGGAGACTCAATATGTGCACTATCGCCGTATTCTTAGCCAGTCCGAACTGTTTCGACCATAGACGCTCTTAACAACTCTCATTGGATAACATCTATGGAAGAAGAGCTTAACGGTTTCGAAAGAAACAATGTATGGTATCTTGTACCCAGACCGACACACCAATCGGTTATAGGAACCAAATGGGTATTTCAAAACAAAAAGGATGGAAATGGACTTATCATAAGAAACAAATCCAGACTAGTAGCACAAGGCTATTGTCAGGAAGAAGGAATCGACTATGATGAAACCTTCGCCCCTGTAGCGAGACTAGAAGCCATTAGGATATTTTTAGCCTTTGCCGCCCATAAGAGTTTTATCGTATACCAAATGGACGTCAAGAGTGCTTTCCTGAATGGAGAGCTTTCAGAAGAAGTTTATGTTGAACAACCACCAGGGTTTGCCAACACGGACGGTATCGATCTAGTTTACAGGCTAAGGAAAGCGCTGTACGGACTTAAACAAGCCCCTAGAGCCTGGTACGAAACCCTGTCCCAGTATCTAACCAACAACGGATTTGAGAAAGGTGATGTCGACAAAACCTTGTTCAAGATACAGGAAGGTTATGACCTTCTAATGGTACAAATTTATGTCGATGATATTATTTTTGGTTCAACTAACCTTGCTCTATGTCAAAGGTTCTCACATCTCATGCAAAGCAAATTTGAAATGAGTATGATGGGGGAACTTAGTTATTTCCTAGGTTTGCAGATAAAGCAGATGCCTACAGGTATATTCATCAACCAGGAGAAATACAGCAAGGAGCTTCTCAACAAATTTGGAATGAACACTTCCAAATCTTCGCCAACCCCCATGAGCACTTCCGTGCAAATTAGTGTTGATGAAGCCGGAAAGCCGTTTGACCAATCACTCTACAGGAAGCTCATTGGTTCGCTCCTGTACCTAACGGCTAGCAGGCCCGATATCCAGTATGCTGTTGGAGTGTGTGCGAGATACCAAGTTGCACCTAAGGAATCACACTTCAATACAAATAAACGAATCTGAAATACGTCAAAGGAACAAATGATGCAGACTGTGGTATCCTAAGGAAGGCGGATTCGATTTAGTTGGATACAATGACTCGGATCTCGGAGGTCGCAAGCTAGATAGGAAGAGTACAAGGTAACTTGTCACTTTCTCGGACCTAGACTCGTATCTTGGTTCAAGAAGAAGCAATTGGCAAATTCTCTTTCGACTACCGAATCGTAATACTATGTTGTCAGTAGTCACCGTATGCAGATCCTTGGATGCAAAGAACAACTCCGATTATGGAATCGATGCTAGAGAGACTCCAATCATGTGTGATAGCACGAGTGCAATCGCAATCACGCACAATCCTGTTTTGCACTCGCGCACAAAAGATATCAACATGAAGCATCATTTTATCAGGAATCATGTCGAGAACAAGAATGTTCGCCTGGAAAAAGTCCATACAGACATCCAGCTGGCTGACATTTTCACCAAGCCTCTCGACACAGCAAGATTCAACATGCTAAGAACAGAATTGGGAATACTGCAGCCAAACTCCCTGTAAGTAAATTTACTGCTTTTACTCAACAATTGAGGGGGAATGCTGTAAGACCCGTGAATACAGTATCCAACATTAATTATATGTACACTCAGAATCATCAATACAAGATCAGAGCAAACGAAGGCATATGAATCCTACACCGATGTGTGCATAATTAAGGGGAATATCAGGACCCATGAATACAAAGATTAATCCAAATATTGCTGTATGGAATTTAAAACCTATTAGTACCTTTTAAGGGGGAACGTCAGTATCGACGCGAGAACAAAGACATACTATAGGATTTCGATTCAAGATATAATATAATATTATTTCCTTTTAAAATAATTTTTGTCCACGTGCCTGCTTTACGTCAAACGTCATGTTCATTAAATGCCTTACACGACATCCGGACAATCGAATCTCAAAAGCCGCGATGTTTTTAAATTGTTTATTATTTTTAAAACCGCGTTTTAGGCATTTAGGTAATCAACCTATGTCAAGTGGGACCCGCTGTATTTTAAAACCTTTTAATGGATTAGCGTACCAGTTACACTAAATCCATCCTGACCGTCGATTTCAAAACCGGTTCCCATCCCTTAAAATCTGACCATTCGTACTCTGCAAACCCTATTTCGCCGCCCAAGTATAAAAGGACTGTATCTGCCATTAGAGACTCTTTACGCTTTCTGCAAATTACAAGAGATCTCAAGCAAACAGCCTACATATTTTCTGCATATTCACTGCAAATTTCTACTGTTTTCTTCTACCTTCGTTTTAAGAAAACATCCATGGCTACTCCATCTTCATCCCCCGTTCTGAAGAAAACTTCCAGCATCATTGATGGCCGGATCTTCTCGAAACCATTCATCATCGAGCGTATAATCTCGGAAATCAACGACACCGAACCGATGGAGTATATCATTACTCGTCTTGAACAACAAGGACTTTATCGCTTCGGAAGCAAAATCGCCGACAAATACGACGCTCATCTAGTTGAGGAATTCTACCTCAACGCCGCTCGCTTTTCTCTCACTAGCCCAGGGAGGACATGTTGCTGACATCACCGCAACAGTCCAAGGAGTGCAAGTCTGCATCAATCGTGATTTACTTCAGAAATTCTACAGGCTGCCCGCCGACGGCCTGACCATGGACCAGCTTGAGACGTTTGGGTCTCAAGAACTGATTACCAAGTTTTATGGACTTTTTACCGGGTCCAAAGTGGTTGATATGGTGACAACCACGTGCCACAAGAAAAATTTTCTTCTTCATTTCGTTTATCTCCACGACTTCTTCGGGATCATTGAATAACGAACAAGTGCGTTCGAGATGTGCACGAATCTTAGGTTCGAATGATGGTAGCTATCTTGACTGTGAAAAGGTCAACGGTGTCAAATCATTTTGAAACGTCTTCGTGAAGAGGTGTGCAAACCGCCACCCAAAAGAAATCATTTGGTTTAATGCTAAACTACATTCGACGAGATGCGGAGTCCAAGAATCCGCCGATGCCAAGAAAAAACAGCTCACGGATATATTTAGGAGGCGTCAAACCTCGCCTATAACCAAAGCACAATGCATGCCAATCACCCGAGAACCAGGCACATGCCTATTTCGACAACCCCAGAGACGAAACCGTGAAGGTCCCCGAATTGGAATCTTCAAAGAAGAAGCGCAAGCGTTCTCACAGCAAGAAGCACTCTGCGATGATAAGTCGAAGAAGAGACTCAGGAGGCTCTCAAAAATCAAAGCCAAACACTCCGAGGATGTCTCGCCCGTGGCGCAACCCACTGATATAGCACCCCGTGGCCCAACCCCTGCGGAAGAGGTGTCTCCTACCGCATCGACGGTAGATCCCGAGCCTTTGGCGGCTACGACGGATGTAGAGACATCTGCCAACATTCAAGACGTTAGCACGTCACCGCCCATTCGGAGCCAAAAGCTACTTCTCCTCTACGGATTCCACACCCGCAGATCCAATTTCCTTCGGGCACCATCCCTGCAAGGAGTCCATCTTCCGCACAGATCCCATACCTGCATCTAATCCTCAAACAACGCCTGCACGTGATTTGAAGTCCCTCCCGCACTCAATTATAAATCAAACACTTCTTTCAAGACAAATTGAACAGCGCATTTAAAGATTTCGCAATGGAAAAGCTTTAGGCTAGCTCCGCATTGCGACACTGCATAACTGGAGAGAATGGAGCCACGAAGAGCGATTTGTCTCCGAAGTAACAGACTCAACTGAAATTGAGGCCCTGCTTCGATGGGACAACGCCTATTGCAAAGATCTCATTGAAAGCCACCTGCTGCACAAATCCGACGCCAGAAGAAAAGGAAAGAAGAAGTCAGAGGACTCTCCCATCAATCCAAAAGCAGACGACGACGACCATGACTCAGACGATGACGACGATGCTCTTCAAGCAGGTCTGAGATTGAGCCGTGAAGAGGCTGAAGCCCAAGCCACCTCTCCACCCAGAAAAGACGAAGGACCATCTACCCAAGCTAATCCACCTTCGCCACAGCCGGAGATCATTCCCGACCAGGAGGAATCAGTCCCTCCAGTCGTGGAAAATCAAGAAATTTTGGAACAGGCACCCGAGCCTGTTGCGACCGAAGAAGCCATTCCTGCAAGCCAACAGGAGGATTCAGTCCCTCCTGCATCCACATCTGCCGCAGAACCTTCGCCACAGGACGCTTCTGAACCATCTGTCGCCATTCCACAAGAAGCTTCTCCCGCCCCTGCAACCTTGGAATCCGAGGACGGTAACGAACCTGAGGATGTCCAACTTACTTCACGTCCATCCGTGAACGTAAGGAGGTTAAACTGTGCTGAAGACTTCGCCCAGCCTGACTCTCCTATCTCTGCTGCACGCAAAGAGCGCCTGCGAGCTCTTGGCCTTCAGACTGTATTTATCCAAGATGCAGTTAACGCTCTCTCTTCCGTAGAAAAGGCACTGAACTGGATGCACACCTCTGCAGTTGAAGAAATGACAACTCTTCAACACGAAGTATCTCGAGTTGTTGATGCATTCATTCTTCTGCCAG
Source organism: Orobanche coerulescens (assembly GCA_033398695.1). Lineage (NCBI taxonomy): Eukaryota > Viridiplantae > Streptophyta > Magnoliopsida > Lamiales > Orobanchaceae > Orobanche > Orobanche coerulescens. The sequence goes on from CM065810.1 coordinate 18,501,039, forward strand.
AAGTGTTCAAGCAAGCCTTGAAGATTATGGAGGATAAACAAGCGCAACTGCTGAAGGAGGAAGCTTCAAAGACAAGAATTGCTGAAGCCAAGACCGCCTGTGCAATGATAGAGAACAGCTCTCAGCTGCGTGCGCATGACAAATCCATTCAAGAGATGTCGCAGACTCTTTCCTCCCTCGTTGAAAGAATAAACAGCATCGAGACCAAACAGGACGCCGCTCTTGAAATCCTGCAAAGTCTTGATGAAGCCAAAAAGGGGGAAGAAGCACGAGAAGCTGCAAGGAGAATAAGACTGCAACAGGAAAGGGAATTTGAGGTCGCCAGAGCAAAGATTGCCGAATTGAACAAGCTAGCACCTCAACCCCAAAGCTTTAGAATTTCAAGCTCCTGCACTTAATTCCATGACCCAAATGTCCCTTGGCAAAATCTTGTTCAAAGACCTTCTAAATACGTCTCACAACCAACCGCAACCCAACCGCCAAGAAGTGAAGAACTGGAGGAAGAATGAATCGATGAGATATTTTGTCGACTCATCGTGGAATCCGCCATCTTCAAAAATTATAAAACATTGGCGGAAGCGGCACAAGTTTTCAAAGATGCTCAAGAAGGTAAACTCCTCTCCAAATTGAAATGAAATCAAAACATAGAAGAGGAGATCGGGTCACCCATCCAGAGGATTGGATACTTGCCTTTGATCGTTCATATGAAGGAAGAGCAATTTACCAGGAACGAGGCAATGATTCACTTCAAAACTGGTGGCGCGGCACCGAGTATGAGCCAGGAAAGAGACCATGGAGGCATGCGGATCAAAGATAAAAAGCTGAAATTTATGTATATTAGTTTTGTTTTTGTAATTTCTATTCAACACAAACTTTGTACTCAATCTTTTTGAATATCAATAAAACAGTTTGTTTGTCTTGAAAGATTACAACTCGTAATCTACTGTGTTAATGTATGATTATTTAAAATTGTTTGATAGGAATCTCAAGTTAGATAAACTTGATTGAAAAATTAAGCTGTACGAACTAGTCTACGAACAGTTCATAGTTTCAGTTGTAAACTTAGAATACATTGTAAGATTGTGCCTGCGCGCCAATCATAGGCTTAAGTTGTAATAAATCTCAAACTGTATCGAACATGCTCATGAGCGATTCATTATTGTAAGACTAAGTCACTAAGTCAGACCTATTGACAAGAGACCAAGAAATCTGCCAAGAGTCATCGAAGAAGAATGCTTCATGAAGAAGGTTTTGGCATCATCAAGAAGACTCGAAGAGTTTAAGTTAAGTCTTGGCAAATTGTCAAAAAGGGGGAAATTGTTAGGAAAAACAAACACCCTGTATCGATTCAGCCGGGATACCCGATCCCTGTATCGATTGTTATTTGTTATTGAGAAGGTTTTGACATATATGCCAAATACAAGAAAGGAAATCAGACGAGGATTCAAGGATTTATCATGTATCGAAGACCACCTCGAATCGGCATAAGTGAAGCTCACAAGACAGCAAGAAGACTTGTAATAGATCAAGTATGGAAAACTGTCTCGATGCCCTAAATACAGTCTCCTTCCATACAGTTCACAAAAGGACAAAGAAGAACACAAGTCAAGTTCCGTTGAACAAAGAAGTATTTAAATACTCAAGGATAAAGTATTTAAATACATCGATCTTCAGATCTTCAGAATCCCGCAAAATCCGGATCATGTCATATTCCCGTTGAAGGAAATCTTATTCAAACGGACATCTCAACGGATACTTTCTTCAGAGGCTATATATATCCTTGAAGACATTGAAGATCAGTTACAACAACAAGTTACCAACCAATTACGAATCAAAGTAACTCTCAAAGCTATCAAGTTATCATCTGAGCAAACATATCTCCAAAGCATATCGCAAGTTAAAACGAAAGAGATATACAGTGCTCAAACATCAAGAACAGCTATCATCAGATCTTGATATTCAAAGTCATTTCTTACAGTTACCTAACCTTTTACCTCTGTGTAAAAACCGAGCTCTGTGTGAACTCAACAAGTTATTCTGACCTGTGTGGGACGAATAAGGACGAAGCTTTGGAATTGTGTGTGAAGAAGCAAGTCAAGAAGGAAGCTTTAACCAATCTGTGTGAACGGTTGAAAGTGATATTCTTTGTATCAATCTGTGTGAACGATACAAGGATAGGTTTGTTTATAATTACGTAGTTGTGTACGCAGTAATTATATAATAAACTTTTTACTCCTGTGTGGAGGACCAGTGGACGTAGAGGGGTTTACCTCGAACCACTTAAATTACTGTGTTATTTACCTTCTGCTTTTACTGTTTGAAATTACTGTGATATATTAAGTATACACCTAATACTCTGTTGCTGTATCCACGGCAACTAACTGTATCCAAGACTTCCGCTACGCACTCAGATTTAGATTCCATACAGTTTGTTGTTTAAACTACTTTTCCAAACTGTATCCAGTATACTTAAGTGGCCAACAATCATATTGCAGCCATTGCTGAAAGCACTATCTTTTACTTATAAGTAACTTTCCATAAAGTAATTTTCTGAAGAAAGAGCAACAGTGACACCAACAAACGACATCGTGGCGAGAGTAAACGATTACGTGATGTCTATAATTTCAAAAGACAAACGGATATATCTCAGTTCTGATAGTATATGCAAAATCTCTACGACCTCTAAAGTCAAAATCAAGTATATTCAATGGATTTTTTTGAATAGCATCAACTGTTCTAGAATTCCAAATCACATCTTGAAATTGTAAGTTAGAGTCTCAATTATGCTAATTCAAAAATATGGATCAATCATCAGGATTATGAAATATCACATCATTAATAATTATCCAAATCCGTAACCATATTATTGAACAAAAAATTCGGGGAACGATTTTGAAAGTAAAGTACTTATTCCACAATTGATATTAAGCCCGTTAGATAGCAGATTACCATTTAAATTTCAAATACGCCAGTTCCCACTTATTATGAGCTTTACCATGACTATATTTAAGAGTTAAGGTCACACACTCTCTCATGTCGGTATGTATCTTCCAAGACCCGTATTCGGTCATGACTAGCTTTATGTAGCCATATCAAGAGTGAAGATTAGGAAAGACTAAAAATCTTTTGTTGCAATGAGAATGGTGTAATCATAAACAGACAAATAATATAATTTATAAAGAAGTATTATGAAATTTATAATGAACGATTTACATATATTATATATTTACATAAGAGTTCTTTTTTGTGTTCTCGTGTAATTACACGGGTGTTATACTAGTTATGATACAACCATGAGTAAAAGATAAGTAGCTTAATGTTTCACTCGTTCATAATTTTATTATGATGTTTTGGCTGACATGAATTTTAATAAATTTGATTGATGAAAGAATTATTAGTTTTGTGGTTGTTGGAATAATAAGTCGTTGGAAGGTTGAAATATTAAGTCGTGTGGCCCTATTACTAAATATGGAAATGGCAAGAAACTTATGGACGACCGAAAGAAAATTGTGGACGGAAGAAGTATACAATGTTGACCAATAATATTTTTAATTTTATATTAATAAAAATTAAAAGTAAAAATATTTTGAAATTTTATATTGAAATAAATTTAATAATATTTTATATACTTATATTGAATTTTATATTAGTAGAAAAGAATACGATCACATGTTAATAACGTGAATCGTGCTAAATAGTGAATAAAATTCAAGCTGGAATAAACGATGGAACGATCCAATTTAAGATTTGGTTAGGTGGCTCGATTATTGGGTCAAATCTTGCCAAGAGGTCTCATCTTGAGTATAATTGGGCCTCGTCTATGCTGTCGGGCTCTAGTCTGGCCATTCGTTTCTCACCGACCATGGATAATCAAAGATCTAAAAGGCCTGTTGGGTAACACGACTTGATTAAGGAATAATAAGAAGACATCTTCTGTTCGGTACATCTTCTTTAGATTGTGGAATTTGTACAACTAATATAACACCCGTATAATTATACAGAAACTGCAAAAAGAACTCTTATATAAATATATAATATGTAGATCGTTCTTTATAAAATTCATAATATTTCTTTATATACTACACTATTTGTTCTGTTTATGATTACACCTCATTCTCATCACAACAAAAGATTTCTAGTCTCTCCTGATCTTCACATAAAGCTAATGATGATCGAATACGGGTCTCGGAAGATACATACCGACATGAGAGAGCATTTGTCCTGACTCTTAAGTATAGTCATGGCAAAGCTCATAATAATGGGAATTGGCGCATTTGAAATCTAAATGATAATCTGATATCTAACGGGCTTAATATCAATTGTGGAATAAATACTTTACTCTCAAAATTATTCCTCGAATCTTTTTGTTCAACAATTTGGTTACGGATCTGGATAATTATTAATGATGTGACATTGCATAATACTGATGATTGATCCATATTTTGAATTAGCATAATTGAAACTCTAACTTACAATATCAAGATGTGATTTGGAATTTTAGAACAGTTGATGCTATTCAAAAAAATCAATTGGACACACTTGATTTTGACTTTTAGAGATCACAGAAGTTTTGCACATACTATCAAAACTGATATATCTCCACAACATCATTTGTTGGCGCCAGGATTGCTCCTTCTTCAAAAAATTACTTTACGCAAAGTTACTTATAAGTGAATGATAGTGCTTTCAACAATGGTTGCAATATGATCTTCGACATTCTGGGTTAGTAAATATCAAGAATATCAATCAAGGTTTCTCTATCGACTTCTTCACCCAGCTCGCCATCTACAATTTTGAGGATTCATTCGGAGAAGTCCTTAATTTCTTGTAGATGGTGAGATGACATTGTTTATCCAACAATTAATCTCATAATATTGGTCAATCTTATGAGTTTGCAATGGTGCCAAAGTGAAGAAGAGCTTATACTGAGTAACTGATACATGCATTGCCCTTTGGTACAACTTTATATGTAGAATTATACTAAATTGTGGCAAGGGTAATTTTAGTAATATTTAATTTAAAAAGCTTCTGGAAATACATAAGAGATTTTGACTTATAGCTTAATATTAAGCACTTCTCAAATTGCAATAAAAACATAATACTAGTATATATAACTTAATTACTTGTATGGCCTATTATAAATATATTTGTTAATTTAGAAAACTGCATCCAAGTCCTAGCCTTAAAATTACCAAGATATTTAACAGTTTAGCTTGTAATATAAGAATAGCTTGGGTAAGTTAAAAATATACATCAGAATTTTGTCCTAATTAAGAACGACCTTAAAAATTAGAAAATTACAAAAGAAAAAACTCAATTGATTTGATTAAAGTGAAACGACATATTTATGCTTATATGATATTTTTTCAAACATTTAGCTTCATATTTAAGAGTATTAAAGTCTACCCATTTTATAATAAAAAAAGAATAAGAGTTGAAGTACTTTTAGTAATTTCTCAAACTTGTATTACAAAAAATCTCGACGGCATTTGGTTGAAGTGAAACTATATGTGTATTCATTTGAAAATAGGGCTTGGAAGTACAAGTAAGGAGATTATGACTTATAACTTAAAATTAAGTACTTCTCAATTTGCAAAAAAAAGAAGCAGCATCATCGTAGTATATATATAAGTAAATTACTTGTATGACTTATTGTAAATATACTAATCGCGGGGTTAACTAAGAAACTACATCCACATCCTAGCCTAATTAAAATTATCCCCATTTTTTAAAAGTAAAAAAATGCCTTATTTTGTTTGTATTATAAGATGACCCGGGAAACATTATAGGGTACTTTTGAGGCATTGAACTTCATATTTAAGAGTACTAAAATCAAGAAATTTTACATTCAAAAGAAGAGAAAAATAATTAGAGTATTTTTAGTAATTTGTGAAACTTGTATTACAAAAAACCTAAGTGATATTTTGTTCAATTGAAACCTTATATCATTTTTATATGATATTATTTTCAAACATTTAACTTAAAATATAGAAGTATTAAAGTTGGCACATTTAACATTCAAGAGAACACATAAATTATTGGGCACTTTTAGTAATTTCAGAAACTCGTATTAGAAAAAAAACTCAATTCATATATGATTGTGTTAAACTATATTTGATGAAATTTAGTTTCACGTTATTTTTTGTCTTTTTTTGTCAAAACGGTCAAAATCATTAAATATTTAACTGTTTCTGTTAAATGGCCCAAAAGGAGATAATTTAATCCTTATATTTGAAAAAACTATATAAATTATTTAGATATAATTTGAAATACAAAAGCAAATCCAAAACTTTCAAAAACATATAGTTGATTCAAAAGTAGATAAATTAACAAATATTTTAAAAATAAAAAAAATAAAAAATCACTTAATAAGTACTTAGAACGATCAATTTTTATTTTCTTAAATTCTCTTTGTACATAGATGAATCTACGGATTAGTATATTGTTATTAAATTTAATTTCTTATATATTTAGAAATATCTCTTTGAGAATTCATAAAATCAGTAATTATATAATTTAGTAAATATAAGTTTTTTTCATTATTTTGTTATTTTATATTAACTAAATAAGATTTAAAACTCAAATAGAATAATTAATTTATTCCATAGTTTCTTTGATTTATTTATAAATAATAATTAAATCAATTGTTTCTACACTTTCAAATATATTTTTATAAGATTATTTCGATTTATTTTATTAATTAGGACTTCAAGTATATTTTAACTGTATATATTAAGCACTTCTCTTGCAATACCCGCAAACATCTTTCATTTCAGTTGATATTTTTTTTATTGATATACCTAATTATAGTGACTAATTAATATAAATTAATTAATTGGAATATATAATATATTTGCGAGATTTTAGGTTTAAGTTTGTAATATATAGTGCACACTACTATATTATATTTCTCTTTATTTGGAATTTATATTGTCATTATCAAAATATGAAATATTTCTGTAAATATAATCACTTCCTATTTATTCATAATTCATATTCCTTAATTCGTAAAAATTAATAAGGTAGGTAGGAGTTATTTGAGGTATAAATATAATATAATTAATGCAATGATGATTGATTCAGTAATAGATTATGTGTCAGCTGAAGCATGGGAGACTGACACATAAGCACACGAAGCACAGCAAAAGACATGTGGCAGCTGAAGCATGAAAAGTTGCCACTTAGGCTCAGCGTATTCTGCATTAGTATATAGGAGAGATGTAATAGAATTCGAGTCGGAATGCGTCACTAGATCAAATATAAATAGAGATGTAGAGGTTATTATCTTCCTTAAATAGAGAGTTGGGTATTTTTTGGAATATATAGAGGTGTGTGTGTGTATATATATATATATATATATATATATATATATATATATATATATATATATAGAGGAAATAGATCATATGAAAACTAATTACCTTGCGAAATCTAGAAACTTTTGTAGGCCATTGATATTAGTGATCTAACGACTGTAGATGACTAGAATTATATGCATTTATGTATTTTTTTATTGCATTATTTGTTGCATATACTAGCGACCAGCTTGATGCAACAAATAATAATAAATATGTAATGAAATTACTTAATAATGCAATTGGGTTCTAGATTTCACCATTAAGGGTGTTTCCACCATAGTCAATCCCTATGGATTGGTTCGAGTAGGGAAGGTAAGTTCTGTAGGAATTAGGAAGAATTTGGGCTTTGATTGAGTTAGATCAATGGTTGAGATTTATACTCAGTTGTGCTACATGTCTGTGTTGTGTGAGCTACGCAAACTGAAATATGTAAATTAAGTGAGTTGTGCTACATGTGCTACGATGCGATGCAAAATGTGGTAGACTTAACCCATTTAAAATCTGTGTTACGAAATAATGAAATATGTGCTAAACTCACATATTTAAAATCTGTGCAGCATAATAATTCTGATTGTGCTACACAAGTATGAAAGATGTGCTAGACGAACGTATCATTTCCTATATTCCTACACTAAGGGGTTTCTCACCATAACTACACACACACATATATATATATATATACACACACACACGTAGTCTTGTTATATTCACGACTCAAGGGTTTAGTTATAATTGATCATAAACGTTGAATATTAATGTTACAATCTGTATGTTGCACTGTTATAAAAAAATATTGTACCTTTTATTTTTTGTTTATATTTCAAAAAAAGAATATGAAATTTTTGTAATAACCTTAAAAAATTATGAGTGTAATATTTTTTTTAAATCTCTAAAGTAATTTTTTTGATACATAATTATATATAATATAAATTTTAAAATTAAAATCCTACTCCAAAACAAATTAACTACATATAGAATGTTGGGTTTTGCGTGTATCTAGTACAAAAAAATTGAGCAAAAATACAGCGGAATAATTATGAAAAAACCCAGATGAGGATCTTCATGTAGTAATTTAATTGACTTAATAAAGAGCTCGTCGAATTACCTTAATCCGAAGAACAAATCTAAATTCGGACAAGAAGCTGATGAAAATCATCTTCCTCTTTCGGTGATCCACACACGAACAATTTGCACAAGTCGGATTGCTAAATGTTACGATTAATGTTGATAAACAGTACAACAAATAATTTTTTGCTAGAAGAATTGTACTGATCAAAATCAACTAAGGCAGGATGGTCGAACCTGTAATATCCGCATTTTTCTTTTCCCAACATTCTCATTTTTGGTGTATTTTTCATTTTTAACAACTCTCTTGTAACCGTTTCGACATTTTGAATCTATTTTATTCTTGGAGTTTCTCCATTTGGACGAGTTTCGGAGATATTTTGATATTATTCAGTCTTATGTCATGTATTGTTGCATGGACGTTCGATTCTCGTAGAACCCGTTCGATTTTGTAATTTCTTTGGTTGCATGAGTTCGTATGGTTGAGTTGTTCGTGTTGTGAGTTTCGGTTTATTGATCCGACGTCATATCTTGATTTTCGGACGTTTGGGCCGTTTTGTAATTTCCTATAAGTTTAGGGAATTTTACTTTTCTTGTCGTTTCTCGGATTCCTCGGTAGTCGGAATTGTATTTTCCTTCAGAGATTAGCTTCATTGTCGTGATTATTTCGTGTTTACACTTCTGGAATCTGTCCTTGTGTTGCGTCTCGTTTTCGGACCGCCCGATGCAGCTAACTTCGTTCAGCAGTGTTGAACTGCTGCATACACAATGTGCGTTATGCACGCTTTCTTGCGTGCGCTATCGGCACCTTCATAACGCATGTTATAGCTCATCGCTAACGTATGTTATGGCCTTCAGCATATTGGACAGATTGTTCTGTCCGAACCATTACGTACGTTAATTCCTTTTGTTCCGTACGTAAAGTCCATGGTAGAGTACGCTAAACTATCTGGCGTAGCGTACGCTATCGAACCCAGCGTTGTTGGACAGTGAGTCTGCCCAGTTTTGCCCAGACCCTTACGTAGGTAAAGGCGTTGATGTTACGTACATAAGCCTCTTGTAGCGTATGCTAGCCGTCTGTTGTAGCGCACGCTAGCGACCTCAGCGTTTTGGGGCAGACTGTTCTGCCCAGCCATTACATACGCTAATACTTGAGTGTCAACATACGTAATGAGCATTACGTACGTTAACCAGCTTATGTAACGCACATAACGGAAGCCCAGGCTTTATAAACTGGGGGGTTGACCTTCATTTCGTCATTTCCTTCATCTCTTCTGCTCCGACCGAGAGCTGCGATCCAAGTGAGGTTTTGAGTGATTCTTCAAGTTTTGCCTGTGGAAATCCTTGAGGAATCAAGTATTGTGTTCCTAGTGTAGTTTATCATCATCGTAATTGTTTGCCTCCGTCCGAATCAAGGTAAATCTTCTAAGAACCCTACTTTTGGGTAAATTGGGGGTTTTCGGTTTTATTGTTCGATTCATTCCGTATTGTTGATTAATTCATGATGAATATGATTAATCTTGTTGGTATTCTTGGTTTTCCTATGGATTCATGGTATATTTCATGGTATTTTGCATAATCGAGAGGGTTTGGTTGTGGTCCGCCCTCGTTGTTGTTCTTATACAAATATACATGAATCGTAGATGGGTTTTCGGGTGTATTCCTTTTTCGTATTCATTTGGAAATTGTTGTGATCGTATTCTTTGAATCGTTAGGTTCGGTTTCGTTGGTTCCTAGCGTTCGTCGGTGATTTTCCTTTTCGTTCGTTGCGTCGTCAATTATTCAAGGTAAGTATTTTTGGAAACCATTATGCTTAACATGAAATGGTGATGTATATTGTGTGTGCTTTGCTCACCCCGGTAGAGTCCGATGGGGCCTCGAGGGAATCCAATGGTATAGCCCTGGATTCACGAGTTTGTTTCGCTAGCCAACTCGGGAGGGTCCTTAGAGGCCTCGAGCGGGATCAATGGTATAGCCCTGTTCCCAAGGCGATGCACGTGCGTGATTTGTTTTATGATATGGCCAGCACGGGAGGCTCCTTAGAGGCCTCGAGCGGGATCAATTGTATAGCCCTGTTTCCAAGGCAAATTGATTAGATGTTTGTTTCCAGAAAAGACATGTCTATTTTTGGTTTCGAAATGAATTTGGTGCATTGTACTATAAAATGTGTAAGCGAATGGTTTGCCTTGATTACTTGCACTAGCATAATTGCTAACCCCTATGGGGACCCATTTTGGGGAAAGTCTTGTTATGGATTTCAAGTTACGTTCAGGCGGACGAGCGGGCGCTGGGACAGTACGAGGATTCTGGCCAGGGTCGTTGACATGTGCATTTGAGTCCTTTTGTTTCCGTTGTTCCCTTCGATATGGTTGTTGTCTACTTTATAAACTTATAGATTGTACTCGTGAATACTTAGGCTTTTCCCTTCGGTTTGTGATTTGTATTCGTTGAAGTTATTTATGTTTGTGGGAGTCCGACGTACCGAGAACAGCTTTTCGGACGAGATACAGACACTATGAGTTTGTAGTTATGCCTTTCGGGTTAACTAATGCACCGACGGTGTTCATGCAGTTGATGAACAAGGTTTTTATTGAGTATTTGGATAAGTGTGTCGTCGTCTTCATTGACGATATCCTTATTTATTCGAGGAACAAGGAGGAACACGCGTATCATTTGCGAGTAGTGTTAGATATTGAGGACCGAGCAACTCTATGCAATGTTCTCGAAATGTGAGTTCTGGCTGAAGGAAGTGATGTTTCTAGGTCACGTGATTTCTGCCGAGGGGGTCCGTGTGGATCCGAAGAAGGTTGAGGCAGTGTTGGACTGGGCACCGCCTCAGAACGTGAAGGAGGTCCTAGTTTCTTGGGCTTAGCTGGCTACTACCGTAGGTTCGTCGAGGGTTTATCGAAACTAGCTCGGCCACTTACACAGTTACTCCAGAAGTCCGAGAAGTTCGTCTGGAATAATGAGAGACAGTCGAGTTTTGAGGAGCTGAAGAGGCGTTTGGCTTCAGCCCCGATTTTAGCGTTGCCGTGTAGCAACGAGGGTTTTGCCGTTTATAGCGATGCTTCGGGTCAGGGTCTTGGGTGCGTGTTGATGCAGCACGGCAAGACTATTGCGTTTGCATCGAGACAGTTGCGTCCGTATGAGCTTAACTACCCTACTCACGATTTGGAGTTAGCGGTAGTTGTTTTTGGGCTCAAGATTTGGCGTCACTATCTTTTTAGCTCTGCATGTTAGATTTTTACCGATCATAAAAGTCTGAAATACATATTTACTCGGCGGGAGTTGAATATGAGGCAGAGGAGGTGGTTAGAGTTGATTAAGGATTATGATCTCGAAATCCTTTATCACCCGAGCAAGGCGAACGTCGTGGCCGACGCCTTGAGTCGGAAACCGGTTGCGTTGCGGATACTTGAGATCCTTACATCTCAATCTGAGCTTTAGCGGGATTTGGTTGAGTTGAGTGTTGAGATTTTGTTACCTGGAGCCGTAGGGCAACTTTGTGCTTTAGAGATTTCGTCGTCTCTGATCGATGAAATTAAACTGAAGCAACTGGAAGATCCGATGATTATTCAAATTCGAGAGAATGTTCTTAAGAAAAAGTCTCATGGGTTTGTTATTCATGAAGATGGGGTATTGAGATTTCAGAGTCGTCTGTGTGTGCCGAACGACTCGGAATTGAGGCAGATTATTTTGCGTGAGGCCCATGCTACACCTTACTCCGTTCATCCTCATCCAGGTAAGATGTACAAGGACTTAATGAGGAATTTCTGGTGGAATGATATGAAGGAAGAGGTCGCAAAATTTGTAGCGAGATGTTTGACTTGTCAGCAGGTCAAAATCGAGCATCAACGACTGGCCGGGTTATTACAGTCACTTCCTGTTCCGGAATGGAAATGGGAAGATATATCGATGGACTTCATTACGAGTTTGCCGAGATCGAGATCGGACATGAATATGGTTTGGGTGATTGTTGATCGTCTGACCAAGTCGGCATATTTTTTGGGTATCAAGGATACTTGGGGCCCGGAGAAGTTGGCTCGTGTGTTTATTGCGCAGATTGTGAGGCTTCACGGTACTCCGAAGTCTACTGTTTTGGATCGGGATGGCAGTTTTGTATCACACTTTTGGCAGGCAGTGCATAAGGCGTTGGGTACTCGTTTGTGTTTGAGTACCTCTTTTCATCCTCAGTCAGATGGACAGTCTTAGCGCACTATCTAGATGTTCGAGGATATATTACGTGCTTGTGCTCTCGACAGGAGCAGTGACTGGGAGGAGCATTTGCCATTGATCGAATTCACGTACAACAATAGTTGGCACGCGTCAATCCGAATGGCACCGTATGAGGTGCTTTATGGGCGGCGATGTCGATCGCCGATTTGTTGGAACGAGGCATCCGATTTGGTTGGGACCGAACCGGGTATCGCTTTAGAGACGAGGCGGAAGGTGGAATTAATTCGGGAACGGATGTTGACTGCTCAGAGTCGACAGAAGTCATATTCCTACGTCCATCGTTGACCTTTGGAATTCGAGGTGGGAGACCACATTTTGCTAAAGGTGTCGCCGACGAGGCGAGTTTTCTGCTTCGGGAAGAAGGGAAAGTTGAGTCCAAGATTTATTGGGCCCTTTGAGATTCTCGAGCGAGTCGGTGAGTTGGCATACCGTTTGGCACTACATCCGGCCTTGAGTCACGTTCATAGCATTTTCCATGTTTCCCAGCTGAGGAAATATGTTGCGGATCCTAGTCACTTCATCGACTATGGTGAGATTGATATCGTCGAGGATATTACCTTCGAGGAGCGTCCCCTGAAAATTTTGGAGCACCATGAGAAGCGACTGAGACATAAGACCATTCCTTTGGTTAAAGTGCAGTGGTCGAGGCATGGTGTCGAGGAGGCAACTTGGGAAACTGAAGATAGCATGCGTGCTAGGTACCCCGAGTTGTTTGTTTCTTATGTTTCGGGACGAAACTTATTTTTAGAGGGGTAGAATGTAATATCCGCATATTTCTTTTCCTAGTATTCTCATTTTTGGTGTAATTTTTGTTTTTAGCAACTCGCTTGTAACCGTTTCGATATTTTGAATCTATTTTATTCTTGGAGTTTCTCCATTTGGACGAGTTTCGGAGATGTTTTGATATTATTCCGTCTTACGTCATGTATTGTTGCATGGACGTTCGATTCTCGTAGAACCCGTTTGATTTTGTAATTTATTTGGTTGCACGAGTTTGTATGGTTGAGTTGTTCATGTTGTGAGTTTCAGTTTATTGATCCGACGTCATATCGTGATTTTCGGACGTTTGGGCCGTTTTGTAATTTTCTATAAGTTTAGGGAATTTTACTTTCCTTGTCGTTTCTAGGATTCCTCGGTAGTCGGAATTGTATTTTCCTTCAGCGCTTAGCTTCGTTTTCATGATTATTTCGTGTTTATACTTCTGGAATATGTCATTGTGTTGCGTCTCGTTTTCGGACCGCCCGATGCAGCTAACTTCGTTCAGCAGTGTTGAAGTGCTGCATGCATAACGTGCGTTATGAAGGCTTTCTTGCGTGTGATATCGGCACCTTCATAACATACGTTATAGCTCATCGCTAATGTACATTATGGCCTTCAGCAGATTGGACAGATTGTTCTGTCCGAACCATTACGTATGTTAATTCCTTCTGTTACGTACGTAAAGTCCATGGTAGCGTACGCTAAACTATCCGGCGTAGCGTACGCTATGGAACCCAGCGTTGTTGGACAATGAGTCTGCCCAGTTTTGCCCAGACCCTTATGTAACACCCCAATAAGGCGGCTATTACAGTACCGTGGACCCCACACTGGGACCCACCGGGTGATATCCAAAATACAGATTAAATACACAATACATGTGATGCCGAACCACAAAACATAGTACTTACTCCGATTTGGAGTTTACAGCAGTATGGCCTACGACCTTATTATACACAGGATCCAAAACATAAGTATAATCCATATGGAGATGGAATATACCTTAAATAACAATACATTTGTTCATATTTAAAATAAAGCGGAAAGATAACATTACACGGTACGAACATGACCAGACTCAAAAGACTTGGCCCCCCCGAACTAGTATCCTTCGAACCCTTCGTCATCACCCTGATCTTCCCGTGCCTTGCCCTTTCCTCGACCTAAAACACAACACAAGTATTTCGCCCAACACAGGGTCAGATATACATGATAAATGATTCTCAAGATATTATACAATTCACATATATAAGATTTCTAGGATATCAACCCGACTAACGAACATACCCCTCGGGCGTATGAACGCTTAGTCACAAAACGTCGAACACATCCAAATATAAGAATGGACTATGAACGACTAAGATAGTACGGCTCAAGAGGGACATCATAGTACGCCCGATCCGAATATGTGTTAGTGCACATGTCCACCCCGTATATGGAATCCAGGATATACGTGGGACAATGTACCTAATTAGCCTCAACGAACTACGTCTCGTGTGCATAGCCCAACACGGAAAATATTCACGCATGACTATATATGTGCCCGGCTAAAAATACTACACAATATCCAATCGGAACGTAGATAATTCACGATGCAACATGACAACGAATTCAATAATTCACAAATCCGATTAAGGACCGAGGACTCACCGAAATGACGACAAGATCAACAATATCAAGGGTTCGAAAGTGACGAACTTGGGAATACAATCCCATGATGAAAGCGGGACATCATTAAGAACAACCTCAAATGACAAGACACAAGTTTATAAGTGTTTCATATACACTAAATGCATAACCATCATAAGAATCCACAGATCATTATAACCAAGCAAGATAACTTGCCTCAATACGGAGGCGAGAATAGTCCTTCCTTCTCAAACGAACGAACGTCCCTCGATTCAAAATCGGTTACTCGAACAATCAAGCTTGAATGAAGTATATTTTACTCAATGATACGTTCATATGATCATCTATACCAAATTTTAACGAGACAACATCTTAATTCCCATTTGAGTAGTTCAACTTTTTAAGATATTGAAGTGTTACTCCAAGAACCTTATTCAATACCATTCTATTCTTACAATTGATTACAAGATGTTTACCAAATGTTTGCTGGATTAATAATTGATCCATAATGTGTTAAACAATAATTTCCTACCCTTTAAACTTATCAAGAACATCTCAATTGATTACAAGTAGAAATCTGCAT
Organism: Orobanche coerulescens; assembly: GCA_033398695.1. Classification (NCBI taxonomy): domain Eukaryota; kingdom Viridiplantae; phylum Streptophyta; class Magnoliopsida; order Lamiales; family Orobanchaceae; genus Orobanche; species Orobanche coerulescens. Next base: position 18,516,666 of record CM065810.1, read on the forward strand.
TACACACAATCACTAGTGATAAATCTATATCATGATCATGGAGACTATCTCAAGTTTAACACCATCCTTATAATCTTCTAACTAACCTGGAGATTCAAATATCATACCTCTGAATTTACCTATCTTAGGTTCAAGAAGGTCATTTCATTCTTCTAATGATCAACAAGGGTTTCTTAAAACATTTTATGGTAATTATTCCAACAAGTCATTTACATTACAATGAAACAAGGACTATTATTATTCCAATGGTGTTATTAGTCTAGCAAGGGGAGTGTGGTTTCACTAAACATGATCATCATCATTCAAAACACCAAGAACACATCATTACAAATCCCCTAATCATCATATTCATCATTAAGTTTGTTGGAAGCTTAACTATAAACATGTTTAGCTTGATTAATTCATCACTAGGTGGAGTATACTTAATCATTATCATTATAATTACGAGATTATAGGGTTAAATCGTATAACATACCTTCAGAATTGAAGAACAATACACCAAAACCACAGGAACACAATCTAAGCTTCAAGAATGACTCCAACTTTCAATCAACAAGCTCCAAAATCAAAATGTAAAGCTCAAACACAAGTTGGAAGAAGGTAATTTTGATCTAGGGATGAAGGGGGATGATTATATGGGTGAAAAATTAGAGGTTGGACGTGCAAAATGAAAGACACAAGTTGTCTTTTTATAACAACACAGTTTGTTACGTACGTTATCACAAGAGGATAACGTACGTTAACAGCTTTACGTACGCTATACACAAAGTGTTACGTACGTAAGCTAAGTCCAGAGGCTGCTGGACTGAAATACGAACATCATTACGTACGTTACCGCTTGAAGCTTTACATATGTAATGTAGGTCAACTAGGTTGCCTCCAAAAGATCAGATATTCGAATCCCGTCCGGCCCCACATGCCAAAAGTTGAGATCGGATACGATTACACTGGTTACGTACGTAGCAGGTGCCTCTTTACGTACGTAAAGGCCTTAAAATAACGTACGTTATGCCTAAGGATTAGCGTACATTAGGCTCATGTTTAATAGCTCAAAAATGTACTTATCTATACAACGTTGAGAATTCAATCATAATGCGAGTGATCGTTATTATTATGTCTATTTATGATATATTCCAACATCAATAAACATTACACAAATACAACAAGACTACAACAGTATTGACTTATCCGAATAATACAACAGTAAGTAAGAATTTCCGTCAGATATTACACCTTACGTATGTAAAGGCGTTGATGTTACGTATGTAAGCCTCTTGTAGCGTACGCTAGCCGTCTGTTGTAGCGCACGCTAGCGACCTCAGCGTTTTGGGGCAGACTTTTCTGCCCAGCCATTACGTACGCTAATACTTGAGTGTTAACATATGTAATGAGCATTACGTACGTTAACCAGCTTATGTAACGTACGTAACGTAAGCCCAAGCTTTATAAACCGGGGGGTTGACCTTCATTTCGGCATTTCCTTCATTTCTTCTCCTCCGACCGAGAGCTGCGATCCAAGTGAGGTTTTGAGCGATTCTTCAAGTTTTGCCCGTGGAAATCCTTGAGGAATCAAGTATTGTGTTCCTAGTGTAGTTTATCATCATCGTAATCATCTTGCTCCGTCAGAATCAAGGTAAATCTTCTAAGAACCTTACTTTTGGGTAAATTGGGGTTTTCGGTTTTATTGTTCGATTCATTCCGTATTGTTGATTAATTCATGATGAATATGATTAATCTTGTTGGTATTCTTGGTTTTCCTACGGATTCATGGTATATTTCGTGGTATTTTCGTAATCGAGAGGGTTTGGTTGTGGTCCGCCCTCGTTGTTGTTCTTATACGAATATACATGAATCGTAGGCGGGTTTTCGGGTGTATTCCTTTTCCGTATTCATTTGGAAATGGTTGTGATCATATTCTTCGATTCGTTAGGTTCGGTTTCGTTGGTTCCTAGCGTTCGTCGGTGATTTTCCTTTCCATTCGTTCTGTCGTCAATTATTCAAGGCAAGTATTTTTGGAAACCTTTATGCTTAACATGAAATGGTGATGTATATTGTGTGTGCTTTGCTCACCTCTGTAATATCCGTAATTTCGATTTTCGGTATTTTTCTTTTTTGCGGAATTCCATCTTAGCGACTCTTTTGTGACCGTTTCGTCATTCCGAGAATGATTAATTCTGCAAATTTTGTCATCCGAGCTCGTTTCGGTATCATTTTGTTGAGTTCCGTGTTCTTAAACGGCCTTTCCGCACTTGAGTTTGATTCTTGCGAATCTCCTTCGAAACTGTTGTTCCGAGTTTCTCGTAAGTTCATTTAATGTTATTATTCATGTTGCGAGCTTTGGATTAGTTCGATCGTGTATCGTGTATTTCAGACGTTTTGGGCCGTTTTTGTAATTTCCCAAAGTTTGGGGTAACTACTTCCATTGTCGAATTTCGAGCCTTCGGGTGGTCGGAATCGTTTATTCTCTTAGCGCTTAGATTCGTCTTTGCGAGTACTTCGTAACCATATCTTCGGTTTATATTCAGGTCTGGGTTTCGGGGTTGTCCGGACTGTCAGAGTTGGCCACGACCGAGTCATTGCCGCACGTGGGGCATTGGCACACATGGCTGTGTTACGGCCGCAATGGTCCGGCAGTTACGGCCGTAAGGCCTGTTACGTACGTAAGACCTGGCCGGTAACGTACGTAATGCTGCCGGCAGTTTTGGGCAGTTGGGTCGGGATGGCCGGTTACGGCCGTAAGCGCTCGGCAGGGACCGACTATTTAAGGCCTGGGCACCAGGTCACTCAGCCATTTCCACTTTTTTCTTCATTTTTTGCAATCCTTCGACAGAAATTAAGGGTTTTGATCGGGAGCATCTTAGAACAACATTTTTTGGAAGGCTTGTGTTGATTATAACAACATCTAATCCTTGTTCTTCGTCGGATCGAGGTAATTTCTTGAAATCTCCTAGAATTGACTTTCAAGATTTCCTTCTTGATTTTCGTTGTTCGTCCGATTTTCATGAATCGGTTGATGTTATTGAACATTATTAATCGTGTTCTATGGGTTGTATATCCATATTTCGAGTTTGTTCAACTCGATTGGTGATTCGAGTATTCTTGGGAGTTATCGAGCGTTAAGTGTTCGATTAAATGTCCCAATGAGTTTCCCTTCGATAGTTTGGTGGGATTTCCATTGTTTTTGACCTTGATTCTCATTGTAATCGTTCTTCGTTGTTTTTATTGTTCCTTCCGGAGGATTATAGGTGTTTGAGGATTCCGAGTTGAATCCCGTTTGGTGATTGATAGTTCGTGTGGTGTTATTCTCATAGTACTCGTGGTGCTATCGCGTCCTTGATAGTGTTCGGGGGTTCGGAGCTGTTCGACTGCATCCCATCCATCGTCTCGTTGCGATCATGGTTTTGAGGCAAGTACCTTGTTCATACAATTCTTGTTTTGTGAATATAATGATCGGTGATCGTCCAGATGTGTTTGTTGGTTATTTGAAATGAACTTTCAAAAGATTCGGCTAGCCTCGTTAAAGGCTTTCTTTCAAAACCATGTGTATATTGTGATTGGTGTGTTTCGTAAACGATTATGTGAATCCTATGGATATGGTTGGTGTTGATGTTGCGCTTGATAATGTGTGTGTACGTATATTGCCTCATTTCGGTGCGTTGTGGCTTGACGTTGTGTTTTGCTAAGTGTCTGATGCCTCTGGATGAATTGTTTGGATATATTTGTTTTATGGTGCTATGTGTGTGAACGTGTGAATGCAGGCGGGGCCTACGGTGACACATGGCATGCGATCATGTGGTCAGGATGCAACAAGCGATTGATCCAACCGTGAGAGCCTATGAAAAACTACGGTGATATATGGCATGTGATCATGTGGTTAGGATGCAACAAGTGATTGATCCAACCGTGAGCACCAAAGAATACCTATGGTGACATATGGCATGTGATCATATGGTCAGGAGACAACAAGTGATTGATCCAACCGTGAGATGCCGTGACAAGTGTTCACGTTGGTGTGTATATGATTTGTGAATGTGTTTCGTTAGCCAGCTCGGGAGTGTCCTTAGAGGCCTCGAGTGGGATACGTGGCTTCGTCCTGGTCCTAGGCTATGTCTGTGCGTGATTTGTTTTATGATATGGCCAGCTCGGGAGGGTCCTTAGAGGCCTCGAGTGGATTTGTGGCTTCGTCCCGGTCCTAGGCAAGTATATTGTATGTGTTTTGCTCACCTCGGGAGGGTCCATTGAGGCCTCGAGGGAATCTATGACTTCACTCTGTATTCATGAGTTGGTGTCGTATTGGAGTGACCAAGATTTGCGTATCCTGGGTTATTATGTTGTGTTGATTTTATGTCCATCGAGGACACGTGATGCGGGTTTTAACCCTATGAATTGTTGGTTTTATTTGTGAAAACAAAACCTTTGGGCTGTGACCCCGTTGATTTTTGGAAAGAGAAGGATTCGGAAAATCCTAAATTGTCTTCTGTTAAACTCCCGATGGCATATTAAACCAGTTTGTAAATTGTTTCCCTTGAATTGTGATCTTTCGGTTTTGGAAAGTTTTACTCAACTCTTGCCCCGTGAAGTATTTTTCAATATGTTTGAATCTTTGAGGATTCCTGGTTATTGTTATTCTTGGAACTTGAATTGTATGACTCGTATTTTGCACTTTGTACTTGCACTAGCAAAATAGTGGAATTTTGCTAACCCCCGAGTAATCAGGGGGTGGATGTCTGTATTGCATTCAGGTTTTGGGGAGCATAACACAGGGTCGGCATGAAGGATAATGAAAGATGAACGATACTAATCACACAAGGATCCATTTGATGTCGTATTGGTTTAGTTGTATTTTATTTCCTCTACAGTATTCCTTCCCCGTTGTACGGGAGTGTGTTGTATTCGACCCCTGCGTGGGCATGTATTGTGATTGAGTTGTATGTATTTATTGAAAGACCAAACCGGTCTACTGAGTCATTTTAGCCTTAAAGGCATTGTTGAAATGTTCAATGTTGTTACCAGCCTGGTAGATCCTTGAGGAAAGCTTCTAGGACGTGTAATATCCCTGAGCGGATTGGGGGTGTTACAACCTCGGGAGGGTCCGACGGGGCCTCGAGGGAATCCAATGATATAGCCCTGGATTCACGAGTTTGTTTCGCTAGCCAGCTCGGGAGGGTCCTTAGAGGCCTCGAGCGGGATCAATGGTATAGCCCTGTTCCCAAGGCGATGCACGTACGTGATTTGTTTTATGATATGGCCAGCTCGGGAGGGTCCTTAGAGGCCTCGAGCAGGATCAACGGTATAGCCCTGTTCCCAAGGCAAATTAATTGACTGTTTGTTTCCGGAAAAGACATGTCTTGGTTTCAAAATTAATTTGGTGCATTGACTATGAAATGTGTAAGCGAATGGTTTGCCTTGATTACTTGTACTAGCATAATTGCTAACCCCTATGGGGACCCGTTTTGGGGAAATTCTTGTTATGGATTTCAGGTTACGTTCAGGCGGACGAGCGGGCGCTCGGACAGTACGAGGATGCTGGTCAGGGTCGTTGACATGTGCATTTAAGTCCTTTTATTTCCGTTGTTCCCTTCGATATGGTTGTTGTCTACTTTATAAACTTATAGATTGTACTCGCGAGTACTTAGGCTTTTCCCTTCAGTTTGTGATTTGTATTCGTTGAAGTTATTTATGTTTGTGGGTGTTGATTATTCCGCCCGTTGTACCGGGCGTGTTATGTGATTTTCATCTGGGTGATATGTGTTTTTACTATGGTAATTCGATTTTAACCTGGTGGGTCCCATGTAGGGGTCCACAACACTGTAATATACCTTGAATATCTCGGGGTGTTACAGAATCAGACTCTTTGGACAAGAAAAATTCGCCCGATTTGTTGAAGAGGGAAGGGGTCGATTTTTATCTTCTCTTTCTAGTATACTAAGTAAACCCTAAAGTTAAAACTCTAGTATTTACTTAGGTATCCATCAACTTATTAAATAATACAATATATTACTTATTATTAATCCTCTAATAAACATAATGTTCAATATTATATTTATCATTTTCAGTTGATATAATTAAATAATATAATAATATTCTATATTATATATTACTCATTATCCAATTTCTTAATAAATATAATATCCAATATTGTATCTACTAATTATTTTTACTTGTCTTTAATTGTCGTATATGTGACCCAAAAGACTTATATTATGTTGGTAATCATTTAATATCTTATTAAGTGATAAATCATAAGTGGTCTCTAGCACGAAATTATAACTACCCACATAATATAAGTTTATAGTCCATTAAACCATTTAACGTGTCAAATCCCTCTGTCGCTTGATATAATATTTGAACTAAGTCATGGAAACTGTCATACTTATTATGTTCAAATGCTTTGTCGATCTTAAGTAGACTAATTGAATCAAATGACTCTTTATTTGAGCAAATCCATATTTCCTTTAGTCCTACTTATCGAGGGGGACATCAGATATCTCTCTCCCTAAAGAGAGGGACAAATCCCCATCTTAATTATTTATTGCCCTCTACATGACTCCCACTAATCCTGATCGCTAACCTTTATGATCACCATATTTCAGATGGCGTTGGATTACGTCAGGGCATAGCAGTTATCATGTTGGACTCTATGATAATCTCAAGTTCAAGAATTTATTAACATACCATTATATTGAGATTCGCTTATGACATTTTCATGCAGTGATCTCCATGCGGATATGTCCACTATTGCGTTCTCCAACCAATACCCATAAGTTTGATCCGTACCATACGCATAACCATCTGATGATTATCAATCAAACTTATACTAACATTAATCACTTGAGTCTAAACTCTACTTGATTGGACCAGGGACATATTTATATCTTATTATTCGTGAATAACTATTATTCGATTATTATAATATTAAAACATGCACATATTATAAAATTAAACGGGATATATAATATCAAATAACTTTATTTAAATCTGACAATTACAGCTCTAGGCACATCGAATATCCTAGGGCACTATTCCCAACAATCTCCTGTAATATCCAGAATTTCTACTACTATTGTTTAATGTTATTTTATCCGAGTTATGTTGTACAGCGTGGAATCTGTACAGCATGGATAAAAAATAAATGAAGGACTGAGACATCTGTATTGGTATAATTATCATACTTGGTCGACAATTGTATTTGAGGATATAGTGTGTTGTGTATACGTATTCAGTATATTGAATCGACGAGCAAGATCAGTGTAAATGGCTAAGTATAGCCTTATTAGTGCACGCTAATATTCAAGCATAGCACATGCTATCGTGTAGGTTTAGCACAAGCTAAAAGCAAAGGATAGCACACGCTAGTGTAGAACAAATCAGGGAGAATCTACGTGTGGACCCGGCTACTTTCGGCGCATGTTCCGATAAGGTCAACGAATGTTTGTTATGAAGGACTAGTGCACGCTAAATCCTAAGGTTAGCGCATGCTAATGGTATATCGGACAAAAGGGAATCTTTGCTTTGTTGGGTGCTTTTGGCATGTGGGGGCATGAGCATCTTCGGGGTAGGTGCAGAATGTAGAAAGTCAACTATGAGTAGCGCACGCTATGGTCGAACACTTGCGTACGCTAAATAGAGGCATTTACGTATGCTATTGCATGGGCATTGCGTACGTAAATCATTATACGAAGTAAGGCGGTAGCCTCTGGACCTCGATAGCACACGCTAACAAGGTAAGTAAGTGCACGCTAAAGCATGTAACGTACGCTAATGAAGATGCTAGCGCATGTTAATAATGTACAGTATATATATGTGCAGTTGGCCATTATTTTTCATTTTCGTCCATTCCTTCCATGCAACCGATAAAGAGAGTTCTTAGAGAGATGTTTGAGGTTCCAAATAGTGTATTAGGGTGGAGTTAATCGTCCATAACAACATTTGGAGCTTGGAAGTGTTTGAGAACGGATTCAACCTTGAGATTCAATCCATTCCTTCAAAGAGATAATTACTCTTCACATTTGGATTTCATCTTGGATTGAATGTTGATGTTCTTGAACTGATGATTATCATATAAACAAGTTGATAAGCATGATTATGAGATGGATTACCGGATTATGATGATGTTGTTGTTGATATATGGATATTGATATGATTCTTGTGGTTTGAATTGTGTTGTTCGTCTTCTTAGGATAAGTTGGTTAATCCTCCTCCTCCTTTCTGGATGATTGTTTACATGTTAAAGGATATCGGATTACGTTGTTTTGATGACTATGAACATGGTTTCGAATCACTTAGTGTTCTTGAAGAACTTTTGATAATTAGAACATAACAAGACGAGTGTATATTGAATTATCGGTATTTTTAGATATGAAGATGGAATGTTCGTTAAGTCATGTTGATTGATGATTGATCTTGGAATACGATTTCCTTTACATTCGCATCCGGAATCGCAAGGTGTTAAGTCGATACTTGTAAGGCATGCAATTGTATAACATTAGCGCACGCTAGCTGAACTGGCTAACGCATGCTAATGGAAATAACTTATCGCACTATATGATTAACATGTGCTAAGTGGAAAAGCAGTGTAGTATATCGTATTGTGGTTATGAATTCGTGCTGGTTTGAGTTGGATTGTTCAGACTATGTTTAACCGAGATATTGTAGAACTTTTGGGTTTGTTGATTGGTTATATAGATTGTTGATTATTATTGAATATGTGTTAATCGATTATTGTAATAGGTTGAGACTATTGATCAGTGATTAGAACCATGCTCTGCGGTCGTGTTCGAGAATGTTCGTAGATTGCTTTGGTCGGGGATGAGGAGTTCGTAGACTAAGGCGATGGAATTGGTAACGGCTTCCTCATCGTTGTATCAGTATCGAGGCAAGTTATTACTTGCTCAGTCTGTAACACTTAATGAATGTTTCTATTTCATTCATTTATAATTCGTATAACAATGATTATAATTGTGAACACATGAAATTTGGGATTGTAAGTTGTTTTCGGATTTTGGGAATTTAAATCATAATGTATATGATTTACTTTTGTTATTGGTATACTTGGGTATCAAGGATACATTGTGGTATAGACGAAGATATGAATTATCTACCGTCCGTGACATTTTGGACCGTCGAATATGGAGGATAATCGTCAGTGATGGTTTTTGACATTGAGATTGATCTAGAAGGACTCGGGGCAAGTACTCTAAATCACTTTTGTCATTTTGTGTCGATCATGTTGTGATAAATTCGTGTATTGTTGTTGTCATGCATTTGTGTATTGTTGTTAATATGCATTTATGCATTATTGTCATATGTCCACCATGCGTTGGTCCAACGGGATCATCATGGGAATCTATAGCTGTGTGCGCTGGATCGCTGGACAGGTAATTCCATCATGCGTTGGTCCGACGGGATCATCATGGGAATGTATAGATGTGTGCGCTGGATCATAGGATTACCATGTGTTGTTGTTGTGCATACGTATATTATGGGTTATCCATAAGTATACATTGTTGTTATTGATGTGAGCATATTGACGTTGTCATATGAGTATGCATTTGTAGGTCTTGTGTTAGGACCATGTCTGTATGTTGTGTTGATCTGATCTTGGATTAGATTGACGTGATTTTGTCGTGGCATTTCATATCTTGAGGTATGTTCCGTATTTCCTTTGGTATTTGTCTTTTGATGGACAAATCGATTATCATGTTGGGATTTGATGATGTTATCCGATGGATCGAATTGGTCAGAGCTGGTATTTTTTTGTATCATGAGTTAGTGATGATATTCTGATAATCTTGATTATTGTTTAAGGAACAATATAGATGCTATGTTTGAGTTTATTGGTTAATCGAGATTACGAGATGCACAATATGATAATGGTTGTTTTGACGAGGATTATTCGAGTAAGTAAAGTTACGGCAGTAAGATTACATTGGTCGTATTCTTACTTGGTATTTTCATTGGTATGTAATTATTGACGCGATGTGATTGTTATCATTGTTAAATATTATGGCTGACCCCATCGTGGAATTTTTTTTAGGTTCTTGGGATATCGAGATTGTAGCGGTCATGAAGATATGAGCTTCCCGGAGGATACTGGCTATGGCTTGTGTTTGTGAATCGAGTCTTCTGATTATATGTTGTATTCGGCTGCTAGAGTATTTTTATATGTTGTCCTTTCCGCTGCATGAGTATTTCTTAAATGCCCTTTTGATTTTTGGCAACTTGAGTTACTTTGGATATGGTTTTCTAAACTATTTTGTCGGTACGTGTAAGCGATAGCTTAATGTATGTTTTTCAACTATTGAGTTTGGCATTTCGGGCCTTGTAGTTTCAAATGAGTTTTTACGACGGTTTTTGATAAACAGATTTTATATAGTCTTCAAATGCTTTTAAAAGATAGTACCATCGTTAGCCTCTTGGGTATTTGTAAATGTTTGTGAAAATGTCTTTTAGCCTTGTGGGTTCCATCTCGTGGCCCACGGCGCTGTAATATTCCTGGATGGCTCTAAGGGTATTATAGAATATGGTATCGGAGCTTAGGTTAGGAAAACCTAGGCAGTTGGGTCGAGTCGAGTCGTGTTTTTATCACGTCATTCGATTTTTTGATTGACGAATATTAGAGCCCTGGGTTTTTGTTGTTCACTCGGGCTTGTGCGTTATGTGATTTACCAGTGTGGTATTGGGGTTGTTGTAACTTTTTCAAACGGTGTTAACGTGTTTCTTCAGATAGAGATGTGTTGTGTTCTTGAGTTGAACTGATTTTGCAAAATGTTTGTTTTGTAAATGTATGTGTCGAGTATTTTTTAGAGTTGAGGCATGTGCCAGTATCACGGGGAATCGTCGGCTTCACGATTTGTAAGTATTTGGATTCTTGAATTGCATTTAGATTTATTGCCATTCTAAGTTGATATGCTTTGAGATTCAGAAAGATATTATGCGTTACAGTATGAAGTGACAGATTTGGGACATGATTGATGATCTTAAGAAGCTATGATTTTGGAAATCAATATGTCGGTTAAATTTTGGAACGGAGTTGTGTATTTGGGAGAAATGTTGTGTATGGTTGAGAAGAACATGTAGTCATGTTAGTTCATTTTGAGATATATGAAATTGTTTTTGAGCATTTGAAAAGGATACTTTTCAAAATGAATGTTTCACGGATATTGTATGGAAAATGATTTTCGGCCGAGACCCAATCGATTTTGAAATAGTTTTATAGCTCAGGACTTGGGGTCCAAAAAGGGTTTTCTACTTTTTAAAACTTCTTGTAATGTGGAACGGGATTGGGATGAGACCCTAATGTTTCAAAAGGCTTTTCAGTTTTCAAAAGAACTCCCGAGATTTGTAAAACACTTTACCAATCGTTAATCTATTTTATTACTACCTTTTGGGGTTTTGGTTTACCTATTCAAATGAAACTTCTCGGGTAGTCTTTCGTGGTGTTTGATTTATTGATTATTCAATGTTTTGTCATAGCATGATTGAGGTGATCCAGGATGGGTTAATGGTTGACGTTGCGAGTCATATGTTGAAAAGGAGTTTTTATCAGAGTCTATATATTGAGGTTTTGGAACTATATCGTGCGGTTATCAGATGGAATATCAGTGGATTTGGTGACAAGACGAACTGGTATACAGGAGTATGGATGTAGTCAATCATTTGGATAATTCCATTTTACTTAATCATGCGTATTCAAAAAGAATTTTCATCGAGAACTTGACACCAGTGAGCCGATTTAATTTTTCGAAAATTGATTTCGTGGTCTTACGAAAATTTTTGTTTTGAGTTTTGAAATTCTTGAAAGAACTTTCGAAAATTTGTCTTCTTGACAAGATTATATGATTTCAAACTGGTTTTGAAAATGTGATTGATATACATACGCATTTAGTGCATAGTGCATATCATGGTGAAGTTATGAATGCGAGTCACGAACTGGATAATACATCAGTATGGTACGATGAAAAAGAGATTCGAACTTTAGTATGGTAGTTTGGTTATCCAGGGATGATTAGTTGATTGATTGGATAAGAGAAATATGCTGCGTGTTGTAGATTCATGCACGGAATATGATTTTGGAACTTTGGATTTTGTGAAACCGGGACATATGTGCTATGTGATTCCATTGGTATGGTAGTAGTACGATTTTGCCATAGTGATTTTTGAATGCTTCCTTTGTAAGTGTGGATTTGGGGATGCTGACCCCAGGATGGTTGTTTTGGATATTGATTGGTCATTCCCACTCCATGTATGATTGGGTATGTTCGTCGGTTTGTGATTGGTTGTTCGTATGCCGAGGGGTATGTTCACCAGTCGGGTGTGTTTCTTTGAGATCCACTTCATGTGATTGGTGTAATGTTTTGAGAACTTTATTCGTCCATATATCTCTCTTTGTGATTCTGTGCTCATCGTATTGGAGCTTACCATGTGAGGGTATTCTCAGTTACTGTTGATCGTTCGTTGGTAATATTAGAGTTTATCATGTCAATGGTATTCTCGGTTAATTTGTTGGTTGATCATTGTTAATGATCGTATGAGCATTTAAATTTTGTGTCGATATTTCGGGATTGGTTGCCATTGTTTTGGCAGTTGTTTCATAGATGTATCGTGTATTATTCGTTTTATTGGAATTGGGACTTGATTGTGCGATCAGGCAGATAGGATTTGACACGAATAGATTATTCTATCCGAAGATGATATATTTGTTGAGACTCATGGAATTATGATTGTAAGCGTATTTATGCTTTACAGTGGAGTCATTTGCTAGTATCACAGGAGATCAAACGACTTCGTATATTTGTAAGTATACCATTTTGGTTAATCGCTTATGATGATGATTGATCGTTGTCGTGATGGTTTCGAAATATTTTGGTTGAACGGTTTGATTGTTTTTCTATGACGGATTGCAAGTTTCGAGGCCGAAACTTATTTTAAGTGGTGTAGTATGTAATATCCGGAATTTCTACTACTATTGTTTAACGTTATTTTATCTGAGTTATGTTGTACAACGTGGAATTTGTACAGTATGGATAAAATAAATGAAGGACTGAGACATCTGTATTTGTATAATTATCGTACTTAGTCGACAATTGTATTTGAGGATATAGTGTGTTGTGTATACATATTTGGTATATTGGTCGACGAGCAAGATCAGTGTAAATGTCTAAGTATAGCCTTATTAGGGCACACTAATATTCAAGCATAGCGCACGCTATCGTGCAGGTTTAGCGCACGTTAAAGGCAAAGGATAGGGCACGCTAGTGCAGAACAGATCAGAGGGAATCTATGTGTGGACCCGGCTACTTTCGGCGCATGTTCCGATAAGGTCAACGGATGTTTGTTATAAAGGACTAGCGCATGCTAAATCCTAAGGTTAGTGCACGCTAATGGTAGATCGGACAAAAGGGAATCTTTGCTTTGTTGGGTGCTTTCGGCATGTGGGGGCACGAGCATCTTCGGGGTAGGTGCAGACTGTAGCAAGTCAACTATGAGTAGCGCACGCTATGGTCGAACACTTGCATACGCTAAATAGGGGCATTTACGTACGCTATTGCATGGGTATTGCATACATAAATCATTATATGAAGTAAGGAGGTAGCCTCTGGACCTCGATAGCGCACGCTAACAAGGTAAGTTAGCGCGCGCTAAAGCATGTAACGTATGCTAAATGAAGATGTTAGCGCACGTTAATAATGTACAGTATATATATGTGCAGTTGGCCATTATTCTTCATTTTCGTCCATTCATTCCTTGCAACCGATAGAAAGAGTTCTTAAAGAGATGTTTGAGGTTCCAAACACTGTATTTGGGTGGAGTTAATCGTCCATAACAACAATTGGAGCTTGGAAGTGATTGAGAATGGATTCAACCTTGAGATTGAATCCATTCCTTCAAAGAGGTAATTACTCTTCACATTTGGATTTCATCTTGGATTAAATGTTGAAGTTCTTGAACTGATGATTATCATATAAACAAGTTGATAAGCATTATTATGAGATGGATTACCGGATTATGATGATGTTGTTGTTGATATATGGATATTGATATGATTCTTGTGGTTTGAATTGTGTTGTTCGTCTTCTTGAGATAAGTTGGTTAATTCCCCTCCTCCTTTCTGGACGATTGTTTACATGTTAAAGGATATCGGATTACGTTGTTTTGATGACTATGAACATGGTTTCGAATCACTTAGTGTTCTTGAAGAACTTTTGATAATTAGAACACAGCAAGACGAGTGTATATTGAATTATCGGTATTTTTAGATATGAAGATGGAATGTTCGTTAAGTCATGTTGATTGATTATTGATCTTGGAATACATTTTCCTTTACATTCGCATCCGTAATCGCAAGGTGTTAAGCCGATATTTGTAAGGCATGTAATTGTATAACATTAGCGCATGCTAGCTGAACTGGCTAACGCATGCTAACGAAAATAACTTAGCGCACGCTACGGTATATGATTAACGTGCGCTAAGTGGATAGGCAGTGTAGTATATCGTATTGTGGTTATGAATTCGTGCTGGTTTGAGTTTGATTGTTCAGACTATGTTTAACCGAGATATTGTAGAACCGTTGGGTTTGTTGATTGGTTATATCGGTTGTTGAATATTATCGAATGTGTGTTAATCTATTATTGTAATAGGTTGAGACTACTGATCGGTGATTAGAACCATGCTTTGTGGTCGTGTTTGAGAATGTTCGTAGATTGCTTTGGTCGGGGCTGAGGAGTTCGTTGACTAAGGCGATGGAATTGGTAACGGCTTCCTCGTCGTTGTATCGGTATCGAGGCAAGTTATTACTTGCTCAGTCTATAATACTTTAATAATGGTTTCTGTTTCATTCGTTTATAATTCGTATAGAAATGATTATAATTGTGAACACAGGAGATTTGGGATTGTAAGTTGTTTTCGGATTTTGGGAATTTAAATCATAATGTATATGATTTATTTTTATTATTGGTATACTTGGGTATCGAGAATACATTGTGGTATAGACGAAGATATGAATTATCTACCGTCCGTGACATTTTGGACCGTCGAATATGGAGGATAATCAGTGATGGTTTTTGACATTGAGATCGCTCTCGAAGGACTCGGGGCAAGTACTCTAAATCACTTTTGTCATTTTGTGTCGATCATGTTATGATACATTCGTGTATTGTTGTTGTCATCCATTTGTGTATTGTTGTTAATATGCATTTGTGCATTGTTGTCATATGTCCACCATGCATTGGTCTGACGGGATCATCATGGGAATCTATAGCTGTGTGCGCTGTATCGCTGGACAGGTAATTCCACCATGTATTGGTCCGACGGGATCATCATGGGCATCTATAGCTGTGTGCGCTGGATCGTTGGATTACCATGTGTTGTTGTTGTGCATACGTATATTGTGGGTTATCCATAAGTATACATTGTTGTTATTGATGTGAGCATATTGACGTTGTCATATGAGTATGCATTTGTAGGCCTTGTGTTAGGACCATGTCCATATGTTGTGTTGATATGATCCTGGATTAGACTGACGTGATTTCGTCGTGGCATTTCATATCTTGAGGTATGTTCCGTATTTCCTTTGGTATTTGTGTTTTTATGGACAAATCGATTATCGTTTTGGGATTTGATGATGTTATCTGATGGATCGAATTGGTCAGAGCTGGTATTTTTCCGTATAATGAGTGAGTGATGATATTATGATAATCTTGAGTATTGTTTTAGGAACAATATAGATGTTATGTTTGAGTTTATTGGTTAATCGAGATTACGAGATGTACAATATGATAATGGTTATTTTGATGAGGATTATTCAAGTAAGTAAAGTTACGACAGTAAGATTACATTGGTCGTATTCTTACTTAGTATTTTCATTGGTATGCAATTATTGACGTGATGTGATTGTTATCATTGTTGGATATTATGACTGACCCCGTCGTGGGATTTATTTTTAGGTTCTTGGGATATCGAGATTGTAGCGGTCGTGAAGAGATGAGCTTCCCGGAGGATACTGGCTATGGCTTGTGTTTGTGAATCGAGTCTTCTGATAATATGTTGTATTCCACTGCTAGAGTATTTTTATATGTTGTCCTTTCCGCTGCATGAGTATTTCTTAAATGCCCTTTTGATTTTTGACAACTTGAGTTACTTTGGATATGGTTTTCTAAACTATTTTGTCGGTACGTGTAAGCGATAGCTTAACGTATGTTTTTCAACTGTTGAGTTTGGCGTTTCGGGCCTTGTAGTTTCAAATGAGTTTTTACGATGGTTTTTGATAAACGGATTTTATATAGTCTTCAAATGTTTTTAAAAGATAGTACCGTCGTTAGCCTCTTGGGCATTTGTAAATGTTTGTGAAAATGTCTTTTAGCCTTGTGGGTTCCATCTCGGGGCCCACAATGCTGTAATATTCCTGGATGGCTCTGGGGGTGTTACATCTCCCACTTGCAGTTGGACCATTCATGACTTTTAGTCCTGTCGATCTAGCATGTTCCTCATGCTTTCCTTGTGAGAGAGGCTTGGTAAGTGAATCAGCTACATTCTCTTTCGTTGCTACTTTGCATATTGTAATATCTTCTCACCTGACTATCTCTCTAACTAGGTGATATTTCCTGAGTATATGTTTGGAATTATGATGGTACCTAGGCTCTTTAGCTTGTGCAATTTGTCACAATAAAGGCTTATTGGACCTTGGATGGTCGGCACCAATCCTAGTTCAGTAACGAACTTCTTGATCCATACGCCTTCCTTAGATGCATCTGAAACTGCCAGGTACTTGACTTCTGTTACAGAATTAGCAATCGTGCTTTGCTTGGAACTCTTCTAACTCACAACACCTTCATTCAATACAAACACATAACTAGTTTGAAATTTAAAATCATCTTTGTCGGTTTCGAAACTTGCATCGGTGTAACTATTTACATCTAGCTCGTCTCCCACACCTCCATAAATTAGGAACGCATTCTTAGATCTTCTTAAGTGCTTTAGGATGGTTTTTACTGCTGTCTAGTGACTTTCACCTGGAGTTGATTGGTATCGACTTGTGATGCTAAGGGCAAACGATACATCTGGTCGAGTACAAATCATGGCATACATAATCGATCCAATAACCAAAGTATATGGAATCTTGCTCATGCGGGCTCACTCATAAAGAGTCGAAGGATTCTGAATCGTACTCAGATGAATGCTATGTGAATTGGCAGGAGTCCTCTCTTGTAGTCCTGCATATTGAACCTCTTCAATATCTTGTTAATGTAGGCACTCTGACTCAGACCAATCATTCTTCTTGTCCTATCTCTATTGATTTTTATCCCAAGAATGTAAGCAACTTCCCCTAAGTCTTTCATGGAGAAACAACTTCCCAATCAAGTTTTGATTGTCTACAAGGTGGGTATGTCATTTTCAATGAATAATATGTCATCTACGTATAAGACTAGGAAGACAACTATGCTCCCACTAACCTTCTTGTACACACATGGTTCATTTTCACTTTGAATAAACCCAAACTCTTTGACAGTTTCATTAAAATGAAGATTCCAGCTCCGTGAAGCCCACTTCAACCCATAAATGGATCTTTGAATCTTGCAAACCTTTTTATAATTTTCTTGATGAACAAAACCCTCTGGTTGTGTCATGTACACATCCTCGAGTAAGTTTCCATTAAGAAATACTGTTTTGATATCCATTTGCCATATCTCATAATCATAGTATGCGACAACAGAAATTAAAATTCTAATTGATTTAAGCATGACTACTGGTGAAAAGGTCTCATTATAGTCAACACTATGAGTCTGTCTATAATTTTTTGCAACTAGTCTAGCTTTATAGGCTTGAAGATTGTCGTCCATGTCTTTATTCTTTTTGAAGACCTATTTGCACCCAATGATTTTTACACCCTCAGGTGGATTTATCAACTTCGGAACTTGATTGTCGTATATAGACTGCATCTCTGACTTCATGGCTTCTTGCCATTCCTCGGAATCTGGTCCTGAAGCAGCTTCTACATAGGTACTAGGCTCATCATCTATGAGCAATGCATCATCATCCTGTGTTACGATATACCCATATCTCTTAGGTTCATGTTGCACCCTATCAGATCTACGAGGAACTTGTGTACTTTGAACTGGCTCCTCAACTAATTATTGAGCCTGTTCAGTTTCTATCGGTGAAGTAATGTCTTCTTTTGGTTCTCGAGTTTCCTAGAGTATAACTTTTCTCCCACTGTCTCTTTTGGAACAAGTTCCCTTTCTAAGAGGACAGCATTTCGAGCAACGAATACTTTGTTCTCTGCGAGGTTATGAAAGTAGTATCCTTTAATTTCCTTACAATATCCCAGAAATAAGCATATTTCAGATTTGGCCACTAACCTGTCAAACACTTGACGTCTTACGAATGCTTCGCAACCCCAGATCTTTAGAAAAGACAAGTTTGGTCTCTTACCAGTCTATTTCTCAAATGGTGTTTTTTCAGCTGCTTTAGATGGAACACGATTAAGGGTGGATGCCGCTGTTTCTAAGGAGTGGTCCCAAAATGATAATGGAAGCTCTGCTCGACTTATCATGGATTGAACCATATCTAATAAAATTTGATTCCTCCTCCCGGACACGCCGTTATGTTGATGTGTTTCAAGAGGAGTAAGTGGTGAAATAATTCCACAACTCCTAAGATGATTATCAAATTATTGGCTCAAGTATTCGCCACCTCGATCTGTCCGAAGGGCTTTAATGGTCTTGCTATGTTGATTCTGAACTTCACTCTAGAATATTTTGAATATTTCAAAATATTCATGTTTATGCTTGATAAGATAAACATATCCACACCGACTAAAGTCATCGGTAAAAGTGAGGAAGTATTGGTACCCGCCTCTGACATGAGTGCTAAAGGTCCGCATACATCAGTATCTACAAGGCCTAATAGAGCACTAACCGTTTGTCCATGACCGGTGAAAGGATTTTTCGTTATCTTGTCCAATAAACAAAATTTGCATGTCCCATTTAACTCATAGTAAAAGGAGCCTAAAAGTCCATTGTGATGGAGTTTAGAAATGCATTTCTCATTTATGTGGCCAAGTCGACAGTGTCATAAGTAAGTCGGATTAGAATCATTGAGCTTAGGTTTCTTGGTTGCAATGTTATAGACTTCCAAATTATTGGACTCACCTCGATCAATATTGTAAAGGCCAATATATAACTTTGTCGTACCATAAAGCAAGTCATCAAAGAAAACACGAATAATCTTATTCTTAATAAAAAAACTGTAACCTTCACAATCTAATGTAGAAACTGAAATAATATTCCTATTCATAGCACGAACATAATAGCAATTGTTCAAAACTAACAAAAGCCCATTGGGTAAAACTAGATCATAAGTTCCAATGGCTAGTGAAGCAATTCTTGCTCCATTGCCTGTTAGGCTTGTATACTGCAAAGCATACTTTATTCTTGTATTACCTTATTTCCCTCTAACTATCTATGAGAATATTAATTACATTTAATCACATATTTTGCATATTTATCACGTTATAGTTATACAAATGAAATGTCTAATTAATTTATATTGTAGATAATGTGGTGTTTTGGTGTCACACGGAAGATCACATTATCGGTGCCTTATAAAATTATATAGTATTTCACAACCTATATAATTTTAGACAAATTATGTGAAAGGTTGTAATGTATGATTGAGATTAGTTGGTCTTTACTGTTAGCACACAATAGCGTATTTGCATATGTTGAACTGGATCAAAGTGAGATAGTGTCTTCTGTATTGACTGTAAGAAGAATGTAAATCTCAAATAATTATTATTTCTTAATTCTAAGTATATAATATTTAATTGTGTATTTATAATATATATTACTTTGATTTACCATGGGTGACTCAATATGCTTCGTATCTTGGGCAATAATATTATTTATATGTATTTTTTTTTATTAATACTAGAAATCATGTCCCGAATCGTGCGGGTTGATGATGTCCTCTTGAGGAACTCGATAATGATTATTATATTAAACTCTGCAGTTGTAATATCCGTATTTTTTCTCCCTATTTTTGGTAGTTTCTATTTTGGTACATTTTCCATTTTTAGCGACACGCTTGTAACCATCTAAATATTTCGAGAATGATTAATTCTCTATGTTTTGACATCCGAGCATGTTTCGATATTGTTTTACTCGATTGTGTGTATTCTAGTAACTTTTCCGCTTGTCGGCTCGTTCGATGTAATTCTTGTGCAAAATTGTCATTTCGAGTTTGGTGCAAGTTTGTTTATTGTTGTTGGACATGTTGCGAGCTTCAGCACGGTTGCTCGATTTTGAATTGTGTTTTTCGGTGGTTTTGGGCCGTTTTGTAATTTCCTAAAAGTTTTGTGTAATTACTTTCGTTATCACATTCCGGACCCTCGGATGATCGGGATCGTGTTTTTCCTTTAGCATTTAAGTTTGTCGTATTGAACTAATGTCTGCTCAATTCGTTAAATGTCACGATTGGTGTTCGTGACATTTTCTGCACAGCTGATCTCTGTACTGAGAGACTTACATACGTTAATTGATCTTCATTACGTACGTAATGAGTCTTCCTAACATACGTTAACCCCTTTCTCATAGCGTATGTTAGGGTCTTCAGGAAATCGGGCAGAAAGTTCTGCCAGACCTTTACGTACGTAACCATGAGGGTATTACGTACATTAAGGCTAACGTACGTTAATGCATCATGCATTACGTACGTAATGCATCTGGGTTTAAATACCCAGGTCTGACCGAAACCGTCCACTTTTTCTCCTCCTTTTCTCTTCTCCGCAACTTGGGTGATTCATAGGCGGCTTTGGGCGATTTTCGACTCTCCAATCACCTAGCTATCATCCTCCTTGGAATTTTAGTATTAATATCAACATCAATCCATCCTTTTCATCTTGGAATCGAGGTAATTCTCTAGAACCCTAGTTTTTTTGGGAATTTGGGGATTTCTTCATAATCCTTCGATTCTAGTCATAATTTGGCAGTAATTGAGTTGAGTATGAATTACCTACCCACAATACAAGTTTTTCCCTACGAGATTATGGGTTATACTTGGACTTGTTGAGATTCGAGAGGGTTTTGGATGCGATCCGCCCTCGTCGAGTATATTGTTGGATTACATGTATAATAGGCGGGGTTTTCGGGCGTATTTCTATTAGAATTCCAGTCGTACTATTGTTGATAGTCATTTTACGAATCATTTAGGTCCGAAGTCTCCGAATTCCTTCGTCGGTGGTCTTTTGCCTTCTCGAAACAATCCCTCATGTCTCAAAGGCAAGTAACTCTTCCGAACTTAATATCTTGAATGTGCAAAGTAGTGTATTTATGTGTTGAGAGAGTTATGTTCACTCCAGGATGGCCCGACGGGGCCTCGAAGGAATCCACGCATGGTTGGGCTCGCGAAATTTTGGGTTAACCACTCCGGGAGGGTCTATCGGGGCCTCGGAGGGATTCGCGATGGTCGGGTCCATGGTTAATCGGGAGGATTGTGTTTTGTGATACATTGTGGATTTTGCATTTCCAGAAATCATTATCTTATGCGTTTCGAAATTATTGATTCATGTACTTTGATATTCTAAGTTGTTAGAGTTCGTCTATGTTACTTGTACTAGCTATTCCACAGCTAACCCCATTCGGGGGAAATATGTTTCATGTATTTCAGGTTCAAAGAATATGATTGGACGAGCACCGGGGCAGTACGATGATGACGGGCAGGCGTGATACTGTGAAATGTCTGGATGTCTTATTTTTCTTTGAGTCTGGATGTAAAATTTTATATTTTGTCTAAACTTCTAGTCGGTACTCGAGTACTGTAGGAGCTATTTCTTTTGTGGTTGATCACGTCGAACTTGTCGTCTTTGTGTTCTGAATTTGGTTCTTGGAATTTATGGATGAATGTCTGGTGAGTTTGATGTTTTTTTGTGGATGTTGTATACTTTAGCCTTGTGAGTTCCTAGACGGGATTCACGGCACTGTGACATACTTCAAATATCTTGGGGGTGCTACAAAATATGGTATCAGAGCCTAGGTTTATGGATACCTAGGTTGTTGGTCTTTTAGGTCTAGTCACGTTGTTGTAAGCACAATATCATCGCGCTGCCATCATCTTAGTACGACCGGTACTCGTAAGATCTCTTTACCTTAGTGTCTTTACTACCTTGTCTTTTGATTTTATAATATGGAGAACTGGTCACCATGATGGTTATCTCCTGAACTGTACTTATGTTTTCCTCTTTTTCTATTCCTTAGAATGTCAGTCGGTAGAGGACGCGAACGCGGTCGAGGACGTGGCGCAGCCGGTGGGGCGGCCATGTCTCTCGGTTCGGATGCTGTATCGACTACTCCCACTCTGTCAAATTCAGTTCACCCTAGTACCGATGGTCAGCAGGACCAGACGTCTAGTCTGGGAGATTACGCAGGCAATAATGCTGGTGTTGGTGTGGCCACTATACTACAGCAAGTGGCTAACCAAATGGCACTCCTGACCCAAGCAGTTCATTTTAATAATCCACCTCATGTGGAGAATGCTGGGGCAGAGAGATGGCTACAGGATGTGATCCGTATGCGCCCTCCTCAGTTTATTGGTGCTATGGATCCGATAGGCTGGGAAGCTTGGATCAATGAGATGAACAAGATGTTTATGGCGGTAAATTGTCCGGAGGCACGGAAGGTGCCGATTGCGTAGTACTTTTTGACGAGGGATGCTGCTAGCTGGTGGCAGGCGGTTGCACCTCAGGACCGTGAGGTTTCATGGGACGAGTTTAAAGAACTAATGGAGGCCGAGTATTGCCTGTGGCCCATTCAGTAGGCCAGAATCCGAGCCTTTTATGAGGCTAAACCCTAGGATATCCTAGTATCTCAGGCGATCATAGAGTATAACCAACAACTTAATCATGTCAAGGGGCAAGTGAGGGAAGAGAGAGATAAGATCTGACATTTTGATATGCGTATGAAACCCAGAATTCGACACTACATGGCTGGATTTGCTTGGAGTACACTGAAGGAGTATCAGGGCAAAGCTTTAGCCTATGATATGTTCTTCGCGGATATGGAGATGGCTAGTGAGGGAAAGGAACAGAAGACCTCAGGGAATTTTTTGGGTAGCAAGAATAACAATCAGCAGAAGTCTCAGTCAGCGAACTACCCATCTGGGAAGTCTCACCGTGCATCTGGAGGCAACCGAAATTTCAGAACTGGTCCTAGTGTATCCAACCAGAGTGTGACATGTTTTAATTATGGCCAGCAGGGCCATATCAGTCGTGATTGTGACCTTCCTCACCTGAAGTGCTATAGTTGCGGCCAGACGGGCCACAGAGCTACGTATTATACCGAGGGAGAGAAGACTCTTGGAGCTCCGACATCTGTTCCTATGCCTGGAGAACCAAGTGACAATCAGAAGTCGTCAACCAGTCAGCCGTCTCAGGGTTCCGGTCGGGGATGAGGACGGGGTCAGTCCGTTAGAGGGGAGCCTCCAGTGTTGGTTTAGTTCAGCCACGTGTTTATGAGATGAGGACAGCGGACGATACAGAGGCTACAGGTACCATTCATGTCCTCTCTCATCCAGTTAGAGTGCTTTTTGATTCTGGTGCTTCTCATTCATTCATCTCTTTGGATTGTGTACATCGATTGAATATTGTATGTTTGTTTGCTTACGAACCGTTTGTGGTTAAATTGCCTAGTGGGGATAGAATTGTGGGGAATAGAGAGGTTAGAGATTGCCCAGTGATGATCGCGGATAGAGTGTGGCTTTCGAATTTAATAGTTGTTGATATCGTCGATGAGGATTTGATCCTCGAGGACGACTGACTTGATAGACATGGCGCAGTGATGAATTATCGCACGAAAAGTATATCTATGTTGGCCGAGGATGGTAACGAACACTCGTTTGTTGGACACGGGAGGAAGGGTCAGAAACTATTAATCAGTGCTATGAAGGCGGCGAAACTCATTAGGGATGGTTGCATGGGATATTGGTGTTACGCTACGAGAGTAGAGAACGAGAAGGTTGAATTTTCTTCGATTCCAGTGGTAAATGAGTTTCCAGATTTTTTTTTCGGATGACTTGCCAGGACTACGACCGGTGCGAAAGATCGAGTTCACGGTTGATTTAGAACCGAGTGCAGCCCCGATCTCTAAGGATCCGTACCGTATGACCCTTCAGAAATGCAGGAACTGAAGAGTCAATTAGGGGAGTTCTTAGAGAAGGGATATATTAGACTAGTGCCTCACCTTGGGGTGTGCCGGTCTTGTTTGTAAGGAAGAATGGTTCAGTGCATTTATGTATCGATTATCGGGAACTCAACAAGGTGATCATTAAAAATAAATATCTTTTGCCTCGTATCGACGATTTGTTCGACCAGTTATAGGGAGCTACGATGTTTTCAAAAATCAATTTGAGATCTGGGTGCTACCATCTTCGAGGGAGGGAGTCCGATATCCCTAAGACCGCTTTTCGTCCGAGATACAGGCATTACGAGTTTGTGGTTATGCCGTTCGGGCTAACCAATGCGCCAGCAGTATTTATGCAGATAATGAAGAAGAAATTTATCGGGCATCTCGATAAGTGTGTAGTCATTTTTATAGACGATATACTAGTTTATTCTCGTGATGACGAGGAACACGCTCAGCATTTGCGACTAGTGCTGGAGATTTTGAGAGCTCAGCGTCTGTATGCGAGGTTCTCTAAGTGTGAGTTTTGGCTGAAGGAGGTTATGTTTCTAGGACATGTGGTTTCAGCTGAAGGGGTCCGTGTAAATCCCCAGAAGATCGAGGCAGTGTTAGGTTGGGCACTGCCTAAGAACATGAAGGAGGTTCGTAGCTTTTTGGGACTTGCTTGGTATTATAGATGGTTCGTCGAGGGATTCTCTAAACTTGCTCGACCGCTTACTCAGTTAATCTAGAAGTCCGAGAAGTTCGAATGGAATGACGAGCGGCAACAAAGCTTCAAGGAACTAAAAAGGCATTTGACTACGGCACCGGTGTTAGCTTTGCCTCAAGGGAATGATGGGTTTTTGGTTTACAGTGATGCTTCAGGCCAGGGACTCAGGTGTGTTCTAATGCAGCACGATAGGACTATAGCTTTTGCATCACGGCAATTGAAACTGTATAAAATGAATTACCCTACTCATGATCTGGAGTTGGATGCAGTGGTGTTTGCACTAAAGATCTGGCGCCACTATCTATACGGTTTTCCGTGCAGGAATTATACCGATCATAAGAGTTGAAATACATCTTCAGCCAGAAAGAACAGAACATGAGACAACATCGTTGGTTAGAACTAAGAAGGACTACGATTTGGAAATCCTTTATCATTCGGGAAAAGCCAATGTTGTGGCAGACGCGTTGAGTCGAAAACTGGTATCACTCTAGATGCTTGAGGTTCTCACACCACAAGCGAGGATTCGACAGGAGTTTATTGAACAGGGAATCGAAGTATGGATTCAGTAAGTGCAGGGTCAGTTACGTGCCCTCGAGATTACTTCATCTTTGGTTGATGATATCAAAGGGGGACAGAGTAATGACCCGATGATCAGTCAGCTGAAGGCAGATACAGAAAAAGGGAAAGCCCCCGACTTTATGATTCACGAGGATGGCAGTTTGAGGTTTCAAGGGAGACTTTGCATTTCGAATGATTTATAATCAAGACAGAAAATACTTCGAGAATATCATGCTACTCCTTACTCTATCCACCCCGAAATGAGTAAGATGTATAAAGACCTTAAGAATAGTTTCTGGTGGAGTAATATGAAAAAAGATGTTATGGAATCTGTAGCACGGTGTTTGACATGCCAACAAGTCAAAATTGAACATCAGAGGCCAGCCGGGCTGTTGAAGCCTCTTCCTATTCCCGAGTGGAAGTGGGAAGACATTTCCATAGATTTCATCACTAGGATGCCGAGGACGAAGACCGAAATGAATATGATTTGGGTGATTATCGACCGATTGACGAAATCAGCACATTTTCTTGATATTAAGGATATTTGGGGACCGGAGAGGTTGGCTCGGATATTTATAGCAGAGATAGTACGACTACACGGTATGTCTAAGACTATCGTATCTGATCGGGATGGTCGTTTTGTCTCGTACTTTTGGCAGTCGGTCCATCAGGCTTTGGGTACCGAATTGAGATTGAGAACATCTTTCCATCCGCAGTTAGACGGTCAGACGGAGCGGACAATTAAGACGTTGGAGGATATGCTGCGGGCTTGTGCCTTAGACTGGAGTAGTGAGTGGGAGCTGCATCTGCCGTTGATCGAGTTTATTTACAATAATAGTTGGCATGCATCGATCAAAATGGCACCTTACGAAGCATTATATGGTAGACGGTGTAGGTCTCCACTTTGTTGGGATGAGGCATTGGAAGTGGTGGGAACGGAGCCAGACATGTTGATGGAAACTAGAGAGAAGATCTCTATCATTCGAGACAGACTGTTGACTGCTCAGAGTGGACAAAAATCTTATGCTAATGCTCATCGTCGACCTTTGGAGTTTGAAGTAGGGGATCATGTTTTACTTAAAGTATCGCCGACGAGAGGGGTTTAAGGGGAAGCTCAGCCCGAGATATGTTGGGCCGTTTGAGATTCTAGACAGAGTCGGTGAGCTAGCTTATCGGTTGGCATTACCTCCAGCCCTTAGTCACGTTCACTGTGTATTCTACATTTCTCAGTTGAGAAAGTACGTTCGGGACCCGAGTCACATCATCGATTATGGGGATATCAAAGTAGCGGAAGATGTCACGTTTGAAGAAAGGCTGGTGAAGATCCTTGAGCATCGCGTCAAGCAACTCCGAAATAAGACTATTCCGTTGGTTAAGGTTCAATGGTCGAGGCATGGAGTTGAGAAGGCGACTTGGTAAACCTAGGATAGCATGCGCACTAAATATCCAGAGTTATTTACTTCTTAAGTTTCGGGACGAAACTTATTTCTAGAGGAGGAGAATGTAATATCCGTATTTTTTCTCCCTATTTTTGGTAGTTCCCATTTTGGTAGATTTTCTATTTTTATCGACATGCTGGTAACCGTCTAAATATTTGGAAAATGTTTAATTCTGTATGTTTTGACATCCGAGAAAGTTTCGAGATTGTTTTACTCAATTATGTGTATTGTAGTAACTTTTCCGCTTGTCGGCTCGTTCGATGTAATTGTTGTGCAAAACTGTCATTTCGAGTTTGGTGCGAGTTTGTTTATTGTCGTTGGACATGTTGTGAGCTTCGGCACGGTTGCTCGAGTTCGTATTGTGTTTTTCGGTGGTTTTGGGCCGTTTTATAATTTCCTAAAAGTTTTGTGTAATTACTTTCGTTATCACATTCGGGACCTTTGGATGACCGGGATCGTGTTTTTCCTTTAGCGTTTAAGTTTGTCGTATCGAACTCTTTATACTGATGTCTGCTCAATTCGTTAAATGTCACGTTTGGTGTTCGTGCCATTTTCTGCACAGCTGATCTTTGTACTGAGAGACTTACGTACTTTAACTGATATTACTTACGTAACGTAGTCTTCCTAACATACGTTAACCCCTTTCTCATAGAGTACGTTAGGGTCTTCAGGAAATCGGGCAGAAAGTTCTGCCAGACCTTTACGTACGTAACCGTGAGTGTATTACGTAGGTTAAGGCTAACATACGTTAATGCATCATGCATTACGTACGTAATGCTTCTGGGTTTAAATACCCAGGTCTGACCGAAACGTCCACTTTTTCTCCTCCTTTTCTCTTATCCGCGACTTGGGCGATTCACAGGCGGCTTTTTCGACTCTCCAATCACCTAGCTATCACCCTCCTTGGAATTGTAGTATTAATATCAACATTAATCCATCCATTTCATCTTGGAATCGAGGTAATTCTCTAGAACCCTAGTTTTTTGGGAATTTTGGGGTTTCTTCGTAATCCTTCGATTCTAGTCGTAATTTGGGAGTAATTGAGTTGAGTAAGAATTACCTACCCCCAATACATGTTTTTCCCTACGAGATTATGGGTTATACTTGGACTTGTTGAGATTCCAGAGGGTTTTGGATGCGATCCGCCCTCGTTGAGTATATTGTTGGATTACATGTATTATAGACGGGGTTTTCGGGCGTATTTTTATTAGAATTCCAGTCGTACTATTGTTGATAGTCGTTTTACGAATCATTTAGGTTCGAAGTCTCCGAATTCCATCGTCGGTGGTCTTGTGCCTTCTCGAAACAATCCGTCATATCTCAAAGGCAAGTAACTCTTACGAACTTAATATCTTGAATGTGAAAAGTAGTGTATTTGTGTGTTGAGAGAGTTATGTTCACTCTAGGACGGTCCGACGGGGCCTCGGAGGAATCCACGCATGGCTGGGTTTACAAACTTTTGGGTTAACCACTCCGTAAGGGTCTATCGGGGCCTCAGAGGGATTCGCGCATGGTCGGGTCCATGGTTAATCGGGAGGATTGTGTTTTGTGATACATTGTGGATTTTGCATTTCCGGAAATCATTATCTTTTGTGTTTCGAAACTATTATGCATGTGCTTTGATATTGTAAGATGTTAGAGTTCGTCTATGTTACTTGTACTAGCTATTCCACGGCTAACCCCATTCGGGGGAAATAAGTTTCATGTATTTCAGGTTCAAAGAATATGATTGGATGAGCACCGGGTCAGTACGATGATGATGGGCAGGCGTGATGCTGTGAAATGTCTGGATGTCTTATTTTTCTTCGAGTTTGGATGTAAAATTTTATATTTTGTCTAAACTGATAGTCGGTACTCGAGTACTGTAGGAGTTATTTCTTTTGTGGTTGATCACGTCGAACTTGTCGTCTTTGTGTTCCGAATTTGGTTCTTTGAATTTATGGATGAATGTTTGGTTAGTTTGATGTTTTTTTTTGTGGATGTCGTATACTTTAGCCTTGTGAGTTCCTAGACGGGATTCACGGTGCCGTGATATACTCCAAATATCTTGGTGGTGTTACAATAGGTGAATTTAATTCTGATATAATAATACGGTTCGAGTGGTACTACTCTTGGATAAGATATTAATTAATTAAAGCTGTCAGTAGCTTAAAATTAATTAATGGACATTCGGTATCTTAAACACGGGAAATAATATATTTAAATAAGGAGCCCGATATCGTAAATTGGGATTTGGGTTGGAAGTGCAATATTAATTATTTAGTGGACTGAATTGATATTAGTGAACTCAACCATATTAGGAAGGGCTTAATATGGAAAGTTGGGTTGCACTAGGACTCTAAACCCTAATCCTCCTTAAGATCCCTAGAGTAGTCCAAAGCCTATAAATAGGACTTATATGGGGAGTCCGACCATGTGACATATTTTGTGAGGGAGAATTTGATTTTTCTTCTTGTGTTTAATTGTAGATCTTGACTTGTGTCTTTGATTCTACAATTTAGATAACACATCAATTTTCTTCTTCGCGGGGGTTACAGGATGGCGTCCCGTGGTGCATGCTTTTTGCTGATGACATTGTGTTAGTGGCGGAGTTGAGGAGGGAGGTAAACTCGAAGTTGGAGATATGGAGGTCTAAGTTAGAATCTCAGGGCTTGCGTGTGAGCCGGTCTAAGACCGAGTATCTCTGGTGTAACTTTAGTGGTGAGGCCAACGAGGAAGAAGTAGAGGCAATGATTGCGGATCACATCGTACCTCGTATGGATAAGTTCAAGTATTTGGGTTCGATCATTCAAAAGGAAGGCGAGTGTGAAGATGATGTCACTCATCGTATCAAGGCGGGGTGGCTAAGGTGGAGAGCAGCAACAGGGGTCCTGTGTGACAAAAAAATCCCTCTAAAGTTGAAGGGTAAATTCTATAGAGCGGCAATCACACCTGCTATGTTGTATGGCTCCGAATGTTGGGCGATGAAGAAGTCGCTTGAGAGCAAGTTGGAAGCGGCTGAAATGAGAATTTTACGTTGGTCGCGTGGTGTCATAATGCTAGATTGAATCTCTAACGGGGTTTTCAGGAACGCGCTAGAAGTGGCGCCCATTTCAGCGAAAGTTAGGGAAGGGAGATTCAGATGGTTTGGCCACATCCGCAGGAGGCAGGCTTCTGCTCCGGTGAGGAGGGTCGAGAGTTTATTGGTTGTAGGGGAGAGGGGGAGAGGCAGACCAAGGAGGACATGGGAGGAGCAGCTGAGATTAGATTTGAAGGCCTTAAACCTTTCCGAGACCATGACTGTTGATAGGGGCTCTTGGAGGCGCCAGATCAGAGTTGTGGATTCCTGTGTAGGGAGCGATGCTGTAGTTGAGAGCCTAATGTTGCGATATTTCGTTAAACGCAAGTGCACGTTATCGTAGACAAGTAATAAAGTGATGAGTGAGTATCGTTCCCACGAGGACTGAATCACTAAGTACCGATTTATATGTATTCTAATTTTATTTGAACAGTCGAAATTTGGATTGCAATTAATGACTAAAAAATCAATAATAAACAGAATAACGATCGCTCGAAGAAATAAAATCAAATGATGAATAAGTCTAGGATTGTGAATCCACCTTGGTTTATCCGAATTTACTATCGATTATCTGAAGTTAATGATTTCCCCAATTTATTGAAGGCAAAGATTGCTAAAATACTCTACCGCCTCTCCCGAGGTCAATAGATTTTTCTAAAGACGAATAACGCACTCTATCCCTAGGTGAATTAATTCGACAATAGGCAAAAAGCACAAAATCTTCAAAAGGCCACGTAGTTCCTATGAGTATATTCCTATCTCACAAGATAAACGGTTCTCACCAATAGTTCCTCACCAACTCTCCTCTCCCGATTCGAGTTGCGTAATTAAAACAATCCAATTATTGGCCAGACAATTGAAAGCATTAAAATCGATTAGGAAACTCAACAGAAAAGGGAATTATATAGATAATCAAAAGCAAATCCGTCAAAACTTTGGTTTCATCAAAATCCTAGAACAGGGTTTTAGCCTGACATGCTAAAAGATAAAAATACAGAATTAATGAATGAAAGCATTGAAATCAAACGCAGATGAAGACTCGGATTCCTCCGTTCTTCTGGCTTCCGCCCTCTGCTCTTGGTGTCTTCTGCTTCTTATGATTGATTCCTCTCTTTCGCGATCCTCTGATTCCAAGATAATACCCAATTATGACCTTAAACCCTTATTTATAACTCCCAGCAGCCTCCAAAATGCGTTCATGTGATTAGGTCGAGAACCGGCTTCAAAACAGCCCAAACCCGCGCGGAGCACACCAAAACCGCCCCGTGGGCTGCGGCTCACTTAATATGTGCCGCGGCTCACGGGGCACAATGGGATGCCTGGGCGCTGTTTATTTCTTCTGGGCCGCGGCTGAACTTCTACGTGCCGCGGCTCACAGTACAGTGCGCTCTGTGCCTGCTGGTTACCTTCGTGTGCGGCGGACCACTTGGTAGGTGCCGCGGCCCCAGGCCAAAAATCGCCGTTTTCGCCCATTTTTCATTGTTGCGGCTTCCGGACTCCAATTTCCTGCAAAACATGTAATAATAGTGCATTAGAAGCTCATTTGTGCAGATTTAATCACAAAAAGAATACAAAATAATGATAAATAAGCGTATAAAAATACGCCTAACAAATACCCCCAAACTTGAGCCTTTGCTTGTCCTCAAGAAAAAATAATCAATTTCAACAAAAGAATATCGTGAATAATCGTGCAACTCATAATGCTCAACCTAATCAATACTACCCTGAAAATCTCAAGAATAGTACAAGTATCGTAATAGTGAGTCACATCCAGGACACCGATTCCACAAAGTAACCAACTTTAGTCCTAATCAATCGTTCATGAAGAAAATCAAGCTCAAAGATTAACAAGCGTGAGTTTGACCGACCGTCAATATGAAGGGTTAAAAATAAACAAGCTAACTCGCCCGGTCCCACAGTCTAGTGGCCAAAATTTCAAGAGTTTCATCATCAAATATAACCCTCGGACAGTATTCCCTTATATATGCTCGATAAGTGATATTCGAGTTGACCACTAGGTTCGGATCTCGGGATGTTTCATCGGGACAATCCTAGGGTGACATTCAATTCTTATGTATTGGGGAACCATTTGACGTAAAAGACACTCATGGGGCACATGGATGCTTCTAGTTACTAAGTTCCCCTCCACAGCGGAGAAACAACTCGAATGGCTATTCCTGCATGTCCGATTCAAGGTTGCTGTTTTACGCGAGAGTAAACAACGGGTCACGTGAATACCCCCGGTTACTAGGCTCCGCATAATCGGCACATGCGAAATCTCTAAACCACTAGTCTAATCAGAGTCGTCGTTTTATGCGAGAGTAAACAACGGGTCACGTGAATACCCCCGGTTACTAGACTTCCCATCATAGAACAAATAATATTTCGACTTTTGGAAAAAACTGTCCCACTCTAAACTCAAATTAATTGCCAACACGACTTATGTTACTTGACGACTAGCTATTGGGAAAAATGTAACCAAACGTATAGGCGGCGATTTGAAAACACGTATGTCTCCTCTCTTATCCGCTAAGATTTCTACAAAAACAAAAAGAATTTCGGACCTAGATAAATACTCAACAGAAACAAATATCACTGACTACAACTCACTAAAACTCAACCGTTTCTTCAGAGAGAAATCAGTATCGTAACATCAGTTTTACACAAAAAGAAGCACGAAAAATTCACGAATGCAATTAAAAACACGACAAGCAAGGCTAGCAGCAAAAATATAACTAAAAATAACAAAAGTGCAAACGAATAAGTACAGCAATAAGTATAGCGACAAAAAGTAACCCCCCCAAACTAAGGACGTACATTGACCTCAATGTACACAAAATGTAATATGCAATAAAAGAAAAAGGGTCAAGTACTCCCCTACAGTCTGCTCACGAACTGGTGTCGGCATCGTCCGGCGAGGAGGGTGGTGTGGCTGGCCGAACAGGTGGAGTGAATGGCCCGTTGCATAATGTGGGCCGTCCATGCTGCAAGGTGCTCCTTGTGGTAGGCATCCCTCGCTACCAAGCGCCTCGTCTAACGCCGGTTGGCCCGGCGGGCCTGCTCTCTCATCTCATCTCGGACGGCAGCAATGATGCTCTCCCTCTCCGTCTGCCTCTCCTCTCTCAGTGCAGCCAAAAGGATCTCTCTCTCCTCATCTACTCTCTCTCTCTCTCCTCATCTCCTCTCTCAACCCGTCGAACATCGCCTGCAAGTGCTCTCTGTCGGGCGGCGGGCTGGACTCCATCTACCCCTGCGTCAGAAGAAGAGGCTCGGGGGACTGCTCGTGTGCCTCATCAAGTAGAAATCCTCGCCCCCGAGCGTGTGCCGGTGTTCCACCCCACTGGTCAAAGTGCGAAATGATGCGATGATCAATCGGACCCTGGGGGGCTAGCATCGGCTCATCATCCGACCACGTCATCCCCGACTGCCGGCAAAGAGCGCAAATAAGAAAGGGGTGCTTCAGCCCCGTCTTGGCCCCTCCCTGAATACATAGAAGAATAGATCGGACCAGGAGAGGAGCCAAATCGAATCGCAGCCCGGAGGTGATAGCATATAATGTACGGGCTCGAGAGAGTAAAACAGATCGGATCTGCGAGGTGGGATCTATACGAGCGCAGATGAAATACAACCAGGCTCGCCCGAGCTGACTGAGGCGCGAGCTCTTAAAGTAGAAGGTGGAAGAAGCTGGGGCGCGCCTCTCCCAGTCGGAGTCGGGCTGTGTAAGAGTCTCGAGCAGAGCCTCCTTCGTGAGGCTACCCATAACTCGCGTATAAGCCGTCTCATCAACCACAGGTAGCTCAAATAACCTCCGAATAGCAGCTACTGAAAAATCCACCGTAATGCCTCGGACTACGACCTGAGTCCGAGTATCTAACTACTGTATCATCTGCCCCGCCTGAAGGTGCTTCAACAGAGCGCTCGCATAAAACTCCTGTACAATGGAGATCACTGCCAGCTCGGGAGATGCAGTAAAACGTGCCCACCCCATCTCGTCGATCATGGTCAGAAGCTCCCCGTCCTGGGGGGCTGGGGTGAATCCCCTCTCCGGGATCAGAGGTCGAGGGCGGATCTTTTCATTAAATATTTTATAAATCTCCGGGTCGGAGAATTGGTGCGCCTCCAGCTCGGCTCGGCTCTGAGATGTTTCCCCTCGAGTAGGGGACGATTGCGTCCTGGCCCTTTTGCTAATCTTTTTGGTTCTAGCCATAGCGAGTCTTGAAAAGATAAACACCGGAGTTTACTTACTTAAGCAATAATGATAATAACATTACTAGGCTAAGGATATCCAACTGTGAATCAAGAATTTAACGAGCTAGCACCGCCGTGAGAGAAAAATAAAATTGAGCTTTAACGTTTAAACTTGACGTTGGTTGGGGTACGCTGTAATTCCCAGAAACGAATTCGTTGCAACTAGTTTCAAAACATTGTCTGAACAAAGAAAAATTTTCATTCAAGCTTTTCATCAAACACCTTGAGTGCATACTTTTAATTGAAGAACAAACATGACCATAGCTTCATTCAATCCCAAGAACAACAACACAAATCGATCGTCATGGCAAACGACATATTCAATTCATTCATAATAAAAAATAATCATTAAAAATCAATCAAAATCATCATATTCTCAACTCAACTTGATAGAACTTTTGAAAAAAAAAAACATAATCAATCATCAAATGAATAACAAAACTTCACCTTTCAATTCATAGAGCAATTAAGATTAGGAATTTAGACTTACCTTGCTTAGATCTTGAAGAATGCAAGAAGAATGCCAGAAGAAGAAGAGAAAAAAAAAATTCTTGGCCGATCGCTTGTGCAGAGAAAGAGAAGGAAGTATACCTGTGTATGTCGGCCAATTCGTTTTATAAAAGTACCTGGGCCGTCTAACTTCTGAACGGGGGCCGCGGCACAACTTAAGTGAGCCGCGGCCCAGAGTATAGTCCGCCTGGGCAGATTTGTTCCAACGCCATGTGCCGCGGCTCAGAGTGTTAGTGTGCCGCGGCTCAGCACATATGTGCCGCGGCCCGTAGTACAGATCCCTGGGCATATCTGGTGCATCTGGTGTGCCGCGGCTCAGCAGCAACGTGCCGCGGCTCAGCGATCAAGTGTACCGCGGCTCAGTAAGGTTGTGCCGCGGCACAGAGTACAACAAGTTTAGCCTTCTTTTTCGACCTGTGTGTGCCGCGGCTCACAATCCTTGTGCCGCGGCCCAATGCTGATTTTTCCCAAAGGATAATTTCTGCACAGAATTTTCAACAGAAAGCAACAAGAGCGTGAAAGATAAGCATGTCCAAGCTGAAATGACGAAAAACAAAGACCCAAAATGCAAGAAAGTACTGAAAAATAACAAAGCTACAACTAACGCTCGGGTTGCCTCCCGAGAAGCGCTAAGTTTATAGTCTTCAGCCGGACCTATTGAAAATCATTTCGCTTTTCGCAAACACCATTTGAACTCCACCCCGTTCATCGAACCGTTAATATGTGTTTTAAAATTTTGACCATTGGTCTTTAACGATCCGATTTTCGTTTTGGACACCAAATGTTCTTTGCGAAAAGATTTTAACAAAAACACTTTTCCGAAGCACCCATTTTCACACGACTTGGCGCCCGTTTGACATCCGTCTTAATTTTCAACTCCACGGGCAAATTTAGGACAGAATGAGAATTTTCCGATTGTGGATGAACGGATGTTGAAGACGGCATGTTCAAATGCCTAAGATATGCGACTTGCTCTTCATTCTTATTAGGCGTCGGGGCAGCTGAAACGGATTCTGAATTTTTCGACCGACGATTCTTCCAGTGTGTGTCTTTCGCAACGGTATCCGCACTTTCGATTTGCGAGCTCTTCTCAACACTACTTGGGCACGGAAAGGATTTAAACACTTGGAAAGTGACATGCTCGTCTTGAACCTGTAGAGTTAGTTCCCCTTTTTCCACGTCGATTAGAGTTCGTCCGGTTGCCAAAAATGGTCTTCCCAAGATAATTGGGATGTCGTGGTCCTCCTCCATGTCAAGCACAATGAAATTGGCCGGAAAGATGAACTTATCGACTTTGACTAAGACGTCCTCTATCACTCCCCTCGGATATTTGATGGATCTATCAGCTAATTGTAAGGAGACCGTAGTAGGTTTCGCTTCTCCAATTCCTAGCTTCTTGAAAATAGAAAGAGGCATCAGATTAATGCTGGCCCCGAGATCACATAATGCTCTATCAAAAGTCAGATTTCCTATAGTGCAAGGTATATTAAAACTTCCCGGATCCTTCAATTTTGGCGGAAGCTTTTTCTGAAGAATAGCGCTGCACTCCTCCATCAATGCGACTGTCTCATACTCCTCGAGCTTTATTTTGTTTGACAAAATTTCCTTCATGAATTTCACGTAACTCGGCATTTGCTCCAAGGCGTCGGCAAATGGGATGTTAATATGCAATTTCTTGAAGACGTCGAGGAACTTAGAGAATTGCTTGCCCACCTTTTTCTGTTGTAATCACTGCGGAAATGGGACGGGTGGTACATATGCCTTTGGATTGTCCGGAAACAGTATCGAGGGTCTCAAATCTTGTGATTCCTCAGTCGCTGAATTTTTCTTCTCCTCATCCTCACTTCTCTTTTTGTTCTGCCCGGGTAGCTCGTACAATTCCTTCCCACTTCTCAAATAAATGGCATTGACACTCTCTCTGGGATTCGTTTCAGTCGTACTTGGCAAGGTACCTTCCGGGCGGGCTGTTAATACATTAGCAATCTGGCCCAGTTGGACTTCCAAGTTGCTGATAGAAGCGGAATGGTTCTGCAAGGTCGCCTCCGTACGGGCCATGAACTGACTCGTGTTCGCTCAAAATTTCGCCATTGCTTCTTCTAGAGAGATTTTTGGAGCGGGAGAAGGTTGCTGTTGGTGTTGAGCAAACTGAGGCTGGTTCAAGCTTTGTCCGTTCCTCCATGAGAAGTTAAGATGATTTCGCCACCCCGGATTATAAGTGTTGGAGTAAGGATTATTTTGCCAGTTCCCGTTCCCCACCAACTGAGCTTGTTCCATCGAAGGTTGCTCGAAAGGGTTTCCGACTTGACATTCTGCGCTAGGATGAGATCCATTACACCAATTGCATGATTCAATGGTAACGGGGGAAGGAGCATGTGAAAAGGCTTGAAGTTGCTGCGTCAAGGCGGCGACTTGAGCTGATAATGTAGAGATTGGATCATTATTTGAGATTTCCATAACTCGCTTTGGGTGTACTCGTTCGGACGGCCATTAATAAGCATTCGCAACCATAGCTTCCAATAAAGTGTGTGCCTCGGCCATAGTTTTTCCCATTAAGGCTCCTCCAGCGGCTGCATCAACAAGAGTGCGGGTGGAGGCACTCAATCCATTATAGAACGTCTGAATTTGTAGCCAGTCCGGTAGGCCGTGATGTGGGCATCTCCGTAATAAATCTTTGTATCGCTCCCACGCCTCGTGAAGCGACTCCATATCAAATTGCCCAAAGGTAGTGATCTCGTTCCGTAACCTTGCCGTCTTCGATGGTGGGAAGAATTTAGCCAGGAAGGCTTGCGCTAATTCTGCCCAAGTAGTGATCGAGCCCGGCGGTAAAGAGTTCAATCAAAATTTGGCTTTGTCCCTCAAAGAGAAAGGGAAATGCCGTAGACGAATAGCATCATCGGTGACACCGTTGTTTTTGAACGTGTCAAAAATCTCAAGAAAAGACGCAATGTGTGCGTTGGGGTCATCATTCGGCAATCCACAGAACTGGCTCGCTTGTACCATCTGAATTATAGCCGGGTTGATTTCGAAGTTGTTCGCCTGAATTGTCGGACGCCGAATCCCCAAAAAGTTCGAATTGATTTACGGCATAGCATAATCGCGGAGTGCTAATGCCGGTTGAGATTGCACCATGGGGTTTTCCGCTTCATGATTTCCCGTGTTATCGGCCATGGTGACTGTTGTCGGTAGCTATCGTTTCTCCTTCTTGCTTCTCCGAAGAGTGCGCTCGAGTTCGGTATCCAAAGGTAGTAGGCCTTCGTTACGGAATTTTCTCATGCACTAACCGGAAACTCCTGAAACGAAAAACAAATAAATAAATAAAATTACACAAAAACGATAAAAATGTTCAAACTAAGACTAGAAATACTGAAATCGATATTAGTAAAAAAATCACTCCCCGGCAACGACGCCATAAACTTGTTGCGATGTTTCGTTAAACGCAAGTGCACATTATCGTAGACAAGTAATAAAGTGATGAGTGAGTATCGTTCCCACGAGGACTGAATCACTAAGTACCGATTTATATGTATTCTAATTTTATTTGAATAGTCGAAATTTGTATTGCAATTAATGACTAAAAAAATCAATAATAAACAGAATAACGATCGCTCGAAGAAAGAAAATCAAATGATGAATAAGTCTAGGATTGTGAATCCACCTTGGTTTATCCGAATTTACTATCGATTATCTGAAGTTAATGATTTCCCCAATTTATTGAAGGCAAAGATTGCTAAAATACTCTACCGCCTCTCCCGAGGTCAATAGATTTTTTTAAAGACGAATAACGCACTCTATCCCAAGGTGAATTAATTCGACAATAGGCAAAAAGCACAAAATCTTCAAAAGGCCACGTAGTTCCTATGAGTATATTCCTATCTCACAAGATAAAAAGGTTCTCACCAATAGTTCCTCACCAACTCTCCTCTCCCGATTCGAGTTGCGTAATTAAAACAATCCAATTATTAGCCAGACAATTGAAAGCATTAAAATCTATTGGGAAAACTCAACATAAAAGGGAATTATATAGATAATCAAAAGCAAATCCGCCAAAACTTTGGTTTCATCAAAATCCTAGAACAGGGTTTTAGCCTGACATGCTAAAAGATAAAAATACAGAATTAATGAATGAAAGCATTGAAATCAAACGCAGATGAAGACTTGGATTCCTCCGTTCTTCTGGCTTTCGCCCTCTGCTCTTGGTGTCTTCTGCTTCTTATGATCGATTCCTCTCTTACGCGATCCTCTGAATCCAAGATAATACCCAATTATGACCTTAAACCCTTATTTATAACTCCCAGCAGCCTCCAAAATGCGTCCATGTGATTAGGTCGAGAACCGGCTTCAAAAAGGCCCAAACCCGCGTGGAGCACACCAAAACTGCCCCGTGGGCCGCGGCTCACTTAATATGTGCCGCGGCTCACGGGGCACAGCGGGATGCCTGGGCGCTGTTTATTTCTTCTGGGCCGCGGCTCAGCTTCTACGTGCCGCGGCTCACAGTACAGTGCGCTCTGTGCCTGCTGGTTACCTTCGTGTGCCGCAGCCCACTTGGTACGTGCCGCGGCCCCAGGCCAAAAATCACCGTTTTCGCCCGTTTTTCATCGTTTCGGCTTTCGGACTCCAATTTCCTGCAAAACATGTAATAATAGTGCATTAGAAGCTCATTTATGCAGATTTAATCACAAAAAGAATACAAAATAATGATAAATAAGCGTATAAAAATACGCCTAACACCTAAGGGTTGGGTTGTCTCGGTTAGCTCTGACATAGAGCATTGCATCTTTTACCTGTATTGTTTATTTTATCCTATTGCCTTTTGCATGTGGTGTGTTTTTGACACGGAGCTGTGCGCAGAGTCAACCTCTCCTCTGTTAGAGCAATGTGCATCGAGAGTATAGTTGCCAAAGTCCCATTAGGTAAGGCTCATGTGAATTAAGACATGGGCTCAGGTATGCTTTGGAGCTTTTTCGTATCATATGCTTCTTTGTATATTTCACGCTATACTTTGCTGTGCACTAAGCTGAGGGTCTTCACGGAAACAGCCTCCCTACCGTAAAAAGTAGGGGCATGGTCTGCGTACATCTTACCCTCCCCAGACCCTGCTCTGTGCGGGATATACTGGGTATGTTTGGTTTGGTTTGGTTTGGTTTATCAATTTTCTAAGAGTATTTACATAATACTGGAAATCAAGAAAAATAGAGTGACTCATAAGAACAACAAAGTTTCGGCCGATCTCATTGAAGTCCAAGTAAGATTCGATAGCTCGTTGCCCACACAACGTCCCGATTAAGGCGGCATCATACTCTAGAAGATTTTGAGGAAGAGATCAAGAAAGTAACCACTACGCTTCAATAAGTAAATATCCAATGATCTTAGATCAACATTAGGATAATGGATTTACCAACAAGTTTATTTAATAAATAATAAATAATATTTAAATTGTTTATTAATCTTAGTAGTTAATTAATTAGCATGCATAAATAGGTTTTGTGCTTGTGGATGCGTAAAACCCTTTTATCAAAATTTTTATCCAATTTCATTTACGCTGCGTTTTATCTCCAACAATTGGTATCAGAGATTTTAGGCTTTTGCTATTTTAATTATTTTTGGTGATTAATTGATAGCCATTTAAATATTCATATAATTTGATGTTGGAGTATTTTACTAGATGTGTTCTTATTGGGAATATGACCCAATTATTATGGTTACGTGAATGGTTAATTTTATTATTTTTATGCAAGGTTTTGAGGAATGTAATGGTTTTTCCCGTGAGAAAATCCGCGGTTAGATTTAGGTTCTCCTCAATCAATCATTCTTCTGTCAATCTCAGTACTTTATTTCTTCTGTGAATCAATTCCCTCATTCTATTTTTCGTGTAATTTTGCTGTAAATTTGATGTATTTTATTTTGTGTAAAACTGTAATCGAATTCGGAGAAGACAAAATCACGAAGAAATATAGCAGAATCAGAATACTGGATGGGCCGATACGCGGCAAGCAGACCTAGGAGTCGCTGCCGGCAGATGAGCCGCCGAGCGATCTTGGGCTCTTCTTGAGGGCCACGGGCAGCCTGTTTCGGGCCGGTTCGTCGGTTCGGGTCAGGTCGCGCGTCTAGTTTTTGGTTCGGTCCGTTTCACCGCATTCGTTGCCTCCGCTGGAGAGTCAGTATTTTAAAATTGATTTTTTATGTAATTAATTTGGCATAAAAGTGAAAATATTGATTTTGGAAATCCACGGCCCGGCCAGGGAGGAGCGACGAGATGTTTGAGCCAGTGCGAGATATCGAGTCCGGAGATTTTCTCGGGTTCAATTCAAGGAAGAAGACAATGATAATTAGAAAATTTAATTATCCATGAATTTATTTTGGTTTTTATTGTTTTGATGTATGGCATATATGAATGTATGCGTGATATGTTTCTTGCATGTTAGGACGAGAAAATTAAAAAACTTAAAAGCTAAAATAACTAAATGATTAAATTGATTTAATTTTTTAAAAATAAAATCAAATTGTCCTCCATAATTAATTTAAATTGTGAAGTAATTAGCATGTTCGTTGACATTAGGGTCTTCCTCCATATCGGATGTGCTAATTATATTGTTCACTAGTTTTAACTTTCAAATGATAACAAAAGGTTAATATTAATTTTTTGTAATAGGATATCTCCATCTGTAGGACTATTAT
Organism: Orobanche coerulescens; assembly: GCA_033398695.1. Lineage (NCBI taxonomy): Eukaryota > Viridiplantae > Streptophyta > Magnoliopsida > Lamiales > Orobanchaceae > Orobanche > Orobanche coerulescens. The sequence goes on from CM065810.1 coordinate 18,558,033, forward strand.
TTAAAAGATACTCCCTCTGTCCACAAAACAAGTTCACAGTTGGTGCTCGACACGAAAACAAGAAAGCTAAAAAAGGTGGCGTTAGTGCGATATTGGTCGGTATCGCCGTTTGGAGATAGAGTTATAAACCTCTTTTGCGTTGTGGAAGCGATTTAAATAAAGGTGCGGAAATTAAACAACACAAGATTTATAGAGGTTCGGCCAAACGTGCCTACGTCCTCTCTCGGTATCTTTTTCTATAGGCTAAAGATAAACCTCTGCACCTCTCTTCTGTCAGTCGAGGGATAACCATTACAAACTCGCCTTCTATCGGTCCGAGTAAACCATTCAATCACTTGTCTTTATGTCGATCCAAGTTAAACCATTTTCCGTTTCTGCTGGACAAGGAATCAACCAATCTAGCTTTCTATGGGTACTAGATAAACCTCACGTAGATATCGATTGCGATTCTAACAATACCGGATCCTTGATCCTAATAACACCGAATCCAATCATATCCTTTCTTTTTCTTCTCTTGTATGATTTTGTGTATAACACTCAATCACTAAAAAATATAAGCTCAAATACAACAACTAGAATGTATACAATGATATTTCAAGTACGAATGATTTTCTCAAAGTTGTTGTGTGGTTTGATACCAGATGGTTTGGTATTTATAGCCATTTTCATCCAACTAGCCGTTAGTCACTTTTGACTTGCTAGCGTGCGCTAGGCTTTCTTCATAGCGTGTGTTATGGTCGTTACGTACATTATGGATGTCCTGTAGCGTACGTTATCGACTTCCAGTTTCAGTCCAGTGGCTTTCATTTCTCCCTTTACGTACGTTTTCACTTCTCATTACGTACGTAATCTTGTCTCATTAGCATACATTAATCCTTACACGTAGCGTGCATTAATCCATATATCCGTTGCATGCTTTTGTCAAACTGACCATTTGATTATCTAACTTTGACCCTGTCTTTTCCCAATGCTCATCTTGTTTGAATTCGTATTCAAACTTCATTACGCACATTAACATCTTTGTGTTACGTACATTAGCCTTCTTCGATAGCGTGCGTTATCCTTCCTTTGTAGCGTGCGCTATCTTCATCAGGTAAGTCCTTCAGGTAGCTTCGTAACTCGTCTGATCTGCAGGTAGATTCCTTATTACGTACGTTACGCTTGGTATCTTATGTACGTTAAGAGCCTTCGATTGCGTGCGCTATTCCTGGCAGATAGCGTGCGTTATCCATGCTATTTCTAGCTTTTTGCGTCGTCAACTTCTTGTTGTTTTGTTTCGCTTCTTTGTTGTTTTACTTTGTTTAACAACTTGATCATCAAAACTCTATTAATGAATATTTGGAATAAAATATTCCAACAATCTCCCCCTTTTTGATGATTACAAAACAACAACTTTGAATTGGATAAAACCAGCAAAATAAAGTATATATATATATATATTTGTAGGAATCAAAGTTTTCGGCTTTGATCGTTTCGTTAGTTTCTCCCATCTTTTATTTTTCTCCTTTTCGACATCTTCTTTTCATTTTTCAACTTCTTCGTTTTCTTTGTCGACTTTTCTACTTCTTATTTTTCTCTCCCCCTTTTTACTTTTTATTTTTCTCGTCATTCTTCCATAACACTTTTTATCCCATTCAACTCTTTTCTCCCCCTTTTTGTTGTCAGCAAAAAGTGTAAATCAAAGGATATCAATTTATGATAAAATATGCATAAAAGGGTATAACTCCCCCTGACAAAAACCTCCTCTTTAAAAATATAAATTCCTCCTGAGTAAAATATTTATTGATAAAAATTAAGTTTTGGGGATCCAACCGATAGTTGATTTTTCGTTCGAGACATAGACGATATTTGGAGCAAAAGTTCCTTTTGGAATCCAAATATTTTTGGTTTTTATCATCCGTCGTGGGCTTTTGCAACTCGTAAAATGATGCCCAATTTTTAAACATTTTTCGCAGTGGGGTATTTTGAAATTTAAGTATTCATTTTTAGTATGCGGTTTGAATCCCAACTCTTGTTTATTTAAAATATATTTTTGAATACAAAGTATTTGTTCAAATTTTTAGTTTCCACACGAAAATTTCTTTGTCAAAATTTTAAGTTCATCTTGAACTTTTAAAAGATCATTCTTTAAAATATTTTAATTTTCAAGACATTGAGAATGATCGATCTCGACAATTTTTTCTTTTTCAAGAATTTTAGAAATTTCAATTACCAATAATTTATTTTTAGATTGGGCGGATTTAATTTCACTTAAAGCATTTTGAAAATTGGTATGCAATAATTCTAATGCTTCAAATAATTCATCGTGAGAGGATGTACTTACTTGACTTTCGACGTCGCTATCATCGAATGAACTTCGTGCCATGAGTGTGAGGTTATTTTGATTGATAAAGTCTTCGTCCTCGTCTTCGTCACTCCATGTGGCAATTAAAACTTCCTTTTTAGGATTTGCTCGGCAATTCTTCGCGAAGTGGCCTGGTTTACCACAGACTCGACAGTTATTATCGAATTTCTTCATTCCGCCCGAGATGTCTTTCTTTCTATGGTTTAATAAGTTTGGAACTTATTAATATTCTTGGCATAATATGCCGATTCTTCATCACTTTCGTCCACCGGGATTTCTTCTTTGTTTCTCGACATCTTAGCCTTCATGGCTATCGTTCTTTCCTTCGGTTTTAGCTTGGCATTCTGATATTTTAGGACAATCTCGTAGTTTATAAGTGAACCAACTAGAGCACTAAAATCAAGATTGTTTAAATCTTTTGATTCCATTATTGCCGTCACCGTTCCATCCCATTCCCGAGGTAGTGATCATAGGATCTTCTTTACCTTTTCACTACTCAAAAGGGGTTTTCCATAACAAGCCAATCCATTTGTAATGACCGAAAATTAGTCGAGCATGATTGTAATGAATTCGTCGTCTTTCATTTGGAATAGCTCGTAGTCGTGGAGAAGCATATTAATCTTCATCTCCTTGACTTGATTGGTGCCTTCGTGTGTGATTTTTAACATCTTCCAAATCTCTTTGGCGCTATCACAAGAAGATATCCGATTGTGTTCTTCCAGATTTAAAACAAAATATAATAATTGCATGGCTTTGCAATTATAGTGGTCGTTTTTCCAATCCACATCATCATACTCTTCAAAGGTTTTGAGAATTCCGTTCGAGTTCGTCAGAATTTTGGGACCAAGACATATGACTTTCCATAATTCAATATCGTAAGATCGGATGAAAGTAGATATTTTCTTCTTCCAAGTCATGAAGTTAGATCCATCGAAGAATGGAGGTCGATTTAGATCAAGACCTTCAACCAGGGCAAGTTGAAACGCCATTTGGATCTTCTCCTCGGATGTTAAGCCGCTTCTAGGAGGTACCGCTCCGATACCAATTGTTGGTGCGATATTGGTCAGTATCGCCGTTTGGAGATAGAGTTATAAAACTCTTTTGCGTTGCGGAAGCGATTTAAATAACGGTGCAGAAATTAAACGACACAAGATTTATAGAGGTTCGGCCAAAAAAGGAAGATGTTGAGATTGAATATATCACTGAGGAAGAGACTTGGTAAATTCCTAAAAGAACTACAAGTCCCATGGTGATAGTGGATAAAAAGAATCAAATGCAGTTGAGGAATTCTTATCATATTTTGGAAGAGACAGTGATACAAAAAATCGATGGAATGGGCGGGGACCATATCCCCTCAGGTATAAAATGAAGCTCCTGATGTGGAACGTTAGGGGATGTAACAACCCCCACAAGCAAAAAGAGCTTAGACTCTGTCTGCAAAAATTAAAGGTAGATGTAGCTGTTTTTTTGGAAAGAAGAGTGAAGCAGGCAAAATTCCAACAGATCTCTTCTAAAATAACTAAGAATTGGGAAGTTTTGAATAATTATTTTCATGCTGAGAATGGTAGAATATGGATCTGTTGGAACCCAAATACAGTTAGTATTGTGGGAAGTGAATATCATGAGCAGGCTATTCACTATTTGGTAACATATTTGATTACAGGCAAGAGGTTTAATATGATAGATGTTTATGCTCTAAATACAGCCGAGGAAAGGAAGGAAGTGTGGAGATTCATAACTCAAGTTTCTTGGAATGTGCCAGGCCCCCTTCTCATTGGGGGTTGATTCTAATGCCATTTTGAAAGTCACTGATAGATTTCACGGGAATACAATAACAGAGGACGAACTTAAGGATTTCAATGATTGTATCTTGTCTAATAGTCTTACACCTCTGAGGATGGTGGGGGATTCTTTTACTTGGTGCAATAATCAGGAAGGTGAGCACAGAATTCTTACTCTTATTGACATATATGTGGCTAACAGTGATTGGTGCAGTACATATGGGAATGTAGTAGCTGAAATTCTATATAAGGGAGTGTCAGATCATTGCCCACAACTGCTCAGGATTGAGAGGAGGAACATCTTAGAAACTCTCTATTTAGATATATCAATGATATTGCTGATCATGGGGATTTTAGAAGGGTTTTGGAAGAAGGCTGGAGGGAGAACTATCATCATAATAAAATCTTGAATGTATGGTACAGGCTGAAGAACTTGAAGCTGGCTTTTAAGCAGATAAATACCTTACACTGCAGGAACATTCTTGAAAAGCTCAAAGATTGAAGACCACAGCTAGGTGATACTCAGTTACTTTTAGTTCAAGATAGACTCAATGAGGACCTGATTCACAGAGAGAAGGAATTACTCCACACAATAGAGAAATGGAGCAATATTGAGGAGAACATCTGGAGACAGAAATCCAGGGCTGATTGGATTAAACTTGGGGATGCAAACACTAAGTTCTTCCATGCTTTTGCCAAAGCTAGACAAGGTCATAAAGCTATTCAAACCTTATTCAGAGCTGATGGGATTAAATGTTTCACTCATACACAAATAAAAGAGGAGATCAGGGGATTCTATTTCAATCTTATGGGTATTGCAGCTTCCTCACTACCAATGGTGGAAAAGGTAATAATTGGGAGAGGTCCAGTTCTTTCTCATACACAGCAACAACAGATTTTCAGTTATTTCACTACTGAGGAGATAAAACAAGCGCTCTTTAGTATGAATGTGCACAAGGCCCCTGGCCTTGATGGTTACAATGTTTACTTTTTCCAGAAGGCATGAGGAGTTATTACAGGAGATGTAAGTGAGGCCATCCAGCACTTTTTTCACACAGGTATCTTACCTAAATCTAGCTAATAGGTTATAGTTAGTGTTGGGGGATGTGGTGAGTGAAACTCAGTCTACTTTTGTCAAGGATATGGTTATCTTTGATAATATCCTTTTAAGTCATGAATTGATTAAAGGATACACAAGAAACAAGAAAGGGAATTTCTCCTAGATGTATGATAAAAATTGACATTCAGAAGGCCTATGATTCAGTTGAATGGCCCTTCTTAAAGTATTTGTTGCTGGAGCTGAAACTTCCCTATATGTTTATTGAGTGGATTATGGCTTGCTTGACAACTGTCCAATATAGAATCTTTATTAATAGTGATCTAACTGAACCTTTTTCTGCCAAGAGAGGCCTGAGACAAGGGGATCCTATCTCTCCCCATCTCTTTGTTCTCTGTATGGAGTACCTACATAGAGTGCTATTGGATCTTAAGGCTGATAACGGATTTAAATATCACCCTAAATGCAAAAAGTTTGGTTTGGTGGAGATCTGTTTTGCAGATGATCTCCTGCTATTCTATAGAGGGGATGTGAGATCTGTAAGGCAGTTAATGAAAGTTTTCTCTAAGTTCTCTGAGGTGTCATGGCTCAAGGCTAATCAGGCCAAAAGTTGCATTTACTTTGGGGTGTTCCAAGTGTAATGCAGGGACTTATTTTATCTGAATTTGGCATGGTTAAGGGCTGCTTCCATTCAAATATCTTGGAGTGCCCCTTTGCACCAAAAAGCTAACTATATTGTAGTGTCAACCTTCGATACAAAAGATTACATCCAGGATTACTTGTTGGTCTTCTAATTTCCTATCCTATGCCGGAAGAATTCAGCTTATTAAGGCAGTTCTCTCGAGCATGCAATCTTATTGGTGCCAGGTATTCTTGCTCCCCCATAAAGTAATTAAAGCCATTCAAACAATCTACAGAATTTTCTTATGGATAGGCAAATATGAAATGTCTAGGAGAGCTCTAGTTGCCTAGGATAAGGTGTGCCTTCCTAAAGCTGCAGGTGGTTGGAATATCACTCAATTTAAATGGTGGAATAAGGCAGCGATGGGTAAACTGTTGTGGTGTACTGCTTATAAAAAAAGACAAGGTATGGATTCAATGGATTCATGGGTATTACATAAGGAACCAACAGCTTGCTACAATGATTATCTCTGCTCAGGCTTCTTGGGTGGTCAGAAAGATTTTGGAATCTAGAGAGGTGTTTGCTTCTACCTCTGAAGGAATTGGGCTTCTACTTAAGTCTCATTTCTCAATAAAAAAAGTTTATCATGAGCTGAGGTGTCCTGTTGATAGAGTGGATTGGAATAAAATACTTTGTTGCAATGTGGCACCGCCAAAGTGCATATTCATCACGTGGTTAGCCATAATGGGAAAAATGGTGACAAGTGACTATCTTTACTCTGCGGGAGTTGATGTTGATTCTGAGTGTAGCCTTTGTACTACATGTAATATCCAGATAATTATTGTGTATTTTACCTGTATCCGAACTTGTAACATTTGATTATGTGTTATTATTAATCAAAGTGTGATTTCCCGTATTCGTATTCCTACGTTCTTGAGTTTCCAATATATGCATGCATGCATCTGCACATCATAACGTACGCTAGATGTTGAGCATAACATATGTTAAGTGTTGCATATAACGTATGTTATAATCGTAGCGTAGCGTGTAACACCCCAAACTAGGCGATTATTACAGTGATGTGGACCCCCGACTGGGACCCACTAGGCGAATGAAAATTAATGACTTAAATAATATAATCGTAGTACCGAACCACATTATATCATCCATTACTCCAACGAGGAGTTTTATTACAATACACCCAAGATAATACAGAATACAAGTATATTTTATATGGAGATAAAATATACAATACTGAATAAAAATGAGTACTCGCACGGAAGTCTGCAGTGGAAATAAAATGAAGAACACGAATGACTGAAAAGGACTGGCCCCCTACTAGTATCACTGGGACTCCTCGCCGTCAATGTTCTCTTCCCATGCTTTAGCCTTGCCATGACCTGAAAACAACATCCCCCAACGGGGTCAGTTACACAGAACAACAATCCTCAAGAGTTGAATAAACACAATCATCATATATCTTAATTATGAGATTGAGCTGAAGAGAGGCATCATAGTACGCCCGTAATGGTATATGCAAGTGCACAAGACGAGTGTCCGGACACACCCGCCCTTGTACCTAATTAGTCTCACGGAGGTACGTTACCATGTGCACAGTCCATTGTGTCGGTGAACCCGAACACGTGACCATCATGTGCCCGACTAAAAATTCGACACATCCCCACCCGGCCACGCAATATGAACCCAGAAGGTCATATGAACAAGAATGACCATGAAGAATACTAATGAATAACAATCCGACAAGGTCAAGAATGACTCACCGAGATGAAATAATAGTGAAATGAATGATAGCTCACTGAAATGATCGGAACCGTCGTTCCTCGTGAATGAAATGATTATTCGACAATTACAAGTCTCAATACGATTAATACGTTATGAATTAATTATGATTATGATTTATGAATGAACAACCACGAAAGGAATGAGTATCCTTTTAACCGAGTAAGAATTAACTTACACAATACCGGTGAAGAATGTCCTTCCTCGAACAAACGTCCTACAATGAGATGTCGGTCGCTCGAACAACCTTGAATAACACAATTACCAATAATCCGCTCAATATACGCATCAAACACGATTATTACTAATTCAAAAACGTCGATATGACAAAACCAAGCTCATTGGGGCATTATGACAAACACGTTGTAAACAACCTTCGATTGTTTACAACCAATTCTCAATTAATCGATACCAAACTTCCAAGGAGTGATACAATCCAACAAAAAATCTTCAATACCATCAATAATCCAATATGAATATCCAATTCGAGATTTCAACAACATCTAATTGAAAACCCCCAAATCCAAATCAATATTCAAAGTGTTCTACAAACAATACTTCAATAATCCGATAAATATACATACCAACTTACAATCATATGTGTATCTCTTCATATAACATGATTTTAACATCCCAAAACATCATATTCCATCATATATTCGGAATCTAGGGTGTTGAAGAATATTACCTTTGAAGATCCAACCTCTTTGATCCGATGAATACGTGTTAAATCAACTATCCAATCTTCACAAACGAATGAAGATGATGGAAACCGAACACCCAAGTGATTGATGATGAAAAATCTCTCCCAAGAACTTCTCTCTCAAAACTCAAGTGAAGAAATGAGAAAAATGAGCTCAAAACCCCGTCCAGGTACTTAAGTACTGCCATGGTTACAGCCGTAACTCGGCCTACTTACGGCCGTAACATCCCCAAGTCAATGGCCTTACGGCCGTAACCAGCCATCTTGTATGGGCGTAACTCGGCCTCGTCGAAAAATCTGACGACAGACATACGGCCATACCCGAACATGCCTTACGGGCGTAACTAGACTGATACGGCCGTACTCGGCAAGGCTTACGGGCGTATGAAACCTTCGTCGAAACTGACCGGGCACCCTGCTCGAATCGTACGGCCGTACCTACCTCATCTTATGGCCGTATGACACAACCCTTACGGCCATAAGCCCTCTTCGTCCGACATGTCTTGAAAACTACGAACGCATGTTACGGCCGTAGCCTGCCTATCCTTACAGCCGTATCTCACCTTCAGCCAAAACGTCCTTAAGCCAATGAATGCATGTTACGGCCGCAATGCATGATCAATTACGACCGTATCTCACTGCTGGAAATGACACAGTCCGACAAATCCGTCTTCTCATTACGAAAGGTGAATGATCCGACATACAGTACTTGTATGAATGTAATTAAGTCCAATAACACACGATAGATGATACTTCCAACACAAGACTACCATTCACGATGATTATGATAATACTCTCGTCTCGATCCTCAAATGGAGATGAATGACGATCGGTAACTGATACACGGTTAAAATATGCCAACGATGAATACAAATGAATGAATCATGAATAATGAGTGATCATTAATGAGTGAAAATTACTGAGTGACAATTACTGACTGATAATTACTAAATGATTATTACTGAATTACAACCGGGTATTACATACTCTCCCCTTAAAAGGAGTTTTGTCCCCGAAACTAAGGGTCAAAGAACTCGGGATAACTCTCCCGCATACTATCCCCAGTTTCCCAAGTAGCCTCTTCGACTCCGTGTCTAGACCACTGAATCTTGACCAAAGGAATCGTATTGTCCCTCAACTGTTTGATTCACCACTCTAAAACTCGTATAGGACCCTCCTCATACGAATGGTCACCCACGATCTCGATTTCATCGAATTGAAGTATGTGACTCGGGTCGGCAACATACTTCTGCAACTGAGAGACGTGAAACACATTATGAATTCGTCTCAACGCCGTAGGTAAAGCCAACCGATAAGCCAGACTGCCTACTCGATCCAAAATCACAAACGGTCCGATGAATCTCGGACTCAACTTTCCCCGCTTCCCGAAATGGAAGATACCTCGACTCGGGGATACCTTGACCAAAACGTGGTCACCTGTCTCGAACTCTAATGGTCGGCGACGATTATCCGCATATGACTTCTGTTGACTCTGAGCAGTCAACAAACGACTCCTGATCAAAGCTACCTTCTCACGGGCGGCTATAAGCATATCGAGCTCGGTGCCGATTGATTCTGATAAGTCATCCCAACACAAAGGAGATCGACAAGGACGACCGTACAAGGCCTCGTAAGGTGACATTTTAATCGAAGCATGCCAACTGTTATTGTACGTGAACTCAATCAATGGTAGTTGGGCTTCCCAATCGTCTTTCCAATCGAGGACGCAAGCCCTCAACATGTCCTCCAATGTCTGAATAGTTATCTCTGATTGTCCGTCGGACTGAGGATGAAAAGTTGTGCTGAAATTAAGCTGAGTTCCCATGGCACGATGAACTGATTTCCAAAAATATGACACGAATCGCCCGTCACGATCAGAAACGATACTGTTAGGAGTACCATACAATCTCACTATCTATTTGATGAACAACTCGGCAAGTCTCTCGGGACCCCACGTATCGTTAATCTCAATGAAATGAGCTGACTTAGTTAAACGGGCGACAACTACCCAAATTGTATTCATGCCACAATGACTCGTCGGCAAACACATGATGAAGTCCATAGAAATATCTTCCCACTTCCACTCTGGAATAGGGAGAGTTTTCAGCATACCCTCCGGTCGCTGATGTTCTATCTTGACTTGCTGACAAGTTAAACATCTCGAAACAAATTCCGCAACTTCTCGCTTCATATTACTCCACCAGTAATTTTGTTTCAAGTCCTTGTACATCTTGCTAGACCCCGAATGAATGGAATAAAGGGTAGCATGAGCTTCTCTCAAAATCGAGTTTTTTAACTCGTCATTCGCCGGTACGCATAGCCGATTCTTAAATCGCAAAAGTCCATCCTCGTGGACCACAAAGCCAGGGGCTTTCCCCTAAGCCACATCCTCTCGGATGCGCGACAAAAACGGGTCTGGACCCTGATTCACTCTGATCGCCTTCTCAAGTGGCGATGAAATCTCTAACATGCAAAGTTTCCATTGCACTTGCTGTAACCAGACCTCGATCTCGGGTCTCAGAAATTCCTGTTGAAGCTCCTTCTGAACTGTTAAACCAGCAAGCATTTTCTCCTGAATGGACTTACGACTCAAGGCATCGGTGACAACGTTCGCCTTGCCTGGGTGGTATAGTATATCAATATCGTAATATTTGATTAGTTCCAACCACCGTCTCTATCGCATATTTAACTCCTTCTGAGTAAATATATACTTCAAACTCTTATGATCGGTGAAAATCTGACAGGTGACGCCAAATCTTCAACGCGAAAACCACGACTGCTAGTTCGAGGTCGTGGGTCGGGTAAATGACCTCGTAAGGTCTCAGTTGCCGTAAAGCATAGGCAATAACCTTCCCATTCTTCATTAATACACATCCAAGACCGTGTCCGGATGCGTCACTATAAACCACAAATCCTTCCGTCTCTTGTGGCAAGGAAGGACAGGTGCTGAAATTAAATGGCTCTTGAGTTCGTCAAAACTCTGTTGACACGCGTCGGACCACATGTATTTCTTATCCTTTTGCAAAAGGTTCGTCATTGGTTGAGCGATTTTAGAAAATTCTTCCACAAATCGTCGGTAATAGCCTGCTAACCTGAGAAAGCTTCGAATCTCCTTAACATTCTTCGGAGGTTGCCAATCTCGGATCGCCTCCCTCTTCTGAGGGTCGACACGTACACCGTATGATGAAATTACATGTCCGAGAAACGTCACTTCGGACATCCAGAACTCACATTTGGAAAACTTTCCATAGAGTTGCTCTCGTCTCAACACGTCGAGAACCTGATGAAGGTGAACCTCGTGCTCCTCTTGGTCACGAGAATAAATCAAAATTTCGTCAATGAAGACAACCACAAACTGATCCAAATAGTCGATGAAAACCCGATTCATTAACTCCATGAACACCGCAGGTGCTTTAGTTAACCCAAACGGCATTACCACAAACTCATAATGACCATAGCGTGTTCGAAACGCCGTCCTTCCGATATCCGACTCTCGAATTCGTAACTAATGATATCCAGATCTTAAGTCGATCTTGGAAAATACTGAAGCTCCCTGAAGTTGATCTAATAGATCATCAATACGGGGTGGAGGATATTTATTCTTGATCGTCACCCTATTCAACTCCCGATAATCAATACACAAACGAAATGAACCATCATTCTTCTTGATAAATAACACTGGTGCTCCCCACGGGGACGCACTCGGTTGGATATAACCTTTCTCGGTCAAATCCTCCAATTGATTCTTCAACTCCTGCATTTCGGTCGGGGCCATCCGATACGGTGCCTTCGATATTGGAGACGTACCAGGCTCCAACTCAATCATGAATTCCACATCTCTCTGTGGAGGCAGACCAGGTAACTCTTCTGGAAATACGTCGGCATATTCTCTCACTACCGGAATATCTGCCAACATTATTGATGATTTCTCGGTCTTGGTCATATAGCACCAATAACCAACACACCCCTGACTGATTAATTTCACTGCTTTCATCAAGTTGATGACTCTACCGGAACAACTGGGATTACCTTCCTGAAAAACACATTTGACCCCATCATCTGAAATGATAGTGACCATACACTTACGGACACTAATGATGGCAGCGTGACGATCTATCCAATCAATACCTAAGATGACATCATCTCTCAGTAAATCTACCACGATTAGGTTTGCTAACCAATCATGGCCATGAAGTTGAATCGGACAATTCGTAATCTCACGATTTCCGATAATTCGTCTACCATCAGGTAGACCAATGACATATGTCTCACAACTAGTAGCACTACCCAGACGTAGTCTACTCAAACATGACTCGGAAATGAATGAATGCGCTGCACCAGTATAAAAAAGGGTACACAGAGGTTGAGATAGAATATCGAGTGTACCTGAGATCATCCGGGCCTCCGGATCATCGGTCTTCTTCATCTCATAAATTCGGGGCTTGCCGGCCCACGAACCGGACACTCTCATCTGATAGCTTTTGGCTCCGTCTTTGTTTGCATCCGTCGTCTTGAACGACGCAGACTGAGTGGCCTGATTATGAACAGCTGACTGCTTAGAGGCCTAAGATGACGCTGGAGTAGGTTTGGAGTCCCTTCGGCAAAAACGGGCCTTATGCCCAGCAATCTCACAGTTATGGCATGTGATAGTCTGCCTCAGACACTTGGTGCTGACATGACCAAGTTCTCCACAGTTGAAACAGGTGATGGTCGAACTGGCCGCTCGGGACTGCGATTCTGCGGGTCTGGGCACCACAGGAGGTCGCTCAGAGAAAGTAGAGCCCACACGAGGCTTGTTGAAGGTTGCCTGACCGCCTTCAGATTGATTACGATTCTTAGACTTCTTGCTAGCAGGTGAAGGTTGCTGCTTAGCAATCTCCTTAGCAGTAAGCTCATAAGTAAGAGTTTTCTCAATAAATTCGGCCAGAGTGGTGCAATTGTGATTAAGCAACTGCATCCGCATACGAGGTTTCAACATCTTGCTGAAATACTTAATCTTATCCGCCTCGGAGTGAATAATAGATGAGGCAAAAGGAAGAAGTTCTTGAAATTTCTCGGCAATGGCGAGAACATCATCGTCTACTAAGGGGTCGGGAGTGAGTAATTCTGATAACTTGGCCTCTCTGAGTGGGGTTGGATAATACCTCTCCATCATGAGAGTCTTGAATTGATCCCAAGTACATGATCCGTCGGTGGGCTTCAACGATAACCACCATGAATGAGCGCTCTTACCCAGATAGTAAGCCGCAACTGAAACTTTGTGCCCTTCGGGACACTCTACCATAGCAAATAACTTCTCGAAATTCTCGAGCCAGTAAATAATATCTGCCGGCTCAGATGAGCCCTCAATAGTAGGTGGCCTTTGGCGAGAGATGTCGCCAATAATACTGCTTACACCCCTCTCTTGCCCCTTAGGTGGCGGCGGAGCCTGCTGATTCTGAGCTGTTGTGTTCTGCATCGTCTCTATGAGGCGTGCCATCTGTGTCACCTGGGCCATCATGCCCTGCATAAAAGCGAGTGGATCAACCCAAACACCTTCTGATTGAGCTGTGTCCCGGGTACGACTCCCTGACAGTGAATGATCATTTCCGGGTGAATGAGTGGCAGCGTCGCTGCTCGATGAATTAATATTGTTCCTCGCGTTCACGTGTGTATTCACACGAGCTCTCGGGTTTCGGCCCGCACCGCGGCCTCTTCCCCCGCATCCTCTGCCTGCTCTCTCCATACTGAAGTAAGAAAGTCACATGATAATTATAGATTTTGTATGAATATCACATTATGATTACGTCATGAAATGATGAAAATGAGCATGCGCGCTCTAGCACAATGATTACATGAATGATCAACCGAGGTGACATGATTATCTGATGAAATTCTTTAAATGGTTATCTTGAACAAGTTAACAAGATTAATGAAACGATCCTTACGATCAACAACTGAGTAATGAAATGAAATGAGTGATTAATGAGTTAACATGATCGACATGATAAAAAATGAAATAATGATTGAGGATTGTTGACTGTTGAATGATGAATGAGTGATTCTTATTGCAAGAAATTATACCATGGCGTCAGAAATCTTACTGTTCTTTGGTCTGAGGGGCTTGGCTCTTGCACAGGTCACACGTGACGTGAAAGTCCAATGATACTAGTATGATGAATGATGATTTCAAATGAGACATGACTCGGAAGGTAGTATTCAAAACCACGCTCCGATACCAACTCTGTAACACCCCAAACTAGGCGACTATTACAGTGCCGTGGACCCCCGACTGGGACCCACTAGGCGAATGAAAATTAATGACTTAAATAATATAATCGCAGTACCGAACCATATTATATCATCCATTACTCCGATGAGGAGTTTCATTACAATACACCCAAGATAATACATAATACAGGTATATTTTATATGGAGATAAAATATACAACAGTGAATAAAAATGAGTATTCGAACGGAAGTCTGCAGCAGAAATAAAATGAAGAACACGAATGACTGAAAAGGACTGGCCCCCCCAACTAGTATCACAGGGACTCCTCGCCGTCAACGTTCTCTTCCCGTGCTTTAGCCTTGCCATGACCTGAAAACAACATCCCCCAACGGGGTCAGTTACACAGAACAACAATCCTCAAGAGTTGAATAAACACAATCATGATATATCTTAATTATGAGATTGAGCTGAAGAGAGGCATCATAGTACGCCCGTAATGGTATGTGCAAGTGCACAAGACGAGTGTCCGTACACACCCGCCCTTATACCTAATTAGTCTCACGGAGGTACGTTACCGTGTGCACAGTCCATTGTGTCGGTGAACCCGAACACGCGACCATCATGTGCCCGACTAAAAATTCCTCACATCCCCACCCGACCAAGCAATATGAACCCAGAAGGTGATATGAACAAGAATGACCATGAAGAATATTAATGAATAACAATACGACAAGGTCAAGAATGACTCACCGAGATGAAATAATAGTGAAATGAATGATAGCTCACTGAAATGATCGGAACCGTCGTTCCTCGTGAATGAAATGATTATTCGATAATTACAAGTCTCAATACGATTAATAAGTTATGAATGAATTATGATTATGATTTATGAATGAACAACTACGAAAGGAATGAGTATCCTTTTAACCGAGTAAGAATTAACTTACACAATACCGGTGAAGAATGTACTTCCTCGAACAAACATCCTACAATGAGATGTCGGTCGCTTGAACAACCTTGAATAACACAATTACCAATAATCCGCTCAATATATGCATCAAAAACGATTATTACTAATTCAAAAACGTCGATATGACAAAACCAAGTTCATTGGGGCATTATGACAAACACGTTGTAAACAACCTTCGATTGTTTACAACCAATTCTCAATTAATCGATACCAAACTTCCAAAGAGTTATACAATCCAACAAAACATCTTCAATACCATCAATAATCCAATATGAATATCCAATTCGAGATTTCAACAACTTCTAATTGAAAACCCCCAAATCCAAATCAATATTCAAAGTGTTCTACAAACAATCCTTCAATAATCCGATAAATATACATACCAACTCACAATCATATGTGTATCTCTACATATAACATGATTTTAACATCCCAAAACATAATATTCCATCATAGATTTGGAATCTAGGGTGTTGAAGAATATTACCTTTGAAGATCGAAGCTCTTTGATCCGATGAATACGTGTTAAATCAACTATCCAAGCTTCACAAACGAATGAAGATGATAAAAACCGAACACCCAAGTGATTGATGGTGAAAAATCTCTCCCAAGAACTTCTCTCTCAAAACTCAAGTGAAGAAATGAGAAAAATGAGCTCAAAACCCCGTCCAGGTACTTAAGTACTGCCATGGTTACGGCCATAACTCTGCCTACTTACGGCCATAACATCCCCAAGTCAACAGACTTACGGCCGTAACTAGCCATCTCGTACGGGCGTAACTCGGCCTCATCGAAAAATCTACCGACAGACATACGGCCGTACCCGCACATGCCTTACGGGCGTAACTAGACTGATACGACCGTACTCGGCAAGGCTTACGGGCATATGAAACCTTCATAAAAACTGACCGAGCACCCTGCTCGAATCGTACGGCCGTAACCAGCCAAGCCTTACGACCGTACCTGCCTCATCTTACGGCCGTATGCCGCAACCCTTACGGCCGTAAGCCCTCTTCGTCCGACATGTCCTGAAAACCACGAACGCATGTTACGGGCGTAGCCTGCCTATCCTCACGACCTTATCTCACCTTCGGCCAAAACATCCTTAAGCCAATGAATGCATGTTACGGCCGTAATGCATGATCAGTTACGGCCGTAACTCACTGCTGGAAATGACACAGTCCGACAACTCCGTCTTCTCGTTACGAAAGGTGAATGATCCGACATACAATACTTGTATGAATTTAATTGAGTCCAATAACACGCGATCGATTATACTTCCAACACAAGACTACCATTCACGATGATTATGATAATACTCTTGTCTCGATCCTCAAATGGCGATGAATGACGATCGGTAACTGATACACGGTTAAAATATGCCAACGATGAATACAAATGAATGAATCATGAATGATGAGTGATTATTAATAGTGAAAATTACTGAGTGACAATTACTGACTGATAATTACTGAATGATAATTACTGAATTACAACCGGGTATTACATAGCGTACGTAAGTGATGAGTCAATTTTTGATCGTCTCATTCTGTTCTATTGAGTCGTGCTTCATTTGTTTTAAGTGTTTTTGCTCTTTTTATGTGTGGTATGTTGTGTTTTTGTTTTGTAGGTAGCCGGATGAAGATTGTGGTGAAATATGCACTTTATGATCAATATTGGAGTTTATGACGATCAAGAGCAAGAACAGGGCCTAAACGATGAAGATTGAAGTAATGTCGGTCGTTTTTTCTAATTTCCAGATTCATTACTTCGAATTAGGAGGTGTTATATAATATATATATTTATATACATATATATGTGTGTGTGGATTTCTTGTAAAATCAGCTTCGCAACGGTACATTATACGCTAAATTCCGAGGTGTACTGAAGGAGATATGGCTTCTAGACCACAGCCTCACAGTCTGTACCGCGCCCGGATTGCGATCCAAGTTCAGACCGCGCCCGGATCGCGATCCAGAACTCAGACCGCGAGGCAGCTTGTTCCGCTGTACACCCAGATCATGATCCACATCAGCTGGATCGCGATCCAACCCCTGTTTTGTGCAGAAAATCGTATTTTCTGCATTTTTTGCGATTTTTGACGGGTATATAAGGGGAAACCCTACACACAATTTGGGAGATCCGAAAATACACTCTTAGAACTCAGTTTTTTTTTTTATCATTTTTCTTGTATTCTAAACATCTAGAGATACATTTGTGAGTGATTTTCATTCCTTGTATGAAGATTTTGTGAGTTTTTGAAGGAAGAACATCAAACCTTCCTCGGGCTTCGAGTTCGTTTTCAAAAGGGAAGATTTCTATCATGTTTTATTCTATGATTTTTGCGATTATTGTTGAATTGATCATGAGTAGCTAATCTTATCATATGGGTGTTAAGATTGAACCACACACATGTTCTTGGCTGTTAGTTTCGATTGATTTTCCGGTTATGAGTTTGGGATTGTTCCTCTTTCTTTGTTCTTCGTAATATATCGGTGTTCTTGATGATATTTGTGCATGAATATTATTTAGGCGCAAGAGAACTTATTATTTAGATCATCAAACCTTTTTCATAGTTGTTGTTATTGTCAAAATCGAGGGTTTTTGTCGGTGTTCGCCATCAAACGACCCGATAGAAGCGATTGTGTATGTTCTAAACCATTTTCCGCAATCTTTTAGCGAATTACCCCATCATAGATATTTAGCTAGTCGATTGTTAGTAGGGATTCATCCCCATCAAAGGAGTTTCTCTTGTCTTCAAAAAGAACAATCGCGATTTTTACAATTTTCCGCCATCAAATGGGTTTTCTTTTAATTGTGAGCAATCGGTAATTCCAAACCTTAAATTCTTTGAGTATCGAAACTAATGATTGATAACGTGTGTGTCGGTGATTGTAAACTCCCATATCATTCTCATAATTGTAATCTCTAGATAAGCCAACCTTAAAGTCGGTGTTTTTAATGCTTAGCCATTAATTTAATTTTCCGCACTTGTGTTATGATCTTACATATCAATCTCATCATTCACCATGTTTTTAATTTACTTTATTTTTGTTAATTCGACTATTTGCCAAACATAATCGAACTTCAAACCGTTTCCAACTCCCTATGAGATCGACCTCGGAGTTACTTGTCGCTACCTACAAAAGCGATTCATACACTTGCGAGTTTTAATTTGTTCATCAAGTTTTTGGCGCCGTTGCCGGGGAGTTGGCGTTTCAATTTTGATCTTGTTTTAATAATAGTTGAATTGTTTTTCTTGATCATTTTTCCATTTTCATTATTTTCGATAAAGTCTAAAAAATTCGCTCTAACTTCTTTTGTTTATGCTTGGTAGGAGATCGTTGGGAAACCCGATTCTTCCACCCATAGACGAATTTCAAAGAGTTAGAGCACCAAAAACAATAGCCACATCATCAATGGCAAACGACGAGGAGAATCCGGATCTTGAAGAGCGACTTTTGCTCTAGGAAGAAAACCCTCGTCAACCGAGGTATGAGAATGTTGCACAAAATTTAGATGAAGAAAACATTCATCAACCGAGGTTTTCGAGATATGAGAATGTTGAGCGCAATCAAGGGATACCCGAAGCTCAACAAGGGAGATACTTTTATCTGAGAACCACTCGTTGGAGTCCAATATGGAGCGAACTATTATCCTGGGCCTTAATATGGGATGGAAGCAAACTACAATATGCCGCAACAACCTCCGGTTGAGCATCTAATGCGGGACTATGCAAAGCCCGTGGTTAACACCGCCATCTCATGCATCCAATTAGCACCGGCAGCAAGGAACTACCACATTAGCGGATTTCACATCGAGCAATTGCCCTCATTTCACGGATTATCATGTGAGGACCCATTGTCGTTCATCCGGGACTTCTATATGGCGATTGACAACTTCCCATTAAATGGGTTGACCGAGGATCAGCTAAGAATGAAGTGCTTCCCTTATACACTCAAGGATGGGGCGAAACAGTGGTTGATGACTTTAGCACCGGGCTCACTAAGAACGTGGGGTGAAGTTTACGACAAATTCATTACCAAGTATTTCTCTCATTCGAAGACTACACAGTTGAGAACCCAAATCTCAACATTAGGACAACAAGATGGAGAGGCATTTCACGAAGCATGGGACCGATTCAAGATGCTCCTCATTCAATGCCCACACCATCACTATCCGCTTTAACTACTTAATCAATTAATTCAATGAAGGATTGACTCAATATTGCCAAGGTGCAGTGGATAACACAACCAGTGGTTCGTTTTGGAGGTTAACGGAGAGACAAGCTTATGATGTATATGAAACATTGGGAGCTAATTCCCAACAAAAAAGTGTGCGTGTTTATAGGGGAGTTGTGAACCAAGTAAGCGAGAAGGACGAGATGCAATCTAAAATCAATGAGTTAATGAAGGAACTAAGACAACTCAAGACTCAAAATAAATCTTCGAGCTCATGAGTTTGCGAAATTTGCGGGAGACCCGGACATGATGCTAATTTTTGCCCACATACTTTTCTGGAAGAACAAACTGAACAAGTGAATTGGGCTATGGGACAAACACGAGAAGGCCCGAATGGGAGGAAAGGAGAAATTATTATGGCGGAAATGCAAGAAATGCACCTCTCCCAAACACTTATATATCATCCTGGGCTAAGAAACCATCCGATTTTCTCATGGAGAAACAACAACCCGATGTCGTATGACACAAGCGCCCAAGCTCAATACAATGGAGGAAACCGATCCCAACAAACAACGCAAAGTGAACCACCTCCACAATAAAGGAACTCTCTTGAGGAGAGTATTTCGGCATTCATTAAGGAAAGCAGGGAAAATCGAGCGGAGAACAACAAAAGGTTCGAATCTTTAGAAGCTTCAGTGAAGAAAATGGAGATTCAAATTGGACAACTTGCTACCGAGGCACGTAGACAAGAAAGGGGTAAACTACCAAGTCAACCGGAAGCGAAAGAGATGGGCGGTGAGAAAGAAGACGAGTCGGGAAATCAAGAAGAGAGAGAGTAGATGAAGCAACTTTGACTTCCAAGCTTCAAAAATCTGCTCAACCATATAAGCCACCGGTCCCTTTTCCGAGCCGACTTAGAAAAGCAAAGCAAGATGAGCAATTTTCTGAAATCTACGCCATGCTTTCGAAGGTTCATGCCAACTTACCTCTCTTGGATGTTGTGAAGAACATTCCCGCTTACACAAAATTTTTCAAAGAGTTGACTTCCAACAAAATACGATATTTTGGGAACGAGAAAGTGGTGCTCTACGAGGTAGAAGTGAGAAGTCAAAAGAAGGGGGATCCTGGAAGTTTTATGATCGACATCACTATGGGAGATAAGAAGGTTGCTCGTGGCATGCTCGATTTGGGAGCAAGTGTGATTCTAATGCCATACTCAACTTATTTGAGGCTTGGACTCGTGGGAATCAAACCTACAAGAATGACTCTTCAAATGGCAGATAGGTCGGTGAAATACCCCAAGGGAATCATTGAATACTATTAGTGCAAGTGGACAAGTTGGTAATTCCGGCCGATTTTGTTATCTTAGAGATGAGCGATTTCGCAACAAGCGAAAATGAAGGGATGATACTTATAGGACGACCATTCATGCGTACAACAAAAACAATCGTCGATGTTGATGAAGGAAAGGTCACCATGACCGTCTTGGGCGAAACGGTAGAAATCGACGTGTTTGGTTGATCTCCTATCCATTCTCATATTTATGCTACCCATGATTGTAGTTTTATTGATTGCATTGATTCTTTGGTTGATGATACATATTTGGATGACGATGTAGGGGAAATGTTGCATGATGCTCTAACCATTGAGCATGAGATGGGGCTGAATAATTTAGAAATTAAATAATATGTTGCATTATTAGATAATTCTGAACCCATTGATGAAGTTGACAATCTTAATATGCCTTTGGAATTAAATTTTGAGGAGCCCGTTGAAATCACCCCACCCCAACTTGAATTGAAAGTATTTCCGGCACATCTTAAATATGTTTTCTTAGGCAAAAGTGACACTTACCCTGTAATTGTCTCTTCCGAATTAACTCCTCTGCAAGAAAACGAATTAGTAGAAGTTCTGACTAAATTAAAGGAAGCGATTGGGTGGAGTATTTCTAATATCAAGGGGATAAGCCCTGTAAGGTGCATGCATAAAATAATTCTTGAGGATAATGTTAAACCTATTAGGCAAGCCCAAAGGCGTTTGAATCCGAACATGCAGGATGTGATTAAAAAGGAAGTTTTGAAGTTGTTAGATGTCGGATTCATCTACACGATATCCGACAGTAAGTGGGTTAGTCCTGTGTATGTAGTGCCTAAAAAATATGGAATAACGGTGGTTCGTAATGATAAAAATGAATTAGTGCCCACTAGAAGAGTGACTGGGTGGAGAATGTGCATTGATTATCGGGAATTAAATGCCGTAACGAAAAAAGATCATTATCCCCTCCCTTTCATTGATCAAATGTTAGAACGTTTAGCTGGGCATGATTATTAATGTTTTCTAGATGGTCTTTCAGGTTTCTATCAGATTTCATTGCTCCAGAGTATCAAGAGAAGACCACTTTTACTTACCCTTTTGGCACTTTTGCCTTTAGGAGAATGCCGTTTGGTCTTTGCAATGCTCCCGCTACTTTCCAAAGGTGCATGCTTTCCATATTCTCTAACTTGTTGGAAAAGTACATTGAGGTATTCATGGACGATTTTTCTGTGTTTCGAACCACTTTTGATGATTGTTTACATAATTTAACTGTTGTGCTCGAACGATGTATTGAGTGTAATCTTACACTTAGTTGGGAAAATAGTCATTTTATGTGAAACAAGGGCTTGTTTTGGGTCATGTGGTATCTAATAAGGGAATGGAGGTTGATAGGGCTAAAGTTGATTTAATTGTTAAATTACCTCCGCCTTCATGTGTGAAAGAAGTTCGAAGCTTTTTAGGTCATGCCGGGTTTTATAGGTGTTTCATTAAAGATTTTTCAAAAATTGCCCGCTCTTTAAGTAATCTTTTGTGTAAGGATGCTAAATTCGATTTTACCGAGGAATGTTTGGTTGGTTTTAATGCTTTGAAAGAAAAGTTAACTTCCACGCCTATTGTTGTTGCTCCCAATTGGTCTTTACCATTTGAAATTATGTGCGATGCGTCTGATTTTGCTATTGGTGCCGTTTTATTTTTCCATGTAATTTACTATGCTAGCAAGACACTTGATGAAGCTCAAGCCAATTATACCACCACCGAAAAAGAGTTTTTAGCTGTTTTGTTTTCTTTAGACAAGTTTCGATCCTATTTGGTTGGTTCGTAAGTAATTGTGCATACGGATCACGCTGCATTGAAATATTTGTTAAAAAAATCCGATGCCAAGCCAAGATTGATTCGGTGGGTTCTTTTGTTGCAAGAATTTGATTTAGAGTTCAAAGATAAAAAGGGTTCGGAAAAAGTAGTTGCCGACCATTTATCTAGATTAACCGAGGGAGATAATTTTAAGCTCGATAGCTCTTTGCCGATTGTTGAGACTTTCCCTGACGAACAATTATTCGATGTGACTAAGACACCTTGGTATGCCGATATTGTTAATTATATTGTTAGTGGTGTTTTGCAGCCCGACTTGACCTTTCAAGGGAAGAAGAGGTTTATTTCCATGTGCAGGCATTACTTTTGGGACGAGCCCTACTTATTCAGGTTGGGGCCTGATCAGATATTCCGACGTTGCGTCCCAGAGGAAGAGCACGAGAGCATCTTGTCATTTTGCCATGACTTGCAATGTGGGGGACATTTTAACGCGAAGAAAACGGTGCACAAGGTCCTTCAATCGGGATTCTACTGGCCGACATGATTTAAAGACGCTTATTCCTATTGCAAGAGTTGCGATCGTTGTCAACGAACGGGGAACATAAGCAAAAGAAATGAGATGCCGTTGACGGACAACCTAGTAGTGGAACTTTTTAATATTTGGGGAGTCGATTTTATGGGTCCCTTTCCACATTCCCTTGGTTTTGAATATATTTTAGTTGCTGTGGATTACGTTTCTAAGTGGGTGGAAGCAATTCCAACCCGAACTAACGATGCTAATGTGTTTTGCAATTTTTTTTACAGATGTGATTTTCTGCATGTTTGGGACGCCTAGAGCTGTGATTAGAGATAGAGGCATGCATTTTTGCAATAGACAACTTGTAGGGTTGCTTAAGAAGTATAGCGTAACACATAAGGTCGCAACGGCTTACCATACACAAACTTCCAGGCAAGTCTAAGTGAGTAATAGACAGATAAAGGCAATACTCAAGAAGACGGTGAAACCGACAAGGAAGGATTGGGCATTGAAGTTGAACGACGCTTTATGGGCATATCGCATGGCCTACAAAACTCCGATTGGAATGAGCTCGTATCACCTCATTTTTGGGAAAGCATGCCACCTACCTGTTTAGTTGGAACACAAGGCGTATTGGGCGATCAAAGAACTAAATTTAGATCAAGAAAAAGCAGGTGAAGAACGACTTTTACATTTAAATGAGCGAGATGAGAAGCGATATGAGACGTACGAAAATGCTAATCCCTACAAAGAACAGACGAAATGGTATCACGATAAGCATATCATTCGCAAAACACTCGAACCTGGGATGGACGTTTTGCTACATAACTCTCGTCTTAAGCTCATGCCGGGAAAATTGGTGTCGCGATGGGGCGGACCTTTCAAAGTCATTCAAGTATGGCTTCACGGAGCGGTAGAGCTCCTTGATCCACGGAAGAATGAGCATTTTAAGGTAAACAGGCATCGAATGAAGCCATACTTCGGACGAAGCGAAGAAATCAATGCGTTTGAGTGCATAGAAGTGCACGATGTCGAAGATTGAGTGAAACAGGAAGAAGTCGAGCTAATGACTATAAAAAAGCGCTTCTTGGGAGGTAACCCAAGGGGAGTTCGATTTATCATTTTTCTTATCATTTTATGTTCATTATTAGTTTTTCAAAAAAAAAAAAGAGTCGGATCGCGATCCGAGATTTCGGACCGCAAGGCAGACGCCCAGCACATACCCACAGATCGTGATCCCCCGCCCATCACACACTCGCAGATCGCGATCCCCCGCCCATCAAACACGCCCGGATCGCGATCCACCTCCCAGGTTTTTTAATTTTTTTCTCCTGCTCTTAAACACAAGGTCGCGGCCTCTCATTCCCTCTCTTGCAAAAAAAAAAAACTCATCCCCTACACAACCCATCCACCTTGAACTCTATCCAAACCAATATTTCATCAATTTTTCTTATTAATTTCGGTTAGGAACTCATACATTAACATCCATTTCATCATTTAATTGGAGCAAATCGAAGGTATGAATGCTAAACTCAAGTTTTTCTTCAATTTAGGGAATTTTTGTGATATTGAAAATTTTGTGCCTACATCTTTGAATTGATGCTTGATATTGGTTTTGTAGTGTTTGAATATGTTAGGATTATCGGTTGTGATTCGTTTTTGAGAGGTTTTGTAATCCTAATTGTTTCCTCTCAAGTTTAAAACTTTAGTGCACGTAAGGTGTTCGATGAAATGCTTTTATGAACTAGTCTTTCAAATCTCTTGCTTTGGGCTACTTTTGCTAGTTCTTAGAATTTGTTAGTGCTACATTGTCAATTGTTTGCGCCGAACTAACGAGTGTTACTACTTGATTGGAATTATATATTTTTTTTCATTTACGACAAACCTTCGGTTTTGGGGGGGGGGTGTTTTGAACTTCATCACGTTGTGGCTTAACAATCATAATTTTGCAGAAATCATGACTAAACAAAAGGGAATAACGAAACGTACGCGGACTGGAGGCAATGCCGAAAAAGGCCAAAGTGCGAGCCATGGATCGGAGTAACAAGTATACGACGCTATTCTTGCTCGATTGAATGCGGTGGACAGAAAATATTTTCTTGAGTTGAGCAAGCTAATAGCTTTCCCGGAAAAGGGTGTGCGGAGTGTTTTTGTGGAGAATTTCCCCGTTGTCCGGCACTTGTTTAAACGCGCAAATTGGGAGAACTTTTTAAAGCCGATCGGGAATGTGACTTATCAATGGTGCGCGAATTCTACGCAACCGTGGCCCCGACACCTGAAGGGAGCTTGGAGGGGAAAGCGCAGGGAAAACAAGTGCTTATCTCGCCGGAGACGCTTAATGAAAAGCTAGGTTTCCGAGCACCATCTCGCCATAGCAAGGACTTTGTCGATGAATACTCAGAATTCTCAACCCGCCCCGATATCTTGCAAATTTTACAAACCCGTTTTGTCCAGCCGGGAGTTATGCTGCATCGAGCGGGCCAACGCACTCAAATCCTCTCCACCGAAGCTAAAATACTATACCACATTATCTGCAACAGCCTTCTACCGACCTAGGCCACACGCCGAATAGTTATGAACCGTCTTGCTTTGGTTCACTCGATCATGGAAGACCACACGATCAATGTTGGGGCTTTAATTTCCAAGGAACTGGAAGAAATGACTAAAACAAAGACCTTGCAAACCATCTTTTTCCCCACGATGATTACGTACATGTGCTGTCTTGCTGGGGCCACTATCGAGGACCTCAATCCTTCGAAACTAAATGCCTACAAGATCAGCGATCTCACCAGGATCCAGGGCTATGATGGTCCAGGCAAGGGGCAGAATGAGGACGAAGATCAACAGGAGGACGAGCATATGCATGAGGCGGGTGGCTCAAATCCTCAAGATGAATCGGAAATGCGTCCCGAGGCACCTCCTGCGGATCTCCGCGTATTCATGAATGAGATGCGCATCTCCATGACCGCCATGCAAGCCTACCAAGAGGAGACAAAAGCGATGTAAATGGCATCATTGACGGAATTGCTTACTGAGCAACGAGCGTACTTTCATAGCCTACACAACGAGCAATAACTCTTCTTTGATGAATTCCGAGGCAAATGGCGAAATAGACAAGAGCAAATGTCCCGAATCGAGCAACAACTGAAAAATTGGCACGGATCCCAGCAGCCCCCTCCGCAAAGGGATTCACCACTTTCTTCAAACAATACTTTCTTTCCATTTTTTTGTTTTCGGTATTTTTCTTTCTTTCTTGTGTTTTAGCATTTTTCCCAACTTACTTCTTTTTGCTTGGGGACAAGCAAAAGTTTAGGTTTGGGTGGGGGGTGCAACTTCTTCGATTTTTATTTGTTTTTAGTTTGCGTAATGTTTGTTTCCTTTCTTTAATTTTTTTCTTGCGTGTGTCGTAGTTGGATTGTAATAACCTTGTTAACTGTTGGGTATATGGATGATTAATCGTGTTTGTACTTGGCTCGTAGAGTTTTATAAATCTAATTGATTGTTTGACCTTGCATGTGAATGTATAGTTTTGGTTACTTGATTTGACGTGTAAGGGATGAGTATGGTAGTCCAAAAGCCGTGAGTTCTTGTGCCTAATTGAACCTTTCACTTCTAGCGGTAAAATTCTTTCATGTGTGATTTCTCTTCTTATGGTTTGTATTCTTTATAACTTGCATGATTCTGTCGGATGATGTGTTGATATTTGCATACACGAGAAATGATTAGGGCTGCCCATTTTTTGTCTTAAACTATTTATCTTAAAATACCAACCATTTCATATCAATATCCTTTGCTAGCTCCGTTGAGCCTTTAGCCGTAATTTTGTTTGAAAAACCCGCATCTTATAGCTCCATATCCAAAAGCCATAACTTACCCAAGTATTGGTCCACGTAAGAGCATGAGAGGGTATATTTGAAAAACGAAGGTGTGCAAAGTTTGTGGTGTATAGAGGCAAAAATCTTCTCTCCCGTTCCCATGAAAATAATAAGCCCCACAAAAAAATGGGGCGATCCTAATAATAATGAGATAGAAAAGATAGGGGAGGAGAGGAGTGAGCCTAAGAAAAACAAAAGGGAAGTCGTTGGGTTGTGACAATAGGCCAATATCATAAGAATTGCGCTTAACAAGGCCTAGAAAAAAAAGAGATATATATATACGGGAGAATTGAAGTAGAATGATCGCTTTGACTGTTTATTTCATGTATGTGAGGATCGTATATGCTCTACTTGGACTCAACTTGTAACTACTAGCCAAATTTTCCCAACCTGAGCCACAGCCCCTTTACAACCAAAAGTAAGACCTTATGACTCATGTTTTGTGAATATTGATGCGATTGATGAAGAGAAGAAGTGCAAGCATATAGTAAACTTTCCATTCGAATCGAGCTGAGCGTATTGACCTGTCTAAACACTAGAGAGATGAGTGAATCGATAAAATTCCGTGAGGGACTACTAAGACTTTTTTTCTTGCATGTTAGATTAAGTGGCATTGCTGTCCATTCATTTGTGAGTTTCGCTTCCATGACGAGTTACGAGACTTTACGATACTTTTACATTCCCGGTTGATTGTATGTATACCCGATGATTAACTTGATTATTCAATCCTCCCTGTTTTCTTTGTCGTGTGTTTTATTTATTTTTGTTTGGGGACAAGCAGAGTTTAGGTTTGGGGGGATTTGATGAGTCGATTTTTGATCGTCTCATTCTGTTCTATTGAGTCGTACTTCATTTGTTTTTAAGTGTTTTTTCTCTTTTTACATGTGGTATGTTGTGTTTTTGTTTTGTAGGTAGTCAGACAAATATTGTGGTAAAATATGTGCTTTATGGCCAATATTGGAGTTTATGACGATCAAGAGCAAGAACAGGGCCTAAACGATGAAGATTGAAGTAATGTCGGTCGTATTTTCTAATTTCCAGATTCATTACTTCGAATGAGGAGGTGTTGTATATATATGTATGAATTTCTCGTGAAATCAGATTCGCAACAGTATATTATACGCTAAATTCCGAGGTGTATTGAAGGAGATATGGCTTCTAGACCACAGCCTCACAGTCTGGACCGCGCCCGGATCGCAATCCATGTTCAGACCGCGCCCAGATCGTGATCCAGAACTCAGACTGCGAGGCAGCGTGTTCTATTGGACACCCAGATTGTGATCCACATTAGCCGGATCGCGATCCAACCCCTGTTTTGTACAGAAAATGCGATTTTCTGCACTTTTTGCGATTTTTGACGGGTATATAAGGGGAAACCCTACACACAATTTGGGAGAGCCGAAAATACACTCTTAGAACTCAGATTTTATCATTTTTATTGTATTCTAAACATCTAGAGATCATTTGTGAGTGATTTTCAGTCCTTGTATGAAGATTTTGTGAGTTCTTTAAGGAAGAACATCAAACCTTCCTCGGGCTTCGATTTTATTTTCGCAAGGGAAGATTTCTACCATGTTTTATTCTATGATTTTTGATATTATTGTTGAAATGATCATGAGTAGCTAATCTTATCATATGGGTGTTTAGATTGAACCACACACATGTTCTTGGTTGTTAGTTTCGATTGATTTTCCGGTTATGAGTTTGAGATTGTTCCTCTTTCTTTGTTCTTCATAATCTATCGGCATTCTTGATGATATTTGTGCAATTAGACGCAAGAGAACTTATGATTTAGATCATCAAACCTTTTTCATAGTTGTTGTTATTGTCAAAATCGAGGGTTTTTGTCGGTGTTCGCCATCAAACGACCCGATAGAAGCGATTGTGTATGTTCTAAACCTTTTTCCGCAATCTTTTAGCGAATTACCCCATCAAAGGTATTTAGCTAGTCGATTGTTAGTAGGGATTCATCCCCATCAAAAGATTTTCTCTTGTTTTCGAAAAGAACAATCGCGATTTTTAGAATTTTCCGACCTTCAAACGAGTTTTCTTTTAATTGTGAGCAATCGGTAATTCCAAAACTTAAATTCTTTGAGTATCGATGTCGGTAATTCTAAACTCCCATATCATTCTCATAATTGTAATCTCTAGATAATCCAACCTTAAAGTCGGTGTTTTTAACGCTTAGCCATTAATTTAATTTTCCGCACTTGTGTTACGATCTTACATCTCAATCGAATCATTCATCGTGTTTTTAATTTACTTAACTTTTGTTAATTCGACTATTTGCCAAACATAATCGAACTTTAAACCATTTCCAACTCCATGTGAGATCGACCTCGGAGTTACTTGTCGCTACCTACAAAAGCGATTCGTACACTTATGAGTTTTAATTTGTTCATCACTAAGCAACAGTCATAGGCAGATCAGATAAGGTCAGCGTGTTGGGCCAGAAGAAGATTTGTCGGATTTTCCTCGTATGAACTTGGACAGATTTTTAATAAAGCAGGTCAACGAGGCTTAACGTACGTTAGATATGGGTGATAACGTGCGCTATGTTCATAATGTTACGTACATAAAGGTTTTGGATAGCGTACGTAAGAGAAGCCAGAAACGAGGCAGTGAGCTACTGCCAATGTTAACGTACGCTAAGGATGGCATATAGCATACGCTAAGGCGATAACGTATGTAAGGCTTTGGTGTTAACGTATGTAATGTGTAAAATTCTATTTATAGACCTCAACCTCCTTTTCATTTCCCCATCACTCCTTGGCCAATTTCTGCAACTTGAGAACTCCCCAGCCCCATAAATCTCTTATATCAACACCGCAGCTCGGTTTATAAGATCGTAGACCCTTGTGGATTGGTGTTCAAGCTTCCGATGTTGAGTTTCACCAAGTGTTTCGTTGTTCTTCTCTATATTAAGGTATGTTGATCCTTCACCAACTAGAATACATGTTCTTAATGACGTTTTGAACCCATTTTTGAGATTACCAAGTTCGTTATTATCATGATGAGTCGATATTCAGTTAAACTTCGGTTCTCCTTCATTTTTAAGAGTATTAATCAAACCTTGTTGGGACAGAACCCTAGGATGTAGTTTCCTAAGATTGTTATGGATTTTGAACATGATTTCGTATGAGTTTTCTGGGATTTCTAAGGTATTTCACCGATGATAGTTCGTGTTTTGAAAGAGGTGCTTGAATTAACAATCTTATTCATATTCATGGTTAAAATGAATAGACTATGTTGTTAGGATCAAACCTGGAACACCGTCGTATCGTCTCCTTTCGAAGTACGCTTTGGTATGCTTATATATTGAATTATACCTTTGATATGAATTGTAGGATTAGCCGAACCAGACATGTGTTGGAAGTCGAAATCCAGATTGAGGTTTAGATTGTAATGACATGTATACCCATGAATCCATAGACGTTGACATTTCATCTCCGATATGGTCATTCGATTCGTATGAAGTATGTCATTAATTTGGCTTAGCATTAGTCGAGTAGATAAACCGTGAACCGGCCATACGTTGATGTTAACTTCGATATAACCTTAGGCGTTAGGTGTTTGTACGTTAGATATGTGATGAAAGTTGAACTCTTTGTTATTTATTTTGAATAAGGTCCGATCCTTGCAAGGTGATTGATCGAAGGGGCAACCTTCGTGAGTATTGACAGTCGTTGAAGTATTTAATTCTTTCCATATTTCTATGGAAAATACCTTAATCTGATTTTGGTTTAATGTTGATAATTTTGATCATGCATATTGTCATTCATGTTGTTGAACATGAGGTCGTCCAAGTTGATTTGTCATAATGTTGCTCATGTTGATGAACATAGTGATTTGCATATATGTATGCATAGTTGTATTGTATATGATGTATTGATCCGATGGGATAGTGTGATCTATGCTGAGGGCGCTGGATCAGTTGTCCACCTCGTGTTGGTCCGACGGGATCATCTTGGGATCTATGCTGAGGGCGCTGAATCATTGGATTACCCTATGTTGTGTTGATGGAATCCTGTGGATTTGCATCATTGGATTCTGGTTAACGAAGACAGTGTTTAGTGTTTTGATATGTATTGTTGTTGCCTACTTGATTCTGTATAATTTTGGTACTTGTAGCATCATTTTGATAACCCCTGCGGGGGTGGACATTTGTTTAATATTCAGGTAGCCGAGGAGCGGGGAGAAACCATAGTGTCTGTAACACCCCAAACTAGGCGAATATTACAGTGTCGTGTACCCCCAATTGGGACGCACCAGGCGAATGAAAATTAATGAATTACATAATATAACTGTAGTACCGAACCACATTATATTACCAATTACTCCGATGAGGAGTTTGAAGTACAATACACCCAGGAATACAGAATACAAGTATATTTCATATGAAGATGAATATACAACACTGAATAAAATAAAAGTCCAAACGGAAACTGCAGCGGAAAATACACATCAAGAAAACATGAATAAATGGAAGGA
Source organism: Orobanche coerulescens (assembly GCA_033398695.1). Taxonomy (NCBI): domain Eukaryota; kingdom Viridiplantae; phylum Streptophyta; class Magnoliopsida; order Lamiales; family Orobanchaceae; genus Orobanche; species Orobanche coerulescens. The sequence continues at coordinate 18,589,708 of CM065810.1, forward strand.
CTGGGGCCCCCTACTAGTATCACTGGAACTCCTCACCGTCAACGTTCTCTTCCCGTGCCTTTGCCTTGCCATGACCTAAAAACAACATCCCCACGGGGCCAGTAACACAGAACAACAATCCACAAGAGTTGAACAAATACAATAATCACATGAATTAGTTGAACGATGGGCATCATAGTACGCCACGAATGGGATGTGTAAGTGCACAAGCCTGCCGAGTGCCCGGCATCCCGCATAAACACCCACAAAACTTGGCCTAATTAGTCTCACGGAGGCACGTTACCGTGTGCACAGTCCAATATGTCTGGATTCCCGCATATACATAATGACCTTAGTGTGCCCGACTAAAAATTCCACACATACCACCCAGAACGCAATACAATCCCGGAAGGTCACAAGAACAAAAGCGACCATGATGAAGAACAATGAATAGAAATCCGACAAGGGTCAAGAATGACTCACCGAGGTGAAATAATGACGCAATGAGTGATAGCTTCAAATGAAATGATTGGAACCATTGTTCCTCGTGAATTGAATGATTTGTTTGATAATTACAAGTCTCAACATGATTGATGTATGATGAATGAATTATATGTATGAATGAACAACAACGAAAGGAATGATTATCCTTTTAACCGAGCAAGAATTAACTTGCCTCACTACCGGTGATGAAATGTCCTTCCTCGAACAAACGTCCTTAATGGAATTATCGGTCGCTCGAACAACCTTAAATAACAGAAGTGCCAACAATTCGCTTAATATATGTATCAATATGATCATAACCAATTCAAGAAGTCGATACAACAAACCCAACTCATTGGGGAATTTAAACAAACACGTTGCAAACAATCTCCAATTGTTTACTACCAATCCCAATATATCGAATACCAACCTCCAAATGAATGATTCAATCCAACAAAACATCATCAATGAAATCAATAATCCAATAGGAATACACAACTCGAGATTACGACAACATCTAATCGAAAACCCCAAAATTCCAAAGTCAACATTCAAGGATTCTTGAATAATTCTCCAATAATCCAAAGATAGTTCATAGAAACTCATAATTATATGTATATCTCTTCACATATCATGATTATAACATCTAAACATCATACTCCATTTCCAAAATCGAAATCCAAGGATTGAAGAAATTACCTTTGAAGATCCAAACTCTTCGATCCGTTGGACTTGTTGTTAAATCGACCTTCCAAACTCTACAATCGAAGATAGGTGATAGCAGCTCGAAGCAATCTTCTCAAAACTCCCAAAATCGCCCAAATCGCCCGGATGAGGATGAGGAATGAAGAAAATGACGAAATGGGGTTGAACTGTTCTATTTATACCAGACCCAGCTTAGCGTGCACTAGCTCCTGATGTTAGCGTGCGCTAGCGGGTATATCGGGTAGTCCAATGAACTCTGCCTGCCTCGTTAGCATGCGCTACATACTTGGTAGCGTGCGCTAACGTCTTTCCCTTAGCATATGTTAATCGGATGTTAGCATGCGTTACCTGATAGTTGGTACCCAATAACTGGAGTCCAGAACCTACTGTCCACTGCCTGTTCGAGCCTTAGTGCGCTACTCTGATTGCTAGCGTGCGTTACCAATAGAACTAGCGTTCGCTATTTCCACTCCTAGTGTGCGCTCGGAATTCTCCATTTTAGTCCAGTACCTATTGGACTATCTGCCTCAATTACGCTAGCGTGCGATAATGATGAATGATAATGTGCGCTACCTATACTTAAATAGCATGCGCTATAAAAGAGTAAATAGCGTGCGCTACACCTCTCACACAGGCTATCAAAATGATGATAATGATAATATTCTTATCTCGATTCTCAAACAGGGTTGAAAGACAAATGATAACTGATCCAAGATTCAAAATTACGCCGAACGGTGAACACAAATGGATGAATGTGAATAATGAACGATTATCAATGAGTAAAAATTAATGAGTGACAATTACTGAATGATAATAAATGAATTTACAACCAGGTATTACATACTCCTCCCTTAAAAAGAGTTTCGTCCTCGAAACTATGGGTCAAACAATTCGGGATAACTCTCCCGCATACTATCCTCGGTTCCCCAAGTAGCCTCTTCAGCTCCATGTCTAGACCACTGAATCTTAACCAAATGAATCGTCTTGTTTCTCAACTGTTTGATTCATCGCTCTAGGACTCATACAGGACGCTCTTCGTATATATGATCATCCGCTATCTCGATTTCATCAAACTGAAGTATATGACTAGGGTCGGCAACATACTTCCGCAACTGAGAGACATGAAACACATTATGAACTCAGCTCAGAGCCGGGGGTAAAGCCAATTGATAAGCCAGACAGCCCACTCGATCCAAAATCTTAAATGGTCCCATGAATCTCGGACTCAACTTTCCTCTCTTCTCCAAATGGAAAATACCTCGACTCGGGGATACCTTGACCAAAATGTGGTCACCTGTCTCGAACTCTAATGGTCGAAGACGATTATCTGCATAAGATTTTTGTCAACTCTGAGCGGTCAACAAACCACTCTGGATCAACGCTACCTTCTCGCGAGCGGCTAATAGCATATCGGGCTCAGTGCCGATTGATTCTGATAAGTCATACCAACATAAGGGAGATCGACAAGGACGACCGTATAAGGCCTCGTAAGGTGCCATCTTAATCGAATCATGCCAACTGTTGTTATACGTGAACTCGATCAACGGTAGATGGTCTTCCCGATCATCTTTCCAATCGAGAACACATGCCCTCAGCATGTCCTCTAACATCTGAATAGTTCGCTCTGATTGTCCATCGGACTGAGGGTGAAAAGCTGTGCTGAAATTTAGCTGAGTTCGCATGGCACGATGAACGGATTTCCAAAAATGCGACACGAATCGCCCGTCACGATCAGAAATGATACTCTTAGGAGTACCGTGCAATCTCACGGTCTCTTTAATGAGTAACTGGGGAAGTCTCTCGGGACCCCGCGTATCCTTAATCTCAAGAAAATGAGCTGACTTAGTTAAACGGTCCACAATTACCCAAATTGTATTCATGCCACGACGACTCGTTGGCAAACTCATGATGAAGTCCATTGAAATATCCTCCAATTTCCATTTTGGGATAGGAAGCGGTTTCAGCATACCCGCCGGTCGCTGATGTTCTATCTTGACTCGCTGACATGTCAAACATCTCGAAACAAATTCTGCGATCTCTCGCTTCATATTACTCCACCAGTAATTTTGTTTCAAGTCTTTGTACATCTTGCTAGACCCCAGATAGATAGAATAAGGGGTAGCATGGGCCTCTCTCAAAATCGAGTTTTTTAACCCGTCATCCATCGGAATGCCTAACCGGTTCTTAAATCGCAAAAGCCCATCCTCGTGGACCACAAATCTAGGGGCTTTCCCCTGAGCCAAATCATCCCGAATGCGCAATAAAAATGGGTCTGAACCCTGATTCACACTGATCGCCTCCTCAAGTGGCGATAACATACAAAGCTGCCCTTGCACTCACTGTAACCAGACCTCAATCTCATGCCTTAGGAACTCCTGTTGAAGTTCCTTATGAACAGTTAAACGAGCAAGCATTTGCTCCTGAACGGACTTACGGCTCAAGGCGTCGGCGACAATGTTCGCCTTACCCGGGTGGTATTAAATCTCAATATCATAATCTTTAATCAGTTCCAACCACCATCTTTGTCGCATGTTTAACTCCTTCTGAGTAAATATATACCTCAAACTCTTACGATCAGTGAAAATCTGACAGGTGACGCCATAAAGATAATGACGCCAAATATTTAATGCGAATACCACGGCCGCTAGATCCAGGTTGTGGGTGGGATAATTGACCTCGTAAGGACTCAATTGCCGTGAAGCATAGGCAATCACCTTCCCGTTCTGCATTAATACACATCCGAGACCGTGTCTGGATGCGTCGGTATAAACCACGAATCTTTCCATCCCTTGAGGTAAAGAAAGGACAGGCGCTGAATTTAGAAGGCTCTTGAGTTCCTCAAAACTCTGTTGACATGCGTCGGACCACGTGTACTTCTTGTCCTTCCGCAAAAGGTTCATCATATGTTGAGCGATTTTAGAAAACCCCTCCATAAATCACCGGTAATAGCCTGCTAATCCGAGAAAGTTTCGGATTTCCTTAACATTCTTCGGAGGTTGCCAATCTCGGATAGCCTCCGTCTTTTGAGGGTCGACACGTACTCCATCTGATGAAATCACATGCCCGAGAAACGTCACCTCGGACATCCAGAACTCACATTTGGAAAACTTTCCATAGAGTTGTTCACGTCTCAACACGCCGAGAACCTGATGAAGGTGAAGTTCGTGCTCCTCTTGGTCACCAGAATAAATCAAAATGTCGTCTATGAAAACAACCACGAACTGATCTATATAATCAATGAAAACTTGCTTCATCAACTCTATGAATATCGCAGGTGCATTAGTTAACCCAAACGGCATCACCACAAACTCGTAATGCCCATAGCGTGTTCGAAACGCCGTTCTTGTGGTATCCGACTCTCGAATTCGCAACTGATGATACCCAGATCTCAAATCGATCTTGGAAAATACTGAAGCTCCCTGAAGTTGATCCAAGAGGTCATAGATGCGGGGTAGAGGATATTTATTCTTGATCGTCACTCTGTTCAGCTCCCGATAATCAATGCAAAAGCGAAATGAACCATCCTTCTTATTGGCAAATAACACTGGTGCTCCCCACGGGGATGCACTCGGTCGGATATAACCTTTCTTAGTCAATTCCTCCACTTGATTCTTTAGTTCCTGCATTTTGGTCGGGGTCATACGATATGGTGCTTTCGATATTGGGGATGTACCAGGCTCCAACTCTATCCTGAATTCAACATCTCTCTGTGGAGGCAAACCAGGTAACTAGTTTGGGAATACATCGGCATATTCTCTCACTATCGGGATATTTGCCAACATCATTGATGATTTGTTGGTCTTGGTCATGTAGCACCAATAACCAACACACTCTTTATTGAGTAATTTCACTGCTTTCATCATATTAGTAACTCTTCCGGAACAGCTGGGATTACCCCCCGAAATACACATTCGACTCCATCGTCCGAAATAATAGTGACCATACGCTTACGAACATTAAGGATGGCATCGTGACGATCTATCCAATAAATACCCAAAATAACGTCATCTTTAGGTAAATCTACCATGATCAGGTCCGCCAACAAATCACGGCCACTAAGCTAAATTGGACAATTCTTAACTTCACGATCTCCGATAATTCTTCTACCGTCTGGTAGACCAATGACATAAGGTTCACAACTAATAGCACTACCCAGGTGAAGTATACTTAAACATGACTCGGAAATGAATGAATGTGATGCGCCAGTATCAAAAAGTGTACACACAAGTTGAGATAAAATTTCGAGTGTACCTGAGATCATTCAGGCCTCCGGATCGTTGGTCCTCTTCATCTCGTAAATTCAGGGCTTGTGATAAGTGTCAGTTTTATAAACTTATCTGTGATTAGTATTGATATATTCCACCCATAATTATTAGCTAGTCTACTCGTTTTTGCTTTGTATTAATTAGTTTTTAATAATTTTATTTTTATAGGATGAAGATGTAAATTTAGTCTTAATCGGATTGAATTACTGATTTACTTAAGAAATAACATGTTTATAAAATATTCTCTTAATTAAATTTTTATGTATTCATGTTGTAGGGATTTTCGAGACAAGTTCGGCAGTCTTTTCGGATTCAAAATCAGAGTTATATATCAAAAGTTATCATCCGAAGAAGATTTGGGGCGAAAACGCAAAGTCTAAGAAATTCTGTGCTGAAAATGAAGTCTGAAACTCCATACGGGCGTAACATCATAAAGTTACGGGCGTAACTCACACAGAAACTAATGTGCAAAAGCCGTAGCCATGTTACGTTCGTAACATCTGAAAGTTATGGCCGTAAGTCCTCATAGTTACGGCCGTAACTCTTGACAGACTTTTGATCATTTTTTAATATTTTATACTTTTGGTCTATTATTGAGGGGATGCCTGGCCTTGATCCGATCTAATATAATAATGCTGGAGTTTTGGAGCTATTAGATGACTTTAGGTGTATAAATAGACCCCTTAGATCCATCATTAATCATCATTCATCTTATTATTTTCTAACTTTGTAACACTTTTTCTTTTTGTGTGAAGAACACACTTATGTTCTTGAGTGATTTATGTAAGAGTGGTTTAGATTATGTTATTGAGAGAGTTTATTGTTTTTTTCTCCTTTATCTACTAAGGGAGTTAGGATCAATTCTTTCCCTTTTTAAACTAATAATGACCACTCAAGCTTGTAATATGTTTAACAAACCCTTCATGGGCTAAGTTATCCTTAGTTAGGATTATAAACAAGGTTTGTCATGTTATTTAAGTTTGTATAAAGATCTATTATGGATTACTTATTATTGTGTGTGATTTTCATTGTTTTACCAATCTTTATTTATTTGGCAAATAAATGATGATATTTATGGTCTTCATATGTTTCGAAAGAAAATATGTTTGATTAGATCAAATGATCTTCACTCTAAGTTGTTATAGGGGATAGAAATATACCTCTAGACCTTAGATGATTCTTTGAGTTATTTTCATAAAACGTAATGCTATGTATTGAAGCCAATCAACATAGAAATATAGTGGATTGATTCAATATATAAGGGTCGTTTTCACATTCGAAAGAGGAACCGTCTTTTTAATGAAAATCGAATCTACACAACATAAAGTAAATTCATATTATGATCTCCTATACATCTTCTATAACTAATGATGAACTAAGTTTGTAATCCGAACTATTTCATTTTACCTTTTATTAATCTATTATTAAGTGCAATCTTTCATTTCCTTAAATTTTAAAACTATTATTGCATTTTTCTTGCAATTGTCAAACCAAACTCTTAAATTATGTGTTTCAATCATCTAAATCTCTATAACGAATAGATAAACCTAACTTCCTCGTGGGATCGATAAACCGGACTCAAAAAGTCCACTTACTAGATACGATATCGTGCACTTGCGATAGTTACACAAAAGACGTGTCAAGTTTTTGGCGCCGTTGCCGGGGTAGTATAAGTGTTATTTTTGAAATCTTACATTGTAAAATATTGTTATAGATACAATTTCTCGACATTGTAACTTAGTAGTCAATTGTGTTTGTCCGGTCAAGTAGCGGAAAATGGTACTCCGTGACTATTAAAGTCGGATTTTTCAGTTTCCCACAACAACTGATATTTGTAGATATTTTCCCCTTCTATTTTTATTTTATTTTTTTTATCATGGAAGAAACTTTGAATAGTTTTGAAAAGAGATTTCCCTTTCTTAGCAAAAATGTCATTTTAAAAATTTACAAGACAAGACTTGAAAGGAGGAGGTTGCTTATGAATAAAAGCATACCTTTTGACATTAGATTCATTATTGAAGCCAAAGTGAGAATAGCAGGTGAATTCACAGAAATACCTACTAGATTTTTACCAGGGCTTGGAAAAAGTTCATATGCCAAGAAACAACGAGCAAAGATAATAGCCGTTTGCTATAAATGTGCTAGATGGAACTGTAATTTAAAATGTCGATCTTTAGGAATTCCATCTACGAACAAAGAAGATAAAATTAAGTTCATTAAGGATGGTCTAAATAAAGAGAATTTAGATAATATCGAAATTTCTCTTGACACGCATCCTAGTGGACTCGTACATTACGGAATTCTATGTTTGTGGAATAAATTCAAACCAGAATATGAACAACGTGTAATATCTGACGGAAATTCTTGCTTACTGTTGTATTATTCGGATAATTCAATACTGTTGTAGTCTTGTCGCATTTGTTTAATGTTTAATGATGATGGAATATATAATATTAGACTTAATAAAAACTATCACTCGCACTATGATTGAATTTTCAGCGTTGTATAGATAAGTGCATTTTCGGGCTAGTAATTCTGTACTTAACGTACGCTAACCCTTTAGCATAACATACATTATAGTGTGAGATTTACGTACGTAAGGAGGTGCCTTTTACGTAAATACTTGTAGTCGTATCCGATCTCAACTTTCGGCGTGTGGGGTCGGGCGTGATTCGAATATCTGATCTTTTGGAGGCAACCTGGTTGACCTACATTACGTACGTAATGCTCCAAGCAATAACGTATGTAATGATGTTCGTATTTTAGTCCAGTAGCCTCTGGGATTCGCTTACGTACGTAACACTTTTGGTGTAGCGTAGGTAAAGCTGCTAACGTACGTTATCCTTGGTGTATAACGTACGTAACGAACTGTGCTGTTATAAAAAGACAACTTATGTCTTTCATTTTGCATGTTCAACTTCGTTATTTCTCCAGTATAAGCATCCTCCTGCCTCCCTAGATCACTTCTACCTTCTTTCCACTTGTGTTTGAGCTATTCATCTTGGTTTGGAGCTTGTTGATTGGAAGTTTGGAGTCATTCTTGAAGTTTAGAGTGTGTTCTTGTGATTTTGGTGTAGTGTTCTTCATTTCTGAAGGTATGTTATACGAATTCACTCTATAATTTTGTAGTTATAATGTTAGTGATAATATATACTCCACCTAATGTTAAATCAATCAAGATAAACATAGTTGTAGTGAAGTTTTTCAACAACTTAATGATGAATATGGAGAACAAGGTTTGATATGGTGAATTCTTGATGTTTTAAATGGTAGTTAACAGAAACTCACTCTCCTTTCTGAACTATTAACATTACTAAGATGATAATAATCATTAATTTCATTTTAGATAAGTTAATGTGTAGAACATTTATCATTATATTGAATCAACTATCATGTTTAGAGAGATTTTGAACTAGATGAACTTAGGCTCCTCATTAGAATTGGTTGAACCTTGGATTTCATCAACATAAGATTATAGTTCAGAGATGCTAACTCACCTTGATGATGATTTCATAATGATCTTGTGATGAATAACTCAACTTTATCACTAAACTAACTTGATGAACTCATAATCGATGAACATAGTATTAATTTTACAAACTCATGATTCGTTGAGCAATGATAATCACCGAGTAACCTTCGTTTTAATCAATGTTTTATGAACGTAATTGTTCGGAGTATATCTTTCAAAATATTGATGTTGATTTTAAGAAATTCTATCGGCATATCCATTTTAGCAAGTTTTTCTTGAGGATTGTCCTTGATAAATGCTCATTCATTTGAACCACATGAGTGTTTGAGATCACCTTGAATGATAACCAATAATGAGTATAAATTGAAGTTAGTATAAATCTTTGAAATGGAATTAATGCAAAGATAGTCAAACTAAGTGAATTGAATTTAGGATATCGATTCGCTGAACTAGACATCGATAGTTATGAAAATGTGTTATTAAATGGATTGTATCCCTTAAAAGGTTGATTGTTCGAGTAACCGATATTAAGTCGAGGACCGTTCGTTCATTTGTCAAGGAAGGACTATTCTCGCCTCCGTATTGAGGCAAGTTATCTTGCTTGGTTATAGTGATGTTTGGATTCTTGTGATGATTATGCGTTTCGTGTATATGAAACATTTATAAAATTATGATCTGTGAATTGATATTATTTTTGATGATGTCTCGTTTTCATTGTGGGATTGCATTCCCAAGTTCGTCATTTTGAACCATTGATGTCATTGATCCTTATTGTCATTTTCTTGAGTTTCTTGATCCTTAATCGGATATGTGATTTATTGAATTCGTTGTCTTGTTGTATCGTGACATATCCGGAATCATATCTGCGTTCCGATTGGTTATTTTGTAGGATTTTTAGCCAGGCACATATATAGTCATGCGTGGATGTTTCCGTATTGGACTGTGCACACGAGACGCAGTTCATGAGGCTAATTAGGTACATTGTCCCACGTATATCCTGGATTCCGTATATGGGGTGGACATGTGCACTGACATATTTCCGGATCGGGCATACTGTGATGTCCATCTTGAGCCGTACTATCTTAGTCATTCATAGTCCATTTAGATATTTGGATGTGTTCGATGTTTTCTGACTAAGCGTTTATACGCCCGAGGGGTATGTTCGTTACTCGGGTTGTTTTCCTTGAAATCTTATATATGTGAATTGTATAATATCTTGAGAAACCATTTATCATGTATATCTGATCCTGTGTTGGGCGAAATACTTGTGTTGTATTTTAGGTCGAGGAAAAGGCAAGGCACGGGAAGATCATGGTGATGGCGAAGGGTTCGAAGGATACTAGTTCGGGAGGCCCAAGTCTTTTGTTGTCCGGTCATGTTCGTATCGTGTAATGTTATCTTTCCGCTTTAGTTTAATTATGAACAAATGTATTGTTATTTAAAGTATATTCCATCTCCATATGGGTTATACTTATAATTTGGATCTTGTGTATAATAAGGTCGTTGGCCATACTACTGTAAACTCCTAATAGGAGTAAGTACTATGTATTGTGGTTCGGTATCACATGTATTGTGTATTTAATCTGTGTTTTGGGTATCGCCTGGTGGGTCCCAGTGTGGGGTCCACGACACTGTAATGGCCGCCTTATTGGGGTGTTAGAGAAGATGGTATCGGAGCGAAAGTCATTTTTCTTTTTCTTTTGAGTATTTGTGTATTGAACTAGTATCAAGAGACCTTCGTGTCACGTGTGACCCGTGCGAGCTCCTGATTCTACGAGCCAAATGCGGTACGTACTTTATGAGCCATGATTTAATTACTGCATGATATTGATATCAGAATGGATCTCTTTGTTGATCTTGGCATTTTAAGGATTTGTGGCAGGAATTATCTGATTGATAAGTCGAAGACAATTCTGGATTGATTATATGATTGAAATTGTCCGGCTCAACGTCGATATGATATTATGTGTGACCCTCGTAGTATCGATAATTCATTATGAACTGTTTTCTTGAATATGTAATTTCTTGTTGCTATTAACTTAGCATGAATTCTGATTGGTATCATGAACTCTACTTATAGTTATCTTTACGAATTGATTCTTTCAGTATTGAAAGAAATTTGAGAGGCCGTGGCAGGGGGGACGAGGCCGCGGAAGGGGCCGAATCCCGATACCACGAGCCAACAGACGTGCGAATGCAGAGCATAGTTCCACATGCAGTGATTCGCCTTCTAGGGACCAATCACACCACACTGGACGCGAGCATGCTGTAATATCCGGATTTATTACAGTGTATTTCATCTGTATTCAACCATGTATTATTTCGGATTGGTGATTTTGATTATTGGAGTATGATATTTCGTGCATTGATATCATTGTACATAAGTATAGAAACATGCAAAATTGCTCAAACAACCTAGTGATAGCGCACGCTAAGAATGTATCTTAACGCGCGCTATCGGGCCACTATTAGCGTACGCTACACAGGTAGTAGTAACGTGCGCTAAGGACTCAATTATTGAGCGGGGCAGCTGGCTCGTGCGCCAGCGGGACATGGGTCCGGATAAGATTCCCTTTTGACGCACCGGACAAAATCTGAAGTCAACCATTATTAGCGCACGCTAAGGGATACTTAGTAGCGTGCGCTAACTTATCAATAATGCGTAAATTATAAATGGGACAAAGAACCGCTCGAGCTTTCATTTCCTTCGTCTATACTTCATCTTTGAGAGTCCAGAGAGCAATAATCTACCTTCTAAACACTTAGAACATGTATGAGTGATCATAGAACGATTGAGTATCACTTGTGAAGTGATCCTTGAAGAGAAGTGACACCTTGGAGGGGCACGTAACCAACCGAGTCGGATTACACCTTGTGGTTCAGTGATTTCGGCATATTAAGGTATGTTCAACCTATCACCAGTCTTAGATTCGGATTTACATGGATATGACGATCATGTTAACAGGATATTGAATTTCATTAGTGAATTATTTCAACAACATCATGTTTAGAAGATTGGGATGTCTACAATTAAGATATTATTGTTGGAACCTTGAAGTTGGAATCCTAGTACTTCAAATGATGAAAAATATATTCGGAAGTTAACAATCCGTATGATTTATGTTATCTTTGTGATCATGATTTGGAAAATATGTTATAAGAACTTAAAGGGAGAATCATCTTAGGAAATATTCTTTCGTATAAATCGGAATTGTTAGTTCACCTCAAGATGAAGTCTGAATATGTATAATGATAGTAGAATCTAATACATCAACCGGAGATCACCAACTTTGCATGAGAATTGTAATCAAGATGGATTATGGTGTCATGATGATTATTCGTATATTTGCATCTTGAAGTTGATATAATACTGGAGATTATTCATAAGAGTAAGAACTTGGTATTCATGGAAGTAACATGAATTATCACGAAGGATTTCATTGTTTCGTTCATGGCAAGAATACGATTCTTGCTCGTGATAAGCGCCATGCGAATAGCGCACGCTATGTTATGCGGTTAACGTGCGCTATCGAGCACTAATTAGCGTGCGCTACGTTTGGTACGTAACGTACGCTAGACCATCGACGAAGTCGATTGGTAGTCGGTGAAATCGACCATGCGTCGTTAGCGTCGCTAGGCTTTGTTGTTTGCGTGCGCTATCGGGCGACGTAACGCACGCTACGAAGTACTTAGCGTGCGCTAAGCTCCTCGGGCATTGCGGTTTATGAACTTTTGACCGTTAAGCGGGTGTTAAACATTCATACGACGTGAGATAAACTCTATATCATTTCTTTTGTTAAGGTTTGGTCTCGTTACGTGATTGATTGAGGAGGACGATCTTCGAGTGTTCATTTTCGTGGAAGTATTGTTATTGTCTTCAAATCGAGGCAAGTACCTTAATTGTTTTATGTATTGTTGTTATACATATTGTCATGCATGTATGTCGTTATTGTGTGTCCACCTCGTGTTGGTCCGACGGGATCATCGGGGATCTATGCTAGCGCATACCGGATCATCGGACGGGTTTTTCCACCACGGGTTGGTCGACGGGATCATCGTGGGTTCTAGGCGATGAACGCTGGATCGATGGAATTACCATGTGTATGTATTGATATCATGTTGTGATTATCGATCGTGTATGTTATGTTTGAGTTTCGTAGAGAAGACTCGTTGGTATTTTGTCGTTTATGTTATTATTATTCACCGTGAGATATGAATAATATGTTGTGGTACTTGTACTAGCATCGTTGTGCTAACCCCTTCGGGGTGAACATTTTGTTTGTGTTCGGGATCCGTGAGAGCAGGAAACAACCACTGGAATTGTATGATGACGGGGGTGCAGAGTGATGTCCCGACCGGTTTATTTATCTTTCGTTTATTTGTTATTTCAATAAGTACTCGAGTACGAAGTCGTTTGTGATGTTTTGAATTGGTGATGTAATATTGAGTTACATTGAACAAATTGTACTATTTACGTATTTGGTCGAATTGATGTATCAAATTCCGTTATTTCCATTAAATCAAGAACTTTTTATGCTTGTTAAATTCTTCACCTTGTAAATCCTTATGTAAAGGATTTACTATTTATAATATTCCCGAATATATTGGGGTGTTACGAATATGGTATCGGAGCTAAGATTATGGATATCTTGGCCGTTGGGTTAAAATAGGGGTCATTTATGTCTTTTGGGATAACCGGCCGTGAATGACATCACCGCCGCCACGTCTTCATGCGAGCAGTGGTTGTAAGTTCCTAAACTCTATCTCGTTCTTTGCATATTGTATCTCTTTATACTCGAATATTAGAACGATGTTGTTTCTGTATATTGAGTATTTATGCTTACGGTATGTTGAGAGGCGGACGTGGGACGTGGTCGCGGTCGTGGACGCGGACGGAGAAATGCCGAAAGGGAAACGTCGCCTTCTAACCAGGCTACCATAGCTCGGGCGAGCCGCAGCAGTCTATTAATAATGAACCAGATCCTGCTGTACCAGAGATCCTTCGTCAAGTGGTGAACCAGATGACTCGGTTCGCCCAGTCGTGGACCGAATGCAAGTGGCGGTTGGGCTACGGCAGGAGAGGAGGGACAAGGGATCCCGAGATATGGGAAATCGAGGTGACCGGTGGTCGCAAAAGTGGCGAAAATGCAACCACCCAAATTCGACGGTATTTCGAGACTCCCACAGGATCATTGGTTAAAGGAGCTGGAGAAGATTTTTGCCGGAATTAAGCCTGACGACCGGAGAGCCTCTATCGCTCAATATTTTCCGATAGGGAAGCGTCCGAATGGTGGGAAGCCATCCGCCTGTAGACCATGATGCCGATTGGACAGAGTTTAGATTGATGATGGAAGCCCGTATTGTCCTCGTCCGTGAGGGAAGCCAAAGTTCGAGAGTTTTTCTGCTCGGCCTTCCCGATGTGCCCGTATCCCGTGCGATCAAGACGTTTAACCAAGAATGGCATTTGTTCGACATCTGGTCGAGCAGATGCGTAAATGATGATTCATTTCGATATGAGAATGAAACCAGAAGTTCGTGAGGTACATGTCCGGATTCGAATGTACCACACTCCGCCAATACCAAGATAAGGCGTTGGCATATGAGATCAAGGAAGCGGCCATGGAGAAATTTGCGGAAAACAAGAAACAGAAAGTCTCTGGTACTTTCACGAGCACAAAACAATGGGCCCCGTAAGGCCCAGTCATCTTTTCACTCTTTTAAGAAACCTCCGCACCCTACTAGGAGCGGAAAGAATTTCGGGCGACATCAACTATTACCGATGTTACCAGAAATGCTTTAAGCTGCGCAGACGGCACTATCGACGGAATTGCCCCCTTCCTGCCGTGACTTGTTTTGACTGTGGGCGAGAGAGGACATCGGGCGGTGTTTTGTGAAGAGGCCGCAAAGTCTTTTAGAGCCCGTGCACCACAGCCTACCCGAGAAGGAGGCCAAGATTCCACGACGCAGAAAGTGTTCGATGCCTCGAATTTTGGCCGCAGGCGAGGCAGAGGACAATGGGACCGAAAGGGGACATCGAGTGCGGATCTGCTCCCCACGTCTGCGAGATGAGGAGGACAGACGATCGGAGATCTTCTTTGTCGCATCGTCTTGTCGAGATCCTTTCCCGGCCGATTAGCGTTTTATTCGATACAGAGCTACACATTCTTTCATATCTTTGTCTTGTGTAAATCGTTTGAATATTTCCGGTTTTCATGCTTGTGAACCTTATGTTGTTGGTTTAAGTGGAGAGAGGATTGTCGGAAATTTAGAAACTAGAAATTTCCTGTATCATTTGGAGAGGCAGAGTGGCTCTCAAATCGATCATGATAGAAATGCAAGGAGATGACCTAATACTCGGAGACGATTGGCTTAATCGATATGGAGCAATTGTGAACTACCGAAGGAGGAATATCTCGCTGATCGCCGACGATGGTTCCGAGATTCTGTTTGAGGATGGAAACCGGGAGCTCGGGAAAGTTGATCAAGGCGATGAAAGTCACAAATTGTTGAAACAAGGTCAGATGCTGGTGCTACGCAATGAAGAAAGAAGAAGAAATTGTGGAACTTTCATCCATTCTGTTGTGAACGAATTTCCGGATGTGTTTCTGACGAGTTACTGGACTACCTCCACGAAGGGATGTGGAATTTACTATTGAACTGGAACACTGGAGCGACACCAATTTCTACGGCGCCGTATCGTATGGCACCTCTTGAGATGTACTGGCGAAGAAGCGGTGGAGGAGTTCTTGGACAAGGGCTATATTCACCAAGCGTTTCACCACAGGAGCGCCGATTCTTTTGTCCGAAAGAAGGATGGATCGCTCATCGTGTATTGACTATCGAGAGCCGAACAAGATGACGATTAAAAACAAGTATCCGTTGCCACGGATTGATGATCTATTTGACCGATTGCAAGGGGCAACAAGATTTTCTAAAATTGATGCGAGATCGGGATATCATCACCGAGGATTAAGGAATCGATGTTCAAATCCGCATTCGTAACTCGTTACGGGCATTATGAGTTTGTGGTGATGCCGTTTGGTCTCACTAACGCACTGCAGATTTATGCAATTGATGAACCGTGTGTTCATTGAATTTTGGATAAATTTGTGGTCGTGTTTATCGATGACATTCTCGTGTATTCTAAGAGTCCTAAGAACATGCACATTTGCGGATTGTATTGGGACTTTTGAGGAACGAACAATTGTACGCCAAACTTTCTAAGTGTGAATTAAGCTAAAGGAAGTAATGTTCCTCGGCCATGTGGTGTCGGCTAAAGGAGTCCGAGTGGATCCTCGAAGATCGAGGCGATTGGATTGGAAGCCTCCAAAGAACGTGAAAGAGGTCCAAGCTTCTTAGGACTTGCTGGATACTATCGTCGATTCGTGGAAGGGTTTTCTAAAATTTCCGCCCACTTACTCGACTCCTTCGTAAAACTCAAAAGTTTGAGTGGAATGAATTATGTCGATTAGCTTTGATGAATTGAAGAAGAGATTGACGACGGCACCGATTCTATCACTTCCACAGGAACCGAGGATTCATAGTTTACAGTGATGCTTCGAACCAAGGACTTGGGTGCGTGTTGATGCAGAATAACAAGGTGATCGCTTATGCATCGCGACAACCGAAACCTTATGAAGTGAATTACCCGACACATGATTTGGAACTAGCGGCAGTGGTTTTTGCCTTGAAGATTTGGAGGCATTATCTGACGGACTCACTGTCAAATCTTTACGGATCATAAGAGCCTCAAGTACATATTCATCGAGAAAGAGTTGAATATGCGGCAAAGAAGATGGTTGGAACTGATTAAGGACTATGACTTGGAGATTTTATATCATCCAGCAAAGCGAATGTAGTAGCCGATGCACTTAGCCGCAAGCCTGTCTCTATTCGAATCTTTGGAGACACCGACCTCCCAACTTAGCCTTGCGAGAGATGATTCGTGAAGGGATTGAAGTGTGGTTACAGAGAGTCCAGGACAATCATGCGTGATGGAGATAACCGTCATTAACCGAAGAAATCAAATCTAGACAGCAGATGACCCTCCGATGATTCGGTTGCATGACGAAGTGATCAAAGGAAAGGCCCCGGATTCATAATTCATGACGATGGAGTTTTGAGATTTCAGACCGACTCTGCGTTCCGATGTTGATGTTCAAAGCAGACGATTATGAAGGAAGCTCATAGTTCGCCCTATTCTATCCACCCGGCACCAAGAAATGTATAAGGACTTGAAGCGAGAATTTACGTGGGGCAACATGAAGAAAGACGTAGCGGACTATGTTTCAAATGCTTGACTTGTCAAGAGTTAAGATCGAACATCAACGGCTCTTTGGAATGTTGAAGCCGCTCCCGATCCACGAATGGAAGTGGGAGGACATATCAATGGACTTCATCACTAATATGCCGAAAACCGGGACGGGAATGAACATGATTTGGGTGATAGTTGATCGTTTAACCAAATCGGCTCATTTTCTAGGCATTAAGGATACGTGGGGACCGGAGAGGTTGGCACGAGTCTTTATTTCGAGAGATAGTTCGATTACATGGTACGCCGAAGACCATTGTTTCGATCGAGACGGCCGTTTGTGTCTCACTTTTGGAAGGCGATTCATAAGGCCTTGGGGACCGAATTGAACTTCAAGATGCCTTATCACCCGATCGATGGACAATCTGAGAGAACTATACAAACGGTGGAAGATATGCTAAGGGCCTGTGCCTTAGATTGGTCAAACGATTGGGAAGTTCATCTACCATTGATTGAATTTACTTACAACAATAGTTGGCATGCTTCCATTAAGATGGCACCGTTTGAGGCATTATACGGAAGGAGATGCAGATCGCCCTTATGTTGGGACGATTCATCGGACTTGATCAGAACAGAACCAGAGTTGATCGAGCAGACTCGAGAGAAGATAGCCTTGATTCGTGAAAGGCTGTTGACTGCCCAGAGTCGCCAGAAATCCTATGCGGACGTACGCCGCCGCCCATTGGAGTTCAGTACCGGAGATCACGTACTTTTGAAGGTTTCTCCTACCCGGGGAATCTTTCGTTTCGGTAGGAAAGGTAAGCTGAGTCCGAGATATATCGGACCATTTGAGATCCTCGAGAGAGTTGGGGAGTTGGCCTACAGATTAGCATTACCGCCGTCATTGTACCATGTTCATAACGTGTTCCACGTATCCCAGTTACGGAGATATATACCAGATCCCAGTCATATCATCGATTTCGGCGAGATCGAAGTCGAACAGGATGGGACGTTTGAAGAAAGACCAATCAAGATACTCGAGTCGAGTTAAGCAACCGAGGAACAAGTCAATCGTTTTGGTCAAAGTTCGATGGTCACGTCATGGAACGGAAGAAGCCACTTGGGAAACGGAAGGCGATATGAAGTTTAGATATCCCGAGTTATTTTCATCTTGAGTTTCGGACGAAACTCCTTTTTAGTAGGAGAGTATGTAATATCCGGATTTATTACGTGTATTTCATCCGTATTCAACCATGTATTATTTCGGATTGGTGATTTTGATTATTGGAGTATGATATTTCGTGCATTGATATCATTGTACATAAGTATAGAAACATGCAAAATTGCTCAAACAACCTAGTGATAGCGCACGCTAAGAATGTATCTTAACGCGCGCTATCGGGCCACTATTAGCGTACGCTACACGTAGTAGTAACGTGCGCTAAGGACTCAATTATTGAGGCGGTGGCTCGTGCGCCCGGCCGGGACATGGGTCCGGATAAGATTCCGCCGACGCACACGGAAAAATTCTGAAGCCACCCATTCTTAGCGCACGCTAAGGGATACTTAGTAGCGTGCGCTAACTTATCAATAATGCGTAAATTATAAATGGGACAAGAACCGCTTGAGCTTTCATTTCCTTCGTCTATACTTCATCTTTGAGAGTCCAGAGAGCAATAATCTACCTTCTAAACACTTAGAACATGTATGAGTGATCATAGAACGATTGAGTATCACTTGTGAAGTGATCCTTGAAGAGAAGTGACACCTTGGAGGGGCACGTAACCAACCGGAGTCGGATTACACCTTGTGGTTCAGTGATTTCGGCATATTAAGGTATGTTCAACCTATCACCAGTCTTAGATTCGGATTTACATGGATATGACGATCATGTTAACAGGATATTGAATTTCATTAGTGAATTATTTCAACAACATCATGTTTAGAAGATTGGGATGTCTACAATTAAGATATTATTGTTGGAACCTTGAAGTTGGAATCCTAGTACTTCAAATGATGAAAAATATATTCGGAAGTTAACAATCCGTATGATTTATGTTATCTTTGTGATCATGATTTGGAAAATATGTTATAAGAACTTAAAGGGAGAATCATCTTAGGAAATATTCTTTCGTATAAATCGGAATTGTTAGTTCACCTCAAGATGAAGTCTGAATATGTATAATGATAGTAGAATCTAATACATCAACCGAGATCACCAACTTTGCATGAGAATTGTAATCAAGATGGATTATGGTGTCATGATGATTATTCGTATATTTGCATCTTGAAGTTGATATAATACTGGAGATTATTCATAAGAGTAAGAACTTGGTATTCATGGAAGTAACATGAATTATCACGAAGGATTTCATTGTTTCGTTCATGGCAAGAAACGATTCTTGCTCAAAGATGGCGCCATGCGAATAGCGCACGCTATGTTATGCGCTTAACGTGCGCTATCGAGCACTAATTAGCGTGCGCTACGTTTGGTACGTAACGTCGCTAGACCATCGAGCAGTCGATTGGTAGTCGGTGAAATCGACCATGCGTCGTTAGCGTGCGCTAGGCTTTGTTGTTTGCGTGCGCTATCGGGCAGTCGTAACGCACGCTACACAGAAGTACTTAGCGTGCGCTAAGCTCCTCGGGCAGATTGCAGTTTATGAACTTTTGACCGTTAAGCGAATTGTTAAACATTCATACGACGTGAGATAAACTCTATATCATTTCTTTTGTTAAGGTTTGGTCTCGTTACGTGATTGATTGAGGAGGACGATCTTCGAGTGTTCATTTTCGTGGAAGTATTGTTATTGTCTTCAAATCGAGGCAAGTACCTTAATTGTTTTATGTATTGTTGTTATACATATTGTCATGCATGTATGTCGTTATTGTGTGTCCACCTCGTGTTGGTACGACGGGATCATCGGGGGATCTATGCTAGCGTGCGCTGGATCATCGGACGGGTTTTTCCACCACGGGTTGGTCTGACGGGATCATCGTGGGTTCTAGGCAAAGCAATGGATCGATGGAATTACCATGTGTATGTATTGATATCATGTTGTGATTATCAGTCGTGTATGTTATGTTTGAGTTTCTCGTAGGAGAAGACTCGTTGGTATTTTGTCGTTTATGTTATTATTATTCACCGTGAGATATGAATAATATGTTGTGGTACTTGTACTAGCATCGTTGTGCTAACCCCTTCGGGGGTGAACATTTTGTTTGTGTTCAGGATCCAGGAGAGCAGGGAAACAACCACTGGAATTGTATGATGACGGGGGTGCAGAGTGATGTCCCGACCGGGTTTATTTATCTTTCGTTTATTTGTTATTTCAATAAGTACTCGAGTACGAAGTCGTTTGTGATGTTTTGAATTGGTGATGTAATATTGAGTTCTGTTGAACAAATTGTACTATTTCTGTATTTGGTCAGAATTGATGTACTGAAATTCCGTTATTTCCATTCGTCAGTAACTTTTTATGCTTGTTAAATTCTTCAGCCTTGTAAATCCTTATGTAAAGGATTTACGGCGCTGTAATATTCCCGAATATATTGGGGGTGTTACACATGCTCGTGTCGATCCTTACGCTGTGATGCAGGGCATGATGGCTCAGATGAACCAAATGGGTCAGTTAATGGAAACTATGCAGAGAGCTGCTACCGACCAGCATCATGGGCCACCTCCTGTACATGGCAGACCGATGAGTCGGATCATCAGCAACATCTCTCACCAGCAACCCCCGATTTTTGAAGGTTCCTCTGAGCCTGCTGATATCGTACATTGGATTGAACACTTCAAGAAATTGTTCGATATGGTAGACTATCCAGCAGAGAATCGCGTCTCCGTAGCAGCTTACTACCTGGGCAAGGGCGCCCACACTTGGTGGCTTTCAGTGAGGCCAGCTGATGGCGTATGTACTTGGGAGGAATTTAAGAATCTCATGCTAGACCGTTACTATCCGGGTCCTCTCCGCAAGGCCAAACTATCAGAATTGCTGAATCCAGACCCGTCCAAGGATGATGACGTACTATCTATTGCCGAGAAATTCCAGGCACTTCTTCCTTTTGCCGCGATGATTGTCCGAACGGAGACTGATAAGATCAAATACTTTCTCAAAAGGCTTAAACCCCGAATGAGAATCTAGCTGTTGAACCATCACTGTGCGACCCTACCGGAGTTCATTGAGAAAGCTCTGGAGTACGAATTGACCGTGAAAGAAATTTCCAATAAGCAACCGCAGTCTAACAACAAGAAATTCAGGAACCAGAACTAAACAGACAGCAACCGGGGAACATTCAAGAGGCCCCAACCAGTGCCAAATCCTTCTGAACGGCAACCCATGGCGTCGAAGCCAACTGGATCGCAACCTTGAGCGGTTAGCCTATCTGTTGTGTGCTATAACTGTGGAGACCAGGGGCACATCAATTCGAAATGCCCAAGGCCAGTCGTGGCATGCCATACTTGTGGGAAGAATGGACATCGTGCTCGTTATTGTAGGAGCGGACCAGGACGTACTCCAGCAGCACCTCATGCTCCAGTTCAGTCTTCCGTCCAGGACCGTGTACCTCCGTCCGTTTCTTATCATACTACTGGGGCAAACAGAGGAATGGGCCGTAGAAATCAAACTGGTGCATCTAGTACCGGGGCTGCAAAACCCAGGGTCCACGAGATAAAGAAGGCCGACGATCCCGAAGCCAGCATGATTGCAGGTACTCTCGAGATCCGATCTCAGCCTATCTATGTTCTTTTTGATACTGGTGCTTCACACTCCTTTTTATCTACTTCTTGTTTGAGTCATTTGCAATTAGATCATGTTACAAATTGTGAACCTATATAATCGGTCTACCCGATGGTAGAAGAATTGTTGGGAATCGTGAAGTGCAGAACTGTCTGATTCGCATGAACGACCGTGAGTGGTCATCGAATTTAATTGTGGTCGATTTACCTAAATATGATGTAATCTTGGGTATCGATTGGATGGACCGTCATGATGCCATACTTAGTGTCCGCAAACAAACAATGACCGTCACATCTGATGATGGTGTTGAGTGTACCTTCCAGGGTGATAATCCCAGCCGTTCTGGGAGAGTCATCAGCACTATGAAAGCAGTGAAACTGCCTAATCAGTGGTGTATTGGATATTGGTGTTTCATGACCAAAGCAGTGGATCGACCAGTCGAATTTGCCGATATTCCGGTAGTCCGAGACTACCCAGACATATTTCCAGATGAGTTGCGAGGCTTACCTCCACATTGTGATGTAGAGTTCAATATTGAGTTAGAGCCTAGTACGTCCCCGCTTTCAAAAGCACCGTATCGTATGGCTCCGACTGAGATGCAGGAGCTGAAGAGACAACTTGAGGATTTGACCGAGAAGGGATATATTAGAGCTAGTGCGTCCCCTTGGGGAGCACCAGTACTATTTGTACGGAAGAAGGACGGATCCCTACGTCTGTGTATTGATTATCGTGAGCTGAACAGGGTAACCATTAAGAACAAATATCCATTGCCGCGTATTGATGATTTATTGGATCAGCTTCAGGGGGCTGCTATGTTTTCTAAGATCGACTTGAGGTCTGGTTACCATTAGTTGAGGATTCGTGAGTCTGACATTTCGAAGACCGCTTTCCATACTCGCTATGGGCGTTATGAGTTCGTAGTGATGCCTTTTGGACTGACTAATGCACCGGCAGTATTCATGGAGTTGATGAATCGAGTCTTTATTAATTATCTGGATCGCTTTGTAGTCGTTTTTATTGACGATATTCTGATCTACTCTCGTGACCATGAAGAGCATGAGCGTCATCTCCATCTAGTTCTCGAGGCGTTAAGGCGGGAGCAACTTTATGGAAAGTTTTCTAAATGTGAATTCTGGATGCGTGAATTTATCTTTCTCGGACATGTGATATCAGCTGATGGAGTGCAAGTAGACCCACAGAAGACAGAAGCTATCTGAGACTGGCTACCACCAAAGAACGTTAAGGAAGTACGCAGTTACTTGGGACTAGCAGGTTATTACCAACGGTTCGTGGAAGGTTTTTCCAAAGTTGCCCAACCAATGACTAATTTGCTGAGGAAGGATAAGAAGTATTTATGGTCAGAGGCATGTCAGCGGAGTTTTGATGAACTCAAGAGTCGGTTGATTTCGGCACCTATTTTGGTCCTACCGAAAGGAATAGAAGGATTTGTGGTGTATAGTGACGCATCTAAACAGGGCCTTGGATGTGTACTAATGCAGAACGGGAAGGTGATCTCCTATGCATCGAGACAGCTACGACCTTACGAGGTCAACTACCCCACCCATAATTTAGAAATTGCAGCCGTGGTGTTTGCTTTAAAAATCTGGCGTCATTATCTGTATGGAGTTACCTGTCAGATTTTTACCGATCACAAGAGCCTGAAGTACATTTTTACTCAGAAGGAGTTAAACATGAGGCAGAGAAGGTGGCTAGAACTCATCAAAGATTATGATATCGAGATACTTTATCATCCGGGAGTCGTAAAACAATACAGGAGCAGATGCTTGCCCGCTTGACAGTTCAGGGAAAATTGCAGTTAGAGTTGGTGAGGCCAGAAATAGAAGTCTGGTTACAGCGTATTCAAGGACAACTCTGTACACTTGAGATTTCATCGTCCCTTGAGGATATAATTAAATCGAAGCAAATTACGGACCCATTCTTATCTCGAGTTCGAAATGAAGTAACT
Organism: Orobanche coerulescens; assembly: GCA_033398695.1. Lineage (NCBI taxonomy): Eukaryota > Viridiplantae > Streptophyta > Magnoliopsida > Lamiales > Orobanchaceae > Orobanche > Orobanche coerulescens. Next base: position 18,613,568 of record CM065810.1, read on the forward strand.
AAAGGGAAAGCCCCTGGCTTTGTGATCCACGAGGATAGATTGATACGCTTCAGGAACTGAGTTTGTGTACCCGCAGACGACAAATTAAGGAACTCTATCATGAGAGAATCTCATGCTACCCCGTACTCCATTCACCCGGGGTCTAGCAAAATGTATAAGGATTTGAAACAATATTATTGGTGGGGAAGTATGAAATGTGAAGTTGCAGAATTTGTTTCGAGGTGTTTAACCTGTCAACAAGTTAAGATTGAGCATCAGCGACCCACAGGAATGCTGAAACTGCTCCCGATTCCCGAGTGGAAATGGGAGGACATATCGATGGATTTTATCACCAGCTTGCCAACGAGTCGATAAGGGATGAATACGATTTGGGTGATTATGGATCGTCTGAAAAAATCACCCTACTTTCTGGAGATTACAGACACTTGGGGACCCGAGAGATTGGCCCAGCTATTTATCAAAGAGATTGTAAGGTTACATGGTACCCCTAAGAGTATTGTATCAGATCGTGACGGGCGATTCGTGTCACATTTTTGGAAAGCAGTTCATCATGCGATGGGTACACAATTGAACTTCAGCACAACATTTCACCCGCAGATGGATGGTCAGACTGAGAGGACTATCCAAACTCTAGAGGATATGTTGAGAGCTTGCGTTCTTGATTGGAAGGATGATTGGGAGGCCCAACTACCTTTGGTGGAAATCACTTATAATAATAGCTGGCACGCTTCGATTCAGATGGCACCTTATGAAGCATTGTATGGCCATCATTGTAGATCCCCTATGTGTTGGGACGATCCATCTGAAACCTTGGGTACTGAACCCGATATGTTGTTAGCATCCCGTGAGAAGATCGCTCTGATTAGGAGTCATATGTTGACGGCTCAAAGCCGACATAAGTCTTATGCAGACAACTGCCGACGACTGCTTGAGTTCGAGGTCGGCGACCATGTCCTAATGAAGGTGTCCCCTACTCGGGGTGTTTTTTGCTTTGGGAAGAGAGGTAAGCTGAGTTCGAGATATGTCGGGCCGTTTGAGATTTTGGAACGAGTAGGTGATCTAGCCTATCGCCTGGCGTTGCCACCAGCTCTGAGCCGGATTCATAGCGTGTTCCATGTCTCCTAGTTAAGGAAATATGTTGTTGATCCGAGTCATATACTCCAGTTCGATGAGATCGATATAACGGAGGATTATTCGTACGAGGAGCGCCCCGTACGGATAATTGAGAGGAGGATCAAACAGTTGCGGAACAAGACGATTCCCCTACTGAAGGTTCAATGGTCACGACACGGATTCGACGAGGCCACGTGGGAGATGGAGAGCAGCATGCAAGAAGGTATCCCGAATTGTTTACCCCTTAGTTTCAAGGACGAAACTCCTTTTAAGGGGGGAGTATGTAATATCCGACGGAAATTCTTGCCTACTGTTGTATTATTAGGATAATTCAATACTGTTGTAGTCTTGTCGCATTTGTTTAATGTTTATTGATGTTGGAATATATCATATTAGACTTAATAAAAACTATCACTCGCACTATGATTGAATTTTCAGCGTTGTATAGATAAGTGCATTTTCGGGCTAGTAATTCTGTACTTAACGTACGCTAACCCTTTAGCATAACATACGTTATAGTGTGAGATTTACGTACGTAAGGAGGTGCCTTTTACGTAAATACTTGTAGTCGTATCCGATCTCAACTTTCGACGTGTGGGGTCGGGCGTGATTCGAATATCTGATCTTTTGGAGGCAACCTAGTTGACCTACATTATGTACGTAATGCTCCAAGCAATAACGTACGTAATGATGTTCGTATTTTAGTCCAGTAGCCTCTGGAATTAGATTACATACGTAACACTTTTGGTGTAGCGTACGTAAAGCTGCTAACGTACGTTATCCTTGGTGTATAACGTACATAACGAACTGTGCTGTTATAAAAAGACAACTTGTGTCTTTCATTTTGCACGTTCAACTTCGTTATGTCTCCAGTATAAGCATCCTCCTACCTCCCTAGATCACTTCTACCTTCTTTCCACTTGTGTTTGAGCTATTCATCTTGGTCTGGAGCTTGTTGATTGGAAGTTTGGAGTCATTCTTGAAGTTTAGAGTGTGTTCTTGTGATTTTGGTGTAGTGTTCTTCATTTCTGAAGGTATGTTATACGAATTCACTCTATAATTTTGTAGTTATAATGTTAGTGATAATATATACTCCACCTAATATTAAGTCAATCAAGATAAACATGGTTGTAGTGAAGTTTTTCAACAACTTAATGATGAATATGGAGAACAAGGTTTGATATGGTGAATTCTTGATGTTTTAAATGGTAGATAATAGAAACTCACTCTCCTTGCTGAACTATTAACATTACTAAGATGATAATAATCATTAATTTCATTTTAGATAAGTTAATGTGTAGAATTTTATCATTATATTGAATCAACTATCATGTCTAGAGAGATTTTGAACTAGATGAACTTAGGTTCCTCATTAGAATTGGTTGAACCTTGGATTTCATCAACATAAGATTATAGTTCAGAGATGCTAACTCACCTTGAAGATGATTTCGTAATGATCTTGTGATGAATAACTCAACTATATCACTAAACTAACTTGATGAACTCATAATCGATGAACATAGTATTAATTTTACAAACTCATGATTCGTTGAGCAATGATAATCACCGAGTAACCTTCATTTTAATCAATGTTTTATGAACGTACTTGTTCGGAGTATATCTTTCAAAATATTGACATTGATTTTAAGAAATTCTATCGGCATATCCATTTTAGCAAGTTCTCCTTGAGGATTGTCCTTGATGAATCCTCATTCATTTGAACCACATGAGTGTTTGAGAGTACCTTGAATGATAACCAATAATGAGTATAAATTGAAGTTAGTATAAATCTTTGAAATGGAATTAATGCAAACAGAGTCGAACTAACTGAATTGAATTTAGGATATCGATTCGCTGAACTAGACATCGATAGTTATGAAAATGTGTTATTGAATGGATTGTATCCCTTACAAGGTTGATTGTTCGAGTAACTGATATTAAGTCGAGGACCGTTTGTTCGTTCGTTTGTCAAGGAAGGACTATTCTCGCCTCCGTATTGAGGCAAGTTATCTTGCTTGGTTATAATGTTGTTTGGATTCTTGTGATGATTATGCGTTTCGTGTATACACTTATAAAATTGTGATCCGTGAATTGATACTATTTTTGATGATGTCTCGTTTTCATCGTGGGATTGCATTCCCAAGTTCGTCATTTTGAACCATTGATGTCATTGATCCTTATTGTCATTTCGTTGAGTTTCTTGATCCTTAATCGGATATGTGATTTATTGAATTCATTGTCATGTTGTATCATGACATATCCGGAATCATATCTGTGTTCCGATTGGTTATTGTGTAGGATTTTTAGCCAGGCACATATATAGTCATGCGTGGATGTTTCCGTATTAGACTGTGCACACGAGACGTAGTTCGTGAGGCTAATTAGGTACATTGTCCCACGTATATCCTGGATTCCGTATACGGGGTGTATATGTGCACTGACACATTTCCGGATCGGGCATACTGTGATGTCCATCTTGAGCCGTACTATCTTAGTCGTTCATAGTCCATTTATATATTTGGATGTGTTCGACGTTTTGTGACTAAGCGTTCATACACCTGAGGGGTATGTTCGTTAGTCGAGTTATTTTCCTTGAAATCTTATATATGTGAATTGTATAATATCTTGAGAAACCATTTATCATGTATATCTGACCCTGTGTTGGGCGAAATACTTGTGTTGTATTTTAGGTCGAGGAAAAGACAAGGCACGGGAAGATCATGGTGATGGCGAAGGGTTCGAAGGATACTAGTTCGGGTCCCCAAGTCTTTTGTTGTCCGGTCATGTTCGTACCGTGTAATGTCATCTTTCGGCTTTATTTTAATTATGAATAAATGTATTGTTATTTAAAGTATATTCCATCTCCATGTGGGTTATACTTATATTTTGGATCATGTGTATATTAAGGCCGTTTGCCATACTACTGTAAACTCCTAATCGGAGTAAGTACTATGTATTGTGGTTCGGTATCACATGTATTGTGTATTTAATCTGTGTTTTGGGTATCGCTGGTGGGTCCCAGTGTGGGGTCCACGGCACTGTAATGGCCGCCTTATTGGGGTGTTACACAACGTCTTGGGAATCTGACGTTAAAAGTCCCTGTTTGCCAATTTGCAAGAAAATTGGATGGGAAGCTTCTCCCCGACTCTTAGAAGGCGTTTAAGCCGTTTCTGAACGTAAAATCAGAGGAAGATGTGAGCCACAATCACAACTACTGTACATACACGTGAGTATCTTTTATTTTTGTCGTATGGTGAGATTTTCTGAATAAAAAAATGTGATACGCGATAAATGCATTCATTATTCTATTGAGTAGTTGAAGCGCAATTAACGCAATCACAGATTTGTTAAATATTTTTACCTTGTTTTTCTTCTATATATAAATATTGTGCTTGTTTCTTTTATTCATCCCTCAAACTTGTACTTTTCTCTTTTTCTCTCAAATAAGTTTCTTTTCGAAAATGGAATCATCATCTTCCACAAAAAGATTTAACTCGGTCTGCATTTTTGGTGGAGCTAGTTATGGAACATAGGCATGTTTTACTGAAGCAACCCACAACTTGGGTCGTACCTTAGGAGAAAAATGAATTCATGTAGTTTACGGAGGAGGAAGTCTAGGATTAATGGGACGCGCTGCTGCTTATGCCTATATGGAAGGAGTAAAAGTGTTGGGAATAATTCTAAAACCTCTGGCTGAAAGTAAAATCACCGGGGCAACTATTGGAGATGAGTTGAGAGATGTAAATATGCAAGATCGCATAACTCACATGATGAATAATTCTGACGCCTTTATCACCATTCCCGGTGGTTTTGGCACTCTTGAGGAACTTTTTCATGTGGTTACCAGAGCCCAGCTAAATGTTCATAAAAAACCAATATGTCTGCTTAATGTCAATGGTTTCTTTGATGGTTTACTATCTTTCATCGACTACTCTGCTGAAAAAGGTTTTATTTCCGAGCGTGCTAAACGAATCATAGTCGTTGCAACAACACCATAAGAACTAATAAAAAACTCATTGAATTTGTTCCTCAACCAGATCCAGCTCTAGCTAATATTGTCTGGATGGAAGATTTTACCGTGAGAAAACGAAAAGTGGATTCATTTCTCTCCCTTTGATAACCGATATCGGACCTCTTGTTATTTTTACTTTATGTTGTGTGTGAAAATCGTGCTATATGATGGCAGCTTAAGGAGTTTCTTTTTGATCTCTTGACGTGCATCTATTCGCGATTTATGTATTTTTATTTTTATTGCTGTAATTTTTATTATTTGTTTTTAATAAAAGCATTGATGGCAGCGTAAGGCAACTCTTCGGACTTTCCTGAAGCGCATCTTAAAAATTGTGTTATACTTCCGGGTATATTTTATTTTCTTTTGTTGTTTGCCTCGTATATTTTTTCTCTTGCAGATCCAAAAAGACGTTAGCTCAAGCATCAACTTTCATATCAGAGAGTATTCTGCTTTTCTCCCTTGCTTTATATTATTATTTTTTTAAACTGAGGGCAGTTTCTTTTTCAAGTTTGGGGGAGGTGTGTTTTGATTATTTTGGTGTATTTAGCTTTGATTATTGTGGTGAGTTTTTATTATTTTTGTTATTTGGCTTTGATTTTTCAGTGTATATTTATATATATTTATTTTGTTTATTTTGATTTGTGAGATTTCTAGATCTGGCAATAACACCAATAATTTAGCTATATAGATGTTTCTAAAATCGTTTTAACCGGTTAAAAAATTATATATTCCAAAATTTTTGAGCCTTAATCTCTCTTTCCAAGCCTTGTAGTTATCATGTAAAATCGAGTCATTCGTTACCTTGAGAAAAGAAGAATCAGTCGGTTGATAAAAAATAGAACTGAAATTTACTTAATTTGAGGAGTTTTTGATTTTTCATGCTTAGCTAATAAATGATTTTCTGCAAAAATTCTATTCCCTAAAAAAAAGAATCATTGGTGAAAAGAGCTACACGTTAGCAAATAACGGTGTGAAAGCTATCACCTAAAAAAAGATGAAAAAATGTGTTGGTGAAAAGAGCTACACGATAGCAAATAAAGGTGTGAAAGCTATCACCTAAAAAAAAGAGATGGAAAATGTGTTGGTGAAAAGAGCTACACGTTAGCAAATAGCGGTGTGAAAGCTATCACCTAAAAAAAATGTGTTGGTGAAAAGAGCTACACGTTAGCAAAAAACGGTGTGAAAGCTATCTCTAAAAGGGATGTAGATTATGAGCAGATTTGAATTAATTGGTGGCTGAATTTCAATACACTCAATTTCGTGAACAATCACAATATTTGATGACGCCGATGAAATTTTTTTTCATCTTGAGCCGAAAAATAAACGAGTGATCGAGAGCAACCATTAAAGGGAGTCGTGTGTGTCACGAGTGGGAAAGGAATAATCAACCTTTTGGGGGGAAACCTTGCATTTTGGAATTATAAAAATAAAACCCTATTTTATCATTAGTAGATTTATTTTGAATCTTGATTCATTTCTATCTAGTGTATAAAACTGGTTATTGTGTATTAATGGCATTTTGATCTATTTTTCTCTTTATATATATATTATTATTTTTATTAATTTGTGTGTGTACTATTTTTCTTATTTTGTGTCTTATTTTTTATTTTTATTTTGAGCGTGAATAATAAAGAGTCTTACTCGGGACTAGCAAGATTTCAAGTTTGGGGGTGTGATAAGTGTCAGTTTTATACACTTATCTATGATTAGTATTGATATATTTCACCCATAATTATGATCTAGTCTACTCATTTTTGCTTTGAATTAATTAGTTTTTAATAATTTTATTTTTATAGGATGAAAATATAAATTTAGTCTTAATCGGATTGAATTACTGATTTACTCAAGAAATAACATGTTTATTGTAACACCCCCGATATATTCAGGAATATTACAGCGCCGTAAATACTTTACATAAGGATTTACAGGGCTGAAGAATTGAACAGGCATTAAAAGGTACTAACGAATGGAAATAACGAAATTACGGTACAACAGTTCTGACCCAATACAGAAATAGTACAATTGTTCAACAGAACTCAATAATACATCACCAAATTCAAATCATCACAAATGACTTCGTACTCGAGTACTTATTGAAATAACGAATAAACAACAGATAAATAAACCTGGCCGACATCACTCTACACCCTCGTCGTCATACGCCCGGTGGTTGTTTCCCCGCTCTCCTGGATCCTGAACACAAACAAAATGTTCACCCCCGAAGGGGTTAGCACAACGATGCTAGTACAAGTACCACAACATATTATCCATATCTCATGAAGAATAATAACGTAAACGACAAAGTACCAACGAGTCTTCTCCTACGAGAAACTCAAACATAACATACACAACTGATAATCACAACATGATATCATAACATACACATGGTAATTCCATCGATCCAGCGTTCACTGCCTAGAACCCACAATGATCCCGTCAGACCAACCCGTGGTGGAAAAACCCGTCCGATGATCCAGCGCACGCTAGCATAGATCCCCCGATGATCCCGTCGGACCAACACGAGGTGGACATACAACAATGACATACACGCACGACAATATGTATAACAACAATACATAAAACAAATAAAGTACTTGCCTTGATTTGAAGACAATAACAACACTTCCACGAAAATGATCACTCGAAGATCGTCCTCCTCAATCAGTCACGTAACGAGACCAAACCTTAACAAAAGAAATGATATAGGATTTATCTCACGTCGTATGAATGTTTAACAAATCGATTCACGGCCAAAAGTTCATAAAATGCATTCTGCCCGAACTGCTTAGCGCACGCTAAGTACTCTGTGTAGCGTGCGTTAAGTCTGCCCGATAGCGCACGCAAACAACAAAGACTAGCGTACGCTAACTATGCATGGTCGATTTCACCGACCACCAATCGACTTCGTCGATGGTCTAGCGTACGTTACGTACCAAACGTAGCGTACGCTAACTCGTGCTCGATAGCGCACGTTAATAATCAAAGAATAGCGTGCGCTATCTGTGCATGGCAGTTTACTGCTGAGCAGTAAACTGTTCTTGCCATGATCGAAACAATGAAATCTTGCGTGATAATTCATGTTACTTCCATGAATACCATGTTCATACCCTTATGAATGATTTTACGGATAGGGACAACTTCGGATTCAAGGATATGCATACCAATATAAAACCATATTCCATTCCTACTTCAAATCTTCATACGACAATTCGAAAAGCTTAACGGTTGATATCAACACCTTATATCAATCAATATTATCATGGTGAAGTTGTTAGACGTTCTATCTATACTAGATAAATCCTTCCATGATCAAACCCTTAGATTTATCTAACAATAAGGATGTTAACGTCTAGTCCAAGATTACTATGAAATCATCTATTAGATTCGATTTACCAATGATAGAAGCTTCTCTTCACATATTCAGTGTAATAGGATTCGAATCATGATGATTATAATCAAGGTATTTAAGGCTTAATCATCTCACTATTCCAAACATGATATACTCGGATAATTCATCTATGAAAATCCATATCTTGTTAACATGATCATCCAAATTGTTAGAATCCAACTCTAAGTCTTGAGATAGATTGAACATACCTTAATATGATGAAAATCACTGAACCGTAGGGTAGAATCCAACTCCGGTTGGTTGTATGCCACTCCAAGGTGCTATTCCACTTCAATGAATATTCCCAAGTGATAACCAATATAGAAACACCAACAAGATGTGTTCTAAGTGTATAGGAGTATTATTACAGCTCTCTGAACTCTCAAGGTTGAGGAATGGGCGAAAGAAATGAAAGCCAAAACGGTTGTTGTCCCATTTATAATATTCTGCATTATTGACAAGTTAGCGCACGCTACCAAGCATTCCTTAGCGTGCGCTAATAATGGTTGACTTTAGAATTGTCCGGGTGCATCCGCGGGAATCTTATCTGGACCCATGTCCCGGCTGGCGCATGTGCTAGCCGTCCCGCTCAATAATTGAGTTCTTAGCGCACGCAACTCCTATCATCATAGCGTGCGCTAATAATGGCCCGATAGCGCGCGTTAAGATACATTCTTAGCGTGCGCTATCACGAGGTTGCATGAGCAATTTTGCATGTTTCTATACTTATGTACAATGATGTCAATGCACGAAATATCATACTCCAATAATCAAAACCACCAATCCGAATAATACATGGTTTGAATACAAATGAAATACACCGTAATAAATCCGGATATTACACACTCTCCTACTAAAAAGGAGTTTCGTCCCGAAACTCAAGATGAAAATAACTCGGGATATCTAGACTTCATATCAGCTTCCGTTTCCCAGGTGTCTTCTTCCATTCCGTGACGTGACCACTGAACTTTGACCAAAACGATTGGTTTGTTCCTCAGCTGCTTAACTCGACTCTCGAGTATCTTGACCGGTCTTTCTTCAAACGTCCCATCCTGCGCGACTTCGATCTCGCTGAAATCAATGATATGACTGGGATCTGGTATATACTTCCGTAACTGGGATACGTGGAACACGTTCTGAACATGGCACAATGACGGCGGCAATGCCAATCTGTATGCCAACTCCCCAACTCTCTCGAGGATCTCAAATGGTCCGATATATCTCGGACTCAGCTTTCCTTTCCTTCCGAAACAAAAGATTCCCCGAGTAGGAGAAACCTTCAAAAGTACGTGGTCTCCAGTATTGAACTTCAATGGGCGACGACGTACGTCCGCATAGGATTTCTGGCGACTTTGGGCGGTCAACAGCCTTTCATGAATCAAGGGTATCTTCTCTCGAGTCTGCACGATCAACTCTGGTTCTGTTCCGATCAAGTCTGACGAATCGTCCCAGCATAGGGGCAACCTGCACCTCCTCCCGTATAATGCCTCAAACGGTGCCATCTTAATGGAAGCATGCCAACTATTGTTGTAGGTAAATTCAATCAACGGTAGGTGAACTTCCCAGTCGTTTGACCAATCTAAGGCACAAGCCCTTAGCATGTCTTCCACCGTTTGTATAGTTCTCTCAGATTGTCCGTCAGTCTGCGGGTGATAAGCCGTACTGAAGTTCAATTCGGTCCCCAAGGCCTTATGAACTGCTTTCCAAAAGTGAGACACAAAACGGCCGTCTCTATCAGAAACAATGGTCTTCGGCGTACCATGCAATCGAACTATCTCCGAAATAAATACTCGTGCCAACCTTTCTGGTCCCCACGTATCCTTATTGCCTAGAAAATGAGCCGATTTGGTTAAACGATCAACTATCACCCAAATCATGTTCATTCCTGTCCTGGTTTTCGGCATATTAGTGATAAAGTCCATCGATATGTCCTCCCACTTCCATTCAGGAATCGGGAGCGGCTTCAACATTCCAGCAGGCCGTTGATGCTCGATCTTAACCTGCTGACAAGTCAAGCATTTCGAAACATAGTCCGCTACGTCTTTCTTCATGTTGCCCCACCAGAAATTCTGCTTCAAGTCCTTATACATTTTACTGGTGCCCGGGTGGATAGAATAGGGCGAACTATGAGCTTCCTTCATAATCGTCTGTTTCAGAACATCAACATCAGGAACGCAGAGTCGGTTCTGAAATCTCAAAACTCCATCGTCATGAATTATGAATCCGGGGGCCTTTCCTTTGATCACTTCATCATGTAACCGAATCGTCAGAGGATCATCTACCTATCTAGATTTGATTTCTTCGGTTAAAGATGAAGTTATCTCCATCACGCACAGTTGTCCTTGGACTCTTTGTAACCATACCTCAATTCCTTCACGAATCATCTCTCCTTGAAGGCTAAGTTGGGATGTCGGCCTCCGGATCTCGAATAGAGACAGGCTTGCGGCTAAGTGCATCGGCCACTACATTCGCTTTGCTGGATGATATAAAATCTCCAAGTCATAGTCCTTAATCAGTTCTAACCATCTTCTTTGCCGCATGTTCAACTCTTTTCTCGATGAATATGTACTTGAGACTCTTATGATCCGTAAAGATCCGATGGTGAGTCCCGTCTGAGATAATGACTCCAGATCTTCAAAGCAAAAACCACTGCTGCTAGCTCCAAATCATGTGTCGGGTAATTCACTTCATAAGGTTTCAGTTGTCGCGACGCATAAGCGATCACCTTATCATTCTGCATTAACACGCACCCAAGTCCTTGGTTCGAAGCATCACTGTAAACTATGAATCCTCCAGTTCCCTGCGGAAGTGATAGAATCGGTGCCGTTGTCAATCTCTTCTTCAATTCATCAAAGCTAATCTGACACAACTCATTCCACTCGAACTTTTGAGTTTTCTGCAGGAGTCGAGTAAGTGGGCGGGAGACTTTAGAAAACCCTTCCACGAATCGACGATAGTATCCAGCAAGTGCCAAGAAGCTTCGGACCTCTTTCACGTTCTTTGGAGGCTTCCAATCCAATATTGCTTCGATCTTCTGAGGATCTACTCGGACTCCTTTAGCTGACACCACATGGCCGAGGAACATTACTTCCTTTAGCCAGAATTCGCACTTAGAAAGTTTGGCGTACAATTGCTCGTTTCTCAAAAGTTCCAATACAATCCGCAAATGCTGTGCATGTTCTTCTGGGCTCTTAGAATACACCAAAATGTCATCAATAAACACGACCACAAATTTATCCAAAAATTCAATGGACACACGGTTCATCAATTGCATAAATACAGCAGGTGCTTTAGTGAGACCAAACGGCATCACTACAAACTCATAATGTCCGTAGCGAGTTCTGAACGCTGATTTCGGAACATCAGATTCCTTAATCCTTAGTTGATGATATCCTGATCTCATATCGATCTTAGAAAATACTGTTGCCCCTAGCAACTGGTCAAACAAATCATCAATCCGTGGCAACAGATACTTGTTCTTAATCGTCATCTTGTTCAGCTCTCGATAGTCTATACACAGTCGGAGCGATCCATCCTTCTTTCGGACAAAAAGAACTGGCGCTCCCCAGGGTGAAACGTTTGGCTGAATATAGCCCTTATCCAGTAACTCCTCTAGCTGTTTCTTCAGTTCGTACATCTCAGTAGGTGCCATACGATACGGCGCCTTGGAGATTGGTGTAGCTCCGGGTTCCAGCTCAATGGTAAATTCCACATCCCTTCGTGGAGGTAGTCCAGGTAACTCGTCAGGAAATACATCTGGAAATTCGTTCACAACAGGAATGGACGAAAGTTCCACAATTTCGTCTTCTTTCTTCATTGCGTAACACCAGTACCCGGTACAGCCCTGTTTCAACAATTTGACAGCCTTCATCGCCTTGATCAATTTTCCTGAGCTTCCCGGTTTCCATCCCTCAAACAGAATTTCGGAACCATCGTCAGCGATCAGCGAGATATTCCTCCTTCGGTAGTTCACAATTGCTCCATATCGATTAAGCCAATCATCTCCGAGTATCAGGTCGTCTCCTTGCATTTCTATCACGATCAGATTTGAGAGCCACTCTCTGCCTCCAAATGATACAGGGAAATTTCTAGTTTCTAAATTTCCGACAATCCTCTCTCCACTCGGTAAACCAACAACATAAGGTTCACAAGCATGAAAACCGGAAATATTCAAACGATTTACACAAGACAAAGATATGAAAGAATGTGTAGCTCCTGTATCGAATAAAACGCTAACTGGCTGGGAAAGGATCTGGACAGTACCTGATGCGACAACAGCATCCTGATCATCTGTCCTTCTCATCTCGTACAGACGTGGGGGAGCAGTTCCGGCACTCGATGTCCCCTTTCGGTCCCATTGTCCTCTGCCTCGCCCGCGTCCAAAATTCTGAGGCATCTGAACACTTTGCTGCGTCTGTGGAATACTGGCCTCCTTCTGGACTGGCTCTGGTGTACGAGCTCTAAAAGACTTTGCAGCCCCTTCACAAAACACCGCCCGATGTCCCTCTCGTCCACAATCAAAACAAGTCACGGCAGGAAGGGGGCAATTCCGTCGATAGTGCCCCGTCTGGGCGCAGTTAAAGCATTTCCTGGTAACATCAGTAATAGTTGATGTCGCTCCGAAGTTCTTTCCGCTCCTAGCTGGGTGCGGAGGTTTCTTGAAAGAGTGAAAGGATGACTGGGCCTTACGGGCCCCACTGTTCTTGTGCTCTGTAAAAGTACCAGAGACTTTCTGTTTCTTGGTTTCCGCAAATTTCTCCATGGCTGCTTCCTTGATCTCATATGCCAACGCCTTATCCTGGTATTGGCGGAGTGTGGTACATTCAAATCCGGACATGTACCTCTGAACTTCTGGTTTCATTCTCATATCGAAATGGATCATCATTTCTGCATCTGTTCTGACCAGATGTCGAACAAATGCCAGCTGTTGGTTAAACGTCTTGATCGCCTGGGATACTGGCACATCAGAAGGCTGAGCGGAGAAAAACTCCCGAACTTTGGCTTCCCTCACAGGACGAGGGCAATACTGAGCTTCCATCATCAATCTAAACTCTCTCCAATCAGCATCATGGTCTACAGGCCGGATGGCTTCCCACCATTCGGACGCTTCCCCTATCAGAAAATATTGAGCGATAGAGGCTCTCCGGTCGTCTGGGCAGTTAATTCCAGCAAATATTTTCTCCAGTTCTTTCAACCAATGATCCCAGGTGGGAGTCTCAGAAATACCGTCGAATTTGGGTGGTTGCATCTTCGCCACCTCTTGCAGCCACCGGTCACCTCGATTTCCCATGTCTGGGATCCCTTGCTGTCTCTCTCCCTGCTGTAGTCCCACCGCCACTTGCATTCGGTCCACGACCTGGGCGAACTGAGTCATCTGATTCACCACTTGACGAAGGATCTCTGGTACAGCAGGATCTGGTTCATTATTAATAGATTGTTGCGGCTCGCCTGAGCTATGACTGGACTGGTTAGAAGGCGACGCTTCCCTTTAGGCATTTCTCCGTCCGCGTCCACGACCACGACCACGTCCACGTCCGCCTCTCAACATACTGTAAGCATAAATACTCAATATACAGGAAACAACATCGTTCTAATATTCGAGTATAAAGAGATACAACATGTAAAGAACAAGATAGAGTTTAGGAACTTACAACCACTGTTCGCATGAAGACGTAGGCAGTGCAGTGATGTCATTCACGGCCGGTTACCCCAAAAGACATAAATGACCCCTATTTTAACCCAACGGCCAAGATATCCATAATCTTAGCTCCGATACCATATTCTGTAACACCCCCGATATATTCAGGAATATTACAGCGCCGTAAATCCTTTACATAAGGATTTACAAGGCTGAAGAATTGAACAGGCATTAAAAGGTACTAACGAATGGAAATAACAAAATTACGGTACAACAGTTCTGACCCAATACAGAAATAGTACAATTGTTCAACAGAACTCAATAATACATCACCAAATTCAAATCATCACAAATGACTTCGTACTCGAGTACTTATTGAAATAACGAATAAACAACAGATAAATAAACCCGGTCGGGACATCACTCTACACCCTCGTCGTCATACAGTTCCAGTGGTTGTTTCCCCGCTCTCCTGGATCCTGAACACAAACAAAATGTTCACCCCCAAAGGGGTTAGCACAACGATGCTAGTACAAGTACCACAACATATTATCCATATCTCACGAAGAATAATAACGTAAACGACAAAGTACCAACGAGTCTTCTCCTACGAGAAACTCAAACATAACATACACAACTGATAATCACAACATGATATCATAACATACACATGGTAATTCCATCGATCCAGCGTTCACTGCCTAGAACCCACGATGATCCCTTCAGACCAACCCGTGGTGGAAAAACCCGTCCGATGATCCAGCGCACGCTAGCATAGATCCCCCGATGATCCCGTCGGACCAACACGAGGTGGACATACAACAATGACATACACGCACGACAATATGTATAACAACAATACATAAAACAATTAAAGTACTTGCCTCGATTTGAAGACAATAACAACACTTCCACGAAAATGATCACTCGAAGATCGTCCTCCTCAATCAGTCACGTAACGAGACCAAACCTTAACAAAAGAAATGATATAGGATTTATCTCACGTCGTATGAATGTTTAACAAATCGATTCACGGCCAAAAGTTCATAAAATGCATTCTGCCCGAACTGCTTAGCGCACGCTAAGTACTCTGTGTAGCGTGCGTTAAGTCTGCCCGATAGCGCACGCAAACAACAAAGACTAGCGTACGCTAACTATGCATGGTCAGTACTTCACTGACCAGCCAACTGACTCGTCTGATGGTCTAGCATACGTTACGTACCAAACGTAGCGTACGCTAACTCGTGCTCGATAGCGCACGTTAATAATCAAAGAATAGCGTGCGCTATCTGTGCATGGCAGTTTACTGCTGAGCAGTAAACTGTTCTTGCCATGATCGAAACAATGAAATCTTGCGTGATAATTCATGTTACTTCCATGAATACCTTGTTCATACCCTTATGAATGATTTTACGGATAGGGACAACTTCGGATTCAAGGATATGCATACCAATATAAAACCATATTCCATTCCTACTTCAAATCTTCATACGACAATTCGAAAAGCTTAACGGTTGATATCAACACCTTATATCAATCAATATTATCATGCTGAAGTTGTTAGACGTTCTATCTATACTAGATAAATCCTTCCATGATCAAACCCTTAGATTTATCTAACAATAAGGATGTTAACGTCTAGTCCAAGATTACTATGAAATCATCTATTAGATTCGATTTACCAATGATAGAAGCTTCTCTTCACATATTCAGTGTAATAGGATTCGAATCATGATGATTATAATCAAGGTATTTAAGGCTTAATCATCTCACTATTCCAAACATGATATACTCGGATAATTCATCTATGAAAATCCATATCTTGTTAACATGATCATCCAAATTGTTAGAATCCAACTCTAAGTCTTGAGATAGATTGAACATACCTTAATATGATGAAAATCACTGAACCGTAGGGTAGAATCCAACTCCGGTTGGTTGTATGCCACTCCAAGGTGCTATTCCACTTCAATGAATATTCCCAAGTGATAACCAATATACAAACACCAACAAGATGTGTTCTAAGTGTATAGGAGTATTATTACAGCTCTCTGAACTCTCAAGGTTGAGGAATGGGCGAAAGAAATGAAAGCCAAAACGGTTGTTGTCCCATTTATAATATTCTGCATTATTGACAAGTTAGCGCACGCTACCAAGCATTCCTTAGCGTGCGCTAATAATGGTTGACTTCAGAATTGTCCGGGTGCGTCCGCGGGAATCTTATCCGGACCCATGTCCCGGCTGGCGCATGTGCTAGCCGTCCCGCTCAATAATTGAGTTCTTAGCGAACGCAACTCCTATCATCATAGCGTGCGCTAATAATGGCCCGATAGCGCGCGTTAAGATACATTCTTAGCGTGCGCTATCACGAGGTTGCATGAGCAATTTTGCATGTTTCTATACTTATGTATAATGATGTCAATGCACGAAATATCATACTCCAATAATCAAAACCACCAATCCGAATAATACATGCACTACGCCATAAATGGCCTTCAGCAACACCCAAAAAAGTGTGCTCAAAGGGGTAAAAAGTGTTGCTGAAAGCAGAAAAACATGCTACGGCAACACTTTTTCGAAATTTGGTGGTGTTACAAAAACGGCCGCTACCATAGGGGTCTATGCCAACACTTTTTAACTTTATGGTAACACAGGGAAAATGTGTTGCTACAGACCCCAATGCCTACACTTTTTACCTCTGTAGCAACACCAATAAAAGTGTTACTGTAGACTAATGGCAACACCAATATCTCTATAGCAACACCCATAAACGTGTTACTGTAGACCAATGGCAACACCACTAATCCCTACTGTAACACCAGCTGCTGAAACACATTTTTGTTTTGGCAACACCCTTTTTCCATTATTGTAATATTTATTTTGTGAATACTTTCTTGTTCTGGTAATAGTTTAAACCATGATAAAACCATTCAAATAAACCATAATCAAATAACCTGTTAAAGTTTTACATAAGCAAGGCTTTTCAAGCCATCCAAATAAACCACGACATCATCATCATTCGACATAAATAAACCAGTCAAAGCTAACTTAAGTTCCATATAATAACTAACTTAGTACCATCTAACTTCAGTATCACCGCATTAATACCATCACAATCCGAAAACAATGCGAAAGATAACGTAAATACTAAGAAAGACTTAAATTCGGATTCTGGCCAGCCAATTTTTTCATCATCTCTCGAACTTTTTGGTCATGTTTCTCATCCATCTCTTGTTGAAGTTGAGCCCGAATCTTTGCAGTTAAGTCTGACATTCACTGATCTGGAACGAACGTTGCACATGATGTTGAACAAGACTTTGACTTCGATTCCTTGTTTTGAATAAGCCTCTCAATTAGCCAAGATGGGGTTGTGTTCCTTGCCACCATGAACCAATTTATCACCAGCCTCAACACCTTCCTTTTCTAGAGATTTCTTAACATCGGCCTATAAAAAGAACGGAAAGTCAGATTCATACTTGGTAAATACAAAAAAAAACCTTCCCCTGATTTATTTAAAAGTTTCTACATGCATGATTAATACATAAAAAGTTTATCAACAATAAAATAAGATTCTAGTGTGGCAATTGAGTGGCTTCATCGAAATTTTAATCAAATATCATACATGTATCAGTATACTTGACAAATATATAACAGCTACCGAACTTGTGATAATTTATGACTCCAATCTCGTTTGCGGGGATGACTTCGGGTCTTATACATTTCTCGAAATCATTGTCGGGAGTGACTTCCTGGAATAATCAAGAGAAATCATTAGAGGATCGATTCGAGTGATGAAAAAGCGAGGCCCGGCCATGAGTGGAGGCTATAGAAATTATCAATGCCTCACAATATGAAACTTCCAAGCAGCCCATATACCAACAACACTCAAAATGAAAGCCATGAATTGCAGGGAGAGATGAACTGACTTTTTGGAACTCTTAGTTCCTGACATGGTTTTGTAAGCTAGCATGGCTGCCAAAAAAAAAAAGAATATACCAATCGCTTAAAACATACTTCTGAAGACGACAAGTAATTAGCTATAAACGTGACATTCATAAAATTGAACGAGTGAAGAGTCCAAATCAACATTCTTACATCTAATTATTGACCCGAAATACTGAAAGTTCCGGAAAAACATGAAAGGTAAATCGCCCAACATTAGGGGGATCAGTTCTGAGTGATGATCCTCTCCTACAACTATTCAACGAATTCTAGACTTCTATGCCATCGGTACACCACAGCTAACAAACAGGGTGACATTTATATGTAGAGACTCTATCAATAAATCATGTGACATTTTTACTTGGCTTAGTTTCCAATTCCCCTCCACCCCATTTGACGTAGACATTCCGGTTTCAAGGACACCTTGCATAATGAATCGTCATTATAAGTTCAGATTCATGCAGGTATCCGACAAATTTATTTTGATGATGATCCGTGATCATAAATATGGCGATAGCCCTGGGCAGCTACTCTTGTGATAAAATAATCTGATTATAAACTTGGCTTTAGACTACTAGTTTACAGGTCAATACAAGTGTGTAACTAAACAACTTTACCGAGTACCTATTCAGAGATTGTAGATCAAACTATTACGCTACAAATTTTTTGATGATTTAGAAGAAGAGATCAGGGAATTAACAAATTTATATTCTTCCCAAACATCCCGACCTTAATGCCCTTAGTAGTTTTTGTCAAACATTCAAATATCAAGCATATAGATTAAGAATTTAAAACAGTAAACTCATGTAATTAATGTTGTAGATAATTCAAATATTATGTAAGGTAGTACAAATTTAAGTTGTTAAGGTCGACCAAGGGGAACATAATTACACGAGCAGGATTTCATACTTCAAGAAATGTTCTAACACCGGTATTACCACGATTAACAACCAAAGGTGCATAGCATATCTAAATGAATAACTCTATCAATCATCAAGACCACAACCCAATAAGTGTTACAAGCAATGAAGCCCGTTTCCCAAGTTTACCAGCAACTATAGGGAAATTTAACACATTATCTATACAAATAGGTTTGTTCATCATGATGTAGCTGTAACCAGCTCTCTACTTATCTTTTACAGGTTACACACCTAATGAATTTTCTTGTTCCAAGATAATTGATTATTCTTGTTTACCTTGTACCTGACCCTGCTGTTGTTTACCTGCATTGGTATAGTGGGCTTTTCTTATCGAACCGGCACACAAGGCCTCTAAATTGTTTCGCTGTCCACATCCACTAGAGCAATGCCTTTGGCAGCTAAATCACTCCTTATTTTATCTCCTCTAGAAAATTCTTTGTTTTTCCTAGCCAACACCCTCTCCTTAATCTGATCTTCTACATAATCATGTCCAAAACCTGACCTCTCCAAAGATTTGTTGTTGAATTGTTCCCAGACCTGTCAGTACAAAATTATGGCAACAAAATATCTGTAGCACCTCAGAATACATTAAGTTGGAGAGCAGCCCCAAAATTTTCAAAATAGAAAAAGGGCTATCCTTGACTCCAAATGCAAGTCAAGAAGAGGTCTTATGACGCGCAAATGCGAGTCAAGGATGGACCAGTCATAAATCTTCATGACTCTCATTTGTGCGTCATCCCTCTATGACGCGCACTTATGACCCACGTTTTATGACCCTCCTTTTTGCGTGTCATAACCAAATTTTTTTTTTGAAAAAAAAATAATTTTTCCAGTTCCTAATTTTCTATTAAATGACAATTAAAAACTTGATAATACAAAACATAAGAATATCAAATGACAAAAGGTTTATTCTAATTGGAATGCGAGATTTAACTAACAGTACTGTTGATCAATACAAGATGTGAAACTAAATAAACTGTTAACAGTAACATGCCAATAAGAAACTACTCATTAAGAATGTTATTATCTTGATCCTGAGAACAATAAGATAAGAATGTGACAACGTGAGCCATCTATTCATCAACCTCCTCATTAAATTATGATTATGATTACTATCCTCATCAGAAGGTTACATAAGAACCACTATATTCTACTACCCTACCCCCTCCCCTTGAAACCAATTACCAAATAATCAAGATCGAGAATCATAAACCAATTACCAAATAAATTTAGTATTGATGATGATTGAACTTACAGGGCACGGTTTTAAGTCCACAAAACAATCTTATCGACGATTTGTCTAGACTCAATGGAATGAAACTACTTGACCTTCTCCGATCTACTAAAAAATTATTTGCTAAAACAAGCCCTATGTATGAGTTAGAAACCTGAAATTCTGAAACAGTCCCAAAGATTGGAAAGTCTGCACAACTCAGTCAGTTATGGGCCTTAGGTAATTAGATAGGGTGATATAGCTATTTCTTGTGGTCGTTTCGCCGGGTGGCGCACCTCATAACTCATCCCGATGAGTAAATGAGAGCCAAAATGGCGAAAGGTGTCAAAATCTGCACACCAGATTTCAATCAGAAAAAGCTCATGGTTCTGGTCATTTCTAGGGCTCGGCCCAGTTTTATGAAATGTAGGTAAGACATAAACTTAAATGTAGCCGCAAATGGCGCATCAACCGGAGTTGTATAACTCTAGATATCGCCAAAAAGGCGGGACTGCAGTGAGCTGTTCCAAACAGCTCATGTATGCAGTAAATAGACAAACAAAACGCACCCTATTATGCAGAAAATTAGCACACGAATACTCCCATTTGGTGCAGAAAATCAGCACACAAACACCCCTATTTGGGGCTGTTTTGCAGCCACTAAACACCCTCGGTTGGGGATGGTTTTGGCTGGACAGAAAGCAACAAACAAACAACCTATGTTGTGCACAAAGTAAACAAGTAAATGCACCCCCTTTGGATGGACTTTGTGGCTAATCCTAACAACAAAATAACAGCCTTTCGGCTGTGAATGTGGACCGAATCAACACACCCCCTTGGGTGATTTCCAACCGAACCCAAAACCAAAATCAAATAAACCACATGTTTGATTAATAGACTAGAATTAAAAGGAACCAAAACACCCCTTGCGGGTTTATACAAAATTAAACCTAAAAAAAAATCTCCATCCTCCATCACACAATATTTCACCCGGAATCAAAAAACGCAAAATCAAAAATAGGGTTTATACAAAATTAAACCTAAAAAAACAAGCTCCAAAATTAAAAATATGGTTTATACCTAATTGATATCGTTAAACAAGCTCCAATAATCGTGAGGAGAAGCCCCAATCGAAACTGTTGTGTAGAAGCCCGAATTCAAACACAGCTGCCGCGATGACGCCCTTCCTTCCGCCGCTGGGCCTGTCGGAGACATTGGATCCTTTTCTTCCGCTGGAGACTGGTCTTCGAACCATGTTGAGCGCGACCGATGCTCCGATCGACGGTGGAGAACCGACGGTACTTCATCCGTCGGACTCACGATGTGCTGGAAGAAAAAAAATTTCTCGCGGTCGGGCAAAGATGGAGTGGGAGAGAGTGAGGTGTGGGAAACAGCGATAGGGATATTATATCCCTGTCATTTTGACCAGAATTTCATTTTTGTCCCTATACTTTTAATTCTTTCAATTTGGCCCCAATCAATTCTAATATTGTTTCAGATTTGGTCCCATAAGCCTTTAAATTAAATCAAGTCCTATCATTTTATACTTAATTTTTATGTTAGTTTCATAAAATTTATGTTTTCCTATGAGAATTTTTATTCAAGTCATCTCAATTTCAGCTTTTAAGTTCCGCAAATATTTTACAAAATATTAGTTTCATAATGATTTTAAATTTTTACAGGTTTCCCTTATTTAAAAATATATTCATAAAATACTATTAGAAAAATCGGGTCGTTGCAATTTTTACAGGTTTTCCCTTATTTTCCGCCTATTTTTTTCGTCCCTTGTAACGCTTTTTTTAAAGGTCAACGGTAACACCTTATTTGGTGTTACCATAGATACTATGGCAACATCGGCTACTATCAAATGTAACGATAACAAAAAGTGTTAGCGTAGATCAATTTTAAGGCATCTATGCTAACACTTTTGCTTGTAACATCGAAATAAACGTTGCTGAAGGCCATTTGTGGCGTAGTGATGGTTTGAATACAGATGAAATACACCGTAATAAATCCGGATATTACATTTATAAAATATTCTATTTATTGAATTTTTATGTATTCATGTTATAGGGCTTTCCGAGACAAGTTCGGCAGTCTTTTCGGATTCAAAATCAGAGTTTTATATCAAAAGTTATCATCCGAAGAAGATTTGGGGCGAAAATACAAAGTCTAAGAAATTCTGGGCTGAAAATGAAGTCTGAAACTCCATACGGGCGTAACATCATAAAGTTACGGGCGTAACTCACACAGAAAATAATGTGCAAAAGCCGTAGCCATGTTACGACCGTAACATCTGAAAGTTACGGCCCTAAGTCCTCATAGGTACGGCCGTAACTCTTGACAGATTTTTGATCATTTTTTAATCTTTTATGCTTTTGGTCTATTATTCAGGGGATGGCTGGCCTTGATCCGATCTAATGTAATAATGCTGGAGTTTTGGAGCTATTAGATGACTTAGGTGTATAAATAGACCCCTTAGATCCATCATTAATCATCATTCATCTTATTATTTTCTCATTTTTGTAATACTTTTTCTTTGTTTGAAGAACACACTTGTGTTCTTGAGTGATTATTGTAATAGTGGTTTAACTTATATTGTTGAGGGAGTTTATTGCTTCTTTCTCCTTTATCTACTAAGGGAGTTAGGATCAATTCTTTCTCTTTTTCAACTAATAATGACCACTCAAGATTGTAATATGTTGAATAAACCCTTCATGGGCTAAGTTATCCTTACTTGAGATTATAAACAAGGTTTGTCATGTTATTTAAGTTTGTATAAAGATCTATTATGGATTACTTATTATTGTGTGTGATTTTCATTATTTTACCAATCTTTATTTATTTGGCCAATAAATGATGATATTTATGGTATTCATATGTTTCGAAAGAAAATATGTTTGATTAGATCAAATGATCTTCACTCTAAGCTGTTCTAGGGGATAGAAATAGACCTCTAGACCTTGGATGATTCTTTGAGTTATTTTCATAAAACCTAATGCTATGTATTGAAGCCAATCAACATAGAAATATAGTGGATTGATTCAATATATAAGGGGCGTTTTGACATTCGAAAGAGGAACCGTCTTTTTAAGGAAAATCGAATCTACACAACATAAAAAGTAAATACATCTTAAGATCTATTATACATATTCTATAACTAATGATGAACTAAGTTTGTAATCCCAACTATTTCATTTTAACTTTTATCAATCTCTTATTAGTGCAATCTTTCATTTCCTTTAATTTTAGAACTATTATTGCATTTTCCTTGCAATTGTCAAACCAAACTCTTAAATTGTGTGTTTCACTAATCTTAATCCCTAAAACAAATAGATATAGTGTATAATTCAATATATAACCTAACTTCCTCGTGGGATCGGTAAACCGGACTCAAAAAGTCCACTTACTCCTTGATACGATATCGTGCACTTGCGATAGTTACACAAAACACGTGTCAAGTTTTTGCCTCGTATATCGCCCCAAATCTTCTTCGGATGATAACTTTTCTTTTGTTGTTTGCCTCGTATATTTTTTCTCTTGCATATTTAAAAAGGCGTTAGCTCAAGCATCAACTTTCATATCAGGGAGTATTCTGCTTTTCTCCCTTGCTTTATATTATTATTTTTTTAAACTGAGGGCAGTTTCTTTTTCAAGTTTGGGGGTGGTGTGTTTTGATTATTTTGGTGTATTTAGCATTGATTATTGTAGTGTGTTTTGATTATTTTTGTTATTTTGCTTTGTTTTTTTAGTGTATATTTATATATTTATTTTGTTTATTTTGATTTGTGAGATTTCTAGATCTGGCCATAACACCAATAATTTAGCTATATACAAGTTTCTAAAATCGTTTTAACCGGTTAAAAAAATTGTATATTCCAAAATTTTTGAGCCTTAATCTCTCTCTCCAAGCCTTGTAGTTATCATGTAAAATCGAGTCATTCGTTACCTTGAGAAAAGAAGAATCAATCGGTTGATAAAAAATACAACTGAAATTTACTTATTTTGAGAAGTTTTTGATTTTTCATGCTTAGCTAATAAAAGTTTGTCTGCAAAAATTCTATTCCCTAAAAAAAAAGAGTCGTAGGTGAAAAGAGCTACACGTTAGCAAATAACGGTGTGAAAGCTATCACCTAAAAAAAGATGAAAAAATGTGTTGGTGAAAAGAGCTACACTGTAACACCCCGAGATATTCAGAGTATATTACAGCGCCGTGGACCCCTACATGGGACCCACCAGGCTACAATCACGAAAACTCCACCGGCGAAATAAGCATCACCCGACAATGTAACAATTTTAAAGTAATACAATACGGAGTTTGAAATAAAAAGCCTAAGTACTCGCGAGTACAATCTATAAGTTTATAATTGTGAGAACAACCAAATCGAAATAGACAAAAGAAATAAAAAGACCCAAATGCACATGTCAACGACCCTGGCCAACGTCCTCGTACTATCCAGGTGCCCGCTCGTCCGGATAATCATAACCTGAAATCCATAACAAGAATTTCCCCAAAACGGGTCCACAAAGGGCTTAGCAATTACGCTAGTACAAGTAATCAAGGCAAACCACTCGCTTAAACATTTCATAGTACATGCACCAATATCATTTCAAAAACAAAACCAGACATGTCTTTTCCGGAAACAAACAGTCACAATTAATTTGCCTAGGACCGGGACGAAGCCACGAATCCCACTCGAGGCCTCTAAGGACCCTCCCGAGCTGGCCACATTCACAAAACAATCAAGCACCACACGTCACCTAGGACCGGGACGAAGCCACGAATCCCACTCGAGGCCTCTAAGGACCCTCTCGATCTGGCTAGCGAATCAAACTCATGAATCCAGGACGAAGCCATAGATTCCCTCGAGGCCCCGTCGGACCCTCCCGAGGTGAGTAAAGCACACACAATATACATTACCATTTCACGTTAAGCATAAAGGTTTCCAAGAATTACTTGCCTTGAGTAATTGAAGACACAACGAACGGAAAGGATAATCACCGACGAACGTTAAGAACCAACGGAACCGAACCTAACGATTCGAAGAACATAATTACAACCAACTCTAGACGAACACGGAAATGGAATACACCCGAAATCCCGCCTACGATTCATGTATATTAGTACAAAAACAACAACGAGGGCGGACCACAAGCAAACCCTCTCGATTCCGTAAAAACCACAAAATATACCATGAATCCGTAGGAAAGTTAATGATACTAACAATATTAATCGTATTCATCAAGAATCCACCAACAAAACGGAAAGAATCGGACAAAACCCCAAAACCCCAATCATCCAAAAGGTAGGGTTCCAAGAGATATTACCTTTGAAGATTCAAGTATTAAGATCCGTAGAACACGCGTTAGATTGATTATTCGGGCTTCACAACCGAAAAATAATGATGAAAATCAACCCCCAATTGATGAATGATGAGAAGCTCTCCTCCTCTCACACTCTCTCTCGCGTAAATGGAAGAAGAAGAAGGAAAATGAGTTGCTCTCACTCAAAACAACACAATTATAGGGTTGACCGCATTGTGTGCCGCGGCACAAGCCCAAAAACTGCTCCCAGGGTTCGGCAGTGTGCCGCGGCTCAGCCAGCGTGTGCCGCGGCACCCGGTACAGTCGGGTTTTGGCCGAAAATGCCACACGAGTGTGCCGCGGCCCGGACAGGTGTGCAGCAGCCGGCTCAATCTTGTGCCGCGGCACGGGACGGGTGTGCGCGACAACGGCTTCGGCGGTGTGCGCGGCTCGGCCGGCGTGTCCGCGGCACCGTCTGATCCGCTCGGCCAACAACTGGAGAAATGTGTGTGCCGCGGCGCACACACCTTGTGCTGCGGCCCACACCCCCTTTGGGTCCTAAATGATGAAAAATGATCCGGGGAGAGAATAAAAGCAATAGGAATCAATATTTGGGAACCAATAACACGAAATGGATCCACGGCAACCCTGAAATGGCGGTTCCGCACAACAATAACGAGAATACAGTTCAACAGATGACAGGAAGGATACACTGAAAGATACACGAGGGTCACTACGATCGAGAAATACACCAAAAATGAAAATACAAGGGAAAGAAAAATGCGGATATTACATTCTACCCCTCTAAAAACAAGTTTCGTCCCGAAACTTAAGAAACAAACAACTCAGGGTACCTAGCACGCATGCTATCCTCGGTTTACCAAGTTGCCTCCTCGACACCGTGTCTCGACCACTGCACCTTGACTAAGGGAATGGTCTTATGCCTCAGTCGTTTCTCACGATGCTCCAAAATCTTTAAGGGACATTCCTCGAAGGTAAAATCTTCGGCAATATCGATCTCACCATAATCGATGATATGACTAGGATCCGGGACATATTTCCTCAGTTGAGAAACATGGAAGACGTTATGAACGCGACTCAAGGCCGGAGTTAGCGCCAAACGATATGCCAAATCACCGACTCGCTCAAGAATCTCGAATGGTCCAATAAATCTCGGACTCAACTTCCCTTTCTTCCCGAAGCGAAAAACTCCTCTCGTCGGTGACACCTTTAGCAAAACGTGGTCTCCCACCTCGAATTCTAAAGGTCGATGACGGACATCGGCATATGACTTCTGTCGACTCTGGGCAGTCAACATCCGTTCCCGAATTAATTCTATCTTCCGCCTCGTCTCTAAAACGACATCCGGTTCGGTCCCGACTAAATCGGACGCCTCATTCCAACAAATCGGTGATCGACATCGCCGCCCATAGAGTGCCTCATACGGTGCCATCCGAATCGACGCGTGACAACTATTGTTGTACGTGAATTCGATTAATGGCAAATGCTCCTCCCAGTTGCTACTCCAGTCGAGAGCACAAGCACGCAACATATCCTCGAATGTCTGGATAGTGCGTTCCGACTGTCCATCTGATTGGGGATGAAAAGAAGTACTCAAATGCAAACGGGTACCCAACGCCTTATGCACCGCCTGCCAAAAGTGCGATACGAAACGGCCATCACGATCCGAAACAATAGACTTCGGAGTACCGTGAAGCTTCACAAGCTGCGCAATGAACACACGAGCCAACTTTTCTGGACCCCAAGTGTCCTTGATGCCCAGAAAATTTGCCGACTTGGTCAGACGATCAATAATCACCCATACCATATTCATGCCTGACCTCGATCTCGGCAAACTCGTAACAAAATCCATCGATATATCTTCCCATTTCCATTCTGGAACGGGAAGTGACTGTAATAACCCAGCCGGTCGCTGATGCTCGATTTTGACCTGCTGACAAGTCAAGCATCTCGCTACAAACTGTGCGACCTCCTCCTTCATATCATTCCACCAGAAATTCCTCCTCAGGTCCTTGTACATCTTACTCGAACCAGGATGAACGGAATAAGGTGTAGCATGGGCTTCACGCAAAATACTCTGTCTCAACTCTGAGTCGTTCGGCACACAAAGCCGACTCTGAAATCTCAAAACACCATCCTCGTGAATCACAAACCCAGGAGACTTTCCCTTAAGAACGTTCTCTCGGATTTGAGTAATCATCGGATCCTCTAATTGCTTCAGCTTAATTTCATCGATCAAAGACGACGAAATCTCTAAAGCACAAAGTTGCCCGATAGCTCCAGGCAACAAAACCTCAACATCTAATTCGATCAAAGCCCGCCGAAGCTCAGACTGAGACGTAAGGACCTCAAGCATTCGCAACGCAATCGGTTTCCGACTCAAGGCATCGGCCACGACGTTTGCCTTGCCCGGATGGTAAAGGATTTCGAGGTCATAATCCTTAATCAGCTCTAACCACCTCCTCTGTCTCATATTCAACTCCCGCTGGGTAAATATGTATTTCAGACTTTTATGATCGGTAAAAATCTAACATGTAGAGCCGAAAAGATAGTGACGCCAAATCTTGAGCGCGAAAACAACTGCTACTAACTCCAAATCATGAGTAGGGTAGTTCAGCTCATACGGCCTCAACTGTCTCGACGCATAAGCGATGGTCTTGCCGTGCTGCATCAATACGCACCCAAGACCCTGACCCGAAGCATCGCTATAAACGGCAAAACCCTCGTTGCCACATGGCAATGCTAAAACCGGGGCTGAGGTCAAACGCTTCTTCAGCTCCTCAAAACTGGACTGCCTCTCGTCATTCAGGGCCAATTTCTCAGTTTACGGAGCAACTATGTAAGTGGCCGAGCTAGTTTCAAGAAACCCTCGACGAACCTACGGTAGTAGCCAGCCAATCCCAAGAAACTACGGACCTCCTTCACACTTGTGGGCGGTGCCCAATCCAACACTGCCTCAATATTCTGCGGATCCACTCGAACTCCCTCGGCTGAAATCACGTGACCCAAAAACATCACTTCCTTCAGCCAGAACTCACATTTCGAGAACTTCGCATAGAGTTGCTCGGCCCTCAAAATGTCTAACACTATCCGCAAATGATGGGCATGCTCTTCCTCATTCCTCGAATAGATAAGAATATCGTCAATGAAGACGACGACACACTTATCCAGATACTCGATAAAGACTTTGTTCATCAACTGCATGAACACCGCCGGCGCATTAGTTAACCCAAAAGGCATAACTACAAACTCATAATGTCCGTATCTCGTCCGAAAAGCTGTTTTCGGCACATCGGACTCCCTCACCCGGAGCTGATAGTACCCCGATCTCAAATTAATCTTTGAGAATACTGCCGCTCCCTGCAACTGATCGAACAAGTCATCAATCCTCGGCAAAGGATACTTGTTCTTGATGGTCACCTTGTTCAGTTCGCGATAGTCGATACACAAACGCAGTGAACCATCCTTCTTACACACAAACAGGACTGGTGCGCCCCAAGGCGAGGCGCTCGGTTGAACATACCCCGACTCAAGAAGTTCACTCAACTGTTTCTTCAACTCGGCCATCTCTGAATGTGCCATGCGATACGGCGCCTTCGAAATTGGAGCCGCGCCCAGCTCTAACTCTATAGCAAACTCGACCTCACGATCCGGTGGCAATCCCGGTAACTCGTCAGGAAAAACATCAGGAAACTCACTAACGACCGGAATCGACGAAAACTCGACTCCACCATTCTCCGCCTTCAAGGCGTAGCACCAATAACCAATACACCCCTTTCGCAGGAGTTTCATCGCCTTCAAGGCGTTAATAACAAACTTCTGGTTTCTCTTTCGCCCCGCGAAAGAGTGTTCAGTGCCGTCCTCGGCTAACATGGTAATGATCCTCGTGCGGTAGTTCATGATTGCACCATGCCGCTCGAGCCAATCATCCCCGAGAATCAAATCCTCACCCTCGATACCCACAACAATAAGATTAGAGGGCCAGACCCTCTCACAAATAAACACCGAACAGTCCCGGACCTCTCGATCACCGACAATTCTATCACCGCTAAGAAGTTTAATGATGAAAGGCTCGCAAGGTGACAAGCAGTCGAGACTCAAACGGCGTATACACTCTAGAGAAATGAATGAATGCGTAGCACCCGAATTAAAAAGCACACTCATAGGATGAGAATGGATATGAACGGTACCTGTCGCCACAGTAGCCGCTGGGTCATCGGCCCTCCTCATCTCGTATATACGCGGCTGGGCAGAGCCGACACTGGAAGCTCCTCCTCTAGCGGGTTGACCCCGACCCCTACCTCGGCCGGCACTCGGCGGTGGCGGCGGAGCGAATGAGCCCTGGTTCACACTCGGCTCCATAGGTGCTGGGTGAGAAGAACGGCTATGGCTCGAGCTTCTCACAAAAAGAAGCCTTGTGGCCCGACTGACCACAAGTATGACAAGTTAAAGGTGGACGAGGACAATCCCGGTTCACGTGGCCTGGCTTGCCACAGTTAAAGCATCTGGGGTCCCGGATGAAGGTTCCGGCGGCACTTCGAAAACTCCCAGAGAAACGAGCCGAACCACCCGTAGAAATGTTTACAGGTTGAGATTTCTGCTGGCCTCCACTCTTGGGACCATAAAAATTTCCGGCCGACTTCTGCTTCTTGCTCTCACGAGCCACATCACTAGCCGTCACGGACATATCATAAGCAAGAGCTCGACTCTGATAATCCTTCAAAGTGGTGCAAACGAGTCCTGACATATAGTCTCGAATGGACAGCTTCATCCTCCTGGAAAAGTGAAAAATTTTGTCGCTCTCTTCGAAAACTTGGGTCTTCACATAGCCCAATTCCTTGTTAAAATCGGCAATGGATTGAGATACGGGGATATCCCGTGGTTGAGCATCATAGAAAGCGTGTACCCGAGCCTGTCTGACCGGCCACGGGCAATATTCGGTCTCCATCAATTCCTGAAATTTGGCCCACGAAGCACCATGATCTTTGGGACCCACGGCTTCCCACCAATCCATAGTGTCCCCAGTGAGAAAGTATTGGGAAATAGGGACCTTGCGGTCCTCGGGACAATTGGTGGCAACGAAGACTTTAGATATCTCCTTGATCCATCCTTCCTAGTCGATCGGGTCCGAAGCTCCCGAAAACTGAGGAGGATGCATCTTGATGACATCCTGAAGCCAGCGATCCGCTCCACCCCGATTAGCATGGGCCTGATCGGGGTTCTGGACCACCTGAGCTATATCCGCCATCTGGTTAACCATTTGCTGCATAACAGCCGCAATACCAAGATCGGTGCGCTCCTGAGAAGAAGCATGACTGTGACGGTCGCCGGTACTGCCGGCTCCTGAAGAATGCGACGTGGACGCCCCACCAGCTGCCGCACGTCCTCGGCCGCGTCCACGACCATGACCACGACCACGACCACGGTTTCCTCCAGCATCCATACTGGTGTTAAGAGATAACAGAAGTATATCGAGGATGAGTAAGGAAGGAGAAAAAAAAGCAACTACGATGATAAGCAAAGGAGAGAGAATAACCACATTTCAAGAAACGGAATACAGTACGAGAAAGTAAAGAATCGAGTAAGGAAACTTACGAACACTGGAAGTACTGAGATGCCGGCAACGGTGTGACAATGTGCAAAACAAAACACGACTAGACCCAAATAACCGACAAGCCTAGGTATCCATAAACCTGGCTCTGATACCATTTTCTGTAACACCCCGAGATATTCAGAGTATATTACAGCGCCGTGGACCCCTACATGGGACCCACCAGGCTACAATCACGAAAACTCCACTCAACTAACCATCTCGGTTAGTGAGGACACACATTTAAATGATATGACATAAAAAGATACGCCCGGAACAACCGGCGAAATAAGCATCACCCGACAATGTAACAATTTTAAAGTAATACAATACGGAGTTTGAAATGAAAAGCCTAAGTACTCTCGAGTACAATCTATAAGTTTATAATTGTGAGAACAACCAAATCGAAATGGACAATAGAAATAAAAAGACCCAAATGCACATGTCAACGACCCTGGCCAACGTCCTCGTACTGTCCAGGTGCCCGCTCGTCCGGATAATCATAACCTGAAATCCATAACAAGAATTTCCCCAAAACGGGTCCCCAAAGGGGTTAGCAATTATGCTAGTACAAGTAATCAAGGCAAACCACTCGCTTACACATTTCATAGTACATGCACCAATATCATTTCAAAATGAAAACCAGACATGTCTTTTCCGGAAACAAACAATCATAATTAATTTGCCTAGGACCGGGACGAAGCCACGAATCCCACTCGAGGCCTCTAAAGACCCTCCCGAGCTGGCCACATTCACAAAACAATCAAGCACCACACGTCACCTAGGACCGGGACGAAGCCAAGAATCCCACTCGAGGCCTCTAAGGACCCTCCCGAGCTGGCTAGCGAATCAAACTCATGAATCCAGGACGAAGCCATAGATTCCCTCGAGGCCCCGTCGGACCCTCCCGAGGTGAGTAAAGCACACACAATATACATTACCATTTCACGTTAAGCATAAAGGTTTCCAAGAATTACTTGCCTTGAGTAATTGACGACGCAACGAACGGAAAGGATAATCACCGACGAACGTTAAGAACCAACGGAACCGAACCTAACGATTCGAAGAACATAATTACAACCAACTCTAGACGAACACGGAAATGGAATACACCCGAAATCCCGCCTACGATTCATGTATATTAGTACAAAAACAACAACGAGTGCGGACCACAACCAAACCCTCTCGATTCCGTAAAAACCACAAAATATACCATGAATCCATAGGAAAGATAATGATACTAACAATATTAATCGTATTCATCAAGAATCCACCAACAAAACGGAAAGAATCGGACAAAAACCCCAAAACCCCCAATCATCCAAAAGGTAGGGTTCCAAGAGATATTACCTTTCAAGATTCAAGTATTAAGATCCGTAGAACACGCGTTAGATTGATTATCCGGGCTTCACAACCGAAGAAGAATGATGAAAATCAACCCCCAATTGATGAATGATGAGAAGCTCTCCTCCTCTCACACTCTCTCTCGCGTAAATGGAAGAAGAAGAAGGAAATTGAGCTGCTCTCGCTCAAAACAACACAATTATAGGGTTGACCGCATTGTGTGCCGCGGCTCAGCCGAGGTGTGCCGCGGCACAAGCCCAAAAACTGCTCCCAGGGTTCAGCAGTGTGCCACGGCTTAGCCAGCGTGTGCCCCGGCACCCGGTACAGTCGGGTTTTGGCTGAAAATGCCACACGAGTGTGCCGCGGCCCGGACGGGTGTCTTTGCGGCACGACTCGTCTTGTGCCGCGGCACCGGGCCAGGTGTGCGCGGCTTGACTCGCGATGTGCCGCGGCTCGGCGCGTGTGCCGCGGCACCGTCTGATCCGCTCGGCCAACAACTGGAGAAATGTGTGTGCCGCGGCCCACACCCCCTTTGGGTCCTAAATAATGAAAAATGATCCGGGAAGAGAATAAAAGCAATAGGAATCAATATTTGGGAACCAATAACACGAAATGGATCCATGGCAACCCCGAAATGGCGGTTCCGCACAACAATAACGAGAATACAGTTCAACAGATGACAGGAAGGATACACTGAAAGATACACGAGGGTCACTACGATCGAGAAATACACCAAAAATGAAAATACAAGAGAAAGAAAAATGCGGATATTACATACACGTTAGCAAATAACGGTGTGAAAGCTATCACTAAAAGGGACGTAGATTATGAGAAGATTTGAATTAATTGGTGGCTGAATTTCAATACACTCAATTTCGTGAATAATCACAATATTGGATGACGTCGATGAAATTCTTTTTCATATTGAGTCGAAAAATAAACGATTGATCGAGAGCAACTATTAAAGGGAGTCGTGTGCGTCATGAGTGGGAAAGGAATAATCAACCTTTTGGGGGGAACCTTGCATTTTCGAATTACAAAAATAAAATCGTGTTTTAACTTCAAAATCATTAGTAGATTTATTTTGAATCTTGATTCATTTCTATCTACTGTATAAAACTGGTTATTGTGTATTAATGGCATTTTGATCTATTTTTCTCTTTATATATATAATTATTTTTCTTAATTTGTGTGTGTATTATTTTTCTTATTTTGTGTCTTATTTTTTATTTTTATTTTGAGCGTGAATAATAAAGAGTCTTGCTCGGGACTAGCAAGAATTCAAGTTTGGGGGTGTGATAAGTGTCAGTTTTATACACTTATCTGTGATTAGTATTGATATATTTCACCCATAATTATGATCTAGTCTACTCGTTTTTGGTTTGAATCAATTAGTGTTTAATAATTTCATTTTTATAGGATGAAGATGTAAATTTAGTCTTAATCGGATTGAATTACTGATTTACTCAAGAAATAACATGTTTATAAAATATTCTCTTTATTGAATTTTTATGTATTCATGTTGTAGGGCTTTCCGAGACGAGTTCATGTAAAACCCCCTAAAACTCAATAGTTTACTACATGTATAATTGTTAAATTATAATGTACTCCAATAACAATTGTTTAATCTACATCTAGTTTCATTTGTTTTACTCATTTATTCGTAAATTATTTTATAAACCAAATAATCAAATTAATTAAAATTTGAAGTGGGAACATAAAATTCCTAATGGGCCATGTGTATTAATACATATACACATAAACACACCATAAGACTCAAGCCCAAACTAAATAAAACCCCTAAGGCTTGGAATCACAATTTAAAGCCCAATCGAATCACCTAACACACTTTATTAAACAAATACTTAATATCTATATCTATATACACCTAAAATAAAAAAAATATAATAACACACACACACACACACACACAAGCCACGTCCAAGAACACTTGGGGGGAGGGGAATTCTTGTCCCCCATGCAAGACTCAATGTCTTACATCTTCTCTTCCCAAGTATTCCACCTCCCAACCCCATTAAACCCTTTTAAAAATCAAACACCCTCATTCCTTGCACTCTTACAAAAAACAAAATCTGAAAATTTGAGAGAGTAAGGGAGAGAAGGCTGAAATCAAGAAGAAAAAAAAAAGAAAGAGAAGAAGAAGAAAAGAAGAGAAGAAGAAAGGTTCAACTTAAGGAGTTAATTTCACTATCTATATGTAACTTCAATATATATATATATATCTTACATACACTAACTTAAACCACATATTCATCATCCATGGTGTGGCATACATTGGTCAAAATAAAAAGAGAAGAGGCAAAGAAGAGGTTGGTGCAACTAGTTCAAAGACTTAGATCTCTTCACCACTTCAAGAACTAAAGTGGGTAAAACTATTCTTCTCACTTTAATATGCAATTTATCTTAAACAAAAATGCATGTCCCTTCCATGAAGTTCATATAGTCCACTTTTCTCATACTAATAGCATGCATAATGGTTTATAGCTTGTTGCATGCGAAATTAGCCAATTTTGATGATTTAAGTGAAATGTCCCAAAACTTCTTATCAATTAAGTATGATTTTGTCTTCCTTTATATTCTGGAAATTATGTTTGGAAAGGTATATTTGTGTTATATGATCATGCATGTGAAGTTGGATGTTTAATTTGTGGCCTAACAAAAATGGGATGATCAAAACGGACACAAAACAAGAATTAAGTGAAGATAAAGAAAATTATGAGAATTATTACAAAAAAAAAGAGATGTAATCTGGATTAAGGTCAGAAAATACAATATATTCACTTATTAATCACCTACCCTTAAAATTTTATAAGAAATGTAAATCATTTTCTAAGTCAACGGGTTAAAATCGGCAAAACACGAAGATTGTGTAAATCCATCAAAATGGTGAAACTACTAAATAAAATCCATATATTTCAGTTTGGAACATCAAAGTGGACATAATAACACGTTTAGCCTCTGTCCTAAAAATTTTGTAGTAATCGGAATCCATTTCCGGTGTCTACGGACCAAAAGTGTAAATTAAGACAAAATAAGGGGGTCAAATAATAAATTCCTCAACAATTTGGAACCAAAGTAAAAAGTTCACCTTCTGGACTGAAGACATAACTTATATAGAAATAAACATTCTGACCTTTGACACGCTTTTAGTGTAACTATCGCAAGTGCACGATATCGTATCAAGTAGTAAAGTGGACTTTTTGAGTCCGGTTTATCGATCCCACAAGGAAGTTTGGTTATAATTTGAATGATACACTATTAGTCTA
Organism: Orobanche coerulescens; assembly: GCA_033398695.1. Taxonomy (NCBI): domain Eukaryota; kingdom Viridiplantae; phylum Streptophyta; class Magnoliopsida; order Lamiales; family Orobanchaceae; genus Orobanche; species Orobanche coerulescens. The sequence goes on from CM065810.1 coordinate 18,649,340, forward strand.
TTTTTATAGATACTTAGGATGAGTGAAATACACAATTAAAAAGTTTGGTTTAATAATTGCAAATAAATTGCAATAATAGTTCTAATATTATAAGGAAACAAAAAAAAAAATAGCAATAATAATAGATTGATTAACGATAAAATGAAATAGTTGGGATTACAAACTTAGTTCGTCATTAGTTATAAAAGATGTATAGGAGATCATAAAATGAATTTACTTATTATGTTTTGTAGATTCGATTTTCCTTAAAAAGACGGTTTCTCTTTCGAACTATAAAACGCCCCTTACATATTGAATCAATCCACTATATTTCTATGTTGATTGGCTTCAATACATAGCATTAGGATTTATGAAAATAACTCAAAGAATCATCTAAGGACTAGAGGTACATTTCTATCCCCTAGAACAACTTAGAGTGAAGATCATTTGATCTAATCAAACATATTTTCTTTCGAAACATATGAAGACCATAAATATCGTCATTTATTGGCCAAATAAATAAAGATTGTTAAAACAATGAAAATCACACACAATAATAAGCAATTCACAATAGATCTTTTATACAAACATAAACAACATAACTAACCTTGTTTATAATCCCAACTAAAGGTTACTTAGCCCATGAAGGGTTTATTACACATATTACAAGCTTGTGTGGTCATTATTAGTTGAATCAAGAGAAAGAATTGATCCTAACTCCCTTAGTAGATAAAGGAGATAGAAACAATAAACACTATGAACAACATATGTTATACCACACTTACAAAGATCACTTAAGAACACAAATGTGTTCTTCACACAACAAGAAAAATTTACAAAAAATGGAAAATTATAAGATGAATGATGAATGATGAAGGATCTAAGGGGCCTATTTATACACCTAAAGTCATCTAATAGCTCCAAAACTCCAGCATTATTACATTAGATCGGATCAATGCCAGCCATCCCCTCAATAATACACAAAAAGTATAAAAAATTAGACAAATCATAGCAATCTGTCAAGAGTTACGGCCGTAACATTCAGGAGTTACGGACGTAACTAGGGTGACTTACGGCCGTAACTCCTGAATGTTACGGCCGTAATGTGGCTTCGTAAATTTGCTCATTTGAAGCTTTGATAGTTACGTTTTTAGCCCAGAATTTCTCAGACTTTGCGTTTTTGCCCCAGATCTTCTTCGGATGATAACTTTTGATATATAACTCTGATTTTGAATCCAGAAAGACTGCCGAATTCGTCTCGCAAAGCCCTAAAACATGAATATAACAAAATTCAATAAAGAGAATATTTATTAAACATGTTGTTTCTTGAGTAATTCAGTTATTTAATCCGATCATCATCCAATAAAAATAAAATTATTAAAACTAATAAATTAAAAGCAAAAAACGAGTAGATTAGCTCAATTATGGGTGAATTTTATCGATACAAACCATGTATAAGTGTACAAAACTGACACTTATTGTAATATCCAGAATTTCTACTACTGTTGTTTGAGTTATTTTATCCGAGTTATATTGTACAGCGTGGAATCTGTATAGTATGGATAAAATAAATAAAGGACTGAGATGTCAGTATTGGTATAATTGTCGTATCTGGTCGACAATTGCATTTGAGAATATCGTGTATCAGGTTATCGTACTTTCGATATGAGATATATCGTATGAAAATATTATTGGATTCAGTATACGTATTCAGTATGTCGTATGTTCGTATTCTGTATGTCGAGACAAAGCAGAATGATTGAAATTGGCTAAGTATAGAATATTTAGCGTACGCTAATGTTGAAGACTTACGTACGCTAAATCACAAGAGTTACGTACGTTATGGCCAAGACATTACGTACGTAACATGGGAATCAGACGATCGAGTCATGGTCGGCAGGTGGGACCCTGTGTCGGCAGCTTTCGGCGGAAGGATGTTGACAGGCGAGTCAACTACGTATTACGTACGTAATATTAGGTTTTACTGTAGCAAGTCAACGTGCGTATTACGTACGTAATGAAGGAAATGTTACGTACGTAATCAAGTGGACGAAACAGGACAGTTAGTTTTGGGATTAGCATTACGTATGCTATCAAGGATGGCTAACGTACGTAATGCGTGTTACGTACGTTAACCTTGGTGTGTTACGTACGTAACGAACAGAAATGTTTTATAAGTAGATGCCCGTCTTTCATTTCCTTCGACGTTTCTTTTCATTTTTCGTCTTCAAACTTTGAGAGAGAGAGATGTTGGCCTTCCTAAGTCGATTTTGAGCTTGAGGACTTGGATTTGAGGCTTGGATATGGAATTATGGATGATTCTTGAAGGATTTGATTGGGTTATTCATGTTCTTGAGGTATGTTGTTGAATTCTTCACTTTGATTTCGGATTTTGGTATTGTTATTAGTATATGATTCGTATGAAGTTGATTGTGATGTTGTTGTTACGATTATTGAGGCTACATGAACTATATGTTGAAGGAAGATGGTGTTATGATGGTTTATACCTTGAATATGTTGATTATGATTATGAAATCATAGAGTTCTTGATGTTCTTGGTATTGTTACTTCGATTCTTGATGTTAGGGAGATCGTATGTTCAAGAACATGTTGGTATACACCTTGAATCATGAATGAGGATTTGTTTAGATGTTAGAGGATATCAAATTACGTGGTTTTGATGGTTATGAACATGAGTTCGAATCCCTTAGTGTTCTTGAGGAACTTTTGATGAATTTAACATAGCAAGACGACCGTATGTTGAATTAATCGGATTATGAATCGTGTTGCGGTTTTGATTTCGTAATTGTTTGAGTTGGATTGTCCGGACTTGTGTCTAATCGAGATATTGTGGAACCGTTGGGGTTTATTGATCGGTTGTATCGATTGATTATGATCATCGAGTTATAGTTCGTATTGTAGATATCGTTGAATAGTTGAGATGATTTGGTTGGTCGTGTCGGTTGTTAATTGTTATCGGATATGTGTTATTTGATTACTTCGATAGGTTGAGATTATTGATCGGTGATTATAACCGGATGCTGCGGTCGTGTTCGAGTATGTTCTTGAATTGCTTCGGTCGGGGCCGAGGAGCTCGTAGACGAAGGCATTGTGACTGGTAGCGGCTTCATCATCGTCATGTCGGTATCGAGGCAAGTTGTTACTTGCTCAGTTATAATGTTTAATGAATGGTTTCAGTTTCATTTCGTTTATAATGCATATAGCAATGATTATATGTTGTCATTCCGATTCTGGGAGTTTAATCATAATGTATATGATTTATTTCGGTTATTGGCATATTCGGTTATCAAGGTTACATTATGGTAAAGACGAGGATATGAGTATCTGTAGTCCATGGTACGTTTGGATCGCCGAGCATTGCGGATAATCGTCGGTGATGGTTTGATATCGAGAATTCTCCCGAAGGACTCGGGGCAAGTATCTTATATCGATTCAGTTAGTGTTAGTGATTTGATCATGCATATTGTCATTCATGTTGTCGAACATGAGGTCGTCTTAGTTGATTTGTCATATTGTCGTTCATGTTGCGTTGTTCATGTTGATGAACATTTTGATTTACATATGTGTATGCATAATTGTGTTGTTTGTGTTGTGTTGATCCGATGGGATCGTGTGATCTATGCTGAGGGCGCTGGATCAGATGTCCACCTCGTATTGGTCCGACGGGATCATCTTGGGATCTATCTTTGAGGCCGGATCATTGGACGGGTTTTCCACCTCGTGTTGGTCCGACGGGATCATCTTGGGATCTATCTTTGAGCACCTTTGGATCATTGGATTACCCAGTGTTGTGTTGTTTTGCATACGTATATTATTGGTTATCCACCTCGTGTTGATCTTGTAGGATCATCTTGGGACCTATGCTGAGGGCGCTGGGTCATGGGATTTCCATTGAGTATACATTGTTGATATTGTTTTGAGCATATTGACGTGGTCATATGAGTATGCATTTGTAGGTCTTGTGTTAGGACCTTGTCCGTATTGCATTGATCTGATTTCGGATTAGACTGATATGATTGTCATGGCACTTCATATCACGAGGTATGTTCCGTATTTCCTTTGGTATTTGTCTTTGATGGACAATCAGTTATCATCTTGGAATTTGATGATGTTATTCGATGGATCGTATTGGTCAGAACTGGTATATTTCCATATCGCGAGTTGGTGATGATAGTTTGAGAATCGTGAATATTGTTTGAGGTACAATACAAATATTATGTTCGAGTTTATTGGTTAATCGAGTACGAGATGTGAAATGTGATAATGGTTATTCTGATGAGAATTACTTGAGTAAGTAAAGTTATGGCGGTAAGAGTACGTTGGTCGTATTCTTATGTTGTATTCTCATTGGTATGTAATTATTAATGTAATGTGACGGTTATCATTGTTGGATATTATGGCTGACCCCATCGTGGGATTTCTTTTTAGGTTCTTGGAATATCGAGCTATGTAGCGGTCGTGAAGAGATGAGCTTCCCGGAGGATACTGGCTATGACGTGTTTTGTGCATTGAGTCTCTTGATTGGTTCTTGTATTCCGCTGCTAGAGTATCTTTATTGTTGGTCTTTTTCCGCTGCGTGAGTATTTTGAAATGATCTTTTGGTATCTGGTAACTGAGATTACTTTGGAAATCATTTTCTAAACTTTTGAGTGTCGGTCGTTTGGCCTTGCGATTTCAAATGAGTTTTTACGACGGTTTGATGAACGAGTTTTATAACGTCTTCGAATGTTTTTAAAAATAGTACCGTCGTTGGCCTTTTGGACATTTGTAAATGTTTGCGAAAATTTCCTTCAGCCTTGTGGGTTCCATCTCGGGGCCCACGGCGCTGTAATATTTCCGGTTAAATCTGGGGGTGTTACAGAATATGGTATCGGAGCTTAGGTTGAGAAAACCTAGGCATTCGGGTCGAGTTGGGTCGTGTTTTGTTGCGTCATTCGAGTTGTCGATTGACTAATATTAGAGCCGTGAGTCTTTGTTGTTCACTCAGGCTTGTGCATTATCAGATTTGCCAGTATCGTACTGGGCTTGTCATAACTTTTCCAAATGGTGTTAACAAGATTCTCTGGAATGAGATGTATTGTGTTCTTGAGTCGAACTGACTTGGCAAAACGTGTGTTTTGAAAATATCCGTGTCGAGTATTTTCTAGAGTCGAGACATGTTCCAGTATCACGGGGAATCGTCGGCTTCACGATCTGTAAGTATTTGGATTTTTGAATTGCATTGAGATTTATTGCCGTTCTAAGATGATACGTTTTGAGATTCAGCAGATATCATGCGTTACAGTATGAGATGTCAGAGTGGGACAGGATTGATGATCTTGAGAAACTATGACTTTGGAAATCAGTATGTTGGTTAGATTTTGGAACGGAATTGTACATTTGGGAGAAGGTTGTGGATGGTTGAGAAAAACATGTAGTCATGATAGATCATTTTGTGATACATGAAACCGCTTTTGAACATTTGAAAATGATACTTTTCAAAATGAATGTTTTCCGGATGTTTTACGGAAAATGATTTTTGGGCCGAGACCCAATCAATTTTGAAATAGTTTTGTAACTCAGGACTTGGAGTCCGAAAAGAGTTTTCTACTTTTTAAACTTCTTGTAAGGCGGAACGAGATACGGGCTGAGACCCTAATGTTTCAAAAGGCTTTTTCTTGTTTTCTAAAACTCCCGAGATTTGTAAAACACTTTATCAATCATTTATTTATTTCGTTCCTACCTTTTGGGGTTTTGGTTTACTCGTTCAAATGAAACTTCTCGGGAAGTCTTTCGCTGTATTGATTCGTTTCAATGTTTTGTCATAGCATATTAGAGGTGATCCAGGATGGAGTAAGGATTGACGTTGCGAGTAGTATGTGGAAAAGGAGTTTTTGGTCGGAATTTATATATTGAGATTTTGGAACCCTATCGTGTGGTTTTCCCGATGGAATATTAGTGGAATTTGGTGACGAGCCGAATTGGTATACAGGAGTATGGATATGGACAAGCATTTTCATAAATTCCATTTTATTTAATCGTGTGTATTCGAAAAGAATTTTTATCGAGAACTTGGCACCAACGAGCCGATTTAATTTGTAAAATTGATTTCGTGGTCTTACGAAAATTTATGTTTTGAGTTTTCAAACTCTTGAAAGAATTTTCGAAAATTTGTCTTTTGACAAGACTATATGATTTCAAACTGGTTTTGAAAATATGATCGATATACATACGCATTTAGTGTATATTACATATCATGGTGAAGTTGTGAGTGTGACTCACGAACTGGATGAGACATCAGTATGGAACGATGAATAGAGATTCGAACTTTAGTATGGCAGTTTGGTTATCCAGGGATGATCGGTTGATTTATCGATAAGAGATATATGCCGCATGATGTAGATTCGATGCGAATGTGATCTTGGAATCTCGGGTTTTGTGAAACCGGGGCATACGTGCTATGTGATTCCATTGGTATGGAAGTAGTGTGATTTTTACCATAGTGATTTTGAAGGATTTCGTTGTAAGTGTAGATTTGGGGATGGCGACCCCATGCTGGTTGTTTTGGATATTAAGTGGTCGTTCCCACTCCCTGTATGATTGGATATGTTCGTCGGTTTGTGATTGGTTGTTCGTATGCCGAGGGGTATGTTCACCAGTCGGTTGTGTTTCGTTGAGAATCACTGTATGTGATTGGTGTGTCGTTTTGAGAAATTTGTTTTTCGTATATACATTTACGTGGTTACGTATTGATCGTGTTGGAGCTTACCGCTTGAAGGTATTCTCGATTATCGTTGACCTCTGGTTGGTCATATTAGAGTTTGTCATGTTGATGATATTCTTGATCGTGTTTTGACCTCTGGTTGGTCATATTGGAGTTTATCATGTTGATGATATTCTCAGTTGTGTTTTGACCATTGGATTAACCGTATTGGAGATATCTTATCAATGATCTTCTCGGTTAGTTAGTTGGTTGATCATTGTTAATGATCGTATAAGCGTTCAATTCGTGTCGATGTTTCGGGATTAATTGTCATTGTTTTGGACAGCTTGTTTCACGTATATATCGGATATTATTCGTTTTATCGGAATTGGAACTTGATCATGCGATCAGGCAAATAGGATTTGTCACGGATAGATTATTTCATCTGACGATGATATAATTTTGTTGAGACTTATGGAATTGTTATTGTAAGCGTGTTGAGGCTTTACAGTGAAGTCACTTGCTAGTATCTCAGGAGATCGTCGACCTGCGTATTTGTAAATGTGCTCTTTTGGTTATTCGGTAATGACGATAATTGATCATTGTCGTGATGGTTTTGGGATATTTTGGTTGGACGGTATGTTTGTTTGTTTTTATGACGGATTGCAAGTTTCGAGGCCGAAACTTATTTTAAGTGGTGTAGAATGTAATATCCAGAATTTCTACTACTGTTGTTTGAGTTATTTTATCCGAGTTATATTGTGCAGTGGAATGCATGCAGTATGGATAAAATAAATAAAGGACTGAGATGTCAGTATTGGTACAATTATCGTATCTGGTCGACAATTGCATTTGAAAATATCGTGTATCAGGTTATCGTACTTTCGATATGAGATATATCGTATGAAAATATTATTGGATTCAGTATATGTATTCAGTATGTCGTATGTTCGTATTCTGTATGTCGAGACAGGCGGTAACAGTTGAAATTGGCTAAGTATAGAATATTTAGCGTACGCTAATGTTGAAGACTTACGTACGCTAAATCACAAGAGTTATGTACGTTATGGCCAAGACATTACGTACGTAACATGGGAATCAGACGATCGAGTCATGGTCGGCAGGTGGGACCCTGTGTCGACAGCTTTCGGCGGAAGGATGTTGACAAGCGAGTCAACTACGTATTACGTACATTATACAGGATGTATTACGTATGTAATATAAGGTTTTACTGTAGCAAGTCAACGTGCGTATTACGTACGTAATGAAGGAAATGTTACGTACGTAATCAAGTGGACGAAACAGGACAGTTAGTTTTGGGATTAGCATTACGTACGCTATCAAGGATGGCTAACGTACGTAATGCGTGTTACATACGTTAACCTTGGTGTGTTACGTACGTAACGAACAGAAATGTTTTATAAGTAGATGCCCATCTTTCATTTCCTTCGACGTTTCTTTTCGTTTTTCGTCTTCAAACTTTGAGAGAGAGAGATGTTGGCCTTCCTAAGTTGATTTTGAGCTTGAGGACTTGGATTTGAGGCTTGGATATGGAATTATGGATGATTCTTGAAGGATTTGATTGGGTTATTCATGTTCTTGAGGTATGTTGTTGAATTCTTCACTTTGATTTCGGATTTTGGTATTGTTATCAGTATATGATTCGTATGAAGTTGATTGTGATGTTGTTGTTACGATTATTGAGGCTACATGAACTATATGTTGAAGGAAGATGGTGTTATGATGGTTTATACCTTGAATATGTTGATTATGATTATGAAATCATAGAGTTCTTGATGTTCTTGGTATTGTTACTTCAATTCTTGATGTTAGGGAGATCGTATGTTCAAGAACATGTTGATATACACCTTGAATCATGAATGAGGATTTGTTTAGATGTTAGAGGATATCGAATTACGTGGTTTTGATGGTTATGAACATGAGTTCGAATCCCTTAGTGTTCTTGAGGAATTTTTGATGAATTTAACATAGCAAGACGATCGTATGTTGAATTAATCGGATTATGAATCGTGTTGCGGTTTTGAGTTCGTAATTGTTTGAGTTGGATTGTCCGGACTTGTGTCTAATCGAGATATTGTGGAACCGTTGGGGTTTATTGATCGGTTGTATCGATTGATTATGATCATCGAGTTATAGTTTGTATTGTAGATATCGTTGAATAGTTGAGATGATTTGGTTGGTCGTGTCGGTTGTTAATTGTTATCGGATATGTGTTATTTGATTACTTCGATAGGTTGAGATTATTGATCGGTGATTATAACCGATCTTTGCGGTCGTGTTCGAGTATGTTCTTGAATTGCTTCGGTCGGGGCCGAGGAGCTCGTAGACGAAGGCATTGTGACTGGTAGCGGCTTCATCATCGTCATGTCGGTATCGAGGCAAGTTGTTACTTGCTCAGTTATATTGTTTAATGAATGGTTTCAGTTTCATTTCGTTTATAATGCATATAGCAATGATTATATGTTGTCATTCCGATTCTGGGAGTTTAATCATAATGAATATGATTTATTTCGGTTATTGGCATATTCGGTTATCGAGGTTACATTATGGTAAAGACGAGGATATGAGTATCTTTAGTCCATGGTACGTTTGGATCGCCGAGCATTGCGGATAATCGTCGGTGATGGTTTGATATCGAGAATTCTCCCGAAGGACTCGGGGCAAGTATCTTATATCGATTCAGTTAGTGTTAGTGATTTGATCATGCATATTGTCATTCATGTTGTCGAACATGAGGTCGTCTTAGTTGATTTGTCATATTGTCGTTCATGTTGCGTTGTTCATGTTGATGAACGTTTTGATTTACATATGTGTATGCATAATTGTGTTGTTTGTGTTGTGTTGATCCGATGGGATCGTGTGATCTATGCTGAGGGCGCTGGATCAGATGTCCACCTCGTGTTGGTCCGATGGGATCATCTTGGGATCTATGCCGAGGGCGCTGGATCATTGGACGGGTTTTTCCACCTCGTGTTGGTCCGACGGGATCATCTTGGGATCTATGCTGAGGGCGCTGGATCATTGGATTACCCAGTGTTGTGTTGTTTTGCATATGTATATTATTGGTTATCCACCTCGTGTTGATCTTGTAGGATCATCTTGGGACCTATGCTGAGGGCGCTGGGTCATGGGATTTCCATTGAGTATACATTGTTGATATTGTTTTGAGCATATTGACGTGGTCATATGAGTATGCATTTGTAGGTCTTGTGTTAGGACCTTGTCCGTATTGCATTGATCTGATTTCGGATTAGACTGATATGATTGTCATGGCACTTCATATCACGAGGTATGTTCCGTATTTCCTTTGGTATTTGTCTTTGATGGACAATCAGTTATCATCTTGGAATTTGATGATGTTATTCGATGGATCGTATTGGTCAGAACTGGTATATTTCCATATCGCGAGTTGGTGATGATAGTTTGAGAATCGTGAATATTGTTTGAGGTACAATACAAATATTATGTTCGAGTTTATTGGTTAATCGAGTACGAGATGTGAAATGTGATAATGGTTATTCTGATGAGAATTACTTGAGTAAGTAAAGTTATGGCGGTAAGAGTACGTTGGTCGTATTCTTATGTTGTATTCTCATTGGTATGTAATTATTAATGTAATGTGACGGTTATCATTGTTGGATATTATGGCTGACCCCATCGTGGGATTTCTTTTTAGGTTCTTGGAGTATCGAGCTATGTAGCGGTCGTGAAGAGATGAGCTTCCCGGAGGATACTGGCTAGGACGTGTTTTGTGCATTGAGTCTCTTGATTGGTTCTTGTATTTCGCTGCTAGAGTATCTTTATTGTTGGTCTTTTTCCGCTGCGTGAGTATTTTGAAATGCTCTTTTGGTATCTGGTAACTGAGATTACTTTGGAAATCATTTTCTAAACTTTTGAGTGTCGGCCGTTTGTGTAATACCCGAGATATTTATTCCGGATTCGTTGGGTTTTCTGGGTTTTATCGGTTTGTCATGGTCCTCATCGTAGGAATTTCGTGCCATGTTTGGTTGTGACTTGTTGGGACATGTTTTTGGAGGCATTTCGGATCACTTTGTGAGTTTTTGAGATTTTGTGGTGTAGCGCACGCTAATGCTTAAAGCATAGCGCACGCTATCACGTCCGCTTAGCGCACGCTATCAATGTGTAGCGCACGCTAATCGGCGATTCGAGGCGATCCGGTAGCTACCGGATCGGGATCGAGCTTTGTTAGCGCACGCTAAGGCCGATAGCTAGCGCACGCTATCGACCGCTAGCGCACGCTCCTCTTCTTTCTAGCGCACGCTACTCGGTAGGTGCGCTTCGCCCAGGCTACTGGATCGTTTTGTGACCGTTAGCGCACGCTACGGCTTGCTAGCGCACGCTAACTATGTTATACGCGGTTTCTCTGAGCGTTGACCGTTAGCGCACGCTAATGAAGGATGATTAGCGCACGCTAATAAGCATCGATATAAATACCGGACAGCGATTAAGTCGTCATTTCCCACTTTTCTTCATCCCTTCCGACGGAGTGAGATCCAGGCGAGTAGGACCGATCCTTTTCTTCTAGCTTCATCTTTGAGCGGATTTGTAGATGTTTAACAACATCTAATCGTCTTCTTGGTCCAAATCAAGGTAATCTCTTGTTAGAACCCTATTTTCTTAAATTTGGGGTTTTTGCTTGGATTTGTGATTCTTGACCGATCTCATCCGATCGGTTATTTGTTCTTGTTTGTCTTGACCGTAATCTTCGATTTTGTTAACCGCTCATCGATTTTTATCGCCGGATCAACGATTCTTGATTTCTTTGAGAATACTTAGATCCTTGTCGCTTTTAGGATCGTTTGGATTTCGATTAGTGTTATTGAATTGTGGTGATGCTATTTTCGTAGTATTCGTGGGTCATCGAAGTCTTGATCGCTTTTGGAGGTTCGAAGGTTGCCGATCGTGCCGTTCGTCGTTTCGTTGCTCGTGATATCGAGGCAAGTATCTTGTCCATACGTTTCATGTTTTGTAGGCGTAATTATTGATAAATTATTATATACGAAACCCAATGTTTAATGAACGTAAAAAGGGATCGGTATATTCTCGATAAATGTTGTCTTTCAACGATAATTTATGTACTTCGTGAATATATGTGTTCTCGGAATATGTGTGTTGGATTTGTATGTTGAAAAGATGATATGATCACTTTGAATGAGTTTATTAGACCGTAATCCTTTGCCGGGGATTACGTAATGTTATGTGTACTTGTTCGTTAAGAATGTATTACGTGGGATATTAGTTGTTACTCCTTTGAAAGGAGGTTGTGATGTTTAAGTGTTGCTTGGCTTGATGTTCTGCTCATTGTGATGTGATTGCTGAAAGTGATGTGCCTCCGGGTAGGATTGTTGAATCTCCGGGATCCATGCTTGCTAGTATGGGTCGGGCGTGACCGTAGGGTTATCCAATTCGGGTATGTCTTGCGGGGACTCCGAGGTTCGGGGCTTGCTAGCCCGATGCCGAGATAACTTGTGGGGTTATCATCGGGTACGTCTTGCGGGGACTCCGAGGTTCGTGGCTTGTTAGCCCGATGCCGGGATAACTTATGGTCGTGATTTGGAATGGTTCTGTGGTTGTTGCCACGAGGACATGTGATTTTTGGTATGGCTTCCTGTTGGGTTATTCACTCAGGTATGTTCTACGGGAGCATCTGAGGTTCGTGGCTTGTTAGCACGGGACGCGAATAATCCTTAGGAACATGGGATATGTGATTCGGGTCGTGGACCCGTGGCTTATGATTCGGGTCTTGGACCCCGTGTTGTGAATTGGGTTGTGGAACCGTTTTATTATCGGAATCGTATTTTGGAAAGATGATTTTGGGCCGTGTCCCCAAGTGTTTTCGAAAGACTTGAGAATTCCTTATTTCCAAATGTTTTCAAACTCCGAGACCGTAAAATATTTTGTATGAGACACATGGTTCTTTTCCTACCTTTTATAAATCAAACTGTTTTGATTAAGTGATTTATCTCGGGAAATATATTCAAGATTTTATATTCTTGAAGCACGTTATGTATGGCTTGTACTTTTGGTTTTATACTTGCACTAGCAAAACAGTGGAGTTTTGCTAACCCCCGAGTATTCGGGGGGTGGATGTCTGTATTGTGTCCAGGTACTTGCAGGTAGCTGGGGAGCGAATCACAGGATCGATACGAAGGATGATGGGAAACGAAGATACTAATCACGTGAAGACCAATTATAGAGTAGTTGGTAGAGTCATGTTGATTATTCCTCCGATGTGTTATTTTATCGAATTATGGAAGTGATATTGTATTCTAGCCCCTGCGTGGGTATGTGTTCTGGGCAAGGATCTGGTATGTATTGTTCTGTGTGTTGTGAGATAAGACCATATCGGTCTAATGGTTCTTTATGTATCCATGTCGGCATGTGAAGTGATGCATTGTTTTGTATTTAGCCTGGTAGATCCTCGCGGAGAGGGTCTGCGGCGCTGTAATATTCCCGAGTGGTTTGGGGGTGTTACAGAATATGGTATCGGAGCTTAGGTTGAGGAAACCTAGGCTGTCGGGTTGAGTTGTGTGTTGTCGGGTCTTGTCTTGTCAGATTTGGTCTGACTGAGTGGTGTCGCGACGCGTCGTCCGAGTTGTCGGTCGTGATTAGTATCGAGGTGCAACCATCATCTTCGTGCGATCTGTGGATGTAAGTCTCCCTACTTTGTTGTGTCTCGTGCTATACGACTTTATGTGATTCTGTGTTATTATGTGGAGTTTAATTGTGCCTCGTGAATACTTACTCCATACTTGTTTGATTCTCGTATTGTGTTGGAATAAAGAGTAGTACCGGTATGCATGTATATATGTATACATCCTTGTGTGAAATCGTTTTTACAGGAGTGATGTTTTGGATTGGTTACTCAATAAAAGTTTATCAATGTGATATTTCAATTTCAAATGTTTTGGGGAAGTCACGTAAATTCTATTTAAAAATATCCTTCGAGAAGGAAAAATGATTTGATTTTCGTATGATGACCTCGAGACCAAAGATTTTGAGAATTCAAACTACACATATTATATTTTCATCTTGCATTGAAAATTTTCAAAATTTGATTTTAAATGCTTAAAAGAGGTCTACCAATAGTTTACTTGAGACGTGACTTTCGCCTTCAATTTTTTCGATTAAACGATATGTAGTGAGAATGTAAATTGTTGGCGCTTGGATTCGTATGTTGTTGTTTATATGTAACCTTCGGCTTTTGGCATTATTTGGTATATGTTCATGAATGTGTTGCTGAATTAGTATAGCTAGCGCGCTAACGTGGCATGGCTAGCGCACGCTAAGTCTCTGTTGAATCATACCTTAACCGGTCTGAGCAGAAGCTCGGAAACTACATTCTGGCCGTAAGTCTAACTTTTGCGATTGTTAGGCTGACCGTTTGAGACGGTACTCCATGTGTGTTGTTCATGAATAACAATTGTTGGGTGTGGATATGTGTAATTTGAACTGTGTTCTTGTCCGCTGCGTGTGTAAAGTTCAAGGTGACTTTTTGGGTACTTTTACCAAATAGTGTGTGTTTCAAAATGACCTTTCGTATTTGTAAATTTGAATTATTTCGTTGACCCTTTTTCCCAACTCTTTTGTCGGACGATTTAACATATATTTTGAAACTATTGAGTTTTCGCGTCTACGCCTTGTAATTTCAAACGGTATTTGGTGACGGTATTTGGTATTTGGAAAATGACTTTTGGGGAGTATTTGGAAAGTATTACCGTCATCGGCCTTTCTGGCATTTTGGAACGTTTTCGAAAATGGTTTTCAACTTGGTGAGTTCCGGCGCGGAAACCGTGCGGGAAATGATTTTTATATAATAGATGACTTTAATTTCATTCCATTTATAAATCGCATAACAACGGCATTATAAATGAAGATTGTTGGTATAATAGTTTGTATATTTTGCTCTAGCTGGAATTAAATGGTAATATGTATATGATTTAATGATGTTGGATTAGAGACAGAGATGAGAATATCTTGCTATGAGTTATGATCTTTCGTTACCCTAGGTTGTTGTTTGTTAGTATGCCGAGGGGCAGAGGTCGTGGTCGTAACCGTGGCGCTGATGGCCACGGGGATCAGACGCGGAATCGAGAGAATGCCGCTGGGAATGATTTTAGTTTGGGTGTTGCTACTATATTGCAACAAGTAGCGACTCAGATGACTCAGTTGACCCAGGTGGTTCAACGTAGCATTGACGCGAGTCAGAACGTTGGTGTAAATCAATGGCTTCGCGAGGTAGTTCGTATGAATCCCCCTCGATTCGCCGGTGCTGCGGATGCGTTGGGCTGGGATGGTTGGATTTTCCAGTTGGGAAAGATTTTCGAGGCTGTCGGATGTCCTGAAGAGCGGAAGGTACCTATCGCTCAGTACCTTCTCGACAAAGATGCCGCTAATTGGTGGGAAGTCATAAACCTCGTGATCGTGATGTCACGTGGGCGGAGTTCCAAGCACTTATGGAAGCTGAGTTCTGTCCGAAACCGATTAGAGAGCAGAGGATTCGCGAATTCTACTTGGCAGAACCGCAAGATATATCGGTGTCGCAGGCTATCATCGATTATAGCAAACAACTCAGTTATGTGCGAGATCGGGTGAGAACCGAGGAAGAGAGGATCCTTCACTTTGACAGACGGATGAAGTCGGATATTCGCGTGTATATGTCGGGATTCAATTGCACTTCGTTGAGGGACTATCAAGATCGAGCATTAGCCCGTGAACTAGCTTCGTTATCGTCGGAGCGTGTACCCGAGTCGAAGAAGCAGAGGAAGTCCGATGACCATGTGGACGGTGCAGGAGTTGGTATTTCTAGTTTTCAATGTCGTAGCCTTTCCGCTGTGAAGCTCCATCGCTCGATGCGTGGAACTGAGAGTTCCAAGTCTCTGCTCGACTCTGGTAAAGCCAGAGATGTTTTAATCAGAATGTGGCGGGACATGTTCGTGCACATTGTCCTTCTCCGCCAGTAACGTGTTACAGGTGTGGACTCGAGGGACACCGAGTTCAGTTTTTCGAGATGGTTACCGAGCCTTCCGGGGCACGGACTTGAGCACCGACATCTGGATCGACTCCGAGAAGCCCCTGAGTGGCCTATCCTATCAGTTGTTTGTTATGTTATTTCCCTCGTTTTGTTGTTTTGATATTCCGGAGATTAACTTCTTTTATTTGAAGTGAATCGGATTTCGAACTCTGTACTTTCGACTCTGTCGAATCGTTTATGTTCGTTGATATTTTCTGAACTTGTCCTGTCTTGTACTTTTGGTTGATCAAACGAGTTGTAGTATTGTTTCAGAATAAACCGTTTGTCGCTATGACTTTCCAATTGCTATTCCCTTTCCTGTGGATCTTATGTGAATACACATCTTGTTGTCTTCACCGGATCGTATATTGTCTCGAGTCGAGATGTGAACTTTGGGGTTGTTGTTTGAGTATTATTGTTCGTCGTTATTCGTACATGATTGATTGACTGTTGTTGTCTCGATCGTTGTAACTCAATCGTTTGATGGTTCAGTTTTTGTTGATCTCGTTTCGTAATTGTTGAGCGTTCGGACTCCTTCGTGATTTCCTTAAGTTCGGTAAATTTGCTTCATTTTCGACCTCCCAATCCTCGTGTTGTGGAATTTCGTATTTGTTCAGCGATTAGATCGCATTGTGATTGGTGTACTGTTGAATTGTTCAACCGTATTGATTTTCGTTCGTCGTGTTTTGTTATTTTGGCAACGGATATCGTGTGTTATCCGAGTTTGTTTTGCGTCGTTCGTTTTATGTTTCAAGTTTCGAGGACGAAACTTCTTTTAAGAGAGGTAGAATGTAATACCCGAGATCTTTATTCCGGATTCGTTGGGTTTTCTGGGTTTTATCGGTTTGTCATGGTCCTCATCGTAGGAATTTCGTGCCATGTTTGGTTGTGACTTGTTGGGACATGTTTTTGGAGGCATTTCGGATCACTTTGTGAGTTTTTGAGATTTTGTGGTGTAGCGCACGCTAATGCTTAAAGCATAGCGCACGCCATCACGTGGTGTTTAGCGCACGCCATCAATGTGTAGCGCACGCTAATCGGGTAAGCAGAGGCGCCCAAAGAGCTACCGGATCGGGATCGAGCTTTGTTAGCGCACGCTAAGGCCGATAGCTAACGACGCTATCGGTCGCTTAGCGCACGCTCCTCTTCTTTCTAGCGCACGCTACTCGGTAGGTGCGCTTCGCCCAGGCTACCGATCGGTTTTGTGACCCGTTAGCGCACGCTACGGCTTTAGCTAGCGCACGCTAACTATGTTATACGCGGTTTCTCCGAGCGTTGACCCGTTAGCGCACGCTAATGAAGGATGATTAGCGCACGCTAATAATCGGCCCAAAGATAAATACCGACAAAGCAGATTAAGTCGCCATTTCCCACTTTTCTTCATCCCTTCCGACGGAGTGTGATCCAGAGGCGAGTAGACTGATCCTTTTCTTCTAGCTTCATCTTTGAGCGGATTTGTAGATGTTTAACAACATCTAATCGTCTTCTTGGTCCAAATCAAGGTAATCTCTTGTTAGAACCCTATTTTCTTAAATTTGGGGTTTTTGCTTGGATTTGTGATTCTTGACCGATCTCATCCGATCGGTTATTTGTTCTTGTTTGTCTTGACCGTAATCTTCAGATTTTGTTAACCGTTCATCGATTTTTATCGCCCGGATCAACGATTCTTGATTTCTTTGAGAATACTTAGATCCTTGTCGTTTTTAGGATCGTTTCGGATTTCGATTAGTGTTATTGAATTGTGGTGATGCTATTTTCGTAGTATTCGTGGGCTGTCGAAGTCTTGATCGTTTTTGGAGGTTCGAAGGTTGCCCGATCGTGCCCGTTCGTCGTTTCGTTGCTCGTGATATCGAGGCAAGTATCTTGTCCATACGTTTCATGTTTTGTAGGCGTAATTATTGATAAATTATTATATACGAAACCCAATGTTTAATGAACGTAAAAAGGGATCGGTATATTCTCGATAAATGTTGTCTTTCAACGATAATTTATGTACTTCGTGAATATATGTGTTCTCGGAATATGTGTGTTGGATTTGTATGTTGAAAAGATGATATGATCACTTTGAATGAGTTTATTAGACCGTAATCCTTTGCCGGGGATTACGTAATGTTATGTGTACTTGTTCGTTAAGAATGTATTACGTGGGATATTAGTTGTTACTCCTTTGAAAGGAGGTTGTGATGTTTAAGTGTTGCTTGGCTTGATGTTCTGCTCATTGTGATGTGATTGCTGAAAGTGATGTGCCTCCGGTAGGATTGTTGAATCTCCGGATCCATGCTTGCTAGTATGGGTCGGGCGTGACCGTAGGGTTATCCACCCGGGTATGTCTTGCGGGGACTCCGAGGTTCGGGGCTTGCTAGCCCGATGCCGAGATAACTTGTGGGGTTATCATCGGCACGCCTTGCGGGGACTCCGAGGTTCGTGGCTTGTTAGCCCGATGCCGGATAACTTATGGTCGTGATTTGGAATGGTTCTCGTGGTTGTTGCCACGAGGACATGTGATTTTTGGTATGGCTTCTGTTGGGTTATTCACTCGGGTATGTTCTACGGAGCATCCGAGGTTCGTGGCTTGTTAGCACGGACGCGAATAATCCTTAGGAACATGTGATATGTGATTCGGGTCGTGGACCCCGTGGCTTATGATTCGGTCTTGGACCCCGTGTGTTGTGAATCGGGTTGTGGAACCGCTTTATTATCGGAATCGTATTTTGGAAAGATGATTTTGGGCCGTGTCCCCAAGTGTTTTCGAAAGACTTGAGAATTCCTTATTTCCAAATGTTTTCAAACTCCGAGACCGTAAAATATTTTGTATGAGACACATGGTTCTTTTCCTACCTTTTATAAATCAAACTGCTTTGATTAAGTGATTTATCTCGGGAAATATATTCAAGATTTTATATTCTTGAAGCACGTTATGTATGGCTTGTACTTTTGGTTTTATACTTGCACTAGCAAAACAAAGGAGTTTGCTAACCCCGAGTATTCGGGGTGGATGTCTCAGATTGTGTCCAGTACTTGCAGTAGTCGGGAGCGAATCACGGATCGATACGAAGGATGATGGGAAACGAAGATACTAATCACGTGAAGACCAATTATAGAGTAGTTGGTAGAGTCATGTTGATTATTCCTCCGATGTGTTATTTTATCGAATTATGGAAGTGATATTGTATTCTAGCCCCTGCGTGGGTATGTGTTCTGGGCAAGGATCTGCATGTATTGTTCTCGTGTGTTGTGAGATAAGACCATATCGGTCTAATGGTTCTTTATGTATCCATGTCGGCATGTGAAGTGATGCATTGTTTTGTATTTAGCTCGGTAGATCCTCGCGGAGAGGGTTCGCGCGCCGTAATATTCCCGAGTGGTTTGGGGTGTTACGAATATGGTATCGGAGCTTAGGTTGAGGAAACCTAGTCAGCCGGGTTGAGTTGTGTGTTGTCGGGTCTTGTCTTGTCGATTTGGTCCGACCGAGTGGTGTCGCGACGCCGTCCGAGTTGTCGGTCGTGATTAGTATCGAGGTGCAACCATCATCTTCGTGCGATCTGTGGATGTAAGTCTCCTACTTTGTTGTGTCTCGTGCTATACGACTTTATGTGATTCTCGTGTTATTATGTGGAGTTTAATTGTGCCTCGTGAATACTTACTCCATACTAGTTTGATTCTCGTATTGTGTTGGAATAAAGAGTAGTACTCGGTATGCATGTATATATGTATACATCCTTGTGTGAAATCGCTTTTACAGGAGTGATGTTTTGGATTGGTTACTCAATAAAAGTTTATCAATGTGATATTTCAATTTCAAATGTTTTGGGAAGTCACGTAAATTTATTTAAAAATATCCTTCGAGAAGGAAAAATGATTTGATTTTCGTATGATGACCTCGAGACCAAAGATTTTGAGAATTCAAACTACACATATTATATTTTCATCTTGCATTGAAAATTTTCAAAATTTGATTTTAAATGCTTAAAAGAGGTCTACCAATAGTTTACTTGAGACGTGACTTTCGCCTTCAATTTTTTCGATTAAACGATATGTAGTGAGAATGTAAATTGTTGGCGCTTGGATTCGTATGTTGTTGTTTATATGTAACCTTCGGCTTTTGGCATTATTTGGTATATGTTCATGAATGTGTTGCTGAATTAGTATAGCTAGCGCGCGCTAACGTGGCATGGCTAGCGCACGCTAAGTCTCTGTTGAATCATACCTTAACCGGTCTGAGCAGAAGCTCGGAAACTACATTCTGGCCGTAAGTCTAACTTTTGCGATTGTTAGGCTGACCGTTTGAGACGGTACTCCATGTGTGTTGTTCATGAATAACAATTGTTGGGTGTGGATATGTGTAATTTGAACTGTGTTCTTGTCCGCTGCGTGTGTAAAGTTCAAGGTGACTTTTTGGGTACTTTTACCAAATAGTGTGTGTTTCAAAATGACCTTTCGTATTTGTAAATTTGAATTATTTCGTTGACCCTTTTTCCCAACTCTTTTGTCGGACGATTTAACATATATTTTGAAACTATTGAGTTTTCGCCTACGCCTTGTATTTTCAAACGGTATTTGGTGACGGTTTTTGGTATTTGGAAAATGACTTTTGGGGTGTATTTGGAAAGTATTACCGTCATCGGCCTTTCTGGCATTTTGGAACGTTTTCGAAATTGGTTTTCAACTTGGTGAGTTCACATGAAACCGTAAGGGAAATGATATTTATATAATAGATGACTTTAATTTCATTCCATTTATAAATCGCATAACAACGGCATTATAAATGAAGATTGTTGGTATAATAGTTTGTATATTTTGCTCTAGCTGGAATTAAATGGTAATATGTATATGATTTAATGATGTTGGATTAGAGACAGAGATGAGAATATCTTGCTATGAGTTATGATCTTTCGTTACCCTAGGTTGTTGTTTGTTAGTATGCCGAGGGGCAGAGGTCGTGGTCGTAACCGTGGCGCTGATGGCCACGGGGATCAGACGCGGAATCGAGAGAATGCCGCTGGGAATGATTTTAGTTTGGGTGTTGCTACTATATTGCAACAAGTAGCGACTCAGATGACTCTGTTGACCTGTGGTTCAACGTAGCATTGACGCGAGTCGAACGTTGGTGTAAATCAATGGCTTCGCGAGGTAGTTCGTATGAATCCCCTCGATTCGCCGGTCTGCGGATGCGTTGGCCGGGATGGTTGGATTTTCCACTGGGAAAGATTTTCGAGGTCCGGATGTCCTGAAGAGCGGAAGGTACCTATCGCTCAGTACCTTCTCGACAAAGATGCCGCTAATTGGTGGGAAGCTGTTAAACCTCGTGATCGTGATGTCACGTGGGCGGAGTTCCAAGAACTTATGGAAGCTGAGTTCTGTCCGAAACCGATTAGAGAGCAGAGGATTCGCGAATTCTACTTGGCAGAACCGCAAGATATATCGGTGTCGCAGGCTATCATCGATTATAGCAAACAACTCAGTTATGTGCGAGATCGGGTGAGAACCGAGGAAGAGAGGATCCTTCACTTTGACAGACGGATGAAGTCGGATATTCGCGTGTATATGTCGGGATTCAATTGCACTTCGTTGAGGGACTATCAAGATCGAGCATTAGCCCGTGAACTAGCTTCGTTATCGTCGGAGCGTGTACCCGAGTCGAAGAAGCAGAGGAAGTCCGATGACCATGTGGACGGTGCAGGAGTTGGTATTTCTAGTTTTCAATGTCGTAGCCTTTCCGCTGTGAAGCTCCATCGCTCGATGCGTGGAACTGAGAGTTCCAAGTCTTCTGTTCTGACTCCTGGTAAAGCCAGGAGATGTTTTAACTGTAATGTGGCGGGACATGTTCGTGCACATTGTCCTTCTCCGCCGCAACGTGTTACGTGTGGACTCGAGGACACCGAGTTCGCTTTCGAGATGGTTACCGAGCCTTCCGGCACGGACTTGAGCACCGACATCCGGATCGACTCCGAGAAGCCCCCGAGTGGCCTATCCTATCGCTTGTTTGTTATGTTATTTCCTCGCTTTGTTGTTTTGATATTCCTGAGATTAACTTCTTTTATTTGAAGTGAATCGGATTTCAACTCTGTATTTCGACTCGTCGAATCGCTTATGTTCGTTGATATTTTCAACTTGTCCGTCTTGTACTTTTGGTTGATCAAACGAGTTGTAGTATTGTTTCAGAATAAACCGTTTGTCGCTATGACTTTCCAATTGCTATTCCCTTTCCTGTGGATCTTATGTGAATACACATCTTGTTGTCTTCACCGGATCGTATATTGTCTCGAGTCGAGATGTGAACTTTGGGGTTGTTGTTTGAGTATTATTGTTCGTCGTTATTCGTACATGATTGATTGAATGTTGTTGTCTCGATATTTGTAACTCAATCGTTTGATGGTTCAGTTTTTGTTGATCTCGTTTCGTAATTGTTGAGCGTTCGGACTCCTTCGTGATTTCCTTAAGTTCGGTAAATTTGCTTCATTTTCGACCTCCCAATCCTCGTGTTGTGGAATTTCGTATTTGTTCAGCGATTAGATCGCATTGTGATTGGTGTACTGTTGAATTGTTCAACCGTATTGATTTTCGTTCGTCGTGTTTTGTTATTTTGGCAACGGATATCGTGTGTTATCCGAGTTTGTTTTGCGTCGTTCGTTTTATGTTTCAAGTTTCGAGGACGAAACTTCTTTTAAGAGGGGTAGAATGTAATACCCGAGATCTTTATTCCGGATTCGTTGGGTTTTCTGGGTTTTATCGGTTTGTCATGGTCCTCATCGTAGGAATTTCGTGCCATGTTTGGTTGTGAATTGTTGGGACATGTTTTTGGAGGCATTTCGGATCACTTTGTGAGTTTTTGAGATTTTGTGGTGTAGCGCACGCTAATGCTTAAAGCATAGCGCACGCTACTGCGTGGTGTTTAGCGCACGCCATCAATGTGTAGCGCACGCTAACCGGCGATTGAGGCGATCCGGTAGCTACCGGATCGACTCGAGCTTTGTTAGCGCACGCTAAGGCCGATAGCTAACGCACGCTATCGACTGCTTAGCGCACGCTCCCTCTTCTTTCTAGCGCACGCTACTCGGTAGGTGCGCTTACGTCGAGGCTACCGGATCGTTTTGTGACCCGTTAGCGCACGCTACGGCTTTTGCTAGCGACGCTAACTATGTTATACGCGGTTTCTCTGGAGCGTTGACCCGTTAGCGCACGCTAATGAAGGATGATTAGCGCACGCTAATAAGCATCGATATAAATCTTGGGCAGCAAGTAAGTCGTCATTTCCCACTTTTCTTCATCCCTTCCGACGGGAGTGTGATCCAGAGGCGAGTAGGACCGATCCTTTTCTTCTAGCTTCATCTTTGAGCGGATTTGTAGATGTTTAACAACATCTAATCGTCTTCTTGGTCCAAATCAAGGTAATCTCTTGTTAGAACCCTATTTTCTTAAATTTGGGGTTTTTGCTTGGATTTGTGATTCTTGACCGATCTCATCCGATCGGTTATTTGTTCTTGTTTGTCTTGACCGTAATCTTCAGATTTTGTTAACCGCTCATCGATTTTTATCGCCCTGATCAACGATTCTTGATTTCTTTGAGAATACTTAGATCCTTGTCGCTTTTAGGATCGTTTGATTTCGATTAGTGTTATTGAATTGTGGTGATGCTATTTTCGTAGTATTCGTGGGCCGTCAAGTCTTGATCGCTTTGGAGGTTCAAGGTTGCCCGATCGTGCCCGTTCGTCGTTTCGTTGCTCGTGATATCGAGGCAAGTATCTTGTCCATACGTTTCATGTTTTGTAGGCGTAATTATTGATAAATTATTATATACGAAACCCAATGTTTAATGAACGTAAAAAGGGATCGGTATATTCTCGATAAATGTTGTCTTTCAACGATAATTTATGTACTTCGTGAATATATGTGTTCTCGGAATATGTGTGTTGGATTTGTATGTTGAAAAGATGATATGATCACTTTGAATGAGTTTATTAGACCGTAATCCTTTGCCGGGGATTACGTAATGTTATGTGTACTTGTTCGTTAAGAATGTATTACGTGGGATATTAGTTGTTACTCCTTTGAAAGGAGGTTGTGATGTTTAAGTGTTGCTTGGCTTGATGTTCTGCTCATTGTGATGTGATTCTTTGAAAGTGATGTGCCTCCGGGTAGGATTGTTGAATCTCCGGGATCCATGCTTGCTAGTATGGGTCGGGCGTGACCGTAGGGTTATCCAATTCGGGTATGTCTTGCGGGGACTCCGAGGTTCGGGGCTTGCTAGCCCGATGCCGAGATAACTTGTGGGGTTATCATCTGGTACGTCTTGCGGGGACTCCGAGGTTCGTGGCTTGTTAGCCCGATGCCGGGATAACTTATGGTCGTGATTTGGAATGGTTCTGTGGTTGTTGCCACGAGGACATGTGATTTTTGGTATGGCTTCCTGTTGGGTTATTCACTCAGGTATGTTCTACGGGAGCATCTGAGGTTCGTGGCTTGTTAGCACGGGACGCGAATAATCCTTAGGAACATGTGATATGTGATTCGGGTCGTGGACCCTGTGGCTTATGATTCGGGTCTTGGACCCCGTGTGTTGTGAATTGGGTTGTGGAACCGCGTTTTATTATCGGAATCGTATTTTGGAAAGATGATTTTGGGCCGTGTCCCCAAGTGTTTTCGAAAGACTTGAGAATTCCTTATTTCCAAATGTTTTCAAACTCCCGAGACCGTAAAATATTTTGTATGAGACACATGGTTCTTTTCCTACCTTTTATAAATCAAACTGTTTTGATTAAGTGATTTATCTCGGGAAATATATTCAAGATTTTATATTCTTGAAGCACGTTATGTATGGCTTGTACTTTTGGTTTTATACTTGCACTAGCAAAACAGTGGAGTTTTGCTAACCCCCGAGTATTCGGGGGGTGGATGTCTGTATTGTGTCCAGGTACTTGCAGGTAGCTGGGGAGCGAATCACAGGATCGATACGAAGGATGATGGGAAACGAAGATACTAATCACGTGAAGACCAATTATAGAGTAGTTGGTAGAGTCATGTTGATTATTCCTCCGATGTGTTATTTTATCGAATTATGGAAGTGATATTGTATTCTAGCCCCTGCGTGGGTATGTGTTCTGGGCAAGGATCTGGTATGTATTGTTCTGTGTGTTGTGAGATAAGACCATATCGGTCTAATGGTTCTTTATGTATCCATGTCGGCATGTGAAGTGATGCATTGTTTTGTATTTAGCCTGGTAGATCCTCGCGGAGAGGGTCTGCGGCGCTGTAATATTCCCGAGTGGTTTGGGGGTGTTACAGTTTGGCCTTGCGATTTCAAATGAGTTTTTACGACGGTTTGATGAACGAATTTTATAACGTCTTCGAATGTTTTTAAAAATAGTACCGTCGTTGGCCTTTTGGACATTTGTAAATGTTTGCGAAAATTTCCTTCAGCCTTGTGGGTTCCATCTCGGGGCCCACGACGCTGTAATATTTCCGGTTAAATCTGGGGGTGTTACACTTATCACACCCCCAAACTTGAATTCTTGCTAGTCCCGAGCAAGACTCTTTATTATTCATGCTCCAAAAATAAAAATAAGAAAAATTAATACACACATAAATTAAAATATAAAAAAAGAAAAGGAGATCAAAATGTCATTAATAAACAACAACCAGCTTTATACAGTAGATAGAAATGAATCAAGATTCAAAATAAATCTACTAATATTTTTGAAGTTAAAACACGGTTTTTATTTTGTAATTCCAAAATCAAGGTTTTCCCCCCAAAAGGTTGATTATTTCTTTCCCACTTGTGATACACACGACTCCCTTTAATGGTTGCTCTCGATCACTCGTTTATTTTTCGACTCAATATGAAGAATAATTTCATTGGCGTCATCAAATATTGTGATTTTCACAAAATTGAGTGTATTGAAATTCAGCTGCTAATTAATTCAAATCTGCTCATAAACTACATCCCTTTTAGTGATAGCTTTCACACCGTTATTTGCTAACGTGTAGCTCTTTTTACTAACACAATTTCTATCTCATTATTTTTCTCTTTTTTTTTAAAAAGGTGATAGCTTTCACACCGTTATTTGCTAACGTGTAGCTCTTTTCACCAATTTTTCTGAGACGGCAGCTACGCACCAACAATGGTTAGTCCTTTATTTTTCGCAAAATTTAAGACTTCAAAAATTAGCGCTATTCTTGCTCAACACTTCTCCTTTTCGTCATTTATTTTTTTAGGTGATAGCTTTCACACCGTTATTTGCTAACGTGTAGCTCTTTTCACCAATGACTCCTTTTTTTTTAGGGAATAGAATTTTTGCAGAAAATCATTTTTTAGTTAAGCATGAAAAATCAAAAACTCCACAAATTAAGTAAATTTCAGTTTTATTTTTCATCAACCAATTTATTCTTCTTTTCTCAAGGTAACGAATGACTCGATTTTATATGATAATTACAAGGCTTGGAAAGAGAGATTAAGGCTCAAAAATTTTGGAATATACAATTTTTTTTACCAGTTAAAACGATTTAGAAGCTTGTATATAGCTAATTTATTGGTGTTATGGCCAGATCTAGAAATCTCATAAATCAAAATACTATAAATATATATATATATATATAATAAAAAAAATTAAGGCAAATAACCAAATCAATCAAAACACACCAAAAACCAAATCAATCAAATAAACCAAAATTACAACACACCAAAATACTAAAACAAACCACCCCCAAACTTGAAAATAAAACTGTCCTCAGTTTAAAAAAAATAAAAAAATAAAAATCAATGCAGAAAAGCAGAATACTCACTGTTAAGAAAGTTGATGTCTGAGCTAACGCCTTTTAGAATCTGCAAGAGAATAAATATACGAGGCACATAACAAAAGAAAATAAAATATACTCGTAAGTATACCACAATTTTTAAGATGCGCATCAAGAAAGTCCGAAGAGTCGCCTTACGCTTCCATCAAAGTTTTTATAAAAAAAACACACAATAAACATTACAGTAATAAAATAACAATACATAAATCGCGAATAGATGCGCATCAAGAGATCAAGAAGAAACTCCTTAAGCTGCCATCATTTAGCACGATTATTACACACGACAGAAAGTAAAAATACAAGAGGTCCGACATGGGTTATCAAAGGGAGAGGAATGAATCCACTTTTCGTTTTCTCACGGTAAAATCTTCTACCTGCATAATTATAGCTAGAGCCGGATCGGTTGAGGAACAAATTCATTGAGTTTTTGATTAGTTCTTGGTGTTGTTGCAACGACTATGATTCGCTTTGCACGCTCGGAAATAAAGCCCTTTTCACAGAGTAGTCGATGAAATACAAGAAACCATCAAAGAAACCATTGACATTAAGCACACCTATTGGTTTTGATGAACATTTAGTGGGCTCTGTAACCACATGAAAAAGTTCCTCAAGGGTGCCAAAACCACCGGAAGGGTGATAAAGGCGCCAGAATTATTTATCATGTGAGTTATGCGATCTTGCATATTCACAGATCTAAACTCATCTCCAATAGTTGACCCGGTAATTTTACTTTCAGCCAGAGGTTTTGGAATTATTCCCAACACTCTTACTCCTTCCATATAGGCGTATGACTGGTCCCATTAATCCTAGACTTCCTCCTTCGTAAACTACATGAATGCATTTTTCTCCTAAGGTACTACCCAAGTTGTGGGCTGCTTCAGTGAAGCATGCCTCTTTTCCAGAACTAGATCCACCAAAAATGCAGACTGTGTTAAATTTTTTTGTTGAAGATGATGACTCCATTTTTGAAAAGAAATTTTTTTTAGAGAGAAACAGAGAAAAGTGCAAGTTTGAGGGATGAATGAAAAAACCCAGTAGAAAGTTTATTTATAGAAGAAAAAGAAGGTAAAAATTGTTTAACAAGTTTGTGATTGCGTTTGATTGTGCTTCAACTACTCAATAGAATAATGAAAGCATTTATCGCGTATCACATTTTTTATTCAGAAAATCTCACCACACGACAAAAATAAAAGATACTTACGCGTATGTACAATAGTTGTGATTGTGGCTCACATCTTCCTCTGATTTTACGTTCAGAAACGGCCTAAACGCCTTCTATGAGTCGGGGAGAAGCTTCCCATCCAATTTTCTTACAAATTGGCAAATAGGGTCTTTTAACGTCAGATTCCCAAGACGTTGTTCATATTCTGATTTGAATTTATTCCACAAACATTGAATTCCGTAATATACAAGTCCACTAGGATGCGTGTCAAGAGAAATTTCGATATTATCTAAATTCTCTTTATTCAGACCATCATTAATGAACTGAATTTTATCTTCTCTGTTTGTAGATGGAATTCCTAAAGATCGACATTTTACATTACAGTTCCATCTAGCACATTTATAACAAACGGCTAGCATCTTTGCTCGTCGTTTCTTGGCATATGAACTTTTTCCAAGCCCTGGTAAAAATCTAGTCGGTGTTTCTGTGAATTCACCTTCTATTCTTACTTTGGCTTCGATAATGAATCTTATGTCAAAAGGTATGCTTTTATTCATAAGCAACCTCATCCTTTCAAGCTTTGTCTTGTAAATTTTTAAAATTGCATTTTTGCTTAGAAAGGGAAATCTTTTTTCGATTTTATACAATATTTCTTCCATGGAAAAAAAAAATAAAAATAAAATGACAATGAAAATAATTGAAGAAAATATCTACAAATATCAGTTGTTGTGGGAAACTGAAAAATCCGACTTTAATAGTCACGGAGTACCGTTATCCGCCACTTGACCGGACAAACACAATTGAGTACTAAGTTACAACATCGAGAAATTTGTACCTATAAAAATAGTTTACAATGTAAGATTTCAAATATAACTTATACTTCCCCGGTAACGGCGCCAAAAACTTGACACGCTTTTAGTGTAACTATCGCAAGTGCACGATATCGTATCAAGTAGTAAAGTGGACTTTTTGAGTCCGGTTTATCGATCCCACAAGGAAGTTTGGTTATAATTTGAATGATACACTATTAGTCTATTTTTATAGATACTTAAGATGAGTGAAACACACAATTAAAAAGTTTGGTTTAATAATTGCAAAGAAATTGCAATAATAGTTCTAATATTATAAGGAAATAAAAAAATAGCAATAATAATAGATTGATTAACGATAAAATGAAATAGTTGGGATTACAAACTTAGTTCGTCATTAGTTATAAAAGATGTATAGGAGATCATAAAATGAATTTACTTATTATGTTGTGTAGATTCGATTTTCCTTAAAAAGACGGTTTCTCTTTCGAACTATAAAACGCCCCTTACATATTGAATCAATCCACTATATTTCTATGTTGATTGGCTTCAATACATAGCATTAGGATTTATGAAAATAACTCAAAGAATCATCTAAGGACTAGAGGTACATTTCTATCCCCTAGAACAACTTAGAGTGAAGATCATTTGATCTAATCAAACATATTTTCTTTCGAAACATATGAAGACCATAAATATCGTCATTTATTGGCCAAATAAATAAAGATTGTTAAAACAATGAAAATCACACACAATAATAAGCAATTCACAATAGATCTTTTATACAAACATAAACAACATAACTAACCTTGTTTATAATCCCAACTAAAGGTTACTTAGCCCATGAAGGGTTTATTACATATATTACAAGCTTGTGTGGTCATTATTAGTTGAATCAAGAGAAAGAATTGATCCTAACTCCCTTAGTAGATAAAGGAGATAGAAACAATAAACTCTCTGAATAACATATGTTATACCACACTTACAAAGATCACTTAAGAACACAAGTGTGTTCTTCACACAAAAAGAAAAGTTTACAAAAAATGGAAAATTATAAGATGAATGATGAATGATGAAGGATCTAAGGGGCCTATTTATACACCTAAAGTCATCTAATAGCTCCAAAACTCCAGCAATATTACATTAGATCGGATCAATGCCAGCCATCCCCTCAATAATACACAAAAAGTATAAAAAATTAGACAAATCATAGCAATCTGTCAAGAGTTACGACCGTAACATTCAGGAGTTACGGCCGTAACTAGGGTGACTTACGGCCATAAATCCTGAATGTTACGGCCGTAACGTGGCTTCGTAAATTTGCTCATTTGAAGCTAATAGTTACGTTTTCAGCCCAGAATTTCTCAGACTTTTCATTTTTGCCCAGATCTTCTTCGGATGATAACTTTTGATATATAACTCTGATTTTGAATCCGGAAAGACTGTTGAATTCATCTCGGAAAGCCCTACAACATGAATATATCAAAATTCAATAAAGAGAATATTTATTAACCATGTTGTTTCTTGAGTAATTCAGTTATTTAATCCGATCATCATCCGATAAAAATAAAATTATTAAAACTAATAAATTAAAAGCAAAAAACGAGTAGACTAGCTCAATTATGGGTGAATTTTATCGATACAAACCATGGATAAGTGTACAAAACTGACACTTATCAACCTTAAAATTTCGTAGAGAGCGGAAGTCGATCCAAGATTTGGGGCTAAAATGCAATAATTGGTAAAATTGAGGTCAATTAGTAAATTTCAATAAAAATGGAATTATAAAATAAATTTACAGGTCTATAGACCAGAATGTTAATTATCAAAGGATAAATATTATATCCAAAAAATCCTATAACAATAGGAGCAAATTTTGGGTTTTGGGGTCAAAACGACATTTTAAATAGTTTTGGGGCAAAACTGAAAATTTTAGAAAAATCAGTCAGATATTGAAAATTCTGGGAAGTTCACTCAAATACAGAAGTTCCAAGTTCAACATGAACTCTCCCATAAGTTTCGTCACCATCCGTGACGAAAACCAAACCTCATGGCATAATAATCCGTTTCACAAGAATTATGGGCTAACCGTAAATTGGGAAAATTTAAACCAAAAATCAAAGATTTGAAATTATCAAGTCTGGAATCAATAATCACAATTACATTCCAAATATATGTCTATAACGGAACCATAATTTCATAAAAACTCGTGCCACGAATAAACTCCAAATCGCAATCATATAATCAATTTACGCTAAGTATTGGATATATAACTCTGACCATATTATGTGCATTCACCGCAATGTGACTAACGTATAATCACATCTAACCGGGAACTAAGTGCCATACAAACTAAGTGCCACGGAAAGATCCGCCTCTAATCCTATCGGGGCAAAGTGCCACGTCGGCAGACGGGGGCCACCTCTTGAGCCCATACGAAATCGAGAGCCGATCAAAGATCTGGGGGCCACCTCTTGAGTTGTAGGGGCCACCTCTAGAGTCCAAAATTTGTGTCAGGGACGGTTAGACCATGTCTTGGATCGAGCAGCACGGCTGCGGTTCATGAACAAGGCTACCATCGTTTCCTATTCCCTTGAAGCCAATGGACGGAGTGTTCCGTAGGTGACTGGGTCATAGACTTAGGGTATAATCGCGATTATGGTATGATCCGGGCACTGACCCACAATTAAGGACATGCCGAGCCCATATAAGAGATAAGGAAGCACGTCACCAAGCGTGAGAGCGATAAGTCAAAGGCCAAAGTTATAGTGACGGTCCGACAAAGCCCAAGGCTACGGTTGTAATATCCGCATTTTTCTTTCCCTTGTATTTTTCTTTTTCGGCGTATTTCACGATAGTAGTGACCCTCGTGTATCTTTCAGTGTATCTTTCCTACTATCTATTGATTTGATTCCCGTTATTGTTGTGCGGAACCGCCGTTTCGGGGTTGCCGTGGATCCATTCTACGTTATGATGCCTGTTGAGATGTTCCGTTTAACGTTTCGTTCATATTCCGGTGTTTTGGACCGTTTATATCTCGTACCCAGCGCACGCTATATCTTCTGCATAGCGCACGCTAGGGGTCACTTAGTAGCGCACGCTATGACCGTTTCGTAGCGCGCGCTAGAGGGCAAGCCCTGGGAGTGGCAGTGCTGATTCCAGTCCTCTGGACTGGTGGATAGCGTACGCTACGTAGCCTAGCGTACGCTAATGTTGGGAGTTAGCGCACGCTGAGACGCCCAGTAGCGTTCGCTAGTGCGGATCTCCAGTACTGGACAGTTTGCCACTGGACTCTACTGATGCCCAAGTAGCGCACGCTATTGATCGATAGCGCGCGCTACCGATACACTTTAGCGCATGCTATGTTTGGTCGATAGCGCGCGCTAACCGGATCAGGTGTGTACTGATAGTTGCTTCTGGACTCGGCTGATGTCCAGGTAGCGCACGCTATTGGTCGATAGCGCGCGCTACCGAGAGGTTATTAGCGCACGCTACGTTTGGGGTAGCGCACGCTAACGGCCAGAAGTCTGGCTACTGGACTGGACGCTAACTGTTTTGGCCTGTAATTTTATCCCGTTAGCGCACGCTAACCTTGAGGATTAGCGCGCGCTAAAACTCCCTGGCTATATAAACCAGGGAGTTGACCCAGATGAACACATTATTTTCATTTCTTCTCCTCCCCGCGACGCAGAACTTCTCCAGGCGATTTCCGAGCGATTCTTCCCTTCGATTATTTCAGGCATCCTCTACCTTGAGGTTTTGAAGTAGATTAACAACACCTACTTGTGTTCTTCATCATCAATCCAAGGTAAATCTCTTAGAACCCTACTTTTGGGCGAATTGGGGGTTTTGGGATTTTCTTCCGATCCGCTCCGTTTTGTTGGTGGATTCATGATGATTATGATTAATCTTGTTGGTATTCTTAGTTTCCCTACGGATTCATGGTATGTTTCATAGTTTTTGCGGAATCTAGAGGGATTGGTTGTGGTCCACCCTCGTTGTTGTTTATATACGAATATACATGAATCGTAGGCGGGTTTTCGGGTGTATTCCAATTCCGTATTCATTTAGAAATGGTTGTGATTGTATTCTTCGAATCGTTAGGTTCGGTTCCGTTGATTCCTAGCGTTCGTCGGTGATTATCCTTTCCGTTCATTGCGTCGTCAATTATTCAAGGCAAGTATTTTTGGAAACCTTTATGCTTAACGTGAAATGGTAATGTATATTGTGTGTGATTGCTCACCTCGGGAGGGTCCGACGGGATCACGGAGGGAATCCAATGGTATAGCCCTGGATTCACGAGATTGTTTCGCTAGCCAGCTCGGGAGGGTCCTTAGGGATCACGGAGCGGGATCAATGGTATAGCCCTGTTCCCAAGGCGATGCGTGTGCGTGATTTGTTTTATAATATGGCTAGCTCGGGAGGGTCCTTAGGGATCACGGAGCGGGATCAATGGTATAGCCCTGTTTCCACGGCAAATTGTTTGACTGTTTATTTCCGGAAAAGACATGTCTGGTTTTGGTTTTTGAAATGATATTGGTGCATGTACTATGAAATGTGTAAGCGATTGGTTTGCCTTGATTACTTGTACTGGCGTAATTCCTAACCCCTTTGGGGGACCCATTATGGGGAAATTCTTGTTATGGATTTCAGGTTATGATCATCCGTACGAGCGAGCTCTGGGTCAGTACGAGGATGTTGGCCAGGGTCGTTGACATGTGCACTTGGTGTAACACCCCCAAGATATTCGAGGTGTATTACAGCGCCGTGGACCCCTACATGGGATCCACCAGGCTAACACAAGAAAACACCTCTCGACTAACCGTCTCGGTTAGCAAGGAAACAATTGTTAACAACAAGAACATAAAACAACACGTCCGGTACAACCGGCATAATAAACATCAACCGACAAATACAGTAACTCCAACGAAGTCCAAACACAATCTGAAAGGAAAAGCCTAAGTACTCGCGAGTACAATCTATAAGTTTACAATTTGGAAAACACCCACATCAAAAGAGACAGTAGGAAATAACAAGACTCAATTGCACATGTCAACAACCTTGGCCGACATCCTCGTACCATCCCAGCGCCCGCTCGTCTGGCTGAACATAACCTGAAATCCATAAGAAGAATTTCCCCAAAACGGGTCCCCCAAAGGGGTTAGCAATTACGCTAGTACAAGTAATCAAGGCAAACCAATCGCTTACACATTTCATAGTACATGCACCAATATCATTTCAAAAACCAAAACTAGACATGTCTTTTCCGGAAACAAACAGTCAAACAATTTGCCTTGGGAACAGAGTAATATCATAGATTCCCGCACGAGGCCTCTAAGGACCCTCCCGCGCTGGCTATATTATAAAACAAAACACGCACATGCATCGCCTTGGGAACAGAGTAATATCATAGATTCCCGCACGAGGCCTCTAAGGACCCTCCCGCACTGGCTAGCTAAACAAACTCATGAATCGAGGACTCAACCCTTTCGATTCCCTCCTTGATCCCGTCGGACCAACACGAGGTGAGCAAATCACACACAAAATACATTACCATTCCACGTTAAGCATAAAGGTTTCCAAAAATACTTGCCTTGAATTATTGACGACGCAACGAACGGAAAGGAAAGTCACCGACGAACGCTAGGAACCAATGAAACCGAACCTAACGATTCGAAGAATACAATCACAACCATTTCTAAATGAATACGGAATTGGAATACACCCGAAAACCCACCTACGATTCATGTATATTCGTATATAAACAACAACGAGGGCGGACCACAACCAAACCCTCTCGATTCCGTAAAAATCACGAAATATATCATGAATACGTAGGGAAACTAAGAATACCAACAAGATTAATCATATTCATCATGAATTAATCGACAAAACGGAACGAATCGGACAAAAACGCGAAAACCCCCAAATCTACCCAAAAGTAGGGTTCTAAAGATCTAACCTTGATTCGCTGGATCGAAGGATGTTATAGGATGATTGATCGGTGATATAAACTCAGAAACTTCATGGATTTGTTGTTCAACAACATGGTTTCGTCTCCTCCGAAACCCCAGCCGCGGACCGAAGAGAAATGAAATGAAAAATGACGGAGAAAGTCGCTGGTCTGTCATTTATATACTGGGCCGGAACTAGCGTGCGCTAGCCTTCCCTAGCGTGCGCTATCGGCCGATCGGCCGAGCACTCTCGGCCATGGCCCGCATGACCCGACACCACCGACCACCCCGCCGACCATGACTCGACCGCTCGACTCGCTAGCGTGCGCTACGGCGGAAGCTGCGCGCGCTAGCCGACTGGCCCAAAGAGCCACCGGACTAACAAACTCATCCCGTGCAACGTCGCTAGTCGGCCGTCAGGCGCTACCCTGCCCGGTTAGCGCTCGGCCACCAAGCGATGGCGTGCGCTACTGCCGATCTCGACCGAGTCCGAACCTCGTGATCCTCTCGCCTGTGCCCGAGCACAGATGGCCGACTGACAAGGCGCTACTCGGCAGCGTGCGCTGCTGGCCTGCCGAGCCGCGCGCGCTCGCCATAGCGTGCGCTCGCCGGTTCTGCCCAAGACTGCTCAAAGCCCGCGACTCAAGGATGCCCGGTCCCACCGCCACCGCCACGACCCGATGCCTCGATTTCCGAAACGCACGCGAACACGGCGAAAAGTTCGCGGACGACATCAACGACTCGAGATGAAAACGTAATGCAATAATTAATCATACGCGACCAAGAAAAGTGTCAAGACGACAAATACAGATATGGATACCCGTAACTTTCAAGAAATTACAAAATGGCCCAAAACGCCGGGAAATAACGATACGTGATCGAATAACCAAACCGAAGTTCACAACACGTCTAACAAAGTTAAACGGACTTGCGGGAAACTCGAAGCAGCTGCATTTGAGATTCGCAAGAATCGAACTCAAGTGCGGAAAAGTCGCTAAAAGCACGAACTCAACAAAACAACACCGAAACGAACTCGGATGACAAAAAGTGTAGAATTAATCATTCTCAGAATGACGAAACGGTCATGAGCGAGCCGTCAAAACGGACTCCGGCCGAAAAAAAGAAATTTACCAAAAATCGAAAATTGCGGATATTACATTCTACCCTCCTTAAAAGAAGTTTCGTCCCGAAACTTAAAATAAGTAGGGAGAAGCAATATCCCTTGCCAGGAAAACTCGACGAGATACACAAAAACCGAAGACTCGCGCCCGACGGCGAAACGCTGCAAGGAACGCAAAGAGACATACGGCGAGAAAATACGCCCTAGGGCGACTAACACAACGTCACCGATAGAGACATAATAAAATCAACGAGTGACAAGCGTCATTAAACGGATAATACAATCAAGTCAATTATCCGAACAATCACAAAACACAACGAACGAGAATCAATATGATTGACCAACCCAACGGTTCATCAATCAAAATGCGAGCCAAACGCTGAACAAATACGGAATTCCACCGCCTAAAGATTGGAAGATCGAAAACGAGACTAATTTCCCGAACTTAAGGGAATTACGAAGGAGCCTGAACGCTCAACAATCACGAAACGAGAACAAAAACTGAACAAACAAACGATTGAGACAACAAAAATCGAACAATCATGTCCGAAACACGTAGGATAATAAAATTCAAACACCAACTCCCAGGATGACCTGGTGAAAACAGCAAGGCGTGCATTCCCACAATATCCACAGGAAAGAGAATAGCGATTGAAAAGCCACAACGACAAACGAGTTATTCCGAAACAATACCACCCTCGTTCGATCAACAAAAGCAAGGGATAGGGAAAGTTCAGAAATGTTAACGAGCATAAACGAGTTGATAGAGCTAAAAATACAGAAGTTCAAAATCCGATCCACTTTGAATAAAAGAACTATTAGAACCAAAAGATGTTACTTCCGAACAAGGTTCACAATAGTCGAACCGAATTCGGAAAAGTCACAGCGATAACCAGATCGGCTCAAAATCGACATTACTGTTCGAACGATGAAACCAAGATACAGAACAAGTTCAGAAGGTATCAATGAACACGAGCGAATCGATAGACTGGAGAAAGAGAAGATATAGAAGTCAAAATAGTACGGGTATTACCTTTGACCTCGCCCCCGAAACTCACAACAACAGAACCAAGGTAACAATATAACAAGCAATCGACACAACGCGGAACAATCACCGATGCACACAATCATACCAACCCGATCTCTAACAGCTCGCATATATGCGATAACGCATAAACCGCTACGAGGCGACTACATCCAATACCAATATCACACCCCTCGCAGAGGCTACCACGACAACTGTGTGGCGAACGACTCAACGCTCACACCACCAATTCAACAACAACTCGGGGGTTAACACCCTAACGAGAGCACGAACATCACACATATATTCCCGGACCACAAATAGGAATGATAGGTTTTGAAAACGAAAACCATCTTTTGAAAATAACTTGCAAGCACCAGTTGATCTTGGGTATCATATATCAAAAAGTAGTACAAACATCGTCATCGAGACTTAAAAAAAATTATCTTGCGTTTGAAAAAAAAATGAAGACACCTTTCGTTAAATTAAAACTTTTCAGCTATATTCGACCTTCGGGTCTAAGCGAATGCATTTCTAAATCATTAGAAATATTTCAAAATATTTTGATCCTCAAAGTAGAATAATTTTGAAACATAGCGTGGCACTAGTAGGCATCTTGAGAGCACTGTGAGAAAATAATTCATTTTAAAAGTACGTCTCGAGGTTTATTTTCTAAGATACTCAAGGTTTTTCAGAAGTACAATAGGCCAAAATGCCCAGAATTCGCACGTATCAACATTCACTTAAACACATCATATCACACGCATCAAATCGATCAAAATCACGACAGTGATATACAATCCTCAGGATATGTTTAACAACATCGTTAAAACAACAATCGGTTTATCAAAACTGGATGGAAAACGATATCAAGAACAAAACTCCAAAAAGTCAACTCTAGGGATTCAAGAAAATACCTAGATTCGGCGAAGAACAGTGGATTAGATGATGTTAAAAATCATCTAGGATATTCCAAAACACCTTTGGATGGAAGAAAAATCAGCCCAGATGCGAAACCGAGTTGCTACGTCTCAAACTCATGGAGGAAGAAGAAGAAATGAATAAAAATGCAACTTCTAGACTAGTGTCGAGTATTTATACTGGACACAATTAGCGTGCGCTAATCATTAAGGTTAGCGTGCGCTATCACGGCACCAAACAAAACTCCTGACCAAAAATACACTGTTAGCGTGCGCTAACCCCAAGTGTTAGCGTGCGCTAACGAGAACTTCAGACCCAGTCCAGTAGCTCTTGGACTGCCCTGAACTACCAGGTAGTGTGCGCTATCCTCCCCTTAGCGTGCTACCAATGCACTCTTGCGCGCGCTAGCCGCAAAGCGTAGCGTGCGCTAACGACCCACAGAGACAACAACAGAACATATCCGAAAAGTTACATGCCGTAAACCTTTCTCACACGGGTTTACCAGGCTAAGCACAATTTCCCATCTCATTTCGAAAATGCTAAAAAGACCAATGACGGTAATATTTTTCCAAAGCTCACAAAATCATTTGTCAAACCATCATGAAATATTCAAGGCCAAAATGCCAAAACTTGATTCAAGGAATCGGTTTTACGAAATAAAACTCAGTTTGCAAAATATCGAAAGCCGTTTGAAAGAACTCACGCAGCGGATAAAATACGGTACGAAAATACATCAGCAGAGACGACACTCCTGGTATAAACCAAATACGAGAGTCTAATAAACACATATCGTGAAATCAAAATCCACAGAAGGATTCCATCATTCAATCGACTAATCATACAAATAACTCGTGTCACACGAGGCACAACACAAGGAAGGGAGTTTTACAACCATAGGTCGCACATAAGTGACGACCGCCCCTCGATACTAATCACGACCAATGATCTCAAACGACGCGTCGCGATGCGACTAAGTCAGACAAAATCTGACGAGACAAAACTCAACCAACACAACTTGACTCGACAACCTAGGTTTCCTCAGGCTAATCTGATTTTAAAATCGTATACTCTAGTTATTCGAAAATAAAACCGATAAGTTAAAAATCGTTTTCAAGACCCTTTTAAACACGACAAAGGCTTAACAGCGGTAGCATTTTATAAAATGTCCTAAACACTTTTAAACACGACCTTTAAATACGACACAAGGTTTTATTTGAAAATACAAGGCTGGCTCGCCCAAATTCATGTCACTTTTCAAAAACCCACAATACGATCAAGTCTCAGAGATTTTCAAGCATGCACGCCGCATGTATTATTATTAATAGAAACACATTGGTTGTAAATAACAATAATTAGCCAAGTACCAACAATTCCCGGACACACTCATATACGACATTCAAAAATCACCATTTCAAAAAGCGCAACTCGGAAATACTAATTCCAAGCATTTGTTAGGCGTATTTTTGTACGCTTATTTATCATTATTTTGTAGTGTTTTGGTGAGTGAAATCATCTAAATGAGCTTTTAATGCCTTGATTTTGTATGATTGACAGGAAATTGAAGTCCGGGAGCTAAAACGAGGCAAAACGGGCAAAACGGCAAATCGACGATGAGCCGCGGCGCAAGGAATCGGAGCCGCGGCACAGAAGACACCGGCCAAGGGCGAGTGTCAGACTGTTGCGCCGCAAAGACGGCCAGTGAGCCGCGACACGTAAGAATTATTTAACGCCTGTATTCGGCTTTTGGGCGATGTGCCGCGGCACGAGTTGATGAGCGGCACACTTAGCGGGTTTGGTACGTCTGCGGATTCTCGGACCGTTTGGCCGTTCAACCGATTAATACGGACGCGATTTGTGGAGGTGCTGAGCTATAAATAGGCTTAAGACCCTAATTTAATTATCTTGGAATCATTGAATCTAAACCTAGGAGAGCTTAAGCTTGGAGACAAAGAAGGAGGAAAGGAGGTAAGAATTCAAGGGCAGATATGAGTCAAGAACGGAGGAATCCGAGCTTCATCTCGCATTTGAATTTTATGCTTTCGTTTATTTATTCTCGTATTTTTAGTTTTTAGTATGTCGCTAAAGCCCTAATCTAGGGTTTTGATGAAACCTTTGTTTTGACGAATTGATTAAGATTATCCAATTTATTACCTTTTTATTGAGTTTTCCCAATTATGTTTAATGCTTGCAATTATCCGCCAATAGTTGTATTGATTTAATCATTCACTTGAATCGGGAGAGGAGATTTGGTGAGGAACTATTGGTGAGGACCGCTTTATTCTCGTGAGATAGGAATATACTCATAGAAACTACGTGGCCTTTAGGAGATTTCATGCTTTTGCCTATCAACGAGATAATTCACCTAGGGATAGAGTGCGTTAGTCGCCGTTAGATAAATCTATTGACCCTGGAGAGGCGGTAGAATATATTAGCAATCTCCGCCTTGATAAATTGGGAAAATTATTTATTACGGATAATCGAGAGTAAATTCGGATAAACTAAGGTGGATTCGTAACCCTAGACGTATTCATCATTTGATTTCCTTAATCCAAGATATTGTTTTCATCGCTTAGTATTTTAGAAATTCTTTTAGTTATTAATCCAAAAACCAACTTCGATTGTTCAAATAAAATTGGAATACGAAAACGTCGGAGTTAGAGATTCAATCCTCGTGGGAACGATACTCTACTTATCACTTTATTACTTGTAAACGATGACGCACTTGCGTGTAGGAAATATCGCAACAAGTTTTTGGCGCCGTTGTCGGGATTGAAATTTTTCTAATATCGATTTAAGTATTTCCATCTTAATTTGAACGTTTTTTTTTTATTTTTGTTTATTTATTTTTGTTTATTCGTTTTCCTTTCAGACCTTTCGTTAGTGCATGAGAAGACTCGGTAACGAAGGCTTACTACCTTTGGACACCGAGCTCGAGCGCACGCTAAGAAGGAACAAAAAGGAGAAAAGAGAGTTGCAGACGGCGGTCATCATGGCCGAGAATATTGAAATCCAAGGAGGAGACAACCAAGTGCGGCAAGTTCAACCGGAAATCGCTCTTCGAGATTATGCCATGCCGCAGGTCAACGCTAATTTTTCGGGAATCCGGCGTCCCACTATCCAAGCAAATAACTTTGAGATCAAGCCCGCCATTATTCAGATGGTGCAGGCGAGCCCATTCTGTGGATTGCCGAAGGACGACCCGAATGCCCACATTGCGTCTTTCCTTGAGATATGCGATACTTTCAAAACTAATGGTGTCACCGACGATGCCATCCGATTGAGGCTTTTCCCTTTCTCTTTGAGGGATAAAGCAAAGTTTTGGTTAAATTACTTACCGCCGGGGTCGATTACAACATGGGAGAGGTTAGCGCAAGCCTTCCTTGCCAAATTTTTACCACCATCTAAGTCGGCGAGGTTGAGAAATGAAATAACCACTTTTGCCCATTTCTATATGTAATCGCTCCACGAGGCGTGGGAGCGATATAAAGAATTACTACGAAGATGCCCTCATCACGGTATTCCTGATTGGCTTCAGCTTCATACGTTTTATGGTGGTTTGAGTGCTTCTACACGCACTTTAGTGGATGCGGCCTCCGGTGGGACATTCATGGCAAAATCTATGGCCGAGGCACACGTGCTTTTGGAAGATATGGCCGAAAACGCATACCAATGGCCATCAGAAAGATTGACACCGAAAAGAGTAATGGAAGTTTCAAGCAATGATCCGATCTCCACCTTGACAGCTCAAGTCGCCGCTTTGACACAACAGCTCCAGACATTTTCGCACGCACCAGCCCCCGTTACTATTGAGACATGTAATTGGTGTAACGGATCACACCCGAGCGCGGAGTGTCAATTTGGAAATCCGTTCGAGCAAAATCAGTTGGAGCAGGCTCAATTCGTAGGAAA
Organism: Orobanche coerulescens; assembly: GCA_033398695.1. Lineage (NCBI taxonomy): Eukaryota > Viridiplantae > Streptophyta > Magnoliopsida > Lamiales > Orobanchaceae > Orobanche > Orobanche coerulescens. Next base: position 18,690,767 of record CM065810.1, read on the forward strand.
TGGGAATCGACCGAATAACCCGTACTCCAATACTTATAATCCGGTGGCGCAATCATCCCAACTTTTCATGGAGAAACGGACAACGCACACCAGCCCCTTTCGCTCGTAATCAACAGCACCCCCTTCCGCTCCCAAAGTGTCTCTCGAGGAAGCGCTTGCAAAATTGGCGGCAAATACGAGTCAATTTATGACTCGGACGGAAGCTACACTACAAAATCATTCTGCTTCCATTCGGAATTTGGAGGTCCAGCTGGGCCAAATCGCTAATGCGTTGACATCTCGTCCGGAGGGAGCATTGCCGAGTACAACAGAGACTAATCCTAGAGAGAGTCTAAACGCAGTTAGCTTGAGAAGCGGGAGAGAGTTGCTGGATCACCTGAGTCGGGTAAAGAGAAGAAAGTGATGGAGGAAGAGATGGATTTAAAGCCGAGGAGTCAAAGGATGTGAAGCCGATAACTTGAAGACATGTGTTCCCCTGCTCCGCTTCCGCAGAGACTACAAAGAAAGAAGGGCGGACAAACAATTTTCTAAATTCCTTGATGTGTTCAAAAGCTTCACATAAATATTCCGTCACGACGCATTGGAGCAGATGCCGAGTTATGTCAAATTCATGAAAGAGATATTATCTAAGAAGAGAAAACTTGAAGAGTTTGAAACGGTCACCTTGACAGAGGAGTGCGGTAATTCTTCAAAAGAAGCTCCCACCTAAATTAAAAGATCCGAAGCTTCAACATACCTTGCACCATGGGGAATTTTTCATTTAATAAGGCACTATGCGATCTTGGTGCGAGTATCAACCTCATGCCTCTGTCGATTTTCCAAAAGCTGAATATTGGGGAAGCTAAGCCAACCACGCCTCATTACAATTGGCGGACCGATCGATAAAGTATCCGAGGGGAGTGATCGAGGATGTATTAGTTAAGGTTGACAAGTTCATCTTTCCAGCCGACTTCATCGTACTAGACATGGAGGAATATGACAATATTCCGATCATCTTGGGACGACCATTTCTAGCGACGGGCCGAACCCTTATAGACCTGGAAAAGGGAGAGCTAACTCTGAGGGTCCAAGACGAGGAAATTACTTTTCAAGTATTCAAGTCATTCCCATGTCCAGGAAGTGCTGATAAAGGATCACAAATTGAGAGGGTGAATGCCGTTGAAAGAGGAAAGCATCGAAAACATCGTCGGTGGGAAAATTCAGATGTTGTGTTAAATGGCCCGAGTTTTAAGAAGGATGTAGAACAAGTGGCGTTCCTCGAGCATGAGGAGAAATCACTGCAATCGTGGGTTCGTTTGTGAAGGAGGAAAGTGAGCCAAAAGCCAAGCGAAAAATTAGTCATGGAGAAATCGGGTGTTTCGGAAAAATTTTCAAGTCGAAACCTTTTCACAAACAACATTTGATGACCGAACCGAAATCGAACCACCGATGACCAATGGTCATAATTTTAACCAAAATATAAACGGTTTGATGAATGGGGCTAAGCCAAATGGAGTTTGCGTGCGAACTAACGTTGTCCAATAGGTCCTATCAAGACTATAAACTTAGTGCTCCTCGAGGCAACCCGAGTATTAGTTGTAGATTCTTTGTTGTTTGCTTGCATTTTTAGAGTCTCTTTTTGTCTTCTTTCTTCTTTGATCCATCCTTCCCTCTCATCTTAATGATTTCGTGTTAAATTTCTCGTGTGAATCGGAAAAGGGGAGAAATTCAATGATGAGCCGCAGACAGCCTGTGAGCCGCAGACACACCAAATGAGGAAAATGGCCGAGCAACCGTGCACTCGTGCCGCGGCATGATCTTACCGAGCCGCGCACACCAGTCACCGAGCCGCGGCACTCCGATAATCGAGCCGCGCACACTAAATGGTCGAGAAACGCCTGTGGCGCTGTACTTTGTGCCGCGGCATACTAAGGCCGAGCCGCGCACACTAACACACCGAGCCGCGGCATACGAAATTTGAGCCGCGGCACCCGACGACATACCAAAACGTCCCTGGCTCGTACTTTGGGCCGCGGCTCACTTATATTGTGCCGCGGCCCCCGTCGCAAAATCAGAGCATCCAGGTAAGGCTCATTCAGTTGATCGGCCTATATAGGATACTTCTACCCTCCCTCCCTTCCTTCCTGCACACATGGAGGTTAGTTGGCTCCACTCTATGAGTCTCCTTCTCAAATTCTCCAGGTTATTTTTGATTTCTAAATCATTAATGATTCTTGATGTGAAAAGATTTGGAGTTTTATATTGTTAGTTATTCTTCATTATTGTTTCTAAAATGGAGTTGGAATATGGGGAATTTGTTATTGTGATGGAATTGATGTTTATGAACGAATTGTTGATGATGGTTTTCGTAATTCAGGGTTATAATCTGTGTTATTATTTTTGGGATTTGGAATTAACCATGAAAATTTTTGTTCTTCATTTTAACTTGTGCACACAAGGTGTTTGATAAATTGCAGCAATGAAAAATGGGTAAGCTAGGCATTTTCCAACTTATATGCAATGAATCATGTTGTCACATTATCCCCAACCTCTACATCATGTTCAACTTGAGAGCTATACTTAACTTACTTTTTGATGATGCAAGCTTGTTTATTCACATTCCGCATGATGTAGTCAAGAAGCATGCAAGCTCACCGGACGATGTCGGCACCAGCTCCTGAGCAGACTGGAGGGGAGTACTTGACCTTTTACTTTTCTTGCATTTCATTTTTTTTGTCCATTGAGGTCAATGTACGTCCTAAGTTTGGGGGGGATTTACATTCGCCTACATTCATTGCTGTACTCTATTTTCTTGTTGTACATTATATTCTGTTGCACTTTTCTTTTCTTTGCGAAAATTTTTTAGCCTTGCTTGCCGTAGTTTCTCCTTATTCGTAAATTTTTGTGCTTCTATTTGTGTGATACTGATGTTACGACACTGTCTTTCTCTCTGAAGAAGCGGGCGAGTTCTAGTCGAGTTGAGCCGCTTATTTCGTACGCTTAGTATTCAATTAGGTCCGAAATTTTTCCCGATTGTAGAGGTCTTGGCGTATAAGAGACGATACATACTTGTTGCTAAATCCCCATCAATACGTTTGGCTACATTTCCTGATAGTGAGTCGACTGCTTTCTTTAGTCGTGTTGGCACTTAGTTTGAGTTTTGAGTCGGCCGCTTTTCCCTAAAAGTCGAGATAATGTGTTCTATGATGGGAAGTCTAGTAACCGGGGTATTCGCGTGACCCGTTGTTTACTCTCGCGTAAAACGACGACCCCGATTAGATTAATGATTTAGATATTTCACATGTGCCAATGATAGGAAGCCTAGTAACCGGGGCATTCGCGTGACCCATTGCTTACTCTCGCGTAAAACGGCAACCTTGATTTGGACATGCGGAAATTATATATTCGAGTTGTTTCTCCATTTAGACGGAACTTAGTAACTAGAAGCATCCATGTGCCCCATGAGTGTCTTTTTACGTCAAACGGTTTCCTAATACATGAGAATGGAAGTTCCACCTAGGATTATCCCGATGAAACATCCCGAGATCCTAACCTAGTGGTCGACTCGAATCAAATTTTTGAGCATATATATAAGGGGATACCGTCCGAGGTTTATTTATTATGAGACTCGTGAAAATTGTGCCTTTAGACTGTGGAACGCGACGAACTAGCTTGTTTATGTTAGCCTTTCATATTGACGGTCGATTTGACTCATGTTTTGTTAATCTTTGAGCCGAGTTTTCTTCATGAACGAATGATTAGACGAACTTGATTACTTTATGGAATCATTATTCTCGAAAGTGTACCGCTTTTATGACACTCGTATTATTTAGAGAGAATGACAGATAGTATTGATTAGATTGAACACTATGAGTTGCACAATTATTCACGACATTCTTTTATCGACTTTAATTCTTTTGCTTGAGGACAAGCAAAGGCTTAAGTTTGGGGGTATTTGTTAGGCGATTTTTGTACGCTTATTTATCATTATTTTGTAGTGTTTTGGTGAGTGAAATCATCTAAATGAGCTTTTAATGCCTTGATTTTGTATGATTGACAGAAATTGAAGTCCGGAGCTAAAACGAGGCAAAACGGGCGAAAACGGCAAAATCGACGATGAGCCGCGTCGCAAGGAATCGGAGCCGCGGCACAGAAGACACCACCAAGGGCGTAGTAATCAGACTCGTGCCGCGGCACGCCCAGTGAGCCGCGCACGTAAGAATTATTTAACGCCCAGGTATTCAGCTTTTGGGCGATGTGCCGCGGCACAGTTGATGAGCCGCGGCACACTTAGCGGGTTTGGTACGTCTCGCGCGGATTCTCGACCGCTGAAGCCGCCAACCGATTAATACGGACGCGATTTGTGGAGGTGCTGAGCTATAAATAGGGCTTAAGACCCTAATTTAATTATCTTGGAATCATTGAATCTAAACCTAGGAGAGCTTAAGCTTGGAGACAGAGAAGAGGAGGAAAGCGTAAGAATTCAAGGGCGAAGGCGGGAGTCAAGAACGGAGGAATCCGAGCTTCATCTGCGTTTGAATTTTATGCTTTCGTTTATTTATTCTGTATTTTCAGTTTTTAGTATGTCAGGCTAAAGCCCTAATCTAGGGTTTTGATGAAACCTTTGTTTTGACGAATTGATTAAGATTATCCAATTTATTACCTTTTTATTGAGTTTTCCCAATTATGTTTAATGCTTGCAATTATCTCGCCAATAGTTGTATTGATTTAATCATTCACTTCGAATCGGGAGAGGAGATTTGGTGAGGAACTATTGGTGAGGACCGTTTTATTCTGTGAGATAGGAATATACTCATAGAAACTACGTGGCCTTTAGGATATTTCATGATTTTTGCCTATCAACGAGATAATTCACCTAGGGATAGAGTGCGTTAGTCGCCGTTAGATAAATCTATTGACCTCGGGAGAGGCGGTAGAATATATTAGCAATCTCCGCCTTCAGTAAATTGGGAAAATTATTTATTACGGATAATCGAGAGTAAATTCGGATAAACTAAGGTGGATTCAGAACCCTAGACGTATTCATCATTTGATTTCCTTAATCCAAGATATTGTTTTCTACTGCTTAGTATTTTAGAAATTCTTTTAGTTATTAATCCAAAAACCCAACTTCGATTGTTCAAATAAAATTGGAATACGAAAACGTCGGTAGTTAGAGATTCAATCCTCGTGGGAACGATACTCTACTTATCACTTTATTACTTGTAAACGATGACGTGCACTTGCGTGTAGGAAATATCGCAACAGCATATGTCAAACTATCTCTTCAAGTTTAACAGCGTAACCAAAGATCACCGATTTGGACATATGTCGAAACCAGCTATGTGAGTTTCTCAACAAACTCTGCCATCAATACCTATACCGGAACATATCAATGTTCAAAACTTCTACATCATACTGCACCCTTCGGTGTCCAACTCATCGGTACATTCGGCTCAACATACATTTAGTATATCGCAATTACCAAACACAGATTCCATCATCCAACAAAAAACTAGAGGGTCAAGCCCTCTCACAGTATACCACAGAGCAAAACTCGGATCATTCGATCACCAACGATCCCACCAATGCTAGGAAGTTTAGCGATGGAAGGCTCGCAAAACGACAAACGATCAAGCCCAGAACGGCGCACATACTCCAGAGAGATAAAGGACTGCGCAATACTAGAATAAAAAGTGAACGAACCGGATGGATCGAAAAAACAACTCGACAATAAGTACGAGAGAGGCAATCACAGTTCAAGAAGTGGAATTTCAATACGAGAAAACAAGAGAATCGAGTAAGGAAAACTTACGAGCACTGGATGTACTGAGATGCCGGCAGCGGTGTGACAATGTGCAAAACAAAACACAACTAGACCCAAATAACCAACAAGCCTAGGTATCCATAAACCTAGAGCTCCGATACCATTTTCTGTAACACCCCCAAGATATTCGAGGTGTATTACAGCGCCGTGGACCCCTACATGCGATCCACCAGGCTAACACAAGAAAACACCTCTCGACTAACCGTCTCGGTTAGCAAGGAAACAATTGTTAACAACAAGAACATAAAACAACACGTCCGGTACAACCGGCATAATAAACATCAACCGACAAATACAGTAACTCCAACGAAGTCCAAACACAATCTGAAAGGAAAAGCCTAAGTACTCGCGAGTACAATCTATAAGTTTACAATTTGGAAAACACCCACATCAAAAGAGACAGTAGGAAATAACAAGACTCAATTGCACATGTCAACAACCTTGGCCGACATCCTCGTACCATCCCAGCGCCCACTCGTCTGGCTGAACATAACCTGAAATCCATAACAAGAATTTCCCCAAAACGGGTCCCCCAAAGGGGTTAGCAATTACGCTAGTACAGGTAATCAAGGCAAACCAATCGCTTACACATTTCATAGTACATGCACCAATATCATTTCAAAAACCAAAACTAGACATGTCTTTTCCGGAAACAAACAGTCAAACAATTTGCCTTGGGAACAGAGTAATATCATAGATTCCTGCACGAGGCCTCTAAGGACCCTCCCGCGCTGTCTATATTATAAAACAAAACACGCACATGCATCGCCTTGGGAACAGAGTAATATCATAGATTCCCGCACGAGGCCTCTAAGGACCCTCCCGCACTGGCTAGCTAAACAAACTCATGAATCGAGGACTCAACCCTTTCGATTCCCTCCTTGATCCCGTCGGACCAACACGAGGTGAGCAAATCACACACAAAATACATTACCATTCCACGTTAAGCATAAAGGTTTCCAAAAATACTTGCCTTGAATTATTGACGACGCAACGAACGGAAAGGAAAGTCACCGACGAACGCTAGGAACCAATGAAACCGAACCTAACGATTCGAAGAATACAATCACAACCATTTCTAAATGAATACGGAATTGGAATACACCCGAAAACCCGCCTACGATTCATGTATATTCGTATATAAACAACAACGAGGGCGGACCACAACCAAACCCTCTCGATTCCGTAAAAATCACGAAATATACCATGAATCCGTAGGGAAACTAAGAATACCAACAAGATTAATCATATTCATCATGAATTAATCGACAAAACGGAACGAATCGGACAAAAACGCGAAAACCCCCAAATCTACCCAAAAGTAGGGTTCTAAAGATCTAACCTTGATTCGCTGGATCGAAGGATGTTATAGGACGATTGATCGGTGATATAAACTCAGAAACTTAATGGATTTGTTGTTCAACAACATGGTTTCGTCTCCTCCGAAACCTCACCATGATCAAGAGAAATGAAATGAAAATGACGGAGAAAGTCACTGTCTCATTTATATACTGGGCCGGAACTAGCGTGCGCTAGCCTTCCCGGCCTAGCGTGCGCTATCGGCCAGTATCGGCCGAGCACTCTCGGCCATGGCCCGCATGACCCGACACCACCGACTAATTCTGCCGACCATGACTCGACCGCCCGACTCCCGCTAGCGTGCGCTACTACGGAAGCCTCGCGCGCGCTTAGCCGACTGTCCAAAGAGCCACCGGACTAACAAACTCATCCCGTAACGTACGCTAGTCGGCCGGCGCGTGCGCTACCCTCGCCGGTTAGCGCGCCACGACCGACAGAAGCGTGCGCTACTCCGCCGATCCCGACCGAGTCCGTAACCTCGTGATCCTCTCGCCTGTGCCCGATAGCGTCACGCCGGCCGACTCGGCAAGCGTGCGCTACATCGCTGAAGCTAGCGCAGCGTCCCGGCCATAGCGTGCGCTTACGCCGGTTCTCGCCGGCTCGGCCGATGCCCAAGACTTCCGACAAGGCCGCACCGGTCCGGCCACCGCCACCGCCACGACCCGATGCCTCGATTTCCGAAAACGCACGGAACGAACACGACGAAAAGTTCGCGGACGACATCAACGACTCGAGATGAAAACGTAATGCAATAATTAATCATACGCGACCAAGAAAAGGGTCAAGACGACAAATACAGATATGGATACCCGTAACTTTCAAGAAATTACAAAATGGCCCAAAACGCACGGAAATCACGATACGTGATCGAATAACCAAACTGAAGTTCACAACACGTCTAACAAAGTTAAACGGACTTGCGGGAAACTCGAAACAGCAGTTTCGGACGAGATTCGCAAGAATCGAACTCAAGTGCGGAAAAGTCGCTAAAAAGCACAGAACTCAACAAAACGAACTTGGATGACAAAAAGTGTAGAATTAATCATTCTCAGAATGACGAAACGGTCATGAGCGAGCCGTCAAAACGGACTCCGGCCGAAAAAAAAGAAATTTACCAAAAATCGAAAATTGCGGATATTACACTTGGGCCTACTTATTTCTTTTGTCCACTTCGATATGGTTGTTTCCTATATTTATAAACTGATAGACGGTACTCGCGAGTACTTAGCCTTTTCAATTCAAACCCCGTGTTGTATTATTTTAAATTGCTACATTGTCGCTTGTTGCTCATTTCGTCGGTTGCTTCGGGTGTATTTTCATATGATGTATTATTTGATTGTGTATCCTCGCTAACCGAGATGGTTAGTCGAGGGGTACCCGCTTGTTGTAGCCTGGTGGGTCCCATGTAGGGGTCCACAGCGCTGTAACATAATCCGAATATCTTGGGGTGTTACAGAAATGGTATCAGAGCTCTAGGTTTATGGATACCTAGGCTTGTTGGTTATTTGGGTTTAGTCGTGTTTTGTTTTGCACATTGTCACACCGCTGCCGGCATCTCAGTACTTCCAGTGTTCGTAAGTTTCCTTACTCGATTGTTTACTTTCTCGTACTGTATTCCGTTTCTTGAACTGTGGTTATTCTCCCTCCTTTGCTTATCATCGTAGTTGCTTTTTCCTTCCTTACTCATCCTCGATATACTTCTGTTATCTCTTAACACTAGTATGGATGCCGGAGGAAACCGTGGCCGTGGTCGTGGTCGTGGGCGCGGCCGAGGACGTGGGGCAGCCGGTGGGGCAGCCACGTCGCATTCTTCAGGAGCCGGCAGTAGCGGCGACCGTCACAGTCATGCTTCTTCTCAGGAGCGCGCCGATCTTGGTATTGCGGCTGTTATGCAGCAAATGGTTAACCAAATGGCGACTATAGCTCAGGTGGTCCAGAACCCCGATTAGGCCCATGCTAATCGGGGCGGAGCGGATCGCTGGCTTCAGGATGTCATCAAGATGCATCCTCCTCAGTTTTCGGGAGCTTCGGACCTGATCGGCTGGGAAGGGTGGATCAAGGAGATATCTAAAGTCTTCACTGCTACCAACTGCCCCGAGGACCGTAAGGTCCCTATTGCTCAATACTTTCTCACGGGAGACGCTACAGATTGGTGGGAGGCCGTTGGTCCCAAAGATCATGTTGCTTCGTGGGCCGAGTTTCAAGAGTTGATGGAGACCGAATATTGTCCGTGGCCGGTCAGACAGGCTCGAGTGCATGCTTTCTATGATGCTCAACCACGGGATATTCCCGTATCCCAAGCTATTGCCGATTTTAACAAGGAGTTGGGTTATGTGAAGACCCAAGTTGTCGCTGAGAGCGACAAAATTTTCCATTTTTCTAGGAGGATGAAACTGTCCATTCGGGACTACATGTCTGGACTCGTCTGCACTACCATGAAGGATTATTAGAGTAGGGCCCTCGCTTATGATATGTCAGTGACTGCTAGTGATTTGGCTCGTGAGAGCAAGAAGCAGAAGTCGGTCAGAAATTTTTCTGGTCTCAAGAGTGGAGGCCAGCATAAATCTCGAGCTGCGAATATTTCTACGGGCGGTTCGGCTCGTTTCTCTGGGAGCTTTTGGGGTGCCGCCGGAACCCCCGCTCGTGAGCCCACATGCTTTAACTGTGGCTTTTCGGGTCATAAGAACCGGGACTGTCCTCGTCCGCCTTTAACTTGTCATACTTGTGGTCAGTCGGGCCACAAGGCTTCTTTTTGTGATCAGCTCAGACAGCTTCGCGGTGCCCGTTCTTCTCACCCAGCACCTATGGAGCCGAGTGTGAACCAGGACTCATTTGCCCCGCCGCCTCCACCGAGTGCCGGCCGAGGTAGGGGTCGGGGTCAGCCCGCTAGGGGTGGAGCTTCCAGTGTCGGCTCTGCCCAGCCGCGTATCTATGAGATGAGGAGGGCCGATGATCCAGCAGCTACTGTGGCGACAGGTACCGTTCATATCTATTCCCATCCTGTCAGTGTGCTTTTCGATTCGGGTGCTACGCATTCATTCATTTCTCTAGAGTGTGTACGCCGTTTGAGTCTCGACTGTTTGTCACCTTGCGAGCCTTTCATCGTTAAACTTCCTAGCGGTGATAGAATTGTCGGTGATCGAGAGGTCCGAGACTGCTCTGTGTTTATTTGTGAGAGAGCTTGGCTCTCTAATCTTATTGTCGTTAATATTGAGGGTGAGGATTTGATTCTCGGGGATGATTGGCTCGAGCGGCATGGCGCAATCATGAACTACCTCACGAGGATCATCACCATGTTAGCCGAGGATGGCACCGAGCACTCCTTCGCGGGGCGAAGGAGGGGAAATCAGAAATTTGTTATTAATGCCTTGAAGGCGATGAGTCTCCTGCGAAAGGGGTGTACTGGTTATTGGTGCTATGCCTTGAAGGCGGAGGATGGTGGAGTCGAGCTTTGGTCGATTCCAGTCGTTAGTGAGTTTCCTGATGTATTTCCGGACGAGTTACCGGGATTGCCACCGGATCGTGAGGTTGAGTTTGCTATAGAGTTAGAGCCGGGTGCGGCTCCAATTTCGAAGGCGCCGTATCACATGGAACCTTTAGAGATGTCAGAGTTGAAGAAGCAGTTGAGTAAGCTTCTTGAGTCGGGGTATGTTTGACCGAGCGCCTCGCCTTGGGGCGCACCGGTCCTGTTTGTGCGGAAGAAGGATGGTTCACTACGTTTGTGTATCGACTATCGCGAACTAAACAAGGTGACCATCAAGAACAAGTATCCTTTGCCGATAATTGATGAGTTGTTCGATCAGTTGCAGGGAGCTGCGGTATTCTCGAAGATTGATTTGAAGTCGGGGTACTATCAGCTTCGGGTGAAGGAGTCCGACGTGCCGAAAACAGCTTTTCGGACGAGATACGGACACTATGACTTCGTAGTTATGCCTTTCGGGCTAACTAATGCGCCGGCGGTGTTCATGCAGTTGATGAACAAAGTCTTTATCGAGTATTTGGATAAGTGTGTCGTCGTCTTCATTGATGATATTCTTATCTATTCGAGGAATGAGGAAGAGCATGCCCATTATTTGCGGATAGTGTTAGACATTTTGAGGACCGAGCAACTCTATGCGAAGTTCTCGAAATGTGAGTTCTGGCTGAAGGAAGTGATGTTTTTGGGTCACGTGATTTTAGCCGAGGGCGTTCGTGTGGCTCCGCAGAAAATTGAGGCAGTGTTGGATTGGGCACCGCCCACAAATGTGAAGGAGGTCCGTAGTTTCTTGGGTTTGGCTGGCTACTACCGTAGGTTCGTCGAGGGTTTCTCAAAACTAGCTCGGCCACTTACACAGTTGCTCCAGAAATCCGAGAAGTTCGTATAGAATGACGAGAGACAGTCGAGTTTTGAGGAACTGAAGAAGCGTTTGACTTCAGCTCCGGTTTTGGCGTTGCCATGTGGCAACGAGGGATTCGCCGTTTATAGCGATGCTTCGGGTCAGGGTCTTGGGTGCGTATTGATGCAGCACGGCAAAACCATTGCCTTTGCGTCGAGACAGTTGAGGCCGTATGTGCTGAACTACCCTACTCATGATTTGGAGTTAGCGGCAGTTGTGTTCGCACTCAAGATCTGGCGTCACTATCTTTTCGGCTCTACATGTCAGTTTTTTACCGATCATAAGAGCCTGAAATACATATTTACTCAGCGGGAGTTGAATATGAGGCAAAGGAGGTGGTTAGAACTGATTAAGGATTATGACCTCTAAATCCTTTATCATACGGGCAAGGCGAACGTAGTGGCCGACGCCTTGAGTCGGAAACCGATTGCGTTGCGAACGCTTGAGGTCCTTACGCCTCAGTCTGAGTTTCGGCGGGCTTTGATTGAGTTAGATGTTGAGGTTTTGTTGCCTGGAGCTGTCGGGCAACTTTGTGCTTTAGAGATTTCGTCGTCTTTGATCGATGAAATTAAGCTGAAGCAATTAGAGGATCCGATGATTACTCAAATCCAAGAGAGCGCTCTTAAGGGAAAGTCTCCTGGGTTTGTGATTCACGAGGACGGTATTTTGAGATTCCGGAGTCGGCTTTGTGTACCGAACGATTAAGAATTGAGACAGAGTATTTTGCGTGAAGCCCATGCTACACCTTATTCCGTTCATCCTGGTTCGAGTAAGATGTACAAGGACCTGAGGAGGAATTTCTGGTGGAATGATATGAAGGTGGAAGTCGCACAGTTTGTAGCGAGATGTTTGACTTGTCAGCAGGTCAAAATCGAGCATCAGTGACCGGCTGGGTTATTGCAGTCACTTCCTATTCCAGAATGGAAATGGGAAGATATATCGATGGATTTTGTTACGAATTTGCCGAGATCGAGGTCCGCATGAATATGGTATGGGTGATTGTTGATCGTCTGACCAAGTTGGCACATTTTCTGGGCATCAAGGACACTTGGGGTCCAGAAAAGTTGGCTCGTGTGTTTATCGCGCAGATTGTGAGGCTTCACGGTACTCCGAAGTCTATTGTTTCGAATCGTGATGGCCGTTTCGTATCGCACTTTTGGCAGGCGGTGCATAAGGCGTTGGGTACCCGTTTGCATTTGAGTACCTCTTTTCATCCCCAGTCAGATGGACAGTCGGAACGCACTATCCAGACATTAGAGGACATGTTGCGTGCTTGTGCCCTCGATTGGAGCAGCGACTGGGAGGAGCATTTGCCATTGATCGAATTCACGTACAACAATAGTTGTCACGCGTCGATTCGGATGGCACCGTATGAGGTACTTTATGGGCGACGATGTCGATCGCCGATTTGTTGGAATGAGGCGTCCGATTTGGTCGGGACCGAACCGGATGTTGTTTTAGAGACGAGACGGAAGATAGAATTAATTCGAGAATGGATGTTGACTACCCAGAGTCGACAGAAGTCATATGCCGATGTCCGTCGTCGACCTTTAGAATTCGAGGTGGGAGACCACGTTTTGCTGAAGGTGTCGTCGACGGGAGGAGTTTTCCGTTTCGGGAAGAAGGGAAAGTTGAGTCCGAGATTTATTGGACCCTTTGAGATTCTCGAGCGAGTCGGTGAATTGGCATACCGTTTGGCGCTACCCCCGGCCCTGAGTCATGTTCATAGCGTTTTTCATGTTTCCCAGCTGAGGAAATATGTCCCGGATCCTAGTCACATCATCGACTATGGGGAGATTGACGTTGCCGAGGATATTACTTTTGAGGAGCATCCTTTGAAGATTTTAGAGCATCGGGAGAAACGACTGAGGCATAAGACCATCCCTTTGGTCAAGGTGTAGTGGTCGATACACGGTGTCGAGGAGGCAACTTGGGAAACCGAGGATAACATGCGTGCTAGGTACCCTGAGTTGTTTGTTTCTTAAGTTTCGGGACGAAACTTGTTTTTAGAGGGGTAGAATGTAATATCTGCATTTTTCTTTCCCTTGTATTTTTCTTTTTCGGCGTATTTCACGATAGTAGTGACCCTCGTGTATCTTTCAGTGTATCTTTCTTACTATCTATTGATTTGATTCCCGTTATTGTTGTGCGGAACCGCCGTTTCGGGGTTGCCGTGGATCCATTCTACGTTATGATGCCTGTTGAGATGTTCCGTTTAACGTTTCGTTCATATTCCGGTGTTTTGGACCATTTATATCTCGTACCCAGCGCACGCTATATCTTCTGCATAGCGCACGCTAGGGGTCACTTAGTAGCGCACGCTATGACCGTTTAAATGGCGCGCTAGAGGCAAGCCACAGGAGTGGCGATCGATTCAGTCCTGCGGATCGGTGGATTAGCGTACGCTACGTAGCCTAGCGTACGCTAATGTTGGGAGTTAGCGCACGCTGAGACGCCCAGTAGCGTGCGCTAGTGCGGATGTCCAGTACTGGACAGTTTGCCACTGGACTCTACTGATGCCCAGGTAGCGCACGCTATTGATCGATAGCGCGCGCTACCGATACACTTTAGCGCACGCTATGTTTGGTCGATAGCGCGCGCTAACCGGATCAGGTGTGTACTGACAGTTGCTTCTGGACTCGGCTGATGTCGAGGTAGCGCACGCTATTGGTCGATAGCGCGCGCTACCGAGAGGTTATTAGCGCACGCTACGTTTGGGGTAGCGCACGCTAACGGCCAGAAGTCTGGCTACTGGACTGGACGCTAACTGTTTTGGCCTGTAATTTTATCCCGTTAGCACACGCTAACCTTGAGGATTAGCACGCGCTAACACTCCCTGGATATATAAACCAGGGAGTTGACCCAGATGAACACATTATTTTCATTTCTTCTCCTCCCCGCGACGCAGAACTTCTCCAGGCGATTTCCGAGCGATTCTGCCCTTCGATTATTTCAGGCATCCTCTACCTTGAGTTTTTGAAGTAGATTAACAACACCTACTTGTGTTCTTCATCATCAATCCAAGGTAAATCTCTTAAAACCCTACTTTTGGGCGAATTGGGGGTTTTGGGATTTTCTTCCGATCCGCTCCGTTTTGTTGGTGGATTCATGATGATTATGATTAATCTTGTTGGTATTCTTAGTTTCCCTACGGATTCATGGTATGTTTCGTAGTTTTTGCGGAATCGAGAGGGATTGGTTGTGGTCCACCCTCGTTGTTGTTTATATACGAATATACATGAATCGTAGGCGGGTTTTCGGGTGTATTCCAATTCCATATTCATTTAGAAATGGTTGTGATTGTATTCTTCGAATCGTTAGGTTCAGTTCCGTTGATTCCTAGCGTTCGTCGGTGATTATCCTTTCCATTCGTTGCGTCGTCAATTATTCAAGGCAATTATTTTTGGAAACCTTTATGCTTAACGTGAAATGGTAATGTATATTGTGTGTGATTGCTCACCTCGGGAGGGTCCGACGGGATCACGGAGGGAATCCAATGGTATAGCCCTGGATTCACGAGATTGTTTCGCTAGCCAGCTCGGGAGGGTCCTTAGGGATCACGAAGCGGGATCAATGGTATAGCCCTGTTCCCAAGGCGATGCGTGTGCGTGATTTGTTTTATAATATGGCCAGCTCGGGAGGGTCCTTAGGGATCACGGAGCGGGATCAATGGTATAGCCCTGTTCCCACGGCAAATTGTTTATTTATTTATTTCCTAAAAGACATGTCTGGTTTTGGTTTTGAAATGATATTGGTGCATGTACAATGAAATGTGTAATCGATTGGTTTGCCATGAATACTTGTACTTGCGTAATTGCTAACACCTTTGTGGGACCAGTTATGGGAAATTCTTGTTATGGATTTCGAGTTATGATCATCCGACGAGCGAGCTGCGGGTCGATCGAGGATGTTGGCCAGGGTCGTTGACATGTGCACTTGGGTCTACTTATTTCTTTTGTCCACTTCGATATGGTTGTTTCCTATATTTATAAATTGATAGACGGTACTCGCGAGTACTTAGGCTTTTCAATTCAAACCCCGTGTTGTATTATTTTAAATTGCTACATTGTCGATTGTTGCTCATTTCGTCGGTTGCTTCGGGTGTATTTTCATATGATGTATTATTTGATTGTGTATCCTCGCTAACCGAGATGGTTAGTCGAGGGGTACCCGCTTGTTGTAGCCTAGTGGGTCCCTGTAGGGGTCCACGGCGCTGTAACATACTCCTAATATCTTGGGGTGTTACAACGGTCATTAAACCAAAGGTCGTGGCGATAGTCAAAGGCCAAACACTGATAACGGTCTAAGATGTTATAAGGAGGCCAAGGGACTTAGTCATATAGACGACCTCCCGAAGCTAAATACTCACTAGGCACTCGACGCCACATATTGTCATACTTAACAGCAATCTATGGAGATTGACTGTTCACTCATAACCTAATTCAATGCATTATATTTTGAAACTTATGCTATCCATAAATGATAAATTTTCAAAGGTGGGAGTAAAATAGTATATATTTCAAAATAATTATATACGTATAATTTCAGAAAATATACTCAACCCAACTCACTGAGAATATATTATTCTCATCCCAATTTGTATTGTTTTTCTAAAACCCCACTAGATGAGGAGACCCAAGAAGATGACGAGACGAATGCTGATGACCAGTGAAGATCGTCGTTGAAGAACTGTCGAGACATAAGTATTAGAATGTTGAAATAAATGCTCCATTTTATTCTTGTATCAATAAAGTATTCTGATCTCCGCTCTACTCTTTGTACTTTATGTAACTATTCCGCTGTACTCATGAATGTTTATTCCATCGAATAACTAGACTTAGTTCACCGGGCTAAGATCTGGCATTTGAATGCTCTACTGTAATTCTATTATCACAAATGTTATTTAATTACGTTAGCTGTCGCGTTCTCGTCCAACCCCGGTGTAGGGGCGTGACAGGAGTGGTATCGGAGCCCGCTTTGTGAGAAGGACACTTACAACGGGCTAACCAGGATAAGATTCTTCGGACTTAGATGGGAATTCCACCTAAGACGAAGTGAACCATAGGATTGAGACCTAATGTAGATTTATCGAGTCAATTCTCATTAAAGATCTCTTTCGACTTACCGCTATTCACTTAGAATATGCATAGTCAAATTCAAAATTCCTAAGTCATTGGCCAAAGTACTTTATTAAGTACCCACGCATTTCCCGACTGAATTAACTCTTCTATTGAACTCTTGAAACGGATATAGCTTACTTCACTTATCCATTTCTCAAAGTCATGTCACTATTCATTCAAAATTGATGAAGTTCCTTTAAACTCTACTAAACTTCATTACTTCTTAAAATGGGGTATTATTGTTCGTTTGTTGTTAAAATCATATAAGCATTTATTGAATCATTAAGTTCACTACCTTAATGACTATTCATGCTTAATAGAGCCTTATATTGGATATTAGATTTTGCGAGGTACTGACTTAGTTTCATTTATTAATTAAGATGGACCCCTCAGACAAGAAGATTGTGACCCAGGGAATCGAAGATACGCCTACCCCGCCGATGACAATTACTGTAGATCAGCTTCGACAGGCCCTTAGTCAAATTAGGGGTGTTTCTAGACCCATTCTAAAAGTAGCTGTTTTAGGCGATTCGGGGGAGAGGGAGACCCAGAACTTGAGGTCCGTGATTGCACACATTTTTCAAGATGTAACGGCGTATCGTAATCTGAGGGACGAGCTGTTTCAGTTATTGGAGAAGAAAAGGCAAGAAAACGAGGAGTTGGAAGAGAGGACACATCGCCTGGAAACTCAATCGCTAGTAGAGAATCGGACAATTGCCCAGCTTCGCAGAACCAAATTCTTCCAGATGCACAAGATCAAGATGCTGGAGAAAATGATCGTTCCACACGTCGCCAGCATGAAGAGTTCCAGATGGTGGCCAGGAAGAAATTAGCTATGGTGATGCGACTATTTCCATACTCCACGACTGAGGTAGGGGAGGCATCACATACTCCACCGACGGACCCTACACATTTCGAGGAAGATCCGGAGGAGGACTTCGAGCAGGACCTCGAGGAGGAGCCGATGGAGCCAGGAGAGGATTGAGGATGTTGTTTCCATGATCTCGTCATGATGTTTAATTGATTATGATAACGATGTGATGTACTTAATGTTTTGTCTATGCTATTTTGGACGACGATTAAGTAGGTTAAGTTTCTAATTATCTTTATCAGAAAATGTAGTTTTCTATGTCATAGCAAACTATTAGAATGCATGAATTATTATTATGCAATTTTCATATTCTACGATAATAATGATTGAAAATAATGTGTGCACATTCAAATTCCCTGTATTTACAACTCGAACTAAGCTAACTATAAAAAATCATTAACCGCTACAGATGGCTGATAGACGTAGAGGACGCCCGCGAGTTAACCGTGATGGACAACAAGACCAACGCAATAACGAAGGAGGAGCTGCAAATGATGCCATAGCACAATCACTAACCCAACTGACAAACTTCCTGCAACAACAAGATGACAACAATCGGACTGCGGGAGGCATACAAGACCGCATGTTGGAGAGATTCTTACGTTTCAGTCCGCCAACGTTTGACGGAGAACCAGATGACATCAAGGCAGAATTATGGGTAGAAAGGATGGAGAGCATATTCAATGCATCCCAGCACACCGATGACCAACGTATAACATTGGCTACATTTCGACTCGAGGCTGCCACGCATGATTGGTGGAAGACCGTTAATGCCCGCTGGATAAGAGAGGATCGTGCCAGAACTTGGGTCAATTTCTTAACTAATTTTCGGACCCAGTACGTCTCAGCAGCAGCTAGAGAGGCTTGTCGAGATGAATTTTATCATCTGAAGCAAGGATCTTTGACTGTAGCTCAGTATGAGTCGCAGTTCAACCGACTCTCCAAGTTCGCACCAGGACTAGTAAGTACAGAAGAGGATAAGCTGTACAAGTTTACTCGAGGATTGAGGTTTTCTCTGCAACAGAATCTGCTGCCAGTGAGAGTAACGACTATGGCGGAAGCAGTCGAAGCTACAACCCGAATCGAAAGTGGGATGACACGTCTGGGACAGGCAAAGGAGCGCACCGCTGGGAAGTTTAAGAGATCCGCACCAAACCTATCATCCAGACCACCCCAGAAATTCCAACGCAAGACTTCTGGCCAGGACACCGAAAAGTGGCCTGTGAACAATCTACCGCCCTGTCCGCACTGTAATAAGATGGGACATAAACCCGAGGACTGCTGGAAGAAACAAGGGAGGTGCCTGCGCTGTGGAGATAATAAGCATCAGACTATAGAATACCCGAAGTGGGAGACACCAGACAACAATCAGCAGAAAAATGTGGCCAAGAAGGATGATCGCAAGGGCAAAGGGAAAGCACCAGCGATAGTTTTTGCCTTAGCTAGACAAGAATCTCCTAATGCGACAGACGTGGTGGAAGGTATATTTCTTGTGTCAAACCACTCTGCGCATGCATTATTAGATCCAGGAACATCACATTCTTTTGTTGCACCCCATTACGCACAAAAACTGAATGTACATGTGGAATCACTGCCTGTAAGCTTAGAGGTGTCCACACTTATGGGTGCAAGCCAGGAAACAGATTCAGTATTTAGGAATTGTGAAATTGTAGTTGAGGGTCAATGCTTCCCTGCTGACCTAATACTTCTTCCCATACTTGAGTATGACCTCATACTAGGTATGGATTGGCTATCTAAGAGCTATGCATAACTCGATTGCCATTCTAAGATAGTTCGATTCTACAAACCCAAACACCCTGTAGTTGAACTACACGGGAGTGCTAGAATTAACTCGGACCCAATTATATCAGCTACGAAGGCAAGAAAGGCCATTTCAAAGGGAGCAACAGGATATCTAGCTTTTGTCATGAACAAACCTAAGAGCAAAATGGAGATTGAAGCAATACCAGTAATATCAGAATACCCCGATATTTTCCCCATGGAACTCACTTCTCTGCCTCCAGATAGGGAAGTTGAATTTAACATAGATATCTTTCCAGGGAAGACACCTGTGGCTAGAACGCCATATCGAATGGCCCCACTGGAACTGCAAGAACTGAAGGTTCAGTTGCAGAAATTGCTAAAGGTTGGATTTATCCTTAGGGAGCACCAGTGCTATTTGTAAAGAAGAAAGATGGCACACTAAAATTGTGCATCGATTACCGAGAACTTAACAACATTACAGTTAAGAACAAGTATCCACTTCCTAGGATCGTGGATCAACAAGTGCGCGAACTAAGAGACAAGAAGGTACCATTGGTCAAAGTTGTCTGGACAAATCACAACAGAGAGGAAGATGCAACATGGGAAGCTGAGGAAGAAATGAAGAAATCGTATCCCGAATTATTTGAGTATGAATTTGGGGACCAAATTCTTTAAGGAGGTGAGGATGTAAAACCCCCTAAAACTCGATAGTTTACTACATGTATAATTTTTAAATCATAATATACTCCAATAACAATTATTTAATCTACATCTAGTTTCATTTGTTTTACTCATTTATTCGTAAATTATTTTATGAACCAAATAATCAAATTAATTAAAATTTGAAGTGGGAACATAAAATTCCTAATGGGCCATGTGTATTAATACATATACACATAAACACACTATAAGACTCAAGCCCAAACTAAATAAAACCCCTAAGGCTTGGAATCACAATTTAAAGCCCAATCTAATCACCTAGCCCACTTTATTAAACAAATACTTAATATCTATATCTATATACACCTAAAAATATATATATATATATATATATATATATAATAACACACACACACACATAAGCCACGTCCAAGAACACTTGGGGGGAGGGGAATTCTTGTCCCCCATACAAGACTCAATGTCTTACATCTTCTCTTCCCAAGTATTCCACCTCCCAACCCCATTAAACCCTTTTAAAAATCAAACACCCTCATTCCTTTCACTCTTACAAAAAAAAAATCTAAAAATTTGAGAGAGTAAGGGAGAGAAGGCTGAAATCAAGAAGAAAAAAAAAGGAAGAGAAGAAGAAGAAAAGAAGAGAAGAAGAAAGTTTCAACTTAAGGAGGTAATTTCACTATCTATATGTAACTTCAATATATATATATATATATATATATATATATATATATATATATATATATACCTAGATATATCTTACATACACTAACTTAAACCACATATTCATCATCCATGGTGTGGCATACATTGGTCAAAATAAAAAGAGAAGAGGCAAAGAAGAGGTTGGTGCAACTAGTTCAAAGACTTAGATCTCTTCACCACTTCAAGAACTAAAGTGAGTAAAACTATTCTTCTTACTTTAATATGTAATTTATCTTAAACAAAGATCCATGTCCCTTCCATGAAGTTCATATAGTCCACTTTTCTCATACTAATAGCGTGCATAATGGTTTATAGCTTGTTGCATACGAAATTAGCCAATTTTGATGATTTAAGTGAAATGTCCCAAAACTTCTTATCAATTAAGTATGATTTTGTCTTCTTTTATATTCTGTAAATTATGTTTGAAAAGGTATATTTGTTTTATATGATCATGCATGTGAAGTTGGATGTTTAATTTGTGGCCTAACAAAAATGGGATGATCAAAACGGACACAAAACAAGAATTAAGTGAAGATAAAGAAAATTATGAGAATTATTACAAAAAAAAAAAAGAGATGTAATCTGACTTAAGGTCAGAAAATACAATATATTCACTTATTAATCACCTACCCTTAAAATTTTATAATAAATGTAAATCATTTTCTAAGTCAACGGGTTAAAATCGGCAAACCACGAAGAGTGTGTAAATCCATCAAAATGGTGAAACTACTAAATAAAATCTGTATATTTCAGTTTGGAATATCAAAGTGGACATAATAACATGTTTAGCCTCTTTCCTAAAAATTTCGTAGTAATCGGAATCCATTTCCGGTGTCTACGGACCAAAAGTGTAAATTAAGACAAAATAAGGGGGTCAAATGATAAATTCCTCAAAAATTTGGAACCAAAGTAAAAAGTTCACCTTTTGGACTGAAGACATAACTTATATAGAAATAAATATTCTGACCTTAAAATTTCGTAGAGAGCGGAAGTCGATTCAAGATTTGGGGCTAAAATGCAATAATTGGTAAAATTAGGGTCAATTAATAAATTTCAATAAAAATGAAATTATAAAATAAATTTTCAGGTCTATGGACCAGAATGTTAATTATCAAAGGATAAATATTGTATCCGAAAAACCCTATAACAATAGGAGCAAATTTTGGGTTTTGGGGTCAAAACGATATTTTAAATAGTTTTGGGGCAAAACTGAAAATTTTAGAAAAATCAGTCAGATACTGAAAATTCTGGGAAGCTCACTCAAATACAGAAGTTCCAAGTTCAACATGAACTCTCCCATAAGTTTCGTCACCATCCGTGACGAAAACCAAACCTCATGGCATAATAATCAGTTTCGCAAGAATTATGGGCTGACCGTAAATTGGGAAAATTTAAACCAAAAATCAAAGATTTAAAATTATCAAGTCTGGAATCAATAATCACAATTACATTCCAAAGATATGTCTATAACGGAACCATAATTTCATAAAAACTCGTGCCACGAATAAACTCCAAATCGCAATCATATAATCAATTTACGCTAAGTATTGGATATATAACTCTGACCATATTATGTGCATTCACCGCAATGTAACTAACGTGTAATCACATCTAACCGGGAACTAAGTGCCATACAAAAAAGTGCCACGGACAGATCTGCCTCTAATCCTATTGGGGCAAAGTGCCACGTCGGCAGACGGGGGCCACCTCTTGAGCCCATACGAAACCGAGAGCCGATCAAAGATCCGGGGGCCACCTCTTGAGTTGTAGGGGCCACCTCTAGAGTCCAAAATTTGTGCCAGGGACGGTTAGACCATGTCTTGAATCGAGCAGCACAGCTGCAGTTCATGAACAAGGCTACCGTCATTTCCTATTCCCTTGAAGCCAATGGACGGAGTGTTCCGGAGGTGACTAGGTCGTAGACTTAGGGTATAATCGCGATTATGGTATGATCCGGGCACTGACCGACAATTAAGGACATGCCGAGCCCAGATAATAGATAAGGAAGCACGTCATCAAGCGTGAGAGCGATAAGCTCAAAGGCTAAAGTTATAGTGACGGTCCGACAAACGCCCAAGGCTACGGTCATTAAACCAAAGGTCGTGGCAATAGTCAAAGGCCAAACACTGATATCGGTCTAAGATGTTATAAGGAGGCCGAGGGACTTAGTCATATAGACGACCTCCCGAAGCTAAATACTCACTAGGCGCTCGACGCCACATATTGTCATACTTAACAGCAATCTACGGAGATTGACTGTTCACTCATAACCTAATTCATTGCATTATATTTTGAAACTTATGCCATCCATAAATGATAAATTTTCAAAGGTGGGAGTAAAATAGTATATATTTCAAAATAATTATATACGTATAATTTCAGAAAACATACTCAACCCAACTCACTGAGAATCCATTATTCTCACCCCAATTTGTATTGTTTTTCTAAAACCCCAATAGATGATGAGACCCAAGAAGATGATGAAACGAATGCTGATGACCAGTGAAGATCGTCGTTGAAGAACTGTCGAGACATAAGTATTAGAATTTTGAAATAAATGCTCCATTTTATTCTTGTATCAATAAAGTATTCTGATCTCCGCTGTACTCTTTGAACTTTATGTAACTATTCCGCTATACTCATGAATATTTATTCCATCGAATAACCAGACTTAGTTCACCGGGCTAAGATCTGGCACTTGAATGCTCTACTGTAATTCTATTATCACAAACGTTATTTAATTACGTTAGTTGTCGCGTTCTCATCCAATCCCGGTGTGGGGGTGTGACAGTTCGGCAGTCTTTTAGGAATCAAAAGCAGAGTTATATATCAAAAGTTATCATCCGAAGAAGATTTGGGGCGAAAACGCAAAGTCTAAGAAATTCTGGGTTAAAAATGAAGTCTGAAACTCCATACGGGCGTAACATCATAAAGTTACGGGCGTAACTCGCACAGAAACTAATGTGCAAAATCCGTAGCCATGTTACGGCCGTAACATCTAAAAGTTATGGCCATAAGTCCTCATAGTTACGGCCGTAACTCCTCAAAGTTACGGCCGTAACTCTTGACAGATTTTTGATCATTTTTTAATCTTTTATACTTTTGGTCTATTATTAAGGGGATGGCTGGCCTTGATCCAATCTAATGTAATAATGCTGGAGTTTTGGAGCTATTAGATGACTTTAGGTGTATAAATAGACCCCTTTTATCCATCATTAATCATCATTCGTCTTATTATTTTCTCACTTTGTAATAATTTTTCTTTTTGTATGAAGAACACACTTGTGTTCTTGAGTGATTTATGTAAGAGTGGTTTAGCTTATGTTGTTGAGGGAGTTTATTGCTTCTTTCTCCTTTATTTGCTAAGGGAGTTAGTATCAATTCTTTCCCTTTTTCAACTAATAATGACCACTCAAGCTTGTAATATGTTGAATAAACCCTTCATGGGCTAAGTTATCCTTAGTTGGGATTATAAACAAGGTTTGTCATGTTATTTAAGTTTGTATAAAGATCTTTTATGGATTACTTATTATTGTGTGTGATTTTCATTGTTTACCAATCTTTATTTATTTGGCCAATAAATGATGATATTTATGGTCTTCATATGTTTCGAAAGAAAATATATTTGATTAGATCAAATGATCTTCACTCTAAGGTGTTCTAGGGGACAGAAATATACTTCTAGACCTTAGACGATTCTTTGAGTTATTTTCATAAAACCTAATGATATGTATTGAAGCCAATCAACATAGAAATATAGTGGATTGATTCAATATATAAGGGGCGTTTTGACATTCGAAAGAGGAACCATCTTTTTAATGAAAATCGAATCAACACAACATAATAAGTAAATTCATCTTATGATCTCCTATACATCTTCTATAACTAATGATGAACTAAGCTTGTAATCCCAACTATTTCATTTTACCTTTTATTAATCTATTATTAAGTGGAATCTTTCATTTCCTTAAATTTTAAAACAATTATTGCATTTTCCTTGCAATTATCAAACCAAACTCTTAAATTGTGTGTTTCAATCATCTAAATCTCTATAACAAATAGATAAATAGTGTATAGTTCAATATATAACCTAACTTCCTCGTGGGATCGATAAACCGGACTCAAAAAGTCCACTTACTACTTGATACGATATCGTGCACTTGCGATAGTTACACAAAAGACGTGTCATCTTGCCAGTCCCTGAACCGGATGCTCCTGTCTGATAGCTATGGGCTCTGCCTTTGTTTGCTCTCGTCGTTTTAAACGATGCGGACGGAGTGGCCTGATTCTGAACAGCCGACTGCTTCGGGGTCTGAGATGCCGTCGGAGTAGGTTGGAGTCCCTTCGGCAGAAACGGGCCTTATGCCCGGCAATCCCACAGTTGTTGAACGTGATAGTCTCCCTCGGACACTTAGTGCTGAAATGACCCTACTCTCCACAGTTGAAATAGGTGATGGCCAAACTGGCCGCTCGTGTAATACCCGGTCGAAAGTCATGTCATTTCAAACCTCTTCATGTTCTTCGAATCGTGATTTGTTGGGCGAACCCTTGTAATCATTGCTTGGAACCACCGTTTTGGGGTTTCCGTACTTCTATTTCGTGATATTGTTGCCCAGACATTGAATCCTATTGCTTTTATTCTCTTCCCGGGTCATTTTTCATCATTTTAGGACCCAAAGGGGGTGTGAGCCACGGCACAAGGAGTGTGCGCCGCGGCACACACATTTCCTAAACCTGGCCGAGCGGACTGTACCGGGTGCCGCGGCACATGACGGCAGTGCCGCGGCACACTGCCGAGTCAATGCCGCGACACACCTAGGCTGAGCCGCGGCACACTTGTGTTGCATCCTCAGCCAAAAACCGACTGTACCCGGTGCCGCGGCACACCTGGGCTGAGCCGCGGAACACTGCCGAAACCTGGGAGCAATTTTTAGACCTGTGCCGCGGCACACCTGGGCTGAGCCGCGGCACACAATGCGGTCAACTGCATAAATTGTGCTTTTGAGTGAGAGGAAGCTCACTTCACCATTCTCTTCTTCCACCTGCGAGAGAGAGAGTTTGAGGGGAGGAGTTTTCTCACATCTATCACTTGTGTGTTGGATTGTTACCACTTTCATTCGATTGGGAAGCCCGGATAGTCGATCTAACACGTATTACTTGGATCATAGAGCTTGGATATTCAAGAGGTAATTTCTTCGACATCTTGACTTCTCGATTTTGTGTGGGTATTGACGTTTTGGATGATAAAATCATGGTGTATGAAGTGATATATGTGTGATTATGGACATGTTTGAGTATTCATCGGACTATTGAAAGATTATTCAAGAACACTTTGAATTTTGTGTTGGATTTTGGGGGTTTTCGTAGATTCGTCCGTTTTATCCGATTGAAGCTTGAGAACCTTGAGATTTTGATATATCTATACCGTATGAGTGTTTTCTTACGATTTTACGGGTTGGATTGTGCCGTTTTCGGGCTTGTGGGAGTTTGGGTGATTTACCAACCTTTAGTTGTTCACCCGTATATTTTCTTGAATCGTAGACGAGTTTCGGGAGTCTCTTCGTGTAATTTGAGTATGGATAATTAATTGTCATATTCCTTGCGAATCGTTTAGGTGCCGGAAGCGCATTCTTGGACCTACCAAACTCATACCTTTCCTCCGTTCGATTTCTCGATGTCTCAAAGGCAAGTATACATTAATGATTGTACGTTCTCGACTTTGAAAGTAAGAAATATTGATGGTATGATATGAACGAACCGTTTTTACGGCATTCATAGATATATTGATGGCATATTATGAACGAACCGTTTTTACGGCATTCATGTATGTATTGTTGGCATGTAATGAACGAACCGTTTTTACGGCATTCCTACATGTATCGGCGTATGAGATGAACGAACCGTTTCTACGGCATTCACATACGTATCGGCGTATGATATGAACGAACTGTTTCTACGGCATTCACATACGTCTTATGAGATTTTAGTTATTCCGGAATACTAGTCTTGAGTTGATGAATTGACGGTTACATTTACTTTATTGTCGAGGAGTATTGTGTTTCATATTGATATACTTGCACTAGCTATTCGATGGCTAACCCCTTTTATGGGGGAAATACGTTTCATGTATTTCAGTTCCGTGAGGCCTGACAGCGGTGTATCGGGTCGGCATGAAGATGGTGGGCAAGTGTGATACTGTGTCTTCCTTCCAGTGGTGTTATGAGTTTTCCATTCAGTGTTGTTGTACTGGATTGGTTATTGAGTACTCGAGTATTGTTTTCCATTTTCTTTGATTCCCGGCCTGTGTTTGCCGAAGTATTGATTCGTATTGTGATGTCTGTGAATACATTGGTTCTGTTTTTGAATACCATTGTAATGTTTTCATTCTATTGTGTGTAGACCTTCTCGGTCAAAGTTTACCATTCCGCGTATATTTAGCCTTGTGGGTCCCACGGCGGGGCTCACGGCGCTGTGATATACCCTGAATAACTTGGGGGTGTTACAGAATATGGTATCAGAGCTTAGGTCTATGGATACCTAGGCTGTCGGTCTTTTGGGTCGAATGAGTCGTCAATTGTCCACAGTATCACTACTCTGCCATCATCACGGTGCGACCGGTACTTGTAAGACCTCTTACTCTTCTGATGTTTCCTTATTCGTTATGCTTCTTCTATGGATATTCTTGAGAATCGATCACCTTAATGACGTGCGTTTGAATTATGCTTACGTACCTTGTGTGTTCTTCAGTATGTCAGCTGGTAGGGGCCTTGGCCGTGGTCGTGGCCGTGGACGAGGAAGGGGTCGTGGCGCGGCCGTTTCCATCAGTTTAGTTGCAGGGTCGACCAACCCCAGTTTGTCGAACTCGGTGCATCCCGACACCGAGAGTCAGCACGACCAGTCAGACGGTCAGGGGAACAACGCAGACGTTGGAGTGGCGAATACACTTCAACAATTGGCTACTCAGATGACCATTTTAGCCCAAACTGTTCAACTGAATAACCCGAACCCAAACACGGATGCCTTGCTTCAGAATGTAATCCGTATGCACCCTCCACAGTTTGGCGGTGCCACAAACCCGTTAGTCAGGAAGATCTAGCGGAATCGAGAAGATTTTCGAGGCGGTTGATTGCCCCGAGGTGAGGAAAGTACCAATTGCTCAGTATTTCCTCACTAAGGAGGCCGCTATTTGGTGGAAGGTCATCAAGCCACAGGATCGTATTGCCTCGTGGGATGAATTTAAGGAGCTCTTGGAGGCCGAGTTTTGTCCTTGGCCGGTACGAGAGAGCCGAATCCGAGCCTTCTTCGAGGCTAAACCACAAGAAATTCCCGTTTCGCAGGCGATCGTGGAGTACAACCAACAATTGATCCATGTGAAGGATCAAGTGCGTAACGAGCGTGATAAGATCCGTTATTTTGATATGCGGATGAATTTGGACTTACGGCGGTACATGGCCGGATTTGCTTGTACCACACTGAAAGAGTATCAGGACAGAGCTTTACCCCATGATATGTTGAGCCCCAACAATGATACCGTTGAAGAACCGAAGAAGCAGAAAGTCGGGGGAAATTTTTCTGGCTCTAAGGGTGGCAACTTTCAGAAGTCACATTTACTAACCGCTTTCCTGATACCGTCACGTTCTAATAAAGGGAAGAGGGGTTACCGTCCCACTCCGGGTACCTCAAATCGCACAGTGACTTGCTATAATTGTGGTCGTCCAGGCCACTTTAGTTCGGAATGCTACTTTCCACCGTTTAAGTGTCACACGTGTGGTCAGATGGGGCATAGAGCGGTTTATTGTTCCGAGCCGAACCAGACTTTGGACACTCGGGCTTCTG
The DNA here is from genome assembly GCA_033398695.1 of Orobanche coerulescens. Lineage (NCBI taxonomy): Eukaryota > Viridiplantae > Streptophyta > Magnoliopsida > Lamiales > Orobanchaceae > Orobanche > Orobanche coerulescens. The sequence goes on from CM065810.1 coordinate 18,719,279, forward strand.
CCCCAACACCCCTTGATCAAGGTGTTAATCAGCGGCAATCTTTTGGTCAACCTCAGCAGAATTTTGGCAGGGGCCGGGGTCGGGGTCAGAACGCTGGAGGGGGGAACTCTAGCGTCGGTTCGGTGCAACCACGGGTTTATGAGATGCGTCGAACAGACGAACCCGATGCGGCGGTGGCTTCAGGTACCATCCATATTTTATCTTATCCAGTTCGTGTACTCTTTGATACGGGTGCTACACATTCTTTTATTTCTTTGGAGTGTGTACGCCGTCTGAATATAACTTCATTGAATCCTTGCTAACCCTTAATCGTGAAACTACCTAGCGTTGATTGGATTGTGGGGATTCGGGAGTTTTGAGTTTTTCAGGTGGTTATATCCGGTATGGAATGGTTATCGATTCTATTTTTAGTTTTTATGGAAGGCGAGGACGTAATCCTCGAGATCGCTTAATAATCACCAAGCGATTATGAATTACCGTACCAAGGTTATCACCATGATGACTAAAGACGGATCTGAGTACTCGTTTTTGGGGCGTAATTCGGGACTACCCAAGTTACTTATCAGTGCCATGAAGGCCGTAAAACTTTTGAATAAAGGTTGTGCGGGCTATTGGTGTTATGCCTTGAAAATGGAAGGAAACGAAGTCGATCTCTCTTCGATTCCGGTTGTTAATGAGTATCCTGATGTTTTTCCGGATGACCTCCCGGGATTACCGCCAGATCGAGAGATAGAATTTACCGTGGACTTAGAGCCAGATGCGGCTCCGATTTCTAAAGCACCTTACCGGATGGCACCTTCCGAAATGCAAGAATTGAAGAATCAGTTGGGAGAACTTCTGGAAAAAGGGTACATCAAACCGAGCGCTTCGTTGGAGCGCGCCTGTTCTTTTCGTGAGGAAGAAGGATGGTTCACTACATTTGTGCATCGACTACCGCGAGCTGAACAAAGTAACCATCAAGAACAAGTACCCTCTACCGCGTATAGACGATTTATTTGACCAATTGCAAGGGGTCATAGCTTTTCGAAAATTGATTTAAGATCCGGGTATTATCAACTCAGGGTGAGGGAGTCCGACGTTCCGAAGACGGCGTTTCGGACGATATATGGGCATTATGAATTTGTAGTTATGCCTTTTGGGTTGACAAATGCGCCGGCAATATTCATGCAATTAATGAATAAAATATTCATCGAGTACCTCGACAGGTGTGTAGTCGTCTTTATTGATGACATCTTAATCTATTCTCGAGATAAGGAGGAACATGCCCGACACTTGCGCTTGGTTTTAGACATTTTGAGAACCGAGCACCTCTATGCAAAATTCTCGAAGTGTGAGTTTTGGTTGGAAGAAGTTATGTTTCTCGGCCATGTGATTTCGGCCGAAGGGGTTCTTGTAGACCCGCAGAAGATCGAGGCAGTGCTAGGCTGGGCACCGCCTAAAAACGTTAAGGAGGTTCGTAGCTTTTTGGGCCTTGCTGGGTATTACCGTCGGTTTGTCGAGGGGTTCTCGAAACTCGCTCGACCGCTTACGAAATTACTCCAGAAGACCGAAAAGTTTGTTTGGACGGATGAGAGACAATAGAGCTTCGATGAACTAAAGAGACGTTTGACTTCAGCGCCAATTTTAACTTTACCGCATGGTAGCGAGGGCTTTGCAGTCTACAGTGACGCTTCGGGTCAAAGCCTGGGCTGTGTTCTTATGCAGCATGATAAGACAATAGCTTTTGCGTCACGACAACTAAAGCCTTACGAGATGAATTATCCTACTCACGATTTAGAGTTGGCCGCAATTGTCTTCGCACTCAAGATTTGGCGGCATTATTTGTATGGTTCACCGTGCCGGATTTATACCGATCACAAGAGCTTGAAGTATATTTTCAGCCAGAAGGAGCTGAATATGAGACAGAGATGTTGGCTAGAGTTGATAAAGGATTATGATCTGGAAATTCTTTACCACCCCGGGAAAGCCAATGTCGTTGCGGATGCTTTGAGCCGCAAATCGGCATATCTTCAAATGCTCGAGGTTCTTACGTCCCACACGAAAATTCGTCAAGATTTAATTGAGCAAGGGATAGAAGTTTGGCTTCAACGAGTACATGGACAGTTGTGTACTCTCGAAATTACTTCATCCTTAGTTGACGACATCAAAGGGAAGCAGTGGAGTGACCCGATGATTTCTCAACTGAAGGAAGATGTGATTAAAGGAAAAGCTCCTGGCTTTATGGTTCACGAGGATAGTATTCTGAGATTTCAGGGCAGGCTTTGTGTTCCGAACGATTTGGAGTTGAGACAGAGGATTCTCCGAGAAGCTCATGCTACGCCTTACTCAATCCACCCCGGAACGAGTAAGATGTACAAAGATTTGAAGCGCAATTTTTGGTGGAATAACATGAAGAAGGATGTTACGGAGTTTGTACTACGATGCTTGACTTGTCAACAAGTCAAGATCGAACATCAACGATCGGCGGGGTTGTTGAAACCACTTCCCATTCCCGAGTGGAAGTGGGAAGACATCTCAATGGATTTCATCACTGGCATGCCGAGAACTCGGGCCGGAATGAATATGATTTGGGTGATTGTCGATCGGTTGACCAAGTCTGCACACTTCTTGGGTATTAAGGATACTTGGGGACCGGATAGACTGGCTCGAACCTTTATCGCTGAGATCGTGAGGTTACACGGTGCCCCCAAGACCATTGTTTCTGATCGAGACGGCCGTTTTGTATCGCATTTTTGGCAGGCCGTTCATCGTGCCTCGTACTGAGTTGAGATTGAGCACTTCCTTTCATCCTCAGTCGGACGGTCAGACAGAGAGGATGATTCAGACGTTGGAAGATATGTTGCGTGCTTGTGCCTTAGACTGGAGTAATGATTGGGACTTTCACTTGCCGTTGATCGAGTTTGCTTACAATAATAGTTGGCATGCGTCGATCAAAATGGCACCCTTCGAGGCACTCTATGGTAGGCGATGTAGGTCGCCATTATGTTGGGACGAGGCTTCTGAGCTAGTTGGGACGGAACCGGATATGTTACTGGAGACCAAGGAAAAGATCTCTATTATCCGAGATCGATTACTGACTGCCCAGAGTCGTCAGAAATCTTATGCCGATACTCGTCGTCGACCCTTGGAGTTTGAAGTGGGGGATCATGTCTTGCTCAAAGTATCGCCGACCAGAGGAGTTTTTCGCTTCGGGAAAAAGGGGAAACTCAGTCCAAGGTATATCGGACCTTTCGAGATTTTGGACAGAGTTGGGGATTTAGCTTATCGCTTGGCGTTGCCTCCAGCTTTGAGCCACGTGCATAGTGTTTTTCATGTGTCCCAGTTGAGGAAGTACGTACCGGATCCGAGCCACATTATCGACTACAGTGAGATTGACGTAGCCGAGGATATTACCTTTCCGGAGAAACCCGTGAAGATTCTTGAGCGCCGTGAGAAACAACTTCGGCATAAGACCATTCCACTGGTTAAAGTGCAATGGTCGAGGCATGGAGTCGAAGAGGCGACTTGGGAGACAGAAGAGAAGATGCGGGTGGAATACCCCGAACTATTTATTTCTTAAGTTTCGGGACGAAACTTCTTTTTAGAGGGGGAGAATGTAATACCCGGTCGAAAGTCATGTCATTTCAAACCTCTTCATGTTCTTCGAATCGTGATTTGTTGGGCGAACCCTTGTAATCATTGCTTGGAACCACCGTTTTGGGGTTTTCGTACTTCTATTTGGTGATATTGTTGCCCAGACATTGAATCCTATTGCTTTTATTCTCTTCCCGGGTCATTTTTCATCATTTTAAGACCCGAAGGGGGTGTGAGCCGCGGCACAAGGAGTGTGCGCCGCGGCACACTCATTTCCTAAACCTGGCCGAGCAGACTGTACCGGGTGCCGCGGCACATGCCGACAGTGCCGCGGCACACTGCCGAGTCAATGCCGCGTCACACCTAGGCTGAGCCGCGGCACACTTGTGTTGCATCCTCAGCCAAAACCGATCAGACCGGTGCCGCGGCACACTGGCCGAGCCGCGCACACCGCCGAAACACAGGAGCAATTTTTAGACTGTCAGGCCGCAAAGACACTGGCCGAGCCGGCACACAATGCGGTCAACTGCATAAATTGTGCTTTTGAGCGAGAGGAAGCTCACTTCACCATTTTCTTCTTCCACCTGCGAGAGAGAGAGTTTGAGGGGAGGAGTTTTCTCACATCTATCACTTGTGTGTTGGATTGTTACCACTTTCATTCGGTTGGGAAGCCCGGATAGTCGATCTAACGCGTATTCCTTAGATCATAGAGCTTGGATATTCAAGAGGTAATTTCTTTGACATCTTGACTTCTCGATTTTGTGTGGGTATTGACGTTTTGGATGATAAAATCATGGTGTATGAAGTGATATATGCGTGATTATGGACATGTTTGAGTATTCATCAAATTATTGAAAGATTATTCAAGAACACTTTGAATTTTGTGTTGGATTTTGGGGGTTTTCGTAGATTCGTCCGTTTTATCCGATTGAAGCTTGAGAACCTTGAGATTTTGATATATCTATACCGTATGAGTGTTTTCTTACGATTTTACGGGTTGGATTGTGCCGTTTTCGGACTTGTGGGAGTTTGGGTGATTTCCCAACCTTTAGTTGTTCACCCGTATATTTTCTTGAATCGTAGACGAGTTTCGGGAGTCTCTTCGTGTAATTTGAGTATGGATAATTAATTGTCATATTCCTTGCGAATCGTTTAGGTGCCGGAAGCGCGTTCTTGGACCTACCAAACTCATACCTTTCCTCCGTTCGATTTCTCGATGTCTCAAAGGCAAGTATACATTAATGATTGTACGTTCTCGACTTTGAAAGTAAGAAATATTGATGGTATGATATGAACGAACCGTTTTTACGGCATTCATGTATGTATTGTTGGCATGTAATGAACGAACCGTTTTTACGGCATTCCTACATGTATCGGCGTATGAGATGAACGAACCATTTCTACGGCATTCACATACGTATCGGCGTATGATATGAACGAACCGTTTCTACGGCATTCACATACGTCTTATGAGATTTTAGTTATTCCGGAATACTAGTCTTGAATTGATGAATTGACGGTTACATTTACTTTATTGTCGAGGAGTATTGTGTTTCATATTGATATACTTGCACTAGCTATTCGACGGCTAACCCCTTTATGGGGGAAATACATTTCATGTATTTCAGGTTCCAGGAGGTCGGACAGGCAGGTATCGGGTCGGCATGAAGATGGTGGGCAAGTGTGATACTGTGTCTTCCTTCCAGTGGTGTTATGAGTTTTCCGTTCAGTGTTGTTGTACTGGATTGGTTATTGAGTACTCGAGTATTGTTTTCCATTTTCTTTGATTCCCGGCTTGTGTTTGCCGAAGTATTGATTCGTATTGTGATGTCTGTGAATACATTGGTTCTGTTTTTGAATACCATTGTAATGTTTTCATTCTATTGTGTGTAGACCTTCTCGGTCAAAGTTTACAGTTCCGCGTATATTTAGCCTTGTGGGTCCCACGGCGGGGCTCACGGCGCTGTAATATATCCTGAATAACCTGGGGCTGTTACAGCTCGGGACTGAGATTCCGCAGGTTTAGGCGCCATAGGAGGTTGCTCAGAAAAATTAGAGCCCGTACGAGGCTTCTTGAAGGTTGCCCGACTACCTTCGGACTGATTACGATGCTTCGATTTCTTGCCAGTTGATGAAGTTTGTGTAACACCCCCGAGATATTCAAAGTATATTACAGCGCCGTGGACCCCTACATGGGACCCACTAGGCTAAAACAAGAAAACACCACTCGACTAACCGTCTCAGTTAGTGAGGGCACACATTTAAATAATACAACATATAATAATATGCCCGGAGCAACCGGCGTAATAAACATCAACCGACAGTACAACAACTTTATTTAATACAAGACGAAGTTTGGAGTGAAAAGCCTAAGTACTCGTGAGTACAATCTATAAGTTTATAAATGTGGGAAACAACCATATCGAAAGGGACAAGAGAAATAAGAAGACTCGAATGCACATGTCAACGACCCTGGCCAACATCCTCGTACTGTCCCAGCTCCCGCTCGTCCGGCAGAGCATAACCTGAAATCCATAACAAGAATTTCCCCAAAACGGGTCCCCAAAGGGGTTAGCAATTACGTTAGTACAAGTAATCAATGCAAACCATTCGCTTACACGTTTCACAGTACAATGCACCAAATCATTTCAAAACCAAAACCAGACATGTCTTTTCCGGAAACAAACAGTCAATCACATTTGCCTAGGACCGGGACGAAGCCACAAATCCCACTCGAGGCCTCTAAGGACCCTCCCGAGCTGGCCATATCATAAAACAAATCACGCACGTGCATCGCCTAGGACCGGGACGAAGCCACAAATCCCACTCGAGGCCTCTAAGGACCCTCCCGAGCTGGATAGCTAAACAAACTCATGAATCCAGGGCTAAAACCATTGGACTCCCTCCGTGGCCCCGTCGGACCCTCCCGAGGTGAGCAAATCACACACAATATACATTACCATTTCACGTTAAACATAATGGTTTCCAAAAATATTTCCCTTGAATAATTGACGACGCAACGGAAAGGAAAATCACCGACGAACGCTAGGAACCAACGGAACCGAACCTAACGATTCGAAGAACATAATCACAGCCAACTCTAAACAAATATAGAAATGGAATACACCCGAAAACCCGCCTACGAAAAATAACAACGAGGGCGGACCACAACCAAACCCTCTAGAATACGCAACAACCACAAAATATACCATGAATCCGTAGGGAAAACAAGAATACTAGCAAGATTAATCATATTCAACATGAATTAATCAACCGTATGGAACGAATCGAAGAAAAACCCGAAAACCCCCAATTGACTCAAAAGTAGGGTTCTTAGAAGATTTACCTTGGATTAGGATGAAAGATTCGTGTTGATGTTGTTATTATACACCAAGAACTCAAAGAAGATGATGGTTGAGATGATTGGAGGAAGAAATCCCCAAAAATCGCCAAAACCGCGGAGAAGGAGGTGAAATGAGAAATAGATCCGTCCAAAGTAAACTCCTGGGTATATATAGCCACACGGCTTAGCGTGCGCTAATGGCTAAGTGTTAGCGTGCGCTTCCCAGTTATATTACAGTCCAGAACTCACTGTCCTGGACCGTTAGCGTGCGCTACTACTATCTAGCGTGCGCTAACAACGACTCGGTAGCGCGCGCTATCGAGCTATAGCGTGTGCTACCTGGGCACCTGAACGAGTCCAGAACAAACTGCCCAGTACTGGACAGTCGCGTTAGCGCGCGCTACCGGACACCTAGCGCGCGCTAGTCCCCCGACATTAGCGTGCGCTAGGCAACGTAGCGTATGGTAATCCGCTAGTCTAGAGGACTGGAATCAGAAATAAGTTCACTGCCACTCCCAGGGCTCAGCTCGCTAATGCGCGCTACGAAGCAGACGTATCGTGCGCTACTAAGCGATCCCTAGCGTGCGCTATGCAGAAAGATTAGCGCACGCTAGGCACGGAATATTAACGACCCAAAACACCGGAACATGAATGAAACATCAAATGGAACATCTCAAAATGCATTATAACATAGAATGAATCCACGGAAACCCCGAAGCGACGGTTCCGAACAAAAATTTCGAGAATCAGATCAATAGATGACGGAAGAACCAATAAACGTAGAACTGGATGACAAAAAGTCTCGAAATAATTATTCTCAAAAATTAATACGGTTACACGAGGGTCGCTAAAAATAAGAAATACATCGAAAAATGAAAATATCGGGAAAAAATGCGGATATTACATTCTACCCCTCTAAAAATAAGTTTCGTCCCGAAAATTAAGAAACAAACAACTCGAGGTACCTAGCACGCATGCTATCCTCGGTTTCCCAAGTTGCCTCCTCAACACCATATCTCGACCACTGCACCTTGACCAAAGCGATGGTCTTATGCCTCAGTCGCTTCTCACGATGCTCCAAAATCTTCAAAGGACGCTCCTTAAAAGTAATATCCTCGGAGACATCAATCTCACCATAATCGATGACGTGACTAGGATCCGGGACATATTTCCTTAGCTGGAAAACATGAAAAACGCTATGAACATGACTCAGGACCGGGGGTAATGCCAAACGGTATGCCAACCCACCGACTCGCTCGAGAATCTCGAAGGATCCAATAAATCTCGGACTCAACTTTCCCTTTTTCCCGAAACGTAAAACTCCTCATGTCGGCGACACCTTTAGCAAAACGTGTGTTAGGAATACTTGTCAGATTTTGATGATGTCAATAATATAATTCAAATGTTTATTACTTGGCAAAAATGTAAGGAAGAACCAAATGAGTATCTTCCATAGGCCAAATTATGTTAAGTTTAATACTTGGCAAAATGTAAAGTAGAACCAAATGAGTATCTTCTATAGGCCAAAATAAGTTAGGCTCAAAACGTCTAAGTACAAAAGCACAGCTGAGTTCATCAGAGAGGTACAACCGAGTTAAGTCAGAGAAGTTCTGGTCAACAAAATTATTCAGAGCTGTTTGACCAGATCGCAATAAGTGACCTCGCATAAGCCGTCTGATCAAAGTAGTCCCAAACAAATACCATCGAGAAGTCCAGACTGCAGAGAAGTTGACTGTTCATCAACCTACTTGAGATTAGCCAAGTACTCCAAGTCCGCGTCAGCATGCGTTGAAAAGTCAAATATTACGAAAAGTCACATGCAACGTGAAGAGAAAAATTGGAGAGATTCCCGCTAGGATATGAATTGAATAATTCATCCAGGCCTACCACTGAAGACTTTAATCTTATTATATTCAAAAGATATGGCACCTCACATGCAAAGTCCTCACAACGGTCGAAAGATAGATTAAAATATGGGAATCCAGCCTTGCAACGTTCAGAAAGAAAACAATGAAGTCTACCTCTCCAATGGACGGATTTGTTGAAAAGATTTGCAACGGCTATGAAGGAAATGCTCAGAGATCGTGACCTATATATATCCGAAAATTTGAAGCTGAGCATCACGCAACAAAATATCGGTGCGAATATAATCTCAAGCAATCAAAGCATTCAAAGCAATCTAAAAGCGAACTATAGCATCGTGAAAAGAGCAGTTCTCGAAAGTTCATACTTGAAGAAGCTCTTAGTTGGAGAAGACAAAAACTCGTGTCTTTAATCCTGAGTTCGGGGTACTTCACTGGTTGAAGTTCGAGACTGTAAAGGCATCCAAGGATCGAGGATCAAGAGGTACAAGGTAGTCAAGGGTATTGCAACGGAAAGGATTTCCACTGGTTGGAAGCTGTTGTAATTTGGTTGAATCTCTGTAATCTTTATCACTGGTTGAGAATTATAGTGAATTCATCTCCAACTGGTTTGGAGAAAAGTGGATTAGTAGAGGATTACCCCATCTCTGAGACCACTATAACTGCCTGCATATTTTACTGTTTTATAGCATCATACTTTAACTGATGCATTCATTTAAGTGTTTCATTAGTTGTTTTGTATTCGTCATCAGCTGACTTCCGCACGTATTGAGAACAAATTACTCTAAAGTCATTTACATATCTATCAGCTGAAGAAACTTACTCTTTGTGAAAAAGAGTTTAAGAGTTTCAATAAGTCTATTCACCCCCCCTCTAGACTTACTCCTAGACGACTTGTGACCTACAAGTGGTATCAGAGAGAGGTTGGTTCATTTATTTCACGAACCAGAACTATATCAGAGATATATTTTTACTCTCATTATATAATGGAACACATGCATTCTAGACTACTTGTGTTTTCAGTTGACGAGTATGATCTTTGGAAGATAAGGATGCAGGCACACTTATCTTCAATCCATGATGACATGTGGTGCATCATCGAGGACGGTCCTTACACCTTCGAGAAAGACAACACACCCGAGGAGATCGCAGCAGGGAAGCTAGAGAAGATCGTAAAGAAGAGGACAGAGCTGACTCCCGAAGAAAGAAAGCTGGCCAACCTTGACAACCGGGACAGAGACGTGCTGTATCAAACTCTTGACAAATCCACCATGGTCAGGATCAAGAATTCCAAGAATGAAAAAGAAATCTGGGACACATTAGCCTTAATGTGTGAGGGAACGGAGCTGATCAAAGAGAACAAGTTGTCAATTGCTACTCAAAAATTTGACAACTTCAAAATCAAGAATGGCGAATCTATAGAACAAGTGGACACAAGGTTCACTGAGATCATCAATAAGATCAACTCCCTTGGTAAATCTTATGGCAACAGGGAAATGGCGCTGAAGGTACTAAGATCTCTCAATCCTGAATGGAGCATGAAGGGAGTGGCTATGAGAGAATCCAAGGATCTTAAAAAGATAAAGATCCAAGAGCTGTTCTCCGACCTAAAGGCTTATGATCGAGCTCCCAAGCTCATCATCAACCGAGCCTGTAGAGAAGGGAATAACCTATGCAGCCGAGTCCCCCGCCAAGAGATTATCTGATGTAAAGCCTCCAAATCCATTAGATTTTGAGGAAGAGATGGCATTCATAATGCATAGGTTCAGCAACTTCCGAAAGAACTACTCCAAATACAAGAAAAATTATAAGGAGAATCCCAGAAGAAACCAGAAAGCCGGAAGCTAGAAGGTGGAATGCTACAACTGTCATAAGACAGGACACATTCAAATCGACTGTCCTGATCTTAAGAAGGACGAGTGCAAGAAGGAGGTGAGCAGAAAAGAAGATAGAAGGAAGGCCCTCATCGGAAAAGACCAAGTGCGTGTAGAATCAAGCGGCAGATTCTTCTCTGATGATGATGAAGAGTATGATTGCCTGATGGCCAACCTAGCTGATGAAGAGGTAACTTCAAAACACTCTGTTTCAAATAATAGTTCAGCCATGTCACAAGATATGGACTTGCATGAATCCGTAAATCAGCTACTTAAAGATTTTGAGACATTAAAATCTGCACACCTATCTCAGATTACTGAGAAGACTCTCAAGTGCAAGATGAGAATAGGCAGCTGAAAAATGATTTTGAAAAACTCAGCCTAGAATTAAATAAAGTCAAAACTGATTTTGAAAACCAGGATGCAGTTAACGTGAAAAACCAGGCTGACATCACTACAGCTGAGATAAATCGACTAACTGTTTTAATTAGACAAAAATCAGCTGCACTTGCTCATGTGAAGGCCGAATTTACTAAACTGACTCAGGTAAGTAAGACTCAAGCGCACGAAATAACCTCCCTGAAAGTGTCTCTAACTGTGGACGAATTGTGTACTAATAAAAGGCCACTATATTCGAGATCAGGCCTTGGATATGATCCTCACACTCCCTCTAGTTCTAAAACCACTTTCATCAAGAGAGAAACAATTGTCTCGACTGCTGAGCCTATATACAAACCGATATTTAAAAACAGGCAACAGCCAAGTCACAAGTCTAGGCTGCAGCCAGGGTTCACAAGGCAGCCACCTAGACAAGCGACTAGGCAATGGCCAAGGCAGAAGCAGCAGCCCAGACTTCCTGCCCACTATTATCAACAACTCCCCAAAAACAGATTTCAAAATGGGAGGGGCAGATGGAAACCTCAAGGTTATCCTAATTTCCAAAATGAACAAGTGTGGAGATCTCAAAGATTTAATAAATGGTCTCAGCCAAGGTTTAGAAATGGCCCACACTACCAGTATTTTTAGGAATATCCAGTATACAATCCTAACAGAAGATACAAACCCAGACCTTACACACCATATAAGGGTTATAATAATAACAACTTTCACAATCCAAGGAGAAATCAGTTCTTCAGGAAACCAGCTAACCCTAGAGGACCCACACAGATTTGGGTACCTAAATCTCTGCTTGTTTGATTGCAGAAAATGTGGAAGGACTACAACCACATCTCCACAAATTCAAACTTTGGAGGTGAAGAATGGTTTGTAGATTCTGGATGCTCGAGGCACATGACCGGGAACAAGAATATGCTGACTAAATACACCAAAGAAAGAGGTCCTGACGTAACCTTTGGAGATAGCTCTAGAGGACAAACAAAGGGCTTTGGAGAGCTGCATCGAGGAAATATTGTCATATCCAAAGTTCACTATGTCAAAGTGCTCAAATATAACCTCCTGAGCATAAGCCAGTTTTGCGATGAAAAGAATCTAGTAGTCTTCACCATTTGGAAATGTATGGTGATAGATATCCTATCTGGAGAGGTGAAACTACAAGGATTCAGAAGGAGAGATGTCTACATGATAGATTGGAACACAGGAACTCCTAACACCTGTTTTCTATCTAAGACAATAGCTGAGAACGGATGGCTGTGGCACAAAAGATTATGTCACCTGAACTTCAAAGCCATCAACAAGATTAGTTCTCAGAAGCTGGTCAGAGGACTCCCAGAGGAAGCATTCAGGAAGGAAGCTATTTGTGATGCATGTCAAAAAGGAAAGCAGACCAAAGCATCATTCAAGCCAGTCCAGCTTACAACCCTCACAACAAGGATCTTAGATCTACTCCATATGGATCTATTTGGTCCTATCAAGCCGAGGACTCTAAGGGGCAGAAAACATGCACTAGTAGTAGTGGATGATTATTCAAGGTACACTTGAATTATCTTCTTGTATAAGAAGAGTGAAACCTTGACCAAGCTACCTGAGCTGCTGAGAAGGATCCAGAATGAGAAATCCCTCTCAATCATCAAGATCAGATCAGATAGAGGATAAGCGTTTCTCAACAAGGCGATCACTGATTACAGTGATCAGAATGGGATCCAACATGAGCTCTCTGCAGCCAGGACCCCCCAGCATAATGGTGTTGCTGAAAGAAGAAACAGAACCCTAAAGGAAGCAACCAGGTCCATGATTGCAAAAGGCACCGCCCAAGAGGTTCGGGTCAAGTCACAACACAACTTGCCATACTCAGAACAGTAGTATGATAGTAGGGAGACATGGAAAAACTCCCTATGAGGTTTGGAATAACAGAACTCCTACTGTTGCTTACTTTCATATTTTTGGTTGTAAGTTTTTCATCCACAACAACGGTAAAACACAACTAAATGCCTTCGATGCTAAAACTGATGATGGTCTCTTTATGGGATACTCACAAAGAAGCAAGGCATATAGAGTCTTTAACAAAAGAACCTTAGTTGTGGAGGAAACACCCCATGTTGTATTTGATGAATCTACTGTTGAGTAGAGGAAGCAAGTTGAGCTAATTGAGAATAAGCTCAAATCAGCAACCCTCGAAGAAGTCATTGTACATGACACAGGAATGGTGGACTCAACTGCAGATCAGCCCAATGACCCAACTGTAGCTGCTGAAGACCCAACTGCAGATCAGATAGGAACACCAAACCTACCTGATCCAATTGCCGTTGATGAAGACCCAGCTGTAGCTGATAAAGGCTCATCTGCAGACCAGACCAGATCCCAACCTACAGTGGAGAAGACCGTAGCTGATCCAGTTGTAGACCAAGGAGACCAGATCCAAGCTGATGCAGACAGAGAGAAAATTCACCAGAGCAATCCTATAGGGGGAACAGACCCTCAAGAAGAAGATATTCCCAAGTGGCTGAAAGACCATCCAATCCAACAAATCATTGGGAAGCTGACTGATGGAGTTAAGACAAGACAGTCTACCCTACCCGCAGGAATGGCAATGTTCTCTTGCTTCATGTCACAGATAGAACCCAAGACAAAAGAACAAGCTTTGGAGGACTATTCTTGGATAAATGCCATGCAAGAAGAAGTGGAACAGATGGAAAGGAACAATGTTTGGATACTAACAGACAGTCCGGATCATAAGAAGGTTATTGACACCAAATGGGTGTACAAAAACAAGAGTGACGAAGATGGAGCTGTTGTTAGGAATAAAGCCAGACTTGTTGCTAAAGGATATGCACAGTGTGAATGAATAGATTTTGATGAAACCTATGCACCTATTGCAAGATTAGAAGCCATCAGACTATTCCTCGCATATGCTGCATTCAAGGATTTTGAAGTCTACCAGATGGATGTAAAGAGCGCATTTCTAAATGGCATCCTAGAAGAAGAAGTCTATGTGGAGCAGCCCCCAGGATTTGTCAAAGGAGACAAAGTCTACAAGCTACTGAAAGCTCTATATGGACTTAAGCAAGCACCAAGAGCTTGGTAGGAAACCCTATCTGTATTTCTTGAGAAGAACGTTTTCTACAAAGGGAAGGTGGACAAGACCTTATTCAGAGTGGAGCACGAAGGCCACATATTGATAGTTCAGATATATGTGGATGACATTATATTTGGCTCAACCAACCCATAGCTGTGTGAGAAATTCTCAAACCTCATGCAAGGAGAGTTTGAGATGAGTATGATGGGAAAGCTTAACTTCTTTCTTGGATTACAAGTCAAGCAGATGGAAAATGGAATTTTCATCAACCAAGCCAAATATACGAGAGATCTAATCAAAAGATTTGGAATGGAATCAGCCAAGCCAGCAAGAATCCCTATGAGCACAAGTACTCACCTAGATGCAGATGAGGGAGGCATATCAGTAGATTCAACCCACTATAGAGGGCTTATTGGATCATTGTTATACCTCGCTGCAAGCAGGCCGGACATATCTTATGCCGTAGGAGTTTGTGCGCGATTTCAATCCAAGCCTAAGCAGTCGCACCAAGATGCAGCCAAGAGAATAATTAAATACCTTAAGTCTACAGTCAATGTTGGACTATGGTATCCAAAGGACGATAACTTCGAGCTGTCAGGATATTCAGATGCAGATTTCGCAGGATGCAAAATTAATAGGAAAAGCACTAGTGGAACGTGCCAATTCCTCAGAACCAGACTGATATCCTGGTTTAGCAAGAAGCAGGTTTCTAACTCTATCTCCACCACAGAGTCAGAATACCTAGCTGTAGGCAGTTGTTGTGCTCAGATCTTGTGGATCATACAACAGCTAAGGGACAACAACATCATTGCCAATGAAGTCCCTATCTGGTGTGACAACAACAGTGCTATTGCAATAACCAACAATCCGGTTTTGCATTCAAGGACCAAGCACATTGATGTTAAGCATCACTTCATTAGAGACCACGTGCTTAACAAGAGAGTCAGAGTTGAAAGAGTCAGCACATACTATCAAATTGCTGATATCTTCACCAAACCCTTGCCAAAAGAAAGATTCTTGGAGCTGAGCAGAGAACTCGGCCAACTAGATTGGGAATCTAGTACAGAAGAAAAAGCCAGCTGAAGCAGATCAGATGAAGGACGGACTTAGCTGATCGAAGGAATCAGAACCTACCTGAAGACGAAGGACAGACGAAGAAACCTAGCTGATCACATCTCAGGCGAGAAGTCAAAGGAGTCAACTCACCTGATGCAGAGCAGTCAAAAGTCAACGGTCAACCAGCTAAGTTCTCTAATCCTGACCGACTTATAAATATTAAATTACTATCTGCTATATATATGAAAATATCATATTAATTTTTGATCACAAGTGGCATAATACTATATGCTTTAAATACACATGGCAATCACAGGTTAAATCGACCTCCACTGTGATCAATTAAAATCCTACCATCCATTTTAAACTCAAAACCTGGACCACCGTTTAAAATTTGAATTTTAAAAGGAATCTCATATGACGGACCACCGATTTAAAATAAAAGATTATTTAATTCCAGTGTCATTTCACTTTCTTTTTAAGGACGGAAAACCCCCCACTTTACCTTTACCAGTCTTTCAAAAACCCTAATTTACAGAGCAGAAAAATCCTTTGAACTCTGAATACACTAAGAAATCTCCTATTCTGCAGAAATGGAAGCTTACTTTCAAGGCGTAAACATGAAGGCTGTCAAGGACCAGATCATTTTTTCTCTGGTCGTTGATTTCGAAGGTCTCTTGGAATCAAATCTGGAAGACTACGATGTGCTCAACATTATCCGTTAGATGAAACTGAATGGGATCTATCCATTTCCGGATATCAGCCCCAAACACCTGTACAAGGAAGATGTTATCACCTTTTTTCGCGAAGCCCGAGTAATTGAAGCAGGAATTAGGAGCACTGTCGACGGAGTACAAGTTGACATATCGCCGGAAATGATCCGAAAAATTTTTGGTATGAAGAATCGTGGCATAGCGGTTGAGGCCCTCAAGCAAAGCACAACCGATACTTGGCTGAAGATTAAGGCGGACGACCAGCCGGCGAAGCTAAAGCTCGCCGCCAAGAGGAGCGAAATAAAAAGGGTGTATCGGTATGTGTTGGACATCACCAACAAAATCATCATGGGCATGGCCGGAAGCTACGACCAATTGTCATCGGCAAAATTCATGGTGCTCGGAGCACTAATTCAGGACGAGCCGATTGATTGGTCAGACTACATTTTCAGGCAGTTTGTACGGGAGGTCAACAAGGCCGAATGGCTTGTTGATGAGAAGAAGTTCAGATCCAAGCTGGCATTTGGAACGCAGCTAAGTTGGATCTTGGAGAAGATGGATAAGAGTCTCGAGTATATTTTCAGTCAGATGGAATTAAAAATGAGACGGAGGAGATGGATGGAATTGATTTAAGATTATGACCTATAAATTCTTTATCATCCAGGCAAAGCGAACGTGGTAGCTGATGTACAAAGCCGCAAAAATGTTTCTATTCAAATGTTGGAAACACTTACGTCTCAGTCCAATTTTCAGCGAGAGTTGATTCGCGAAGGAATTGAAGTATGGTTACAAGGCATTCAAGGACAATTATTTGTGATGGAATTAACTTCATCATTGATCAATGAAATCAAATCTAAACAGTTAGATGACCCCTTGATGATTTGATTACGTGATGAAGTGGACAAGGGAAGGGCCCCAAGATTCATAATTTTTGATGATAGAGTCTTGAGATTCTAGAGTCGACTTTGCATACCCGATGATGATGTTTTGAAGCAGACAATCATGAAGGAAGCTCACAGTGCACCCTATTCTATTCATCCGGGCACCCGTAAGATGTATAAGGATCTAAACCAGAGTTTCTGGTGGGGAAATATGAAGAAGGGCGTAGAAGAGTACGTCTCGAAGTGTTTAACTTGGCAACAGGTTAAGATTCAACATCAGCGACTAGCCAGAATGTTGAAACCACTTACGATTCCTGAATGGAAGTGGGAAGATATATCGATGGACTTTATCACCAATATGCAAAGGACCAGAATGGGGATGAATATGATTTGGGTGATAGTTGATCGTCTAACCAAGTCGGCTCATTTTATGGGCATTAAGGATACTTGGGGGCCAGAGAAGTTGGCACGAGTGTTTATTGCAGAGACAGTCTGTTTGCATGGTACGCCGAAGACCATTGTTTTAGATCGGGATGGTCGCTTTGGGTCACACTTTTGGAAGGCGGTTCATAAAACCTTGGGGACCAAGCTGAACTTTAGCATAGCTTATCATCCTCAGACTGACAGACAGTCCAAAAGGACTATTCTGACAGTAGAAGATATGCTGAGAGCTTGTGCCTTAGATTGGTCAACTAATTGGGAAGTTCATCTGCCGTTGATTGAATTCACTTACAATAATAGTTGGCATGCTTTCATTAAGATGACACCTTTTGAAGCGTTATACGAGAGAAAATGCAGATCACCCCTGTGTTGGGATGATTCATCTGACTTGATCGGGATGGAACAGGAGTTGATAGTACAGACTCAAGAGAAAGTAGCTTTGATTCGTGAAAGGTTGTTGACTGCCCAAAGTCGACAGAAGTCTTATGCAGACATACACCGTCGCCCGTTAGAGTTTGAAATTAGGGACCACGTGCTCTTAAAGGTTTTTCCTACTCGGGGAATTTTTCATTTTGGGATAAAAGAAAAGCTGAGTCCGAGATATATCGGACCATTCGAGATCCTTGAAAGAGTTGGGGAGTTGGCGTACAGGTCAACGAGGCTTAACGTATGTTAGATATGGGTTATAACGTGCGATATGTTCACAGTGTTACACGTATCCCACTTATAGAAATATTTACCGGATCCCAGTCACATCATCGATTTTGGTGAGATCGAAGTGGCTAATGATGGCACATTTGAAGAAAATCCAATCAAGATATGGGTTAACGAGTCATGTTCATAATGTGTTCATAATACCGCCATCGCTGAGTCATGTTCATAATGTGTTCCACGTATCCCACTTATAGAAATATTTACCGGATCCCAGTCACATCATCAATTTTTAGTGAGATCGAAGTGGCTAATGATGGCACGTTTGAAGAAAAGCCAATCAAGATACTCGACAGTCGAGTCAAGCAATTATGGAATAAACCAATCTCCTTGGTTAAAGTTCAGTGGTCTCGACATGGAGTCGAAGAAGCAACTTGGCAGACTGAGGATAGTATGAAGTCGGGATACCCGGAATTGTTTTCGTCTTAAGTTTCAGGACGAAACTTCTTTTTATAGGGAGAGTATGTAATACCCAGATAATTATTGTGTATTTTACCTGTATCCGAACTTGTAACATTTGATTATGTGGTATTATTAATTAAAGTGTGAATTCCCGTATTCGTATTCCTACATTCTTGAGTTTCCAATACATGCATGCATGCATCTGCACGTCATAGCGTACGCTAGATGTTGAGCATAATGTACGTTAAGTGTTGCATATAACGTACATTATAATCGTAGCGTAGCGTACTTAAGCATTAGTCATAGGTAGATCAGATAAGGTCGGCGTGTGGGGCCAGGAGGAGATTTTTCGGATTTTCCTCGCATGAACCTGAATGAATTTTTAATAAAGCAGGTCAACGAGGCTTAACGTACGTTAGATATGGGTTATAACGTGCACTATGTTCACAGTGTTACGTACATAAAGATTTTGGATAGCCTACGTAAGAGAAGCCAGAAACGAGGCAGTGAGCTACTGCCGGATGTTAACGTACACTAAGGATGGCATATAGCATACGGTAACGCGATAATGTACGTAAGGCTTTGATGGTAATGTACGTAATGTGTAAAATTCTATTTATAGACCACAACCTCCTTTTCATTTCCCCTCACTCCTTGGCCGATTTCTGCAACTTGAGAACTCCCTAGCCCCATAAATCTCTTATATCAACATACCACCTCAGTTTAGAAGACCGTAGACCATTGTGGATTTGTATTCAAGCTTCCGGTGTTGAGTTTCACCAAGTGTTTCATCGTTCTTCTCTATATTAAGGTATGTTGATCCTTCACCAACTAGAATACATGTTCTTAATGACATTTTGAACCCGTTTTTGAGATTACCAAGTTCGTTATTATCATGATGAGTCGAACACTATGTTTTAAGAAGAATAGATTCAGTTAAACTTCGGTTCTCCTTCATTGTTAAGAGTATTAATCGAACCTTGTTGGGATAGAACCCTAGGATGTAGTTTCCTGATATTATTATGGATTTTGAACATGATTTCGTACGAGTTTTCTGAGATTTCTAAGGTATTTCACCGATGATAGTTCGTGTTTTGAACTAGGTGCTTGAATTAACAATCTTCTTCATATTCATGGTTAAAATGAATAGACTGTGTTGTTAGGATCAAACCCAGAACACCGTTGTATCGTCTCCTTTCGATGTACGCTTTGCTATGCTTGTATCTTGAATTATACCTTTGATATAAATTGTAAGATTAGCCGAACCACATATGTATTGGAAGTCGAAATCAAGATTAAGGTTTGGATTGTGATGGCATATATACCCATGAATCCATAGACGTCGACATTTCATCTCCGGTATGGTCATTCGATTCGTATGAAGTATGTCATTAATTCGGCTTAGCATTCATCGAGTAGAGAAACCGTGAACCGGCCATACATTAATGTTAACTCGGATATAACCTTAGGCGTTAGGTGTTCGTACGTTAGCTATGTGATGTAAGTCGAACTCTTTGTTATTTCTTTTGAATAAGGTCCGAGCCTTGCATGGTGATTGATCGAATGGGCGACCTTCGAGTGTATACAGTCATTGAAGTATTTAATTCTTGCCATCTTTCTAAGGCAAGTACCTTAATTTGATTTTGGTTTAATGTTGATGATTTTGATCATGCATATTGTCATTCATGTTGTTGAACATGAGGTCGTCCAAGTTGATTTGTCATAATGTTGTTCATGTTGATGAACATAGTGATTTGCATATGTGTATGCATAGTTGTATTGTATATGTTGTATTGATCCGATGGGATTGTATGATCTATGCTGAGGGGGCTGGATCAGTTGTCGACCTCGTGTTAGTCCGACGAGATCATCTTGGGATCTATGCTGAGGGCGCTGGATTGTTGGATTACCCTGTGTTGTGTTGATGGAATTATGTGGATTCGCATCGTTGGATTCCAGTTAAGGAAGACCGCGTTTAGTGTTTTGATACGTATTGTTGTTGCCTACTTGATTCTATATAATTTTGGTACTTGTACTAGCATCGTTTTGATAACCACTGCGGGGGTGGACATTTGTTTAATGTTCAGGTAGCCGAGGAGCGGGGAAGCAACCACAGTGTCGGCATGATGAAGGGGCACAATGATGTTGACCGTCTTAATTGTTTTAGTATTCTGTTTTTGTAATAAGTACTCGAGTACGTGTGTCCTTTATGGTGATTTGAGAACTTTGTATTAATGGGTTGCTTTGGATGATTAAATCCGTTATTAAAATTATATAACTATTGATGGTATTATTCGAATTGATCTGTATTTATTTTAATTTAGCCTTGTAAATTCTTACATAAAGTGTTTACGGCATTCTAATTATTCCGAATATCTCGGGGTGTTACACTACAGGCATGGATAATGCTAATCATTTATTCTTTTAGTGTCTTTTTTCTGCTGCAGTTTGGGAAAGAGTCACTACTTGGTGTGGAATTTCAAGAGTATCCAAGTGTTGGGATGAGGAGAAGGTTTACATGATTTCTCAGTGTATATCAAAATCTGCTACTCAAGTAATGTATCAATTGTCTTTATCTATTGTGCTTTGCTTGCTTGGGAAGGAAAGGAATAGTTAAAGATTCAGAGATGTTGTGCGAAATGAGAATCAGCAATGTCAGATTCTCATAGCAGTAAGGAGTAAAAAAGATGCTAGACTAATTAGAATGTTACATATTTAATTAACATTTTCTTCTTGTTGTTGTTTATGTTCTTGTATTTTGGTGGCTTGTATTCTGAAACATTTACTTGGGAAATTAAATCATTTATTTACCAAAAAAATAATGTATTATTGGTACCAGATTTTAGAATCAATTTAATTTCGGTTTCTAAATTGAGTTGATGGTTATTCAATTTCTTTTGATGGTGATTCGATTATTAGAAAAAACAGTGAATATGTTTGCAAAGGTATCTGTACTGATGGATTGTATGTCATTAATACTGCACAACTCCCATGTATAAACATAAATTGCATAACTTTTTGTCTAAACCTAAAAAGAGAAAAGAACCTTCAAGCGTAAACCAAACATATATGTGGCATCTACGGTTAGGTCATGTAAACCTTAGAAGAATTCAAAGATTGGTAGATGATGGCCCATTGGATGGCCTCCAAGTTGAGTCATTTCTAATTTGTGAATCCTGTCTAGAAGGTAAAATGACATAAAAGGTTTTTAAAACTAAGGAAAATCGTGCTCAGAATGTGTCGGAATTGGTTCACACGGATGTATGTGGTCCAATGAACATCCAAGCTAGGTGTGGTTTCGAATACTTCATCACGTTTATAGATCGAGATATGTATACATTTATTTATGCAACATAAGTCTGAAGCCTTTGACAAGTTCAGAGATTTCAAGGCTGAAACGGAGAAGTGTCATGGTAAGAGTATCAAGTCACTATGATCTGATCGTGGCGAATACCTTAGTAGAGAGTTTTTGGATTCTTAGCAAATGAGGGGATTTCATCCCAGCTCACTGCACCAGGAACTCCACAACAAAATGGTGTTGTTGAGAGAAGGAACATAACTCTTTTAAAAATGGTTAGGTCAATTATGAGTTATTCAGATTTACCTATTTCATTATAGGGGTACACTTTGAAAACAACAACGTACATTATAGACCTAGTGCCTTCGAAATCAGTTCCCAAAACACCCACATAACTTTGGAGTGGGCGAAATCCTAGTCTATGACATGTTCGGATTTGGGGTACTCCAGCACATGTGCTGAAATAGGAAACTGATAAGTTGGCATCTCGTACTGATATACAAGTGTTTGTAGGATACTCTAAGGGAAGGAAGGGCGGCTTGTTCTATAGTCTCGAGGATCATAAGGTCACTTGCACCAATGCCCGATTCCTGGAAGAGGATTATATGATTAGTCATAAGCCCATGAGCGAAATAATTCTGGAAGATTTGAGGGGTGAGACTCCGTCTATACCAATCGTACAAGCACCAACTAACACTGCACCATGTATTGATTTTGAGAATTTTACACGAACTCAATATTTGCCTCGTCGTAGTTGTAGGGTTGTTCGTCAACCAGAATGATTCATAGGCATGGGATCGTCTTCAGACTCAATCCTAGGCGAAGATGAATCAGATCCCTGGACTTACAAGGAGGCAATCCAAGATAAAGATGCCGACTCTTGGCAAGTAGCAATGGAATCAGAAATGGGGTCTATAGATTCCAATCAAGTGTGGGAGCTAGTAGAACTACCTGATGGGGTACAAGTTATTGAGAGTAAGTGGGTCTACAAGCGAAAGAAATGAGGTGACGGCAAGGTTGAAACCTTCAAACCAAGGCTTGTAGCAAAAGGTTACACTCAGAAAGAGGGTATCGATTACGATGAAACCTTTTCACCAGTAGCCATGCTTAAGTAAATCCGGATTCTTTTAGCTGTAGCTGCGCATTTGGATCTGGATATTTGGCAAATGGATGTCAAGACTGTATTATTGAATGGAAGTCTAGACAAAAAAATCTGCATGTGCCAACGAGAAGGATTTGTTGCTAAAGAAGAAGAGCACTTAGCGTGCAAGCTTAAGAGATCCATTTATGGACTTAAGCAAGCATCTAGATCTTGGAACACTCGATTTGACGAGGATGTCCAATCATATGGATTCGTCTAATGTACGAGCGAGAGTTTTGTGTATAAGAAATGCAATGGAAATGTGTTGGTGTTTCTTTTACTATACGTAGATGATATCCTTCTGATTGGGAACAACGTGAAGGAGTTGTCGAACATACGGGTATGGCTGTCTGAGCAGTTCGATATGAAAGATTTAGGAGAAACAGGACAGATCATTGGGATCAGGATCTTTCGTGATCGGAAGAAAAGGATATTGTGCTTATCTCAGGCATCATATATCAATACAGTAGTGGTTTAGCATGGAGAATTCCAAGAAAGGTTTTCTACCTTACAGACATGGAATTTAACTATTTAAGTATATGTGTCCTAAAACACAAAAAGAGATAGATCGCATGAAGCTTATCCCTTATACGTCAGTTGTGGGAAGCCTCATGTATGTTATGCTTTGCGTTAGACCATATATCTATCATGCTGTAGGCATGGCTGCTAGATATCAGTCGAACCCAGGACCAGGATACTGGATTGCTGTCAAGCACATACTCAAGTACCTGAGAAGGACTAGGGAGTATATGCTAATATATCAATCAGATGACCTATGTCCAGTGGGTTATACTGACTTAAATTTTTCATCAGACAAAGAAAAGTCCAAGTCTACTTCGGGTCATGTGTTTACTCTGGGAATTGGAGCCATTAGTTGGAGGAGTGTGAAGCAGAAATGTATCTCAGACTCTACCATGGAAGCCGAGTATGTGGCATTCTCTGAGGAAGCTAAAGAGCGGTATGGCTCAAGTACTTCCTGCAGGACTTAGATGTGATTCCCGATTTGCCAAAGGGTATTACACTTGTTAGGAAAAACAAACACCCTGTATCGATTCAACCGGGATACCCGATCCCTGTATCGATTGTTATTTGTTATTGAGAAGGTTTTGACATATATGCCAAATACAGTAAAGGAAACTGTATCGAGGATTCAAGGATTTATCATGTATCGAAGACCAGCCTCGAATCAGCATAAGTGAAGCTCGTCAGTACAGCAAGAAGACTTGTAATAGATCAAGTATGGAAAACTGTCTCGATGCCCTAAATATAGTCTCCTTCCATACAGTTCACAAAAGGACAAAGAAGAACACAAGTCAAAGTTCCGTTGAACAAAGAAGTATTTAAATACTCAAGGATAAAGTATTTAAATACTGTCAGTCTTCAGATCTTCAGAATCCCGCGAAATCCGGATCATGTCATATTCCCGTTGGAAGGAAATCTTATTCAAACGGACATCTCAACGGATACTTTCTTCAGAGGCTATATATATCCTTGAAGACATTGAAGATCAGTTACACACACCAATTACGAATCAAAGTAACACAACTCTCAAAGCTATCAAGTTATCATCTGAGCAAACATATCTCCAAAGCATATCGCAAGATAAAACGAAAGAGATATACAGTGCTCAAACATCAAGAACAGCTATCATCAGATCTTGACATTCAAAGCTGCTGTTCTTACCTGGTTACCTAACCTTTTACCTCTGTGTAAAAACCGAGCTCTGTGTGAACTCAACAAGTTATTCTGACCTGTGTGGGACGAATAAGGACGAAGCTTTGGAACTGTGTGTGAAGAAGCTATTCAAGAAGGAAGCTTTAACCAATCTGTGTGAACGGTTGAAAGCGACATTCTTTGTATCAATCTGTGTGAACGATACAAGGATAGGTTTGTTTATAATTACGTAGTTGTGTACGCAGTAATTATATAATAAACTTTTTACTCCTGTGGAGGACCGGTGGGACGTAGAGGGGTTTACCTCGAACCACTTAAATTAATGTGTCATTTACCTTGACTTTTCTTGTTTGAAATTACCGTGATATATTAAGTATACACCTAATACTCATTCTTGTATCCACGGCAACTAATCGTATCAAGACTTCCGCTACGCACTCGATTTAGATTCCATACGATTTGTTGTTTAAACGTTTTCCCAAATGTATCCAAGATACTTAAGTGGCCAACAAGTGGTATCGAGCGGTTGATTCTAAAAAAATCGATCGTATTTCTTTTAACCGAATCGATTCAAATCACTTATTTTCAAAGCAGTCTCTTTCATTCCTATATTATCGGTATGGATACTTCTATGATTAACAAAGTCCCTATGTTCTCTATTAATGAATTTGGCTGGAGAATTAGAATGGAAGCTCATCTTGCGGCAATGCACGAAGAGATGATCTTTGTTATACAGATGGTCCGATCAAGATCATGAAGGTCAATCCGGCCGCAAGGATTGAGGGCCAAGCCCATGCCGAAATGCTCGAGAAGGAACGCGAGCAATGGACAACCGATGAAAGGAAGCGAGCCAATCTAGACAACGTGGCTAAGAACGCGTTATTTGTCACTCTTGACAAAGGCACGTTCTCAAAGGTAAAGAGCCGCAAAAGCGACAAAGAAATCAGGATAAACTCAAGTTAATTTGTGAGGGAACCGAGCTCTCAAAAGAAAACAAGATTTCAAAACTTACTCAAGAATTTGAATCTTTTGAAATGAAACCAACGGAAACACTTGAGGAACTTGACCTCAGTTCTTGGTATTGTTGGTGAACTTGAAGCGTTGGGCAAGATTTACACCCAAAAGGAGAAGAACTTAAAAATTTTCGGATCTCTCCCGGCCCGATGGGACATTAAGACCACGGCTATGCGTGTATCATGTAATCTTAATGAAATATCCACTTTTGATCTCTTCTCGACCTTAAAGCTTTTGAGTATGACATTGTGAAGAGAGAAAGTCAAGAATCTCCTTCAAAGGTCACAGCTCTCGCCGTATCGAACAATCGACACAGATGCCTAGCTCGAAGCCGGTCACAAGAACGCCGGCGACAGCGACATCCTGTCACAAGATGAAATGGCGCTTCTAATGCATAAGTTCAAAAGTTCATTAAACATCTGGAAAGACTCCTACGTGCCCAAACACATCAACAAGGTAAGTACCGAAACATCATCCGCGATGCTAACCTGTGCTATAACTGCAGGAAACCAGGCCATTATGCAAACAAATGTCCTCATCCCAAAGTCCAAAGATTGCCTGAGGCCGAGCAACAAGAGCGAGATGAAAGAAGACGTGCTTGGAAAGACAAGCTCAAGGCCCTGATTGGAGAATCGAAGCCTCCCCACACCATCCAAATCAGCGAGAATGTCTTGGTGGTCATCGAAGTGATTCATCGACGATGAGTTCGATGATAAAGCATACATGTGCTTTATGGCCAAAGATGTTCCAGAAGGTGAAGACAGCGACGATGAGGTAAGCTCAACCTCAGTTATTCCACCTAATGCATCTCATACTTTCGAAAATATTTTGATTGATTTCAAAAACATTCAAAAAGCCCATGAGACTCTAAAAACTGAGAATATACAGCTTCAATTAACAAATCTAGAGTGAAAGATGAAAATGACTTCTTTGAAAATAAATTATGAAAATATGTCTCTTGATTGTGAAACCGGCAAGGTCGATTTTGAAAAACTCATGGAGAGCAATCATCAACTTGCTCATGAACTAAGTACGGTTAAAACCCATAATGAGAGCAAGACAAATGATTTGGTTCTACTACAAACCAAAATTACAACTCTCGAGAAGCGAGAAAATGAACTTGAGACCATTCAAGTCTTTTGAAAAATCGTCCAAAAGAATGGAAGAAATTACGAGCACCGGGCAACATGCTCATGATAAAAGTGGCTTAGGATACGACTCATGTTCGAATAAAGGAAAAACTAGTCTTGTGTTCGTCAAGAGTGTGGAACACATTCTGAATCGGAAGATACTCCCAGTCCCATAAAGGAACCTCTTTATGCAGAAAGAAAAGAAAGCTGCCATTCCGCCTCCACAACTCTACTATTCGAGACAGTGGAACCACCAACCACTCAGAAGGCGTAATCTAAAGCATGCTCCACAAGCATATCATCAAAGCCGGCAGTCATTCAGAAAGAAGACGGTATCCAACCACCAAAGGCCCGCACAACAGTACCCTCAGTACAGTGCACCTAGGTATTGGATACAGGAGCCCCGTTATCCCTCAAGACAGCAGATGCCAGTTCAGTATCAACAACAGCATTGGGAATCCAACTGGAGACCCAGAAGACAAGGTGTTAGGCCTAAGAAAATGGCTCCACCTCCTAGACGGCACTCGTACTGGAATAATAATAATAATCCTGAATTTTACATGCATAATAATTATCGTGATTATAACAAATACGGATATGCCCCCCGTAGATACCGCAATCTTGTGCAGTACATCCTACAATAAACCAATTCTGTCAGAAAATCTGGTACCTAAAGGAACTAACATATATGGACCCAAAATCAAAGGGGACCTAAATCTACCTAATTTCTTTGTTACAGGACATCTTAGAGGAGGATACAGTACTTCGATAGTGGATGCTCTCGTCACATGACTGGAGACAGGAGCAAGCTATCGATTTTGTAGAAGGTCGCGGTCCAAAAGTTCGCTTCGGTGATAAGTCTAAAGGAAGAACAAGAGGAAAGGAAACCTACTTGTCGGGAAATTCAAGGTCACCGATGTTGCATATGTTGAAGGCTTACAGTATAATCTACTTAGTATTAGCGATTCTGTGATAAACAGTTCTCGGTGAAGTTCTATATAGATCGCCAGAGAGTCAAGAACACCCAAACCAAGGAAGTTGTGCTTACAGAAGCGGATCGTAATATGTACATTGCCTTTGGAAGCCTATGAGCTCCTCAATTCCATGTTTTGTTGCCAAAGGCACTGCAGATCTTAGTGGCTATGGCACAAGAGGATGTCTCACGTCAACTTCAAGACGATCAACAAGCTTTCAAGACAGGGTATGGTAAGAGGTTTGCGGATGTGTCATTCAAGAAGGACGGCGTCTGCGGACCATGCCGAAAAGGCAAGCAAATCAAGTCAACCACGAAAAGCAAATCCTACCTTTCAACCCAAAGAGTGTTGGAAATGCTACACATGGATCTCTACGGTCTGTAGATCCAGTAAGTTTGGGAGGTAAGAAATATTGTATGGTTGTTGTTGATGATTATTCCGGTATGCTTGGACGATCTTTCTTAGCAAGAAGAAGGAAACAACATCAAGGTCACCGAGCTCTGAGAAAGTTGCGTAATGAAAAAGCATCGAGTATCGTGTGCATTCGTTCGGCAGGTACTGAATTTACTAACCGCTTTATAGAGCAATACTGTTCGGAGAATGGCATACAGCACGAATACTCAGCTGCCCGAACACCTTAACAAAATGGTGTTGCCGAGCGGAAGAATAGGACGTTGAAAGATGCAACAAGGACAATGATTGCCGAAAGCAAATTGCCGCAGCGTTTACGGGTGAAGCAACCAATACAAACGTGCTACACTCAAAACCATTGTATCGTCAACAAGCACCACAACAAAAGCGACTTACGAGGTATGGAACAACAAAACTCCATTAGTTTCGTATTTTCACATTTTGGATGCAGTGTTACGTATTGAACAATGGGAAGGACCAACTTAGAACATTTGATGAAAAATCGATGAAGGAATATTCGTAGGATACTCCTCCGTCAGCAAAGCTTTAATCTTTAATAAAAGGAGGTGACGATCGAGGAATCGATTCATGTAGTGTTCGACGAACCACACCATGACCCTACAGAGTAGATGATATCACTCGGGACATTCACCATCTATCTATCTTGGATCCACCTACACCCATAGAACCCGTAGTTGATTTAGAAATCAACCCCGCATGTAAGAATCGAAGTGGATGAAGCCGACGCATGTCTGGCCGTACCCACGAAACTTTCGATACTGACGGGACCCCGAACTAGAACTGACCGAAGATGGTTGAGAGATCACGCAAGAGCTGATCATTGGAAACATTAATGCGAGTGTTTCTACTCGTAGGAGAATACAGTACACAAGGCAATGTACTTTTTGCACAAGAAGAATCTAATGTCAAGTCTCACGGTTTCTGAATGGAAATCTCAATCCGAACTTAGGAGACTCAATATGTGCACTATCGCCGTATTCTTAGCCCGATCCGAACTGTTTCGACCATAGACGCTCTTAATAACTCTCATTGGATAACATCTATGGAAGAAGAGCTTAACGGTTTGAAAGAAACAATGTATGGTATCTTGTACCCAGACCGACACACCAATCGGTTATAGGAACCAAATGGGTATTTCAAACAAAAAGGATGGAAATGGACTTATCATAAGGAACAAATCCGGACTAGTAGCACAAGGCTATTGTCGGGAAGAAGGAATCGACTATGATGAAACCTTCGCCCCGTAGCGAGACTAGAAGCCATCAGATATTTTTAGCCTTTGCCGCCCATAAGAGTTTTATCGTATACCAAATGGACGTCAAGAGTGCTTTCTGAATGGAGAGCTTTGAAGAAGTTTATGTTGAACAACCACCGTGGTTTGCCAACACGGACGGTATCGATCTAGTTTACGAGGCTAAGGAAAGCGGCATGCGGACTTAAACAAGCCCCTAGAGCACAGTACGAAACCACGTCCCAAAGATCTAACCAACAACGGATTTGAGAAAGGTGCTGTCGACAAAACCTTGTTCAAAATACAGGAAGGTGATGACCTTCTAATGGTACAAATCTATGTTGATGATATTATTTTTGGTTCAACTAACCTTGCTCTATGTCAAAGGTTCTCACATCTCATGCAAAGCAAATTTGAAATGAGTATGATGGGGGAACTCAGTTATTTCCTAGGTTTGCAGATAAAGCAGATGCCTACAGTATATTCATCAACCAGAGAAATACGGAAGGAGCTTCTCAACAAATTTGGAATGAACACTTCCAAATCCTCGCTAACCCCCATGAGCACTTCCGTGCAAATTAGTCTTGATGAAACCGGAAAGCCGTTTGACCAATCACTCTACAGAAGCTCATTGGTTCGCTCCTGTACCTAACGGCTAGCAGGCCCGATATCCAGATCTTTGTTGGAGTGTGTGCGAGATACCAAGTTGCACCTAAGGAATCACACTTCAATACAGCTAAACGAATCCTGAAATACGTCAAGGAACAACGATGCAGGACTGTGGTATCCTAAGGAAGGCGGATTCGATTTAGTTGGATCTGACGACTCGGATCTCGGAGGCTGCAAGCTAGATAGGAAGAGTACAAGTGGAACTTGTCACTTTCTCGGACCTAGACTCGTATCTTGGTTCAGTAAGAAGCAATTGGCAAATTCTCTTTCCACGGCTGAATCAGAATACTATGCTGCTGGTAGCTGCTGTATGCAGATCCTTTGGATGCAGCAACAACTGTCAGATTATGGAATCGATGCTAGAGAGACTCCAATCATGTGTGATAGCACGAGTGCAATTGCAATCACGCACAATCCTGTTTTGCACTCGCGCACAAAACATATCAACATGAAGCATCATTTCATCAGGAATCATGTCGAGAACAAGGATGTTCGCCTGGAAAAGGTTCATACAGACATCCAGCTGGCTGACATTTTCACCAAGCCTCTCGACACAGCAAGATTCAACATGCTAAGAACAGAATTGGGGATACTGCAGCCAGACTCCCTGTAAGTAAATTTACTGCTTTTACTCAACAATTGAGGGGGAATGCTGTAAGACCCGTGAATACAGTATCCAACATTAATTATCTGTACACTCAGATTCATCAATACAAGATCGTAGCAACGAAGGCATATGAATCCTACGGTGATGTGTGCAATAATTAAGGGGAATCTTGTAGGACCCATGAATACGAGATTAATCCAAATATTCTTTGTATGGAATTTAAAACCTATTAGTACCTTTTTAAGGGGAAACGTATCGGCGGAGAACGGACATACTATAGGATTTCGATTCAAGATACTATATAATATTATTTCCTTTTTAAAATAATTTTTGTCCACGTGCCATGTTTTACGTCAAACGTCATGTTCATTAAATGCCTTACACGACATCTGACAATCAATCTCAAAAAGCGATGTTTTTAAATTGTTTATTATTTTTTAAACCGCCGTTTTAGGCATTTAGGTAATCAACCTATGTCGAAGTGGGACCATTGTATTTTAAAACCTTTTAATGGATTAGCGTACGTTACACTAAATCCATCCCGACCGTCGATTTCAAAACCGGTTCCCATCCCTTAAAAATCGACCATTCGTACTCTGCAAAACCCTATTTCGCCCAAGTATAAAAGGATCAGATCGCCATTAGAGACTCTTTACGCTTTACGCAATTACAAGAGATCTCAAGCAAACGACCTACATATTTTACGCATATTCACCGCAAATTTCTCTTGTTTTCTTCTACCTACGTTTTAAGAAAACATCCATGGCTACTCCATCTTCATCCCCGTCAAGAAAACTTCCAGCATCATTGATGGCCGGATCTTCTCGAAACCTGTCATCATCGAGCGTATCATCTCTGAAATCAACGACACCGAACCGATGGAGTATATCATTACTCGTCTTGAACAACAAGGACTCTATCGCTTTGGAAGCAAAATCGCCGACAAATACGACGCTCATCTAGTTGAGGAATTCTACCTCAACGCTGCCGTTCGTTTTCTCTCACTAGCCCAGGGAGGACATGTTGCTGACATCACCGCAACAGTCCAAGGAGTGCGAGTCTGCATCAATAGCGACTTACTTCAGAAAATCTACAGGCTGCCCGCCGACGGCCTGACCATGGACCAGCTTGAGACATTCGGGTCTCAACAATTGATTACTAAGTTTTATGGACTTTTTACCGGGTCCAAAGTGGTTGATATGGTGACAACCACGTGCCACAAGAAAAATTTTCTTCTTCATTTCGTTTATCTCCACGATTTCTGTTCCAGGATCATTGAAAATCGAACCGGTGCGTTCGAGATGTGCACGAATCTTAGGTTCAGAATGATGGTAGCTATCTTGACCTGTGAAAAGGTCAACTGGTGTCAAATCATTTTGAAACGTCTTCAGGAAGAGGTGTGCAAACCGGCCACCCAAAAGAAATCATTTGGTTTAATGCTAAACTACATTCTGACGAGGTGCGGAGTCCAGCAATCCGCCGATGCCAAGAAAAACAGCTCACGGATATATTTAGGAGGTGTCAAACCCTCTGCCTATAACCAAAGCACAATGCATGCCAATCACCCGAGAACCAGGCACATGCCTATTTCTGACAACCCCAGAGACGAAACCGTGAAGGTCCCTGAATTGGAATCTTCAAAGAAGAAGTGCAAGCGTTCTCACAGCAAGAAGCACTCTGCTGATGAGAAGTCAAAGAAGAGACTCCGGAGGCTATCAAAAATCAAAGCCAAACACTCCGAAGATGCCTCGCCCGTGGCGCAACCCACTGATATAGCACCCCAGGGCCCAACCCCTGCGGAAGAGGTGTCTCCTACTGCATCGACAGTAGATCCCGAGCCTTTGGCGGCTACGACGGATTTAGAGACATCTGCCAACCTTCAAGACGTTAGCACGTCGGCTGCCCATTCGGAGCCAAAAGCTACTTCTCCTCTGCGGGATTCCACACCCGTACAGGATCCAATTTCCTTCGGGGCACCATCCCCTGCAAGGAGTCCATCTTCCGTACTGGATCCCATACCTGTACCGGAATCCCTCGAAACAGCGTCTCCAGACGTGATTCGAAGTCCCTCCCCAGACTCAATTACAAATCAAACACTTCTTTCAGTACAAATTGAACAGGCGTACGAAAGATTTCTGCAATGGAAAAGCTTTAGGCTAGCTCCGTACGACCTTGCATAACCGGAGCGAATGGAGCCACGAAGAGCGATTTGTCTCCGAAATGCAGACTCAACCGAAATTGAGGCCTGCTACGATGGGACAACGCCTCTTGCAAAGATCTCATTGAAAGCCACTGTTGCACAAATCCGACGCGAAGAAAAGGAAAAGAGAAGTGAGAGGACTCTCCGTTAATCAAAAGACGGCAGCGACCATGACTCAGACGATGACGACGATGCTCTTCAAGCAGGTCTGAGAATGAGCCGAGAAGAGGCTGAAGCCCGAGCCGCCTCTCCACCCAGAAAAGACGAAGGGCCATCTACCCAAGCTAATCCACCTTCGCCACAGCCAGAGAACATTCCAGAACAGGAGGAATCTGTCCCTCCAGTCAAGGAAAATCAAGAAATTTTGGAACAGGCACCCGAGCCTGTTGCGACCAAAGAAGCCAGTCCTACAAGCCAACAGGAGGATTCAGTCCCTCCTGCATCCACATCTGCCGCAGAACCTTCGCCACAGGACGCTTCTGAACCACCTGTCGCCATTCCACAAGAAGCTTCTCCCGCCCCTGCAACCTTGGAATCCGAGGACGGTAACGAACCTGAGGATGTCCAACTTACTTCACGTCCATCCGTGAACGTAAGGAGGTTGAACTGCACTGAAGACTTCGCCCAGCCTGACTCTCCTATCTCTGCTGCACGCAAAGAGCGCCTGCGAGCTCTTGGCCTTCAGACTGTATTTATCCAAGATGCAGTTAACGCTCTCTCTTCCGTAGAAAAGGCACTGAACTGGATGCACACCTCTGCAGTTGAAGAAATGACAACTCTTCAACACGAAGTATCTCGAGTTGTCGACGCATTCATCATCTTGCCAGAAGTGTTCAAGCAAGCCTTGAAGATTATGGAGGATAAACAAGCGCAACTGTTGAAGGAGGAAGCTTCAAAGACCAGAATTGCTGAAGCCAAGACAGCCTGTGCAATGATAGAAAACAGCTCTCAGCTGCGTGCGCATGACAAATCCATTCAAGAGATGTCGCAGACTCTTTCCTCCCTCGTTGAAAGAATAAACAACATCGAGACCAAACAGGACGCCGCTCTTGAAATCCTGCAAAGTCTTGATGAAGCCAAAAAGGGGGAAGAAGCACGAGAAGCTGCAAGGAGAATAAGACTTCAACAGGAAAGGGAATTTGAGGCTGCTCAGAGCAGTATCGCTGCTGAATTGAACAAGCTAGCACCTCAACCCCAAAGCTTTAGAATTTCAGGCTCCAGACCAGAATTCCATGACCCAAATGTCCCTTGGCAAAATCTTGTTCAAAGACCTACGTCTGCCAACCAACCGCAACCCAACTGCCGAAGAAGTGAAGAACTGGAGGAAGAATGAACTGATGAGATATTTTGTCAGACTCATCAGGGAATCCGCCATCTTCAAAAATTATAAGACATTGGCGGAAGCGGCAGACAAGTTTTCAAAGATGTTAGAAGAAGGTAAGCTCCCTCTCCAAATTGAAATGAAATCAAAACATAGAAGAGGAGATCGGGTCACCCATCCAGAGGATTGGATACTTGCCTTTGATCGTTCATATGAAGGAAGAGCAATTTACCAGGAACGAGGCAATGATTCACTTCAAAACTGGTGGCGCGGCACCGAGTATGAGCCAGGAAAGAGACCATGGAGGCATGCGGATCAAAGATAAAAAGCTGAAATTTATGTATATTAGTTTTGTTTTTGTAATTTCTATTCAACACAAACTTTGTACTCAATCTTTTTGAATATCAATAAAACAGTTTGTTTGTCTTGAAAGATTACAACTCGTAATCTACTGTGTTAATGTATGATTATTTAAAATTGTTTGAATCTCAAGTTAGATAAACTTGATTGAAAAATTAAGCTGTACGAACTAGTCTACGAACAGTTCATAGTTTCAGTTGTAAACTTAGAATACATTGTAAGATTGTGCCTGCGCGCCAATCATAGGCTTAAGTTGTAATAAATCTCAAACTGTATCGAACATGCCTGCGAGCAGTTCATTATTGTAGACTAAGTCACTAAGTCAGACCTATTGACAAGAGACCAAGAAATCTGCCAGAAGTCATCGAAGAAGAATGCTTCATGAGGAAGGTTTTGGCATCATCAAGAAGACTCGAAGAGTTTAAGTTAAGTCTTGGCAAATTGTCAAAAAGGGGGAAATTGTTAGGAAAAACAAACACCCTGTATCGATTCAGCCGGGATACCCGATCCCTGTATCGATTGTTATTTGTTATTGAGAAGGTTTTGACATATATGCCAAATACAGTAAAGGAAACTGTATCGAGGATTCAAGGATTTATCATGTATCGAAGACCAGCCTCGAATCAGCATAAGTGAAGCTCGTCAGTACAGCAAGAAGACTTGTAATAGATCAAGTATGGAAAACTGTCTCGATGCCCTAAATACAGTCTCCTTCCATACAGTTCACAAAAGGACAAAGAAGAACACAAGTCAAAGTTCCGTTGAACAAAGAAGTATTTAAATACTCAAGGATAAAGTATTTAAATCATCGGTCTTCGAATCTTCAGAATCCCGCGAAATCCGGATCATGTCATATTCCCGTTGGAAGGAAATCTTATTCAAACGGACATCTCAACGGATACTTTCTTCAGAGGCTATATATATCCTTGAAGACATTGAAGATCAGTTACACACACCAATTACGAATCAAAGTAACACAACTCTCAAAGCTATCAAGTTATCATCTGAGCAAACATATCTCCAAAGCATATCGCAAGATAAAACGAAAGAGATATACAGTGCTCAAACATCAAACGACTATCATCGGATCTTGACATTCAAAGTCATTGTTCTTACAGTTACCTAACCTTTTACCTCTGTGTAAAAACCGAGCTCTGTGTGAACTCAACAAGTTATTCGACTGTGTGGGACGAATAAGGACGAAGCTTTAGGCGTGTGTGAAGAAGCTAGTCAAGAAGGAAGCTTTAACCAATCTGTGTGAACGGTTGAAAGTGACATTCTTTGTATCAATCTGTGTGAACGATACAAGGATAGGTTTGTTTATAATTACGTAGTTGTGTACGCAGTAATTATATAATAAACTTTTACTCCTGTGTGGAGGACCAGTGGACGTAGAGGGGTTTACCTCGAACCACTTAAATTACTGTGTCATTTACCTTCAGCTTTTACTGTTTGAAATTACTGTGATATATTAAGTATACACCTAATACTCTGTTGCTGTATCCACGGCAACTAACTGTATCCAAGACTTCCGCTACGCACTCAGATTTAGATTCCATACAGTTTGTTGTTTAAACGTTTTCCCAAACTGTATCCAGTATACTTAAGTGGCCAACAACACTTTATTGTGATAATACCCGTGCAGTCGCAAATTCGAGGGAACCACGAGCCCATAAGGTAAGTAAACATATCAACCGCAAGTATCACATCATAAGATACTTCGTAAAGGAAGGCGACGTAGTTGTAGCCAGGGTTGCATTGGAAGATAATCTTGTTGATCCTTTCACGAATGGCTACCCTCAAAAGTTTTTGAAGGCATGTGGAAGGAATGTGATTACGGTATATGGCAGCATTGCTTTGAGTATAAATGGGAGATATGAGAGACTATGTAATAGAGTAGTATACTTAAAAACATGCTTTGAGTATAAGTGGGAGATTGTTAGGGTTGTATACTGCAAAGCATACTTTATGCTTGTATTACCTTACTTCCCTGGAACTACAGTTTTTCAAAACCAGATATCCGAAATTCCGGATATCCAGAAATTCAGGGAGTAGATTTTGATATCCGATATCCATATCCGAAAAAATATCCAAAATATTTCTTTTAATACCTAACTTTTTACAACCAATTAAATATAAACTCAATAAACAAGTTATCTTAAATAAATAATACCACAATACAATTCAAACCAATAGAAGTAAATATATCTATATTATTTGCCAAACAAAGTGTATACATTCATATTGTTTGAAATATAAAAACAATGAATTATATATTTTTTGGATATTTCGGATATCCGAATATCTGAAAATTTTGAAAAAGCATATCCAATATCCGAATCCGAAAAAGCGTATATCCGAATTTTCTGATATTCGAAAGTTCGGGTTTTTGAGTTTTCGGATCGAATATCGGATATCGGATATTTTTGAACAGCCATACATTTAACTACCTATGAGAATATTAATTATATTTAATCGTATATTTTGATATTTATTCACGTTATGGTTATGCAAATGAAATTTCAAATTATTTTATATTGTAGATAATGTGGTGTGTTGGTGTCACACGGAAGATCACATTATTGGTGCCTTATAAAACAATATAATAGTTCACAACCTATATAATTTTAGACAAATTATGTGAAAGATTGTAATGTATGTTTGAGATTAGTCGGTCTTGACTTTAGCATGCATTAGCGTATTTGTATATGTTGAACTGGATCTAAGTGAGATAGTGTCTTCTGTAATGACTGTAAGAAGAATGTAAATATCGAATAATTATTATTCCTTAATTCTAAATATATAATATTTAATTGTGTATTTATAATATTTATTGCTATGGTTTACCATGTGTGAGAGTCAAAGTGATTGACTCAATATGCTCTGTATCTTAGGCAATAATATTATTTATATGATAATTATTATTATAACTAGAAATCGTGTTCCTATTCATGTGGGTTGATGATGTCCCCTTGAGGAGCTCCCCTGCAGGTGAATTTAATTCCGATATAATAATAAGGTTCGGGTGGTACTATTCTTGGATAAAAAATTAATTAAATAAAGATGTCAGTAGTTTAAATTATTCAATATCTTAAATATGGGAAATAATATATTTAAATAAGGATCCCGATTTGGTAAATTGGGATTTAGGTTGAAGTGCAATATTAATTCTTTGATGGACTGAATTGATATTAGTGTAATGTCCGCATTTTTCCTTTTTCGATATTTTCATTTTTGGTGTATTTTTCATTTTTAGTGACGCGCTTGTAACTGTATTGATATTTCGAGAATATTTAATACTGGACTATTTGCTATCCGAGCTTGTTTCGGACTTGTTCTACTCAATTTCGTGTTTAATGTCATTTTTCATCGCTATTTGGTTCGATTCTCGTAATCGTTGTTTGGAACTGCCGTTTCAGGGTTGCCGCAAATCCGTCTTATGTTATTATGCATGTTGTGAGCTTTCGTTTGTAGTATCGATCGTGTATCGTGTGTTTTGGATGTTTTGGGCTGTTTTGTAATTTTCCAAAGTAATGGGGTGTTACAATCATTATCGTTTTCCGAACCTTTGGGTAGTCGGAATCATGTTTTCTTTTAGTACTTTAGTTCCGACTCGAACTCGTCGTGCGAGCGTCTTCTTTCAGTCCGTTGTTTAGTGTCGAGTGCATGTTGTTTTTCATCCGGGGGAGAATTCGTCTTTTTCCAACTTTGAGGGCTGTCTGTTCTGCTGTATGCACTCGTTAACGCACGCTAAGGATTCCCTTAGCGCGCGCTAACGGTACATTCTAGAGACGCTCCAGTTGTTTGTTGTGGCCCGTTAGCGCACACTAAGACCGTTCTTAACGCGTGCAATGGTGGGAATTAGCGCACGCTAGATAGGTTGGCAACGCGCGCTAATCCGCTACTCCAGTAAGGGCAGAATGTTTTTGCGGTTCTGGACTCAGGACAGGACTGAGCAGGTAGCGCACGTTGACACTGTCTATAACGCACGCTAATGCTGGTTGTAGCGTGCGCTAATTCTGTAGTAGCGTGCGCTAGCATCATAGGATATGAGCTACTGGACTACTAGACGATCCCGTTAGCACACGCTAACCATGAGAGTAGCGTGCGCTAATTAGATCCAGTATATAAGGGCCAGAGCAGGTCAACTCCTGTCATTTTTCTAATTTCATATCCTTCCCCGTGGCTTGAGCGATCCAGAGGCGATTTTGAGGCAATTTCTTCTCCCGATCACCTCAACTATCATCTTCCTTGAGTTCTTGGTGTAGATTAACAACATCTACTTGTGTTCTTCGTCTTTGATCCAAGGTAATCTCTTAGAATCCTATTTTTGGGGAATTTGGGGGTTTTCGATTTAATGCACGATTTGTTCCGTGTTGTTTATTAATCTATGATGTATGTGATTAATCTTAGTGGTATTCATGTTTTTCCTACGAGTTCATGGTAAATTTCGTGGTATTTGAGAAATCGAGAGGGTTCGGTCGCGACCCGCCCTCGTTGTTATTTTTGTATGAATTTACATGAATCATAGGTGGGTTTTCGGGTATTTTCCATTTTCGTACTCGTGCAGAAATGATTGTGATTGTATTCTTCGAATCTTTAGGTTCAGGATTGTCGGTTCCTAGTGATCGTGGTTGATTTTCTGTTCCGTCCGTTTCGTCGTTAATTACTCAAGGCAAGTATTCTCATGAAACCTTGATGCTTAACATGAAATGGTAATCTATATGTGTGTGCTTTGCTCACTCCGGGAGGGTCCGACGGGGCCTCAGAGGAATCTG
This sequence comes from Orobanche coerulescens, assembly GCA_033398695.1. NCBI lineage: Eukaryota > Viridiplantae > Streptophyta > Magnoliopsida > Lamiales > Orobanchaceae > Orobanche > Orobanche coerulescens. The sequence goes on from CM065810.1 coordinate 18,758,436, forward strand.
TGATTTCACTCTTGATTCACGAGCTTGTTGGCTAGCCAGTCCGGGAGGGTCCATAGAGGCCTCGGATGGACCAGTGGTTTAGCCCCAGTCCTAGGCAAGTTTGAACTGTAATATTTGACTATTTGTTTTTCGGAAAAAGACATGTCTTGTTTTGATTTTGAAACGACTTGATGCATGTACTATGAAATGTGTAAGCGATTGATTTGCCTTGATTACTTGTACTAGCACAATTGCTAACCCCTTTCGGGGACCCATTTTGGAGAAATTCGTGTTATGAATTTCAGGTTGCGTTCAGCCGGTCGAGCGGGCACTGGAGTAGTACGAGGATGCTGGCCAGGGTTGTTGACATGTGCAATTCAGTCCTTTTATTTCAGTCATCCATTTTAAACGTTTGTTTCAAATTTGTAAACGGATAGAATGTACTCGTGAGTACTTAAACGATTTGATTTGGAAAGTGGTTTGTATACTAAATGTCATTTGAAATTTCGGTGATGTCTGGTTTACTGGTTGTACCGGGTGTTTTACTTAATACTCGTCTTGGTAATGTGTGTTTTCTCGCTAAATGATATGGTTAGACGAGCGGTATTTATTATTTTAGCCTATGGGTCCCATATAGGGGTCCATGGCACTGTAATACACCCTGAATATCTTGGGGTGTTACAAAAAATGGTGTCAGAGCACTAGGTTTATGGATACCTAGGCTTGTTGGTTATTTGGGTCTGGTTGTGTTTTTGTTTTGCACATCGTCAACACCCTGCCAGCATCTCGGTATTTCCTGTGTCCGTAAGTTTTCTTTACTCCATTCTTATATTATCTCGTATCGTACTTCCGTTTCTTGAACTGTGATTGTTTTTTTCCCGTACTTATCATCGAGTTGTTTTTACTACCTTCTATCTCCAGTATGGAGGTTGCGAGAGGTCGAGGTAGAGGTCGTGGTCGTGGTCGAGGATGCGGCCAAGGACGTGGGGCATCCAGTGGGCGGCCACGTCATACTCTTCTGGAGCTGCCAGTACTGATGGTCGTTAGGGCCATACTGCTACTCAAGATGGCGCAGCCGGTAATGGGGCCGACTTTGGTGTTGCAGCTGTAATGCGACAGATGGTGATCTAATTGGCTGCAATAGCCCAGACGGTTCAAAACTGACTCCGGCTCATAATGCTCGGGCCGGAGTGGATCGTTGGCTTCAGGATGTCACCAAGATGCATCCATCTCAATTTTATGGGGCTTCAGACCCGATTGGTTGGGAGGGGTGGATCAAAGAGATGTCAAAGGTCTTTGTGGCCACAAAATGTCGTGAGGATCGCAAGGTCCAAATCGCCCAGTATTTTCTCAATGGGGACGCTGCTGATTAGTGGGAGGCTATTGGGCCTCAGGATCATGATGCTTCATGGGCCAAGTTCAGAGACCTTATGGAAGCTGAGTACTGTCCATGGCCAGTCCGTCAGGCGTGGGTCCATGCTTTTATGATGCTCAGCCTCGAGATATTCTGGTTTCTCAGGCCATTGGAGTGACAAGATTTGCCAGTTCTCGAGGAAAATGAAACCGATGATTCGTGATTACATGTCTGGGTTCACCTGCACCACCCTAAAGGACTATCAGAGTAGATCTCTTGCTTATGAAATGTCCTTGACGGCCAGTGAAGCGGCTCGAGAAAGTAAGAAACATAAATCTATTGGTACTTTTTCGGGTCACAAGGACGGAATTTAGCAGAAGTCTCAACCTGCTAACGTTCCTGCGGGCGGTTCGGCTCATTTTTATGGGGGCTTCCAGGGTACTGCAAGTGCCCCCACTCTAAGATGTTTTAACTGTGGCCAGCTGGGCCATAGGAATCGGGAGTGTCCCCGTTCACCATTGACTTGTCATACTTGTGGACAGGTGGGCCACAAGGCTTCTTTCTGTGATCGTTTAGGGTAGATTCTTGGTGCCCAAGCTTCTTTCCCAGTGCGTAAGGAGCCGAGTGTGAACCAAGGGTTGTTTGCTCCGCAGTCTCTGCAGAGTGTCGGCCGAGGGAGAGGTCGCGGCGAGCCCGCTAGAGCAGTAGCTTCCAGTGTCGGCTCCGCTCATCCGCGTGCATATGAGATGAGGAGGTACGATGATCCAGCGGATACCGTGGCTAAAAGTACCGTTCATATCCATTCTCATCCTGTCAGTGTGCTTTTTTATTCTGGTGTTACACATTCGTACATCTCTCTGGAGTGTGTGCGCCGTTTGAGTCTTGACTGGAGTGTGTGCGATCATGAACTACCGCACGAGGATCATCACCATATTAGCCGTGGACTGCACCGAGTACTCTTTCGTGGGGTGAAAGAGGGGAAACCAGAAGTTCGTAATTAACGCCTTGAAGGCGATGATACTCCTGCGGAAGGGGTGTACTGGTTATTGGTGTTACGCCTTGAAGGCGGAGGATGGTGGAGTCGAGTTTCATCAATTCCAGTTGTTAGTGAGTTCCCAGATGTCTTTCCTGACGAGTTGCCGGGGTTACCACCAGACCGTGAGGTTGAGTTTGCTATCGAGTTAGAGCCGGGTGCGGCTCTGATTTCGAAGGTGCCGTATCGCATAGTACCTTTCGAGATGACTGAGTTGAAGAAGCAGTTGAGTGAGCTTCTTGAGTCGGGGTATATTCGACCGAGCGCTTCTCCTAGGGGCGCACTGGACCTGTTTGTGCGGAACAAGGATGGTTCACTGCGCTTATGTTCGGCTATCGCGAGCTAAACAAAGTGACCATCAAGAACAAGTATATCCCTTACCGAGGATTGATGCCTTGTTTGATCAGTTGAAGCGAGCTACGGTATTCTCGAAGATCGACTTGAGATCGGGATACTATCCTAGCGCACGCTAGATATATACTTAGTGCATGCTACGGTGCATACTTAACGCACGCTAAGAGGTTTGAGTTATGTACGCTAAGGAGGACCCCTGATGTACGTAAAGTATTCTGGATAAGGTCCGGAAGGTGGCCGACAGGTAGGCCCAGGCTATGTATTATTAGCAGTTAGTGCACGCTAATGTATTTTGGTAGCGCACGCTAATTTCAGATCGGTCAACTGGGAATCTTGGCTTTCGGCGAGTGGACCCGGCCACTTTCGATGCGTGACCAGGTAAGGTCAATGGATGTTTGTCATGTAGGGCTAGCGCACGCTAAACCGTATGGTTAGCACACGCTAATTCCAGATCTGGCAGAGAGAATCCCGGTAATCACATATGCTTTCAGTATGTGGGGGTACGAGTGGTAGGTGCAGACTCTAGCAAGTCAATTGCGGATAGCGTACGCTAAGGTTAAGGACTTGCGTGCGCTAGACAGAATGGTTACGTATGTTAATGCATGGACATTACGTACGTAAGTTGATGTAAGAAGCAAGACAGTAGTCTCTGGGTTGCGATAGCGCACGCTAACAAAGACAGTTAGCGCACGCTAAGGATGTAGCGCACGCTAAATATAAGGTTTAGCGCACGCTAGTAATTTGTTTTATAAAAGGGGACAGACGGGTACTGAGAGGCATTTTGTCTATTCTCCTTCCTTCAGTCGATAGAGAGAGCCTTGGGAGGTATTTGAAGTTCCTAAACACTCTGAGATGATGATCTTTAACAAGATTAAGATGGAGAGCATGGATTAAGGGCTTGTTCTTGAAGTTATTCGTGATTTTTGGAATGAAGTTCAATTGTTCTTCTTCTTGGTTCGTCGAGGCAAGGTAATTCTCCTATGCCTTTGATAGTGTTCGTTTCTAAAGGATTATTGCTTATGAGGGAGCATGTTGGATTATAATGTGACGATGTTATATGAGATTTATTGGAATTGTGATAAGAGAATTCGGATGTTAATCATGATTCTTGTGGTGAATTGTGTTGTTCATTTTTTTGAGATAAGTTGGTTAATCCTTCTCCTCATTTTCGGATATTGATGTTGTTATTGATACCTTCTTCATATGATATGATGGTTTTGTTGTGATTCTTGAAGTTATATGAATTTCATGATGAAGAAAGTGATAACATGATGATGTATACATCGGATTATGTCGTTTTGAACGTGATTTCGGATATTTCATATTCTTGAAGAACTCTTGAATTATATGATATGATGATTATGTATAGAAGGTGATGGTGTTTTGGATATGAATATGGGATATTCATATCTAGAACTAAGGATGTATTCTGATATAATATTCGTATAAGAATACGAATATGATTTTCGAGTATGATGATGAGATTGAATTTGGAAAGGTTGTGTTTGATCTTGGAGTATGGTTATTGTTACATTCATATTCGTAGCCGCAAGGTATTAGTCGATGCTTGGAATGCATGCAACTGTGCAGCATTAGCGCACGCTAAGCTTACTGGATAGCGCACGCTAACAGGAGCGACTTAGCGCATGCTACATTATGTGTTTAACGTGCGCTAAGTAGGCAGACAGTGCATTATTTTCGTGTTGTGATTATGAATTCGTGATGGTTTGTTTTGGATTGTTCAGACTGTGTTTAATCGAGACATTATGGAACCGTTGGGTTTTGATTAGTAATATTAATTGTTAATTATGATTGTTGAGTTGCGGTTGGTACTGTGGACATGAGTTCATAATTGTTTGAGTTGTATTGTTCGGTTTTGTATATGATAGAGGTATTGTTGAGCTGTTGAGTTTGATTGGTTGGTTATACTGGTTATTGATTATTATCGGATGTGTTGTCATTTGATTATTGCATTAGGTCGCTATAATTGATCGTTCATTATCACCGTTGTGTTGCGGTCGAGGCTGAAGAGTTCGTAGATTGCTTTTTGGTCGGGGCTGAGGAGCTCGTGGACGAAGGCAATGAATTTTGGTAACGGCTTCGTGGTATCGGTATCGAGGCAAGTTTATACTTGTTCAGTTATAATATTTAATGAATGATTTCACTTTCATTTTATTTATAGTTCATATAGCAATGATATTATAAGTGTAAATTGTCGGGATGATGGTTTGTTTGTGGAAAGGATTTCGGCTTCGACTTTGAGGTAATTTAACCATTGTTCAGTCATGAGGATAATTATTATGTTGAGCCGTGGTATATGTTGTATGTTGAGGATTCGTATAATGAAATTCGTATTGGTTATTCGATGAGGGATGTTGATCCCAGGACGGTAGTGTTGAGATTGTTGCTCGCGTTGGTCATTCGTTGGGGATTGTGATCTCAGGATGTTTGTTTTGGATATTCTCGGTCGTGTCGATCTTTCATTATCCGTGTGTCATTGTTCACTTCGGTGAGTCTATTAATCCTTATTGGATATGTGATTTTTTGAGTTTCGTTGTCATGTTGCATCAAGACATATCTAGAGTCATATCTGCGTGCCGATTGGTTATTGTAAGGGATTTTTAGCTGGGCACGCTATGATTATGTGTTGATATTTCCACATTGAACAGTGCACACGAGACGTAGTTCGTGAGGCTAATTACGTACATGTCCCACGTATATCTTGGATTCCGTATAGGGGGTGGACATGTGCACTGACACATTTCCATATCGGGCGTACTGTGATGTCCATCTTTGAGCCATATTGATTGGTCGTTCATCATCCATTTATGGTTGGGTATATACGATGGTTTACGACTGGTTGTTCATACGCCCGAGGGGTATGTTCGACAGTCGGGATTATTTCCTTGAGATCCATTATTGTTGATCGTTTGGAGTTTACCTTGTTGATGGTATTCTCAGACGTTGATTGATCCTTTATTGATCGTGTTAGAGTTTATCATGCTGATGGTATTCTTGATTATTGTTGATCCTTCATTGGTAATATCAGAGTTATCATGTCGATGATATTCTCGGTCACTTTATTTGTTGATCATTGTTATTGATGATATGAGCATTCGGACTGTACGTCGATGTTTTGAGATTTATTATCATTGTGTTGTGGTAGTTGATCTACAGGTATATTATGTGTTATGGAATTTTTGTCCAGATTGAGATTTGGCGCTTCAATCCGACGGACGGGATTTGGCACGAATGGATTATTCCATGCTTATGAGTTATGATGATGTTTTGAGGATTCTTGGTATTGTTGAATATAGTACAGATGATTGTAGTTAAGTTCATTTCGTCATTTGAGAATACGAAATGTGGATTATGGTAAGGATTTATTTGTGATGGATTGTTATGGATTGGTAAGGTTATGACGGTAAGATTACGTTGGTAGTATCCTTACTTTGTTATTTCATTCGTATGCAATTATTTATGAAGATGTGATCGTTATTATTGTTGAGTATTGTGGCTGATCTCGTCGTCGGCTTTATTTTAGGGATGAGCTAGTAGCGGTTGTGAAGGGATGATCTTCCCGGGTGATACTGGCTGTGGCATTTATTTGAGTATTGAGTATTCTTTTCTGGTTGTTTATTCCGCTGCAATGTATATTTTGAACAATGTTTTTATCCGCTGCGTGTGTATTTTCAAAATGACTTTCTGGTATTTTTACCAAATCGTGTATAACTTTAAAAATATCCTTTTGGGTATTTCTTAAATTTGAGTCATTTCGTTAAACCCCTTTTCCCTAAATTATTTTATCGGTACGTTCAAGTGGTGGCCTAACGTACATTTTGAAACTATTGAGTTTTGGCGTCTTCGCCTTGTATTTTAAAATGGTATTTTACGGCGGTATTGCTATTTGGAAAATGACTTTTGTGATTATTTGGAAAATATTTCCGTCATCGGCCTTTTTGGCGTTTTTGAACGTTTTGAAAATAAGTTTTAGCCTGGTGGGTTCTGGCGCGGGGCCCACGGCGCTGTAATACCCCGGATGGTTTTGGGGGCATTACAGAATATGGTATCGAGCTTGGGTTTTGTGAAACCCGAGCGTGTGTATTATGTGGCTCTACCAGTACGGTAGTAGCATAATTTTTGAAAATGATTTTCCTGACTTCTTAGTCAAACCGATTTTGGAGGTTCCAAAGTTTTTGAGATCTTTTCAAATTGCTATTTGTGATATTGGTGTATGTTGGTTGTGTTTAGACTTCGTATGGGAGTCGTGTGCTAGTATCACGGGAGATCATCCGCTTCACGGACCTCTAAGTATACTGTTTTGGTTATTCGCTTGTGGCGATGATTGATTGCTTTTGCGATGAGTTTGGAAATTTTGGATTGATCTATTGTTTGTGATAGGAATGCAAGTTTCGAGGACGAAACTTATTTTAAGGGGGGGTAGTATGTAATACCCAGATTCTCACTATAAATTTGTTCATGTTATTTTATCTGAGATATACTGGATAGCTTGGTGTCTATACAGTATGGATAAAATAAACTGAGGACTGGGACAGTTGTATTTGTACAATTGACATGATTGGTAGACAGTTATAATTGAGGATATCGTGTATCAGATTGTTTTAGTTGTGATATTGGGTATATCATATGAGAATATTGTTGGAATGAATATATGTATTCAGTATGCCGTATGTTCGTATTCTATATGCCGAGACATTGGACAAGAATGGCTGAAAATGGCTAAGTACAGCTACGTTAGTGCACGCTACAATGTATGCCTAGCGCATGCTACTGTGCATACTTAACGGACGCCAGGAGGTTTGAGTTACGTACGCTAAGGAGGACCCTAACGTACGTAAGGTATTCTGAATAAGGTCCAGAAGGTGGCCGACTGTAGGCCCAGGCTATGTATTATCAGCAGTTAGCGCACGCTAATGCATTTGGTAGAGCACACTAATTTCAGATCGGTCAACAGGGAATCTTGGCTTTCGGCGAGTGGACCCGGCCACTTTCGACGCGTGACCAGATAAGGTCAATGGATGTTTGTCATGTAGGGATAGCGCACGCTAAACTGTATGGTTAGCGCACGCTAATTCCAGATCTGGCAGAGAGAATCCTGGTAATCACAGATGCTTTCAGCATGTGGGGGCACAGGTGGTAGGTGCAGACTATTGCAAGTCAACTGCGGATAGCGTACGCTAAGGTTAAGGACTTGCGTGCGCTAGACAGAATGGTTACGTACGTTAATGCATGGACATTACGTACGTAAGTTGATATATGAAGCAAGACAGTTGCCTCTGGGCTGCGATAGCGCACGCTAACCAAGACAGTTAGCGCACGCTAAATATAAGGTTTAGCGCACGCTAGTACTTTGTTTTATAAAAGGGGACAGACGGGTACTGAGAGGCATTTTGTCTATTCTCCTTCCTTCAATCGATAGAGAGAGCCTTAGGAGGAACTTGAAGTTCCTAAACACTCTGAGATGAGGATCTTTAACAAGATTAAGAGGGAGAGCATGGATTAAGGCCTTGTTCTTGAAGTTATTCATGATTTTTGGAATGAAGTTCAATTGTTCTTCTTCTTGGTTCGTCCAGGCAAGGTAATTCTCGTATCCCTCTGATAGTGTTCATTTCTAAAGGATTATTACTTACGAGGGAGCTTGTTGGATTATAATGTGACGATGTTATATGAGATTTATTGGAATTGTGATAAGAGAATTCGGATGTTAATCATGATTCTTGTGGTGAATTGTGTTGTTCATCTTTTTGAGATAAGTTGGTTAATCCTTCTCTTCATTTTCGGATGTTGATGTTGTTATTGATACCTTCTTCATATGATGGTAGTTATGATGGTTTTGTTGCGATTCTTGAAGTTATATGAATTGCATGATGAAGAAAGTGATAACATAATGATGTATACATCGGATTATGTCGTTTTGAACGTGATTTCGGATATTTCATATTCTAGAAGAACTCTTGAATTATATGATATGATGATTATGTATAGAAGGTGATGGTGTTTTGGATATGAATATGTGATATTCATATCTAGAACTAAGTATGTATTTTGATATAATATTCGTATAAGAATACGAATATGATTTTCGAGTATGATGATGAGATTGAATTTGGAAAGGTTGTGTTTGATCTTGGAGTATGGTTTTTGTTACATTCATATTCGTAGCCGCAAGGTATTAGTCGATGCTTGGAATGCATGCAACTGTGCAGCATTAGCGCACGCTAAGCTTACTGGATAGCGCTCGCTAACGGGAGCGACTTAGCGCACGCTACGTTATGTGTTTAACGTGCGCTAAGTAGGCAGACAGTGCATTATTTTCGTGTTGTGATTATGAATTCGTGATGGATTGTTTTGGATTGTTCAGATTGTGTTTAATCGAGACATTGTGGAACCGTTGGGTTTTGATCAGTAATATTAATTGTTAATTATGATTGTCAAGTTGCGGTTGGTACTGTGGACATGAGTTCATAATTGTTTGAGTTGTATTGTTCGGTTTTGTATATGATAGAGGTATCGTTGAGCTGTTGAGTTTGATTGGTTGGTTATACTGGTTATTGATTATTATCGGATGTGTTGTCATTTGATTATTGCATTAGGTCGCGATAATTGATTGTTGATTATCACTGTTGTGTTGCGGTCGAGGCTGAAGAGTTTGTAGATTGCTCTTTGGTCGGGGCTGAGGAGCTCATGGACGAAGGCAATGGATTTTGGTAACGACTTCGTGGTATCGGTATCAAGGCAAGTTTATACTTGTTCAGTTATAATATTTTATGAATGATTTCACTTTCATTTCATTTATAGTTCATATAGTAATGATATTATAAGTGTAAATTGTCTGTATGATGGTTTGTTCTTGGAAAGGATATCGGCTTCGACTTTGAGGTAATTTAACCATTGTTTAGTCATGAGGATAATTATTATGTTGAGCCGTGGTATATGTTGTATGTTGAGGATTCGTATAATGAAATTCGTATTGGTTATTCGATGAGGGATGTTGATCCCAGGACGGTAGTGTTGAGATTGTTGCTCGAATTGGTCATTCTTTGGGGATTGTGATCCCAGGATGTTTATTTTGGATATTGTCAGTCGTGTCGATCTTTCATTATCCGTGTGTTATTGTTCACTTCGGTGAGTTTATTGATCCTTATTGGATATGTGATTCTTTGAGTTTCGTTGTCATGTTGCATCGTGACATATCTGGAGTCATATCTGCATGCCGATTGGTTATTGTGTAGGATTTTTAGCTGGGCACGCTATGGTTATGTGTTGATATTTCCACATTGAACTGTGCACACGAGACGTAGTTCGTGAGGCTAATTAGGTACATGTCCCACGTATATCTTGGATTCCGTATACGGGGTGGACATGTGCACTGACACATTTCCATATCGGGCGTACTGTGATGTCCATCTTTGAGCCATATTGATTGGTCGTTCATCCTCCATTTATGGTTGGTTATGTATGATGGTTTACGACTGGTTGTTCATACGCCCGAGGGGTATGTTCGACAGTCGGGATTATTTCCTTGAGATCCATTATTGTTGATCGTTTGGAGTTTACCTTGTTGATGGTATTCTCGGTCGTTGATTGATTCTTTATTGATCGTGTTAGAGTTTATCATGCTGATGGTATTCTCGATTATTGTTGATCCTTCATTGGTAATATCGGAGTTATCATGTCGATGATATTCTCGGTCGCTTTATTTGTTGATCATTGTTATTGATCATATGAGCATTCGGACTGTACGTCGATGTTTTGAGATTTATTATCATTGTGTTGTGGTAGTTGATCTACAGGTATATTGTGTGTTATGGAATTTTTGTCGAGATTGAGATTTGGTGCTTCAATCCGACGGACAGGATTTGGCACGAATGGATTATTCCATACTTATGAGTTATGATGATGTTTTGAGGATTCTTGGTATTGTTGAATATAGTACATATGATTGTAGTTAAGTTCATTTCGTCATTGAGAATACGAAATGTGGATTATGGTAAGGATTTATTTGTGATGGATTGCTATGTTTTGGTAAGGATATGACGGTAAGATTACGTTGGTAGTATCCTTACTTTGTTATTTCATTGGTATGCAATTATTTATGAAGATGTGATCGTTATCATTGTTGAGTAGTGTGGCTGACCTCGTCGTGGGCTTTATTTTAGGTACTTGGAGATCGAACTAGTAGCGGTCGTGAAGGGATGAGCTTCCCGGGTGATACTGGATGTGGCATTTATTTGAATATTGAGTATTCTTTTCTGGTTGTTTATTCCGCTCCAATGTATATTTTGAACATTGTTTTTATCCACTGCGTGTGTATTCTCAAAATGACTTTCTGATATTTCTACCAAATTGTGTATAACTTTTAAAATAGCCTTTTGGGTATTTCTTAAATTTGAGTCATTTCGTTAAACCCCTTTTCAGTAAATTATTTTATCGGTACATTCAAGTGGTGGCCTAACGTACATTTTGAAACTATTGAGTTTTGGCGTCTTTGCCTTGTATTTTCAAATGGTATTTTACGGCGGTATTGGTATTTGGAAAATGACTTTTGTGAGTATTTGGAAAATATTTCCGCCATCGGCCTTTTTGGCGTTTTTGAACGTTTTGAAAATAAGTTTTAGCTTGGTGGGTTCTGGCGCGGGGCCCACGGCGCTGTAATACCCCGGATGGTTTTGGGGGCATTACAGAAGATGGTATCGGAGCTTGGGTTTTGTGAAACCCGAGCGTGTGTGTTATGTGGCTCTACCAGTACGGTAGTAGCGTCATTTTTGAAAATGATTTTCCTGACTTCTTAGTCAAACCGATTTTGCAGGTTCCAAAGTTTTTGAGATCTTTTCAAATTGCTATTTGTGATATTGGTGTATGTTGGTTGTGTTTAGACTTCGTATGGGAGTCGTGTGATAGTATCACGGGAGATGATTGATTGCTTTTGCGATGAGTTTGGAAATTTTGGATTGATCTGTTGTTTGTGACAGGAATGCAAGTTTCGAGGACGAAACTTATTTTAAGGAGGGGTAGTATGTAATACCCGGATTCTCAGTATAAATTTGTTCATGTTATTTTATCTGAGATATACTGGATAGCTTGGTGTTTATACAGTATGGATAAAATAAATTGAGGACTGGGACAGTTGTATTTGTACAATTGACATGATTGGTAGACAGTTATAATTGAGGATATCGTGTATCAGATTGTTTTAGTTGTGATATCGGGTATATCATATGAGAATATTGTTGGAATGAATATATGCATTCAGTATGCCGTATGTTTGTATTCTGTATGCCGAGACATTGGACAAGAATGGTTGAAAATGGCTAAGTACAGCCACGTTAGTGCACGCTACAATGTATGCCTAGCGCACGCTAAGATATATACTTAGCGCACACTACTGTGCATTCTTAATGCACGCCAGGAGGTTTGAGTTACGTACGCTAAGGAGGACCCTAACGTACGTAAGGTATTCTGAATAAGGTCCAGAAGGTGGCCGACGGGTAGGCCCAGGCTATGTATTATCAGCAGTTAGCGCACGCTAATGCATTTGGTAGCGCACGCTAATTTCAGATCGGTTAACAGGGAATCTTGGCTTTCGGTGAGTGGACCCGGCCACTTTCGACGCGTGACCAGATAAGGTCAATGGACGTTTGTCATGTAGGGCTAGCGCATGTTAAACCGTATGGTTAGCGCACACTAATTCCAGATCTGGCAGAGAGAATCCTGGTAATCACAGATGCTTTCAGCATGTGGGGGCATGGGTGGTAGGTGCAGACTGTTGCAAGTCAACTGCGGATAGCGTACGCTAAGGTTAAGGACTTGCCTGTGCTAGACAGATGTTGCGAAATTCGGTGAACGCAAGTGCATGTTGTCGTAAACAAGTAATAAAGAGATGAGTAAGATATCGTTCCCACGAGGACTGACTTACTAACTACCGATTTATGAGTATTCTAATTTTATCTGAACGATTGAAATTGGAGGTGCAAGAATAATTAAAGAAAATTAATACAAGAATAAATAATGAAAATGATTGTTCGAAGAAAGAACACTACACCATAGATTGCATACAGCAACGTGTAAAATACGTTGCAATATGCCCTAAATTCATTGCAATAGGGCCTATTGCAACGATTATGCAAAAATCAAGCGTGCACTTTGCTCTGGTTGCCATAGGGCCCTTATGGCAACAAATTTGGTACCATATTGCAACGGCATATTATCGTTGCAAATATAGTATATGGCAACGATTTAACGGCTATAGCAACATGTTTAACACCATTGCAATATCTTGGACTACCTATGGCAACATTTTTTTGCAATGATTTTTTTGTATTAATTGTTGCAATACATGGATTCAGGCAACCCTAAGGCAACATATATATGCCCAATTGCAACGTATTTAGAATCAAATGCAATCTAATTTTATTAATGAATATGACATATATGGCAACATTTAAGCTTATATTGCAATGCTAAATAAAAAAACTGGCATGCCCATTAGATTTATTTCAATTGGTATATCGTAACATCAATCCAACCGAGCAATATTACTGCTGTTCCAACATCAATAAATTCACTCAGACTAAGTTTAGGAAAATGACCAAGTTGAAGTAAAATAACTAAGTTCAAGTGACACACAATCTAACTTAGTAATACATAGACCAATATCTTAGTTAAACATTATAAACATCTCTTCTTCCTCTTCCTATTCCTCTTCCTCTTCATCTTCATCTTCATCTATCTTCATCTTCATCTTCATCTTCATCTTCATCTTCATCCGTCTCATCTCTGTAATAGATTTTTATATAATACCAGTGTCATGTTCATACAGTGTTCCAACTGAATAAATCTTATACTATATAAAGTATAGTCATCAAAGCACCATAAGTGAGAGAAAAAGATGTAGATTACGCACCAACCAACCAAAAAATATCACAACATCATTGATCAGATAAGCATTGGATCTCTTCAATCCAGATATATCAAGATACATGCGATTGCGAGATAGAATTATCGTGTTATAACATTTGTCGGATATGACGTAGGTGTTCCGTCCACAACTGATAACATACCATCTCATATTGATCTCTCGTGTTGTCACCTCGGATATCAAGACCATGCAAGTGTAAAGTGCCCCTCCCCTGTTAACATGGAATATGCTACGCAATTCCCGAAAGAGTGATGGACAATCGAAAATCCAAAAGCAACCTAATCACATAGTCTACACGGTGCATTTTTTAAAAAATGACACTCCACAATTCCTTTATCAAACAAGAAAACGAAAGTCTTCCTTTTAAAAACGGAAGAAAAGCGGCAAAATATACTACAAAAATAAGACTATTGGACATGCGGAGCTACTATCTTACGGAAGATAGAGTGACAATATCACTAATCTCTACTCCAACTTAAGAGAATGACTACTTATGTGGAAGTTACGAAGCATCACATCCGTAAAATAGCACCATATACACTTGAATCGGTAAAGATTACTCAAAACCTAACCATCATAGTCATATTTTCGCCCATAAGAACCTCTCTGGATCAATATAGGACCACAGGACCAACATAAACAGAGGCATGCTAAGTTTCTAACAGTTGACTTACATACTCTATTCCACCAAAACAAGGATACAGCCAACAAATCATTCCAAGATCTGAAATGAAGTAGCCAACTGATATCTGCCAAAATTTAGAAGACCAAAGAGAAAAAGTGAATACCATGAGCACCCATCACCACAAAAATTATCAATAAGTTAAGATAAAACTAGAATATTAGAACTTAGTGCAGAAATCTCGGCAAAGATGCTTCATTATCCGAGGGGCCTCACATAGCCATCACATCTTATGGTGTTACTCTAGAGTGTGTGTGCGTGTGTGTGTGTCCTTTTTTCATGACTAAAACGGTCTTAGACTCTTAGATATGCAAGATTATAATTTATAATGGTGATCCTATCCTCTTTGGTTGTCCAGAATAAGAATATACTAATCTCAGTAACTTCAAAAGACGAAGACACAAAATGAGAACAGTGGAAATGAAAACTACTCCGTGATTCCAGTTGGCAACATGGATAATTCACGTTACTTCCCAGCCGTGATACAATAGAACCACAAATTTTTAATGATCACATGCAACCTTTTCCTCATAAAGAAAAGAAATGATATCTAATCAGATAAACATAAGCAGTAATTGTATATAAAATTTGGTTATCTTCCCAGAGATATGTTGGGCCAACTTTCCTTTCCAGAGATAAACCACAATGCAGTTGCATTTGCTTCACTTGGTTCAGCCAACTTTCGTGATAACAACAATCGAAAGGAATATGCTTAGCTACACCACTTTACAAAACGGTAATCGGTAAACGAATAAGAAAAAATAGAAAAAGAAAAGAAGCGATCGAACGGGAGAGACGATGAAATTAATGTAAAACCCGGCCTAAAAGTAGTTTATAACAGCCCGGACTCTTCGCTTACTGCGTCTTAATGCTGCAAATAGATACCGAACCCTGATAATAATTCAACTCCCACAACTGTTGAAGCGAATTACAAGTTGCCCATATTTGTAAACAGAAGCTAAAAGTTGAATAACTTCAAAAGTTAAATCAAAAGCGGCGATTGAGGGGGCAAAAAAAGAATAAGCTCACGATCACTTTTTTTCCAAGTGTTTACAAAATACTTCTTCAAAGAATAATGAAACATTTCGTCTTTTGAAAGAAATATCATACCAAAGAAGACGGCCTCGATATCTTGATTGAGCTCCATCCATCGACAATCGGGAAGTTCAAGATCCGAATGGCCGTGCTTCATAACAACGTACCAAGATTCGGACAAGAAGATGAAGGCACGATAAATAATAAAAAAAATCAAAACCAAAAAATTGAAAAAAAAACAGATAATTACATGAATAAAATTAAGCTTTTTAAGAAATATTACGTACATAGAGCTCTCTCCATGCTTGGCGGCAGGTGAATCCTTTTTAGTGCCAGCTTGGCCCTCTCCCGTGAACCCCATCCATTCGCCATAACACTCATGTTCCTCCACTTGTCCTAACCAAACCAAAACCAACACTACTATGGAATAAAAAAACAACTAAATTTCTAGAACACAAAAATCCAATGTATAGATCATTACCATCACCAATAGAGAAATCTTTGGGTTAAAATTCTACCTTGAGATCAACATTGGATCATAGATACAAAACCCGCTGAATTGTGGATCCTTAATAATCATACGCCATTTCCCGTGCCCGTGCTTGAGGACTCCAGTTACGAGCTTCCTCTTAAAGTCCACTTGCTTAGGTGCCCCCATTAGTTTTCAAGCCCGAATAGATTCCTAAGGGGAAAATCATCGAAGATTTGCTTAAGCTTATTATGTTTAAAAAACTCATTTAGGAATATTATTCTAGAAAAAAACAATGAATTTACAGAATCTCTGGATGAATTATCAAAACTCATCAAAATAAACTGAATTTTACAAATCGCGTGATAAATTACCAACAAACTCATCCTTTGAAAATAGCGAATTTGGAATAAACAAAAATTCCCTCAAATAATTATAAGAAATCCTTTGAAAATAGCGAATACGACATAGAAAGATCAAAACTGTCAGAGGATTAGGGTTTGGATGCGGATAAGAACGCCTAGGGCGGGCGAGACTTACACAGTGTATCTGGTGGTGGTGATGCGGCCTGGTGGTGGAGGCGGATGCTTTTCCTGATGGTGGTCGCGGCGTATTGTTCTGGTGGTAGCGGCGGCGACACGGTTCGGAGAGAGAAAGCAAAAATACAGAGAGACAGAAATGTCGCGTGAATAAGGCAGTGTGTGGATAAACCCTAATGTAATCGCCGGATATGTGGTGAGTTGATTTCGACGTGAGTGTTAGGTGGCGGGTTTGGGCTGAGGGAGCGGCGAGGGTTTGAGATAATGTGGTTAGTGTTTTAATGTTTCAAAAGCCCGCTCAATTTCTTTAGTATCCGCCTAAATCTTGGGCCCAAAATTGCTATGTACAGCAACGAATTCTTAAATTGTTGCAATAGAATGTAAATTTTACACTATTTCCAACTTTTTCGCTTCAATTGTAACACTTTATAAATGCATTGCAATATATCCGAGCTGGTCTATCAATAGCAACGTTTTATGATGAAATTTTTGAAATCTGGTTGCTATAGCCAATCTATGGTGTAGTGGAAACTCAAATAAGGAATTAATCTAGGATTGTGAATCCACCTAGGTTTATCCGAATTACTCTTGATTATATGAATTTAATGATTTCCCAATTTATTGAAGGCGAAGGTTGCTAAAATACTCTACCGCCTCTCCCGAGGTCAATAGAATTATCTAAGGCGAATAATACACTCTATTCCTAGGTGGATTAATTCGACAATAGGCAAATAGCACGAAAACTTCAGAAAAGCCACGTAATTCCTATGAGTATATTCCTATCTCACAAGATAAAACGATTCTCACCAATTATTTCCTACCAACTCTCCTCTCCCGATTCGAGTTGCGTAAACAAAACAATTCAATTATAGGCCACACAATTGAAAGCATTAAGAACGATTGGGGAAAACTCAATAAAAAAGGGAATTGAATTGATAATCAAAAGTTAATTCATCAAAACCTCGGTTTCATCAAAATCCTAGAATATGGTTCTAGCCTCACATGCTAGAAAATAAAAATACACAAAGAATTAAAGAAAGCATATAAATCAAATGCAGACGAAGAACTTGGATTCCTCCGTTCTCTAGCTTCCGCTCTCTGTTCCTTGGTGTTTTCTGCTTCTTCTCGATGATCCGCGATGATTCCTCGATTCCTCGATGATCGATTCTCCACTTTTAAGACCTTAAATCCCTATTTCTAACTATCATTAGCCTCCAAAATGCGTCCGGGTATTGGGTCAAAAACAGGCTCCAAAAACGGCCCAGAAACGGTGCAAATTCTGCATAACCTCCCCGTGGGCCGCGGCTCAGTAAGTGTGTGCCGCGGCCCTTCACGCTCAGCGCCTATACCTGGGCACAACATTTTCTTCCTGGGCCGCGGCTCAGCATCCTTGTGCCGCGGCCCCCGGTACAGTTGGTTCGGCGCTTGCTAGTCACCTTCATGTGCTGCGGCTCATTTGGTTCGTGCCGCGGCCCCAGGCCAAAAATTGTCGTTTCGGCTCGTTTTTCGCCGTTCGAGCTTTCAGACTCCAATTTCCTACAAAACATATAAGAATAGTGCATTAAAAGCTCATTTACGCAGATTTAAACTTCAAATGGATATAAAATAATGATAAACAAGCGCATAAAAATACGCCTAACAAATACCCCCAAACTTGAGCCTTTCCTTGTCCTCAAGCAAAAAGAATCAATTTCAGATAAAAAAGTATCGTGAATGATCGTGCAAATCCATAGTGCTCAACTTAATCAATACTACCCTGAAAATCTCAAAGAATAATACGAGTATCGTAATAGTGAGTCACATCAAGGACACTGATTCCACAAAGTAACCATTTTTAGTGCTAATCGATCGTTCATGAGGAAAATCAAGCTCAAAGATTAACAAGCGTGAGTTTAACCGACCGCCCATATGAAGGGTTAGAGTAAACAAGCCAACTCGCCCAGTCCCACAGTCTAGTGGCAAAAATGTAAGAGTTTCATCGTCGAAAATAATCCTCAGACAGCATGCCCTTATGTATGATCATAATAAAGATTCGAGTTAACCACTAGGTTCGGATCTCGGGATGTTTCATCGGGATAATCCTAGGGTGGAATTCCATTCTCATGTATTGGGGAACCGTTTGACGTAAAAGACACTCATGAGGCACATGGATGATTCTAGTTACTAAGTCCCCCTCTACAGTAGAGAAAAAACTCGAATATCAATTCCCGCACGTCAAGGTTGCTATTTTACGCGAGAGTAAACAACGAGTCACGTGAATACCCCCGGTTACTAGGCTTCCCATCATCGGTAATGCACTATTTCTAAACCATTAATCTATTCAGGGTTATCGTTTTACGCGAGAGTAAACAACGGGTCACGTGAATACCCCCGGTTACTAAACTTCCCATCATAGAACATGTATAAATTCTCGACTTTTTGGGAAAAACTGTCCGACTCTAAACTCAATTTAAGTGCCAACAAGACTCATGTTACTGGACGACTAGCTACGCGAAAAGTATAACCAAATGTATAGACGGTGATTTGAAAACACGTATGTCTCCTTTCTTATCTGCTAAGATTTCTACAAAAACGAAAAAAAAATTTCGGACCTAAATGAATACTCAACGGAAACAGATATCGCTGATTGCAGCTTGACCAAAAGTCAACCGTTTCTTCAAAAAGAAATCAGTATCGTAACATCAGTTTTACACAAAGAAGCACGAAAGATTCACGAATGCAAATAAAAACAAGACAAGCAAGGCTAGCGTCAAAAATAACGAAAAATAACGAAAATGCAAAGGAATAAGTAAAAAGCAACTGAAAGTAAACCCTTCCCCCAAACTTAGGACGTACATTGACCTCAATGGATATAGATAATACTATGCAATAAGAGAAAAGGTCAAGTACTCCCCTAATGTCCGCTCATGAACTGGTGTCGGCCTCGTCTGGCGAGGAGGGTGGTGTGGCTGGCCTAACTGGTGGAATGAATGGCCCGTCCGGGTGCAGTACATGGCTCATCCACGCAGCAAGGTAATCCTGGTGGTAAGAATCCCTCGCTGCCAGGCGCCTCTCCGCACGTCGATTGGCCCGGAGGGCCTGCTCTCTCATCTCCTCCCAGACAGCTGCGAGGATGCTCTCTCTCTCTGTCCGCATATCCTCTCTCATAGCGGCTAGGTGGCTCTCTCTATCTCTCCTCATCTCCTCTCTCAGGCCGTCAAACATCGCCTGGTGGTGCTCTCTCTCGGGCGGCGGGCTGGACTCCGCCTGCTCATGCGTCAGAAAAAGAGGCTCGGGGGACTGCTCATGTGCCTCATCAAGAAAAAATCCTCGTCCCCGTGCATGTGCCGGCGCTCCACCCCACTGGTCAAAGTGAGAAATGATGCGATGATCAATCGGACCCTAGGGTGCTAGCATCGGCTCATCATCCGACCAAGTCATGCCCGACTAGCGGCATAGAGCGCAAATGAGAGATATGTGCTTCAGGCGATGTCTTGGCCCCTTCTTGAATGCACTGAAGGATAGATCAGACCAGATGAGGGGCCATATCGAATCTGAGCCCGGAAGTGATAGCATATAGTAGTCGGGCACGAGAGAGTAAGACTGAGCGAATCTGCTAGGTAGGATCGACCTGTGTGCAGTGGAAGTATAACCAGGCTTGCCCGAGCCGACTGAGGCACGAGCTCTTAAAATAAAAGGCGGAAGAACCCGGGGCGTGCGTCTCCCAGACGGAACCGGGCTGTGTGTGTGTCTCAGACAGAGCCTCCCTCGTGAGGCTACTCATACTCTACGTAAATGCCGTCTCATCCACCACTGGCAGCTCATATAATATCCGAATAGCAGCCACCGAAAAATCTACGGTATGGCCTCGGACGACGACCTGAGTCTGAGTATCTGATTGCGGTATCATCTGCCCTACCCGAATATGTCGTAGTAGAGCGCTAGCGTAAAACTCCTGGACGATAGAGATCACAGCCGGCTCGGGAGGCGCAGTGAAACGAGGCCACCCCATCTCGTCTATCATAGTCAGAAGCTCACCGTCCTGGGGGGCAGGAGTGAATCCCCGCTCCGGGATTATAGGCCGAGGTCGGATTTTTTCATTGAATATTTTGTGAATTTCCAGATCGGAGAATTGATGAGACTCTAATTCGGCTCGGCTCTGTGATGTCTCCACTCGTGTAGGGGACGATTGTGTCCTAGCCCTCGCGCTAATCTTCCTTTTTCTGGCCATGACGAGGTTCCTGGAAAGATAAACACCGGAGATTACACAACCTTTAAGGAAAACCAGACCACTTTCGACTTAAGATACGCAAAACGTGAACATAGAGTCTTGCACCATTGTAAGAGGAAAATAAGGTTGAGCTTTCAAGTTTAAACATGAAGTAAGGGCTGGGGTACATTGTAATTCGATAATCCAATTCGTTGCATATAATTTAAAAACGTTTTGCTTGAAAATTTTCTTTGACGCATTTTATCAAACACTTGACATGCATAGGTTTGAATGAAGAACAAGAATTATAATGGCTAAATCCAATCCCCAAAAATAACAACATCAATCGATATGGTCATGACACATGACAAACAACATTAAAAATCCACAAATAATCAACAAATACCATCGAAATCAATCAATAATTTCATATTCCCAACTCAAGCTTGATAGAACTTTGAAAAACTAACAACATATTCATCATCGAATGAATAACAATACCTTACTTTTCAAATCATGTATCAATTAGGATTAAGAGATTGAGAATTACCTTGCTTGGATTAAAGTATGCAAGAAGAAGAAGAGTTGAGATGGGGTCGTCCGAGTGCTTGTGCGAACAAAGGAAGGGAACTTACCTGGTGTGTGCCGGTCGATCGAGTATATTAAGGATACCTGGGCTGTTCGTCTTCGCAACAGGGTCCGCGTCACAGCTTAAGTGAGCCGCGGCCCAGAGTACAGCCTGCCTGGGCGTGTTTGTTCTTTCGCCTTGTGCCGCGGCTCAGCGTACGGGTGCCGCGGCTCGTCATGTTAGTGTGACGTGGCTCATTTGGTCCGTGCCGCGGCATGGAGTACAGCTTCCTGGGCGTTTCTTGGACATTTGGCGTGCCGCGGCTCAGTGCATATGTGCCGTGGCTCAGGGAGCGGGTGTGCCTCGGCTCAGTAAGGTCGTGCCGCGGCACAGAGTACAGTTTGTTTGGCCTTTTTATGTCAACTTGTGTGTGCCGCGGCTCACTATCCTTGTGCCGCGGCCCATTGCTGAATTCTTCCTCTGGGGTGATTTCTGCACAGAATTTTCTAAGGAACACATCAAGACGTGAGGGATAAGCATATCAAAGCAAAAATGACGAAAAATAAAGACTCTAAAATGCATGAAAACACTGAAAAATAAAATCTACAACTAATACTCGGGTTACCTCCCGAGAAGCGCTAAGTTTATAGTCTTCAGCCGGACTTTTTGAAGATCAATTCCCATTTCGCAAAGACCATTTGGACTCCGCACATTCCATCGAACCGTTATTACGTGATTTAAATTGTTGACCATTAAATTTCAACCGTTTGACTTTTGGTTCGGAAATCCAACGTTCTTTTCGAAACGGCTTTAATAATAGTAGCCTCCCAAAACACCCATTTTGCAGTTGACTTGGTACTCGTTTGACATCTGGCTTAATTTTCAACTCCACGGGCGGACTTATGATAGCATGAGAATTTTTCGATGGTGGATGAACGGATGTAGAAGATGACATATTCAAATGCTTATGATACATGATTCGTTCTTCATTTATCTTAGACGTTAGAGCAGCTAAAGCGGATTCTGAACATTTCGACCGGAAACTCTCCTAGTGTGTGTCTTTCTTAAAGATATCAATTTGTGAACACTTCTCGACCTTGCTTGGACACGGGAGAGATCGAAACACTTTGAATATGACTTGCTCATCTTCAACCCGAAGTATTAATTTACCCTCCTGAACATCAATAAGGGTCCCTCCGGTAGCTAAGAACGGTCTTCCCAATATAATCAGAATCTCATGGTCTTCTTCCATATCAAGCACAATGAAATCAGCAGGGAAAAGAATTTATCAACCTTGACCAAGACATCTTCGATTACCCCTCTCGGGTACTTTATGGATCTATCGGCTAGTTGTAATGAGACTGTAGTAGGTTTCACTTCCCCAATTCCTAGCTTCTTGAAAATAGAAAGAGGCATGAGATTAATGCTAGCGCCGAGTTCACATAATGCTCTATCAAAAGTCAAGTTCCCAATAGTGCACGGTATAGTGAAGCTTCCTGGATCCTTCAATTTAGACGGGAGCTTTCTCTGCAAGATTGCACTGCACTCTTCAGTTAGTGCCACCGTTTCTATTCCTCGAGCTTTCTTTTGTTAGATAAGATTTCTTTCATGAACTTTACATAGCTCGGCATTTGTTCCAAGGCATCAGCAAATGTAATATTTATATGTAGTTTCTTGAAGACGTCAAGAAACTTGGAGAATTGTTAGTCCAATTTTTGCTTTTGCAAATGCTATGGGAACGGGACGGGAGGCACATAGGCTGTCGGATTATCTGGAAATAGTTTTGAGCTCTTAGAAACTTGTGATTCCTCGGTCGCTGAATTTTTCTTCATCTCATCATCACCTCTCTTTTTGTTCTGCCCGGGCTGCTCACACAATTCCTTCCCGCTTCTCAAACCAATGGCATTTATACTCTATTTGGGGTTCGTCACGGTTGTACTTGGAAAGGTACCCTCAGGACGAGCTGTTAACAAATTAGCTATTTGGCCCAATTGGACTTCCAAGTTGCGAATAGAAGCGGAATGGTTTTGCAAGGTTGCCTCCGTACGGGTCATGAACTGACTCGTATTTGCTGCTAATTTCGCCATTGCCTCTTCTAGAGAGATTTTTGGAGCGGGTGGAGATTGCTGTTGGTGTTGGGAAAACTGAGGTTGGTTTGAGTTTTGTCCATTTTTCCACGAAAAGTTTTGGTGATTTCTCCACCCTGGATTAAATGTGTTGGAATACGGATTGTTCTGCCGATTCCCGTTCCCCACAAACTGAGCTTGTTCCATCGGATGTTGCTCTAAAAGATTTCCGACTTGGCACTCTGCGCTAGGATGTGACCCGTTTCACCAATTACATGATTCTGTGCTAATGGTGGTAGGAGCATGTGAAAAAGCTTGCAATTGCTGATTCAGCGCTGCGACTTGGGCTGATAGTGTAGATATCGGATCGTTGTTGGAAACTCCCATAACTCGCTTCGGGATCACCCGTTCGGAAGGCCACTGATAAGCATTTGCAGACATCGCTTCCAATAGAGAGTGGGCTTCGGCTATCGTTTTTCCCATCAACGCTCCTCCAGCGGCTGCATCAACAAGAGTGCGTGTAGAAGCACTCAATCCATTATAAAAGGTTTGGATTTGTAGCCAATCCGGTAAGCTATGGTGTGGGCATCTCCGTAATAAATCCTTGTATCACTCCCAAGCTTCGTGAAGCGACTCCATATCAAATTGCCCGAAAGTAGTAATCTCGTTCCTTAATCTCGCTATCTTCGATGGTGGAAAGAACTTAGCCAGGAAGGCTTATGCTAATTCCGCCCAAGTTGTGATAGATCCCGGCGGTAACAAATTCAACCAAAATTTGGCTTTGTCCCTCAAAGAGAAAGGGAAAAGACGCAGACGAATAGCATCATCGGTAACACCGTTATTCTTGAAGGTGTCACATATCTCAAGAAATGAAGCGATGTGTGCGTTGGGGTCATCGTTTGCCTGTCCACAAAACTGGCTTGCTTGTACCATCTGAATAATAGCCGGCTTGATCTCGAAGTTGTTCGCTTGGATGGTTGGATGCCGAATCCCCGAAAAGTTTGCATTGATTTGTGGCATGGCATAATCATGGAGTGCCAATGCCGGTTGAACTTGTTGCATAGGATTTCTTCTCCATGATTTTCCGTGTTCTCGGCCATGGTGTATTTAGTCGGTAGCTCACGCTTTTCCTTCTTGTTTTTCCGAAGAGTGCGCCCGAGTTCAGTATCCAAAGGTAGTAGGCCTTCGTTACCGAATTTTCTCATGCACTAATCAGAAATTCCTGAAAGGAAAACAGATAATAAGAATTACACAAAAATAAAAAAAAATGTTCAAACTAAGACTATAAATACTGAAATCGATATTAGTAAAATAATCAATCCCCGGCAACGGCGCCAAAAACTTGTTGCGAAATTTGGTGAACGCAAGTGCACGTTGTCGTAAACAAGTAATAAAGAGATGAGTAAGATATCGTTCCCACGAGGACTGACTTACGAACTACCTATTTATGAGTATTCTAATTTTATCTGAACGATTGAAATTGGAGGTGCAAAAATAATTAAAGAAAATTAATACAAGAATAAATAATGAAAACGATTGTTCGAAGAAAGAAACTCAAATAAGGAATTAATTTAGGATTGTGAATCCACCTCGGTTTATCCGAATTACTCTTGATTATATGAATTTAATGATTTCCCAATTTATTGAAGGCGAAGGTTGCTAAAATACTCTACCGACTCTCCCGAGGTCAATAGAATTATCTAAGGCGAATAATTCACTCTATTCCTAGGTGGATTAATTCGACAATAGGTAAAAAGCACGAAAACTTCAGAAAGGCCACGTAATTCCTATGAGTATATTCCTATCTCACAAGATAAAATGATTCTCACCAATTATTTCCTACCAACTCTCCTCTCCCGATTCGAGTTGCGTAAACAAAACAATTCAATTATAGGCCACACAATTGAAAGCATTAAGAACGATTGGGGAAAACTCAATAAAAAAGGGAATTGAATTGATAATCAAAAGTTAATTCATCAAAACCTCGGTTTCATCAAAATCCTAGAATAGGGTTATAGCTTGACATGCTAGAAAATATAAATACACAAAGAATTAAAGAAAGCCTAGAAATCAAACGCAGACGAAGAACTTGGATTCCTCCGTTCTCTAGCTTCCGTTCTCTGCTCCTTGGTGTTTTCTGCTTCTTCTCGATGATCCCCGATGATTCCTCGATTCCTTGATGATCGATTCTCCACTTTTCAGACCATAAATCCCTATTTATAACTATCATTAGCCTCCAAAATGCGTTCGGGGATTGGGTCAAAAACAGGCTCCAAAAACGCCCCAGAAACGGTGAAAATTCTGCATAACCGCCCCGTGGGCCGCGGCTCAGTAAGTGTGTGCCGCAGCCCTTCACGCTCAGCACCTATACCTGGGCGCAACATTTTCTTCCCGGGCCGCGGCTCAGCATCCTTGTGCCGCGGCCCCCGGTACAGTTGGTTCGGCGCTTGCTAGTCACCTTCGTGTGCTGCGGCTCATTTGGTTCGTGCCGCGGCCACAGGCAAAAAATTGTCGTTTCGGCCCTTTTTTCGCCGTTCGAGCTTTCAGACTCCAATTTCCTACAAAATATATAAGAATAGTGCATTAAAAGCTCATTTACGCAGATTTAAACTTGAAATGGATATAAAATAATGATAAACAAGCACATAAAAATACGCCTAACAACAGAATGGTTACATACGTTAATGCATGGACATTACGTATGTAAGTTAATGTACGAAGCAAGACAGTAGCCTCTGGGCTGCGATAGCGCACGCTAATAAAGACAGTTAGTGCACGCTAAGTCTGTAGCGCACGCTAAATATAAGGTTTAGTGCACGCTAGTAATTTGTTTTATAAAAGGGGACAGACGGGTACTGAGAGGCATTTTGTCTATTCTCCTTCCTTCAGTCGATAGAGAGAGCCTTGGGAGGTACTTGAAGTTCCTAAACACTCTGAGATGATGATATTTAACAAGGTTAAGATGGAGAGCATGGATTAAGGCCTTGTTCTTGAAGTTATTCATGATTTTTGGAATGAAGTTCAATTGTTCTTCTTCTTGGTTCATCCATGCAGGGTAATTCTTGTATCCCTTTGATAGTGTTCATTTCTAAAGGATTATTACTTGTGAGGGAGCATGTTGGATTATAATGTGACGATGTTATATGAGATTTATCGGAATTGTGATAAGAGAATTCGGATGTTAATCATGATTCTTGTGGTGAATTGTGTTCATCTTTTTTAGATAAGGTGGTTAATCCTTCTCCTCATTTTCGGATGTTGATGTTGGTATTGATACCCTTCTTCATATGATGGTAGTTATGATGGCTTTGTTGCGATTCTTGAAGTTATATGAACTGCATAATGAAGAAACTGATAACATGATGATATGTACATCGGATTATGTTGTTTTGAACGTGATTTCGGATATTTCATGTTCTTGAAGAACTCTTGAATTATATGATATGATGATTATGTATAGGAGGCGATGGTGTTTTGGATATGAATATGGGATTTTCATATCTAGAACTAAGTATGTATTTTGATATAATATTCGTATAAGAATACGAATATGATTTCCGAGTATGATGATGAGATTGAATTTGGAAAGGTTGTGTTTGATCTTGGAGTATTGTTTTCGTTACATTCATATTCGTTGCCGCAAGGTATTAGTCGATGCATGGAATGCATACAACCGTGTGGCATTAGCCCACGCTAAGATTACTGGCTAGCGCACGCTAACGGGAGCGACTTAGCGCACGCTACGTTATGTGTTTAACGTGCGCTAAGTAGGCAGACAGTGCATTATTTTCGTGTTGTGATTATTAATTCATGATGGTTTGTTTTGGATTGTTCAGACTGTGTTCAATCGATACATTGTGGAACTGTTGGGTTTTGATTAGTAATATTTATTGTTAATTATGATTGTCAAGTTGCGGTTGGTACTGTGGACATGATTTCATAATTGTTTGAGTTATATTGTTCAGTTTCCGTATCGGGCGTACTGTGATGTCCATCTTTAGGCCATATTGATTGGTCGTTCATCCTCCATTTATGGGTGGGTATGTTCGATGATTTGTGACTGGTTGTTCATACGCACGAGGGGTATGTTCGACAGTTGGGGTAATTTCCATGAGATCCATTATTTTTGATCGTTTGGAGTTTACCTTGTTGATGGTATTCTCGATCGTTGATTGATCCTTTATTGATTGTGTTAGAGTTTATCATGTTGATGGTATTCTAGATTATTGTTGATCCTTCATTGGTAGTATCGGAGTTATCATGTCGATGATATTCTCGATCGATTTATTTGTTGATCATTGTTATTGATCGTATGAGCATTCGGACTCTATGTCGATGTTTCGGGATTTATTATCATTGTGTCGTGGTAGTCGATCTACAAATATATTATGTGTTATTGATTTTTATCCAGATTGAAATTTGGCGGTGCAATCTGACGGACAGGATTTGGCACCAATGGATTATTCCATGCTTATGAGTTATGATGATGTTTTGAGGATTCTTGGTATTGTTGAATATAGTACAGATGATTGTAGTTAAGTTCATTTCGTCATTTGAGAATACGAAATGTGGATTATGGTAAGAATTGATTTGTGATGGATTGCTATGGATTGGTAAGGTTATGACGGTAAGATTACGTTGGTAGTATTCTTACTTTGTTATTTAATTGGTATGCAATTATTTATGAAGATGTGATCGTTATCATTGTTGAGTATTGTGGCTGACCTCGTCATGGGCTTTATTTTAGGTACTTGGAGATCGAGCTAGTAGCGGTCGTGAAGGGATGAGCTTCCCGGGTGATACTGACTGTGGCATTTATTTGAGTATTGAGTATTCTTTTCTGGTTGTTTATTCCGTTGCAATGTATATTTTGAACAGTGTTTTTATCCGCTGCGTGTGTATTTTCAAAATGACTTTCTGGTATTTTTACCAAATCGTGTATAACTTTTAAAATAGCCTTTTGGGTATTTCTTAAATTTGAGTCATTTCATTAAACCCCTTTTCCCTAAATTATTTTATCGGTCGTTCAAGTGGTGGCCTAACGTACATTTTGAAACTATTGAGTTTTGGCGTCTTCGCCTTGTATTTTCAAATGGTATTTTATGGCGGTATTTGGTATTTGGAAAATGACTTTTGTAAGTATTTGGAAAATATTTCCATCATCGGTCTTTTTGGCGTTTTTGAACGTTTTGAAAATGAGTTTTAGCCTGGTGGGTTCCGGCGCGAGGCCCACGGCGCCGTAATACCCCGGATGGTTTTGGGGGCATTACACTATGAGTTTGTGGTTATGCCCTTTGGGCTAACCAACGCGCCAGCAATATTCATGCAGTTGATGAACAAGGTTTTCGTCGAGTATTTAGATAAGTGTGTCGTTATCTTCATTGATGACATCTTTATCTACTCGAAGAATTAGAAGGAGCACGCGTATCATCTGTGTGTGGTGTTGGACGTTTTGGAGACCGAGCAACTATATGCGAAGTTCTCGAAATGTGAGTTCTGGCTGAAGGAAGTAATGTTTCTAGGTTACGTGATTTCAGCTGAGGGGGTCCGTGTGGATCCACAGAAGATTGAGGTAGTGCTGGATTGAACACCACCTAAGAAAGTGAAGAAGATCCGTAGTTTCTTGGGTTTGGCTGGCTACTATCGTAGGTTCATCGAGGGGTTCTCGAAACTGGCTCGGCCACTTACACAGTTGCTTCAGAAATCCGAGAAGTTCGCCTGTAATGACGAAAGGCAGTCTAGTTTTGAGGATCTGAAGATGTGTTTGACTTCAGCCACGATTTTAGCATTGCCGTGTGGCAACGAGGGTTTTGCTGTTTATAGCGATGCGTCGGGTCAGGATCTTGGGTGCCTGTTAATGCAGAACGACAAGACTATTGCGTATGGGTCGAGGCAGTTGAGCCGTACGAGCTCAACTACCCTACTCAGGAACTAGAGTTAGCGGAAGTTGTTTTTGCGCTCAAGATTTGGCATCATTATCTCTTTGGCTCTGCAAGTCAGACTTTTACTGATCATAAAAGTCTAAAGTACATATTCACTCAGCGAGAGTTAAATATGAGATAGAGGAGGTGGTTGGAGTTGATTAAGGATTATGACGTCAAAATCCTTTATCATCCGAGCAAGGCGAACGTCGTGGCAGACGTCTTGAGTAGGAAACCAGTTACGTTGCGGACGTTTGAGATACTCACGTCTCAATCTATACTTCAATGTAATTTGACCGAGTTGGGTGTCGAGATTTTGTTGCCAGGAGTTGTCGGGCAACTATGTGCTTTGGAAATTTCGTCGTCGCTGATCGATGAAATTAAATTGAAGCAGTTGGCGGATCCAATGATTTCTCAAATTCGAGAGAATGTTCTTAAGGGGAAGTCTCCTGGGTTTGGGATTCACGAGGATGGTATGTTGAGATTCTAGAGTCGGCTTTGTGTACCGAACGACTTGGAATTGAGGCAGAGTATTCTACGTGAAGCCCATGCTACGCCTTACTCAGTTCATCCTTGTTTGAGTTAGATGTACATGGACCTAAGGAGGAACTTTTGATGGAATGATATGAAGGAGGAGGTCGCGCAATTTGTAGCGAGATGTTTGATTTGTCAGCAGGTCAAAATCGAGCATCAGCGACCAGCCGGGTTGTTGCAGTCGCTTCCCGTTATGGAATGGAAATGGGAAGATATTTTGATGGAATTCATCACGAGCTTTCCGAGATTGAAGTCTAGTATGAATATGGTTTGGGTGATTGTGGATCGTATGACCAAGTCGGCACATTTTCTTGGCATCAAGGATACTTGGGGTGCGAAAAAGCTAGCTCGTGTATTTATTGCGCAGGTCGTGAGGCTTCGCGGTACTCCGAAGACTATTGTTTCAGATTGTTATGGCCATTTTGTATCGCATTTCTGGCAGGCGGTACATAATGCGTTGGGTACTCGTTTGCGTCTGAGTACTTCTTTTCAACCTCAGACGGATGGGCAGTTGGAGCGCTCTATCCAAACATTTGAGGATATGTTGCGTACTTGTGCTCTCGATTGGAGTAGTGATTGGGAGGAGCATTTGCCGTTGATCAAGTTCACGTACAACAATAGTTGGCACGTATCGATCAAGATGGCACCGTATGAGGTGCTTTACGGGCGGCGATGTCGATCGTTGATTTGCTGGAACGAGGCATCCAATTTGGTTGGGACCGAACCGGATGTCGCTTTGGAGACGAGGAAGAAGGTGGAATTGATTTGGGAGAGGATGTTGACTGCTCAGCATTGACAGAAAATCCTATGTGGATGTTCTTCGTCAACCTTTGGAATTCGAGGTGGTAGACCACATTTTGCTAAAGGTGTCGCCGACGAGGGGAGTCTTCTGCTTCGGGAAGAAGGAAAAGTTTAGTCTGAGATTTATTGGGCTCTTTGAGATTCTAGAAAGGGTCGGGGAGTTGGCGTATCGTTTGGCGTTACCTCCGGCTTTGAGTTACGTCCATAGCGTTTTCCATGTTTCCCAGCTGAGGAAATATGTTCCAGATCCTAGTCATGTCATCGACTATGGTGAGATCGATATCGCAGAGGATATTACCTTCGAGGAGTGTCCCTTGAAGATTTTGGAACACGGTGAGAAGCGACTGAGGCATAAGACCATTCCATTGGTCAAGGTGCAGTGGTCGAGATATGGTGTCGAGAAAGCAACTTGGGAAACCGAGGATATCATGCGTGCTAGGTACCCCAAGTTGTTTGTTTCTTAAGTTTCGGTACGGAACTTGTTTTTAGAAGGGGAGAATATAATATCCGCATTTTTCCTTTTTCTGGTATTTTTATTTTTGGTGTATTTTTCATTTTTAGTGACGCGTTTGTA
The DNA here is from genome assembly GCA_033398695.1 of Orobanche coerulescens. Classification (NCBI taxonomy): domain Eukaryota; kingdom Viridiplantae; phylum Streptophyta; class Magnoliopsida; order Lamiales; family Orobanchaceae; genus Orobanche; species Orobanche coerulescens. Next base: position 18,789,473 of record CM065810.1, read on the forward strand.
ACTATATTGATATTTAGAGAATATTTAATACTGGACTTTTTGCCATCCGAGCTTGTTTCGAACGTGTTCTACTCAATTCCGTGTTTAATGTCATTTTTCATCGCTATTTAGTTCAATTCTCGTAATCGTTGTTCGTAAATGCCATTTCGAGGTTGCCGCAAATCCGTCTTATGTTATTATGCATGTTGTGAGCTTTCGTTTGTTGTCTCGATCGTGTATCGTGTATTTCTGATGTTTTGGGCTGTTTTGTAATTTCCCAAAGTTATGGGGTAGTTATTATCGTTGTCTTTTTCCGAACCTTTGGGTAGTCGGAACCGTGTTTTCTTGTAGTGCTTTAGTACCGACTCGAACTCATCATGTGATCATCTTCTTTCGGTCCGTTGTTTAGTGTCGGGTGCATGTTGTTTTCATCCAGGGGAGAATTCGTCATTTTCCAACTTTGAGGGTTGTGTGTTCTGCTGTCTGCACTCATTAACGCACGCTAAGGATGCCCTTAGCGCGCACTAATAGGATATACAAGAGACCCTCCAGTTGTCTGTTGTGGCCCATTAGCGCACGCTAAGACCGTTCTTAGCGCGCGCAATGGTGGTAATTAGCGCACGCTAGATAGGTTGGCAGCGCGCGCTAATCTGATACTCCATTAAGGGCAGAATTTTTTTGAGGTTCATAAGATTAAATATCAGCATAGTTTATCACCGATTTCTCAATCTCGTAATTAACTACATCAAATACTCGACACCTATTAATGTCCTCTTCTCTCGAATTATGAGCAATTAAGTTTAACATGTAAAAACATTGATAAAGTGTTCTAACATGAATCAAAACCATGTATTAGATAAAGAAATCACACTAGATATATATAATCATCAATCCTTCAAAATCTTAGTAAATCAACATACTATGCCCGGAATCTAACAAGTTTTGTCGGACATGGTAATGAAAGAAAGATCAATAATCATCATATTCATCATGTTCAAGCTAAATAAATAACAAAAATGAGTAAAATATAGGAAGAAGATAAAACTCGGATGGAGTCTTGAGTGGTCTCGATTCAAGCCTTCAAGTGTTCTTGATGTGTTCTTCCTTGTGCTTCCTTCAGAGTCTCCTTCTTTTGGTAAGTTTCTCCCAAATCTTGTGTTTTTCCACACTCACCAACTCTCCTAAATCAGAATATGCCTTCTTTTCCCAATCCAAGGCCTTTTTATCAACCCAAAAAGCACTTTTTCTTGTTCAAACCGTGTAGAAATGTCAATAAAGTGATTTTACACTGAAAAGTGACACGACCCGTGTCAAATGACATGGCCCATGTCGAAGTGTTCTAGAATTTGCAAAAGCTTCTGGACAGGCAACCCGGCCATGTTACATGACACGGTCGAGCAGGTGACACGGCCCGTGTCAATGGCCGGGTCCGTGTTGATCTGTTCTGACTCCATTTTTATTCCTTTTCGGCTCGATCTTTTGTTTATGCATTGCTTGATATATATTGGAGATTGAGACTTCGTTCCTGCTTGATAATATCCTTAAAAACACCTATAAAATCAATAAAATGTACCCAAGCGTGATCGAGCCCAACAAACACAATATAAGCACAAGTACTACAATTCCACACATTTTGGGATCTTAAAATCCGGAAAAACCTTACAAAATTATGTATAAAAATGAGTGTTATCAAATCCCTCAAACTTAGACGTTGATTGTCCCGAGCAATGCACTTTAAAATAACCACTCTTAAGGGAACTCATCCCTCAACACACCTCAAAGGATCATTTTGAAAATTCATCAATACGCCTCGAGTAATAAATAAGTCGAGTTCTATAAAGTATTCAAATCTCTGGGGTGCATCCTTAACATCATAGTCAATACTTGAAAAATATAAACCTCACCGGTCAAGTGTATTCACTCACTCTCAAAGTGTATAAAGGAATATGTATACGCTCAGAATTCATTCAATGAAATAAGAATCCCCATAAGCTTGCCAATCGTCTACATCTCCACCTCTATTTGTGCATGCAAATTTTGTGAATCAAAAAGGACTTTACAGGTTGTAATGTAGGTTTTTTGGTCGGGGTAAGATAAATATGACTAAAGTGACTTGACATGAGCAAATTAGAACTAAATCACAATAATCACTTTACTCACTTAGAAGATCATCATTTTTGAAACTTGCTTCTTTCAACCCCTTAACTTATTATAATCACAACAAGTGCTTTTGAAAATGAAAAACACAACCTCATTCTTCCTTATCGCTCCATTTATCTTATTCGCCTCATCCACTTTTTTTTATTGTGACTCTTCATAACATCGTCATTATAATCACAACATTTCTACCTTAAAATTTGTTTTGGTAAATCATTTTGAACAAAATCCATCTTGAACTTAAACAATCTTCCCCATTTACCTCCACACATATTATTCTATTCTTTTGCCAATTTGTTCTATTAAGCTCAAGTATAGGGAAAAAAAATTTAACTAAATGGAAAGCTCATAATGTGGCTAACAAAAATATAGGCTTTAGGCTCAATTGGGCTCACTAGGGAATTAACAATTGTTGGGTTGGCCAAAAAGATTGAAAGGCTTAATAAAAAAATCACCTAAAATCATTTTCACTAATTTGCACACACACACTAGTGGTTTCGAATAAGATACCAAGGCAAGTTCTAGAGTCTTAAAACATGAATGATACTCTCGACAATGAAACTTGCATGTATAATGATGCACGGAGGCTCAAAAGCTCACAAGTTAGATTTGTTCATATTTCCAAGATATTAAACTCTTTATTCAATTTCACACTCTTTTGATTATTCTAAAATTTTTCCTCGTCAAATTATCCTCGATTTGCATATCTAAATAACAACATATATCCCAAGGCTTCCAAGACAAGAGTTTATTCTTTTGAGTTTCATCCAAGTACATGATACTCAAAACACACCAATTTCAAAAAAAAATCACACCAAAAATCGAAAATAAAAACAAACAAACAAAGAGAAACAATAATCAAAACAAGATGTTCAAAAATAAACAGTAAACAATGTAAGTATTTCTTGACCCAATATCTCCCCCCAAAATTGAATTAAAGAATATACACACGAAAAGGGTATAGTATTTAAACAATAAAAAACTTTAGGTCAAGAAATACTTACAACTGGTCTTACTGATGGGGTGGAGGGAAATGGCCTTGCTGGACATGCCATTCGTGCATTTGTCGTAATAAAGTCAGCATCTCGTCCTGTTTCTGTTGGGTCTCCTCTCGAAAAGCCTCAAACTTCTCTCTAAGTGTTGAACGAGATGGGGCATGTCTTGCTTCGACCTCTCTCGACGTCTCGGGTCGATCCCTCTCACTTTCTTCTTCCTCTTCTTCAGTATCCGGGCCTCTCTCATAGGCCTCCTCTTCCTCCATTATCTCAGATCTGTCTTCTTCTTGCATTCTCTTGGCTCTGTCCTCATTTTCTGTACGCCGAGGTCGAACAATACGAGCAAGGTGGCTATCACCAGGGAGACCAATCTTGCTGCTATTCAGGCTAATTTGTGAGCATTCGTGGCAATTTGTAAGTTTCCAAAATCCCGAATACTATCAATCTTCGTCAGAGGTGTATTCGGGAGGAGGAAATGATCACTATCATTTTGTAGAAATATTGTGTGCGAGTCGTAATCCAGGATGTTCATTAATTTCATCACCGATAAGTATAAAAGAATATTTCCTGGAAGGGGAGTTCGGTGGTCCAGTGATATCTCATAATGAAGTGCGATAGGGGTAATCAAACCCCCTATCCAAATCTCCCCTCTTGGTTTCGTAGCGACATCCTCAAAATGATCCATTAGTATTGCCCCGATCGTTGGATCTGTCCCATCGAGCATGTGAGTTAGAATGTATAACTCTTTGTTAGGCGTATTTTTATACGCTTATTTATCATTATTTTATATTCATTCGAAGTGTAAATCTGCATAAATGAGCCTTTAATGCACTTTTCTTTTATGTTTGGCAGGAAATTGGAGTCCGGAAGCTCGAACGATGAAAAACGGGCAAAAACGGCAACTTTTGGCCTAGGGCCGCGGCACAAACCAAGTGAGCTGCGGCACACGAAGATGACCAGAAAGCGCCGAGTGGACTATACCAGGGGCCGCGGCCCAGGAATAAAAACGCGCGCCCAGGCAACTCGCTGAAAGTCAGGGGCCGCGGGACAGATTAAGTGAGCCGCGGCCCACGGGGCGGTTTTGATAGAAATTGCTGCGTTTCTGGGCCGTTTCGGAGCCTGTTCTCGACCTAATCACACGGACGCATTTTGGAGGCTGAGGAGAATTATAAATAAGGGTTTAAGGTCATAGTTTGGGGGATTACCATCGGAGAATCGATCACAATCAAGAAGAAGAAGCAGAAAACACCAAGAGCAGAGAGCGGAATCCAGAAGAACGGAGGGATCCGAGCTCTTCGACTGCGTTTGATCTTTATGCTTTCATTAATTATTTCTGTATTTTTATTCTTTAGCATGTCAGGCTAAAACCCTGTTCTAGGATTTTGATGAAACCGAGGCTTTGACGAATTTGCTTTTGATTATCTATATAATTCCCTTTTCTGTTGAGTTTTCCCAATTGTTTTTAATGCTTTCAATTGTGTGGCCTATAATTGAATTGTTTTAATTACGCAAATCGAATCGGGAGAGGAGAGTTGGTGAGGATATATTGGTGAGAACCGTTTTATCTTATGAGATAGGAATATACTCATAGGAACTACGTGGCTTTCTGAAGATTCCGTGCTTTTTGCCTATTGTCGAATTAATCCACCTAGGAATAGAGTGTGTTATTCGCCTTTAGAAAAATCTATTGACCTTAGGAGAGGCGGTAGAGTATTTTAGTAACCTCCGCCTTCAATAAATTGGGAAATCATTAATTTCAGATAATCGAGGGTAAATTCGGATAAACCGAGGTGGATTCACAATCCTAAATTTATTTCTTATTTGATTTCCTTTATTCAAGCGATCATTTTTACTATTTATTCTTTTATTGGTTTTGTCTAGTTATTACTTGCAAGTCAACTTTCGACAGTTCAAATAAAATTAGAATACATATAAATCGATAATTAGTAATTCAGTCCTCGTGGGAACGATATCTTACTCATCATTTTATTACTTGTCTACGATAACGTGCACTTGCGTTAAACGAAATTCGCAACAAGTTTTTGGCGCCGTTGCCGGGGACTGATTCTTCTACTAATACCGATTTCAGTATTTCTAATCTTAGTTTGAACATTTTCTTTATTTTTGTGTAATTTTATTTATTTGTTTTTCCTGGCAGGAATTTCCGGTTAGTGCATGAGAAAATTCGGTAACGAAGACCTACTACCTTTGGATACCGAACTCAAGCGCACTCTTCGGAGAAGCAAGAAGGAGAAACGAGAGCTACCAGCAGCAGGTGTTGTTACCCAAAATATTATCCGGAGATAGGATTGCTGGAATGATCGAGTAACAAACAAATGCGAAAACACTTCCGCGGGAAAATAAATAACACAAGATTTGCAGGGGTTGTTAATCCCGGGCTTGAATGCTCTCGCGAGATGTTATTAATAAATATACTCTGGAGTACAAATATTAAAGTTAGAATCTATTACAATGAGTGTAAAGACTTCTATTTATCTAAGCTGTAGAGCGTGTAGATTGCCGGAAGAACCAGATATGAAGATCTATGAGTTCTTGCTTGGGATGTATTGTAAGTATGTATGAATATCACTATAAATGTGTAAGTAATTTCCAGGTGAGTCTATGATTCTCTCTCTGTGTGTTTTCCACTTGTATTCACGGTAATGACAGCATATCTTAGCCACTGTAGTGAGCCTCCTATTTATAGGAGACAAGGTTGCTGGGACCTCTCCGGCGATCTCGGGCAACCGCCGTTTTCTATATTATAATAAGATGGCCAATCGTCCTGTCACGTGAGGCTGTTCCCTTAAAGTCTGGGGCAGCTGCTGGCGGCCAGCCGTGCGAACCAATGGGAGACCTGCACGCGTCCTGAGTCACTGTCCGGGGAGGACCCACTTTGTACCTTTCGGCGGTGTTAGGCGTATTTCTATACGCTTATTTATCATTATTTTGTATTATTTTGGAGAGTAAATTTGCTTAAATGAGCTCTTAATGCTTTAATCTTGTATGTTTGTCAGGAGATTGGAGTCCGGAAGCTCAAACGAGGCGAAACGGGCAAAAACGGCGAATTTTGGCCGTGGGCCGCGGCACAAGGCAAGTGGGCCGCGGCACAGGAAGACAACCAATGGCACAAAGTAGATCAGACTGTGCCGCGGCACGATCCTGTGAGCCGCGGCACAGATGAATTAAATGGCGCCCAGGCGTCCAGCTGAAGACCATGTGCCGCGGCACAGATTTAGTGAGTCGTGGCACACTAGGCGGTTTTTGTATGCTCCGCGTGGATTTGGGCCGTTTTGAAGCCAGTTTTCGACCTACTCACACGGACGCGATTTGGAGACTGTACAAAGCTATAAATAAGGGTTTAAGACCCTAATAAATCATCTTTTGGATCTTGGCATCTTTTGATCTTTTGATCTTGGAAAATCTTGGAATCAGAGGGGAGACGGCAGAAGAGGAAGATAAGCAGAAGACTTCAAAGGCGGAGGGCGGAAGCCAGAAGAACGGAGGAATCCGAGCTTCATCTGCGTTTGATTTTCATGCTTTTATTCATTTATTCTGTATTTTCATTTATTAGCATGTCAGGCTAAAACCCTAATCTAGGATTTTGATGAAACTTACGTTTTGACGGATTTGCTTGAGATTATCTAATTAATTACCTTTTTGTTGAGTTTTCCCAATCGTGTTTAATGCTTTCAATTATCTGGCCAACAGTTGTATTGTTTTAATCATTCAATTCGAATCGGGAGAGGAGAATTGGTGAGGAACTATTGGTGAGGACCGTTTTATTCTGTGAGATAGGAATATACTCATAGGAACTACGTGGCATTTTGGAGATTTTATGCTTTTTGCCTATTGACGAACTAATTCACCTAGGGATAGAGTGCATTATTCGCATTTAGAAAAATCTATTGACCTCGGGAGAGGCGGTAGAATATATTAGCAATCTTCGCCTTCAATAAATTGGGAAAATTATTAACTTCAGATAATCGAGAGTAAATTCGGATAAACCGAGGTGGATTCAGAATCCTAGACTTATTTATCATTTGATTCTTTTTCTCCAAGCGATCATCTTTACTGTTTAATCTTTTATTAATTCTCTTAGTAATTAATTGCAAAACCCAAAATTCGATTGTTCGAATAAAACTAGAATACATAAAAATCGGTACTTAGTGATTCAGTCCTCGTGGGAACGATACTCACTCATCACTTTATTACTTGTATACGATAACGTACACTTGAGTTCAACAAATATTGCAACAAGTTTTTGGCGCCATTGCCGGGGACTGAAATTTTGCTAATATCGATTTCAGTATTTTTAGTCTTAGTTTGAACGTTTTATTTACTTATTTTCGTGTATTTAATTTTATTTATTTTATTTGTTTTTCCTTTCAGGATCTTTCGCGTAGTGCATGAGAAAACTCGGTAACAAAGGCCTACTACCTTTGAATACCGAACTCGAGCGCACTCTTAGGAGAAAGAAGAAGGAGAACCGAGAGTTACAGACGACGGTGACCATGGCCGAAAATATAGAAATTCAAGGAGGAAATAATATTGTGCAGCAAGCTCAACCGGAAATGGCACTTCGAGACTATGCCATGCCGCAGATCAACGCAAACTTTTCGGGGATTCGGCGTCCTACTATCCAAGCCAACAATTTCGAGATCAAGCCTGCGATCATTCAGATGGTGCAAAGCAGCCAATTCCGGATTGCCGAATGATGATCCCAACGCACATATTGCTTCTTTTCTTGAGATTTGTGACACGTTCAAGAATAATGGTGTCACCGAAGATGCTATCCGATTACGGCTTTTCCCTTTCTCTTTGAGGGATAAAGCGAAATTTTGGCTAAATTCCTTACCGCCGGGATCGATCACAACATGGGCAGAGTTAGCGCAAGCCTTCCTTGCTAAATTCTTCCCACCTTCTAAGATGGCGAGATTGAGAAACGAGATCACCACCTTTGGTCAGTATGATATGGAATCGCTCCACGAGGCGTGGGAGCAATATAAAGATATGTTACGGAGATGCCCACATCACGGCCTTCCAGACTGGTTTCAGATCCAGACGTTCTACAATGGTTTGAGTGCTTCCACACGCACTCTCGTGGATGCAGCCGCCGGTGGAGCTTTGATGGGAAAGATTATGGCCGAGGCACACTCGTTGTTGGAAGCTATGGACGCAAATGCATATCAATGGCCATCTGAAAGATTAACGCCGAAGCGAGTTATGGAAGTTTCTAGTAATGATCCGATATCTACATTGTCAGCCCAAGTCGCAGCATTAACGCAGCAACTCCAAGTATTTTCGCATGCTCCTTCCCCCGTTACCATTGAGACTTGCAATTGGTGTAACAGATCTCACCCTAGCGCGGAGTGTCAAGTCGGAAATCCGTTCGAGCAGCCCCAAATTGAACAAGCTCAGTTTGTAGGAAACGGAAACCGGCAAAATAATCCGTACTCCAACACGTATAATCCGGGGTGGCGTAATCATCCCAACTTTTCGTGGAGAAACGGACAGAACTCAAACCAGCCCCCGTTCGCTCAAAACCAACAGCAGCCCCCTCCCGCTCCAAAAGTTTCTCTCGAGGAAGCACTTGTGAAATTGGCAGCGAAAACGAGTCAATTCATGACCCGTACTGAAGCGACATTGCAGAATCATTCCGCGTCCATGCAACTTGGAAGTCCAGCTGGGCCAAATTGCTAATGTGTTGACAGCCCGCCCGGAGGGAGCATTGCCAAGCACGACCGAGACAAATCCTAGAGAAAGTCTAAATGCGATCAGTCTGAGAAGCGGGAAGGAGGTATGTGACCAGCCCGAGAGGTGTGAAAAGAGGAGTGAAATTGAGGAAAAGAATAATTTAGCGACAGAGGAGTCACAAGATTGGAGACCTTCGATAACGTTTTCGGATAACCCGAAGGCATATGTGCCCCCCGTCCCGTTTCCGCAGAGATTACAGCAGAAAAAGGTGGACAAACAATTCTCTAAGTTCCTTGACGTGTTCAAAAAGCTTCATATTAACATTCCATTTGCCGACGCGTTGGAACAAATGCCGAGCTACGTTAAATTCATGAAAGAGATATTGTCAAAGAAAAGAAAACTCGAGGAGTTTGAAACAGTCGCCTTGACAGAGGAATGCAGCGCAATTCTTCAAAAGAAGCTCCCACCAAAGTTGAAATATCCGGGAAGCTTCAACATACCGTGCACCATGGGGAATCTTTCTTTTAATAAGGCATTGTGCGATCTCGGTGCTAGTATTAACCTCATGCCTTTGTCGATTTTTAAGAAGCTGGGAATTGGAGAAGCAAAGCCGACGACGGTCTCCTTGCAATTAGCGGATCGATCTATTAAGTATCTGAGGGGAGTGATTGAGGATGTGTTAGTAAAGGTGGATAAATTTATCTTTCCAGCGGATTTTCTTGTTCTCGACATGGAGGAAGATGAAGATATCCCGATTATCTTGGGACGACCATTTTTGGTGACCGGCAGAACTCTTATTGATGTGGAAAAAGGAGAATTAACTCCGCGGGTTCAAGAGGAGCATGTCACGTTCCAAGTGTTCAAATCTTTTCCATGTCCGGGAGGTGTTGATAAAAGCTCACAAATTGAAAGTGTAGATGCCGTTGAAAAAGAAAAACACCGAAAACATCGTCCTTCGAAAAATTCAGAGTCTGTGTCAGATGGTCCAATTTTTAAGAAAGATGTAGAACGAGTAGCATTTCTCGAGCATGCGGACAAGTCTGCTGGGGTCATAAAGTCATTTTTGAAAGAGGGAAATACGCCGGAAATCAAACGGACATCTAGTCATGAGAAAAACGGGTGTTTCGGGAAGTTGTTCACGTCAAAACCTTTCCGCAACCAACATTGGGTCTCCGATCCGAAAATCAAATCGTTAATGACCGATGGTCAAAATTTTAAAAACCATATTAACGGTTCGATGAACAGGGCGGAAACCAAATGGAGTTTGCGAAAAGCGAACTGATTTTTTTAATATGTCCGGCTGAAGACTATAAACTTAGCGCTTCTCGGGAGGCAACCCGAGTTCGTAGTTGTAGATTTTTGCGTTTCTATATTTTTCTTGCATTCTTGATTTTTATTTTACATCATTTTGTGCTTTGATTTGCTTCTACCTCTCGCTTTTGACGTGTTCTTCTCAAAATTCTGTGCAGGAAAGGTCCCAGGGGAGAAACTGATGCCTGAGCCGCGGCACAAGTATTGTGAGCCGCGGCACACACAAATCAAAAGGAAGAGCTAAACAATCTGTACTCTGTGCCGCGGCACAACAATACGGAGCCGCGGCACACCTGCGCCCTGTGCCGCGGCACACGAAAGCTGAGCCGCGGCCCACAACAAAACAAACGAACAGGCAAAACGGGACTGTACTCGATCGGCCCACCAAGCGGAATTTGAAAGGCCCAGGTACCTTATAACCCGCATTCGGCCGGCTATCCCAGGTTACTTTCCTTTCTTCCTTCCCTTTCCCCTTGCGCGCGATCGGCCGACAGTCTTCTTCTCATTTTCTTCTTGCGATTTTTCTTGCACTTTTCACAAACCAAGCAAGGTATGTTCAAATCTCTAATCTCAAATTGTTCTATGAGTTTAAATTTGAAGTTGTGTTATGCATTTGAGGATTGAATATGTTTATTTTCTTAAAAAGTTCTATAATGGTTTAACGGATAACATGATGGTTTTGATCGAATTTTCATGGTTATTTTGGAATATGAATGAATTGACTATGTATTTTTGATGGTGAATGATTCGTGTTTTTTTTCTTGGGGATTGAATCGAGCTATTGCCATGTTTGTTCTTCAAGTAAACTCTTGCCCTTTAGGTGTTCGATGAAATGTCTAAATGAAAAATTTTCTTTGTTAAGGCAATATTTTGAATCTTTGTGCAACGTATTCGTTCTGGAATTACAGCAACCCCAACTCGTACGTCTAGTTTAAACGTTATGGTTTAATTTTATTTTTCTCTCACGGTTGTGCTATTTCGTAAAAATTTCTGATTTACGGCCGGATATCCTTAGCTGAGTGATGATTATTCTCGTTATTATTTTGAGTAAGTAACCTTCGATGTTTAAATTTTTTCAGGAATCACTATGGATAGGACTAAGAAGCTGAACAAAAGGGCCAGGACTCAGTCATCCCCCACTCGAGGGGAAACCTCTCGTAGTCGCGCCGAGTCGGAGGGGCACCCGTTTTCCGACCCTGAAATCTACAAAATCTTCAATGAGAAGATTCGGCCGCGACCTCTTATCCCGGAGAGGGGATTTACTCCAGACCCCCAAGACGGGGAATTGCTTACGATGATAGATGAGATGGGGTGGGCCCGATTCGCTGCACCCCCGAGCCAGCGGTGATATTGATAGTGCAGGAGTTCTATGCCAGCGCGTTATTGAAGCATATTCGGGCAGGCCAGATGTTGCAGCAGTCACACACTCGGACTCAGGTCGATGTCCGAGGTGTTACAATTGATTTTTCCACAGCTGCTATTCGGAGGTTGTTTGGGCTTCCGGTGGTAGATGAGACGGCCTATGACCAAGTTATGACTCGCCTCACGAAGGAGGCTCTGCTCGAGACTATCACGCAGCCCGATTCCGACTGGGAGCAGCGCGCACCGGGTTCTTCCACTTTCCATTTCAAGAGCTCGCGCCTCAGTCGGCTCGGGCGTGCCTGGCTTTATTTTATTTGCGCCCGTATAGACCCCACATCTCAGATCCGCACTGTCTTTCTCTCCCGCGCCCGGACACTATATGCTATCACATCCGGGCTGCGTTTTGATGTGGCCCCTCTCTTGGTCCGATCTATATTCCAGTGCATTCAGGGAGGGGCCAAGACAGGGTTGAAGCACCCCTCTCTTATCTGTGCTCTGTGCCGGCAGTCGGGGCTGACGTGGTCAGACGACGAGCCGATGCTTGCTCCCCAGGCCCCGATCGACCACCGCATCATCTCACATTTTGACCAGTGGGGAGGAGCGCCGGCGCACGCTCGGGGGAGAGTATTTCTACTGGATGAGGCCCACGAGGGATCCCCCGAGCCTATTTTGCTAACACAGGGGCAGGCAGATGCCAGACCGCAGCCCGACAGAGAGAGATTTCAGGCGATGTTCGACGGGCTGAGGGAGGATATTAGGAGAGAGAGAGAGGAGACGAGGAGAGAGAGAGGATATGAGAGAGGATATGAGGAGAGAGAGAGAGATGAGATGAGGAGAGAGAGGGAGAGTATGCTGGCTGCCATGCGAGAGGAGCCGCGGACGGAGCGAGAGACCGTTGTTGCTGCCGTCAGAGCTGAGATGCGAGAGCAGGCCCGCCGGGCCAACCGACGAGAGGCGAGGCGTCTGGCAGCGAGGGACGCCTACCATCAGGAGCACCTTGCCGCATGGACGACCCATATCATGCATCCAGACGAGCCATTTATTGCACCCGCTCGGCCAACCACACCACCCTCCTCACCGGATGATGCCGACACCAGCTCGTGAGAGGACTGGAGGGGAGTACTTGACCTTCTCATTCTATTGCATATTATATTTTGTCCATTGAGGTCAATGTACGTCCTAAGTTTGGGGGGGTTTACTTTCTGTCTCTACATTTATTGCTGTACTTATTTCGTTGCATTTTTTTGTTATTTCTAGTTATCTTTTTGCCGATAGCCTTGCTTGTCTTGACTTTACTATATTCGTGGATTTTTCGTGCTTCTATTTGTGTGATACTGATGTTACGACACTGTTTTTCTCTCTGAAGAATCGGTCGAGTTTTAGTCGCGTTGTAGTCAGTGATTTCTGTTTCTGCTAAGTCGTCAATTAGGTCCGAAATTTTTTCGTGATTGTAGAGGTCTTGGCGGATAAGAGAGGACACATACGTGTTTTAAAATCACCGTCGATACGTTTTGTTACATTTTTCGGTTAGTTAGTCGTCCAGTTACATTTGTCGTGTTGGTACTTAGATTGAGTTTAGAGTCGGTCAGTTTTTCCCAAAAGTCGAGATATTTTTGTTCTATGATGGGAAGTCTAGTAACCGGGGGTATTCACGTGACCCGTTGTTTACTCTCGTGTAAAACGACGACCCTGATTAGACTAGTGATTTAGAGATTTCACATGTGCCAATGATAGGGAGCCTAGTAACCGGGGGTATTCGTGTGACCCGTTGTTTACTCTCGCGTAAAACAGCGCCCTTGATTCGGACATGCAGGAATTAGCTATTCTAGTTGTTTCTCCGCTGTGGAGGGGAACTTAGTAACTAGAAGCATCCATGTGCCCCATGAGTGTCTTTTACGTCAAACGGTCCCCCAATACATGAGAATGGAAGTTCCACCCTAGGATTATCCTGATGAAACATCCCGAGATCCGAACCTAGTGGTCAAATCGAATCAATTTCTTGAGCATATATATAAGGGAATACTGTCCGAGGATTATCTTTATGAAACTCGTGAAAATTTTGCCATTAGACTGTGGAACGGGGCGAACTAGCTTGTTTATTTTAACCTTTCGTATTGACGGTCGATTTGATTCACGTTTGTTAATCTTTGAGCTGGACTTTCTTCATGAACGAGTGATTAGGACTGAACTTGGTTACTTTGTGGAATCAGTGTTCTGAGTGTAGCTCTCTATTACGATACTCGTATTTTTCAGAGAGAATTTCAAGATAGTATTGATTAGGTTGAGCACTATGAGTTGCACGATTATTCACGACATTCTTTTGTTGAATTTAATTCTTTTTGCTTGAGGACAAGCAAAGGCTTAAGTTTGGGGGTATTTGTTAGGCGTATTTCTATACGCTTATTTATCATTATTTTGTATTATTTTGGAGAGTAAATTTGCTTAAATGAGCTCTTAATGCCTTAATCTTGTATGTTTGTCAGGAGATTGGAGTCCGGAAGCTAAAACGAGGCGAAACGGGCAAAAACTTAAATGAGCTCTTAATGCCTTAATCCTAGACTTATTTATCATTTGATTCTCTTTCTCCAAGCAATCATCTTTACTGTTTAATCTTTTATTAATTCTCTTAGTAATTAATTGCAAAACCCAAAATTCGATTGTTCGAATAAAACTAGAATACATAAAAATCGGTAGTTAGTGATTCAGTCCTCGTGGGAACGATACTCAGTCATCACTTTATTACTTGTATACGATAACGTACACTTGCGTTCAACAAATATCACAACAGGAGGCCCTGTCGGTAGGTGTGGTAGGTGACAGGCTGGGGTCAAATGTCTTATCTGTCGGCGCCCTTTGTGGATCTACACGTGGTCCACCATCTAAGATTCGGTCTTCGACGACTTTGAAGGATGTTGGATTCATACGTGGCACGAGACGATCGTCTCTGGTTGGACATCATAGACGATCGCCAATTAACAAAAGACGATCGCCGGATACCGAAAGACGATCGCCATGGGTGCCGACTGCTGGGTGATTGCCCAGAGTATGTCTTCTATGGTAGACTCTCTGATCGTTATGCTGATCGCCTTTGAGGCGTATTAATCGCCGCACAATAATTGCCCCCCAGCTCGCTTAGATGTTGAAAACACGGGGTGAGGTGGCACTATTTGGCGATCGCCAGTGTTTAGACGATCAGGCGATCTGATTTCAAATTTGGACGATCTCCTTTGCGCTGGGAGCAGCGGGAAAGGAAGGCGGGCTCTCGAAACGTTGCAAGGACATGCGTGGCGCCACCATTGGGGGAGTCCGACGGTTTGTCTGACTTCTCGCCTGGCGTGCCCTCGAAAAGATGCGTACGCGGGATTCGAGGGCTGCATTTAATGTGTCCCCCCTCCGACGGTTGCACTCCAGCCCTTGGAATTTCACCTATTTGCACGGAGACCCCTACTCCCACCTATAAAAGGGGCTAGGGTTACTTCATTTTTACTCTTCACGCGTACTTGCCTTCTTGCTGAAACTCTGCAGAAATTTCCAAAGCTTCTTGTGCCGATCGTCTTCCTTTTTCTTTTTAGGTAAGAAAACCAATATTCTTTCTCCCTTTACTTTTTATAATATGTTTGGAGGATCTAAGACCTTCGAGATCGGAAGCACCTCCGCCGCCGCAGCTTCGCCTGACCGGGAGGAAATTCCCGCGGGACTTCACATGGAAACAGCCGTTGAAGCCATTCGTGGGGGGATTGCGCCCGCGGAACTCGAGGAGCTCTTTAACGAGGCCGAGGTGGAAAGGACGGAGGTGGCGTGGAGCAGGGGGGCTCGCCGGTGGATGAGGACGAACTAGTGCGGCTGTCTTGGGAGCAGGACAGTGTATTCGGCCCCGCCTATACGGCTTTCTCTAAGCTTATGGAGGGGATCGCCGGACCCTGTCCAGAATTTGATTTTGATGCTTACTCCGCCGCTCATCCTTATGAACATGTAAAGCGGACGGCGTTTCGGGCCGCCGACCCGTCTCAGTAGACCCTTGGTCAGATCCAGAGTTCGGCGACCCGGAAAGACTTGAAACGCTGTAGGGCGAAATATCACATTCCTTCTGATGTTTCCCTGCACGTGCCCTCAGAAAACGAGCGTGCCGATCAATCTCCCGAGGGTCTGGTCGCCATAAATGAGATGATTATAGAGGTCGGCCTGCGGTTCCCCTTGCCGTTCGCCATATCCTATTTGCTGATCGCCTGAAATTTGGCACCGCTCCAACTGACGCCGAACGCCTGGCTACAGATCATCTGCACTCAGACACTTTTCGGCGGTGACCGGTTGTTCCGTCTCCTTTCTGCGATGGAAATGAACTATCTCTTCAAATTAGCTGCGCAGAAAGGGTCGGTCGGCGGTAACCACATTCAAGGCTGAATGGGAAGAGTGGTCCTCGGGGTGCCGAACAAGTCTCGGGGCGATCTGGCAAAAGTTGGAGGTTCCCACCAATTTGGAGGTTCCCACCAATTTCCGGGAGAGGAATCCGAGTAAGGGTTTTAACTCTCCCTTTGATCGGATACATCTTGGACTGATCTAATTTTGTTTCCTTTTTGCAGGATCCCTTGTTCCGGCGATCAGCGATCTCCCCTTCGATTTCTTGATCGTTTGGGAGCGAATTCGTGCCTTGCCGGATTCCTACATAGACGTTCGCTCACTCGGTCACGAACTTCATCGGCTGGGGGCTCAGTTGTTTCTATTCCCTCGTCATCTGAAAGTTCCAGGTATAAATTTTGCTTCTTCCTTGCTTGACGATCGTCTGATTGACAGAGGTGTTCAACTTGTTTGAATTTGTTCTTTGGCAGAGGTTCATTTTCCCTGCTTCGTCGAGCCACCGCAGGAGATCGCCATGTCTAACCCTGGTCTCATCGGTCGTCTTCACCTGGGAAAGAAGACGGCTCGCGTTGCTGCGACGTCGTCTCGCCCTAACCCTGTGGTGAGGCCCGCTGTGGTGCTGGTCGCCGAGCCAGAAATTCAAGAGGAGGAACAACTTCAGCGCAACCGCAAGAGGCGGAGGCCGGAAGGGTCCCTACCGACAGCTGAGGCGGACTTAGCTATCTTGGAGCCGCCGATCGCCGCTCCCCCCGTTTCTTCCATTCTGATGGCGGAGGGGTCTGGTCCTAGGCCCTCAGCGTCCGGCTCCAGGTCATCGGCCGGCTTCTTGAAAAAGGTGGCGATCGCTGAAGCTGAAACTTCTCGGGGCAAGCCATATTTTGGCCGCTATCCCGAACTGGTCAACAGGTAAGATCGGGTTGATCTTTTCGAGTTGGAAAATTTAGTTAGGTATCTTCTAACTTCTTTGTCTCTTTTATCTATGTTGCAGGGTCCGTCTTGCTGATCTAGACGTCTCACCGATGGTGCTGGACTTCCTGGCGAGCAAGTCTCTGCAGAAGTCCCTCGACGTCCCTACTTACATCCAGAAGGCCATCACCTCTCTGCCCAAGGCTTAGATGACCGATCTCGATGGGATCGCTTGTCGGCGATCTGGAGATGCCATGCAGGTGACCCTTGCCCTGGCTCTCCAGACAGCGACGATGGCCGTCCAAGCTGCAAGGGATTACGAGGGGCGACCCTCTTATGCTCGTCTCCATAGCAACCTAGAGGCCACCCGGAACAAAAACGTTGAATTTGATAACCGGATCCAGGCTATGGAGAAGGAGTACATGGAGACGGCCAAACGAGCTAAACAGGACAACAATCGGATGAAGTAGGAGCTGAGCCGCTCCAAGGAAGTGGACGATCGACTCCACGACCAGGAGAAGGAGGCTCGCCGGATGCACGTGGCCTCGCAGGAGAAGGCGGCTGGGCTGAAGGCGATGGTGGATCGGCTCAACCGCGAGCTGGAGGCGGCGAAGGGAGAGCTGGAGAAAGCTAAGGGGGAAACGGCCGCTAAGGTGGTCGAACTGGCAGAAGCTGAGAAGATGACCACTGAGCTGAGAGGGCAGCTGAAGGCGATCGAGACCGATCCCTACCTCAATGTGGCACTCGTCGGCGAGTTCGCCTATTATGTGGCCTATGCCGACGCTGCCCGAGTCGCCAAAAAGGTAGGGATCGAGATCGGTCCTTTGATGGAGAGCTTTAAGGCCTATGCACTCGAGCACCCTTTGCATCCGGAGTTTTCTCTGCCGATCCTTGACCTCGTCAACTTGGGGATCGACTTGAGTTGGTATCCTTTTCCGGATAAACTCATTCATCCTGAGGCCGAAGGGGGGGCGCATGCGGATCCGCCTCCTGGGGGCGAAGACTAGCCGGAGGGACCATGAGTGACTTCTTTGTTTTCTTTCACTTGTAATTTTTGCTCTTTCTTTGTATTGCCTTCGGGCTTCGTATTGTATGAACTCCTTGTCATGAATAAAATACTCCCTTATTGTATCTGTGTCTTTACATGTACGATCGCCTTTGAATGTTTGCATGCGAATTTTTCAAGTATGTGTATGATTGCTTCCGATGTCTTGTTCATCCGACCGATTGTTTGAATGTTTGAATGTATCGACATGTTTTGGAAATTCTTACTTGTAAATATTGTTGAACAATTCCGATCGTCCCGCGTGTGTTTGAACGAAGCCGATCGAGTATGATTCCTTCTTTCCAATCACATTTAGGATTAGCTCGCCTCCTTTGCCCCCTTGTTTTTGTTTACTTATTGTAATTAAGGGAACAAAAATAGTATGTCTGGTGAACTATCTTCAGTTTTGCCGATTGTGAGGAACCGTGCACGGTCGCGGAGTTCGATGGACCGACCTCCACAACCGTGTCTTTGTGTGCGAGGGATATTCTCGTGACTTACTTTATTGTGAGGGTCCTCCGTTAGGCTGCGCCTACCTTGCATTTAAACGGAAGGTGGGCGGTCTTGGTCTGGAGGAGTCCTTGCACGGGGCATCGTCGGTTTATTCGACTCCACGTCCGTGGCTTGTTAGCTCTGCTTCCACCTCGGCCCGCCATGAAGATGGCGACCCTCGACGGTGTACGTTGAGACGGGGGTAGTGGCACGTCGCATTGTCCGGGTTCACCACGTTAGATGATGAACCTTTGAGGGCGGGCGATCGTGTCCACTGATTAGTTTTGGAGGGCCCTGAGACTACGCCGGCCTCGTATTTAAACGAAGGGCGGGCGATCTTGGCCCAAAGGGACCTTGCATGGCCGAAACAGTCGGTTCCATCGACTACCAGGACCAGGGCTGCACTCTTCTACCTCGGATCGTCATGTTAGATGGCGACCCTCGACGGTATACGATATGCCTGGTGGGGCGATCGTTAGAATAGATGGGATAGGAAGAAATCTCATTATATTCCTTGTACATGGGGTAGTAGAAACTGAATATAAAGTTTTCACTGGTAGTACTTCTTCAGATGTACGGCGTTCTAAGCATATTGGTCCGGAGTACCATCAGGGTGTTCAAGTTCGTAGGCTCCCTTAGTTAGCCATTTAGATATCCTGAAGGGGCCTTCCCAGTTCGGGCCAAAAACACCTGTGTGGGTCTGGATCTTTTTGAGGACGAGATCACCCACTTGAAACCTTCTTTCCTTGACCTTCGAATTCAAGAACTTCTCGGATCTCCTTTTGTGGATTGTGTTCTTCATTTCTGAGGTTAATCGTCGTTCTTCGAGCATGTCGAGGTCGATCCGTCGGGCCACATCATTGTCGGTCGTCATCTCTTGTTTGGTTCGATGGCTGAGGACGGCGATCTCCGAGGGGATCACCGCTTCTGTTCCGAAGGCGAGGGCGAATGGGGTTTTGCCGGTTGAGTTACGGGTTGTCATTTGATAAGACCACAAAACATCAGGGAGCTCGCTCGCCCACCGTCCTTGCCTGGATTCGAGTCCTGCTTTAATCGTGTGTTTGAGGATTTTGTTTACGGCTTCTACCGGCCCATTCGTCTGAGGGTGGTAGGGGGCCGAGAACAATCTCTTGATTCCCCACTTCTCACAGAATTGCATGACTTCTAAACCGTCGAACTACTTTCCGTTGTCGGAGATGATGGCCTGGGGCAGACCGAACCGGCATATGATGTTTTTCCAGATGAACTTGATTACTTGCTCTTGGCCGATCTTGTTTAGCGGTTCGGCCTCAGCCCATTTGGTGAAATAGTCTACCCCTACGATGGCAAACTTACAGCCCCCTGGCTCCGTCGGCAAGGGACCTATAAGGTCAATGCCCCATTGGGCGAAAGGCCAAGGGCTGTACATTGAAGTGAGTTGCTCGGGGGAGAGTTTGATGTTTGGTCCCATTACTTGACACCTATGACACGATCTAGCATAGGCGATCGCATCCTTCTGAAGTGATGGCCAGAAAAAACCTTGTCTGGTTGTTTTATGGATGAGAGCTCGTCCGCCAGCATGGTTTCCATAGATCCCGTCATGGATCTCGGCTAAAACGAGCCGACCTTCCTCTGGTGTAATACACATGATGAGGGAAGGCTGAAAGCTCGCTTGTAAAGCCGGTCGTCCAATAGGGTGTATCTGGTCGCACGGAGCTGGAGTTGGCGAGCTTTGATACGGTCGTCAAGGACTGTTCTATCTTTTAAGTATTTGATAAACGGAGTAATCCAGTTCTCCTCGGCAACGGCGACTGTGGTAACCAGGTTTCTGTCGATCGCCGGCCTTGCTGATTTTGTAATTTGGATATTAGAGAAGTCGACTGCCCCATGTGACGACGCTAGCTTGGATAGGGCATCGGCCTGGGAGTTATGCTCTCTCGGTACTTGTTCGATTAGCACTTCCTCAAATTTCGTGCACATTTCGGCGACCAGCTCTTGGTATTTGACCATTTGTTCGTCGCGCGCCTCATATTCTCCTTTGACTTGGTTCACGACCAGGAGGGAGTCCATGAAGATATGGAGGCGACGAACATCTAGGGCGAGGGCTAGATCGAGCCCGCCTACCAAGGCTTCGTATTTGGCTTCATTGTTGGTCGCATGAAACCCGAAACGCACGGCATTTGTGAAACTTTGGCCATCGGGGCTAATGAGGACAATCCCTGCCCCTGCTCGCGAGTTGGTCGCCGAACCATCCACGTAGAGCTTCCAGGCAGGGCGACCGACCTGGGACGGACTGTGATGGAAAGTTAATTCCACCACGAAGTCCGCCAGAGCCAGGCCTTTGATTGCCGTGTAGGGAGCGTAGGTGATACCGTATTAGGCGATCTCCAGTGACCACTTGAGGAGTCGCCCGTTGGTGTCCGGTCGGTGTAGAACTTGCCTTAGAGGTAGAGTTGTCAGAACCTCCACTTGATGTTTGAAGAAGTAGGCCCTTAGCTTGCGAACACTCATGACCAGAGCATAGGCGATCTTCTCCAATGGTGTATAACGTGTCTCTGCGTCGTGGAGCGCTTGACTATCGTAGTAGATCGGCAAGTGGACTTGTCCCTCCGCTCGCACTAAAACGGCACTCAGTGCGACCTTCGAGGCTGCTAAGTAAAGGAATAATTTCTCACCGGGGATCGGCTTTGCCAGGTTGTGGGGGTTAGATAGGTATTCCTTGATTTTGGCGAACGCTACCTGACTCTCCTTCGTCCATGCGAACTTCTTGTTCTTTATAGTCGCAAAGAAAGGCTTGCTTTTATCGCCAAGTCGAGATATGAAACGGTTGAGGGCGGCTAGACAACCTGTGAGGCGTTGCACATGCTTGACATTCCGTGGCTCCTGCATGTCGAGGATCGCCTGAATCTTGGTGGGGTTCGCTTCGATCCCCCTTTGGCTCACGATGTGCACCAGGAATTTTCTGGAGCTCACCCCGAAGTTACATTTCTTGGGGTTCAGTTTCATGTTGAACTTCTCGAGGATGGCGAACGTCTCGGCGAGATCATTGAGGTGATCTTCCTTCTTGAGGCTTTTGACCACGATGTCGTCAATGTAGACCTCCATGGTCTTGCCAATCTGATTGGCGAACATTCCGTTGACTAAACACTGGTAGGTTGCCCCCGCATTTTTCAAGCCGAACGGCATTCGGACCCAAAAGTAAATGTCCTTTTCCGTGTGGAAAGATGTGTGCTTTATGTCTTTCTCCGCCATTGGGATTTGATGGTATCCGGCGAAGGCATCCATGAACGACATCATTTCGCAGCCAGCAGTACTATCGACCGAGTGATCAATATGAGGCATCGGAAAGTGATCTTTTGGACATGCCGCATTGAGGTCGGTGAAGTCGATGCACCACCTCTAGGAGCCAGTTAGCTTTTTGACGAGCACCGCATTGGCGACCCACTGTGGATCGTTTGTAGCTACTCCGATTAGTTTATTGTTGAGCAGCTTTTTGACTTCTATGTCGAGCGCTGCGTACTTCTCAGGACCGAATTTCCTACGTTTCTGGTGAACAGGATTCCTAGCCGGGTCGATCTTTAGATAGTGGCAAGCGTGTTCAGGACTTATGCCACCATATCTTGATGCGACCAGGCAAAGACTCCGATGTTCTTACGTAGTAAACTGATCAGGTCCTCTTTTAATTCGCGATCTATGATTGCGCCGATCTATACTTCCCGCTCCGGGCGAACCGGATCTATCGTTATACCCTCCAACTCTTCAACGGGGACGGTCGCCTCTTGTTTGGAACGATTTCCGGACTCAATCCTTGGATCGATGTCGAGACTTGGCTCGAAACCGATCCTTGGCTCGATGTCGTCCGTTACTCGATCCGAGATGGCATCCTCTGAGTCGGGTTGGTACGATGTGCTTGGCTCGTCGATCTCCATGGGTTGATCGTCGATCATTTCAATGTTACACATAGCGTGGGAAGTATCGAAAGAAGTAACGACATAAGAATAATTCAAAAATTTCTTTGCCATTAGCTGATCTCCTTTTATAGTACCGACTGTCCCATCGGCAGTGGGGAATTTGATACAGTAAAAGAAAGACGAGGCGACCGCCTTAAAGGTTTCTAGAAAGGGGCGACCTAGGAACCCATTATAGATGCTGGGCCTATCTATGATTACAAAATTTAGGTTCCTAGTAATCCTAACCTTGGGATCGTAAAAGCATATTAGCTCGACAGAGAGCTTGATCCTTCCGTAGGCTTGGACTGTGCTGTTGCGGAACCCTTGGAGCACGGTGCCGAACGACTTGATGAACTTGGTCAAGTTGCCGAGCTGGTCTAGGGCGGATTTGAATATTATATTGTAGAAGCTCCCATTGTCGACCAATACGCGATTGACCATCTTTCCAAGGATACAAGCAGAGATCACCAGTGCATCCTCTTTGGGGCATTGTACTCCCTCCCTGTCCTTGTTGGAGAAGGTGATGAGCGCGTCTTTAGAGATGGTCGGCTCTGGAGGTACCAGGACGTGGACCCCGGCGAACGCCCTCAGTTCGGCCTTTCGTTTCCTATTTGACATGGTGGAAACCGGGGAAAGGCCCCTGAGGTTTCCACCTCCTGCTTGAAGCATATTTATCCGACCGCCAGGATTGATCGGAGGAATCGATTCATCAGAGTACTCCGGCTCATGCTCGATCCTGGCGACCGGATTGGGAGGGGTTATTTCGTTTTGTCGGTGCTCGCGCCCTCCGGTCCTCTCTGTCTGCGGTTCTGGCTTGGTGACCAAGTTGTCCAATTTGCCTTCCTCAAACAGTCGCCAGAGTTGTCTAAGGAGGTCGCGGCATTGGCTTGTGTTGTGGCCGGGACTCTTGTGGTAGGTACAGAATTTGCTATGGTTTAGATGACCGTGGTCCCTTATCGGCTTTGGTTTGGAAAGCCATTCGCGCCCCTTGATTGCATTGAAGATGTGGGCCGGAGATAAGTTGAGGTTGTGGAGAAGGTGGACCTTCACATCCTCGAAGGCTTTGAACTCACCAGGCGGCTTTGCGACTGCCTTTCTGGGCTTGGCGACCGCCTTTTTCTGGACATCGGATGGCGTCTTCCCTTCTCCGGAGGGTCCCTCGCCTAAGCGGAGGGAGAGTATCATCTGCCTGGCCAGAAAATCGGTGGCTCTGACGCGGAAGACCGAGTAGGTCAGGTGGATGTCCTTAGTGAGGTGCCTGAACATGGGTGAGTGGCCGCAGAATCCCTCCAGGACTGAGTAGAGGGCGAGCTCGTCGCTGATGGGCTCGCCGGTGAGGACTATCTCATCTACCCGGTCGATGTAATCTTCATCTGATTCATCCTTCCCCTGCCTGATTTTCATCATGCGGTGGGGACCTTCCGGGCGAGCGACTTTGGCGGCGAAGTACGACGTGAAGTCGTTCGCCAGCTTTTCAAAGCAGTTGATTGAGCAAGGTGGCAGTGAGATGTACCACCTGTGGGCAAGGTCGCCCATAGTTAATGGGAACATTCGACACTTCGTCGCATCTGATGCTCTGCATCCGGTCATGTAGATCCGGAATTTGCTCAAATGGGTCTCCGGATCTGATCTCCCCTCATACAGAGGTATTTGTGGGGGAGCGATCTTCGGTTGTACCGGGGCGAGCTCGATCTGGACCGCGAGTGGTTCACTTGGGCCAGCGATCGATCTCCTGGCACCTGCCCCAGTTTCCAGGAGCGCCTTCATCTCGTCGAGCTGGCGCTACATGGCGGCCATCGCCGTCGCCTGACTGCTCGCTGATTGGCTCCCGGAGCACGAACCGAGGCGATCGTGCACAGATCCTCTGGCCCCATGGTGGACGATGAGTTCTCCGCCAGCGACCTCATTTCTTGGGCGAGTGGGGGCTCGCTGACCGGCTTGTTTTCTGGGAGTCGGATATGCCGAACTCCTGGTAAAGGATTCGGATACCGATGTCTCCCGGCTGGGGCCTGAGTGCCCGGGTCGCCATGAAGGATCGCTTCCCAGGCGGCTGAAGACGGAGTCATCCCGCCTGACGAGAGCCTTCTCCTGTGGCTCGGGGCTTTCAGTCGATTTCTCAATATAGATCCCCTTGAGCTTCCGCTTGCCTGCCCGGCGGATGGCTGACGGAGTGATGGTGGGCGAGTCGCATGCCCTCCGTCGCTCCCTGAGGCTGACTATAGCCTCCTCAATCTGTTCCACGGTCTGGAACTGATCGAGTGAGAGGCTAGGACCGTCCCTCGGGGTTGGGAGTGAGAGCCTTGCGTCGCCGTGGTCACCTTCCACCGTGGGCTGGGATTCGGTCCGGGTCGGAATGAGGTTTCCGGCAGATTGGAGGGTGGATCTATTGGAGGTCGTTGCAGATGTCATTTTTCTGAAGGCTTTTCTTTTGAAGAACAGTGAGTGTTTCTTCAAGTATATGTTCGGAGAACAGTGAGTGTTCTTCGAGACGGTGAGAATAAAAATGAGGGTTATAGGGCCGACCCCTTCCTCTAGCGCCAATTGTTGTTACCCAAAATATTATCCGGAGATAGTATTGCTGGAATGATCAAGTAACAAACAAATGCGAGAACACTTCCGCGGGAAAATAAATAACACAAGATTTGCCGGGGTTGTTAATCCCGGGCTTGAATGCTCTCGCGAGATGTTATTAATAAATATACTGTGGAGTACAAATATTAATGTTTGAATCTATTACAATGAGTGTAAAGACTTCTAGTTATCTAAGCTGTAGAGCGTGTATATTGCCGGAAGAATCAAATATGAAGATCTGTGAGTTCTTGCTTGGGATGTATTGTAAGTATGTATGAATATCACTATGAATGTGTAAGTAATTTCCAGGTGAATCTATGGTTCTCTCTCTGTGTGTTTTGCACTTGTATTCACGGTAATGACATCATATCTTAGCCACTGTGGTGAGCCTCCTATTTATAGGAGACAAGGTTGCTGGAACCTCTCCGGCGATCTCGGGCGACTGCCGTTTTCTATATTATAATAAGATGGACGATCGTCCTGTCACGTGAGGCTGTTCCCTTAAAGTTTGGGGCTGCTGCTGGCGGCCAGCCATGCGATCCAATGGGAGACCTGCACGCATCCTGAGTCGCTGTCCGGGGAGGACCCACTTTGTACCTTTCGGCGGCCCTATCGGTAGGTGAGGTAGGTGACAGGCTGGGGTCAAATGTCTTATCTGTCGGTGCCCTTTGTGGATCTGCACGTTGGCCACCGTCTAAGATTCGGTATTCGACGACTTTGACGGATGTTGGATTCATATGTGGAACGAGACGATCGTCTCTGGTTGGACATCATAGACGATCGCCAATTAACAAGAGACGATCGCCGGATACCGAAAGACGATCGCCGTGGGTGCCGACTGCTGGGTGTTTGCCCAGAGTATGTCTTCTATGGTAGACTCTCTGATTGTTATGCCTATCGCCTTCGAGGCGTATTAATCGCCGCACAACAGCAGGCACCATGGCCGATAACACGGGAAATCACGAAGCAGACAACCCCATTCAGCAAGCTCAACCGGCATTAGCACTCCGCGATTATGCTATGCCGCAAATCAATGCGAACTTTTCGGGAATTCGACGTCCAACCATTCAGGCGAACAATTTCGAAATCAAGCCGGCTATTATTCAGATGGTGCAAGCAAGCCAGTTTTGTGGATTGGCGAACGATGACCCCAACGCACATATTGCTTCGTTTCTTGAGATTTGTGACACCTTTAAAAATAACAGTGTCACCGATGATGCTATTCGTCTGAGGCTTTTCCCTTTCTCTTTGAGGGACAAAGCCAAATTTTGGTTGAATTCTTTACCGCCGGGTTCTATCACGACTTGGGCGGAATTAGCGCAAGCCTTCCTAGCTAAATTCTTCCCACCATCAAAGACGGCGAGACTGAGGAATGAAATTACCACCTTCGGGCAATTTGATATGGAGTCGCTTCACGAGGCTTGGGAGCGATACAAGGATTTATTACGGAGATGCCCACACCATGGCCTACCGGGCTGGCTACAAATTCAGACTTTTTATAACGGATTGAGTGCTTCTACACGCACTCTTGTTGATGCAGCCGCTGGAGGCGCCTTAATGGGAAAAACAATAGCGGAAGCTCATGCTCTATTGGAGGCGATGGCTGCGAATGCCTATCAGTGGCCTTCTGAACGAGTAATCCCGAAGCGAGTTATGGAAATCTCAAATAACGATCCGATCTCTACATTATCAGCACAAGTCGCCGCCTTGACTCAGCAACTTCAAGCCTTTTCACATGCTCCTTCCCCCGTTACCATTGAATCATGTAATTGGTGTAACGGATCTCATCTTAGCGCGGAATGCCAAGTTGGAAATCCTTTTGAGCAACATCCGATGGAACAAGCTCAGTTTGTGGGGAACAGGGATCGACAGAACAATCCGTACACCAACACTTATAATCAAGGGTGGCGAAATCACCAAAAATTTTCATGGAGGAACGGGCAAGCTTTAAAACCTCCACAAGATCAATTCACGTAGCCCTCACAGCAGCCCCCTCAACTACCAAAGGTATCCTTAGAAGATGCTCTTGCTCAATTGGCGGCTAACAAGAGCCAATTCATGACCCGCACTCAGACTACCCTTCAAACTCATTCCGCCTCCATCCGAAACTTGGAAGCACAAATGGGGCAGATTCAAGCCTATTGTCCTCTCGACCTCAAGGTGCATTACCCAGCGCAACCGAAATGAACCCCAAGGAAAACGTGCAAGCAATCGAACTACGGAGTGGAAAGGAGTTGAAAGTGCAGCCTATCAATAACAAGGACAAAATCGAGCAAGGTGAGAAAGAAAAGGATGAGGCGCCCAAGCCAAAGGCAGTGTCGACTACTCATCCCACTCCTCAAATTCCATTCCCACAACATCTGCAAAAGCAAAAATTGGACAAGCAGTTTTCATGTTTCTTGACGTCTTCAAGAAACTGCATATCAACATTCCATTTGCCGACGCCTTGGAACAAATGCCGAGTTACGTGAAATTCATGAAAGAAATATTGTCAAACAAAAGAAAGCTCGAGGTGTATGAGACAGTCGCATTGACGGAGAAGTGCAGCGCTATCCTACAGAAGAAGCTCCCACTTAAATTGAGAGATCCGGGAAGCTTTACTATTCCTTGCATCATTGGAAATTCGTCTTTTGAAAGAGCCCTATGCGATCTCGGAGCCAGCATAAACCTTATGCCCCTTTCTATTTTTAAAAAGATGGATATTAGGGAAGCCAAGCCGACGACTGTCTCTTTGCAATTAGCCGATAGATCGATCAAATATCCAAGGGGAGTAATAGAGGACGTCTTAGTCAAGGTTGATAAATTCATCTTTCCGACCGATTTCATTGTGCTTTATATGGAGGAGGACCACGACATCCCAATTATCTTGGGAAGACCATTTTTGGCAACAGGTCGAACTTTGATCGATGTGGAAAAAGGGAAGCATACTCTACGAGTTCAAGAGGAGCAAGTAACGTTCAATATCTTTTGATCCTTAAAATATCCGAGTGATGCTGAAAATTGTTTCCAAGTTGACGTCATTAACTCGTGTGTAAGTATAGCCTTTCGATAGAATTATCCATCCGATCCACTCGAGTCCGTTTTGATTGGGTCTGCTTCCGAATTAAATTCAGAACATGTAGCCTACGTACGACACACAGATGCCTCCCCTCCAATTTTCATTCGTCGACCATGTGAGGACCTCGGAAGTTCACTAACACGACCCGTCCCATCAATCGAGAGACCTACAAAGTTGGAACTCAAGAAGCTGCCGCCGCATTTAAAATATGCATTTTTGGGACCCGACGATTCCTTGCCAGTCATTCTTTCGGCCACTTTAGCAGGGGATCAAGAGGAGAAATTATTGAGAGTTTTGAGGGAATACAAATCTGCTCTTGGATGGTCTATTGCGGATATTAAGGGGATCAGCCCGTCCATTTGCATGCACAAGATTTTGATGGAGAAAGACTACAAACCATCCGTGGTGCATCAACGCCGTTTAAATCCAAATATGAAAGAGGTGGTAAAAGTCGAGGTTTTAAAACTCCTCGACGCAGGTATGATCTTTCCTATTTCTGATAGCAAGTGGGTAAGTCCGGTCCAAGTTGTGTCAAAGAAGGGTGGGATAATGGTTATTCAAAATGATAATAATGAATTAATTCCCACCAGGATTGTCACGGGGTGGCGTATGTGCATAGATTATAGGAAATTGAATAAAGCCACTAGAAAAGACCATTTCCCTTACCTTTTATTGATCAAATGTTAGATAGATTAGCCAGATACAATTTCTATTGCTTTCTTGATGGTTATTCTGGGTATAATCAGATTTATATAGCCCCAGAAGACCAAGAGAAAACGACGTTTACATGTCCTTACGGCATTTTCGCTTATCGGCGTATGACTTGTGGATTATGTAATGCGCCGGCTACTTTTCAACGGTGTATGATGGCTATTTTTTCTGACATGGTAGATCATTGCATTGAGATTTTCATGGATGATTTTTCTATTTGCGGTGATTCGTTTGATATTTGTTTGCAAAATTTGCAGAAAGTCCTAAAAAGATGCGAAGAAACAAATTTGGTCTTGAACTGGGAGAAGTGCCATTTTATGGTTCAGGAGGGCATTGTACTTGGCCACCGAATATCCTCTCATGGAATTGAAGTCGACCGGGCCAAAATCGAAATAATCGAGAAGATGCCTCCGCCTACCTCGGTAAAAGGCATAAGAAGCTTTTTGGGACACGCCGGTTTTTACCGCCCGTTTATTAAGGATTTTTCGAAGATCACGAAGCCGTTGTGCAATCTACTCATGAAGGATGTTCCGTTTGATTTCGACGAGTCGTATAAAGAATGTTTCGATTTATTGAAGAAAGCTCTAAGCACTGCACCGGTGATAGTCGCTCCAGACTGGGACCTTCCGTTCGAGTTAATGTGTGATGCGAGTGATTTTGCCATTGGCGCTATTTTGGGGCAGAGACGAGGGAAAGTGTTCCACGTCGTGTATTATGCGAGCCGAACACTTGACAACGCCCAAAGAAATTATGCCACAACGGAAAAAGAATTGTTGGCGGTGATCTTTGCATTTGATAAATTCCGGGCGTATTTATTGGGAACGAAAGTGGTAGTGTGGACCGACCATTCAGCAATAAAATACCTTTTGGAGAAGAAGGATGCTAAAACAAGGTTGATTAGGTGGGTGCTTCTTCTCCAAGAATTCAACTTGGAAATCCACGACAAAAAGGGGACTGAGAATGTCAATGCTGATCACCTTTTACGGTTAGAGAGTCCCCTTGAGCAAGGAGAAAGTCATCCGCAAATCATGGAAACCTTTCCCGACGAGCAGCTCTACAAGTTGGGTTTGCAACACGCGCCTTGGTATGCTAATCTAGTGAACTATTTGGCGAGCAAAACAATTCCAAACGACCTCTCACGCCATCAAAAGAAGAAGTTAATTTCAGACGCTAAGTACTATTTGTGGGACGATCCTTTTCTGTTCAAAAGATGCCCTGATCAAATCATTCGCAGATGTGTTCCGGATGAGGAAATCCACAGTGTGCTGAATCATTGCCATGCATCACCCTATGGTGGACATTTTAGTGGAAATAGAACAGCGGCAAAGGTCTTACAATCGGGGATCTATTGGCCGTCATTATTCAAGGATGCTCAATCCTTTGTGACCACATGTGATCAGTGTCAACGGATGGGAAACATCTCAAGACGACATGAAATGCCGGTGAACACCATACTTGAGGTTGAATTGTTCGACGTATGGGGGATCGACTTCATGGGTCCATTTCCTCCATCACATAATAATCTCTATATTTTGGTAGTCGTGGACCACGTCTCAAAGTGGGTTGAAGCAGTGGCACTACCAACGAATGGGTCCAATGTCGTGATCAAATTTATAAAAAAATATATTTTCACACATTTTGGGACTCCACGTGCTATTATCAGTGATGGTGGTTCACACTTTGACAACAAATTCCTTGATGCGGTCTTGAGAAAATACGGAGTCACTCATCGTGTTACTACAGCCTACCATCCTCAGACGAGCGGTCAAGTCGAGATATCAAATCGAGAGCTGAAGTGGATCCTAGAAAAAATAGTCAGCTCGTCTCGAAAAGATTGGTCTTTTAAACTCGATGATGCACTTTGGGCGTACCGTACTGCGTATAAAACACCTATCAGGATATCGCCTTACAGATTGGTTTATGGGAAAAGTTGCCATTTGCCCGTAGAGATGGAACATCGTGCTTACTGGGCGATAAAGAAATTAAACTTTGATCTGAAATATGCTGGTGAAAAGCGTCGTTTGCAGCTGAATGAGTTGGAAGAAATTCGCCACGACGCGTACGAAAACGCGAAGCTTTATAAGGAGCGGACAAAGATTTGGCACGATAAGCACATCACACAGAGAGAGTTTGTCCCGGGTCAAGAGGTGTTGTTGTTTAATTCTCGCTTAAGGTTATTCCCCGGGAAATTGCGTTTATGATGGTCGGGACAGTTCACCGTAGTTCAAGTGTTCCCACACGGTGCAGTGGAAGTACAAAAAGATGACCGCAAATTCAAAGTTAATGGACAGCGGTTGAAGGCCTACTTGGGTAATCCAATAGACGCGCATAAGACGAGCGTCGTCTTATCCACCGCCAGATGAAAGCTAGAAAAGTCCGGCTGAAGACTATAAACTTAGCGCTTCTCAGGAGGCAACCCGAGTATTAGTTGTAGATTTTTGTGTTTCAGTATTTTCTTGCATTTTGGGATCTTGATTTTTTGTCATTTTAGCTTGGATATGCTTATCTCTCACGCTCTTGATGTTTTCTGTTGAAAATTTTGTGCAGAAATCACCCCAGGGGAAGAAATCAGCAATGGGCCGCGGCACAAGGAAAATGAGCCGCGGCACACACCAGTTGAAGGAAAAAGGCCAAACAAATTGTACTCTGTGCCGCGGCACGACCTTACTGAGCCGCGGCACACCAGGTCCCTGAGCCGCGGCACATATGCAGCGAGCCCCGGCACACCAAATGCCAAAGATATGCCCATGTAACTGTACTACGTGCCGTGGCACGGACCAAATGAGTCGCGGCACACTAACATTCTGAGCCGCGGCACCCGTATACTGAGCCGCGGCATAAGGCGAAAGAACAAACAATGCCCAGGAGGCTGTACTCTGGGCCATGGCTCACTTAAGTTGTGCCGCGGCCCCCGTCACAAATGGAAAAGCCCAGGTATCCTTCATATACACGATCGGCCGGCACACATCAGGTAAAGTCCCTTCCTTTCTTCGCACAAGCACTCGACCGATACCCTCCTTTTATTCTTCTTCTTGCATTCTTCATTCCAAGTCAGGTAATTCTCAATCTCTTATTCATAATTGATACATGATTTTAAAAGTAAGTTGATGTTATATATTGTTAGTTTTTCTTCAAAGTTCTCTCAAAAATGGAGTTGGAATATGGTGAATATGATGTTTGATTGTGATGGTATTTGTGATTATGAACGAATTGGGGATGTTATTTGTCGTTTATCATGGCTATATATCTATGTTGTTATTTTTGGGGATTTGGATTTAGCCATTAAAATTCTTGTTCTTCATTTAAATTTGTGCATACCAAGTGTTTGATAAATTGCAGCAATGAAAAATTTTTAAGCCAACCATTTTCAAACTATATGCAACGAATTAATTTATCGGATTGCATTGTCTCCCAACCCTTACATCATGTTTAAACTTTAGAGCTCATCCTTAATTTCATCTTTGATGATGCAAGCTCATTCATTCACGTTCCGCATGGTGTAGTCGATGAGCGAGCAGGCTTGCCGGACGAGGCCGGCACCAGTTCATGAGCGGACACTAGGGGAGTACTTGACCTTTTCTTTTATTGCATATTACATTTTGTATACATTGAGGTCAATGTACATCCTCAGTTTGGGGGGGGGGGGGTTTACCTCGAGTTGTTGTACTTATTCGTTGCACTTTCCATTATTGTTCGTTATTTTTGACATTAGCCTTGCTTGTCGTGATATTATTTGCATTCGTGAATTTTTCGTGCTTCTTTTTGTGTAAAACTGATGTTACGATACTGATTTCTCGGGGAAGAAACGGTTGAGTTTTAGTCGAGTTGTAGTCAGCGATATCTGTTTCTGTTGAGTATTCATTTAGGTCCGAAATTTTTTTCGATTTTGTAGAAATCTTAGCAGATAAGAAAGGAGACATACGTGTTTTCAAATTGCCGTCTATACGTTTGGTTACACTTTTTGCGTAGCTAGTCGTCCAGTAACATAAGTCTTGTGGGCACTTAAATTGAGTTTAGAGTCGGACAGTTTTTCCCAAGAAAAAGTCGAGATATTAATTGTTCTATGATGGGAAGTCTAGTAACCGGGGGTATTCACGTGACCCATTGTTTACTCTCGCGTAAAACGACAACCCTGATTAGACTATTAGTTTAGAGATTTCGCATGTGCCAATGATGGGGAGCCTAGTAACCGGGGGTATTCGCGTGACCCATTGTTTACTCTCGCGTAAAACATCGACCTTGAATCGGACATGCGGGAATAGCTATTCGAGTTGTTTCTCCGCTGTAGAGGGGAACTTAGTAACTAGAAGCATCCATGTGCCCCATGAGTGTCTTTTACGTCAAACGGTTCCCCAACATATGAGAATAGAATTCCACCCTAGGATTATCCCGATGAAACATCCTGAGATCCGAACCTAATGGTCAACTCGAATCATCTTATTGAGAATATATAAGGGAATACTGTCCGAGGGTTAATTTTGATGATGAAACTCTTGAAATTTTTGCCACTAGACTGTGGGACTGGGCGAGTTAGCTTGTTTATTTTAACCCTTCATATTGGCGGTCGGTTAAATTCACGTTTGTTAATCTTTGAGCTTGATTTTCTTCATGCACGATTGATTAGGACTGAAATTGGTTACTTTGTGGAATCAGTGTCCTGGATGTGACTCACTATTACGATACTTGTATTATTCTTTGAAGATTTCAGGGTAGAATTGATTAAGTTGAGCACTATGGAGTTGCACGATCATTCACGATATTCTTTTATTTGAAATCGATAATTTTTGCTTGAGGACAAGCAAAGGCTCAAGTTTGGGGGTATTTGTTAGGCGTATTTTTATACGCTTATTAATAATTATTTTATATTCATTTGAAGTGTAAATCTACATAAATGAGCCTTTAATGCACTATTCTTTTATGTTTGGCAGGAAATTGGAGTCCGGAAGCTCGAACGATGAAAAACGGGAGAAACGGCAACTTTTGGCCTGGGGCCGCGGCACAAACCAAGTGAGCCACGGCACACGAAGATGACCAGAAAGCGCCGAGCGGACTGTACCAGGGGCCGCGGCACAAGGATGCTGAGCCGCGGCCCAGGAAGAAAAACGTGCTCCCAGGAAACTCGCTGAAAGTCAGGGGCCGCGGCACAGATTAAGTGAGCCGCGGCCCACGGGGCGGTTTTGATAGAAATTGCCGCGTTTCTGGGCCGTTTTGGAGCCTGTTCTCGACCTAATCACACGGACGCATTTTGGAGGCTGAGGAGAATTATAAATAAGGGTTTAAGGTCATAGTTTGGGGGATTATCATCGGAGAATCGATCACAATCAAGAAGAAGAAGCAGAAAAAACCAAGAGCAGAGAGCGGAAGCCAGAAGAACGGAGGGATCCGAGCTCTTCGACTGCATTTGATCTTTATGCTTTCATTAATTATTTCTGTATTTTTATTCTTTAGCATGTCAGACTAAAACCCTGTTCTAGGATTTTGATGAAACCGAGGCTTTGACGAATTTGCTTTTGATTATCTATTTAATTCCCTTTTCTGTTGAGTTTTCCTAATTATTTTTAAAGCTTTCAATTGTGTGGCCTATAATTGAATTGTTTTAATTACGCAACTTGAATCAGGAGAGGAGAGTTGGTGAAGATATATTGGTGAGAACCGTTTTATCTTATGAGATAGGAATATACTCATAGGAACTACGTGGCTTTCTGAAGATTCTGTGCTTTTTGCCTATTGTCGAATTAATCCACCTAGGAATAGAGTGTGTTATTCGCCTTTAGAAAAATCTATTGACCTCGGGAGAGGCGGTAGAGTACTTTAGCAACCTTCGCCTTCAATAAATTGCGAAATCATTAATTTCAGATAATCAAGTGTAAATTCGGATAAACCGAGGTGGATTCACAATCCTAGAGTTATTTCTTATTTGATTTTCTTTCTTCAAGCGATCATTTTTACTATTTATTCTTTTATTGGTTTTCTCTAGTTATTACTTGCAACTCAACTTTCGACAGTTTAAATAAAATTAGAATACATATAAATCGATAATTAGTAATTCAGTCCTCGTGTGAACGATATCTTACTCATCATTTTATTACTTGTCTATAATAACGTGAACTTGCGTTAAACGAAATTCGCAACACTCTCGCTGGGTAATCGGCCCTATTTCTTTTCGACCAACAATAGTGTTTGCAATCACTTTGTGAAGATATCTGAGTATAAGATTGCGAATAGATGATCCTTTGGCCAACTTTGGAATATAAGGCCGTGCCTCGCTTCCCGGAAACTCAACCATTTCTCGCCAGTGGGTTTCACACTCAAACCTATTAATGCGGTATTCTCCGTACCTTCGTGTGTCATATATATCTTCTAATTCTCTTGGAGATAGCTTCTTGTTCTCATTGTTCGGACAGAATTCTATTGCGGTTGGCTCACGAGTGATCAGATCTCTTTTAACTGTTAAAGTGCTTAGAAATTCCAGTGTGAGGCATCTATAAGTGGGCCAATGTTGTGTCATCATCCACTCCCACTTTACCCTTTCCAGCAGTTTCATCGCATTGTCTTTGATACCCATTGCTGTCATGCACTCATCGTCGGGCCATCTAGTTGGAAGCATTTTCTTTCTGCCCCAACTTCTCCCACCGCGCTTGTCGGCTCTTCGGAAGTTCAATTCCATACGTTTCCGATGTCTCAATAGCCCCTTAGGCCTGCATTCTTGCTGGTTGCTCTTGTTCGATTGTCTGTCTCCCTCGTCCTCTTTGAGCATTACCGCGTCCTTGTTGAGCATTTCCGCGTCCTCATCCTCTAACCATTTTTATGCAAGAATTTCTCAATTATCATTTGTTCCACATATTCAATTATCGTTCAATAATCTTCAATGATACAATCTCCCCTAAACTTATAACAATTTACACATTTATCCCAAAATATCCATTTTTCATCCAAAATAACCACATGTAAAATTCAATACACCAATCTTCTTGAAATAATTGTCTTCATCGTATATAACATCCCTTTAATAACAAAAATTCCAACATGTATTTCAATCACCCAACACATCAATCTTTATGAAAAAAAATCGATTCATGAACCCTAAATTAATCAAGCATTCATAATTCACACAATCTTCATATACTTAAGAATTAAATCATCCAAAATCATAAGACATACCTTGAATTCGGAGTAAAATGATGAAGAAAATTGAAAAAAATCGCGAGTAGGGGAGGGATGATTACGTCCGATTTCTACCACTTTGAAGCTCTAAGATTGTGGAATAATGATAGCAATCTTGTTTCTATGCTTGATTTAGCACAATTTTTGTGTGATTTTGAGGATTTTTAGGAGGTATGGATGTTAGGATTTTCGCTTTGGAAGAAGAAAGAAAATTGGGGGAGAAGATGAAGTCTGACACGGCATGCTTTTATATCCCCGACCGACACGGCCCGTGTCATACTTGTTTAGTTTTCAGAAAAAACTCTCTGGACTCCAGACCCGACCGTGTCATACGACACGGCCCGTGTCGCACCTGGGTGTAAAATGAAACTCAACTGCCTCCCTGACCCGACTGTGTCAAATGACACGGCCTGTGTCATACTTTCCCAGAAAGTTCAAAACGTCTATCCCCCTGACCCGAGCATGTCAAATGACACGGCCCATGCCGTACTTGCCCAGAAAATTAAATAGCATCTTTCTGCCTGACCGGACTGTGTCAAATGACACGGCCCACACCATACAAGCCTGGAAAGTGCGCTTTTGGTCTCTGGGTCTTTTTCCTGTGAATTGGACACCTACAACTGAACCGGTCAGTTTCTCATCAAGCGAAAATAGAAATAAAGTGCGAATAAGAAGAAAATAAACTAACAAAAACCATTAGGTTGCCTCTCAATTAGCGCTAAGTTTAACGTCTTCAGCCGGATGCCTGGAGCATGAAGTTCTATGGCTCGATTAAAGTTATCACGGACACGGATTCCTTTTGGTTTGGATAATAATAGTGTTTGACTCGTTGTCCATTAAATTTAAATAGCTCACCATCTCTGCTCATGAGCTCGACCACTCCGGGTGGAAGTACTCTCTTGATCACGAATGGCCCTGACCATCTTCATTTTAATTTTCCAGGAAACAATTTGAATCTTGAATTATAAAGAAGTACTTGTTGTCCCAGCACAAATTCACGTTTTAAGATCATCTTGTCGTGCCATCTTTTTTATCTCTCTTTGTAGATTCGAGAATTTTCATAGCATCCAACTCGTTCGACTCTAACAATCTTTTCTTTCTGGCGGTCTCAAAATCCAGATTTATTCTTTTTACCGCCCACATCGCTCTATGCACCAACTCTAGAGGTAGATGACATGATTTCCCAAATATGAGTTGGTAGGGAGATGTACCAAAGGTGTTTTATATGCCGTGCGATAAGCCCAAAGTGTATCGTCGAGCTTTAACGACCAATCTTCTCGGGATGTACTCACCGTCTTTTCCAGGATTAGTTTAATCTCTTTGTTAGCCACTTCGGCTTGTCCATTTGCTTGCGGATGATAGGCCAATGATTTTTTTGATCGGACCCTATATTTTTAAAGGAGTTTATCCATGATTTTGTTTACAAAGTGTGATCCCCGATCACTGATTAACGCTCTTGGAGTTCCAAACCGGCAAAAAATGTTCTTCTTTAAAAACTTTATCACTACTTGTGCGTCATTCGTTGGAGAAGAAATTGCCTCGACCCATCGAGATACATACTCGACTGCTAGAAGAATATACTTATTCCCAAATGATGAGGAAAAGGGACCCATGAAGTCAATGCCCCAGATGTCGACTCAATTACGTTGGTCATGGACATCTCATAACGCCTTGAAATTCCCCACTTGTTGCATCTATCGCATTGTTGAATGAAGAGAGAGCAATCTTCGTATAACGTAGGCCAACAAAACCCACTTTGCAACACCTTTGCTGTTGTCCGAGTTGCTCCGAAGTGTCCTCCGGTTGGTGAAGAATGACATTGTTGTAGAATTTATTCCCACTATTCTTGCAGCACACATCTCCACACTATCATGTCTGCGCATCTCTTTAAAAGTAGTGGGTCATCTGGAACACCCCAACAAATTCAGGGTATATTACAGCGCTGTGGGGGCCTACCTAGGACCCACCAGGCTAAATAATAAATACCACTCGTCTAACCATCACAATTAGCGAGAAAACACACATCACCAGGACGACAATTAAATAAAATGCCCGATATAACCGGCAACGCAAACATCACTGAGAATCATGAATAACATTTAATAATACAAACCCTAATCTAATTAAAATGCCTAGGTACCCGAGAGTACTATCTATAAGTTCACAAGTTTGGTATACAACCATATCAAAATGGACAACGGAAATAAATGACTCATTTGCACACGTCAACAACCCCGGCCAACATCATCGTACTTTCCCAGTGCCCGCTTGTCCGGCTGAACATATCCTGAAATTCATAATAAGAATTTCCCCAAAACGGGTCCCCAGACGGGTTAGAAATTATGCTAGTACAAGTAATCAAGGGAAACCATTCGCTTACACATTTCATAGTACATGCATCAAGTCATTTCAAAAATCAAAACCAGACATGTCTTTTCTAGAAAACAACAATCAATAATCAATTTGCCTAGGATCGGGGTGAAGCCACTGGTCCCATTCGAGGCCTCTAAGGACCCTCCCGAACTGGCCATAATCAGAAAACAAATCATGCACAGGTATCGCCTCGGACTGGGGTGAAGCCACTGATCCCATTCGAGGCCTCTAAGGACCCTCCCGAACTGGCTAGCGAAACAAGCTCGTGAATTCGGAGTGAAGTCACAGATTCCACTAAGGCCTCGTCAGACCCTCCCGGAGTGAGCAAAGCACACATAAATACACCACCATTTCATGTTAAGCATAAAGGTTTCCAAGAATACTTGCCTTGAGTAATTGACGACGACACGAATGGAAAGGAAAATTAACCACGATTGCTAGGAACTGATAAACCCGAACCTAACGATTTGAAGAACATAATCACAACCATTTCTAAATGAGTACGGAAATGGAATACACCCGGAAACCCACCTACGATTCATGTAAGTTCGTACAAAAACAACGACGGGGACGGATCGCAATCGAGCCCTCTCGATTTAACAAATACCACAAAACTTACCATGAACTCGTAGGGAAAACAAGAATACCACCAAGATTAATCATATACATCATGGATTAATCAACAATAGAGAACGAATCGGACAAAAACTCAAAAACCCCCAAATTTTCCAAAATAGGGTTCTAGGAGATTACCTTGGATTAAGGATGAAGAACACGAGTAGATGTTGTTAATCTACACCAAGAACTCAAGGAATATGATAGTTGAAGTGGTTGGAAGAAAAAATTGCCTTAGGATCGCTCGCTGTGGGGAAGGATAAGAAAATGAGTAAGTGGCGAATCTGGGTAAACTCTCTGGTATATATAACCAGAGGGCTTAGCGTGCGCTAACGGCTCACGGTTAGCGCACGCTAACCAGCCAAAACTAGTCCAAAACTTGCAGTTCTGGCCCGTTGGCGTGCGCTACTAGAAAATAGCATGCGCTAACAGACCCCCGAAAGCACGGGCTATCGGGCCATAGTGTGCGCTACCTGGTCATGAGACCGAGTCCAGAAGCATTCTGCCCAGTCTGGACTACCGAAATAGCGCGCGCTACTAGACACCCAGCATGTGC
This sequence comes from Orobanche coerulescens, assembly GCA_033398695.1. Lineage (NCBI taxonomy): Eukaryota > Viridiplantae > Streptophyta > Magnoliopsida > Lamiales > Orobanchaceae > Orobanche > Orobanche coerulescens. Next base: position 18,828,750 of record CM065810.1, read on the forward strand.
TATGTCTAAATCATAGCGGGCGCTAAAATACAGATTTAGCATGCGCTAAGCTGCTCGTCCAGAGAGCAGAGAGCAGAAACAGCATACTGCCACTGCTGTGGTTGAGTCACTAGCGCGCGCTACAGAATGATCATAGCGTGTGCTACTCGGCGACACAAGCGTGCGCTATACAACAGAAATAGCGCACGTTAGCGAGTGCAGTAAAACAAATCTCACAACATGCATAAAAGCATAAGGTGGATCTACGGCAACCCCGAAACGGCGGTTCCAAACAACGATTACGATAATCGAACCAAGTAGCGACGGAAAAGCTAATAAATGCAGAATTGAGTAAAACAAGTCCGAAACAAGCTCGGATGACAAAAGTCCAGAATTAAGTATTCTCGAAATACCAATACGGTTACAAGCGAGTCACTAAAAACGAGAAATAAATAAAAATGAAAAATACCATAAAATAAAAGTGCGGATATTACATTCTACCCCTATAAAAATAAGTTTCCTCCCAAAACTTACGAAACAAACAACTAGGGGTACCTAGCACGCATGCTATCCTCGGTTTCCCAAGTTGCCGCATCGACACCATGCCTCGACCACTACATCTTGACCAAAGGAATGGTCTTATGCCTCAGTCGCTTCTCACGGTACTCCAAAATCTTCAATGGACGCTCCTCGAAGGTAATATCCTCAGCGATATCGATCTCACCATAGTCGATGACGTGACTAAAATCCGGAACATATTTCCTCAACTGGGATACATGTTGGGTTTTGCGTGTATCTAATACAATAAAATTGCGTAAAACGTAGTGGAATAAATTAGCGAAAAACCCAGACGAGGATCTACATGCAGTAATTTAATTGATTTATTAAGAGTTCGTCGAATTACCTTAATTCGAAGAATGGATCTGAACTGGACTAGAAGCAGATGAATATCTCCTTCCTCTTTGGGTGATCCACACACGAACAATTTCACAAGCCGGATTTCTAGATCCTTACGAATAATATTCATAAATAGTACAACACAAATTCCTTACTAGAAGGATTGTACTATTGATCAAGATCAATTAAGGGAAGAAGATCAAGTTACCGACCTCGTTATCCTACTGTAAGAGGTAGAGGTCTATTTTTCTTATTCTTGGGGGGCGACTTTTTTCTCTTTGATTTCTTATGACAACTCCTTGTCATGGATCTTATTTATACTAAGCAAACCCTAGATTCAAGAATCTAGTATTTGCTTAGTTACCCCTGATCTTATTAAATAATACAATATATATAATATCCAATATTATGTATATTACTTATTATTTAATCTCCTTATAAATAAAATATCCAATATTATATTTATTATTCCCAGTTGATATTTATCCCTACTTGTCTATAATTGTCGTACGTGCGACCCAAAGGCTTATATTATGTTGGAAATTATTTAATTCCTTACTAAATAATAAATCATAAGCGGCCTCTAGCAAGACATTATGATTACCCAAATAATATAAGTTAATAGTCCATTAAACCTTTTAACTTGTCAAATCCCTTTGTCACACGATATCATATTTGAACTAAGTCATGGAGTTTGTCATACTTATTTATATTCAAATGCTTTCTCGATCTTAAGTAGACTGATTGAATCAAATGACTCTTCATTTGAGCATGGCCATGCATTTCCTTCAGTTCTACTTATCGAGGGGCCCGACAGATAACTCTCTCACTAAAGAGAGGGACAAAATCCATCTTTATTATTCATTGCCCTCTACATGACTCCCACTAATCCCGATCGCTAACCTTTATGATAACCATGTTTCAGATGACGTTGGGTTACGTCAAGGCATAGCAGTTATTAGGTTAGACTCTATGATAATCTCAGGTTCAAGGATTTATTGACATACTGTTATATTGAGATTCACTTATGACATTTCCATGCAGTGATCTCAATGCGGGTCTGTCCATTATTAGTTCTCCAACCAATACCCATAAGATTGATCCGTACCATACGCATAATCATCAGATGATTATCAATCAAACTTATACTAGTATATTAATCACTTGAGTCTCTACTCAACTTGATTGTACCAGGGACATTTGAATAATCTTATTATTCGTGAATAACTATTATTCAATTATTATAATATTAAAACATGCACACATTATAATAATCAACCAGAAATAAAGGATATCAAATAACTTTATTTAAATGTGACAATTACAAATCTAGGCACATCGAATGTCCTACGGCACTATTCTCAACAATCTCCCACTTGCACTAGGACCATTCATTCATGACATTTAGTCCTACTGCTCTAGCATGCTCAACATGCTTTCCTTGTGAGAGAGACTTGGTAAGTAGATCTGCAACGTTCTCTTCCGTTTCTACTTTACATATTGCAATATCTCCTCGTCTGACGATCTCTCTGACTAGGTGTTATTTTCTGAGTATATGTTTGGAATTATGATCGGTCGATGACTCTTTAGCTCGCGCAATAGCACCATTATTGTCGCAGTAAAGACTTATAGGACCTAAAAGGTTCCACATATTATCCTTGGCTGCATCAGATGTTGCCAGGTACTCAGTCTTAAGTTATATAATCTATGAGCGTGTTTACTTGGAACATTTCCAACTCACAACATCTTCATTTTAAACAAAACACAAAACCATCTGCAATCTTAAATCGTCTCCATCGGTTTTGAAACTTGCATCGAAGTAACTATTTACAGCCAGCTCGTTTCCCACACCTCCATATATTTGGAACGTATCCTTAGCTCTTCTCAAGTACTTTGGGATGGTTTTCACTGCTGTCCAGTGACTTTCACCTAGATTTGATTGGTATCGACTTGTCATGCTAATGGCAAACTAGACATCTGGTCGAGTACTAGGTACTTTGACTCACACCAATCATTATCTTTGATCTATCTTTATAGATTTTATCCCAAGAATGTAAGCAGCTTCTCCTAAGTCTTTCATTGAGAAAAAACTTCCCAACCAATTCTTGACTGTCTGCAAGGTGGGAATGTCATTTTCAATGAGTAATATGTCATCTACATATGAGACTAAGAAAACAACTATGCTCCCACTAACCTTCTTGTACACACATGGTTCATCTTCATTTTGAATGAACCCAAACTCTTTGACAATTTCATCAAAATGAAGATTCTAGCTCCGAGAAGCCTGCTTCAACCCATAAATAGATCTTTGAAGCTTGCAAAAAATTTTAGAATTTCCTTGATGAACAAAACCTTCAGGTTGTGTCATGTACACATCCTCGAGTAAGTTTCCATTAAGGAATGTTGTTTTGACATCCATTTGCCATATTTCATAATCATAGTATGCGGCAATGGCAAATAAAATTCTAATTGATTTAAGCATGACTACTGGCGAAAAGGTCTCATCATAGTCAACACCCTGAATCTGTCTATAACCTTTTGCCACTAGTCTAGCTTTATAGGCTTGCAGATTATCATCCATGTCTTTCTTCTTTTTATATACCCATTTGTACCCAATGGTTTTACACCCTCATGTGGATCTATCAAGTTCCAAACTTGATTGTCATACATGGACTGCATCTCTGACTTCATGGCTTCTAGCCATTCCTCAGACTCTAGTCCTGAAGCAGCTTCTATATAGGTACTAGGCTCATCATCTATGAGCGATGCGCCATCATCCTTTGTTACGAGATAACCATATCTCTCAGGTTCATGTCGCATCCTATCAGATCTGCGTGGGACTTATGTACTTTGAACGGGCTCTTCAACTGATTGTTGAGCTTGTTCGGTTTCCATCGGTGAAGCGATGTCTTCTTGTGGTTCTCGAGTTTCCTCGAGAATTACTCTTCTCCCACTGTCTCTTTTGGAAATAAATTCCCTTTCTATGAATACAACATTTCTAGAAACAAACACTTTGTTCTCTGCGAGCTTATAAAAGTAATATCCTTTAGTTTCCTTAGGATATCCCATAAATAAACATCTTTCAGATCTGGCTGCCAGTTTGTCAGACACTTGGCGCTTTACGAATGCTTCGCAACCCCAGATCTTTAGAAAAGACAAGTTTGGTCTCTTACCAGTCCATTTCTCAAATGGTGTCTTTTCAACTGCTTTAGATGGAACACGGTTAAGGGTGAATGCTGCTGTTTCTAAGGCGTGGCCCCAAAATGATAATGGAAGCTCTGTTCGACTCATCATGGATCGAACCATATCTAATAAAGTTCGATTCCTCCTCTAGGACACTCTGTTATGCTGAGGTGTTCCGGGAGGAGTAAGTTGTGAAACAATTCCACAACTCCTAAGATGATCATCGAATTCTTGGCTCAAGTATTCGCCACCTCGATCCAATCGAACGGCTTTAATTGTCTTGCCAAGTTGATTCTGTACTTCATTCTGGAATATTTTGAACATTTCAAAAGGTTCATGTTTATACTTCATAAGATAAAACATATCCATATCGGCTATAATCATCGGTAAATGTAATGAAGTATTGGTATCCACCTCTGGCATGAGTGCTAAGAGGTCTGCATACATCAGTATGTATTAAGCCTAATGTAACACCCCCGATATATTCAGGAATATTATAGCGCCGTAAATCCTTTACATAGGGATTTACAAGGCTGAAGAATTGAACAGACAATAAAAGGTACTAACGAATGGAAATAACGGAATTACGATACAACAGTTCTGACCAAATACTAAAAATAATACAATTGTTCAACAGAAACTTAATAATACATCACCAAATTCAAATTCATCATAAATGACTTCGTACTCGAGTACTTATTGAAATAACCAACAAACAACAGACAAATAAACCCGGCCGAAACATCACTCTGCACCCTCGTCGTCATGCAGCTCCAGTAGTTGTTTTCCCACTCTCCTAGATCCTGAACATAAACACAATGTTCACCCCCGAAGGGGTTAGCACAACGATGCTAGTACAAGTACCGCAACATATTATTCATATCTCACGAAGAATAATAACGTAAACGACAAAAATACCAACGAGTCTTCTCCTACGAGAAACTCATAAATGACATACACAACTGATAATCACAACATGATATCATAACATACACATGGTAATTCCGTCGATCCAGCGTTCACTGCCTAGAACCCACGATGATCCCGTCAGACCAACCCGTGGTGGAAAAACCCATCCGATGATCCAGCGCACGCTAGCATAGATCCCCCGATGATCCCGTCGGACCACCACGAGGTGTACATACAACAATGACATACATGCACGACAATATGTATAACATCAATACATAAAACAATTAAGGTACTTGCCTCGATTTGAAGACAAGAACAATACTTCCACGAAAACGAACACTCGAAGGTCCTCCTCCTCAATCAATCACGTAACAAGATCAAACCTTAACAAAAGAAATGATATAGGATTTATCTCACGTCGTACGAATGTTTAACAATTCGATTTACGGCCAAAAGTTCATAAAATGTAATCTTCCTGAACTGCTTAGCGCACGCTAAGTACTCTGTGTAGCGTGCGTTAAGTGCGCTTTCGATAGCGTCGCAAACAACAAAGCCTAGCGTCGCTAACTATGCATGGTCGATTACTTCAGCGATCGATCGACTTCGTCTGATGGCCTAGCGTACGTTACGTACCAAACGTAGCGTACGCTAACTCGTGCTCGATAGTGCACGTTAACCTTCATAGCTTAGCGTGCGCTATCTGTGCATGGCAGTTTACTGCTGGGCAGTAAACTGTTCTCATCATGATCAAAACAATGAAATCTTCCGTGATAATTCATGTTACCTACATGAATATCATGTTCATACGATTATGAATGATTTTACGGATAACAACAACTCCGGATTCAGGGATATCTATACCATTATAAAACCATATTCCATTTCGACTACAAATCTTCATACGACAATTCGAAAGGCTTTACGGTTGATATCGACACCTTTATATCCATCAAAATTATCATGCTGTAGTTGTTTAACATTCCATTTATACTAGATAAATCCTTCCATGATTCATCCCTTAGATTCATCTAACAATAATGATGTTAAAGTCAAGTCCATGATTGCTATGAAGTCATTCACTTGATTTGGATTACCAAAGATAGAAGCTTCCTCTACTTGTTTAATGTAAAAAAATTGGAATCATGATGTTCATAATCAAGGTACTTGAGGCATAACCATCTCTATATTCCAAACATGATGCATGTTGAATAATTCACTAATGAAAAATTAATATCTTGATAACATGATCATCTAATTCTTTAGAATCCAACTCTAAGTCTGGAGATAGGTTGAACATACCTTAATATGACGAAAATCACTGAGCCGTAAGGTAGAATCCGACTCTGGTTGGTTGTATGCCACTCCAAGGTGCTATTCCACTTCAATGATCACTCACAAGTTGTAATACCCGGTTGTAATTCAGTCATTATCATTCAGTAATTTCATTCGGTGATTGTCACTCAGTGGATTTTCACTCATTTATAATCATTCATCAATCATATTCATTCACCGTGTTCACCGTTCGGAAAAACTTCGAATTGTGTATCATTATTGTTCATTGTTTTAACTTTCCTCATACGAGTTCGACTTTGTTAGATCACCATTAATTTTTGGTAACTCCAAAAATTCTAAATCTTTTCAATATTATAGAGCATCGAGTTAGCTTTCCAATGGTTCAAACGGTGAGTCAATCGGAGTCCGGACGAGAGAGTTATGGTCGTTTTAGCTCACCCGCTCATTTTTCAGATTTTGGCCGATCACGGCCGACGGTTCGGTCGTGTCGTCCGACACGGCCCGTGCCGTACTCGTCCGGATATTGCCGGAAGTGTCGCCTCGGGACCCGGCCGTGTCGTGCAGCACGGCCAGTCGCACCCTTAGGATAGGCGAGGCAACTGCCCGGAGGCCGGCCGTGTGCGGGACACGGTCGAGTCAATCTTAGCGCCGCGGGACGGGTCCTTGTCGGTAGGCCCCTTCGCCGCGCCGACCGTGTCAAGCGGGACACGGTCGAGTCCTGCCGGCCGGATGCGTGCCGCGGCCGTGTCGGGCGGGCACGGTCGAGTCTGGCTGCGAGTCAACCCTATAAATTCATTTTTGAGCATTTTGAGCTCATTTCTTCCATTTTTTCCATCTTCTTCACTCGCAACCGAGAGAATAACTTGAGGGAGAGATTTCTTCATCAATTATCATTTGAGTGTGTATTTTCATCACCTTCAATCATTTGGGAAGCTTGGATAGTCGTTTTTACACGTTTTCATCGGATCGAATTGGTTGGATCTTCAAGAGGTAAATTCTTCAACACTTTGGACTTCGATTTTGTGTTGAGATATGATGTTTTGGACGTTATAGTCATGTTTTATGAAGGGATATGTATATGATTATGAGTTTGTATAAGGATTCATTGGATTATTGAGGAATTATTCAAGAACACGTTGAAAATCGAGTTGGAATTGGGGATTTTCGACTAATTGTTGTTATAATCACATTTTTGGATATTCATAACGGATTATTGATCGTATTGGAGATGTTTTGTTGGTTTGAAACACTTCTTGGGGATTTTGATATTGGTATATTGAGGTTTGATTGTAAACAATCGGAGTTTGGACACAACGTGTTTGATTTAATGTCTCTATAGACTTGGTTTAGTCGTATCGACGTTTGGAATTCGTTATATTCGTGTTTAATTCGTGTATTGATCGGATTGTTGGTAATTGTATTGAATTAAGGTTGTTCGTGCGACCGACACTTCATTTAGGACGTTGTTCGTGGAAGGATAATTTTCACCGGTATTGTGTAAGTTAATTCTTACTCGGTTAAAAGGATATTCATACCTTTTGTTGTTGTTCATTCATAATCATAACTCATTCATCATTATATTAACCGTATCAAAACTTGTTGTTATCAATTAATCGTTTGATCATAAGGAGCAGCGGTTCCAATCCTTTCATTGAGTGTCATTTATTTCATTACCATTCCATCTCGGTGAGTCATTATTCATTTTCGATGTCACTTTTGTTACATCGTGGCATTCCGGTCATCTTGGCGTGCGGTTGGTATGTGTAGGATTTTCATGTCGGGCACATTATGGTCGTGTGTTGGTTGTTGACCTCACATTGGGTGTGCACACGAGTCTATGTGTGTCGTGAGTGTGATTAGGTACAAGACCACGCGTGTATTGATCGTTGGTGGCTTGTGAACGGACACATTTCCATCCCGTGCGTAGTGTGGCGGCATTTACTTTGAGCCGTACTGTTAGTTGAATCATATAGCATGTTTGATTGCGTATGTTTCGGAGGATATTTCATAATTTCGGATATAATCATGATTGTGTATTTTCAACTCTTGAGGATTGTTGTTCTGTTTAATCGACCCCGTTTGGGGATTTTGTTTTTCGTGTCATGGCAAGGCTAAAGCACGGGAGAGCACGGTGACGGCGAGGAGTCCTAGTGATACTAGTAGGGGCCCCGATTTTCGATTATTCATGTTATTGTCCTTTATTTTCCATTGAGACTTTCATTTGAATACTCCGTTTCATTCAGTGTTGTGTATTTTATCTTCATATAAAATACACTAGTATTCGGTATTGTCCTGGTGTGTTGTAATTAAACTCCTCATCGGAGTAATTATTGTTGTAATGTAGTTCGGTACTACATTTATCTTGTGTAATTCATTCATTTTCATTTGCCTGGTGGGTCCCAGTTGGGGATCTACGGCACTGTAATATCCGCCTAGTTTGGGGTGTTACAGAGTTGGTATTGGAGAGTGGTTTTGAATACTACCTTCCGAGTCATGTCTCATTTGAAATCATCGTCATCGGACTAGTATCATTGGACTTTCGCGTCACGTGTGACCTGTGCGAATCTGAGCCAATCAGACCGAAAGAACTGTAAGACTTCTAACGCCATGGTATAATTTCTGGCAATAGTCATTCATTCATCATTCATCATTTAACAATCCTCAAACATCATCATTCATTATGATCGGGACGATCATATTAACTCATCAATCACTTAATTCATTTCATTACTCAGTTAATAATCAGGACGATCATGTTAACTCATTAATTACTCAATTCATTTCATTACTCAGTTGTCAATCTGGATGATCATATTATCAATCTTGTTAAGTTATTCAAGATAATCATTTCAAGAATTTCATCAGATAATCATGTAACTTCAGTAAATCATTCATATAATCACTAAGTTAGAGTATGTATACTCATTTTCATCATCTCATGACATAATCATAACGTGCTAATCATGCGGGAAATATAATCATTATGCGACCTTCCTACTTCAGTATGGAGAGAGCTGTCAGGGGATGCACGGGGAGAGGCCGCGGTGCGGACCGAAACCCGAGAAATAATCACTCGCTGCCGAGAAATCGTGCCCAGGACTCGGCTCGATCAGAAGATATTCGGGTTGATCCACTCACTTTTATGCAGGCCATGATGACCCATGTGCAGTTGCTCAATCATCATTGCGCCACTCTGACCGGATTAATCGAGAGAACTCTCCCGTATGAGCCAGCTGCTAAAGAAAGTGCTGAACAACAACCTTCATTTGTCAGCAAGAAATCAACGAAGCGTAATCAATCCGAAGGCGGTCAGTCAACCTTCAAGAAGCCTCGTGTGAGTCCTATCGTTTCTGAGCGACCTCCTACGGCGCATAATCGTGCGGGATCTCAGTCACGAGCGGCCAGTTCAGCCATCACTGTTTCAATTGTGGGCGCCGGGTCATTTCAGCCGAGTGTCTCAAACCGTCTATCACGTGCTATAATTGTGGGAATTTTGGGCATAAGGCCCGTTTTGCCGAAAGGACTCCAAGTCGGCTCGTGGTATCTCGAGCCCCGAAGCAACCAGCGTTTGAATCGATCGCTTTGTCATCGTCGTTTAAGACAATGGAAGCAAATAGAGTTGGAGCTCGTATTTATCAGACGGGAGCGTCCGGTTCGGGGACCGGCAAGTCCCAGATTCATATGATGAGGAGGATCGACGATCCGGTGGCCCGAATGATTTCAGGTATACTCGTAATTTTATTTCAACTTGTGTGTACCTTTTGATGCTGGTACACCGCATTCATTCATTTTCGAATCATGCTTGAATAGACTTAATTCGGGATAGTCCTACTTAATGACCGCGATTGGTTAATGGATCTAATCGTGGTGAATTTATCTTAGGACGATGTAATTTCGGTATTAGTTGGCTTAACCGTCTTGATACTGTCCTCAGTATTTGTTAGCGTTTGGTCGCTATCTTTCCGTCGTTGGTCGTCGAATGTGTGCTTCAGGGAAGTAATCCCCGTTGTTCCAGTAGAATTTCTATTATGGCGAAAGCAGAGAAATTCCGCAATCGAACTATTCAATCATTCATTGTATCATTCTCATCGATTGGCCTTTCTAAGACAAACGAGTTATTCAAACATTCATTGTATCATCTTCATCGATTGACCTTTCTAAGGCAATCGAGTTGTTCAATCATTATTGGTACCTCTTTTATCGATTGACCATTCTAGGGCAATCGAAATGTTCAATCATTCGTGGTATCATTGTCATCGATTGACGATGTATTTCCAGACGAGTTATCTGGTTGCCTTCACATAGAGTAAGGGAATTCAGGAGTGAGTTGGAGCCGGTACGTCCCCTTTATCGAAGGCACCGTATCGGATGACCCCGACCAGAATGCAGGAGTTGAAGATTCAACTTGAGGAATAGTTCGAGAAAGGTTATCTCCGACCGATTGCGTCCCCGTGAGGAGCACCAGTGTGATCTGTCAAGGAGAAGGATGGCTCGTCTCGTGTGTGTATTAATTACTAGGAGTTGAACAGGGTGATGATCAAGAATAGTATCCTTTACCTCATATTGATGATCTTTTAGATCAACTTCAGGGAGCTTCAGTATTTTCCAAGATCGACTTAAGATCTGGATATCACCAGTTGCGGATTCGAGAGTCGGATATCGCGAGGACAGCGTTTCATACACGCTATGGTCATTATGAGTTCGTAGTTATGCCGTTCGGGCTAACTATTGCACCTGTGGTATTCATGGGGGTTAATGAATCGGGTTTTCATAGACTTTTTGGATCAGTTTGTTGTTTTCTTCATCGACGACATTTTGATTTATTCTCGTAGCCGAGAGGAATACGAGGTTCATCTTCATCAGGTTCTCAACGTGTTGAGACGAGAGCAACTTTATGGAAAGTTTTCCAAATTGAGTTCTGGAGGTCCGAAGTGACTTTCTCGGACATGTAATTTCATCTGACAGAGTTCGTGTCGACCCTCAGAAGACGGAGGCTATCCGAGATTGGCAACCTCCGAAAGATATTAAGTAAATCCGATGTTTCCTCGGATTAATTGGTCAATTATCCAACCCACGATCTGGAGCTAGCAACCGTGGTTTTCGCGTTGGAAATTTGGCGTCATTATTATCTGTATGGCGTTACCTGTCAGATATTCACCAATCATAAGAGTTTAAAGTATATATTTACTCAGAAGGAGTTAAATATGCGACAGAGGCGGTGGTTAGAACTAATCAAGGATTATGATATTGAGATCCTTTACCACCCGGGCAAGGCGAACGTTGTCGCCGACGCCTTGAGTCGTAAGTCCGTGCAGGAGCAGATGCTTGCTCGTTTAACGATTCGTAAGAAGCTTCAACAGAATTCCTTAGACCCGAGATCGAGTGCAGCTTCCGAGTTCAGGGACAACTTTGTATGTTAGAGATATCATCGTCACTTGAGGAGGTAATCAGAGAGAATCAGAGTTCAGACCCAGCATTGATGCGCATCCGTGAAGATGTGGCTCAGGGGAAAGCCCCTGGATTCGTGGTCCACGAGGATGGACTTTTGAGGTTTAAGAACCGGTTGTGCGTACCGGCGAATGACGAGTTGAAAAACTCTATTTTGAGAAAAGCTCATGCTACCCCTTATTCTGTTCATCTGGGGTCCAGCAAGATGTACAAAGACTTGAAACAAAATTACTGGTGGAGTAATATAAAGCGAGAAGTCGCGGAATTTGTTTCGAGATGCTTAGCTTGCCAACAAGTCAAGATTGAACATCAGCGACCGGCGGGTATGCTGAAAACTCTTCCTATTCCAGAGTGGAAGTGGGAAGACATTTCAATGGATTTCATCACGAGTTTGCCGACGAGTCGTCGTGGCATGAATACGATCTGGGTGATTGTGGACCGCTTAACTAAATCAGCTCATTTCCTTGAGATCAAGGATACGTGGGGTCCCGAGAGACTTGCCCAGCTATTCATCAAAGAGATAGTGAGACTGCACGGTACTCCTAAAAGTATCGTTTCCGATCGTGACGGACGGTTTGTGTCACATTTTTGGAAATCAGTTCATCGTGCTATGGGAACTCAGCTCAATCTCAGTACCGCCTTTCATCCTCAGTCCGACGGACAATCAGAGAGGACTATACAGACATTAGAGGACATGTTGAGGGCATGCGTCCTCGATTGGAAGGACGATTGGGAAGCCCAACTACCATTGATCGAGTTCACGTATAATAATAGTTGGCATGCTTCCATTAAGATGGCACCTTACGAGGCCTTGTACGGTCGTCGTTGTCGATCTCCCTTGTGTTGGGATGACTTGTCAGAATCAATCGGCACCGAACCCGTTATGCTTATAGCCGCCCGGGAGAAGGTAGCTTTGATCAAGAGTCGTATGTTGACAACTCAGAGTCGACAGGAATCATATGCAGATAATCGTCGTCGACCACTAGAGTTCGAGACGGGTGACCATATTTTGGTCAAGGTAACCCCGAGTCGAGGTATTTTTCCGTTTCGGAAAACGGGGGAAGTTGAGCCCAAGATTCATTGGACCGTTTGAAATTTTGGATCGAGTAGGCGAGTTAGCTTATCGATTGGCTTTACCTCCGGCTTTGAGCAGGATTCATAATGTGTTTCACGTCTCTCAGTTGCGGAAGTATGTTGCCGACCCGAGTCACATACTTCAGTTCGACGAAATCGAGATCGCGGATGATCATTCGTACGAGGAGCGTCCTGTACGAGTGTTAGAGCGGCGAATCAAACAGTTGAGGAACAAGACGATCCCTTTGGTCAAGATTCAGTGGTCTAGACACAGAGTCGAAGAGTCCACTTGGGAAACCGAGGAGAATATGCGGGAGTGTTATCCCGAGTTGTTTGACCCTTAGTTTCGGGGACGAAACTCTTTTAAGGGGGGGTGTATGTAATACCCGGTTGTAATTCAGTCATTATCATTCAGTAATTTCATTCGGTGATTGTCACTCAGTGGATTTTCACTCATTTATAATCATTCATCAATCATATTCATTCACCGTGTTCACCGTTCGGAAAAACTTCGAATTGTGTATCATTATTGTTCATTGTTTTAACTTTCCTCATACGAGTTCGACTTTGTTAGATCACCATTAATTTTTGGTAACTCCAAAAATTCTAAATCTTTGCAATATTATAGAGCATCGAGTTAGCTTTCCAATGGTTCAAACGGTGAGTCAATCGGAGTCCGGACGAGAGAGTTATGGTCGTTTTAGCTCACCCGCTCATTTTTCAGATTTTGGCCGATCACGGCCGACCGGACTCGGTCGTGTCCTCCGACACGGCCCGTGCCGTACTCGTCCGGATATTGCGAAGTGCGCCTCGGGACCCGGCCGTGTCATCGCACGGCCGAAGTCGCACCCTTCCGGATAGGCCGTAACTGTCGCCGGAGGCCCGGCCGTGTGCGGGACACGGTCGAGTCAATGCCGAACGCCGCGGACGGGTCAGCATCGAGGCCCTTCGCGCCGCGACCGTGTCAAGCAGGACACGGTCGAGTCCCTGCCGGCCAGATGCGCGCCGCGACCGTGTCAGGCGGGCACGGTCGAGTCTGGCTGCCGAGTCAACCCCTATAAATTTATTTTTTGAGCATTTTGAGCTCATTTCTTCCATTTTTTTCCATCTTCTTCACCTGCAACCGAGAGAGAATAACTTGAGGGAGAGATTTCTTCATCAATTATCATTTGAGTGTGTATTTTCATCACCTTCAATCATTTGGGAAGCTTGGATAGTCGTTTTTACACGTTTTCATCGGATCGAATTGGTTGGATCTTCAAGAGGTAAATTCTTCAACACTTTGGACTTCGATTTTGTGTTGAGATATGATGTTTTGGACGTTATAATCATGTTATATGAAGGGATATGTATATGATTATGAGTTTGTATAAGGATTCATTGGATTATTGAGGAATTATTCAAGAACACGTTGAAAATCGAGTTGGAATTGGGGATTTTCGACTAATTGTTGTTATAATCACATTTTTGGATATTCATAACGGATTATTGATCGTATTGGAGATGTTTTGTTGGTTTGAAACACTTCTTGGGGATTTTGATATTGGTATATTGAGGTTTGATTGTAAACAATTGGAGTTTGGACACAACGTGTTTGATTTAATGTCTCTATAGACTTGGTTTAGTCGTATCGACGTTTGGAATTCGTTATATTCGTGTTTAATTCGTGTATTGATCGGATTGTTGGTAATTGTATTGAATTAAGGTTGTTCGTGCGACCGACACTTCATTTAGGACGTTGTTCGTGGAAGGATAATTTTCACCGGTATTGTGTAAGTTAATTCTTACTCGGTTAAAAGGATATTCATACCTTTTGTTGTTGTTCATTCATAATCATAACTCATTCATCATTATATTAACCGTATCAAAACTTGTTGTTATCAATTAATCGTTTGATCATAAGGAGCAGCGGTTCCAATCCTTTCATTGAGTGTCATTTATTTCATTACCATTCCATCTCGGTGAGTCATTATTCATTTTCGATGTCACTTTTGTTACATCGTGGCATTCCGGGTCATACTGGCGTGCCGGTTGGTATGTGTAGGATTTTCATGTCGGGCACATTATGGTCGTGTGTTGGTTGTTGACCTCACATTGGACTGTGCACACGAGTCTATGTGTCTCGTGAGACTGATTAGGTACAAGACCACGCGTGTATTGATCGTTGGTGGCTTGTGCACGGACACATTTCCATCCGGGCGTAGTGTGGCGCCATTTCCTTTGAGCCGTACTGTTAGTTGAATCATATAGCATGTTTGATTGCGTATGTTTCGACAGGATATTTCATAATTTCAGATATAATCATGATTGTGTATTTTTAACTCTTGAGGATTGTTGTTCTGTTTAACTGACTCCGTTTGGGGATTTTGTTTTTCAGGTCATGGCAAGGCTAAAGCACGGGGAGAGCACGGTGACAGCGAGGAGTCCTAGTGATACTAGTAGGGGGCCCCGATTTTTCATTTATTCAGTTATTGTCCTTTATTTTCCGCTGCAGACTTTCATTTGAATACTCCGTTTCATTCAGTGTTGTGTATTTTATCTTCATATAAAATACACTAGTATTCGGTATTGTCCTGGTGTGTTGTAATTAAACTCCTCATCGGAGTAATTATTGTTGTAATGTAGTTCGGTACTACATTTATCTTGTGTAATTCATTCATTTTCATTTGCCTGGTGGGTCCCAGTTGGGGATCTACGGCACTGTAATATCCGCCTAGTTTGGGGTGTTACACAAGTGATAACCAATATACAAAGACCAACAAGATGTGTTCTAAGTGTGTCGAAGGATTATTAGAGCTCTCTGGCCTCTCAAGAATGAAGAATGGACGAATGAAATGTAAGCCAAAACGGGTTGTTGTCCCATTTATAATATTCTGCATTTAGCCAATTAGCGCACGCTACTAAGCATTCCTTAGCGCGCGCTAATAAGAGTTGACTTAAAAATTGTCCAGGTTTGTCCGCGGGAATCTTACCCGGACCCATGTCCCGGCTGGCGCATGTGCTAACGACCTACCTCAACAATTGAGTTCTTAGCACACGCAACTCATACATGCATAGCGTGCGCTAGTAGTAGCCCGATAGCGCGCGTTAAGCTACATTCTTAGCGTGCGCTATCACGAGTTTGCATGAGAAATTTTGCATGTTGTTATACTTATGTACAAAGATATCAATGCAAGAAATATCATACTCCAATAATCAAAACCATAAATCCGAATAATACAGGGTTTGAATACAGATGAAATACACCGTAATAAATCCAGATATTACATACTCTCCTACTAAAAAGGAGTTTCGTCCCGAAACTCAGGACGAAAATAACTCAGGATATCTGGGCTTCATACCAGCCTCCGTTTCCCATGTGTCTTCTTCCATTCCGTGACGTGACCATTGAACTTTGACCAAGACGATTGGTTTGTTCCTCAACTGCTTAACTCGACTCTCGAGTTTCTTGACCGGTCTTTCTTCAAACGTCCCATCCTGCGCGACTTCTATCTCGCCGAAATCAATGATATGACTGGGATCTGGTATATACTTCCGTAGCTGGGATACGTGGAACACGTTATGAACATGGCACAATGACGGCGGCAATGCCAATCTGTATGCCAACTCCCCAACTCTTTCAAGGATCTCAAATGGTCCGATATATCTCGGACTCAGCTTTCCTTTCCTTCCGAAATGAAAGATTCCCCGAGTAGGAGAAACCTTCAAAAGTACGTGGTCTCCAGTACTGAATTCCAATGGGTGACGGCGTACGTCTGCGTAAGATTTCTGGCGACTCTGGGTGGTCAACAGCCTTTCACGAATCAAGGCTATCTTCTCTCGAGTCTGCACGATCAACTCTGGTTCTGTTCCGATCAAGTCCGATGAATCGTCCCAGCATAGGGGCGATCTGCATCTCCTCCCGTATAATGCCTCAAACGGTGCCATCTTAATGGAAGCATGCCAACTATTGTTGTAGGTAAATTCAATCAATGGTAGATGAACTTCCCAATCGTTTGACCAATCTAAGGCAAAGGCTCTCAACATATCTTCCACCGTTTGAATGGTCCTCTCGGATTGTCCGTCAGTCTGCGGGTGATAAGCTGTGCTGAAGTTCAATTCGGTCCCCAAGGCCTTATGAACTGCTTTCCAAAAGTGAGACACAAAATGGCCGTCTCGATCAGAAACAATGGTCTTCGGCGTACCATGCAATCGAACTATCTCCGAAATAAATACTCGTGCCAGCCTCTTTGGTCCCCACGTATCCTTAATACCTAGAAAATGAGCTGATTTAGTTAAACGATCAACTATCACCAAAATCATGTTCATTCCTGTCCTGGTTCTCGGCATATTAGTGATAAAGTCCATCGATATGTCCTCCCACTTCCATTCAGGAATCGGGAGTGGCTTCAACATTCCGGCAGGCCGTTGATGCTCGATCTTAACCTGCTGACAAGTCAAGCATTTCGAAACATAGTCCGCTACATCTTTCTTCATGTTGCCCCACCAGAAATTCTGCTTCAAGTCCTTATACATTTTACTGGTGCCCGGGTGGATAGAATAGGGCGAACTGTGAGCTTCCTTCATAATCGTCTGTTTCAGAACATTGACATCGGGAACGCAGAGTCGGTCCTGAAATTTCAAAACTCCATCATCATGGATTACGAATCCGGGGGCCTTCCTTTTGATAACTTCGTCATGTAACCGAATCATCAGAGGATCATCTACCTGTCTAGATTTGATTTCTTCGATTAATGACGAAGTTATTTCCATCATGCACAGTTGTCCTTGGACTCTTTGTAACCACACTTCAATTCCTTCTCGAATCATCTCTCGTTGAAGGCTAAGTTGGGAGGTCAGCATCTCCAGCATCTTAATAGAAACAGGCTTGCGGCTGAGTGCATCGGCCACTACATTCGCTTTGCCTGGATGATACGAAATCTCCAAGTCATAGTCCTTAATCAGCTCTAACCATCTTCTTTGCCGCATGTTCAACTCTTTCTGACTGAATATGTACTTGAGACTTTTGTGATCCGTAAAGATCTGACAGTGAGTCCCGTACAGATAATGCCTCCAGATCTTCAAAGCAAAAATCACTGCTGCTAGCTCCAAATCATGTGTTGGGTAGTTCACTTCATAAGGTTTCAGCTGTCGTGACGCATAAGCGATCACCTTGTCATTCTGCATCAATACACACCCGAGTCCTTGGTTCGAAGCATCACTGTAAACTATAAATCCTCCAGTTCCCTGTGGAAGTGATAGAATTGGTGCCTGTTGCGATAATTCCTACACGCAAGTGCACGTCATCGTTTACAAGTAATAAAGTGATAAGTAGAGTATCGTTCCAACGAGGATTGAATCTCTAACTACCGACGTTTTCGTATTCCAATTTTATTTGAACAATCGAAGTTGGGTTTTTGGATTAATAACTAAAAGAATTAATAAAAGACTAAACAGAAAACGATAGCTTGAATAAAAGGAATCAAATGATAAATAAGTCTAGAGTTCTGAATCCACCTTAATTTATCCGAATTTAATCTTGATTATCCGTAATAAATAATTTTCCCAATTTATTGAAGGCGGAGATTGCTAAAATATTCTACCGCCTCTCCCGAGGTCAATAGATTTATCTAACGTCGACTAACGCACTCTATCCCTAGGTGAATTATCTCGTCGCTAGGCCAAAAGCATGAAATCTCCTAAAGGCCACGTAGTTCCTATGAGTATATTCCTATCTCACAGAATAAAACGGTCCTCACCAATAGTTCCTCACCAAATCTCCTCTCCCGATTCGAAGTGAATGATTAAATCAATACAACTTTTGGCGATAATTGCAAGCATTAAACATAATTGGGAAAACTCAATAAAAAGGTAATAAATTGGATAATCTCAATCAATTCGTCAAAATAAAGGTTTCATCAAAACCCTAGATTAGGGCTTTAGCACGACATACTAAAAAGCGACAATACAAAATAAATAAGCGAAAGCATAAAATTCAAACGCGGATGAAGCTCGGATTCCTCCGTTCTTGACTTCCGCCTTCGCCCTTGAATTCCTTTGCTTTCCTCCTCTTCTCTCTCCAAGCTTAAGCTCTCTTAGGTTTAGATTCAATGATTCCTCCCTCTTAAATTAGGGTCTTAAGCCCTATTTATAGCTCAGCACTTCCATAAATCGCGTCCGTATCAGTTGGTTGAAAACTGGCTTCGAAACGGCCCAAAATCCGCGCAGACGTACCAAACCCGCTAAGTGTGCCGCTCATCAACTCGTGCCGCGCACATCGCCAAAATCTGAATACCAGGCGTAATTAAATCCTTACGTGCGCGGCTCACATGGCCGCAGGCTGCGCACGAGTATGACCTTACTCACCCTTGGTGGTGTCTTCCTTTGCCGCGGCTCGGCTTCCTTGTGCCGCGGCTCATAGTCAGTTTTGCCGTTTTCGCCCGTTTTGCCTCGTTTAAGCTTCCGGACTTCAATTTCCTGTCAATCATACAAAATTAAGGCATTAAAAGCTCATTTAGATGATTTCACACTCCAAAATACTACAAAATAATGATAAATAAGCGTATAAAAATACGCCTAACAAATACCCCCAAACTTAAGCCTTTGCTTGTCCTCAAGCAAAAAGAATTAAAGTCAATAAAAGAATGTCGTGAATCATCGTGCAACTCATAGTGTTCAACCTAATCAATACTATCCTGCCATTCTCTCTAAATAATACGAGTGTCATAAAAGCGAGCTGCACTCGAATAGTGATACCGCAAAGTAATCAAGTTCATCCTAATCATTTGTTCATGAAGAAAACTCACCAAAGATCAACAAAACATGAGTCGAATCGAGTCAATATGAAAGGCTAAAATAGACAAGCTAGTTCGTCCCGTTCCACGTCTAAAGGCACAATTTTTCACGAGTCTCCTAACAACTAAACCTCGGACGGTGTCCCCTTATACAAATATGCTCAAGAATTCGATTCGAGTTGACCACTAGGTTAGGATCTCGGGATGTTTCATCGGGATAATCCTAGGGTGGAACTTCCATTCTCATGTATTAGGAAACCTTTTGACGTAAAAGACACTCATGGGGCACATGGATGCTTCTAGTTACTAAGTTCCCGTCTACAGCGGAGAAACAACTCGAATACATAATTTCCATGTCCGAATCAAGGTTGCCGTTTGACGCGAGAGTAAACAATGGTCCGCGAATGCCCCGACTAGGCTCCTATCATTGGCACATGTGAAATCACTAAATCACTAGTCTAATCGGGTCGCTGCTTTACGCGAGAGTAAACAACGGGTCACGCGAATACCCCCGGTTACTAGACTTCCCTTCATAGAACACATCATCTCGACTTTTAGGGAAAAACTGCCCGACTCTAAACTCAATTTAAGTGCCAACACGACTAAAGAAACAGTACGACTCACTATCCGGAAAATGTAGCCAAACGTAATGATGGGGATTTAAAAACAAGTATGTATCGTCTCTTATCTGTCAAGTCCTCTACAATCGCAAAAAAAAAATTTCGGACCTAATTCACTACTAAGCAGAACAGAAATAACTGACTGCAACTCGACTAAAACTCGCCCGCTTCTTCAGAGAGAAAGACAGTGTCGTAACATCAGTATCACACATAATAGAAGCACGAAAATTCACGAATAAAGAAAAACTACGGCAAGCAAGGCTATCTAAAAAAAAAAATTTTCGCAAAGAAAGAAAAGTGCAACAAAATATAATGTACAGCTAGAAAATAGAGTACAGCAATGAATGCAGACTGAATGTAAATCCCTCCCCCAAACTTAGGACGTACATTGACCTCAATGGACAAAAATGAAATGCAAGAAAAGTAAAAGGTCAAGTACTCCCCTCCAGTCTGCTCAGGAGCTGGTGCCGGCATCGTCCGGTGAGGAGGGTGGTGTGGCTGGCCGGGCGGGCGCAATAAATGGCCCGTCGGGATGCATGATGTGGGACGTCCATGCGGCGAGGTGCTCCTGATGATAAGCATCCCTCGCAGCAAGACGCCTCGCCGCTCGTCGGCTGGCCCGGAGGGCCTGCTCTCTCATCTCGGCTCGGACGGTAGCAATAACGCTCTCCCGCTCCGCCCGCTGCTCCTCCCGCATGACAACCATCAAGCTCTCTCTCTCTCCTCATCTCATCTCTCACCTGAGGCCGGATCTTTTCATTGAATATTTTGTGAATTTCGGGGTCCGAAAATTGGTGCCCCTCCGCCTCGGCCCGACTCCGAGAGGTCTCCCCTCGCGTAGGGGATGACTCGGTCCTAGCACGCTTTGTCAGCTTCTTCGTGCGCGCCATATTCAGTCCTGGATGTAAGGGTTGGGCTTGCTGTAAACTGAAAACGTATACGTTGCACGAAAATTCAAAACGATTGCTTTTTCAAAGAAAACTTTTCATTTGGGCAATTTATCAGACACCTTGAGGGCGCACGTTTACTTGAAGGATAAACATAGTTCTAGCTCGATTCAACCCCCAAAAACAGAAATACAATTCAATCAGTAACAACTTAACACAATCAATTCATTGATATTCCAATTTAATCAAGAAAATTCGATAAAACTACCATGTTCTTATCTAACAATCACAAAACTATTTGAAGGAAAATAAACATGTTCCAATCATTCAAAGCATAAACAACATCCATCTATCAGCCATAAGCAAATAAGAATTCAAGATTCAAACGTACCTTTTTGAAGATTTCAAGAAAAATCGCAGGAAAAAAATTGAAGAATCGCTTCGGCCGGTTCGCGCTGGGGAGGGAAGGCAAGGAAGAAGAAAAAAAACGTACCTGATAAAGGCCGGCTGAATGCATGTTATAAGCGACCTGGCCTTTTGGATTCCGCATAGTGTGCCGCGGCACAGATAAGGTGAGCCGCGGCACAACGTACAGTCCCTTTTACCTGTGTCTCGTTTTGTCGTGTGCCGCGGCTTAAATTCCGTGTGCCGCGGCTCATTGCTCAAGTGTGCCGCGGCTCATTTATGCCGTGCCGCGGCACAAAGTACAGTCGGTTTTGCCTTCCCTGGCGAATGATGTGTGCCGCGGCTCACAATAACTGTGCCGCGGCTCATACTCCAGTTTCTCCCCTGGGACTTTCCTGCACAGAATTTTGAAAAGAAGACGTTAAAAACGAGAGGACGAAGCAGATAGAAGCACAAAAATGATGAAAACTAAGAATCACGAAAAACAAGAAAAATAAAGAAATGCAAGATTCTACAACTACGAGCTCGGGTTGCCTCTCGAGAAGCGCTAAGTTTATAGTCGTCAGCCGGACCTATTGAACAACGTTAGTTTGCTTTTCGCAAACTCCATTTGGCTTCCGCCCCGTTTATCGAACCGTTTATATTTTGGTTAAATTTATGACCATTGGTCATCAGCGGTTCGATTCTCGGTTCGGTAATCAAATGTTGATTGCGAAGAGGTTTCGACTTGAAAAACTTCCCGAAACACCCGGTTTCTCCATGACTAATTTTTCTCTTGGCTTTCGGCTCACTCTCCTCCTTCGCCAACGAACTCACGACTGCAGTAGATTTTTCCTCATGCTCGAGGAATGCCACTCGTTCAACATCCTTCTTAAAACTTGGGCCATTCAACACAAAATCTGAATTTTTCCACCGACGATGTTTTCGGTGCTTTCCTCTTTCAACAGCATCCACGCTTTCAATTTGAGACTCTTTATCAGCACTTCCGGGACATGGGAGTGATTTGAACACTTGAAAAGTGACTTGCTCGTCTTGGACCCTCAGAGTTAACTCCCCCTTTTCCACGTCTATAAGGGTGCGGCCCGTAGCTAGAAATGGTCGTCCCAAGATGATCGGAATATTTTCATCTTCCTCCATGTCTAGTACGATGAAATCAGCCGGAAAGATGAACTTATCGACTTTAACTAAAACGTCCTCTATCACACCCCTCGGATATTTGATGGATCTATCGGCCAATTGTAGAGAGACTGTCGTCGGCTTGGCTTCCCCGATCTCCAGTTTTTTAAAAATCGAAAGGGGCATAAGATTTATACTGGCCCCGAGATCGCATAGGGCTCTTTCAAAAGATGAATTACCGATGATGCAAGGAATGGTGAAACTTCCCGGATCTCTCAATTTAGGTGGGAGTTTCTTTTGCAAAATAGCGCTGCACTCTTCCGTTAAAGCGACCGTCTCATATTCCTCGAG
The DNA here is from genome assembly GCA_033398695.1 of Orobanche coerulescens. NCBI lineage: Eukaryota > Viridiplantae > Streptophyta > Magnoliopsida > Lamiales > Orobanchaceae > Orobanche > Orobanche coerulescens. Next base: position 18,851,688 of record CM065810.1, read on the forward strand.
CTTTCGTTTATTGGACAAGATCTCCTTCATGAACTTGACGTAACTCGGCTTCTGTTCCAATGCGTCGGCGAACGGAATGTTTATGTGCAATTTCTTGAAGACGTCGAGGAATTTTGAAAACTGCTTGTCCAGTTTTTGCTTTTGAAAACGCTGTGGAAAGGGAATTTGAGGAGTGGGCTGAGTAGTTGATAATTCCTTTGGCTTAGGCGTCTCATCCTTTTCCTTCTCGTTCTGCTCGATCGGCTGCTCTTTGTCACTAATAGGCTGCCCTTTCAACTCCTTTCCGCTTCGTAATTCGATCGCCTGCACATTTTCCTTGGATTTCACTTCAGCTGCGTTGGGGGCTGCACCTTGGGACCGAGAAGACAATAAATTAGCAATCTGCCCCAATTGTGTTTCTAGATTTCGGATGGAGGTCGAGTGATTTTGGAGAGTCGTCTCGGTGCGGGTCATGAATTGGCTTGTGTTAGCCGCCAATTGAGCAAGAGCATCCTCCAAAGAAACCTTTGGTGATTGAGGGGGCTGCTGTGGGGGTTGCGCGAAGTGAGGTTGTGGAGCCTTCATAGCTTGCCCATTTCTCCATGGAAAATTTTGTTGATTCCTCCACCCTTGAGTATAAGTGCTGGGGTAAAAATGGCTTTGTCGATTTCCATTGGCTACGAGTTGAGCTTGCTCCATCTGATTTTGCTCGAACGGATTTCCAAATTGACATTCCGCACTCGGGTGTGATCCGTTACACCAATTACAAGTCTCAATGGTAACGGGGGCTGGTGCGTGCGAAAAGTTCTGAAGCTGTTGTGTCAAAGCGGCGACTTGAGCTGACAAGGTGGAAATCGGATCATTGCTCGAAACTTCCATTACTCTTTTCGGTGTCAATCTTTCTGCTGGCCATTGGTATGCGTTTTCGGCCATATCCTCCAAAAGCACGTGAGCCTCGGCCATAGATTTTCCCATGAATGTTCCTCCGGAGGCTGCATCCACTAAAGTGCGTGTAGAAGCACTCAAACCACCATAAAACGTATGCAGCTGAAGCCAATCAGGAATGCCGTGATGCGGGCATCTTCGAAGTAATTCTTTATATCGCTCCCACGCCTCGTGGAGCGATTCCATATCGAACTGGGCAAAAGTGGTTATCTCGTTTCTCAACCGCGCCGTCTTAGCTGGTGGGAAAAATTTTGCAAGGAAGGCTTGTACTAACCTCTCCCATGTTGTAATCGACCCCGGCGGTAAGGAATTTAACCAAAACTTTGCTTTATCCCTCAAAGAAAAAGGGAAAAGCCTCAATCGGATGGCATCGTCGGTGACACCATTTGTTTTAAATGTGTCACATATCTCAAGGAACGAAGCAATGTGGGCATTCGGGTCGTCCTTCGGCAATCCACAGAAAGGGCTCGCCTGTACCATCTGAATAATGGCGGGCTTGATTTCAAAATTATTAGCTTGGATGGTGGGACGCCGAATTCCCGAAAAATTTGCGTTGACTTGCGGCACGGCATAATCTCGAAGAGCGAGTTCCGGTTGAACTTGCCGCACTTGGTTGTCTCCTCCTTGGATTTCAACATTTTCGGCCATCTTGACCGTCGTCTGCAACTCTCTTTTTTCCTTTTTATTCCTTCTTAGAGTGCGCTCGAGCTCGGTGTCCAAAGGTAGTAAGCCTTCGTTACCGAGTCTTCTCATGCACTACACGAAAGGTCCTGAAAGGAAAAACGAATAAACCAAATTAAATACAAAACGTTCAAATTAAGACTGGAAATACTTAAGTCGATATTAGAAAAATTTCAGTCCCCGGCAACGGCGCCAAAAACTTGTTGCGATAATTCCTACACGCAAGTGCACGTCATCGTTTACAAGTAATAAAGTGATAAGTAGAGTATCGTTCCCACGAGGATTGAATCTCTAACTACCGACGTTTTCGTATTCCAATTTTATTTGAACAATCGAAGTTGGGTTTTTGGATTAATAACTAAAAGAATTAATAAAAGACTAAACAGAAAACGATAGCTTGAATAAAAGGAATCAAATGATAAATAAGTCTAGAGTTCTGAATCCACCTTAATTTATCAGAATTTAATCTTGATTATCCGTAATAAATAATTTTCCCAATTTATTGAAGGCGGAGATTGCTAAAATATTCTACCGCCTCTCCCGAGGTCAATAGATTTATCTAACGTCGACTAACGCACTCTATCCCTAGGTGAATTATCTCGTCGCTAGGCAAAAAGCATGAAATCTCCTAAAGGCCACGTAGTTCCTATGAGTATATTCCTATCTCACGTAATAAACGGTCCTCACCAATAGTTCCTCACCAAATCTCCTCTCCCGATTCGAAGTGAATGATTAAATCAATACAACTATTGGCCAGATAATTGCAAGCATTAAACATAATTGGGAAAACTCAATAAAAAGGTAATAAATTGGATAATCTCAATCAATTCGTCAAAATAAAGGTTTCATCAAAACCCTAGATTAGGGCTTTAGCCTGACATACTAAAAACTGACAATACAAAATAAATAAACGAAAGCATAAAATTCAAACGCAGATGAAGCTCGGATTCCTCCGTTCTTCAGCTTCCGCCTTCTGCCCTTGAATTCCTCTGCTTTCCTCCTCTTCTCTGTCTCCAAGCTTAAGCTCTCTTAGGTTTAGATTCAATGATTCCTCCCTCTTAAATTAGGGTCTTAAGCCCTATTTATAGCTCAGCACTTCCATAAATCGCGTCCGTATCAGTTGGTTGAAAACTGGCTTCGAAACGGCCCAAAATCCGTGCAGACGTACCAAACCCGCTAAGTGTGCCGCGGCTCATCAACTCGTGCCGGCACATCGCCAAAATCTGAATACAGGCGTAATTAAATCCTTACGTGCCGCGGCTCACATGGCCGTGCGGCACGTAGTACACCTACTCACTCTTCGGCCGGTGTCTTCCTTTGCCGCTCGGCTTCCTTGTGCCGCGGCTCATAGTCCGATTTTGCCGTTTCGCCGTTTTGCCTCGTTTAAGCTTCCGGACTTCAATTTCCTGTCAATCATACAAAATTAAGGCATTAAAAGCTCATTTAGATGATTTCACACTCCAAAATACTACAAAATAATGATAAATAAGCGTATAAAAATACGCCTAACAGTGCCGTCGTCAATCTCTTCTTCAATTCATCAAAGCTAACCTGACACAACTCATTCCACTCAAACTTTTGAGTTTTCTGCAGGAGTCGAGTAAGTGGGCGGGAGATTTTAGAAAACCCTTCCACGAATCGACGATAATATCCAGCAAGTCCTAAGAAGCTTCGGACTTCTTTCACGTTCTTTGGAGGCTTCCAATCCATAATTGCTTCAATCTTCTGAGGATCTACTCGGACTCCTTTAGCTGACACCACATGGCCGAGGAACATTACTTCCTTTAGCCAGAATTCACACTTAGAAAGTTTGGCGTACAACTGCTCGCTTCTCAAAAGTTCCAATACAATCCGCAAATGCTGTGCATGTTCTTCCGGGCTCTTAGAATACACAAGAATGTCATCAATGAACACGACCACAAATTTATCCAAAAATTCGATGAACACTCGGTTCATCAATTGCATAAATAAAGTAGGTGCGTTAGTGAGACCAAATGGCATCACTACAAACTCATAGTGTCCGTAGCGAGTTCTGAATGCTGACTTTGGAACATCAGATTCCTTAATCCTCAGCTGATGGTATCCTGATCTCATATCGATTTTAGAAAATACTGTTGCCACTTGCAACTGGTCAAACAAATCATCAATCCGTGGCAACGGATACTTGTTCTTAACCGTCATCTTGTTCAGCTCTCGATAGTCAATACACAGTCGAAGCGATCCATCCTTCTTTCGGACAAAAAGAACTGGCGCTCCCCAGGGTGAAATGCTTGGCTGAATATAGCCTTTGTCCAGTAACTCCTCCAGCTGCCTTTTCAGTTTGTACATTTCAGTAGGTGCCATACGATACGGCGCCTTAGAAATTGGTGTAGCTCCGGGTTCCAGCTCAATGGTAAATTCTACATCCCTTCGTGGAGGTAGTCCAGGTAACTCGTCAGGAAATACATCTGGAAATTCGTTCACAACAGGAATGGATGAAAGTTCCACAATTTCGTCTTCTTTCTTCATTGCATAGCACCAGTAGCCGATACAGCCCTGTTTCAACAATTTGACAGCATTCATCGCCTTGATCAATTTTCCTGAGCTTCCCAGTTTCCACCCCTCGAACAATATTTCGGAACCATTGTCAGCGATCAGCGAGATATTCCTCCTTCGGTAGTTTACAATTGCTCCATATCGATTAAGCCAATCGTCTCCGAGTATCAGGTCGTCTCCTTGCATTTCTATCACGATCAGATTTGAGAGCCACTCTCTGCCTCCAAATGATACAGGGAAATTTCTAGTTTCTAAGTTCCCAACAATCCTCTCTCCACTCGGTAAACCAACAACATAAGGTTCACAAGTATGAAAACCGGAAATATTCAAACGATTTACACAAGACAAAGATATAAAAGAATGCGTAGCTCCTGTATCGAATAAAATGCTAACTGGCTGGGAAAGGATCGGGCCAGTGCACGATGCGGCAATGACATCCTGATCATCTGTCCTCCTCATCTCGTACAGACGTGGGGGAGCAGATCCGGCACTCGATGTCCCCTTTCAGTCCCATTGTCCTCTGCCTCGTCCGCGGCCAAAATTCTGAGGCATCTGAACACTTTGCTGCGTCTGTTGGATACTGGCTTCCTTCTGGACTGGCTGTGGTGTACGGGCTCTAAAAGACTTTGTAGCCTCTTCACAAAACACTGCCCGATGTCCCTCTCGTCTACAATCAAAACAAGTCACGCAGGTAGGGGGCAATTCCGTCGATAGTGCCCCATCTGGGCGCAGTTAAAGCATTTCCTGATAACATCAGTAATAGTTGATGTCGCTCTGAAGTTCTTTCCGCTCCTAACTGGGTGCGGAGGTTTCTTGAAAGAGTGAAAGGATGACTGGGCCTTACGGGGCCCGCTGTTCTTGTGCTCTGTAAAAGTACCAGAGACTTTCTGTTTCTTGGTTTCCGAAAATTTCTCCATAGATGCCTCCTTAATCTCATACGCCAACGCCTTATCCTGCTATTGACGGAGTGTGGTACATTCAAATCCGGACATGTACCTCTGGATTTCTGGTTTCATCCTCATATCTAAATGGATCATCATTTCTGCATCTGTTCTGACTAGATGTCGAACAAATGCCAGCTGCTGGTTAAACGTCTTAATTGCCTGGGATACCGGCACATATGAAGGCTGAGCGGAGAAAAACTCCCGAACTTTGGCTTCCCTCACAGGACGAGGGCAACACTGAGCTTCCATCATCAATCTAAACTCTGTCCAATCAGCATCATGGTCTACAGGCCGGATGGCTTCCCACCATTCGGACGCTTCCCCTATCAGAAAATATTGAGCGATAGAGGCTCTCCGGTCGTCTGGGCAGTTAATTCCGGCAAAGATTTTCTCCAGTTCCTTCAACCAATGGTCCCAGGTGGGAGTCTCAGAAATACCGTCGAATTTGGGTGGTTGCATTTTCGCCACCTCTTGCAGCCACCGGTCACCTCGATTTCCCATGTCTGGGATCCCTTGCTGTCTCTATCCCTGCTGTAGTCCCACCGCCACTTGCATTCGGTCCACGACTTGGGCGAACTGAGTCATCTGGTTCACCACTTGACGAAGGATCTCTGGTACAGGTTCTGGTTCATTGTTAATATATTGTTGCGGCTCGCGTGAGCTATGACTGGCCTGATTAGAAGGCGATGCTTCCCTTTCAGCATTTCTTCGTCCGCGTCCACGACCGCGACCACGTCCACGTCCGCCTCTCAACATATTGTAAGCATAAATACTCAATATACAGGAAACAACATCATTCTAATATTCGAGTATAAAGAGACACAACATGTAAAGAACGAGATAGAGTTTAGGAACTTACAACCACCGTTCGCATGAAGACGTAGGCAGTGCAGTGATGTCATTTACGTCCGGTTACCTCAAAAGACATAAATGACCCCTATTTTAACCCAACGGCCAAGATATCCATAATCTTAGCTCCGATACCATATTCTGTAACACCCCCGATATATTCAGGAATATTACAGCGCCGTAAATCCTTTACATAGGGATTTACAAGGCTGAAGAATTGAACAGACAATAAAAGGTACTAACGAATGGAAATAACGGAATTACGATACAACAGTTCTGACCAAATACTAAAAATAATACAATTGTTCAACAGGAACTTAATAATACATCACCAAATTCAAATTCATCATAAATGACTTCGTACTCGAGTACTTATTGAAATAACCAACAAACAACAGACAAATAAACCCGACCGAAACATCACTCTGCACCCTCGTCGTCATGCAGCTCCAGTGGTTGTTTTCCCGCTCTCCTAGATCCTGAACATAAACACAATGTTCACCCCCGAAGGGGTTAGCACAACGATGCTAGTACAAGTACCACAACATATTATTCATATCTCACGAAGAATAATAACGTAAACGACAAAAATACCAACGAGTCTTCTCCTACGAGAAACTCATAAATGACATACACAACTGATAATCACAACATGATATCATAACATACACATGGCAATTCCGTCGATCCAGCGTTCACTGCCTAGAACCCACGATGATCCCATCAGACCAACCCGTGGTGGAAAAACCCATCCGATGATCCAGCGCATGCTAGCATAGATCCCCCGATAATCCCGTCGGACCAACACGAGGTGGACATACAACAATGACATACATGCACGACAATATGTATAACATCAATACATAAAACAATTAAGGTACTTGTCTCGATTTGAAGACAAGAACAATACTTCCACAAAAACGAACACTCGAAGGTCCTCCTCCTCAATCAATCACGTAACAAGATCAAACCTTAACAAAAGAAATGATATATGATTTATCTCACATCGTACGAATGTTTAACAATTCGATTTACGGCCAAAAGTTCATAAAATGTAATCTGCCTGAACTGCTTAGCGCACGCTAAGTACTCTGTGTAGCGTGCGTTAAGTCTGCTCAATAGCGCACGCAAACAACAAAGCCTAGCGTACGCTAATTATGCATGGTCAGTACTTCACTGATCAGTCGACTGACTCGTTTGATGGCCTAGCGTACGTTACGTACCAAACGTAGCGTACGCTAACTCGTGCTCGATAGCGCACGTTAATCTTCATAGCTTAGCGTGCGCTATCTGTGCATGGCAGTTTACTGCTGGGCAGTAAACTGTTCTCATCATGATCAAAACAATGAAATCTTCCGTGATAAATCATGTTACCTCCATGAATATCATGTTCATACGATTATGAATGATTTTACGGATAACAACAACTCCGGATTCAGGGATATGTATACAAATCTTCATACGACAATTCGAAAGGCTTTACGGTTGATATATCTTCATACGACAATTCGAAAGGCTTTACGGTTGATATCAACACCTTTATATCCATCAAAATTATCATGCTGTAGTTGTTTAACATTCCATTTATACTAGATAAATCCTTCCATGATCCATTCCTTAGATTCATCTAACAATAATGATGTTAAAGTCAAGTCCATGATTGCTATGAAGTCATTCACTAGATTTGGATTACCAAAGATAGAAGCTTCCTCTACTTGTTCAATGTAATAAGATTCGAATCATGATGTTCATAATCAAGGTACTTGAGGCATAACCATCTCTATATTCCAAACATGATGCATGTTGAATAATTCACTAATGAAAAATCAATATCTTGATAACATGATCATCTAATTCTTTAGAATCCAACTCTAAGTCTGGAGATAGGTTGAACATACCTTAATATGACGAAAATCATTGAACCGTAAGGTAGAATCCGACTCCGGTTGGTTGTATGCCACTCCAAGGTGCTATTCCACTTCAATGATCACTCACAAGTGATAACCAATATACAAAGACCAACAAGATGTGTTCTAAGTGTGTAGAAGGATTATTAGAGCTCTCTGGCCTCTCAAGAATGAAGAATGGACGAATGAAATGTAAGCCAAAATGGGTTGTTGTCCCATTTATAATATTCTGCATTTAGCCGATTAGCGCACGCTACTAAGCATTCCTTAGCGCGCGCTAATAAGAGTTGACTTAAAAATTGTCCAGGTTCGTCCGCGGGAATCTTACCCGGACCCATGTCCCGGCTGGCGCATGTGCTAACCACCTACCTCAATAATTCAGTTCTTAGCGCACGCAACTCATACATGCATAGCGTGCGCTAGTAGTAGCCCGATAGCGCGCGTTAAGATACATTCTTAGCGTGCGCTATCACGAGTTTGCATGAGAAATTTTGCATGTTGTTATACTTATGTACAAAGATATCAATGCAAGAAATATCATACTCCAATAATCAAAACCACCAATCCGAATAATACAGGGTTTGAATACAGATGAAATACACCGTAATAAATCCGGATATTACATACTCTCCTACTAAAAAGGAGTTTCGTCCTGAAACTCAAGACGAAAATAACTCAGGATATCTGGGCTTCATACCAGCTTCCGGTTCCCATGTGGCTTCTTCCATTCCGTGACGTGACCATTGAACTTTGACCAAGACGATTGGTTTGTTCCTCAACTGCTTAACTCGACTCTCGAGTATCTTGACCGGTCTTTCTTCAAACGTCCCATCCTGCGCGACTTCGATCTCGCCGAAATCAATGATATGACTGGGATCTGGTATATACTTCCGTAGCTGGGATACGTGGAACACGTTATGAACATGGCACAATGACGGCGGCAATGCCAATCTATATGCCAACTCCCCAACTCTTTCAAGGATCTCAAATGGTCCGATATATTTCGGACTCAGCTTTCCTTTCCTTCCGAAATGAAAGATTCCCCGAGTAGGAGAAACCTTCAAAAGTACGTGGTCTCCAGTACTGAATTCCAATGGGCGATGGCGTACGTCTGCGTAAGATTTCTGGCGACTCTGGGCGGTCAATAGCCTTTCACGAATCAAGGCTATCTTTTCTCGAGTCTGCACGATCAACTCTGGTTCTGTTCCGATCAAGTCCGATGAATCATCCCAGCATAGGGGCGATCTGCATCTCCTCCCGTATAATGCCTCAAACGGTGCCATCTTAATGGAAGCATGCCAACTATTGTTGTAGGTAAATTCAATCAATGGTAGATGAACTTACCAATCGTTTGACCAATCTAAGGCACAGGCTCTCAACATATCTTCCACCGTTTGAATGGTCCTCTCGGATTGTCCGTCAGTCTGCGGGTGGTAAGCTGTGCTGAAGTTCAATTCGGTCCCCAAGGCCTTATGAACTGCTTTCCAAAAGTGAGACACAAAACGGTCGTCTCGATCAGAAATAATGGTCTTCGGTGTACCATGCAATCGAACTATCTCCGAAATAAATACTCGTGTCAGCCTCTCTGGTCCCCACGTATCCTTAATGCCTAGAAAATGAGCTGATTTAGTTAAACGATCAACTATCACCCAAATCATGTTCATTCCTGTCCTGGTTCTCGGCATATTAGTGATAAAGTCCATCGATATGTCCTCCCACTTCCATTCAGGAATCGGGAGTGGCTTCAACATTCCGGCAGGCCGTTGATGCTCGATCTTAACCTACTGACAAGTCAAGCATTTCGAAACATAGTCTGCTACATCTTTCTTCATGTTGCCCCACCAGAAATTCTGCTTCAAGTCCTTATACATTTTTACAGGTGCCCGGGTGGATAGAATAGGGCGAACTGTGAGCTTCCTTCATAATCGTCTGTTTCAGAACATTGACATCGGGAACGCAGAGTCGGTTTTGAAATTTCAAAACTCCATCATCATGGATTACGAATCCAGGGGCCTTCCCTTTGATCACTTCGTCATGTAACCGAATCATCAGAGGATCATCTACCTGTCTAGATTTGATTTCTTCGATTAATGACGAAGTTATTTCCATCATGCACAGTTGTCCTTGGACTCTTTGTAACCACACTTCAATTCCTTCTCGAATCATCTCTCGTTGAAGGCTAAGTTGGGAGGTCAGCATCTCCAGCATCTGAATAGAAACAGGCTTGCGGCTGAGTGCATCGGCCACTACATTAGCTTTGCCTGGATGATACGAAATCTCCAAGTCATAGTCCTTAATCAGCTCTAACCATCTTCTTTGCCGCATGTTCAACTCTTTCTGACTGAATATGTACTTGAGACTTTTGTGATCCGTAAAGATCTGATAGTGAGTCCCGTACAGATAATGCCTCCAGATCTTCAAAGCAAAAACCACTGCTGCTAGCTCCAAATCATGTGTTGGGTAGTTCACTTCATAAGGTTTCAGCTGTCGTGACGCATAAGCGATCACCTTGTCATTCTGCATCAATACACACCCGAGTCCTTGGTTCGAAGCATCACTGTAAACTATAAATCCTCCAGTTCCCTGTGGAAGTGATAGAATCGGTGACGTCGTCAATCTCTTCTTCAATTCATCAAAGCTAACCTGACACGACTCATTCCACTCAAACTTTTGAGTTTTCTGCAGGAGTCGAGTAAGTGGGCGGGAGATTTTAGAAAACCCTTCCACGAATCGACGATAATATCCAGCAAGTCCTAAGAAGCTTCGGATTTCTTTCACGTTCTTTGGAGGCTTCCAATCCATAATTGCTTCAATCTTCTGAGGATCTACTCGGACTCCTTTAGCTGACACCACATGGCCTAGGAACATTACTTCCGTTAGCCAGAATTCACACTTAGAAAGTTTGGCGTACAACTGCTCGCTTCTCAAAAGTTCCAATACAATCCGCAAATGCTGTGCATGTTCTTCCGGGCTCTTAGAATACACAAGAATGTCATCAATGAACACGACCACAAATTTATCCAAAAATTCGATGAACACTCGGTTCATCAATTGCATAAATACAGTAGGTGCGTTAGTGAGACCAAATGGCATCACTACAAACTCATAGTGTCCGTAGCGAGTTCTGAATGCTGACTTTGGAACATCAGATTTCTTAATCCTCAGCTGATGGTATCCTGATCTCAGATCGATTTTAGAAAATACTGTTGCCCCTTGCAACTGGTCAAACAAATCATCAATCCGTGGCAACGGATACTTGTTCTTAACCGTCATCTTGTTCAGCTCTCGATAGTCAATACACAGTCGAAGCGATCCATCCTTCTTTCGGACAAAAAGAACTGGCGCTCCCGTGGTGAAACGCTGGTCAATATAGCCTTTGTCCAAGAACTCCTCTAGTCAGCTTTTCGTCGTACATTTCAGTAGGTGCCATACGATACGGCGCCTTAGAAATTGGTGTAGCTCCGGGTTCCAGCTCAATGGTAAATTCTACATCCCTTCGTGGAGGTAGTCCAGGTAACTCATCACGAAATACATCTGGAAATTCGTTCACAACAGGAATGGATGAAAGTTCCACAATTTCGTCTTCTTTCTTCATTGCATAGCACCAGTAGCCGATACATCCCTGTTTCAACAATTTGACAGCTTTCATCGCCTTGATCAATTTTCCTGAGCTTCCCGGTTTCCACCCCTCGAACAATATTTCAGAACCATCGTCAGCGATCAGCGAGATATTCCTCCTTCGGTAGTTTACAATTGCTCCATATCGATTAAGCCAATCGTCTCCGAGTATCAGGTCGTCTCCTTGCATTTCTATCACGATCAGATTTGAGAGCCACTCTCTGCCTCCAAATGATACAGGGAAATTTCTAGTTTCTAAGTTCCCAACAATCCTCTCTCCACTCGGTAAACCAACAACATAAGGTTCACAAGTATGAAAACCAGAAATATTCAAACGATTTACACAAGACAAAGATATAAAAGAATGCGTAGCTCCTGTATCGAATAAAATGCTAACTCGCTGGGAAAGGATCTGGACAGTACCTAATGCGGCAAAGAAGATCACGATCATCTGTCCTCCTCATCTCGCATGACGTGGGGAGTAGATCCGCACTCGATGTCCCCTTTCGCCCCATTGTCCTCGCCTCGTCCGCGGCCAAAATTTCGAGGCATCTGAACACTTTGCTGCGTCTGCTGGATATCAAGCTTCTTCGGATCGGCCGTGGTGTACGGGCTCTAAAAGACTTTGCAGCCTCTTCACAAAACACTGCCCGATGTCCCTCTCGTCCACAATCAAAACAAGTCACGGCAGGTAGGGGCAATTCCGTCGATAGTGCCCCGTCTGGGCGCAGTTAAAGCATTTCCTGATAACATCAGTAATAGTTGATGTCACTCCGAAGTTCTTTCCGCTCCTAACTGGGTGCGGAGGTTTCTTGAAAGAGTGAAAGGATGACTGGGCCTTACGGGGCCCGCTGTTCTTGTGCTCTGTAAAAGTACCAGAGACTTTCTGTTTCTTGGTTTCCGAAAATTTCTCCATAGCTGCCTCCTTAATCTCATACGCCAACGCCTTATCCTGGTATTGACGGAGTGTGGTACATTCAAATCCGGACATGTACCTCTGGATTTCTGGTTTCATCCTCATATCTAAATGGATCATCATTTCTGCATCTGTTCTGACTAGATGTCGAACAAATGCCAGCTGCTGGTTAAACATCTTAATTGCCTGGGATACTGGCACATATGAAGGCTGAGCGGAGAAAAACTCCCGAACTTTGGCTTCCCTCACAGGACGAGGGCAACACTGAGCTTCCATCATCAATCTAAACTCTGTCCAATCAGCATCATGGTCTACAGGCCGGATGGCTTCCCACCATTCGGACGCTTCCCCTATCAGAAAATATTGAGCGATAGAGGCTCTCCGGTCGTCTGGGCAGTTAATTCCGACAGAGATTTTCTCCAGTTCCTTCAACCAATGGTCCCAGGTGGGAGTCTCAGAAATACCGTCGAATTTGGGTGGTTGCATTTTCGCCACCTCTTGCAGCCACCGGTCACCTCGATTTCCCATGTCTGGGATCCCTTGCTGTCTCTCTCCCTGCTGTAGTCCCACCGCCACTTGCATTCGGTCCACGACTTGGGCGAACTGAGTCATCTGGTTCACCACTTGACGAAGGATCTCTGGTACAGCAGGTTCTAGTTCATTGTTAATAGATTGTTGCGGCTCGCCTGAGCTATGACTGGCCTGATTAGAAGGCGATGCTTTCCTTTCAGCATTTCTACGTCCGCGTCCACGACCGCGACCACGTCCACGTCCGCCTCTCAACATATTGTAAGCATAAATACTCAATATACAGGAAACAATATCGTTCTAATATTCGAGTATAAAGAGACACAACATGTAAAGAACGAGATAGAGTTTAGGAACTTACAACCACCGTTCGCATGAAGACGTAGGCAGTGCAATGATGTCATTTACGGCCGGTTACCTCAAAAGACATAAATGACCCCTATTTTAACCCAACGGCCAAGATATCCATAATCTTAGCTCCGATACCATATTCTGTAACACCCCCGATATATTCAGGAATATTATAGCGCCGTAAATCCTTTACATAGGGATTTACTAGGCTGAAGAATTGAACAGACAATAAAAGGTACCAACGAATGGAAATAACGGAATTACGATACAACAGTTCTGACCAAATACTAAAAATAATACAATTGTTCAACAGGAACTTAATAATACATCACCAAATTCAAATTCATCATAAATGACTTCGTACTCAAGTACTTATTGAAATAACCAACAAACAACAGACAAATAAACCCGGCCGAAACATCACTCAGCACCCTCGTCGTCATGCAGCTCCAGTGGTTGTTTTCCCGCTCTCCTGGATCCTGAACATAAACACAATGTTCACCCTCGAAGGGGTTAGCACAACGATGCTAGTACAAGTACCACAACATATTATTCATATCTCACGAAGAATAATAACGTAAACGACAAAAATACCAACGAGTCTTCTCCTACGAGAAACTCATAAATGACATACACAACTGATAATCACAACATGATATCATAACATACACATGGTAATTCCGTCGATCCAGCGTTCACTGCCTAGAACCCACGATGATCCCGTCAGACCAACCCGTGGTGGAAAAACCCGTCCGATGATCCAGCGCACGCTAGCATAGATCCCCCGATGATCCCGTCGGACCAACACGAGGTGGACATACAACAATGACATACACGCACGAAAATATGTATAACATCAATACATAAAACAATTAAGGTACTTGCCTCGATTTGAAGACAAGAACAATACTTCCACGAAAACGAACACTCGAAGATCGTCCTCCTCAATCAATCACGTAACAAGATCAAACCTTAACAAAAGAAATGATATAGGATTTATCTCACGCTGCATTTAATGTTTAACAATTCGATTTATGGCCAAAAGTTCATAAAATGTAATCTGCCTGAACTGCTTAGCGCACGCTAAGTACTCTGTGTAGCGTGCATTAAGTCTGCTCGATAGCGCACGCAAACAACAAAGCCTAGCGTATGCTAACTATGCATGGTCGATTTACCGATCGCCGATCGACTTGCTCGATGGCCTAGCGTCGTTACGTACCAAGCGTAGCGTCGCTAACTCGTGCTCGATAGCGCACGTTAATCTTCATAGCTTAGCGTGCGCTATTCGTGCATGGCGCTTTCTTTGGGCGATCGCTTATTCTCATCATGATCAAAACAATGAAATCTTCCGTGATAATTCATGTTACCTCCATGAATATCATGTTCATACGATTATGAATGATTTTACGGATAACAACAACTCCGGATTCAGGGATATGTATACCATTATAAAACCATATTCCATTTCGACTACAAATCGTCATACGACAATTCGAAAGGCTTTACGGTTGATATCGACACCTTTATATCCATCAAAATTATCATGCTGTAGTTGTTTAACATTCCATTTATACTAGATAAATCCTTCCATGATCCATCCCTTAGATTCATCTAACAATAATGATGTTAAAGTTAAGTCCATGATTGCTATGAAGTCATTCACTAGATTTGGATTACCAAAGATAGAAGCTTCCTCTACTTGTTCAATGTAATAAGATTCGAATCATGATGTTCATAATCAAGGTACATGAGGCATAACCATCTCTATATTCCAAACATGATGCATGTTGAATAATTCACTAATGAAAAATCAATATCTTGATAACATGATCATCTAATTCTTTAGAATCCAACTCTATGTCTGGAGATAGGTTGAACATACCTTAATATGACGAAAATCACTGAACCGTAAGGTAGAATCCGACTTCGGTTGGTTGTATGCCACTCCAAGGTGCTATTCCACTTCAATGATCACTCACAAGTGATAACCAATATACAAAGACCAACAAGATGTATTCTAAGTGTGTAGAAGGATTATTAGAGCTCTCTGGCCTCTCAAGAATGAAGAATGGACGAATAAAATGTAAGCCAAAACGGGTTGTTGTCCCATTTATAATATTCTGCATTTAGCCGATTAGCGCATGCTACTAAGCATTCCTTAACACGCGCTAATAAGAGTTGACTTAAAAATTGTCCAGGTTCGTCCGCGGGAATCTTACCCGGACCCATGTCCCGGCTGGCGCAAGTGCTAACCACCTACCTCAATAATTGAGTTCTTAGCGCACGCAACTCATACATGCATAGCGTGCGCTAGTAGTAGCCCGATAATGCGCGTTAAGCTACATTCTTAGAGTGCGCTATCACGAGTTTGCATGAGAAATTTTGCATGTTGTTATACTTATGTACAAAGATATCAATGCAAGAAATATCATACTCCAATAATCAAAACCATAAATCCGAATAATACAGGGTTTGAATATAGATGAAATACACCGTAATAAATCCGGATATTACACCTAATAGATCAATAGCCCTTTCTCTATGACCGGTGAAAGAATTCTTCGTCATCTTGCCCAATAAACAAGATTCGCATGTCCCATATGATTCCTAGTCAAAAGAGTCTAAAAGTCCATCATTATGGAGTTTAGAAATGCATTTCTCGTTTATGTGACCAAGTCGACAATGCCATAAGTAAGTTGGATTAGAATCATTGAGCTTAAGTTTCTTGGATGCAATGTTATAGACTTCCAAAGTGTCGGACTCATCTAGATCAATATTGTAAAACCCAGTATATAACTTTGCAGTACCATAAAGCAAGTCATCAAAGAAAATACGAATAATCTTATTCTTAATAAGAAAACTGTAACCTTCACAATCTAATGTAGAAACTGAAATAATATTCCTATTCATAGCAGGAACATAATAGCAATTGTTCAAAACTAACAAAAGCCTATTGGGTAAAACTAGATCATAAGTTCCTGCGGCTAGTGCAGCAACTCTTGCTTCATTGCCGACTCTTAGATCCACTTCTCCTTTCTTCAATTCTCTACTGCTTCTCAACCCCTGCACATTTGTACAAATATGAGATCCACATCCAATATCCAATACCCAGGAGTTAGAAGTAGATAAGTTAACTTCTATAACAAATATACCTGTGGCCGTCTCACTACCCTTGGTATGCTTTAGCTCTTCCAAGTAAATCTTGCAATTTCTTTTCCAGTGTCCTGGTTTATTGCAATGATGGCAATTTCCATCTTTGGGAGCTTTAGCCTTGAAAACTGGCTTAGTAGAGTCTTTAGATTTGGCAACAATTGCCTTACCCTTGCTCTTGCCTTTGTTCTTAAAGGGTTTCCCTTTGTTGACCATCAACACATGGCTTAGTTTCTTCTTAATATTCTGCTCAGGCGTTTTAAGCATCCTATGCATCTCAGCAATTGACTTCTCCATCTCATTCATATTATAGTTCATAATGAACTGACCGAAACTTTCGGGCAATGAGTTTAGGATCACATTTGTGGATTGCTCCTTAGAAAGTGGAAAACTAAGCCTTTCAAGATGATCAATATATCCTTTCATCTTGAGTACATAAGCGCAGACAGATGTCCTTTCAACCATCTTGCAAGCATATAAGGTTGAAAGGTCTCATACCTTTCTTGCCTAGCATGCTTCGAGAAAGTTTCCTTGAGGTGAGCATTCAGCTCATAAGCTTCCATTTCCTCCAGATTCTTCTGAAGTTCTGGACAAATGGTAGCCAACATAAGACAACTGATATCAATGGAATCATCACAATGTTTCTTCCATTTGTCTTTTGTTTCTTTGTTTGCATTGTCAGCTGGCTTATCGGGAATTTCTTACTCAAGAACATACAACTTTCTTTCTTGCTTCAGAACTATTCTCAAGCTCCGGATCCAATCCAGATAGCTGCTTCCGTTTTCTTTGAGCTTGTCCTTCTCAAGGACTGATCGCAGTGAAATGGTGGACATGTTGTTTGGTTACATTGTATATTATCTACAAAATTCAATATGCAAAGTATTTAGTCACATTATTTTATTTCTCGAAAAATATTCCCACTAAAAGAAAGTACCCTCACTTTACAACATTTGTAATTTTAGTAGGCTAAGATCCCATTTCACACAATCCTAAACTCAGCTTTGGCATGACGTCTAGAATTGAGCTACTTTAGGTGGATAACTCTTTATTGACTACATCATATGTAACTCTTAGATTATATTCATGGGATTTGGCATCGTATGCCCAAGCATGTTATAATCCCATCTTATGCCTTAAGCTTCAAAACTCTTTAAAATTCTTAGTTCATTAAAACACATAAGTATCACCATTATCTATCCTACCTTATTAAGATAATCCGAGCGCCTAGCTTTGGCATGACCCACTCAAGATGATCGAAGTCTTGATAGGTGTTCTTCAGATGAACGGCATTTTAAAATTTTAAGGAGGGATTTTTATCCTATGTTAATGTCTATGATTGCCAACATACATAGCATCACATACATGCATAAATTTAAACATACATCACATCACATGACAATTAAAGGCATAGGACCGTGTATAGCATGACCATAATTCCTAACGTGATTTCCATGAGCCAACATGGAAATCACAAGGGTCAATCTAAAAGGTTGCAATTGGTCTTCATTGATCTTTCCAACTCCTTGGAACGTCATATGCGATCAATTGGCTCATCGAGTCCATCCGTCTCGTCCTTCTTGTCTTCATTACATTAATGAATTCCAATACTACCCTAGTAAATTAAATTACAAGAGGTGCGAACGACATGCAGGCCGTAAAATAATTAAATAATTTAAATAGACGACTCACAGGCCATAAAACCAAATATGATTAAACGACACGCAGGCCGTAAAACCAACCCATAAGTAAATAAAGTATCCAATCACATTGGTCAATTTCTGGTCATGCCATACACCATACACATACCATAAATAATTATCAAATAATTAATATAAGCATGTATATACAAAATAATCAATCTGTCTGACAATCAGACAATAAATAAAACCTGTGTAGTCCATCCGAGTTCGATACTCGGCAGTAGCAGTTGCAACATTTTGCAACTATTATTTCTAAATTTACTTTTATTTTAAAACGGGCTTATAAAAAATGGACTACTGTGAAAACTACCAAAACAGGTCCCGGTCGAGATGGTAAAGCGGCAGATTTCAAGGCAAAAGATTCGGTTTCGAATCCCGTGTTTTGTGGAAATAATTTGTCATATTTTGAAAAACAATTTTCTTGCCTTTTATAAAAAATTCGTGAGATAATTTTCAAATTAAAATGGTAGACCACTTGGTAACTCTCCTCCAGCCTTTCCAAAGGTCAAGGGATCGAATCCCTCTCCCAGCAAAAGTCATTTTGCTAATTAAAACAACCCGCGGGTCCGGACCGGACCCGACCCGTCTCGGAAGAGACCTATTCCAGAACAGTTCTGGAGCAGAAATTCACGAAAATGTTCCAGAAAATTAATTTTTGACGATCCGATTTAATCAAATTAAACCAGAAAAATTATATTATAAAATCTATATTTTATAAACATAATCAAGAACATAATTTACTCATAAACATGTTCTACATAAACAATTAAATTACTTACAAGTTGGCTCTGATACCACTGTTGGGTTTTGCGTGTATCTAATATAATAAAATTGAGTAAAACGCAGCGGAATAAATTAGCGAAAAACCCAGACGAGGATCTACATGCAGTAATTTAATTGATTTATTAAGAGTTCGTCAAATTACCTTAATTCAAAGAATGGATCTGAACCGAACTAGAAGCAGACGAATATCTCCTTCCTCTTTGGGTGATCCACACACGAACAATTTCACAAGCCGGATTGCTAGATTCTTACGAATAATATTGATAAATAGTACAACACAAATTCCTTACTGGAAGGATTGTATTATTGATCAAGATCAACTAAGGGAAGAAGATCAAGTGACCGACGTCGTTCTCCTACTGTAAGAGGTGGAGGCCAATTTTTCTTCTTCTTGGGGGGCGATTTTTTTCTTTTTGATTTCTTATGACAACTCCTTGTCATAGATCTATTATTTATACTAAGTAAACCCTAGATTCAAGAATCTAGTATTTGCTTAGTTACCCCTCATCTTATTAAATAATACAATATATATAATATCCAATATTATATATTACTTATTATTTAATCTCCTTATAATTATAATATCCAATATTATATTTATTATTCTCAATTGATATTTATTCCTACTTGTCTATAATTTTCGAACGTACAACCCAAAGGCTTATTTATGTTGGCAATTAGTTAATACCTTACTAAATAATAAATCATAAGCGGCATCTAGCAAGACATTATGATTACCCAAATAATATAAGTTAATAGTCCATTAAACCTTTTAACGTGTCAAATCCCTTTGTCACGCGATATCATATTTGAACTAAGTCATGGAGTCTGTCATACTTATTTATGTTCAAATATTTTCTCGATCTTAAGTAGACTGATTGAATCAATTGACTCTTCATTTGAGCATGGTCATGCATTTCCTTCAGTCCTACTTATCGAGGGGCCCGATAGATATCTCTCTCACTAAAGAGAGGGACACATCCCCATCTTGATTATTCATTGCCCTATACATGACTCCCACTAATCCCGATCGCTAACCTTTATGATCACCGTGTTTCAGATGACGTTTGGTTACGTCAAGGCATAGAAGTTATCATGTTGGAATCTATGATAATCTCAGGTTCAAGAATTTATTAACATACTGTTATATTGAGACTAACTTATGACATTTCCATGCAGTGATCTCAATGTGGGTCTGTCCAGTATTAGTTCTCCAACCAATACCCATAAGATTGATCCGTAACATACGCATAATCATCCGATGATTATCAATCAAACTTATACTAGTATATTAATCACTTGAGTCTCTACTCAACGTGATTGTACCAGGGACATTTGAATAATCTTATTATTCGTAAATAACTATTATTCGATTATTATAATATTAAAACATGCACACATTATAATAATCAACGAGAAATAAATGATATCAAATAACTTTATTTAAATGTGACAATTACAAATCTAGGCACATCGAATGTCCTAGGGCACTATTCCCAACAAAACATGGAAAAACGCTATGAACGTGGCTCAAAGCTGGAGGCAACGCCAAACGGTATGCCAACTCACCGACTCTCTTGAGAATCTCAAAGGCCCCAATAAATCTCGGGCTCAACTTTCCATTCTTCCTGAAGCGAAAAACTGCTCTCGTCGGCGACACCTTTAGCAAAACGTGGTCTCCCACCTCAAATTCCAAAGGTTGACGACAAACGTCGGCATAGGATTTATGTCGGCTCTCAACAGTCAAAATTCTCTCCCGAATCAATTCCAACTTCCGCCTCGTCTCCATAGCGATATCCGGTTCAGTCCCGAACAAATAGGACGCCTCATTCCAGCAAATCGGCGATCGACATCTCCGCCCATAAAGCGCCTCATACAGTGCCATCTTGATCGATGCTCACCAACTATTGTTGTACGTGAACTCGATCAACGGAAAATGCTCCTCCCAGTCACTGCTCCAATCGAGAGCACAAGCACGCAATATATCCTCAAATGTCTGGATAGTGCATTCCGACTGCCCATCCGACTGCGGGTGAAAAGAAGCACCCAGACGCACACGAGTACCCAACACCTTATGTACCGTCTGCCAAAAGTGAGATACAAAACGGCCATCCCGATCCGAAACAATAGACTTCGGGGTACCGTGAAGCCTCACAATCTGCGCGATAAACACACGATCCAACCTCTCTAGACCCCAAGTATCCTTGATGCCCAGAAAATGTGCTGACATGGTAAGACGATCCACAATCACCCAAACCATATTCATACCATACTTCGATCTCGGCAAGCTCGTGACGAAGTCCATCCAAATATCTTCCCATTTCCATTCCTGAACAGGAAGCGACTGCAATTACCCGGCTGGTCGTTGATGCTCGATTTTGACTGCTAATAAGTCAAACATCTCGCTACAAACCGTGCGACCTCCCCCTTCATGTCGTTCCACCAAAAGTTACTCCTTAGGTCCTTGTACATCTTACTCGAACCAGGATGAACTAAGTAAGGCGTAGCATGGGCCTCACGCGAAATACTCTGCTGCAATTCCAAGTCGTTCGGTACACAAAGCCGACTCTGGAATCTCAATACACCATCCTCGTGAATCACAAACCCAAGAAACTTTCCCTTAAGAACATTCTCTCGGATTTGAGTGATCATCGGATCCTCTAGCTGCTTTAGTTTAATTTCATCGATCAGCGACGACGAAGTCTCCAAAGCGCAAAGTTGCCCGACAGCTCCTGACAACACAATCTCAACACTCAACTCGATCAAATCCCGTTGAATCTCAGATTGAGATGTAAGTATCTCAATCATCTGCAATGCAATCGGTTTCCGACTCAAGGCGTCTGCCACGACGTTTGCCTTTCCCGTATGATAAAAGATTTTGAGGTCATAATCCTTAATCAACTCCAACCACCTCCTCTGCCTCATATTTAACTCCTGCTGAGTGAATATGTACTTCAGACTTTTATGATTGGTAAAAGTTTGACTTGCAGAGCCAAAGAGATAATGACGCCAAATCTTGAGCGCAAAAACAATTGCCGCTAACTCTAGTTCGTGAGTAGGGTAGTTGAGCTCGTACGGCTCAACGAGCTCAACTACCTCGACGCATACACAATAGTCTTGTCGTTCTGCATTAACAGGCACCCAATACCCTGACCCGACGCATCGCTATAAATAGCAAAACCCTTGTTTCCACACGGCAATGCTAAAATTGGTGCTGAAGTCAAACACATCTTCAGCTCCTCAAAACTCGACTGCCTTTCGTCATTCCAGACGAACTTCTTGGATTTCTGGTGCAACTGTGTAAGTGGCCGAGTCAGTTTCGAGAACCCCTAAACAAACCTACGATAGTAGGCAACCAAACCCAAGAAACTACGGACCTCCTTCACATTCTTAGGCGGTGCCTAATCCAACACTGCCTTAATCTTCTGTAGATCCACACGGACCCCCTCGGCTGAAATCACGTGACCTAGAAACATCACTTCCTTCAGCCAGAACTCACATTTCGAGAACTATGCATAGAGTTGCTCGGTCCTCAAAATGTCTAACACCACACGCAGATGATGCGCATGCTCCTCCCCATTCTTCGAATAAATAAGGATATCGTCAATGAAGACGACGACACACTTATCCAAATACTCGATGAAGACCTTTTTCATCAACTACATGAATACTGTCGATGCATTAGTTAACCCGAAGGGCATAACCACAAACTCATAATGTCCGTATCTCCTCCGAAAAGCTATTTTCGGAACATCGGACTCCTTTACCCGAAGATGATAGTACCCCGATCTCAAGTCGATCTTCGATAATACCGCAGATCCATGCAACTGATTGAACAAGTCATCAATCATCGGAAAGGGATATTTGTTCTTGATGGTTACTTTGTTTAGATCGCGATAGTCGATACATAAACGCAGCGAACCATCCTTCTTTTGCACAAACAGAACTGATGCGCCCCAAGGTGAAGCACTCGGTAATATACCCCGACTCAAGAAGCTCACTCAACTGCTTCTTCAACTCAGCCATCTCTGAAGGTGTCATGCGATACGGCGCCTTCGAAATCGGAGCTGCACCTGGATCTAACTCGATAGCGAACTCAACCTCACGGTCCAGTGGCAACCCCGGTAACTCATCATAAAAGACATCAGGGAACTCACTAATGACTGGAATCGATGAAACTCGACTCTACCATCCCCCGCATTCAGGGCGTAGCACCAATAACCCGTACACCCCTTACGCATGAGTCTCATCGCCTTGAAGGCGTTAATTACAAACTTCGGGTTTCCCCTCTTTCACCCCGCGAAAGAGTGCTCGATGCCATCCTCGGCTAACATGGTAATGATCTATTTCCCACAGCAATGTGCAGTAGAAAGATTCTCATGCGGTAGTTCATGATTGCACCATGCCGCTCGAGCCAATCATCCCCTAGAATCAAATCCTCACCCTCAATACGATTAGAGAGCCAAGACCTCTCACAAATAAACACAGAACTGTCTCGGATCTCTCGATCACCAACGATTCTATCACCACTAGGAAGTTTAATGACGAAAGGATCACAAGGCGACAAACTGTCAAGACTCAAACGGCACACACACTCCATAGAGATGAATGAATGCGTAGCACCCGAATCAAAAAGCACACTGACAGGATGAGATTGAATATGAACGGTACCTGTGGCCACGGTGGTTGCTGGATCATCGGCCCTCCTCATTTCATAAGCACGCGGATGAGCAGAGCAAACGACCCCTGGTTCACACTCGGATCCTTAGGCGCTGGAAAGAAAGCCTGGGCACCAAGAATCTGCCCTACCCACTCACAAATAAAAGCCTTGTGGCCCGACTGACCACAAGTATGACAAGTCAACGACAGACGAGGACAATCTCGGTTCCTATGGGCCGACTTGACATATTTAAAGCATTTGACATCACGAGTGGAGGCACTGGTAGTACCTCTAAATCCCCCATAGAAACAAGCCGAACCGCCTGCAGGAATATTTACAGACTGAGATTTATGCTGAACTCCGCCCTTGTGACCCAAAAAGTTACCGACAGACTTCTGTTTCTTACTTTCTCGAGCCATCTCACTGGCCTTCAAGGACATATAATAAGCAAAATCTCTACTCTGATAGTCCTTTAGGGTGGTGCAGGCGAGCCCAGACATGTAATCACAAATCTTCGGTTTCATCCGCCTAGAAAAGTGGCAAATCTTGTCATCATCCTCCTTAACCTGGGCCTTCACATAGCCCGATTCCCGGTTGAAATCCGCAATGGCTTGAGAAAACGGAATATCTCGAGGCTGAGCATCATAAAAAGTATGGACTCGGGCCTGACGAACCGGCCACGGACAGTATTCAACTTCCATAAGGTCTCTTAACTCGGCCCATGAAACCACATGATCCCGAGGCTCAACGGCCTCCCACTAATCGGCAGCCTCCCCAGTGAGAAAATACTAAGTTGGAATTTTATCAGTATATGCACCGTTTGTGCGGAAGCGTAAATAAAAAGTGCGGAAAATAAATTGCACACGGATTTATAGAGGTTCGGCCAAATGTGCCTACATCCTCTCTCGATGTATCTTTTTCTATAGGCTAAAACCTATGCACCTCTCTTCTATTGGTCGAGGGATTACCGTTACAAGCTCGTCTTCTATCGGTTCAAGTGAAACCATTTTTTCTTTTCTATTGGATAAGGAATCAACCACTCTAGCTTTCTATTAGTACTCGATAAACCCCATTAGGATATCGATTGCGATTCTAACAATGCCGGATCCTTGATCCTAATAACACCGAATCCAATCATATCTTTTCTTTTTCTCACTCGTGTATGATTTTGTGTGTAACACTCAATCACACTAATTTAAGCTCAAGAACAACAACTATAATGTTTACAATGATATCTCAAGTGTATATGAATTGCTCAATGTTGTTGTGTGGAATGATACCAACTCATTTGGTATTTATAGCCTTCTTCCACAAACTAGTCGTTACTGCCAGCTGTTATTTAGCGTACGCTAGGCTGACTTCCTTAGCGTGCGCTATCGCGTATATTTGCCTTAGCATACGTTATGATCTGCATGTTACGTACGTTAACGTCTTCCAGCTTTAGTCCAGTGGCTAATGTCTTTGACTGTTAGCGTGCGCTAATACTTCTTCTTTAGCGTGCACTAATCTTGCATCATTGCATGCGTCATATATCCGTTATTGATTTTTGGCTTGTAGCAGATTCTCCCCAACGGATTGATTGACTTGATTCAAACTTGATGTTTAGCGTGCGCTTAATATCATGTGTTGCGTGCGCTAAGATAACTTCAGTGCATACGTCATTATGTATTTGAATTCTCTTCAAAACAGTAACAAGTCTTCGATAGCGTGCGTTATATTATAGTGTGTAGCGTGCGCTATCCTCATCAGGTGACTTCAATTCAGGTTACTTCGAACTCGTCTGATCTGCAGAGATGTTCCGTTAGCGTACGCTAAGTTATATGTCTAGCGTGCGCTAGATTTGTATTTTCTCCATCTTTTTGCGTCTTCGTCTGCTTCGATGTTTTGCTTCGCCTCGATGTTGTTTTGTTTTGTTTAGCAACTTAATTATCAAAACATTATTTATTATTATATGGAATAAATATTCCAACAATCTCCCCCTTTTGATGATTACAAAACAACATTTTGAATTGGATAAAACCTATAAAATAAAAATATATGTATATGTACGTTTCAAAGTTTTTGACTTTGATCGTTTCGTTAGTTTCTCCAATCTTTTTCTTTTTCTGTCATTTTCGACTTCTTCGTTTTGCATTTTTCAACTCCTGCGTTTCTCCCCCTTTTTGTATGCTTTTCTTCTCCTTTTTGACTTCTTCAATTTTTATTATTTTCTATTTTCTCATCCTTTTTACTTTTTTTTTCTCGTCATATCTTTCATGACGCTTTTATCCGATTCAACTTCTTCTCCCCCTTTTTGTATTCAGCAAAAAGTGTAAAAAAATATAAAGGATACCAATTTGAATATAAAAAATATGCATGAAAAAAATATGCAATAGTAGGAAATATCTCCCCCTGAAAATATTATCTCCCCCTTTATAAAATATTAAAAATTAATTTTTGCGGATCCAACCGAAAATCGGTTTTTCTTTCGAGACATAGACGATGTTTGAAACAATTGTTCCTTTAGGAACCCGAATTTTCTTAACTTTAATCGTCCGTCTTGGGCTCTTACAGTTTGAAATATGGTGCCCGATTTTCAAATATTTTTCACACCGGGGTATTTTGAAAGTTATGGATTCGTTTTTAAAACGTGGTAGTAATCCTAACCCCACTTTATTTAAAGTATATTTTTGAACCGAGAGCATATTTTCAAATTTCTCATTTCCGAGAGAAAATTTCTTCATTAAATTTTTTAGCTCGGTTTTAGCTTTAACAAGATCATTCTTTAAAATATTCTCATTTTCAACGAATTTTGAATGATCGATCTCAATAAAATTTTCCCTTTTCTATAAATTTTGAAATTTTCATTTTCCAAATATTTATATTTAGATTTAAGGGATTTAATCTCATTTAAAGCATTTTGATAATCGGTAATAACTCGAATGCTTCAAAAAGTTCGTCGTAAGAATTACTTACTTGGCTTTCGACGTCGCTATTGTCCAATGAACTCCGGGCCATGAGCGCGAGATTATTTTGATTCATGAAATCTTCATCAGGATCTTTGTCGCTCCATGTTGCCACGAGAACCTCCTTAGGTTTTACCCGACAATTCTTAGCAAAGTGGCCTGGTTTACCACATAATCGACATGTGTTGTCGAATTTCTTAGATTTGTCCTTTTGGATGTCCTGCTTCCTCCGGTTTAGTAAGTGTTGGAACTTATTAATATTCTTGGCATAATATGCCGATTCTTTGTCACTTTCGTCCACCGATATTTCTTCTTTCTTTCTTGACATCTTAGCCTTCATGGCTATCGACCTCTCCTTCGGTTTCGGTTAGGCATTCGGAGATTTTAGAACAATCTCGTAGTTGATAAGAGAACCAACGAGAGCACTAAAATCAAGAGTATTTAAATCTTTAGACTCCATTATTGCCGTCACCGTACCATGCCATTCTCGATGTAGTGATCGGAGAATTTTCTGTACTTTCTCACTACTCGAAAGTAGTTTCCCGAAACATGCTAATCCATTAGTGATAACCGAAAATCGGTCAAGCATTGTCGTGATGGATTCATCGTCCTTCATTTGAAATAATTCGTATTTGTGAAGGAGCATGTTTATCTTCGTATCCTTGACTTGAGACGTACCTTCGTGTGTTACCTCAAATATTTTTCAAATTTCTTTGGCACTATCACACGATGATATCCGGTTGTGTTCTTCCGGATTTAAGGCACAATAAAGAAATTGAGTTACCTTACAATTGTAGTGGTCATTTTCCAATCGGAATCATCATACTCTTCGAAAGTTTTAAGCGTACCGTTGGAATTCGACGGAATTTTCGGACCAAGACAAATCACCTTCCAAAGCTCGATGTCATATGCTCGGATGAATATTGACATCTTCTTCCACGTCATAAAGTTCGAGCCATCAAAAAATGGTGGTCGGTTGAGAGCAAGGCCTTCGACTGGAGCAAATTAGAGAGCCATTGGATCTTTTCTCCTCGGATGTAAAGCCGCTTATAGGAGTACCGCTTCAATACCAATTGTTGGAATTTTATCGGTATATGCGCCGTTTGTGCGGAAGCGTAAATAAAAAGTGCGGAAAATAAATTGCATACAGATTTATAGAGGTTCAGCCAAACGTGCCTACGTCTTCTCTCGATGTATCTTTTTCTATAGGCTAAAGATCAAAACCTCTGCACCTCTCTTCTATCGGTCGAAGGATTACCGTCACAAGCTCGTCTTCTATCGGTCCGAGTAAAACCGTTTTTCCTTTTTTTATTGGATAAGGAATCAACCACTCTAGCTTTCTATTGGTACTAGATAAACCCCACTAAGATAGCGATTGTGATTCTAACAATGTCGGATCCTTGATCCTAATAACACCGAATCCAATTGTATCTTTTCTTTTTCTCACTCGTGTATGATTTTGTGTATAACACTCAATCACTCTAATTTAAGCTCAAGAACAACAACTATAATTTTTACAATGATATCTCAAGTGTATATGAATTGCTCAATGTTGTTGTGTGGAATGATACCAACTCATTTGGTATTTATAGCCTTCTTCCACAAACTAGCCGTTACTGCCCGTTGTTATTTAGCGTGCGCTAGGTTGACTGACTAAGCGTGAACTATCGCGTATATTTGCCTAAGCGTATGTTATGATCTGCATGTTACGTATGTTAACCTCTTCCAGTTTTAGTCCAGTGGCTACTGTCTCTGACTGTTATCATGCGCTAATACTTCTTCTTTAGCGTGCGCTAATCTTGCACCATTGCATGCGTTATATATCCGTTAATGCTTTTTGACTTGTAGCAGATTCTCCCCAATGGATTGATTGACTTGATTCAAACTTGATGTTTAGCATTCGCTAAATATCATGTGTTGCATGCGCTAAGATGACTTCAGTGCATACGTCATTATGTATTTGAATTCTCTTCACAACGGTAACAAGTCTTCGATAGCGTGCATTATATTATAGTGTGTAGTGTGTGCTATCCTCATCAGGTGACTTCACTTTAGGTTACTTCGAACTCGTATGATCTGCAGAGATGTTCTGTTAGCGTGCACTAACTTATATGTCTAGCGTGCGCTAGTTTTGTATTTTGTCCAGCTTTTTGCGTCTTCGTCTGCTTCGATGTTTTGCTTCACCTCGATGTTGTTTTGTTTTGTTTAGCAACTTAATCATCAAAACACTATTTATTATTATGTGGAATAAATATTTCAACATACTAGATCATAGGTACATTGCGATCCTCTGGTCAGTTGGTGGCAACAAAGATCTTAGACATCTCCTTGATCCACCTCTCCCAGTCAATCAGGAATGAAGCCCTAGAGAACTAAGAAGGATGCATCTTGATGATGTCTTGAAGCCACTGATCTGTTCAGGCCTGAGCAGTATGGGCCAAAGCCGGGTTCTGACTCGCCTGGGCTATAGTAGCCATTTGGTTCACCATTTGTTGCATCATAGTTGCAACACCTGTAACACCCCCAGAGCCATCCAGGAATACTACAGCGCTATGGGCCCCGAGATGGAACCCACAAGGCTAAAAAGACATTTTTGCAAACATTTACAAATGCCCAAGAGGCTAACGACTGTACTATCTTTTAAAAACATTCGAAGACTTTATAAACTCGTTTATCAAAACCGTCGTAAAAACGCATTTGAAACTACAAGGCCCGAAATGCCAAATTCAATAGTTTAAAAACATACGTTAAGTTATCGCTTACCCGTAGCGACACAATAGTTTAGAAAACCATTTCCAAAATAACTCAAGTTTCCAAAAATCAAGAGGGCATTTAAGAAATACTGACGCAAAACAATTTAAAATACTTTAGCAGCAGAATACAACATATAATCAGAAGAGTAGATTCACAAACACAAGCCATAGCCACTATCCTTCGGGAAGCTCATCTCTTAACGACCGCTACAAGCTCGATATCCCAAGAACCTAAAAAGAAATCCGAAGATGGGGTCAGCCATAATATCCAATAATGATAACAATCACATCACGTCAATAATTACATACCAATGAAAATACTAAGTAAGAATACGACCTATGTAATCTTACCGCCGTAACTTTACTTATTCAAATAATCCACACTAAAATAACCATTATCATATTACCCATCTCATAATCTCGATTAACCAATAAACTCAAGCATAACATTTGTACTGTACCTCAAACAATACTCAAGTTTCTCAAAACATCATCATAACTCGCGATACGGAAATGTACCAACTCTGACCAATCCGATCCATCGGATAACATCAACAAATATCAACACGATAATCGATTGTCCATACAAAGACAAGAACCAAGAAAAAAAATACAGGACATAGCTCGAGCTACACAATGCCACGACGAATCACGTTAGTCTAATCCGAGATCCGATCAATACCACATACGGACATGGTCCTAACACAAGACCTACAAATGCATACTCATACGACAACGTCAATATGCTCACATCAATAACAACAATGTATACTTATGGATAGCCCATAATATTCGTATGCAAAACAACAACACATGGTAATCCAACGATCCTGTGCACACAACTATAGATTCCCATGATGATCCCATCGGACCAATGCATAGTGGAATGACCTATCTAGCGATCCAGCGCACACAGCTATAGATTCCCATGATGATCCCGTCGGACCAACGCATGGTGGACATATGACAACAATACACAAATGAATATTAACAACAATATACAAATGCATGACAACAACAATACACGAATGTATGGTCGACACAAAATGACAAAATGATTAGAGTACTTGCCCCGAGTCCGTTGAGAGCGATCTCAATGTCAAAAACCATCACTGACGATTATCCTCCATATTCGACGGTCCAAAATGTCGCGGATGGTAGATAATTCATATCTTCGTTTATACCACAATGTATCCTCGATACCCAAATATACCAATAACAAAAGTAAATCATAAATATTATGATTTAAATTCCCAAAATCTGAATATAACGTACAATCGCCAAATCTCCTGTGTTCACGATTATAATCATTGCTATACGAATTATAAATGAATGAAACAAAAACCATTCATTAAATATTATAGATTGTGCAAGTAATAACTTGCCTTGATACCGACACAATGATGAGGAAGCCATTACCAAGTCCATTGCCTTCGTCTACGAGCTCCTCAGCCCCGACCAAAGCAATCCACGAACATTCTCGAACATGACCACAAAACATGGTTCTAATCACCGATCAATAATCTCAACCTATTACAATAATCGATTAACACAAATTCGATAATAATCAACAGCCGATATAACCAATCAACAAATCCAATGGTTCTACAATATCTCGGTTAAACATAGTCTAAACAATCCAACTCGAACCAGCAAGAATTCATAACCACAACACGATATACTACACTGGCTGACCACTTAGCGTACGTTAATCATATACCGTAGCATGCGCTAAATCACTCCAGTTAGCGTGCATTATCCAGTCGGCTAGCGTGCACTAATGTTATACAATTGCATGCCTTACAAGTATCGACTTAACACCTTGCGATTACGGATACGAATGTAAAGGAAATCATACTCCAAGATCAATCAAAATCTTTCCAGGTTCAACCTCCTTATCATACTCGCATGATATATACCATTAATCAATCATAAATCTAGGGATGGGCACTTGAACCCGAAATCCCGATCCCGTTCCGATCCCGTCCCGAAAACTAGCGGGATAAGACGGGATAGTTTCTTAAAATGGCAATCCCATCCCGTCCCGTCCCGCTCTGTTACTATTCAAATGGGACGGGATGGGACCGGGACCATCCCGATCAATCCCGTCCCGTCCCATAATATTTAATATAATTAATTTTTTTATATATCATTTAATCATGTAAGATCTAAATTGATGTATGATGTATGAAACATCAAAATTTCAGTTTTAAGTTTTCAGTTTTAAGTTGATGTTTTCTGCACTTTCAATTTAAATTTTATCTTCACGTGTTGATGTTGATGTAATATGCAATATGCAGTTGGATTATTGATATATTGTCCTTTGTGCGTGTTTACGTTACTATCTATTTTGTTCTGTGTGTTTTTTAAATTTCTAATGGATATTGGGGGTCACTTTTTTTTTTGAAATGACTAGTTTGGATTTTTTTTTTAAATTTCTACCTCATTCATTTGATAATTCCAAAATATATAGCTGTCTCATTCGTTTTTTCACAGTTTCTGTCAAGATCAATAAATGTGCGGGATATCCTGTCCCGTCCCGGTCCCGACCCGAACCCGAACGGGATCGGGACGTGCGGGATGAATTTCAAAATATGCAATCCCGTCCCATCCCGTCCCGATAATTTATTTTCGGGACAGGACGGGATTCGCCCAATCCCGACCCATCCTGTCCCATGCCCACCCCTACATAAATCAACATACAATCGTCTTGCTATGTTCTATTTATCAAAAGTCCTCCAAGAACACTAAGTGATTCGAAACCATGTTCATAGTCATCAAAACAACATAATTCGATATCCTTTAACATGTACATAATCATCCAACTCATAATTCAAGTCATATATTATCGTATTCTTCGACATACAATTCACATGACTTCAAGAATTACAACAAAAACACCATAATCATCTCCATACGAATCATTCATCAACAATAACATCAAAATCTAAATTCAAGGTGTAGAGTTCATCAACATACCCCAAGGAAATGAACAACACCATCAAACACATCAAGGATCATTGATATCTTCATATTCAAGCCTCAAATCCATGTTTCCAAGCTTATAACCAAGTTAGAAGAGGCCAAATCTCACTTTCATGTGCAGAGGGACGAAGTTGGGAGGAAAATATCGATTTATCCTCATGAAGAAATGAAAGACCGATCCTCGATTTTATAATCTGCATGCTCATTACGTACGTTATCAATCCCCATTAACGTACGTAATGCTACCTAACGTACGCTAAATGTCTTTCATAGTGTACGTAACATCATTCTAGAACTCAAAGCCTCGTTTCGTTCAATTGCTTACGTACGTAATGCACAAGACATAGAGTACGTAATACATATGTTGACTTGATATAGTAAATGCCCGCTTAACATACGTAAAACACTACTAATAGCGTACGTTATCGAGGAGTTGAAGTGCCCATGCACGTTCTGCGCCGAAAGCTGCCGACCATGGGCCCACCTATCGATCATATCCGGATCATGTCAGATTCCTCTCATAACGTACGTTATATAATCAACGTAACGTACGTTATGGCTTTGTCTTAACGTACGTAAGCTCCTATGTTTAACGTACGTTATGGTTGTATCGACAAAGTCTTCTCTGATCAGCCAACTGTATCTTACCTGATACTTTAACGTACGTAACTGTTGGACCTTAACGTACGTAAGCTCCTACGCTTAACGTATATTATGGCTTCTATACTTAGCCATTTACCCTGATCTTGCTCGATGTATCAATATACTGAATACGTATACACAACACAATATATCCTCAAATGTAATTTTCGAGCAAGTACGACAATTATACAACATAGCTCGGATAAAATAACGTTAAACAACAGTAGTAGAATTATGGATATTACATACTACACCACTTAAAATAAGTTTCTTCCACGAAACTTGCAATCCATCAAAAAAAAAACCTTTCTACCACAATATTCCAAAACCATCACGACAACGATCAATCATCATCATTAACGAATAACCGAAACAGTATACTTACATATGCGCCAAGTCAACGATCTCCTGAGATACTAGAAAGTGACTCCACCATAAAGCCTCAATACGCTTACAATCACAATTCCGTGAGTCTCAACAAAATATATCATCTTCGGATGAAATAATCTATCCATGTCAAATCTTGTCTGCCTGATCGCACAATCAAGTCCCAATTCCTCTAAAACGAATAATACACGATACATCTGTGAAACAACTGCCACAATAATGACACAAATCCCAAAACATCAACACAAAATTCGAACGCTCATACGATCATTAACAATGATCAATCATCTAAGTAACCGAGAATACCATTGACATGATAAACTCCAATACAACCAATCCAAAGGTCAAACACAACTGAGAATATCATCAACATGATAAACTCCAATATGACCAACGAACGATCAATGGTAATCGAGAATACCCTCTCACAGTAAGCTTCAACACGATGAACACGGAACCATAGAGATAGATATACGGACGAATAAAATTCTCAAAATGTTACACCAATCACATACAGTGGATCTCAAAGAAACACACCCGACTGGTGAACATACTCCTCAGCGTATGAACAACAAGTTGCAAACTGACGAACATACTCCATCCTACACGAAGTGGGAATGACCAACTAATACCCAAAACAACCTTCCTGGGGTCACCATCCCCAAATCCACACTTACAAAGGAATCATTCAAAAATCACTATGGTAAAATCGTGCTACTACCATACCAATGGAATCATATAGCGCATATGTCCCGGTTTCGCAAAATCTGAAGTTCCAAAATTACATTTTGTACACGAATCTACAACACGCAGCATATTTCTCTTAACTGACTATTTAACCGATCATTCCTGGATAACCAAACTTCCATACTAAAGTTCGAATCTCTTTTCATCATACCATACTGATGTACTATCCACTTCGTGAGTCACACTCATAACTTCACCATGATATGCACTATGTACTAAATGCGTATGTATATCAGTCACATTTTCAAAACCATCTTGAAATCATATAGTCTTGTAAAAAAGACAAATTTTCAGAAGTTCTTTCAAGAATTTCAAAACTCAAAACATAAATTTTTGTAAGACCACGAAATTAATTTTCGAATAATTAAATCGGCTCACTGGTGTCAAGTTCTCGATGAAAATTCTTTTAGAATACACACGATTAAATAAATGAAATTATGCAAATGATTGACAACATCCATACTCCTATATACCAGTCCGACTTGTCACCGAATCCACTGACATTCCATCAGAAAACCACACGATAGAGTTCCAAAATCTAAATCTATAGACTCCTGTTGGAGCAAAATCGACATTATGCACCATTGTGTGGAAGCATAAATTAAATGTGTAGAAATTAAACGACACAAGGATTTATAGAGGTTCGACTATTAACGAAGCCTACGTCCTCTCTCGGTATATTTTTCAATAGGATAAAGATCAACCTCTGCACCTCTCTTCTATCGGTCGAGGGATTACCGTTACAATCACGTCTTCAATTGGTCCGTGATAAACTACTCGTACTTGTATTTATGTCGGTCCAAGTTAAACCATTTTCCTTTTCTATTGGACAAGGAATCAACCACTCTAGCTTTCTATCGGTACTAGATAAACCTCACTGAGATATCGATTGCGATTCTAACAATGCCGGATCCTTGATCCTAATAACAACGAATCCAATCGTATCTTTTCTTTTACTTCTGGTGTATGTGTTGAATGTATAAGCACTCAAACTATCAATATAAGCACAATTACAACAACAATAGTAAGTATATCAATATCTGATGAATGAATCGTTTGCTTGAAGTTGTTGTAGGATGAATACCATTAGAAGTGGTATTTATAGCCATTTCTCTTCCAACTAGCCGTTAACTTCATGTGCCTTCATTACGTACGCTATCACTCCAATATTACGTACGCTAGAGATATTACGTACATTAACCTCTACTGGTTACGTACGTTAGCTTCTTCATAAAATAGTTCAGTGACTTCTGTCTTCTGTGTTACGTACGGTAGCCATTGTCCATTACATACGTTAACATTTGTAAACATATCCGTTGCTCGCTGACCTATGCCATGACGTCATCTCCAACGTTCATATTGATTGAATTCGCAAACACACCATTACGTACGTTAGCCATACTTTCTTACGTACGTTAAGCTCCTTATATTATGTACGCTATATATCACAAGTTACGTACGTTAAATATGTTATTTCTAGCTTTTTGCGTCTTTGACTTCTTCGATGCTTTGCTTCGCCTCT
Source organism: Orobanche coerulescens (assembly GCA_033398695.1). NCBI lineage: Eukaryota > Viridiplantae > Streptophyta > Magnoliopsida > Lamiales > Orobanchaceae > Orobanche > Orobanche coerulescens. The sequence continues at coordinate 18,887,215 of CM065810.1, forward strand.
TTGTTGTTTTGTTTTGTTTATCAACTTAATCATCAAAACTCTATTTATGAATGTATGGAATAGAATATTCCAACAATATCCCCCTTTTGATGATTACAAAACAACCCTTCGTCAATGGGATTTACCTGCAAAATACAAATATATGTATATGTGTACAGACCAAAGTTTTCAACTTTGTCCGTTTCATTAGTTTCTTCTCCCATTTCTTTTTCTACTCCTTCTTTCCTTTTATTTTGATTTTTGAATTTTTGTTTTTAATTTCTCACCATCTTTTCGACGTCTCCTCATTTTTCTTATCAACATCCTTTTCGACTTTTCTTGGATTTCTCCCCCTTTCAAGGTTAATCCCATTCTTCTCCTTTTCTCCTTTTTCCTCCTTTTTATCTTCATCAAAAAGTGTAATAAATGATAATAGCATGATAATAAATGCATAAAAGGGTAAAAAAAACTCCCCCTGAGTCAAATATCAATTATTGTTAAAAATTAATTCTTGGGGATCCAACCGATAGTTGGTTTTTCTTTCAAAACTTAGAAAATATTTGGAATAAAAGTTCCTTTTGGAATCCATATCTTCTTAACTTTAATCGTCCGTATTGGGCTTTTACAGTTTGAAATATGGTGCCCGATTTTCAAATATTTTTCACAATGGGGTATTTTGAAATTTAAGGATTCATTTTTAAAATGTGGTTTGAATCCCAATCCTTGTTTATTCAAAGTATATTTTTGAACCGAGAGCATATTTTCAAATTTCTCGTTTCCGAGAGAGAATTTCTTCGTTAAATTTTTGAGCTCAGTTTGAATTTTAACAAGATCATCCTTTAAAATATTTTCATTCTCAACATATTTTGATTGATCGATCTCAATAAATTTTTCCTTTTCAAGAATTTTGGAATTTTCAATTTCCAAAGATTTATTTTTAGATATAAGGGATTTAATCTCGGATAAAGCATTTTGAAAATCAGTATGCAGTAATTCAAATGCTTCAAATAATTCATCGTGAGAATTACTTACTTGGCTTTCGACGTCACTCGTTGAATGAACTTTGGGCCATGAGAGTGATATTATTTTGATTGATAAAATCATCATCTTCGTCCTCATCGGTCCATGTTATAACGAGAACCTCCTTCTTAGGTTTTACTCAGCAATTCTTTGCAAAGTGGTCTGGTTTACCACATAATCGACAATTATTGTCGAATTTTTAATATTCGCCCGAGATGTCTTTCTTTAATAAGGTTTAGAACTTATTAATATTTTTGGCATAACATGCCGATTCGTCGTCGCTTTCATCAACCGGTATTTCTTCTCTTTTTGACATCTTAGCCTTCAAGGCTATCGATCTTTCCTTCGGTTTCGGCTTTGCATTTCGAGATTTAAGGACAATCTCATAATTTATTAGTGAACCAACGAGGGCACTAAAATCAAGATTATTGAGATCTTTCGACTCCATAATCGCCGTCACCGTTCCGTCCCATTCAACAGGTAGTGATATTAAGATTTTCTTGACTTTCTCACTAGTTGATAATGGTTTACCGAACGAAGCAAGTCCATTTGTGATGACCGAAAATCGATCGCGCATGTTGGTGATGGACTCGTCACCCTTCATCATGAATAACTCGTAGTCATGGAGAAGCATATTGATCTTCATCTCCTTAACTTGTGTTGTCCCTTCGTGTGTGATTTCAAGAATTTTTCATATCTCTTTAGCACTTTCACATGATGAGATACGATTGACCTCTTCCGGATTTAAGGCACAAAATAGAAATTGAGTAGCCTTAAAATTTAGATGGTCGTTCTTCCAATCTGAATCATCATATTCTTCGAAATATTTAAGTGTACCGTCGGATTTGAGAGGAATTTTTGGACCAAGACATATTACTTTCCAAAGCTCGATATCATATGCTCGGATGAATATTGACATCTTTTTCTTCCACGTCAGGAAGTTTGAGCCATCAAAAAATGGTGGTCGGTTAAGAGCAAGGCCTTCGACTGGAGCAATTTGGAACACCATTTGGATCTTCTCCTCGGATTTTAAGCTGCTTATTGGAGGTACCTCTCCGATACCAATTGTTGGAGCAAAATCGGTATTATGCGCCGTTGTGTGGAAGCGTAAAAATGTTCGGAAATTAAACAACACAAGGATTTATATAGGTTCGGCTATTAACGAAGCATATGTCCTCTATCGGTATCATTTTCAATAGGATGGAGATCAACCTCTGCACGTCTGTTCCATCGGTCGAGGGATTACCGTTACAATCACGTCTTCAATTGGTCCGTGATAAACCACTCGTACTTGTCTATGTGTCGGTCCAAGTTAAACCGTTTTTCTTTTCTATTGGACAACGAATCAACCACTATATCTTTCTATCGGTACTAGATAAACCTCACTTAGATATCGATTGCGATTCTAACAATGCCGTATCCTTTATCATAATAACACCGAATCCAATCGTATCTTTTCTTTTATGTATTGAATGTATAAACACTCAAACTATCAATATAAGCACAATTACAACAACAATGGTAAGTATATCAATATATGATGAATGAATCGTTTGCTTGAAGTTGTTGTAGGATGAATACCATTAGAAGTGGTATTTATAGCCATTTCTCTTCCAACTAGCCGTTAGCTTCCTGTGTCTTCATTACATATGCTATCACTCCAATATTACGTACGCTAGAGATATTACGTATGTTAACCTCTACTGGTTACGTACGTTAGCTTCTTCATAAAACAATTCAGTGGCTTCTGTCTTCTGTGTTACGTACGTTAACATTTGTCAACATATCTGTTGCTCGCTGACCTATGCCATGACGTCATCTCTAACGTTCATCTTCTTTGAATTCGCAAACACACCATTACGTACGTTAGCCATCCTTTCTTACGTATGTTAAGCTCCTTACATTGTGTACGCTATATATCACAAGTTACGTACGTTAAGCATGCTATTTCCAGATTTTTGCATCTTCGACTTTTTGGATGCTTTGCTTCGCCTCTTTGTTGTTTTGTTTTGTTTATCAACTTAATCATCAAAACTATATTAATGAATGTATGGAATAGAATATTCCAACAACTCCGATAAAAACTCATTTTCACATATAACTCGCAACGTCAACCATTAACCCATCCTGGATTACCTCAACTATGCTATGACAAAATATTGAATAATAAATCAAACTCCACGAAAGACTACCCGAGAAGTTTCATTTGGACAAATAAACCAAAACCCCGAAAGGTAGTACTAAAATAGATAAACGATTGGTAAAGTGTTTTACAAATCTCGGGAGTTCTTTTGAAAACAGAAAGGCCTTTTAGAAACATTAGGGTCTCAGCCCGAATCCTGTTCCACATTACAGGAAGTTTAAAAGCAAAAAGCCCTTTCTGGACCCCAAGTCCTCAGTTATAAAACTATTTCAAAATCGATTGGGTCTCGGCCCAAAATCATTTTCCGTAAAACATCCATAAAACATTCATTTTGAAAGGTATCATTTTCAAATGCTCAAAAACAGTTCATATATCTCAAAATGAATTAACATGACTACATGTTCTTCTCAACTATCCACAACATTTCTCCTAAATGTACAACTCCGTTCCAATATACCGACATATTGTTTTACAAAATCATAGCTTCTTAAGATCATCAATCCTGTCTCAACTCTCTCACCTCATACTGTGACGCATAATACCTTTCTGAACCTCAAAGCATATCAACTTAGAACGGCAATAAATCTCAATGCAATTCAAATCCAAAATACTTACAAATCATGAAGCCGATGATTCCCCGTGATACTGGGACATGTCTCGACTCAAGAAAATACTCGATACCGATATTATCAAAACACACATTTTGCAAAATCAGTTCAACTCGAGAACACAACACATCTCTATTCGAAGAAACACGTTAATACCATTTGGAAAGGTTTACAACAACCTCAGTACCACACTAGTAAATCACATAACACACAAGCCCGGGTGAACAACAAAACCCAGGGCTCTAGAATTCATCAATCGACAACTCGAATGGCGCGACAAAATCACGACTCGACTCGACCCGAATGCCTAGGTTTTCTCAACCTAAACTCTGATACCATATTATGTAACACCCCCAGAGCCATCCAAGAATATTACAGCGCTGTGGGCCTCGAGATGGAACCCACAAGGCTAAAAGACATCGGAGCCGCACCTGGATCTAACTCGATAGCGAACTCAACCTCACGGTCCGGTGGCAACCCCGGTAACTCATCATGAAAGACATCAGGGAACTCACTAATGACTGGAATCGATGAAAACTCGACTCTAGCATCCCTCGCCTTCAGGGCGTAGCACCAATAACCATTACACTCCTTACGCATGAGTCTCATCGCCTTCAAGGCGTTAATTACGAACTTATGGTTTCCCCTCTTTCACCCCGCGAAAGAGTGCTCGATGCCATCCTCGACTAACATGGTGATGATCTATTTCCCACGGCAATGTGCAGTAGAAAGATTCTCATGCAGTACTTCATGATTGCACCATGCTGCTCGTGTAACACCCCCAAGTTATTCAGGGAATATTACAGCGCCGTAAGCCCCGCCGTGGGACCCACAAGGCTAAACATATGCGGAACTATAAATTTTGACCGAGGAGGTCTACATACAATGGAATTAAGAACAATACAAAGGTATTCAGAACATAACCAATGTATTCACAAACATCACAACTCGAATCAATACTTCGGCAAACACAGGCCGAAACATCAATGAAAAGGGAAAACAATACTCGAGTATTCAATAGCCAATCCAGTACAACAATACTGAATGGGAAACTCCAAACATAACTGGAAGAAAGACACAGTATCACACTTGCCCACCATCTTCATGCCGACCCGATACACCTCGTCCGCTCTCCTGGAACCTGAAATACATAAAACGTATTTCCCCCATAAAGGGGTTAGCCGTCGAATAGCTAGTGCAAGTATATCAAGTATGAAACACAATACTCCTCAACAATAAAGTAAAGGTAACCGTCAATTCATCAATTCAAGACTAGTATTCCGGAATAACTAAATCTCATAGCATCGCATCAATACATATATGAATACCGTGGAACCGCACCAGAGGCTACGGAACCCTCAGAGGACCCGTCGGTCCGTCCCGGAGTGGTTAATTCATATTATCCATGGAATCGCACCGGAGGCTACGAAACCCTCAGAGGACCCGTCGGTCCGTCCCGGAGTGGATATAAATAAGCATGCCATTAATATTTCATACTTTCAAAGTCGAGAATGCACATTCATAAATATATACTTGCCTTTGAGACATCCACAATTCGAATGGAAAAAGGTATGAGTTTGGTAGGTCCAAGAACGCGCTTCCGGCACCTAAACGATTCGCAAGGAATATGATAATCAATTATCCATATTCAAATTACACGAATAAACCCCCGAAACCCGTCTACGATTCATAAAGATATACGGATAATCAACTAGAGGTTGGAAAATCGTCCAAAATCTCACAAGTCCGAAAATGGCACATCCAAACCACAAAATCGTAGGAAAAGCATGCATATGGTATAGATATATCATAATCTCAAAGTTCTCAAGCTTCAAAGCGGGTAAATCGGATGAATCTACGAAAAACCCCAAAATTCCCAAAAGGTAGGGTTCTAAGGATTTTTACCTTGATTCGAACGTTAGGAGGAATTAGGTGTTGAGAAATCCCTTGTTCTCCAACCAAATATATTGTTGTTAGAAGGAAGATAGCTTCCAATCGCCTAAGATCGCCTCTCCCGAGTGATTCCCGTCGAAAAGGAGTGAAGAAGGTGAGAAATGACGAAAATAAAATCAACTGCCATATTTATATCTGTCCAGTCTAGCGCACGCTACGCCTCCTTCATTAGCGTGCGCTAGCGAAGTCACCGGATAGTCCAGTGGCTTCTGTCGGCCCCGTTAGCGTGCGCTAATCATCTGTCCCTAACGTGCACTAGCCCAAAATATGGCATCCAGTACTGGAGTCCAGAACTTACTGTCTCTGCCCTGCTCAAAACTTAGCGTGCGCTACCGCTATAGTTTAGCGTGCGTTATGCAATAGCTTTAGCGTGTGCTAGCCGAAGCCTAGCGTACGCTATCTGATAGTCCAGAAAACCTGCCAACCTCACTGCCTCTGCTGACCAGCCCGGTAGCGTGCGCTACGGACGGATGTTAGCGTGCGCTACTATCCATGGATAGCGCGCGCTAACAAACTCCTAGCGTGCGTTAATCTGCCAGTCCAAAGAGCAGTCCGAAATACTGGTTCTGACCTGACTGATCCTCTTAGCGCGCGCTACGGCTCAGAGCTAGCGTGCGCTAATCAAGCAGAATTAGCGTGCGTTAGCCTAGGCCTAGCGTGCGCTATATCTCTGGCACAGAACATTTCCGCAAGGTCTAAACGACATGATCAAGAACCAAACGAGATACGAAACTCAATAACAATATCAATAACATCTCCAAGCATTTACAGAGCGACAAAATATGGAGGATGACAGAGTCAAACAGTCAATAAAAGTACGGGTATTACATTCTCCCCCTCTAAAAAGAAGTTTCGTCCCGAAACTTAAGAAATAAATAGTTCGGGGTATTCCACCCGCATCTTCTCTTCCGTCTCCCAAGTTGCCTCCTCGACTCCATGTCTCGACCATTGCACTTTAACCAGTGGAATGGTCTTATGCTGAAGTTGTTTCTCGTGACGCTCAAGGATCTTCACGGGTCTCTCCGGAAAGGTAATATCCTCGGCTACGTCAATATCACTGTAGTCGATGATGTGGCTCGGATCCGGTACGTACTTTCTCAACTGAGACACATGAAAAACACTATGGACGTGACTCAAAGCTGGAGGCAACGCCAAGCGATAAGCTAAATCTCCAACTCTGTCCAAAATCTCGAAAGGTCCGATATACCTTGGACTAAGTTTCCCTTTTTTCCCGAAGCGGAAAACTCCACGGGTCGGCGACACCTTGAGTAAGACATGATCCCCCACTTCGAACTCCAAGGGTCGACGACGAGTATCGAGATAAGATTTACGACGACTGGGCAAACAGTAATCGGTCCCGGATAATAGAAATCTTTTCCTTAGTCTCCATCAACATATCCGTCTCCGTCCCAACTAGCTCAGAAGCCTCGTCCCAACATAATGGCGACCTACATCGCCTACCATAAAGTGCCTCGAAGGGTGCCATTTTGATCGACGCATGCCAACTATTATTGTAAGCAAACTCGATCAACGGCAAGTGAAGCTCCCAATCATTACTCCAGTCTAAGGCACAAGCCCGTAACATATCTTCCAATGTCTGAATCGTCCTCTCTGTTTGTCCATCCGACTGAGGATGAAAAGAAGTGCTCAATCTCAACTCAGTACCCAAAGCCTGATGAACGGCCTGCCAAAAGTGCGATACGAAACGGCCGTCTCGATCAGAAACAATGGTCTTGGGGGCACCGTGTAATCTCACGATCTCAGCAATAAAGGTTCGAGCCAGTCTATCCGGTCCCCAAGTATCCTTAATACCCAAGAAGTGTGCAGACTTGGTCAGCCGATCGACAATTACCCAAATCATATTCATTCCGGCCCGAGTCCTCGGCATGCCAGCGATGAAATCCATAGAAATGTCTTCCCACTTCCACTCGGGAATGGGAAGCGGTTTCAACAACCCCGCTGGTCGTTGATGTTCGATCTTGACTTGTTGACACGTCAAGCACCGTAGTACAAACTCCGTAACATCCTTCTTTATGTTGTTCCACCAAAAATTACGCTTCAAATCTTTGTACATCTTACTCGTCCCGGGGTGGATTGAGTAAGGCGTAGCATGCGCTTCTCGGAGAATTTTCTGCCTCAACTCTAAATCGTTCGGAACACAAAGCCTGCCCTGAAATCTCAGAATACTATCCTCGTGAACCATAAATCCAGGAGCTTTTCCTTTAATTACAGCTTCCTTCAGTTGAGAAATCATTGGGTCACTCCACTGCTTCCCTTTGATGTCATCAACTAAAGACGAAGTAATTTCGAGAGTACACAGCTGTCCCTGTACTCGTTGAAGCCAAACTTCTATCCCTTGCTCAATTAAGTCCTGAAGAATTTTCGTCTGAGATGTAAGAACCTCGAGCATTTGAAGAGACGTCGATTTGCGGCTCAAAGCATCCGCAACGACATTGGCTTTCCCGGGGTGGTAAAGAATTTCCAAATCATAATCCTTTATCAACTCTAACCAACGTCTCTGTCTCATATTCAGCTCTTTCTGACTGAAAATATATTTCAGGCTCTTGTGATCTGTATAAATCCGGCACGGTGAACCATACAAATAATGCCGCCAAATCTTGAGTGAAAAGACAATTGCGGCCAACTCTAAATCGTGAGTAGGATAATTCATCTCATAAGGCTTTAATTGTCGAGACGCAAAAGCTATCGTCTTATCATGCTGCATGAGCACACAGCCCAGGCCTTGACCCGAAGCGTCACTATAAACTGCAAAGCCCTCGCTACCATGTGGTAAGGTTAAAATCGGCGCTGAAGTCAAACGTTTCTTGATTCATCAAGCTCATTGTCTATCATCCGTCAAACAAACTTTTCGGTCTTACGGAGTAATTTCGTAGCGGCCGAGCGAGTTTCGAGAACCCTCGACAAACCGACTTAATACCCAGCAAGGCCCAAAAAGCTACGAACTTCCTTAACATTTTAGGCGGTGCCCAATCTAGCACCGCTCTATCTTCTCATGGTCTACACGAACTCCTTCGGCCGAAATCACATGGCCGAGAAACATAACTTCTTCCAACCAAAACTCACATTTCGAGAATTTCGCATAGAGATGCTCGATTCTCAAAATGTCTAATATCAAACGCAAGTGTCGGGCATGTTCCTCCTTATCTCGAGAATAGATCAAGATGTCGTCAATAAAGACGACCACACACCTGTCGAGGTACTCGATGAATATTTTATTCATTAACTGCATGAAAACTGCCGGCGCATTAGTCAACCCAAAAGGCATAACTACAAATTCATAATGTCCATATCTCGTCCGAAACGCTGTCTTCGGAACGTCGGACTCCCTCACCCTGAGTTGATAATACCCGGATCTTAAATCAATCTTCGAGAAAACCGCAGCTCCTTGCAATTGATCAAATAAATCGTCTATACGAGGTAGAGGGTATTTGTTCTTGATGGTTACTTTGTTCAGCTCGCGGTAGTCGATGCACAAACGTAGTGAACCATCCTTCTTCCTCACGAAAAGAACAGGCGCGCCCCAAGGCGAAGCGCTCGGTCTGATGTACCCTTTTTTCCAGAAGTTCTCCCAATTGATTCTTCAATTCTTGCATTTCGGAAGGTGCCATCCGGTAAGGCGCTTTAGAAATCGGAGCCGCATCCGGCTCCAAGTCCACGGTAAATTCTATCTCTCGATCTGGCGGTAATCCCGGTAGGTCATTCGGAAAAACATCGGGGTACTCACTAACAATCGGAATCGAAGAGAAATCGATTTCATTTCCTTCCGTTTTCAAGGCATAACAACAATAGCCCGCACAACCTTTATTCAAAAGTTTTACGGCCTTCATGGCACTGATAAGTAACTTGGATAGTACCGACTTACGCCCCAAAAATGAGTACTCAGATCCGTCTTTAGTCATCATGGTGATAACCTTGGTACGGTAGTTCATAATCGCTTGATGACTATCAAGCCAATCCTCGCCGAGGATCACGTCCTCGCCTTCCATATCAACTACAATCAAATCCGATAACCAATCCATACCGGATATAATCACCGGAAAATCTCTAATCTCCCGGTTCCCCACAATTCTATCCCCACTAGGCAGTCTCACGATGAAGGGATCGCAAGCAGTCAGACAAGTTATATTCAAACGGCGTACACACTCCAAGGAAATAAAAGAATGTGTAGCACCCGAATCAAAAAGTACATGGACTGGATGAGATAGGATATGAATGGTACCTGAAGCCACCGCCGCGTCGGGTTCGTCTGCTCGACGCATCTCATAAACTCGTGGTTGCACCGAACCGACGCTAGAGTTTCCCCCTCCAGCATTCTGACCCCGTCCCCGGCCCCTGCCGAAATTCTGCTGAGGTTGACCAGCTGGGGCAGAAGCCCGAGTGTCCAAAGTCTGATTCGGCTCGGAACAATAAGCCGCTCTATGTCCCATCTGTCCGCACGTGTGACACTTCAATGGTGGAAAGTGGCATTCCAAATTAATGTGGCCTAAACGGCCACAATTATAGCAAGTCACCGCGCGATTGATGGTACCCGAAGTAGGACGGTAACCCCTCTTTCCTTTATTAGAACGTGACGACTGTCCGTGAGCAGTTAGTTATGTGACTTCTGAAAGTTGCCACTCTTAGAGTTAGAAAAATTCCCCGCTACTTTCTGCTTCTTCGATTCTTCCACGGTATCGTTGTCGGGGCTCAACATATCATGGGCTAAAGCTCTGTCCTGATACTCTTTCAGTGTGGTACAAGCAAATCCGGCCATGTACCGCCGTAAGTCCAAATTCATCCGCATATCAAAATAACCGATCTTATCACGCTCATTACGCACTTGATCCTTCACATGGATCAATTGTTGGTTGTACTCCACGATCGCCTGCGAAACGGGAATATCTTGTGGTTTAGCCTCGAAGAAGGCTCGGATTCGGCTCTCTCGTACCGGCCAAGGACAAAACTCGGCCTCCAAGAGCTCCTTAAATTCATCCCATGAGGCAATACGATCCTGTGGCTTGATGACTTTCCACCAAGTAGCGGCCTCCTTAGTGAGGAAATACTGAGCAATCGGTACTTTCCTCACCTCGGGGTAATCAACTGCCTCGAAAATCTTCTCCAATTCTGCTAGCCAATCTTCCCACTAACGGTGCAGTGGCACCAAAGCGTGGAGGGTGCATACGGATTACATTCAAGCAAGGCATCCGTGTTTGGGTTCGTGTTATTCATCTCGAGCTTGGGCCAAAATAGTCATTTGAGTAGCCAATTGTTGAAGTGCATTCGCCACTCCAACGTCGCGTTGTTCCCGACCGTCGGTAGTCGTGCCGACTCTCGGTGTCGGGATGCACCGAGTTCGACAAGCCCAGGGTTGGTCGACCCGCCAATCGATGGAAACGGCGCGCCACGACCTCTTCCTCGTCCACGACCACGACCACGGCCACGACCCCTACCAGCTGACATACTGAAGAACACACAAGTCACGTAAGCACAATTCAATCACGCGTCATCAAAGTGTCCGATTCTCAAGAATACCGATAAAAAGGAAGCAAAACGAATAAGGACACACTAGAAGAGTGAGAGGTCTTACAAGTACCGGTCGCACTGTGATGATGGCAGAGTAGTGATACTGCGGACAATTAACGACTCGATCGACCCAAAAGACCGACAGCCTAGGTATCCATAGACCTAAGCTCTGATACCATATTCTTTAACACCCCCAAGTTATTCAGGGAATATTACAGCGCCGTAAGCCCCGCCATGGGACCCACAAGGCTAAACATACGCGGAACTATAAATTTTGACCGAGGAGGTCTACATACAATGGAATTAAGAACAATACAAAGGTATTCAGAACATAACCAATGTATTCACAAACATCACAACTCGAATCAATACTTCGGCAAACACAGTGAACATCAAGGAAAAGGGAAAACAATACTCGAGTATTCAATAGCCAATCCAAGACAACAATACCGAATGGGAAACTCCAAACATAATCGAAGAAAGACACGATCACACTTGCCCACCATCTTCATGCCGACCCGATACCCGCCTCGTCCGCTCTCCCGAACTGAAATACATAAAACGTATTTCCCCCATAAAGGGGTTAGCCGTCGAATAGCTAGTGCAAGTATATCAAGTATGAAACACAATACTCCTCAACAATAAAGTAAAGGTAACCGTCAATTCATCAATTCAAGACTAGTATTCCGGAATAACTAAATCTCATAGCATCGCATCAATACAAATATGAATACCGTGGAACCACACCAGAGGCTACGGAACCCTCAGAGGACCCGTCGGTCCGTCCCGGAGTGGTTAATTCATATTATCCATGGAATCGCACCAGAGGTTACGAAACCCTCAGAGGACCCGTCGGTCCGTCCCGGAGTGGATATAAATAAGCATGCCATTAATATTTCATACTTTCAAAGTCAAGAATGCACATTCATAAATATATACTTGCCTTTGAGACATCGACAATTCGAATGGAAAAAGGTATGAGTTCGGTAGGTCCAAGAACACGCTTCCGGCACCTAAACGATTCGCAAGGAATATGATAATCAATTATCCATATTCAAATTACACGAAGAAACCCCCGAAACCCGTCTACGATTCATAAAGATATACGGATAATCAACTAGAAGTTGGAAAATCGTCCAAAATCTCACAAGTCCGAAAACGGCACAATCCAAACCACAAAATAGTAGGAAAAGCATGCATACGGTATAGATACATCATAATCTCAAAGTTCTCAAGCTTCAAAGCGGGTAAATCGGACGAATCTACGAAAAACCCCAAAATTCCCAAAAGGTAGGGTTCTAAGGATTTTTACCTTGATTCGGACGTTAGGAGGAATTAGGTGTTGAGAAATCCCTTGTTCTCCAACCAAATATATTGTTGTTAGAAGGAAGATCGCTTCCAATCGCCTAAGATCGCCTCTCCCGAGTGATTCCCATCGAAAAGGAGTGAAGAAGGTGAGAAATGACGAAAATAAAATCAACTGCCATATTTATATCTGTCCAGTCTAGCGCACGCTACGCCTCCTTCATTAGCGTGCGCTAGCGAAGTCACCGGATAGTCCAGTGGCTTCTGTCGGCCCCGTTAGCATGCGCTAATCATCTGTCCCTAACGTGCGCTAGCCCAAAATATGGCATCCAGTACTGGAGTCCAGAACTTACTGTCTCTGCCCTGCTCAAAACTTAGCGTGCGCTACCGCTATAGTTTAGCGTGCGTTATGCAATAGCTTTAGCGTGCGCTAGCCGAAGCCTAGCGTACGCTATCTGATAGTCCAGAAAACCTGCCAACCTCATTGCCTCTGCTGACCAGCCCAGTAGCGTGCGCTATGGACGGATGTTAGCGTGCGCTACTATCCATGGATAGCGCGCGCTAACAAACTCCTAGCGTGCGTTAATCCGCCAGTCCAGAGAGCAGTCCGAAATACTGGTTCTGACCTGACTGATCCTCTTAGCGCGTGCTACGGCTCAGAGCTAGCGTGCGCTAATCAAGCAGAATTAGCGTGCGTTAGCCTAGGCCTAGCGTGCGCTATATCTCTGGCACAGAACATTTCCGCAAGGTCTAAACGACATGATCAAGAACCAAACGAGATACGAAACTCAATAACAATATCAATAACATCTCCAAGCATTTACAGAGCGACAAAATAAGGAGGATGACAGAGTCAAACAGTCAATAAAAGTACGGGTATTACAGCTCGAGCCAATCATCCCCTAGAATCAAATCCTCACCCTCAATACGATTAGAGAGCCAAGCCCTCTCACAAATAAACACAGAACAGTCTCAGATCTCTCGATCACCAATGATTCTATCACTACTAGGAAGTTTAACGACGAAAGGATCACAAGACGACAAACAGTCAAGACTAAAACGATGCACACACTCCAGAGAAATGAATGAATGCGTAGTACCCGAATCAAAAAGCATACTGACATGATGAGATTGAATATGAATGGTACCTGTGGCCACGGTGGTTGCTGGATCATCGGCCCTCCTCATCTCATAAGCACGCGGATGAGCAGAGTAAACGACCCCTGGTTCACACTCGGCTCTTTAGGCACTGGAAAGAAAGCCTAGGCACCAAGAATCTGCCCTACCCACTCACAAATAGAAGCCGTTTGGACCGGTTGACCACATGTATGACAAGTCAACCACAAACGAGGACATTCTCGGTTCCTATGGGCCCACTTGACATAGTTAAAGAATTTGACATCACGAGTGGAGGCACTAGCAGTACCTCGAAATCCCCTAGGGAAACAAGCCGAACCGCCTGCAGGAATATTTACAGACTGAGATTTATGCTGAACTCCGCCCTTGTGACCCAAAAAGTTACCGACAGACTTCTGTTTCTTACTTTCTCGAGCCACCTAACTAGCCGTCAAGGACATATAATAAGCAAAATATCTACTCTGATAGTCCTTTAGGGTGGTGCAGGCGAGCCCAGACATGTAATCACGAATCTTCGGTTTCATCCGCCTAGAAAAGTGGCTAATCTTGTCATTCTCCTCCTTAACCTGGGCCTTCACATAGCCCAATTCCCGGTTGAAATCTACAATGGCCCGAGAAACCGGAATATCTCGAGGCTGAGCATCATAAAAAGTATGGACTCGGGCCTGACAAACCGGCCACGGACAGTATTCAGCTTCCATAAGGTCTCTTAACTCGGCCCATGAAGCAACGTGATCTCGAGGCTCAACGGCCTCCCACTAATCGGCAGCCTCCCCGGTGAGAAAATACTATATTGGAATTTTATCGATATATGCGCCGTTTGTGCGGAAGCGTAAATAAAAAGTGCGAAAAATAAATTGCACACGGATTTATAGAGGTTTGGCCAAACGTGCCTACGTCCTCTCTCGATGTATCTTTTTCTATAGGCTAAAGATCAAAACATCTGCACCTCTCTTCTATCGGTCGAGGGATTACCGTTACAAGCTCGTCTTCTATCAGTCCAAGTAAAACCATTTTTCCTTTTCTATTAGATAAGGAATCAACCACTCTAGCTTTCTATTGGTACTAGATAAACCCCACTAAGATAGCGATTGCGATTCTAACAATGCCGGATCCTTGATCCTAATAACACCGAATCCAATCGTATCTTTTCTTTTTCTCACTCGTGTATGATTTTGTGTATAACACTCAATCACTCTAATTTAAGCTAAAGAACAACAACTATAATGTTTGCAATGATATCTCAAGTGTATATGAATTGCTCAATGTTGTTGTGTGGAATAATACCAACTCATTTGGTATTTATAGCCTTCTTCCACAAACTAGTCGTTACTGCCACTTGTTATTTTGCGTGCGCTTGGCTGACTTCCTTTGCGTGCGCTATCACGTATAATTGCCTTAGCGTACATTATGATCTGCATGTTACGTACGTTAATGTCTTCCAGCTTCCGTCCAGTGGCTACTGTCTATGACTGATAGCGTGCGCTAATACTTCTTCTTTAGCGTGCGCTAATCTTGCATCATTGCATGCGTCATATATCCGTTAATGCTTTTTGACTTGTAGCAGATTCTCCCCAACAGATTGATTGACTTGATTCAAACTTGATGTTTAGCGTGCGCTAAATATCATGTGTTGCGTGCGCTAAGATGACTTCAGTGCATACGTCATTCTGTGTTTGAATTATCTTCACAACGGTAGCAAGTCTTCGATAGCGTGCGTTATATTATAGTGTGTAGCGTGCGCTATCCTCATCAGGTGACTTCAATTCAGGTTACTTCGAACTCGTCTGATCTGCAGAGATGTTCCGTTAGCGTGCGCTAACTTATATGTCTAGCGTGCACTAGCTTTGTATTTTGTCCAGCTTTTTGCGTCTTCGTCTGCTTCGATGTTTTGCTTCTCCTCGATGTTGTTTTGTTTTGTTTAGCAACTTAATTATCAAAACACTATTTATTATTATGTGGAATAAATATTCCAACAATAACTCCCTTTTGATGATTACAAAACAACTCTTTGAATTGGATAAAACCTATAAAATAAAAATATATGCATATGTACGTTTCAAAGTTTTCGACTTTGATCGTTTCGTTAGTTTCTCCAATCTTTTTTCTTCTTCTGTCATTTTCGACTTCTTCGTTATGCATTTTTCAACTCCTGTGTTTCTCCCCCTTTTTGTCTGCTTTTTTTCTCCTTTTTGACTTCTTCAATTTTTATTATTTTCTATTTTCTCATCCTTTTTACTTTTTATTTTTCTCGTCATATCTTTCATGACGCTTTTATCCGATTCAACTTCTTCTCCCCCCTTTTGTATTCAGCAAAAAGTGTAAAAAAATATAAAGGATACCAATTTGAATATAAAAAATATGCATGAAAAAAAAATATGAAATAGTAGGAAATATCTCCCCCTAAAAATATTATCTCCCCATTTGTAAAATATTAAAAATTAATTTTTGGGGATCCAACCGAAAGTTGGTTTTTCTTTCGAGACATAGACGATGTTTGAAACAATTGTTCCTTTAGGAACCCGAATTTTCTTAACTTTAATCATCCGTCTTGGGCTCTTACAGTTTGAAATATGGTGCCCGATTTTCAAACATTTTTCACACCGGGGTATTTTGAAATTTACGGATTCCTTTTTAAAACGTGGTTTGAATCCTAACCCCTCTTTATTTAAAGTATATTTTTGAACCGAGAGCATATTTTCAAATTTCTCCTTCCGAGAGAAAATTTCTTCATTAAATTTTTGAGCTCGGTTTTAGCTTTAACAAGATCATTCTTTAAAATATTCTCGTTTTTAACGAATTTTGAATGATCGATCTCAACAAAATTTTCCCTTTTCTAGAATTTTGGAATTTTAATTTTCCAAAGATTTATATTTAGATTTAAGGGATTTAATCTCATTTAAAGCATTTTGATAATCGGTATGTAATAACTCGAATGCTTCAAAAAGTTCATCGTAAGAATTACTTACTTGGCTTTCGACGTCGCTATCGTCGAATGAAATCCGGGCAATGAGCGCGAGATTATTTTGATTCATGAAATCTTCATCAGGATCTTTGTCGCTCCATGTTGCCACGAGAACCTCCTTAGGTTTTACCCGACAGTTCTTAGCAAAGTGGCCTGGTTTATCACATAATCGACACGTGTTGTCGAATTTCTTAGATTCGCCCTTTTGGATGTCCTGCTTCCTCCGGTTTAGTAAGTGTTGGAGCTTATTAATATTCTTGGCATAATATGCCGATTCTTCGTCGCTTTCGTCCACCGGGATTTCTTCTTTCTTTCTTGACATCTTAGCCTTCATGGCTATCGACCTCTCCTTTGGTTTCGGTTTGGCATTCCGAGATTTTAGAACAATCTCGTAGTTGATAAGAGAACCAACGAGAGTACTAAAATCAAGAGTATTTAAATCTTTAGACTCCATTATTGCCGTCGCCGTACCGTCCCATTCTCAATGTAGTGATCGGAGAATTTTCTTTACTTTCTCACTACTTGAATGTAGTTTCCCGAAACATGCTAATCCATTATTGATAACTGAAAATCGGTCAAGCATTGTCCTGATGGATTCATCGTCATTCATTTGAAATAATTCGTATTCGTGATGGAGCATGTTTATCTTTGTCTCCTTGACTTGAGACGTACCTTCGTGTGTTACCTCAAACATTTTTCAAATTTCTTTGGCACTATCACACGATGATATCCGGTTGAGTTCTTCCGGATTTAAGGCATAATAAAGAAGTTGAGTTGCCTTACAATTGTAGTGGTCATTTTCCAATCGGAATCATCATATTCTTCGAAAGTTTTAAGCGTACCGTTGGAATTCGTCGGAATTTTTGGACCAAGACAAATCACCTTCCAAAGCTCGATGTCATATGCTCGGATGAATATTGACATCTTCTTCTTCCACGTAATAAAGTTCAAGCCATCAAAAAATGGTGGTCGGTTGAGAGCAAGGCCTTCGACTGGAGCAAATTGGAGAGCCATTAGATCTTTTCTCCTTGGATGTAAAGCCGCTTATAGGAGTACCGCTTCGATACCAATTGTTGGAATTTTATCGGTATATGCGCCGTTTGTGCGGAAACGTAAATAAAAAGTGCGGAAAATAAATTACACACGGATTTATAGAGGTTCGTCCAAACGTGCCTACATCTTCTCTCGATGTATCTTTTTATATAGGCTAAAGATCAAAACCTTTGCACCTCTCTTCTATCGGTCGAAGGATTACCGTTACAAGCTCGTCTTCTATCGGTCCGAGTAAAACCGTTTTTCTTTTTCTATTGGATAAGGAATCAACCACTCTAGCTTTCTATTGGTACTAGATAAACCCTACTAAGATAGCAATTGTGATTCTAACAATGTCGGATCCTTGATCCTTATAACACCGAATCTAATTGTATCTTTTCTTTTTCTCACTCGTGTATGATTTTGTGTATAACACTCAATCACTATAATTTAAGCTCAGAAACAACAACTATAATGTTTACAATGATATCTCAAGTGTATATGAATTGCGCAATGTTGTTGTGTGGAATGATACCCACTCATTTGGTATTTATAGCCTTCTTCCACAAACTAGCCGTTATTGCCAGTTGTTATTTAGCGTGCGCTAGGCTGACTTCCTTAGTGTGCACTATCACGTATATTTGCCTTAGCGTATGTTATGATCTGCATGTTACGTACATTAATGTCTTCTAGTTTCAGTACAGTGGCTACTGTCTCTGACTGTTAGCATGCGCTAATACTTCTTTTTTAGCATGCGCTAATCTTGCACCATTGCATGCGTCATATATCTGTTAATGCTTTTTGACTTGTAGCAGATTCTACCCAACGGATTGATTGACTTGATTCAAACTTGATGTTTAGCATGCGCTAAATATCATGTGTTGCGTGCCCTAAGATGACTTCAGTGCATACGTCATTCTGTGTTTGAATTCTCTTCACAACGGTAACAAGTCTTCGATAGCGTGCGTTATATTATAGTGTATAGTGTGTGCTATCCTCATCAGGTGACTTCACTTCAGGTTACTTCGAATTCGTCTGATCTGCAGAGATGTTCTGTTAGCATGCGCTAACTTATATGTCTAGCGTGCGCTAGTTTTGTATTTTGTTCAGCTTTTTGCGTCTTCGTCTGCTTCGATGTTTTGCTTCGCCTCGATGTTGTTTTGTTTTGTTTAGCAACTGAATCATCAAAACACTATTTATTATTATGTGGAATAAATATTCCAACATACTAGGCGATAGGGATATTGCGATCCTCAGGACAGTTGGTGGCAACAAAGATCTTAGACATCTCCTTGATCCACCTCTCCCAGTCAATCGGGTCTGAAGCCCTAGCGAACTGAGAAGGATGCATCATGATGATGTCCTGAAGCCAGTGATCTGTTAAGGCTTGAGCAGTATGGTCCAGAGCCGGGTTCTGAACCGCCTGGGCTATAGTATCCATTTGGTTCACCATTTGTTGCATCATAGCTGCAACACCTGTAACACCCCTGGAGCCATCCAGGAATATTACAGCGCTGTGGGCCCCGAGATGGAACCCACAAGGCTAATAGACATTTTTGCAAACATTTACAAATGCCCAAGAGGCTAACGACTGTACTATCTTTTAAAAACATTCGAGGACTTTATAAACTCGTTTATCAAAACTGTTGTAAAAACTCATTTGAAACTACAAGGCCCGAAATGCCAAATTCAATAGTTTAAAAACATACATCAAGCTATCGCTTAAACGTAGCGACAAAATAGTTTAGAAAACCATTTCCAAAATAACTCAAGTTGCCAAAAATCAAAAGGGCATTTAAGAAATACTCACGCAAAACAATTTAAAATACTCTAGCAGCAGAATACAACATATAATCAGAACACTCGATTCACAAACACAAGCCATAGCCAGTATCCTTCGGGAAGCTCATCTCTTCACGATCGCTACAAGCTCGATATCCAAAGAACCTAAAAAGAAATCCCAAGATGAGGTCAGCCATAATATCCAATAATGATAACAATCGCATCACGTCAATAATTACATACCAATGAAAATACTAAGTAAGAATACGGCCAATGTAATCTTACCGCCTTAACTTTACTTATTCAAATAATCTACACTAAAATAACCATTATCATATTACCCATCTCATAATCTCGATTAACCAATAAACTCAAATATAACATTTGTACTGTACCTCAAACAATACTCAAGTTTCTCAAAACATCATCAGAACTCGCGATACG
Source organism: Orobanche coerulescens (assembly GCA_033398695.1). Classification (NCBI taxonomy): domain Eukaryota; kingdom Viridiplantae; phylum Streptophyta; class Magnoliopsida; order Lamiales; family Orobanchaceae; genus Orobanche; species Orobanche coerulescens. The sequence continues at coordinate 18,907,106 of CM065810.1, forward strand.
GAAATGTACCAACTCTGACCAATCCGATCCATCGGATAACATCAACAAATATCTACACGATGATCGATTATCCATACAAAGACAAGAACCAAGAGAAAAAATACATAACATACCTTGAGCTACACAATGCCACGACGAATCACGTTAGTCTAATCCCAGATCAGATCAATACCAATTACGGACATGGTCCTAACACAAGACCTACAATGCATACTCATACGACAACGTCAATATGCTCACATCAATAACAACAATGTATACTTATGGATAACCCATAATATTCATATGCAAAACAACAACACATGGTAATCCAATGATCCTGTGCACACAGCTATAGATTCCCATGATGATCCCGTCGGACCAACGCATAGTGGAATTACCTATCTAGCGATCCAGCGTACACAGCTATAGATTCCCATGATGATCCCGTCGGACCAACGCATGGTGGACATATGACAACAATACACAAATGCGTATTAACAACAATACACAAATGCATGACAAAAACAATACACGAATGTATCATAATATGATCGACACAAAATGACAAAATTATTAGAGTACTTGCCACGAATCCATTGAGAGCGATCTCAATGTCAAAAACCATCACTGACGATTATCCTCCATATTCGACGGTCCAAAATGTCACGGACGGTAGATAATTCATATCTTCGTTTATACCACAATGTATCCTCGATACCCAAATATACCAATAACAAAAGTAAATCATAAATATTATGATTTAAATTCCCAAAATATGAAAACAACATATAATCCCAAATCTCATATGTTCACGATTATAATCATTGTTGTACGAATTATAAACGAATGAAACAAAAACATTCATTAAATATTATAGACTGTGCAAGTAATAACTTGCCTTGATACCGACACAACGATGAGGAAGCCGTTACCAAGTCCATTGCCTTCATCTACGAGCTTCTCAGCCCCGACCAAAGCAATCCACGAACATTCTCGAACACGACCACAAAACATGGTTCTAATCACCGATCAATAATCTGAACCTATTACAATAATCGATTAACACAAATTCGATAAAAATCAACAACCGATATAACCAATCAACAAATCCAATGGTTCTACAATATCCCGATTAAACATAGTCTGAACAATCCAACTCGAACCAGCAAGAATTCATAACCACAACACGATATACTGCACTGCCTGACCACTTAGCGCATGTTAATCATATACTGTAGAATGCGCTAAACCACTTCAGTTAGCGTGCGTTAGCCAGTCGGCTAGCGTGCGCTAATGTTATACAATTGCATGCCTTACAAGTTTCGACTTAACACCTTGCGATTACGGATACGAATGTAAAGGAAATCGTACTCCAAGATCAATCACAATCTTTCCAGGTTCAACCTCCTTATCATACTCGCTTGATATATACCATTAATCAATCATAAATCAACATACAGTCGTCTTGCTATGTTCTATTTATCAAAAGTCCTCCAAGAACACTAAGTGATTCGAAACCATGTTCATAGTCATAAAAACAACATAATTCGATATCCTTTAACATGTACATAATCATCCAACTCAAAATTCAAGTCATATATTATCGTATTCTTCGACATACAATTCACATGACTTCAAGAATTACAACAAAAACACCATAATCATCTCCATACGAATCATTCATCAACAATAACATCAAAATCTGAATTCAAGGTGTAGAGCTCATCAACATAACTCAAGAACATGAACAACACCATCAAACACACCAAGGATCATTGATATCTTCATATTCAAGCCTCAAATCCATGTTTCCAAGCTTATAACCAAGTTAGAAGAGGCCAAATCTCACTTTTATGTGCAGAGGGACGAAGTTGGGAGGAAAATATCGATTTATCCTCATGAAGAAATGAAAGACCGATCCTCCTTTTTATAATCTGCATGCTCATTACGTACGTTATCAATCACCATTAACGTACGTAATGCTACCTAACGTATGCTAAATGTCTTTCATAGTGTACGTAACATCATTCCAGAACTCAAAGCCTCGTTTCGTTCAATTGCTTACGTACGTAATGCATAAGACATAGAGTACGTAATACATATGTTGACTTGCTATAGTAAATGCCCGTTTAACTTACGTAAAACACTACTCATAGCGTACGTTATCGAGGAGTTGAATCGCCCATGCACGTTCTGCGCCGAAAGCTGCCGACCACGGGCCCACCTATCGATCATATCCGGATCATGTCAGATTCCTCTCATAACGTACGTTATATAATCAACATAACGTACGTTATGACTTTGTCTTAACGTACGTAAGCTCCCATGTTTAACGTACGTTACGCTTGTATCGACAAAGTCTTCTCTGATCAGCCAACTGTATCTTACCTGATACTTTAACGTACGTAACTGTTGGACCTTAACGTATGTAAGGTCCTACGCTTAACGTACATTATAGCTTCTATACTTAGACATTTACCCTGATCTTGCTCGATGTCTCAATATACCGAATACATATACACAACACACTATATCCTCAAATGTAATTTTCGACCAAGTACTACAATTATACCAATACAGATGTCTCAGTCCTTCATTTATTTTATCCATACTGTACAGATTCCACACTATACAACATAGCTCGGATAAAATAACGTTAAACAACAGTAGTAGAAATTCCAGATATTACATACTACACCACTTAAAATAAGTTTCGTCCTTGAAACTTGCAATCCATCAAAAAAAAACCTTTCTACCACAATATTCCGAAACCATCACGACAACGATCAATCATCATCATTAATGAATAACCAAAAGAGTATACTTACATATGCGCCAAGTCAACGATCTCCTGAGATACTAGCAAGTGACTCCACCGTAAAGCCTCAATACGCTTACAATCACAATTCCGTGAGTCTCAACAAAATATATCATCATCGGATGAAATAATCTATCCGTCTCAAATCTTGTCTGCCTGATCGCACAATCAAGTCCCAATTCCGCTAAAACGAATAATACACGATACATATATGAAACAACTGCCACAACAATGACACAAATCCCGAAACATCGACGCAAAATTCGAACGCTCATACGATCATTAACAATGATCAACCAACTAATTAACCGAGAATACCATTGACATGATAAACTCCAATACAACCGATCCAAAGGTCAAACACAACTGAGAATATCATCGACATGATAAACTCCAATATGACCAACGAACGATCAATGGTAATCGAGAATACCCTCTCACAGTAAGCATCAACACGATGAACAAGGAACCACAGAGACAGATATACGGACGAATAAAATTCTCAAAACGTTACACCAATCACATACAGTGGATCTCAAAGAAACACACCCGACTGGTGAACATACTCCTCGGCGTATGAACAACAAGTTGCAAACTGATGAACATACTCCATCCTACACGGAGTGGGAACTACCAACTAATACCCAAAACAATCTTCCTAGGGTCATCATCCCCAAATCCGCACTTACAAAGGAATCATTCAAAAATCACTATGGTAAAATCGTGCTACTGCCATACCAATGGAATCACATAGCGCATATGTCCCGGTTTCGCAAAATCTAAAGTTCCAAAATTACATTTTGTATACGAATCTACAACACGCAGCATATTTCTCTTATCTGACCATCTAACCGATCATCCCCGTATAACCAAACTACCATACTAAAGTTCGAATCTATTTTCATCGTACCATACTGATGTATTATCCACTTCGTGAGTCACACTCATAACTTCACCATGATATGCACTATGTACTAAATGCGTATGTATATCAATCACATTTTCAAAACCAGCTTGAAATCATATAGTCTTGTCAAAAAAGACAAATTTTCAGAAGTTCTTTCAAGAATTTCAAAACTCAAAACATAAATTTTCGTAAGACCACGAAATCAATTTTCAAATAATTAAATCGGCTCACTGGTGTCAAGTTCTCGATGAAAATTCTTTTCGAATACACACGATTAAATAAATGAAATTATGCAAATGATTGACCACATCCATACTCCTGTATTCCAGTTCGACTTGTCACCGAATCAACTGACATTCCATCAGAAAACCACACGATAGAGTTCCAAAATCTCAATCTATAGACTCCTGTTGGAGCAAAATCGATATTATGCACCGTTGTGTGGAAGCGTAAATTAAATGTGCGGAAATTAAACAACACAAGAATTTATAGAGGTTCGGATATTAACGAAGCCTACGTCCTCTCTCGGTATCTTTTTCAATAGGATAAAGATCAACCTCTGCACCTCTCTTCTATCGGTCGAGGGATTACCGTTACAATCACGTCTTCAATTGGTCCGTGATAAACTACTCGTACTTGTCTTTGTGTCGGCCCAAGTTAAACCATTTTCCTTTTCTATTGAACAATGAATCAACCACTCTAGCTTTCTATCGGTACTAGATAAACCTCACTTAGATATCGATTGCGATTCTAACAATGCCGGATCCTTGATCCTAATAACAACGAATCCAATCGTATCTTTTCTTTTACCTCTCGTGTATGTGTTGAATGTATAAACACTCAACCTATCAATATAAGCACAATTACAACAAAAATAGTAAGTATATCAATATCTGATGAATGAATCGTTTGCTTGAAGTTGTTGTAGGATGAATACCATTAGAAGTTGTATTTATAGCCATTTCTCTTCCAACTAGCCGTTAACTTCCCGTGCCTTCATTACGTACGCTATCACTCCAATATTACGTACGCTAGAGATATTACGTACATTAACCTCTACTGGTTACGTACGTTAGCTTCTTCATAAAATAGTTCAGTGGCTTCTGTCATCTGTGTTACGTACATTAGCCATTGTCCATTACGTACGTTAACATTTGTCAACATATCCGTTGCTCGCAGACCTATGCCATGACGTCATCTCCAACGTTCATCTTGTTTGAATTCGCAAACACACCATTACGTACGTTAGCCATACTTTCTTACGTACGTTAAGCTCCTTATATTATGTATGCTATATATCACAAGTTACGTACGTTAAGCATGCTATTTCCATCTTTTTGCGTCTTTGACTTCTTTGATGCTTTGCTTCGCCTCTTTGTTGTTTTGTTTTGTTTATCAACTTAATCATCAAAACTCTATTAATGAATGTATGGAATAGAATATTCCAACAATCTCCCCCTTTTGATGATTACAAAACAATCCTTCATCAATGGGGTTTACCTGTAAAATATAAATATATGTATATATGTACAGACCAAAGTTTTCGACATTGTCCGTTTCATTAGTTTCTTCTCCCATTTCTCTTTCTACTCCTTCTTTCCTTTTCTTTTTCTTTTCGAATTTTTGTTTTTAATTTCTCATCATCTTTTCGACGCCTCCTCATTTTTCTTATCAACTTCCTTTTCGACTTTTCTTCGATTTCTCCCCCTTTCAAGGTTAATCCCATTCTTCTCCTTTTATCCTTTCTCCCCATTTTTGTCTTTATCAAAAAGTGTAATAAATGATAATAGTATAATAATAAATGCATAAAAGTGTAAAAAACTCTCCCTGAGTTAAATATCAATTATTGTTAAAAATTAATTCTTGGGGATCCAACCGATCGTTGGTTTTTCTTTCGAAACATAGAAAATATTTGGAATAAAAGTTCCTTTCGGAATCCATATCTTCTTAACTTTAATCGTCCGTCTTGGGTTTTTACAGTTTGAAATATGGTGCCCGATTTTCAAACATTTTTCACAATGGGGTATTTTGAAATTTAAGGATTCATTTTTAAAATGTGGTTTGAATCCCAATCCTTGTTTATTCAAAGTATATTTTTGAACCGAGAGCATATTTTCAAATTTCTCGTTTCCAAGAGAGAATTTCTTCGTTAAATTTTTTAGCTCGGTTTGAATTTTAACAAGATCATCCTTTAAAATATTTTCATTCTCAACATATTTTGAATGATCGATCTCAATAAATTTTCACTTTTCAAGAATTTTGGAATTTTCAATTTCCAAAGATTTATTTTTAGATATAAGGGAATTAATCTCGGATAAAGCATTTTGAAAATCTGTATGCAGTAATTCAAATGCTTCAAATAATTCATCGTGAGAATTACTTACTTGGCTTTCGACGTCGCTATCATCGAATGAACTTCGGGCCATGAGAGCGATATTATTTTGATTGATAAAATCATCATCTTCGTGCTCATCGGTCCATGTTACAACGAGAACCTCCTTCTTAGGTTTTACTCAGCAATTCTTTGCAAAGTGGTCTGGTCTACCACATAATCGACAATTGTTGTCGAATTTCTTATATTAGCCCGAGATGTCATTCTTTAATAAGGTTTGAAACTTATTAATATTTTTGGCATAATATGCCGATTCTTCGTCGCTTTCATCAACCGAGATTTCTTCTCTTTTTGACATCTTAGCCTTCAAGGCTATCGATCTTTCCTTCAGTTTCGGCTTTGCATTTCGAGATTTAAGGACAATCTCGTAATTTATTAGTGAACCAACGAGGGCACTAAAATCAAGATTATTGAGATCTTTCGACTCCATAATCGCCGTCACCGTTCCGTCCCATTCAACAGGTAGTGATCTTAAGATTTCTTGACTTTCTCACTACTTGATAATGGTTTACTGAACGAAGCAAGTCCATTTGTGATGACCGAAAATCGGTCGAGCATGTTGGTGATGGACTCGTCACCCTTCATCATGAATAACTTGTAGTCATGGAGAAGCATATTGATCTTCGTCTCCTTGACTTGAGTTGTCCCTTCGTGTGTGATTTCAAGAATTTTTCATATCTCTTTAGCACTTTCACATGATGAGATACGATTGACCTCTTCCGGATTTAAGGCACAAAATAGAAATTGAGTAGCCTTACAATTTAGATGGTCGCTCTTCCAATCCGCGTCATCATATTCTTTGACATATTTAAGTGTACCGTCGGATTTGAGAGGAATTTTTGGACCAAGACATATTACTTTCCAAAGCTCGATATCATATGCTCGGATGAATATTGACATCTTTTTCTTCCACGTCATGAAATTTGAGCCATCAAAAAATGGTGGTCGGTTAAGAACAAGGCCTTCGACTGGAGCAATTTAGAACACCATTTGGATCTTCTCCTCGGATGTTAAGCCGCTTATTGGAGGTACCGCTCCGATACCAATTGTTGGAGCAAAATTGGTATTATGCGCAGTTGTGCGGAAGCGTAAATTAAATGTTCGGAAATTAAACGATACAAGGATTTATAGAGGTTCAGCTATTAACGAAGCATACGTCCTCTCTCGGTATCTTTTTCAATAGGATGAAGATCAACCTCTGCACCTCTGTTCCATCGGTCGAGCGATTACCATTACAATCACGTCTTCAATTGGTCCGTGATAAACCACTCGTACTTGTCTTTGTGTCAGTCCAAGTTAAACCGTTTTCCTTTTCTATTAGACAAGGAATCAACCACTCTATATTTCTATAGGTACTAGATAAACCTCACTTAGATATCGATTGCGATTCTAACAATGCCGGATCCTTGATCCTAATAACGCCGAATCAAATCGTATCTTTTCTTTTATGTGTTGAATGTATAAACACTCAAACTATCAATATAAGCACAATTACAACAACAATAGTAAGTATATCAATATCTGATGAATGAATTGTTTGCTTGAAGTTGTTGTAGGATGAATACCATTAGAAGTGGTATTTATAGCCATTTCTCTTCCAACTAGCCGTTAGCTTCATGTGCCTCCATTACGTACGCTATCACTCTAATATTACGTATGCTAGAGATATTACGTACGTTAACCTCTATTGGTTATGTACGTTAGCTTCTTCATAAAACAGTTCAGTGGCTTCTGTCTTCTGTGTTACATAGGTTAGCCATTGTCCATTACGTACGTTAACATTTGTCAACATATCTGTTGCTCGCTGACCTATGCTATGACATCATCTCCAACATTCATCTTCTTTGAATTCGCAAACACACCATTACGTATGTTAGCCATCCTTTCTTACGTACGTTAAGCTCCTTATATTACGTACGCTATATATCACAAGTTACGTACGTTAAGCATGCTATTTACAGCTTTTTGCGTCTTCGACTTTTTCGATGCTTTGCTTCGCCTCTTTTTTGTTTTGTTTTGTTTATCAACTTAATCATCAAAACTCTATTAATGAATGTATGGAATAGAATATTCCAACAACTCCGATAAAAACTCATTTTCACATATAACTCGCAACGTCAACCATTAACCCATCCTAGATTACCTCAACTATTCTATGACAAAATATTGAATAATAAATCAAACTCAAAGAAAGACTACCCGAGAAGTTTCATTTGGACAAATAAACCAAAACCCCAAAAGGTAGTACTAAAACAGATAAACGATTGGTAAAGTGTTTTACAAATCTCGGGAGTTCTTTTGAAAACAGAAAGGCCTTTTAGAAACATTAGGGTCTCAGCCCGAATCCCGTTCCACATTACAGGAAGTTTAAAAGTAAAAAGCTCTTTTTGGATCCCAAGTCCTGAGTTATAAAACTATTTCAAAATCGATTGGGTCTCGACCCAAAATCATTTTCCGTAAAACATTCATTTTGAAAGGTATCATTTTCAAATGCTCAAAAACAGTTCATATATCTCAAAATGAATTAACATGACTACATGTTCTTCTCAACCATCCACAACATTTCTCCTAAATGTACAACTCCGTTCCAATATTTAACCGACATATTGATTTCCAAATTCATAGCTTCTTAAGATCATCAATCCTGTCTCAACTATCTCACCTCATACAGTGACGCATAATACCTTTCTGAACCTCAAAGCATATCAACTTAGAACGGCAATAAATCTCAATGCAATTCAAAATCCAAAATACTTACAGATCGTGAAGCCGACGATTCCCCGTGATACTGGCACATGTCTCGACTCAAGAAAATACTCGATACCGATATTTTCAAAACACACATTTTGCAAAATCAGTTCAACTAGAAACACAACACATCTCTATTAAAAGAAACACGTTAATACCATTTGGAAAGGTTTACAACAACCCCAGTACCACACTGGTAAATCACATAACACAGAAGCCCGGGTGAACAACAAAACTCAGGGCTCTAGAATTCATCAATCGACAACTCGAATGAAGCGACAAAATCATGACCCGACTCGACCCGAATGCCTAGGTTTTCTCAACCTAAGCTCCGATACCATATTATGTAACACTCCCAGAGCCATCGAGGAATATTACAGCGCTGTGGGCCCCGAGATGGAACCCACAAGGCTAAAAGACATTTTTGCAAATATTTACAAACGTCGAAGAGGCTAACGATGGTACTATCTTTTAAAAACATTCGAAGACTTTATAAAAAAACTCGTTTATCAAAACCATCATAAAACCCATTTGAAACTACAAGGCCCGAAATGCCAAACTCATCAGTTTAAAAACATATGTTAATCTATCGCTTACACATACCGACAAAATAGTTTAGAAAACCATTTCCAAAATAACACAAGTTGCCAAAAATCAAAAGGGCATTTAAGAAATACTCACGCAGCGGAAAGGACAAACAATTTAAAATACTCTAGTAGCGGAATACAACATATAATCAGAAGACTCGATTCACAAACACAAGCCATAGCCAATATCCTACGGGAAGCTCATCTCTTCACGACCGCTACAAGCTTGATATCCCAAGAACCTAAAAAGAAATCCCACGACGGGGTCATCCATAATATCCAATAATGATAACAATCACATCACGTCAATAATTACATACCAATGAAAATACTAAGTAAGAATACGACCAATGTAATCTTACCATCGTAACTTTACTTATTCGAATAATCCTCATTAAAATAACCATTATCATACTACCCATCTCGTAATCTCGATTAACCAATAAACTCAAACATAACATCTGTACTGTACCTTAAACAATACTCAAGTTTCTCAAAACATCATCATAACTCGCGATATGGAAATGTACCAGCTCTGACCAATCCGATCCATCAGATAACATCAACAAATATCAACACGATAATCTATTGTCCATCCAAAGACAAGAACCAAGAATAAAAATACATCACATACCTCGAGCTATGCAATGCCACGACGAGTCACGTTAGTCTAATCTGAGATCATATCAATACCACATACGGACATGGTCCTAACACAAGACCTACAAATGCATACTCATATGAAAACGTCAATATGCTCACATTAATAACAACAATGTATACTTATGGATAACCCATAATATTCGTATGCACAACAACAACACATGGTAATCCCACGATCCAGCGCACAGAGCTATAGATTCCCATGATGATCCCGTCGGACCAACGCATGGTGGAAATACCTGTCCAGCGATCCAGCGTACACAACTATAGATTCCAATGATGATCCCATCGGACCAACGCATGGTGAACATATGACAACAATGCACAAATGCAAATTAACAACAATACACAATGCATGACAACAACAATACACAAATGTATCACAATATGATTGATACGGAATCAATCGTGTCAAATGCAGAAGACAAAGTAAGGATCGACGTAAATGACCTTACAACACGCCATGCACAGATTACTACGTATTTAGGCGGGAAAACGGACATAAGACGTGGAGTCTCGGTCTCAGCCGTGTCATATAACACGGCCCATGTCATGCTATGCCGGAAGGTCGACAATCGGCCGGAAAATGGACGAACTGCCGGAAAAATCACCACCGGCCGGAAAATTCACCACCTGCCCGGGCCGATCACGCTGACCGGACCGGGCTGGCCGATCACTGCCGACCGAACCCGGCCGTGTCATCCGACACGGCCCGTGCCGAGGTGTCCTGGATAATGAAGTCTCGCTGTCGACCGAACCCGACCGTGTCGTCCGACACGGCCCGTGCCGACACAACCCGACCGTGCCAGGCGACACGACCGAGTCACACTCTTCCGGATAGTGCAATTCCCGCTGTCCGACCAAACCGACCGTGCCAGGCGACACGGTCGAGTCCCTGTCGGCCAGATGCGCGCCGCGACCGTGCCGATCGGCACGGGCCGTGTCCGGCAGACCAGCAAATTCCATTATTGCTGATTTTTTTTATTTTTTGTTGTTTTTCCTCCCCTCACATGTCATGATTAGACTTGCATGTTATGTGGGGTGTCTTATATTCATTTTGTTGTGTGATTCCCCCTCCCTTTGATTTGATTCCCTTGTATTTTATCTTGTGTTTTGTTTTTCATTTCAAGATCATGTGATCTTGTTTGATTCCTTAGTTGCTAAGAAGACTACCATGCTATAAGTAGTCTTGTTGATGCTTTCATTATGGATATTGTATGTTGAAGAAATAAGAATACACTTGTGTTTTTTTGGTGAATGCTTTTCATCAAAACCTTGGTTATAATTCGACGCGTTTTCGAGTTTTAATCGAATCGATTCTCAATAGGTCTTGAGAAAAGATTATCTTATCAAACTATAGGTCTAGTTTGATAAATCATTCATATTGTTCTTGTTTATGTAAGCCGAATTGTCCTACTTTCGGTTATATCTTACGAGTGTTACACATATATGAGTGTTGTGAGGTAACAAAATATATCTGCTGCATTTTCCGGCGAATTTACGTTCATCTTAATACGTAATTCGTATCATTAGTGGCATCGGAGCCCAAGGTTACTTCCTTGGCAAATTTCTCTTGGCGATTTTCTTATCAAAAATATTTTAGCATGGATTTTTCCGACGATTTCATGGAGAAACTACGTGAAGCAATACACAGCATGCAAGAACCACGTTTTCAAGCAAGAAGAGGAGGATATGATGCACGTTCACCGCGTCATGTGGATGAATTTAAAGTTAATGAACTTCCGGAATTTGTCGGAGGTACTAATCCCGAAGTTTACTTGGAATGGGAGAGGAAGATTGAACGTATGTTCGACTTCAAGCACCTTAACGATGAGAAACGTTGCAAATATGCAATTCTCAAGTTAGGGAAGGGCGCTTCCTTATGTTTCGAGGGTATGAAAACACAACGAGCTCGTGCGGGAAAAGAGAAAATCCGTTCTTGGGATTCTTTGAAGAAAAAACTACGTAAAAGGTATGTCCCGACATCACATCGGTTAACCTTATACCGAAAAATTGCGGAGTTCGTACAAGGGAAACTAAGTGTGGAAGAATATATCGAAGAATTTGAAGGCTTGGCCTTAATGGGAGAACTTGAAGAAAATGAAGAACAACGAATGTCACGTTTCTTACGTGGTCTAAATCGAAACATTGCAAATATGGTGGAGTTATACCCATATGGAGATTTTGACACTTTATGCGGGCTATGCATAAAAATTGAAGCTCAAAATAAGTTGAAGTTTACCAAAACCGAATTTACATCAAAGTTCGAGGATCCAAGTACCGGTTCAAGTTCAATTACCACAACGATACCGACTCCTATCTCTACTACCATTTCTAAAACCCCGGGCGTACCGAAGGAAACATGCCTAACCAAAGTAAGGTGTTTTAAGTGCCAAGGATTCGGTCACTATCAAAATACTTGCCCTAACAAACGAGTCGTGACGCTAAGAGAAGCCATCACGATCCGAGAGGAGTTGCTAGTCGAGGACGAAGAAGAAAGACTAGGTGATTCCAACGTGGAGGAAGACGAGGGAGAAGAATATGAAACTTACGAGGCTCCAAACTATGATACCACATTGGTTCTTCATACTTTACAAGTCAAACCCATTTCAAATGATTCGGAACAACGGGATCAAATTTTTCACACCAAGTGCCAAGTCGGGAACAAATGGTGTAGTGTGATCATCGATGGAGGAAGTTGTACCAACGTAGCGTCAAGGGAGATGGTGACGAAACTCGGACTCATCACTACTACTCACCCAAAACCATACGCATTACATTGGCTCGATGACGGGAGTAAAGTGAAAGTCTCGAAACAAGTACGGGTTGGTTTGACCATGGGTTCGTACGTCGACAACATATTATGCGATGTACTCCCGATGGATGCATGCCATGTACTCTTGGGACGACCATGGCTATTCGATAGAGATGTTTTACATCGAGGAAGAAGTAACGAGTACGAGTTACAGGATAAGGACAAGAGGATCGTGTTCAAACCAATGTCATTTCAATCTATGATCCCTAACCGAGAAAACGACAACTTTGGGCCAAATTTTTATAACGACGCAGTTTCTCGTAATGGACTTATTGTCTTGGATGATTACCGAATTGAGGAAAGTAAATTATTTTGTGATGGGCTATTATTGGAGGAGCCCAATAATATTGAAACGGAGAGTTGGTCAGATTATGACGGACCGCCAGCATTTGATGAGGAACCAGTTTATGAAGAGGAATCCGTAATAAATCCTTTTGTTCCCATTCTTGATGGTGAACCCGATGTGGAATTATCAGTGTTTCCAATTCTGGAGGATGAACCCGATTTGAAATTCACCGTGCGTCCCATTTCCGATTTCCGCTCATGTCATGATATCGGTATTACCGGGCAAAGTAATTATTATTATTTTATTAATAATGATAGTTATTTTATTGGTGATTCTCGAGGGGGGCCCACTACCTATCGTCTCAAGATTTTGGGCCATGTACGCACTGCGGACATTTTCGAGATCAAATACGTAGAGGTTTTCTTTAATTATCTTGATGATTTAGGAAGTCCGGAATTGAGGACAATTCCTTTTAAAGAAGGAGGAGATGATACGGAATCAATCGTGTCAAATGCAGAAGACAAAGTAAGGATCGACGTAAATGACCTTACAACACGCCATGCACAGATTACTACGTATTTAGGCGGGAAAACGGACATAAGACGTGGAGTCTCGGTCTCAGCCGTGTCATATAACACGGCCCGTGTCATGCTATGCCATAAGGTCGACAATCGGCCGGAAATAGGACGAACTGCCGGAAAAATCACCACCGGCCGGAAAATTCACCACCTGCCGGAACTGGCCGATCACTGCCGACCGGACCCGGCCGGAACTGGCCGATCACTGCCGACCGAACCCGGTCGTGTCATCCGACACGGCCCGTGCCGAGGTGTCCTGGATAATGAAGTCTCGCTGCCGACCGAACCCGACCGTGTCGTCCGACACGGCCCGTGCCGACACAACCCGACCGTGCCAGGCGACACGGCCGAGTCACACTCTTCCGGATAGTGCAATTCCAGCTGTCCGACCAACCCGACCGTGCCAGGCGACACGGTCGAGTCCCTGCCGGCCAGATGCGCGCCGCGACCGTGCCGATCGGCACGGGCTGTGTCCGGCAGACCAGCAAATTCCATTATTGCTGATTTTTTTTATTTTTTGTTGTTTTTCCTCCCCTCACATGTCATGATTACACTTGCATGTTATGTGGGGTGTCTTATATTCATTTTGTTGTGTGATTCCCCCTCCCTTTGATTTGATTCCCTTGTATTTTATCTTGTGTTTTGTTTTTCATTTCAAGATCATGTGATCTTGTTTGATTCCTTAGTTGCTAAGAAGACTACCATGCTATAAGTAGTCTTGTTGATGCTTTCATTATGGATATTGTATGTTGAAGAAATAAGAATACACTTGTGTTTTCTTGGTGAATGCTTTTCATCGAAACCTTGGTTATAATTCGACGCGTTTTCGAGTTTTAATCGAATCGATTCTCAATAGGTCTTGAGAAAAGATTATCTTATCAAACTATAGGTCTAGTTTGATAAGTCATTCATATTGTTCTTGTTTATGTAAGCCGAATTGCCCTACTTTCGGTTATATCTTACGAGTGTTACACATATACGAGTGTTGTGAGGTAACAAAATATATCCGCTGCATTTTCCGGCGAATTTACGTTCATCTTAATACGTAATTCGTATCAATGATCGACACAAAATGATAAAAATGATTAGATTACTTGCCCTGAGTCCTTCGAGAGTGATCTCAATGTCAAAAACCATCACTGGCGGTTATCCTCCATATTCGACGGTCCAAAATGTCACGGACGGTAGATAATTCATATCTTCGTTTATACCATAATGTATCCTCGATACCCAAGTATAGCAATGACAAAAGTAAATCACATACATTATGATTTAAATTCCCAAAATCTAAAAACAATGTACAATCCCACATTTCCTATGTTCACGATTATAATCATTGCTATACGAATTATAAACGAATGAAACAGAAACCATTCATTAAATATTATAGACTGTGTAAGTAATTACTTGCCTTGATACCGATACAACGATGAGGAAGCCGTTACCAATTCCATTGCCTTCGTATACGAGCTCCTCAGCCTCGACCAAAGCAATATACGAACATTCTCGAAAACGACCGCAAAACATGGTTCTAATCACCGATCCATAATCTCAACCTATTACAATAATCGATTAACACACATTCGATAATCATCAACAACCGATATAATCAATCAACAAACCCAACAGTTCTATAATATCTCGGTTAAACATAGTTTGAACAATCCAACTCGAACCAGCAAGAATTCATAACCACAACACGATATACTACACTGCCTGACCACTTAGCGCACATTAATCATATATCGTAGCATGCGCTAAGTCACTTCAGTTAGCGTGCGTTAGCCAATCGGCTAGCGTGCGCTAATGTTATACAATTGCATGCCTTACAAGTATCGACTTAACACCTTGCGATTACGGATACGAATGTAAAGGAAATCGTACTCCAAGATCAATCACAATCTTTCCAGGTTCAACCTCCTTATCATACTCGCATGATATATACCATTAATCAATCATAAATCAACATACAATCGTCTTGCTATGTTCTATTTATCAAAAGTCCTTCAGGAACACTAAGTGATTCTAAACCATGTTCATAGTCATCAAAACAATATAATTCGATATCCTTTAACATGTAGATAATCATCCAACTCATAATTCAAGTCATATATTATCGTATTCTTCGACATACAATTCACATGACTTCAAGAATTACAACAACACCATAATCATCTTCATACGAATCATTCATCAACAATAACATCAAAATCCGAATTCAAGGTGTAGAGTTCATCAACATGCCTCAAGAACGTGAACAACACCATCAAACACATCAAGGATCATTGATATCTTCATATTCAAGCCTCAAATCCATGTTTCCAAGCTTATAACCAAGTTAGAAAAGGCCATATCTCACTATCATGTGCAGAGGGACGAAGTTGGGAGGAAAATATCGATTTATCCTTGTGAAGAAATGAAAGACCGATACTCCAATTTATAATCTGCACGCTCATTACGTACGTTATCAATCACCATTAATGTACGTAATGCTACCTAACGTACGCTAAATGTCCTTCATAGCGTACGTAACATCATTCCAAAACTCAAACCGTCGTTTCAATCAATCGCTTACGTACGTAATGCATAGGCCATAGCGTACGTAATACGTACATTGACTTGCTACAGTAAATGTCCGTTTAACGTACGTAAAACACTACTCATAGCGTATGTTATTGAGGAGTTAACTCGCCCATGCACGTTCTTGTAACACCCCCAATCCGCTAAGGGATATTACACGCCGTAGAACCTTTCCTCAAGGATCTACCAGGCTGGTAACAACGTTAAACATATCGATAATGCCTTTAAGGCTAAAATGACTCAGTAGAGTGATTTGGTCTTTCAGTAAATATGTACAACTCAATCACAACACATGCCCACGCAGGGGTCGAGTACAACACACTCCCGTACAATGGGGAAAGATTACTGCAGTAGAAAATAACCTACAACTAAACCAATACGACATCAACGGGTCCTCGTGTGATTAGTATCATTCATCTTTCATCATTCTTCATGCCGACCCTGTGCTATGCTCCAAAACCTAATTGCAATACAGACATCCACCCCCCGATTTCTCGGGGGTTAGCAAAATTCCACTATTTTGCTAGTGCAAGTACAAGTGCAAAAATACGAGTCATACAATACAAGTTCCAAGGACTATAATAACCAGGAATCCTCAAAGATTTAAACATAACAAAAATACTTCCCGAGGCAAGAGTTTAGGTACAGCTTTCCAAAATCGAAAGATCACAAATCAAGGAAACACTTTATAAAACAGTTTAAAAATGCCATCGAGAGTTTTAGTAGAAAACAATTGATGATTACCGAATCTTTCTCTTTCCAAAATCAACAGGGGTCACACCCCAAAGGTTTTGTTTTCACAAATGAACCCAAAAATAATACACAGGGTTAAAACCCACGTCACGTGTCCTCTACGGACATAAAAATCAATACCAACTCATGAAGTTTTTACTCGTGAATCCAGGGCTCTCCCATTGGACTCCCTCCGTGGCTCCGTCGAACCCTCCCGAGGTGAGCAAATACATTCACCAAACATACACACCACTCGTGAAGTTTTTACTCGTGAGTCCAGGGCTCTCCCATTGGACTCCCTTCGAGGCCCCGTCGAACCTACCCAAGGTGAGTAAAATACTTTCACCACTCGTGAACCCAGGGCTATACCATTGGATTCCCTCCGTGGCCCCGTCTGACCCTCCCGAGGTGAGCGAAGCAATCATGCACAAATAACATATCACACCAAGGATATCCAAACAATTCACCCAGAGGCATCAAACACTTAGCAAAACACCACGTCAAACCATAGCGCACCGAAAAGAGATAATATGTGCATATATATTATCAACGCATAACTACAACAACAACATCAACAAGCGAATTCATAGGGTTCACTTAATCATTCACGGAGCACAATATCTACAAAACACACGCGTTTTGAAACTGAGCCCTTAATGAGGCTAAATCAAATCTTTTGAAAGTTTAATTCAAACGATCAAACAAACACATAGAGATGATCACTAATTATCATATCCACAAAACAAGAATTATATGGACAAGGTACTTGCCTCGAATAACCACAACGTGGAGAATCGACCGAAGTAGGTTGGCACTAACCGACTACGAACTCGCCGACTCCACCGAACGACAACCCGCAACAATAAACTACGAACGACAACAATAACAACGAAAATGAATTCCAAAGTACGACCCAAAGCCGCTGAATTCAAGGAACAAACTACGCAAGTTCAAGGGTTTCCCGCAAAACGGCCAAGAACACGAAACGACCCGACAAAACATGAAAATGGACTTCCCAACCGAAATATAGATATTGAATCCATAGGATATGTCGAAAAACATCATTTTACAACAATTGGGTCATCAAAAATAGATGGAAAACGAAATCAAGAACAAATCCCCCAAAAAGTCAACTCGAAGGAAATCAAGAAATATACCTTGATTAGACGAAAAACAATGGATTAAATGATGTTAAACACAAGAATACTACTAAGATTAATCATACCCATCATGGATTAATCAACAATACGGAACGAATCGGACAAAAACGCAAAAACCCCAAAATTTCTCAAAATAGGGTTCTAGGAAATCTCACCTTGATTCGCTGGATCAAAGGATGATATAGGATGATCAGTCAATGATATGAACTCATGAACTTCGTGGATTTGTTGTTCAACAACATGGCTTCGCCTCCTCCGAAACTCCAGCCGCGGACAGAAAAGAAAGGAAATGAAAAACGAGTGAAAATGCGACTGCTCTGTCACATTTATACTGGTGCAGCCTAGCGTGTGCTAGGCTGCCGAGCTAGCGTGCGCTAACGGCCCGGACTGCAATCCAGAGACTTCCTGGACTAGACTGCTTCGCCAGGTAGCGTGCACAGTCTTCCGGCCATAGCGTGCGCTACCTGCCGGTCGTAGCGTGCACAGTGTCCGGCAGTAGCGTGCGCTACCTGCCGATCCACCCGAGTCCAGAACCTCACTGCCCCTACTGTCTCGACCGACTAGCGCGCGCAGCTAACCGGCCGTAGCGTGCGCTGCCTCCCAGCCATAGCGTGCGCTACCTTCCGGCCGTAGCGTGCGCTGCCTCCCAGCCATAGCGTGCGCTACCTTCCAGCCGTAGCGTGCGCTACGCCGGTTCCTGCCGCACCCGTCTGGCCAGTGCCCGCAATCGTCCGGCCAGTGCCCGACCACCAGGACTCGACGACTCAATTATCCGAAATCGCACGGAACGAGCACGAAAAAATGCTCGTGGGCAACATCATCGACCCGAAATGAAATACCATGCGACAATTAATCACACGCGACCATGAAAAGGGTCAAGACAACAAATGCGAATGCGGATACCCACAACTTTGGGTAAATTACAAAATGGCCCAAAACGCCCGAAAATCACGATACGTGATCGAATAACTAAACCGAAGTTCAAAACACGTCTAACAAAGTTAAATGGACTTACGGGAAACTCGAAAAAGTAGTTTCGAACGAGATTCACAAGAATCGAACTCGAGTGCGGAAAAGTCGCTAAGAAACACGAAACTCAACAAAACGATACCGAAACGAACTCGGATAACAAAAAGTGCAGAATTAATCATTCTCAGAATGATGAAACGGTCCTAAGAGAGTCGTCAAAACGGACTCTCACCGAAAAAAAGAAAATTACCGAAAATCGAAATTGCGGATATTACATACTACCCTCCTTAAAAGAAGTTTCGTCCCGAAACTTAAAACAAGTTGGGAGAAGCGACATCCCGCCAGGAAAACTCAACGAGATACATAAGAAACGCATAACTTACGCTCAACGGCGAAACGTTACAAGCAACGCAGAGGAATATACGGTGTGAAAACACGCTCCACGACGGCCAACACAACACCACCGATAGACACATAATAAAACCAACAAGTGAAAAGCATCATCAAACAGATAATATAATCAAGTCGATTATCCGAACAATCCCAAAACACAAAGCACCTATCACAAGGAAACACGCACAGTCGAGAAAACAGAAATAAACACAAAACGATCCACAAGGACAATCACAAACAATTCGGACTACGCCGAAATCTCAAAACCACAATAGGCATCTACGTGTCCTTTCGGAGCAGGGACGCAACCTCAATCCCCAAATCTGTCAGTTATCGTCTCGCATTGCACGGATCCGTGACCCATCTGGCCACACCCAAAACAACAAACTAACGGTGAACGACGATTCTTCGCGGTACGAGATCAGGCAATAACAATCAGATAACCCCGATCCAACAACATCGATTGATCAACAACGACTGAACAACAACGATAGAATAACAACGATCGAACAACAACGATCAGATAACAATTATCGAACAACAACGGTTAAAAAATAACTCCGAAGTTCACAATTCAACTCAAGACATTAAAAGAGCTGGTAGAAACTGGAAGATGTTACTTTCGAACAAGGTTCACAAGAATCGAACCGAACTCATAAAAGTCACAATGATAAACAGATCGATCCGAAACAAGGCCACAATCCGTTCGAACGATGAAACCGAAATACATAACAAGTTCAGAAAGTATCAATGATCACGAGCAAGTCGATAGAATTGAGAGAGAGAAAATGCGGAAGTCAAAAATGATACGGGCATTACATTCGACCTCTTATAAAAGAAATGTCGTTCCCGCAACCCACAACAATGGGATTAAGGTGACAACACAAAAAGCAAACGACAGAAACATCTCCCATGGGCCTCTCGGAGCCGATCCTCATATCTGTGCTAAGGCGCGAACTCCGGAAGACTCGGTAACCAACTCGCACAACTGGATTCTGTGTCCCTCGAGTCCACACTTGTAATCTGCTACTGGAGGGGAAAGACAATTTGCACGTGCATGCTCCGGTATATCACAGTTGAAAACACCTCGGATCGGCATTCCAAATATACAAATGCTAGATGCAATGGGGCATAACGTCGCAAAACAACAGACCAGAGATGCCAACTCAGCACAACATAATATCATAACATACAACATATACAACGATCACCATCGTAAAGCAACACACATACAAACATCACAGCAACGACGGCATACATTCGGTGATCTCAACAGCCCGAACGATAACCAGCACATAATCACAAAACATCATGAAACAACCACAGATGTACACAATCATACAAACTCAAGCTTTAACAATCTGCACATGTGCGACAGCACGCAAGTCACCACGAAATGACAACATTAAATACCACATCATACCTCTCACAGAGGGCTAGTACAACAAATGCGTGGCGAACGATCAACGTTCACGCCGCCAATTCAATCACAACTCAGGGGTTAACACCCTAACAAAAGTATGAACACCATGCATACATTCTCCGACCACAAGCAGGAAATGATGGGTTTTAAAAACGAAAACCATCTTTTGAAAATAATTTAGAAACACCAGTGGATCTTGAGTATCACATTACGAAAAATTGAACAAACATCATTGTCGAGACTTTGAAAACCATCATGCGTTTGATAAAATGAGGACATTTTCCTTTTAGTGAAAAACTTTAAGAAATATTCGACCCTCGGGTCTAAGAAAAGCATTTCCAAAATTACTGGAAAGAAAAAAAATATATTTTGGTCCCCAAGGTAGAAGAATTTTGAAACATATGGTTGCGCTAGTAGGCGCCTCGAAAATACAATCCATTTAAAAGTACGTCTCCAATTTTATTTTCTAAGATACTCGAGCTTTTCGAAAATATACTAGGCTAGAATGCCTAAAAACTCACATGTAACAATATTCACTTACATACAATCATAATACACACATCAACTCGCTCAAAATCAAGACAACACATGTCTTTTATCGGGAAAACAAACAGTCAAATATCACAGTCAAAAGGACATAAATAATGACAACACTCCTCTTATAAACGAAATATGAGAATCACACGAACGCATCACGAAACCAAGAATCTACATGAAGGTTCCATCACTTAACAAATAATCAAACAAATAGCTCGTGTCACGCGAGGCACAATACAAAGAAGGGAGACTTACGGCCATAGGTCGCACGAAGATGATGATCGACCCACGATACTAATCACGACCAACAAACTCAGACGACGCGTCTCGACATGACTCAGTCAGACAAAATCCGATGAGACAAAACTCAAAAGACACCACTTGATCCGACAGCCTAGGTTTCCACAAGCTGGGCTCCGATACCATTTATGTAACACTCCCAATCCGCTCAGGGATATTACACGCCGTAGAACCTTTCCTCAAGGATCTACCAGGCTGGTAACAACGTTAAACATCTCGACAATGCCTGTAAGGCTAAAATGACTCAGTAGACCGATTTGGTCTTTCAATAAATACGTAAAACTCAATCACAACACATGCCCACGCAAGGGTCGAGTACAACACACTCTCGTACAACGGGGAAAGAAGCGGAAAATAACCTACAACTAAACCAATACGACATCAACGGGTCCTCGTGTGATTAGTGTCGTTCATCTTTCATCATCCTTCATGCCGACCCTGTGCTATGCTCCAAAACCTGAATGCAATACAGACATCCACCCCCCGATTTCTCGAGGGTTAGCAAAATTCCACTATTTTGCTAGTGCAAGTACAAGTGCACAAATACGAGCCATACAATACAAGTTCCAACGACAATAATAACTAGGAATTCTCAAAGACTTAAACATAACGAAAATACTTCCCGAGGCAAGAGTTTAGGTAAAGCTTTTCAAAATCGAAAGATCACAAATCAAGAGAAACAATTTATAAAATAGTTTAAAAATTCCATCGAGAGTTTTAGTAGAAAACAATTTAGGATTACCGAATCCTTCTCTTTCCAAAATCAACAGGGGTCACAGTCCAAAGGTTTTGTTTTCACAAATGAACCCAACAACAATACATAGGGTTAAAACCCACGTCATGTGTCCTCGACGGACATAAAAATCAATACCAACTCGTGAAATTTTTACTCATGAATCCAGGGCTCTCCCATTTGACTCCCTCCATGGCTCCGTCGAACCCTCCCGAGGTGAGCAAATACATTCACCAAACATATGCACCACTCGTGAAGTTTTTACTCGTGAATCCAGGGCTCTCCCATTGGACTCCCTTCGAGGCCCCGTCGAACCTACCAAAGGTGAGTAAAAAACTTTCACCACTCGTGAACCCAGGGCTATACCATTGGATTCCCTCCGTGGCCCCATCGGACCCTCCCGAGGTGAGCGAAGCAATCATGCACAAATAACATATCACACCAAGGATATCCAAACAATTCACCTAGAGCCATCAAACACTTAGGAAAACACCACGTCAAACCATAGCGCACCGAAAAGACATAATATGTGTATATATATTATCAACGCATAACTACAACAACAACATCAACAAGCGAATTCATAGGGTTCACTTAATCATTCACGGAGCACAATATCCACAAAACACACGCGTTTTGAAAGTGAGCCCTTAACGAGGTAAATCAAATCTTTTCAAAGTTCAATTCAAATGATCAAACAAACACATAGAGACGATCACTAATTATCATATCCACAAAACAAGAAATGTATGGACAAGGTATTTGCCTCGAATAACCACAATGCGGAGAATCTACCGAAGTAGGTTGGCATGAACCGACTACGAACTCGCCGACTCCACCGAACGACAACCCACAACAATAAACTACGAACGAAAACAATAACAACGAAAATGAATTCCAAAGTATGACCCAAAGCCGCTGAATTCAAGGAACAAACGACGAAAGTTCAAGGGTTTCCTCCAAAACGGCCAAAAACACGAAACGACCCAACAAAACATGAAAATGGACTTCCCAACCGAAATATGGATATTCAATCCATAGGATATGTTTAAAAACATCATTTTACAACAATCGGTTCATCAAAAACGGATGGAAAACGAAATCAAGAACAAATCCCCCAAAAAGTCAACTCGAAGGAAATCAAGAAATATACCTTGATTAGACGAAGAACAATGGATTAAATGATGTTAAACACAAGAATACTACTAAGATTAATCATACCCATCATGGATTAATCAACAATACGGAACGAATCGGACAAAAATGCAAAAACCCCAAAATTCCTCAAAATAGGGTTGTAGGAAATCTCATCTTGATTCGCTGGATCAAAGGATGATATAGGATGATCAATCAATGATATGAACTCAAGAACTTCGTGGATTTGTTGTTCACCAACATGGCTTCGCCTCCTATGAAACTCCATCCGTGGACAGAAAAGAAAGGAAATGAAAAATGAGTGAAAATGCGACTGCTCTGTCACATTTATAGTGGTGCAGCCTAGCGTGTGCTAGGCTGCCGAGCTAGCATGCGCTAACGGCCCGGGCTGCAATTCAGAGACTTCCTGGACTAGACTGCTCGGCTAGGTCGTAGCGTGCGCAGTGTCCGGCAGTAGCGTGCGCTACCTGCCGATCCACCCGAGTCCAGAACCTCACTGCCCCTACTGTCTCGACCGACTAGCGCCCGACCACCAGGACTCAATGACTTAATTATCCGAAATTGCACGGAACGAGCACGACAATATGCTCGTGGGCAACATCATCGACCCGAAATAAAATACCATGCGACAATTAATCACACGCGACCATGAAAAGGGTCAAGACAACAAATACGAATGCGGATACCCATAATTTTGGGTAAATTGCAAAATGGCCCAAAACGCCCGAAAATCACGATACGTGATCGAATAACCAAACCGAAGTTCACAACACGTCTAACAAAGTTAAACAGACTTATGGGAAACTCTAAATAGTAGTTTCGAACGAGGTTCACAAGAATCGAACTCGAGTGCGGAAAAGTCGCTAAGAAACACAAAACTCAACAAAATGATACCGAAACAAACTCGGATAACAAAAAGTGCAGAATTAATCATTCTCAGAATGACGAAATGGTCCCAAGGTAGTCATCAAAATGGACTCTCGCCAAAAAAATAAAATTACCAAAAATTGAAATTGCGGATATTACAGTTCTGCGCCGAAAGCTGCCGACCACGGGCCTACATGTCGATCATACCCAGATCATGTCAGATTCCTCTCATAATGTACATTGTATAATCAACGTAACGTTCATTATGGTGTTGTCTTAACATACGTAAGCTCCTATGCTTAACGTACGTTACGCTTGTATCGACAAAGTCTTCTCTGATCAGCCAACTGTATCTTACCTGATACTTTAACGTACGTAATGAAGTCACTTTAACGTATGTAACTGTTGGACCTTAATGTATGTTATAGCTTCCATACTTAGCCATTTACCCTGATCTTGCTCGAAGTCTCAATATACCGAATACGTATACACAACACAATATATCCTCAAATGTAATTTTCGACCAAGTACGACAATTATACCAATACAGATGTCTCAGTCCTTCAATTATTTTATCCATAATGTACAGATTTCACACTGTACAACATAGCTCGGATAAAATAACGTTAAACAACAGTAGTAGAAATTCTGGATATTACAGCACCAATGTCGGCGCCATTGTCGGCTCTATCGCCTTGAGTGGCATTGTGGCCCTGATGACCATCATTACTGTCGGCTCCCAAAGAGTGTGACGCGGTCGCCCCACTAGCTGCCCCACGTCCCCGGCCGCGTCCACGACCACAGCCACGACCTCTACCACTGTAACACCCCCAATATATTCAGGAATATTACAGCGCCGTAAATCCTTTACATAAGAATTTACAAGGCTGAAGAACTAAAAGGACATTAACAGATACCAACGTAGGAAAATAACGAAAATAAGGTACAACAGTTCTGACCAATACTAAAAGTACGAATGTTCAACAGAAAAGTATTAATACATCACCAAATCCAAAAATTCATAAACGACTACGTACTCGAGTACTTATTAAAACGATACAAACAATAGACAAATAAACCCGGCTGGAACATCACTCTGCACCCTCGTCGTCATGCAACTCCAGTGGTTGTTTCGCCGCTCTCTTGGATCCTGAAGATAAACAAATGTTCACCCCCGAAGGGGTTAGCACAACGATCCTAGAACAAGTACCACAACATATTATTCAACATATCACGAAGAATAATAATAACATACACACATGATAATCACAACATGATATCACAACATACACATGGTAATTCCAATGATCCAGCGTTCACTGCCTAGATCCCAAGATGATCCCGTCGGACCAACATGTGGTGGAAAAACCCGTCCAATGATACAGCACACGCTAGCATAGATCCCAAGATGATCCCATCGGACCAACACGTGGTGGACATACAAGAACGATATATATGCACGACAATATGTATAACAGCAATATATAAAACAATTAAGGTACTTGCCTCGATTCGAAGACAAGAACAATACTTCCACAAAAAATGAAACACTCGAAGGTCACCCCTTCGATCAATCACATAGCAAGCTCGAACCTTAACAAAAGAAATAATATAGAATTCATCTCATGTTGTACGAATGTCTAACGATCTAATTTACGGCCGAAAGTTCATAAAACGTAATCTGCCTGAACTGCTTAGCGTACGCTAAGTATTCTACGTAGAGTGCATTAAGCCTGCTCGTTAGCGTACGTAAACAACGAAGCCTATCGTACGCTAACTATGTATCGACAGTCCTCTTTGATCAGCCGACTGACTTGCCTGATGACATAATGCACGTTAAGTTCTAAGCGTAGCGTATGTTAACTTATGCTCGATAGCGCACGCTAACCATGAAGCTTTAGCGCACGCTAATCATGCAAGACAGTTTCTCCAGAACAGTCGACTGATCTAATCGTGGTAAAACTTACGAACTCTTCAGTGTTAATATATGATATCTCCATGCATATCATGCTCATACGGTTATGAATGATCTTACGGATAACAACAACTTCGAATTCAAAAATACGTATATCATCATAAAACCATATTCCGTTTCGATTACAATTCTTCATGTGTAATTCGGAAGGCCTAACGGTCAATATCAGTACCTTATATCAATCGAAACTATCATCTTGTAGTTTGTTTAACACTCCATCTTTACAAGATAAATCCTTCCATGATCAATCTCTTAGATTCGTCTAATAATAATGATGTTAAAGTCAAGTCCGTGATTACTATGAAGACACCTTCTAGATTCGGATTACCAATGTCAAAAACTTCCTCTACTTGTTCATCGTAACAAGATTCAAATCATAATGTTCTTAACCAAGGTACTTAAAGCATAATCATCTCTATCCCCTAAACATGATGTGGTTTGGCTAAATCACCAATGAAACTTAATATCTTGATAGCCTAATCCTCATATCGTTAAGAACACGAATTCAAGGTTAAAAGTAGTATAACATACCTTAATATGAATAAAAACACTGAGACAACAAGTAGAATCCGGCTCTGGTTGCTTGTTTGCCAAATCAAGACGTTTCTCCACTCCAATGATCAAACACAAGTGACATTCAATCTCCAATGATCAAGTAGATGTGTTCTAAGTATGTTTAAAAAGGATAATGGGCTCTCTGGACTATCAAGTAATGAGGACGAGTGAAGGGAACAAGAAGAAGTGAAGTGCTTACCCTTATATAAACTTTCTGCACATTAGCTGATTAGTGCACGCTATCATACAATCCTCAGCGCACGCTAATAAGAGTTGACTCCAAAACTGTCTGGGTTCGTCCACAGGAATCTTATCCGGTCCTACGTCCGGGTGGTGCATGTGCTAGCCGCCCAGCTCAATAATTGATTGCCTAGCGCACGCAATTCTTCATTCATAGCGTGCGCTAGTTGTAGTCCGATAACGCACGTTAAGCTACATCCTTAGCATGCGCTATCACGAGTTTGAATGAGATATTTTGCATGTTGTTATACTTATGTACAAGGATACAAATGTGAGAAATATCATACTCCAATTATCGAGATCCCAATTTGGAATAATACAGGGTTCAAATACAGATGAAATACACAGTAATAAATCCGGATATTACATACTCTCCTACTAAAAAGGAGTTTCATCCCGAAACTCAAGACGAAAATAACTCTAGATATCTGGACTTCATGCTATCTTCCGTTTCCCAAGTGGCTTCTTACGCCCCGTGGCGTGACCACTGAACTTTGACCAAAACGATTGGGTTGTTCCTCAACTGCTTAACTCGACTCTCGAGTATCTTGATCGGTCTATCTTCAAATGTTCCATCCTGAGCGACTTCGATCTCGCTGAAATCAATGACATGATTAGGATCCGGTATATATCTTCGTAACTGGGATACGTGGAACACGTTATGAACATGGCTCAATGACGGCGGTAATGCCAATATGTATGCCAACTCTCTAACTCTATCAAGGATCTTGAACGGTCCAATATATCTCGGACTCAGCTTTCCCTTCCTTCCAAAACGAATGATTCCTCGTGTAGAAGAAACCTTTAAAAGTACGTGGTCTCTAGTACTGAACTCCAATGGGTGACGGCATATGTCTGCATAAGATTTCTGTCGACTCTGGGCAGTCAACAACCTTTCAAGAATTAAGGCTATCTTCTCGCGTGTCTGTACGATCAACTCTGGTTCTATCCCGATCAAGTCTGATGAATCGTCCCAACATAGGGGCGATTTGCATCTCCTACCGTATAATGCCTCAAACGGTGCCATCTTAATGGAAGCATGCCAACTATTGTTGTAGGTAAATTCAATCAACGGTAGATGAACTTCCTAATCAATTGACCAATCTAAAGCACAATCCCTCAGCATATCTTCCACCATTTGAATAGTCCTCTCGGATTGTCCGTCAGTCTGCGGGTGACAAGTTGTACTGAAGTTCAATTCGGTTCCCAAGGCCTTATGAACTGCTTTCCAAAAATGCAATACAAAGCGACCGTCTCAGTCATAAATAATGGTCTTCGGCTTACATTGCAGTCGGACTATCTCTGAAATAAATACTCGTTCCAACCTCTCTGGTCCCCACGTGTCCTTAATGCCTAGAAAATGAGCTGATTTGGTTAAACGGTCAACTATCACCCAAATCATGTTCATTCCCATCTTGGTTTTCGGCATACTTGTGATAAAGTCCATCGATATGTCCTCCCACTTCGATTTAGGAATCGGGAGCGGCTTCAACATCCCCGCAGGTCGTTGATGCTCGATCTTAACCTATTGACAAGTCAAGCATTTCGAAACATAGTCCGCTACATCTTTCTTCATGTTGCCCCACCAGAAATTCTGCTTCAAGTCCTTGTACATCTTACTGGTGCCCGGGGGTATAGAATAGGGCGAGCTGTGAGCTTCCTTCATAATCGTCTGTTTCAGAACATCGACATTGGGAATGCAAAGTCGGTTCTGAAATCTCAAAACTCCATCATTATGAATTACGAATCCGGGGGCCTTCCCCTTGATCACTTCATCATGTAACCGAATCATCAGAGGATCATCTGCCTTCTTAGATTTGATTTCCTCATTTAACGATGAAGTTATTTCCATCACGCACAGTTGTCCTTGGACTCTTTGTAACCACACTTCAATTCCTTCTCGAATCATCTCTCGTTGAATGCTGAGCTGGGAAGTCAGAGTCTCCAGCATCTGGATATAAGCAGGCTTGCGGCTGAGTGCATCGTCCACTACATTTGCTTTGCCTGGATGATACAGAATCTCCAAGTCGTAGTCCTTAATCAGCCTTAACCATCTTCTTTGTCGCATGTTTAACTCCTTCTGACTGAAGATGTATTTGAGACTCTTGTGATCCATAAATATCTAACAGTGAGTCTTGTATAGGTAATGCCTCCAAATTTTCAAAGCAAAAACTACTGCTGCTAACTCCAAATCATGCGTTGGGTAATTCAGTTCATAAGGTTTCAGCTGGCGTGACGCATAAGCGATCACCTTATCATTCTGCATCAATACGCATCTGAGTCCTTGGTTTGAAGCATCACTATAAACTATGAATCCTCCAGTTCCCTGTGGAAGTGTTAAAATCGGTGTTGTCGTCAATCTCCTCTTCAATTCATCAAAGCTATTATGGCACAACTCGTTCCACTCAAACTTTTATGTTTTCTGCAGTAGTCGAGTAAGTGGGCGGGAAATTTTGGAAAACCCTTCCACGAACCGACGATAATACCCAGCAAGTCCTAAGAAACTCCGGACTTCTTTCACGTTCTTTGTAGGTTTCCAATCCATAATTGTTTCGATCTTCTGAGGATCTACTCAGACTTCTTCAGCTGATACCACATGGCCGAGGAACATTACTTCCTTTATCCAGAATTCACACATAGAAAGTTTGGCGTACAATTGCTCGTTCCTCAAAAGTTCTAATACAGTCCGTAAATGATGCGCATGCTCTTCCGGGCTCTTAGAATATACCATAATGTCATCAATGAACACAACCACAAATTTATCCAAATATTTGATGAACACTCGGTTCATCAATTGCATGAGGACAGCAGGTGCATTAGTGAGACCAAATGGCATCACTACAAACTTATAGTGTCCATAGCAAGTTCTGAACGCTGATTTCGGAACATCAGATTCCTTAATCCTTAGCTGATGATATCGTGATCTCAGATCGATTTTAGAAAATACTGTTGCTCCTTGTAACTGGTCAAACAAATCATCAATTCGTGGCAACGGATACTTATTTTTAATCGTCATCTTGTTCAGTTCTCGATAGTCAATACACAGTCGAAGCGATCCATCTTTCTTTTGGACAAAAAGAACTGGTGCTCCCCAGGGCGAAACGCTTGGCTGGATATAGCCTTTGTCCAATAACTCCTCCAGCTGCTTTTTCAGTTCGTACATCTCAGTAGGTGCCATACGATATAGCGCCTTAGAAATTGGTGTAGCTCCGGGTTCCAGCTCAATGGTGAATTCTACATCCCGTCGTGGAGGTAATCCAGGTAACTCGTTAGGAAATACATCCGGAAACTCGTTCACAACAGGAATGGATGAAAGTTCCACAATTTCGTTTTCTTTCTTCATTGCATAGCACCAGTATCCGGTACAGCCCTGTTTCAACAATTTGACAGCTTTCATCACTTTGATCAACCTTCCTGAGCTTCCTGGTTTCCATCCTTCAAACAGTATTTCGGAACCATCGTCAGCGATCAGTGAGATATTCCTCCTTCGGTAGATTACAATAGCTCCATATCGATTAAGCCAATCGTCTCCGAGTATCAGGTCGTCTCCTTGCATTTCTATCACAATCAGATTTGAGAGCCACTCTCTGCCTCCAAATGATACAGGGAAATCTCTAGTTTCTAAGTTTCCAACAATCCTCTCTCCACTCGGTAAA
Organism: Orobanche coerulescens; assembly: GCA_033398695.1. Classification (NCBI taxonomy): domain Eukaryota; kingdom Viridiplantae; phylum Streptophyta; class Magnoliopsida; order Lamiales; family Orobanchaceae; genus Orobanche; species Orobanche coerulescens. The sequence continues at coordinate 18,938,157 of CM065810.1, forward strand.
CCAATCACATAAGGTTCACATTATGAAAACCAAAAATATTCAAACGATTTACACAAGATAAGGATATAAATGAATGCATAGCTCCTGTATCGAATAAAACGCTAACTAGCTGGGAAAGGATCTGAACAGTACCTGATGCGACAGCAGCATCCTGATCGTCTGTTGTGGGGGAACATATCCGGCACTCGATGTCCCCCTTCGGTCAAACTGTCCTCTGTCTCGTCCACGACCAATATTCTAGGGCATTTGGACACTCTGTTGCGTCTGCTGAATACTTGATTCTTTCTGGGCTGGCTGTGATGTACGAGCTCTAAAAGCTTTCGCAGCCTCCTCAAAGAACACCGCACGATGTCCCTCTCGACCACAGTCAAAACAAGTCACGGTAGGAAATGAGCAATCTCGTCGATAATGTCCTGTTCGGCCACAGTTAAAGAACCTCCTTGTCACATTTATCCTGACTGATACTACTCCAGAGTTCTTTCCGCTCTTGGATGGGTGCGGAGGTTTCTTGAACGAATGAAAGGATGACTGGGCTTTGCGGGGCCCACTACTCTTGTGCTCCGTAAAACTGCCAGAGACTTTATGCTTCTTGGATTCGGTAAACTTCTCTATTGCTACTTCCTTGATTTCGTACGCCAATGCTTTATCCTGGTATTGACGGAGAGTAGTACATTCAAAACCGGACATGTACCTCTGGATTTCTGGTTTCATCCTCATATCGAAATGGATTATCATTTCTGCATCTGTTCTGACTAGATGTCGAACAAATGCCAGTTGCTGGTTAAACGTCTTAATCGTCTGGGATACAGGTTCGTCTGATGGCTGAGTGGAGAAAAACTCCCGAACTTTGGCTTCCCTCACAGGACGAGGGCAGTACTAAGCTTCCATCATCAATTTAAATTCTATCCAATCAGCATCATGATCTGCAGGCCAGATGGCTTCCCACCACTCGGATGCTTTCCCTATCAGAAAGTACTGGGCAATATAAGCTCTTCGGTCATCCGGGCAATTAATTCCGGCAAAAATTTTCTCCAATTCCTTCAACCAATGGTCCCATGTTGGAGTCTCAGAAAAGCCGTCAAATTTGGGTGGCTGCATCTTCGCCACATGGATTTCCCATGTCTGGGATCCCTTTCTATCTATCTCCCTGCTGTAATCCCACCACCACCTGCATTCGGTCCACGACCTGGGCGAACTAAGTCATCTGGTTCACCAGCTGACGAAGGATTTCGGGCACAGCAGGTTCCGGTTCATTATTAATAGATCTTTGTGGCTCGCCTGAGCTGTGACTGGCCTGATTAGAAGGCGAAGCTTCTCTTTCGGCATTCCTTCGTCCGCGTCCACGACCGCGACCACGTCCACGTCCACCTCTCAACATACTGTAAGCATAAATACTTAATAAACAGGAAACAATATCGTTCTAATTTTCAAGTATAAAGAGATACAACGTCTAAAGGATGAGATAGAGTTTAGGAACTTACAACCACTGTTCGCACGAAGACGTAGGCAGTACAGTGATGTTATTCACGGCCGGTTATCTTAAAAGACGTATACGACCCCTATTTTAACTCAATGTCCAAGATATCCATAATCTTAGCTCCGATACCATATTCTGTAACACCCCCGATATATTCAGGAATATTACAGCGCCGTAAATCCTTTACATAAGAATTTACAAGGCTGAAGAACTAAAAAGACATTAACAGATTCCAACGTACGAAAATAATGAAAATAAGGTACAACAGTTCTGACCAATACTGAAAGTACGAATGTTCAACGGAAAAGTATTAATACATCACCAAATCCAAATATTTATAAACGACTACGTACTCGAGTACTTATTAAAACGATACAAACAATAGACAAATAAACCCGGCCGGAACATCTCTCTGCACCCTCATCGTCATGCAACTCCAGTGGTTGTTTCCCCGCTCTCCGGGATCCTGAACATAAACAAATGTTCACCCCCGAAGGGCTTAGCACAACGATGCTAGAACAAGTAACACAACATATTATTCAACATCTCACGAAGAATAATAATAACATACACACATGATGATCACAACATGATATCACAACATACACATGGGAATTTCAATGATCCAGCGTTCATTGCCTAGATCCCAAGATGATCCCGTCGGACTAACACGTGGTGGAAAAACCCGTCCAATGATCCAACGCATGCTAGCATAGATCCCAAGATGATCCCGTCGGACCAACACGTGGTGGACATACAACAACGATATATATGCATGACAATATGTATAACATCAATATATAAAACAATTAAGGTACTTGCCTCGATTCGAAGACAAGAACAATACTTCCACGAAAAACGAAACACTCGAAGGTCGCCCCTTCGATCAATCACGTAGCAAGCTCGAACCTTAACAAAAGAAATAATATAGAATTCATCTCATGTTGTACGAATGTCTAACAATCCAATTTACGGCCGAAAGTTCATAAAACGTAATCTGCCTGAACTGCTTAGCGTACTCTAAGTATTCTACGTAGAGTGCGTTAAGCCTGCTCATTAGCGTACGTAAACAACGAAGCCTAGTGTACGATAACTATGTATCGACAGTCCGTTCTGATCAGCCGACTGACTCGCCTGATGACATGACGCACGTTACGTTCCAAGCATAGTGTATGTTAACTTATGCTCGATAGCGCACGCTAACCATGAAGCTTTAGCGCACGCTAATCATGCAAGACAGTTTCTACAGAATAGTCGACTGATCTAATCGTGGTAAAACTTACGAACTCTTCAGTGTAAATATATGATATCTCCATGCATATCATGCTCATACGGTTATGAATGATCTTACGGATAACAACAACTTCGAATTCAAGAATACGTATATCATCATAAAACCATATTCCGTTTCGATTACAATTCTTCATGCGTAATTCGGAAGGCCTAACGGTCGATATCAATACCTTATATCAATCGAAACTATCATCTTGTAGTTTGTTTAACACTCAATCTTTACAAGATAAATCCTTCCATGTGTAACATCCCAATTTATGCGGATATTACAGTGTCGTGGACCCCCGACTGGGACCCACCAGGCGAATGAAAACTGATGAATTAAATAATATAATTGTAGTACCGAACCAGATTATATTACGGAATACTCCGATGAGGAGTTTAAGTACAATACACCAAGACAATACAGAATACTAGTATATTTTATATGAAGATAAAATACACCACCCTGAATAAATAAACATCTCAAACGGAATTTACAGCGGAAATACATATGAAGAGAAACAAGGATGACTGAAATAACTGGGGCCCCTACTAGTATCACTGGGACTCCTCGTCGTCAACATGCTCTTCCTGTGCTTTTTCCTTGCCGTGACCTGAAAACAATATCCCCTAACGGGGTCAGTTACACAGAACAACAATCCTCAAGAGTTGAATATACACAATCATGATATATCTCAATTATGAAATATCCTTAGTTATGAATTAAGCTGAAGAGGAGTATCATAGTACGCCCGTAATGTTCTATGCATGTGTACAAGACGAATGACCGGACACACCCGTCCTTGTACCTAATTAGTCTCACGGAGGTAATCGTTACCGTGTGCACAGTCCAATGTATCGGTGACCCAATACATGACCATCGCGTGCTCGACTAAAAATTCCACACATCCGCACCCGGCCACGCAATATGAACCCAGAAGGTCATATGAACGGGAATGACCACAATGAATATCAATGAATAATAATCCGACAAGGTCAAGAATGACTCACCGAGATGAAAATAATAGTGAAGTGATTGATAACTCAATGAAATAATTGGAACCGGCGTTCCTCGTGAATGAAGTGATTATTCGACAATTACAAGTCTCAATACGGTTAATACAATGATGAATGAGTTATGATTATGAATGAACAACAACAAAAGGAATGAATATCCATTTAACCGAGTAAGAATTAACTTACACAACACCGATAAAGAATGTCCTTCCACGAACAACGTCCTAAATGAGATGTCGGTCGCTCGAACAACGTTGAATAACACAATTACCAACAATACGGTTTAACACATGAATCAAACACGAGTAGAATTAACTCAAAACGTCGATACGACTAAACCAATTTCATTGGGGCATTATATCGAACATGTTGAGGCCAATATTCGATTGTTTACAACCAAACCTCAATAATACCAACATCAAATCCCCAAGAAGTGTTTCAAACCAACAAATCATCTTCAATACAATCAATAATCCAATACGAATATCCAAATTCGTGATTTAAACAACAATTAATCGAAAATCCCCAAATCCAACTCAATATTCAAAGTGTTCTTGAATAATCCTTCAATAATCCAATGAATATTTATACAAACTCATAATCATATGTATATATCTTCATACAACATGATTAAAACGTCCAAAACATCATATTTCAACACAAAATCAAATTCCAAGATGCTTGAAGAATATTACCTTTGATGATCCAAGCACTTTGATCCGATGAACACGCGTTAGATCGACTATCCGAGCTCCACAACCGAATGAAGATGATGAAAAACGAGTACTCAATTGATTGATGATGAAAATTCCTCCCACAAACCCTCTCTCTCGGAAGTAGGATGAAGAAATGGTGAAAATGAGGAAAAAGTCCCGATCAAGTCCTTATAAACTGCCGGAAGTTACGGCCGTAACTCGGCCTACTTACGGCCACAACATCCCAGGTCAACGGCCTTACGGCCGTAACCAGCCAGCACATACGGCCGTAACTCGGCTTCATCCAGAAACTGCCGATAGCCATACGGCCGTACCCGCATCAGACTTACGGGCGTAACTCGCCCTCGTCCAAAACACCCGCCGAAATCCATACGGCCGTACCCACTCACCTTACGGGCGTAACTCGACCGATACGGCCGTAACCGGCCAAACTTACGGGCGTAAGCTTCCTTCGTTGAAACTGACCAGGCACCCTGCCTGCAACGTACGGCCGTATCCGGCCAAGCCTTACGGCCGTACTTGCCTCATCTTACGGCCGTATGCCGCAACCCTTACGGCCGTAAGTCCTTCTCGTCCGACACATCCTGAAAAACATGAACACTCCTTACGGCCGTATCCTTCCCATCTTATGGCCGTAACTCGCCTTCGGCCAAAAACACCTGGGCACCCTGCTCGACACGTACGTCCGTAACCGGCCAAGCCTTACGGCTGTACCTGCTCAACTTACGGCCGTATGCTGCAACCCTTACGGCCGTAAGTCCCGCTCGTCCAAAATGGCCTAAAATCAACAAACGCCAGTTACGGTCGTATCCGACAATCCTTACGGCCGTAACTCGTTGTTGGACAAGGTGAAAATCCGACAACTCCGATTCTCAATACGATTGATGAATGATCCGACATACCATACATATGTGGAAGTAAATAAGTCCAACACATACCAAAAAAAATGATACTTCCAGCACAAGACTACCAATCACAATGAAAATGATAATACTCCCATCTCGATCTATAAACGGAGATGAAATGACGATCGGTAACTGATGCACGGTTACAACATGCCAGCAGTGAACGCAAATGAATGAATCATGAATGATGAGTGATTAATAATGAGTGAAAATTACTGAGTGACAATTACTGACTGATTAATACTCAATGAAAATGAATGAATTACAACCGGGTATTACATACTCCCCCCCTTAAAAAGAGTTTCGTCCTCGAAACTAAGGGTCAAACAACTCGGGATAATTCCCCCTCATACTCTCCTCGGTTTCCCAAGTAGCCTCTTCGACTCCGTGTCTAGACCATTGAATCTTGACTAAACGAATCGTCTTGTTCCTCAACGGTTTGATTCGCCGCTCTAAAACTCGTATAGGACGCTCCTCAGACGAATGATCATCCGCGATCTCGATTTCGTCGAACTGGAGTATGTGGCTCGGGTCGGAAACATACTTCCGCAATTGAGAGACATGAAACACATTATGAATTCGGCTCAACGCCGGAGGTAAAGCCAATCGATAATCTAACTCGCCTACTCGATCCAAAATCTCAAACGGTCCAATGAATCTCGGACTCAACTTTCCCCATTTTCCGAAACGGAAAATACCTTGACTCGGGGATACCTTGACCAACACGTGGTCACTTGTCTCGAACTCTAGTGGTCGACGACGATTATCTGCATATGATTTCTGTCGAATCTGAGAGGTCAACAGACGACTCTTGATCAAAGCTACCTTATCACGGGTGGCTATAAGCATATCGGGCTCGGTGGTGATTGATTCTGATAAGTCGTCCCAACACAAAGGAGATCGACAACGACGACCGTACAAGGCCTCATAAGGTGCCATCTTAATCGAAGCATGACAATTATTATTGTATGTGAACTCAATCAATGGTAATTGGGCTTCCCAATCGTGTTTCCAATCGAGGACGCATGCCCTCAACATGTCCTCTAATGTCTGAATAGTCCTCTCTGACTGTCCGTCGGACTGAGGATGAAAGCGGTACTGAGATTAAGCTGAGTTCCCATAGCACGATGAACTAATTTCCAAAAATGAGACACGAACCGTCCGTCACGATCGGAAACGATACTCTTAGGAGTACCATGTAATCTCACTATCTCTTTGATGAACAACTCGGCCAGTCTCTCGGGACCCCACGTATCCTTAATCTCAAGGAAATGAGCTGACTTAGTCAAACGGTCCACAATTACCCAGATTGTATTCATGCCACGACGACTCGTCGGTAAACTCGTGATGAAGTCCATGGAAATATCTTCCCACTTCCACTCTGGAATAGAAAGCGATTTCAGCATACCTGCCGGTTGTTGATGTTCTATCTTGACTTGCTGACAGATCAAACATCTTGGAACAAATTCCGTGACTTCTCGCTTCATATTACTCCACCAGTAATTTTGTTTCAAGTCATTGTACATTTTTCTAGACCCCGGATGAACGGAATAAGGGGTAGCATGAGCTTCTCTCAAGATTGAGTTTTTCAACTCGTCATTCGCGAGTACGCACAACCGATTCTTAAATCGCAAAAGTCCATCCTCATGGGCCACAAATCCAGGGGCTTTCCCCTGAGCCACATCCTCATGGATGCGCAACAATGATGGGTCTGAACCCTGATTCTCTCTGATTGCCTCCTCAAGTGGCGATGAAATCTCTAACATGCAAAGTTTCCCTTGCACTCGCTGAAGCCAGACCTCGATCTCGGGTCTAAGAAATTCATGCTGAAGCTCCTTTTGAATTGTTAAACGAGCAAGCATTTGCTCCTAAACGGACTTACGACTCAAGGCATCGGCAACCACGTTTTCCTTACCCGGGTGGTACAGGATCTCGATATCATAATCTTTGATTAGTTCCAACCACCGCCTCTGTCGCATATTTAACTCCTTCTGAGTAAATATATACTTCAAACTCTTGTGATTGGTGAATATCTAACAGGTGACGCCATAAAGGTAATGACGCCAGATCTTCAACGCGAAAACCACGGCTGCTAGCTCCAGGTCGTGGGTAGGATAATTAACCTCGTAAGGACTCAATTGCCGTGAAGCATAGGCAATAACCTTCCCATTCTGCATTAATACACATCCGAGACCGTGTCCGGACGCGTCACTATAAACCACGAATCCTTCTATCCCGTGTGGCAAGAAAAGTACAGGTGCTGAAATTAACCGGCTCTTGAGTTCCTCAAAACTCTGTTGACATGCGTCGAACCACACATATTTCTTATCTTTTCGCAAAAGGTTCATCAATGGTTGGGCAATTTTTGAAAATCCTTCCACAAACTGCCGATAATAACCAACTAATCCGAGAAAGCTTCGGATTTCATTAACATTCTTCGGGGGTAACCAATCTTGGATAGCCTCCGTCTTCTGAGGATCAACACGCACTCCGTCTGATGAAATTACATGCCCGAGAAACATCACTTCGGACATCCAGAACTCACATTTGGAAAACTTTCCATATAGTTGCTCTCGTCTCAACACGTCGAGAACCTGATGAAGGTGAAACTCGTGCTCCTCCCGGTCACGAGAGTAAATCAAAATGTCATCAATGAAGACAACCACGAACTGATCCAGATAATCGATGAAGACTCGATTCATTAACTCCATGAATACCGCAGGTGCATTAGTTAACCCAAACGGCATTACCACGAACTCATAATGACCATAGCGTGTACGAAACGCTGTCCTTGCGATATCCGACTCTCGAATTCGCAATTGATGATATCCAGATCTCCAATCGATCTTGGAAAATACTGAAGCTCCCTGAAGTTGATCTAAGAGATCATCGATACAGGGTAGAAGATACTTATTCTTGATCGTCACCCTGTTCAACTCCCGATAATCAATACACAAGCGAAACGAACCATCCTTCTTCTTGACAAACAACACTGGTGCTCCCCACGGGGATGCACTCGGTCGGGTATAACCTTTCTCGAACAACTCCTCAAGTTGATTCTTCAACTCCTGCATTTCGGTCGGGGCCATTCGGTACGGTGCATATGATATCGGGGACGTACCGGGTTCCAACTCAATCGTGAATTTCACATCTCTCTGTGGAGGCAAACCAGGTAACTCGTCTGGAAAAACATTGGCATATTCCCTCACTACCGGAATATCCATCAACATTATTGGCGATTTCTCGGTTTTGGTCATATAGCACCAATAACCAATACACCCCTGATTGAGTAATTTCACTTCTTTCATCAAGTTGATGACTCTCCCGGAACAACTAGGATTACCTCCCTGAAAAACACATTGGACCCCATCGTCTGAAATGATAGTGACCATACGCTTACGGACACTAATGATGACATCGTGACGATCCATCCAATCAATACCCAAGATGACGTCGTCTCTTGGCAAATCTACCACAATAAGGTCTACTAGCCATACACGGCCATGAATCTGAATCGGACAATTCTGAATCTCACGATTCCCGATAATTCTTCTACCATCAGGTAGACCAATGACATAAGGCTCACAACTAGTAGCACTACCCAGACATAGTCTACTCAAACATGATTCGGAAATGAATGAATGTGATGCACCAGTATCAAAAAGGGTACACACAGGTTGAGATAGAATATCGAGTGTACCTGAGATCATCCGGGCCTCCGGATCGTCGGTCTTCTTCATCTCATAAATTTGGGGCTTGCTAGTCCCGGCACCAGACACTCCCGTCTGATGACTATAGGCTCCACCTTTATTCACTCCTGTCGTCTTGAACGACGCAGACTGAGTGGCCTGATTATGAATAGCTGACTGCTTCGGGGCCTGAGATGACGCCGGAGTAGGTTTGGAGTCCCTTCGGCAAAAACGGGCCTTATGCCCAACAATCCCACAGTTATGGCATGTGATAGTCTTCCCCGGACACTTGGTGCTGACTTGACCAATTTCCCCACAGTTAAAACAAGTGATGGCCGAACTGGCCGCTCGGGACTGCGATTCCACCGGTCTGGGCGCCACAGTAGGTCGCTCAGTGAAAGTAGAGCCCGCACGAGGCTTCTTAAAGGTTGTGTGACCGCCTTTAGACTGATTATGATTCTTGGACTTCTTGCTAGAAGATGAAGGTTGCTGCTTAGCAATCTCCTTAGCAGTAAGCTCATAAGTAAGAGCCTTCTCAATGAATTCGGCTAGAGTGGTGCAATTATGATTAAGTAACTGCATCCGCATACGGGGTTTCAGCCTCTTGCTGAAATACTTAATCTTATCCGCCTCGGAGTGAATGATAGCTGAGGCGAACGGAAGAAGTTCCTGAAATTTCTCGGCAATGGCGAGAACATCCTCGTCTGCTGAGGGGTCGGGAGTGAGTAATTCTGACAGTTTGGCCTCTCTGAGTGGGGCCGGATAATACCTCTCCATCATGAGAGTCTTGAATCGATCCCAAGTACATGATCCGTCGGTGGGCTTCAACGACAACCACCAAGAATGAGCGCTCTTACCCAGGTAGTAATCCGCAACTGAAACTTTGTGTCCTTCGGGACACTCTACCATAGCAAATAACTTCTCGAAATGTTCGAGCCAATGAACAATATACGCCGGCTCAGATGAGCCCTCAAAAGTAGGTGACCTTTGGCGAGATATGTCGCCGATGATACTGCCCACACTCCTCTCTTGCCTCTGAGGTGGCGGCGGAGGAGCCTGTTGATTTTGATTAGCTGAGTTTGCATTTTCTCCATCAGTTGTGTCATCTGAGTCATTTGGGCCATCATGCCCTGCATAAAAGCGAGTGGGTCAATCCGAACACCTTCTGACTGAGCTGTGTCCCAGGTACGACTCCCCGATAGTGAATGATCACGTCCAGGTGAATGAGTGGCAGCGTCACTGCTCAATGAGTTAGCATTATTCCTCGCGTTCGCACATGTATTCACACGAGCTCTCGGGACTCGGCCCGCACCACGGCCTCGTCCTCCGCGTATTCTGCCTGCTCTCTCCATACTGAAGTAGGAAAGTCACATGATGATTATATCTCTCGCATGAATATCACATTATGATTACGTCATGAAATGATGAAAATAAGCATACGCGCTCTAGCACAGTGATTACATGAATGATTAACTGAGGTGAGATGATTATCTGATGAAATTCTTGAAATGATTATCTTGAAAAAGTTAACAAGATTAATGATATGATCCTTAAGATCAACAACTGAACTGTGAAATGAACTGAGTGATTAATGAGTGAACATGATCGTCCTGATCAAAATGAATGATGTTGAGGATTGTTGACTGATGAATGATGAATTAATGATTCTTATTGCCAGAAATTATACCATAGCGTTAGAAATCTTACAGGTCACACATGACGCGAAAGTCCAATGATACTAGTCCGATGACGATGATTTCAAATGAGATATGACTAGGAAGGTAGTATTTAAAACCACGCTCCGATACCAACTCTGTAACACCCCAATTTAGGCGGATATTACAGTGCCGTGGACCCCCGACTGGGACCCACCAGGCGAATGAAAACTGATGAATTAAATAATATAATTGTAGTACTGAACCACATTATATTACCAAATACTCCGATGAGGAGTTTAAGTACAATACACTAGGACAATACAGAATACTAGTATATTTTATATGAAGATAAAATACACCACCCTGAATAAATAAACATCTCAAACGGAATTTGCAGCGGAAATACATATGAAGAGAAACAAGGATGGCTGGAAGAACTGGGGTCCCATACTAGAATCACTAGGACTCCTCGCTGTCAACATGCTCTTCCCATGCCTTTGCCTTGCCGTGACCTGAAAACAATATCCCCTAATGGGGTCAGTTACACAGAACAACAATCCTCAAGAGTTGAATATACACAATCATGTTATATCTCAATTATGAAATATCCTTAGTTATGAATTAAGCTGAAGAGTATCATAGTACGCCCGTAATGTTCTCTGCAAGTGTACAATACGAATGACCGGACACACCCGTCCTTGTAACTAATTAATCTCACGAAGGTAATCGTTACCGTGTGCACAGTCCAATGTATCGGTGACCCAATACATGATCATCGTGTGCTCGACTAAAAATTCCACACATCCGCACCCGGCCACGCAATATAAACCCAGAAGGTCATATGAACGAGAATGACCACAATGAATATCAATGAATAATAATCCGACAAGGTCAAGAATGACTCACCGAGATGAAAATAATAGTAAAGTGATTGATAACTCAATGAAATGATTAGAACCGTCGTTCCTCGTGAATGAAGTGATTATTGGAAAATTACAAGTCTCAATACGGTTAATACAATGATGAATGAATTATGATTATGAATGAACAACAACAAAAGGAATGAATATCCTTTTAACCGAGTAAGAATTAACTTACACAACACCGATGAAGATGTCCTTCCATGAATAATGTCCTAAATGAGATGCCGGTCGCTCGAACAACCTTGAATAACACAATTACCAACAATCCGGTTTAACACACGAATCAAACACGAGTATAATTAACTCAAAACGTTGATACGACTAAACCAATTTAATTGGGGCATTATATCGAACATGTTGAGGCCAATCTTCGATTGTTTACAACCGAACCTCAATAATACCAACATCAAATCCCCAAAAAGTGTTTCAAACCAACAAAACATCTTCAATACAATCAATAATCCAATATGAATATCCAAATTCGTGATTTAAACAACAATTAATCGAAAATCCCAAATCCAACTCAATATTGAAAGTGTTCTTGAATAATCCTTCAATAATCCAATGATATACAAACTCATAATCATATGTATATCTCTTCATACAATATGATTAAAACGTCCAAAACATCAAATTTCAACACAAAATCAAATACCAAGATGTTTGAAGAATATTACCTTTGAAGATCCAAGCACTTTGATCCGATGAACACGCGTTATATCGACTATCCGAGCTCCACAACCGAATGAAGATGATGAAAAATGAGTACTCAAGTGATTGATGATGAAAATTCCTCCCACAAACCCTCTCTCTCGGAAGTAGGATGAAGAAATGGTGAAAATGAGGAAAAAGTCCCGATCAAGTCCTTATAAACTGCCGGAAGTTACGGTCGTAATTCGGCCTACTTATGGCCATAACATCCCAGGTCAACGGCCTTACGGCCGTAACCAGCCAGCACATACAGCCGTAACTCGGCTTCGTCAGAATCGCCGACCCATACGGCCGTACATGCATCGGACTTACGGCGTAACTCGCCTCGTCCAAAACACCCGCCGACATCCATACGGCCGCACACTCACCTTACGGGCGTAACTCGACCGATACGGCCAGAATCGCCAAACTTACGGGCGTAAGCCCTTTCGTCAGCCGGCCGGGCACCACACGCAACGCATGACCGTGTCGGCCAAGCCTTACGGCCGTACTTGCCTCATCTTACGGCCGTATGCCGCAACCCTTACGGCCATAAGTCATTCTCTTCCGACACATCCTGAAAAACATGAACACTCCTTACGGCCGTATCCTGCCCATCTTACGGCCGTAACTCGCCTTCGGCCAAAAAAACCTGGGCACCCTGCTCGACACGTACGTCCGTAACCGGCCAAGCCTTACGGTCGTACCTCCTCAACTTACGGCTGTATGCCGCAACCCTTACGGCCGTAAGTCCCGCTCGTCCAAAATGGTCTAAAATCAACAAATGCCAGTTACGGCCGTATCCGACAATCCTTACGGCCGTAACTCGTTGTTGGACAAGGTGAAAATCCGACAACTCCGATTCTCGATACAATTGATGAATGATCCGACATACCATACGTATGTGGAAGTAAATAAGTCCAACACATGCCAAAAAAATGATACTTCCAGCACAAGACTACCAATCACAATGAAAATGATAATACTCCCGTCTCGATCTATAAACGGAGATGAAATGACGATCGGTAACTGATGCACGGTTACAACATGCCAGCATTGAACGCAAATGAATGAATCATGAATGATGAGTGATTAATAATGAGTGAAAATTACTGAGTGGCAATTACTGACTGATTAATACTAAATGAAAATGAATGAATTACAACCGGGTATTACACCATGATCAATCTCTTAGATTCGTCTGATAATAATGATGTTAATGTCAATTCCGTGATTACTATGAAGACACCTTCTAGATTCGGATTACCAATTTCAAAAACTTCCTCTACTTGTTCATCGTAACAAGATTCAAATCATAATGTTCTTAACCAAGGTACTTAAAGCATAATCATCTCAATCCCCTAAACATGATGTCGTTTGGCTAAATCACCAATGAAACTTAATATCTTGATAGCCTAATCCTCATATCCTTAAGAACACGAATTCAAGGTTAAAAGTAGTCTAACATACCTTAAGATGAAGAAAAACACGGAGACAACAAGTAGAATCCAGCTCCAGTTTCTTGTTTGCCAAATCAAGACGTTTCTCCACTCCAATGATCAAACACAAGTGACATTCAATCTCCAATGATCAAGTAGATGTGTTCTAAGTGTGTTTAAGGAGGATAATGGGCTCTCTGGACTATCAAGTAATGAGGACGAGTGAAGGGAACAAGAAGAAGTGAAGTGTTGACCCTTATATAAACTTTCTGCACATTAGCTGATTAGCGCAAGCTATCATACAATCCTTAGCGCGCTCTAATAAGAGTTGACTTCAAAACTGTCCAGGTTCATCCGCGAGAATCTTATCCGGTCCTATGTCCGGCTGGCGCATGTGCTAGCCTCCCAGCTCAATAATTGATTGCCTAGCGCACGCAATTCTTCATTCGTAGCGTGCGCTAGTTGTAGTCCGATAACGCACATTAAGCTACATCCTTAGCGTGCGCTATCACGAGTTTGCATGAGAGATTTTGCATGTTGTTATACTTATGTACAAGGATACAAATGTGAGAAATATCATACTCCAATTATCGAGATCACAATTTCGAATAATACAGGGTTCAAATACAGATGAAATACACAGTAATAAATCCGGATATTACAACCACGACCCCTTCCACATCCATACTGGAGATAAGGAGTAGCAAAAGCAATTTGATGATAAGTACGAGAGGAAAAACAGTCACGGTTCAAGAAACAGAAGTACGATGCGAGAAAACAAGGAATTGAATAAGGAAAACTTACGAGCACTAGAAGTACCGAGTTGATGGCAGTGGGGTGACGATGTGCAAAACAAAACACAACTGGACCCCATTAACCGACAAGCCTAGGTATCCATAAACTTTTCTCCGATACCATTTTCTGTAACACCCCAAAGATATTCAGGGTATATTACAGCGCCGTGGGCCCCTACCTGGGACCCACCAGGCTGAATAATAAATACAACTCGTCTAACCATCATAGTTAGCGAGAAAACACACATCACCAGGACGACAATTAAATAAAACGCCCGGTATAATCGGCAACAGAAACATCACTGACAATCATGAATAACATTTAATAATACAAACTATAATATATTAAAATGCCTAAGTACTCGCGAGTACTATCTATAAGTTCACAAGTTTGGAATACAAGCATATCAAAATGGACAACGGAAATAAAGGACTCATTTGCACACATCAACAACCCTGGACAGCATCCTCGTACTGTCCTAGTGCCCGCTCATCCAGCTGAACATATCTTAAAATTCATAACAAGAATTTCCCCAAAACGGGTCCCCAGAGGGGTTAGCAATTACGCTAGTACAAGTAATCAAGGCAAACCACTCGCTTACATATTTCATAGTACGTGCATCAAGTCATTTCAAAAACCAAAACCAGGCATGTCTTTTTCGGAAAACAACAATCAATAATCAATGGCAAAATAGCTCTACTAGGGACTGAAGTTTGCCATTTTTATCACTTAAGGGACTAAAGTTTTAAGTATTTCAAACAAGGGACTAAAGTTTAATCCATTTCACCCGTTAGGGACTCCGTTAGTTTGGTCCCGTTAAGTTGTAACGGATTAATGACATGGTCGTTAAGTGCCACATGTCAGCATTTTATAGGTCGGTAATAATAGAATAATAATAAAAAAATTCAGATTTATTAATAATAATAAATAATAACAAAAAATATAAAAGTCTAAAATAATATAAAAAATTAAAAAATCTGTATTTTTTAGAAAAATTGAAACTTTATTTTTTTTTAAAAATCTGGAATATTAATATTAAAAATCTATTGCTTTTATTTAAAGTTAAAAAACAAAATTAAAAATTAAAAATATTTGAATCCAATTTATAATTAACCTTTAGTTTGTTTTTTTAGATTTTTAGATTTTTTTGTAAAATAATATTTATTTATGAAAAATAATATCTCAATTTATAGAAAAAAATTTAAAAATTAGATCTAAATTTTTTAATTTTTTATTTTTTATTTTCAAATTTTAAATTAAAACATCCGATTTTAAGTACTAATATTCCAGATTTTTTTAAAAATTTTGAGAAAAAAATAAAGTTTCATTTTAAAAGAAATCCAAATTTTTTTATTTTTTATATTTTTTAGACTTTTAAATTTTTATCATTATTACAAAAATCTAAAAAAATTTATTATATTTTTATTTTTTTTATTTTTAACTTTAAATAAAAGCATTAGATTTTTAATTTAAAAAAATAAAGTTTCAATTTTTCCAAAAATACAAATTTTTTTATTTTTTATATTTTTTTAGATTTTTATATTTTTTGTTATTATTTTATTATTATTACAAAAATCTGAAAATTTTTATTATTATTTTATTATTACCGACCAATAAAATGCTGACACGTGGCACTTAACGGCCATGTCATCAATCCGTTAAAACTTAACGGGACCAAACTAACGGAGTCCCTAACGGGTGAAATAGATTAAATTTTAGTCCCTTGTTTGAAACACTTAAAACTTTAGTCCCTTAAGTGATAAAAATTGCAAACTTCAGTCCCTAATAGAGCTATTTTGTCATAATCAATTTACTTATGTCTGTGATGAAGCCACTAGTCCCATTCGAATCCTCTAAGGACCCTCCCGAACTGGCCATAATCAGAAAATAAATCATGCACAGGCATCGCCTAGGACTGGGGTGAAGCCACTGAACCCATTCGAGGCCTCTAAGGATCCTCCCGAACTGGCTAGCGAAACAAGCTCGTGAATCCGGAGTGAAGTCACGGATTCACCCGAGGCCTTGTCAGACCCTCCCGGAGTGAGCAAAGCACACACACATACATCACCATTTCATGTTAAACATAAAGGTTTCAAAGAATACTTGCCTTGAGTAATTGACGACGACACGAACGGAAAGGAAAATCAACCAGGATCGCTAGGAACCTATGAACCCGAACCTAATGATTCGAAGAACACAATCACAATCATTTCTAACCGAGTACGAAAATGGAATACACCCGGAAACCCACCTACAATTCATGTAAGTTCCTACAAAAACAACGACGAGGACGGATCGCAACCAAGCCCTCTCGATTTCACAAATATCACGAAACTTACCATGAACTCGTAGGGAAAACAAGAATACCACCAAGATTAATCATATACATCATGGATTAATTAACAATACATAATGAATCGGACAAAAACTCAAAACCCCCAAATTTCCCAAAATAGGGTTCTAGGAGATTACCTTGTATTAAGGACGAAGAACACGAGTAGATGTTGTTAATATACACCAAGAACTCAAGGAATATGATAGTTGAAGTGGTTGGAAGAAGAAATCGCCTCCAAATCGCCTTAGGATCGCTCGCCGCGGGGAAGGAGAAGAAAATGAGTGAAGTGGCGAATCTGGGTCAACCCTCTGGTATATATAACCAGAGGGCTTAGCATGCGCTAACGACTCAGGGTTAGCGTGCGCTAACCAGCCAAAGCTAGTCCAGAACTTCTGGCCCGTTAGCGTGCGATACCAGAAAATAGCGTGCGCTAACAGTGTAATACCCGTAATTTCGATTTCCGGTAATTTCTTTTTTTCGGCAAAAGTCTATTTTGACGACTCGCTCATGATCGTTTCGTCATTCTGAGAATGATTAATTCTACACTTTTTGACATCTGAGTTCGTTTCGGTGTCGTTTTGTTGAGTTCCGTGCTTTTTAGCGACTTTTCCGCACTCGAGTTCGATTCTTGCGAATCTCGTTCGAAACTGCAGTTTCGAGTTTTCTGTAAGTCCGTTTAACTTTGTTAAACGTGTTTTGAACCTCGGTTTGGTTATTCGATCACGTATCGTGATTTTCGGGCATTTTGAGCCATTTTGTAATTTACCCAAAGTTATGGGTGTCCGTATCTGTATTTCTTGTCTCGACTCTTTTCTTGGTCGCGTATGATTAATTATTGTATTATGTTTCCATTTCGGGTCATTGATGCTATCCGCGAGCATTTTGTCGTGTTCGTTCCGTACGTTTTCGGAAATTGAGTCGTCGGGTCATGGCGGCGGAGCAGCTGGCCATACAGGTGCGGCACTATCGGAAGTGCTGGGCACTGGCCGAGCAGGCACGACAGTAACCGACATAGCGCACGCTATGGCCGGAAGGCTGCGGGCGCTAGCTCGGCAGGTGTAGCGCACGCTGTCGGCCGTCCCTGCGTACGCTATCGGGCTGGGCAGAGTGGGTACTGGAGTACTGGACTCGGGGAGGATCGGCAGGTAGCGCACGCTATTGTCGGTCGTGGCGCGCGCTAATCGGCATGTGTAGCGCATGCTGCCGGCCGACTAGCGTACGTTACCTGGCCGAGCAGTTGGGTCCAGAGGGTTCTGGACAGATCGGCTAGCGCGCTAAGCGTCCGGCCTGCACGCTTCTCCGGGCGGGCAGGCAGGTCCCGGTCGGCAGTCAGGTCATCAGTGCCGGGTCATGCGGGCCCCGTCCGAGAGTGCTGGGCGATACTGGCCGATAGCGCACGCTACTGCCAGAAGGGTAGCGCACGCTAGTCTGGCCCAATATAAATATGTCAGAGCAGTCTTATTTGCACTCCTTTTTCATTTCCTTTCTTTTTTATCCACGGCCGGAGCTTCGGAGGAGACAAAGTCATGTTGTTGAACAACAAATCCATGAAGTTCTTGAGTTCATATCATTGATTGATCATCCTATATCATCCTTGGATCCAGCGAATCAAGGTAATCTCTTCTTAGAACCCTAGTTTCTTGAATATTGGGGGTTTTGAGTTTTTGTCCGATTCGTTCCGAATTGTTGATTAATCCATGATGGGTATGATTAATCTTAGTATTATTCATGTGTCTAACATCATTTAATCCATTGTTCTTCGTCGAATCAAAGTATATTTCTTGATTTCCTTCGAATCGACTTTTTGGGAGTTTTATTCTTGATCTCATTTTCCATCCGTTTTTTATGGATCGATTGTTGTAAATGATGTTGTCAAACATATCCTATGGATTGAATATCCATATTTCGGTTGGGAAGTCCATTTCCATGTTTTGTCGGGTCAATTCGTGTTCTTGGCCATTTTGGGGGAAAACCCTTGAACTTTCGTCGTTTGTTCCTTGAATTCAACGGCTTTAAGTCGTGCTATGGAATTCATTTTCATTGTTGTTATTTTCCTTCGTTGTTTATTATCGCGAGTTGGTGTTCGGTGGAGTCGGCGGGTTCATAGTCAGTTCATGCCAACTTACTTCGGTCGATTCTCTGCGTTGTTCTTATTCGAGGCAAGTACCTTGTCCATACAATTCTTGTTTTGTGGATATGATAATTATTGATCGTCTCTATGTGTTTGTTTGATCGTTTAAATCGAACTTTCAAAATATTCGGTTTAGCCTTGTTAAATGCTTGTTTTCAAAACAAGTGTGTTTTGTGAATGGTATGGTTTGTGAATGACTATGTGAATCCTATGGATATGTATGGTATTGATGTTGCACTTGATATTGCGTGTGGACGTATATGGTTTCATTTCGGTGCGTTGTGGTTTGACGTGGTGTTTTGCTAAGTGTTTGATGCCTCTGGGTGAATTGTTTGAATATATGTGTTCTATTGTGCTGTGTGTGAATGTGTGGATGTGGGCAGGGCCTACGGTGGCACATGGCATGCGATAATGTGGCCAGGATGCAACAAGTGATTGATCCAACCGTGAGAGCCTAATAAAAACTACGGTGACACATGGCATGCGATCATGTGGTCAGGATGCAACAAGTGATTGATCCAACCGTGAGCGCCAAAGATAATCTACGGTGGCACATGGCATGCGATCATGTGGCGAGGATGCAACAAGTGATTTATCCAACCATGAGATGTTGTGACTTTTGTTTCGCTAGCCAGCTCGAGAGGGTCCTTCGAGGCCTCGGGTGGGTTTTGTGGATTCGTCCCGGTCCTAGGCGATGCGCGTGCGTGATTACGTTGTGTTGATTTTATGTCCGTCGAGGACACGTGATATGGGTTCTGACCGTGTGAATTTAGTGGTTTTCTTTTTGCGAAAACAAAAACCTTTGGGCTGTGACCACTGTTGATTTTGCGAAAACAAAATCCTGAGTTGTTTCTATCAAAACTCCCGATGGCATTTTAAATCACTTTATATATTGTTTCCCTTGACTTGGGATCTTTCGATTTTGGAAGGCTTTACCTAAACTCTCGCCTCGGGAAGTATTTTCGTTATGTTTAAAATCTTTAAGGATTTCTGGTTATTATTGTCCTTGGAACTTGTATTGTATGGCTCGTATTTTTGCACTTGTACTTGCACTAGCAAAACAGTGGAGTTTTGCTAACCCCCGAGTATTCGGGGGGTGGATGTCTGTTTTTGCATTCAGGTTTTGGGAGCATAACACAGGGTCGGCATGAAGGATGATGAAAGATGATCGATACTAATCACATGAAGACCAGTACCTTGCTGTATTGGTTCAGTTGTATTTTATTTCCGCTGCAGTATATTTTCCCCGTTGTACGGGAGTGTGTTGTATTCGACCCCTGCGTGGGCACATTTTGTAATTGAGTTGTAAGTACTTATTGAAAGACCAAATAGGTCTACTGAGTCATTTTAGCCTTAAAGGCATTGTTGAGTTGTTCGATTTTATTACCAGCCTCGTAGAACCTTGAGGAAAGGTTATACGGTGTGTAATATCCCTGAGCGGATTGGGGGTGTTACATAAATGGTATCGGAGCCAGGTTGTGGGAAACCTAGGCTGTCGGGTTTAGTGGTGTCTGTTGAGTCTTTGTCTCGTCAGAATTTGTCTGACTGAGTCGTGTCGCGACGCATCGTCTGAGTTTGTTGGTCGTGATTAGTATCGTGGGGCGATCATCATCTTCATGCGACCTATGGCTGTAAGTCTCCCTTCTTTGTGTTTGTGCCTCGTCTGATGCGAGTTACAGGTATGATTATGAGTTAATTGACGGAAGCCTCTTATGGATTTTGATTTCGTGATATGTGGTAATTTGACTCTCATATTTCATTCATATGAGGAGTAGTGTCGCTGGATTGTGCATGTTGGACTGTATTTCTTTTATCCGCTGCGTGAGTTCTTTTGTAATGACTTTTAGTATAGGTTCATATTAGGGAAAGGAGAGTGAGGGGAAGAGGCTTGATGAAATTGAGCTCAAAAAGAAATGACTCAACAGAAGGTACTCGGCTTCTGTGCTGGACTTGGATACACTTTGCAAACTGAGTTTTATTTCGTAAAACCGATTCCCTTAACCGAGTTTTTGGCATTATGGCCTTGATCGTTTTGGCGAAATTCTTATGACGGTATTTAGTATTTTGTAAATGGCTTTTGTGAGTTTTTGAAATATTACCGTCATCGGCCTTTTTGGCGTTTTTGTAAAGGGTTTTTAGCCTGGTGGGTTCCGGCGCGGGACCCAGGTGCTATAATGTTCCGTGTAATTACCTGAAATTTTTAGGCATTCTAGCCTAATAGATTTTCGAAAACCTTGAGTATTTTAGAAAATAAAATTCGAGACATACTTTTAAATGGATTGTATTTCAAGGATGAGATAGAGTTTAGGAACTTACAACCACTGTTCGCACGAAGACGTAGGCAGTACAGTGATGTTATTCACGGCCGGTTATCTTAAAAGACGTATACGACCCCTATTTTAACTCAATGTCCAAGATATCCATAATCTTAGCTCCGATACCATATTCTGTAACACCCCCGATATATTCAGGAATATTACAGCACCGTAAATCCTTTACATAAGAATTTACAAGGCTGAAGAACTAAAAAGACATTAACAGATTCCAACGTACGAAAATAACGAAAATAAGGTACAACAGTTCTGACCAATACTGAAAGTATGAATGTTCAACGGAAAAGTATTAATACATCACCAAATCAAATATTCATAAACGACTACGTACTCGAGTACTTATTAAAACGATACAAACAATAGACAAATAAACCCGGCCGGAACATCTCTCTGCACCCTCATCGTCATGCAACTCCAGTGGTTGTTTCCCCGCTCTCCTGGATCCTGAACATAAACAAATGTTCACCCCCGAAGGTCTTAGCACAACGATGCTAGAACAAGTAACACAACATATTATTCAACATCTCACGAAGAATAATAATAACATACACACATGATGATCACAACATGATATCACAACATACACATTGGAATTTCAATGATCCAGCGTTCATTGCCTAGATCCCAAGATGATCCCGTCGGACTAACACGTGGTGGAAAAACCCGTCCAATGATCCAGCGCACGCTAGCATAGATCCCAAGATGATCCCGTCGGACCAACACGTGGTGGACATACAACAACGATATATATGCATGACAATATGTATAACATCAATATATAAAACAATTAAGGTACTTGCCTCGATTCTAAGACAAGAACAATACTTCCACGAAAAACGAAACACTCGAAGGTCGCCCCTTCGATCAATCACGTAGCAAGCTCGAACCTTAACAAAAGAAATAATATAGAATTCATCTCATGTTGTACGAATGTCTAACAATCCAATTTACGGCCGAAAGTTCATAAAACGTAATCTGCCTGAACTGCTTAGCGTACGCTAAGTATTCTACGTAGAGTGCGTTAAGCCTGCTCATTAGCGTACGTAAACAACGAAGCCTGTGTACGATAACTATGTATCGACAGTCCTCTCTGATCAGCCGACTGACTCACCTGATGACATGACGCACGTTACGTTCCAAGCGTAGTGTATGTTAACTTATGCTCGATAGCGCACGCTAACCATGAAGCTTTAGCGCACGCTAATCATGCAAGACAGTTTCTACAGAACAGTCGACTGATCTAATCGTGGTAAAACTTACGAACTCTTCAGTGTAAATATATGATATCTCCATGCATATCATGCTCATACGGTTATGAATGATCTTACGGATAACAACAACTTCGAATTCAAGAATACGTATATCATCATAAAACCATATTCCGTTTCGATTACAATTCTTCATGCGTAATTCGGAAGGCCTAACGGTCGATATCAATACCTTATATCAATCGAAACTATCATCTTGTAGTTTGTTTAACACTCAATCTTTACAAGATAAATCCTTCCATGTGTAACATCCCAATTTAGGCGGATATTACAGTGTCGTGGACCCCCGACTGGGACCCACCAGGCGAATGAAAACTGATGAATTAAATAATATAATTGTAGTACCGAACCAGATTATATTACGAAATACTCCGATGAGGAGTTTAAGTACAATACACCAAGACAATACATAATACTAGTATATTTTATATGAAGATAAAATACACCACCCTGAATAAATAAACATCTCAAACGGAATTTACAGCGGAAATACATATGAAGAGAAACAAGGATGACTGAAATAACTGGGGGCCCTACTAGTATCACTGGGACTCCTCGTCGTCAACATGCTCTTCTCGTGCTTTTTCCTTGCCGTGACCTGAAAACAATATCCCCTAACGGGGTCAGTTACACAGAACAACAATCCTCAAGAGTTGAATATACACAATCATGATATATCTCAATTATGAAATATCCTTAGTTATGAATTAAGCTGAAGAGGAGTATCATAGTACGCCCGTAATGTTCTGTGCATGTGTACAAGACGAATGACCGGACACACCCGTCCTTGTACCTAATTAGTCTCACGGAGGTAATCGTTACCGTGTGCACAGTCCAATGTATCGGTGACCCAATACATGACCATCGCGTGCTCGACTAAAAATTCCACACATCCGCACCCGGCCACGCAATATGAACCTAGAAGGTCATATGAACGAGAATGACCACAATGAATATCAATGAATAATAATCCTACAAGGTCAAGAATGACTCACCGAGATGAAAATAATAGTGAAGTGATTGATAACTCAATGAAATAATTGGAACCGTCGTTCCTCGTGAATGAAGTGATTATTCGACAATTACAAGTCTCAATACGGTTAATACAATGATGAATGAGTTATGATTATGAATGAACAACAACAAAAGGAATGAATATCCTTTTAACCGAGTAAGAATTAACTTACACAACACCGATAAAGAATGTCCTTCCACGAACAACGTCCTAAATGAGATGTCGGTCGCTCGAACAACCTTGAATAACACAATTACCAACAATACGGTTTAACACATGAATCAAACACGAGTATAATTAACTCAAAACGTCGATACGACTAAACCAATTTCATTGGGGCATTATATCGAACATGTTGAGGCCAATCTTCGATTGTTTACAACCAAACCTCAATAATACCAACATCAAATCCCCAAGAAGTGTTTCAAACCGACAAAACATCTTCAATACAATCAATAATCCAATACGAATATCCAAATTCGTGATTTAAACAACAATTAATCGAAAATCCCCAAATCCAACTCAATATTCAAAGTGTTCTTGAATAATCCTTCAATAATCCAATGAATATTTATACAAACTCATAATCATATGTATATATCTTCATACAACATGATTAAAACGTCCAAAACATCATATTTCAACACAAAATCAAATTCCAAGATGCTTGAAGAATATTACCTTTGATGATCCAAGCACTTTGATCCGATGAACACGCGTTAGATCGACTATCCGAGCTCCACAACCGAATGAAGATGATGAAAAACGAGTACTCAAGTGATTGATGATGAAAATTCCTCCCACAAACCCTCTCTCTCGGAAGTAGGATGAAGAAATGGTGAAAATGAGGAAAAAGTCCCGATCAAGTCCTTATAAACTGCCGGAAGTTACGGCCGTAACTCGGCCTACTTACGGCCACAACATCCCAGGTCAACGGCCTTACGGCCGTAACCAGCCAGCACATACGGCCGTAACTCGGCTTCATCCAGAAACTGCCGATAGCCATACGGCCGTACCCGCATCAGACTTACGGGCGTAACTCGCCCTCGTCCAAAACACCCGCCGACATCCATACGGCCGTACCCACTCACCTTACGGGCGTAACTCGACCGATACGGCCGTAACCGGCCAAACTTACGGGCGTAAGCCCCATTCGTTGAAACTGACCAGGCACCCTGCCTGCAACGTACGGCCGTATCCGGCCAAGCCATACGGCCGTACTTGCCTCATCTTAGGGCCGTATGCCGCAACCCTTACGGCCGTAAGTCCTTCTTGTCCGACACATCCTGAAAAACATGAACACTCCTTACGGCCGTATCCTGCCCATCTTACGGCCGTAACTCGCCTTCGGCCAAAAACACCTGGGCACCCTGCTCGACACGTACGTCCGTAACTGGCCAAGCCTTACGGCCGTACCTGCTCAACTTACGGCCGTATGCTGCAACCCTTACGGCCGTAAGTCCCGCTCGTCCAAAATGGCCTAAAATCAACAAACGCCAGTTACGGTCGTATCTGACAATCCTTACGGCCGTAACTCGTTGTTGGACAAGGTGAAAATCCGACAACTCCGATTCTCAATACGATTGATGAATGATCCGACATACCATACGTATGTGGAAGTAAATAAGTCCAACACATACCAAAAAAAGTGATACTTCCAGCACAAGACTACCAATCACAATGAAAATGATAATACTCCCATCTCGATCTATAAACGGAGATGAAATGACGATCGATGGCGATGCGGTTACAACATGCCAGCAGTGAATGCAAATGAATGAATCATGAATGATGAGTGATTAATAATGAGTGAAAATTACTGAGTGACAATTACTGACTGATTAATACTCAATGAAAATGAATGAATTACAACCGGGTATTACATACTCCCCCCCTTAAAAAGAGTTTCGTCCTCGAAACTAAGGGTCAAACAACTCGGGATAATTCCCCCTCATACTCTCCTCGGTTTCCCAAGTAGCCTCTTCGACTCCGTGTCTAGACCATGGAATCTTGACTAAACGAATCGTCTTGTTCCTCAACTGTTTGATTCGCCGCTCTAAAACCCGTATAGGACGCTCCTCAGACGAATGATCATCCGCGATCTCGATTTCGTCGAACTGGAGTATGTGGCTTGGGTCGGAAACATACTTCCGCAATTGAGAGACATGAAACACATTATGAATTCGGCTCAACGCCGGAGGTAAAGCCAATCGATAATCTAACTCGCCTACTCGATCCAAAATCTCAAACGGTCCAATGAATCTCGGACTCAACTTTCCCCATTTTCCGAAACGGAAAATACCTTGACTCGGGGATACCTTGACCAACACGTGGTCACTTGTCTCGAACTCTAGTGGTCGACGACGATTATCTGCATATGATTTCTGTCGAATCTGAGAGGTCAACAAACGACTCTTGATCAAAGCTACCTTATCACGGGTGGCTATAAGCATATCGGGCTCGGTGCTGATTGATTCTGATAAGTCGTCCCAACACAAAGGAGATCGACAACGACGACCGTACAAGGCCTCCTAAGGTGCCATCTTAATCGAAGCATGACAATTATTATTGTATGTGAACTCAATCAATGTTAATTGGGCTTCCCAATCGTCTTTCCAATCGAGGATGCATGCCCTCAACATGTCCTCTAATGTTTGAATAGTCCTCTCTGACTGTCCGTCGGACTGAGGATGAAAAGCGGTACTGAGATTAAGCTGAGTTCCCATAGCACGATGAACTAATTTCCAAAAATGAGACACGAACCGTCCGTCACGATCGGAAACGATACTCTTAGGAGTACCATGTAATCTCACTATCTCTTTGATGAACAACTCGGCCAGTCTCTCGGGACCCCACGTATCCTTAATCTCAAGGAAATGAGCTGACTTAGTCAAACGGTCCACAATTACCCAGATTGTATTCATGCCACGACGACTCGTCGGTAAACTCGTGATGAAGTCCATGGAAATATCTTCCCACTTCCACTCTGGAATAGAAAGCGATTTCAGCATACCTGCCGGTTGTTGATGTTCTATCTTGACTTGCTGACAGGTCAAACATCTTGGAACAAATTCCGCGACTTCTCGCTTCATATTACTCCACCAGTAATTTTGTTTCAAGTCTTTGTACATTTTTCTAGACCCCGGATGAACGGAATAAGGGGTAGCATGATCTTCTCTCAAGATTGAGTTTTTCAACTCGTCATTCGCGAGTACGCACAACCGATTCTTAAATCGCAAAAGTCCATCCTCGTGGGCCACAAATCCAGGGGCTTTCCCCTGAGCCACATCCTCATGGATGCGCAACAATGATGGGTCTGAACCCTGATTCTCTCTGATTGCCTCCTCAAGTGGCGATGAAATTTCTAACATGCAAAGTTTCCCTTGCACTCGCTGAAGCCAGACATCGATCTCGGGTCTAATAAATTCATGCTGAAGCTCCTTTTGAATTGTTAAACGAGCAAGCATTTGCTCCTGAACGGACTTACGACTCAAGGCATCGGCAACCACGTTTTCCTTACCCGGGTGGTACAGGATCTCGATATCATAATCTTTGATTAGTTCCAACCACCACCTCTGTCGCATATTTAACTCCTTCTGAGTAAATATATACTTCAAACTCTGGTGATTGGTGAATATCTGACAGGTGACGCAATAAAGGTAATGACGCCAGATCTTCAACTTGAAAACCACGGCTGCTAGCTCCAGGTCGTGGGTAGGATAATTAACCTCGTAAGGACTCAATTGCCGTGAAGCATAGGCAATAACCTTCCCATTCTGCATTAATACACATCCGAGACCGTGTCCGGACGCGTCACTATAAACCACGAATCCTTCTATCCCGTGTGGCAAGGAAAGTATAGGTGCTGAAATTAACCGGCTCTTGAGTTCCTCAAAACTCTGTTGACATGCGTCGAACCACACGTATTTCTTATCTTTTCGCAAAAGGTTCATCAATGGTTGGGCAATTTTTGAAAATCCTTCCACAAACTGCCGATAATAACCAACTAATCCGAGAAAGCTTCGGATTTCCTTAACATTCTTCGGGGGTAACCAATCTTGGATAGCCTCCGTATTCTGAGGATCAACACGCACTCCGTCTGATGAAATTACATGCCCGAGAAACATCACTTCGGACATCCAGAACTCGCATTTGGAAAACTTTCTATATAGTTGCTCTCGTCTCAACACGTCGAGAACCTGATGAAGGTGAAACTCGTGCTCCTCCCGGTCACGAGAGTAAATCAAAATGTCATCAATGAAGACAACCACGAACTGATCCAGATAATCGATGAAGACTCGATTCATTAACTCCATGAATACCGCATGTGCATTAGTTAACCCAAACGGCATTACCACGAACTCATAATGACCATAGCGTGTACGAAACGCTGTCCTTGCGATATCCGACTCTCGAATTCGCAATTAATGATATCCAGATCTCCAGTCGATCTTGGAAAATACTGAAGCTCCCTGAAGTTGATCTAAGAGATCATCGATACAGGGTAGAGGATACTTATTCTTGATCGTCACCCTGTTCAACTCCCGATAATCAATACACAAGCGAAACGAAACATCCTTCTTCTTGACAAACAACACTGGTGCTCCCCACGGGGACGCACTCGGTCGGGTATAACCTTTCTCGAACAATTCCTCAAGTTGATTCTTCAACTCCTGCATTTCGGTCGGGGCCATTCGGTACGGTGCCTATGATATCGGGGACGTACCGGGTTCCAACTCAATCGTGAATTCCACATCTCTCTGTGGAGGCAAACCAGGTAACTCGTCTGGAAAAACATCGGCATATTCCCTCACTACCGGAATATCCATCAACATTATTGGCGATTTCTCGGTTTTGGTCATATAGCACCAATAACCAATACACCCCTGATTGAGTAATTTCACTGCTTTCATCAAGTTGATGACTCTCCCGGAACAACTAGGATTACCTCCCTGAAAAACACATTGGACCCCATCGTCTGAAATGATAGTGACCATACGCTTACGGACACTAATGATGACATTGACGATCCATCCAATCAATACCCAAGATGACGTCGTCTCTTGGCAAATCTACCACAATAAGGTCTACTAGCCATACACGGCCATGAATCTGAATCGGACAATTCTGAATCTCACGATTCCCGATAATTCTTCTACCATCAGGTAGACCAATGACATAAGGCTCACAACTAGTAGCACTACCCAGACGTAGTCTACTCAAACATGATTCGGAAATGAATGAATGCGATGCACCAGTATCAAAAAGGGTACACACAGGTTGAGATAGAATATCGAGTGTACCTGAGATCATCCGGACCTCCGGATCGTCGGTCTTCTTCATCTCATAAATTTGGGGCTTGCTAGTCCCGGCACCAGACACTCCCGTCTGATGACTATAGGCTCCACCTTTATTCACTCCTGTTGTCTTGAGCAGCCTTGGTAGTGGCACGATTATGAATAGTTTGGCCGGGGCCTGAGATGACGCCGGAGTAGGTTTGGAGTCCCTTCGGCAAAAACGGGCCTTATGCCCAACAATCCCACAGTTATGGCATGTGATAGTCTTCCCCGGACACTTGGTGCTGACTTGACCAATTTCCCCACAGTTAAAACAAGTGATGGACGAACTGGCCGCTCGGGACTGCGATTCCACCGGTCTGGGCGCCACAGTAGGTCGCTCAGTGAAAGTAGAGCCCGCACGAGGCTTCTTAAAGGTTGTGTGACCGCCTTTAGACTGATTATGATTCTTGGACTTCTTGCTAGAAGATGAAGGTTGCTGCTTAGCAATCTCCTTAGCAGTAAGCTCATAAGTAAGAGCCTTCTCAATGAATTCGGCTAGAGTGGTGCAATTATGATTAAGTAACTGCATCCGCATACGGGGTTTCAGCCTCTTGCTGAAATACTTAATCTTATCCGCCTCGGAGTGAATGATAGTTGAGGCGAACAGAAGAAGTTCCTGAAATTTCTCGGCAATGGCGAGAACATCCTCGTCTGTTGAGGGGTCGGGAGTGAGTAATTCTGACAGTTTGGCCTCTCTGAGTGGGGCCGGATAATACCTATCCATCATGAGAGTCTTGAATCGATCCCAAGTACATGATCCGTCGGTGGGCTTCAACGACAACCACCAAGAATGAGCGCTCTTACCCAGGTAGTAAGCCGCAACTGAAACTTTGTGTCCTTCGGGACACTCTACCATAGCAAATAACTTCTCGAAATGTTCGAGCCAATGAACAATATCCGCCGGCTCAGATGAGCCCTCAAAATTAGGTGACCTTTGGCGAGAGATGTCGCCGATGATACTGCCCACACTCCTCTCTTGCCTCTGAGGTGGCGGCGGAGGAGCCTGTTGATTTTGATTAGCTGAGTTTGCATTTTCTCCATCAGTTGTGTCATCTGAGTCATTTGGGCCATCATGCCCTGCATAAAAGCGAGTGGGTCAATCCGAACACCTTCTGACTGAGCTGTGTCCCAGGTACGACTCCCCGATAGTGAATGATCACGTCCAGGTGAATGAGTGGCAGCGTCGCTGCTCAATGAGTTAGCATTATTCCTCGCGTTCGCACATGTATTCACACGAGCTCTCGGGACTCGTCCCGCACCACGGCCTTGTCCTACGCGTATTCTGCCTGCTCTCTCCATACTGAAGTAGGAAAGTCACATGATGATTATATCTCTCGCATGAATATCACATTATGATTACGTCATGAAATGATGAAAATGAGCATACGCGCTCTAGCACAGTGATTACATGAATGATTAACTGAGGTGAGATGATTATCTGATGAAATTCTTGAAATGATTATCTTGAACAAGTTAACAAGATTAATGATATGATCCTTAAGATCAACAACTGAACTGTGAAATGAACTGAGTGATTAATGAGTGAACATGATCGTCCTGATCAAAATGAATGATGTTGAGGATTGTTGACTGATGAATGATGAATTAATGATTCTTATTGCCAGAAATTATACCATAGCGTTAGAAATCTTACAGTTCTTTCGGTCTGATTGGCTCGGCATTTGCACAGGTCACACGTGACGCGAAAGTCCAATGATACTAGTCCGATGACGATGATTTCAAATGAGATATGACTAGGAAGGTAGTATTTAAAACCACGCTCCGATACCAACTCTGTAACACCCCAATTTAGGCGGATATTACAGTGCCGTGGACCCCCAACTGGGACCCACCAGGCGAATGAAAACTGATGAATTAAATAATATAATTGTAGTACTGAACCACATTATATTACCAAATACTCCGATGAGGAGTTTAAGTACAATACACTAGGACAATACAGAATACTAGTATATTTTATATGAAGATAAAATACACCACCCTGAATAAATAAACATCTCAAACGGAATTTGCAGCGGAAATACATATGAAGAGAAACAAGGATGGCTGGAAGAACTGGGGCCCCTACTAGAATCACTAGGACTCCTCGCTGTCAACATGCTCTTCCCGTGCCTTTGCCTTGCCGTGACCTGAAAACAATATCCCCTAATGGGGTCAGTTACACAGAACAACAATCCTCAAGAGTTGAATATACACAATCATGTTATATCTCAATTATGAAATATCCTTAGTTATGAATTAAGCTGAAGAGTATCATAGTATGCCCGTAATGTTCTGTGCAAGTGTACAATAAGAATGACCGGACACACCCGTCCTTGTACCTAATTAATCTCACGAAGGTAATCGTTACCGTGTACACAGTCCAATGTATCGGTGACCCAATACATGATCATCGTGTGCTCGACTAAAAATTCCACACATCCGCACCCGGCCACGCAATATAAACCCAGAAGGTCATATGAACGAGAATGACCACAATGAATATCAATGAATAATAATCCGACAAGGTCAAGAATGACTCACCGAGATGAAAATAATAGTGAAGTGATTGATAACTCAATGAAATTATTAGAACCGTCGTTCCTCGTGAATGAAGTGATTATTCGAAAATTAAAAGTCTCAATACGGTTAATACAATGATGAATGAATTATGATTATGAATGAACAACAACAAAAGGAATGAATATCCTTTTAACCGAGTAAGAATTAACTTACACAACACCGATGAAGATGTCCTTCCATGAATAATGTCCTAAATGAGATGCCGGTCGCTCGAACAACCTTGAATAACACAATTACCAACAATCCGGTTTAACACACGAATCAAACACGAGTATAATTAACTCAAAACGTCGATACGACTAAACTAATTTAATTGGGGCATTATATCGAACATGTTGAGGCCAATCTTCGATTGTTTACAACCAAACCTCAATAATACCAACATCAAATCCCCAAGAAGTGTTTCAAACCAACAAAACATCTTCAATACAATCAATAATCCAATATGAATATCCAAATTCGTGATTTAAACAACAATTAATCGAAAATCCCAAATCCAACACAATATTCAAAGTGTTCTTGAATAATCCTTCAATAATCCAATGATATACAAACTCATAATCATATGTATATCTCTTCATACAATATGATTAAAACGTCCAAAACATCATATTTCAACACAAAATCAAATTCCAAGATGTTTGAAGAATATTACCTTTGAAGATCCAAGCACTTTGATCCGATGAACACGCGTTATATCGACTATCCGAGCTCCACAACCGAATGAAGATGATGAAAAATGAGTACTCAAGTGATTGATGATGAAAATTCCTCCCACAAACCCTCTCTCTCGGAAGTAGGATGAAGAAATGGTGAAAATGAGGAAAAAGTCCCGATCAAGTCCTTATAAACTGCCGGAAGTTACGGTCGTAATTCGGCCTACTTATGGCCATAACATCCCAGGTCAACGGCCTTACGGCCGTAACCAGCCAGCACATACAGCCGTAACTCGGCTTCGTCCAGAAACTGCCGACAGCCATACGGCCGTACCCGTATCAGACTTACGGGCGTAACTCGCCCTCGTCCAAAACACCCGCCGACATCCATACGGCCGTACCAGCTCACCTCACGGGCGTAACTCGACCGATACGGCCGTAACCGGCCAAACTTACGGGCGTAAGCCCCCTTCAGCCCGGCCGGGCACCACCGCACAGCGTCTGGCCGTATCCGGCCAAGCCTTACGGCCGTACTTGCCTCATCTTACGGCCGTATGCCGCAACCCTTACGGCCGTAAGTCCTTCTCTTCCGACACATCCTGAAAAACATGAACACTCCTTACGGCCGTATCCTGCCCATCTTACGGCCGTAACTCGCCTTCGGCCAAAAACACCTGGGCACCCTGCTCGACACATACGTCCGTAACCGGCCAAGCCTTACGGTCGTACCTCCTCAACTTACGGCCGTATGCCGCAACCCTTACGGCCGTAAGTCCCGCTCGTCCAAAATGGCCTAAAATCAACAAATGCCAGTTACGGCCGTATCCGACAATCCTTACGGCCGTAACTCGTTGTTGGACAAGGTGAAAATCCGACAACTCCGATTCTCGATACAATTGATGAATGATCCGACATACCATACGTATGTGGAAGTAAACAAGTCCAACACATGCCAAAAAAATGATACTTCCAGCACAAGACTACCAATCACAATGAAAATGATAATACTCCCGTCTCGATCTATAAACGGAGATGAAATGACGATCGGTAACTGATGCACAGTTACAACATGCCAGCATTGAACGCAAATGAATGAATCATGAATGATGAGTGATTAATAATGAGTGAAAATTATTGAGTGGCAATTACTGACTGATTAATACTGAATGAAAATGAATGAATTACAACCGGGTATTACACCATGATCAATCTCTTAGATTCGTCTGATAATAATGATGTTAATGTCAATTCCGTGATTACTATGAAGACACCTTCTAGATTCGGATTACCAATGTCAAAAACTTCCTCTACTTGTTCATCGTAACAAGATTCAAATCATAATGTTCTTAACCAAGGTACTTAAAGCATAATCATCTCAATCCCCTAAACATGATGTGGTTTGGCTAAATCACCAATGAAACTTAATATCTTGATAGCCTAATCCTCATATCCTTAAGAACACGAATTCAAGGTTAAAAGTAGTATAACATACCTTAAGATGAAGAAAAACACGGAGACAACAAGTAGAATCCAGCTGCAGTTGCTTATTTGCCAAATCAAGACATTTCTCCACTCCAATGATCAAACACAAGTGACATTCAATCTCCAATGATCAAGTAGATGTGTTCTAAGTGTGTTTAAGGAGGATAATGGGCTCTCTGGACTATCAAGTAATGAGGACGAGTGAAGGGAACAAGAAGAAGTGAAGTGTTGACCCTTATATAAACTTTCTGCACATTAGCTGATTAGCGCAAGCTATCATACAATCCTTAGCGCGCGCTAATAAGAGTTGACTTCAAAACTGTCCAGGTTCGTCCGCGAGAATCTTATCCGGTCCTATGTCCGGCTGGCGCATGTGCTAGCCTCCCAGCTCAATAATTGATTGCCTAGCGCACGCAATTCTTCATTCGTAGCGTGCGCTAGTTGTAGTCCGATAACGCACGTTAAGCTACATCCTTAGCGTGCGCTATCACAAGTTTGCATGAGAGATTTTGCATGTTGTTATACTTATGTACAAGGATACAAATGTGAGAAATATCATACTCCAATTATCGAGATCACAATTTCGAATAATACAGGGTTCAAATACAGATGAAATACACAGTAATAAATCCGGATATTACAACCACGACCCCTTCCACATCCATACTGGAGATAAGGAGTAGCAAAAGCAATTTGATGATAAGTACCAGAGGAAAAACAGTCACGGTTCAAGAAACAGAAGTACGATGCGAGAAAACAAGGAATTGAATAAGGAAAACTTACGAGCACTAGAAGTACCGAGTTGATGGCAGTGGGGTGACGATGTGCAAAACAAAACACAACTGGACCCCATTAACCGACAAGCCTAGGTATCCATAAACTTTTCTCCGATACCATTTTCTGTAACACCCCAAAGATATTCAGGGTATATTACAGCGCCGTGGGCCCCTACCTGGGACCCACCAGGCTGAATAATAAATACCACTCGTCTAACCATCATAGTTAGCGAGAAAACACACATCACCAGGACGACAATTAAACAAAACGCCCGGTATAATCGGCAACAGAAACATCACTGACAATCATGAATAACATTTAATAATACAAACTATAATCCAATTAAAATGCCTAAGTACTCGCGAGTACTATCTATAAGTTCACAAGTTTGGAATACAAGCATATCAAAATGGACAACGGAAATAAAGGACTCATTTGCACACATCAACAACCCTGGACAGCATCCTCGTACTGTCCTAGTGCCCGCTCATCCAGCTGAACATATCTTAAAATTCATAACAAGAATTTCCCCAAAACGGGTCCCCAGAGGGGTTAGCAATTACGCTAGTACAAGTAATCAAGGCAAACCACTCGCTTACATATTTCATAGTACGTGCATCAAGTCATTTCAAAAACCAAAACCAGGCATGTCTTTTTCGGAAAACAACAATCAATAATCAATGGCAAAATAGCTCTACTAGGGACTGAAGTTTGCCATTTTTATCACTTAAGGGACTAAAATTTTAAGTATTTCAAACAAGGGACTAAAGTTTAATCCGTTTCACCCGTTAGGGACTCCGTTAGTTTGGTCCCGTTAAGTTGTAACGGATTGATGACATGGTCGTTAAGTGCCACATGTCAGCATTTTATAGGTCGGTAATAATAAAATAATAATAAAAAATTTCAGATTTATTAATAATAATAAATAATAACAAAAAATATAAAAGTCTAAAATAATATAAAAAATTAAAAAATCTGTATTTTTTAGAAAAATTGAAACTTTATTTTTTTTTAAAAATCTGGAATATTAATATTAAAAATCTATTGCTTTTATTTAAAGTTAAAAAACAAAATTAAAAATTAAAAATATTTGAATCCAATTTATAATTAACCTTTAGTTTGTTTTTTTAGATTTTTAGATTTTTTGTAAAATAATATTTATTTATGAAAAATAATATCTCAATTTATAGAAAAAATTTTCAAAATTAGATCTAAATTTTTAATTTTTTATTTTTATTTTCAAATTTTAAATTAAAACATCCGATTTTAAGTACTAATATTCCGATTTTTTAAAAATTTTGAGAAAAAATAAAGTTTCATTTTAAAAGAAATCCAAATTTTTTATTTTTATATTTTTAGACTTTTAAATTTTTATCATTATTACAAAAATCTAAAAATTTTTATTATATTTTTTATTTTTTTATTTTTAACTTTAAATAAAAGCTTTAGATTTTTAATTTAAAAAATTAAAGTTTCAATTTTTCCAAAAATACAGATTTTTTTATTTTTTATATTTTTTTAGATTTTTATATTTTTTGTTATTATTTTATTATTATTACAAAAATCTGAAAATTTTTATTATTATTTTATTATTACCGACCAATAAAATGCTGACACGTGGCACTTAACGGCCATGTCATCAATCCGTTAAAACTTAACGGGACCAAACTAACGGAGTCCCTAACGGGTGAAATAGATTAAATTTTAGTCCCTTGTTTGAAACACTTAAAACTTTAGTCCCTTAAGTGATAAAAATTGCAAACTTCAGTCCCTAATAGAGCTATTTTGTCATAATCAATTTACTTATGTCTGTGATGAAGCCACTAGTCCCATTCGAAGCCTCTAAGGACCCTCCTGAACTGGCCATAATCAGAAAATAAATCATGCACAGGCATCGCCTAGGACTGGGGTGAAGCCACTGAACCCATTCGAGGCCTCTAAGGATCCTCCCGAACTGGCTAGCGAAACAAGCTCGTGAATCCGGAGTGAAGTCACGGATTCACCCGAGGCCTTGTCAGACCCTCCCGGAGTGAGCAAAGCACACACACATACATCACCATTTCATGTTAAACATAAAGGTTTCCAAGAATACTTGCCTTGAGTAATTGACGACGACACGAACGGAAAGGAAAATCAACCACGATCGCTAGGAACCTATGAACCCGAACCTAATGATTCGAAGAACACAATCACAATCATTTCTAACCGAGTACGAAAATGGAATACACCCGTAAACCCACCTACAATTCATGTAAGTTCCTACAAAAACAACGACGAGGACGGATCGCAACCAAGCCCTCTCGATTTCACAAATATCACGAAACTTACCATGAACTCGTAGGGAAAACAAGAATACCACCAATATTAATCATATACATCATGGATTAATTAACAATACATAATGAATCGGACAAAAACTCAAAAACCCCAAATTTCCCAAAATAGGGTTCTAGGAGATTACCTTGGATTAAGGACGAAGAACACGAGTAGATGTTGTTAATCTACACCAAGAACTCAAGGAATATGATAGTTGAAGTGGTTGGAAGAAGAAATCGCCTCCAAATCGCCTTAGGATCGCTCGCCGCGGGGAAGGAGAAGAAAATGAGTGAAGTGGCGAATCTGGGTCAACCCTCTGGTATATATAACCAGAGGGCTTAGCATGCGCTAACGACTCAGGGTTAGCGCGCGCTAACCAGCCAAAGCTAGTCCAGAACTTCTGGCCTGTTAGCGTGCGATACCAGAAAATAGCGTGCGCTAACAGTGTAATACCCGTAATTTCGATTTCCGGTAATTTCTTTTTTTCGGCAAAAGTCTATTTTGACGCTTCGCTCATGACCGTTTCGTCATTCTGAGAATGATTAATTCTACACTTTTTGACATCTGAGTTCGTTTCGGTGTCGTTTTGTTGAGTTCCGTGCTTTTTAGCGACTTTTCCGCACTCGAGTTCGATTCTTGCGAATCTCGTTCGAAACTGCCGTTTCGAGTTTTCTGTAAGTCCGTTTAACTTTGTTAAACGTGTTTTGAACCTCGGTTTGGTTATTCGATCACGTATCGTGATTTTCGGGCGTTTTGAGCCATTTTGTAATTTACCCAAAGTTATGGGTGTCCGTATCTGTATTTGTTGTCTCGACTCTTTTCTTGGTCGCGTATGATTAATTATCGTATTATGTTTCCATTTCGGGTCATTGATGCTATCCGCGAGTATTTTGTCGTGTTCGTTCCGTACGTTTTCGGAAATTGAGTCGTCGGGTCATGGCGGCGGAGCAGCTGGCCATACAGGTGCGGCACTATCGGAAGTGCTGGGCACTGGCCGAGAAGGCACGACAGTAACCGACATAGCGCACGCTATGGCCGGAAGGCTGTGCGCGCTAGCTCGGCAGGTGTAGCGCACGCTGTCGGCCGTCCCAGCGTACGCTATTGGGCTGGGCATAGTGGGTACTGGAGTACTGGACTCGGGGAGGATCGGCAGGTAGCGCACGCTATTGTCGTTCGTGGCGCGCGCTAATCGGCATGTGTAGCGCATGCTGCCGGCCGACTAGCGTACGTTACCTGGCCGAGCAGTTGGGTCCAGAGGGTTCTGGACAGATCGGCTAGCGCGCGCTAGCGTCCATGCGGCCTGCGCCTTCTCCGAGGCGGGCGGGCGAGTCCGGTCGCGGTCGAGTCATCGGTCTTGGGTCATGCGGGGCCCGTCCGAGAGTGCTGGGCGATACTGGCCGATAGCGCACGCTACTGCCGGAAGGGTAGCGCACGCTAGTCCGGCCCAATATAAATATGTCAGAGCAGTCTTATTTGCACTCGTTTTTCATTTCCTTTCTTTTTTATCCGCGGCCGGAGCTTCGGAGGAGATAAAGTCATGTTGTTGAACAACAAATCCATGAAGTTCTTGAGTTCATATCATTGATTGATCATCCTATATCATCCTTGGATCCAGCGAATCAAGGTAATCTCTTCTTAGAACCCTAGTTTCTTGAATTTTGGGGGTTTTGAGTTTTTGTCCGATTCGTTCCGAATTGTTGATTAATCCATGATGGGTATGATTAATCTTAGTATTATTCATGTGTCTAACATCATTTAATCCATTGTTCTTCGTCGAATCAAAGTATATTTCTTGATTTCCTTCGAATCGACTTTTTGAGAGTTTTGTTCTTGATCTCATTTTCCATCCGTTTTTGATGGATCGATTGTTGTAAATGATGTTGTTAAACATATCCTATGGATTGAATATCCATATTTTGGTTGGGAAGTCCATTTCCATGTTTTGTCGGGTCAATTCGTGTTCTTGGCCATTTTGGGGGAAAACCCTTGAACTTTCGTCGTTTGTTCCTTGAATTCAACGGCTTTAAGTCGTGCTATGGAATTCATTTTCATTGTTGTTATTTTCCTTCGTTGTTTATTATCGCGAGTTGGTGTTCGGTGGAGTCAGCGGGTTCGTAGTCAGTTCATGCCAACTTACTTCGGTCGATTCTCTGCGTTGTTCTTATTCGAGGCAAGTACCTTGTCCATACAATTCTTGTTTTGTAGATATGATAATTATTGATCGTCTCTATGTGTTTGTTTGATCGTTTGAATCAAACTTTCAAAATATTCGGTTTAGCCTTGTTAAATGCTTGTTTTCAAAACAAGTGTGTTTTGTGAATGGTATGGTTTGTGAATGACTATGTGAATCCTATGGATATGTATGGTATTGATGTTGCACTTGATATTGCATGTGGACGTATATGGTTTCATTTCGGTGCGTTGTGGTTTGACGTGGTGTTTTGCTAAGTGTTTGATGCCTCTGGGTGAATTGTTTGAATATATGTGTTGTATTGTGCTGTGTGTGAATGTGTGGATGTGGGCGGGGCCTACGGTGGCACATGGCATGCGATAATGTGGCCAGGATGCAACAAGCGATTGATCCAACCGTGAGAGCCTAATAAAAACTACGGTGACACATGGCATGCGATCATGTGGTCAGGATGCAACAAGTGATTGATCCAACCGTGAGCGCCAAAGATAATCTACGGTGGCACATGGCATGCGATCATGTGGCGAGGATGCAACAAGTGATTTATCCAACCATGAGATGTTGTGACTTTTGTTTCGCTAGCCAGCTCGGGAGGGTCCTTCGAGGCCTCGGGTGGGTTTTGTAGATTCGTCCCGGTCCTAGGCGATGCGCGTGCGTGATTACGTTGTGTTGATTTTATGTCCGTCGAGGACACGTGATATGGGTTCTGACCGTGTGAATTTAGTGGTTTTCTTTTTGCGAAAACAAAAACCTTTGGGCTGTGACCACTGTTGATTTTGGAAAGAGAAGGATTCGAAAATCCTGAGTTGTTTCTATCAAAACTCCCGATGGCATTTTAAATCACTTTATATATTGTTTCCCTTGACTTGGGATCTTTCGATTTTGGAAGTCTTTACCTAAACTCTCGCCTCGGGAAGTATTTTCGTTATGTTCAAAATCTTTAAGGATTTCTGGTTATTATTGTCCTTGGAACTTGTATTGTATGGCTCGTATTTTTGCACTTGTACTTGCACTAGCAAAACAGTGGAGTTTTGCTAACCCCCGAGTATTCGGGGGGTGGATGTCTGTTTTTGCATTCAGGTTTTGGGAGCATAACACAGGGTCGGCATGAAGGATGATGAAAGATGATCGATACTAATCACATGAAGACCAGTACCTTGATGTATTGGTTCAGTTGTATTTTATTTCCGCTGCAGTATATTTTCCCCGTTGTACGGGAGTGTGTTGTATTCGACCCCTACGTGGGCACATTTTGTAATTGAGTTGTAAGTACTTATTGAAAGACCAAATAGGTCTACTGAGTCATTTTAGCCTTAAAGGCATTGTTGAGTTGTTCGATTTTATTACCAGCCTCGTAGAACCTTGAGGAAAGGTTCTACGGTGTGTAATATCCCTGAGCGGATTGGGGGTGTTACATAAATGGTATCGGAGCCAGGTTGTGGGAAACCTAGGCTGTCGGGTTTAGTGGTGTCTGTTGAGTCTTTGTCTCGTCAGAATTTTTCTGACTGAGTCGTGTCGCGACGCATCGTCTGAGTTTGTTGGTCGTGATTAGTATCGTGGGGCGATCATCATCTTCATGCGACCTATGGCTGTAAGTCTCCCTTCTTTGTGTTTGTGCCTCGTCTGATGCAAGTTACAGGTATGATTATGAGTTAATTGACGGAATCCTCTTATGGATTTTGATTTCGTGATATGTGGTAATTTGACTCTCATATTTCATTCACATGAGGAGTAGTGTCGCTGGATTGTGCATGTTGGACTGTATTTCTTTTATCCGCTGCGTGAGTTCTTTTGTAATGACTTTTAGTATTTTGCAAACTGAGTTTTATTTCGTAAAACCGATTCCCTTAACCGAGTTTTTGGCATTATGGCCTTGATCGTTTTGGCGAAATTCTTATGACGGTATTTAGTATTTTGTAAATGGCTTTTGTGAGTTTTTGAAATATTACCGTCATCGGCCTTTTTGGCGTTTTTGTAAAGGGTTTTTAGCCTGGTGGGTTCCGGCGCGGGACCCAGGTGCTATAATGTTCCGTGTAATTACCTGAAATTTTTAGGCATTCTAGCCTAATAGATTTTCGAAAACCTTGAGTATTTTAGAAAATAAAATTCGAGACGTACTTTTAAATGGATTGTATTTCAAGGCGCCTACTAGCGCAACTATTTGTTTCAAAATTCTTCTACCTTGAGGACCAAAATATATTTTCTTTCTTTCCAGTAATTTTGGAAATGCTTTGCTTAGACCTGGGGGTCGAATATTTTTGAAAGTTTTTCACTAAAAGAAAAGTGTCCTCATTTTTGTTCAAACGCAAGATGATTTTCAAAGTCTCGACAATAATGTTTGTTCAACTTTTTGTAAAATGATACTCAAGATCAACTGGTGTTTCCAAACTGTTTTCACAAGGTAGTTTTCATTTTTTTTAAAACCCATCATTTCCTGCTTGTGGTCGGAGAAGGTGTGATGATGATCTTTAATGTTGTCATTTCGTGGTGGCTTGCGTGTTATCGCACCTGTGTGAGCTGTTAAATCTTGGGTTTGTACGTTTGTGTACATGTGTGATTGCTTCATGATGGTTGTAATTATATGCTGGTTATCGTTCGGGCCGTTGAGGTCGCCGAACGATACCGTCGTTGCTGTAGTGTTTGTGTGTGTATTACTTTAAGATGGTAATCATTGTATATGATATGTGTTATGATTCTTTGTTGTACTGAGTTGGCATCTCCGCTATGTTGTTTTGCGACGTTATGCCCCATTGTATCTAGCATTTGTATATTCGATACGCCGAGCCGAGGTGTTTCAACCGTTGTG
Source organism: Orobanche coerulescens (assembly GCA_033398695.1). Classification (NCBI taxonomy): domain Eukaryota; kingdom Viridiplantae; phylum Streptophyta; class Magnoliopsida; order Lamiales; family Orobanchaceae; genus Orobanche; species Orobanche coerulescens. The sequence continues at coordinate 18,979,973 of CM065810.1, forward strand.
TGCCGGGGGCATGCATGTACCGATTGTCCTTCTCGCCAGTAATGTAATTCAAGTGTGGACCTTGGAGTCATTGTTCGACTGTTGTCATTCGATCGTTGTTGTTCGATCGGGGTTGTCTTTGTGGATCGTTTGTGCGTTTATTTCTGTTTTCTTGATTGTGCGTGTTTCCTTGTAATGGGTGCTTTGTGTTTTGTAATTGTTCGGAAAATCGACTTGGTTGTATTATCTGTTTGATGATGCTTGTCACATGTTGATTTTATTATATCCCTAACGGCGACGTCGTGTTGGTCGTCGTGGAGCGTGTTTTCACACCGCATATTCCTTGGCGTTGTTCGTAATCTTTCGCCGTTGGGTGTAAGTTACGCGTGTCTTGTGTATCTCGTTGAGTCTTCCTGGCGGGATATCGCTCCTCCCTATTTGTTTTAAGTTTCGGGACAAAACTTCTTTTAAGGAGGGTAGACTGTAATACCCGTAATTTCGATTTCCAGTAATTTCTTTTTTTTCAGCGAAAGTTCATTTTGACGACTCGTTCATGACCGCTTCGTCATTCTGAGAATGATTAATTCTACACTTTTTGACATCTGAGTTCGTTTCGGTGTCGTTTTGTTGAGTTCCGTGCTTTTCAGCGATTTTTCCGCACTCGAGTTCGATTCTTGCGAATCTCGTTCGAAACTGCCGTTTCGAGTTTTCTGTAAGTCCGTTTAACTTTGTTAAACCTTTTGTGAACCTCGGTTTGGTTATTCGATCACGTATCGTGATTTTCGGGCGTTTTGGGCCATTTTGTAATTTACCCAAAGTTATGGGTGTCTGTATCTGTATTTGCTGTCTCGACTCTTTTCTTGGTCGCGTATGATTAATTATTGCATTATGTTTTCATTTCAGGTCGTTGATGCTGTCCGCGAGCATTTCGTCGTGTTCGTTCCGTACGTTTTTGGAAATCGAGTCGTCGGGTCATGGCGGCGGAGGAGCTGGCCGGACAGGTGCGGCACTGTCGGAAGTGCTGGGCACTGGCCGAGCAGGCACGGCAGTAACCGACGTAGCGCACGCTACGGCCGGAAGGCTGCGCGTGCTAGCTAGGCAGGTGTAGCGCACGTTGTCGGCCGTCCCAGCGTACGCTATCGGGCTGGGCAGAGTGGGTATTGGAGTACTGGACTCGGGGAGGATCGGAAGGTAGCGCATGCTACTGTCGGTCGTGGCGCGCGCTAATCGGCATGTGTAGCGCACGCTGCCGGCCGACTAGCGTATGTTACCTGGCCGAGCAGTTGGGTCCTGAGGGTTCTGGACAGATCGGCTAGCGCGCGCTAGCGTCCGCGCAGCGCATGCTATCGGGGGTGGGCAGGCAGGTCCCGGTCGGCATTCGGGTCATTAGTGCCGGGTCATGCGGGCCCCGGCTGAGAGTGATGGGCGATACTGGCCGATAGCGCACGCTACTGCCGGAAGGGTAGCGCATGCTAGTCCGGCCCAGTATAAATGTGTCAGAGCAGTCTTATTTGCACTCGTTTTTCATTTCCTTTCTTTTTTATCCACGGCCGGAGCTTCGGAGGAGATGAAGTCATGTTGTTGAACAACAAATACATGAAGTTCTTGAGTTCATATCATTGATTGATCATCCTATATCATCCTTGGATCCAGCGAATTAAGGTAATCTCTTCTTAGAACCCTAGTTTCTTGAATTTTGGGGTTTTTGAGTTTTTGTCCGATTCGTTCCGAATTGTTGATTAATCCATGATGGGTATGATTAATCTTAGTATTATTCATGTGTCTAATATCATTTAATCCATTGTTCTTCGTCGAATCAAAGTATATTTCTTGATTTCCTTCGAATCGACTTTTTGGGAGTTTTGTTCTTGATCTCATTTTCCATCCATTTTTGATGGATCGATTGTTGTTAAATGATGTTGTTAAACATATCCTATGGATTGAATATCCATATTTCGGTTGGGAAGTCCATTTCCATGTTTTGTCGGGTCAATTCGTGTTCTTGGCCGTTTTGGGGGAAAATCCTTGAACTTTCGTCGTTTGTTCCTTGAATTCAACGGCTTTAAGTCGTGCTATGGAATTCATTTTCATTGTTGTTATTTTCCTTCGTAGTTTATTATCGCGAGTTGGTGTTCGGTGGAGTCGGCTGATTCGTAGTCGGTTCGTGCCAACTTACTTCGGTCGATTCTCCGCGTTGTTCTCATTCGAGGCAAGTACCTTGTCCATACAATTCTTGTTTTGTGGATATTGTAATATCCGCAATTTCGGATCTCGTTAATTTTCTATTTTCCGGCAGAGTTCCATTTCGACGACTCGCTTGGGACCATTTCATCATTCTGAGATTGATTAATTCTGCACTTTTTGCCATCCGAGTTCGTTTCAGTATTGTTTTGTTGAGTTTCGTGTTCCTTAACGACTTTTCCGCACTCGAGTTCGATTCTTGTGAATCTCGTTCGAAATTACTGTTTCGAATTCCCCGTAAGTCCGTTTAACTTTGTTAGACGTGTTGTGAACTTCGGTTTGGTTATTCGATCACATATCATGATTTTCGGACGTTTTGGGCCATTTTTGTAATTTTCCAAAGTTTGAGGTAATTACCTTCCGTTGTCGAATTTTGAGCCTTCGGGTGGTCGGAATCGTGTGTTCTCTTAGTGCTCGAATTCGTCTTTGCGAATACTTTGTAACCGTATCTTCGATTCGTATTCAGGTTCGGGTTTCGGGGTTGTTCGGATCGTCGTTGTGGTTCTGTCGTAATTTTCGGTTTGTGTCTGGAGGTGGCTGGCCGGACCTGTGCGAAATGGCCACAGCAGCACTACCGGCGCCGTGTCTGTGCGGGTCGGCGGGGCCAGCGACTGCCGATACATGGCGAGACACACGGCGAGTGCAGGCGATTCTTTGCGCCGTGTTCGGCAGGCGTATAAATATGGTCGAGCAGTCGTTTTTTTTCACTCGTTTTCATTTCCTATCCTTCCTATCCGCGGATGGAGTTTTTGGGAAGTCGAAGACATGTTGTTATACTATGAATCCACGAAGTTTTGGAGTTCATATCATCGATTGATCATCACATAACATCCTTCAATCCAGCGAATCAAGGCAAGTTTTCTTAAAATCTAGTTTTGGGGATTTTGTTCGATTTGTCCGTTTAATCCGAAATAACTTAGATTATTGATGGATTATTGATTATTTAGATGTATTATATCGAATTCCTTGTTATTCCATGGTTAGATCGTATCGATTCGTTGTTTTGGTCGAGTTCTTAGTCGACGTCTTGAAGGTGTCCGACAAAAGGTCTTAGAGGGGGGATTGGGCATTGTATGATTATTATCCATCGTACGATTGTTGATTTATCATTGGTATGACTTAGGGACGAAATTCTTGTGAAGAACTGGAGTCGGAACCCTTCCGTTAGTTTTCTTCTTTGGGGTCCGAGCTTCCCGGTCGAACTGTGTTCTTCAGAGTATTCGGTAGCGATTATTAAGGCAAGTATTTTACTATACAAATTGTGTCTTGTGAATAGGGACGTCGTATTACGGTTGTGATGCATTGGTTTACTTTCATCTATATGCTTCGTATGAATTGATTATTACGAACAATTGAGGGTAACGATAGTACCTTCACTTAGTTAACATCATGGAATTGTGTTGGATGTGCAAATCATCTAAGTTTGTGTCGGGCGTGGTTGGTCATTGTTGAGTTGTTGTGATGATCATGATATTTGTGTTGTTTTGGTTTACATACTTGATTGTACATTTCGGTGTAATGTGGAATGGCTTGACATTTGATGATTATGAGTTGTGTCGTGTCAATGTGTGTGTGTGTGTTCCAGGTAGGGTCTGACGAGGCCTCTAGAGTTCGGTACATGATGTGTACGAACAAGGTGTGTGTTCCAAGTAGGGTCTGACGAGGCCTCTGGAGTTCGGTACATGATGTGTACGAACGATGTTTGTGGCCGGGTAGGGTCCGTCGAGGCCTCCGGAGTTCGGTACATGATGTGTACGAACAGTGTGTGTGGTCCGGGTAAGGTCCGTCGAGGCCTCCGGAGTTCGGTACATGATGTGTACGAACAATGATCGTGTAGCAGTGATTGTTTGGGTAACATTTTAAATATGGGTCTCGGACTCATAATGATATCTTACCTAGTGTGTTTTGAAACGAGAATCGGGCTAAGGCCCTAATGTTTACGAAAAGGTTTTGTTAATTGGGACTCGAGGTCCAAAAGAATTTCTGCTTTAAAAATCCCCGAGATGATGTGTTCCTTTCCAAATATCTCTTACTTGAGTTCGAAATTCTAAAACTTCTCGGGAACATTTTGATAATTGATTTTCGTATTAAATTCGTAGTTGTTATTTACTTGTTGTATTTCGTATCGTATTATACTTGCACTAGTAAAACAGTGGAGTTTTACTAACCCCCGAGTAATCGGGGGTAGATGTCTGTTCTGCGTCCAGGTACATGCTGGTTCAGGGGAGCAGTCACAGGATTGGCACAAGAGGATGACGAGCTGCAATACTAATCAAGAGTCGAGAGTTGGTAGAGTTTGGTTGTATTGTTAGAGTTGATTCATTCTTCCGCTGTATTGTGTTTCGACCCCTGTGTAGGTAATGTTGTTAGTCAGTTCTGTTGATAGAGTTGTGTGACCTCATCGGTCTGTGTGTTTATGTGTAAGTCACCTTAACGGTCTGTATTATTATATTGTTTGACCCTGGCCGGGCAAGCTTTTGGTTGTTTATGGATGTTTAGCCTGGTAGATTCTTGTGGAAAGGGTCTACGGCGTGTAATATTCCCATACGGTTTTGGGGGTGTTACATTTATGGTATCAGAGCTTAGGTTGCGGAAACCTAGGCTGTCGGGTCGAGTCGAGTCGTGGTTTGTCGAGTAATGTGTTGTCTTGTCGTTCGAGTTGTCAGAGTTGAGTTGTGCGTAGTCACAACGTGTCGGATATGTTGTCGGATGAGATTAGTATCGTGGGCGACCGTCATCTCCGTGCGGCCTGTGGATGTAAGTCTCCTATTTTATGCGAAGTACCTGTGTATCATGATTTTATCTAAATGAGTTAATTGCGGTGCATAATTTTATTTGCACGGTGTTGTGAATATAGTTGTATTTATACGTGTGACATAGTATATGTATAAAACCGGGCATATTGTTGTTTTACCTTTGAACCACTGTGAGGGGTGGTATGGTGTGAAAATTGAGAACCTTGTTGGGTTTCGAATAAGGTATCGACGATTGAGTTCGTGAGAAACTCCGAGGAATGGTTTTGTTGTATGTTTAAACTAGACGCTGTTAGATGTATTCAATTGGATTGTGCATGTTGGACTGTATTCCTTATTCCGCTGCGTGAGTTCTTTTGTAATGGCTTTCGGTATTTTACCGGCTGAGTTTTATTTCGAAAACCGATTCCCTTAACCGAGTTTTTGGCATTATGGCCTTGATCGTTTTGGCGAAATTCTTATGACGGTATTTAGTATTTTGTAAATTGCTTTTGTGAGTTTTTGAAATATTACCGTCATCGGCCTTTTTGGCGTTTTATAAATGGTTTTTAGCCTAGTGGGTTCCGGCGCGGGACCCACAGCGCTATAGTATTCCGTGTAATTATCTGAAATTTTTGGGCATTCTAGCCCATTGAATTATCTTTGAAAACCTTGAGTACCTTAGAAAATAAATTTCGAGACGTACTTTTAAAATGAATTATTTTCTCGTGGTACATCCAAGGTGCCACAATATGTTTCAAAATTCTTCTACCTCGAGGACCAAAATGTTTTGAGATATTTTCAATGTTTTAGAAACACTTTTACTTAGACCCGAGGGTCGAATATTTCCGAAAGTTTTTCACGAAAAGAAAGTGTCCTCATTTTTATCGAATGCGAAATAGTTTTCCAAAGTCTCGATAACGATGTTTCACATTTGTACTTTTTTCTGAAGGGTGATACTCAAGATCAATCGGTGTTTCCAAAATTATTTTCAAAAAGGGGTTTTATTTTTTTTTAAAAACCTATCAATTCCCGTTTGCGTTTGGAAATGTATGTATGATGTTTGATTTGTCGTTATGATGTTAACTTCCGAATATGATCGAATTGGTGGCATGAACATTGAGGCGTTGCCACGTATTTGTAGTACTAGCCCTCTGTGAGAAGTGTGAATTGGTATTTACTATTTGTCGCCTCATGGTGATTTGCGTGTTGTCGCACGAGTGTGAGCTGTTGAAGCTTGGGTTTGTATGTTTGGGTACATGTGTGATTGTTTCATGATGTTTGTAATTATGTGCTGGTTATCGTTCGGGCCGTTGAAGTCGCCGAACGATACCGTTGTTGCTGTAGTGTTTGTGTGTGTATTACTTTACGATGGTAATCGTTGTATATGATATGTGTTATGATTCCTTGTTGTGCTGAGTTGGCATCTCCGCTATGTTGTTTTGCGATGTTGTGCCCCATTGTATCTGGCATTTGTATTTTCGGTATGCCGAGCTGAGGTGTTTCAACCGTGATGTGCCGGGGCATACACGTGTAAATTGTCCTTCTCGTCAGTAACACATTTCAAGTGAGGACTCGAGGGACACCGAATTCAGCATTGCGAATTGGCTACCGAGACTTTCGAGTTCGCACTTCAGCACAGATATCAGGATCGGCTCTGAGAGACCCATGGGAGATTTTCCTGTCGGTTGTTTTTTGTGTTGTTACCTTGTTTCCGTTGTTGTGAGTTGCGGGGACGACATTTCTTTTATAAGAGGTCGGATGTAATACCCGTACTATATTTGACTTCTGCAGTTTCTCCTTCTAAATTCTATCTTGCACGTGTTCGTCGATACTTTTTGAACTTGTTTGATGTCTCAGTTGTCATCGTTCGAACTGGTTGTGACCTTGTTTCAGATCGACCTGTTTATCATCGTGACTTTTCCGAGTTCGGTTCGATTCTTGTGAACCTTGTTTGGAAGTAACATCTTTCACTTTCTACCAGTTCTTTTAATGTCTGGAGTGAAGTGTGGACTTCGGAGTCATTTTTCGACTGTTGTCATTCGATCATTTTTGTTCGATCGTTGTTGTTCGATCATTGTTATTTGATCATTATTGTTCGATCATTGTTATTTGATCGTTGTTGTCCAATCATTGTTATTTGATCGTTGTTGTTCGATCATTGTTATTTGATCATTGTTGTTCGATCATTGTTATTTGATCGTTGTTGTTCGATCATTGTTGTTCGGTCGTTGTTGTTCGATCGTTGTTGTTCGATCGGGGTTGTCTGACTGTTGTTGCCTGATCTCGTACTGCGAAGAATTGTCGTTCTCTGTTAGTCAACTATTTCGAGAGTGGCCAAGTGGGTCACCGAGCCGTGCATTGCGAGACGGTAGCTGAGAGATTTGGGGATTGAGGTTGCGTCTCTGCTCCGAAAGGACACAGAAATGCCTAGTGTAGTTTTTGAGGACTTCGGCGTAGTCTGAATTGTTTGTGGTTGTTCCTGTGGGTCGTTTGTGTGTTATTTCTGTTTTCTTGATTGTGCGTATTTCCTTGTAATGGGTGCCTTGTGTTTTGTGATTGTTCGGGTAATCAATTTGGTTGTATTATCTGTTTGATGACTCTTGTCACTTGTTGGTTTTATTATGTCTCTATCGGTGGCGTTGTGTTGGTCGTCGTGGAGCGTGTTTTCACACCGTATACCCTTTGCGTTGCTTGTAATGTTTCGCCGTTGGGCACGATTTTTTTTCGGTTCTTGTGTATCTCGTTGATTTTACCTAGCGGGATATTGCTTCTCCTACTTGACTTAATTTCGGGACGAAAATTCTTTTAAGGAGTGTAGAATGTAATATCCGCAATTTCGGATCTCGGTAATTTTCTTTTTTCGAGTGGAGGTTCGTTTCGACGACTCGTTTGAGATCGTTTCATCATTCTGGGAATGATTAATTCTGCACTTTTTGCCATCCGAGTTCGTTTCGGTATTGTTTTGTTGAGTTCCGTGTTCCTTAACGACTTTTCTGCACTCGAGTTCGATTCTTGTGAATCTCGTTCGAAATTACTATTTCAAGTTTCCCGTAAGTCCGTTTAACTTTGTTAAGAGGTGTTGTGAACTTCGGTTTGGTTAATCGATCACGTATCATGATTTTCGGACGTTTTGGGCCATTTTCGTAATTTTCCAAAGTTTGGGGTAATTACCTTTCGTTGTCGAATTTCGAGCCTTCGGATGGCCATAATCGTGTGTTCTCTTAGTGCTCGAATTCATCTTTGCGAATACTTCGTAACCGTATCTTCGATTCGTATTCAGGTTTGGGTTTCGGGGTCGTTCGGATCGTCGTTGTGGTTGTGTCGTAATTTTTGGTTTGTGTCTGGAGGTGGCTGGCCGGACCTGTGCGAAACGGCCCTGCCGAGCGCCGTGTCCTGCGCCGGGTCGGCCAGGACTGGCAGCCTACCGAGGCACGGCCGAGACACACGGCGCTGGTCTGGGCCGGTTGCTGCGCCGTGTTCGACAGGCGTATAAATATGGCCGAGTAGTCGTTCTTTTTCACTCGTTTTCATTTCCTATCCTTCCTGTCCGCGGCTGGAGTCTTTGGGAAGTCGAAGACATGTTGTTATACTATGAATCCATGAAGTTTTGGAATTCATATCATCGATTGGTCATCACATAACATCCATCAATCCAGCGAATCAAGGCAAGTTTTCTTAAAATCTAGTTTTGGGGATTTTGTTCGATTTGTCCGTTTAATCCTAAATAACTTAGATTATTGATGAATTATTGATTATTTAGATGTATTATATCGAATTCCTTGTTATTATATGGTTGGATCATATCGATTCGTTGTTTTGGTCGAGTTCTTAGTCGATGTCTTGAAGGTGTCCGACAAAAGGTCTTACAGGGGGGATTGGGCGTTGTATGATTATTATCCATTGTACGATTGTTGATTTATTATTGGTCTCACTTAGGGAGGAAATTCTTGTGAAGAACTCGAGTCGGAACCCTTCCGTTCGTTGTCTTCTTCGGGGTCTGAGCTTCCCAGTCGAACCGTGTTCTTCGGAGTATTCGGTAGCGGTTATTAAGGCAAGTATTTTACTATACGAATTGTGTCTTGTGAATAGGGACGTCGTATTATGGTTGTGATGCATTGATTTACTTTCGTGTATATGCTTCGTATGAATTGATTATTATGAACAATTGAGGGCAACAATAGTACCTTCACTTAGTTAACATCGTGGAATTGTGTTGGATGTGCAAATCATCTAAGTTTATGTCGGGCGTGGTTGGTCATTGTTGAGTTTTTGTGATGATCATGATATTTGTGTTGTTTTGGTTTACATACTTGATTGTACATTTCGGTGTAATGTGGAATGGCTTGACATTTGATGATTATGAGTTGTGTCGTGTCGATGTGTATGTGTGTGATCCAGGTAGGGTCTGACGAGGCCTATGGAGTTCGGTACATGATGTGTACGAACAAGGTGTGTGTTCCAGGTAGGGTCTGACGAGGCCTCTGGAGTTCGGTACATGATGTGTACGAACATGGTGTGTGATCCAGGTAGGGTCTGACGAGGCCTCTGGAGTTCGGTACATGATGTGTACGAATGATGTTTGTGGCCGGGTAGGGTCCGTCGAGGCCTCTGGAGTTCGGTACATGATGTGTACGAACAGTGTGTGTGGTCCGGGTAAGGTCCGTCGAGGCCTCCGGAGTTCGGTACATGATGTGTACGAACAATGATCGTGTAGCAGTGAGTGTTTGGGTAATATTTTAAATATGGGTCTCGGACTCATAATGATATCTTATCTAGTGTGTTTTGAAACGAGAATCGGGCTAAGGCCCTAATGTTTACGAAAAGGTTTTGTAAATTGCGACTCGAGGTCCAAAAGAATTTTTGCTTTAAAAATCCCTGAGATGATGTGTTCCTTTCCAAATATGTCTTACTTGAGTTCGAAATTCTAAAACTTCTCAGGAACATTTTGATAATTGATTTCCGTATTAAATTCGTAGTTGTTATTTACTTGTTGCATTTCGTATCGTATTATACTTGCACTTGTAAAACAGTGGAGTTTTACTAACCCCCGAGTAATCGGGGGGTGTATGTCTGTTCTGCGTCCAGATACATGCAGGCTCAGGGGAGCAATCACAGGATTGACACAAGAGGATGATGAGTTGCGATACTAATCAAGAGTCGAGAGTTGGTAGAGTTTGGTTGTATTGTTAGAGTTGATTCAGTCTTCCGCTGTATTGTGTTTCGACCCCTGTGTGGGTAATGTTGTTAGTCAGTTCTGTTGATAGAGTTGTGTGACCTCATCGGTCTGTGTGTTTATGTGTAAGTGACCTTAACGGTCTGTATTATTATATTGTTTGACCCTGGCCAGGCAAGCATTTGGTTGTTTATGGATGTTTAGCCTGGTAGATCCTTGTGGAAAGGGTCTACGGCGTGTAATATTCCCATACGGTTTTGGGGGTGTTACAGATATGATAATTAGTGATCGTCTCTATGTGTTTGTTTGATCGTTTGAATGGAACTTTCAAAAGATTTGGTTTAGCCTTGTTAAAGGCTTGTTTTTAAAACGCGTGTGTTTTGTGAATGGTATGGTTTGTGAATGACTATGTGAATCCTATGGATATGTTTGGTGTTGATGTTGCACTTGATATTACGTGTGGACGTATATGGTTTCATTTCGGTGCGTTGTGGTTTGACGTGGTGTTTTGCTAAGTGTTTGATGCCTCTGGGAGAATTGTTTGACTGTGTGGATGTGGGCGGGGCCTATGGTGGCACATGGCATGCGATCATGTGGCCAGGATGCAACAAGCGATTGATCCAACCGTGAGAGCCTAATAAAAACTACGGTGACACATGGCATGCGATCATGTGGTCAGGATGCAACAAGTGATTGATCCAACCGTGAGCGCCAAAGATAATCTACGGTGGCACATGGCATGCGATCATGTGGCTAGGATGCAACAAGTGATTGATCCAACTGTGAGATGTTGTGACTTTTATTTCGCTAGCCAGCTCGGGAGGGTCCTTCGAGGCCTCGGGTGGGATTTGTGGCTTCGTCCCGGTACTAGGCGATGCGCGTGCGTGATTATGTTGTGTTGATTTTATGTCCATCGAGGACACGTGATATGGGTTCTGACCCTGTGAATTGTTACTGGTTTTCTTTTTGCGAAAACAAAAACCTTTGGGCTGTGACCACTGTTGATTTTGCGAAAACAAAATCCTGAGTTGTTTCTATCAAAACTCCCGATGGCATTTTAAATCACTTTATATATTGTTTCCCTTGACTTGGGATCTTTCGATTTTGGAAGGCTTTACCTAAACTCTCGCCTCGGGAAGTATTTTCGTTATGTTCAAAATCTTTACGGATTCCTGGTTATTATTGTCCTTGGAACTTGTATTGTATGGCTCGTATTTTTGCACTTGTACTTGCACTAGCAAAACAGTGGAGTTTTGCTAACCCCTGAGTATTCTGGGGGTGGATGACTGTTTTTGCATTCAGGTTTTGGGAGCATAACACAGGGTCAGCACGAAGGATGATGAAAGATGATCGATACTAATCACATGAAGACCCGTACCTTGATGTATTGGTTCAGTTGTATTTTATTTCCGCTGCAGTATATATTCCCCGTTGTACGGGAGTGTGTTGTATTCGAACCCTGCATGGGCACATTTTGTAATTGAGTTGTAAGTACTTATTGAAAGACTAAATCGGTTTACTGAGTCATTTTAGCCTTAAAGGCATTGTTGAGTTGTTCGATTTTGGTACCAGCCTGGTAGAACCTTGAGGAAAGGTTCTACGGTGTGTAATATCCCTGAGCGGATTGGGGGTGTTACAAATAGTCCCACGATAGCCTGCGCTATCGGGCCATAGCGTGCACTACCTGGTCATCAGACTGAGTCCAGAAGCATTATGCCCAGTCTGGTCTACCGAAATAGCTCGCGCTACCGGACACCCATCGTGCGTTAAGTCTAAATCATAGCGTGCGCTAAAATATAGATTTAGTGTGCGCTAAGCTGCTCATCCAGAGAGTAGAGAGCAGAAACAACCTACTGCCACTGCTGTGCTCGAGTCAGTAGCATGCGCTACAAAACGATCATAGTGTGCGCTACTCAGTGACACCTAGCATGCGCTATACAACAGAAATAGCGCACGTTAGCGAGTGTAGTAAAACAAAGCTCACAACATGCATAAAATCATAAGGTGGATCTACGGTAACCTCAAATGGCGGTTCCAAACAACGATTACGAGAATCGAACCAAGTAGTGACGGAAAAGCCAATAAACATGGAATTAAGTAAAACAAGTCCGAAACAAGCTCGGATGACAAAAAGTCCAGTATTAAGTATTCTCAAAATACCAATACGGTTACAAGTGAGTCCCTAAAAACGAGAAATACATAAAAATAAAAATTACCAGAAAAGAAAAAGTGCGGATATTACATCATCCCACATATAGAACTTGATATCGTGGAGGAATTTCTTCTTCTGGTAATGAGACAAGTCCGGAGGTAAAACACCTGCAACCAAGAAATTTACAATGTCAGCATACCAAGAAAATTTTGCTTCGACTATAAAGAGCTGCTCATCCAGAAATTCCTTTTTAATCTTTTCAATTTCGGGCTCCTCCTCTTTTTTGTATTCCCCGAACTTCCACATCGAACTCTTGCAAAAGGGGAATCCACCAAATTAATCGAGGCTTGGAGTCTTTTTTCTCAAATAGATATTTGATAGCTGCGTGGTCTGTATGTACAATCGTCTTTGTCCCAATCAAGTATGATCGGAACTTGTCAAAAGCAAATACCACATCCAGCATATATTTCTCTATTGTTGTGTAATTTTGCTGGGCTCTGTCTAATGTTTTGCTTGCGTAATAGATAGCCCGTTTCTCACGACGTTGCCCCAACACAGCTCCAACCGCATAATCACTTGCATCACACATGATCCCAAAAGGTTGAGACCAATCCAGTACTACTAGGATAGGAGCACTCACTAATGCCTTGTTAGCGATTCAAATGCTTGCAAATACTCGTTAGAAAGAATGAAAGCAATATCTTTTTCTAACAATTTACTCAAAGGTTTAGTGGTTTTTGAAAAATCTTTTATGAACCTCCTATAAAAACCAACGTGGCTAAGAAAACTTCTAATGGCCTTTTCATTCTTCGGATGGGGGGGAAGTTTTTCAATGGTGATAATATTTGCTCTATCCATCTCTAAACCTATAGCGGACACTCTATGGCCTAGGACAATCCCTTCTTGCACCATAAAGTGGCATTTTTTCCAATTAAGCAAGAGGTTAGTATCTTCGTCGCGCTGCAAAACTAAAGTTAGATTATGTAAGCAATGATTAAATGAATTACCAAACACATAAAATGATCCACGAATTCCATTATATTTTCAATTAAACCATGGAAGATAGCCATCATGCAATGCTGAAAAGTGGTTGGGGCATTACATAAGCCAAACGACATTCTATGATATGCATAAATTCCATACGGACACATGAAAGCCATTTTTTCTTGATCTTCTGGCGTTATGTAAATTTGATTATATCCTGAATAGCCATCAAGAAAACAGAAAAATTCATGCCCGGCCAATCTATCAAGCATTTGATCAATGAAGGGGAGAGGAAACTGATCTTTTCGAGTAGCTGCATTCAAAGCCCTGTAATCTATACACACTCGCCATCCCGTAACTACCCTCATACCAATTAATTCATCTTTCTCATCTTTAGTCACGGTCACCCCCGCCCATTTTTAGACACTACTTGCGTAGGACTTACCCACTTACTATCGGAAATTAGATAAATCATTCCAGCATCTAACAATTTGAGCACTTCCTTTTTTTACTAATTCTTTCATTAGAGGATTGAGTCTTCGTTGATTTTGCACTTTAGGTTTATAGTTTTCTTCAAGCAAAATCCTATGCATGCATATTGAAGGGCTGATTCCCTTGAAATCTGAAATAGACCATCCTATGGCAGACTTATGAGCTCTCAAAACACGAAGTAGTTTATCTAATTGAGTAGAAGAAAGCGGAGAGGATACAATTACTGGATTTGTATTATTACAACCTAGAAATACATACTTGAGGTGCTATGGAAGGGCTTTAAGGTCCAGGCTTGGTTGTGATACACCAGACTGAGTGGAAACGGATCGTAAGTTTTGGACCGTGTTATTTGACATGGTCGGGTCACCCATCAGCTTGATTTCACAACTTCTTCATGCTCCTCTTGTTCTGTTTCTCTGTCAAAATCATCGAATTTATTGATTTGTGGTTCTTCCTGCAGGGAATTTAATTCACAAACATAATCAAACAAGTCAGAATCATCAAACTCCAAGGTTGAGTCATTAGAAAAGCATGAGTTCACAAGAGCAAACTCTAACAGATCTGAAGATAATGAGTATAAGACTTATTTCTTTCCATACGAATTTATACTATCAAGAACATTGCAATATTCAATATCATCATGAAATATCATAGCTTTAAATATGGAAAATAGAACATGCTCATCATTAACACGTAGTGTTAATTCTCCCCTTTCAACATCAATAAGAGCCTTTCCCATTGTTAAAAACGGATGTCCAAGGATAAGTGGTAAATCTTCATCTTCCTCCATGTCGAGAACGACGAAATACGGTGGAAATATAAATTTGTCGACCTTTACGAGCACATCTTCAACAATCCCCTTGGGGTGTGTTATGGATTGATCCTCCAATTGTAACATTATCATTGTGGTTTTCATTTCCCCAACTCCTAATTTCTTGAAAATAGATAAAGGCATAAGATTAATTGAAGCACCTAATCACACAAAGTTTTATCGAATGAAACTTTTCCAATGGTGCATGGAACAGTAAATCTTCCAGGGTCCTTAAGCTTTTGAGGTAATTTGCATTGGATAATAGCGCTACATTCCTCGATTAGTTCAACCGTTTCATGCTATTCCATCCTTCTTTTTCTTGACATCACATCCTTTAAGAATTTTGCATAATTAGGCATTTGTTCCAAATCGTCTGCAAAAGGAATATTGATGTTAATTTTCTTGAAGATGTCTAAAAATTTTGTAAATTAGGCATCTAACTTTTTCTTTTTAAAACGTTGAGGAAAAGGGAGAGGAACTTTAAAAGTAGAAGTAGAGTTAGAAGGTATTTTAGGCTTCTCAGCTCCCTTAGATGTGTCATGCTTCACTTCTTCCTCTACAATTTTGATTTGATCCTCTTTGGTTTCCTCGCTTTGTTGGACCATTGGCACCTTTAGCCCTTCGTAATTCATTCCGCTTCTTAAGGTGATATCTTGACAAGATTATTTACTTTGATATTGCTTGGAAATTATCCCCGGTGAGACTCCCGACAACTTTAGCCAATTGTCCAATTTGAGTTTCGAGATGTTTCATTTGAGCTCCCATGCTGGTAGCTAATTGAGTAACATGGCCTTCGATTTTGTCTAATTTTTCCTCATCTCGAATAAATCAGCTCTTTGTTTCCATCATAGAGGTATCTAGAATATTCTCGAGATTCGAAGTTGGCTCCGCTTCTTCAATTATTTCGCCATTTGACACTTTGAATCCGACCGACGGTTGTAAGGCATTCTTTTGATTATCATAGCTAAAATTTTCATGATTTCTGTTGGAGGGATGGTAGAAACCCGGAGGTGGATTATTCCGGAAATTATTGTAATTCCGATTATTAATGTAAGGAGCCTCCTCCAATGGGTTGGATGGTAGTGTACTTCCTTGAAGAGGTATTTTCAAATCACCTCCTTTTGTTGGGCCCCCCAACTGATTAGTTAACATCGTTATTTGCACGGTTAGTGCCTTGATAGGGTCCGAATCGGATATCTCAGCCACCCTTCTAACATTTTCTCTTTCCATCGGACATTGATAACTATTCATGGCCATTTCTTCTATTAATCCATAAGCTTCTTTAGCGCTTCTTGCTAGCATCAATAAAATTCCTCGTTTCTCCCATAAGACCATTGTAGAAGAAACATATTTGTTGGTCTTTTGGGAAACCATGTCGAGGACATCGCCTTAGTAGATCTTTTAAGTGTTCCCATGCTTCATATAACAGTTCGGAGTCCAATTGATTGAATTGAGTAATCTCACTTTTTAGCTTCATCGTCTTGTTAGGTGGAAAAAATTTGAACAAAAATTTTTCGCTCAAATCCTCCCATGTACTTATACTTCCCAGAGCTAAAGTCCCAAGCCAGTTTCTGGCTTTCTCTCTCAAAGAGAATGGAAACAATCGCAAGCATATTGCATCATCCGAGACCCCACTCATTTTGATAGTATCACATATTTGCATGAAATGTGTGAGATGGGCATGCGGATCCTCGACAGCAAATCCTCCAAATTGATTTTGTTGAACCATCGAAATTAAGGCAGGCTTCAACTCGAAATTCAGAGCGTTGATTGGAACATGAGTGATTCCTCCAAAGTTTCGGTCAAGCTTTGGTCGGAATCTATCCCGAATTGATTGCACTCAAGTTTTTGTATTTTCAATCCTTTCGCCATTGTTGTCCTGCATTATTGAATTTCGTTTCTTGTGTTCATTTTATTCATCCCCGTGTTGTCTCCTGCTCTTTCCATATCTTCAAAAAGATCCATTCTTAGTTTCCTTGAGGTTGCACTTGTTCTTCGGGCAAATGCTTCTACTTCCGCATGAAAGTTTCTAAAGGCACTCGAGATGAGCGGGTGTTCATGCATTCCTTGAGTAGGATTTTAAATGTGCACAATATGAGTTATGTAATAAGAATAAGAAAATGTCTAAAGTAAGACTAGAAACACTTATCTTAATATTAAAACTAACAAAAAAAAATTAGTCCCCGGCAACGGCGCCAAAAACTTGTTCGCTATATTTTTAAACACTCCGCAGGTGTACGGAGTAAATGTAGAAAGCGGCGAGCAAGGTCGTATTACACAGAGACTAATTATTCCTATTGTATTGATTACTAGATTATAGTGATCCTAATTTTATCTAGACGATCATTGAGGTGAATGAATGGTTAATCTAAACGAAATAAAATAATGACAATTAATTTAAACAAGTGTAATATTCGAATCAAAGAGAGTTTTAATAGTTTTGAAATATAGATTTTGAGGCTGGGTTTCCGTTCATTTTTATTTCAAAGAGTTCTAAGTGTGTTTCCAAAATGATAATCACAACAATATTCTAAAGTCCCTCTCGAGATGCATTAAAACGTAGATTAAACAACCTATCATAACGTCTCCATCTATTATAAATTATCTAACTCCAAATATTCATAAGATTAAATATCATCATAGTTTATCACTGATTTCTCGATCTCGTAATTAACTACGTCAAATACTCAAAACCTATTAATGCCCTATTCTCTCGAATTATGAACAATTAAGTTTAACATGTAAAAACATTGATCAAGTGTTCTAACTTGAATAAAAAACAAGTATTAGATAAAGAAATCACACTAGATATATATAATCATCAATCATTCAAAACCACAGTAAATCAACGTACTCCCATGACCGGAATCTAACAAGTTTAGTCGGACATAGTAATGAAAGAAAGATCAATAATCATCATATTCATCATGTTCAAGCTAAATAAATAACAAAAATGATTAAAAGATAGGAAGAAGATAAAATTCGGATGGTGTCTTGAGTGGTCTCGGTTCAAGCCTTCAAGTGTTCTTGATGTGTTCTTCCTTGTGCTTCCTTCAAAGTCTCCTTCTTTTGGTAAGTTTCTCTCAAATCTTGTGTTTTTCCACATTCACCAACTCTCCTAAATCAGAATATGCCTTATTTTCCCAATCTAAGGTCTTTTTATCAACCCAAAAAGTACTTTTTCTTGTTCAAACCGTGTAGAAATATCAATAAAGTGATTTTGCACAGAAAAGTGATACTGCCCGTGTCAAATGACATAACCCGTGTCAAATGACACGGCCCATGTCGAAGTGTTCTAGAATTTGAAAAAGCTTCTGTACAAGCAACCCGACCATGTTACATGACACGGTCGAGCAGGTGATACGGCCCATGTCAAATGACACGGCCGGGTCCGTGTTGGTCTGTTCTGACTCCATTTTTATTCTTTTTTGGCTCGATCTTTCGATTATGCATTACTTGATATGTATTGGGGATTGAGACTTCGTCCTTGCTTGATAATGTCCTTAAAAACACCTATAAAATTAATAAAACGTACCCAAGCATGATCGAGTCCAACAAACACAATACAAGCACAAATACCATAATTCTACACATTTTGGGTTCTTAAAATTCAGAAAAACCTTATAAAAGTGTGTAAAAATGAGTGTTATCATTAACTTCTATAACAAATATATCTGTGGTAGTCTCACTACCCTTGGTACGCTTTAACTCTTTCAAGTAAACCTTGCAATTTATCTTCCAGTGTCCTGGTTTATTGCAATGATGGCAATTTCCATCTTTGGGAGCTTTTTCCTTGAAAACCGGCTTAGTTGGGTCTTTACCTTTGGCAATTTTTGCTTTACCTTTACCATTGCCTTTGTTCTTGAAGTACTTCCCGTTGCTGACATTTGCTCAGCCATTTTAAGCATCCCATGCAGCTCAGCAATGAACTTCTCCATCTCGTTCATATTATAGTTCATAATTAACTGACCAAAACTATTAGGTAATGAGTTTATGATCACATCCTTGGAGTGATCCTTAGAAAGTGGAAAACCAAGCCTATCAAGATGATCAATGTATCCTTTCATCTTGAGTACATGAGCGCTGACAGATGTCCCCTCAACCATCTTGCAACCATACAAGGCTTGAAAGGTCTCATACCTCTCTTGCCTAGCGTGCTTTGAGAAAGTCTCCTTGAAGTGAGCATTAAGCTCATAAGCTTCCATTTCTTCCAGATTCTTCTGAAGTTTAGGACAAATGGTAGCCAACATAAGACAACTAACATCAATGGAATCATCAAAATATTTTTTTTCATTTGTCTTTTTTGCTTTGTTAGCATTGTGAGCAGGCTCATTGGGAATTTCTTCCTCAAGAACGTACAACTTTCTTTCTTTCTTGAGAACTATTCTCAAGCTCCGCATCCAATCCAGATAGTTGTTGCCGTTTTCTTTGAGCTTATCATTCCCGAGGACGGATCGCAGTGAAATGGTGGATGTGTTGTTTGATGCCATTCTATTATCTACAAAATTTAGTATGCAAAGTATTTAATCACATTTCTTTTTCTCGAAAAATACTCCCAATAAAACAAAATATCCTCAATTTTATAATATTCATAATTTTAGTGGGCTAAGACCTCATTTTGCGCGGGTTCGAAATCCGCCACCAACCAAACAACATTTTAGCAACATTTATCTTGAGTTTTCAAACAGGATGCTTGGGTTAAATGATACTCAGTGAACATATCTTCCAAACAAGTACAATAGCCTAAATGGTGTGGCGCGGTCAGGGTATTCCGAATGCCGCGGGAATGAATCCTGCTTGAAGTGCATATTATTTTGTGGATTTTCCACGATCCATGGGTCTTGGTACACGGTTCCTTAACCGGAGCCGAACCCGAACCCGAACCCGAACCCGTCCGCCGACCAGTCAGAAAATAGATCTGTTCCAGAACAGCTCTGGACAGAAAAATCACAAAAACAGTCCAGAAAATTAGTTTTTAACGATCCGATTTAATCAAATTAAATCAAAAAAAATATTTATAAAATCTCTATTTTATAAATATAATCAAGAACACAATTTATATATTCAAATCATATAAACATGTTCTACATAAATAATTAAATTACTTGCAGGTTGGCTCTGATACTATTTTATGGTTTTACATGTATCTAATACAAGAAATTGAGCAAAAACGCAGCGGAATAATTATCGAAAAACTCAGGTAAGGATCTTCATGCAGTAATTTAATTGATTTAATAAAGAGTTCGTCTAATTACCTTAATCCAAAGAACAGATCGAAATCCGGACCAGAAGTTGATGAAATCGTCTTCCTCTTTCGGTGATCCACACACGAACAATTTGCACAAGCCGGATTGCTAGATCCTTACGAATAATATTGCTAAACAATAGAACAGATAATTCATTGGTAGAAGGATTGTACTGTTAATCAAAATCAACCAAGAGAAGAAGATAGGATGGTCGAACCGGACTCATTGGACAAGAAAAATTTGGCCGATTTGTTGAAGGGGAAGGGGTCAATTTTTATCTTCTCTTTCTTTTGACAACTCCTTTTCCAAGACTCTTTATTTATACTAAGTAAACCCTAGAGTTAATACTCTAGTATTTACTTAGTTATTCCTCAACTTATTAAATAATACAATATATATAATATCTTATATTACTTATTATTTAATCCTCTAATAAAGATAATATCCAATATTATATTTACTATTCCTAGTTGATATAATTAAATAATATATTATCCAATATCCTATATCATATATTACTAAATATTTAATTCCTTAATAAATATAATATCCAACATTATATCTATTAATTATTCTTGCGTGTCTTTAATTGTCGTATGTGTGACCCAAAAAGTTTATATTATATTGGCAATCATTTAATACCTTATAAGGTGATAAATCATAAGTGGTCTCTAGCAAGACATTATGACTACCCAAATAATATAAGTTTATAGTCCATAAACCATTTAACGTGTCAAAACCCTCTGTCGCTTGATATCATATTTGAACTAAGTCATGAAAACTGTCATACTTATTATGTTCAAATGTTTTGTCGATCTTAAGTGGACTGATTGAATCAAATGACTCTTTATTTGAGCATAGCCGTGCATTTCCTTCAGTTCTACTTATAGAGGGGGCCAGTAGATATCTTTCTCCATAAAGAGAGGGACAAGCCCCCATCTTGATTATTTGTTGCTCTCTACATTACTCCCACTAATCCCGATCGCTAATCTTTATGCTCACCATATTTCAGATGACCTTGGATTACGTCAAGGCATAGAGCTATCATGTTGGACTCTATGATAATCTCAAGTTCAAGGATTTATTGACATACTGTTATATTGAGATTCACTTATGATATTTTTATGCAGTAATCTCAATGCGGATTTGTCCAGTATTGCGTTCTCCAACCAATACCCATAAGTTTGATCCGTACCATACGCATAATCATCCGATGATTATCAATCAAACTTATACTAGCATATTAATCACTTGAGTCTCCACTCTACGTGATTGGACTAGGGACATATGAATAATCTTATTATTTGTGAATAACTATTATTTGATTATTATAATATCAAAAGATGCACACATTATAAAAATTAACGAGAAATAGATGATATCAAATAACTTTATGTAAATGTGACAATTACAAATGTAGGCACATCGAATGTCCTAGGGTACTATTTCTAACATATAATTCATCGTCTAAGTATGAAATCCAATAAAAATATCAGATAAATTGAAATTGTTTAGAATTCAAAAAACTTTGATTAATAGTTAGAGAAACTATAATATAATAGATAAAAGTAGTATAATATTGAATTTCCTTTCATATTTTGTTGTTTTTTGGTTTCCCTATATAAATTAAAACCAAAAAATATAATTAAATTCTGGAAAAATTGAAACGTGCTGAAATAATAAATTCTGTAAAATAAAAAATTAATTCTAAAATAATTATATATAAATCGTACCAGAAAAAATCAATATGTTACAAAATATTAAAGATAAATACTAAGAATAAAGAAAAAATGAAGAATATATATATATATACATATATATATATATATATATATATATGTTGGGTAGAATATGAGAAAAAGTAAAACAATTAGCATTTTTGGAATTGAAAAGATGAAGAATATATATATATATATGTGTGTGTGTGTGTGTGTAGGGTAGAATATGAAAAAAACTAAAACAATTAGCATTTTCAGAACTAATAATATTTTAAAATTTGTTTGCATTTTTTAAAATTAATTTGTATTTTTTAAAATTAATTTGTATTTTTAGATTTATTTTTATTTATAGCATTTTAAAATTTTCACAATTGATTTGTATTTTTTAGATTTTTTGAATTATATATACTTTTCTGATTTATTTGTTCTCTTATAAAAAATGATATGAGTTATTTTGTATCGTCTTTATAATCTCATAAACTTATTTATATTATCAGGATATTACTTCTGTTCCTATTTTTCAGTATTTGATTGTACTTTATTATTTAGTTTTAAAATATTTATATTTTAAAAAATTATTATTTACTTTTGATCTTTTAATATTTGTTTTATTTATTTTATTTTGTTGTTAGTTTCGAAGAATTTATTTGTATTTTTGCAGAATTTATTTGTATTTTTATAGATAATAAGGTTATTTTCTAATTTCTCATTTACTTGCAAATTAAAAATTTAAATGAATTTTTTTTATAATTTTTGATACTTATTTTATAAATAAAATGATTTTTTGTGTAGTTTACATTAAAATATAAAAGAAGAATAAATAAAAGAGGACATTTTTTTATTTCTCTTCTCAACTTAAGATTATTATTATATTATATAATTTTAAATTTATAGTCAATATACTTATTGACTCTTAATACATATCGGGATAGTAATTTTGGTCCGATCACTGTCAAATCCTTGCCCATGGTGTACGGGTCGCACCGCCACACCACCCGCAGTGTGGCGGGGCGGACCTGGGTATCACTCTTGCCCCATGAGTACCCGCATCGCCCTGCACAATTTTTGTTTATATTTTCTCTATATACTACATATATACTTTTTTATACATGTATTATTATATTTTATATATTTATGTTAATATTGACAAATTTATAAATAATATGTATTAGAAAATCGAAATACTAGATAAAAATTCTTAAAAAATAATTTTATTAACTTTAGAATAATAATTTTTTATGCAGGTCGACCCGCCCCGCAAATGCAGTGGGTCGACCCATCATATTATCATCCTATCTTCATACAGATAGTACAATGTCTATTCAGTGAGATGGTAATTCTTCTTAATTTTGTATAAATAATTTGAAATATATAAAGAGAAGTGCTACACATACACATATTTCTACACACTTTTCTACACACTAACATCTCAACCATTCATTTAGTGTGGGACCCATTCGTTTATTGTGGGACCACACTAAATGAATGGTTGAGATGTTAGTGTGTAAAAAAAATATGTAGAAATGTGTGTATGTGTAGCATTTCTCATATATAAAACTGTAACTCTTTTAGAAAGAATTTAGTGATCTAGTCGTACACATCATACACCATTGATTTTGATTAAGTTTATCAAACTTTTCAGGGGAGTACTAACGTTCACCTTAACTTGTACTTGGTGAATATTCTCCAAAATAAATGTACTTAATTTCAATCATTAGATTAATCATATTTTTTAATTTGATATGTTGTACTCGATCAACACTGTTAAATCAAGTACAACAAAAAATAAGAAGGTAGGAACTACAAAAAAAAAAAAAAATGCATATATATTATATCTTTCTTAATTAATTAAACAACTTCCTTTCTTTCTTCCCTAATCAAGATTCATCTTCATCATAATCCACACACACATCACTCTGTCGGCTGCTGCTTTCATTTCACATAGACTTTCAAAACCTCAAAGATGATTTTAATGGAATAATTCGGTATTTGCACGTGTATTACAAATAAAATTTGGAATTGGACTATAACAAAGAACAGAAACAAATATTACACTTGAAACTAAAGAACAATTTTAATAAAAGGACTAAAGATCGTCCGAAGCTAGAGCTTCTGTCCGCAAGACGAGAATACGCCCCGGTAGTGCTCACGGTAAAGCGGCTCGTCCTCAAAGGTTAAAACGATCTGAACGTCTCGACAGTAGCAGCACCGCAAACTGAACGAGCACCTGTGAACTGGACTGGAACGAAGACTGAACTGAATATGTTATGTTATGCTCTGATAAAAATGCACAGTTTTCGTGGATCTGCAATGACCAAATGAGCCGATATATATAGCACTCTCCTTGAGATGAAGGAATTCGTCGCCATTAATTCTGCCATGATGGCTGGCGGTTTCAGACGCCCAAAGGGATTGGTCAGATGAAGAGTCATGCGCAACTCAAGAGTCTTGGTATGAAGGCAACTCAAGAGTCTTGGTCCATACCAAAAGGCTAGTGGACTTACGGATTTGGTCCAAAAAGATAAGCCCAAACACCAGCCCAAAGCACCAATTGCCAAGATCCAAGTCCTTGTCCTGGCCTGAGCCCGAGACCGACCCGAGCCCGAGCCTGTGCCTGTGCCCGTGCCCAACCCGACTCGATGGACGGACGGACGGACGGTCGGCGGCGGCTGCGCGCGCGTTTGTGTGTGTGTGCGCGCGCGAGGACAACCATTCTCACCAATCCACTTTTTATTAAGCCCATAAAGGCAAAAACTTTAAATACAAGCTAAAACATCCATCCACAATCAATGTGGGACAACTAACATCATATATATCATGTTAGTTCCTACTCCAACATGCAATTTTAATATATAATATCTCACTCACCGGAAATCGGTTTAGAAATATTAAATATACCATGTTCATCTACTCACGATGTAGATTAACATTCAATAAATATTTTAATTAAATAATAAATATTTAATTAACAAAATTTATTCTTAATAAATGGTTAATTACTAAACTATTTCCAACAATCTCCCACATGAGTGAGAATGCCAATGCAAAATGAATGCAAATGCATAGTTCAGTCCTCAAGAGACAATATTGTATTTGGCTAGGTGGCTTGTGACCTTGAATGTAACACCTCCAAATTTCATTGGGTCATTATAATGACGTGGACCCCACACCGGGAGATCCAGCAGGCTAACACGACTAATATTACATCAAATTAACCAACAAGGGCAACCACAGTCCTTACTATGATAACTGACACAATATTCCGATAAGGGATTTCAACGACAATGAAGGGCCTACATGGCCAAAATGAAAATGAAAGTAAAACAGCATCTATGAGCCTCGCACGGGTAATACAAAATGACAACAACTGACAAAACTGGAGTACTCCAACTAACTGACCGACACGAACATCTCGGACTAGTATCGCTTGAATGCCTCGTCGCCAACGTCATGACCCTGTATCCCAACTCACTCCTCGCAAGCACCTAAAACATGAGAACATGTTCCGCCACCACACGGTCAGTCATCCAGATAATGAATATCAAATACCTGTACAACATGATATGCATCCAAAAGCACAATGAAACGGTACAATAATAATAATACGAGATGCTCACAAACCAAGGTAAGAACCGAGCATTCGTGAAACACTATGCCCACGGCATACTATTAATACCTGTTCAACAGGTTAGAACATAAGTGCCCAACGGCGAATCATCAGTATAGAACACCACAATGAATTACACGAACATGAACCAAACCAGAACTGAATTAGATATGAATCACAATGCCCGAAGGCTCCAATAAAAATAGCAAAACATCACAAAGGCCTGAAAGCCACTCAGCCAAAGCTGTCAAATATCACAATCACCTGAAACCAAAACAGCCCGAAGCTGTATCAATGAGGGCCGAAGCCACCGCACGAAGTCGTATCACAATGAGGGCTGAAGCCATGACACAAAGCCGTATCACAATGAGGGCCGAAGCCACAGCACGAAGTCGTATCACAATGAGGGCCGAAGCCACGATATGAAGTCGTATCATAATAAGGTCATCCAATGACCGTGACCTACTGAACCGTATATGTTGAGAACCCTACCGCGAAAGTTCAAGCCCCAAACTTACCCATAATGAGCACTAGCCGAGACTAGCCTCCAAAACACATTTAATCACCAACGACAACGATCCTAAGATTACCGAATTCACAAGAATGATAGTGTGCTGTCTTGAGTCGGCCAACATGATGACAGTAACTCACGGAAGGGCACCGTCCTTGACAGTCCCAATTCAATACCTCGATTACCTTAGAACGGCCAATCGATAACAACAACAACGGATGGGAACTATCCTCGACAGCCCAATTCAATACCTCGATTGCCTTAGAAGGGCCAACCAATAACAATGATGCAACAGATGATCCAATACCTCGATTGCCTTAGCACGGCCAACCGATAACAATGATGCAGCGGATTGTCCAATACCTCGATTGTCTTAGCACGGCCAACCGATAACAGTGATGCAGCGGATGATCCAATACCTCGATTGCCTTAGCACGACCAATCGATAACAATGATACAGTGAATGACTTAATACCTCGATTACCTTAGAATGGCCAATTGATAAGAATGATACAATGAACGATTGAACACCTCGATTGCCTTAGAACAACCAATCGATAAAAATGATATAATGAATGCCTCAGCACCTTTAACCGGTTACCGACGACGAATATGAGAACAAATACGCCAATGCCTTCAATCGGCCAATATAACATGAATGACAGGACACCAACATTAATAACAATGATTACAACAATGTCTTAGATCGACATCAATATTAACAATAACAATCGATACATCGATAACGGGAACCATCTATCGACAATAACATTAACAACGAGTATCCCAATGCCTTGAACTAGCCATTTATGAACAATAATAATATTTGGCATAATTGCCGAAGAGTATCATATCAAACAATCCCCTAATATCAATGAACTCATGAATAGACTAAGTCTCGGAATGATACAACACATTTATACATATATATGATAACATTAATCTCATTGACTAGTACAAGTATAAAACTTTCCTCAAACCGACGGTGAGTAAGTCCTTCCACGATCAACGTCCTTAATGAAAATACCGGCCACTCGAACAACCTTGAATAACACAAGTACCAACAATACGCTTAATATACGAATCAAGCATGATCACATCCAACTCAAAAGTTGATACAATATTACCCAAAACTCAATGGGGCATTTAAACAAACACGTTGTAAACAATCTCCCATTGTTTACAACTAATCCCAATTATACCGAAAACCAACTTCTAATGAGTGATTCAATCCAACAAAACATCATCAACACAATCAATAATCCAATAGGAATACTCCATTTGTGATTACGACAACATCTAGCCGAAACCCCCAAAATTCCAAAGCCAACCCTGAAGGTGTTCTTGAATAATTCCCAAAATTCATCAATTCAGAAATATACACCAATAAATCCGTAGAAATACATGTATCCAAGGTAGATAATCCATATCTAACATATTCCAACATAATATCAAGCTAACTTGAAGAGATCGGAAGTAAAACACTCAAATTCCAAAATTCTAGATCCAAGAGATGTTTACCTTTATTTGGTGTGTTGGAAAGGATTGAATGATGATTAATCCGAATTAGAAGCTTGAAAATGATGATAGGTGATTCTAGATCGAAGAACCCTTCAGCAAAGGTCCAAAATCGCTAAAAACCGACGGGAGGAGGAAGAGAGAAGTGAAAATGACGAAACTGGACTGAACTGTCCAATTTATACTGATCCCAGTTTAGCGTGCGCTATGTCCTGATATTTAGCGTGCACTAGCAGGTTACTGGGCAGTCCAGTGAGCTGTGACTGCTTCGTTAGCGTGCGCTACGAACTTGGTAGCATACGCTAATGCCTTCCGATAGCGTGCGTTAACCCAAAATGTTAGCGTGCACTAACTGATGTTCGATGCTCATTACCTGGAGTCCAGAACCTACTATCCTCTGCCTTGATCGCGTTAGCGTGCGATATTCTGATGCCTTAGCGTGCATTACCAGCACAGTTAGTGTACGCTACTTACTACTCGTAGCGTGCGCTACGAATTTCCCAAATCAGCCCAGTACCTTGTAGACTGTCTGCCTCACTTGCGCTAGTGTGCGCTAATATTGAGCAATAGCGTGCGCTACCAGTACTCAGTTAGCGCGCGCTAACAAGAGTACCTAGCGCGCGCTACCTCACACACGGGCTATCAAAAATGATGATGATGATGATGACAAAATTTCCGTCTCGATCTCAAACAGTGATGAATGACAAATGATAACTGATACACGATTCCAAAGTACGCCGAACGATGGTCACAACTGAATGAACATGAATGATGAATGGTTATTACTGAGTGAAAAAAAGTCTGAGTGACAATTACTGAATGATAATTAATGAATTCACCACTGGGTATTACATACTCCCCCCCTTAAAAAGAGTTTCGTCCCCGAAACTAAGGGTACACAGCTCGGGATATGAACTATCCATTAGGATCTGAAAACAACATCTCCAGGAATACTCTTCAACGCGAAACACTCCGCCGGCTACCAGCCAGAAAGTCGTACCAACCGTATGATTCGAAACACCAGCATACACATACTGAGGGAGCCGCTCATTTTACATGTCTACAATCCATCGATGTACACTTTCCCGTCCTCATCGGCGTCGGACATCCATGCAAGCACTGACTCGCACCTCAAAAGAAAGGCAACAACGCATATATAGTCCTTGGAACCATAACAATCGTACGCCAATGTTATCATGACTTGACGTCTCGAATCACAATGAACAATTACCCAGATTATCACAAAATCTCGAGTACAACACCAAAGGGAAGAAATCCCAACCAATGACCCAAATCTCAAGATTCTCAATTACCATAGTTACAAGATAGATCGGCAATAGATGGTTCACAACCACAATACTACGATGCATATTAAGTTAAACAGTAATCCGGAAAACAAGGCTACATCTCAAATGTACCCAACATCGATATCCTCCAGATCATCGATCCCCTCAATGTCATCGATTTAAGGAAGACCCAAATCTAAACTCACCGCTTAATATGATCCTGGAAGGTCACAAAAAAGAGAGTGACTAAGATGAATGATAAATGACTAGAAATCCGACAAGGATCAAGAATGACTCACCGAGCTGAATTAATAATGCAATGCGTGATAGCTCAAATGAAGTGATTGGAACCGTTGTTCCTCATGAATTGAATGATTAGTTTGATAATTACAAGTCTCAATATGATTGATGTATGATGAATGAATTATATGAATGAATGAACGACAGTGAAATGAATGATTATCCTATTATCGAGCAAGAATTAACTTGTTCAAAACTGGTGATGAATATCCTTACCTCTGGCTCTCGAAGCCTGATAGGACCCCCGGATGATGCACGGGCTGGAGTAACAAAATCCCTCGAGACTTGTGAGCCCTCTATAGATCTACCAGCATTAGAGCTCATGTAGTATTTCCGTAAGTGTCCTTGCCTCCCACACAGAAAAAAACAATAGCTGGCACCGTACACCGAGTACTAACGTGCCCTTCTGAATCACAGTTAAAGCAAACAACAGTCGAACTCATCGTCTGAGAGAAAAATGCTTCCCCAGCACGAAGATGACTAGAAAACGACCTCTTGGGTGCCAGAGCCCGATGTCCCTCTGAACGAACCGACATCTCAGTCCCCCCCACCAGAAGAAGCTGAAGGATGCTTCTGAGTAAGCTCCTTGATCAAAAGCTCTGCTCCAAGAGCCTTCTCGATGAACTCACTAAGTGAAATACAATTGTGATTGAACAACTGCATCCTCAACTGCGGATTTAGCCTCTTGCTAAAATATTTGATCTTATCCACCTCAGTATGGATTACAGACGAAGCAAACTGAAGAAGTCCCTGAAACTTCTCAGCAATGACAATAACACCCTCGTCCTCGACGGGTTCGAGATTCAAAACCTCTGATAACTTAGCTTCATGAAGTGGAGCCGTATAATACCTCTCTAACATGAGAGTCTTGAACTCGCTCCAAACACAATCACGATTAGTGGGTTTGACAGAAAACCACCACGGATAAGCACCCTTACTCAAGTAGTAAGCCGCTACTGCCACTTTACTCTCTTCCGGACACTGAACCATGTCGAAGAGTTTATCAAAATGCTCAAGCCAATGAACAATATCAGCTGGTTCCGACGAGCCCTCAAAAGTAGGCGGTCTCTGCCGAGAGATATCGCCAATAATCTGACTCACTACTCCAGTCTGTCTATGAAACGGCATCTGGAATCCCTGTTGTGGTGGACCATGAACCATCGAGGTCTGCATGTTCTCCACCATCCGCGTCATCTGAGTCATCTGGGCCATCATGCCCTGCATTAATATGAATGGGTTAACCCAAACACCTTCCGAGTGAGCTGCATCTCGGGTACGACTCCCTGACAGTGACTGATTATCTGCTGATGAATGAGTATCATCGCTATCTGATGAATAAATGTTATCCCTCGCATTCTCGTGGGTATTCACATGAGATCCCGGGTTTCGGCCCGCACCGCGACCTCTTCCCATGCGTCCTCTGACAGCTCTATCCATTCTGAAGTAGGAAAGTCACATGATGATTATAGATCCCGCATGAATATCTCATTATGATCACGTTACTGAATGATAATAATGAGCATACACGCTCTAACACAATGAACGCACTATTAATGCAATAAAATGATCGTCAATATAATGCCGGGATATGATAAGATCGCATGAAAGATCAAGTAAGGTGACATGATTATCTGATGAAATCCCTGAACTGATTACCTTGAACAAGTTAATAAGATTGATAATTCGATCCACAAGATCACAAGTGAGCAATGAGATTGACTGAGTGATTAATGAATTAACATGATCGACAAGATCAAAATGACGATTACGGATTATTGACTGATGAATGAGTTGATCCTTATTGCTTACACAGGTAACACGTGCTCCGAAACAATTAGTCATGAATCAATAGTAACACTAATATCACATATAGGTTTCAACAAAGCATGTATAATTATTGACATGATGAATATATGAACATAAAGAGAATCGAGTCCTTACACAGGTCATACGAAGCTCCGAGGTCTTGCGATACTAGTCTTCACTAACAACGACTCGATGAATGAATGACTCATGTAGTCGTACAAATATCACGACTCAAAAAACCCGAATGTCCAGATTGTCATAACCTGACAGTCCCACTACTGCCGCGCCGGTAGAGCCACATAACTCACATATCAGGGTATCTCACAACCCAACTCTCTCATACCATCTTCTGTAACACCCCCAAATCTCATTGGGTCATTATAGTGCCGTGGACCCCACACCGGGAGATCCACTAGGCGAACACGACTAACATTACATCAAATTAACCAACAAGGGCAACCACAGTCCTTACTATGATAACTGACACAATATTCCGATAAGGAATTTCAACGACAATGATGGGCCTACATGGCCAAAATGTAAATGAAAATACAACGGAATCTACGAGCCTCGCACGGGTAATACAAAATGAAAACAACTGACAAAACTAGAGTACTCCAACTGACTGATCGACATGAAAATTTCGGACTAGTATCTCTCGAATGCCTCGTCGCCAACGTCATGTCCCTGTATCCCAACTCACTCCTCGCAAGCACCTAAAACATGAAAATATGTTCCGCCCCCATGGGGTCAGTCATCCAGATAACGAATATCAAATACATGTACAACATGATATGCATCCAAAGGCAAAATGAAATGGTACAATAATAATAATACGATATACTCACAAACCAAGGTAAGAACCGAGCATTCGTGAAACACTATGCCTACGACATACTATTAATACCTGCTCAACAGGTTAGTGTAACACCCCAAACTAGGCGGATATTACAGTGCCGTGGACCCCCGACTGGGACCCACCAGGCGAATGAAAAAGGATGAATTACACAGGGTAAATGTAGTACCGAACCACATTACAACATCAATTACTCCGATTAGGAGTTTCATACAACACACCCAGGATAAAATAGAATACATGTGTATCTTATGTGACGATAAAATACACAACACTGAATGAAACGAGTATTCAAACGGAAAGTCTGCAGCGGAATAAATAAAGGAAACATAAATGACTGAATAAGACTGGGGCCCCCTACTAGTATCACTGGGACTCCTCACCGTCACCGTGCTCTCCCCGTGCCTTAGCCTTACCATGACCTGAAAAACAGCATCCCCCAACGGGGTCAGTTACACAGAACAACAATCCTCAAGAGTTGAAAATACACAATCATGATTATATCTGAAGTTATGAAATATCTTGTCGAAACATACGCAATCAAACATGCTATATGAATCAACTAACAGTACGGCTCAAAGCAAATGGCGCCACACTACGCCCGGGATGGAAATGTGTCCGTGCACAAGCCACCAACGATCAATACACGCGTGGTCTTGTACCTAATCAGTCTCACGAGACACATAGACTCGTGTGCACAGTCCAATGTGAGGTCAACAACCAACACACGACCATAATGTGCCCGACATGAAAATCCTACACATACCAACCGGCACGCCAGTATGACCCGGAATGCCACGATATAACAAAAGTGACATCGAAAATGAATAATGACTCACCGAGATGGAATGGTAATGAAATGAATGACAGTTCAATGAAAAGATTGGAACCGTCGTTCCTTATGACTGAAATGATTAATTGATAACAACAAGTTTTGATACGGTTAATATAATGATGAATGAGTTATGATTATGAATGAACAACAACAAAAGGGATGAATATCCTTTTAACCGAGTAAGAATTAACTTACACAATAGGTGACAATTATCCTTCCACGAACAACGTCTAATTGAGATATCGGTCGCTCGAACAACCTTAAATAATACAATTACCAACAATCCGTTCAATATACGAATCAAACACGAATATAACGAACTCAAAACGTCGATACGATTAAACTAAGTTCATTGGGGCATTATATCGAATACGTTGTATCCAAACTCCGATTGTTTACAATCAAACCTCGATATACCAATATCAAAATCCCCAAGAAGTGTTTCAAACCAACAAAACATCTCCAATACGATCAATAATCCGCTATGAATATCCAAAAATGTGATTATAACAACAATTAGTCGAAAATCCCCAATTCCAACTCGATTTTCAACGGGTTCTTGAATAATTCCTCAATAATCCAATGAATCCTTATACAAACTCATAATCATATACATATCCCTTCATATAACATGATTATAACGTCCAAAACATCATATCTCAACACAAAATCGAAGTCCAAAGTGTTGAAGAATTTACCTCTTGAAGATCCAACCAATTCGATCCGATGAAAACGTGTAAAAACGACTATCCAAGCTTCCCAAATGATTGAAGGTGGTGAAAAATACACACTCAAATGATAATTGATGAAGAAATCTCTCCCTCAAGTTATTCTCTCTCGGTTGCAGGTGAAGAAGATGGAAAAAAATGGAAGAAATGAGCTCAAAATGCTCAAAAAATGAATTTATAGGGGTTGACTCGGCAGCCAGACTCGACCGTGCCCGCCTGACACGGTCGCGGCGCGCAGCTGGCCGGCAGGGACTCGACCGTGTCCTGCTTGACACGGTCGCGGCGCGAAGGGGCCTACCGACAGTGACCCGTCCGCGGCGCTCGGCATTGACTCGACCGTGTCCTGGCACACGGTCGGGCCTCTGGGCAGACGGTTCTGGCCTATCCGGAAGGGTGCGACTCGGCCGTGCCAGACGACACGGTCGGGTCCTGAGGCAGACACTTCGGCATTATCCGGACGAGTACGGCACGGGCCGTGTCGGACGACACGACCGAGTCCGGTCGGCCGTGATCGGCCATAATCTGAAAAATGAGCGGGTGAGCTAAAACGACCATAACTCTCTCGTCCGGACTCCGATTGACTCACCGTTTGAACCATTGGAAAGCTAACTCGATGCTCTATAATATTGCAAAGATTTAGAATTTTTAGAGTTACCAAAAATTAATGGTGATCTAACAAAGTCGAACTCATATGAGGAAAGTTGAAACAATGAACAATAACGATACACAACTCGAAGTTTTTCCGAACGGTGAACACGGTGAAATAACATGATTGATGAATGATTATAATTGAGTGAAAATACACTGAGTGACAATTACAGATCGATAATTCTTGAATGAAAATGAATGAATTACAACCGGTATTACATACACCTCCTTAAAAGAGTTTCGTCCCGAAACTAAGGGTCAAACAACTCGGGATAACTCTCCGCATATTCTTCTCGGTTTCCCAAGTGGCCTCTTCGACTCCGTGTCTAGACCACTGAATCTTAACCAAAGGAATCGTCTTATTTCTCAACTGTTTGATTCGCCGCTCTAAGACTCGTATAGGACGCTCCTCATATGAGTGGTCGTCGGCGATTTCGATTTCGTCGAACTGCAGTATGTGACTCGGGTCGGCAACATACTTACGCAACTGAGAGACATGAAACACATTATGAATTCGGCTCAACGCCGGAGGTAAAGCCAATCGATAAGCTAACTCGCCTACTCGATCCAAAATCTCAAACGGTCCAATGAATCTCGGACTCAACTTTCCCCTCTTCCCAAAACGGAAGATACCACGACTCGGGGATACCTTGACCAACACATGGTCACCAGCCTCGAACTCTAATGGTCGACGACGGTTATCTGCATATGATTTCTGTCGACTCTGAGCGGTCAACAAACGACTCTTGATCAAAGCTACCTTTTCCCGGGCGGCTATAAGCATATCGGGCTCGGTGCCGATTGATTCTGACAAGTCATCCCAACACAAAGGAGAGCGACAACGACGACCGTACAAGGCCTCGTAAGGTGCCATCTTAATGGAAGCATGCCAACTATTATTATACGTGAACTCGATCAATGGTAGTTGAGCTTCCCAATCATCCTTCCAATCGAGGACACAAGCTCTCAACATGTCCTCTAATGTCTGAATAGTCCTCTCTGATTGTCCGTCGGACTGAGGATGAAAGGCAGTACTGAGATTAAGCTGAGTTCCCATAGCACGATGAACTGATTTCCAAAAATGTGACACAAACCGTCCGTCACGATCGGAAACGATACTTTTAGGAGTACCGTGCAGTCTCACAATCTCTTTGATGAATAGCTGGGCAAGTCTCTCGGGACCCCAAGTATCCTTAATCTCAAGAAAATGAGCTGATTTAGTTAAGCGGTCCACAATCACCCAGATCGTATTCATGCCACGACGACTCGTCGGCAAACTCGTGATGAAATCCATAGAAATGTCTTCCCATTTCCACTCTGGAATAGGGAGAGGTTTCAGCATACCCGCCAGTCGCTGATGTTCAATCTTGACTTGTTGGCAAGTTAAGCATCTCGAAACAAATTCCGCGACTTCTCGCTTCATATTACTCCACCAGTAATTTTGTTTCAAGTCTTTATACATCTTGCTAGACCCCGGGTGAACAGAATAAGGGGTAGCATGAGCTTCTCTCAAAATCGAGTTTTTCAACTCTTCATTCGCCGGTACGCACAACCGGTTCTTAAACCTCAAAAGTCCGTCCTCGTGGACCACGAATCCAGGGGCTTTCCCCTGAGTCACATCCTCACGGATGCGCAACAATGAAGGGTCTGAACTCTGATTCTCTCTGATTACCTCCTCAAGTGACGATGAAATCTCTAACATACAAAGTTGTCCCTGAATTCGCTGAAGCCAGACCTCGATCTCGGGTCTAAGGAATTCCTGCTGAAGCTCCTTCTGAACTGTTAAACGAGCAAGCATCTGCTCCTGAACGGACTTACGACTCAAGGCGTCGGCGACAACGTTCGCCTTGCCCGGGTGGTAAAGGATCTCAATATCATAATCCTTGATTAGTTCTAACCACCGCCTCTGTCGCATATTTAACTCCTTCTGAGTAAATATATACTTTAAACTTTTATGATCGGTGAATATCTGACAAGTAACGCCATAAAGATAATGACGCCAAATTTTCAAAGCAAACACCACGGCTGCTAGCTCAAGGTCGTGGGTCGGATAATTAATCTCGTAAGGTCTCAATTGTCATGAAGCATAAGCAATAACCTTCCCATTCTCGCATGAGTACACATCCGAGACCACTGCGGGCATCACTATAAACCACAAATCCCTCCGTCCCCTGTGGCAAGGAAAGTACAGGTGCTGACATTAATCGGCTCTTGAGTTCCTCAAAACTCCATTGACACGCGTCGGACCACGTGTATTTCTTATCCTTCCGCAAAAGGTTCGTCAAGGGTTGAGCGATTTTAGAAAATCCCTCCACAAATCGCCGATAATAGCCCGCTAATCCGAGAAAACTTCGGATCTCCTTAACATTCTTCGGAGGTAACCAGTCTCGGATAGCCTCCGTCTTCTGAGGGTCGACACGAACTCCGTCCGATGAAATTACATGTCCGAGAAAAGTCACTTCAGACATCCAGAACTCGCATTTGGAAAACTTTCCATAGAGTTGCTCGTCTCAACACGTCGAGAACCCGATGAAGATGAATCTCGTGTTCCTCTCGGTTACGAGAATAAATCAAAATGTCATCGATGAAGACAACAACAAATCGATCCAAAAGTCGATGAAGACCCGATTCATTAGTTCCATGAATACCGCAGGTGCATTAGTTAGTCCGAACGGCATAACTACGAACTCAAAATGACCATAGCGTGTTCGAAACGCCGTCCTCGCGATATCCGACTCTCGAATCCGCAGCTGATGATATCCAGATCTTAAGTCGATCTTGGAAAATACTGAAGCTCCCTGAAGTTGATCCAAAAGGTCATCGATACGGGGTAAAGGATACTTATTCTTGATTGTCACCCTATTCAACTCCCGATAATCGATACACAAGCGAAAAGAACCATCCTTCTTTTTGACAAACAGCACTGGTGCTCCCCACGGAGACGCACTCGGTCGGATATAACCTTTCTCGAACAATTCTTCAAGTTGATTCTTCAACTCCTGCATTTCGGTCGGGGCCATCCGGTACGGTGCCTTCGATATCGGAGACGTACCAGGCTCCAACTCGATCGTGAATTCCACATCTCTCTGTGGAGGTAAACCAGGTAACTCGTCTGGAAATACATCGGCATATTCTCTCACAACCGGAATATCCGACAACAATACTGATGATTTTTCGGTTTTGGTCATATAGCACCAATAACCAACACATCCCTGACTGAGTAACCGTACTGCTTTCATCAAATTAATGACTTTACCAGAACAGCCGGGATTACCTCCCTGAAAAACACATTCGACCCCATCGTCTGAAATGATAGTGACCATACGCTTACGGACACTAATGATGGCATCATGACGATCCATCCAGTCAATACCCAAAATGACGTCGTCCCTCGGCAAATCTACTACGATTAGGTCCGGCCGCCATACGACCATGGCCAGATCGGACAATTCTGAATCTCACGATTACTGATAATTCGTCTACCATCAGGTAGGCCAATGACATAAGGCTCACAACTAGTAGCACTACCCGGACGTAGTCTACTCAAACATGACTCGGAAATGAATGAATGAGATGCACCAGTATCAAAAAGGGTACACACAGGTTGAGATAGAATATCGAGTGTACCTGAGATCATTCGGGCCTCGGGATCATAGGTCTTCTTCATCTCATAAATTCGGGGCTTGCCGGCCCCGAACCGACGCTCCGTCGATAGCTCTTAGCTCCGCCTTTAGCTCCTGTCGTCTTGAGCAGCCGACCGAGTGGCTTTGATTACGCACCGCTGAATGACCTGGGCTTGAGATGACGCCGGAGTGGGTTTAGAGTCCCTACGGCAAAAACGGGCCCTATGCCCAGCATTCCCACAGTTGTGGCACGTGACAGACTGTTTCGGACACTTGGTGCTGAAATGACCCTGTTCCTCACAGTTGAAACAGGTGATGGCCGAACTGGCCACTCGTGACTGAGATTCCGCGGGTTTAGATGTCGTGGGAAGTCGCTCAGAAAAAGTAGAGCCCGCACGTGGTTTCTTGAAAGTGGCCTGACTCCCGTCAGACTGATTACGGTTCTTGGACTTCTTGCTAGCAGACGAAGGTTGCTGCTTAGCAATTTCCTTAGCCGTAAGCTCGTAAGTAAGAGCCTTCTCAATGAACTCGGCAGTGGCACGATTATGATTAAATGGCAAGTCTCATACGGGGTTTTGACCTCTTGTGAAATACTTGATCTTGTCCGCTTCTGAGTGAATGATAGATGAGGCGAACGGAAGAAGTTCCTGAAATTTTTCGGCGATGCCGAGAACATCATCATCCGCCGAAAGGTCGGGAGTGAGTAATTCCGACAACTTGGCCTCCCTGAGTGGGGCCGGATAGTACCTCTCCATCATGAGAGTCTTGAACTGATCCCAAGTACATGTTCCGTCTGTGGGCTTCAATGATAACCACCATGAATGAGCGCTCTTACCGAGATAGTAAGCCGCAACTGAAACTTTATGCCCTTCAGGGCAATCCACCATAGCAAATAACTTCTCAAAATGCTCAAGCCAATGAACAATATCCGCCGGCTCAGATGAGCCCTCAAAAGTAGGTGGTCGCTGGCGAGAGATATCGCTAATGATATTGCTTACACCCCTCTCTTGCCTCTGAGGTGGCGGCGGAGGAGCCTGCTGATTTTGATTGACGGAGTTATGCATCATCTCCATCAACTGAGCCATCTGGGTCATTTGGGCCATCATGCCGTGCATAAATGCGAGTGGGTCAACCCGGACGCCCTCTGACTGAGCCGTGTCCCGGGTACGACTCCCCGACAGTGAATGATCGCGTCCAGGTGAATGAGTGGCAGCGTCGCTGCTTGATGAATTAGCATTATTCCTGGCATTTGCACGAGTATTTGCACGAGTTCTCGGGATTCGGCCCGCTCCACGGCCTCGTCCTCCACGTCCTCTGCCAGCCCTTTCCATACTGAAGTGGAAAGTCATATGATGATTATATATCTCGCATGAGTATCACATTATGATTACGTCATTAAATGATGAAAATGAGCATACGCTCTAACACAGTGTTTACATGAACGATTAATCGAGGTGACATGATGTCTGATGAAATTATTGAAATGATTATCTTGAACAAGTTAACAAGATTAATTATATGATCTTCCAGATCAACAACCGAGTAATGAAATGAGTTGAGTGATTAATGAGTTAAAATGACCGTCCTGGTCAAAATGAAAATGATGTTTGAGGATTGTTAACTGATAAATTATGAATGAATATTGATAATTGCCAGAAATTATACCATGGCGTTAGAAATCTTACAGTTCTTTCGGTCTGATTGGCTCGGCATCTGCACAGGTCACACGTGACGCGAAAGTCCAATGATACTAGTCTGATGACGATGATTTCAAATGAGACATGACTCGAAAGGTAGTATTCAAAACCACGCTCCGATACCAACTCTGTAACACCCCAAACTAGGCGGATATTACAGTGCCGTGGACCCCCGACTGGGACCCACCAGGCGAATGAAAAAGAATGAATTACACAGGGTAAATGTAGTACCGAACCACATTACAACATCAATTACTCCGATTAGGAGTTTCATACAACACACCCAGGATAAAATAGAATACATGTGTATCTTATGTGACGATAAAATACACAACACTGAATGAAACGAGTATTCAAACGGAAAGTCTGCAGCGGAATAAATAAAGGAAACATAAATGACTGAATAAGACTGGGGCCCCCTACTAGTATCACTGGGACTCCTCGCCGTCGCCGTGCTCTCCCCGCGCCTTAGCCTTACCATGACCTGAAAAACAGCATCCCCCAACGGGGTCAGTTACACAGAACAACAATCCTCAAGAGTTGAAAATACACAATCATGATTATATCTGAAGTTATGAAATATCTTGTCGAAACATACGCAATCAAACATGCTATATGAATCAACTAACAGTACGGCTCAAAGGAAATGGCGCCACACTACGCCCGGGATGGAAATGTGTCCGTGCACAAGCCACCAACGATCAATACACGCGTGGTCTTGTACCTAATCAGTCTCACGAGACACATAGACTCGTGTGCACAGTCCAATGTGAGGTCAACAACCAACACACGACCATAATGTGCCCGACATGAAAATCCTACACATACCAACCGGCACGCCAGTATGACCCGGAATGCCACGATATAACAAAAGTGACATCGAAAATGAATAATGACTCACCGAGATGGAATGGTAATGAAATAAATGACAGCTCAATGAAAAGATTGGAACCGTCGTTCCTTATGACTGAAATGATTAATTGATAACAACAAGTTTTGATACGGTTAATATAATGATGAATGAGTTATGATTATGAATGAACAACAACAAAAGGGATGAATATCCTTTTAACCGAGTAAGAATTAACTTACACAATACCGGTGACAATTATCCTTCCACGAACAACGTCCTAATTGAGATATCGGTCGCTCGAACAACCTTAAATAATACAATTACCAACAATCCGTTCAATATACGAATCAAACACGAATATAACGAACTCAAAACGTCGATACGATTAAACTAAGTTCATTGGGGCATTATATCGAATACGTTGTATCCAAACTCCGATTGTTTACAATCAAACCTCGATATACCAATATCAAAATCCCCAAGAAGTGTTTCAAACCAACAAAACATCTCCAATACGATCAATAATCCGTTATGAATATCCAAAAATGTGATTATAACAACAATTAGTCGAAAATCCCCAATTCCAACTCGATTTTCAACGGGTTCTTGAATAATTCCTCAATAATCCAATGAATCCTTATACAAACTCATAATCATATACATATCCCTTCATATAACATGATTATAACGTCGAAACATCA
This sequence comes from Orobanche coerulescens, assembly GCA_033398695.1. Classification (NCBI taxonomy): domain Eukaryota; kingdom Viridiplantae; phylum Streptophyta; class Magnoliopsida; order Lamiales; family Orobanchaceae; genus Orobanche; species Orobanche coerulescens. Next base: position 19,020,473 of record CM065810.1, read on the forward strand.
TATCTCAACACAAAATCGAAGTCAAAGTGTTGAAGAATTTACCTCTTGAAGATCCAACCAATTCGATCCAGGAAAACGTGTAAAAGCGACTATCCAAGCTTCCCAAATGATTGAAGGTGGTGAAAATACACACTCAAATGATAATTGATGAAGAAATCTCTCCCTCAAGTTATTCTCTCTCGGTTGCGGTGAAGAAGATGGAAAAAATGGAAGAAATGAGCTCAAAATGCTCAAAAATGAATTTATAGGGGTTGACTCGCGGCCGGACTCGGCCGTGCCCGCGACACGGTCGCGGCGTGCGGCGGCGCGAGGACTCGACCGTGTCCTGCTTGACACGGTCGCGGCGCGAAGGCCTACCAAGCGGTGACCGTCCGCGGCGCTCGGCATTGACTCGGCCGTGTCCTCGCACACAGTCGGGCCTCTGGCGACAGTTACGGCCTATCCGGAAGAAGTGCGACTCGGCCGTGCGACACGGTCGGGTCTGAGGCGAACCGCCGGCATTATCCGGACGAGTCGGCACGGTCCGTGTCGGACGACACGACCGGTCGGCCGTGATCGGCCATAATCTGAAAAATGAGCGGGTGAGCTAAAACGAACATAACTCTCTCGTCCGGACTCCGATTGACTCACCGTTTGAACCATTGGAAAGCTAACTCGATGCTATATAATATTGCAAAGATTTAGAATTTTTAGAGTTACCAAAAATTAATGGTGATCTAACAAAGTCGAACTCATATGAGGAAAGTTGAAACAATGAACAATAACAATACACAACTCGAAGTTTTTCCGAACGGTGAACACGGTGAAATAACATGATTGATGAATGATTATAATTGAGTGAAAATACACTGAGTGACAATTACAGACTGATAATTACTGAATGAAAATGAATGAATTACAACCGGGTATTACAGTTAGAACATTAGTGCCCAATAGCGAATCATGAGTATAGAACACCACAATGAATTACACGAACATGAACCAAACCAGAAATGAATTTGATATGAATCACAATGCCCGAAGGCTCCAATAAAAATACCAAAATTTCACAAAGGCCTGAAAGCCACTCAGCCGAAGCTGTCAAATATCACAATCACCTGAAACCAAAACAGCCCGAAGCTGTATCAATGAGGGTCGAAGCCACTGCGCGAAGCTGTATCACAATGAGGGCCGAAGCCACGGCACGAAGCCGTATCACAATGAGGGCCGAAGCCACGACACGAAGCCGTATCACAATGAGGGCCGAAGCCACAGCACGAAGCCGTATCACAATGAGGGCCGAAGCCACAACACGTAGCCGTATCACAATGAGGGCCGAAGCCATGGTACGAAGTCGTATCACAATGAGGTCATCCAATAACCGTTACCTACTGAACCGTAGGTGTTGGGAACCTAACCTAGAAGGTTCAAGCCCCAAACTTACCCATAATGAGCACTAGCCGAAACTAGCCTCCAAAACACAATTAATCACCAACGACAACGATCCTAAGATTACCGAATTCACAAGAATGATAGTGTGCTGCCTTGAATCGGCCAACATGACGACAGTAACTCACGGATGGGCACCATCCTTGAAAGTCCCAATTCAATACCTCGATTACCTTATAACAACCAATCGATAACAACAAACAACGGATGGGAACTATCCTCGACAGCCCAATTCAATACCTTGATTGCCTTAGAATGGCCAACTGATAACAATGATGCAGCAGATGATCTAATACCTCGATTTCCTTAGCACGGCCAACCTATAACAATGATGCGACAGATGATCCAATACCTCGATTACCTTAGCACGACCAACCGATAACAATGATGCAGCGGATGATCCAATACCTCGATTGCCTTAGCACGGCCAATCGATTTTTTTTTTAAAAAAAAAAAAAAACATCCAGTGTGGACGGGGGGTTGAGGCGGGACCCACCAACCTGTAGATAATAAGAATCAAGAAATAAAAAGTATCAGCCCCGAATTATGACCAAAAATGGGCCATAATTTGGGTCCAAACATCGGAGAAATCTACGGCCCGCTAAAGAAATACAAAGTGCACCACAAGTCGTGGGCTAATATGCGGACCCGTAGACCAAAACAACTCAACTCCGAACTATGACCAAAAAAGGCCATAATCCGGAACCTAAAATCTAAAGTGCCTACGGCCCGCTAGATCAGTACAAGGTGCACCACTAAAACCGTGGGCTAATGTGCGGACCAATAGGCAACCAAGCAATCGATAAAAAATAAAACCTATCGAAATCTAAAAGACGGATAACCAAGCTGATCCATCCGTATAAGGGAGAGGAGAAACGGAGGAGCAGTATCGTAAGTATAAGTCTGAATGCCGAGGGACGACATGCCGAGCTCAGAAAGATAGTCGGCCGGCCTATTGCCCTCCCGGAAAATATGGGTGACTCTGAACTGAATATCTCTGAGAATGTGTCGGATACGCATAAGAGTGTGACGAACCTGCCAAGAGCCCCGATGGCCAGATGATAGCAGGGTCCCCACAGCAGCACCATCAAGCTCAATCCAAACATTTCTCGATCTCTGGGAAGCTAGAATCAATCCAATCGCCAATGCCTGGACCTCTGCATCAAAACTCGAAGAGGCCTGAAAAGAGGAATGTAAAGCAAGAAGGAGCTCTCCGTGATGATCTTTAATCAGACCTCCCCCACCCGCAATCTGTGTGTCTCTATCGAACGAACCATCCGTGTTCAGCTTGATCCAAGGGGTCTCGGGTCGAAGCCAAACCACCGGGATGGGGCGACGATTCTGAGCAGGGGAAGATGTAGCTCGCTGGAAGCGATCAGGCAGCGAGCAATCCGCCCAGAACTCAGAGCAAATAAGCCCCGCAGCAGCCAATAAAGCAATATGGCGCTCCACCTGCACAATAACATGAGAGGAAACAAAAGTAACTGCCCTATGCTTTGCACTATTCCTTTCTGTCCAGATGAACCAAAGGATCAGACAAGGAATCATGAAAGTCGCGTGCCTAAAGTGTGTGCCGTGTGCGAAAAAACTCAGGAGCTCAAAAATATTCTGAGTATGGGGTAGGGATAAATGTGTCCATGCGCCAAAATACTCCCACACGTCACGAGCCACATCACTCTCCAAGAAAAGGTGGGCAATGGTCTCAGTATGGTAGGTCTGGGTAAGGGTATGCGAGCATCACAAACATCTAGAAGCCAATGAAACACCCCTCCTCTGTAGGATGTCATCAGTCGGTATCCGTCGCATGAGAAGTCGCCAAATAAACACCGAAATGGTCGGTGTGAGTAAGGCTGTCCAGATGGCCCCATAAATAAGATTAGCCTGACCCCTCACCCTGATGTGAGACCAAGCCGACGATAATGAGAACGCACCCGAAGAGGTAAGAGTCCAGCACATACTATCCGAATCCTCCTCGGCGATGGGAATCGCGGAGATCTCCTGGATGAACTGGGGGGTAAATCCTAGCTCCTCTCCAACAATAGTCTCCAACCTACCCATGTCCCAAGACCCATCAATCCATAACTCATTAATCCTAAGATGGGGTCTACTAGAAACCTGACAATAAGAAGAAATCGGCCTATCCCCAATCCAAGTATCGTCCTAAAAACTGACCTCCCCGCAACCACGACCAAGAGTCCAGCGAATGAACTCCTGAGCCCCAATACCCACGCGGAGGAGACGGCGCCAAGGGTGGCTGGCACGAGCTTTAAGAGCAGTACGCATAGGCGTATAAAGGCCACCAAAGCAGTTTCTGCGGAGCATAAACTGTAGCACGGCCAATCGATAACAATGATACAGTGAATGACTCAATACCTCGATTGCCTTAGAACGGCTAATCGATAAAAATGATACAATGAATGATTGAACACATCGATTGCCTTAGAACGGCCAATCGATAACAAGGATACAATGAATGCCTCGGCACCTTTAATCGGTTACCAACGACGAAGATGAGAACGAATACGCCAATGCCTTCAATCGATCAATACAACATGAATGACAGGATGCCAACATTAATAACAATGATTACAACAATGTCTTAGTCAACATCAATATTAATAATAACAATCAATACATCGATACCGCGAACCGGCTATCCACAATAACATTAACAACGAGTATCCCAATGCCTTGAACTGGCCATTTATGCACAATAATAATATTTGGCATAATTGCCAAAGAATATCGTATCAAACAAACCCCTAATATCAATGAACTCATGAAGAGACTAAGTCTCGGAATGATACAACACATTCATACACATATATGATAGCATTAATCTCATTGACCAGTACAAGTATAAAACTTGCCTCAAACTGACAGCGAGTAAGTACGTCCACGATCAACGTCCTTAATGGAAATACCGGCCACTCGAACAACCTCGAATAACACAAGTACCAAAATAGGCTTAATATATGAATCAAGCATGATCACAACCAACTCAAAAGTCGATACAATACTACTCAAAACTCATTGGGGCATTTAAACAAACACGTTGTAAACAATCTCCCATTGTTTAAAACTAATCCCAATTATACCGAAAACCACCTTCTAATGAGTGATTCAATCCAACAAAATGTCATCAACACAATCAATAGTCCAATAGGAATACTCCATTTGTGATTACGACAACATCTAGCCGAAACCCCCAAAATTCCAAAGCCAACCCTGAAGGTGTTCTTGAATAATTCTCAAAATTCATCAATTCCGAAATATACACCAATAAATCTGTAGAAATACATGTATCCAAGGTATATAATCCATATCTAACATATTCCAACATAATATCAAGCTAACTTGAAGAGATCGGAAGTAAAACACTCAAATTCCGAAATTCTAGATCCAAAAGATGTTTACCTTGATTTGGTATGTTGGAAAGGATTGAATGATGATTAATCCGACTTAGAAGCTTGAAAATGATGATAGGTGATTCCATATTGAAGAACCCTTCACCATAGGTCCAAAATCGCCCAAAACCGATGGGAGGAGGAAGAGAGAAGTGAAAGTGACGAAACTGGACTAAACTGTCCAATTTATACTGATCCCAGTTTAGCATGCGCTATGTCCTGATATTTAGCATGCGCTAGCGGGTTACTGGGCAGTCCAGTGAGCTCTCACTGCTTCGTTAGCGTGTGCTACGAACTTGGTAGCATATGCTAACGCCTTCCAATAGCGTGCGTTAACCCAAAATATTAGCGTGCGCTAACTGATGTTCGATACCCAGCACCTGGAGTCCAGAACCTACTGTCCTCTGCCTTGGTCGCGTTAGCGTGAGCTATTCTGATGCCTTAACGTGCGTTACCAGCACAGTTATAGTATGCTACTTACCACTCGTAGCGTGTGCTATGAATTTCCCAAATCATCCCAGTACCTTTTGGACTGTCTGCCTCACTTGTGCTAGCGTGCGCTAATTGTAACACCCCAAACTAGGCGGATATTACAGTGCCGTAGATCCCCAACTGGGACCCACCAGGCAAATGAAAATGAATGAATTACACAGGATAAATGTAGTACCGAACCACATTACAACAATAATTACTCTGATGAGGAGTTTAGTTACAACACACCAGGACAATACCGAATACTAGTGTATTTTATATGAAGATAAAATACACAACACTGAATGAAACGGAGTATCCAAATGATAGTCTACAGCGGAAAATAAAGGACAATAACATGAATAACTGAAAGATCAGGGCCCCCTACTAGTATCACTGGGACTCCTTGACATCAACATGCTATTCCTGTGCATTTGCCTTGCCATGACCTGAAAAACAAAATCCCGGCCGGTCGATTACGTAACAACAATCCTCAAGGGTTGAAAAATACACAATCATGATTTAACTGAAGTTATGAAATATCCATAGTTATGAATTACACTGAAGAGGGGTATCATAGTACGCCCGTAGTGTTCTGTGCAAGTGTACAAGACGAATGACCGGACACACCCGTCCTTGTACCTAATTAGTCTCACGGAGGTAATCTGTTACCGTGTGCACAGTCCAATGTATCAGTCCCAATACATGGCCATAACGTGCCCGAGTAAAAATTCCACACATCCGCACCCGGCCACGCAATATGAACCCAGAAGGTCATATGAACGAGAATGACCGTAATGAATATCAATGAATAAATAATAATCTGACAAAGTCAAGAATGACTCACCGAGATGAGAGTAATAATGAAGTGATTGATAGTTTCAATGGAATGATTGGAACCGCCGTTCCCGTTAATGAAGTGATTGTTCAACAATTACAAGTCTCAATATGATTAATACAATGATGAATGAGTTATGATTATGAATGATCAACAACAAAAGGAATGAATATCCTTTTAACCGAGTAAGAATTAACTTACTCAATACCGGTGACAATTATCCTTCCACGAACAACGTCCTAATTGAGATATCGGTCGCTCGAACAACCTTGAATTATACAATATCCAACAACCCGTTCAATATACGAATCAAACACGAATATAACGAACTCAAAACGTCGATACGATTAAACTAAGTCCATTGAGGCATTATATCGAACACTATGTGGCCAAACTTCGATTGTTAACAATCAAACCTCAATATACCATTATCAAATCCCCCAAGAAGTGTTTCAAACCAACAAAACAACTTCAAAACGATCAATAACCAAAATGAATATCCGAAAACGTGATTATAATGATAATTAATCGAAAACCCCCAATTTCAACCCGATATTCAAGGTGTTCTTGAATAATCCCTCAATAATCCAATGAATCCTTATACAAACTCATAATCATATACATATACCTTCATATAACATGATTATAACGTCCAAAACATCATATCTCAACACAAAATCGAAGTCCAAGGTGTTGAAGAAGTTACCTCTAGAAGATCCAACCACTTCGATCCGAAGAACACGAGTTTAATCGAGTATCCAAGCTTCCCAAATGATTGAAGATGATGAAAAATACACACTCAAATGATAATTGATGAAGAAATCTCTCCCTCAAGACCCTCTCTCGTGTATGAAGGTGAAAGAATGAAGAAATGAGCTGAAATGCTAAAAAAAAACGAATTTAAAGAGGTTTGCTGGTCTGTCGGACACGGCCCGTGCCGATCGGCATGGCCGCGGCGCGCAACTGGCCGACAGGGACTCGACCGTGTCCTGCTTGACACGGTCGCGGCGCGAAGGGGCCTTCCGACAGTGACCTGTCCGACAGTGACTCGGCATTGACTCGACCGTGTCCTGAAACACGGTTGGGCGTCTGGGCAGTCGGTCCTGGCTTATCCGGAAGAGTTCGACTCGGCCGTGCCAGACGACACGGTCGAGTCCTGTGGCAGAGACTTCGGCATTTCCGGACGAGTACAGCACGGCCGTGTCGGACGACACGGCCGAGTTCGGTCGGCAGTGATCGGCCAATAACTGAACAATGAGTGGGTGAGCTAAAACGACCATAACTCTCTCGTCCGGACTCCGATTGACTCACCGTTTGAACCATTGGAAAGCTAACTCGATGCTCTATAATATTGCAAAGATTCAGAATTTTTGGAGTTACCAAAAGTTAATGGTGATCTAACAAATCGAACTCATATGCGGAAAGTTGAAACAATGGATAATAACGATACACAACTCGAAGTTTTTCCGAACGGTGAACACGGGTGAATGAACATGATTGATGAATGATTATGAATGAGTGAAAATCCACTGAGTGACAATCACTGAATGAAATTACTTAATGATAATGACTGAATTACATCCGGGTATTACATACACCCCCCTTAAAAGAGTTTCATCCCCGAAACTAAGGGTCAAACAACTCGGGATAACTCTCCCGCATACTATCCTAGGTTTCCCAAGTAGCCTCTTCGACTCCGTGTCTAGACCACTGAATCTTGACCAATGGAATCGACTTGTTCCTCAACTGTTTGATTCGCCGCTCTAACACTCGTATAGAACGCTCCTCATGCGAATGATCGTCCGCGATCTCGATTTCGAACTGAAGTATGTGATTCGGGTCGGCAACATACTTCCGTGACTGAGAGACGTGAAACACACTATGAATTCGGCTCAACACCGGAGGTAAAGCCAATCGATAAGCTAACTCGCTTACTCAATTCAAAATCTCACACGGTGCAATGAATCTCGAACTCAACTTTCCTCGTTTTCCGAAACGGAAAATACCTCGACTCGGGGATACCTTGACCAAAACGGGATCACCCGTCTCGAACTCTAGTGGTCGACGACGATTATCTGCATATGATTTCCATCGACTCTGAGCTGTCAACATACGACTCCTGATCAAAGCTACCTTCACACGGGCGGCTATAAGCATATCGGGCTCGGTGCCGATTGATTCTGATACGTCATCCAAACACAAAGGAGATCGACAACGACGACCGTACAAGGCCTCGTAAGGTGCCATCTTAATCGAAGCATGCCAACTATTATTATACGTGAATTCGATCAATGGTAGTTGGGCTTCCCAATCGTCTTTCCAATCGAGGACGCATGCCCTCAACATGTCCTCTAATGTCTGAATAGTCCTCTCTGATTGTCCGTCGGACTAAGGATGAAAAACGGAAATGAGATTAAGCTGAGTTCCCATAGCACGATGAACTGATTTCCAAAATGAGACACGAATCGCCCGTCACGATCAGAAACGATACTCTTAGGAGTACCGTGTAATCTCATTATCTCTCTGATGAATAGCTGGGCAAGTCTCTCGGGACCCCACGTATCCTTGATCTCAAGGAAATGAGCTGATTTAGATAGCGGTCCACGATCACCCAGATCGTATTCATGCCACGATGACTCGTCGGCAAACTTGTGAAGAAATCCATAGAAATGTCTTCCCACTTCCATTCTGGAATAGGGAGCGGTATCCGCATACTCGCCGGTCGATGATGTTCAATCTTGACTTGTTGATAGGCTAAACATCTCGAAACAAATTCCGCGACTTCTCGCTTCATATTACTCCACCAGAAATTTTGTTTCAAGTCCTTGTACATCTTGCTGGACCCCGGATGAACCGGATAAGGGGTAGCATGAGCTTCTCTCAAGATCGAGTTTTTCAACTCATCATTCACTGGTACACACATCCGATTCTTAAATCTCAAAAGTCCATCCTCGTGGATCACGAATCCAGGGGCTTTCCCCTGAGCCACATTCTCACGAATGCGCAACAATGCCGAGTCTGAACCCTGATTCTCTCTAATTACCTCCTCAAGTGACGATGAAATCTCTAACATACAAAGCTGTCCCTGAACTCGCTGAAGCCAGACCTCGATCTCGGGTCTAAGGAATTCCTGCTGAAGCTCCTTCTGAACTGTTAAACTATCAAGCATCTGCTCCTGAACGGACTTACGACTCAAGGCGTCGGCGACAACGTTCGCCTTGCCCGGGTGGTAAAGGATCTCGATATCAAAATCTTTGATTAGTTCCAACCACCGCCTCTGTCGCATATTTAACTCCTTGTGAGTAAATATATACTTCAACTCTTGTGATTGGTGAAGATCTGACAGGTGATGCCATAAAGGTAATGACGCCAAATTTCCAACGCGAAAACCACGGTTGCTAGCTCCGGCCGTGGGTTGGATAATTAACCAGCTAATCCGAGGAAACATCGGATTTACTTAATATCTTTCGGAGGTTGCCAATCTCGGATAGTCTCCATCTTCTGAGGGTCGACAGGAACTCTGTCAGATGAAATTACATGCCCGAGAAAGTCACTTCGGACCTCCAGAACTCACATTTGGAAAACTTTCCATAAAGTTGCTCTCATCTCAACACGTCGAGAACCTGAAGAAGATGAACCTCGTGTTCCTCTCGGCTACAAGAATAAATCAAAATGTCTTCGATTGAAGACAACAACAAACTGATCCAAAAAGTCGATGAAAACCCGATTCATTAACTCCATGAATACCGCAGTGCAATAGTTAGCCCGAACGGCATAACTACGAACTCATAATGACCACAGCGTGTACGAAACGCTGTCCTCGCGATATCCGACTCTCGAATCCGCAACTGGTGATATCCAGATCTTAAGTCAATCCTGGAAAATACTGAGGCTCCCTGAAGTTGATCTAAAAGATCATCAATACGGGGTAAGGGATACTACTCTTGATCATCACCCTGTTCAACTCCTGGTAATTAATACACACACGAGACGAGCCATCCTTCTCCTTGACAGATCACAGTGTTGATCCTCAGGGGGACGCAATCGGTCGGAGATAACCTTTCTCGAACTACTCCTCAAGTTGAATCTTCAACTCCTGCATTACAGTCGGGGCCATCCGATACGGTGCCTTCGATAAAGGGGCGTCTGGCTCAACTCACTCCCGAATTCCCCTACTCTATGTGAAGGCAACGGATAACTCAAATGCGGAAATACATCGTCAATCGATGACAATGATACCACGAATGATTGAACAACTCGATTGCCTTAGAAATGCCAATCGATGAAAATGATACGATGAATGTTTGAATAACTCGATTGCCTTTGAAAGGTCAATCGATAAAAATGATACAATGAATGATTGAATGACTCGATTGCCTTAGAAAGGCCAATCGATGAAAATGGTGCAATGAATGATTGAATTGCTCGATTTCGGAATTTCTCTGCTTCCGCCATAATAATAATTCTACTGGAACAACGGGGATTACTTCCCTGAAGCACACATTTGACAACCAACGACGAAAAGATAGCGACCAAACGCTAACAAACACTGAGGATAGTATCAAGACGATTAAACCAACTAATATCGAAAATTGCATCGTCCTAAGATAAATTCACCACGATTAGGTCCACCAACCAATCGCGGTCACTAAGCTTAATTCGGTATGATTTCCGAAAAAATCTTCCATCGTCAGGTAGACCGATGGTATTAGGTCCACAAGCAATAGTACTATCCCAAAATAAGTCTATTCAAACATGATTCGAAAGTGAAAGGATGTGGTGTACCATCATCAAAAGGTACACACAGGTTGAAATAAAATTACGAGTATACCTGAAATCATTCGGGCCACCGGATCGCCGATCCTCTTCATCACATGAATCCGGGACTTGTCGGCCCCCGAACTGGACGCTCCCGTCTGATAATTATGAGTTCCAACTCTATTTGCTTCTATTGTCCTAAACAATGTTGACAAAGCAGTCTGATTCTGAAAGGCTGATTGCGTCGGGGCCTGAGATGCCGCCGGAGCCGACTTGGAGTCCCTTCGGCAAAAACGGGCCCTATGCCCAGCAATTCCACAGTTATGGCACGTGACAGTCTGCTTCGGACATTTGGTGCTGAAATGACCCTGTTCTTCACAGTTGAAACAGTGGCGGCGAATCGCCGCTCGGGGATCGAGATCCGCCGCGATTTTGCGCCGTAGGAGGTCGCTCAGAAACGATAAGACTCACACGAGGCTTCTTGAAGGTTGACTGACCGCCTTCGGGTTGATTACGCTTCGTTGATTCCTTGCTGACAGATGAAGGTTGTTGTTCAGCACTTTCCTTAGCAGCCGTCTCATACGGGAGAGTTCGCTCGATTAATCCGGCCAGAGTGGCGCAATGATGATTGAGCAAGCGCACATGGGTCATCATGGCACATAAAAGTGAGTGGATCAACCCGAACATCTCTGATCGAGCCGAGTCCTGGCACGATTTCCCGACAGTGATTATTTCCGGGTTTCGGCCCGCACGCGGCCTCTCTCCCCGTGCATCCACGACAGCTCTCCCCATCTTTGAAGTAGGAAGGTCGCATAATGATTATATTCCCGCATGATTATCACGTTATGATTATGTCATGAGATGATGAAAATGAGTATACATGTTCTAACTTAGTGATTATATGAATGATTCTTAGTGACATGATTACCTGATGAAATTTTTGAAATGATTATCTTGAATAACTTAATAAGATTGGTAATATGATCATCCAGATCGACAACTGAGTAATGAAATGAATTGAGTAATTAATGAGTTAACATGATCGTCCTGATCATTAACTGAGTAATGAAATGAATTAAGTGATTAATGAGTTAATATGATCGTCCTGATCATTAACTGAGTAATGAAATGATTTAAGTGATTAATGAGTTAATATGATCGTCCTGATCATTAACTGAGTAATGAAATGAATTAAGTGATTAATGAGTTAATATGATCGTCCTGATCATTAACTGAGTAATGAAATGAATTAAGTGATTAATGAGTTAATATGATCGTCCTGATCATTAACTGAGTAATGAAATGAATTAAGTGATTAATGAGTTAATATGATCGTCCTGATCATTAACTGAGTAATGAAATGAATTAAGTGATTAATGAGTTAATATGATTGTCCTGATCACAATGAATGATGATGTTTGAGGATTGTTAAATGATGAATGATGAATGAATGACTATTGCCAGAAATTATACCATGGCGTTAGAAATCTTACAGTTCTTTCGGTCTGATTGGCTCGGCATTTGCACAGGTCACACGTGACGCGAAAGTCCAATGATACTAGTCTGATGACGATGATTTCAAATAAGACATGACTCGGAAGATAGTATTCAAAACGACGCTCCGATACCAACTCTGTAACACCCCAAACTAGGCGGATATTACAGTGCCGTAGATCCCCAACTGGGACCCACCAGGCAAATGAAAATGAATGAATTACACAGGATAAATGTAGTACCGAACCACATTACAACAATAATTACTCTGATGAGGAGTTTAGTTACAACACCAGACAATACGAATACTAGTGTATTTTATATGAAGATAAAATACACAACCTTTGAATGAAACGGAGTATCGAATGATAGTCTACATGAAAATAAAGGACAATAACATGAATAAGCTGAAAGATCGGGGCCCCCTACTAGTATCACTCAGGACTCCTTGACATCAACATGCTATTCCGTGCGTTTGCATTGCCATGACACGAAAAACAAAATCCCAGTAGGAGTCGATTACGAACAACAATCCTCAAGGGTTGAAAAATACACAATCATGATTTAACTGAAGTTATGAAATATCCATAGTTATGAATTACGCTGAAGAGGGGTATCATAGTACGCCCGTAGTGTTCTGTGCAAGTGTACAAGACGAATGACCGGACACACCCGTCCTTGTACCTAATTAGTCTCACGGAGGTAATCTGTTACCGTGTGCACAGTCCAATGTATCACTCCCAATACATGGCCATAACGTGCCCGACTAAAAATTCCACACATCCGCACCCGGCCACGCAATATGAACCCAGAAGGTCATATGAACGAGAATGACCGTAATGAATATCAATGAATAAATAATAATCTGACAAAGTCAAGAATGACTCACCGAGATGAGAGTAATAATGAAGTGATTGATAGTTTCAATGGAATGATTGGAACCGCCGTTCCCGTTAATGAAGTGATTGTTCAACAATTACAAGTCTCAATATGATTAATACAATGATGAATGAGTTATGATTATGAATGATCAACAACAAAAGGAATGAATATCCTTTTAACCGAGTAAGAATTAACTTACTCAATACCGGTGACAATTATCCTTCCACGAACAACGTCCTAATTGAGATATCGGTCGCTCGAACAACCTTGAATTATACAATATCCAACAACCCGTTCAATATACGAATCAAACACGAATATAACGAACTCAAAACGTCGATACGATTAAACTAAGTCCATTGAGGCATTATATCGAACACTATGTGGCCAAACTTCGATTGTTAACAATCAAACCTCAATATACCAATATCAAATCCCCCAAGAAGTGTTTCAAACCAACAAAACAACTTCAAAACGATCAATAACCAAAATGAATATCCGAAAACGTGATTATAACGACAATTAATCGAAAACCCCCAATTTCAACCCGATATTCAAGGTGTTCTTGAATAATCCCTCAATAATCCAATGAATCCTTATACAAACTCATAATCATATACATATCCCTTCATATAACATGATTATAACGTCCAAAACATCATATCTCAACACAAAATCGAAGTCCAAGGTGTTGAAGAAGTTACCTCTAGAAGATCCAACCACTTCGATCCGAAGAACACGAGTTTAATCGAGTATCCAAGCTTCCCAAATGATTGAAGATGATGAAAAATACACACTCAAATGATAATTGATGAAGAAATCTCTCCCTCAAGACCCTCTATCGCGTATGAAGGTGAAAGAATGAAGAAATGAGCTGAAATGCTAAAAAAAACGAATTTAAAGGGGTTTGCTGGTCTGTCGAACACGGCCCGTGCTGATCGGCACGGCCGCGGCGCGCAACTGGCCGTCAGGGACTCGACCGTGTCCTGCTTGACACGGTCGCGGCGCGAAGGGGCCTTCCGATAGTGACCTGTCCGACAGTGACTCGGCATTGACTCGACCGTGTCCTGAAACACGGTCGGGCGTCTGGGCAGTCGGTCCTGGCTTATCCGGAAGAGTTCGACTCGGCCGTGCCAGACGACACGGTCGAGTCCTGTGGCAGAGACTTCGGCATTTCCGGACGAGTACAGCACGGCCGTGTCGGACGACACGGCCGTGTCGGACGACACGGCCGAGTTCGGTCGGCAGTGATCGGCCAATAACTGAACAATGAGCGGGTGAGCTAAAACGACCATAACTCTCTCGTCCGGACTCCGATTGACTCACCGTTTGAACCATTGGAAAGCTAACTCGATGCTCTATAATATTGCAAAGATTCAGAATTTTTGGAGTTACCAAAAGTTAATGGTGATCTAACAAAGTCGAACTCATATGCGGAAAGTTGAAACAATGGATAATAACGATACACAACTCGAAGTTTTTCCGAACGGTGAACACGGGTGAATGAACATGATTGATGAATGATTATAAATGAGTGAAAATCCACTGAGTGACAATCACCGAATGAAATTACTGAATGATAATGACTGAATTACAACCGGGTATTACACTAATATTGAGTGATAGTGTGCGCTACCAGTACTCAGTTAGCACGCGTTAACAAGAGTACCTAGCGCGCGCTAGCATGAGTACCTAGCACGCGCTACCTCACATACGGGCTACCAAAAATGATGATGATGATGACAAAATTCCCATCTCGATCTCAAACAGTGATGAATGACAAATGATAATTGATACACGATTCCAAAGTACGCCGAACGATGGTCACAACTGAATGAACATGAATGATGAATGGTTATTACTGAGTGAAAAAAGTCTGAGTGACAATTACTGAATGATAATCAACGAATTCACCACCAGGTATTACATTGAACCTCTCCATTGTCAACATCATCGAGTATACTGACGGCATAGTGGTCATGAAGACCTTGAACTAGTCCTCCATGGTGTATACTGAGACAATAATATAGACACAATATCATCTCAATTCCATACGTTATAACATTTTTTGTCCTTTTCGGCCTTGGACACCCCTTTGGATTCATAAGTGTATCAACTGAAGTGGCCCTCACTTCACACTTATAAAGGTGATTCTTATTCCCAAGTATCCTACTATACTTGACCTCTCCGAGGTAATAAAGAATCATTAAAAATCATAAGACTTAACCTTACCACATGTAGGTAAACAATCACTCACTGTTCTCAGAGAATAGGTATATTTGAGTGTTTCAACACACGGATTATTATAACTTCGTTATCCCATTGAACCAAAGCTCTTGGGATCCTCCAATCTACAATGTTGGATTTCCGCTATAATCATCCTTAAGATGTGGATTTAACACCCATTCCCTCTAACAATTGATACATTTGATCTCGGTTAATACTCTTCGTCAGCGGATCCGTAGATTATCTATTGACCTTACATAGTCAATTGAGATAATCCCACTCAAGATCAAGTGCCTCACGGTATTATGTCGTCGACGAATATGTCGAGACTTACCATTATAAAACATATTTTGTGCCCGTCCAATAGTAGCTTGGCTATCACAATGTATCAACACAGACAGCACAGGTCTCGTCCGCCATGGAATATCCTAGGGGAAATTTTTAAGCCATTCAGCTTCTTCACTAGCTTTATCCAAAGCTATGAATTCAGATTCCATGGTAGACCTAGAAATACAAATTTGTTTCTTGGATTTCCAAGATACAGCACCACCTCTAATAGTGAACATATATCCACTCGTATAAAATGAGTCTTTCGATTCGGATATCCAATTAACATCACAATACCCTTCAAGTACAACAGGCTCTCTTGAATAATGAATTGCAAAGTTCTGAGTATATTTTAAATAACTCAGTACTTGTTCTAGAGCCCTCCAATGTTCTTTACTTGGATTAGCTGTGTAGCTACTCAACTTGTGAACCGAGCATGCTATATCAGGTCATGTACAATTTGACAGATACATCAAACTCCCAATGATCTTAGCATATTCATCTTGACCCACAAGTTCACCCTTATGATTAATCAGATGAACATTCGGTTCCCAAGGAGTCTTAGCAATGGGTTTATCAAAAGCGTTGAATTTCCTTAACACTTTCTCAACATAATGAGATTGCGTTAAAGCAATTCCGTTAGGCGTTTTCATAATCTTAATTCCAAGAATAGTATCAGCCAAACCCATATCTTTCATGCTAAAATTCTTACTTAGCATTCGTTTCGTTTCACCAATCATACGATAGTTGCTACCCATTATCAAAATGTCATCTACATATAGACAAACAATAATGTAATTGTCACCCGTTTTCTTAACATAGACACATTTGTCACTCTCATTGATATTGAAACCATTTTACAACATCACTTCGCTAAATTTCAAATGCCACCGCAGAGGTGCTTATTTCAAACCATATAAAGACCGTTGTAGTTTGCATACCATGTGCTCTTTCCCAGGTACCACAAACCCTTTCGTTTGTTTCATATAGATTTCATCATCCAGCTCCCCATACAAGAATGCAGTCTTAACATCCATTTGATGAATCTCGAGATTGGGCAAAGCAGCAATAGCGAGTAGCACCCTAATAGAAGTAAGTCTTGTCACGGGCAAGTAGGTATCAAAGAAATCATAACCAGCTTTTTGTAATATCCGAAAATTCTACTACTGTTATTTAACATTATTTTATCCGAGTTATGTTGTACAAAGGTGGTATCATGCAAGATGGATAAAATAAATGAAGGACTGAGACATCTGTATTGGTACAATTATCGTACTTGGTTGACAATTACATTTAAGAAGTATATGTATTCAGTATGCCGTATGTTCGTATTCTGTATGTTGAGACGTTGGACAAGAATAGCTGAAAATGGCTAAGTATAGCCTTATTAGCGCACGCTGATATTCATGCATAACGCACGCTATCGTGCAGGATTAGCGCACGCTACGTTTATAGGTTAGCGTACGCTAGTGCGCATGCATCGAAGGAATCTGCGTGTGGACCCTACCGCTGCCACGTTACGATAAGTCAACGGATGTTGTAATGTAGTGTTAGCGCACGCTAATGCATGTTGATTAGCGCACGCTAATCCGTATATTGGACAAAAAGGAATCTTATCCTAGTCGAGTCGCCGCGTGTGGACCCGTGTTCGGAGCATACGGACAAACGAGTCAATCGATGTTAGCGCACGCTAAACGCAAGGACTTGCGTACGCTAGAGAGTGTAAATTACGTACGCTAATGCATGGGCATTACGTCGTAAGCTCATGTAAGCGAGACGGTAGTCTCTGGACTACGATAGCGCACGCTAACAAAGGTCGATTAGCGCACGCTAAAGCCTTAGCGCACGCTAAACATGAGATGTTAGCGCACGCTAGTAATGCATCTATATAAGGGACAGACGGGTATTATGAAGCATTTCGTCCATTCTTTCACTTTCAATCGATAGAGAGAGCTTTGGGAGGTTCTTGAGGTTCCCAAGCACGGTGAGGTGGTGATCTTTAACAAGATTAAAGATGGAAATCATGGATTAAAGCTTTGTTCTTGAAATCATTGGTGATTCTTGGAAATGGATTCAACCTTGGAAATCAATCCATTCCTTCATAAAGGTAATCACTCTTCATCTTTGGATTTCGTTTTGGATTGAATGTTGATGATTATTACATAAACAAGTTTGACAAGCATGATTATGAGATGGATTACAGCAGAATGAAGATATTAATATGATTCTTGTGATTTAGATTGTGTCGTTCGTTTTCTTGAGATAAGTGGATTAATCCTTCTCCTCAGTTTCGGATGTTGATGTTATTGTAGATGATTACTCTTTGTAATGGAAGATTAAGGATGTGTGGTTACGTTCTTGACGTTTCGTGTATTAATATTAAGGAAGATGATATATGGATATAGAACTTGGATTATAAGTTGGATGATTGTTTATATGTTAAAGGATATCGGATTTCGTTGTTTTGATAGCTTTGAACATGATTCAGAATCACTTCGTGTTCTTGAAATCGCCATAAGTTGATCGGTATCTGAAAAACATGCATCTGTCCAGCATTAGCGCACGCTACGTTTACTGCCTAGCGCGCGATAATGGGAGCAACTTAGCGCACGCTACGTTAGGTGATTAACGTGCGCTAAGAAGCCAGAAAGTGCAGTATTTTCGTGTTGTGGTTGTAAATTCGTCTTTGGTTTGAGTAGGATTGATTCGACTAGTGTTTAATCGAGATATTGTCGAGCCGTTGGGTTTGTGAATTGGTTTTATCGATTGTTGATTGTTATCAAACTTGTTGTCTATCGATTCATCGTAATAGGTTTAGAATATTGATCGGTGATTACAACCGTGTTGCGGTCGAGCTCAGTATGTTCGTGAATTGCTTTGGTCGGGACCGAGGGACTTGTAGATGACGGCAATGGAATTGGTAACGACTTCATCGGTATCGAGGCAAGTTATTACTTGCTCGGTTGTAATATTTAATAAATGGTTTGATTTCATTCGTTTATAATTCGTATAGCAATGTTTATAATCGTAATCACAAGGGATTTGGGATTATAGGTTGTATTCGAGTTTTGGGAATTTAATCATAAGGTATATGATTCACATTTATTGTTGGTATACTTGGTATCGAAGATATGTTGTTGTATAGACGAAGACGTGAATTATCTACCATTCGTGACATTTTGGATCGTCGAATATTCGTAATAATGGTTCGTGATGGTTTGGACATCGAGATTGCTCTCGAAGGACTCGGAGCAAGTACTCTAATCATTTTTGTCATTTGTGTCGATCATGTCGTGATACATTCGTGTATCGTTGTTGTCATGCATTTGTGCATTGTTGTTGTCGTACATTGTGTCTTTGTTGTTTTGTGCGATTGTGCATTGTTGTCATATGTCCACCATGCTTTGATCCGACGGAATCATCATGGGAATCTATAGTGTGTGCTTGGATCGTTAGACAGTAATGCCACGATGCTTTGGGCCGACGGGAACATCATGGGAATCTATAGGTGTGTGCGCTGGATCGTTGGATTACCATATGTATTGTTGTTGTGCATATGTATATTATGGGTTTGCCATAAGTATACATTGTTGTTATTGTTGTGAGCATTTTGACGTTGTCATATGAGTATGCATTTGTAGGTCTTGTGTTAGGACCATGTTCGTATGTTGTGTTGATCTGATCTCGGATTAGACTGACGCGATGGTAATGGTATTTCGTATCTTGAGGTATGTTCCGTATATCCTTGGTACTTGTCTTTGATGGACAATCGATTATCGTATTGGAATTGTCGATGTTATCCGATGGATTGAATTGGCCAGAGTTGGTATAATTTCCGTATCGCGAGTTATGATAATGTTTTTGAGAACCTTGGGTATTGTTGAGATACCGTACAGATATTTTGGTATTATCCCATGGTGATGTTAAGGATACGAATTGTGGATTTTCGTAAAGTTAAGACGGTAAGATTACATTGGTCGTATTCTTACTTAGTTTTTTCCATTGATATGTAATTATTGACGTGATGTGATGGTTATCATTGTTGGATATTATGGCTGACCCCGTCGTGGGCTTTCTTTTAGGTTCTTGGATTATCAAGCTTGTAGCGGTCGTGGAGAGATGAGCTTCCCGGAGGATACTGGCTAGAACATGTATTTGTGTTTTGAGCTTCTGTTCAGTTGTTGTATTCCGCTGCTAGGGTATTTTAATCGTTTGTCTTTTTCCGCTGCGTGAGTATTTTTTTTTAAATGGTCTTTTGGTATTTGGTAACTTAGGTTACCTTGGCGATCGTTCTCTAAATCTATTCTGTCGGTACGTGTAAGCGATAGCTTAAGGTATGTTCTTAAACTGTTGAGTCTTGGCAATTCGGGCCTTGTGGTTTCAAATGAGTTTTTACGACGGTTTGATAAACGAGTTTTATAAATCTTCGAATGGTTTTAATAGATAATACCGTCGTTAGCCTCTTGGGCGTTTTGTAAATGTTTGCGAAAATTTCCTTCAGCCTTGTGGGTTCCATCTCTGGGCCCACGGCGCTGTAATATTCCCGGTTGGATCTGGGGGTGTTACAGAATATGGTATCGGAGCTTAGGTTGAGAAAACCTAGGCATTTGGGTCGAGTTGGGTCGTGTTTTTGTTGCGTCATTCGAGTTGTCGATTGACAAATACTAGAGCCGTGAGTCTTTGTTGTTCACTCAGGCTTGTGCGTTATCGGATTTGCCAGTATCGTACTGGGCTTGTTATAACTTTTCCAAATGGTGTTTACGTGATATATTGTGTTCTTGAGTTGCACTGAGTTTGCAAAACGTGAGTATTGAAAATACCTGTGTCGAGTATTTTCTTGAGTCTAGACATGTGCCAGTATCACGGGGAATCGTCGGCTTCACGATCTGTAAGTATTCGGATTTTTGAATTTCATTGAGATTTACTGCCGTTCTAAGTTGATATGTTTTGAGATTCAGCAGATATTATGCATTTCAATATAAGGTGACAGAGTTGGGATAGGATTGATGATCTTGAGAAGTTATGATTTTGGAAATCCGTATATCAGCTAGATTTTGGAGCAATTGTGTAATCGGGAGAAGGACTATGGATTGTTGAGAAGAACATGTAGCATGTTAATTCATTTGAGATACATGAACTGATTTGAGCATTTGAAAATGATACTTTTCAAAATGAATATTTTACGGATGTTTTACGGAAAATGATTTTGGGCCGAGACCCAATCGATTTTGAAATGGTTTTATAACTCAGGACTTGAAGTCCGAAAAGGGGTTTTCTACTTTTTAAACTTTTTGTAATGCAGAACGAGTTACGGGCTAAGACCCTAATGTTTCAAACGGCTTTTCTGTTTTCTTAAAACTCCCGAGACTTGTAAAACACTTTACCAATCGTTTACCTATGTTATTTCCGCCTTTCGAGGCTTTGGTTTACTTGTTCAAATTGAACCTCTCGGGAAGTCTTTCGCTGTGTGGATTTGTTTCAATATTCTGTCATACCATATTTAAGGTGATCCAGATGGGTTAATGGTAGACGTTGCAAGTCATGTGTGGAAAAGGAGTTTAGTCGGAATTTATATATTGAGATTTTGGAACTCGATCGTGTGGTTTTCCGATGGAATATCAGTGGATATTGGTGACGAGCCGGATTGGTATATAGGAGTACGGATGTGGTTAATCATTTGCATAGTTTTTATTTTAAAACTTCGAAATCGTGTGGATTCGAAGGAAACTGTTATCAAATACTTGGCACCGGCGAGCCAGTTTATTTTTCGAGAATTGATTTGGTGGTCTTACCAAAATTTATGTTTGAGTTTTGAAATTTTGAAAGAATTTTCAAAATTTGTCTTTTGACAAGAAAATATGATTTCATCTTGGTTTTGAAAACGTGATTGATGTACATACGCATTTAATGCATAATGCATATCGTGGTGAAGTTCTGAATGAGATTCACGAACTGGATAAGACATCAGTATGGTACGAGGAAAAGAGATTCGAATGTTAGTATGGTAGTTTGGTTATCCACGGATGATCGGTTGATTTATCGGATGAGAGAGATATGCTGTGTGTTGTAGATTCATGCACAGGATGTAATTTTGGAACTGTGGATTTTGTGAAACCGGGACATAGGTGCTACGTGATTCCATTGGTGCGGTAGTAGCGTAATCTTACCATAGTGATCTTTGAATGATTTCTTTGTAAGTGTAAATATGGGGATGGTGACCCCATGCTGGTTGTTTTGGATATTGAGTGGTCGTTCCCGCTCCTTGTATGAATTGGTATGTTCGTCGATTTGCGACTCGTTGTTCGTATGCCGAGGAAATGTTCGCGATTAGGTATGTTTATTGAGATCCACCGTATGTGATCGGTGTGTCGTTTGAGAATTTTGCTTTTCGTATATCTGTTTCTGTGGTTCTGTGTTGATAGTGTTGGAGTTTACCGTGTGAAGGTATTCTCGATTTCCGTTGATCGTTCGTTGGTTGTATTGGAGTTTATCACGTTGATGATATTCTCGATTGTGTTTTGACCTCTGGTTGGTCAGATTGGAATTTATCATGTCGATGATAAATTCGGTTGATTGTTGATCATTGTTGGTGATCATCTCGGCGTTCGTAATGTCTATCGATGTTTGGGATTCGTTGCCATTGTATTGAGCGGTTGTTTCACGATACATCGGATATTATTCGCTTTATCGAATTGAGACTTGATTATGTAATCAGGTGACAGGGATTTGATTCGGGCGGATTGTTTGATCCGAAGATGATATATTTTGTTGAGAATCGGGAATTGTGATCGTAAGCGTATTGAGATCGCAGTGAGAACGCAAGCTAGTATCTCCGAGATCGTCGACCTGCGTATTTGGAAGTATGCTCTTTTGGATATTCGGTAATGATGATGATAAATCATTGTCGTGATGGTTTTGGGATATTTTGGGTTGAACAGTATGGTTGTTCGTTTTATGATGGATTGCAAGTTTCGAGGACGAAACTTATTTTAAGTGGTGTAGTATGTAATATCCGAAAATTCTACTATCATATTTAACATTATTTTATCCGAGTTATGTTGTATGCAGTGTGGTATCCGCACGATGGATAAAATAAATGAAGGACTGAGACATCTGTATTGGTACAATTATCGTACTTGGTTGACAATTACATTTAAGAAGTATATGTATTCAGTATGCCGTATGTTCGTATTCTGTATGTTGAGACGTTGGACAAGAATAGCTGAAAATGGCTAAGTATAGCCTTATTAGCGCACGCTGATATTCATGCATAACGCACGCTATCGTGCAGGATTAGCGCACGCTACGTTTATAGGTTAGCGTCGCTAGTGCGCATGAATCGGAAGGAATCTGCGTGTGGACCCTATTGCTTTCGGCGCACGTTCGATAAGTCAGCGGATGTTGTAATGTAGTGTTAGCGCACGCTAATGCATGTTGATTAGCGCACGCTAACCGTATATTGGACAAAAAGGAATCTTATCCTAGTCGGAGCCGGCGTGTGGACCCGTGTTCGGAGCATACGGACAAACGAGTCAATCGATGTTAGCGCACGCTAAACGCAAGGACTTGCGTACGCTAGAGAGTGTAAATTACGTGCGCTAATGCATGGGCATTACGTCGTAAGCTCATGTACGGCGAGACGGTAGTCTCGGACTACGATAGCGCACGCTAACAAAGGTCGATTAGCGCACGCTAAAGCCTTAGCGCACGCTAAACATGAGATGTTAGCGCACGCTAGTAATGCGATCTATATAAGGGACAGACGGGTATTATGAAGCATTTCGTCCATTCTTTCACTTTCAATCGATAGAGAGAGCTTTGGGAGGTTCTTGAGGTTCCCAAGCACGGTGAGGTGGTGATCTTTAACAAGATTAAAGATGGAAATCATGGATTAAAGCTTTGTTCTTGAAATCATTGGTGATTCTTGGAAATGGATTCAACCTTGGAAATCAATCCATTCCTTCATAAAGGTAATCACTCTTCATCTTTGGATTTCGTTTTGGATTGAATGTTGATGATTATTACATAAACAAGTTTGACAAGCATGATTATGAGATGGATTAATGAGTATGATGATATTAATATGATTCTTGTGATTTAGATTGTGTCGTTCGTTTTCTTGAGATAAGTGGATTAATCCTTCTCCTCAGTTTCGGATGTTGATGTTATTGTAGATGATTACTCTTTGTAATGGAAGATTAAGGATGTGTGGTTACGTTCTTGACGTTTTGTGTATTAATATTAAGGAAGATGATATATGGATATAGAACTTGGATTATAAGTTGGATGATTGTTTATATGTTAAAGGATATCGGATTTCGTTGTTTTGATAGCTTTGAACATGATTCAGAATCACTTCGTTCTTGAAATCGCCATAAGTTGATCGGTATTCAAAAACATGCATCATCGGCATTAGCGCACGCTACGTTTCGCCTAGCGCGCGCTAATGGGAGCAACTTAGCGCACGCCACGTTAGGTGATTAACGTGCGCTAAGAAGCCGAGAAAGTGCGATATTTTCGTGTTGTGGTTGTAAATTCGTCTTTGGTTTGAGTAGGATTGATTCGTCTTGTGTTTAATCGAGATATTGTCGAGCCGTTGGGTTTGTGAATTGGTTTTATCGATTGTTGATTGTTATCAAACTTGTTGTCTATCGATTACTGTAATAGGTTTAGAATATTGATCGGTGATTACATCCGTGTGTTGCGGTCGAGCTCGAGTATTTTCGTTAATTGCTTTGGTCGGGACCGAGGGACTTGTAGATGACGGCAATGGAATTGGTATGACTTCATCGGTATCGAGGCAAGTTATTACTTGCTCGATTTGTAATATTTAATAAATGGTTTTGATTTCATTCGTTTATAATTCGTATAGCAATGTTTATAATCGTAATCACAAGGGATTTGGGATTATAGGTTGTATTCGAGTTTTGGGAATTTAATCATAAGGTATATGATTCACATTTATTGTTGGTATACTTGGTATCGAAGATATGTTGTTGTATAGACGAAGACGTGAATTATCTACCATTCGTGACATTTTGGATCGTCGAATATTCAGAATAATGGTTCGTGATGGTTTGGACATCGAGATTGCTCTCGAAGGACTCGGAGCAAGTACTCTAATCATTTTTGTCATTTGTGTCGATCATGTCGTGATACATTCGTGTATCGTTGTTGTCATGCATTTGTGCATTGTTGTTGTCGTACATTGTGTCTTTGTTGTTTTGTGCGATTGTGCATTGTTGTCATATGTCCACCATGCTTTGATCCGACGGGAATCATCATGGGAATCTATAGTTGTGTCTGTTGGATCGTTGGACGAGTAATGCCACCATGCTTTGGTCCGACGGGATCATCATGGGAATCTATAGCTGTGTGCGCTGGATCGTTGGATTACCATATGTATTGTTGTTGTGCATATGTATATTATGGGTTTGCCATAAGTATACATTGTTGTTATTGTTGTGAGCATTTTGACGTTGTCATATGAGTATGCATTTGTAGGTCTTGTGTTAGGACCATGTTCGTATGTTGTGTTGATCTGATCTCGGATTAGACTGACGCGATGGTAATGGTATTTCGTATCTTGAGGTATGTTCCGTATATCCTTGGTACTTGTCTTTCATGGACAATCGATTATCGTATTGGAATTGTCGATGTTATCCGATGGATTGAATTGGCCAGAGTTGGTATAATTTCCGTATCGCGAGTTATGATAATGTTTTTGAGAACCTTGGGTATTGTTGAGATACCGTACAGATATTTTGGTATTATCCCATGGTGATGTTAAGGATACGAATTGTGGATTTTCGTAAAGTTAAGACGGTAAGATTACATTGGTCATATTCTTACTTAGTTTTTTCCATTGATATGTAATTATTGACGTGATGTGATGGTTATCATTGTTGGATATTATGGCTGACCCCGTCGTGGGCTTTCTTTTTAGGTTCTTGGATTATCAAGCTTGTAGCGGTCGTGGAGAGATGAGCTTCCCGGAGGATACTGGCTAGAACATGTATTTGTGTTTTGAGCTTCTGTTCAGTTGTTGTATTCCGCTGCTAGGGTATTTTAATCGTTTGTCTTTTTCCGCTGCGTGAGTATTTTTTTTTTTAAATGGTCTTTTGGTATTTGGTAACTTAGGTTACCTTGGCGATCGTTCTCTAAATCTATTCTGTGCACGTGTGTTTATAGCTTAAAGTATGTTCTTAAACTGTTGAGTCTTGGCAATTCGGGCCTTGTGGTTTCAAATGAGTTTTTACGACGGTTTGATAAACGAGTTTTATAAATCTTCGAATGGTTTTAATAGATAATACCGTCGTTAGCCTCTTGGGCGTTTTGTAAATGTTTGCGAAAATTTCCTTCAGCCTTGTGGGTTCCATCTCGGGGCCCACGGAGCAACTTAGCGCACGCTACGTTAGGTGATTAACGTGCACTAAGAAGCCAGAATGTGCAGTATTTTCGTGTTGTGGTTGTAAATTCGTGCTGGTTTGAGTAGGATTGATTCGACTAGTGTTTAATCGAGATATTGTCGAGCCGTTGGGTTTGTGAATTGGTTTTATCGATTGTTGATTGTTATCAAACTTGTTGTCTATCGATTACTGTAATAGGTTTAGAATATTGATCGGTGATTACAACCGTGTGTTGCGGTCGAGCTCGAGTATGTTCGTGAATTGCTTTGGTCGGGACCGAGGGACTTGTAGATGACGGCAATGGAATTGGTAACAGCTTCATCGGTATCGAGGCAAGTTATTACTTGCTCAGTTTGTAATATTTAATAAATGGTTTCAGTTTCATTCGTTTATAATTCGTATAGCAATGTTTATAATCGTAATCACAAGGGATTTGGGATTATAGGTTGTATTCGAGTTTTGGGAATTTAATCATAAGGTATATGATTCACATTTATTGTTGGTATACTTGGTATCGAAGATATGTTGTTGTATAGACGAAGACGTGAATTATCTACCATTCGTGACATTTTGGATCGTCGAATATTCTGAATAATGGTTCGTGATGGTTTGGACATCGAGATTGCTCTCGAAGGACTCGGAGCAAGTACTCTAATCATTTTTGTCATTTGTGTCGATCATGTCGTGATACATTCGTGTATCGTTGTTGTCATGCATTTGTGCATTGTTGTTGTCGTACATTGTGTACTGTTGTTTTGTGCAGTTGTGCATTGTTGTCATATGTCCACCATGCTTTGATCCGACGGGAATCATCATGGGAATCTATAGCTGTGTGCGCTGGATCGTTGGACAGGTAATGCCACCATGCTTTGGTCCGACGGGATCATCATGGGAATCTATAGCTGTGTGCGCTGGATCGTTGGATTACCATATGTATTGTTGTTGTGCATATGTATATTATGGGTTTGCCATAAGTATACATTGTTGTTATTGTTGTGAGCATTTTGACGTTGTCATATGAGTATGCATTTGTAGGTCTTGTGTTAGGACCATGTTCGTATGTTGTGTTGATCTGATCTCGGATTAGACTGACGCGATGGTAATGGTATTTCGTATCTTGAGGTATGTTCCGTATATCCTTGGTACTTGTCTTTGATGGACAATCGATTATCGTATTGGAATTGTCGATGTTATCCGATGGATTGAATTGGCCAGAGTTGGTATAATTTCCGTATCGCGAGTTATGATAATGTTTTTGAGAACCTTGGGTATTGTTGAGATACCGTACAGATATTTTGGTATTATCCCATGGTGATGTTAAGGATACGAATTGTGGATTTTCGTAAAGTTAAGACGGTAAGATTACATTGGTCGTATTCTTACTTAGTTTTATCCATTGATATGTAATTATTGACGTGATGTGATGGTTATCATTGTTGGATATTATGGCTGACCCCGTCGTGGGCTTTCTTTTTAGGTTCTTGGATTATCAAGCTTGTAGCGGTCGTGGAGAGATGAGCTTCCCGGAGGATACTGGCTAGAACATGTATTTGTGTTTTGAGCTTCTGTTCAGTTGTTGTATTCCGCTGCTAGGGTATTTTAATCGTTTGTCTTTTTCCGCTGCGTGAGTATTTTTTTTTTAAATGGTCTTTTGGTATTTGGTAACTTAGGTTACCTTGGCGATCGTTCTCTAAATCTATTCTGTCGGTACGTGTAAGCGATAGCTTAAAGTATGTTCTTAAACTGTTGAGTCTTGGCAATTCGGGCCTTGTGGTTTCAAATGAGTTTTTACGACGGTTTGATAAACGAGTTTTATAAATCTTCGAATGGTTTTAATAGATAATACCGTCGTTAGCCTCTTGGGCGTTTTGTAAATGTTTGCGAAAATTTCCTTCAGCCTTGTGGGTTCCATCTCGGGGCCCACGGCGCTGTAATATTCCCGGTTGGATCTGGGGGTGTTACACTTTTTGCCTAAATCCTTGAACTACAAGTCGGGACTTATATTTGTCAATAGTACCGTCAGACTTATACTTCTTCTTTAGGATCCATTTGCATCCTAAAGCCTTAAAACCCTGTGGTAGTTTAACTAACACCCAAGTATGATTCAGCATAGTAGACTCAATCTCAATGTCTATTGCCTCTTTCTAGAAGCCGCATCTGGACCGGATAAAGCTTCTTTTATAGATACCGGTTCACCATCTAACATCAAAATGACGTAGTCTAGTCCATATATCTTTACTTTTCGTACTCTAGTACCTCGTCTAGGTTCTATATTGGCTGGTGTAGACCTAGGTCGCTTTCTGTTTGGTCGTTCAGATAACACCAGATTCGAGCTAGAGGCTTCATTTTCATCTATGGTTTCATAACACATAGGCTCATCTACAAGTTTAGAACTTGTAACTTCATAATCAACTCTTCTGTTAGAGTTAGGATCAACCTTATTCTTATAAGGATAGATATTTTAAAAGAATACATCATTCCTTGATTCAATCGTTGTATTTACATGAATGTCGGGTATCTCTAATTTGTGTACAATAAACCTGTAAGCGCTGCTGTTAAGTGCATAACCAATAAAGATACAATCGATCGTCTTAGGACCAATTTTAACTTGTTTAGGTAGAAGCACCTCAACTTTCGCCAAACACCCCCACACTTTGAGATATTTGTATGATGGTTTTCTTCC
Organism: Orobanche coerulescens; assembly: GCA_033398695.1. Taxonomy (NCBI): domain Eukaryota; kingdom Viridiplantae; phylum Streptophyta; class Magnoliopsida; order Lamiales; family Orobanchaceae; genus Orobanche; species Orobanche coerulescens. The sequence continues at coordinate 19,049,396 of CM065810.1, forward strand.
TTTCCACAACTCATAAGGATTAACATCCTTACCTTTGCGTGGAATCTTGTTCAATATGTAGTTAGCTGTCAAGACAGCTTCCCCCCATATGTTCTGGGCCAACCCTGAACTAATTAATAAGGCATTCATCATATCTTTAAGTGTTCGATTCTTGCGTTCAGCAACGCCATTAGATTGTGGTGCATATGGAGCCGTGGTTTGATGAATCATACCACTTTCGTTGCATAATTCCTCAAATGGAGCTACATATTCACCTCCTCTATCACTTCAAACCATCTTAATACGACAGCCTAATTGATTCTCAGCTTCATTCTTGAAGTTCTTAAAGGCTTCAATAGCCTCATCTTTACTTCTCAAAAGATAAAGATAACAATATCTTGTGCAATCATCAATGAAAGTGATAAAGTACTTCTTACCACCTCTAGTTTGCACAAATTTTAAATCACACACGTCTGTGTGAATTAATTCAAGGGGTTTTGTGTTCCGTTTTACCGAATGAAACGGTAGTTTCATCATTTTTGCCTCAACACAAATCTCACATTTGTTTTGATTTTTGATTTCATTTAATTTTAGTAAATCTAAGTTTACTAATCTTTTTATAGCATTTAGATACACATGACCTAATCTACAATGCCATAAATTTGAGCACTCAAACAAATAAGCAGAAGTAGTAGCATTATTATTAGCAACTGCCTTTGGAGGCTTACAAGTATGAATGCTAAGTTTGAACATGTCCTCGACAATATGACCTTTCCCGAGAGTCTTTCAAAACTTGCGTATTATCATAAAATCGCTACGATGGTCTACATCAAATTTAGCTCTAACTAATTTGACACTAGACACCAAATTTTTGCGGATTGCCGGAGCATGCAGCACATCCTTCAAAGTTATTTCCACAGCGGAGGTGAATTGAAGCACAACAGTTCCAATTCCAAGAACTGGAGAGGTACGATCACTTGACTCTGTGATGAAGCGGTCTTGAATCTCCTTGTAAGTGAAAAACAAGTCTCGGTTCACACAGATGTGAACAGTCGCACCTGTATCAAGAAACCAAGTAACAGGGTTAGGTTCCGAGACATGATTTACCTCGGTGATCATGGCAGCAAGATCATCTTTGTCCCAAGAGTCAAAGTCCTTCTCGACATGGTTGACTTTGCCTTTTCCCTTGTTCTTCTTCGGCTTTCGGAAGTTTTTCGCCATATGGCCGGGCTTATCACAGTTGTAGCACGTTTCGGTAAACTTCGTCGGAGGTGGCACATCCTTTTCCTTGCCTTTGGTAGGATGTGGACGCTTTTTGGAAGGTCCGCCCCTACCTTCAGTCAGATTAGCCTTAGCATCCATAGGAGCTTTGATTCTCAAGTTCTTGATCACGGACCATCTTTATTACTAAACTATTTCCAACAGATTTATAACCTTTCATCGTGCGTCAAATTAAAGTAATTATTCAATAGTTAAAAATTATATTTGACAAGCTGGTATTGCGGTTGCCACCTGTAATTGACGCACCATGAAAAATAAATTAAGAAAAACGATATGATAGGAACAAAAATAATGTTTTTAATTAGTGTTTTTTAATTACTAGCGTAACTGGAGGTTGCCCTTTACAGCCCCAAGCTTCCTGTGAGGCCCGCTCGTTCCACCGCCATGGATTTAATCAAACCCGACTTTTCTTTTTATGCTGACTCTAACGGCTGAGATGTGGAGATAGATGGATACAATTGATGATAATTGAAGCTTAAAATGCTTGAAGCCTATTGGGAAAGTATCATGGCAATGGAAAGATCAGAAAAAAGCACAATGTATAATTTTATCAACCAAAAGGGATTCATTTTTCAACTTAATCGCATTATCCGGCTATAGTATGTAAGAAAAATTAGAAGAAAACGCTTGTACAATTTGAAGTTGTACGAACGGTGGGGATTTAGTACTAACAGTTTTTCTAGTTTTTCAACTGATCCAAGAGTTGTGAATGAATACAACTAAAATAGGTTAACATTAATATAATACAAGGAGGGGTGAACTCTAGAATTACCCAAATTTTTATATGTTTTCTACCATAGTCCCCAACCTTTTATTCGTCAGAATTTTTGCATCCTCCAATGTTGGAACATGAAACAAATGGGTGATGCTAAAGAGAATAATGTGTCTAGATACAATCCGGCCCGACGCACTAAAGGCCCAAATTTTTTTATTAATTATTTAATAAAAGTAATTTTCTTAAGTGACTAATCTACCTGTTACTTGTTTTCGATCCAAAGAAAGAGGTTTTGACTCTAACTATAATTTTTCCCTCCAACCATTAGAGCCTAATTATTTTTGGCTCCACATTACCGCCTAATTGTTGAACATTTTTTTTTTATTTTTTTTCTTTTCTTTTACTCATTTAGAGGTTACACGGTTAATTTTTTTCCCACCATTACGATTCGGACGAACTAATTTAATCCCGTCCAATAATTCTACCTAATAGTATTAATTTTATACTTATTCAGTTTGGAAAAATTTACATTTTAAGCGTTTACGTTATGTTATTAGTTTCGGCATAATTAAGGTTAGTATAAATAAGTTATTGTTATTAATTTCAAATCTAAAGGTTTTATAAATGATTATTCTTATGATATAATTTATCGATTTTTCATAAATAACTGGCCTCTATGATTTTAGGAATGTTACTAGTCACATGAAATTAATTTAGATGTTCTAATTCGTACAAATGTAAAAACAAATTATCACAAAAATATATATTTATTAATTGCGTTATTATTGTAATGTCAGATTGTGTTATTTCTTCATACTTTGATGTAAATAGGGTAATATTTAATTGATAATATTTATGAAATAAATCCTTAAGTCAAAATAATTAATCCTTGATTAAATATGAAATTTATATATATATATGTATATATATATATATATATATTACTGTATTTGTGTGTTTACCCAAAAAACTAGCCGTAATATGCATCACGGGCATCATTAATCTCCATTTACACAGATAACAAACACAAAACTCATTTGAATCTATCTCCAGTCAACTGTTGTAGCAAAAAAAAAAAACATTCAACGGTGGATGAATCTGAGAAAGAGGCTTTAATGTTCCGGTTATTTGGATCTACTCCTGGGTTGTCGTTCAATGAAGAAGAACAGGATTCAGATATTGAAATGGATCAACAAGACAAAGAAGAAGAATAAGTTAATGAAGAAGAACCTTGCAGAGAAGAGGAGAATGAGAGGGATGAGATAAGTTACTGGAGTCGATGAAATGAAAATTTAGGGTTTACTATTTCATTAATAGTCTTAAAAAATATTTAAATATTTTTATCGAAAACATAAATGTAATTCAAATCTGTAATTCAAAATTGAGAAAAGTATGCTAAAATCTATTTCTCTCTACAAAATAGCAGTAAAGGATACTTAAGTAAACATACTTGGTCCACTAACTTGGATTAATATTTTATTCCCTAAACATCATATAAGATTACTAATATGCACTATTGTATCTAGACATAATGTGTCTCTTTAGCATTATTGGAAACAAAAAGACTAGTTAACTTTTCTATTTTGTTTCTTTTTGTTTTATTAGCCTTCTAAAAGTATATATACACAATTTCTTTTCGTATTTACTCACCGTAAGATTTATACCCTCATAAATTATAGTAACAATCGTTCATTAAATACAACGACTTCTTATTTATTTGTTGCATCACGTTTAAAGATAAACTTTTGGTGAACATAAGTGTGTTCTAAACCTGAACACTATTGAAAAGGAGGATGAATATCAATATGCCGAATGCATAAAATGTGCAAAAATAAAATAAAATCTCCAATTCAATGTTCTTATGTCCTTTCCCCCAACAACTTTGGTACTCTTGGGGCCCAAACTCGAGTGTATTTGTAATACCCGAGATCTTTATTCCGGATTCGATGGGTTTTCTGGGTTTTATCGGATTGTCATTGTCCTCATCGTTGGAATTTTGTGCCATATTTTGGTCGTGCATTATTGGGGCATGTGTTTGGAGGCATTTCGGATCACTATGTGAGTTTTTGAGTTTTGGTGGTGTAACGCACGCTAATGCTTGAGGCATAGCGCACGCTACTGCGTGGTGGTTAGCGCACGCTACTGAATGTGTAGCGCACGCTAAGCTGGCGATCGAGGCGATCCGGTAGCTACCGGATCGGGCTCGAGCTTTGTTAGCGCACGCTAATTCCGATAGCTAGCGCTCGCTTTCGACTGATTAGGTCACGCTCTCTCTTCTTTCTTGCGCAGGCTACACGGCAGTGCGGTTACGTCCAGGGCTACCGGATGGTTTTGTGACCCGTTAGCGCACGCTACGGCTTTTAGCTAGCGCACGCTAAGCGTATTATAGGCGGTTTCTCGAGCGTTGACCGTTAGCGCACGCTAATGCAGGTGTTTAGCGCGCGCTAATCGGCCCAAAGATAAATCTTTGGACAGCGGCTAAGTCGTCATTTTCCATTTTCTTCATCCCTTCCGACGGAGTGAGATCCGGAGGCGATTAGGACCGATCTTCTTCTTCTAGCTTCATCTCTCGAGCGGATTTGTATATGTTTAACAACATCTAATCGTCTTCTTAGTCCATCAAGGTAATCTCTTCTTAGAACCCTAGTTTCTTGAATTTGGGGTTTTTCCTTGGATTTGTGATTCTTAACCGATCTCATCCGATCGGTTGTGTATTTTGGTTGTCTTCACCGTAATCTTGATTTTGTTAACCGTTCATCGATTTTTATCGCCCGGATCAACGATTCTTGATTTCTTTGCGAATACTTAGATTCTTGTCGTTTTTAGGATCATTTCGGATTTCGATTAGTGTTATTGATTCGTGGTGATGCTATTTTCGTAGTATTCGTGGGCCGAAGTCTTGATCGTTTTGGAGGTTCGAAGGTTGCCGATCGTGCCCGTTAAATCGTTTCGTTGCTCGTGATATCGAGGCAAGTATCTTGTCTATACGTTTCATGTTTCGTAGGCGTAATTATTGATAAATGATTATATAAGAAACCCAATGTTTAATGAACGTAAAAAGGGATTGGTATGTTCTCGATAAATGTTGTCTTTCAACGATAATTCGTGTACTTCGTGAATATATGTGTTCTCGGGATATGTGTGTTGGTTTTGTATGTTGAAAAGATGCTATGACCACTTTGAGTGAGTTTAATAGACTGTAATCCTTTGCCGGGGATTACGTATTGTTATGTGTATTTGTTCGGTAAGAACGTATTGGGTGTGATATTAGTTGATACTCCTTTGAAAGGAGGTTGTGATGTTTAAGTGTTGCTTGGCTTGATATTCTGCTCATTGTTATGTGATCATTGATAGTGATGTGCCTCCGGGTAGGATTGTTGAATCTCCGGGATCCATACTTGCTAGTATGGGTCGGGCGTGACCGTAGGGTTATCAATCCGGGTATGTCTTGCGGGGACTCGAGGTTCGGGGCTTGCTAGCCCGATGCGAGATAACTTGTGGGGTTATCATCGGGTATGTCTTGCGGGGACTCAGGTTCGTGGCTTGTTAGCCCGATGCGGGATAACTTATGGTTGTGGTATGGAATGGTTCCGTGATGTTGTCACGAGGACATGTGATTTGGTATGGTTTCCTATTGGGTTATTCACTCGGGTATGTTCTACGGGAGCATCTGAGGTTCGTGGCTTGTTAGCACGGGACGCGAATAATCCTTAGGAACATGTGTTATGTGATTCGGGTCGTGGACCCTGTGGCTTATGATTTGGGTCTTGGACCCCGTGTGTTGTGAATTGGGTTGTGAAACCGCGTTTTATTATTGGAATCGTATTTTAGAAAGACGATTTTGGGCCGTGCCCCAAGTGTTTTCGAAAGACTTGAGAATTCATTATTTCCAAATGTTTTCAAACTCCCGAGATTATAAAATGTTTTGTAAGAGATACATGGTATTATTTCCTACCCTTTTTATAAATCAAACGTTTTGATTAAGTGAATTATCTCGGAAAATATATTCAAGATTATTATATTCTTGAAGCACGTTGTGTATGGCTTGTACTTGTTTTATACTTGCACTAGCAAAACGGTGGAGTTTTGCTAACCCGAGTATTCGGGGTGGATGTCTGTGTGCGTCCAGTACTTGCGGTAGGCGGGAGCGAATCACGAGATCGATACGAAGGATGATGGGAGACGAAGATACTAATCACGTGAAGACCAATTGTAGAGTATTTGGTAGAGTCATGTTGGTTATCCCTCCGATGTGTTGTTACCCCAATTTATGGGAGTGTTATTGTATTCTAGCCCCTGCGTGGGTATGTGTTCTGGGCAAGTATCATGTATGTAATGTTGTGTGTGTTGTGATATAAGACCTAATCGGTCTAACGGTCCTTTACGTAGCCATGTCGGCATGTGAAGTGATGCATTGTTTTGTATTTAGCTTTGGTAGATCCTCGCGGAGAGGGTCTGCGGCGCTGTAATATTCCCGAATGGTTTGGGGGTGTTACAGAATATGGTATCGGAGCTTAGGTTGAGGAAACCTAGGCTGTCGGGTTGAGTTGTGTGTTGTCGGGTCTTGTCTTGTCAGATTTGGTCTGACTGAGTGGTGTCGCGACGCGTCGTCTGAGTTGTCGGTCGTGATTAGTATCGAGGTGCAACCATCATCTTCGTGCGATCTGTGGATGTAAGTCTCCCTATTTTATTGTATCTCGTGTTATACGAGTTTATGTGATTCTGTGTTATTATGTGGAGTTTGATTGTGCCTCGTGAATACTTACTCCATACTTGTTTGATTCTCGTATTGTGTTGGAATAAAGAGTAGTACCGGTGTGCATGTATATATGTATACATCTTTGTGTGAAATCGTTTTTACAGGGATGATGTTTTGGACTAGTTACTCGATAAAAGTTTATCAATGTGGTATTTTAAACTTCAAATGTTTTGGGGAAGTCACGTAAATTCTATTTAAAAACATCCTTCGAGGAGGAAAAATGATTTGATTTTCGTATGATGACCTCGAGAACGAAGATTTTGAGGATTCAACTACATATATTTTATTTTCATCTTGCATTGAAAATTTTCAAAGTTCGATTTTTAAATGCTTAAACGAGGTCTACCAAAAGTTTACTTGAGATGTAACTTTTGCCTTCAACTTTTCGGTTAAAAGATATGTAGTGAGGATGTAAATTGTTGGCGTTTGGATTAGTATGTTGTTGATTACTTGTAACCTTCGACTTTTGATATTACTTGGTATATGTTTATGGATGTGTCTTTGGATTGGAATAGCTAACGCGTGCTAACGTAATATGGCTAGCGCACGCTAAGTCTCTGTTAAATCATATACTAAATGGTACGATCGAAGCCCGAAATTGCATTACGGCCGTAAGTCTAACTTTTGCGATTGTTAGGTGACCGTTTGAGACCGTACTCTATGTGTGTTGTCCATGAATAACAATTGTTGTGTATGGTTATGTGTAATTTGAACTGTGTTCTTGTCCGCTGCGTGTGTAAAGTCCAAAATGACTTTTTGGGTACTTTTACCAAATAGTGTGTGTTTCAAAATGACCTTTCGGGTTTGTAAATTTGAATTATTTCGTTGACCCTTTTTCCTAACTCTTTTGTCGGGTGACTTAAGATATATTTTGAAACTATTGAATTTTCGCCTCTACGCCTTGTAATTCCAAATGGTATTTGATGATGGTATTTGGTATTTGGAAAATGACTTTTGGGGAGTATTTGTAAAGTATTACCGTCATCGGCCTTTTTGGCATTTTGGAACGTTTTTGAAAATGGTTTTCAACTTGGTAGGATCCGCGCGGAAGCGTCTGAGAAAATGATTTTGATATAATGGATGATTTCAATTTCATTTCATTTATAAATCGCATAACAACGGCATTATAAATGAAGATTTTTGGTATAATAGTTTGTATATTGTGCTCTAGCTGGGATTAAATGGTAATATGTATATGATTTAATGATGTTGGATTAAAGACAGAGATGTGAATATCTTGCTATGTGTTATGATCTTTCGTTACCATAGGTTGTTGTTTGTTAGTATGCCGAGGGGCAGAGGTCGTGGTCGTAACCGTGGTGTTGATGGCCACGGGGATCAGATGCAGAATCGAGGGAATGTCGTTGAGAATGATTTTAGTTTGGGTGTTGCTACTATATTGCAACAAGTAGCGACTCAGATGACTCAGTTGACCCAGGTGGTTCAACGTAGCATTGACGTGAGTCAGAACGTTGGTGTAAATCAATGGCTTCGCGAGGTAGTTCGTATGAATCCCCCTTGATTCGCCGGTGCTACGGATGCGTTGGGCTGGGATGGTTGGATTTTCCAGTTGGGAAAGATTTTCGAGGCTGTCGGATGTCCTGAAGAGCGGAAGGTACCTATCGCTCAGTACCTTCTCGACAAAGATGCCGCTAATTGGTGGGAAGCTGTTAAACCTCGTGATCGTGATGTCACGTGGGCGGAGTTCCAAGCATTTATGGAAGCCGAGTTACATCAAACCGATTAGAGAGCGAGGATTCGCGAATTCTACTTGGCGAGAACCGCAAGATATATCGGTGTCGCAAGCTATCATCGATTATAGCAAACAACTCGATTATGTGCGAGGCCGGTGAGAACCGAGGAAGAGAGAATCCTTCACTTTGTGACGGATGAAGCCGGATATTCGCGTGTATATGTCGGGATTCAATTGCACCTCGTTGAGGGACTATCAAGATCGAGCATTAGCAGTGAACTAGCTTCGTTATCGTCGGGCGTGTGCCCGAGTCGAAGAAGCGGAGGAAGTCCAATGACCGTGTGGGACGGTGCAGAGTTGGTATTTCTAGTTTTCAATGTCGTAGCCTTTCCATTGTGAAGCTCCATCGCTCGATGCGTGGGCCGAGAGTTCCAAGTCTTACATTCGACTCTGGTAAAGCCGGAGATGTTTTAACAGTAATGTGGCGGGACATGTTCGTGCACATTGTCCTTCTCCGCCCGATGCGTGTTACAGTGTGGACTCGAGGACACCGAGTTCGGTTTGCGAGATGGTTACCGAGCCTTCCGGCACGGACTTGAGCACCGACATCTGGATCGACTCCGAGAAGCCCCGAGTGGCTTATCCTATCGGTTGTTTGTTATGTTATTTAACTAGTTTTGTTGTTTTGATATTCCGTAGATTAACTTCTTTTATTTGAAGTGAATCGGATTTTGAACTCTGTACTTTCGACTCTGTCGAATCGTTTATGTTCGTTGATATTTTCTGAACTTGTCATGTCTTGTGCTTTTGGTTGATCAAACGAGTTGTAGTATTGTTTCAGAATAAACCGTTTTTCGCTATGACTTTCCAATTGCTATTACCTTTCCTGTGGATCTTATGTGAATACACATCTTGTTGTCTTCACCGGATCGTATATTGTCTCGAGTCGAGATGTGAACTTTGGGGTTGTTGTTTGAGTATTATTGTTCGTCGTGATTCGAACATGATTGATCGACTGTTGTTGTCTCGATCGTTGTAACTCAATCGTTTGATGGTTCGATTTTGTTGATCTCGTTTCGTAATTGTTGAGCGTTCGGACTCCTTCGTGATTTCCTTAAGTTCGGAAATTTGCTTCATTTTTGACCTCCCAATCCTCGTGTTGTGGAATTTCGTATTTGTTCGGCCGATTAGATCGCATTGTGATTGGCGTCTTGTTGATGGTCAACCATATTGATTTTGTTAAATCGCGTTACATTATCTTTCCGACGTAGCGACATGCATGGTAGCGGAACACGTCTTTGCATGTGATTCGCTTCACCTTGTCGATAACGGATAGCTTGTGCCATCCGGAATTGTTTTGCGTTATTCGTTTTATGTTTCAAGTTTCGGGGACGAAACTTCTTTTAAGAGGGGTAGAATGTAATACCCGAGATCTTTATTCCGGATTCGATGGGTTTTCTGGGTTTTATCGGATTATCATTGTCCTCATCGTTGGAATTTTGTGCCATATTTTGGTCGTGCATTATTGGGGCATGTGTTTGGAGGCATTTCGGATCACTATGTGAGTTTTTGGGTTTTGGTGGTGTAACGCACGCTAATGCTTGAGGCATAGCGCACGCTACTGCGTGGTGGTTAGCGCACGCTACTGAATGTGTAGTGCACGCTAATCGGCGATCGAGGCGATCCGGTAGCTACCGGATCGGGGCTGAGCTTTGTTAGCGCACGCTAAGGCCAATAGCTAGCGCACACTATCGACTGCTTAGCACACGCTCTCTCTTCTTTCTAGCGCACGCTACCGGCCAGTGCGGTTACATCCAGGAGCTCTTTGGTGGTTTTGTGACCCGTTAGCGCACGCTACGGCTTTTGGCTAGCGCACGCTAACTGTGTTATAGGCGGTTTCTCTGGAGCGTTGACCCCGTTAGCGCACGCTAATGCAGGGTGTTTAGCGCGCGCTAATAACTGTCCAGTATAAATACTGGACAACAGCGTTAAGTCGTCATTTTCCATTTTTCTTCATCCCTTCCGATGGGAGTGAGATCCAGAGGCGATTAGGACCGATCTTATTCTTCTAGCTTCATCTCTGAGCGGATTTGTAGATGTTTAACAACATCTAATCGTCTTCTTGGTCCAGATCAAGGTAATCTCTTCTTAGAACCCTAGTTTCTTGAATTTGGGGTTTTTCCTTGGATTTGTGATTCTTAACCGATCTCATCCGATCGGTTGTGTATTTTTGGTTGTCTTCACCGTAATCTTCAGATTTTGTTAACCGTTCATCGATTTTTATCGCCCGGATCAACGATTCTTGATTTCTTTGCGAATACTTAGATTCTTGTCGTTTTTAGGATCGTTTCGATTTCGATTAGTGTTATTGATTCGTGGTGATGCTATTTTCGTAGTATTCGTGGGCTGTCGAAGTCTTGATCGTTTTTGGAGGTTTGAAGGTTGCCCGATCGTGCCCGTTCGTCGTTTCGTTGCTCGTGATATCGAGGCAAGTATCTTGTCCATACGTTTCATGTTTCGTAGGCGTAATTATTGATAAATGATTATATAAGAAACCCAATGTTTAATGAACGTAAAAAGGGATTGGTATGTTCTCGATAAATGTTGTCTTTCAACGATAATTCGTGTACTTCGTGAATATATGTGTTCTCGGGATATGTGTGTTGGTTTTTTATGTTGAAAAGATGCTATGACCACTTTGAGTGAGTTTAATAGACTGTAATCCTTTGCCGGGGATTACGTATTGTTATGTGTATTTGTTCGGTAAGAACGTATTGGGTGTGATATTAGTTGATACTCATTTGAAAGGAGGTTGTGATGTTTAAGTGTTGCTTGGCTTGATATTCTGCTCATTGTTATGTGATCGTTGATAGTGATGTGCCTCCGGGTAGGATTGTTGAATCTCCGGGATCCATACTTGCTAGTATGGGTCGGGCGTGACCGTAGGGTTATCCAATCCGGGTACGTCTTGCGGGGACTCCGAGGTTCGGGGCTTGCTAGCCCGATGCCGAGATAACTTGTGGGGTTATCATCGGGTATGTCTTGCGGGGACTCCGAGGTTCGTGGCTTGTTAGCCCGATGCCGGGATAACTTATGGTTGTGGTATGGAATGGTTCCGTGACTGTTGTCACGAGGACATGTGATTTGGTATGGTTTCCTATTGGGTTATTCACTCGGGTATGTTCCACGGGAGCATCTGAGGTTCGTGGCTTGTTAGCACGGGACGCGAATAATCCTTAGGAACATGTGTTATGTGATTCGGGTCGTGGACCCTGTGGCTTATGATTTGGGTCTTGGACCCCGTGTGTTGTGAATTGGGTTGTGAAACCGCGTTTTATTATTGGAATCGTATTTTAGAAAGACGATTTTGGGCCGTGCCCCCAAGTGTTTTCGAAAGACTTGAGAATTCATTATTTCCAAATGTTTTCAAACTCCCGAGATTATAAAATGTTTTGTAAGAGATACATGGTATTATTTCCTACCCTTTTTATAAATCAAACTGTTTTGATTAAGTGAATTATCTCGGAAAATATATTCAAGATTATTATATTCTTGAAGCACGTTGTGTATGGCTTGTACTTATGTTTTATACTTGCACTAGCAAAACAGTGGAGTTTTGTTAACCCCCGAGTATTCGGGGGGTGGATGTCTGTATTGCGTCCAGGTACTTGCAGGTAGCTGGGGAGCGAATCACAGGATCGATACGAAGGATGATGGGAGACGAAGATACTAATCACGTGAAGACCAATTGTAGAGTATTTGGTAGAGTCATGTTGGTTATCCCTCCGATGTGTTGTTACCCCGATTTATGGGAGTGTTATTGTATTTTAGCCCCTGCGTGGGTATGTGTTCTGGGCAAGTATCATGTATGTAATGTTGTGTGTGTTGTGATATAAGACCTAATCGGTCTAACGGTCCTTTACGTAGCCATGTCGGCATGTGAAGTGATGCATTGTTTTGTATTTAGCCTGGTAGATCCTCGCGGAGAGGGTCTGCGGCGCTGTAATATTCCCGAATGGTTTGGGGGTGTTACAGTATTCAGGTCGGACCAATACATGGATGAGATGGGCCTGAGCCAGGGCAGCAATTCTCAGGGACAGCACAGCCCAGTAGGTATAGTGTGTGTGATATATATGGCCCTGGCCCAATCGCTCAAACCTACTCTATTACTATTTGTTTGAGTCTTGGAACGTAGAACGCTGGAGGGAGGCGGCGTAAGGAAACTCAAAGCGTCGAGAGGCAAAAAAAACTCAAACGGTCGAGATGTGAATGAGAAAGCTTAATCGATGCCTTGAAAAGCGGAGTTGTAGACAATCGAGGATTCAGCTACCGGTAACATTCCTTTCTCCAAATCAAAATCGACCTCAATCACCCTATTTATATTTTATGAATTGATATCTCTCGACCGTCCTATAATCTTTTGTTCTCCAATTTCTAATTTCTATTTCTTATCTTTTGATTTCTCCTGTTCTCCCGAACTTCCGATCCATTCGAAATCGAACCGACGAAGCCACATAGTTTTGATAAGTGATATCTCAGGCTTCTGATTTCTCCGGTTCATCACTTATCAGTTTGGATTTGATTTGATTTTCTGAGTTTGAAGGCTTCATTAGTTCAGGAAAACAAGAATCATCAGAAGGTATATTAATTTGATTTGATGATTTCATATAAATTTCAATTATTTTGATTACATTTTCTGATTTGCAGTGAAATTTTTTATTACAAACTTTTTTTAATTTTGATTACATTTACAGTAGTCATAGACTTGGAGTTTAAAGGATTTAAGTCCGAAATCAGGAGATATACCATACATTTGGGTTCGAAAGAGGTATGTATAAGGAGAAATACTATTGTTTCTATTTTACGGCATTTTTTTTAAATTGATTTATATTTCTGATTTGTGGTTTTATGACCCATTTTACAATTTATTTAGTGGAAACAATAACATCAACTTTGGTAAGGTTGTATCTTTTTGCTTTACTTTTATGACTATATTTGTTGAGTAACATGTTACCTAGAAAACAACCATCGGGTGCGCAAAATAGAAAACGAAAAAAAGGAGAACAAGAAGAGGCTAAATCTTTACAAGGGTATTTAAATAGTTTTTTTTATTAAAAATCAAAATGTTAGTGAAAATAATTCTAATGAACCGGTCAATAATTTTAATGATCCACCTAATACTTCTAATAATCCTATTGGAACTTTTAATATTCGGTTGATAATTCTAATGATTGTGAAAATAATGAATTTGTTGATAAAGATAAACCAAGTGATTTTAATATTTTTGATCCTAGAATGTGGGATGACGTAGATTCAAAAATGAAAGATTTACTTATAGAAAAAGGGCCTACTAGGGAAATTGAAACTAACACAATTTTTCTAAGAGATGCATTTGGTAGACATTTTTCTTGTGATTCTTTTATTCGTAAATTAAGAAATGGTGATTCTTGTGATAGAAACTGGTTAGTATATTCAAAAGAACTTGATAAAGTTTTTTTGTTTTTGTTGTAAGTTATTTAAAACCGTTCGCACTAAAAGTAATTTGGCAATCGAAGGAATAAATAATTGAAAACATCTTAGTGAAACATTAAAACAACATAAAAATAATTTGATCATATGATTAATTTAAGAACTTGGACTGAAACAAGAATTAGGTTAAATAAAAATGAAACAATTGACAAAGAGTTACAAGAAATGATTAAAAGAGATACCGAACATTGGTAAGAGGTTATGGTTAGAATTATTTCCGTTGTAAAATATTTAGCAAAAAATAGCTTAGCTGTAATATCCGGATTTATTATTGAGTTTTTCATCTGTATTTGAACCCTGTATTGTTCGGAATTGTAATATCGATAATTGAAGTGTGATATTTCTCGTATTTGTATCCTTGTACATGAGTATGGCAACATGTAAATTTTTCCATGCAAATACGTGATAACGTACGTTAACAAGGATAGCTTAACGTACGTTATCTGTCGGAGTTAGCGTACGCTACGAATGTAGCGTAGCGCGTGTTAACCAGCCAATAATTGAGCTAGGCGGCTGTCACATGCGCCAGCCGGACATCGGTCCGGATAAGATTCCCTCGGATGAACCTGGACACTTTTGAAGTCAACGATTGTTAACGTATGCTAAGGATTGTGTCTAGCGTACGCTAATGCGTGTTACTTACGTACGTAACCTGATGGTGTCACGTCCGTAATCAAGGTCAGAATCAGGAAAGTTAACCACCAGGACGATAGCGTACGCTAAATTATGCTGGGTAGCGTACGATAAGAGGCTAACGTACGTTATGCATGAAGGCTAACGTACGTTAAGGACAGAAAATTATAAATAAGACATCACACCATTTTATTTCAGCTCGTTCATTTCACCTATCCTTCAGCATACTTCGAGCTCAGAGATATCTCAGCCCCCTTGAACACCTTTAGAACACCTTTTCTTGATCATTGAAGATTGGAGATTACTCATTGAAGTGGAGAATCATTTTGGATTGACACACAAGCAACCGGAGTTGGATTCTACCTATTGTCTAGGTGTTTCCTTCATCTTAAGGTATGTTATACTATCTCCAACCTTGGTTTCGTGTTCTTAAGGATATGATAATCATGCTATCAAGATATTAAGTTCGATTGATGAATTATTCGACCAAACATCACATTTAGAAGTTGGGATGATTATGCTTAAGATATCATTGTGGTAAACATCATTGTAGAATCCTATTACGTCAAATGATGAGAGTAAGGTTCTGAGATTGATTAACCGTATTGAATAACGTTGCCATATTGATCGTAGACTTGGAGATTGATATCACTTTTGATAAACAGGCTTAAGAAAGAATCATCGAATGTTGTATCCTTTCTTACACTACTATAAAATTGTGCCTTTAACAGCGGTTCTGGAGCCACATTAATAGCGGTTCCGGAACCGCTGTTAAAGGTGGTGTTGTTAATTTAACAGCAATTCTTGCTGAAACCGCTGTTAATTTTACAGTGTAAATTAACAGCGGTTTTTAAGGGAACCGCTGTTAAACTGGACATTTAACGTGATTCTGACTAAAAACATTTAAATTAAAATAGCTTGTCGATTTAACAAATGTTCCATACAAATCCTCGTCCATCGTTCCCACGTTCAATTTCGATAAGTACCTAATTTGTTAAACAAAATATTATTACCTTATTTACGTTTCAAACTATGAATTTTTGATAAAAATACATAAATATGCATGTAAAGAATTACTTACAAAGTCCAAAACTGTAGAATCGATAAGGTAAGCCACTGCTTGTCTTGAATGATTTCCAAAAGATCATTGTAACTTATGTACAAGGGAACGTCCTCACCACCACAACCAAAGGAAGCTGTATCCCATGGCACCTATAACGGCTAACTAAAGAGAGTCGCTGCAACACTAAATAACTCTCTCAACGTGTCACTGTCACTCGACCAGTCATCTTGACGAGCATGTTTCTTAGGTGGCTCGGGTCGCTCAATATCCTAAATCATATAGAAGAAACATGAAAACTGTAAAAACCAACTGTAAAACCAATTGTAAATGAAGTATCTTTAATTTAGATTTTAATATTAAAAACTACTACAAATTTTATTCTCTGGATTTGCATTAAATTGTTTCTTCTGTTGCCTACTTAATTTAGAGTCTTTACTCCAAAACCAAGTTTTTATTGCTGCTTCACATTTATTTTCTTGGTCAGATTCTTTCAAGTGATCTGATCTTCATTTTGGCAGATTGATTGTGACAAAACAATAATGGTCTCTCTGAAGCATGATGGTAAACTACAGGAAGTCTCCGAGTGTTCTTTTCAGGTACCACTTTATGTCGCTGATGGAACTCTATCTGGTCAAATTCTTTTATCTCTTGCGTTATTGAATATTATGAACTTCCTGGAAAAATTTCTGCAGCTATGCTCGTATTCTGTTTTTCTTTTTAATCATTATTCATCTAATCACTTTGTACGATAATGTTGTCTACTGTCTCCTTCTTTACACCACTGTATATGGACAAAAAAGAATCAGAGTTTCAACATTGTCCCTGCCTTGCACCAACATGCTCAGTAATCTATTCCGCTCTGCTGATCTAGACACCCAATTTGCATGTATCACAAAACAAGGTACCTATATTTTTCTGAGAAAGCTTTATTAAGTTTGTCCATGTTCAGGTATTATGTATTCCTTGCTGGCAGCTACAATACTATTGACTTTAACCTATTCTATTTCTTTTCCCTCCTGTTTCTTCTACATTTTTTTCAAATTTGTGCTCTACGTTTAGAAAGTTCTGGTTTGTAGACATCTAACATAATATTTGCCACTTACTCTATTGCTGTCATATCTTACTTGACAGCTGCTATTGAGATTCTTTCAGCCCCTCTTGTACAAGTCAAGGATCAAGCTACTAATGTTTGAGGACAAGCAGTGTAAAAATCAACTATAACGGAGTATCTTTTATTTAAATTTAATATTAAAACATGAAAGAAATATACCTTGATAAAGTCGGCAACGATAAGATCCTTTGGCCATGCAATAAAGGTACCTAGAGCTTCCCTCACTAAGCTTACCTCTTCAGTAGGTATAGGAACTTCGGCACCGCCATCTACGACCTCCTCGACTACTACCTTAACCAAATGAGCTGGTAAAGGTGCACAGTGCATGGTAGAATCACCATGATGAACTCGACCGATAGCGACTAGACGAGGAGGACGCTCGTCCACATAAAATCCAAATCGACCAGTGTCCCCAGGCGGAGTCTTCCCTCGTGAAGGGCCAGAAACATCATCGGCACAACTCCCCTTCGTATTGACACGGGTAACATGATGATCATCAGGTGTACGTAGATCGGTGTGGGGATGCTGTGAATGGCCAAATGTCTTCATCAAATTTTATATCACATCATATGTGATCTTCTTCGTTAGTTCCTCCAACACACTTGATGATGCAGATCGACGTGAAGATCGTCCAAAATAATCTAGAATGCCTACACCAAATTCAATCCCACGAACACGACCAGGGTGCTCCGGTCTCCCAATGGCCTCGGCCAATATATCATGTCGTCCCTCGGGAGTGAAGCTGCCCTGTGTACACTGTGCCTCCAACTCATCCTACAAGAGAACGTTTTTTCGTAAGTGTAACACAAATGTGAAGCACAAAATGAACAGTTAATATTTTTGTTGTAAGGATAAAAAAAACTTTGTTTCATAAGTGAAACGTAAAAGTGAACTTTTAAAATTTTATTCACAACCTTTAAATATTTCAAATTAAATATTACGAGTTTTATTTTTTTCAACAACAAAAATTTAAGTTATAGAATTTAATTGCAAAACAAAAATTTCCAGAATCAACTTTTGAAAAGATAAGAAAACTAAGTTTATTTAATTTTAAGTACATTGTCAAATATTAAATGATTTTTTAAACTTACGATCTTAGTAATAATCTCTCGTGCTGCATCTGATGACACTCCTCCAGATCTTTTTTGGCGACCAAATTTCCACCTCTGATGACATGAAGGAGGAGATGCAGGATCAATAATAACATCTTCTCCAGACTTTGACGCTTCTTCTTTACGCTTCTTCATCTTTCTCTCCATCTCCTGTACCTCCACAAAATCATACCCGCCTCGAGCCATAGTATGGGGAGCGTTGTTCATCATTGCTATATCTTGTTTCTTGATTCTCTTTTCCTGGAAAAAAATATTTGCAACAAATATGAAAAAAGTCTTCCCAATCCTTTGTTTATGTACTTTTGTATCATTGTTTTATGTGCTTTTATTTGATGAAGAATGTCCACAATTTCACAACTCTTTTTTCTTTTTATGTTCTCACTGGTGTAGTGAACTTTCTTGGTTCAGTAATGCATTTCTCTCTTAACTGTAGATTAACAAATAAAATTGTCAGTTAAATGTAGCAACTTTGCAAATGATAAAATTCTTATGCTATCTCATCTAGCAGAAATAGTTGCATACCAAACTAGGGCTACTGACTGTTTTATGATTAATATTACATTAATCATCTAAAAGCAGCATCCTAATTACATTTAACTATATAGGAATTTTATTTTCAAAATCAACCCAGTTTATTTGTTATCAAAATATACAGATTTTACATATTGCAAATAATCAAAAATTATTTGCAAGGAATCGAAATAATATATAAGGAAATATCTGCAAGTAATCGAGCTACAGAAAATGTCTTTTGAATTTAGATTTACCTCCCAAGTAGGGTCCTCACGAGTCTTTTTGAATTCTTTCCAATCGTCCTCCGATATTCCATATTTCTCGCAAGGAGACAACCCTTTCGAGGGACCATATATATACTCGCCGGTCAAATCAGTCTTAAATTGCCTCCACATCCTGCCAATAGACTGCAGTATCTTCGTGCGAAATTGACCAATATTGCTAATTTGACTGACATCAAAGTTGGCCTACATTGACAATTCAAATTGAAACATTATCAATAATACAATTTTAAATTATTTGCAATAATTTAAGTTTTTATAGAATAATTTGATCAAATAATGTTTTTTCTTAAATTTTAATTTTATTCCAGATTATTTATATTTAATTCAGTTTTTTAAATTATTTTATTTAATTTCAGTTTTTAGAGAATAAATTACTTAAATTAAGGTTTTTTAATAAATTTCACTTTTAATCCATATTTATATTTAATTCATTTTTTTAAATTATTTTATTTAATTTCAGTTTTATAGAATAATTTAATTTAATTTAACCACAAAGTGAAACACATAATTAATCACAAAAGTAATGCACGTACCAATACATCCTGCCACAGCATTTCCTTATCGGGCTTGTCCGGTACGTGATTCCATCGATCGTACAATATAGAAACATGATCTTTCGCAAGTTTACCCAAATACGTACTCAACTTGACTTTGTGCTCGTACTTAAGTTTTCCCCTGATTGGATCGATATCAAGATGTAGCTTTTCCCCATCTACACGCCCTTTGGCCATACTTCTACATCTTGTAGGATTTCTCGATGTAGTAGTCTGCGTATGAGGAGAAGCAGCGGAATGAGGAGAATGGCGAGGAGTATGAGGAGAATGAGAAGGAGAACGAGAAGGATGCCGAGGAGAAGTCATGTGCCTGTATAAACAAATGAAAATATTGTCAAACACAACATAAACCAAAAAAATAATATTTGTCAAACACAACATACACCAATAATATTTTTGGTTTGAAAAACTCTCTGTCAAAAAACTAATACTTGTCAAACACAACAGTAATATTTATTTTTGAAAAACTCTTTGTCAAAAAACTAATACTTGTCAAACACAACAATAATATTTTTTTTTTTGAAAAACTCTTTGTCAAAAAACTAATACTTGTCAAACACAACGTATTACCTAGTTGTCTAAATTGACTCTTATTATAACTTAACATCTAATTACCTACATTTTGATTAGTAAGTACAAAATCTACCGATTTCTAAGTGAACACCTACTCACTTTATAAGAGGAGAATAAATTAATTCGGTTAGACTTAGAATGAGAACAAAAATGACATATGTATCTATGCAAAACTTAGATGTATTCGTTTATGTACCTGATTTTTATTTATCTTTTGAGATCATAGTTCTCCCATAAACCTTCATCATGGTCATTTCGAATGGCATGTATGTCGTCAGCTTCATTTTCTTCAACGATAGTGGGTAACCGTGTTGACAAAGGAATAAATTCACAATTGTCAAATGTTGATTCTTCGGTTTCATTCATATCCACACTTCTACCAGTAATAACCACGGAAAATCTTTCATTACATGGATTGTTGACATAGAACACCTGTTTTGCTTGGTGTGCCATGATAAAAGGCTCGTCTTTGTAAGCTACCTTGTGAAGATCTACCAAAGTAAATCCTAACTCATCGGTTTCCACACCCGTATTATTATCAGCCCACTTGCACATAAACACATGCACTCTAAACTTAACATAATCAAGTTCCCAGATCTCTTCTATAACTCCATAGTAACTCGTCGATGCCAAAACTTGGTTTTTGTCTTTTGAGCTTGAAAAGTGCATAGACTCGGCTTGAAGAGTAACTCCACTATTTTGAACCGTACTCTTGTCATCTTGTGACTTTGTATAGAATGAGTACTTATTAATATCGTATCCACTCCAAGTTACGACATCAGATTTGGGTCCGTAAGCTAGCCATTGTAATGTTTCAGATGCACTGCTAGAAATTTGTTCCTTAAACCATCTCAAGAAAGTCTTATTATGTTCGATCAACAACCATTTTTCACTCATTCGGGGATTCTTTATCTTCAAATGATTCTTGTGAGCTGACAAGTAGGGAAGAACATCATCAGTGTTATTCAAAATGTACAAATGTGCTTGAAGCACCTCATCTCGACTCTTGGTTACAACTTTAACACCTCGTGTACCCTTTCCTCTAATTCTATCCTCATGTCGAGACTTAGGAAGCCCTACAGATTCCACTTGTGACATGTAATCTATGCAAAACTCGATAGCTTCTTCTGCAATGTACCTCTCCACAATAGATGCTTCCGGACGAAATGGGTTTTTGGTATACCCTTTGAAAATCTTCATGTATCGCTCAATGGGGTACATCCATCTCAAATAAACAGGGCCACACTCTTCAATCTCTCTAACTAGATGGACAAGTAAGTGAACCATGATATCGAAAAAAGAAGGAGGAAAATACATCTCCAATTGGCATAAGATAACAACAGCCTCATTTTTCCACTCATCCAAAACTAGAGGATCTATCACTTTGCTACATATAGCATTGAAAAAAAAGCACAAGCGAGTTATGACATGCCTCACTTTTTTAGGCAAAACATCACGTATAGCCACTGCTAGAAGTTGTTGTATCAAGACATGACAGTCATGGGACTTTAAGCCAACCAATTTAAGAGTTTGCAACGACACAAGACTCTTAATATTTGAAGAGTAACTTTATGGCACTTTAATGCCTTGTAAACATTTACAAAAGCTGATTTTCTCCTTTTTCGATAAAGTATAACATGTTGGGGGGAGATAAGTTCGTTTACCAACTGATTTCGGATGCAACTGAGGACGAATACCCATACCCTCTAGGTCTAGACGAGCCTGGACACCATATTTTGTTTTGTCTTTAATATTGAGAAGTGTGCCGATCACACTACCGCACACATTTTTTTCCACATGCATAACATCTATGCAATGTCTAACATCTAGTTTGCTCCAGTATGGAAGATCAAAGAATATGGACCTCTTCTACCATATATTTGTCGCAACGGACTTTTTTGTAGCTTTCCCAAACACAGTATTGATATTCTTAACGCGATCGTAAACTTGCTCACCTGTTAATGGTATCGGTGCAAATCTCTCTTCCTGGTATCCATTAAAAGCTTTTCTCAATCTATGATATGGGTGATGGCGCTTGAGAAACCTCCGATGTTGAGTGTAAACTGTTTTTTTTCGTGTTTCAACTGAACGTAACTTGTGTTTTCTTCACATATGGGACATGCATGATGCCCCTTCACACTATACCCGCTCAAGTTTCCATATGCCGGAAAGTCATTAATGGTACAAAATAACATCGCACATAGCTTGAAACTTTGTTGGTGGTATCCATCAAACACATCAACCCCTTCATCCCACATCATTTTCAAATCATCAATCAACGGACTTAGATAAACATCTATGTCATTTCCTGGCTGCTTTGGGCCTGAAATCATCATTGACAACATAACATATCTCCGCTTCATACATAACCAATGAGGTAAATTATAGATCACAAGTAGGACGGGCCATGAGCTATGCTTAGTGCTTAAATTACCAAACGGATTCATCCCATCTGTGGCAAGTCCAAGTCTAAGGTATCTTGCCTCACCCCCAAAATCTGGAAATAAATGATCTATTTTCTTCCACTGTACAGAATCAGCAGGATGACGAATTAGTCCGTCGCATTTTCTCCCTTTTGCGTGCCATATGAGATTATTTGCGTCATCCTTATTAGCAAACAGTCGCTTGAACCTTGGAATAATTGGAAGATACCACAACACCTTCGCTGGAGGCCCTCGTTGTGTGCTCTCTCCATCACTAGAATCATCATGCTTCACTTTGTAGCGTGATGCCCCGCACCTAGGACACTTATGCAATAATTCAAACTCTTTTCGGTACAATATGCAATCATTAGGGTAGGCGTGTGTTTTCTTATACGCTAAACCCATCGGACACAAAACCTTCTTCGCCTCATAAGTACGGGTAGGCAATTTATTACCTTCTGGAAGTATCTCCTGTATCAACTCGAGTAATTCGGTGAAACTTTTATCACTCCACCCATTTTTTGCTTTCACATTAACCAACTTCAACACGGCAGACAAGCGTGTAAAATTTTTACAACCCGGATATAAAGGAGTCTCTGAATCACTTTTCAATGCATCATAAACATGCGCTCGTCGGAATGATTCTTCTCCAACATCACGAATCATGTCTTCAAATTGATCACCATCTATATCTACGTGTGTGTCTTCAGTTGGAATGTCTACTAGTTCACCATGCCATATCCAAATCGTATAGTTCGTATTTATTCCCTCACAAATAAGATGTTCACGAATTATGTCAGCTTCATGTCGTCTCCCGTTCATACACTTGACACAAGGGCAAAAATATCTTTCATCGGGTTTCGGGCGATTTTGTCGGGCGAACTCAAGAAATTGTTCGATTCCATTATCATACTCATCACCACATTCGACTAGCATTCATCCAACTTCGATCCATTTTTCTTCTTTTCTGTTGTACACATAGTGAAATTCAATTTGCAATTCCTTTAGTTAGAACCAACCACATTTAGTGTTATTTTAATCTTCTACCAAAAACATACAACTGTTATTGCTATTAATATACTATGTCATCTCACTATTTTATAAAGACCGTCACCTTTTCCTGCATTAACTATTGGGAGAAGATCCTTAAGATGAAAGTTAACATCTATCCCAAAGGAAGAAGATCCTTAAGAAGTTAACCACATCTATCCCAACGTAATTCATGCTTTAAAAGGTAACAGACAAAAACTGAAAGACACATAAGGGTAATCACGCTATCCTCCTCTGTAATATCCGGATTTTCCACTACTGTTGTTTGAGATTATTTTATCCGAGTTTTACTGTACAGCGTGGAATCTGTACAGTATGGATAAAATAAATAAAGGACTGAGATGTCAGTATTGGTACAATTGTCGTATTTGGTAGACAATTATAATTAAGGATATCATGTATCAGGTTATCGCACTTTTGATATTGGGTATATCATATGAGAATATTGTTGGATTCAGTATACGTATTCAGTATGCCGTATGATCGTATTCTGTATGTCGAGACAGGTGGTAACAGTTGAAATTGGCTAAAGTATAGAATATTTAGCGTACGCTAATGTTGAAGACTTACGTACGCTAAACTGGTTGTGTTACGTACGATATGGCTAAAGCATTACGTACGTAACGAGGGAATCAGACAGGACCGAGTCATGGTCGGCAGGTGGGACCCGATGTCGGCGGCGGATGTGGACAGGCGAGTCAACCCCGGCCATTACGTACGCTACGAGAAGTGTATAACGTACGTTAAATAGAGTTTTACTGTAGCAAGTCAACGTACATATTACGTACGTAATGAAGGAAATGTTACGTACGTAATCAATTGGACGAAACAGGTCAGTTAGTTTTGGAAATGAGATTACGTACGCTATTAAGGACGCTTAGCGTACGCTAAGTGCATTACGTACGTTAATGCTGGTGGTTAACGTACGTAAAGATCGATGCAGTTTATAAAATGAAAGTTCGTCTTTCATTTCGCCTGATCATTTCACTTCGTTTTTCCGTCCTTCTTCACTTCTAAGTATGTTCTAAACACTTTTAAGTCGATTGTGAGCTTGGAGGCATGGATTAGAAGCTTGGATATGAAGATATCAATGATTCTTGAAGGGTTTGATTGGGTTATTCATGTTCTTGAGGTATATTGTTGAATTCTTCACTTTAATTTTGGATTTTGGTATTGTTATCCGTAAATTATTCGTATAAAGAGGATTAAGATGTTGTTGTTTCGATTCTTGAGGATATGTGAATTATATGTTGAAGAAAAAGGGTGAAATGATGGTTTATACCTTGAATATGTTGATTATGATTATGAAATCATAGAGTTCTTGATGTTCTTGGTATTATTATCCGTATTTGATCCGTATGATGATGATTAGGGAGTTGTTGCTACAATCCTTGAGGTTATGTAGAGTGTATACTGAATAATACGATGATTCATGACTTGGATTACGAATTGGAAGATTATCTTCATGTTAAAGAATAGCGAATTATGTCGTTTTAATGACTATGAACATGAGTTCGAATCCCTTAGTGTTCTTGAGGAACTTTTGATGAATGTAACATAGCAAGACGATCGTATATTTGATTATTGATATTTTTAGATATGAAGATCGAATATTCATTGGTTGTAGTGGTAGAATTCGTATGTTCTTAATGAAATACGAATCATGATATCAATTTGGAATTCGGAAAGATTGTGATTGTTCGTCGAATATGATTTCCTTTACTCTCGTATCCGTAATCGCATTGTGGTTGTGAATTGGTAATTGTTTGAATTGGATTATTCGGACTTGTGGTTAATCACGATAGTTGTGGAACCGTTGGGTTTATTGATCGGTTGTATTAATTGATTATGATCATCGAGTTGTAGTTTGTATTGTAGATATCGTTGAATCATTGAGATGATTTGGTTGGTCGTGTCGGTTGTTAATTGTTAATCGGATATGTGTTATTTGGTTACTTCAATAGGTTGAGATTATTTATCGGTGATTAGAACCTCGCTTGCGGTCGTGATCGGGAACGTTCGTGAATCGCTTTTGCCGGGAGCCGAGGAGCTTGTAATCGATGACGAGAAATTTGTAGCGGCTTCATCATCGTCGTATCGGTATCTAGGTAAGTTATTACTTTCTCAGTTTATATTATTTAATGAATGGTTTCCGTTTCATTCGTGTATAATTCGTATAGGAATGTTTATAATCGTAATCACAGGAGATTTGGGATTATAAATCGTATTCGAGTTTTGGGAATCTAAATCATAATGTATATGGTTTACTTTTGTTATTGGTATACTTGTATATCGAGGATATATTGTGATAAAGACGAAGATATAAATTATCTGCAATCCGTGATACTTTGGACCGTCGAGTATTGAGGATAATGGTTCGTGATGGTTTAGACATTGAGATCATTCTCGAAGGACTCGGGGCAAGTACTCTAATCATTTTTATTATTTGTGTCGATCATGTCGTGATACATTTGTGTATCATTGTTGTCATGCATTTGTGCATTGTTGTTGTCGTGTATTGTGTACTGTTGTTTTGTGCAGTTGTGCATTGTTGTCATATGTCCACCTCGGGTTGGTCCAACGGGATCATCGGGGGATCTATGCTAGCGTGCACTGGATCATTGGATGGGTTTTCCACCTCGGGTTGGTCTGACGGGATCATCGGGGGATCTAGGCAGTGAACGCTGGATCATCGGATTGCCATGTATTGTTGTTATGCATATGTATATTATGGGTTTGCAATAAGTATACATTGTCATTATTGTTGTGATCATATTGACGTTGTCATATGAGTATGCATTTGTAGGTCTTGTGTTAGGACCATGTCCGTATGTTGTGTGGATCTGATCTCGGATTAGACTGACGTGATGGTAATGGTATTTCGTATCTTGAGGTATGTTCCGTATTTCCTTGATACTTGTCTTTGATAGACAATCGATTATCGTATTGGAATTGTCGACGTTATCTGACGGATTGAATTGGCCAGAGTTGGTATAATTTCCGTATCGCGAGTTATGATAATGTTTTGAGAACCTTGAGTATTGTTGAGATACCGTACAGATATTTCGGTATTATCTTAATGTGTTGTTAAGGATACGAATCGTGGATTCTCGTAAAGTTACAACGGTAAGATTACATTGGTCGTATTCTTACTTAGTATTTCCATTGATATGTAATTATTGACGAGATGTGATGGTTATCATTGTTGGATATTATGGCTGACCCCATCGTGGGCTTTCTTTTTAGGTTCTTGGATTATCAAGCTTGTAGCAGTCGTGGAGAGATGAACTTCCCGGAGGATACTAGCTAGGACATGTATTTGTGTATTGAGTTTCTGATCAGTTGTTGTATTTCCGCTGTTAGAGTATTTTAAATTGTTTGTCTTTTTCCGCTGCGTGAGTATTTTTAAATGGCCTTTGGTATCTGGTAACTTAGGTCACTTTGGCAATCGTTTTCTAAATCTATTCTGTCGGTACGTGTAAGCAATAGCTTAACGTATGTTTTTAAACTGTTGAGTTTTGGCATTTCGGGCCTTGTGGTTTCAAATGAGATTTTACGACGGTTTGTTAAACGGATTTTATTGAGTCTTCAAATATTTTTAAAAGACAGTACCGTCGTTAGCCTCTTGGGCATTGATAAATGTTTGCGAAAATTTCCTTCAGCCTTGTGGGTTCCATCTCGGGGCCCACGGCGTTGTAATATTCCCGGTCGGATCTGGGGGTGTTACAGAATATGGTATCAGAGCTTAGGTTGAGAAAACCTAGGCATTTGGGTCGAGTTGGGTCATGTTTTGTTGCGTCATTCGAGTTGTCGATGGACTAAAACTAGAGCCGTGAGTTTTTGTATTCACTCAGGCTTGTACGTTATGTGATTTACCAGTGTGGTACTAAGTTTGTTGTAAACATTTCCAAATGGTATGAACGTGTTTCTCCGGATAGATATGTATTGTGTTCTCAAGTTGAACTGAGTTTGCAAAATGTGTGTTTTGAAAATATCTGTGTCGAGTATTTCCTTGAGTCGAGACATGTGCCAGTATCATGGGGAATCGTCGGCTTCACGATCTGTAAGTATTTGGATTTTTGAATTTCATTGAGATTTATTGCCATTTTAAGTTGATACGTTTTGAGATTCAGCAGATATTATACGTTACAGTATAAGGTGACAGAGTGAGACAGGATTGATGATCTTGAGAAACTATGACTTTAGAAATCAGTATGTTGGTTAGATTTTGGAACGGAATTGTGCATTTGTGAGAAATATTGTGCATGGTTGAAAAGAGCATGTAGCATGTTAATTCATTTTGAGATATATGAACCGCTTTTGAACATTTGAAATGATACTTTTCAAAATGAATGTCTTACGGATGTTTTACGGAAAATGATTTTGGGCCGAGACCCAATCGATTTTGAAATGGTTTTATAACTTAGGACTTGGGGTCTGAAAAGAGTTTTCTACTTTTTAAACTTCTTGTAATGTGGAATGAGATACGGGCTGAGACCCTAATGTTTCAAAAGACTTTCCTGTTTTCTAAAACTCCCGAGATTTATAAAATACTTTACCAATCGTTTACCTATATTATTTCCGCCTTTCGAGGCTTTGGTTTACTTGTTCAAATGGAACTTCTCGGGAAGTCTTTCGTCGTGTTTGATTTGTTGATTTGTTTCAACGTTTTGTCATATCATATTTAAGGTGATCCAGGATGGGTAAATGGTTGACATTGCGAGTCATACATGGAAAAGGAGTTTTTATCGGAGTCTATATATTGAGGTTTTGGAACTCGATCGTGTGGATTTCCCAATGGAATATCGGTGGATATTGGTGACAAGCTGAACTGATATACAGGAGTATGGATATGGACAAGCATTTGCATAAATTCTATTTTATTTAATCGTGTATATTCGAAAAGAATTTTTATCGAGAACTTGGCACCAGCGAGCCGATTTAATTTTTTAAAATTGATTTCGTGGTCTTACGAAAATTTATGTTTTGAGTTTTCAAACTCTTAAAAGAATTTTCGAAAATTTGTCTTTTGACAAGACTATATGATTTCAAACTGGTTTTGAAAATGTGATTGATAACCATACGCATTTAGTGTATAATACATATCATGGTGAAGTTGTGAGTGTGACTCACGAATTGGATAATATATCAACGTGGAACGATGAATAGGGATCCGAACTTTGATATGGTTGTTTGGTTATGCAAGGACGATCGATTGATTTATCGGATAAGAGAAATATGCTGCGTGTTGTAGATTCATGCACAGGATGTAATTTTGGAACTTTGGATTCTGTTGAAATCGGGACATATGTGCTATGTGATTCCATTGGTATGGTAGTAGTGTGATTTTTACCATAGTGATTTTGAAAGATTTCGTTGTAAGTGTAGATTTGGGGATGGCGACCCCATGCTGGTTGTTTTGGATATTGAGTGGTCATTCCCACTCCCTGTATGATTGGATATGTTCGTCGGTTTGTGATTGGTTGTTCGTATGCCGAGGGGTATGTTCACCAGTCGGTTGTGTTTCGTTGAGAATCACTGTATGTGATTAGTGTGTCATTTTGAGAATTTTGCTTTTTCGTATATCTGTTTCTATGGTTCTGTATTGATCGTGTTGGAGCTTACCGTTTGAAGGTATTCTCGATTATCGTTGACCTCTGGTTGGTCATATTGGAGTTTATCATGTTGATGATATTCTCGATTGTGTTTTAACCTCTGGTTGGTCATATGGGAATTTATCATGTTGATGATAAATTCGGTTGATTTATTGGTTGATCATTGTTGGTGATCATCTGAGCGTTCGGATCTTGTGTTGATGTTTCGGGACTCGTGTCGTTGTTTTGGGCAGTTGTTTTGCAGATGTATTGTGTATTATTCGTCTTATCGGAATTGGGACTTGATTATGTAATCAGGCAGACAGGATTTGATTCGGGCAGATTGTTTCATCCGAAGATGATATATTTTGTTGAGACTCAGGGAATTGTGATCGTAAGCGTATTGAGACTGTACAGTGAGATCACTTGCTAGTATCTCAGGAGATCGTCGACCTGCGTATTTGTAAGTATGCTCTTTTGGATATTTGGTAATGATGATGATTGATCGCTGTCGTGATGATTTTGGGATATTGTGGTTGGACGATATGTTTGTTTGTTTTATGACGGATTGCAAGTTTCGAGGCCGAAACTTATTTTAAGTGGTGTAGAATGTAATATCCAGATTTTCTACTACTGTTGTTTGAGATTATTTTATCCGAGTTTTACTGTACAGCGTGGAATCTGTACAGTATGGTCGAATATGATTTCCTTTACGCTCGTATCCATAATCGCATTGTGGTTGTGAATTCGTAATTGTTTGAATTGGATTATTCGGACTTGTGGTTAATCAGAATAGTTGTGGAACCGTTGGGTTTATTGATCGGTTGTATTAATTGATTATGATCATCGAGTTGTAGTTTGTATTGTAGATATCGTTGAATCGTTGAGATGATTTGGTTGGTCATGTCAGTTGTTAATTGTGTAACACCCCAAACTAGGCAGATATTACAGTGCCGTAGATCCCCAACTGGGACCCACCAGGCAAATGAAAATGAATGAATTACACAGGATAAATGTAGTACCGAACCACATTACAACAATAATTACTCCGATGAGGAGTTTAGTTACAACACACCAGGACATTACCGAATACTAGTGTATTTTATATGAAGATAAAATACACAACACTGAATGAAATGGAGTATCCAAATGAAAGTCTGCAGCGGAAAATAAAGGACAATAACATGAATAACTGAAAGATCGGGGGCCCCTACTAGTATCACTGGGACTCCTCGACATCAACATGCTATTCCCGTGCGTTTGCCTTGCCATGACCTGAAAAACAAAATCCCGGCCGGTCGATTACCTGAGAACAACAATCCTCAAGGGTTGAAAATACACAAACATGATTTAACTGAAGTTATGAAATATCCTTAATTATGAATTACGCTGAAGAGGAGCATCATAGTACGCCCGTAGTGTTCTGTGCAAGTATACAAGACGGATGACCGGACCCACCCGTCCTTGTACCTAATTAGTCTCATGGAGGTAATCGTTACCGTGTGCACAGTCCAATGTATCACTCCCAATACATGGCCATCATGTGCCCGACTAAAAATTCCACACATCCGCACCCAGCCACGCAATATGAACCCAGAAGGTCATATGAACGAGAATGACCGTAATGAATATCAATGAATAAATAATAATCTGACAAAGTCAAGAATGACTAACCGAGATGAGAGTAATAATGAAGTGATTGATAGTTTCAATGGAATGATTGGAACCGCCGTTCCCGTTAATGAAGTGATTGTTCAACAATTACAAGTCTCAATATGATTAATACAATGATGAATGAGTTATGATTATGAATGATCAACAACAAAAGGAATGAATATCCTTTTAACTGAGTAAGAATTAACTTACACAACGCCGGTGACAATTATCCTTCCACGAACAACGTCCAAATTGAGATATCGGTCGCTCGAACAACCTTGAATAAATACAATTACCAACAATTCGTTCAATATACGCATCAAACACGAATATAACGAACTCAAAACGTCGGTACGATAAGATCAAGTTCATTGGGGCATTATATCGAACACTTTGTGGTCAACTTCGATTGATAATAACCAAACTTCAAAATACCAACACCAAATCCTCAAGAAGTGTTTCAAACCAACAAAACATCTCCAATACGATCAATAATCCATTACGAATATCCAAATTCGTGATTTCAACAATAATTAATCGAAAACCCCTAAATCCAACACAACATTCAAAGTGTTCTTGAATTTTTTTTTGAAAAAAAAAAAAATCCAAGAGGTTTGATGAAGATTACCTTTGAAGATTCAAGCACTATGATTCGAAGAACACGCGATAGATCGATGATCCAAGCTTCACAACCGAATGAAAATGATTAAAAACCACACTCAAGTGATAGGTGAAGAGAATTCTCTCCCTCAAGCCTCTCTCTCTCGTATGAAGGTGGAAGAAATGGAAGGAATGAGCTGAAATGCTCAAAAAACGAAAATATAGGGGTTGACTGCCCTGTCGGACACGGCCCGTGCCGATCGGCACGGCCGCGGCGCGCAACTGGATGGCAGGGACTCGACCGTGTCCTGCTTGACACGGTCGCGGCACGAAGGGGCCTTCCGATAGTGACCTGTCCGACATTGATTCGGTACCGCTTCGGCAATGACTCGACCGTGTCTTGGAACACGGTCGGGCGTCTGGGCAGTCGGTTCTGGCTTATCCGGAAGAGTTCGACTCGGCCGTGCTAGACGACACGGTCGGGTCCTGTGGCAGAGACTTCGGCATTTCCGGACGAGTACAGCACGTCCGTGTCGGACGGCACGGCCGAGTTCGGTCGGCAGTGATCGGCCAAAAACTGAAAAATGAGCGGGTGAGCTAAAATGACCATAACTCTCTCGTTCGGACTCCGATTGACTCACCGTTTGAACCATTGGAAAGCTAACTCGATGATCTATAATATTGAAAAGATTCAGAATTTTTGGAGTTACCAAAAATTAATGGTGATCTAACAAAGTCGAACTCATATGTGGAAAGTTGAAACAATGGACAATAACGATACACAACTCGAAGTTTTTCCGAACGGTGAACATGGGTGAATGAACATGATTGATGAATGATTATAAATGAGTGAAAATCCACTGAGTGACAATCACCGAATGAAATTACTGAATGATAATGACTGAATTACAACCGGGTATTACAAATTGTTAATCGGATATGTGTTATTTGGTTACTTCAATAGGTTGAGATTATTTATCGGTGATTAGAACCTCGCTTGCGGTCGTGATCAGGAACGTTCCTGAATCGCTTTTGCTGGGAGCCGAGGAGCTTGTAATCGATGACGAGAAATTTGTAGCGGCTTCATCATCGTCTTATCGGTATCGAGGTAAGTTATTACTTGCTCAGTTTATATTATTTAATGAATGGTTTCCATTTCATTCGTGTATAATTCGTATAGCAATGTTTATAATCGTAATCACAGGAGATTTGTGATTATAAATCATATTCGAGTTTTGGGAATCTAAATCATAATGTATATGATTTACTTTTGTTATTGGTATACTTGTATATCGAGGATATATTGTGATAAAGACGAAGATATGAATTATCTGCAATCCGTGATACTTTGGACCGTCGAGTATTAAGGATAATGGTTCGTGATGGTTTAGACATTGAGATCGTTCTCGAAGGACTCGGGGCAAGTACTCTAATCATTTTTATTATTTGTGTCGATCATGTCGTGATACATTCGTGTATCGTTGTTGTCATGCATTTGTGCATTGTTGTCGTGTATTGTGTACTGTTGTTTTGTGCAGTTGTGCATTGTTGTCATATGTCCACCTCAGGTTGGTCCGACGGGATCATCGGGGGATCTATGCAAGCGTGCGCTGGATCATTGAACGGGTCTTCCACCTCGGGTTGGTCTGACGGGATCATCGGGGGATCTAGGCAGTGAACGCTGGATCATCGGATTGCCATGTATTGTTGTTATGCATATGTATATTATGGGTTTGCCATAAGTATACATTGTCATTATTGTTGTGATCATATTGACGTTGTCATATGAGTATGCATTTGTAGGTCTTGTGTTAGGACCATGTCCGTATGTTGTGTGGATCTGATCTCGGATTAGACTGACGTGATGGTAATGGTATTTCGTATCTTGAGGTATATTCCGTATTTCCTTGATACTTGTCTTTGATGGACAATCAATTATCGTATTGGAATTGTCGACGTTATCCGACGGATTGAATTGGCCAGAGTTAGTATAATTTCCGTATCGCGAGTTATGATAATGTTTTTAGAACCTTGAGTATTGTTGAGATACCGTACAGATATTTCGGTATTATCTTAATGTGTTGTTAAGGATACGAATCGTGGATTCTCGTAAAGTTACAACGGTAAGATTACATTGGTCGTATTCTTACTTAGTATTTCCATTGATATGTAATTATTGACGAGATGTGATGGTTATCATTGTTGGATATTTTGGTTGACCCCGTCGTGGGCTTTCTTTTTAGGTTCTTGGATTATCAAGCTTGTAGCGGTCGTGGAGAGATGAACTTTCCGGAGGATACTGGCTAGGATATACATTTGTGTAATGAGTTTCTGATCAGTTATTGTATTTCAGCTGTTAGAGTATTTTAAATTGTTTGTCTTTTTCCGCTACGTGAGTATTTTTAAATGGCCTTTGGTATCTGGTAACTTAGGTCACTTTGGCAATCGTTTTCTAAATCTATTACGCCGATGCGTGTGATAGCTTAACGTATGTTTTTAAACTGTTGAGTTTTGGCATTTCGGGCCTTGTGGATTCAAATGAGATTTTACCACGGTTTGTTAAACGGATTTTATTGAGTCTTCAAATATTTTTAAAAGACAGTACTGTCGTTAGCCTCTTGGGCATTGATAAATGTTTGCGAAAATTTCCTTCAGCCTTGTGAGTTCCATCTCGGGGCCCACGGCGCTGTAATATTCCCGGTCGGATCTGGGGGTGTTACAAAATTATTGGGTATATCATATGAGAATATTGTTGGATTCAGTATACGTATTCAGTATGCCGTATGATCGTATTCTGTATGTCGAGACAGGTGGTAACAGTTGAAATTGGCTAAAGTATAGAATACTTAGCGTACGCTAATGTTGAAGACTTACGTACGCTAAACTGGTTGTGTTACGTACATTATGGCTAAAGCATTATGTACATAATGAGGGAATCAGTCAGGACCGAGTCATGGTCGGCAGGTGGGACCCGATGTCGGCGGCGGATGTGGACAGGCGAGTCAACCCCGGCCATTACGTACGCTACGAGAAGTGTATAGCGTACGTTAAATAGAGTTTTACTGTAGCAAGTCAACGTACATATTATGTACGTAATGAAGGAAATGTTACGTGCGTAATCAATTGGACGAAACAGGTCAGTTAGTTTTGGAAATGAGATTACGTACGCTATTAAGGACGCTTAGCGTACGCTAAGTGCATTACGTACGTTAATGCTGGTGGTTAACGTACGTAAAGATCGATGCAGTTTATAAAATTAAAGTTCGTCTTTCATTTCGCCTGATCATTTCACTTCGTTTTTCCGTCCTTCTTCACTTCTAAGTATGTTCTAAACACTTTTAAGTCGATTTTGAGCTTGGAGGCATGGATTAGAAGCTTGGATATGAAGATATCAATGATTCTTGAAGGGTTTGATTGGGTTATTCATGTTCTTGAGGTATGTTGTTGAATTCTTCACTTTGATTGCGGATTTTGGTATTGTTATCCGTAAATGATTCGTATAAAGAGGATTAAGATGTTGTTGTTTCGATTCTTGAGGTTATATGAATTATATGTTGAAGAAAGAGGGTGAAATGATGGTTTATACCTTGAATATGTTGATTATGATTATGAAATCATAGAGTTCTTGATGTTCTTGGTATTATTATCCGTATTTGATCCGTATGATGATGATTAGGGAGTTTTTGCTACAATCCT
This sequence comes from Orobanche coerulescens, assembly GCA_033398695.1. Classification (NCBI taxonomy): domain Eukaryota; kingdom Viridiplantae; phylum Streptophyta; class Magnoliopsida; order Lamiales; family Orobanchaceae; genus Orobanche; species Orobanche coerulescens. The sequence goes on from CM065810.1 coordinate 19,084,214, forward strand.
TGAGGTTATGTAGAGTGTATACTGAAGAATATGTTGATTCATGACTTGGATTACGAATTGGAAGATTATCTTTATGTTAAAGAATATCGAATTATGTCGTTTTAATGACTATGAACATGAGTTCGAATCCCTTAGTGTTCTTGAGGAACTTTTGATGAATGTAACATAGCAAGACGATCGTATATTAAATTATCGATATTTTTAGATATGAAGATCGAATATTCGTTGGTTGTAGTGGTAGAATTCGTATGTTCTTAATGAAATACGAATCATGATATCAATTTGGAATTCGGAAATATTGTGGTTGTTCGTCGAATATGATTTCCTTTACGCTCGTATCCGTAATCGCATTGTGGTTGTGAATTCGTAATTGTTTGAATCGGATTATTCGGACTTGTGGTTAATCAGGATAGTTGTGGAACCGTTGGGTTTATTGATCGGTTGTATTAATTGATTATGATCATCGAGTTGTAGTTTGTATTGTAGATATCGTTGAATCGTTGAGATGATTTGGTTGGTCATGTCGGTTGTTAATTGTTAATCGGATATGTGTTATTTGGTTACTTCAATAGGTTGAGATTATTTATCGGTGATTAGAACCTCGCTTGCGGTCGTGATCGGGAACGTTCGTGAATCGCTTTTTCCGGGAGCCGAGGAGCTTGTAATCGATGACGAGAAATTTGTAGCGGCTTCATCATCGTCGTATCGGTATCGAGGTAAGTTATTACTTGCTCAATTTATATTATTTAATGAATGGTTTCCGTTTCATTCGTGTATAATTCGTATAGCAATGTTTATAATCGTAATCACAGGAGATTTGGGATTATAAATCGTATTCGAATTTTGGGAATCTAAATCATAATGTATATGATTTACTTTTGTTATTGGTATACTTGTATATCGAGGATATATTGTGATAAAGACGAAGATATGAATTATCTGCAATCCGTGATACTTTGGACCGTCGAGTATTGAGGATAATGGTTCGTGATGGTTTAGACATTGAGATCGTTCTCGAAGGACTCGGGGCAAGTACTCTAATCATTTTTATTATTTGTGTCGATCATGTCGTGATACATTCGTGTATCGTTGTTGTCATGCATTTGTGCATTGTTGTTGTCGTGTATTGTGTACTGTTGTTTTGTGCAATTGTGCATTGTTGTCATATGTCCACCTCGGGTTGGTCCGACGGGATCATCGGGGGATCTATGCTAGCGTGCGCTGGATCATTGGACGGGTTTTCCACCTCGGGTTGGTCTGACGGGATCATCGGGGGATCTAGGCAGTGAACGCTGGATTATCGGATTGCCATGTATTGTTGTTATGCATATGTATATTATGGGTTTGCCATAATTATACATTGTCATTATTGTTGTGATCATATTGACGTTGTCATATGAGTATGCATTTGTAGGTCTTGTATTAGAACCATGTACGTATGTTGTGTGGATCTGATCTCGGATTAGACTGACGTGATGGTAATGGTATTTTGTATCTTGAGGTATGTTCCGTATTTCCTTGATACTTGTATTTGATGGACAATCGATTATCGTATTGGAATTGTCGACGTTATCCGACGGATTGAATTGGCCAGAGTTGGTATAATTTCCGTATCGCGAGTTATGATAATGTTTTGAGACCCTTGAGTATTGTTGAGATACCGTACAGATATTTCGGTATTATCTTAATGTGTTGTTAAGGATACGAATCGTGGATTCTCGTAAAGTTACAACGGTAAGATTACATTGGTTGTATTCTTACTTAGTATTTCCATTGATATGTAATTATTGACGAGATGTGATGGTTATCATTGTTGGATATTATGGCTGACCCCGTCGTGGGCTTTCTTTTTAGGTTCTTGGATTATCAAGCTTGTAGCGGTCGTGGAGAGATGAACTTCCCGGAGGATACTGGCTAGGACATGTATTTGTGTATTGAGTTTCTGATCAGTTGTTGTATTTCTGCTGTTAGAGTATTTTAAATTGTTTGTCTTTTTCCGCTGCGTGAGTATTTTTAAATGGCCTTTGGTATCTGGTAACTTAGGTCACTTTGGCAATCATTTTCTAAATCTATTCTGTCGGTACATGTAAGCAATAGCTTAACGTATGTTTTTAAACTGTTGAGTTTTGGCATTTCGGGCCTTGTGGTTTCAAATGAGATTTTACGACGGTTTGTTAAACGGATTTTATTGAGTCTTCAAATATTTTTAAAAGACAGTACCGTCGTTAGCCTCTTGGGCATTGATAAAAAAACGGACCGATCAAGCATCATATAAATGAATATAAATAACGAGGATGAAAAACAAAGAATACTTACCCTCGTAGTCCTTTGATAATATAATCTTCGAATGAAAAACCCAAGCAAGCCTTTTCTCGATTACCGACACGAACACGAATCCAATTCGTTGTAGCTTGTTTGAATGATCCAACACCGAAAATGCCGAATGTCTCTACTTCACACGCGTCGGAAGTTGCCCGAAAAAATTCGATAGCAATCCGTTCTCCAAGAACACGGCTAGGAATTACTATAGGAATTTATATCTTCATTTCTTTCTTAATTTTTCTCAACTCAAAGTGGAAAAAGAAGAAAAAAAAATATCTCTCTTCTCCCTCACTTATCTCTCATGGCTGGAGCTAAGCATTTTAGCATGAAAATGATGTCTTATAATCAAGATAACTTCACACACCATTTTATATAATGTAATAATATATAAAGGAATAAATAATCCTTTACAACTATCATTCACAATTATATGGGAATCTCAACTCTAAGTGAGTTCCCACACACATGCAAGATCATGCCATGCCATGAGGGGTGGGTGGCCACAAGGAAGTTTCCTAGAAAATGAGCCGAGCCACTCGGCTCGTGTACTAGACGTTCGTCAAACGACTCCGTTAAGCTTGCTTCAGTCCATAAATGGAACGCTGAAGTTTGCATACTTTATGAATATTGGTTTGAGATATGAATCCCTTAGGCTGTTCCATGTAAATCTCCTCCCCGAGGAATCCAATTAAGAATGCCGTTTTCACATCCATTTGCCATATTTCATAATCTAAGTGGGATGCTATGGCAAGCATCATGCGAATAGACTTAATCATAGCTACAGGCGAGAAGGTCTCGAAGTAAACGATTCCTTCTCTTTTGGAATAACCCTTTGCCACAAGCCTGGCCTTATAGGTATCAATCTTGCCATATCCATCAGTCTTTCTTTTATAGATCCATTTTTTTCCAATAGGCACTATGCCTTTAGGACGATCTACTAAAGTTCAGACCTGATTAGCATGCATTGAGTCTATCTCAGCTTCCATAGCTTCTTGCCACTTGGTGGAGTCAACGTCTACCATCGCTTGGTCGTATGTAGAAGGATCATTCTCTTGACTACTTTCTGTCATCTCATGGACACCCAGTTCCTCTTGATGCAGATAGCCATACCTCTCAGGTAATTGAGAAATTCTACTAGACTTGCGAGGTTGTGTTTGTATTTCAGAAGGTTGGGTTCTAATATCTTGCATAGTTGTCTCATTTGGTGTTTCTTTTATTTCTTCTAAAGAAATATTTCTACCTGCCCCTCCTTCATGAATAAACTGATCTTCCAGGAAGTGTGCTTGTATAGCAACGATGATCTTATGATCTTCGTGCATGTAGAATAGATATCCCATGGAATCCCCTGGATATCCTATGAAACGACCTTTCACAGACCTAGTTTCCAATTTCTCTACTTTAGTCTTCTTGACATAAGCAGGGCATCCCCAAATCCTAATGAGATTAAGACTTGGTTTCCTATCTCTCCACATCTCATCGGGAGTCTTAGGAATGGACTTGGAAGTACATCTGTTCAAGATATGCACAGCAGTAAGGAGCGCGTAACCCCACAGATAAATCGGTAGATCAATATAGTTAAGCATGAAGCGAACCATGTCCAACAAGGTTCGGTTCCTTCTTTCTGATACACCATTTAATTGTGGAGTAGCTGGAGGAGTGAATTGTGACACTATTCCTAGTTCTTTTATGAACTCATCAAATTCGGTACTCATGTACTCACCACCCCGGTCTGACCGAAGAGTCTTAACACGGTTACCTGTTTGATTTTCAACTAGGGCTTTAAATTCCTTGAATTTATCAAAAGATTCAGACTTATGTTTCATTAAGTACACGAATCCATACCTGGTATGGTCATTAGTGAATGTAATGAAATACTGAAAGTCGTCTCGTGCCACTTCAAAAGGGCCACAGACGTCGGTATGGATCAATCCAAGTTTTTCAGCAACTCTTTCAAAAGTCCCTGCGAAGGGTAACTTAGTCATTTTGCCTTGAAGGCAAGATTTACAAGTTGGATAGGGATCTTATCCCAATGGACCCGTAAGCCCATCTTTCTCCATTTTATGAACCTTGGTCTGACCGATATGACAAAGTCTAAGATGCCACTTAAGTGCTTGGTTCGTTTCATCCCTACCACGCTTCCTAGTTATAGTGTTCACAATTGTTTTATTCTTTAGATTTAAATGGTATAAACCATTTAATAATGTTGCAGTACCAACAAATTTATTTCTAAAATAAATACGAGAGGACCTATCTCCAATAAAGAAGTGAAATCCCTTTCGGTCCATGACCGGAATTGATATAATATTTTTGTGCCCCTTGGGCAATACAAGTACATCATCTAAACTAAGAATAAAACCAGATTCTAAATCTAACATAAGGGATCCGATATCAGAAGCCTTGACACTATGCCCACTTCCGACGGTGACCATCACCTCCCCTGAATCCAGCTTCCTACTTCGTTCCAGATCCTGATTCATTGTACAAATGTGAGAACTCGTACCGGAATCAAGTATACAAGAAGTAAAATATACAGTTACAGAACAATTTGTTTCTAAAACCAGTAGTTCCGTACCCGAAGGCGCATTACGGTCAAGCTTTGGACAGTACCTCTTCCAGTGGCCTAGCTCACCGCGGTTGAGGCATACATACGTTTTCTTGGGCCCCTTGCCCTTTTGAACCATTGGGGCCTCGCCCTTTCCCTTGTTGATCTTGGCTATTGGACCTAACTGCTTCTTGTTCTTTTTCTTCTTATTCTTGGACTTCCAAGTCCCAGAAGAAATCACAAGTGCAGCATCCTTTCCCTTTGTCTTCATCTGAGACTGGGCAGTCGTCAGTTTGTTCATTAGCCCAGCTAAGTTACATGCAATCTCATTGCAGTTGAAGTTCATGACAAATTGTGAAAAGGAGTCAGGAAGTGACTGCAGGATAAGGTCAATTTGGAGAGATGCATGTATCTGAAAATCAAGAGCTTCCAATCTTTCAATCATCTAGATCATCTTAAGGATATGGTCCCCAACCCTCTCTCCTTCCTTCATCCTGGCGCCGAATAATTTCTTCGATATCTCATATCTAGCAGTTCGGCTATGCTCTCCATAGAGCTCAGCTAGGTGCGATAAGATGGCTCTCGAAGACGTCATCTTTTCATGGGCACGTTGAAGCTCATTGGTCATTGAGCCTAACATGTACCCTCGCACTCTTGTGTCGTCTTTTACCCATTTCTCATGGGCATCGACATCTTCCTGATTGGCTCGGGTTCTTGCAGGAGCCGCTGGGATGTCCGCCTCCAAGACGTATCCCGGCATTTCCATAGTTAGGACAATCCTCAAGTTCCGAGGCCAGTCCACATAGTTCGGACCAGTCAGGACGTTCTTTTCAAGTAGTATAGCGAGTGGGTTCATTGTCATATTGAGAGTTTTGTTAACTGCAGAGAATAATTTAAGATTCGTTAGTGATTATTGAATTATGATCCGAGTAAAGAATTTAGGGGCTTTCTTTACTCATAACTCGGCTCCCATTATTTTATCGGCATTTACATACTCCCATGTTAAATCCGGAAGTCTTGGGTGACTTCATAGTGGTGATCGATTTCTTTACAAAGTTTAATAGAGGGCAACCCATACGGTTTCTATTATATTATTCTTTATAAAGTGGTGTCTAATACCAACCCATATAATGGATGATTCGATCTTATTTTACCCCTAGTTCACTTGCCCTCAACCCATTCGGTTTCTATGACTCGCTGAACTATCTAAGTTTAAACCATCAACTCCTATTAGTCTGACAATTCAATCTTACCCGGCAAACCATACGGTTTATAGGGGTTTGATTTGTCACAACCAAAGGCATCTAATGTATATAATACTTACCGTACGCTAATGTTGAAGACTTACGTACGCTAAACTAGTTGTGTTATGTACGTTATGGCTAAAGCATTACGTACGTAACGAGGGAATCACACAGGACCGAGTCATGGTCAGCAGGTGGGACCCGATGTCGGCGGCGGATGTGGACAGGCGAGTCAACCCCGGCCATTACGTACGCTACGAGAAGTGTATAACGTACGTTAAATAGAGTTTTACTGTAGCAAGTCAACGTACATATTACGTACGTAATGAAGGAAATGTTACGTACGTAATCAATTGGACGAAACAGGTCAGTTAGTTTTGGAAATGAGATTACGTACGCTATTAAGGATGCTTAGCGTACGCTATGTGCATTACGTACGTTAATGCTGGTGGTTAACGTACGTAAAGATCGATGCAGTTTATAAAATGAAAGTTCCTCTTTCATTTCGCCTGATCATTTCACTTCGTTTTTCCGTCCTTCTTCACTTCTAAGTATGTTCTAAACACTTTTAAGTCGATTGTGAGCTTGGAGGCATGGATTAGAAGCTTGGATATGAAGATATCAATGATTCTTGAAGGGTTTGATTGGGTTATTCATGTTCTTGAGGTATGTTGTTGAATTCTTCACTTTGATTGCGGATTTTGGTATTGTTATCCGTAAATGATTCGTATAAAGAGGATTAAGATGTTGTTGTTTCGATTCTTGAGGTTATATGAATTATATGTTGAAGAAAGAGGGTGAAATGATGGTTTATACCTTGAATATGTTGATTATGATTATGAAATCATAGAGTTCTTGATGTTCTTGGTATTATTATCCGTATTTGATCCGTATGATGATGATTAGGGAGTTGTTGCTACAATCCTTGAGGTTATGTAGAGTGTATACTGAAGAATACGATGATTCATGACTTGGATTACGAATTGGAAGATTATTTTCATGTTAAAGAATATCGAATTATGTCGTTTTAATGACTATGAACATGAGTTCGAATCCCTTAGTGTTCTTGAGGAACTTTTGATGAATGTAACATAGCAAGACGATCGTATATTGAATTATCGATATTTTTAGATATGAAGATCGAATATTCGTTGGTTGTATTGGTAGAATTCGTATGTTCTTAATGAAATACGAATCATGATATCAATTTGGAATTCGGAAAGATTGTGATTGTTCGTCGAATATGATTTCCTTTACGCTCGTATCCGTAATCGCATTGTGGTTGTGAATTCGTAATTGTTTGAATTGGATTATTCGGACTTGTGGTTAATCAGGATAGTTGTGGAACCGTTGGGTTTATTGATCGGTTGTATTAATTGATTATGATCGTCGAGTTGTAGTTTGTATTGTAGATATCGTTGAATTGTTGAGATGATTTGGTTGGTCGTGTCGGTTTTTAATTGTTAATCGGATATGTGTTATTTGGTTACCTCAATAGGTTGAGATTATTTATCGGTGATTAGAACCTCGCTTGCGGTCGTGATCGGGAACGTTCGTGAATCGATTTTGTCGGGCGTCGAGGAGCTTGTAATCGATGACGAGAAATTTGTAGCGGCTTCATCATCGTCGTATCGATATCGAGGTAAGTTATTACTTGCTCAGTTTATATTATTTAATGAATGGTTTCCGTTTCATTCGTGTATAATTCGTATAGCAATGTTTATAATCGTAATCACAGGAGATTTGGGATTATAAATCGTATTCGAGTTTTGGGAATCTAAATAATAATGTATATGATTTACTTTTGTTATTGGTATACTTGTATATCGAGGATATATTGTGATAAAGACGAAGATATGAATTATCTGCAATCCGTGATACTTTGGACCGTCGAGTATTGATGATAATGGTTCGTGATGGTTTAGACATTGAGATCGTTCTCGAAGGACTCGGGGCAAGTACTCTAATCATTTTTATTATTTGTGTCGATCATGTCGTGATACATTCGTGTATCGATGTTGTCATACATTTGTGCATTGTTGTCGTGTATTGTGTACTGTTGTTTTGTTCAGTTGTGCATTGTTGTCATATGTCCACCTCGGGTTGGTACGACGGGATCATCGGGGGATCTATGCTAGCGTGCGCTGGATCATTGGATGGGTTTTCCACCTCGGGTTGGTTTGACAGGATCATCGGGGAATCTAGGCAGTGAACGCTGGATCATCGGATTGCCATGTATTGTTGTTATGCATATGTATATTATGGGTTTGCCATAAGTATACATTGTCATTATTGTTGTGATCATATTGACGTTGTCATATGAGTATGCATTTGTAGGTCTTGTGTTAGGACCATGTCCGTATGTTGTGTGTATCTGATCTCGGATTAGACTGACGTGATGGTAATGGTATTTCGTATCTTGAGGTATGTTCCGTATTTCCTTGATACTTGTCTTTGATGGACAATCGATTATCGTATTGGAATTGTCGACGTTATCCGACGGATTGAATTGGCCATAGTTGGTATAATTTCCGTATCGCGAGTTATGATAATGTTTTGAGAACCTTGAGTATTGTTGAGATACCGTACAGATATTTCGGTATTATCTTAATGTGTTGTTAAGGATACGAATCGTGGATTCTCGTAAAGTTACAACGGTAAGATTACATTGGTCGTATTCTTACTTAGTATTTCCATTGATATGTAATTATTGACGAGATGTGATGGTTATTATTGTTGGATATTATGGCTGACCCCGTCGTGGGCTTTCTTTTTAGGTTCTTGGATTATCAAGCTTGTAGCGGTCATGGAGAGTTGAACTTCCCGGAGGATACTGGCTAGGACCTGTATTTGTGTATTGAATTTCTGATAAGTTGTTGTATTTCTGCTGTTAGAGTATTTTAAATTATTTGTCTTTTTCCGCTGCGTGAGTATTTTTAAATGGCCTTTGGTATGTGGTAACTTAGGTCACTTTGGCAATCGTTTTCTAAATCTATTCTGTCGGTACGTGTAAGCAATATCTTAACATATGTTTTTAAACTGTTGAGTTTTGGCATTTTGGGCCTTGTGGTTTCAAATGAGATTTTACGACGGTTTGTTAAACGGATTTTATTGAGTCTTCAAATATTTTTAAAAGACAGTACCGTCGTTAGCCTCTTGGGCATTGATAAATGTTTGCGAAAATTTCCTTCAGCCTTGTGAGTTCCATCTCGGGGCCCACGACGCTGTAATATTCCCGGTCGGATCTGGGGGTGTTACAGAATATGGTATTGGAGATTATATGGATCATCATCACAATTGCTTGTAGGAATTTTCTCTCTCAATGTATTCTTCTTATATCTTGTATCTAAGATCAAGATGAAGTTTTCAACCTTACACTCTCTATCAAATTCGTGATTTTGAGTTCTTACAAGAAGAAGTTGTCTTCTCTCCATTTTAAAGACTTTTATTTATAAAAAAAATGAAAGTCTACCTTTAACACATGATTGAGGGTAGAAAATACACCTCACATATGTCACCTAGTGACATAAAATAAGTATAAAAGAGACAAGAGAGGGAGGGGGCGGCCTTAAGGGAAATTTCCAGGAAGACGAGTCGAATTTACTCAGCTCGTGTACTGGATGTTCATCAAAACGAATCCCTCGTGTACCGGATATTTGTCAAACGAATCCGTTTTATTTCCAATGTGTTTGGACTAATTAATTAATCTAATTAATTAATTATATCAAACACAAATATATATTTCTCTAAGAAATATAATTTATGAATTAAAGCAATCACCGAGTAACCTACTTACAATTCATAAGAACGCTATTTGATTTATCCGATAAATCAAAATTAGATATCTAATATCTAATATTATAAGAGAGATTATTAATTCATATTTATCCATCAATGATCCTATTGCGCGACTTCGTAGGTTCATCTCAGCCGGCATTGGGAGGAACCAATGAGTGCGGGCAGCACTTAGCCAGCCTAGCGGGCTGCACTGTAAACCCCGACTGAGAACGAATGAACGAATCATTCCAGAACCATTATGTCGTGAATACTATATACGTATAGACCCTTCATCAGATATCCCGGTCAAGTCTTCAGGTCACGGTAAAGTCAAACCCTACTGTTGACTAAACTCTATACATGTGTTAATGCAAATCAAGACCGACTGATTAATAGTGTATCTAATACGACTATATCAGAATGCTTTGGCCAAAGACTTATGATCTTATTTGCCATTAACCGTATAGGACATTCGCCTGCTCACTAATAGGAGATAGAATCTTTTCTTGGCGTACAGCAAAGACTACTACCTGCCCGTATAGTCCGCACTTCAAGGTCGACTCAGCAATTAAGCAAATGAGTCTAACTACTATAATGACAAACTAAACGTCACAGGCACATCTTCTACTGAACCCTCAAGTCAAAGGTCCACGTATACTATCACAACCTTTCGATTCGTCATCGACTCTCCGAGAGTGAATACCGTGTGACTGAATCGAGTATGAGTCGTGTTCGAGTATACTGGTCCCACCGATATACTTATAACTATGCTATCAAGACGTGCACACATCCTAGCATCAGTTATACAAGTCTTATTAAAACTTAATGTCTTGTTAAGTTTTATCGACTTGCGAACTAGTTAAGCATTCGAGCTCTAAACACTTCTAGTGCCTATCTCCTTATCTCCATAAGGAGTAAAATGCTCACTCTCAAATGCAAGGACTATTATTCTATATACCAAATCACAATGCCAGTGATATACAATAATATAGAAATAATAATTGCCTTCTTAAATATAATAATCATAATTACAATACAATTGCTCTCACTCTCTCATCCTCTGAGTGGCATTCGAGGGCATATTCCTAACAATCTCCCACTTGCACTCAATGCCACAAACTATGGTATCTAATACCCATACTCTCCAGATATCTCTCTAAGACCTTCTGAGATAGTGTCTTGGTAAGCGGATCAGCAACGTTATTTGCTGTGTCTACTCTCTGCAGTGTAACATTCCCATCCCGAACCATTTCTCTAACAAAATGATATTTTCTCGCAATATGTTTGGTGTTGTGGTGAGCCCTAGGCTCCTTAGCCTGTGCAACAGCTCCGTCGTTGTCACAAAACAGTGTCACGGGCTTCTCTGCGTTCGGAACCACTTGAAGTTCCTCAGTGAACTTCTTTATCCAAAAAGCTTCTTTAGCAGCCTCCGTGGCTGCCTGATATTCGGCTTGACATGTAGAGATAGCAGTCGAACTTTGCTTGGCACTTCTCCAAGAAACTGCCCCACCATTCAGAGTAAAGATATACCCTGATGTGGACATCTAAGCATCCATGTCCCCCGAAAAATCTGAGTCTGTATAACCCATCACTCTTAGTTCTCCACCGCCGTATGTAAGAACCAAGTCTTTAGTCCTCCTTAGGTACTTAAGAATGTTCTTTACAGCAGTCCAATGTTCCTGCCCTGGATTTGCTGAAACCGACTTACTACGCTCACAGCATAGGCAATGTCTGGTCTAGTGCAAATCATTGCATACATAAGGCTACCTACTGCCGAAGCATAAGGTACCTTGCTCATTTCCTTTCTATCTTCCTCACTTTGAGGACACATATGTAAGGAAAGTTTTGCACCATGTTGAATAGGAAGAAACCCTCTTTAGAATCTTCCATCCTAAATCGCTTCAGGATCTTTTCTATGTAGAGGGCTTGGGAAAGACCTAACATTCTTTTCGCTCTATCCCGGTAGAGACGAATACCCAGAATATAGGTAGCTTCTCCCAAGTCTTTCATTGAGAACTCTTTTGAAAGCCAAGCTTTCACAGAACTGAGCATTCCTACGTCGTTTCCTATAAGTAGAATGTCATCTACATATAGTATTAAGAACGCAATTTTGCTCCCACTAACCTTCTTGTAAATACAGGGCTCTTCTTTGTTTTGGACAAAATCAAACTCTTTGACTGTCTCGTTAAAATGAAGATTCCAACTCCGTGAAGCTTGCTTCAGTCCATAAATGGCATGCTGAAGTTTGCATACTTTATGAATATTGGTTTGAGATATGAATCCCTTAGGTTGTTCCATATAAATCTCCTCCTCGAGGAATCCATTTAGGAATGCCGTTTTCACATCCATTTGCCATATATCATAATCTAAGTGGGCTGCTATAGCAAGCATCACGCGAATAGACTTAATCATAGCTACAGGCGAGAAGGTCTCGAAGTAATCGATTCCTTCTCTTTGGGAATAACCCTTTGCCACAAGCCTGGCCTTATAGGTATCAACCTTGCCATCTCCATCAGTCTTTCTCTTATAGATCCATTTGTTTCCAATAGGCACTATGCTTTTAGGACGATCTACTAAAGTCCAGACCTGATTAGCATGCATTGAGTCTATCTCAGCTTCCATAGCTTCTTGCCACTTGGTGGAGTCAACGTCTACCATCGCTTGGTCGTATGTAGAAGGATCATTCTCTTGACTACTTTCTGTCATCTCATGGACACCCAGTTCCTCTTGATGCAGATATCCATACCTCTCAGGTAATTGAGAAATTCTACTAGACTTGCGAGGTTGTATTTGTATTTCAGAAGGTTCGGTTCTTATATCTTGCATAGGTGTCTCATTTGGTGTTTCTTTTATTTCTTCCAAAGAAATATTTCTACCTGCCCCTCCTTCCTGAATAAACTGATCTTCCAGGAAGTGTGCTTGTATAGCAACGATGATCCTATTATCTTCGTGCATGTAGAATAGATATCCCATGGAATCCCCTGGATATCCTATGAAACGACCTTTCACAGACCTAGTTTCCAATTTCTCTACTTTAGTCTTCTTGACATAAGCAGGGCATCCCCAAATCCTAATGTGATTAAGACTTGGTTTCCTACCTCTCCACATCTCATGGGGAGTCTTAGGAACGGATTTGGAAGGACATCTATTCAAGATATGCACAGCAGTAAGGAGCGCGTAACCCCACAGATAAATCGGTAGATCAGTATAGTTAAGCATGGAGCGAACCATGTCCAACAAGGTTCGGTTCCTTCTTTCTGATACACCATTTAATTGTGGAGTAGCTGGAGGAGTGAATTGTGACACTATTCCTAGTTCTTTTAAGAACTCATCAAATTCGGTACTCATGTACTCACCACACCGGTCTGACCGAAGAGTCTTAACACGGTTACCTGTTTGATTTTCAACTAGGGCTTTAAATTCCTTGAATTTATCAAAAGCTTCAGACTTATGGTTCATTAAGTACATGAATCCATACCTGGTATGGTCATCAGTGAATGTAATGAAATACTGAAAGCCATCTCATGCCACTTCAAAAGGGCCACAGACGTCGGTATGGATCAATCCAAGTTTTTCAGCAGCTCTTTCAAAAGTCCCTGCGAAGGGTAACTTAGTCATTTTGCCTTGAAGGCAAGATTCACAAGTTGGATAGGGATCTGATCCCAATGGACCCGTAAGCCCATCTTTCTCCATTTTATGAACCTTGGTCTGACCGATATGACCAAGTCTAAGATGCCACTTAAGTGTTTGGTTCGTTTCATCCCTACCACGCTTCCTAGTTATAGTGTTCACAGTTGTCTTATTCTTTAAATTTAAATGGTATAAACCATTTAATAATGTAGCAGTACCAACCAATTTATTTCTGAAATAAATACGACAGGACCCATCTCCAATAAAGAAGTGAAATCCCTTTCGGTCCATGATCGGAATTGATACAATATTCTTGTGCCCCTTGGGCCAAACAAGTACATCATCTAAAGTGAGAATAAAACCAGATTCTAAATCCAACATAAGGGATCCGATATCAGAAGCCTCGACACTATGCCCACTTCCGACGGTGACCATCACCTCCCCTGAATCCAGCTTCCTACTTCGTTCCAGATCCTGATTCATTGTATAAATGTGAGAACTCGCATCGTAATCAAGTATCCAAGAAGTAGAATATATAGTTACAGAACAATTTGTTTCTAAAACCAGTAGTTCTGTACCTGAAGGCGCATTACGGTCAAGCTTTGGACAATACCTCTTCCAGTGGCCTAGCTTACCGCAGTTGAGGCATACATCCATTTTCTTGGCCCCTTTGCTCTTTTGAACCATTGGGGCCTTGCCCCTTCCCTTGTTGATCTTGGTTATCGGACCTAACTGCTTCTTGTTCTTTTTCTTCTCATTCTTGGACTTTCAACTCTTAGAAGAAATCACAAGTGCAGCTTCCTTTCCCTTTGTCTTCATCTGAGACTAGGCAGTCGTCAGTTTGTTCATTAGCCCAGCTAAGTTACATGCAATCTCATTGCAGTTGAAGTTCATGACAAATTGGGAAAAGGAGTCAGGAAGTGACTGCAGGATAAGGTCAGTTTGGAGAGATGCATGCATCTGAAAATCGAGAGCTTCCAATCTCTCAATCATCGAGATCATCTTGAGGACATGGTCCCCAACCCTCTCTCCTTCCTTCATCCTGGCGCCGAATAATTGCTTTGATATCTCATATCTAGCAGTTCGGCTATGCTCTCCATAGAGGTCAGCCAGGTGCGCTAAGATAGCTCGTGAAGACGTCATCTTTTCATGGGCACGTTGAAGCTCATTGGTCATTGAGCCTAACATATACCCTCGCACTCTTATGTCGTCTTTTACCCATTTCTCATGGGCATCGACATCTTCCTGATTGGCTCGGGTTCTTTCAGGAGCCGCTGGGATGTCCGCCTCCAAGACGTATCCCAGCATTTCCATAGTTAGGACAATCCTCAAGTTCCGGCTTGATCACATAGTTCGGACCAGTCAGGACGTTCTTTTCAAGTAGTATAGCGAGTGGGTTCATTGTCATATTGAGAGTTTTGTTAACTGCAGAGAATAATTTGAGATTTGTTAGTGATTGTTTAATTATGATCCGAGTAAAGAATTTAAGGACTTTCTTTATTCATAACTCGGCTCCCACTATTTTATCGGCATTTACACACTCCCATGTTAAATCCGAAAGTCTTGGGTGACTTCATAGTGGTGATCGATTTCTTTACAAAGTTTAATAGAGGGCAACCCATACGGTTTATATTCTATTATTCTTTATAAAGTGGTGTCTAATACCAACCCATCTAATGGATGATTCGATCTTCTCTTACCCCTAGTTCACTTGCCCTCAACCCATTCGGTTTCTATGGCTCGCTGAACTATCTAAGTTTAAACTGTCAACTCCTATTAATCTGACAATTGAATCTTACCCGGAAACCCATACGGTTTACAGGGGTTTGATTTGTCACAACCAAAGGCATCTAATGCACTCTAGGAATTTATCAACTTTCCCCAAAAATATTACCCCGACATACTCGGAAGAATAATATTCCGGTTTAGATTTCAATTTTTCATGAGTTTGACAGAGGATAGGAAACCTCATAACCTTTATAACTTAGTGTTTGTAAGTGGGAGTATTAACGCGATTATATGTTACACTTTGCACATTAATCCGTTTATAAGCGCGGTTTGTGGTTTGTCAATCATTCAAAATGAAAAACAATAAATAGCACCCTAGTTACTACCAACATATAGCTCATGGACTTTTTCCTAAGTATTGGGCCAAGCCAAATAAAGAAAGGAAAAATACAGTATTGATTCTTCGTCTTCTAGTCGGTCGTCTTCGGTCTTCGTCATAGCCATATGAATAATTACATCATTGAACAATACGTCCTATTATACATATTTTCTAGTAAAAATAAATAGGCTCAAAATGGCCTTTACAACCATATCGAATCGAACAAATCAACAACTAAGTCCACGAGCTATATCACCATCACATAAGGCATTCCATACAACATGTAACGGTAAATGAAATTAAATAATCAATTAATATATTAATCCAATTAATATAAAAATTAATCTATTTAATTTCTACAATATTAATCAAATTAATATTTATAATCGTCATTTTAATCCGTTCAAAGTAATCCGGCCAAAACAATATTCTCGTCTAATAATTTCCCTTAATAAAAAGATATTCCAAATATTTTATTAAATCCAATTAAATCCAATTTAAATTTCGGAAATTATTACAACGAAATATAAACACAAAAAAGGAGTCCCGGAAAATCCGGTATCAGGCCCACCACGGCCCGATTCAAAATCGGGCGAAAACCCAGAACCGCCCGGACCGAGTCACTCTCGGCCACTGCCCGGCCGGCGAGCATCTACTGATAACTACCGAGTCACTCGTCCGGCCAGTGCGATCGATGGCTGCTGCCGTGAAATTTCGTCTTCGTGCGGTATTCGTGTTTAACCCCCGTTTTTCTCATTTTTTCGACTCGCTTCCAAAACGAAAAAGTTTCTTAACTTCATGAAGAACTTAGGAATAAAAAAAAATCAAATTTTTCAGATTTATAATTTACATAAAATAGTCGAAACTTGACTTACTACGAACGATTAAATTTCTTCGATTATATCTATTATGATTCTAAATCATAAACATCATCAAATAACATTCCAAATGCAAAGATGATCGTATATACGATATATTTGACCTCGATCTGATACCACTGTTGGGATAATATTTTTGGGGAAAGTTGATAAATTCCTAGAGTGCATTAGATGCCTTTGGTTGTGACAAATCAAAACCCTATAAACCGTATGGGTTGCCGGGTAAGATTCAATTGTCAGACTAATAGGAGTTGACGGTTTAAACTTAGATAGTTCAGCGAGCCATAGAAACCGAATGGGTTGAGGTCAAGTGAACTAGGGGTAAACGAAGATCGAATCATCCATTAGATGGGTTGGTATTAGACACCACTTTATAAAGAATAATCGAATATAAACCGTATGGGTTGCCCTCTATTAAACTTTGTAAAGAAATCGATCACCACTATGAAGTCACCCAAGACTTCCGGATTTAACATGGGAGTGTGTTAATGCCGATAAAATAGTGGGAGCCGAGTTATGAATAAAGAAAAGCCCACGACGGGGTCAGCCATAATATCCAACAATGATAACCATCACATCTCGTCAATAATTACATATCAATGGAAATACTAAGTAAGAATACGACCAATGTAATCTTACCGTTGTAACTTTACGAGAATCCACGATTCGTATCCTTAACAACATATTAAGATAATACCGAAATATCTGTACGGTATCTCAACAATACTCAAGGTTCTCAAAACATTATCATAACTCGCGATACGGAAATTATACCAACTATGGCCAATTCAATCCATCGGATAACGTCGACAATTCCAATACGATAATCGATTGTCCATCAAAGACAAGTATCAAGGAAATACGGAACATACCTCAAGATACGAAATACCATTACCATCACGTCAGTCTAATCCGAGATCAGATCCACACAACATACGGACATGGTCCTAACACAAGACCTACAAATGCATACTCATATGACAACGTCAATATGATCACAACAATAATGACAATGTATACTTATGGCAAACCCATAATATACATATGCATAACAACAATACATGGCAATCCGATGATCCAGCGTTCACTGCCTAGATCCCCAGATGATCCCGTCAGACCAACCCGAGGTGGAAAACCCGTCCAATGATCCAGCACAAGCTAGCATAGATCCCCCGATGATCCCGTCGGACCAACCCGAGGTGGACATATGACAACAATGCACAACTGCACAAAACAACAGTACACAATACACGACAACAACAATGCACAAATGCATGACAACAACGATACACGAATGTATCACGACATGATCGACACAAATAATAAAAATGATTAGAGTACTCGCCCTGAGTCCTTCGAGAACGATCTCAATGTCTAAACCATCAAGAACCATTATCCTCAATACTCGACGGTCCAAAGTATCACGGATTGCAGATAATTCATATCTTCGTCTTTATCAAAATATATCCTCGATATACAAGTATACCAATAACAAAAGTAAATCATATACATTATGATTTAGATTCCCAAAACTCGAATACGATTTATAATCCCAAATCTCCTGTGATTACGATTATAAACATTGCTATACGAATTATACACGAATGAAACGGAAACCATTCATTAAATAATGTAAACTGAGCAAGTAATAACTTACCTCGATACCGATACGACGATGATGAAGCCGCTACAAATTTCTCGTCATCGATTACAAGCTCCTCGGCTCCCGGCAAAAGCGATTCACGAACGTTCCCGATCACGACCGCAAGCGAGGTTCTAATCACCGATAAATAATCTCAACCTATTGAATTAACCAAATAACACATATCCGATTAACAATTAACAACCGACACGACCAACCAAATCATCTCAACGATTCAACGATATCTACAATACAAACTACAACTTAATGATCATAATCAATTAATACAACCGATCAATAAACCCAATGGTTCCACAACTATCCTGATTAACCACAAGTCCGAATAATCCAATTCAAACAATTACGAATTCACAACCACAATGCGATTACGGATACGAGCGTAAAGGAAATCATATTCGACGAACAATCACAATCTTTCCGAATTCCAAATTGATATCATGATTCGTATTTCATTAAGAACATACGAATTCTACCACTACAACCAACGAATATTCGATCTTCATATCTAAAAATATCGATAATTCAATATACGATCGTCTTGCTATGTTACATTCATCAAAAGTTCCTCAAGAACACTAAGGGATTCGAACTCATGTTCATAGTCATTAAAACGACATAATTCGATATTCTTTAACATGAAGATAATCTTCCAATTCGTAATCTAAGTCATGAATCATCGTATTCTTCAGTATACACTCTACATAACCTCAAGGATTGGAGCAACAACTCTCTAATCATCATCATACGGATCAAATACAGATAATAATAACAAGAACATCAAGAACTCTATGATTTCATAATCATAATCAACATATTCAAGGTATAAACCATCATTTCACCCTCTTTCTTCAACATATAATTCATATAACCTCAAGAATTGAAACAACAACATCTTAATTCTCTTTATACGAATCATTTACGGATAACAATACCAAAATCCGAAATCAAAGTGAAGAATTCAACAACATACCTCAAGAACATGAATAACCCAATCAAACCCTTCAAGAATCATTGATATCTTCATATCCAAGCTTCTAATCCATGCCTCCAAGCCCAAAAATCGACTTAAAAGTGTTTAGAATATACTTAGAAGTGAAGAAGGACGGAAAAACGAAGTGAAATGATCAGGCGAAATGAAAGACGAACTTTCATTTTATAAACTGCATCGATCTTTACGTACGTTAACCACCAGCATTAACGTACGTAATACACTTAGCGTACACTAAGCGTCCTTAATAGCGTACGTAATCTCATTTCCATAACTAACTGACCTGTTTCGTCCAATTGATTACGTACGTAACATTTCCTTCATTACGTACGTAATATGTACGTTGACTTGCTACAGTAAAACTCTATTTAACGTACGTTATACACTTCTCGTAGCGTACGTAATGGCCGGGGTTGACTCGCCTGTCCACATCCGCCGCCGACATCGAGTCCCACCTGCCGACCATGACTCGGTCCTGTCTGATTCCCTCGTTACGTACGTAATGCTTTAGCCATAACGTACGTAACACAACCAGTTTAGCGTATGTAAGTCTTCAACATTAGCGTACGCTAAGTATTCTATACTTTAGCCAATTTCAACTGTTACCACCTGTCTCGAGATACAGAATACGATCATACGGCATACTGAATACGTATACTGAATCCAACAATATTCTCATATGATATACCCAATATCATGTTGATGATAAATTCGGTTGATTTATTGGTTGATCATTGTTGGTGATCATCTGAGCGTTCGGATCTTGTGTTGATGTTTCGGGACTCGTGTCGTTGTTTTGGGTAGTTGTTTTGCAGATGTATTGTGTATTATTTGTCTTATCGGAATTGGGACTTGATTATGTAATCAGGCAGACAGGATTTGATTCGGGCAGATTGTTTCATCCGAAGATGATATGTTTTGTTGAGACTCAGGGAATTGTGATCGTAAGCGTATTGAGACTGTACAGTGAGATCGCTTGCTAGTATCTCATGAGATCATCGACCTGCGTAGTTGCAAGTATGCTCTTTTGGATATTCGGTAATGATGATGATTGATCGCTGTCGTGATGATTTTGGGATATTGTAGTTGGATGATATGTTTGTTTGTTTTATGACGGATTGCAAGTTTCGAGGCCGAAACTTATTTTAAGTGGTGTAGAATGTAATATCCGGATTTTCTACTACTGTTGTTTGAGATTATTTTATCCGAGTTTTCTTGCGGCATGGAATGCATGCGGTATGGATAAAATAAATAAAGGACTGAGATGTCAGTATTGGTACAATTGTCGTATTTGGTAGACAATTATAATTAAGGATATCGTGTATCAGGTTATCGCACTTTTGATATTGGGTATATCATATGAGAATATTGTTGGATTCAGTATACGTATTCAGTATGCCGTATGATCGTATTCTATATGTCGAGACAGGTGGTAACAGTTGAAATTGGCTAAAGTATAGAATATTTAGCGTACGCTAATATTGAAGACTTACATACGCTAAACTGGTTGTGTTACGTACGTTATGGCTAAAGCATTACGTACGTAACGAGGGAATCAGACAGGACCGAGTCAAGGTCAGCAGGTGGGACCCGATGTCGGCGGCGGATGTGGACAGGCGAGTCAACCCCGGCCATTACGTACGCTACGAGAAGTGTATAACGTATGTTAAATAGAGTTTTACTATAGCAAGTCAACGTACATATTACGTACGTAATGAAGGAAATGTTACGTACGTAATCAATGGGACGAAACAGGTTAGTTAGTTTTGGAAATGAGATTACGTACGCTATTAAGGACGCTTAGCGTACGCTAAGTGCATTACGTACGTTAATGCTGGTGGTTAACGTACGTAAAGATCGATGCAGTTTATAAAATGAAAGTTCGTCTTTCATTTCGCCTGATCATTTCACTTCGTTTTTCCGTCCTTCTTCACTTCTATGTATGTTCTAAACACTTTTAAGTCGATTGTGAGCTTGGAGGCATGGATTAGAAGCTTGGATATGAAGATATCAATGATTCTTGAAGGGTTTTATTGGGTTATTCATGTTCTTGAGGTTTAGATTATTTATCGGTGATTAGAACCTCGCTTGCGGTCGTGATCGGGAATGTTCGTGAATCGCTTCTGCCGGGAGCCGAGGAGCTTGTAATCGATGACGAGAAATTTGTAGCGACTTCATCATCGTCGTATCGGTATCGAGGTAAGTTATTACTTGCTCAGTTTATATTATTTAATGAATGGTTTCCGTTTCATTCGTGTATAATTCGTATAGCAATGATTATAATCGTAATCACAGGAGATTTGGGATTATAAATCGTATTCGAGTTTTGGGAATCTAAATCATAATGTATATGATTTACTTTTGTTATTGGTATACTTGTATATCGAGGATATATTGTGATAAAGACGAAGATATGAATTATCTGCAATCCGTGATACTTTAGACCGTCGAGTATTGAGGATAATGGTTCGTGATGGTTTAGACATTGAGATTGTTGTCGAAGGACTCGGGGCAAGTACTCTAATTATTTTTATTATTTGTGTCGATCATGTCGTGATACATTCGTGTATCGTTGTTGTCATGCATTTGTGCATTGTTGTTGTCGTGTATTGTGTACTGTTGTTTTGTGCAGTTGTGCATTGTTGTCATATGTCCACCTCGGGTTGGTCCGACGGGATCATCGGGGGATCTATGCTAGCGTGCGCTGGATCATTGGACGGGTTTTCCACCTCGGGTTGGTCTGACGGGATCGTCGGGGGATCTAGGCAGTGAACGCTGGATCATCGGATTGCCATGTATTGTTGTTATGCATATGTATATTATGGGTTTGCCATAAGTATACATTGTCATTATTGTTGTGATCATATTGACGTTGTCATATGAGTATGCATTTGTAGGTCTTGTGTTAGTTACATGTCCGTATGTTGTGTGGATCTGATCTCGGATTAGACTGACGTGATGGTAATAAAATGGGATTTATGTAAATGCTTGTCCATATCCATACTCCTGTATATCAGTTCAGCTTGTCACCAATATCCACCGATATTCCATCAGGAAAACCACACGATCGAGTTCCAAAACCTCAATATATAGACTCCGATAAAAACTCCTTTTCCATGTATGACTCGCAACGTTAACCATTTACCCATGATCACCTCAAATATGATATGACAAAACGTTGAAACAAATCAACAAATCAAACACGACGAAAGACTTCCCAAGAAGTTCCATTTGAACAAGTAAACCAAAGCCTCGAAAGGCGGAAATAACATAGGTAAACGATTGGTAAAGTATTTTACAAATCTCGGGAGTTTTAGAAAACAGGAAAGTCTTTTGAAACATTAGGGTCTCAGCCCGTATCTCATTCCACATTACAAGAAGTTTAAAAAGTAGAAAACTCTTAAAAGACTTTTGAAAATTTGTCTTTTGACAAGACTATATGATTTCAAACTGGTTTTGAAAATGTGATTGATAACCATACGCATTTAGTGTATATTACATATCATGGTGAAGTTGTGAGTGTGACTCACGAACTGGATAATATATCAATGTGGAACGATGAATAGGGATCCGAACTTTGATATGGTCATTTGGTTATGCAAGGATGATCGATTGATTTATCGGATAAGAGAAATATGCTGCGTGTTGTAGATTCATGCACAGGATGTAATTTTGGAACTTTGGATTCTGTTGAAATTGGGACATATGTGCTATGTGATTCCATTGGTATGGTAATAGTGTGATTTTTACCATAGTGAATTTGAAAGATTTCGTTGTAAGTGTAGATTTGGGGATGGCGACCCCATGCTGGTTGTTTTGGATATTGAGTGGTCGTTCCCACTTCCTATATGATTGGATATGTTCGTCGGTTTGTGATTGGTTGTTCGTATGCCGAGGGGTATGTTCACCAGTCGGTTGTGTTTCATGGAGAATCACTGTATGTGATTGGTGTGTCATTTTGAGAATTTTGCTTTTTCGTATATCTGTTTCTGTGGTTCTGTATTGATTGTGTTGGAGCTTACCATTTGAAGGTATTCTCGATTATCGTTGACCTCTGGTTGGTCATAGTGGAGTTTATCATGTTGATGATATTCTCGATTATGTTTTGACCTCTGGTTGGTCATATGGGAATTTATCATGTTGATGATAAATTCGGTTGATTTATTGGTTGATCATTGTTGGTGATCATCTGAGCGTTCGGATCTTGTGTTGATGTTTCGGTACTCGTGTCGTTGTTTTGGGCAGTTGTTTTGCAGATGTATTGTGTATTATTCATCTTATCGGAATTGGGACTTGATTATGTAATCAGGCAGACAGGATTTGATTCGGGCAGATTGTTTCATCCGAAGATGATATATTTTGTTGAGACTCAGGGAATTGTGATCGTAAGCGTATTGAGACTGTACAGTGAGATCGCTTGCTAGTATCTCAGGAGATCGTCGACCTGCGTATTTGTAAGTATGCTCTTTTGGATATTCGGTAATGATGATGATTGATCGCTGTCGTGATGATTTTGGGATATTGTGGTTGGACGATATGTTTGTTTGTTTTATGACGGATTGCAAGTTTCGAGGCCGAAACTTATTTTAAGTGGTGTAGAATGTAATATCCGGATTTTCTACTACTGTTGTTTGAGATTATTTTATCCGAGTTTTACTGTACAGCGTGGAATCTGTACAGTATGGATAAAATAAATAAAGGACTGAGATGTCAGTATTGGTACAATTGTCGTATTTGGTAGACAATTATAATTAAAGATATCGTGTATCAGGTTATCGCACTTTTGATATTGGGTATATCATATGAGAATATTGTTGGATTCAGTATACGTATTCAGTATGCCGTATGATCGTATTCTGTATGTCGAGACAGGTGGTAACAGTTGAAATTGGCTAAAGTATAGAATACTTAGCGTACGCTAATGTTGAAGACTTACGTACGCTAAACTGGTTGTGTTACGTATGTTATGGCTAAAGCATTACGTACGTAACGAGGGAATCAGACAGGACCGAGTCAAGGTCGGCAGGTGGGACCCGATGTCGGCGGCAGATGTGGACAGGCGAGTCAACCCCAACCATTACGTACGCTACGAGAAGTGTATAACATACGTTAAATAGAGTTTTACTGTAGCAAGTCAACGTATATATTACGTACGTAATGAAGGGAATGTTACGTACGTAATCAATTGGACGAAACAGGTCAGTTAGTTTTGGAAATGAGATTACGTACGCTAGTAAGGACGCTTAGCGTACGCTAAGTGCATTACGTACGTTAATGCTGGTGGTTAACGTACGTAAAGATCGATGCAGTTTATAAAATGAAAGTTCGTCTTTCATTTCGCCTGATCATTTCACTTCGTTTTTCCGTCCTTCTTCACTTCTAAGTATGTTCTAAACACTTTTAAGTCGATTTTGAGCTTGGAGGCATGGATTAGAAGCTTAGATATGAAGATATCAATGATTCTTGAAGGGTTTGATTGGGTTATTCATGTTCTTGAGGTATGTTGTTGAATTCTTCACTTTGATTTCGGATTTTGGTATTGTTATCCGTAAATGATTCGTATAAAGAGGATTAAGATGTTGAGGTTTCGATTCTTGAGGTTATATGAATTATATGTTGAAGAAAGAGGGTGAAATGATGGTTTATACCTTGAATATGTTGATTATGATTATGAAATCATAGAGTTCTTGATGATCTTGGTATTATTATCCGTATTTGATCCGTATGATGATGATTAGGGAGTTGTTGCTACAATCCTTGAGGTTATGAAGAGTGTAAACTGAAGAATACGATGATTCATGACTTGGATTACGAATTGGAAGATTATCTTCATGTTAAAGAATATCGAATTATGTCGTTTTAATGACTATGAACATGAGTTCGAATCCCTTAGTGTTCTTGAGGAACTTTTGATGAATGTAACATAGCAAGAGGATCGTATATTGAATTATCGATATTTTTAGATATGAAGATCGAATATTCGTTGGTTGTAGTGGTAGAATTCGTATGTTCTTAATGAAATACGAATCATGATATCAATTTGGAATTCGGAAAGATTGTGATTGTTCGTCAAATATGATTTCCTTTACGCTCGTATCCGTAATCGCATTGTGGTTGTGAATTTGTAATTGTTTGAATTGGATTATTCGGACTTGTGGTTAATCAGGATAGTTGTGGAACCGTTGGGTTTATTGATCGGTTGTATTAATTGATTATGATCATCGAGTTGTAGTTTGTATTGTAGATATCGTTGAATCGTTGAGATGATTTGGTTGGTCGTGTCGGTTGTTAATTGTTAATCGGATATGTGTTATTTGGTTACTTCAATAGGTTGAGATTATTTATCGGTGATTAGAACCTCGCTTGCGGTCGTGATCGGGAACGTTCGTGAATCGCTTTTGCCGGGAGCCGAGGAGCTTGTAATCGATGACAAGAAATTTGTAGCGGCTTCATCATCGTCGTATCGGTATCGAGGTAAGTTACTACTTGCTCAGTTTATATTATTTAATGAATGGTTTCCGTTTCATTCGTGTATAATTCGTATAGCAATGTTTATAATCGTAATCACAGGAGATTTGGGATTATAAATCGTATTTGAGTTTTGGGAATCTAAATCATAATGTATATGATTTACTTTTGTTATTGGTATACTTGTATATCGAGGATATATTGTGATAAAGACGAAGATATGAATTATCTGTAATCCGTGATACTTTGGACCGTCGAGTATTGAGGATAATGGTTCGTGATGGTTTAGACATTGAGATCGTTCTCGAAGGACTCGGGGCAAGTACTCTAATCATTTTTATTATTTGTGTCGATCATGTCGTGATACATTCGTGTATCGTTGTTGTCATGCATTTGTGCATTGTTGTTGTCGTGTATTGTGTACTGTTGTTTTGTGCAGCTGTGCATTGTTGTCATATGTCGACCTCGGGTTGGTCCGACGGGATCATCGGGGGATCTATGCTAGCGTGCGCTGGATCATTGGACGGGTTTTCCACCTCGGGTTGGTCTGACGGGATCATCGGGGGATCTAGGCAGTGAACGCTGGATCATCGGATTGCCATGTATTGTTGTTATGCATATGTATATTATGGGTTTGCCATAAGTATACATTGTCATTATTGTTGTGATCATATTGACGTTGTCATATGAGTATGCATTTGTAGGTCTTGTGTTAGGACCATGTCCGTATGTTGTGTGGATCTGATCTCGGATTAGACTGACTTGATGGTAATGGTATTTCGTATCTTGAGGTATGTTCCGTATTTCCTTGATACTTGTCTTTGATGGACAATCGATTATCGTATTGGAATTGTCGACGTTATCCGACGGATTGAATTGGCCAAAGTTGGTATAATTTCCGTATCGCGAGTTATGATAATGTTTTGAGAACCTTGAGTATTGTTGAGATACCGTACAGATATTTCGGTATTATCTTAATGTGTTGTTAAGGATACGAATCGTGGATTCTCGTAAAGTTACAACGGTAAGATTACATTGGTCGTATTCTTACTTAGTATTTCCATTGATATGTAATTATTGACGAGATGTGATGGTTATCA
Organism: Orobanche coerulescens; assembly: GCA_033398695.1. Lineage (NCBI taxonomy): Eukaryota > Viridiplantae > Streptophyta > Magnoliopsida > Lamiales > Orobanchaceae > Orobanche > Orobanche coerulescens. Next base: position 19,110,933 of record CM065810.1, read on the forward strand.
TTGTTGGATATTATGGCTGACCCCATCGTGGGCTTTCTTTTTTGGTTCTTGGATTATCAAGCTTGTAGCGGTCGTGGAGAGATGAACTTCCCGGAGGATACTGGCTAGGACATGTATTTGTGTATTGAGTTTCTGATCAGTTGTTGTATTTCCGCTGTTAGAGTATTTTAAATTGTTTGTCTTTTTCCGCTGCGTGAGTATTTTTAAATGGCCTTTGGTATCTGGTAACTTAGGTCACTTTGGCAATCATTTTCTAAATCTATTCTGTCGGTATGTGTAAGCAATAGCTTAACGTATGTTTTTAAACTGTTGAGTTTTGGCATTTCGGGCCTTGTGGTTTCAAATGAGATTTTACGATGGTTTGTTAAACGGATTTTATTGAGTCTTAAAATATTTTTAAAAGACAGTACCGTCGTTAGCCTCTTGGGCATTGATAAATGTTTGCGAAAATTTCCTTCAGCCTTGTGGGTTCCATCTCGGGGCCCACGGCGCTGTAATATTCCCGGTCGGATCTGGGGGTGTTACAGAAGTTAAATATTCATAATTACAATACTTATGCTCTCACTCTCTCATCCTCTGAGTGGCATTCGAGGGCATATCCCTAACAATCTCCCACTTGCACTCAATGCCACAAACTATGGTATCTAATACCCATACTCTCTAGATGTCTCTCTAAGACCTTCTAAGATAGTGGCTTGGTAAGCGGATCAGCAACGTTATTTGCTGTGTCTACTCTCTGCAGTATAACATTTCCTTCCTGTCTTCCTTACTTTGAGGACACATCTCTAAGGAAAGTTTTGCACCATGTTGCATAGGAAGGAACCCTCTTTTAGAATCTTCCATCCTAAATCGCTTCAGGATCTTTTCTATATAGAGGGCTTGGAAAAGACCTAACATTCTTTTCGCTCTATCCCGGTAGAGACGAATACCCAGAATATAGGTAGCTTCTACCAAGTCTTTCATTGAGAACTCTTTAGAAAACCAAGCTTTCACAGAACTGAGCATTCCTACGTCGTTTCCTATAAGTAGAATGTCATCTACATATAGTATTAAGAACGCAATTTTGCTCCCACTAACCTTCTTGTAAATACAGGGCTCCTCTTCGTTGTAGACAAAATCAAACTCTTTGACTGTCTCGTTAAAATGAAGATTCCAACTCCGTTAAGCTTGCTTCAGTCCATAAATGGAACGCTGAAGTTTGCATACTTTATGAATATTGGTTTGAGATATGAATCCCTTAGGCTGTTCCATGTAAATCTCCTCCCCGAGGAATCCATTTAAGAATGCCGTTTTCACATCCATTTGCCATATTTCATAATCTAAGTGGGCTGCTATGGCAAGCATCATGCGAATAGACTTAATCATAGCTACAGGCGAGAAGGTCTCGAAGTAATCGATTCCTTCTCTTTGGGAATAACCCTTTGCCACAAGCCTGGCCTTATAGGTATCAACCTTGCCATCTCCATCTGTCTTTCTTTTATAGATCCATTTGTTTCCAATAGGCACTATGCCTTTAGGATGATCTACTAAAGTCCAGACCTGATTAGCATGCATTGAGTCTATCTCAGCTTCCATAGCTTCTTGCCACTTGGTGGAGTCAACGTCTACCATCGCTTGGTCGTGTGTAGAAGGATCATTCTCTTGACTACTTTCTGTCATCTCATGGACACCCAGTTCCTCTTGATGCAGATAGCCATACCTCTCAGGTAATTGAGAAATTCTACTAGACTTGCGAGGTTGTGTTTGTATTTCAGAAGGTTGGGTTCTAATATCTTGCATAGGTGTCTCATTTGGTGTTTCTTTTATTTCTTCCAAAGAAATATTTCTACCTGCCCCTCCTTCATGAATAAACTGATCTTCCAGGAAGTGTGCTTGTATAGCAACAATGATCCTATGATCTTCGTGCATGTAGAATAGATATCCCATGGAATCCCCTGGATATCCTATGAAACGACCTTTCACAGACCTAGTTTCCAATTTCTCTACTTTAGTCTTCTTGACATAAGCAGGGCATCCCCAAATCCTAATGAGATTAAGACTTGGTTTCCTATCTCTCCACATCTCATGGGGAGTCTTAGGAACGGATTTGGAAGTACATTTGTTCAAGATATGCACAGCAGTAAGGAGCGCGTAACCCCACAGATAAATTGGTAGATCAGTATAGTTAAGCATGGAGCGAACCATGTCCAACAAGGTTCGGTTCCTTCTTTCTGATACACCATTTAATTGTGGAGTAGCTGGAGGAGTGAATTGTGACACTATTCCTAGTTCTTTTATGAACTCATCAAATTCGGTACTTATGTACTCACCACCCCGGTCTGACCGAAGAGTCTTAACACGGTTACCTGTTTGATTTTCAACTAAGGCTTTAAATTCCTTGAATTTATCAAAAGCTTCAGACTTATGTTTCATTAAGTACACGAATCCATACCTGGTATGGTCATTAGTGAATGTAATGAAATACTGAAAGCCGTCTCGTGCCACTTCAAAAGGGCCACAGACGTCGGTATGGATCAATCCAAGTTTTTCAGCAGCTCTTTCAAAAGTCCCTGCGAAGGGTAACTTAGTCATTTTGCCTTGAAGGCAAGATTTACAAGTTGGATAGGGATATTATCCCAATGGACCCGTAAGCCCATCTTTCTCCATTTTATGAACCTTGGTCTGACCGATATGACCAAGTCTAAGATGCCACTTAAGTGCTTGGTTCGTTTCATCCCTACCACGCTTCCTAGTTATAGTGTTCACAATTGTTTTATTCTTTAGATTTAAATGGTATAAACCATTTAATAATGTAGCAGTACCAACCAATTTATTTCTAAAATAAATACGATATGACCAATCTTCAATAAAGAAGTGAAATCCCTTTCGGTCCATGACCGGAATTGATACAATATTTTTGTGCCCCTTGGGCAATACAAGTACATCATCTAAAGTAAGAATAAAACCAGATTCTAAATCCAACATAAGGGATCCGATATCAGAAGCATCGACACTATGCCCACTTCCGATGGTGACATTCACCTCCCCTGAATCCAGCTTCCTACTTCGTTCCAGATCCTGATTCATTGTAAAAATGTGAGAACTCGTACCGGAATCAAGTATCTAAGAAGTAAAATATACAATTACAGAACAATTTGTTTCTAAAACCAGTAGTTCCGTACCTGAAGGTGCATTACGGTCAATCTTTGGACAGTACCTCTTCCAGTGGCCTAGCTCACCGCAGTTGAGGCATACATCCGTTTTGTCGGGCCCCTTACTCTTTTGAACCATTGGGGACTTGCCCTTTCCCTTGTCGATCTTGGCTATTGGACCTAACTGCTTCTTGTTCTTTTTCTTTTTATTCTTGGACTTCCAAGTCCCAGAAGAAATCACAAGTGCAGCTTCCTTTCCCTTTGTCTTCATCTGAGACTGGCGGTCGTCGGTTGTTCATTAGCCCAGCTAAGTTACATGCAATCTCATTGCAGTTGAAGTTCATGACAAATTGTGAAAAGGAGTCAGGAAGTGACTGCAGGATAAGGTCAGTTTGGAGAGATGCATGCATCTGAAAATCAAGAGCTTCCAATCTTTCAATCATCGAGATCATCTTGAGGATATGGTCCCCAACCCTCTCTCCTTCCTTCATCCTGGCGCCGAATAATTGCTTCGATATCTCATATCTAGCAGTTCGGCTATGCTCTCCATAGAGCTCAGCCAGGTGCGATAAGATGGCTCTCGAATACGTCATCTTTTCATGGGCACGTTGAAGCTCATTGGTCATTGAGCCTAACATGTACCCTCGCACTCTTATGTCGTCTTTTACCCATTTCTCATGGGCATCGACATCTTCCTGATTGGCTCGGGTTCTGTAGAGCCGCCGGGATGTCCGCCCAAGACGTATCCCAAAGATTTCCATAGTTAGGACAATCCTCAAGTTCCGGCCACCACATAGTTCGGACGATCAGACGTTCTTTTCAAGTAGTATAGCGAGTGGGTTCATTGTCATATTGAGAGTTTTGTTAACTGCAGAGAATAATTTAAGATTCGTTAGTGATTATTTAATTATGATCCGAGTAAAGAATTTAAGGGCTTTCTTTATTGATAACTCGGCTCCCACTATTTTATCGGCATTTACATACTCCCATGTTAAATCCGGAAGTCTTGGGTGACTTCATAGTGGTGATCGATTTCTTTACAAAGTTTAATAGAGGGCAACCCATACGGTTTCTATTCTATTATTCTTTATAAAGTGGTGTCTAATACCAACCCATCTAATGGATGATTCGATCTTCTTTTACCCCTAGTTCACTTGCCCTCAACCCATTCGGTTTCTATGGCTCGCTGAACTATCTAAGTTTAAACTGTCAACTCCTATTAGTCTGACAATTGAATCTTACCCGGCAACCCATACGGTTTATAGTGGTTTGATTTGTCACAACCAAAGGCATCTAATGCACTCTAGGAATTTATCAACTTTCCCCAAAAATATTACCCCGACATACTCGGAAAAATAATATTCCGGTTTAGATTTCAATTTTCCATGAGTTTGACGGAGGGTAGGAAACCTCGTAACCTTTATAACTTAGTGTTTGTAAGTGGGAGTATTAACGTGATTATATGTTACACTTTGCACATTAATCCGTTTATAAGCGTGGTTTGTCGGTTTGTTTGTTTGTCATACAATATGAAAACATACACAACCCAAAACTAACAACATGCAGTTCATGGACCGTTCCTAGAACAAAAACATCGTAATCTAATTACATGTCTTCGGTCTTGAATCTTCGTCTACTTGAGCGGATCTTCCTCCGGTCTTCGTCATTACATATAAATTTTACATTTGAAAAATTGCATCCTATACAAATTTTCTAGTAAAATAAATAGGCTCAAAACGGCCTTTACAACCCAATCAAACAAAACAAATGATTCAAAACTAGGTCCATGAACTACATCCCCATTCAAAATTAATGCAACAATTACATTAAAATAAATGGTAATAAAGATTAATCTAAAATTGATCTAATCAACAAAAATTAATCCAACAATTAGAATTAATCCAATTAATTCACTTAACCGTTAATTTTAATTTGCTCCGGACAAAAAAAAAATATTTCATTAAATTAATTCCCTTAAAATAAAATTACCATAATTATATTTTAGTCAAATTAAATTCAATTTAATTTGCGGCAAAATTAATTTACCGAACGAAATATAAAATGGAGTCGGAAGACACAAGGCCCGGGCCAAGCCCGCGGCCCATTGACCAATACAGCCCAGCCAGCCCAGCCCGGCCAAAGCCAGCCCGGCCAGCCCAGCCAGCCAAATTAACCCGGCCAGCCCATCGGCCATTTCCAGCCCATTGACCAGCCCAATTAAGATTCCGAATCCAAAAATAATATTTTTCTAATTTTTATATTACACAATTAAATCAGTTTTTCAAAAGAAAAATAGATTTATATTGTAACATAAAATCATGAAAAATAATTTTTAGATGAACAATTAAACATCAACAATTAAAACAATTATGATACTAAATCATAAAAAAAAAATCAAGCAATCCAAATGCAAATATCGAATATACGATCGCATAGACCTGGCTCCGATACCACTGTTGTGATTCGGTGATAAAATCGAATTACGCAGTGGAAAATAAACCGGTCTAACCGGATAAAACCAAACCCCAAAAATGGACCGATCAAGCATCATATAAACGAATATAAATAACGAGGATGAAAAACAAAGAATACTTACCCTCGTAGTCCTTTGATAATATAATCTTCGAATGAAAAACCCAAGCAAGCCTTTTCTCGATTACCGACACGAACACGAATCCAATTCGTTGTAGCTTGTTTGAATGATCCAACACCGAAAATGCCGAATGTCTCTACTTCACACACGTCGGAAGTTGCCCAGAAAAATTCGATAGCAATCATTCTCCAAGAACACGGCTAGGAATTACTATAGGAATTTATATCTTAATTTCTTTCTTAATTTTTCTCAACTCAAAGTGGAAAAAGAAGAAAAAAAATATCTCTCTCCTCCCTCACTTATCTCTCACGGCTGGAGCTAAGCATTTTAGCATGAAAATGATGTCTTATGATCAAGATAACTTCACACACCATTTTATATAATGTAATAATATATAAAGGAATAAATAATCCTTTACAACTACCATTCACAATTATATGCGAATCTCAACTCTAAGTGAGTTCCCACATACATGCAAGATCATGCCATGCCATGAGGGGTGGGTGGCCACAAGGAAGTTTCCTAGAAAATGAGCCGAGCCACTCGGCTCGTGTACTGGACGTTCGTCAAACGACTCCGTTAAATACACTCCTTTTAATCATCAATGTATTTATATTAATCAATCAATCTAATTAATTAATTATATCAAATACAAATATACTTCTCTAAGAAATATAATTTATTAATTAAATTAATTACTCGGTAACTTAATTTAAATTCATAAGACCGATATTTGATTTATCCAATAAATCATAATTAGATATCCAATATCTAATATTAATAGAGAGATAATAAATTTACATTTATCCGTCAACGCTCCTGATGCGCGACTCCATAGGTCCGTCTCAGCCGGCATTGGGAGGAACCAATGAGTGCGGGCAGCACTTAGCCAGCCTAGCGGGCCGCACTGTAAACCCCGACTGAGAACAAATGAAGGGATCATTCCAGAACCATTATGTCGTGAATACCGTATACGTATAAACCCTTCAATCATATGTCCCGGTCAAGTATTAGGGTCACGGTAAAGTCAAACCCTACTGTAACTTGACTCTATGCTTTCTGTTAATGCAAACTGAGATCATCGAGCTCTCGTGTATCAAATACAACTAGCTCTAAATGCTTTGGCCAAAGACTTATAATCTCACTTGCCATTAACCGCATAGAACATTTACCTGCTCACTTACAGGAGAAAGAATTCTATCTTGGTATTCAGTAGAGACTGCTACTTGCCCACTAAGTTGCATTTCGAGGTTGACCCCACACATCGGCGATTGGATAGAACTACTCTAATGACTAACTTAATGTCACAAGCACATCTCCTACTGAAACCTCAAGTCAAAGGTCCACGTATACCTATCAAAACCTTTCGATCTAGTCATTGACAATCCCTGAGTGATATCCATGTGACCGAATCGAGTTGAGTCATGTTCGAGTATACTAATCTCACTAGCATACCTATAACGTGTGCTCCCACTAACCCTTAGTGAATACCGGCACTTTACATGTCAAAGTACAAGTTATACAAGTCTTTGTCTAAACTTATTGCCCAGTTAAGTTTTATCCACTTGCGAACGAGTATTTAATCGTGTATATTCCAAAAGAATTTTTATCGAGAACTTGGCACCAGCGAGCCGATTTAATTTTTTAAAATTGATTTCGTGGTCTTACGAAAATTTATGTTTTGAGTTTCAAACTCTTAAAAGAATTTTCGAAAATTTGTCTTTTGACAAGACTATATGATTTCAAACTGGTTTTGAAAATGTGATTGATAACCATACGCATTTAGTGTATATTACATATCATGGTGAAGTTGTGAGTGTGACTCACGAACTGGATAATATATCAATGTGGAACGATGAATAGGGATCCGAACTTTGATATGGTCGTTTGGTTATGCAAGGATGATCGATTGATTTATCGGATAAGAGAAATATGCTGCGTGTTGTAGATTCATGCACAAGATGTAATTTTGGAACTTTGGATTCTGTTGAAATCGGGACATATGTGCTATGTGATTCCATTGGTATGGTAGTAGTGTGATTTTTACCATAGTGATTTTGAAAGATTTCGTTGTAAGTGTGGATTTGGGGATGGCGACCCCATGCTGGTTGTTTTGGATATTGAGTGGTCGTTCCCACTCCCTGTATGATTGGATATGTTCGTCGGTTTGTGATTGGTTGTTCGTATGCCGAGGGGTATATTCACCAGTCGGTTGTGTTTCGTTGAGAATCACTGTATGTGATTAGTGTGTCATTTTGAGAATTTTGCTTTTTCGTATATCTGTTTCTGTGGTTCTGTATTGATCGTGTTGGAGCTTACTTCTCGATTATCGTTGACCTCTGGTTGGTCATATTGGAGTTTATCATGTTGATGATATTCTCGATTGTGTTTTGACCTCTGGTTGGTCATATGGGAATTTATCATGTTGATGATAAATTCGGTTGATTTATTGGTTGATCATTGTTGGTGATCATCTGAGCGTTCGGATCTTGTGTTGATGTTTCGGGACTCGTGTCGTTGTTTTGGGCAGTTGTTTTGCAGATGTATTGTGTATTATTCGTCTTATCGGAATTGGGACTTGATTATGTAATTAGGCAGACACGATTTGATTCGGGCAGATTGTTTCATCCGAAGATGATCTATATTGTTGAGACTCAGGGAATTGTGATCGTAAGCGTATTGAGACTGTACAGTGAGATCGCTTGCTAGTATCTCAGGAGATCGTCGACCTGCGTATTTGTAAGTATGCTCTTTTGGATATTCGGTAATGATGATGATTGATCGTTGTCGTGATGATTTTGGGATATTGTGGTTGGACGATATGTTTGTTTGTTTTATGACGGATTGCAAGTTTCGAGGCCGAAACTTATTTTAATTGGTGTAGAATGTAATATCCGGATTTTCTACTACTGTTGTTTGAGATTATTTTATCCGAGTTTTACTGTACAACGTGGAATCTGTACAGTATGGATAAAATAAATAAAGGACTGAGATGTCAGTATTGGTACAATTGTCGTATTTGGTAGATAATTATAATTAAGGATATCGTGTATCAGGTTATCGCACTCTTGATATTGGGTATATCATATGAGAATATTGTTGGATTCAGTATACGTATTCAGTATGCCGTATGATCGTATTCTGTATGTCGAGACAGGTGGTAACAGTTTAAATTGGCTAAAGTATAGAATACTTAGCGTATGCTAATGTTGAAGACTTACGTATGCTAAACTGGTTGTGTTACGTACGTTATGTCTAAAGCATTACGTATGTAACGAGGGAATCAGACAGGACCGAGTCATGGTCGGCAGGTGCGACCCGATGTCGGCGACGGATGTGGACAGGCGAGTCAACCTCGGCCATTATGTACGCTACGAGAAGTGTATAACGTACGTTAAATAGAGTTTTACTGTAGCAAGTCAACGTACATATTACGTACGTAATGAAGGAAATGTTACGTACATAATCAATTGGACGAAACAGGTCAGTTAGTTTTGGAAATGAGATTACGTACGCTATTAAGGACGCCTAGCGTACGCTAAGTGCATTACGTACGTTAATGCTGGTGGTTAACGTACGTAAAGATCATTGCAGTTTATAAAATGAAAGTTCGTCTTTCATTTCGCCTGATCATTTCACTTCGTTTTTCCGTCCTTCTTCACTTCTAAGTATGTTCTAAACACTTTTAAGTCGATTGTGAGCTTGGAGGCATGGATTAGAAGCTTGGATATGAAGATATCAATGATTCTTGAAGGGTTTGATTGGGTTATTCATGTTCTTGAGGTATGTTGTTGAATTCTTCACTTTGATTTCGGATTTTGGTATTGTTATCCGTAAATGATTCGTATAAAGAGGATTAAGATGTTGTTGTTTCGATTCTTGAGGTTATATGAATTATATGTTGAAGAAAGAGGGTGAAAAGATGGTTTATACCTTGAATATGTTGATTATGATTATGAAATCATAGAGGTCTTGATGTTCTTGGTATTATTATCCGTATTTGATCCGTATGATGATGATTAGGGAGTTGTTGCTACAATCCTTGAGGTTATGTAGAGTGTATACTGAAGAATACGATTATTCATGACTTGGATTACGAATTGGAAGATTATCTTCATGTTAAAGAATATCGAATTATGTCGTTTTAGTGACTATGAACATGAGTTCGAATCCCTTAGTGTTCTTGAGGAACTTTTGATGAATGTAACATAGCAAGACGATCGTATATTGAATTATCGATATTTTTAGATATGAAGATCGAATATTCGTTGGTTGTAGTGGTAGAATTCGTATGTTCTTAATGAAATACGAATCATGATATCAATTTAGAATTCGGAAAGATTCTGATTGTTCGTCGAATATGATTTCCTTTACGCTCGTATCCGTAATCGCATTGTGGTTGTGAATTCGTAATTGTTTGAATTGGATTATTCGGACTTGTGGTTAATCAGGATAGTTGTGGAACCGTTGGGTTTATTGATCGGTTGTATTAATTGATTATGATCATCGAGTTGTAGTTTGTATTGTAGATATCGTTGAATCGTTGAGATTATTTGGTTGGTCATGTCGGTTGTTAATTGTTAATCGGATATTTGTTATTTGGTTACTTCAATAGGTTGAGATTATTTATCGGTGATTAGAACCTCGCTTGCGGTCGTGATCGGGAACGTTCGTGAATTGCTTTTGCCGGGAGCCGAGGAGATTGTAATCGATGACGAGAAATTTGTAGCGGCTTCATCATCGTCGTATCGTTATCGAGGTAAGTTATTACTTGCTCAGTTTATATTATTTAATGAATGGTTTCCGTTTCATTCGTGTATAATTCGTATAGCAATGTTTATAATCGTAATCACAGGAGATTTGGGATTATAAATCGTATTCGAGTTTTGGGAATCTAAATCATAATGTATATAATTTACTTTTGTTATTGGTATACTTGTATATCGAGGATATATTGTGATAAAGACGAAGATATGAATTATCTGCAATCCGTGATATTTTGGACCGTCGAGTATTGAGTATAATGGTTCGTGATGGTTTAGACATTGAGATCATTTTCGAAGGACTCGGGGCAAGTACTCTAATCATTTTTATTATTTGTGTCGATCATGTCGTGATACATTCGTGTATCGTTGTTGTCATGCATTTGTGCATTGTTGTTGTCGTGTATTGTGTATTGTTGTTTTGTGCAGTTGTGCATTGTTGTCATATGTCCACCTCGGGTTGGTCCGACGGGATCATTGGGGGATCTATGCTAGCGTGCGCTGGATCATTGGACGCGTTTTCCACCTCGGGTTGGTCTGACGGGATCATCGGGGGATCTAGGCAGTGAACGCTGGATCATCGGATTGCCATGTATTGTTGTTATGCATATGTATATTATGGGTTTGCCATAAGTATACATTGTCATTATTGTTGTGATCATATTGACGTTGTCATATGAGTATGCATTTGTAGGTCTTGTGTTAGGACCATGTCCGTATGTTGTGTGGATCTGATCTCGGATTAGACTGACGTGATGGTAATGGTATTTCGTATCTTGAGGTATGTTCCGTATTTCCTTGATACTTGTCTTTGATGGACAATCGATTATCGTATTGGAATTGTCGACGTTATCCGACGGATTGAATTGGCCAGAATTGGTATAATTTCCGTATCGCGAGTTATGATAATGTTTTGAGAACCTTGAGTATTGTTGAGATACCGTACAGATATTTCAGCATTATCTTAATGTGTTGTTAAGGATATGAATCGTGGATTCTCGTAAAGTTACAACGGTAAGATTACATTGGTCGTATTCTTACTCAGTATTTCCATTGATATGTAATTATTGACGAGATGTGATGGTTATCATTGTTGGATATTATGGCTGACCCCGTAGTGGGCTTTCTTTTTATCGTTCTTGGATTATCAAGCTTGTAGCGGTCGTAGAGAGATAAACTTCCCGGAGGATACTGGCTAGGACATGTATTTGTGTATTGAGTTTCTGATCAGTTGTTGTATTTCCGCTGTTAGAGTATTTTAAATTGTTTGTCTTTTTCCGCTGCGTGAGTAATTTTATATGGCCTTTGGTATCTGGTAACTTAGGTCACTTTGGCAATCGTTTTCTAAATCTATTCTGTCGGTACGTGTAAGCAATAGCTTAATGTATGTTTTTAAACTGTTGAGTTTTGGCATTTCGGGCCTTGTGGTTTCAAATGAGATTTTACGACGGTTTGTAAAACGGATTTTATTGAGTCTTCAAATATTTTTAAAAGACAGTACCGTCGTTAGCCTCTTGGGCATTGATAAATGTTTGCGAAAATTTCCTTCAGCCTTGTGGGTTCTATCTCGGGGCCCACGGCGCTGTAATATTCCCGGTCGGGTCTGGGGGTGTTACAGAATATGGTATCGGATGTATTGTGTTCTTGAGTTGCACTGAGTTTGCAAAACGTGTGTTTTGAAAATATCTGTGTCGAGTGTTTCCTTGAGTTGAGACATGTGCCAGTATCACGGGAAATCGTCGGCTTCACGATCTGTAAGTATTTGGATTTTTGAATTTCATTGAGATTTATTGCCGTTCTAAGTTGATACGTTTTGGAGATTCAACAGATATTATATGTTACAGTATAATATGACAGAGTGAGACAGGATTGATGAACTTGAGAAACTATGATTTTGGAAATCAGTATGTTCGGTAGATTTTGGAACGGAATTGTGCATTTGGGAGAAGGTTGTGGATGGTTGAGAAAAACATGTAGTCATGATAGATCATTTTGTGATACATGAAACTGCTTTTGAGCATTTGAAAATGACACTTTTCAAAATGATGTTTTACAGATGTTTTACGAAAAATGATTTTTGGGCCGAGACCCAATCGATTTTGAAATAGTTTTGTAACTCAGGACTTGGAGTCCTAAAAGAGTTTTCTACTTTTTAAACTTCTTGTAATGCGGAACGAGATACGGGCTGAGACCCGAATGTTCAAAAGAAAGCTTTTCTGTTTTCTAAAACTCCCGAGAATTGTAAAACACTTTATCAATCTTTATCTATTTCGTTTCTGCCTTTCGCGGTTTTAGTTTACTTGTTCAAACGAAACTTCTCGGGAAGTTTTTCGCTGTGTTTGATTTGTTGATTTGTTTCAATGTTTTGTCATATCATATTTGAGGTGATCCAGGATGGATTAAGGATTGACATTGTGAGTAGTATGTGGAGGAGGAGTTGTTATCAGAGTCTATATATTGAGATTTTGGAATTTCATCGTGTGGTTTTCCGATGGAATATCAGTGAATTTGGTGACGAGCCGAATTGGTATACAGGAGTATGGATATGGACAAACATTTGCATAAATCCCATTTTATTTAATCGTGTGTATTTGAAAAGAATATTTATCGAGAACTTGACACGAGCGAGCCAGTTGGTTCGAAAATTGATTTTGCAGTCTTACCAAAAATTTATGTTTTGAGTTGTGAAAATTTTGAAAGAATTTTTGAAAATTTGTCTTCTTGACGAGATTATATGATTTCAAACTGGTTTTGAAAATGTAATTGATAACCATACGCATTTGGTGCATAGTGCATATCATGGTGAAGTTGTGAGTGTGACTCATGAACTGGTTATGACATTCCTATGGCACGATGAATAGAGATCCGAACTTTGGTATGGCATTTTGGTTATCTAGAGGTGATCGGTTGGTTGATCAGATAAGGAAAATATGTCGTGTGTTGTAGAATCATGCACATAATATAATTTTGGAACTTTGGATTTTGTGAAACCGGGATATATGTGCTATGTGATTCCATTGGTATGGTAATATTGTGACTTTACCATAATGATTTTGAATAATTTCTTTTGTAGATTTGGGGATGGTGACCCCATGTTGGTTGTTTTAGATGTCGAGCGGTCGTTTCCACTCCAGGTATGATTGGTTATTTTCGTCGACTTGAGTGGTTGTTCGTATGCCGAGGAGTATGCTCACCAGTCGAGTATGTTTATTGAGATCCACGGTATGTGATTGGTATGTCGTTTTAAGAACTTTATTCGTCCATATATCTGTCTCTGTGGTTCTGTGTTTATCGTGTTGGAATTTACCGTGTGAGGTTATTCCCGATTATTATCGCTCCTTCGTTGGTAATATTAGAGTTTATCATGTTGATGATATTCTCGATTGTGTTTGACCTCTGGTTGGTCATATTAGAGTTTGTCATGTTGATGATATACTCGATTGTGCTTTAACCTTTGGTTGGTCATATTGGAGTTTATCATGTTGATGATATTCTCAGTTGTGTTTTAACCATTGGATTGGTCGTATTGGAATTTATCATGTCGATGGTATTCTCAGTTAATTTGTTGGTTGATCATTGTTGATGATCGTATAAGTGTTCGAATTTTGCGTCGATGTTTCGAGATTGGTTGTCATTATTTTGGACAGTTGTTTCACAGATATATCGGGTATTATTCGTTTTATCGGATTTGGAACTTGATCATGCGATCAGGCAAACATGATTTGTGACGGATAGATTATTTCATCCGAAGATGATATATTTTGTTGAGACACAAGGAATTGTGATTGTAAGCGTATTGGGACTGTATAGTGAGATCGCTTGCTAGTATCTCATGTAATACCCGGTTGTAATTCAGTAATTATCATTCAGTATTTATCATTCAGTAATTGATACTCAGTAATTTCACTCATTATTGATCATTTGTCACTCATATTCAATCATGGTATTCATCATTCAGAGTAATTGTATCGTGTATCAATCGTCATTCGTCACTAATCTAATTGGAGTTTCGTGCCGTGTTTATCATCGTTGTCATTTTCGTTGTGGCCTGTGCGTGAGGAGTAGCACACGCTACGTACTCTTTTTAGCGTACTCTAATTGAGTACAGGTAGCGCACGCTACCACTCAGCATTAGCGCACGCTAATGTTACCCTGGTTGCAGTCCAGAAGGTACTGGACTGCAGGTGAGTTATATGTAGCGCACGCTATGAGTGGTAAGTAGCGCGCGCTAGTGGGTTGTAGTAGCGCACGCTAAATATGTGGAGTAGCGCGCGCTAGGGACGGATCAGGTTGAGTCCAGTGGCTACTGGACTGCACTGGATTAATTCATAGCGCACGCTATGAGTGATATTTAGCGTACGCAATCGATATTATAGCGCACGCTAAATATTGGGTGTAGCGCACGCTACCGAGGTCAGATCAGAGGACATACAGTTTCTGGATTCCAGTACTGGGCATCACATAATTCGTTAGCGCACGCTAACAATGAGTATTAACGCACGCTAGTGGCATGGCCGTAGCGCACGCTACAAAAAGGTACGTAGCGTGCGCTACCGTGTTCGGACAGTGGGTACTGGACTACCCAAATTACCCGTTAGCGCACGCTACGCACAAGGGCTAGCGCACGCTAATCTGGAGTGGCTATATATTGGACAGTTAGCCTGAGTTCGTCATTTTATCATCCTTCCTCATTCCCTCATCGGTTTTGGGCGATTTCGGGCATTTTGGAGAGTTCTCTTCGAGCTTCTATCATCCATCATCATCTTCAAGTCTTTGAGTTGGATTATCATCACTTCATCATCTCCTTAGCATCGAATCAAAGGTATTAATCTCTTGGATCTAGAATTTCGGATTTTTGGGTTTTTCCTTCCGATTTCTTCGTGTAAGCTTGGATTATCATTGGAATATGTTAGATATGGATTATCTACCTTGTATAAGTATATTCTTACGGATTTAATGGTTATTTTCGGAATTATTTCAAGAACCCTTGGGGTTGACTTCGGTTAATTGGGGATTTTCCGATTGATGTAGTTGTAATCTCGAATTGTGGATTCCTAATGGATTATTGATATCATTGAAGTGTTTTGTTAGTTCGATATACTCATTTTGGTGTTGGTTTCGATATATTCGGGATTGGATATTTTCGAAGTCGTGTGGTTGGTTACGTGTTCGTAAGAATGCCCCTATGAGTTGATTATCATTGTTTCGACCTTTGGGTTAGTCGTGTTTTGTTGCTTGATACGTGTATTGAACGGTTGTTGGTAATTATTGTTATTCAAGGTTGTTCGAGCGACCGGTATTTCACTTAGGACGTTGTTCGTGGACGGACATTCTTCATCGGTATTGTGTAAGTTAATTCTTACTCGGTTAAAAGGATATTCATTCCTTTTGTTGTTGTTCATTCATAATCGTAACTCATTCATCATTGTATTAACCGTATCAAAACTTGTCATTGTCAATTAATCACCTCAGTCATAAGGAACGACGGTTCCAATCATTTCATTGAGCTATCATTCATTTCACCATCATTTCATCTTGGTGAGTCATTATTCATTTTCGTTGTCACTTTTGTTATGTCGTGGTATTCCGGGTCATACTGGCGTGCCGGTTGGTATGTGTAGGATTTTCATGTCGGGCACATTATAGTCGTGTGTTGGTTGGTGGCCTCACATTGGACTGTGCACACGAGTTGATGGCTTCGTGAGACTGATTAGGTACAAGACCACACGTATATTCGATCGATACTCGTTGGTGGCTTGTGCACGGACACATTTCCATCCCGGACGTAGTTTGGCGCCATTCCTTTGAGCCGTACTGATAGTTGATTCATATAGCATGTTTGATTGCGTATGTTTCGACAGGATATTTCATAACTTTAGATATATGATGATTGTGTATTTTCAACCCTTAAGGATTGTTGTTCTGTGTAACCGACCCCGTTTGGGGATTTTGTTTTTCAGGTCATGGCAAGGCAAAAGCACGGGAATAACATATTGACGGCGAGGAGTCCCAGTGATACTAGTAGGGGGCCCCAAATCCTTTCAATCATTCCTATTGTTGTCATTTATTTTCCGCTGCAGATTTTCACTTGGTTATTCCGTTTCATTCAGTGTTGTGTATTTTATCTTCATATAAAATATACATGTATTCTGTATTATCCTGGGTGTGTTGTATGAAACTCCTCATCGGAGTAATTAATGTTGTAATGTGGTTCGGTACTACATTCGCCCTGTGTAATTCATTCATTTTCATCCGCCTGGTGGGTCCCAGTTGGGGGTCCACGGCACTGTAATATCCACCTAGTTTGGGGTGTTACAGAGTTGGTATCGGAGCGTGGTTTTGAATACTACCTTCCGAGTCATGTCTCATTTGAAATCATCGTCATCAGACTAGTATCATTGTACTTTCGCGTCACGTGTGACCTGTGCAAATGCCGAGCCAATCAGACCGAAAGAACTGTAAGATTTCTAACGCCATGGTATAATTTCTGGCAATAGTCATTCATTCATCATTCATCAATTGACAATCCTCAAACATCATCATTCATTGTGATTAGGACGATCATGTTAACCCATTAATCACTTAATTCATTTCATTTCTCAGTTAATGATCAGGACGATCATGTTAACTCATTAATCACTTAATTCATTTCATTTCTCAGTTAATGATCAGAACGATCATATTAACTCATTAATCACTTAATTCATTTCATTCCTCAGTTGTCGATCTGGATGATCATATTATTAATCTTGTTAAGTTATTCAAGATAATCATTTCAAGAATTTCATCACATAATCATGTCACTTCAGTAAATCATTCATATAATCACTAAGTAGAGCATGTATACTCATTTTCATCATCTCATGACATAATCATAACGTGATAATCATGCGGGAAATATAATCGTTATGCAACCTTCCTACTTCAGTATGGGGAGAGCTGTCAGGGGATGCACGGGGAGAGGCCGCGGTGCGGGCCGAAACTCGGGAAATAATCACTCGCTGTCGGGAAATCGTGCCCAGGACTCGGCTCGATCAGAAGATGTTCGGGTTGATACACTCACTTTTATGCAGGCCATGATGACCCATGTGCAATTGCTCAATCATCATTTCGCCACTCTGGCCGGATTAATCGAGAGAACCCTCCCGTATGAGCCAGCTGCTAAGGAAAGTGCTGAACAACAACTTCCATCTGTCAGCAAGAAATTAGCGAAGCGTAATCAATCCGAAGGCGGTCAGTCAACCTTCAAGAAGCCTCGTGTGAGTCCTATCGTTTCTGAGCGACCTCCTACGGCGCATAATCGTGCGGGATCTCAGTCCCGAGTGGCCAGTTCGGCCATCACCTGTTTCAATTGTGGAACGCCGGGTCATTACAGCACTGAGTGTCTGAAACCGTCTATCACGTGCTATAATTGTGGGAATTTTGGGCATAAGGCCCATTTTTGCCGAAAGGACTCCAATTCGGCTCCGGCGGCATCTCAGGCCCCGAAGCAAGCAGCGATTCAGAATCAGACTGCTTGGTCAACGTCGTTTAAGACAATGGAAGCAAATAGAGTTGGGGCTCATATTTATCAGACGGGAGCGTCCGGTTCGGGAGCCGGCAAGTCCCAGATTCATGTGATGAGGAGGATCGACGATCCGGTGGCCCGAATGACCTCAGGTATACTCGTAATTTTATTTCAACCTGTGTGTACCTTTTGGATACTGGCGCACCGCATTCATTCATTTTCTAATCATGTTTGAATAGACTTATTTTGGAATAGTCCTATTGCTTGTGGACCTCATACCATCGATCTACCTAACGATGGAAGATTTTTCGGAAATCATACCGAATTAAGCTTAATGATCGCGATTGGTTGATGGACCTAATCGTGGTGAAATTATCTTAGGACGATGTAATTTTCGGTATTAGTTGGTTTGGTCGTCTTGATACTATCCTCAGTGTTTGTTAGCGTTTGGTCGCTATCTTTTAAAGTTGGTTGTCGAATGTGTACTTGAAGTAATCCCGTTGTTCGAGAAGAATTATTATTATGGCAGGCGAGAGAAATTCCATGGCGAATTGTTAAATCATTCATTGTATCATTTCCATCGATTGGCCTTTCTAAGGCAATCGAGTTATTCAATCATTCATTGCATCATTTTCATCGATTGGCCTTTCTAAGGCAATCGAGCTATTCAATCATTCATTGTATCATTTTCATCGATTGGCCTTTCTAAGGCAATCGAGATGTTCAATCATTCATTGTATCACTTTTTATCGATTGACCATTCTAGGGCAATCGAAATGTTCAATCATTCGTGGTAGCATTGTCATCGATTGACGATGTATTTCCAGACGAGTTATCTGTTTGCCTTCACATAGAGTAGTGGAATTCAGGAGTGAGTTGGAGCCGGTATGTCCCCATTATCGAAGACACCGTATCGGATGGCCCCGACCAGAATGCAGGAGTTGAAGATTCAACTTGAGGAATAGTTCGAGAAAGGTTATCTCCGACCGAGTGCGTCCCCGTGAGGAGCACCAGTGTGATCTGCCAAGGAGTAGGATGGCTCGTCTCGTGTGTGTATTAATTATCAGGAGTTGAACAGCGTGATGATCAAGATTAGTATCCTCTACCCCGTATTGATGATCTCTTAGATCAACTTCAGGGAGCTTCAATATTTTCCTAGGTCGACTGAAGATCTGGATATCATCAGCTGCGAATTCAAGAGTCGGGTATCGCAAGGACGGCATTTCGTACACGCTATGGTCATTATGAGTTCGTAGTTATGCCGTTCGGGCTAACTAATGCACCTGTGGTATTCATGGAGTTAATGAATCGGGTTTTCATCGACTTTCTTTTTGATCAGTTTGTTGTTGTCTTCATCGATGACATTTTGATTTATTCTCGTGATCGAGAGGAACACAAGGTACATCTTCATCAGGTTCTCGACGTGTTGAGACGCGAGCAACTTTATGGAAAGTTTTCTTAATGTGAGTTCTGGATGTCCGAGGTGATTTTTCTCAGGCATGTAATTTCATCAGACAGAGTTCGTGTCGACCATCAAAGGATGGAGGCTATTCGAGATTGGCAACCTCCGAGAGATGTTAAGGAAATCCGAGGTTTCCTCGGATTAGCTGATTAATTATCCGACCCACGACCTGGAGCTAGCAGCCGTGGTTTTTGCGCTGGAAATTTGGCATCGTTACCTGTATGGCGTCACCTGTTAGGTCTTCACTGATCACAAGAGCTGAAGTATATATTTACTCAGAAGGAGTTAAATATGCGACAAAGACGGTGGTTGGAACTAATCAAAGATTATGATATCGAGATCCTTTACCACCCAGGCAAGGCGAACATTGTCGCCGACGCCTGGAGTCATAAGTCCGTTCAGGAGCAGATGCTTGCTCGTTTATCGATTCGAAGGAGCTTCACAGAATTCCTTAGACCCGAGATCGAGGTCTGGCATCAGCGACTGGCGGGTATGCTGAAACCGCTCCCTATTCCAGAATGGAAGTGGGAAGACATTTCTATGGATTTCATCACGAGAGTACCGACGAGTCGTCGGGGCATGAATACGATCTAGGTGATCGTGGACCGCTTAACTAAGTCATCTCATTTCCTTGAGATTAAAGATACGTGGGGTCCCGAGAGACTTGCCCAGCTGTTCATCAAGAGATAGTGAGATTGCACGGTACTCCTAAGAGTATCATTTCTGATCGTGACGGGCGATTCGTGTCTCATTTTGGAAATCAGTTCATCGTGCTTTGGGAACTCAGCCTAATCTCATTACCGTTTTTCATCCTCAGTCCGACGGACAATCAGAGGGGACTTTTCAGACACTGGAGGACATGTTGAGGGCATGCGTCC
This sequence comes from Orobanche coerulescens, assembly GCA_033398695.1. Taxonomy (NCBI): domain Eukaryota; kingdom Viridiplantae; phylum Streptophyta; class Magnoliopsida; order Lamiales; family Orobanchaceae; genus Orobanche; species Orobanche coerulescens. The sequence goes on from CM065810.1 coordinate 19,131,267, forward strand.
TCGATTAGTAGACGATTGGGAAGCCCAATTACTGTTGTTTAAGTTCACGTACAGTTATAGTTGGCATGCTGCGATGAAGGTAGCACCTTACGAGGCCTGGTACGGTCGTCGTTGTCGATCTCCCTTGTGTTGGGACGACCCATCAGAGTCAATCGGCACCGAGCCCGATATACTTATAGCCGCCCGGGAGAAGGTAGCTTTGATCAGAAGTTGTTTGTTGACCGCCCAGAGTCGACAAAAATCATATGCAGATAACCGTCGTCGACCATTAGATTCCGAGGCTGGTGACCATGTGTTGGTCAAGGTATCCCCGAGTCGTGGTATCTTCCGTTTTGGGAAGAGGGGAAAGTTGAGTCCGAGATTCATTGGACCGTTCGAGATTTTGGATCGAGTAGGCGAGTTAGCTTATCGATTGGCTTTACCTCCGGCGTTAAGCCGAATTCATATTGTGTTTCACGTCTCTCAGTTGCGGAAGTATGTTGCCGACCCAAGTCACATACTTCAGTTCGATGAAATCGAGATCGCCGACGATCATTTATATGAGGAGCGTCCTATACGAGTTTTAGAGCGGCGAATCAAGCAGTTGAGGAATAAGACAATTCCTTTGGTTAAAAATTCAGTGGTCTAGACACGGAGTCGAAGAGGCTACGTGGGAAACCGAGGATAGTATGCGGGAGAGTTATCCCGAGTTGTTTGACCCTTAGTTTCGGGGACGAAACTCTTTTAAGGGGGGGTGTATGTAATACCCGGTTGTAATTCAGTAATTATCATTCAGTATTTATCATTCAGTAATTGATACTCAGTAATTTCACTCATTATTGATCATTTGTCACTCATATTCAATCATGGTATTCATCATTCAGAGTAATTGTATCGTGTATCAATCGTCATTCGTCACTAATCTAATTGGAGTTTCGTACCGTGTTTATCATCGTTGTCATTTTCGTTGTGGGCTGTGCGTGAGGAGTAGCGCACGCTACGTACTCTTTTTAGCGTACGCTAATTGAGTGCAGGTAGCGCACGCTACCACTCAGCATTAGTGCACGCTAATGTTACCACAGTTGCGATCCATAAGGTACCGGACTGCAGGTGAGTTATATCTAGCGCACGCTATGAGTGGTATGTAGCGCGCGCTAGTGGGTTGTAGTAGCGCACGCTAAATATGTGGAGTAGCGCGCTAGGACGGATCGAGGTTGAGTCCGGTGGCTCTTTGGTACCTTCGATTAATTCATAGCGCACGCTATGAGTGATATTTAGCGTACGCAATCGATATTATAGCGCACGCTAAATATTGGGTGTAGCGCACGCTACCGAGGTCAGATCATAGGACAGACGGTTTCTGGATTCCAGTACTGGGCATCACATAATTCGTTAGCGCACGCTAACAATGAGTATTAACGCACGCTAGTGGCATGGCTGTAGCGCACACTACAAAAAGGTACGTAGCGCGCGCTACCGTGTTCGGACAGTGGGTACTGGACTACCAAAATTACCCGTTAGCGCACGCTACGCACAAGGGCTAGCGCACGCTAATCTGGAGTGGCTATATATTGGACGATTGCTTTGAGTTCGTCATTTTATCATCCTTCCTCATTCCCTCATCGGTTTTGGGCGATTTCGGGCATTTTGGAGAGTTCTCTTCGAGCTTCTATCATCCATCATCATCTTCAAGTCTTTGAGTTGGATTATCATCACTTCATCATCTCCTTAGCATCGAATCAAAGGTATTAATCTCTTGGATCTAGAATTTCGGATTTTTGGGTTTTTCCTTCCGATTTCTTCGTGTAAGCTTGGATTATCATTGGAATATGTTAGATATGGATTATCTACCTTGGATAAGTATATTCTTACGGATTTAATGGTTATTTTCGGAATTATTTCAAGAACCCTTGGGGTTGACTTCGGTTAATTGGGGATTTTCCGATTGATGTAGTTGTAATCTCGAATTGTGGATTCCTAATGGATTATTGATATCATTGAAGTGTTTTGTTAGTTCGATATACTCATTTTGGTGTTGGTTTTGATATATTCGGGATTGGATATTTTCGAAGTCGTGTGGTTGGTTACGTGTTCGTAAGAATGCCCCTATGAGTTGATTATCGTTGTTTCGACCTTTGGGTTAGTCGTGTTTTGTTGCTTGATATGTGTATTGAACGGTTGTTGGTAATTATTGTTATTCAAGGTTGTTCGAGCGACCGGTATTTCACTTAGGACTTTGCTCGTGGACGGACATTCTTCATCGGTATTGTGTAAGTTAATTCTTACTCGGTTAAAAGGATATTCATTCCTTTTGTTGTTGTTCATTCATAATCGTAACTCATTCATCATTGTATTAACCGTATCAAAACTTGCCATTGTCAATTAATCACCTCAGTCATAAGGAACGGCGGTTCCAATCATTTCATTGAGCTATCATTCATTTCACCATCATTTCATCTTGGTGAGTCATTATTCATTTTCGTTGTCACTTTTGTTATATCGTGGTATTCCGGGTCATACTGGCGTGCCGGTTGGTATGTGTAGGATTTTTATGTCGGGCACATTATAGTCGTGTGTTGGTTGGTGGCCTCACATTGGACTGTGCACACGAGTTGATGGCTTCGTGAGACTGATTAGGTACAAGACCACACGTATATTCGATCGATACTCGTTGGTGGCTTGTGCACGGACACATTTCCATCCCGGACGTAGTGTGGCGCCATTCCTTTGAGCCGTACTGATAGTTGATTCATATAGCATGTTTGATTGCGTATGTTTCGACAGGATATTTCATAACTTCAGATATATGATGATTGTGTATTTTCAACCCTTAAGGATTGTTGTTACGTAACCGACCCGTTTGGGGATTTTGTTTTTCGTGTCATGGCAAGGCAAAAGCACGGAATAACATATTGGCGAGGAGTCCCAGTGATACTAGTAGGGGCCCCAAATCCTTTCAATCATTCCTATTGTTGTCATTTATTTTCATTATGATTTTCACTTGGTTATTCCGTTTCATTCGGTGTTGTGTATTTTATCTTCATATAAAATATACATGTATTCTCGTATTATCCAGGTGTGTTGTATGAAACTCCTCATCGGAGTAATTAATGTTGTAATGTGGTTCGGTACTACATTCGCCCTGTGTAATTCATTCATTTTCATCCGCCTGGTGGGTCCCAGTTGGGGGTCCACGGCACTGTAATATCCGCCTAGTTTGGGGTGTTACATCTCAGGAGATCGTCGACCTGCGAATTTGTAATTGTACTCTTTTGGTTATTCAGTAATGATGATGATTGATCGTTGTCATGATGGTTTTGGGATATTTTGGTTGAACTGTATGTTTGTTTGTTTTTATGACGGATTGCAAGTTTCGAGGCCGAAACTTATTTTAAGTGGTGTAGTATGTAATATCCGGAATTTCTACTACTTTTGTTTGATATTATTTTATCCGAGTTATATTGTACAGCGTGGAATCTGTACAGTATGGATAAAATAAATAAAGGACTGAGTTGTCAGTATCGGTATAATTGTCGTATCTGGTCGACAGTCGCATTTGAGGATATCGTGTATCAGGTTACCGTACTTTCGATATAGAGTATATCGTATAAGAATGTTATTGGATCCAGTATATGTATTCAGTATGTGTGTATGTGTTTTCGGTATGTCGAGACAGGCGGTAACAGTTGAAATTGGCTAAGTATAGCATACTTAGCGTACGCTAATGTTGAAGACTTACGTACGCTAAATCACAAGAGTTACGTACGTTATGGCCGAGACATTACGTACGTAACAAGAGGAATCAGACAGTTGGGCCTGGTGTCGGCAGCTTTCGGCGCGGATGTGGACAGGTGAGTCAACGGATGGAGTTACGTACGTTATACAGGGTGTATTACGTACGTAATATGAATATAATACTGTAGCAAGTCAACGTACGTGTTACGTACGCAACAGAATAAGTGTTACGTACGTTGCAGGCGGTGGCCAGTCGTGGCCGAGCATGGTCGCGGTGACTGCATGGATGGCCGATCACGGTCGGCGATGACTCGCGAGGATGGCTAGGGGGCGGCGATTACGTCGTAAGCGGTGGCGATTCTACGGCCGTAAGGGCGATTACGTCGTAATCCAGTGCCGTTTACGTCGTAAGGGTTCGAGCGGCAGGCGTGGCGAGGCCATGGCCGGTTACGTACGTAAGGCAGTGGCCGGTTACGTACGTAATGTGCCGGCAGGTCTCGGCCTATATAAGGCCTGGACCGAGTCACCCTTGTCATTTTTCATTTTTCTTCGTTCCTCTCGCGATTTCTTCAGCAAAGTTGATGGATTTGAGTAAGAACATTATGTAGCAACATGTTTTGGAAGTTGGAATCATGGATTAACATCATCTTCCACCCGGATCGAAGGTAAGAACACTTGAACACTTGGTTTTGGATATTCTTGGAGTTTTTTGGCGTTTTGGCCGATTTGATTCGTTTTGGTTCAGATTATTGATGGAACTTTGTTATAATCTCGTAATCATTCAATACTCTTGAAGTTTTGTGGAACAAATTCGAGTATTTCTTCGTTAAAATGATTGAATTGGATTATGCCTTCAAAGTGTTCGATGAAATGCCTCAATGAGTAGAACTTGGGAAATTCTACACGTTTTCGTATGAATGGTGATGGAATTGATTGTGTTATGATTATTCTTGGTAATTATGGGAATTTTGTTAAGGGAAGATAATGAATTGATGATCAAATACCTTGATTATGTCGTTATGATTATGGAATCGTAGTAATCTCGATATTCTTGATAGTTTGTTGTAATCCATGATGTTATGAGAAGTATATATGTTGAAGAACATGATTACATACACCTTGAATTGTGAATAAGTATTGTTTAGATATTAGAACACATCGGATTATGCCGTTTGGGGACTTTGAATGTGATTTCGGAATAACTTGTGGAACTCTTGGAATATGATTATCTATAATTAATCGGATTGTCCGGATTGATGATGGTGAAGTTGAACTGATACCATCAATTATGTATCTGGTAACTGATTATGTTCAAAAGCGGTTTATATATCGGGCTCTGATACCAATATTCTGTAACACCCCCAGATCCGACCGGGAATATTACAGTGCTGTGGGCCCCGAGATGGAACCCACAAGGCTGAAGGAAATTTTCGCAAACATTTATCAATGCCCAAGAGGCTAACGACGGTATTGTCTTTTAAAAATATTTGAAGACTCAATAAAATCCGTTTAACAAACCGTCGTAAAATCTCATTTGAAACCACAAGGCCCGAAATGCCAAAACTCAACAGTTTAAAAACATACGTTAAGCTATTGCTTACACGTACCGATAGAATAGATTTAGAAAACGATTGCCAAAGTGACCTAAGTTACCAGATACCAAAGGCCATTTAAAAATACTCACGTAGCGGAAAAAGACAAACAATTTAAAATACTCTAACAGTGGAAATACAACAACTGATCAGAAACTCAATACACAAATACATGTCCTAGCCAGTATCCTCCGGGAAGTTCATCTCTCCACGATCGCTACAAGCTTTATAATCCAAGAACCTAAAAAGAAAGCCCACGACGGGGTCAGCCATAATATCCAACAATGATAACCATCACATCTCGTCAATAATTATAAATCATTGGAAATACTAAGTAAGAATACGACCAATGTAATCTTACCGTTGTAACTTTACGACAATCCACGATTCGTATCCTTAACAACACATTAAGATAATACCGAAATATCTGTACGGTATCTCAACAATTCTCAAGGTTCTCCAAACATTATCATAACTCGCGATACGGAAATTATACCAACTCTGGCCAATTCAATCCGTCGGATAACGTCGACAATTCCAATACGATAATCTATTGTCCATCAAAGACAAGTATCAAGGAAATACGGAACATACCTCAAGATACGAAATACCATTACCATCACGTCGGTCTAATCCGAGATCAGATCCACACAACATACGGACATGGTCCTAACACAACACCTACAAATGCATACTCATATGACAACGTCAATATGATCACAACAATAATGACAATGTATACTTATGGCAAACCCATAATATACATATGTATAACAACAATACATGGCAATCCGATAATCCAGCGTTCACTGCCTAGATCCCCCGATGATCCCGTCAGACCAACCCGAGGTGGAAAACCCGTCCAATAATCCAGCGCATGCTAGCATAGATCCCCCGATGATCCCGTCGGACCAACCCGAGGTGGACATATGACAACAATGCACAACTGCACAAAACAACAGTACTCAATACACGACAACAACAATGCACAAATGCATGACAACATCTATACACGAATGTATCACGACATGATCGACACAAATAATAAAAATGATTAGAGTACTTGCCCCGAGTCCTTCGAGAACGATCTCAATGTATAAACCAGCACGAACCATTATCCTCAATACTCGACGGTCCAAAGTATCACGGATTGCACATAATTCATATCTTCGTCTTTATCACAATATATCCTCGATATACAAGTATACCAATAACAAAAGTAAATCATATACATTATGATTTAGATTCCCAAAACTCGAATACGATTTATAATCCCAAATCTCCTGTGATTACGATTATAAACATTGCTATACGAATTATACACGAATGAAACGGAAACCATTCATTAAATAATATAAACTGAGAAAGTAATAACTTACCTCGATAACGATACGACGATGATGAAACCGCTACAAATTTCTCGTCATCGATTACAAGCTCCTCGGCTCCCAGCAAAAGCGATTCACGAACGTTCCCGATCACGACCGCAAGCGAGGTTCTAATCACCGATAAATAATCTCAACCTATTGAAGTAACCAAATAACACATATCCGATTAACAATTAACAACCAACACGACCAACCAAATCATCTCAACGATTCAACGATATCTACAATACAAACTACAACTCGATGATCATAATCAATTAATACAACCGATCAATAAACCCAACGGTTCCACAACTATCCTGATTAACCACAAGTCCGAATAATCCAATTCAAACAATTACGAATTCACAACCACAATGCGATTACGGGTACGAGCGTAAAGGAAATCATATTCGACGAACAATCACAATCTTTCGGAATTCCAAATTGATATCATGATTCGTATTTCATTAAGAACATACGAATTTTACCACTACAACCAACGAATATTCGATCTTCATATCTAAAAATATCGATAATTCATTATACGATCGTCTTGCTATGTTACATTCATCAAAAGTTCCTCAAGAACACTAAGGGATTCGAACTCATGTTCATAGTCATTAAAACGACATAATTCGATATTCTTTAACATGAAGATAATATTCTAATTCGTAATCCAAGTCATGAATCATCGTATTCTTCAGTATACACTCTACATAACCTCAAGGATTGTAGCAACAACTCCCTAACCATCATCATACAGATCAAATACGGATAATAATACCAAGAACATCAAGAACTCTATGATTTCATAATCATAATCAACATATTCAAGGTATAAACCATCATTTCACCCTCTTTCTTCAACATATAATTCATATAATCTCAAGAATCGAAACAACAACATCTTAATCCTCTTTATACGAATCATTTATGGATAACAATACCAAAATACGAAATCAAAGTGAAGAATTCAACAACATACCTCAAGAACATGAATAACCTAATCAAACCCTTCAAGAATCATTGATGTCTTCATATCCAAGCTTCTAATCCATGCCTCCAAGCTCACAATCGACTTAAAAGTGTTTAGAACATACTTAGAAGTGAAGAAGGATGGAAAAACGAAGTGAAATGATCAGGCAAAATGAAAGACGAACTTTCATTTTATAAATTGCATCGATCTTTACGTACGTTAACCACCAGCATTAACGTACGTAATGCACTTAGCGTACGCTAAGCGTCCTTAATAGCATACGTAATCTCATTTCCAAAACTAACTGACCTGTTTCGTCCAATTGATTACGTACGTAACATTTCCTTCATTATGTACGTAATATGTACGTTGACTTGCTACAGTAAAACTCTATTTAACGTACGTTATACACTTCTCGTAGCGTACGTAATGGCCGGGGTTGACTCGCCTGTCCACATCCGCCGCCGACATCGGGTCCCACCTGCCGACCATGACTCGGTTCTGTCTGATTCCCTCATTACGTACGCAAAGCTTTAGCCATAACGTACGTAACACAACCAGTTTAGCATACGTATGTCTTCAATATTAGCGTACGCTAAGTATTCTATACTTTAGCCAATTTCAACTGTTACCACCTGTCTCTACACACAGAATACGATCATACGGCATACTGAATACGTATACTGAATCCAACAATATTCTCATATGATATACCCAATATCAAAAGTGCGATAACCTGATACACGATATCCTTAATTATAATTGTCTACCAAATACGACAATTGTACCAATACTGACATCTCAGTCCTTTATTTATTTTATCCATACTGTACAGATTCCACGCTGTACAATAAAACTCGGATAAAATAACCTCAAACAACATTAGTAGAAAATACGAATATTACATTCTACGCCACTTAAAATAAGTTTCGGCCTCGAAACTTGCAATCCGTCATAAAACAAACAAACATCGTCCAACCACAATATCCCAAAATCATCACGACAGCGATCAATCATCATCATTACCGAATATCCAAAAGAGCATACTTACAAATACCCAGGTCGACGATCTCCTGAGATACTAGCAAGCGATCTCACTGTACAGTCTCAATACGCTTACGATCACAATTCCCTGAGTCTCAACAAAATATATCATCTTCAGATGAAACAATCTCCCCGAATCAAATCTTGTCTGCCTGATTACATAATCAAGTCCCAATTCCGATAAGACGAATAATACACAATACATTTGCAAAACAACTGCCCAAAACAACGACACGAGTCCCGAAACATCAACACAAGATCCGAATGCTCAGATGATCACCAACAATGATCAACCAATAAATCAACCGAATTTATCATCAACATGATAAATTCCCATATGACCAACCAGAGGTCAAAACACAATCGAGAATATCATCAACATGATAAACTCCAATATGACCAACCAGAGGTCAACGATAATCGAGAATACCTTCAAACGGTAAGCTCCAACATGATCAATACAGAACCACATAAACAGATATACGAAAAATCAAAATTCTCAAAATGACACACTAATCACATACAGTGATTCTCAACGAAACACAACCGACTGGTGAACATACCTCTCGGCATACGAACAACCAATCACAAATCGACGAACATATCCTATCATACAGGGAATGGGAACGACAACTCAATATCCAAAACAACCAGCATGGGGTCACCATCCCCAAATCTACACTTACAACGAAATCTGGTCGGTCATATTGGAATTTATCATGTTGATGATAAATTCGGTTGATTTATTTGTTGATCATTTTTGGTGATCATCTGAGCGTTCGGATTTTGTGTTCATGTTTCGGGATTCGTGTCGTTGTTTTGGGCGGTTGTTTCGCAGATGTATTGTGTATTATTTGTCTTATCGGAATTGGGACTGATTGTGTAATCAGGCAGACAGGATTTTGATACGGGCAGATTGTTTTATCTGAAGATGATATATTTTGTTGAGACTCATGGAATTGTTATTATGAGCGTATTGAGGCTTTACACTGAAGTCACTTGCTAGTACCTCAGGAGATCTTCGACTTGGCGCATATGTAAGTGTACTGTTTTGGTAATTCGTTAATGATGATGATTGATCGTTGTTGCGATGGTTTCGGAATATTTTGGTTGAACGGTTTGTTGGTTTTTCTATGACGGATTGCAAGTTTCGAGGACGAAACTTATTTTAAGTGGTGTAGAATGTAATATCCGGAATTTCTACTACTGTTGTTTGATATTATTTTATCCGAGTTATATTGTACATCGTGGAATCTGTACAGTATGGATAAAATAAATAAAGGACTGAGATGTCATTATCGGTATAATTGTCGTATCTGGTCGACAGTTGCATTTGAGGATATCGTGTATCAGGTTATCGTACTCTCGATATAGAGTATATCATATAAGAAAGTTATTGGATTCAGTATATGTATTCAGTAAGTGTATATGTGTTTTCAGTATGTCGAGACAGGCGGTAACAGTTGAAATTGGCTAAGTATAGAATACTTAGCGTACGCTAATGTTGAAGACTTACGTACGCTAAACCGGTTGTGTTACGTACGTTATGGCTAAAGCATTACGTACGTAACGAGGGAATCAGACAGGACCGAGTCATGGTCGGCAGGTGGGACCCGATGTCGGCGGCGGATGTGGACAGGCGAGTCAACCCCGGCCATTACGTACGCTACGAGAAGTGTATAACGTATGTTAAATAGAGTTTTACTGTAGTAAGTCAACGTACATATTATGTACGTAATGAAGGAAATGTTACGTACGTAATCAATTGGACGAAACAGGTCAGTTAGTTTTGGAAATGAGATTACGTACGCTATTAAGGACGCTTAGCGTACGCTAAGTGCATTACGTACGTTAATGCTGGTGGTTAACGTACGTAAAGATCGATGCAGTTTATAAAATGAAAGTTCGTCTTTCATTTCACCTGATCATTTCACTTCGTTTTTCCGTCCTTCTTCACTTCTAAGTATGTTCTAAACACTTTTAAGTCGATTGTGAGCTTGGAGGCATGGATTAGAAGCTTGGATATGAAGATATCAATGATTCTTGAAGGGTTTTATTGGGTTATTCATGTTCTTGAGGTATGTTGTTGAATTCTTCACTTTGATTTCGGATTTTGGTATTGTTATCCGTAAATGATTCGTATAAAGAGGATTAAGATGTTGTTGTTTCGATTCTTGAGGTTATATGAATTATATGTTGAAGAAAAGGGGTGAAATGATGGTTTATACCTTGAATATGTTGATTATGATTATGAAATCATAGAGTTCTTGATGTTCTTGGTATTATTATCCGTATTTGATCCGTATGATGATGATTAGGGAGTTGTTGCTACAATCCTTGAGGTTATGTAGAGTGTATACTGAAGAATACGATGATTCATGACTTGGAATACGAATTGGAAGATTATCTTCATGTTAAAGAATATCGAATTATGTCGTTTTAATGACTATGAACATGAGTTCGAATCCCTTAGTGTTCTTGAGGAACTTTTGATGAATGTAACATAGCAAGACGATCGTATATTGAATTATCGATATTTTTAGATATGAAGATCGAATATTCGTTGGTTGTAGTGGTAGAATTCGTATGTTCTTAATGAAATACGAATCATGATATCAATTTGGAATTCGGAAAGATTGTCATTGTTCGTCGAATATGATTTCCTTTACGCTCGTATCCGTAATCGCATTGTGGTTGTGAATTCGTAATTGTTTGAATTGGATTATTCGGACTTGTGGTTAATCAGGATAGTTGTGGAACCGTTGGGTTTATTGATCGGTTGTATTAATTGATTATGATCATCGAGTTGTAGTTTGTATTGTAGATATCGTTGAATCGTTGAGATGATTTGGTTGGCCGTGTCAGTTGTTAATTGTTAATCGGATATGTGTTATTTGGTTACTTCAATAGGTTGAGATTATTTATCGGTGATTAGAACCTCGCTTGCGGTCGTGATCGGGAACGTTTGTGAATCGCTTTTGCCGGGAGCCTAGGAGCTTGTAATCGATGACGAGAAATTTGTAGCGGCTTCATCATCGTCGTATCGGTATCGAGGTAAGTTATTACTTCCTCAGTTTATATTATTTAATGAATGGTTTCTGTTTCATTCGTGTATAATTCGTAGAGCAATGTTTATAATCGTAATCACAGGAGATTTGGGATTATAAATCGTATTCGAGTTTTGGGAATCTAAATCATAATGTATATGATTTACTTTTGTTATTGGTATACTTATATATCGAGGATATATTATGATAAATACGAAGATATGAATTATCTGCAATCCGTGATACTTTAGACCGTCGAGTATTGAGGATAATGGTTCATGATGGTTTAGACATTGAGATCGTTCTCGAAGGACTCGGGGCAAGTACTCTAATCATTTTTATTAATTGTGTCGATCATGTCGTGATACATTCGTGTATCGTTGTTGTCATGCATTTGTGCATTGTTGTTGCCGTGTATTGTGTACTGTTGTTTTGTGCAGTTGTGCATTGTTGTCATATGTCCACCTCGGGTTGGTCCGACGGGATCATAGGGGGATCTATGCTAGCGTGCGCTGGATCATTGTACGGGTTTTCCACCTCGGGTTGGTCTGACGGGATTATCGGGGGATCTAGGCAGTGAACGCTGGATCATCGAATTGCCATGTATTGTTGTTATGCATATGTATATTATGGGTTTGCCATAAGTATACATTGTCATTATTGTTGTGATCATATTGACGTTGTCATATGAGTATGCATTTGTAGGTCTTGTGTTAGGACCATGTCCGTATGTTGTGTGGATCTGATCTCGGATTAGACTGACGTGATGGTAATGGTATTTCGTAGCTTGAGGTATGTTCCGTATTTCCTTGATACTTGTCTTTGATGGACAATCGATTATTGTATTGGAATTGTCGACGTTACCCGACGGATTGAATTGGCCAGAGTTGGTATAATTTCCGTATCGCGAGTTATGATAATGTTTTGAGAACCTTGAGTATTGTTGAGATACCGTACAAATATTTCGGTATTATCTTAATGTGTTGTTAAGGATACGAATCGTGAATTCTCATAAAGTTACAATGGTAAGATTACATTGGTCATATTCTTATTTAGTATTTCCATTGATATGTAATTATTGACGAGATGTGATGGTTATCATTGTTGGATATTATGGCTGACCCCGTCGTGGGCTTTCTTTTTAGGTTCTTGGATTATCAAGCTTGTAGCGGTCGTGGAGAGATGAACTTCCCGGAGGATACTGGCTAGGACATGTATTTGTGTATTGAGTTTCTGATCAGTTGTTGTGTTTCCGCTGTTAGAGTATTTTAAATTGTTTGTCTTTTTCCGCTACGTGAGTATTTTTAAATGGCCTTTGGTATCTGGTAACTTAGGTCACTTTGGCAATCGTTTTCTAAATCTATTCTATCGGTACGTGTAAGCAATAGCTTAACGTATGTTTTTAAACTGTTGAGTTTTGGCATTTCGGGCCTTGTGGTTTCAAATGAGATTTTACGACGGTTTGTTAAACGGATTTTATTGAGTCTTCAAATATTTTTAAAAGACAATACCGTCGTTAGCCTCTTGGGCATTGATAAATGTTTGCGAAAATTTCCTTCAGCCTTGTGGGTTCCATCTCGGGGCCCACGGCGCTGTAATATTCCCGGTCGGATCTGGGGGTGTTACATCCTCGACCATATAGTAGATATACCTTTATGTCAGAACATACCTTTAATTGCAGCACGAGATATACCATATAGTAAATTAAAAGGTCTTGTATCCTCTCTTCCTCACTCAGTTATGGCATCCATTTAAAAAAAATTCTTAAGATATCATTATGCTATAATCTCCTTCTTACGAAGGTAGCGACAGGCATCCAAAGTAAAACTTTGCCACTTCACTACTACAAAACTGGGCCTTTAACAGCAGTTCTGGAGCCACATTAACAGCGGTTTTTAACTAGAACCGCTGTTAAACTGTAAAATTAACAGCGGTTTTTAAGGGAATCATTTAAATGTACTGATTTAATGGATTCTAGTTAGCTTCTTGTTAAAATGGACATTTAACATGTTTTTAGTCGAACATTGTTAAATCAACATTTAACAGTTTTTAGTGGAACATTTAAATCGAACATTTAACACCGGTTTCAACTAGAACCGTTGTTAATTTAACGTGATTTTTTGGAACATTGTTAAATGTCGATTTAATGTTCCAGATAAACATTGTTAAATTCTGATGTAAAATTAACAGTGGTTTCTCCTTAGAACCGCTGTTATTATTATTATTTTTTTAATACCAGGTTTGTTTTTTTATTTCCAACCTGCTAAACATACACATAAAACAACATCCTAAACACCAAAAACAGCATCCAACCAAAAACATCAAATAAAACCTCAACAACACAACTTTATTTCATCCATTCACCAATACAACTAAACAACTTTTATCCAACCATCAAATACAATAACATTCTATCCAATACAAAAAAAAAAAATACAACACAATTCAAGTACAGCAGCAACAAACAACAACAAGCAAAATCAAGCACAAGTAAAAAGGAGAAAAGGAAGAAGAAGAACACAACAACGAATACACTGCAACCATGAACAAAACATGAATCAGAAAAAGGATATCCCTACAACCATGAACCAGAAAAGCTGAATCTTCGTGTACAACAATGGTATTCTTACAAAATTAAATGTCAAAGGTCTACGCACATAAACGGTCCCTAACCTCCAAAAATTGTTTTGCCCATTCGATTCGAATTGCACGAATACTCTCTATAGTAAGTGCCGCAAAATCATCAAACATCTGTACATATAAACATATATATAAATTAACAAACTCATCAACTTAAACGAATCACTTTTAAACTGAAATAATTTAAAAAACTGAAATTAATTTAAATAATTTAATAAACTGAAATAAAAGTTTATCACCTCCATCCATTCATCGATAATACGAGCTCGGACAATAGTCGACATCCAGTGCATGACGTAATACCCACACTCCCAACCTCCGTTTTGTTTATTACACTAAAAAGAATATGTTGCTCAATTATATAATATATAATATTTAATAATATATACTTATATAGCTAATATATGTATATATATATATATTGAATGTATTAGTTACTTTGGGATATATCCACGTAATCGTCTGTTTGGATCTACTTGTATGCATACCCCCCATCACCTTAAACGCGGTCACGGCACTGTTTAAAAGAAGTAAAAATATATTGTGAAATGAAAACATTGAGATACATATCATCTCAGAACATGAAGAGAAAACTAAGGATATGCATATGTTCTACAAGTTAAATGGGTTAATTACAGAGTATTGAGTTCTGTCTAATTATTGTGAGAAACCTCTGCTATCTTACAAAATTAGAAATGCCCGGTCATTTGAAATATTTACAAAGGGATTGGATAGTTACAAAAAGAACCCCTGAATTTTGGGGTCTTTACAAAAGATCCCATCTAACTTTGAAAATCACAAAAAACACCTTTGAGGTTTGGTTTTGTCTTACATTTTGGCCAGACCATCAGTTCACCTGACGTGATCGAATATTATAGAGATCAGAAATAAAAAATGAAACAAAGGCCATTTAATAGTTTAATAAGATGATAATCTCATCGGGACCTAAAAATTAGCATAAGACGTATTTTACAAATAAATCAAAAACTAGAAACACTAATGACTAAACAGATCTCGATCTACACGAATCAAATTGTACTTAAATTTCACATACTGTTAGCTAGAGAGTAATAACCTTGAAGCGTTTCTGAAGGCGACATGTAGATGCTACAAGTTAATATAATATATATTTTTCAAGTAAATGCTACAAGTTAAAACTTACTTCTGGACTACGGCCTTAATGCGATTGTCGGGCTTACGGTGTAGTGAGCAAAACCACACAACTTCGGCTTTTTCCGGAATAACGACCAAAAGTTGCCAATGCTCACTGCATTAACAAACGGAATATTTAATTTTTCCATAATCAATCTAAATACATCTACTTACATAATTATTAATATATAATAATCTACAAAGACAAGAAAGAAATATTAAGACTTTTAGAGAAAAAAAGAGAGTAGTGAGACGAATATGTTAGATCTTACTCATGATGGTAAGCTCCAAGGTATATCTGTTTTCTGGCATCCGACATACGCGAAGCGATGTATCTGGAGGCCTCATCTCCCTTATTTCCCATATTTTGTATGGATTAAGGATCAAAATATCCATACAAATCCTCATCCATCGTGCCCACGTTCAATTTCGATAAGTACCTAATTTGTTAAACAAAATATTACTACCTTATTTACGTTTCAAACTATGAATTTTTGATAAAATACATAAATATGCATGTAAAGAATTGTTTGACTGTTCACAATGAAACACGTCCTGCATAATTGTTTGACTGTTCACAGCAGCCTTCATTAGCGGAAACAGAACTGATCAGTCAACATTTTTTTTTTCTTTTGGTGAGAATCCTGATCATCTGACATCTCAGCAGCAACAGGGACAAGATTTATTCACAATGCAGCTAAAAATACACAGAAAACTGCTACTGCGGCTCAATTAGGAACCACCCCCCCAGCTTTCTTTTACTCTTCTGCTTCATCTCAATTAGGAAACCCCCCAGCTTTCTTTTACTCTTCTGCTTCATTTTCACATCAAATGTACTTTAACAATATCTCGACATAAACACAATATACCCGAGGCTGAAAACATTAGAATACGAGGGGAAAAATCAGAATTTCGGAGCAGCAAAATCATGTCCTATAATCAGATGATAATTTAATGATAGGCCCGTTGTAGGTCGATTACTCAGAAGATTACACGATGAATCAACAAATTTCTGGTTTCACATCAAAGAATCACAGGATGAATCAACCTGAAACGCATTCACTAGGCACATACCTGTCATGCGAAAATTCAAGCGAAAAAAACTCTCTTAACAATTTTTCTAACACCAAAACGAACCACACATACCCACTAAAAGTATATATACCTTTCAGATTTGAAATCATAAAAAACACCATGTGTTTGTTTCTGTTTACAAATTAGATCTGTTTACAAATTAGAACCTCCAATAAGGGGCTATTTGTTAAGAAAAAGATATTACAAACACCAAGGGGATGTTTGTAATATCCCAAGAGATTTAGAAGATTTTTTTTTTTTTCCTTTTTGTAATCGGACCAAATGTGGATCATCCGTACATGTTGACTTCTACAATATAAATCACATGACGTGATATGACTAAGCCACTGCTTGTCTTGAATGAAAATACATAAATATGCATGTAAAGAATTACTTACAATGTCCAAAACTGTAGAATCAATAAGCTAAGCCACTGCTTGTCTTGAATGATTTCCAAAAGATCATTGTAACTTATGTACAAGGGAACGTCATCACCACCACAACCAAAGGAAGCTGTATCCCATGGCACCTGTAAAGGCTCACTAAAGAGAGTCGCTGCAACACTAAATAACTCTCTCAACGTGTCACTGTCACTCGACCGGTCATCTTGACGAGCATGTTTCTTAGATGGCTCGGGTTGCTCAATATCCTAAATCATATAGAAGAAACATGAAAACTGTAAAAACCAACTGTAAAACCAATTGTAAACGAAGTATCTTTTATTAAGATTTTAATATTAAAAACTTCTACAAATTTTATTCTTAATTTTCTAAATTCTAAATATTCTAAATTTTCGGCTAGTTTATTGAGGACAAGCAGTGTAAAAACCAACTATTTTACATCTTTTTTTCTTTCCTTGACGGTATTGAATTAATGGTAAAGTTACAAAAAGTACCCCAAGGTCTTAGTCTAATTACAGAAAAACCCATTAATCTTTCAAAGTTAGTTACCCCATTGACATTTTTCCTATTCTACGAGTTGTACTCTCAGCAGGGGATATTTGTTTAGATAAATACAGATGTAGGTTTTTTTGATCCCTTGAGAGGTAATTGGAATTTTTTGTAATTAGGCTAAACATTAGATGTATCTTTTATTTAGATTTAATATTAAAACATGAAAGAAATATACCTTGATAAAGTCGGCAACGACAAGATCCTTTGGCCATGCAATAAAGGTACCTAGAGCTTCCCTCACTAAGCTTACCTCTTCAGTAGGTATAGGAACTTCGGCACCGCCATCTACGGCCTCCTCGACTACTACCTTAACCAAATGAGCTGGTAAAGGTGCACAGTGCAGGGTAGAATCACCATGATGAACGCGACCGATAGCGACTAGACGAGGAGGACGCTCGTCCACATAAAATCCAAATCGACCAGTGTCCCCACGCGGAGTCTTCCCTCGTGAAGGGCCAGAAACATCATCGGCACAACTCCCCTTCGTACTGACACGGGTAACATGATGATCATCAGGTGTACGTAGATCGGTGTGGGGCTGCTGTGAATGGCCAAATGTCTTCATCAAATTTTGTGTCACATCATATGTGATCTTCTTCGTTACTTCCTCCAACACACTTGATGATGCAGATCGACGTGAAGATCGTCCAAAATAATCTAGAATGCCTACACCAAATCCAATCCCATGAACACGACCAGGGTGCTCCGGTCTCCCAATGGCCTCGGCCAATATATCATATCGTCCCTCAGGAGTGAAGCTGCCTTGTGTACACTGTGCCTCCTACTCATCCGTCAAAAGAACGTTTTTTCGTAAGTGTAACACAAATGTGAAGCACATAAAAGAACAATTAATATTTTTGTTGTATGGATAAAAAAAACTTTGTTTCATAAGTGAAACATAAAAGTGAACTTTTAAAATTTTATTCACAACCTTTCATAAGTTAATATTACGACTTTTATTTTTTTCAACAACAAAAATTTAAGTTATAGAATTTAATTACAAAACAAAAATTTCCAGAATCAACTTTTGAAAAGATAAGAAAACTAAGTTTATTTAATTTTAAGTACATTGTCAAATATTAAATGATTTTTTAAACTTACGATCTTAGTAATAATCTCTCGTGCTGCATCTGATGACACTCCTCCAGATCTTTTTTGGCGACCAAGTTTCCACCTATGATGATGTAACACCCCGAGATATTTGGAATAATTACAGCGCCGTAAACCCCTTAAGTAAGGATTTACAAGGCTAATTTAAAAGAAATGCAAATATAGAACATCAACATCACGGAAATTCAAGTTTACAAAACCGTACAACTGGTTCAACGAGTAATTAATACAACCATATCGAAATGATATCAATAAGACACGCGTACTCGAGTACTGAAATCAAACGAAGAAAACAAATCACCAACAACAACAACAAACATCACTAAACCCCTTCGTCGTCACGTCGGTACTGTGGCTGTTTTCCTGCTCCTCGGCTACCTGAACATAAAAACAAATGTCCAGCCCCGAAAGGGTTAGCAAAACGATGCTAGTACAAGTATCATTTAAAAGAATCAAATATGCATCAACAATACATAACAAGATACATCACACGGGCTTCCGATACCGGAATCCGATAATGCGAATCCACAAGATTCCATTAACACAGCATGGGTATTCCAATGATCCAGCGCCCTCAGCATAGATCCCAAGATGATCCCGTCGGACCAACACGAGGTGGAAATATCCCGTCCAATGATCCAGCGCCCTCAGCCTAGATCCCAAGATGATCCCGTCGGACCAACACGAGGTAGACATACGATCGAGCGCCCTCAGCATAGATCGCACAACAAACACAACATAACTCAGGCATAACATATATGCCAAATCACTATGTCCATCAACATGAACATACAAACACTAGATAACGAATATCATGACAATTCAACGAAATAAATCTCATGTTCAACAACATGAATAATCACACGCATGCTCAAAATACCAATATTAACATATTACGATACTTGCCTCGAAGATGGCAAGAACGAAACACTTCAATGATCTCAACACACTCGAAGTCCGCCTCCTTCGATCAACGTATCAAGCTAGAACCTTAACAAAAGAAATGATATACAAATCATCTCATGTCGAACGATGGCCTAACAATTCGGTCTACGGCCCAAAAGCTCAAAATATGCAGTCTGCCTGAACCACTTAGCGTACGCTACGTACTCTACGTAGCGTGCGCTAAGCTCGCTGATAAGCGTACGCTATCGTCTAAGCCTAGCGTCGCTAGCCATGGATGACGCTTCTCTGATTAGTCGACTGACTCGGCTGATATCATAACGTACGTTACGTACTAAACGTAGCGTGTGTTAACTTATCCCCGATAGCGCACGTTAACTTACGTATGTTAGCGTGCGCTAACCGTGCATGGCAGATTACTACCGGTAGAAAATTGGATTGAATGGTGATGAACTCATGAATTCTATGGTGATAAAACAAGTCATCCCTAAGCATTGCTAATAAGGTTTGTGAAAGTTCTATACGTACTAAATGGCTATGAGATACAAAGATACGTATAATTATCACAACACCATAGTTCATCTTAGATCTTCAAGGGATATCCGAAGTTCAATCCGTTATAAGTCTCAAAACGTACGATCCTTCTATATAAACGCATAAGAACTTGAAAATCTCCATATACTGATCACAAATCGGATTGAAAATGCTAGGAGTCTAAATACTAAAAAGGTTCGAAGGATTATACGAAGACTAAGTTCCGATACGTCAAAAGTATCCTTTTAACACATGATGTTCGACTATAAACGAATCTATTAGACTACCAAAACATGATCAAACGTCCTTTAGAACACTACTAATATTGGTGAAGAATCACCTACTTCAAAGTAGTGAAGAACATAGAGGAAATCGAAGCAACCCAACGTCGAAGGCTCGAACACCAATTCTCAATGATCTACAACCTTCAACACGAGCTAGGATGCTGATATGAAGTGTTTAGGATGTAGGAAGTTATACTCTAAGTATAAGAATTCGGATGAGGGAGAAAAAAGGACTGAAAATACGAAAAGGATGCTGTCATATTTATAGGAAACGGTTATTAGCGCGCGCTAGTCCCTGCTCGTAGCGTGCGCTAACGTCTTACTGACTTCACTATACTCAGCACTTAGCGTGCGCTATTCACATGCCTGTAGCGTGCGCTAAGGCGTTGACTTGGCTTTTCCCGAAAGCCGTCTAGGTTCATCCCGACACAATCCGACCAAGATTCTCGGCCTGATCTCACCTACCATACGTCTCAATCAAATTGACCACGCATAGCGTGCGCTAATGTTCCTTTGTAGCGTGCGCTATGGATCTATGTTAGCGTACGCTACACATAGCCGATAGCGCGCGCTACATGCGCAAAATTACAATTTTCATCACATTCATGAAATCATACGCTCAACAACATCGGATTATGAAATACGGATAATAATACTCAGACAAAAGTACAATAATTACAATATCACAAGTTCCAAATACATATCAGAAATCTCGGGTATTACAGATGACGTGAAGGAGGAGATGGAGGATCAATAATAACATCTTCTCCAGACTTTGACGCTTCTTCTTTACGCTTCTTCATCTTTCTCTCCATCTCCTGTACCTCCACAAAATCATATCCGCCTCGAGCCATAGTATGGGGAACATTGTTCATCTTTGCTATATCTTGTTTCTTGATTCTCTTTTCCTGGAAAAAAATATTTGCAAGGAATCGAAATAATATTTGTACTATCAATGTGTTCATAGGTCAAGTACAATGTGATGCAACAAATATGAATAAAGTCTTCCCAATCCTTTGTCACAAAATAACTATCAGAAGAAAAGACAAACTGACATAAAAAATAGATAGAAAGAGTAGATAACATGGTAACTCTTAAATAATATCTCTATCAACAGTTTCACAACTTCGTATTGACATTCAGTATTTTTATCAATGCAACACGTCCTGCATAATTGTTTGACTGTTCACAGCATCCTTCATTAGCGGAAACAGAACTGATCAGTCAGCATTTGTTTTTCTTTTGGTGAGAATCCTGATCAGCTGACATCTCAGCAGCAACAGGGACAAGATTTATTCACAATGCAGCTAAAAATACATAGAAAACTGCTACTGCGGCTCAATTAGGAACCACCCCCCAGCTTTCTTTTACTCTTCTGCTTCATTTTCAAATCAAATGTACTCTAACAATATCTCGACATAAACACAATATACCCGAGGCTGAAAACATTAGAATACGAGGGGAAAAATCAGAATTTCGGAGCAGCAAAATCATGTCCTATAATCAGATGATAATTTAATGATATGCCCGTTGTAGGTCGATTACTCAGAAGATTACACGATGAATCAACAAATTTCTGGTTTCACATCAAAGAATCACGGGATGAATCAACCCGAAACGCATTCACTAGGCACATACATCATGCGAAAATTCAAGCGAAAAAAACTCTCTTAACAATTTTTCTAACACCAAAACGAACCACACATACCCACTAAAAGTATATATACCTTTCAGATTTGAAATCATAAAAAACACCATGTGTTTGTTTCTGTTTACAAATTAGATATGTTTACAAATTAGAACCTCCAATAAAGGGCTATTTGTTAAGAAAAAGATATTACAAACACCAAGGGGATGTTTGTAATATCCCAAGAGATTTGGAAGATTTTTTTTTTTTTTCCTTTTTGTAATCGGACCAAATGTGGATCATCCGTACATGTTGACTTCTACAATATAAATCACATAACGTGATATGACTATAATAATTATCTCAATTCATTGTTGTCTCATGATATTTTTTTCTCATGTAACTCGAAAAACATATGATGTTCCGTTTTTTTTAGAATTTCATCTCATTTATGCTTTGTATGAAAATTGCGACACGAAGTAATATGTAAGGAAATATCTGCAAGTAATCGAGCTACAGAAAATGTCTTTTGAATTCAGAATTTACCTCCCAAGTAGGGTCCTCACGAGTCTTTTTGAATTCTTTCCAATCGTCCTCCGATATACCATATTTCTCGCAAGGAGACAACCCTTTCGACGGACCATATATATACTCGCCGGTCAAATCAGTCTTAAATTGCCTCCACATCACGCCAATAGATCGCAATGTCTTCTTCGTGCGAAATTGACCAATATTGCTAATTTGACTGACATCAAAGTTGGCCTACATTGACAATTCAAATTGAAACGTTATCAATAATACAATTTTAAATTATTTGCAATAATTTAAGTTTTTTATAGAATAATTTGATCAAATAAAGTTTTTTCATAAATTTTAATTTTATTCCAGATTATTTATATTTAATTCATTTTTTTAAATTATTTTATTTAATTTCAGTTTTTAGAAAATAAATTACTTAAATTAAGGTTTTTTTAATAAATTTCACTTTTAATCCATATTTATATTTAATTCAGTTTTTTAAATTATTTTATTTAATTTCAGTTTTTATAGAATAATTTAATTTAATTTAAGCACAAAGTGAAACACATAATTAGTCACAAAAGTAATGCACGTACCAATACATTCCTGCCACAACATTTCTTTATCGGGCTTGTCCGGTACGTGATTCCATCGATCGTACAATATAGAAACATGATCTTTCGCAAGTTTACCCGAATACGTACTCAACTTGACTTTGTGCTCATACTTAAGGTTTCCCCTGACTGGATCGATATCAAGAGGTAGCTTTTTCCCATCTACACGCCATTTGGCCATACTTCTACATCTTGTAGGATTTCTCGATGTAGTAGTCTGCGTATGAGGAGAAGCAGCGGAATGAGAAGGAGAATGGCGAGGAGTATGAGGAGAATGAGAAGGAGAACGAGAAGGATGCCGAGGAGAAGTCATGTGCCTGTATAGACAAATGAAAATATTGTCAAACACAACATAAACCAAAAAAATAATATTTGTCAAACACAACATACACCAATAATATTTTTTATTTGAAAAACTCTCTGTCAAAAAACTAATATTTGTCAAACACAACAGTAATATTTTTTTTTGAAAAACTTTTTGTCAAAAAACTAATACTTGTCAAACACAACAATAATATTTTTTTTTTTTGAAAAACTCTTTGTCAAAAAACTAATACTTGTCAAACACAACATATTACCTAGTTGTCTAAATTGACTCTTATTATAACTTAACATCTAATTACCTACATTTTGATTAGTAAGTACAAAATCTACCGATTTCTAAGTGAACACCTACTCACTTTATAAGAGGAGAATAAATTAATTCAGTTAGACTTAGAATGAGAACAAAAATGACATATGTATCTATGCAAAACTTAGATGTATTCATTCATGTACCTGATTTTTATTTATCTTTTGAGATCATAGTTCTCCCATAAACCTTCATCATGGTCATTTCGAATGGCATGTATGTCGTCAGCTTCATTTTCTTCAACGATAGTGGGTAACCGTGTTGACAAATGAATAAATTCACAATTGTCAAACGTTGATTCTTCAGTTTCATTCATATCCACACTTCTACCAGGAATAACAACGGACAATCTTTCATTACATGGATTGTTGACATAAAACACCTGTTTTGCTTGGTGTGCCATGATAAAAGGCTCGTCTTTGTAAGCTACCTTGTGAAGATCTACCAAAGTAAATCCTAACTCATCGGTTTCCACACCTGTATTATTATCAGCCCACTTGCACTTAAACATAGGCACTCTAAACTTAACATAATCAAGTTCCCAGATCTCTTCTATAACTCCATAGTAACTCATCGATGCCAAAACTGGGTTTTTGTCTTTTGAGCTTGAAAAGTGCATAGACTCGGCTTGAAGAGTAACTCCACTATTTTGAACCGTACTCTTGTCATCTTGTGACTTTGTATAGAATTAGTACTTATTAATATCGTATACACTCCAAGTTATGACATCAGATTTGAGTCCGTAAGCTAGCCATTGTAATGTGTCAGATGCACTGCTAGAAATTTGTTCCTTAAACCATCTCAAGAAAGTCTTATTATGTTCGATCAACAACCATTTTTCACTCATTCGGGGATTCTTTATCTTCAAATGATTCTTGTGAGCTGACAAGTAGGGAAGAACATCATCAGTGTTATTCAAAATGTACAAATGTGCTTGAAGCACCTCATCTCGACTCTTGGTTACAACTTTAACACCTCGTGTACCCTTTCCTCTAATTCTATCCTCATGTCAAGACTTAGGAAGCCCTACAAATTCCACTTGTGACATGTAATCTATGCAAAACTCGATATCTTCTTCTGCAATGTACCTCTCCACAATAGATGCTTCAGGACGAAATGGGTTTTTGGTATACCCTTTGAAAATCTTCATGTATCGGTCAATGGGGTACATCCATCTCAAATAAACAGGGCCACACTCTTCAATCTCTCTAACTAGATGGATAAGTAAGTGACCATGATATCGAAAAAAGGAGGAAGATACATCTCCAATTGGCATAAGATAACAACAGCCTCATTTTTCCACTCATCCAAAACTAGAGGATCTATCACTTTGCTACATATAGCATTGAAAAAAAAGCACAAGCGAGTTATGACATGCCTCACTTTTTTAGGCAAAACATCACGTATAGCCACTGCTAGAAGTTGTTGCATCAAGACATGACAGTCATAGGACTTTAAGCCAACCAAATTAAGAGTTTGCAACGACACAAGACTCTTAATATTTGAAGAGTAACTTTATGGCACTTTAATGCCTTGTAAACATTTACAAAAGCTGATTTTCTCCCTTTTGATAAAGTATAACATGCTGGGGGGAGATAAGTTCGTTTACCAACTGATTGCGGATGCAACTGAGGACGAATACCCATATCCTCTAGGTCTAGACGAGCCTGGACACCATCTTTTGTTTTGTCTTTAATATTGAGAAGTGTGCCGATCACACTATCGCACACATTTTTTTCGACATGCATAACATCTATGCAATGTCTAATATCTAGTTTGCTCCAATATGGAAGATCAAAGAATATGGACCTCTTATTCCATATGTTTGTCGCAACGGACTTTTTTGTAGCTTTCCCAAACACAGTATTGATATTCTTAACGCGATCGTAAACTTGCTCACCTGTTAATGGTATCGGTGCAAATCCCTCTTCCTGGTATCCATTAAAAGCTTTTCTCAATCTATGATATGGGTGATGGTGCTTGAGAAACCTCCGATGTTGAGTGTAAACTGTTTTTTTCCGTGTTTCAACTGAACGTAGCCTGTGTTTTCTTCACATATAGGACATGCATGATGCCCCTTCACACTATACCCGCTCAAGTTTCCATATGCCGGAAAGTCATTAATGGTACAAAATAACATTGCACGTAGCTTGAAACTTTGTTGGTGGTACCCATCAAACACGTCAACCCCTTCATCCCACATCATTTTCAAATCATCAATCAATGGACTTAGATAAACATCTATGTCATTTCCTGGATGCTTTGGGCCTGAAATCATCATTGACAACATAACATATCTCCACTTCATACATAACCAATGAGGTAAATTATAGATCACAAGTAGGACTGGCCATGAGCTATGCTTAGTGCTTAAATTACCAAATGGATTCATCCCATCTGTGGCAAGTCCAAGCCTAAGGTTTCTTGCCTCACCCCCAAAATCCGGAAATAAATGATCTATTTTCTTCCACTATACAGAATCAGCAGGATGACGATTTAGTCCGTCGCATTTTCTCCCTTTTGCGTGCCATATGAGATTCTTTGCGTCATCCTTATTAGCAAACAGTCGCTTGAACCTTGGAATAATTGGAAGATACCACAACACCTTCGCTGGAGGCCCTCGTTGTGTGCTCTCTCCATCACTAGAATCATCATGCTTCACTTTGTAGCGTGATGCCCCGCACCTAGGACACTTATGTAATAATTCAAACTCTTTTCGGTACAATATGCAATCATTAGGGCAGGCGTGTATTTTCTTATACGCTAAACCCATCGGACACAAAACCTTCTTCGCCTCATAAGTATGGTTAGGCAATTTATTACCTTCTGGAAGTATCTCCTGTATCAACTCGAGTAATTCGGTGAAACTTTTATCACTCCACCCATTTTTTGCTTTCACATTAACCAACTTCAACACGGCATACAAGCGTGTAAAATTTTTACAACCCGGATATAAAGGAGTCTCTGAATCACTTTTCAATGCATCATAAACATGCGCTCGTCGGAATGATTCTTCTCCAACATCACGAATCATGTCTTCAAATTGATCACCATCTATATCTACGTGTGTGTCTTCAGTTGGAATGTCTACTAGTTCGCCATGCCATATCCAAATCGTATAGTTCGTATTTATTCCCTCACAAATAAGATGTTCACGAATTATGTCAGCTTCATGTCATCTCCCGTTCATACACTTGACACAAGGGCAAAAATATCTTTCATCGGGTTCCGGGCGATTTTGTCGGGCGAACTCAAGAAATTGTTCGATTCCATTATCATACTCATCACTGTTACGACTTGCATTCATCCAACTTCGATCCATTTTTCTTCTTTTCTGTTGTACACATAGTGAAATTCAATTTGCAATTCCTTTCGTTAGAACCAACCACATTTAGTGTTATTTTAATCTTCTACCAAAAACATACAACTGTTATTGCTATTAATATACTGTGTCATCTCACTATTTTATAAAGACTGTAACCTTTTCCTGCATTAACTATTGGGAGAAGATCCTTAAGAAGAAAGTTAACATCTATCCCAAAGGGAGAAGATCCTTAAGAAGTTAACCACATCTATCCCAACGTAATTCATGCTTTAAAAGGTAAATAAAAATCAACAGAAACAAAAAAAAAAAAGGACCTTACAGAAGAAAAAAAACGCAGCAGAAGATAACCCAGAACCCAGATGAAAAAACGAAACATGTCAAAGGACAGACTACTCGACGGCATACTTGGTTCTTTATTTCGATCAAATCTCAAATGTTTTTACCAATGAGGTCAGAGGAAATCAAGAGGAATAAAAGAAAATGGATGCATTATTATTGAGAATTAAGAAATGAAGTATTTGTTATGCAAGTATATTATTGACGGATTTAACGCTTAGAGCCCTACTCGGAAAAACTCATGATTTCACTTATGGGTTTTTTGTATGCCCTCTCCAAAACTCGAACTCCGTAACACTAGACTCCGAATAAGTTCATGAGTGGTATGGCAAAGGTTGCTGGTTCGGCCCTAATGGTGCCGGATTACGGATCTTGGGGAGGGCATACAAACGTGGATAATATCATGAGTTGTTCAGACAAGCGCTCTAACCTTTCGAAGACAGATCAACACATAATTTTACAGAAATAAATCATAATAAACAACAGAGATAATTAGCAACTGAAAAATAAAACTTCCTTCAAAAAAATTTAAAAAAAATCCAGGCTTCACTATAGATTCATTTGTATTCACTGTCTTTTGGTAAAAAAAATACAAGAACTGTATATCCTGAAAAAAATGAAGACTGAAAAAAATCGAGAAAGACATTCTTTCTCTTCAGAACAGCATAAACAAAGAAATCCAAAAGAGGACCAAGAATACGAGAGGGTGGGTGGGGGGTGGGGGAGAATGGTGATCTTCCACTCGAAAAAACAGATCTAGTGACTATAAACGATTGAAAATCTAAGTATCAAAAGAAATATATCAAACCCAGACGGCTTACAGATAATATAAGCAAATAAAAATCAACAGAAAAAAAAAGGAACTTACAGAAAAAAAATGCAGCAACCGTGGGTCGGAAGGCGGCGGGGGAATCCTACTTTGAAGTTCCCTTTGAAGATCCGGGGGCAGACACAGGTCTCGAACAGAAAAAAAAGCGGGAGTAATCAAAAGTGACGCCCTTGGGAGTGAAGTGGTGGGTGGCGAAGTTGAATTTACCGATGGGGGAGATGAACCCAGATGAAAAAACGAGAAATTCTTGTAGAGAGAGAGAGAGTGTGCGCGCAGCAGAGGCGGAGGAAGAAAGGCGGAGGAAGAAAGAAAAAGAAAACCTCGACTATTCTTAATGATAAAACAACAGCGGTTGTTAAGCAACAACCGCTGTTAAATGTATTGTTAACAAAGTTTAACAGCGGTTACGAATAAAACCGCTGTTATTGTATTTTTTTTTTTTTGAAAAACATTAACAGCGGTTATTGTATAAACCGCTGTTAATTGTCACTTTTAAGTGAAAATTTAACATCGGTTTTCCTTAACAACCGATGTTAAATTGCAAGTTCATTTTTTTTTATTTCTCGGGATAAATTTAACAGCGGTTATTATAAAACCGCTGTTAAGTGCCTATTTTAACATCGGTTATTTTAATAACCGCTGTTAATTTATTGCACACTATTTACAAGTATGCCACCGCGTCATTTTAACAGCGGTTTTCGAACAACCGCTGTTAAAAGGGCGCTGTTAAAGGCTAGTTTTGTAGTAGTGACTTAACAACGGTTCTACAAATAACCGCTGTTAAATGTGCAGTTTGTGTGTTTTTTTAACAGCGGTTATTTAGTAACCGCTGTTAAATTGCTATTTTAACAGCGGTTTTTTAAAGAACCGCTGTTAATTTATTACACAATATTTACAGGTATGCCACCACGTCATTTTAACAGCGGTTTTTGAACAACTGCTGTTAAAATGGCGCTGTTAAATGCCACTTTTGTAATAGTGCTTTGAGATAGTTTCATTATGCTATAATCTCCTACAAAACAGATTTCTTTTATAGTTTCATGAATATACACTTTGAGGTGTCAAGGAATACGAGCACCTCAAAGTGTACACCCAACTCAGAACCCTCAAAGTGAATATTACGTATTCTGAATTGAGGTGGGTGTATATTTTTTTAGGAGCACCTCAAAGTGTCAAGGAATACGAGCACCTCAATTTTGTGTATATTTTTTTAGGAGCACTTCAAAGTGCTCGTTTTATTGTAAAACCTAGACACATTGAGGTGCTCGTATTCCTCCTTTTCATATTTATGTAATGTAACTCTTATTACATTTAATCATGTACAATAACCTCAACTTAAGATCTCTATCATGACGATAAAATATCTTTGAGTTTCAAATCAGAGGATTTTCACTTTCTATTCCAAATAGGAGGAAAGAGAGAAACTTTTCTGATAACCTTGAGAAACTTTTGTCTTAACTAATCTAGTAGAGTCTAGATCCGTCAAACTGGACAAAGCCGGGAGGCCCGGAACAACCCGGCGGGCCGGGCCATTAACTGCATTTAGGGATGCAACTTAATCTGATCCGGCTGTTGATTTCGGAGCCCAACCCAGCCCTTTCACAGGCAATTGGGCCAAATTTGCCCTAATTGATTATCAACATAACTCTGTTTATTTTTTTGTTTTTACTAATTTAATTATCCCATTAATGAAAGCAAAAAAACGACAGACCATACTTCTAATTACCAATCCAATGCTCTTGTTTGTCAAAACAATTGAACAGAAACTAAAAAAATCAACATACAAGGAAAGAAAGCAAAAAAATGGGCAGGGTGGGTGGCGGAAGGTAGCCGCGGCCGCCGATGGGGATGGTGAATTAAGAACCGAAGGATAAAAGGAGCTTAAAAAATAAGGGAAGAATGAGTTCTAATAAAATAAATAAAAATAAATACCTGTAGGAGAGACAGAGATGGCTGGCAGCGGCCGGAGAGAGAGTGAGGTCGCAGCGGAGATTCGGGTGTGGTAGAATAGGGCTTAAGACTGTGTCGTTTGTCGTGCGTTTCTGGAAGCTCAGTTCGTTTGGTTCAACAGCGGCGATTCGGGTGTGGTAGAATAGGGCTTAAGACCTCAGGGTTCGTTTGTCGTCCCAAAAAATCGAGATGCCGTACAACAGCGACGGGAAGGGCGGTTTCGTTTTGGGTACAGAGGCGGAGGAAGAAAGGTTTTGGGTACAGAGGCGGAGGAAGAAAGAAAAATAAAACCCCGAACTATTCTTAATGATAAAACAACAGCGGTTGTTTTAACAACCGCTGTTAAATGTATTGTATGTTTAACGGCGGTTCTCAACAAAACCGCTGTTAACTATATGTTTTTTTTGAAAAAAATTCACAGCGTTTATTTTATAAACCGCTGTTAATTGTCAAATTTAACATCAGTTTTCCTTAACAACCGATGTTAAATTGTAAGTTCATTTTTTTTTAATTTTTCGGGATAAATTTAACATCGGTTATTATGAAACCGCTGTTAAGTGCCTATTTTAACATCAGTTATATTAATAACCGCTGTTAATTTATTGCACACTATTTACATGTATGCAACCGCGTCATTTTAACAGCAGTTTTCGAACAACCGCTGTTAAAAGGGCGCTGTTAAAGGCTAGTTTTGTAGTAGTGTTATTAGTTGGATTTGTTAGTTCTTTTAGATGAAGTCTCACAGTAATGATGATATTGGAATCTAGTGCATCAACCTTAGATCACCCGAACTTCACATGAGAATGATAATCGAGATTGAATATAAGTGTTGCGATGATAGACATTTCCTTGAATTCGAAGATGTTTGAATTCGTAAGATCATTCATAGTTTTGATGAACATGTTATGTTGAAGGATAACATACGTTAATCACTGAGGATTTCGTAAGCTTCATCACAGTTAGAACAGTCGTCTGCCCAGTGAGAAACTGCCATGCATGCTTAGCGTACGCTATGCTATATAGTTAACGTACGCTATCGGGCATAGTTAACGTACGCTAAGTTTGGTACGTAACGTAAGTTATGTCATCAAACGAGTCAGTCGGCTGATCAGAGAGGGACTGTCAATACATGGTTAGCGTACGCTAGACTTCGTAGTTTACGTGCGCTAACGAGTAGGCTTAACGTACGCTACCTATGGTACGTAACGTACGTTAAGTAGTTCAGGCAGGTAACGTTTTATGAACTTCCGACCATAATTTGGATTGTTAGATGTCCGTACGACGTGAGATGAACTCTATATTATTTCTTTTGTTTAAGGTTCAAGCTTGCTACGTGATTGATCGAAGGGGCGACCTTCGAGTGTTTCGTTTTTCGTGGAAGTATTATTCTTGTCTTCGAATTGAGGCAAGTACCTTAATTGTTTTGTGTATTGATGTTATACATATTGTTGTACATGTATGTCGTTGTTGTATGTCCACATCGTGTTGATCCGACGGGATCATCGGGGGATCTATGCTAGCGTGTGCTGGATCATCGGACGGGTTTTTCCACCTCGGGTTGGTTTGACGGAATCATCGGGGGGTCTAGGCAGTGAACGCTGGATCATCGGAATTACCATGTGTATTTTGTGATATCATGTTGTGATTATCATGTGTGTATATTATTATTGAGTTTCTCGCAGGAGAAGACTCTTTGGTTCTTTGTCATTTATGTTATTATTATTCTTCATGAGATGTTGAATAATATGTTGTGGTACTTGTACTAGCATCGTTGTGCTAATCCCTTCGGGGGTGAACATTTGTTTATGTTCAGGATCCAGGAGAGCGGGGAAACAACCACTGGAGTTTCATGACGACGAGGGTGCAGAGTGATGTTCCGGCCGGGTTTATTTGTCTGTTGTTTGTATCGTTTTAATAAGTACTCGAGTACATCATCGTTTGTGATGATTTGGATTTGGTCATGTATTAATACTTTTCCTTTGGAAATTTGTATTTTCAGTATTGGTCAGAATTGTTGTATTTTATTTCAGTTACTTTCATACGTTGGTATCGGTTATTGTCTTTTCATTTCTTCAGCGTTGTAAATCCCTATGTAAAGGATTTACGGCGCTGTAATATTCCAGAATATATCGGGGGTGTTACAGAATATGGTATCGGAGATAAGATTATGGATATCTTTGCCATTGGGTTAAAATAGGGGTCGTATATGTCTTTTGAGGTAACTCGCCGTGAATAACATCACTGTACTGCCTACGTCTTCGTGCGAACGGTGATTGTAAGTTCCTAAACTTTATTTCGTCCTTTACAGGTTGTATCTCTTTATACTTGAACATTGAACGATATTGTTTCCTGTATATTGAGTATTTATGCTTACAGTATGTTGAGAGGTGGACGTGGACGTGGTCGCGGTCGCGGACGCGGACGAAGGAATGCCGAAAGAGAAGCTTCGCCTTCTAATTA
This sequence comes from Orobanche coerulescens, assembly GCA_033398695.1. Lineage (NCBI taxonomy): Eukaryota > Viridiplantae > Streptophyta > Magnoliopsida > Lamiales > Orobanchaceae > Orobanche > Orobanche coerulescens. The sequence goes on from CM065810.1 coordinate 19,163,951, forward strand.
GGCCAGCCACAGCTTAGGCGAGCCACAGAGATCTATTAATAATGAACCGGAACCTGCTGTGCCCGAAATCCGTCGTCAGGCGGTGAACCAGATGACTCAGTTCGCCTAGGTCGTGGACTGAATGCAAGTGGCAGTAGGGTTACAACATGGATATCGACAACAGGGTATCCCACACATGGGAAATCGAGGTGACTGATGGCTGCAAGAGGTGGCGAAGATGCAACCACCTAAATTCGACGGTATTTCTGAGACTCCCAACTGGGATCATTGGTTGAAGTAACTAGAGAAATTTTTTGCCGGGATTAATTGCCCCGACGACCGGAGAGCCTCTATTGCTCAGTACTTTCTGATAGGAGAAGCGTCCGAATTGTGGGAAGCCATCCGGCCTGTAGACCATGATGCTGATTGGACAGAATTTAAAATGATGATGGAAGCTCAGTATTGCCCTCGTCCTATGAGGGAAGCCAAGGTTCGGGAGTTTTTCTCCGCTCAGCCTTCAGATGTGCCAGTATCTCAAGCAATTAAGACGTATAACCAGCAGCTGGTATTTGTTCGACATCTGGTCAGAACAGATTGAGAAATGATGATTCATTTTGATATGAGTGTGAAACCAGAAATCACGAGGTATATGTCCTGTTTTAAATGTACCACTCTCCGTCAATACTAGGATAAAGCATTGGCGTATGAAATCAAGGAAGCAGCAATGGAGAAGTTTGCAGAATCCAAGAAGCAGAAAGTCTCCGGTAGTTTCACGAAACACAAGAGTAGTGGGCCCCGCAAGGCCCAGTCATCCTTTCATTCTTTCAAAAAACCTCCGTACCCATCTAAGAGCAGAAAGAACTTCGGGGCAGCATCAACCACAACGGATGTCACCAGGAAATGCTTTAACTGTGCCCAGACGGGGCACTATCGGCGGAATTGCCCCTACCTGCCGTGACTTGTTTTGATTGTGGTCGAGAGGGACATCGTGCGGTGTTTTGTAAAGAGGATGAAAAGTCTTTTAGAGCCCGTACACTACAGTCAGTTCAGAAGAAAGCCAGTATCCAACAGACGCAGCAAAGTGTTCAGATGCCTCAGAATTTTGGTCGCGGACGAGGCAGAGGACAGTGGGACCGAAAGGGTACATCGAGTGCTGGATATGTTCCCCCACGTCTGTACAAGATGAGGAGAACAGACGATCAGGATGTTGCTGTCGCATCAGATACTGTTCAGATCCTTTCCTAGCCAGTTAGCATTTTATTCGATACAGGAGCTACGCGTTCATTTATATCTTTGTCTTGTGTAAATCATTTGAATATTTCTAGTTTTCATAATTGTGAACCTTATGTTGTGGGTTTACCGAGCGGAGAGAGGATTGTTGGAATCTTAGAAACTAGAGATTTCTCTGTATCATTTGGAGGCAGAGAGTGGCTCTCAAATCTGATTGTGATAGAAATGCAAGGAGACGACCTGATACTCGGAGATGATTGGATTACTCAATTTGGACCTATTGTAAACTACCGAAAGAGGAATATTTCGCTGATCGCTGACGATGGTTCCGAAATACTATTTGAAGGATGGAAACCAGATAGCTCAGGAAAGATGATCAAGGCGATGAAAGCTGTCAAATTGTTGAAACAAGGCTGTATCGGATACTGGTGCTATGCAATGAAGAAAGAAGACGAAATTGTGGAACTTTCTTCCATTCCTGTTGTGAACGAACTTCCGGATGTATTCCTTGACGAGTTACCTGGACTACCTCCACGACGGGATGTAGAATTCACCATCGAGCTAGAACCCGGAGCTACACCAATTTCTAAGGCGCCGTATCATATGGCACCTACTGAGATATACGAACTGAAAAAGCAACTGGAGGAGTTACTGGACAAAGGCTATATCCAGCCAAGCGTTTTACCCTAGGGAGTACCAGTTCTTTTTGTCCGGAAGAAGGATGGATCGCTTCGACTATTTATTAACTATCGAGAGCTGAACAAGATGACGATTAAGAACAAGTATCCGTTGCCATGGATTGATGATTTGTTTGACCAGTTACAAGGAGCAACAGTGTTTTCTAAAATCGATCTGAGATCAGGATATTATCAGCTGAGGATTAAGGAATCTGATGTTCCGAAATCAGCGTTCAGAACTCGCTACGACACTATGAGTTTGTAGTGATGCCGTTTGGTCTCACTAACGCACCTGCTGTATTCATGCAATTGATGAACCGAGTGTTCATTGAGTATTTGGATAAATTTGTGGTTGTGTTCATTGATGACATTCTGGTATATTCTAAGATCCCGGAAGAGCATGCACAACATTTACGGATTGTGTTAGACCTGTTGAGAAATGAATAATTGTACGCCAAACTTTCTAAGTGTGAATTCTGGCTAAAGGAAGTAATGTTCCTCGGCCATGTGGTATCAGCTGAAGGAGTCCGAGTAGATCCTCAGAAGATCGAAGCAGTTATGGATTGGAAGCCTCCAAAGAACGTGAAAGAAGTTCGGAGTTTCTTAGGACTTACTGGGTATTATCGTCGGTTCGTGGAAGGGTTTTCCAAATTTACCCGCCCACTTACTCGACTACTACAGAAAACTCAAAAGTTTGAGTGGAATGAGATGTGCCAGAATAGCTTTGATGAATTGAAGAAGAGATTGACGACGGCACCGATTTTAGCACTCCCACGAGGAACTGGAGGATTCATAGTTTATAATGACGTTTCGAACCAAGGACTCGGATGTGTAACGAGAAGGTGATCGCTTATGCGTACCGACAGCTGAAACCTTATGAAGTGAATTACCCAACGCATGATTTGGAGCTGGCAGCAATAGTTTTTGCTTTGAAAATCTGGAGACATTACCTGTACGGGACTCACTATCAGATCTTTACGGATCACAAGAGTCTCAAATACATCCTCAGTCAAAAAGAGTTGAACATGCGGCAAAGAAGATGGCTGGAACTTATTAAGGACTATGACTTGGAGATTCTTTATCATCCAGGCAAAGCAAATGTAGTGGCCGATGCACTTAGCCACAAGCCTGTTTCTATTCAGATGTTGGAGACTCTGACCTCCCAGCTCAGCATTCAACGAGAGATGATTCGAGAAGGAATAGAAGTATGGTTACAAAGATTCTAAGGACAACTGTGCGTGATGGAAATAACTTCATCGTTAACCGAAGAAATCAAATCTAATCAAGTAGATGATCCTCTGATGATTCGGTTACATGATGATGTGATCAAGGGAAAGGCCCCCAGATTCGTAATTCATGATGATGGAGTTTTGAGATTTCAGAACCAACTTTATGTTTCCGATGTTGATGTTCTGAAACAGACGATTATGAAGGAAGCTCACAGCACGCCCTATTCTATCCACCCGGGCACCAGTAAGATGTATAAGGACTTGAATCAGAACTTTTGGCGGGGCAACATGAAGAAAGATGTAGCGGATTATGTTTCGAAATGTTTGACTTGTCAGTAGGTTAAGATCGAGCATCAAAGACCTGCCGCAATGCTGAAGCCGCTCCCGATTCCTGAATGGAAGTGGGAGGACATATCAATGGACTTCATCACTAATATGCCGAGAAACAAGATAGGAATGAACATGATTTGGGTGATAGTTGATCGTTTAACCAAATCGGCTCATTTTCTAGGCATTAAGGACACTTGGGGACCCGAGAAGTTGGCACGATTATTTATTTCAGAGATAGTCCGATTGCAAGGTACACCAAAGACTATTATTTCTTATGGAGACGGTCGCTTTGTATCGCATTTTTGGAAAGCAGTTCATAAGGCCTTGGGGACCGAATTGAATTTTAGCATAGATTATCACCCGCAGACAGACGGACAATCCGATAGGACTATTCAAACTGTGGAAAACATGCTAAGGTCATGTGCCTTAGATTGGTCAACTGATTGGGAAGTTCATCTGTCGTTGATTGAATTCACCTACAATAATAGTTGGCATGCTTCCATTAAGATGGCACTGTTTGAGGCATTGTACGGTAGGAGATGCAGATCACCCCTATGTTGGGACAATTCATCGGACCTGATCAGAACGGAACCGGAATTGATCGTGCAAACACGAGAGAAAATAGCCTTAATTCGCGAAAGGCTGTTGACCACCCAGAGTCGACAGAAATCTTACGCAAACGTACGCCATCACCCATTGGAGTTCAGTACTGGAGATAACGTGCTTTTAAAAGTTTCTCCTACTCGGGGAATCTTTCATTTCGGAAGAAAGGGGAAGTTGATTCTGAGATATATCGGACCGTTCGAAATTCTTGAAAGAGTTGGAGAGTTGGCATACAGATTGGCATTACCGCCGTTATTGAGCCATGTTCATAACGTGTTCCACGTATCCCAGTTACAGAGATATATACCGGATCCTAGTCATGTCATTGATTTCGGCGAGATCGAAGTCGCTCAGGATGGAACGTTTAAAGAGAGACCAGTCAGGATACTCAAGAGTCGAGTTAAGCATTTGAGGAACAAACCAATCGCTTTGGTCAAAGTTCAGTGGTCACGTCACAGAGTGGAAGAAGCCACTTGGGAAACGGAGGATAGCATGAGGTCCGGATATCCAGAGTTATTTTCGTATGGAGTTTCGGGATGAAACTCCTTTTTAGTAGGAGAGTATGTAATATTCGAATTTATTATTGAGTATTTCATCTGTATTTGAACCCTGTTGTATTCAGAATGGTGATATCGATAATTGAAGTGTGATATTTCTCGTATTTGTATCCTTGTACATGAGTATGGCAACATGTAAATTTTCCCATGAAAATACGTGATAACGTACGTTAACAAGGATAGCTTAACGTACGTTATCTGTCGGAGTTAGCATACGCTATGAATGTAGCGTAGCATGCGTTAACCAGCCAATAATTGAGCTAGACGGCTGTCACATGCGCCAGCCGGACATGGGTCCGGATAAGATTCCCTCGGATGAACCTGGACACTTTTGAAGTCAACGATTGTTAACGTACGCTAAGGATTATGTCTAGCGTACGCTATTGTGTGCTACTTACGTACGTAACCTGATGGTGTAACGTCCGTAATCAAGGTCAGAATCAGGACAGTTAACCATTTGGACGATAGCGTATGCTAAATTATGCTGGGTAGCGTACGCTAAGAAGCTAACGTACATTATGCATGAAGGCTAACGTATGTTAAGTACAGAAAATTATAAATAAGACATCACACCATTTCATTTCAGCTCGTTCATTTCACCTATCCTTCAGCATACTTCGTGCCCAGAGATATCCCAGCCCCCTTAAACACCTTTACAACACATTTTCTTGATCATTGAAGATTGGAGATTACTCATTGAAGTGGTGAATCGTTTTGGATTGACACACAAGCAACCGGAGTTTGATTCTACCTACTGTCTCTGTGTTTCCTTCATCTTAAGGTATGTTATACTATCTCCAACCTTGGTTTCGTGTTCTTAAGGATATGATGATCATGCTATCAAGATATTAAGTTTCATTGATGAATTATTCGACCAAACATCACATTTAGAAGTTGGGATGATTATGCTTAAGATATCATTGTTGTAAACATCATTGTAGAATCCTATTATGTCAAATGATGAGAGTAAGGTTCTGAGAATGATTAACCGTATTGAAAAACGTTGCCATATTGATCGTAGACTTGGAGATTGATATCACTTTTGATAAACGGACTTAAGAAAGAATCATCGAAGGTTGTATCCTTTCTTATAAGTTGGATTTGTTAGTTCATAGTTTTGATGAACATGTTATGTTGAAGGATAACATATGTTAATCACTGAGGATTTCGTAAGCTTCATCACAGTTAGAACATTTGTCTTCCCAGTGAGAAACTGCCATGCACGCTTAGCGTACGCTATGATATATAGTTAACATACACTATCGGGCTTAGTTAACGTACGTTACGTTTGGTACGTAACGTACGTTATGTCATCAGACGAGTCAGTCGGCTGATCAGGGAGGGACTGTCAATACATGGTTAGCGTACACTAGACTTTGTAGTTTACGTGCGCTAATGAGTAGCTTAACGTACGCTACCTATGGTATGTAATGTACGTTAAGCAGTTCACGAATGTTACATTTTATGAACTTCCGACCGTAATTTGGATTGTTAGATGTCCGTACGACGTGAGATGAACTCTATATTATTTCTTTTGTTTAAGGTTCGAGCTTGCTACGTGATTGATCGAAGGGGCGACCTTCGAGTGTTTCGTTTTTCGTGGAAGTACTATTCTTGTCTTCGAATCGAGGTAAGTACCTTAATTGTTTTATGTATTGATGTTATACATATTGTTGTACATGTATGTCGTTGTTGTATGTCCACCTCGTGTTGGTCCGACGGGATCATCGGGGGATCTATGCTAGCGTGCGCTGGATCATCGGATGGTTTTTTCCACCTCAGGTTAGTTTGACGGAATCATCGGGGGGTCTAGGCAGTGAACGCTGGATCATCGGAATTACCATGTGTATGTTGTGATATCATGTTATGATTATCATGTGTGTATACTATTATCGAGTTTCTCGCAGGAGAAGACTCTTTGGTTCTTTGTCATTTATGTTATTATTATTATTATTATTCGTGAGATGTTGAATAATATATTGTGGTACTTGTACTAGCATCGTTGTGCTAACCCCTTCGGGGGTGAACATTTATTTATGTTCAGGATCCAGGAGAGAGGGGAAACAACCACTGGAGTTGCATGACGACAAGGGTGCAGAGTGATGTTCCTACCGGGTTTATTTGTCTGTTGTTTGTATCGTTTTAATAAGTACTCGAGTACGTCGTCGTTTGTGATGATTTGGATTTGGTAATGTATTACTACTTTTCCTTTGGACATTTGTATTTTTAGTATTGGTCAGAACTGTTGTATTTTATTTCAGTTACTTTCATACGTTGGTATCTGTTATTGTCTTTTCATTTCTTCAGCCTTGTAAATCCCTATGTAAAGGATTTACGGCGCTGTAATATTCCCGAATATATCGGAGGTGTTACATTAGCTTTTCGTGGCACAAATGAATTTTTTTTATGAAAACTCAAATGGTAATTTTTTAGGTATACTTGAAATGATTGCTGAATTTGATCATGTAATTGAAGAACATTTTTTACTAATTCAAGACAAAAAAAACACATAATCATTATCTTAGTCATAAAATTCAAAATGAATTAATTGAAATGTTGGCATCTGATGTAAAAAGTGTAATTATTAAAATAATTAAAGATGCAAAATATTTTTCTATTATTATTGATTGCACTCTCGATGCAAGTCACAAAGAACAAATGACTTTGCTTATAATATGCGTGGATGTGGTAAGTGTTCCAATTAAAGTAGAAGAGTTTTTTTAGAGTTTTTTATTGTAGAGGATACATCCAGTCTAGGTCTTTTTAATATTTTGCAAGATGCTCTAAAATCTCTTGATTTGGATATTAATTATGTTCGTGGTCGAGGGTATAATAATGGAGCTAATATGAAAGGAAAACACCAAGGTGTACAAAAACAGTTGCTTGATATAAACTCTAAAGCTTTTTATATGCCTTGTGGATGCCATAGTTTAAATTTAGTTTTATGTGATATGGCAAATGCTTGCCACAAGGCAAAACCTTTTTTGGTACATATCAAACAATTTATAATGTTTTTTCTAGTTCCACAAAAAGATAGAGTGTTTTACTTGAATTTATAGATGAACTCACACTTAAATCATTATCCGCTACTCGTTGGGAAAGTCATATTAAAAGCGTTAAAGCAATAAAAACTTAATTTTCCCAAATAAGAGAAGCTTTAATAAAATTAGCCGAAATAAGTGATGATGGAAAAGTGTGTTGAGATGCCGAATCACTAATAGATGGTGAACTTTCAAGTTTTGAATTTATTTGAAGTTTGGTTATATGGCATGAAATTTTGTTTAGAATTAATTTGGTTAGTAAGAAATTACAATCCAGAGATATGCTTCTTGATGTTGCGGTTAAAAACTTAGAGGGATTAATTAATTACTTTGAAGAATATAGGGAAATTGGGTTTGACAATGCTATTAGTGAAGCTAAGGAAATAGCTTATAATATTGGAGTTGAACCTCAATTTCCTAAAAAACGTATTTCTTATAGAAAAAATAATTTTATGAAATTCCAAATACTAATAAGTGTCAGTTTTATACACTTATCCGTGATTTGTATTGATATATTTAACCCATAATTATGCTAGTCTACTCATTTTTGCTTTAAATTAATTAGTTTTTTAATAATTTTATTTTTATAGGATTAAGATGTAATTTTAGCCTTAATCGGATTGAATTACTGATTTACTCAAGAAATGTTGCGATATTTCTTGAACGCAAGTGTACATTATCGTATACAAGTAATAAAGTGATGAGTGAGTATCGTTCCCTCGAGGACTGAATCACTAACTACCGATTTTTATGTATTCTAGTTTTATTTGAACAATCGAACTTTGGTTTTGCAATTAATTACTAAAAGAATTAATAAAAGACTAAACAGTAAAAACGATAGCTTGGAGAAAGAGAATCAAATGATGAATAAGTTTAGGATTCTGAATCCACCTCGGTTTATCCGAATTTACTCTCGATTATCTGAAGTTAACGATTTTCCCAATTTATTGAAGGCGAAGATTGCTAATATACTCTACCGCCTCTCCCGAGGTCAATATATTTTTCTAAAGGCGAATAACGCACTCTATCCCTAGGTGAATTAATTCGTCAATAGGCAAAAAGCATAAAATCTCCAAAAGGCCACGTAGTTCCTATGAGTATATTCCTATCTCACAGAATAAAACGGTCATCACCAATAGTTCCTCACCAACTCTCCTCTCCCGATTCGAATTGAATGATTAAAACAATACAACTATTGGCCAGATAATTGAAAGCATTAAACACGATTGGGAAAACTCAACAAAAAGGGAATTAAATAGATAATCTCAAGTAAATCTGTCAAAACAAAGGTTTCATCAAAATCCTAGATTAGGGTTTTAGCCTGACATGCTAATTAATGAAAATACAGAATTAATCAATAGAAGCATGAAAATCAAACGCAGATGAAGAGCTCGGATTCCTCCATTCTTCTGGCTTCCGCCCTCTGCCCTTGATCTCTTCTGCTTCTCTCGTCTGCGATAGTCTTCTGTCTTCCTCCTTTTCCCAAGCCTCCAAAGATTTCAAAGCTTCCAAGATTTCCAAGATGATTAATTAGGGTCTTAAACCCTTATTTATAGCTCTGCACAGTCTCCAAATCGCGTCCGTGTGAGTAGGTCGAGAACTGGCTTCAAAACGGCCCAAATCTGCGCGGAGCACACCAAAACCACTAAGTGTGCCGCGGCTCACTTGATCTGTGTCGCGGCACATGGCGTGTAATTCAAAACCTGGGCGCTGTGATTTTCTTCTGGGCCGCGGCTCACCTGGACTATGCCCCGGCACAGAGTACAGTCTACTTTGTGCCCGCTGGTCCTCTGCGTGTGCCGCGGCCCTGCTTCCTTGTGCCGCGGCTCACGGCCCAAATTTTCCGTTTTCGTCCGTTTCGCCTCATTTTAGCTTCCGGACTCCAATCTCCTGACAAACATACAAAATTCAGGCATTAAAAGCTCATTTAAGCAAATTTACTCTCCAAAATAATACAAAATAATGATAAATAAGCATATAAAAATACGCCTAACAAATACCCCCAAACTTAAGCCTTTGCTTGTCCTCAAGCAAAAAGAATTAAATTCAACAAAAGAATGTCGTGAATAATCGTGCAACTCGTAGTGCTCAACCTAATCAATACTATCCTGAAATTCTCTCTGAAAAATACGAGTATCGTAATAGCGAGCTACACTCAGAACACTGATTCTACAAAGTAACCAAGTTCAGTCCTAATTACTCGTTCATGAAGAAAATCCAGCTCAAAGATTAACAAACGTGAATCAAATCGACCGTCAATATGAAAGGTTAAAATAAACGAGCTAAATTCGCCCCGTTCCATAGTCTAATGGCAAAATTTTCACGAGTTTCATAAAAATAATCCTCGGACAGTATTCCCTTATATATATATGCTCAAGAAATTGATTCGAGTTGACCACTAGGTTCGGATCTCGGGATGTTTCATTGGGACAATCCTAGGGTGGAACTTCCATTCTCATGTATTGGGAAACCGTTTGACGTAAAAGACACTCATGGGGCACATGGATGCTTCTAGTTACTAAGTTCCCCTCCACAGCGGAGAAACAACTCGAATAGCTAATTCTCGCATGTCCGAATGAAGGTCGCTGTTTTACGCGAGAGTAAACAACGGGTCACGCGAGTACCCCCGGTTACTAGGCTCCCTATCATCGGCACATGTGAAATTTCTAAATCACTAGTCTAATCAGGGTCGTCGTTTTACGCGAGAGTAAACAACGGGTCACGTGAATACCCCCGGTTACTAGACTTCCCATCATAGAACAAAAATATCTCGACTTTTGGGAAAAACTGACCGACTCTAAACTCAATCTCAGTGCCAACACAACTTATGTAACTGGACGACTAGCTAACTGAAAAATGTAACCAAACGTATCGACGGTGATTTTAAAACACGTATGTATCCTCTCTTATCTGCCAAGACCTCTACAATCACCAAAAAAAATTTCGGACCGAAATGACGACTTAGCAGAAACAGAAATCACTGACTACAACTCGACTAAAACTCGACCGTTTCTTCAGAGAGAAAAACAGTGTTGTAACATCAGTATTACACAAATAGAAGCACGAAAAATTCACGAATAGAGTAAAATCAAGACAAGCAAGGCTATCGACAAAAGATAACTAAAAAATAACAAAAAGTGCAACGAAATAAGTACAGCAATAAATGTAAACCCCCCTCCAAACTTAGGACGTACATTGACCTCAATGGACAAAATATAATATGCAATAGAATAAGAAGGTCAAGTACTTCCCTCCAGTCCTCTCACGAGCTGGTGCCGGCATCATCCGGTGAGGAGGGTGGTGTGGCTGGCCGAGCAGGTGCAATAAATGGCCCGTCTGGGTGCATGATATGGGCCGTCCATGCGGCAAGGTGCTCCTGATGGTAGGCGTCCCTCGCTGCCAGACGCCTCGCCTCACGCTGGTTGGCCCGGTGGGCCTGCTCTCGCATCTCACCCCTGACGGCAGCAATAATGCTCTCTCGCTCCGTCCCCTGCTCCTCTCGCATGGCAGCCAGCATACTCGCCCTCTCTCTCCTCATCTCCTCTCTCTCTCTCCTCATATCCTCTCTCATATCCTCTCTCTCTCTCTCCTCGTCTCCTCTCTCTCTCCTCATATCCTCCATCAGCCCGTCGAACATCGCCTGCAATCTCTCTCTGTCGGGCGACGGGCCGGCATCTGCCTGCCCCTGTGTCAGCAAAAGAGGCTCGGGGGACCCCTCGTGGGCCTCATCCAGTATAAATCCTCTCCCCCGAGCGTACGCGGGCGCTCCTCCCCACTGGTCAAAATGTGAGATGATGCGGTGGTCGATCGGTGCCTGGGGAGCAAGCATCGGCTCGTCGTCCGACCACGTCAGCCCCGACTGCCGGCACAGAGCGCAGATAAGAGAGGGGTGCGTCAACCCCGTCTTGGCCCCTCCCTAAATGCACTGGAATATAGAACGAACCAAGAGAGGGGCCACATCGAATCGCAGCCCGGATGTGATAGCATATAGTGTCCAGGCGCGGGAGAGAAAAACAGTGCGGATCTGAGATGTGGGGTCTATACGAGCGCAAATAAAATATAGCTAGGCACGCCCGAGCCGACTGAGTGTTAGGCGTATTTTTATACGCTTATTTATCATTATTTTGTAGTATTTTGGAGAATGAAATTGTCTAAATGAGCCTTTAATGCCTTAATTTTGTATGATTGACAGGAAATTGAAGTCCGGAAGCTAAAACGAGGCAAAACGGGCGAAAATGGCAAATCTGGACTCTGAGCCGCGGCACAAGGAAGCTGAGCCGCGGCACAGGAAGACACCCAGCCGAAGGCAGAGTAACCTGTACTCTGTGCCGCGGCACAGCCCAGGTGAGCCGCGGCACGTAAGAAATTGATGACGCCTGTGTTTAAAGTCAAGGCTCTGTGCCGCGGCACAGGTTTAGTGCGCCGCGGCACACTTGGCGGTTTTTGTATGCCCGCGCAGATTTTGGGCCGTTTCGAAGCCAGTTTTCGACCGACTGATACGGACGCGATTTGGAGATGTGCTGAGCTATAAATAGGGTTTAAGACCCTAATTAAATTATCTTGGGGGATCTTAGAATCTTTTGAGAGCTTAAGATGAGAGACGGCAGAAGAAGAGGGAAGCAGAAGACTTCAAAGGCAGAGGGATGAAGCTGAAGAACGGAGGAATCCGAGCTTCATCTGCGTTTGAATTTTATGCTTTCGTTTATTTATTCTGTAATTTCAATTATTAGTATGTCAGGCTAAAGCCCTAATCTAGGGTTTTGATGAAACCTATGTTTTGACGAATTGATTGAGATTATCCAATTAATTACCTTTTTATTGAGTTTTCCCAATTGTGTTTAATGCTTGCAATTATCTAGCCAATAGTTGTATTGATTTAATCATTCACTTCGATTCGGGAGAGGAGATTTGGTGAGGAACTATTGGTGAGGACCGTTTTATTCTGTGAGATAGGAATATACTCATAGGAACTATGTGGCCTTTGGGAGATTTCATGCTTTTTGCCTATCGACGAATTAATTCACCTAGGGATAGAGTGCGTTATTCGCCTTTAGATAAATCTATTGACCTCGGGAGAGGCGGTAGAATATATTAGCAATATCCGCCTTCAATAAATTGGGAAAATTATTTATTATGGATAATCGAGAGTATATTCGGATAGATTAAGGTGGATTCAGAATCCTAGACTTATTCATCATTTGATTTCTTTTATTCAAGCTATCGTTTTCTACTAGTCTTTTAGTAATTCCTTTAGTTATTAATTGCACAAACCCAATTTCGATTGTTCAAATAAAATTGGAATACGAAAAAATCGGTAGTTAGAGATTCAGTCCTCGTGGGAACGATACTCAACTTATCACTTTATTACTTGTAAACGATGACGTGCACTTGCGTGTAAAGAATATCGCAACAAGTTTTTGGCGCCGTTCTTAGGGGGAAAATTTTATAATATCGATTTAAGTATTTCCTGTCTTAATTTGAACGTTTTATTTTTATTTTTGTGTATTTAATTTCGTTTATTTGTTTTTCCTTTCAGGATCTTTCGTGTAGTGCATGAGAAAACTCGGTAACGAAGGCCTACTACCTTTGGATACCGAGCTCGAGCGCACTCTAAGAAGGAACAAAAAGGAGAAAAGAGAGTTGCAGACGACGGTCAACATGGCCGAGAATATCGAAGTCCAAGGAGGAGATAACCAAGTGCGGCAAGTTCAACCGGAACTAGCTCTTCGAGATTATGCCATGCCGCAGATCAACGCTAATTTTTCGGGAATTCGACGTCCCACTATCCAAGCTAATAATTTTGATATCAAGCCTGCTATTATTCAGATGGTGCAGGTGAGCCAATTCTATGGACTGCCGAATGACGACCCGAATGCCCATATTTCTTCTTTCCTTGAGATATGCGACACGTTCAAGACTAATGGTGTCACCGACGATGCCATCCGATTGAGGCTTTTCCCTTTCTCTTTGAGGGATAAAGCAAAATTCTGGTTAAATTCCTTACCGCCTGGGTCGATTACAACATGGGAGAGGTTAGCGCAAGCCTTCCTTGCCAAATTCTTCCCACCAGCTAAGACGGCAAGGTTGAGAAACGAAATAACCACCTTTGGTCAGTACGATATGGAATCGCTACACGAGGCGTGGGAGCGATATAAAGATTTTCTACGAAGATGCCCTCATCACGGCATTCCTGATTGGCTTCAGCTTCATACGTTCTATAATGGTTTGAGTGCTTCTACACGCACTCTCGTGGATGCGGCCTCTGGTGGGGCCTTCATGGGAAAATCTATGGCCGAGGCACACATGCTTTTGGAAGATATGGCCGCAAACGCATACCAATGGCCATCGGAAAGATTGACACCGAAGAGAGTCATGGAAGTTTCAAGCAATGATCCGATTTCCACCTTGTCAGCTCAAGTCGCCGCTTTGACCCAACAGCTCCAGGCATTCTCGCACGCACCTTCCCCCGTTACCATTGAGACATGCAATTGGTGTAACGGATCACACCCGAGCGCGGAATGTCAAGTTGGAAACCCTTTTGAACAACATCAGATGGAGCAGGCTCAATTTGTGGGAAGTGGGAATCGGCAGAATAACCCGTACTCCAACACTTATAATCCGGGGTGGCGCAATCATCCAAATTTCTCGTGGAGAAACGGACAGAACTCACACCAGCCCCCATTCGCTCAAAATCAACAGCAGCCCCCTCCCGCTCCCAAAGTGTCTCTCGAAGATGCTCTTGCAAAATTGGCGGCAAATACGAGTCAATTTATGACTCGTACTGAAGCAACATTGCAAAATCATTCCGCTTCCATTCGGAATTTGTAGGTGCAGCTGGGCCAAATTGCTAATGTGCTGACAGCTCGTCCAGAGGGAGCATTGCCGAGTACAACAGAGACAAATCCTAGAGAGAGTCTAAACGCAATCAGCTTAAGAAGTGGGAAAGAGGTGTTGGATCAGCCCGAGTGGTGTGAAAAGAAGAAGGAAATTGAGGAAGAGAAGGATTTAAAGCCAGAGGAGTCGAAGGATTCAAAGCCGGACAACTCTAAGACATGTGTGTCCCCCGTCCCGTTTCCGCAGAGATTACAGCAAAGAAGGGCGGACAAACAATTTTCTAAGTTCCTTGATATGTTTAAAAAGCTTCACATAAACATTCCATTCGCCGACGCATTGGAACAGATGCCGAGTTACGTCAAGTTCATGAAAGAGATATTATCGAAGAAAAGAAAGCTTGAGGAGTTTAAAACGGTCGCCTTGACAGAGGAGTGCAGTGCAATTCTTCAAAAGAAGCTCCCACCTAAATTGAAAGATCCGGGAAGCTTCAACATACCGTGCACCATGGGGAATCTTTTGTTTAATAAGGCACTATGTGATCTTGGTGCGAGTATCAACCTCATGCCTCTGTCGATTTTCAAAAAGCTGGATATTGGGGAAGCCAAGCCAACAACAATCTCCTTATAGTTGGCGGATCGATCGATAAAGTATCCGAGAGGAGTGATTGAGGATGTATTAGTCAAGGTTGATAAGTTCATCTTTCCGGCCGATTTCATCGTACTCGACATGGAGGAAGATGAAAATATTCCAATCATCTTGGGACGACCATTTCTAGCGACGGGCCGAACCCTTATAGACGTGGGAAAAGGGGAGTTAACTCTGAGGGTCCAAGACGAGCAAGTTACTTTTCAAGTATTCAAATCGTTTCCATGTCCCGGAAGTGTTGCTAAAAGGTCACAAATTGAAAGTGTGGATGTTGTTGAAAGAGGAAAGCACCGAAAAAATCGTCGTTTGGAAAATTCAGATTTTGTGTTAAATGATCCAAGTCTTAAGAAGGATGTAGAACGAGTGGCGTTCCTCGAGCATGAGGACAAATCTGCTGCAGTCTTGAGTGCGTTTGTGAAGGAGGAGAGTAAGCCGAAAGCCCAGCGGAAAATTAGTTATGGAAAAACCGGGTGTTTCGGGAAGTTATTCACGTCGAAACCTTTTCGCAAACAACATTTGATGACCGAACCGAAAGTCGAATCGCTAACGACCAATGGTCATAATTTTAACAAAAATATGAACGGTTCGATGAACGGGGCGGAAACCAAATGGAGTTTGCGAAAAGCGAACTAACGTTTTCCGATAGGTCCGGCTGAAGACTATAAACTTAGCGCTTCTCGGGAGGCAACCCGAGTTCGTAGTTGTAGATTTTTGCATTTCTTTATTTTTCTTGCATTCGTGATTCTTATTTTTCCTTCATTTTTGTGCTTCAATTTGCTTCTGCCTCTCGCTTTTAACGAGTTCTTCTCAAAATTCTCGCAGAAAGTCCTGTGGAAGAGATCAAGTCTGAGCCGCGGCACAGGTATTGTGAGCCGTGGCACACATCAATCGCAAGGGGAGGCTAAACCAACTGTACCATGTGCCGCGGCACGGCATAAATGAGCCGCGGCACACTTGAGCATTGAGCCGCGGCACACGCAATCTGTGCCGCGGCACACGACAAAACGAGAACACAGGTAAAAGGGATCACTGCGTACGCGGCTCACTTTAGCCGTGCCGCGGCACACTATGCGGAATCAAAAGGCACGGTAGCTTATAATTCACAATCGGCCGAGCACCCAGGTATTATTTTCTTCCTTTCTCCTTCCCTCCCCAGCGCGCGAACCGGCCGACGAAGTTCTTCCATTTTTTCCTGCGATTTCTTCTTGAAATCTTCAAAAGGTACGTTCCAATCGTTAATCTCTACTTGTTTATGGTTTAGATTTGAAGTTGTTTATACTTTGGATGGATTGAGCATGTTATTTTTCCTTCAAAAAAGTTTTAGGATTGTTTAGAGGATAACATGGTAGTTTTAATCAATTTTTCATGGTTAGTTTGGAATGTGAATGAGTTGAATGTGTTGAGTTGATGATGATTGAATTATGTTTCGGTTTTTGGGGGTTGAATCGAGCTATAACTATGTTTATTCTTCAAGTAAACTTGTGCCCTCAAGGTGTTTGATAAATTGCCTAAATGAAAAATTTTCTTTGGAAAAGCAATCGTTTGAATTTTCGTGCAACGTATACGTTTTGAATTTACAGCAAGCCCTACCCTTACATCCAGGTTAAACGTTTAAGTCCAATTTCATCCTTCTCTCACGTATGCGCTATTTTTCTTTTTAAATTCGGGATTTCTGACTAGACACCCTTAGCCGAGCGTAGATCATTGTTATTATTGTTGCGTAAATAAACCCTCGTGTTTTACTTTTCAGGACTGATTATGGCGAGAATAAAGAAACTGAGCAAGAGAGCTAGGACCGAGTCATCCCCCACTCGAGGGGAGACCTCTCGTGGTCGGGCCGAGGCGGAGGGGCACCAATTTTCGGACCCTGAAATTCACAAGATATTCAATGAAAAGATCCGGCCACGACCGCTTATTCCAGAGAGGGGTTTTACTCCAGCTCCTCAGGACGGGGAATTGCTCACTATGATTGATGAGATGGGGTGGGCGAGATTTACTGCACCTCCCGAGCCAGCGGTTATCTCGATTGTGCAGGAGTTCTACGCCAGTGCACTGCTGAAGCACATTCGGGCAGGGCATACGTTGCCGTCATTAGAGTCTCGGACTCAGGTCGACGTCCGAGGGGTTACAGTTGATTTCTCCACGGCTGCTATTCGGAGGCTGTTTGGGCTTCCGGTGGTTGATGAGTCGGCCTATGACCGAGTGATGACCAGCCTCACGAAGGAGGCCCTGCTCGAGACCATTGCACAGCCCGATACCGACTGGGAGCAGCGAGCACAGGGTTCTTCCACTTTTCACTTCAGGAGCTCGCGCCTCAGCCGGCTCGGGCGTGCCTGGCTTTATTTTATCTGCGCACGCATTGACCCCACCTCCCAGATCCGTACAGTCTTTCTCTCCCGCGCCCGGACACTTTTTGCTATCACTTCCGGGCTGCGTTTCGATGTGGCCCCCATCCTGGTCCGATCTATCTTCCAGTGTATCCAGGGGGGGCCAAGACGGGGTTGAAGCACCCCTCTCTCATCTGCGCTTTATCCCGGCAGTCGGGGCTGACATGGTCAGACGACGAGCCGATGCTTGCCCCCCAGGCCCCGATCGACCACCGCATCATATCGCACTTTGACCAGTGGGGAGGAGCGCCGGCGTACGCTCGGGGGAGAGGATTTCTGCTAGAGGAGGCCCACGAGGGATCCCCCGAGCCGCTTTTGTTGACTCATGGAGATGCCGGCCCGCCACCCCATAGAGCGAGGTTGCAGGAGTTGTTTGATGGGCTGCGGGAGGGTTTGAGGAGAGAGAGAGAGAGGAGCTGAGAGAGGAGACGAGGAGAGAGAGAGATGAGATGAGGAGAGAGAGGGAGAGCTTGATGGCTGCCATGCGGGAGGAGCAGCGGACGGAGCGGGAGAGCGTTGTAGCTGCCGTCAGAGCCGAGATGCGAGAGCAGGCCCGCCGGGCCAGCCGACGAGAGGCGAGGCGTCTTTCTGCGAGGGATGCTTATCATCAGGAGCACCTCGCCGCATGGAAGGCCCATATCCTGCATCCCGACGGGCCGTTTATTGCACCCGCCCGGCCAACCACACCACCCTCCTCACCGGACGATGCCGGCACCAGCTCCTGAGCAGACTGGAGGGGAGTACTTGACCTTTTACTTTTATTGCATATCATTCTTGTCCATTGAGGTCAATGTACGTCCTAAGTTTGGGGGGGGGGGATTTACTTTCAGTTTCTACATTCATTGCTGTACTTTATTTTATTGCTGTACGTTATTTCGTTGCACTTTTCATTACTTTGCGTAAATTTTTTTTTTTTTAGATAGCCTTGCTTGTCTTAGTTTTTCTTTATTCGTGAATTTTTCGTGCTTCTATTTGTTTGATACTGATGTTACGACACTGCTTTTTCTCTCTGAAGAAGCGGTCGAGTTCTAGTCGAGTTGTAGTCAGTTATCTCTGTTCTGCTTAGTATTCATTTAGGTCCAAAATTTTTCGTGATTGTAGAAGTCTTGGCAGATAAGAGACGATACATACTTGTTTTTAAATCACCGTCAATACGTTTGGTTACATTTTCCGGATAGTGAGTCGTACTGTTTCTTTAGTCGTTTTGGCACTTAGATTGAGTTTAGAGTCGGTCAGTTTTTCCCAAAAGTCGAGATAATGTGTTCTATGAAGGGAAGTGTAGTAACCGGGGGCATTCGCGTAACCCGTTGTTTACTCTCGCGTAAAACGACGACCCTGATTAGACTAGTGATTTAGATATTTCACATGTGCCAATGAGAGGGAGCCTAGTAACCGGGGGTATTCGCGTGACCCGCTGTTTACTCTCGCGTAAAACGGCGACCTGGATTCGGACATGCGGAAATTATGTATTCGAGTTGTGTCTCCACTGTATACGGGAACTTAGTAACTAGAAGCATCCATGTGCCCCATGAGTGTCTTTTACGTCAAACGGTTTTCCAATACATGAGAATGGAGTTTCCACCCTAGGATTATCCCGATGAAACATCCCGAGATCCTATCCTAGTGGTCAACTCGAATCAAATTCTTGAGCATATATATAAGGGAATACTGTCCGAGGTTTAATTGTTATGAAACTCGTGAAAATTGTGCCTTTTGACTGTGGAACGGGACGAACTAGCTTGTTTATTTTAGCCTTTCATATTGACGGTCGATTTGACTCACGTTTTGTTAATCTTTGAGCTGGATTTTCTCCATGAATGAGTGATTAGGACTGAACTTGATTACTTTGCGGAATCATTATTCTGAGTGCAGCTCGCTTTTACGACACTCGTATTATTTAGAGAGAATTACAGGATAGTATTGATTAGGTTGAACACTATGAGTTGCACGATGATTCACGACATTCTTTTATTGAATTTAATTCTTTTTGCTTGAGGACAAGCAAAGGCTTAAGTTTGGGGGTATTTGTTAGGCGTATTTTTATACGCTTATTTATCATTATTTTGTAGTATTTTGGAGAATGAAATTGTCTAAATGAGCCTTTAATGCCTTAATTTTGTATGATTGACAGGAAATTAAAGTCCGGAAGCTAAAACGAGGCAAAACGGGCGAAAACGGCAAATCTGGACTCTGAGCCGCGGCACAAGGAAGTTGAGCCGCGGCACAGGAAGACACCTAGCCGAAGGCAGAGTAACCTGTACTCTGTGCCGCGGCACAGCCCAGGTGAGCCGCGGCACGTAAGAAATTGATGACGCCTGTGTTTAAAGCTGAAGGCTCTGTGCCGCGGCACAGGTTTAGTGCGCCGCGGCACACTTGGCGGTTTTTGTATGCCCGCGCGGATTTTGGTCCGTTTCGAAGCCAGTTTTCGACCGACTGATACGGACGCGATTTGGAGATGTGCTGAGCTATAAATAGGGTTTAAGACCCTAATTAAATTATCTTGGGGGATCTTAGAATCTTTTGAGAGCTTAAGCTGGGAGACGGCAGAAGAAGAGGGAAGCAGAAGACTTCAAAGGGAGAGGGCGGAAGCTGAAGAACGGAGGAATCCGAGCTTCATCTGCGTTTGAATTTTATGCTTTCGTTTATTTATTCTGTAATTTCAATTATTAGTATGTCAGGCTAAAGCCCTAATCTAGGGTTTTGATGAATCCTATGTTTTGACGAATTGATTGAGATTATCCAGTTAATTACCTTTTTATTGAGTTTTCCCAATTGTGTTTAATGCTTGCAATTATCTGGCCAATAGTTGTATTGATTTAATCATTCACTTCGATTCGGGAGAGGAGATTTGGTGAGGAACTATTGGTGAGGACCGTTTTATTCTGTGAGATAGGAATATACTCATAGGAACTACGTGGCCTTTGGGAGATTTCATGCTTTTTGCCTATCGACGAATTAATTCACCTAGGGATAGAGTGCGTTATTCGCCTTTAGATAAATCTATTGACCTCGGGAGAGGCGGTAGAATATATTAGCAATCTCCGCCTTCAATAAATTGGGAAAATTATTTATTACGGATAATCGAGAGTAAATTCGGATAGATTAAGGTGGATTCAGAATCCTAGACTTATTCATCATTTGATTTCTTTTATTCAAGCTATCGTTTTCTACTAGTCTTTTAGTAATTCCTTTAGTTATTAATTGCACAAACCCAATTTCGATTGTTCAAATAAAATTGGAATACGAAAAAATCGGTAGTTAGAGATTCAGTCCTCGTGGGAACGATACTCAACTTATCACTTTATTACTTGTAAACGATGACGTGCACTTGCGTGTAAAGAATATCGCAACACTGAGGCACGAGCTCTTGAAATGGAAAGTGGAAGAACCCGGTGCGCGCTGCTCCTAGTCGGAGTCGGGCTGCGTAATAGTCTCGAGCAGAGCCTCCTTCGTGAGGCTAGTCATAACTCGGTCATAAGCCGTCTCATATACCACTGGTAGCCCAAACAACCTCCGAATAGCAGCTGTGGAAAAATCAACCGTAATACCTCGGACATCGACCTGAGTCCGAGTGTCTGACTGCTGCAACATCTGGCCTGCTCGAATGTGCTTCAATAACGCACTGGCATAGAACTCCTGCACTATCGATATCACCGCTGGCTCGGGGGGTGCAGCAAATCGGGCCCACCCCATCTCGTCTATCATAGCAAGCAGTTCCCCGTCTTGGGGGGCTGGAGTAAATCCTCTCTTCGGGATAAGAGGTCGCGGCCGAATATTCTCATTGAATATTTTGTGGATCTCAGGGTCAGAAAACTGGTGCGCCTCCGACTCGGCGCGACTACGAGAGGTTTCCCCTCGAGTGGGGGATGACTGAGTCCTGGCCCTCTTGCTCAGCTTTTTAGTCCTAGCCATAGTCAGTCCTGAAAAAATTTAAACACCGAAGGTTACTTACTCAAACAATAACGAGACTAATCATCACTCGGCTAAGGATATCCAGCCGTAAATCAGAAATTTTTACGAGATAGCACAACCGTGAGAGAAAAATGAAATTGAACCATAACGTTTAAACTAGACGTACGGGTTGGGGTTGCTGTAATTCCAGAACGAATACGTTGCACAAAGATTCAACATATTGCCTTAATAAAGAAAATCTTTCATTCAGGCATTTCATCGAACACTTAAAGGGCAAGAGTTCACTTGAAGAACAAATATGGCAATAGCTCGATTAAATCCCCAAGAACAAAAACACGAATCATTCACCATCAAAAATGACATACTCAATTCATTCATAATCCAAAATAACCATGAAAATTCGATCAAAACCATCATGTTATCCACTTAACCAGCATAGAACTTTTGAAGGAAATAAACATATTCAATCCTCAAATGCATAACACAACTTCAAATTTAAATTCATAGAACAATTTGAGATTAGAGATTTGGACATACCTTGCTTGGATTGTGAAAAGTGCACGAAAATTGCAAGAAGAAAAAGAGAAGAAGAAGAAGGCTTCTCGGCCGATCGCGCGCGCAAGGGGAGGGAAGGGAAGAAAGGAAAGTATACCTGGGGTGCCCGGCCGAATGCGGGTTATAAGGTACCTGGGCTGTTCAAATTCCGCATGGTGTGCCGCGGCACCGAGTACAGTCCCTTTTTACCTGTTCGCATGTTTTGTCGTGGGTCGCGGCTCAGATTCCGTGTGCCGCGGCTCAGTGCTCAAGTGTGCCGCGGCTCAGTAATGTTGTGTCGCGGCACAGAGTACATATTGTTTAGCTCTCCCTTTCGATTTGTGTGTGCCGCGGCTCACAATACTTGTGCCGCGGCTCAGGCATCACTTTCTCCCCTGGGACTTTTCCTGCACAGAATGTTAAGAAGAACACGTCAAGAGCGAGAGGTAAAAGCAAATCAAAGCACAAAATGATGAAAAATAAAAATTCAAGAATGCAAGAAAAAAATAGAAACGCAAAAATCTACGACTAAGAACTCGGGTTGCCTCCCGAGAAGCGCTAAGTTTATAGTCTTCAGCCGTACCTAATTAAAAAACAATCAGTTCGCTTTTCGCAAACTCCATTTGATCTCTGCCCCGTTCATCGAACCGTTAATATGATTTTTAAAATTTTGACCATCGGTCATTAACGATTCGATTTTCGGTTCGGACACCCAATGTTGGTTGCGGAAAGGTTTTGACGAGAACAACTTCCCGAAACACCCATTTTTCTCATGACTAGACGTCCGTTTGCCTTCCGACTTATTTTCCTCTTTCACGAACGAACTTATGGCAGCAGCAGATTTTTCCGAGTGTGGCTGGTCAGATGGCGATGACTGCATGTTCACATGCTTGAGAAATGCGACTTGTTCTACATCATTCTTAGAGGTTGGACCATCTGAAAATGAGTCTTTCGACCGACGATGTTTTCGGTGTTTTTCTTTTGCAACGGCCTCCACACTTTCACTCTGTGACCTCTTATCAACACCACCCGGCCATGAAAAGGATTTGAATACTTGGAACGTAACATGCTCCTCTTGAACCCGCAGAGTTAATTTTCCTTTTTCCACGTCAATAAGAGTTCTGCCGGTCGCTAAAAATGGTCGTCCCAAGATAATCGGGATATCTTAATCTTCCTCCATGTCGAGAACAATAAAATCCACTGGAAAGATAAATTTATCCACTTTTACTAACACATTCTCAATCACTCCCCTCGGATACTTGATAGATCGATCCGCTAATTGCAAGGAGACCGTCGTCGGCTTTGCTTCTCCAATTCCCAGCTTCTTGAAAATAGAAAGAGGCATGAGGTTAATACTAGCACCGAGATCGCACAATGCCTTATTAAAAGAGAGATTCCCCATGGTGCACGGTATGTTGAAACTTCCCGGATCTTTCAATTTTTGTGGAAGCTTCTTCTGAAGAATCGCGCTGCACTCCTCCATTAAGGCGACTGTCTCAAACTCCTCGAGTTTTCTTTTCTTTGACAAGATCTCTTTCATAAATTTAACGTAGCTTGGCATTTGTTCCAACATGTTAGCAAATGGAATGTTAATGTGAAGCTTCTTGAACACGTCGAGGAACTTAGAGAATTGCTTGTCCGCCTTTTTCTGCTGTAATCTCTGTGGAAACGGGACGGGGGGCACATATGCCTTCGGGTTATCCAGAAACATTATCGAGGGTCTCCAATCCTGTGATTCTTACGTCGCTAAATCTTTCTTCTCCTCAATATCACTCCTCTTTTCACTTCTCTCGGGCTGGCCACACACCTCTTTCCCGCTTCTTAAACTGATCGCATTTAAACTTTCTCTAGGATTTGTCTCGGTCGTACTTGGCAATGCTCCCTCCGGGCGGGCTGTCAACACGTTAAAAATCTGGCCCAGCTGGACTTCCAAGTTGCGAATGGAGGCGGAATGATTTTGCAATGTTGCTTCAGTACGGGTCATGAACTGACTCGTATTCGCTGCCAATTTCGCAATTGCTTCCTCGAGAGAAACTTTTGGAGCGGGAGGGGGCTGCTGTGGGTTTTGAGCGAACGGAGGCTGGTTCGAGTTCTGTCCGTTTCTCCACGAAAAGTTGGGATGATTACGCCACCCCGGATTATACGTGTTGGAGTACGGATTATTTTGCCGGTTTCCGTTTCCTACGAACTGAGCTTGTTCAATTTGGGGCTGCTCGAATGGATTTCCGACTTGACACTCAGCGCTAGGGTGAGATCCGTTACACCAATTGCAAGACTCAATGGTAACGGGGGAAGGAGCATGCGAAAATGCTTGGAGCTGCTGCGTTAATGCTGCGACTTGGGCTGACAATGTTGATATCGGGTCATTACTCGAAATTTCCAAAACTCGCTTCGGCGTTATTCGTTCGGATGGCCATTGATAAGCATTAGCGGCCATAGCTTCCAACAACGAGTGTGCTTCAGCCATTGTCTTTCCCATCAAAGCTCCACCGGCGGCTGCATCCACGAGAGTGCGTGTAGAGGCACTCAATCCATTGTAGAACGTCTGAATTTGATGCCAGTCTGGAAGGCCGTGATGTGGGCATCTCCGTAACAAATCTTTGTATCGCTCCCATGCCTCGTGGAGCGATTCCATATCATACTGACCAAAGGTGGTGATCTCGTTTCTCAATCTCGCCGTCTTAGAAGGTGGGAAGAATTTAGCAAGGAAGGCTTGCG
Source organism: Orobanche coerulescens (assembly GCA_033398695.1). NCBI lineage: Eukaryota > Viridiplantae > Streptophyta > Magnoliopsida > Lamiales > Orobanchaceae > Orobanche > Orobanche coerulescens. Next base: position 19,188,627 of record CM065810.1, read on the forward strand.
CGAAATCTGCCCATGTCGTGATCGAGCCCGGCGGTAAGGAATTCAGCCAAAATTTCGCTTTATCCCTCAAAGAGAAAGCAAAAATCCGTAATCGGATAGCATCGTCGGTGACACCATTGTTCTTGAACGTGTCACAAATCTCGAGAAATGACGCAATGTGTGCGTTTGGGTCATCATTCGGCAATCCACAGAATTGGCTCGCCTGCACCATCTGAATAATAGCAGGCTTAATTTCGAAATTGTTCGCCTGGATAGTGGGACGCCGAATCCCCGAAAAATTAGCATTAATCTGCGGCATAGCATAATCTCGAAGAGCCATCTCCGGTTGAGCTTGCTGCACAATATTATTTCCTCCTTGAATTTCGATATTTTCGGCCATGGTCACTGTCGTGTGTAACTCTCGTTTCTCCTTCTTGTTCCTTCGAAGAGTGCGCTCGAGTTCGGTATCCAAAGGTAGTAGGCCTTCGTTACTGAGTTTTCTCATGCACTACGCGAAAGATCCTGAAAGGAAAAACAAATAAATAAATAAAATTAAATACACAAAAATAAGTAAATAAAACGTTCAAACTAAGACTAGAAATACTGAAATCGATATTAGCAAAATTTCAGTCCCCGGCAACGGCGCCAAAAACTTGTTGCGATATTTCTTGAACGCAAGTGTACGTTATCGTATACAAGTAATAAAGTGATGAGTGAGTATTGTTCCCACGAGGACTGAATCACTAACTACCGATTTTTATGTATTCTAGTTTTATTTGAACAATCGAACTTTGGTTTTGCAATTAATTACTAAAAGAATTAATAAAAGACTATACAGTAAAAACGATAGCTTGGAGAAAGAGAATCAAATGATGAATAAGTCTAGGATTCTGAATCCACCTCGGTTTATCCGAATTTACTCTCGATTATCTGAAGTTAACGATTTTCCCAATTTATTGAAGACGAAGATTGCTAATATACTCTACCGCCTCTCCCGATGTCAATAGATTTTTCTAAAGACGAATAACGCACTCTATCCCTAGGTGAATTAATTCATCAATAGGCAAAAAGCATAAAATCTCCAAAAGGCCACATAGTTCCTATGAGTATATTCCTATCTCACAGAATAAAACGGTCCTCACCAATAGTTCCTCACAAACTCTCCTCTCCCGATTCGAATTGAATGATTAAAACAATACAACTATTGGCCAGATAATTGAAAGCATTAAACACGATTGGGAAAACTCAACAAAAAGGGAATTAAATAGATAATCTCAAGCAAATCCGTCAAAACAAAGGTTTCATCAAAATCCTAGATTAGGGTTTTAGCCTGACATGCTAATTAATGAAAATACAGAATTAATCAATAGAAGCATGAAAATCAAACGCAGATGAAGAGCTCGGATTCCTCCGTTCTTCTGGCTTCCACCCTCTGCCCTTGATCTCTTCTGCTTCTCTCGTATGCGATAGTCTTTTGTCTTCCTCCTTTTCCCAAGCCTCCAAAGATTTCAAAGCTTCCAAGATTTCCAAGATGATTAATTAGGGTCTTAAACCCTTATTTATAGCTCTGCACAGTCTCCAAATTGCGTCCGTGTGAGTAGGTCGAGAACTGGCTTCAAAACGGCCCAAATCCGCGCGGAGCACACCAAAACCGCTAAGTGTGCCGCGGCTCACATGCGTGTAATTCAAAACCTGGGCGCTGTGATTTTCTTCTGGGCCGCGGCTCACCTGGACTGTGCCGTGGCAAAAAGTACAGTCTACTTTGTGCCCGCTTGTCCTCTGCGTGTGCCGCGGCCCTGCTTCCTTGTGCCGCGGCTCATGGCCAAAATTTGCCGTTTTCGCCCGTTTCGCCTCGTTTTAGCTTCCGGACTCCAATCTCCTGACAAACATACAAAATTAAGGCATTAAAAGCTCATTTAAGCAAATTTACTCTCCAAAATAATACAAAATAATGATAAATAAGCGTATAAAAATACGCCTAACAAGAAATAACATATTTATAAAATATTCTCTTTATTGAGGTTTTATGTATTCATGTTGTAGAGCTTTACGAGACGAGTTTGGCAGTCTTTCCGGATTCAAAATCAGAGTTATATATATCAAAAGTTATCATCCGAAGAAGATTTGGGGCGAAAAGGGAAAAGTCTAAGAAATTCTGGGCTGAAAATAAAGTCTAAAACTCTATACGGGCATAACATCTGAAAGTTACCGCCGTAACTCATACATCAACTAATGTGCAAAAAGCCGAGGCAAAGTTACAGCCGTAACATCTGAAAGTTACGTCCGTAAGTCCTCATAGTTACGGCCGTAACATCTGAACGTTGCGGCCGTAACTCTTGACAGATGTATGATCATTTTTAAATCTTTTATACTTTTGGTCTATTAATGAGGGGATGGCTGGCCTTAATCCGATCTAATGTAATAATGCTGGACTTTTGGAGCTATTAGATGACTTTAGATGTATAAATAGACCCCTTAGATCCATCATTTAACATCCTTCATCTTACATTTTTCCCACTTTGTAATATTTTTCTTTGTGTGAAGAACACACTTGTGTTCTTGAGAGTGTATGTAATAGTGGTTTAGCTTATGTTGTTGAGGGAGTTTATTGCTTCTTTCTCCTTTATTTACTAAGAGAGTTAGAATCAATTCTTTCCCTTTTTCAACTAATAATGACCACTCAAGCTTGTAATACGTTGAATAAACCCTTCATGGGCTAAGTTATCCTTAGTTGGGATTATAAACAAAGTTTGTCATGGTATTTAAGTTTGTATAAATATCTATTATGGATTACTTATTATTGTGTGTGATTTTCATTGTTTTACCAATCTTTATTTATTTGACCAATAAATGATGATATTTATGGTCTTTATATGTTTCGAAAGAAAATATGTTTGATTAGATCAAATGATCTTCACTCTAAGTTGTTCTAGGGGATAGAAATATACCTATAGACCTTAGATGATTCTTTGAATTATTTTCATAAAACCTAATGCTATGTATTGAATCCAGTCAACATAGAAATATAGTGGGTTGATTCAATATATAAGGGGTGTTTTGACATTCGAAAGTGGAACCGTCTTTTTAAGGAAATTCGAATCTACACAACATAATAAGTAAATACATATTATGATCTCTTATACATCTTCTATAACTAATGATGAACTAAGTTTGTAATCCCAGCTATTTCATTTTACCTTTTATTAATCTATTATTAGTGTAATCTTTCATTTCCTTAAATTTTAGAACTATTATTGCATTTTCCTTGCAATTGTCAAACCAAACTCTTAAATTTTGTGTTTCACTAATCTAAATCTCTATAACAAATAGATAAATAGTGTATAATTCAATATATAACCTAATTGTAACACCCCAAATTAGGCGGATATTACAGTGCCGTGGACCCCCAACTAGGACCCACCAGGCGAATGAAAATAAATAAATTAAATAATATAATTATAGTACCGAACCACATTATATAATTTATTACTCCGATGAGGAGTTTCAAGTACAACACACCTAGAAAATACAGAATACATGTATATTTTATATGAAGATAAAATATACAACACTGAATAAAAATGAATATCCAAACGAAAATCTACAGCGGAAATAAAAGTGAAGAAACATGAATGACTGAAAAGGACTGGGGGCCCCTACTAGTATCACTGGGACTCCTCGCCGTCAACGTTCTCTTCCCGTGCTATATCCTTGGCATGACCTGAAAACAACATCCCCCAACGGGGTCAGTTACACAGAACAAGAATCATCAAGAGTTGAATAAACACAATCATGATATATCTAAATTATGAAATTAAGCTGAAGAGGGGCATCATAGTACGCCCGTAATGGGATGTGCAAGTGCACATGATGAGTTTCCGGACACACCCACACTTGTACCTAATTAGTACACGGCGGCACGTTACCGTGTGCACAGTCCATTGTGTCGGTGAACCCGCCACATGACTATCGTGTGCCCGACTAAAAATTCCACATATAACCACCCGGCCACGCAATATGAACCCAGAAGGTCACATGAACAAGAGTGACCATGATGAATATTAATGAATAACAATCCGACAAGGGTCAACGATGACTCACCGAGATGAAATAATAATGAAATGAATGATAGCTCACTGAAATAATTGGAACCGTCGTTCCTTGTGAATTGAATGATTAGTTTGATAATTACAAGTCTCAACATGATTAGTACACTATGAATGAATTATGATTATGAATGAACAACAACGAAAGGAATGAGTATCTTTTTAATCGAGTAAGAATCAACTTACTTCAATACCGGTGACGAAACATCCTCTCTCGAACAAACGTCCTAAGGAAAATACCGGTCGCTCGAACAACCTTGAATAACATGATTACCAACAAACGCTCAATATACGTATCAAGCACGATATAACCAACTCAAACATCGATACAACAATAATAAAACTCATTGGGGCATTCTAACGAATACGTTGTAAACATTCTTCCCTTTGGTTACAACCAACCCCCAATATCGATACCAAACCTTCAAGGAATGATTCAACCCAACAAAACTCCATTTATGACATCAATAGTCCAATAGGAAACCACAACTCAAGGTTTCGACAACATCAATCGGAAACCCCCAAAATAACCAAAGTCAAACATCAAGGGTTCTAGAATAATTCCCCAAATATTCATCAAATCTGAAATATACACCAATAACTCCGTAGGAATATATGTATCCAAGGTAGGTCATCCATATCTTACATATTCCAGCATATTGGCAAGCTTACACGAAGAGATTGGGAGGAAAACATTCAAAATTTGAAATTCTAGATCCAAGAAATGTTTACCTTGATTTGATGTATTGGAGAGGATGAATTGATGAATAATCTGAATTATAAGCTTGAAGATGTTGATAGGTACATGCAGCTCGAAGAGATCTCTCCAAAACTTCCGAATCGCCCAAAACCGTCGAGAGGAGGAGGAGAAAAGAAGAAATGACGAAACTGGACTGAACTGTCCTATATATACTAATCCCAGATTTGCGCACGCTAAGCCCTGATATTTAGCGTGCGCTAGTGGTTAATTGGGCAGTCCAGTGAGCTATGACTACCTTGTTAGCGTGTGCTACGACTTGGTAGCGTGCGCTAACGCCTTCCCGATAGCATGCGTTAACCGAAAATGTTAGCGTGCGCTAACTGATGTTGATACCCAGCAACTGGAGTCCAGAACCTCCTGTCCTCTGACCTGCTCACGATAGCGTGCGCTACACCCAAAACTCAGCATGCGCTACTACACCATTAGCGTATGCTAATATCCATTCATAGCGTGCGCTAAGAATTATTCCATTCCAGTCTTGTACCCACTGGACTTGGCCTACTCGGACTTTAGCGAGCGCTACACTGATTACGTAGCGTGCGCTACCCACACAACTAGCATACGCTAATTACCATTCGTAGCGTGCGCTACTACAGCTTTGTAATACCTGGTTGTAATTCATTCAGTTTCCTTCAGTATTTATCAGTCTGTAATTGTCACTTAGTAATTGTCACTCATTAATAATCACTCATCATTCATGATTCATTCATTTGCGTTCACTGTTGGCATGTTGTAACCGTATATCAGCTACCGATCGTCATTTCATCTCCGTTTATAGATCGAGACGGGAGTATTATTATTTTCACCGTGTTTGGTAGTCTTGTACTGGGAGTATCATTTTTGGCTTGTGTTTGACTTGTTCACTTTCACATTCGTATGATATGTCGGATCATTCATCAGTCGTAGCGAGGAATCAGAGTTATCGGATTTTTCACCTTGTCCAGCATTGAGTTACGGCCGTAAGGATTGTAGGTTACGGCCGTAACAAGGGTTCGTTGTTTTCAGGCCATTTTGGATGAATGGGACTTACGGCTGTAAGGTCTTGTAATACGTCCATAAGTTGAGCAGGTACGGCCGTAAGGCTTGGCCGGTTACGGCCGTACGTGTCCAGCAGGCTGCCCAGGCATTTTTGGCCGAAGGCGAGTTACGGCCGTAAGAAGGATACGGCCGTAAGTGGTATTCGTAAATTTCAGGTTTTGTCGGGCAAGGGGGACTTACGGCCGTAAGGGTTGCGGCATACGGCCGTAAGACGAGGAAGGTACGGCCGTAAGGCTTGGCCGGATACGGCCGTATGCTACAGGCTGGGTGCCTGGTCATTTTCGACGAAGGGGGCTTACGCCCGTAAGTTTGGCCGGATACGGCCGTATCATCCGAGTTACGCACGTAAGGTGTGCGGGTACGGCCGTAAGGATGTCGGCAGATGTTTTTGACGAAGGCGAGTTACGCCCGTAACTCAAGAGCGATTCTGGCCGTAGTCGCCGGCGAGATTTTGGACGGCCGAGTTACGGCCGTATGATTTGGCGATTCTGGCCGTAAGGTATTGACACAGGATGTTACGGCCGTATGAAGGCCGAGTTACGGCCATAACTTCCGGCAGTATATAAGGACCCGGCCGGGACTTTTTCTTCACTTTCACCCTTTTCTTCCATCTTGTCCGAGAGAGAGAGCTTGAGGGAGGGATTTTCCTTCATCAATCACTTGAGTACTTGATTGTCTTCATCTTCATTCGTTTGGGAAGCTTGGATACTCGATTTAACGTGTGTTCATCGGATCGAAGTGGTTGGATCTTCAAGAGGTAATTTCTTCAACATCTTGGATTTCGATTTGTGTTGAGATATGATGTTTTGGACGTGATAATCATGTTATATGAAAGGATATGCATATGATTATGAGTTTGTATAAAGATTCATTGGATTATTGAGGGATTATTAACACTTTGAATATCGAGTTGGATTTGTGGATTTTCGATTAATTGTGGTTATAATCACGTATTTGGATATTCATAACGGATTATTGATCGTATTGAAGATGTTTTGTTGGTTTGAAACACTTCTTGGGGATTTGATGTTGGTATTATTGAGGTTTGGTTGTAATCAATCGTAGTTGGCCATAAAGTGTTCGATATAATGCCCCAATGAACTTGGTTTAATCGTATCGACGTTTTGTCAGATTATTATTGTTCATTGATATTCATTGTGGTCATTCTCGTTTCATATGACCTTCTGGGTTTATATTGCGTGGCCGGGTTCGGATGTGTGGAATTTTTAGTCGGGCACGTGATGGCCATGTATTGGGAGTAATACATTGGGCAGTGCACACGGTAAAGATTAACTCCGTGAGACTAATTAGGTACAAGGACTGGTGTGTCCGGTCATTCGTCTTGTACACTTACACAGAACACTACGGGCGTACTATGATACTCCTCTTCAGCGTAATTCATAACTAAGGATATTTCATAACTTCAGTTAAATCATGATTGTGTATTTTCAACCCTTGAGGATTGTTGTTCTCATGGCGACTTCGTTGGGGATTTTGTTTTCGTGTCACGGCAAGACAAAGGCACGGAAGAGCATCTTGACGGCGAGAGTCCTAGTGATACTAGTAGGGGCCCCAGTCATTCCGTGTATTTCGATCATTTCATCGTTCAGTCATTTGAAATTCTTATTTCTCTTCAGTTGTATTTCCGATGCAAATTCCGTATGAGATATTATTTATTCAGGGTGGTGTATTTTATCTCCATATAAAATATACTAGTATTCTGTTTTGTCCTGGTGTAATGTACTTAAGCTCCTCATCGGAGTATTGGGTAATATAATGTGGTTCGGTACCATAATTATATTATTTAATTCATCAGTTTTCATTCGCCTGTTGGGTCCCAGTCGGGGGTCCACGGGACTGTAATATCCGCCTAGTTTGGGGTGTTACAGAGTTGGTATCAGAGTGTGGTTTGAATACTACCTTCCGAGTTATGTCTCATTTGAAATCATCGTCATCGGACTAGTATCATTGGACTTTCGCGTCACGTGTGACCTGTGCAAATGCCAAGCCAATCAGACCAAGTACTGTAAGATTTCTAACGCCATGGTATAATTTCTGGCAAGAATCATTCATTCATAAATTCATCAGTTAACAATCCTCAATCATCATTTTCATTTTGACCAGGACGGTCATGTTAGCTCGTTAATCACTCAATTCATTTCATTACTCAGTTGTTGATCAGGAAGATCATATCATTAATCTTGTTAACTTGTTCAAGATAATCATTTCAATAATTTCATTAGATAATCATGTCACCTCAGTTGATCAATCATGTAATCACTGCGTTAGAGCGTATGCTCGTTTTCATCATCTCATGTCATAATCATAACATGATATTTATACGGAAAATATAATCATCATGTGACTTTCCTACTTCAGTATGGAGAGAGCAAGAAGTGGACGAGGAGGACGAGGCCGTGGTGCGGGCCGAATCCCGAGAGCTCGTGTGAATACACGTGCGAACGCGAGAAATAATGCTAATTCTTCGAGCAGCGACGCTGCCACTCATTCACCTGGACGTGATCATTCACTATCGGGGAGTCGTACCCGGGACACGGCTCAGTCAGAAGGTGTCCGGGTTGACCCACTCGCTTTTATGCAGGGCATGATGGCCCAAATGACCCAGATGGCACAGCTGATGGAGACGATGCATAACTCAGTCAATCAAAATCAATAGGCTCCTCCGCCGCCACCTCAGAGGCAAGAGAGGAATGTGAGCAGTATCATCGGCGACATGTCTCGCCAAAGGCCACCTACTTTTGAAGGCTCATTTGAGCCGGCGGATATTGTTCATTGGCTCGAACACTTCGAGAAGTTATTTGCGATGGTAGAGCGTCCCGAAGGACACAAAGTTTCAGTTGCAGCTTACTATCTGGGTAAGAGCGCTCATTCTTGGTGGTTATCGTTGAAGCCCACCGAAGGATCGTGTACTTCGGATCAGTTCAAGACTCTCATGATGGAGAGGTATTATCCGGCCCCACTCAGAGAGGCCAAGCTGTCAGAATTACTCACTCCCGACCCCTCATCAGACGCGGATGTTCTCGCCATTGCCGAGAAATTTCAGGAACTTCTTCCGTTCGCCTCATCTATCATTCATTCCGAGGCGGATAAAATTAAGTATTTCAGCAAGAGGCTGAAACCACGTATGAGATTACAGTTGCTTAATCATAATTGTACCACGTTGGCCGAATTCATTGAGAAAGCTCTTACCTATGAGCTTACTGCTAAAGAGATTGCTAAGTAGCAACCTTCGTGTGCTAGCAAGAAATCGAAGAATCATAATCATTCTGACGGCAGTCACGCCACTTTCAAGAAACCTCGTGCGGGCTCTGCTTTTTCTGAGAGATCTCCTGTGACGTCTAAACCCGCGGAATCTCAGTCACGAGCGGCCAGTTCGGCCATCACCTGTTATAACTGTGGTGATTTTGGTCATGTCAGCACTAAGTGTCCGAGACAGTCTGTCACGTGTCATAACTGTGGAATTGTTGGGCATAAGGCCCGTTTTTGCCGTAGGGACTCCAAACCTACTCAGACGTCATCTCAGGCCCCTAAGCAGTCAGCCGTTTAGAATCAGGCCACTCAATCAGCGTCGTTTGAAACGACAGAAGCGACTAAAGGTGGAGCCTATAGCCAGCAGACGGGAGCGTCCGGTGCCGGGACTAGCAAGCCCCGGATTTATGAGATGAAGAATAACGATAACCCAGAGGCCCGAATGATCTCAGGTACACTCGATATTCTATTTCAACCTGTGTGTACCCTTTTTGATACTGGTGCATCGTATTCATTCATTTCCGAGTCATGTTCGAGTAGACTGCGTCTGGGTAGTGCTACTAGTTGTGAACCTTATAACATTGGTCTACCTGATGGTAGACGAATTATCGGAAATCGTGAGATTCAGAATTGTCCGATTCAGCTTCAAGGTCATGTATGGCCAGCATACCTAATCGTAGTAGATTTGCCGAGAGACGACGTCATCTTGGGTTTTGATTGGATAGATCGTCATGATGCCATCATTAGTGTCCGTAAGCGTATGGTCACTATCATTTCAGACGATGGGGTCGAATGTGTGTTTCAGGGAGGTAATCCCAGCTGTTCTGGAAGAGTGATTAATTTGATGAAAGCAGTGAAATTACTCAGTCAGGGATGTGTTGGTTATTGGTGCTATATGACCAAAACCGAGAAATCATCAGTAATGTTGACGGATATTCCGGTAGTGAGGGAATATGCCGATGTTTTTCCAGACGAGTTACCTGGGTTGCCTCCACAGAGAGATGTGGAATTCACGATTGAGTTGGATCCCGGTACGTCCCCAATATCGAAGGCACGTTACCGGATGGCCCCGACCGAAATGCAGGATTTGAAGAATCAACTTGAGGATTTGTTCGAGAAAGGTTATATCCGACCGAGTGCGTCCCCGTGGGGAGCACCGGTGTTGTTTGTCAAGAAGAAGGATGGTTCGTTCCGCTTGTGTATTGATTACTGGGAATTGAACCGGGTGACGATCAAGAATAAGTATCCTTTGCCCCGTATCGATGATCTTTTGGATCAACTTCAGGGAGCTTCAGTATTTTCCAAGATCGACTTAAGATCTGGATATCATCAGTTGCGGATTCGAGAGTCGGATATCGCGAGGACGGCGTTTCGAACACGCTATGGTCTTTATGAGTTTGTGGTTATGCCGTTTGGATTGACTAATGCACCTGCGGTATTCATGGAATTAATGAATCGGGTTTTCATCGACTTTTTGGATCAGTTTGTTGTTGTTTTCATCGATGACATTTTGATTTATTCTCGTAACCGTGAGGATCACCAGGTTCATCTTCATCAGGTTCTCGACGTATTAAGACGAGAGCAACTTTATGGGAAGTTTTCCAAATGCGAGTTCTGGATGTCCGAAGTGACTTTTCTCGGACATGTAATTTCATCAGATGGAGTGCGTGTTGATCCTCAGAAGACGGAGGCTATCCAGGATTGGTTACCTCCGAAGAATGTTAAGGAAATCCGAAGCTTTCTCGGATTAGCCGGTTATTATCGGCGGTTTGTGGAAGGATTTTCTAAAATCGCTCAACCCTTGACGAACCTTTTGCGAAAGGATAAGAAATACACGTGGTCCGACGCGTGTCAGTGGAGTTTTGAGGAACTCAAGAGCCGGTTAATCTCAGCACCTGTACTTTCCTTGCCGCAAGGGACGGAAGGATTTGTGGTTTATAGTGATGCGTCCGGACAGGGTCTCGGATGTGTGCTCATGCAGAATGGTAAGGTTATTGCCTATGCTTCACGGCAATTGAGACCTTACGAAGTTAATTATCCGACCCATGACTTGGAGCTAGCAGCCATGGTGTTCGCTTTGAAAATCTGGCGTCATTACCTTTATGGCATCACCTGTCAGATATTCACCGATCATAAGAGTTTAAAGTATATATTTACTCAGAAGGAGCTAAATATGCGTCAGAGACGGTGGTTGGAGCTAATCAAAGATTATATGATATTGAGATACTTTACCACCCGGGCAAGGCGAACGTTGTCGCCGACGCCTTAAGTCGTAAGTCCGTTCAGGAACAGATTCTTGCTCGTTTAACAGTTCAGAAGGAACTTCAGCAGGAATTCCTTAGACCCGAGATCGAGGTCTGGCTTCAGCGAGTTCAGGGACAGCTTTGCGTGTTAGAAATTTCATCGTCACTTGAGGAGGAAATCAGGGAGAATCAGGGTTCAGACCCAGCATTGTTGCGCATCCGTGAGGATGTGGCTCAGGGGAAAGCCCCTGGATTCGTGGTCCACGAGGATGGACTTTTGAGATTTAAGAATCGGTTGTGCGTACCGGCGAATGACGAGTTGAAAAACTCGATTTTGAGAGAAGCTCATGCTACCCCTTATTCTGTTCATCCAGGGTCTAGCAAGATGTACAAGGACTTGAAACAAAATTACTGGTGGAGTAATATGAAACGAGAAGTCGCGGAATATGTTTCGAGATGCTTAACCTGTCAGTAAGTCAAGATAGAACATCAGCGACCGGCGGGTATGCTGAAACCTCTCCCTATTCTAGAATGGAAGTGGGAAGACATTTCTATGGATTTTATCACGAGTTTGCCGACGAGTCGTCGTGGCATGAATACGATCTGGGTGATTGTGGACCGCTTAACTAAATCAGCTCACTTTCTCGAGATTAAGGATACTTGGGGTCCCGAGAGACTTGCCCAGCTGTTCATCAAAGAGATAGTGAGACTGCACGGTACTCCTAAGAGTATCGTTTCCGATCGTGACGGACGGTTTGTGTCTCATTTTTGGAAATCAGTCCATCGTGCTATGGGAACTCAGCTTAATCTCAGTACCGCTTTTCATCCTCAGTCCGACGGACAATTAGAGAGAACCATTCAGACATTAGAGGACATGTTGAGGGCATGCGTCCTCGATTGGAAGGATGATTGGGAAGCCCAACTACCATTGATCGAGTTCACGTATAATAATAGTTGGCATGCTTTGATCAAGATGGCACCTTACGAGGCCTTGTATAGTCGTCGTTGTCGATCTCCTTTGTGTTGGGACGACTTATTAGAATCAATCGGCACCGAGCCCGATATGCTTATAGCCGCCCGTGAGAAGGTAGCTTTGATCAGGAGTCGTTTGTTGACCGCTCAGAGTCGACAGAAATCTTATGCAGACAATCGTCGTCTAGAGTTCGAGACGGGGGACCACGTTTTGGTCAAGGTTTCCCCGAGTCGGGGTATTTTCCGCTTCGGAAAACGGGGGAAGTTGATTCCGAGATTTATTGGACCGTTTGAGATTTTGGAACGAATAGGCGAGCTAGCTTATCGTTTGGCTTTACCTCCGGCGTTAAGCCGAATTCATAATGTGTTTCACGTCTCTCAGTTGCGGAAGTATGTTTCCGACCCGAGTCACATACTTCTGTTCGACGAAATTGAGATCGCGGATGATCATTCATACGAGGAGCGTCCTGTACGAGTTTTAGAGTGGCGAATCAAACAGTTGAGGAACAAGACGATCCCTTTGGTCAAGATTCAGTGGTCTAGACACGGAGTCAAAGAGGCCACTTGGGAAACCGAGGAGAGTATGCGGGAGAGTTATCCCGAGTTGTTTGGCCCTTAGTTTTGGGGACGAAAGTCTTTTAAGGTGGGGAGTATGTAATACCCGGTTGTAATTTATTCATTTTCCTTCAGTATTTATCAGTCCGTAATTGTCACTTAGTAATTCTCACTCATTAATAATCACTCATCATTCATGATTCATTCATTTGCGTTCACTGTTGGCATGTTGTAACCGTATATCAGCTACCGATCGTCATTTCATCTCCGTTTATAGATCGAGACGGGAGTATTATTATTTTCACCGTGTTTGGTAGTCTTGTACTGGGAGTATCATCTTTGGCTTGTGTTGGACTTGTTCACTTTCACATTCGTATGATATGTCGGATCATTCATCAGTCGTAGCGAGGAATCGGAGTTATGGGATTTTTCACCTTGTCCAGCATTGAGTTACGGCCGTAAGGATTGTAGGTTACGGCCGTAACAAGGGTTCGTTGTTTTCAGGCCATTTTGGGCGAATGGGACTTACAGCCGTAAGGTCTTGTAATACGGCCGTAAGTTGAGCAGGTACAGCTGTAAGGCTTGGCCGGTTACGGCCGTATGTGTCCAGCAGGCTGCCCAGGCATTTTTGGCCGAAGGCGAGTTACGGCCGTAAGAAGGGTAGGATACGGCCGTAAGTGGTATTCGTAAATTTCAGGTTTTGTTGGGCAAGGGGGACTTATAGCCGTAAGGGTTGCGGCATACGGCCGTAAGACGAGGAAGGTACGGCCATAAGGCTTGGCCGGATACGGCCGTACGCTACAGGCTGGGTGCCTGGTCATTTTCGACGAAGGGGGCTTACGCCCGTAAGTTTGGCCGGATACGGCCGTATCATCCGAGTTACGCCCGTAAGGTGTGCGGGTACGGCAGTAAGGATGTCGGCAGATGTTTTTGACGAAGGCGAGTTACGCCCGTAACTCAGGAGCGGTTACGGCCGTAAGTCCGCCGCGAGCTTTGGACGAAGCCGAGTTACGGCTGTACGAGTTGGCCGGTTACGGCCGTAAGGCCGTTGACCTGGGATGTTACGGCCGTATGAAGGCCGAGTTACGGCCGTAACTTCCGGCAGTATATAAGGACCCGGCCGGGACTTTTTCTTCACTTTCACCCTTTTCTTCCATCTTGTCCGAGAGAGAGAGCTTGAGGGAGGGATTTTCCTTCATCAATCACTTGAGTACTTGGTTGTCTTCATCTTCATTCGTTTGGGAAGCTTGGATACTCGATTTAACGTGTGTTCATCGGATCGAAGTGGTTGGATCTTCAAGAGGTAATTTCTTCAACATCTTGGATTTTGATTTGTGTTGAGATATGATGTTTTGGACGTGATAATCATGTTATATGAAAGTATATGCATATGATTATGAGTTTGTATAAAGATTCATTGGATTATTGAGGGATTATTCAAGAACACTTTGAATATCGAGTTGGATTTGGGGATTTTCGATTAATTGTGGTTATAGATATTCATAACGGATTATTGATCGTATTGAAGATGTTTTGTTGGTTTGAAACACTTCTTGGGGACTTGATGTTGGTATTATTGAGGTTTGGTTGTAATCAATCGCAGTTGGCCACAAAGTGTTCGATATAATGCCCTAATGAACTTGGTTTAATCGTATCGACGTTTTGAGTTCGTTATATTCGTATTTGATTCGTATATTGAACGGATTGTTGGTAATTGTATTTATTCAAGGTTGTTCGAGCGACCGATATACCAATTAGGACGTTGTTCGTGGAAGGATAATTGTCACCGGTGTTGTGTAAGTTAATTCTTACTCGGTTAAAAGGATTTCATTCCTTTTGTTGTTGATCATTCATAATCATAACTCATTCATCATTGTATTAATCATATTGAGACTTGTAAGTGTCGAAGAATCACTTCATTAATGAGGAACGGCGATTCCAATAATTTCATTGAAACTATCAATCACTTCATTATTACTTTCATCTCGGTGAGTCATTCTTGACTTTGTCAGATTATTATTATTCATTGATATTCATTGTGGTCATTCTCGTTTCATATGACCTTCTGGGTTTATATTGCGTGGTCGGGTGCGGATGTGTGGAATTTTTAGTCGGGCACGTGATGGCCATGTATTGGGAGTAATACATTGGGCAGTGCACATGGTAAAGATTAACTCCGTGAGACTAATTAGGTACAAGGATGGGTGTGTCCGGTCATCCGTCTTGTACACTTACACAGAACACTACGGGCGTACTATGATACTCCTCTTCAGCGTAATTCATAACTAAGGATATTTCATAACTTCAGTTAAATCATGATTGTGTATTTTCAACCCTTGAGGATTGTTGTTCAGTATCGGCCGTTGGGGATTTTGTTTTCGTGTCACGGCAAGGCAAAGGCACGGAAGAGCATGTCGACGCGAGAGTCCTAGTGATACTAGTAGGGGGCCCCATCATTCCGTGTATTTCATCATTTCATGTTCCAGTCATTTCAGAAATTCTTATTTCTCTTCAGTTGTATTTCCGCTGCAAATTCCGTATGAGATATTATTTATTCAGGGTGGTGTATTTTATCTCCATATAAAATATACTAGTATTCTGTTTTGTCCTGGTGTAATGTACTTAAGCTCCTCATCGGAGTATTTGGTAATATAATGTGGTTCGGTACCACAATTATATTATTTAATTCATCAGTTTTCATTCGCCTGGTGGGTCCCAGTCAGGGTCCACAGCACTGTAATATCCGCCTAGTTTGGGGTGTTACAAACTTAATTTCAGTCCAGTGCCTTCTGGACTGTCTACCTGAACCACATTAGCGTGCGCTAATGCTTAGAGGTAACGTGCGCTACCCGTACTCAATTAGCGCGCGCTAAGGAGAGTACGTAGCGTGCGCTACTCCTCACACACAGCCCACTACAAAGATGACAATGATGATATGTTCGGCCCGACTATCCAATCGGGTTGAATTGTAACACCCCGATATATTCGGAATAATTACAGCGCCGTAAATCCTTTATATAAGAAATTACAAGGCTAATTTGAGAAATATAGAATATAATATTAATACCAAAGTACCATTAAGGTTATAATTCAAAACCAGTTCACAATTTAAATGAGCCCATTATTACAAGCATTCCAAACCCAACAAAATACGCGTACTCGAGTACTAAAAAAATAACTAGAAAACAAGACAATATCAATTTACATCACTGGACCACTTCATCGTCATGTCGGTACTGTGGTTGCTTCCCTGCTCCTCGGATACCTGAACATCAAAACAAATGTCCACCCCCAAAGGGGTTAGCAAAACGATGCTAGTACAAGTATCATAATACATAAATCGGATATGCAACAATGATGCATCATAATTTACATAAAACGGACTTCCGCCACCGGAATTCAACGATGCAAATCCACTTGATTCCATCAATCATAACAAAGGGTAACCCAACGATCTAGTGCCCTCAGTATAGATCCCCATGATGATCCCGTCGGACCAACGCATGGTGGGAAAACCCATCCAACGATCTAGCGCCCTCAGCATAGATCACGTGATCTCACAGGATCAACACAACATACACAAACACAACTATGCATACACATATGCAAAATCTATATGTCCATCAACATGAACATAAAATCAATCAATAACGCTATTATGACAATTCAACTGGAATGACCGCATGTTCAACAACATGAATAACAATATGTATGATCAAAATCCTCAATATTAAACCAATATTCAAAAATACGATACTTGCCTAAGAAATGGCGACAAGGATTGCTACTACGAAAAAATCTTCAACCAGCTCGAAGAACTCTCACTCGATCAATCCACCAAAACCCGAACCTTCAGCGAACAATAACATCGGTATATCTAACGGTTCCAGATAATCGTTCTAAACATCATATGAACATCAAAAGGGCGTGTTATTCCCAATCATACAAGCTTACTAATCTGCCATATACCATTTCGGTTTGAATCAACGTTAGGCTACTAACCGAACAAAAACTCATAGTATTACATCTAAGATCAAACGCATCCTACAGTCAGATTCTTCAATATACCACAAGATAATTCTTCTTACAAGGATTCTAATCACACTCTTCATTAATCCCAAGCAACAAGATATCGAAAATACCCCTAAGAACACCATAAGAATTTATTTACTAGGTTCACTTGATTATCATCTTCTTCTTCAAGGAAGTAATCCTAAGTTCAATCTATTAAATTTCCCCATACGCATTATTTCATCATGTAATACGTAAGAACTTGATAATCTCAATAAACTGTCCATAATCAGGTTCGTAGCCTCATGATACTACGTTTAAGAGCCCAAACACTACAAGGTTCGATTAACATTCTAAACAACGAAGAAGAATCGAAACATAACCGAAATTATTCTTCTGAGAACATAATGTTCGACTCCTAAAGACAATGACTGGATAGGTGAACTTAAAACAGGTCCAAAACATCACTAAGAACATGCTAAGCCAGTTGGTGAAGGATCACAAACCTCGATATAATGACGAACAACCAAGAACATGAAGAAAATCAACATCGTAAGCTTGAACACCAATCCACAAGGGTCTATGATCTTCAAAATCAATCTAGGACAATGATATGATGGATAGAGGGTGAGGGATAATCTCCAGAACACGAAAATCGGCCAAGGTGAGAATGAGAAATGAAATGGGGTCGAGGTCTATAAATAGAATTCTAAAACATTACGTATGTTACCAAATGCCCATTACGTACGTAACAGTATTAGCGTACGCTATTATCGAACATTAGCGTATGTTAACGTATGGTCAGAGCTCATTGACCTATTTCTGGCATTGGCTTACGTACGTTATCATATAGGTTTTACGTACGTAATATCTAGGACCTTAGCGTACGTTAAAAATCCCCCTTAACGTACGTTAAGTCCGTTGACTTGCTTAGCTGGAAAACTATCCAGGTTCACGCGGAACCTCTCATGAATCTCCCCTGGCCCCCACACGCCGACCCTTGTCGGATCTCGAGTTGACTAAGCTTACGTACGTTAAGCTCAACAGCTAACGTACGTTATATTGCATTCTTAGCGTACGCTAGGATCATTATCTAGCGTACATTATCACGTGCAGAATTATGCATGCATGAATGGAAAAAATACAAAGATGTAGGGATACGAATACGGGAAACCAATCATCGATTAATACGTCACAAAGTCGAATCTTACAAGATCAAATACAGGATAATTATACATTAAGTATCCGGGCATTACATACTACCCCACTAAAAAGAAGTTTCGGCCCGAAACTTAAAACGAAAACAATTCTGGGTATCTCGACCTCATACTATCTTCCGTCTCCTAAGATGCTTCTTCGACTCCATGTTGAGACCACTGAACTTTAACCAAGGAGATCGATTTATTCCTCAGTTTCTGGACTCGACTCTCAAGTATCTTGATTAGCTTTTCTTCGAACGAGCCATCATTAGCCACTTCAATCTCGCCAAAATTGATGATATTACTGGGATCCGGTACATATTTCTGCAATTGGGATACGTGGAATACATTATGAACGTGACTCAGTGATGGCGGTAAGGCCAACCTGTACTACAACTCCCCAACTCTCTCGAGGATTTCAAATGGTCCGATATATCTCGGACTCAGCTTTCCTTTCCTCCCAAAACGGAAATTTCCCCGAGTAGGAGAAACCTTCAATAGTACATGGTCCCCATTCTCAAACTCCAACGAGCGACGACGCATATCTGCATAAGACTTCTGTCGACTCTGGGCAGTTAACAGCCTTTCGCGAATCAGGGCTACCTTCTCTTGGGTCTCAACTATCAACTCAGGTTCCGTCCCGATCAAGTCAGAAGTGTCATCCCAACACAAGGGTGATCTGCATTTTCTTCCGTACAATGCTTCAAATGGTTCCATCTTAATGGAAGCATGCCAACTATTGTTGTGGGTGAATTCAATCAACGGCAAATGAACCTCCCAATCGGTTGACCAATCTAAGGCACAAGCTCTAAGCATATCCTCTACTGTCTGTATAGTCCTTTCTGACTGACCGTCCGTATGAGGATGATAGGCCGTGCTAAAGTTTAGCTCAGTTCCCAAGGGCTTGTGAATTGCCGTCCAAAAATGCGACACGAAGCGACCATCTTGATCCGAAATAATGGTTTTCGGCGTTCCATGCAATCGGACTATCTCCGTAATAAACACTTGTGATAATTTCTCGGGTCCCCAAGTGTCTTTAATACCCAGAAAATGAGTTGACTTGGTTAGTCGATCAACTATAACCCAATTCATGTTCATTCCCATCATGGTCCTTGGCATATTGGTGATGAAGTTCATCGATATATCCTCCCACTTCCACTCAGGAATCCAAAGTGGATTTAACATCCCAACAGGCCTCTAATGTTCAATCTTAACCTGCTGACAGGTCAAACATTTCGAAACATATTCCACTACGTCATTCTTCATATTTCCCCACCAGAAATTTTGTTTCAGGTCCTTATACATCTTACTGGTGCCCGGGTGAATATAATAGGGCGCGTTGTGAGCTTCCTTCAAGATTGTCTGTCTCAAAACATCATCATCGGGGACTCAAAATCGACTCTGAAATCTCAAAACTCCATCATCTTGTATCACGAATCCTGGGGCCTTCCCTTTGTTTACTTCGTCACATAATCGAAGAATCAGAGAATCATCCAACTGCTTAGATTCAATTTATTCGACCAACGACAAGGTTAGTTCCATCACACACAATTGCCCTTGGACTCCTTGTGACCATACTTCGATTCCTTCACGAATTAGTTCTCGTTGAATACTAGTTTGGGACGAAAGCACTTCCAACACTCGAAGAGAAATAGGTTTGCGGCTCAGTGCATCAGCTACCACATTTGCTTTGCCTGGATGATAGAGGATTTCAAGTCGTAATCCTTGAACAATTCCAGCCATCTTCTCTGCCTCATGTTTAATTCCTTCTGACTGAAAATATACTTGAGGCTCTTATAATCTGTGAAGATCTGACAATGAGTGCCGTACAAATAACGTCGCCAAATCTTCAAGGCGAAGACTATAGCTTCTAACTCCAAATCATGAGTCGGGTAATTTGCTTCGTATGATTTCAACTGTCGAGAGGCATAGGCAATCACCCTATCCTTTTGCATCGACACGCATCCCAGACCTTGATTTGACGCATCGCTGTATATCATGAATCCCTTGGTTCCATCTGGTGATGCTAGTATAGGCGCCGTTGTCAGTCTTCTCTTAAGTTCATCAAAGCTAGCCTGGCATTTCTCATTTCACATGAATTTCTGAGTCTTCTGCAACAGCTGAGTAAGCAGACGAGCAATTTTGGAAAATCCTTCTACAAAACAACGATAATATCCAGCAAGTCCTAAGAAACTTCGAACTTCTTTCACGTTATTAGGAGATTCCCATTCCAAGATCGCTTCGACTTTCTTCGGGTCTACCTGAACTCCGTCAGGTGATATCACATGCCCAAGGAAGGTTACTTCCTTAAGCCAGAACTCGCATTTAGAAAGTTTCGCAAAAAGCTGTTCATTCCTAAAAGTACTCAAAACGATATGCAAATGCTTTGCATGCTCCTCTAGGTCTTTCGAATAGATCAAGATGTCATCAATGAAAATGACCACGAACTTATCCAAGTATTCTAAGAATACCCAGTTCATCAATTGCATAAATACCGTAGGAGCATTGGTAAGTCCGAATGGCATCACCACAAATTCATAGTGCCCATACCGGGATCTAAAAGCAGATTTCGGAATATCCGATTCCTTAATTCTCAATTGATGGTATCCTGATCTCAAGTCGATCTTCGAGAATACCCTTGCCCCCTGTAGTTGGTCAAACAAGTCGTATATACGAGGTATTGGATACTTGTTCTTAATCATCACCTTGTTTAGCTCCCTGTAAATAATACACAATCGGAGGGATCCATCTTTTTTCCGAACAAAGAAAACGGGTGCTCCCCAAGGAGAAACGCTAGGTTGAATGTAACCCTTCTGCAATAATTCCTCAAGCTGCTTCTTTAGTTCATACATCTCGGTTGGCGCCATACAGTATGGTGCTCTGGAAATCGGTGCGGCTCCAGGCTCTAATTCGATATTGAACTCTACTTCTCTACGTGGAAGTAACCCAAGTAGTTCATCAGGGAATACGTTCGAGAATTCATTTACCACTGGAATAGATGCGAGGTCTACTCCTTCTTTCTTCATGGCATAACACCACAATCCGTAACAACCCTGCTTTAGTAATTTCACTGCTTTCATGGCTTTGATCAATTTTCCCGAGCTTCCCGGTCTCCATCCTTTGAATAAATGTTCAGATCTGTCATCAGCAATGATAGAAACAACTCTCCTTTGGTAATTCAAAATAGCCCCATAACGGTTGAGCCAATCGTCTCCGAGAATTAGATCGTCACCATGGATGTCGACCACAATAAGATTAGATGGACAATCTCTCCCTCCTATAGACACTGGATAATCTCTAGTTCAAGGGTTCCCACAATTCTCTCTCCACTCATTAATCCCACAACATAAGGCTAACAATCATATAAACACGAGATTTTCAAACGATTAACACAGTTCAGTGATATGAAAGAATGTGTAGATCCTGAATCGAATAAGACACTAACTAGTTGCAAAAGGATCTGAATCGTACCTGACGCAACAGCAGTGGCCTGATCGTCTGACCTCCTTATCTCGTAAAGGCGCGGAGGAGCGGACCCATCACTGGACGCCTCTCTTTTCCCAACATTCTGCTGCTGGAAACCACTTTGCTGTGTCTGATTCACACTTGTCTCTTTCGAAAATGGTGTAGGAGTGCGAGTACCAATAGATCTAGTCACATTTCTGCGAAAAGTCGCACGATGGCCTTCCTATCCACACTCAAAATAGGTCACAGAAGGTGCGGAGTAATCACGCCGAACATGCCCTGATTTACCACAATTATAACATTTCTTCGCTGCATCTGAAACTGTTGATGCTGTTCGGAACTTCTTTCCGCCTCAGGAAGGATGCGGAGGTATCCTAGATGAATGAAATGAAGACTGGCCCTTGTGGGGCCCATCACTCTTGTTCTCCGTGAAGTTGCCAGACACTTTCTGCTTCTTTGCTTCCGTCGATTTCTCCACCGCTGCCTCTTTCATGTCGTAGGCCAGCGCTTTGTCCTGATACTATCGCAAGGTAGTACATTCAAATCCAGACATATATTGCTGAATCTCGGGTTTCATACGCATGTCGAAATGGAAAATCTTCTCCACCTCCGTCATGACCAAGTGTCGCACACAAGTCAGCTGGTGATTAAAAGTCTTGATTATGTCTGTCACAGAAGCCTGCGAACTCTGTGTGGAGAAAAACTCTCAGACTCTAGCCTCTCTAACTGGACGAGGACAATATTGTGCTTCCATCATTAATCTGAATTCCGTACAGTCAGCATTATGATCCTTAGATCGAACAGCCTCACACCAGTCGAAAGCCTCCCCAGTCAGAAAATACTGGGCGATCGGAACTTTTCGGTCATCGGGACAGTTGATCCCCGCAAATATCTTTTCCAAATCCTTCAGCCAGTAATCCCAAGTAGTCATCTCAGTAGAACCGTCAAATTTTGGTGGGTGCAATTTGACCACCTCCGTAAGCCACTTATCTCCCCGATTATCCTCGTTGCGCTGCTAGCCCATTGCTGTCTGCATGCAGTCAACCACCTGAGAGAAGTGGGTCATATGAGCGACCACCTGTTGGAGCACCCCCGGCATGTTAGGATTTGCGTTATCATTCGCTGATCCCTGTTGTCCTTTAGAATGAGAATCGGTTCGACTAGCCGATAATTCTGGAGTAGACACTGAGGCCTCATGTCTCACATTTCCACGTCTGCATCCACGACCGCGTCCGCGTCCACGACCTCCCCTCAACATACTGTAAATACAAATACTCAATATCCAGGGCAAAATTTTCTAAAATAAAGTTCGTCAATATTCACAAAATGGAAATTAAATAAAATGGTAGTATAAGAGATTAGGAGACTTACAACCACGGTCCACATGACGAAGCTGGCTGAGCAGTGATGTTACAAACGACCCATAAATCAAATTACGTAAACAGACCCAACTAAACTCGACTGCCAAGATATCCATGAATCTTAGCTCCGATACCATATTCTGTAATGCCTCAATATATTCGGAATAATTACAACGCCGTAAATCCTTTATATAAGATTTTACAAGGCTAATTTGAGAAATACGGAATATAATATTAATACCAAAGTACCATTAAGGTTATAATTCAAAACCAGTTCAACAATTTAAATGAGACCATTATTACAAGCATTCCAAACCCAACAAAATACGCGTACTCGAGTACTAAAAAAATAACTCGAAAACAAGACAACATCAATTTACATCACTGGGCCACTTCATCATCATGTCGGTACTGTGGTTGCTTCCCCGCTCCTCGGCTATCTGAACATCAAAGCAAATGTCCACCCCAAAGGGGTTAGCAAAACGATGCTAGTAAAAGTATCACAATACATAAATTGGATATACAACAACAATGCATCATAATTAACATAAAATGGACTTCTGCCACCGGAATCCAACGATGCGAATCCACGTGATTCTATCAATCATAACAAAGGGTAATCCAACGATCCAGCGCCCTCACTATAGATCCCCATGATGATCCTGTCGGACTAACGCATGGTGGAAAACCCGTCCAATGATCCAGCGCCCTCATCATAGATCCCCATGATGATCCCGTCGGACCGACGCATGGTGGACATCCGATCCAACGCCCTCAGCATAGATCACGTGATCTCACAGGATCAACACAACATTTTCAAACAGAACTATGCATACACATATGCAAAATTGATATGTCCATCAACATGAACATAAAATGAATCAATAACGCTATTATGACAATTCAACTGGAATGACCTCATGTTCAACAACATGAATAACAATATGTATGATCAAAATGCTCAATAGTAAACCAATATTCAAAAATACGATACTTTCCTTAGAAATGGCGACAAGGATTGCTACTACAAAAAAATCTTCAACCAGCTCGAAGAACTCTCACTCGATCAATTCACCAAAACCCGAACCTTCAGCGAACAATAACATCAGTATAACTAACGTTTCCGGATAATTGTTCAAAACATCATATGAACATCAAAAGGGCGTGTGATTCCCAATCATACAAGCTTACTAATCTGCCCTATACTATTTCGGTTTTAATCAACGTTAGGCTACTAACCGAACAAAATCTCATAGTATTCCATCTAAGATCAAATGCATCCTACGGTCGGATTCTTCAATATACCACAAGATAATTCTTCTTACAAGGATTCTAATCATACTCTTCATTAATCCCAAGCAACAAGATATCGGAAATACCCCGAAGAACACCATAAGAACTTATTTACTAGGTTCACTTGATTATCATCTTCTTCTTCAAGGAAGTAACCCCAAGTTCAATCCATTAAATTTCCCCATACGCATTATTTCATCATGTAATACGTAAGAACTTGATAATCTCAATAAACTAGCCATAATCAGGTTCGTAGCCTCATGATACTATGTTTAAGATGCCAAACACTACAAGGTTCGATTAATATTCTAAACAACGAAGAAGAACCAAAACATAACCGAAATTATTCTTCTAACTACATGATGTTCGACTCCTAAAGACAATGACTGGATAGGTGAACTTAAAAAAGGTCCAAAACATCACTAAGAACATGCTAAACCAGTTGGTGAAGGATCACATACCTCGATATAGTGACAAACAATGAAGAACTTGAAGAAACTCAAAACTGTAGGCTTGACCACCAATCCACAAGGGTCTAGATCTTCAAAATCAAGCTAGGACGATGATATGATGGATAAAGGGTGAGGGATAATCTCCAGAACACGAAAATCGGCCAAGGTGAGGATGAGAAATGAAATGGGGTAGAGGTCTATAAATAGAATTCTAAAACATTATGTACGTTACCAAATGCCCATTACGTACGTAATAGTATTAGCGTATGTTATTCTCGAACATTAGCGTACGTTAACGTCTGGCCAAAGCTCACTGACCCGTTTCTGGCATTGGCTTACGTACGTTATCATATAGGTCTTACGTACGTAATATCTAGGACCTTAGCATACGTTAAAAATCCCCCTTAGCGTACGTTAAGTCCGTTGACTTGCTTAGCTGTAAAACTGTCCAGGTTCATGCGGAACCTCTCACGAATCTCCCCTGGCCCCCACACGCCGACCCTTGTCGGATCTCGAGTTGACTAAGCTTACGTACGTTAAGCTCAACAGCTAATGTAAGTTATATTGCATTCTTAGCGTACGCTAAGATCATTATCTAGTGTACATTATCACGTGCAGAAATTATGCATGTATGCATGGAAAAAATACAAAGATTTAGGGATACAAATACGGGAAACCAATAATCGATTAATACGTCACAAAGTCGAATCTTACAAGATCGAATACAGGATAATTATACATTAAGTATCCGGGCATTACATGAATGACGAATAATAACGGATACACGATACAAAATTACTCTGATGGTGAATACAATGAATGAATATGAATGATGAATGATTATTAATGAGTGAAAAATTACTGAGTGACAATATACTGAATGATAATGAATGAATTTACAACCGGGTATTACATACACCCCCCTTAAAAGAGTTTCGTCCTTGAAACTAAGGGTCAAACAAATCGGGATAACTCTCCCGCATACTATCCTCGATTTCCCAAGTAGCCTCTTTGACTCCGTGCCTAGACCACTGAATTTTAACCAAAGGAATCGTCTTGTTCCTCAACTGTTTGATACGCTGCTCTAAGACTCGTACAGGACGCTCCTCATACGAATGATCATCCGGGATCTCGATTTCATCGAACTAAAGTATGTGACTCGGGTTGGCAACATACTTCCTCAGCTGAGAGACGTGAAACACGTTATGAATTCGGCTCAATGCCGGAGATAAGGCCAATCGATAATACAGACTGCCTACTCGATCCAAAATATCAAATGGTCCAATGAATCTTGGACTCAACTTCCCCCGTTTCCCGAAACGGAAGATACCTTGACTTGGGGATACCTTGACCAAAACGTGGTCACCTATCTCGAACTCTAGTGGTCGACGATGATTATCTGCATGATTTTTGTCGACTCTGAGCGGTCAACAAACGACTCTTAATCAAACCTACCTTCTCGCGGGCGACTATAAGCATATTGGGCTCAGTGCTGATTGATTCTGATAATTCATCCCAACACAATGGAGATCGACAATGACGACCATACAAGGCCTCGTAAGGTGCTATCTTAATCGAAGCATGCCAACTATTATTATACGTGAACTCGATCAACGGTAGTTGGGCTTCCCAATCATCCTTCCAATCGAGGACACATGCCCTCAACATGTCCTCTAATGTCTGAATAGTTCGCTCTGATTGTCCGTCGGACTGAGGATGAAAAGCTGTGATGAGATTAAGCTGAGTTCCCATAGCACAATGAACTGATTTCCAAAAATGTGACACGAATCGCCTGTCACGATCATAAACGATACTCTTAGGAGTACCGTGCAATCTCACGATCTCTATGATGAATAACTGGGTAAGTCTCTCGGGACCCCACATATCCTTAATCTCAAGGAAATGAGCTGACTTAGTTAAATAGTCCATAATTACCCAAATTGTATTCATGCCATGTCGACTCGTTGGCAAACTCGTGATGAAGTCCATTGAAATATCCTCCCACTTCCACTCTGGAATAGGGAGTGATTTCAGCATACCCGCCGGTCGCTGATGTTCTATCTTGACTTGCTAACAGGTTAAACATCTCGAAACAAATTTTGAGACTTCTCGCTTCATATTACTCCACCAGTAATTTTGTTTCAAATCTTTGTACATCTTGCTAGACCCCGGATGAATGGAATAAGGGGTAGCATGAGCTTCTCTCAAAATTGAGCTTTTCAACTCGTCATTTGCCGGTACGCATAACCAATTCTTGAATCGCAAAAGTCCATCCTCGTGGACCACAAATCTATGGGCTTTCCCCTGAGCCACATCATCTCGAATGCGCAACAAATATGGGTCTGAACCTTGATTCACTCTGATCGCCTCCTCGAGTGGCGTTGAAATCTCTAACATGCAAAGATGCCCTTGCACTCGCTGTAACCAGACCTCGATCCCGGGTCTCAGAAATTCCTGTTGAAGTTCCTTGTGAACTATTAAACGAGCAAGCATTTGCTCCTGAATGGATTTACGACTCAAGGCATCGGCGACCACATTCGCCTTACCCGGATGGTATTGAATCTCAATATCATAATATTTTATTAGTTCCAACCACCGTATCTGTCGCATATTTAACTCCTTCTGAGTAAATATATACTTCAAACTCTTATGATCGGTGAAAATCTGACAGGTGACGCCATAAAGGTAATGACGCCAAAACTTCAACGCGAAAACCACGGCTACTAGTTCCATGTCGTGGGTCAGATAATTGACCTCGTAAGGTGTAAGTTGCCGCAAAGCATAGGCAATCACTTTCCCGTTCTGCATTAATACACATCCAAGACCGTGTCCGGATGCGTCACTATAAACCACGAACCCTTCCATCCCTTGCGGTAAAGAAAGGACAGGTGCTGAAATTAAACGGCTCTTGAGTTCTTCAAAACTCTTCTGACACCCATCAGACCACGTGTATTTCTTATCCTTCTGCAAAAGGTTTGTCATAGGTTGAGCGATTTTAGAAAATCCTTCCACAAATCGCCTGTAATATCCTGCTAATCCGAGAAAGCTTCGGATTTCCTTAGCATTTTTCGGAGGTTGCCAATCTCGGATAGCCTCCGTATTCAGAGGGTCAACACGTACACCGTCTGATGAAATTACATGTCCGAGAAACGTCACTTCGGACATCCAGAACTCACATTTGGAAAACTTTCCATAGAGTTGCTCTCGTCTTAACACGTCGAGAACCTGATGAAGGTGAAATTCGTGCTCCTCCCGGTCACGAGAATAAATCAAAATGTCTTCAATGAAGACAACCACGAACTGATCTAAATAGTTGATGAAAACTCGATTCATTAATTCCATGAATACTACAGGTGCATTAGTTAACCCAAACGGCAATACCACAAACTCATAATGACCATAGCGTGTTCGAAGCACCGTTCTAGCGAAATCCGACTCTCGAATTCGCAAATGATGATACCCAGATCTTAAATCGATCTTGGAAAATACGGAAGCTCCCTGAAGTTGATCCAAAAGATCATCGATGCGGGGTAGGGGAAATTTATTCTTCATCGTCACCCGGTTCAACTCTCGATAATCAATACAAAAGCGAAAAGAACCATCCTTCTTCTTGACAAATAACATAGGTGCTCCCCACGGGGACGCACTCGGTCGATATATAACCATTCTCGGACAATTCCTCCAGTTGATTCTTCAATTCCAGCATTTTGGTTGGGGCCATCCGATACGGTGCCTTCGATATTGGAGACATGCCAGGCTCTAACTCAATCGTGAATTCCACATCTCTCTGTGGAGGCAAACCAGGTAACTCGTCTGGAAATACATCGGCATATTCTCTCACTACAGGAATATCCGCCAGCATCACTGATGATTTCTCGGTCTTGGTCATATAGCACCAATAACCGACACACCCCCGATTGAGTAATTTCACTGCTTTCATCATATTAATGATTCTTCCGGAACAGCTAGTATTACCTCCCTGAAATACACATTCGACTCCATCGTCTGAAATGATAGTGACCATACGCTTACGGACACTAATGATGGCATCGTGACGATCCATCCAATCAATACCCAAAATAACGTCATCTCTAGGTAAATCCACCATGATTAGGTCTGCTAGCCATACACGGCCATTAAGCTGAACCAGACAATTCTTAATCTCATGATCTCCGATAATTCTTCTACCGTCATGTACTCCAATGACATAAGGTTCACAACTAGTAGCACTATCCAGATGAAGTCTACTCAAGCATGACTCGGAAATGAATGAATGCGATGCACCAGTATTAAAAAGGGTACACACATGTTGAGATAGAATTTTGAGTGTACCTGAGATCATTTGGGCCTCCGGATCGTCGGTCCTCTTTATCTCATAAACTCGAGGCTTGCTAGTCCCTGCACCGGACGCTCCTGTATGATGACTATAGGCTACGCCTTTATTCGCTCTCGCCGTTTTAAACGACACCGACTGAGCAGCTTGATTCTGAACAGCTGACTGCTTCGGGGCCTGAGATGCCGTCGAAGCAGGTCTGGAATCTCTTTTGCAAAAATGGGCCTTATGCCCAGCAATTCCACAGTTGTTGCACGTGATAGTCTGCCTCGGACACTTAGTGCTGAAATGACCCTGTTCTCCACAGTTGAA
The DNA here is from genome assembly GCA_033398695.1 of Orobanche coerulescens. Classification (NCBI taxonomy): domain Eukaryota; kingdom Viridiplantae; phylum Streptophyta; class Magnoliopsida; order Lamiales; family Orobanchaceae; genus Orobanche; species Orobanche coerulescens. The sequence goes on from CM065810.1 coordinate 19,217,976, forward strand.
ACAGGTGATGGCCGAACTGGTCGCTCGGGACTCAGATTCCGCTGGTTTCAGCGCCATAGGAGGTCATTCAGAAAAAGTAGAGCCCGCACGAGTCTTCTTGAAGGTTTCCTGACTGCCTTCAGACTGATTATGATTATTTGACTTCTTGCTAGCAGATGAAGGTTGTTGCTTAGCAATCTCCTTAGCAGTAAGCTCATAAGTAAGAGCTTTCTCGATGAATTCGGCCAGGATGGTGCAATTGTGATTAAGCAACTGCATCTGCATACGAGGTTTAAACCTCTTACTGAATTACCTGATCTTATCCGCCTCGGAGTGGATAATAGATTAGGCGAAAGGAAGAAGTTCCTGAAAATTCTCGGCGATGGCAAGAACATCATCTTCCGCTGAGGGGTCGGGAATGAGTAATTCTGATAACTTGGCCTCCCTGAGTAGGGCCGGATAATACCTTTTCATCATGAGAGTCTTGAATTGATCCCAAGTACAAGATCCGTCGTTGGGTTTCATAGATAACCACCAAGAGTGAGCGCTCTTACCCAGATAGTAAGCCGCGACTGAAACCTTATGCCCTTTGGGACAATACACCATAGCAAATAACTTCTCAAAATGTTCAAGCCAGTGAATTATCCACCGGATCAGATGAACCCTCGAAAGAAGGTGATCTCTGGCGAGAGATATCGCCAATGATACTACTCACACTCCTCTCTTGCCTCGGAGGAGCCTGTTGATTCTGAGCGGTTGAGTTCTGCATCGTCTCCATGAGGCATGCCATCTGAGTAATCTGGGCCATCATGCCCTGCATAAACGCGAGTGGGTCAACCCGAACACCTTCTGAATGAGCTCTGTCCCGGGTACGACTCCCTGACAGTGAATGATTATTTCCAGGTGAATGAGTGGCAGTGTCGCTGCTCGATGAATTAGCATTATTTCTCGCATTCGCGCGTGTATTCAAACGAGCTCCCGGGTTTCGGCCCGCACCCCAGCCTCTTCCCCTACGTCCTATGATAGCTCTTTCCATACTGAAGTAGGAAAGTCACATGATAATTATAGATCTCGCATGAATACCGCATTATGATTATGTCATGATAATAATGAGCATACGCGCTCTAACACAATGATTACATGAATGATCAAATGAGGTGACATGATTATCTGATGAAATTCTTGAAATGATTATCTTGAACAAGTTAACAATATTAATGATATGATCCTCAAGATCAACAACTGAGCAGTGAAATGAACTGAGTGATTAATGAGTTAACATGATCGACATGATCAAAAATAAAAATGATGATTGAGGATTGTTGACTGTTGAATAATGAATGAGTGATTCTTATTGCCAGAAATTATACCATGGCGTCAGAAATCTTACTGTTCTTTGGTCTGAGGGGCATGGCTCTTGCACAGGTCACACGTGACGCGAAAGTCCAATGATACTAGTCTGATGAACGATGATTTCAAATGAGACATGACTCAGAAGGTAGTATTCAAAACCACGCTTCGATACCAACTCAGTAACACCCCAAATTAGGCGGATATTACAGTGCCGTGGACACCCAACTAGGACCCACAAGGAGAATGAAAATTAATGAATTAAATAATATAATTGTAGTACCCAGGAAATACAGAATACATGTATATTTTATATTAAGATAAAATATACAACATTGAATAAAAAATGAATATCCAAACGGAAATCTGCAGCGGAAATAAAAGTGAAGAAACATGAATGACTGAAAAGGACTGGGGCCCCTACTAGTATCACTGGGACTCCTCGCCGTCAACGTTATCTTCCCGTGCTTTAGCCTTGCCATGACCTGAAAACAATATCCCCCAACGGGGTCAGTTACACAGAACAACAATCCTCAAGAGATGAATAAACACAATCATGATATATCTTAATTATGAAATTAAGCTGAAGAGGGGCATCATAGTATGCCCGTAATGGGACGTGCAAGTGAACAAGACGAGTGTCCGGACACACCCGCACTTGTACCTAATTCGTCTCATGGAGTCACGTTACCGTTTGCACAGTCTATTGTGTCGGTGTACCCGCCACATGACTATCAGGTGCCTGACTAAAAATTCCAAACATAACCACCCGACCACGCAATATGAGCCCAGAAGGTCACATGAACAAGAATGACCATGATGAATATTAATGAATAACAATTCGACAAGGGTCAAGGATGACTCACCGAGATGAAATAATAATAAAATGAATGATAGATCACTGAAATAATTGGAACCGTCGTTCCTCATGAAATGAATGATTAGTTTGATAATTACAAGTCTCAACATGATTAGTACACTATGAATGAATTATGATTATGAATGAACAACAACGAAAGGAATGAGTATCATTTTAACCGAGTAAGAATCAACTTACTTCAATACCGGTGATGAAACGTCCTCTCTTGAACAAACGTCCTAAGGAAAATACTGATCGCTCGAACAACTTTGAATAACATGATTACCAACAATGCTCAATTTACGTATCAAGCACGATATAACCAACTCAAATGTCGATACAACAATAATCAAACTCATTGGGGCATTATAACGAATACGTTGTAAACATTATTCCCTTTGGCTACAACCAACCCCCAATATCGAACCTTCAACCCAACAAAACTCCATTTATGACATCAATAATCCAATAGGAAACCACAACTCAAGGTTACGATAACATCAATCGGAAACCCCCAAAATAACCAAAGTCAAACATCAAGGGTTCTAGAATAATTCCCAAATATTCATCAAATTCGAAATATACACCAATAAATCCATAGAAATACATGTATCCAAGGTAGATAATCCATATCTAACATATTCCAAAATAATAGCAAGCTTACACGAAGAGATCGGGAGGAAAACATTCAAAATATGAAATTCTAGATACAAGAAATGTTTACCTTGATTTTATGTATTTGAGAGGATGAAATGATGATTAATCCAAATTATAAGCTTGAAGATGTTGATAGGTGGATGCAGCTCGAAGAGATATCTCCAAAACATTCGAAATCGCACAAAACCGTCGAGAGGAGGAGGAGAAAAGAAGAAATGACGAAACTGGACTGAATTGTCTCATATCTAATGATCCCAGATTAGCGCACGCTAAGCCCTGATATTTAGCGTGCGCTAGCGATTAATTGGGCAGTCTAGTGAGCTCTGACTGCCTTGTTAGCATGCGTTACGAACTTGGTAGCGTGCGCTTATGCCTTCCCGATAGCGTGCATTAACCCAAAATGTTAGCGTGCGCTAACTGATGTTGATACCCAGCAACTGGAGTCCAGAACCTCCTGTCCTCTAACCTACTAGCGATAGCGTGCGCTACACCCAAAACTCAGCATGCGCTACTAGACCATTAGCATACGGTAATATCCATTCATAGAGTGCGCTAAGAATTATTCCATTCCAGTCTAGTACCCACTGGACTCTGCCTGCTCGGACTTTAGCGCGCGCTACACTAATTACGTAGCGTGCGCTACCCACACAACTAGCGTATGCTACTTACCATTCGTATCATGCGCTACTACAACTTAAATTCAGTCCAGTGCCTTCTGGACTGTCTGCCTGAACCACATTAGCGTGCGCTAATGCTTAGAGGTAGCGTGCACTACCCGTACTCAATTAGCGTGCGCTAAGGAGAGTACGTAGCGTGCGCTACTCCTCACACACAGCCCACTACAAAGATGACAATGATGATACGTTCGGCCCGACTCTCCAACCGGGTTGAATGACGAATAATAACTGATACACGATACAAAATTACTCTGATGGTGAATACAATGAATGAATATGACTGATGAATGATTATTAATGAGTGAAAAACTACTGAGTGGCAATATACTGAATGATGAATGAATTTACAACCGGGTATTACACTAACTTCCTCGTGGGATCGATAAACCGGATTAAAAAAGTCCACTTACTACTTGATACGATATCGTGCACTTGCGATGGTTACACAAAAGACGTGTCAAGTTTTTGGTGCCGTTGCCGGGGAAGTATAAGTGTTATTTTGAAATAATACATTATTCACTATTTTTATAAATACAACTTTTTCTTTGTTGTAAATTCTCTTGTCTATGCGAAGGATCGCGATTTAGTTTCACTAGATCCCGAGATTGAAGCCACATTCAGAAGAAGGCGAAGAGAACAAAAAACAAGCATTATTCCTTCACCATCAATGGCGGACGAACCAAACCCACAACTCTTCCAAGAAAATGATAACGAAAGAATTCCTTGGGTAGGAGAAATACCCAATGCTCAAAACATTCAACATCAACAACATCCTATTGTATCAGAAATAGATGAAGACAACATGCTCTTTGGGGAATTAATGAACCCCCCATCTTTGAGCGTGCAATCAAGTGTGATCTATCCACCATTTGGACTGGACAATTTTCAAATTCGCCCGGATGTCATCAATCTCTTCTCCAACAACAACTCATTCTATGGAAGAACCGACGAGAATCCATATCTCCACATTAACCGTTTTGTGGAGATTTGTGGAAATTTCAAATATCCACATGTAAATGACGAGGCGATAAAAATGAGACTTTCTGTGCACACTTTGAAGGACAGAGCAAGAGAGTGGCTAGATACTTTGCCACCACGAAGCATAACAAATTGGCCCGAATTTGTTCAAAAATTCACCACTAAATACTTTCCACCAATAAAAGTGGCGAAACTCAAATACGAAATCTCTATATTTCGTCAACAAGATTCGGAGTCATTTCACGAAGCATGGGAGAGATACAAAAATATGCTACGAAAATGTCCTAACCATGATTTCAATTTGTGAGCACAAGTCAATTACTTCTATTCTGGACTCTTACCTACATGCCGAGCCAATGTCGATTCATCATCAAATGGATCACTTGGCAACAAAACTATGAGAGAGGCTTATAATATTTTTGAGGTTATAAGTGAACAAAGTGCAAGATGGCCAGACCGAAATATCAAAAATAAACCAAATGGTTTTTTTGAAGTGGATTCTTATTCACTTATGTTGGCAAAAATTGAAGATTTATCAAAGAAAGTCGAGGACATGTCTTTTTCAACTCCTCAATCTCTGAAGACGGTGCAAACTCCACAAGTTTTAGCTATTTCATGTGAAATTTGTGTAGCAACTCACAACAGCACTATGTGTCCCTTAGTGCAACAGGGGCAGTCATTCCCACCACCAGAACAAGTGGCCTATGCTCAGAATTTCCAAAGGCAAGCATGCAATCCTTACGGGCCAACATACAATCCAGGGTACAAAAATCATCCAAATTTTTCTTATGCAAACAACAACAATGTGTTGAATCCAACGGATCAAGAAAAGAAGCCCGAGTGGGAAGAAGCAATCACGAAGCTAGCCGAACAACAACTGAAGTATCAACAACGCAATGATGCTTCAATTAAAAATTTGGAGACACAAGTTGGACAAATGGCCAAAATACTTTCAGAAATATACCACGGCATGTTACCTAGCAATATCGAGGTAAATCCAAGAGAGAGTGTCCAGGCTATCACAACAAGAAGTCGAGTGCAGTTTCCCGAGATTTCTATGGAAAATCATCTGAAAAACAAAAAAATAAACAAAGTCGAGAAACAGAAAAAGAATCTTAATCAGGACCTTCATCTAAAAAAGGTCCAGTTTCTACCAAATCTTATGTTCCACCTATCCATTTTCTTCAACGGATGAAGAATCACAAGCTCGATGCGCAATTCGGCAAATTTTTAGAAATTTTCAAAAAGCTACACATCAACATACCTTTTGTCGATGCTCTAGCAAAAATGCCAAGCTATGCCAAATTTATGAAAGATATTCTTTCTAACAAACGAAGGCTTGAAGAATATGAAACTGTCATGCTAATAGAGGAATGTAGCGCAATACTACAAAGGAAGTTGCCACCCAAGCTAAAAGATCCGGGAACTTATACAATCCCGTGTACAATTGGTGAAGTGAATATTGACAAAGCTCTTTGTGATTTAGGGGCAAGTATCAATTTGATGCCCCTGTCAATTTTCAACAAACTAAACTTGGGAGAAGCAAAAGCAACAACAGTTTCACAGCAATTAGTCGATCGGTCAATCAAATATCCACATGGGATAATAGAAGATGTGTTAATCAAGGTTGATAAATTTATATTTCCAGCAGATTTTATCATCCTTGACATGGAGGAAGATCAGAATATTCCTATTATCTTGGGACGGCCATTTCTGGCAACCGGACATGCTCTTATTGACGTCTACGAAGGAAAGCTAATTCTTAGAGTGCAAGACGAACATGCCACCTTCAATGTCCTAAAAACTTTGAATCATCCCTCCACAGATGATTATTGTCAAAAAATTGATGCAATTTGTAACACCCCCAAATCCCATTGGGTTATTACAGTGTCGTGGACCCCACACCCGTAGATCCACCAGGCGAAAACAACTAAAATACAATAAATTAACCAATAAGGGAAAATCATAGTCCCTACCATGATATCCGACACAATATTCTGATAAGGAATTCCAACGACAAAAGTGGGTCTTCATGGCCAAAATGAAATACAATGACATCCACGAGCCTTGCTCGGATAATACAACTTGACAACAACTGACACGACTGAAGTAAACTCCCACTGACTAACCAACATGAACAACTCGGACTAGTATCTCTCGAATGCCTCGTCGCCAACGTCATGCCCCTGTGTCTCAACTCTCTCCTCGCAAGCACCTAAAACATGAAAACATGTTCCGCCCCCCACGGGGTCAGTCATCCAGATAATGAGCATCAAATACATGTATAACATGATATGCATCCAAAGGCAGAATGAAACAGTACAATGATAATAATACGAGATGCTCACAAAATAGGGTAAGAATCGAGCATTCGTGAAACACTATGCCCACGGCATATGATCAATACCTGCTCAATAGGTTAAAGTATACGTGCCCAATGGCAAATCAGTGATACAGAACACCACAATGAATTATACGAAGATGAATCAAACTAGAACTGGATTAATTATGAATCACAATGCCCGAAGGCTCCAATGAAATTACCAAGACATCAGACAGGCCTGAAAGCCACTTAGCCGAAGCTGTCAAATATCATAATCACCTGAAGTTAAAATAGCCCGAAACTGAATCAATGAGGGCCGAAGCCACGGCACAAAGCCGTATCACAATGAGACCATCCAATGGCCGTGACCTACTGAATTGTAGGTGTTAGGAAACCAACCGTGAAGGTTCAATCCCCAAACTTACCCATAATGAGATCATAAACATTATCGTGACCTACTGAGTTGTAGGTGTTGGGAAACCAACCACGTAGGTTCAAGCCCCAACCTTACCCATAATGAGATCACTCAGTGACCGTGACCTGCTGAATTGCAGGTGCTGGGAAACCAACCGCGAAGGTTCAAGCCCCAGACTTACCCATAATGAGATCATAACTATGACCGTGACCTACTGAGCTGTAGGTGTTGGGAAACCAACCGCGAAGGTTCAAGCCCCAAGCTTACCCAACGAGCACTAGCCGTGACTAGCCTCCAAAACATAATTAACCACAAACGGCAACGATTCAAAGATTACCGAATTCACATAAATGATAGTGTGCTGCCTTGAGTCAGCCAACACGACGACGGTAACTCACGGATGGGAACTATCCTCGACAGTCCCAATTCAATACCTCGATTGCCTTAGAATGGCCAACCGATAACAGTGATGCAGCGGATGATTCAATACCTCGGTTGCCTTAGAGTGGCCAACTGATAACAATGATCTCATGAATGATTGAACACCTCGATTGCCTTAGAACGGCCAATCGATGACAGTGATACAATGAATGATTGAACACCTCGATTGCCTAGAACGGCCAAGCGATGACAATAATACAATGAATGATTGAACACATCGATTGTCTTAGAATGGCTAATCGATGACAATGATACAATGAATGCCTCGGCACCTTTGATCGGTTACCGATGACGAAGATGAGAACGAATACGACAATGCCTTCAATCGGCCAACATAACATTAATGACATGACGCCAACATTAATAACAATGATTACAACAATGTCTTAGATCGACATCAATATTAACAACAACAATCGATACATCGATACCGCGAACCGGCTATCGACAATAACATTAACAACGAGTATCCCAATGCCTTGGGCTGGCCATTAATGAACAATAATGAACATTTGGCATAATTGCCGAAGAGTATCGTATCGAACGATCCCTTACAATCAATGAACTTATGAAGAGACTAAGTCTCGGAATGATACAACACATTCATACACATATATGATAACATTAATCTCATTGACTAGTACAAGTGTAAAACTTGCCTCAAACCGAAGGCGAGAAAGTACTTCCACGATCAACGTCTTTAATGGAAAACCGACCGCTCGAACAACCTTGAATAACACAAGTACCAACAATACGCTTAATATATGAATCAAGCATGATCACAACCAACTCAAAAGTCGATACAACACTACCCAAAGCTCATTGGGGCATTCTAACAAACACGTTGTAAACAATATTCAATTGTTTAAAACCCAAACTCAATTTTACCGACAACCAACTTCCAACGAATGATTAAATCCAACAAAACCTCATTAATACCATCGATAATCCCATAGGAATACTTAAATCGGGATTTCAACAACATCTAGTCGAAACCCCCAAAAATTCCAAAGTCAACACCAAGGTTTTCTTGAAAAATTTCTCAATGATTCAAAAATTCCGAAAATTACACCAATGAATCCGTAAGAATACAAGTATCCAAGATAGATAGTCCATATCTAACATATTCCAACATAATATCAAGCTTACACGAAGAGATCGTAAGGAGAAACCCAAAATCCAAAATTCTAGATCCAAGAAGTTATTACCTTGATTTGGGAGTGATGAAACTGATTAAATGATGATTAATCCAACTTAGAAACTAGAAGATGATGATAGGTGGATTCAGCTCGAAGAAATCTCTCAAAACGCCCGGAATCGCCCAAAACCGACGAAGGAATGAAGTGGAATGAAAAAATGACGAATCTGAAATATACTGGTCCCAGCTTAGCGCACGCAATGACCTGATATGTAGCGTGCGCTAACGGGTTAACCGGACAGTCCAGTAAGCTCTGACTGCCTTGTTAGCTTGCGCTAACTGATATCTGATGTCCTGTACCTGGAGTCCAGAACCTCCTGTTCTCTGATCTGTTCGCGATAGCGTACGCTACACCCAAAACTCAGCGTGTGCTACTACATCATTAGCGTATGCTAATATCCATTCATAGCGTATGCTATGAATTATTCCAAATCAGTCCAGTACCCACTGGACTCTGCCTGATCGACCTTAGCGCGCGCAATACTGCTAGCATAGCGTGCACTATCCGAACTCACTAGTGCGTGCTACTTACCATTTGTAGCGTGCGCTACTATAACTCAACTGCAGTCCAGTACCTTCTGGACTGTCTGCCTGAACCACGCTAGCGTGCGCTAAATCTGATTACCTAGCGTGCGCTACCTGTACTTGATTAGCGTGCTCTAACTAAGGTACGTAGCGTGCGCTACCTTACACACAAATTACCAAAACATAATGATGATGATGATACTCCCATCTCAATCTCGAACAATGATGAATGACGAATAACAACTGATATGCGATTCCAAAGTACACCTAACGGTGAACACAGTTGAATGAATATGACTGATGAATGATTATTACTGAGTGAAAAATTTATGAGTGAAATTTACTGAATAGAAATAATGTATTCACATCCGGGTATTCCATACTCCCCCCCTTAAAAAGAGTTTCATCCCCGAAACTAAGGGTAAACATCTCGGGGTATGAACCACCCATCATGATCTGAAAACAGCATTGTACAATTATTCCTCGGAACCATATCAACTGCACGCCCTAGTCCCCATGACTAGACGTCTCAGAAATCAATGAACGATTACCCAGATAATCACGAAATCACGGTTACAATACCAAAGTAACACAACAAATGATCCCAAAATCTCAAGATTCTCAAATACGTTCCTTATAAAAGAGATCAACCATAAATGATTCACAACAATGATACACTATTACGGATTGAGTTACCCAGTCATCCGAAAAACAAGGCCACATCTCAAATGTACCCCATATCGATGTCTTCCATATCATCTATCTCCTCGATCCCATCGATTCAAGGTAGACTCAAATCTGAACTCACTGTTCAATATGATCCAAGAAGGTCACAAGAACAAAATGATCACAATGAATGATAATGAATCAAAATCCAATAAGGATCAAGAATGACTCACCATGGTGAATTAATAACGCAATGAGTGATAGCTCAGATGAAATGATTGGAACCAGCGTTCCCCGTGAAGTGAATGATTAGTCTGATAATTATAAGTCTCAACATGATTGATATATGATGAACGAATTATATGAATGAATGAACGACAAATGGAATGAATGATTATCCTATTACCGAGCAAGAATTAACTTGTTCAAAACCAGTGATGAATGTCCTTACCTCTGGCTCTAGAAGCCTGATAGGACCCCTTGGATGATGCACGGGCTGAAGTAACGAAATTCCTCGAGGCTTGTGAGCCCTCTCGAGATCTATCGGCACTAGAACTCCTGCAGTATTTCCGAAGGTGTCCCAGCCTCCCACACAGAAAACAAACAACGGCTTGCATTGAGCACCGGGTACTGTGATGTCATATTGTATCACAGTTAAAGCAAACACAGTCGAACTCATCGTCTGAGATGAAGATGCTTTCTCAGCATGAGTGCGACTAGAAAACAACCTCTTGGACGTCGGAGCCCGATGTCCTCCAGAACGAACCGGAATCCTAGTCCTCTCACCAGAAGAAACTGAAGGGTGTTTCGGAGTAAGCTCCTTGATCTAAAGCTCTGCTCCAAGAGCCTTCTCGATGAACTCACCAAGTGAATTACAATTGTGATCGAACAACTGCAGATTTAGCCTCTTGCTTAAAGTAATTGATCTTATCCGCCTCAGTGCGGATAACTGACGAAGCAAACTGAAGTAGTCCCTGAAACTTCTCAACAATGACAATAACACCCTCGTCCTCGACGTACTCGGGGTTCAAAACCTCTAATAACTTGGCTTCACGAAGTGGATCCGAATAATACCTCTCTAACATGAGAGTCTTGAACTCACTACAAACACAATCGCGATCGGTGGATTTCACAGAAAGCCACCACGAATAAGCGCCCTTACTCAAGTAATAAGCCACTACTGCCACTTTACTCTCTTCCGGACACTGAACCATGTCGAAGAGTTTATCAAAATGCTCAAGCCAATGAACAATATCTGGTGGTTCCGACGAGCCCTCAAAAGTAGGCGGTCTCTGATGAGAGATATCGCCGATAATCTGACTCACTCCTCCAGTCTGTCCATGAAACGACACCTGGAATCCCTGCTGCGGTGGACCATGAACCATCGAGGTTTGCATGGTCTCCATCAGACGTGTCATCTGAGTCATCTGGGCCAGCATGCCCTGCAAACATATGAATGGGTCCACCCGAACACCTTCTGATTGAGCTATATTTCGGGTACGACTCCCTGATAGTGAATGATTATCTGACAGTGAATGAGTAGCATAGCTAACTGATGAACAAATGTTATCCCTTGCGTTCGCGCGGGTATTCACACGAGATTCTGGGTTTCGGCCCGCACCGCGGCCTCTTCCCCTGCGTCCTCTGACAGCTCTATCCATACTGAAGCAGGAAAGTCACGTGATGATTACAGATCCCGCATGAAGATCGCATTATGATTACGTTACAGAATGATAATAATGAGCATACACGCTCTAACATAATGAATGCATTAATAATGCAATGAAATGATCGTCGACATTACATCGGAATATGATAAGATCGTATGAAAGATTAAGTGAGGTGACATGAATATCTAATGAAATTCCTGAAAGGATTACCTTGAACAAGTTAACAAGGTTGATAATTCGATCCACAATATCACAACTAAGCAATGAGATTGACTGAGTGATTAATGAATTGAAATGATCGATAAGATCAAAATGATGATTGAGGATTATTGACTGATGAATGAGTTGATCCTTATCGCTTATACAGATCACAAGTATTACAAAACAATTAGCCATGAATCAACTGTAACACAAATGTCACATATAGTTTTCAACAAAGCAGGTATAATTAATGACATGATGAATGTATGAACATAAAGAGAATCGAGTCCTTACATAGGTTATACGAAGCTTCGAGGTCTCGCGATACTAGTCTTCACTGACGACGACTCGATGAATGAATGACTCATGCAGTCGCACAAATATCACGACTCGCAAAACCCGACTGTCCAGATTGTCATAACCTGACAGTCCCACTACTATCGCATCGGTAGAGCCACATAACTCACATATCAGGGTATCTCACAACCCAAATCTCTGATACCATCTTCTGTAACACCCCCAAATCCCATTAGGTTATTACAGTGTCGTAGACCCCACACTCGTAGATCCACCAGGCGAAAACAACTGAAATACAATAAATTAACCAATAAGGGAAAATCATAGTCCCTACCATGATATCCGACATAATATTCTGATGAGGAATTCCAACGACAAAAGTGGGCCTACATGGCCAAAATGAAATACAATGACATCCACGAGCCTTGCTCGGATAATACAACATGACAACAACTGACACGACTGAAGTAAACTCCCACTGACTGACCAACATGAACAACTCAAACTAGTATCGCTCGAATGCCTCGTCGCCAACGTCATGCCCCTCAACTCTCTCCTCGCAAGCACCTAAAACATGGAAACATGTTCCGCCCCATGGGGTGAGTCATCCAGATAATGAACATCAAATACATATATAACATGATATGCATCCGAAGGCAGAATGAAACGGTACAATGATAATAATACGAGATGCTCACAAACCAAGGTAAGAATCGAGCATTCGTGAAACACTATGCCCACGGCATATGATCAATACCTGCTCAATAGGTTAAAGTATACATGCCCAACGCCAAATCAGCGATACAGAACACCAGAATGAATTATACGAAGATGAACCAAACTATAACTGGATTAATTATGAATCACAATACCCGAAGGCTCCAATGAAATTCCTAAGACATCACAAAGGCCTGAAAGCCACTCAGCCGAAGCTGTCAAATATCACAATCATTTGAAGTTAAAACAACTCGAAACTGTATCAATGAGGGCCAAAACCACGGCACGAATCCGTATCACAATGAGACCATCCAATGGCCGTGACCTAGTGAATTGTAGGTGTTGGGAAACCAACCGCGAAGGTTCAAGACCCAAACTTACCCATAATGACATCATAAACATGACCGTGACCTACTGAGTTGTAGGTGTTGGGAAACCAACCGCATAGGTTCAAGCCCAAAGCTTACCCATAATGATATCACCCAGTGACCGTGACCTGCTGAATTGCAGGTGCTGGGAAACCAACCGCGAAGGTTCAAGCCCCAGACTTACCCATAATGAGATCATAACTATGACCGTGACCTACTGAGTTTTAGGTGTTGGGAAACCAACCGCGAAGGTTCAAGCCCTAAGCTTACCCAACAAGCACTAGCCGAGACTAGCCTCCAAAACACAATTAACCACAAACGGCAACGATTCAAAGATTACCAAATTCACAGAAATGATAGTGTGCTGCCTTGAGTCGGCCAACACGATGACAGTAACTCACGAATGGGAACTATCCTCGATAGTCCCAATTAAATACCTCGATTGCCTTAGAATGTCCAACTGATAACAATGATGCAGCGGATGATTCAATACCTCGGTTGCCTTAGAGTGGCCAACCGATAACAATGATCCCATGAATGATTGAACACCTTGATTGCCTTAGAACGGCCAATCGATGACAATGATACAATGAATGATTGAACACCTCGATTGCCTAGAACGGCCAATCGATGACAATGATACAATGAATGCATCGGCACCTTTAATCGGTTGCCGACGACGAAGATGAGAACAAATACGACAATGCCTTCAATCGGCCAACATAACATGAATGACAGGACGCCAACATTAATAACAATGATTACAAAAATATCTTAGATCGACATCAATATTAACAAGAACAATCGATATATCGATACCGCGGACCGGATATCGACAATAACATTAACAACGAGTATCCCAATGCCTTGAGTCGGCCATTAATGAATAATAATGAACATTTGGCATAATTGTCGAAGAGTATCGTATCGAACGATCCCCTACTATCAATGAACTTATGAAGAGACTAAGTCTCGGAATGATACAACACATTCATACACATATATGATAACATTAATCTCATTGACTAGTACAAATATAAAACTTGCCTCAAACCGAAGGCGAGAAAGTCCTTCCACGATCAACGTCCTTAATGGAAAACCGACCGCTCGAACAACCTTGAATAACACAAGTACCAACAATACGCTTAATATATGAATCAAGCATGATCACAACCAACTCAAAAGTCAATACAACACTACCAAAGCTCATTGGGGCATTCTAACAAACACGTTGTAAACAATATTCAATTGTTTACAACCCAAACTCAATTATACCGACAACCAACTTCCAACGAATGATTCAATCCAACAAAACCTCATTAGTACCATCGATAATCCCATAGGAATACTTAAATCGGGATTTCAACAACATCTAGTCGAAACCCCCAAAAATTCCAAAGTCAACACCAAGGTTTTCTTGAAAAATTTCTCAATGATTCACAAATTCCGAAAATTACACCAATGAATCCGTAAGAATACAAGTATCCAAGATAGATAGTCCATATCTAACATATTCCAATATAATATCAAGCTTACACGAAGAGATCGGAAGGAAAAACCCAAAATCCAAAATTCTAGATACAAGAAGTTATTACCTTGATTTGGGAGTGATGAAACTGATTAAATGATGATTAATCCAACTTAGAAACTTGAAGATGATGATAGGTGGATTCAGCTCGAAGAAATCTCTCCAAAACGCCCGGAATTGCCCAAAACCGATGAAGGAATGAAGTGGAATGAAAAAATGACGAATCTGAAATGCACTGTCCAATATATACTGGTCCCAGCTTAGCGCACGCAATGACCTGATATGTAGCATGCGCTAGCGGGTTAACCGGACAGTCCAGTAAGCTCTGACTGCCTTGTTAGCGTGCGCTAACTGATATCTGATGTCCAGTGACTGGAGTCTAGAACCTTTTGTTCTCTGATCTGTTCGCGATAGCTTACGCTACACCCAAAACTCAGCATGCGCTACTACATCATTAGCGTATGCTAATATCCATTCATAGCGTACGCTATGAATTATTCCAAATCAGTCCAGTACCCACTGGACTCTGCCTGATCGACCTTAGCGCGCGCTATACTGCTAGCATAGCGTGCGCTATCCGAACTCACTAGCGCGCGCTACTTACCATTTGTAGCGTGTGCTACTACAACTCAACTGCAGTCCAGTACCTTCAGGACTGTCTGCCTGAACCACGCTAGCGTGCGCTAAATCTGATTACCTAGCGTGCGCTACCTGTACTTGATTAGCGTGCTCTAACTAAGGTACGTAGCGTGCGCTACCTCACACACAAATTACCAAAACATAATGATGATGATGATACTCCCATCCCAATCTCGAACAATGATGAATGACGAATAACAACTGATATGCGATTCCAAAGTACGCCTAACGGTGAACACAATTGAATGAATATGACTGATGAATGATTATTACTGAGTGAAAAATTTCTGAGTGAAAATTACTGAATAGAAATAATGTATTCACATCCGGGTATTACATACTCCCCCCCTTAAAAAGAGTTTCGTCCCCGAAACTAAGGGTAAACATCTCGGGGTATGAACCACCCATCATGATCTGAAAACAGCACTGTACAATTATTCCCGGGAACCATATCAACCGCATGCCCTTGTCCCCATGACTAGACGTCTCAGAACTCAATGAACGATTACCCAGATAATCACGAAATCACGGTTACAATACCAAAGTAATGCAACAAATGATCCCAAAATCTCAAGATTCTCAAATACGATCATTATAAAAAAGATCAACCATAAATGATTCACAACAATGGTACACTATTACGGATTGAATTACCTAGTCATCCGAAAAACAAGGCCACATCTCAAATGTACCCCATATCGATATCTTTCATATCATCAATCTCCTCGATCCCATTGATTCAAGGTAGACTCAAATCTGAACTCACTGTTCAATATGATCCTAGAAGTTAATTTTATTATGTTACTCAACAAGTTAATTTTATTATGTTACTGCTCTCTAAGGGAGTCTTTTTATCTTCTGTTCTGCGTATTTCAACTACCGAATTGGCTTCTGAGAGTCTTTGGTTTCATTGATGAAGTCCTTGTTTGTTTTTATGACTGAAATGTTTTCTAAAATACATACTTTTTGCTGCTTTCTCTGGTGGTTTAACTCAATCCCTTGCTATTGTAGTCTTAGTATTTTTAGCTTTTATTATATAGTGTTGCTCTATCATGTTGACTTTGGTGACTTTTAAGTAGTTTTATTATGTTTTCCCCTCAACCCCTGGCACCTGCTTGTTGGCTTGATGTCAGTTTTGGGCCCCTACTTGGCAGCTTCAAGACAAGCCTCCCGGAAGTTATCAGGTGGTTAATCTGGTCGGTGCTTCATCCCACGTTAGTAGTCGAACTCAAAGTAGCTTGTTTCATCGAACTAATTCGGCGATCACAGCCCCGGCCCCTCGACGATCCCAGGCGATGAGATGGACAGTCTAGGTCCAGAATTTTGTTGGTTGGTAAAATTTTTAACTTGTTTTTTAATTGTTTATAATTGTAAAACGAAATTTACAGGACCTACATAATAATAAAGCAATAAGAACTTGTTGAAAATCGAAGCAACAAAATTGCAACGGGATAGCTACCAAAAATAAATTTGTGGTAGATTTTGTTGGTACATTGTTGCTATTTGATAAAAAATATATATGGAAAAATGTGTTGGTATTTAGAAGGTAATCTGTCACTACCAGCGATGGACGAAAATTCTGTTGGAATTTCATCGTCACAGATGCCCTATTTTGTAACAAAAAATAAGTTTGTGGGGTAATTTTGTTGGTAAGTTGTTGCTAATATCATAAGCTATATTCGTGTAAAGAACTCGTTGGTATTTAGTAGGTAATTTGTCTCTACTAGAGACGACTTAAAATTTTGTTGCAATTTTATCGTCTCAAATACCCTTTTTTTGGAGTGATGCACAAAAAGATCAAAAGTATAGTATCAGTTCTGTATCAGTTACCTAGAATCAAGAGTTGCACCAATTGAAATTAATAAATTGTTTTGGCTCCAGTATTTGTCATATTTGCCCTTCATTTTAGCAGCCAAAATCTGCAGGTGTGGCTTTTCTGAAGCCTCGGAATGTTTGTCCAACAAAACTTTAACTCTAAAGAGCTCAGCCAAGAACAGATTGCATGTTGGATAAGAACTGCCACTTATTATGTTTGTAACATCAACAAAAATTTCCAAGAAGGTGCAAATCATAAATCATCTCCCAATCGAACTCATCAGGCAAATAGTGTATACATGCCCCATTTTCTTCAGCATACCTGGGCCACACATCTTTATAGAAATAGGCAGTACTCAACATTTTGTATGTTGAGTTCCACCTTGTTTAGGTATCCAACACTTGTATTTTGCCAGTCATTCCCAACTCCTTCACAATTTTAGCAAAATCTTTGCATCTAGCTTCAGAACCCAGGAGATATTTCACCCCTGCCCTGATAGTATCAACTATTGGCCTCACAATATCAAGTCCATCTTGAACCAACAAATTCATGATATGTGCACAACATCTAACATGAAATATTTGGCCATCTAGAGACAATTTTCCCCTATGCTTAAAATCATGCTTCAACCTATTTATGCAAGCATCATTTGCTGATGCATTGTCAATTGATATTGATACAACATTTTCTCTAATTTTCCAGTCATCCATAACCCTCAACAACTCCCTAGCAAGAACCTCACCACTATGAGGTGGTGAGACATTACAAAAAGACAAAACTCTTTTATGTAGTTGCCATTTAGAGTCGATGAAATGGCTTGTTATAGTCATGTAACCAATTCTCTGATCATTTGACCACCATAAGTCAGTGGTTAACCCTATTCTATTAATCTTAGACATTACAGTTTTCATCTTAATGTTCTCATCATTGTAATATTTTTGACACTCTGTTTTCACTGCATGCCTAGTAATCCTTTTATATAGAGGATTAATTTCCCTAAAAAATCTATTGAAGATAACACCCTCCATAATCAGAAAAGGAAATTCATGTCTTAATACCATGTGGGCAGTAAGGACCTTAACCTTAGCATGATCATATTTCCAAGCAACAAGAGAAGGATTATCACCATCAGTAAACATATCAGTAGTTAACCTTGATTGAGAGCCAGGTTTTTCAGATGGATCCTGTTTCAGTTTTCTTTGAACACAGGATTTCAAGTGTTTCTTACCATTTGATGTACTGCCATGCACAAGATCAAAAGTATAAAGAGCACCACACCATTTGCACTTCCATTTCTTTTTTCCATCTGGAAAAGTAATTACTTTCATCTCAGTATGGACAATAGATTTCTTTGCTCTTGTTCTAGCATTCCTGACAGAGTCATCCAAAGTTGAGGCTTGACCATCAGCGGTTGACCCGTCATTTTGACTATTATCATTGATGTCCAACAGTTCTCCAATCTCAATCCCTCCTCTGACCTCATCATCATCCACATCAATATCGAATTCATCATTCATCATTGGACTACAACAAAAATCTTGATAAGACATCTCATATACAAGTTAAAAATAACAAATAAATTACAAATAATTTGAAAACAACTAATTGAAACACATATAAAACTTATTTTGAAATACTGTTATTATTAACCAACAACTCAACAACTAATTACAAAAGAAGCCACATGTTTACAGATTACTAGATTATACATAAGCTTGAAAACTCAAATCGGAACCCTAACTATAAAACCCCAAATTTGAAAACCCAAATAAGATAAAAACCCGAAAATTGGAAACCCTAATTTGAAATCCCCAATATGAAAACATAAATCAAACCCCGATGAGAACATAATGAAGCCATTAACAAAAAATAAATTTCACAAAAAATCGCTGACATATATTACATACTCATAAGATTTTTATATGTTGAATCTGTTGAAATCGGTTGAAGATTAAGATGAAAAACCACTGAATCGACCTTCTTGTTTATGGATTCAAGGATTAAAACCCTTAGGTTTGCTTGCGGTTGTGTAAAATCAAAGAGAAAAAAAAAAGATAGAGGGTGAAAGACGAGAGAGAGAGAGGCATAGATGAGAGAGGCGGCGGACTTCTCAAACAAGAGAATAAATGAATGAAACAAACCCTATTTCCGCCTTTTTATAGTGGTTTTATTATCGGGTTACCGGTCCGGGTCTTATCGGATACCGGATCTAAAAATGGTATTCATTCCCGGACCGATAAGCTTATTGGTTCGGATCGGTCCGGATTTTTCGGACCTGATCTCGGTCCGGTTCTCGGATCTATCCACCCAATAACAGCCCTAGATGCACAGACAAGATGTACCTATGACGAAGCACAACTTCACAAGGCCCAAGCCTAGAGTCGCACAAGTACAACTAAAGTCCAATTGCCAAGGCCCATACCCGAGCCCGTGCCGGTGCGAGCTGTCCAGCCGGCAGCAGCGGGGCACGTACGTGTGGACTTCACAGCACTGGTCCACTAGTGTAGACTATTATCTTGTTGAACTATTAATATACATTCTTACTAATTAGCTAGTCACAAAGGCTTCATTTTTTCAATATGGGATGCATTTTCATATCGCACTTTAACTCTTCATATTTCCATTAAACTAAATTAAATAGTCAACTTTAATCATCTATTTGTTCTTCACCCGAAATCAATTTAAGAAAGATAAAATCTTACGTTTATCCCTCTCAATGTAGATTCACAATTTATAATTTTATTCCCAAGTATTAAATATTTTGTCATTATTAAATTGATTCGAAATTTAATCAAAATTCATTTTTTTCTAAACCATTTCCCAACAATAAGAATGGCCTCAAGGTGTCTTGTATGAGAATAGACTAGACCATTTCAACAGCATTTTTTTACCATTACCAGTAACAAGATGAAACTACCAAGACAACCAACATAACAACCTCAAAACTGTTAGGACAATATACAACCCCCAATGTCAAAAGTTACTCTAAAATCAATCCTAGTTTACCACATGTCAAACAAAATACCAACCCTCCCTTTCTATATATAATATAAACTAACCAATGAATGCCACATCTCAAGAAAACACTACTTATCATCAAAGTTAACACAAAGAGAAGAAAATTTATAAACCAGAAGAAGAAGAAGAAGAAAGATGGTTGCACCAGGGAACGTGAACCCCACAAAGGTACATGCACCACCGCCGCCAGGGCAGGGCCGCCAAACCATCAGGGCAGCCGGCGTTGCGACACCTGTGTCCATAGGGGTCGGCTCAGAGGGTGGTGGCTACCAGGGGACACCACGTACGACTTCGGCAACGCAGCATAGCTCGGAGGTGCTCCACCAGCGGAGCAAGCTGCCCACGTTTCCGGCCAGGATGGCCGTCGCCGGGGTTGCTGTGGCGGGTGTGCTCGGTTACTTGACTCTGTATACCAAGAAGAAACCAGAGGCGACGGCCCTTGATGTCGCCAAGGTCGCCACCGGCACTGCTACCACCGAACACACCCACCCCCGTAAATAAAAGCTATTAGAATTAAAGGGAGTGCTCTCATACATTTTTCTCTTCTTTTTTTTTTTTTTTTGACCTTTTTAGTTTTAGGGGTCTGTTTGGGAAGTATAAGAGAAGCCATTGACTTGTTTCTCTAAGTACAATACAAGTCTTGTTATTTCCTGTCTTCCTTGTCTGGTTTTTGTTAAGATTTAAGTATATTCATGACACTTTTGCCATTAGCAATATATCCAATCGCAACAAATTTATGTATGCATGAACTTATATTCCGAAGCCATGTACATAAGGCATTAAGTACCTATCTTACTTTTCATGGAATCATGGTACATATATTACTATACAATAAAATCTCTATTAAATCATATCTTTGTGACTATAAAAAATTATTACAAAATGGAGATTATTCTTAAATAGATATCAAACACAAAATTTGTTTTTCTAAGTTTAAACTGCATACAAAATGTATAAAGGATTTTAACAAAGAGGAAATATTATGGAATCAACGAGAAGATATTTACATTGATCAGCTATTGAGCACAAACAAGTTAAAACATGTAGTTACAACACAAAAGATCAAGTTATTATCACATGTGTACGATAAATTGTCTCTCTTTAAAACATACTATATGCTTGTTTGCCATTTTGATGAGAAATATTATGAATTAATTGTCTTTCCATAATCTATATATTAAGATGCATATTTCATACTTGAAAATGTAAAAAAAAAAGTATAAAAAATAAAAATAGTGTACGACAAAAGCAAATAATCGTAGAAATAGAAAAAATAGTGTAAAAGTAATAAAAATAGTATACAATATTAAAAGCAGTGAAACAAGAATAAAAATATAAAGGTGTATAATAATAGTAATATACATGATGCATAATATAATAAGTTCAAAATAGTTGTGTGCTAAATACAGCAATGCAATAATGCAATAAGTTTAAAGTATTGTCGTTAAAACATATAATAACACCTCATGAAGTTCAAATTAGCACTACGCAAACACATAATAGAGTGCAATAAGTTTAAAGTCGAAGTAGCAGTATGCTAAACACATAATAACAATGCAATAAGTTTAAAGTATTGTCGTTAAAACATATAATAACACCGCATGAAGTTCAAATTAGCAGTACGCAAACACATAATAGCAGTGCAATAAGTTTAAACTCGAAGTAGCAGTATGCTAAACACATAATAATAATGCAATAAGTTCGAAATATAGTAAAATAGTCACCGATTCAAACCCTTAGATTGCAACGTCGTGAATCCATTCAACAATAAATATAAGATCAAGATCAAATATGACACCCTTAAAATTTAAAAATCAATCATAAGAAAACTAAAAAAATTGCATTAAACAAAAATCAACATGAGAAAAGTGAGAAACGTGCGACCACAACACTACAGGAAAAACGCAATCAGACAACACTAATTAGACAACAGTCGGCCGAAAAAGTATTGGCTAAAATTAACAGACAACGATTTATTTTCATCCTCGAAAAAGTATTGTGTAATTCAAGTACATTACAACGGTTTAAAAATCGTTGTCTAGAAAAAACAATCAGACAAGGCTTTTTGTCGTTGGTGTTGTGCAAACTTGGAGGATTAAACAACCGTTTTAAAATATATTGTGGGAATTAGCTTAAGGCAATACCACGTTAAACCGTTGTTGAAATAAGACAAACGTTTTTAACTATGCTTGTTTTACTAATTTCACACAACGTGTCATAAACCCGTTGTGTGACTCAGACAAGTATTTTTTAATATTTTATATTTAATCATGCTTCAAACAACGGAATATTAAAATCGTTATCTCAAGCACGTATTTTATCTAAAATACGTAGTAGTTTGCTAAAATCTCAAACCAAATTAATTTTTTATTTTTTAAAAATTTGGGAACATCACTCAATTAGATATATCTTGACATCTGTACGGTTGGATCGTTGATAAATTTTTTAAGAAAATAGAAACAATAATCCGTGAATATCGCTAGTTATTGTACTAGTCAATTTATTAGTGGTTTGCTAAGATCTCAAACCAAATTAATTTTTTATTTTTTGAAAATTTGGGAACATCACTCAATTAGATATATCTGTACATCTGTACGGTTGGATCGTCGCTAAATTTTTAAAAAAAATTAAAAACATAATCCGTGAAAATCACTAGTTATAGTCAATTCAGTAGTGGTTTGTTAAGATCTCAAACCAAATTAATTTTTTATTTTTTTGGAAATTTGGGAACATCACTCAATTAGATATATGTTGACATCCATACGGTTGGATCGTCGAGAACTATTTTAAGAAAAATAGAAACAAAAATCCGGGACAATGTACTAGTTATTGTACTAGTCAATTTAGTAGTGGTTTGCTAAGATCTCAAACCAAATTAATTTTTTATTTTTTGAAAATTTGGAAAAATCACTCAATTAGATATATCTTGACATCTGTACGGTTGGATCATCGATAAATTTTTTAAAAGAAATAGAAACAATAATTCGTGAAAATCACTAGTTACTAGTCAATTTAGTAGTGGTTTACTAAGATCTCTAACCAAATTAATTTTTTATTTTTTGGAGATATGTTGACATCCGTACGGTTGGATCGTCGAGAACTATTTTAAGAAAAATAGAAACAAAAATCCAGGACAAAGCACTAGTTATTGTACTAGTCAATTTAGTAGTGGTTTGCTAAGATCTCAAACCAAATTAATTTTTTATTTTTTAAAAATTTGGGAACATCACTCAATTAGATATATCTTGACATATGTACGGTTGGATAGTCGATAAATTTTTTAAAAAAATTAGAAACAATAATCCGTGAAAATCACTAGTTACTAGTCAATTTAGTAGTGGTTTGCTAAGATCTCAAACTAAATTAATTTTTTATTTTTTAGAAATTTGCGAACATCCCTCAATTAGATATATGTTGACATCCGTATGGTTGGATCGTCGAAAACCATTTTAAGAAAAATAAAAACAAAAAATCCGGGACAATGCACTAGTTATTGTAATAGTCAATTTAGCAGTGGTTTGCTAAGATATCAAACCAAATTAATTTCTTATTTTTTGAAAATTTGGGAACATCACTCAATTAGATATATCTTGACATCTGTATAGTTGGATCATCGATAAATTATCAAAAAAATAGAAATAATAATCCGTGCAAATCATTAGTTACTAGTCAATTTAGTAGTGGTGTACTTGTAACACCCCGAGATATTCGGAATAATTACAGCGCCGTAAACCCTTTAAGTAAGGATTTACAAGGCTAAATAAAAGAAATGTAAATATAAGACATCAATACCACGGAAATTCAAGTTTACAAAACCGGTCCAACTGGTTTAACGAGTAATTAATACAACCATATCGAAATGATATTAATAAGACACGCGTACTCGAGTACTGAAATCAAACCAAGAAAGACAAATCACCAACAACAACAAACATCACTGAACCCCTTCGTCGTCACATCGGTACTGTGGCTGTTTCCCTGCTCCTCGGCTACCTGAACATCAAAACAAATGTCCACCCCCGAAGGGGTTAGCAAAACGATGCTAGTACAAGTATCATTTAAACAAATCAAATATGCATCAACAATACATAACAAGATACACCACACGGACTTCCGCTACCGGAATCCGATAATGCGAATCCACAAGATTCCATTAACACAGCAAGGGTATTCCAATGATCCAGCGCCCTCAGCATAGATCCCAAGATGATCCCGTCGGACCAACACGAGGTGGAAATAACCCGTCCAATGATCCAGCGCCCTCAGCCTAGATCCCAAGATGATCTCGTCGGACCAACACGAGGTGGACATCCGATCCAGCGCCCTCAGCATAGATCGCACAACATACACAAACACAACCCATGCATACATATATGCCAAATCGCTATGTCCATCAACATGAACGTACAAACACTAGATAATGAATATCATGACAATTCAACGAAATAAAATCTCATGTTCATCAACATGAATAAACCACACGCATGCTCAAAAATACCAATATTTAACACATTACGATACTTGCCTCGAACATGGCAAGAACGAAACACTTCAATGATCTCAACACACTCGAAGGCCGCCTCCTTCGATCAACGTAGCAAGCTCGATCCTTAACAAAAGAAATGATATAGAATTCATCTCAATTCGAATGATTGCCTATCAATCCGGTCTACGGCCAAAAGCTCTAAATATGCAATCTGCCTGAACCACTTAGCGTACGCTACGTACTCTACGTAATGTGCGCTAAGCCTACCTGTTAGCGTACGCTATCGTCTAAGTCTAGCGTACGCTAGCCATGGACTGACATTTCTCTCTGATCAGCCGACTGACTCGACTGATAACATAACGTACGTTACGTACAAAACGTAGCGTGCGTTAACTTATTCCCGATAGCGCACGTTAACTTACATATGTTAGCGTGCGCTAACCGTGCATGGCAGATTACTACTGGCAGAAAACTTGATCTAGTGGTGATGAACTCATGAATTCTATGGCGATAATACATGTCATCCCCGTGCATATCATGCTCATAAGGTTTATGAAAGTTCTATACGGATTAAACGACTACGAGATACAAGGTTACGTATAATCATCACAACACCATAATTCATCTTTGATCTTCAAGGAATATCCCAAGTTCAATCCGTTATATGTCCCAAAACGTATGATTCCTTTATAAAAAGGCATAAGAACTTTGAAAATCTCCATATACTGGTTACAAATCGGTTTGAAGCTTTAGAATATGCTAGGAGTTCAAACACTAAGAGGTCCAATGGTTTATACGATGAATAAGTACCGAAACATCGAAAATATCCTTCTAACACATGATGTTTGACTACTTATGAATCTAACTGACTATGTAAATCCCAAAACATGATCAAAAACGTCCTTCAGAATTCTACTAATATTGGTGAAGAATCACCTACCTCAAAGTAGTGAAGAACACGAAGGAACTCGAAGTAATCCAACGCCGAAGGCTTGAACACCAATCCCCAATGATCTCCAATCTTCAACACGAGCTAGGATGCCGTCAAGAAGTGTTTAGGATGAAGAGGGTGACTTTCTAAGTTCAAGAATTCGGATGGGGGAGTGAAAAGTCTGAAAATATGAAAAAGGATGTTGTCCTATATATAGAAAATGGTTATTAGCGCGCGCTAGTCCATATTCATAGCGTGCGCTAACAGCTATTTGAAACTCTACTGATTTCACTGTACTCAGTCTTTAGCATGCGCTATCCTCATATGAGTAGCGTGCGCTAACGCGTTGACTTGGGTTTTTCCCGAAAGCCGTCCAGGTTCATCCCGACACAATCCGACCAAGATCCTCGGCCTAATATCACCTACCAACACGTCTCAATCATATTGACCACGTATAGCGTGCGCTAAAGTTCCTTCACAGTGTGCGCTATGGATCCAAGTTAGCGTACGCTACACTTAGTCGATAGCGTGTGCTACATGCGCAGAATCACAATTTAAATCACATTCATGAAATCATGCGCTCAACAATACCGGATTATGAAATACGGAGAATAATACTCAGATCAAAATGCAATAATTACAATATCACAAGTTCCAAATACATATCATAAATCTCGGGTATTACATCCTTCCTCCCTAAAAAGAAGTTTCGTCCCGAAACTTAAGATGAAAACAACTCTGGATATCTAGTCTTCATATTGTCCTCCGTTTCCCAAGTGGCCTCTTCAACTCCGTGCCGTGACCATTGTACTTTAACCAAGGGTATTGGTTTATTCCTCAATTGTTTGATCCGACTCTCAAGTATCTTAATTGGTCTCTCCTCGAAGGTGCCATCATTAGCTATCTCGATCTCATCGAACTCAATGATATGACTGGGATCTGGTACATACTTCCGCAATTGGGATACGTGAAACACATTGTGAACGTGACTCAGCGATGGCGGTAAGGCCAACCTGTATGCTAAATCTCCAACTCTCTCGAGGATCTCGAATGGTCCGATATATCTTGGACTTAGCTTGCCTTTCCTCCCAAAACGGAAAATTCCTCGTGTAGGAGACACCTTCAATAGTACGTGGTCCCCAATGTCGAACTCTAGAGGGAGACGACGTACGTCTGCATAAGACTTTTGTCGACTCTGGGCAGTCAATAGTCTTTCCCGAATCAAAGCTATCTTCTCTTGAGTCTGAACTATCAATTCCGATTCCGTCCCGATCAAGTCCGAGGAATCATCCCAACACAAGGGTGATCGGCATCTTCTCCCATACAAAGCTTCAAATGGTGCCATCTTAATAGAAGCATGCCAACTATTGTTATATGTGAATTCAATCAATGGCAAGTGAACTTCCCAATCAGTTGACCAATCCAACGCACAATCTCTAAGCATGTCTTCTACTGTTTGAATAGTCCTTTCGGACTGACCGTCCGTTTGGGGATGATAAGCTGTGCTAAAGTTGAGCTTAGTCCCCAAAGCCCTGTGAACTGCTTTCCAGAAGTGCGACACGAAGCGACCATCTCGATCTGAAATAATGGTCTTCGGCGTCCCATGCAATCTGACTATCTCTGCAATAAATACTCGCGCCAATTTCTTGGGTCCCCAAGTATCTTTAATTCCTAGGAAATGAGCCGACTTGGTTAGTCGATCAACTACAACCCAAATCATGTTCATTCCCGTCTTGGTCCTTGGCATACTGGTGATGAAATCCATCGAGATGTCCTCCCACTTCCACTCAGGGATCGGAAGCGGCTTTAACATTCCGGCAGGTCGCTGATGTTCAATCTTAACCTGCTGACAAGTCAAACACTTCGAAACGTACTCTGCTACGTCCTTCTTCATATTCCCCCACCAGAAGTTTTGTTTAAGATCCTTATACATTTTAGTGCTGCCCGGGTGAATAGAATAGGGCGCGCTGTGAGCTTCCTTCAGAATTGTCCATCTCAATTCATCATTATCGGGAACACAAAGTCGACTCTGAAATCTCAGAACTCCATCATCTTGTATCACGAATCCTGGCGCCTTTCCTTTCTTTACTTCGTCACATAACCGAAGGATCAGAGAATCGTTCAACTGCTTAGATTTGATTTCCTCGACTAATGATGAAGTCAGTTCCATCACATATAGTTGCCCTTGGATTTCTGGTGCCCATACTTCAATCCCTTCGCGGATCAGATCTCGTTGAATGCTGGTTTGGGACGTAAGTGCTTCCAACACTCGAAGAGAAACAGGTTTACGGCTCAATGCATCGGCTACAACGTTTGCTTTACCCAGATGATAGAGAATTTCCAAGTCGTAATCCTTGATCAATTCCAGCCACCTTCTCTGCCTCATGTTTAATTCTTTCTGACTGAAAATGTACTTGAGGCTCTTATGATCTGTAAAGATCTGACAATGAGTGCCGTACAAATAATGTCTCCAAATTTTCAATGCAAAGACTACAGCTGCTAGCTCCAGATCATGAGTCGGGTAATTAACCTCGTACGGTTTCAACTGCCGAGAAGCATAGGCAATCACCTTATCTTTTTGCATCAACACACATCCCAGACCCTGATTTGAAGCGTCGCTGTATACCATGAATCCATCAGTTCCATCTGGTAACGCTAATATAGGTGCTGTCGTCAGTCTCTTCTTAAGTTCATCAAAACCAGCCTGGCATTTCTCATCCCACGTGAACTTTTGAGTTTTCTGTAACAACTGAGTGAGCGGACGAGCAATTTTGGAAAATCCCTCTACAAAACGGCGATAATATCCAGCAAGTCCTAAGAAACTCCGGACTTCTTTCACGTTATTAGGAGCTTCCCATTCTAAGATTGCTTCGACTTTCTTCGGGTCCACCTGAACTCCGTCCGCTGATATCACATGCCCAAGGAAGGTTACTTCCTTAAGCCAGAACTCACATTTCGAAAGCTTTGCATACAGCTGCTCCTTCCTCAAGGTGCTCAAAACTACACGTAAATGCTCAACATGCTCCTCCGTGTCTTTCGAATAGATCAAGATGTCATCGATGAAGACGACCACGAATTTATCCAAGTATTCTAAGAATACCCGATTCATCAATTGCATAAATACCGCAGGAGCATTGGTAAGTCCAAATGGCATCACTACAAATTCATAATGCCCATACCGGGATCTGAAAGTAGATTTCGGTATATCCGATTCCTTAATTCTCAACTGATGGTATCCTGATCGCAAGTCAATATTCGAGAATACCCTTGCCCCTTGCAGTTGATCAAACAAGTCGTCGATCTGAGGTATAGGATACTTATTCTTGATCGTCATATTGTTGAGCTCCCTGTAATCAATACACAGTCGGATGGATCCGTCTTTCTTTCGGACAAAGAGAACGGGCGCTCCCCAAGGAGAAACGCTAGGTTGAATATAACCCCTCTGTAACAATTCCTCCAGTTGCTTCTTGAGTTCATACATCTCGGTTGGCGCCATGCGGTATGGTGCTCTGGAAATAGGAGCTGCTCCAGGCTCTAATTCGGTAGTGAACTCCACTTCTCTCTGCGGAGGTAACCCAGGTAGTTCGTCAGGAAATACATCTGAGAACTCATTCACAACTGAAATAGACGAGATCTCTACTCCTTCCTCTTTCCTCATGGCATAGCACCAAAGTCCATGACATCCCTGCTTCAGTAATCTCACAGCTTTCATCGCTTTGATAAATTTTCCCGAGCTTCCCGGTCTCCAACCTCTGAATAAGTGTTCAGGTCCGTCATCAGCAATGATAGAAATGACTCTCTCTCGGTAATTCAGAATAGCTCCATAACGGTTGAGCCAATCATCTCCGAGAATTAAATCGTCACCATGAATGTCAACTACAATAAGATTCGATGGCCAGTCTCTCCCTCCTATAGACACTAGAAAATCTCTAGTTTCTAGGTTTCCCACAATTCTCTCTCCGCTCGGCAAACCCACAACATAAGGTTCACAATCAAATAAGCACGAGATTTTTAAACGATTAACACAGTTCAATGATATGAAAGAATGTGTAGCTCCGGAATCGAATAAGAAACTAACTGGTTGCAAAAGGATCTGAATCGTACCTGATGCAACAACAGTGTTCGATCGCGATTTCCTCATCTCGTAAAAGCGCGGAGGAATGGACCCAGACTGGATGTCTCTCTCTTCCCAATATTTTGTCTTTGAAATCCACTCTGCTGCGTCTGGTTCACACTTATCTCCTTTGGGCGGCGCGGTGTGCGAGTACCAAAAGATCTAGTAGCAACTCCACAGAAAGCCGCATGGTGCCCTTCTTGCCCACAATCGTAACAAGTCACAGAAGATGAGGGGCAATCACGTCGAATATGCCCTGCTCGACCACAATTGTAGCATTTCTTTGATGCGTCCGAAACGGCTGATGTTGTCCGGAACTTCTTTCCACCTCTAGAAGGATGTGGAGGTTTCCTAGCCGAATAAAAGGAAGACTGGCCCTTGCGGGGCCCACCACTCTTGTTTTCTGAGAAGCTGCCAGTCACTTTCTGCTTCTTCGCCTACACTGATTTCTCCACCGCCACCTCTTTCATGTCGTAGGCCAACGCTTTGTCTTGATACTGTCGCAACGTAGTACACTCGAATCCGGACATGTACTGCTGAATCTCCGGCTTCATTCGCATATCGAAATGAAAAATCTTTTCTGCCTCCGTTCTGACCAAGTGTCGGACACACGTCAGCTGATGATTAAAAGTTTTGATTATGTCTGTTATAGTTGGTTCCGAACTCTGTGGTGAGAAAAACTCTCGGATTTTTGCCTCTCTAACTGGACGAGGACAATCTGCTTCCATCATTAGTTTGAATTCCGTCCACTCCGCATTATGATTCTCGGGCCGAATAGCTTCCCACGGTCAAAGGCCTCCCGGCTAGAAAATACTGGGCAATGGGAACCTTCCGGTCCTCGGGACAGTTAATACCCGCGAATATTTTCTCTAACTCCTTTAGCCAATGATCCCAAGTAAGTGCCTCAGCAGATCCGTCAAACTTTGGCGGGTGCAATTTGACCACCTCAGCAAGCCATCTGTCTCCCCGGTTATCCTCGTGGTGCTGCTGTCCCATCGCTGTCTGCATGCGGTCAACTACCTGAGCGAACTGGTTTATTTGAGCCACCACCTGTTGAAGCACTCCCGGCATGTTAGGATTTGCGTCGTCATTCGCCGATCCCTGCTGCCCTCCAGAATGGGAATCGGTTCTACTAGCCGATAATTCTGGGGTAGTTGCGGAATCCTCCTGTCTCATATTTCCACGTCCGCGTCCACGACCACGTCCGCGTCCACGACCTCCTCTCAACATACTGAAAACACAACTTCTCAATATCCAAGACAAAATTTTCAAAAATAAAGCCCGTCAATACTCACAAAATAGAATTAAGTAAAACGGTAGTACAAGAGATTAGGAGACTTACAACCACGGTCCACATGACGACTTTTGGCTGAACAGTGATGTTACGAACGACTCGTAAATCAATAATGTAAACAGACCCAACTTAAAACCCGACTGCCAAGATATCCATGAATCTTAGCTCCGATACTATATTGTCACATCCCGGGACCCCTCCGCCGTAGCATGATATTGTCCTCTCTGGGCGCTCTCCTCTGAGCTGGCCCTCACGGTTTTGTTTCTGGGAACCCAACGAGCAGCTTCCCAGGAGGTCACCCATCCTGAGACTGCTCCTCGCACCAGCACGCTTAACTTCGGAGTTCTCATCACCCCGAAGCCACTGGGCTCCCAAAAGGCCTCATGCTATAAGGTGTCACGACATGCTCAAATAAGGCACTTCGCCCGCTCTCTGCTAGTCGGTGTGGGATATCACAATCCGTCCCTCCTCAAAGGACCCGACTCCCTCGTCGGCACACTCGCACGACACAGCAGAGTGGCTCCGATACCAAATTCTGTAACACCCCGAGATATTCGGAATAATTACAGCGCCGTAAACCCTTTAAGTAAGGATTTACAAGGCTAAATAAAAGAAATGTAAATATAAGACATCAATACCACGGAAATTCAAGTTTACGAAACCGGTCCAACTGGTTTAAAGAGTAATTAATACAACCATATCGAAATGATATTAATAAGACATGCGTACTCGAGTACTGAAATCAAACCAAGAAATACAAATCACCAACAACAACAAACATCACTGAACCCCTTCGTCGTCACATCGCAGATCGCGGGTCGCTTTCCTGCTCCTCGGCTACCTGAACATCAAAACAAATGTCCACCCCCGAAGGGGTTAGCAAAACGATGCTAGTACAAGTATCATTTAAACAAATCAAATATGCATCAACAATACATAACAAGATACACCACACGGACTTCCGCTACCGGAATCCGATAATGCGAATCCACAAGATTCCATTAACACAGCAAGGGTATTCCAATGATCCAGCGCCCTCAGCATAGATCCCAATATGATCCCGTCGGACCAACACGAGGTGGAAATAACCCATCCAATGATCCAGCGCCCTCAGCCTAGATCCCAAGATGATCCCGTCGGACCAACACGAGGTGGACATCCGATCCAGCGCCCTCAGCATAGATCGCACAACATACACAAACACAACCCATGCATACATATATGCCAAATTTCTATGTCCATCAACATGAACGTACAAACACTAGATAACGAATATCATGACAATTCAACGAAATAAAATCTCATGTTCATCAACATGAATAAACCACACGCATGCTCAAAAATACCAATATTTAACACATTACGATACTTGCCTCGAAGATGGCAAGAACGAAACACTTCAATGATCTCAACACACTCGAAGGCCGCCTCCTTCGATCAACGTAGCAAGCTCGATCCTTAACAAAAGAAATGATATAGAATTCATCTCAAGTCGAATGATTGCCTATCAATCCGGTCTACGTGCAAAAGCTCTAAATATGCAATCTGCCTGAACCACTTAGCGTATGCTACGTACTCTACGTAACGTGCGCTAAGCCTGCCTGTTAGCGTACGCTATCGTCTAAGTCTAGTGTACGCTAGCCATGGACTGATAGTTCTCTCTGGTCAGCCGACTGACTCGACTGATAACATAACGTACGTTACGTACCAAACGTAGCATGCGTTAACTTATTCCCGATAGCGCACGTTAACTTACATATGTTAGCGTGCGCTAACCGTGCATGGCAGATTACTACTGGCAGAAAACTTGATCTAGTGGTGATGAACTCATGAATTCTATGGTGATAATACATCTCATCCCCGTGCATATCATGCTCATAAGGTTTATGAAAGTTCTATACGGATTAAACGACTACGAGATACAAGGTTACTTATAATCATCACAACACCATAATTCATCTTTGATCTTCAAGGAATATCCTAAGTTCAATCCGTTATATGTCCCAAAACGTATGATTCCTTTATAAAAAGGCATAAGAACTTTGAAAATCTCCATATACTGGTTACAAATCGGTTTGAAGCTTCAGAATATGCTAGGAGTTCAAACACTAAGAGGTTCAATGGTTTATACGATGAATAAGTACCGAAACATCGAAAATATCCTTCTAACACATGATGTTCGACTACTTATGAATCTAACTGACTAGGTAAATCCCAAAACATGATCAAAAACGTCCTTCAGAATTCTACTAATATTGGTGAAGAATCACCTACCTCAAAGTAGTGAAGAACACGAAGGAACTCGAAGTAATCCAACGCCGAAGGCTTGAACACCAATCCCCAATGATCTCCAATCTTCAACACGAGCTAGGATGCCGGCAAGAAGTGTTTAGGATGAAGAAGGTGACTTTCTAAGTTCAAGAATTCGGATGGGGGAGTGAAAAGTCTGAAAATATGAAAAAGGATGTTGTCCTATATATAGAAAATGGTTATTAGCGCGCGCTAGTCCATATTCATAGCGTGCGCTAACGGCTATTTGAAACTCTACTGATTTCACTGTACTCAGTCTTTAGCGTGCGCTATCCTCATATGAGTAGCGTGCGCTAATGCGTTGACTTGGCTTTTTCCCGAAAGCCGTCCAGGTTCATCCCGACACAATCGGACCAAGATCCCCGGCCTGATCTCACCTACCAACACGTCTCAATCATATTGACCACGTATAGCGTGCGCTAAAGTTCCTTCACAGCGTGCGCTATGGATCCAAGTTAGCGTACGCTACACTTAGTCGATAGCGTGCGCTACATGCGCAGAATCATAATTTAAATCACATTCATGAAATCATGCGCTCAACAATACCGGATTAAGAAATACGGAGAATAATACTCAGATCAAAATGCAATAATTACAATATCACAAGTTCCAAATAGATATCATAAATCTCGGGTATTACAGTACTAAGATCTCAAACCAAATTAATTTTTTATTTTTGGAACATTTGGAAAAATCACTCAATTAGATATATGTTGGCATCCGTACACTTGGATCGTCGAGAACTATTTTAAGAAAATAGAAACAAAAATCCGGGACAAAGAACTAGTTATTGTACTAGTCAATTTAGTAGTGGTTTGCTAAGATCTCAAACCAAAATAATATTTTATTTTCTGAAAATTTGGGAACATCACTCAATTAGATATATCTTAACATCTGTGCAGTTGGATCGTTGATAAATATTTTAAAAAAAATAAAAAAAATAATTCGTGAAAAGCACTAATTACTAGTCAATTTAGTAGTGGTTTGCTAAGATTTCAAACCAATATAATTTTTTATTTTTTGGAAATTTGGGAATATCACTCAATTAGATATATGTTGACATCCGTACGGTTGGATAGTCGAGAACTATTTTAAGGAAAATAAAAACAAAAATCCAGGACAATGCACTAGTTATTGTACTAGTCAATTTAGTAGTGGTCTGCTAAGATCTCAAACCAATTTAATATTTTTATTTTCTGAAAATTTGGGAACATCACTCAATTTGATATAACTTGATATCTGTACAGTTGGATCGTCGATAAATTTTAAAAATAAATAGAAACAATAATCCGTGAAAATCACTAGTTACTAGTCAATTTCGTGCCGGGGTTTTTCGATCTTATTTCACATCCCTAACAATTGATTTTGCTTGGTTTCTTCTTTCCCTCCTTCGATTGCTTGGTTTCTTCTTCCTTTATTCTTTTAAATATATTGCAAGTTGGTTTGTTTACTATTTAAGTATACCGCTCGATTGCTTGGTTTCTTCTGGACTGATTTGGCTCATTTTTTACTGATTTTTGCTATTTTTTACTAATTTTTGCTCAATCGTTGATATCTTTAGGGGTGTCGAACGGTTCGGTTTCTGTTAACCGGACCGAAATTTTTGGTTAACCGGAACCACAATTGCCCAAAAATGAGAACCGAAAACCGATCCATATAAAATTTCGGTTAACCGGAACCGAACCGGTTATTTTCGGTTCCGGTTCGGTTAAACCGACAGAACCATTTTTTTTTACACGAGTTAAATTATAAATTATAAAATATAATATTAATATTTAATACATATATAATATATTATTATAGATTTTTAACAAAATATAAAATATTTATTTAACAATATTAGGGTTTTAAATTTTTAATTTATAAAAATTAAAATAATAAGTATAAAAATATATAAAAATATATAAGTATAAAATAAAAAAATAATATTTAATAAATATATTATAAAATCGGTTTTCGGTTCGGAACCGTTTGGTTCCGGTTCCGAACCGAAAACCGAAAAATTATGTAATAAGGAACCGAAAACCGAACATACGGTTCCGGTTCTAACCGAGAATCGGCAACCATTTAGACACCCCTAGATATCTTCTATCAAGAATCGTTTTCTGAGTTCAAATCTCTCTATATGAGCATTGAGCAGATGTATGATTGTGTCTAGAATTTCATTTTCTAAGTTCAAATCCGTGTATATGAGCATTGATATTAGCATATTTATATGGTGCAGAAAAGAAAACAATGAGGATATGATATTGATCTATGAAGTTACATTGTAATTTTTGTCTATATCTCGTGTGAATAAATTAAGATGTTCCATCCTAAATTCTCATTAACTTTGGTATATTATTGTTTAATTTGAAATAATAATTATAGGTGTGTAATATTTGTGTTAATGATTTACAAAAAGCAAGAGCGTGGAGAACATTACTACACAATTTTGAGGAAGGTGAGCAGAGCTGCACATCTGAAATTTGAGTGGTTTGTTGCTTGCCATTGCTATCTCTGTTCTTTCGTCTAAGCATCTCCTTAATCTCAGTTTCTTTCTTATCAACAAACTCCTTGAAGCTAGTGGCATGAAAGCTGCGTTTAACACTGCTTACAAATTCAGGGTCCTCTAATACATCAAGTGAATACTCCTTTTTTCTATCCCTTCCTCGTCTGTCAATCAATATATTCATATATTGTGCATTCATGTGCTCTATTTCTGTCATAGAAGGTTACAAATATAGTTATAACTTCACCAGTTCTTTAACTAAAGCTATTTAAATCGTCCATCTGGTTATTTGATGGAGTCTTATGTCATTATTCATGCCTTCAAAATTCACCATATACTGTTACAGAAGAATGGAATAAGAAGGTACTTGTGGTGAAAGGAGATGCATATCAATGGTGCTGTGTTTAAGGGCTATTAAATCCTTGTTGTACAAGAGCAATGCTGATCTCTTTTAAAGATGGCATACAAATGGTGATATTGTATTGTTATATATCATATGGTCTTGAATTGTTGATAATAATGATCGTAAAAGGAATATGATCGATCAGACTAAATGGCGAAATCGAAGAATATGATAGATCAGACTCAAGTAGCCAATAGGGTTGAGCCAGTTTATTAAGATACTAGTTCAAAATTTGTTTAAATGATATCTCATGATTAATTGGTTTTAATTTCAGGACTGATTTGAGTTCAAAATTTAGCCCTGACTTAGCTTCTTTGATTTGAATTCAGGCTTCGAGTTATGCTTCAATTTGTAGGTATTATCTACTTTTAGATTATAACTTGTTAATATGTGTCAATATTTTTGTAAAATATGTTCTGTTTTTTGTATGTGATCATTTTTTGTACTGGCAAGCTTCCACACAGGGACCACTATCAATATCGTGAAAGGCATTGCCAAGATGAAGCCTTCTTCCTGAAGGTTACAGACAATCAGTAAAGTGGCCTACAAGCCCGAAGCAGGTATATCTTTTGATTCTAGATCATACTTAGTCATCTGTTTTTTTTTTTGCTAAGTACTTAGTCCGCTGTTGATGTTTACTTATCTAAATTGACAACTCATTTGTAGATTTGTAGGGGTGAAAACTGGGCGGATATTTCCCGCCCGATCCGGAGCCGTATCCGATCGGGATCGAATTCGGGATGAAAAATAGGTATCCGGTCGGATTCGGATACGGATCTGGATAGTTGAATTCGGATACGGGTTAGAATTCGGATACTGCAATATCCGCCCGTATCCGAGTTTTCCCGTATTTTATCGGATAATATCCGGATACCAATCCGGATAATAAATCCGGATATCCATATTTATAATTTTAAATATACTTTATATATATATACCCCACCCAATGAAAAAAAGGAGAGAAGACGGAATCTTCCATTCCTGAAATCCAAGGCTGAGACTCCAGATTTGCGCGTTGTATTAGCGCTCTCTCTCTCTCTCTCTCTCTCTATATATATATATATATATATATATATATATATATTAGTAATAATTGTTAAAAACAATTAAATTAACATTCTTTATTCTTTGCTAAGTATGGAGCTTATGTTTTTTATGGGAGAGACTGAATAAGTAAAAATGAGGGAACCTTATTATGAAACGATTTTTAAAAAAATTACTATAGTTTGCATTAGAACGTTTATGAAATATTGTGTACGTAGTTTTTTTATATGCTGCAATTACTTCCAAATGATTTTTGTATGAAACGTATTATCCGATTAAATTTATTCGAATCCGGCCCGAATCCGTCCTGTATCCGTCTCGTGTCCGTATCCCGAATAATCCGAATTCGTATCCGTATCCGGCCTTCCCGTATCCGACTCCGAATCCGAGAGAAAATATGGGTTAGGATACGGGAAGAGTACTATCCGCCCGTATCCGATCCGTTTTCACCCCTATAGATTTGGTATTATAATGTTCCCCACACCAAGCTGGCAGAGGTTAAAGGGCATCAAAATTGGGTAAAAGTTACTAGTGATCACCTTACTTCCCTAGTGGAGGAACTCAGTTTATTCATGGTGCTTTTCATTACATTGATTTCATTCAACAAGTAAGTGTGTTGCTTCTGACCTGGCACATTGAAGGTAGTATTTGTATCTGACCTGGATATTAAAGTTGCTTCTCTATGGACTCTTTCGGTGTCTAACATGCACATTATCATTTGTTACAAGTGGAAAACTTCTCTTAGAGCAGCTTAACCGTGTTCTGCGGCCTGATGGTTACTTTGTGTGGTCTGTTACTCCAGTTTAAGTCTGCATCATATAGTCAATCATAAGACATACATAACATCATAAGAGAACAACTAATAGCGAAGGGGTACATACAATCACTACTAGAAAATTGGGAATTAGTGATACTTAAATTCTGACACTTTCAAAATATGTATCAGTAATTACTGACATATGCGAAGTTCACCGTGATTAAAAATGTATCATTAATATTTCAGTTTTCTTTTGTGGCCCTTTAATAAACTCCAAATTACTTGTTGATCATGCTCTTGAGCTTTTGTGTAGCCTCAAAGGTGCCGAAAGAATCTACCGCTGCAGAAAATGAAGATGAAGCTACAAGCGAAAATGAAGACAATGCTGAAGATAAAGGTGTGCTGAAGTTAACCAAAGCTATAAGGCGGGAAGTTAAAGAGATTGAAGAAAGAAACAAAGAAATGAGGGATCTAGTGATAGGATTTATTTTTATCTTTTTAATATCAATTATTGTTGTTGTAATAAATGAACGGTTGATTGTTATTGTTGAATGAAATGTTTTTTAGTTCATATTAATTTTTATTTATTTGATTTCTTGGTTATAATTCATATAATTTGAAATAGGTGCAGCATGAAAAAAATAAAAATAAAATAAAATTGTCTAATGCAAATAAAATTATTGTCTGGTCTGTCATTAGGCAATTAGGTAAATTTAAGAAACCATTGTGTTATGAAATCCTAACAACATATTCAAAATAAAAAATAATTGTGTTTGATAAATTCTAATATATTTTAAATGAACAACACTTGAGTTATAAGAAAACAGACAATGGACAAATTCTACAAAAATGTTGTGTAATTTCGTTTCTGACAAGTGTGTATTATTCTAAAACTGTTGTGTAGCATCCCAAACAACAATGGTTTCTAAGTGGAGTGTTGTTGTTTCTGGCTATTACACAATGGTGTCTAGATATGAAGTCGTTGTCTCTCACTTTTTCACACAACAGATTATGTACTGTTGTTTGAGGCAGGTAAGAGACGGCATCTCAATAGACAATGGAAAAACAGGGAGTTAGACAACGGGCAAAAACCGTTGTCTGATGCAGTTTTTCTTGTAGTGCAATGAAGCTGCTTGCAGTAGATGAAATCCATGTTGCTTGGATTAATTTACAAGAGATATAAATAAATAGTACTCAAATCTCTCAATCCAAATGAAGCTAAAACTCATGTTTCGAGTCGCACAAAAGTGCACGGAGTATCTAAGGGCAACTTTGTTGTTTATGTACTATCTGCAGGTGCACGGAGTAGTTGTAGCTAAGAGCGAGCAAGATCATATATCCACAGGAATTAAAATTATTATATTGAGTACTTGATCGTGTATTCTCCACTTTATCTAGAAGGTCAGATTTGTTCCAGGATGATAGTTTTAATCGTTTGCTAGATTTAATTAGATAAATTTTGCTTAAAGTTTTACTTTTTTCTAGAAGACGATCACAATAATTGTTTATGGTCTCTCTTGAAGTCGCATAAGCGTGTTGATTAAATCACATAAATTGACATCTCCATTTAATCTATTTAATTTAACTTCATAAAAATAAAAGACCAAATCTTCACAAAACGCTATTGACTTCTCAATCTAACAATCAATTTATGTCAAGTATCAAAAACCTAATATTGAACTCACCTCCCAAATTATGAAAAACATTTTCAAACATGTTAAATCATAGTCCCCATGATAAACATGAATTAAACACAACATATTTGAACAAGGAATGCGAGCAAAAATATTCAATTAAATAAAATCTATAAAAAAACATCACAATCAATCTATTCCCATGTCTCGGAATCTAATAGTTTAGTCGGACATAGTTATGGAAGAATACATAGACATATTATCCATATTCATGTCCACGCAAATAAAGAACAAAGCAAAAGCAAAATTAGGAATTGGAAGAATCTCTCAATCCATCGTCGCTTGTTATATCGATCTCTCTTGTCCTTTGGAACTCCTTGGACTCTTACTTGTTCTCTATCTAGATAGATAAATAGGCTAATGAATCATGATTTTCGCATCTCAATGATTTTCGCGTACTAAACAATGATAAATTAGTAAAGTTTTATGAGCTAATTTCATTTGATTGAGGAGAGGATATCCACTTCGTATACTCACTGAAAAGTATTTGCAAGTTTTTTCTAATATTATAAATCTCATTTTGCAAGTATGAGGATCAAGTGGGTGTAACAATATTTTATCATTCCCAACTTTGCCCGAGGATCAAGTACAGCCCCAAATGCAAGCATCATGTTGTAGTCAATACAATACTTATCAAGTTTTCTTTCATTTTCAAAGAGGTGCCCTTAATAGATTCATATCCACTCTCCATATTTTGTTTCGAAAGAAATACAAGTTGGAAATTGGATAAGATGTCCCAAAAATCAAGCTTGTGGTCACACAAAAAGGGGCGCAAGAATTCACACATTTTCTCTCCCCTTTTCCACTCTTCACTTGTGGGAGAAAATTTATAGTTCCTATCATTCAATTCAAGATACCAAAAGCACGTTTGTATTTAATTGCACAGTGAAAGTAGAATTCCATATAGTGGTTTGATCTAAGCATAAACCAACTTCAATGTCAATACCCCCGACTTGACTAAAATACTCAAGAATTTTATCTTCCTCCCAATTAATGCCTTAACATACTTTATACTATCTCTTAATTTATGTAACACTTGATTATCCACTTCCAGACCATCTTGAACAATAAGGTTCAATATATGAGAAGAACATCTTACATGAAAAAATTGACCTTCACATAAAAGACTATTCTGCAATGAAAGCTTCTCTTATAAAAATATTTTGCATAGTATCATTAGATGAAGCATTATCTAAATTAAGAGAAAATATCCTTTTGTCATTACCTCATTCTTTTAAACAATGATGAAACCAAACCAAACCAAGTCTTATCCCACTAGGTGGGGTCGGCTATATGAATATGACGTCTCCATTCTACTTTGTGCTGGGTCATCCCATCTATTAAGCCCATGAGCTTTAAGTCTTTCAAAATAGTCTCGTCCAACTATTTTTCGGTCTACCCCTACCTCTACGCTCATTTATGACTATCATAGTTTCACACCTTCTAACTAGTGCATCTACTGGATGTCTTTTTATATGCCCACACCATCTCAGACGGTTTTCCCTCAGTTTTTCCTCAATTGGGGCCATCCCTACTGTAATACCCGGTTGTAATTCACTCATTATCATTCAGTAATTATCATTCAGTAATTTTCACTCAGTATTTTTCACTCATTATTAATCCTTCATCATTCACATTCATTGTATTCACCGTTCAGAATAATTTGTATCGTGTATCAGTTATTATTCGTCTTTCAATCCGGTTGGAGAGTCGGGCCAAATGTATCATCTTTGTAATGGGCTGTGTGTGAAGAGTAGCGCATGCTACGTACTCTCCTTAGCGCACGCTAATTGAGTACGGGTAGCGCATGCTACCTCTCAGTATTAGCGTTCGCTATGGTGGTTCAGGCTAACAGTCCAGAAGGCACTGGAGTGCAGTTGAGTTGTTGTAGCGCACACTACGAATGGTAAGTAGTGCGCGCTAGTAGTTTGGGGTAGCGCACGCTATACAATCGGTGTAGCGTGCGCTAAGGTCGATCAGGCAGAGTCCAGTGGGTACTGGACTGAATTGGAATAATTCATAGCGTACGCTAATGGTGTAGTAGCGCACGCTAAGTTTTGGATGTAGCGTATGCTATCACTAGCAGATCAGCGAACAGGAGGTTCTGGACTTCAATCACTGGGCATCGGATATCAGTTAGTGCACGCTAACTTTTTGGGTTAACGCACGCTATCGGGAAGACGTTAGCGCACGCTACCAAGTTCGTAGCGTACGCCAACGAGGCAGTTAGAGCTCACTGGACTGTCCGGTTAACCCGTTAGCGCACGCTACATATCAGGTCATATCGTGCGCTAAGCTGGAACAGTATAAATAGGACAGTCAGTCCAGGTTTCGTCATTTTTTCATTTCACTTCATTCCTTCGACGGTTTTGGGCGATTTCGGACGTTTTGGAGAGATCTCTTCGAGATGCATCCACCTATCAACATCTTCAAGCTTATTATTCGGATTAATCATCATTTCATCCTCTCCGATATATCAAATCAAGGTAAATGATTCTTGAATCTAGAATTTCGTATTTTGAGTGTTTTCCTCCTGATCTCTTCGTGTAAGCTTGCTATTAAGTTGGAATATATTATATATGGATTATCTACCTTGGATAAATGTATTCCTATGGATTTATTGGCGTATATTTCGGATTTAATGAATGTTGGGGTTTGATTCAAGAATACTTTAGAGTTGACTTTGATATTTTTGGGGATTTTCGATTATAGTTGTCGTAACCTTGAGTTGTGGATTCCCATTGGATTATTGATATCATTGAAGGTGTTTTATTGGATTGAACTACTCATTTTGGAGTTTGGTTCCGATATAGTTGGAGTTGATTATAATCAAAGGATAAATGTTTGCTAAGTGTTTGTCATAATGCCCCAATGAGTTTGGATATTGTTGTATCGACTTTAGAAGTGGGTTGTGATCACATTTGAATCATTTATTAAGCGGATTATTGGTAATTGTGTTATTCAAGGTTGTTCGAGCGACCGACATCTCTTTTAGGATGTATGTTCGATGAAGGACATTCTTCACCGGTGTTGTGTAAGTAAATTCTTACTCGGTTAAAGGGATATTCATTCCTTACATTGTTCATTCATACATGTAATTCACTCATAATATATCATTCATGTCGAGACTTGTAATCATCAACTAATCATGTAATTCACGAGGAACAACGGCTCCAAATCATTTTCATTGAAGCTATCACTCATTGTATCATTATGTCATCTCGATGAGTCGTTCTTTATCCTTGTCGGATTTTATTCATTACCTCTCATCTTGGTCGTTTTTGTTCTTGCGACCTTCCGCGA
The DNA here is from genome assembly GCA_033398695.1 of Orobanche coerulescens. Taxonomy (NCBI): domain Eukaryota; kingdom Viridiplantae; phylum Streptophyta; class Magnoliopsida; order Lamiales; family Orobanchaceae; genus Orobanche; species Orobanche coerulescens. The sequence continues at coordinate 19,261,125 of CM065810.1, forward strand.
TTGTGTTTCGTGGCCGGTTGGTGTACGTGTGGAATTTTTAGTCAGGCACACTATGGTCATGTGTATATGCGGGGCTCCGGACACATTTGGACTGTGCACACGGTAAAGTACCTCCGTGAGACTAATTAGGCCAAGTTGCGGGTGTATATGCGGGACTCCGGACACTCAGCTACTTGTGCACTCACACATTCCATTCGGGCGTACTATGATACTCATCATTCAACTCTATTACTTAATTCATTCATGTGATTGTTGTATATTGTTCAACTCTTGAGTATTGTTTTTCTGTATAACTGACCCCGTTGGGGATATTGTTTTTAGGTCATGGCAAGGCAAAAGCACGGGAAGAGAACGTTGATGGCGAGGAGTCCCAGTGATACTAGTAGGGGGCCCCAATCTCTTCATTTCATTCACATTTTCTTGTTATGTATTTTCCGCTGTACTTCCTTTTGGATTGTCATTTGTTCAGTGTTGTATATTTTATCTTCATATAAAATATACATGTATTCAGTATTTCCCTGTATGTGTTGTACTTGAAACTCCTTATCGGAGTAATTGATAATGTAATGTGGTTCGGTACTATATTTATATTGTGCAATTCATTAATTTTTGTTGGCCTGGTGGGTCCCAGTCGGGGGTCCACGGCACTGTAATATCCACCTAATTTGGGGTGTTACAGAGTTGGTATCGGAGCGTGGTTTTGAATACTACCTCCCGAGTCATGTCTTATTTGAAATCATCATCATCGGACTAGTATCATTGGACTTTCGCGTCATGTGTGACCTGTGTAAATGCCAAGCCCCTCAGACCGAAAGAACTGTAAGATTTCTAACGCCATGGTATAATTTCTGGCAATAAGAATCACTCACTCATCATTCATCAGTCAACAATCCTCAATCATCATTTCATTTGATCATGTCGATCATGTTAACTCATTAATCATTCAGTTCGGTTCATCACTCATTTGTTGATCTTGAGGATCGTTTCGTTAATCTTGTCAACTTGTTCAAGTTAATCATTCAAAATTTCATCAGATAATCATGTCACCTCAGTTGATCCTTCATATGATCTTTGTGTTAGAGCGCGTATGCTCATTATTATCATTTCATCTTCATAATAATGCGGTATTCATGCGAGATCTATAACTATCATGTGACTTTCCTACTTCAGTATGGAGAGAGCTGGCAGATGGCGCGGGGAAAGAGGCCGCGGTGTGGGCCGAAACCCGAGAGCTCGTGTGAATACACGCGCGAACACGAGGAATAATGGAAATTCATCGAGCAACGACACTTCCACTCATTCACTCGGAAATGATCATTCACTGTCAGGGAGTCGTACTCAGGACACAACTCAATCAGAAGGTGTTCGGGTTGATCCTCTCGCTTTTATGCAGGGCATGATGGCCCAAATGACTCAGATGGCACGTCTGATGGAGACGATGCAGAACTCAACAGCTCAGAATCAATCGCCGACGCCTCAAAGGCAAGAGAGGAATGTGAGCAGCATCATCAACGACATTTCTCGCCAGAGGCCGCCTACCTTCGAGGGCTCATCTGAGCCGGCGGACATTATTCACTGGCTGGAGCATTTCGAGAAACTGTTTGCTATGGTGGAGTGTCCCGAAGGACACAAAGTTTCAGTCGCGGCTTACTATCTGGGTAAGAGCGCTCACTCATGGTGGCTATCTCTGAAGCCCACCGACGAAGCTTATATGTGGGACCAGTTCAAAACTCTTATGATGGAGAGGTATTATCCGGCCCCACTTAGAGAGGCCAAGTTATCAGAATTGCTCACTCCCGACCTTTCAGCGGACGATGATGTTCTCGCCATCGCCGAGAAATTTCAGGAACTTCTTCCTCTCACCTCATCTACTATTCACTCCGAGGCGGACAAAATCAAGTATTTCAGTAAGAGGTTGAAACCCCCTATGAGGCTTCAACTGCTTAATCATCATTGCACTACTTTGGCCGAATTTATCGAGAAAGCTCTTGCTTATGAGCTTACTGCTAAGGAAATTTCTAAGAATCAGACTTCATCTTCCAGCAAGAAATAGAAGAAGCGTAATCAGTCTGAAGGCAATCAGGCCACTTTTAAGAAGCCTCGTACGGGCTCTACTTTTTGAGAGAGACCTCCTACGGCGCATAAGCCTGCGGAATCTCAGTCCCAAGTGGCCGGTTCGGCCATCACCTGTTACAACTGTGCTGAACAGGGACATTACAGCACGAAATATCTGAGGGAGACTATCACGTGTAATAATCAGAGGCCGGGCATAAGGCCCTGCCGCGAGGAGACTCTGCACCTACGCCGCGACATCTCGTGCCCCGGCGCCAACTATTCAGAATCAGGCTACTTGGTCAGCATTGTTTAAAACGACAGGAGCAAACAAAGGCAGAGCCAAAAGCTATCAGACGGGAGCGTCCGGCTCAGGGGCCGGCAAGCCCCGAATTTATGAGATGAAGAAGACCGACGATCCGGAGGCCCAGATGATCTCAAGTACACTCGAAATTCTATCTCAACCTGTGTGTACCCTTTTTGATACTAGTGCATCGCATTCATTCATTTCTGAGTCATGCTTGAGTAGACTTCATCTGGATCGTGCTCCTAGTTGTGGACCTTTTATCATTGGTCTACCTGACGGTAGAAGAATTATCGGAGATCGTGAGATTGAGAATTCTACGAATCAACTTAATATCCGTGTTTGGTTGGCAAACCAGATCATAGTAGATCTACCGAGAGACGATGTTATCTTGGGTATTGATTGGATGGATCGTCACGATGCCATCAATAATGTCCGCAAGCGTATGGTCACTATCATTTCAGACGATGGAGTCGAATGTGTATTCCAGGGAGGTAATCCCAGTTGTTCCAGTAAAGTCATTAATTTGATGAAAGCAGTAAAATTACTCAATTAGGGGTGTGTCGGTTATTGGTGTTATATGACCAAGACTGAGAAATCATCAATCATGTTGACGGATATTCCGCTAGTGAGAGAATATGCCGATGTATTTCCAGATGAGTTACCTGGTTTGCCTCCACGGCGAGATGTGGAATTCACGATTGACTTGGAGCCTGGTACATCTCCAATATCAAAGGCACCGTATCGGATGGCCCCGATCGAAATGCAAGAACTGAAAAATCAATTGGAGGATTTGACCGAGAAAGGTTATATCCGATCGAGTGCGTCCCCATGGGGAGCACCTGTGTTATTTGTCAAGAAGAAGGATGGTTCGTTTTGCTTGTGTATTGATTACCGGGAATTGAACAGGGTGACAATCAAGAATAAATATCCCCTACCCCGCATCGATGATCTTTTGTATAAACTTCAGGGAGCTTCAGTATTTTCCAAGATCGATTTAAGATCTGGGTATCACCAGTTGCGAATTCGAGAGTCGGATATCGCAAGAACAGCGTTTCGAACATGCTATGGGTACTACGAGTTTGTAGTGATGCCGTTTGGGTTAACTAATGCACCTGCGGTATTCATGGAATTAATGAATCGAGTTTTCATCAACTATTTAGATCAGTTCGTGGTTGTCTTCATTGATGACATTTTGATTTATTCTCGTGACCGGGAGGAACACGAATTTCACCTTCATCAGGTTCTCGACGTGTTGAGACGAGAGCAGCTCTATGGGAAATTTTCCAAGTGTGAATTCTGGATGTCCGAGGTGACGTTTCTCGGACATGTAATTTCAGCCGACGGAGTACGTGTCCACCCTCAGAAGACAGAGGCTATCTAAGATTGGCAAGCTCCGAAGAATGTTAAGGAAATCCGGAGCTTTCTCGGATTAGCTGGATATTACCGGCGATTTATGGAGGGATTTTCTAAAATCGCTCAACCTATGACGAACCTTTTGCGGAAGGATAAGAAATACGCGTGGACTCACGCGTGTCAACGAAGTTTTGAGGAACTTAATAGCCGTTTAATTTCAGTGCATGTTCTTTCCTTACCGCAAGGGACGGAGGGATTCGTAGTTTATAGTGACGCGTCCGGGTAGGGTCTCGAATGTGTACTAATGCAGAATGGGAAAGTTATTGCCTATGCTTCACGGCAACTGAGACCTTACGAGGTCAACTATCCGACCCACGACCTAGAGCTGGAGGCCGTGGTATTCGCATTGAAGATTTGATGTCATTATATTTATGGCGTCACCTGTCAGATTTTCACCGATCATAAGAGCTTGAAGTATATATTTACTCAGAAGGAGTTAAATATGCGTCAGAGATGGTGGTTAGAACTGATTAAGGACTATGATATTGAGATACTATACCACCCGGGCAAGGCGAAAGTTGTCACCGATGCCTTGAGTCGTAATTCCGTTAAGGAGCAAATGCTTGCTCGTTTGACTGTTCAGAAGGAACTCCAACAGGAATTCCTAAGATCCGAGGTCGAGATTTGGTTACAACGAGTACAAGGGCAACTTTGTACGTTAGAGATTTCATCGCCACTTGAGGAGGCGATCAGAGTGAATCAGGGTTCGGACCCATTTTTGTTGCGCATTCGAGATGATGTGACTCGGGGGAAAGCCCCCGGATTTGTGGTCCATGAGGATGGACTTTTGCGATTTAAGAACCGGTTATGCGTTCCGACGTTTGACAAGTTGAAAAACTCGATTTTGAGAGAAGCTCATGCTACCCCTTATTCCATTCATCCGGGGTCTAGCAAGATGTACAAGGACTTGAAACAGAATTACTGGTGGAGTAATATGAAGCGAGAAGTCGCAGAATTTGTTTCAAGATGTTTAACCTGTCAGCAAGTCAAGATAGAACATCAACGACCGGCAGGTATGCTGAAACTGCTCCCTATTCCAGAGTGGAAGTGGGAAGATATTTCTATGGACTTCATCACGAGTTTTCCGATGAGTCGTCGTGGCATGAATACAATTTGGGTAATTGTGGACCGTTTAACTAAACCAGCTCATTTCCTTGAGATTAAGGATACGTGGGGTCCCGAGAGACTTGCCCAGTTGTTCATCAAAGAGATAGTGAGACTGCATGGTACTCCTAAGAGTATCAATTCCGATCGTGACGGACGATTCGTGTCACATTTTTGGAAATCAGTTCATCGTGCTATGGGAACTCAACTTAATCTCAGCACAACTTTTCATCCTCAGTCCGACGGACAATCAGAGAGGACTATTCAGACATTGGAGGACATGTTGAGGGCATGCGTCCTCGATTGGAAAGATGATTGGGAAGTCCAACTACCATTGATTGAGTTCACGTACAATAATAATTGGTATGCTTCGATTAAGATGGCACCTTACGAGGCCTTGTACGGTCGTCGTCATTGTCGATCTCCTTTGTGTTGGGATGACTTATCAGAATCAATCGGCACCAAGCCCGATATGCTTATAGCCGCCCGTGAGAAGGTAGCTTTGATCAGGAGTCGTTTGTTGACCACTCAGAGTCGACAGAAAGCATATGCAGATAATCGTCGTCGACCACTAGAGTTCGGGGCAGGTGACCACGTTTTGGTCAAGGTATCCCCGAGTCGAGGTATCTTCTGTTTCAGGAAGCGGGGAAAGTTGAGTCCGAGATTTATTGGACCGTTTGAGATTTTGGATCGAGTAGGCAGTCTGGCTTATCGATTGCCTCCAGCATTGAGCCGAATTCATAATGTGTTTCATATCTCTCGGCTGAGGAAGTCTGTTGCCGACCCAAGCCACATACTTCAATTCGATAAAATCGAGATTGCTGATGATCATTCGTATGAGGAGCGTCCTGTAGGAGTCTTAGAGCGGCGTATCAAACAGTTGAGGAACAAGACGATTCCTTTGGTCAAGATTCAGTGGTCTAGACACGGAGTCGAAAAGGCTACTTGGGAAACCGAGGATAGTATGTGGGAGAGTTATCCCGAGTTATTTGACCCTTAGTTTCGAGGACGAAACTCTTTTTAAGTGGGGGAGTATGTAATACCCGGTTGTAATTCACTCATCATCATTCAGTAATTATCATTCAGTAATTGTCACTCAGTAATTTTCATTCATTATTAATCCTTCATCATTCACATTCATTCATTGTATTCACCGTTCAGAATAATTTGCATCGTCTATTAGTTATTATTCATCTTTCAACCCGGTTGGAGAGTCGGGCCGAACGTATTATCTTTGTAGTGGGCTGTGTGTGAGGAGTAGCGCACGCTACGTACTCTCCTTAGCGCGTGCTAATTGAGTACGGGTAGTGCACGCTACCTCTCAGCATTAGTGTTCGCTATGGTGGTTCAGGCTGACAGTCCATAAGGCACTGGACTGCAGTTGAGTTGTTGTAGCGCACACTACGAATGGTAAGTAGCGCGCGCTAGTAGTTTGGGGTAGCGCACACTATACAATCGGTGTAGCGCGCGCTAAGGTCGATCAGGCAGAGTCTGGTGGATACTGGACTGAATTGGAATAATTCATAGCGCACGCTATGAGAAGATTTTAGCGTACGCTAATGGTGTAGTAGCGCACGCTGAGTTTTGGGTGTAGCGTATGCTATCGTGAGCAGATCAGAGAACATGAGGTTCTGGACTTCAATCACTGGGCATCGGATATCAGTTAGCGCACGCTAACTTTTTGGGTTAACGCACGCTATCGGGAAGACGTTAGCGCACGCTACCAAGTTCGTAGCGTACGCCAACAAGGCAGTCAGAGCTCACTGGACTGTCAGGGTAACCCGTTAGCGCACGCTACATACCAGGTCATAGCGTGCGCTAAGCTGGAACAGTATAAATAGGACAGTCAGCCCAGGTTTTGTCATTTTTTCATTTCACTTCATTCCTTCGACGGTTTTGGGCGATTTCAGACGTTTTGGAGAGATCTCTTCGAGCTGCATCCACCTATCAACATCTTCAAGCTTATTATTCGGATTAATCATCATTTCATCCTCTCCGATACATCAAATCAAGGTAAATGATTCTTGAATCTAGAATTTCGGATTTTGAATGTTTTCCTCCTGATCTCTTCATGTAAGCTTGCTATTAAGTTGGAATATGTTAGATATGGATTATCTACATTGGATAAATGTATTCCTACAGATTTATTGGCGTATATTTCGGATTTCATGAATGTTGGGGTTTGATTCAAGAACACTTTAGAGTTGACTTTGATATTTTTGGGGATTTCCGATTATAGTTGTCGTAACCTTGAGTTGTGGATTCCCATTGAATTATTGATATCATTGAAGGTGTTTTATTGGATTGAATTACTCGTTTTGGAGTTTGGTTTCGATATAGTTGGAGTTGATTATAATCAAAGGATAAATGTTTGCTAAGTGTTTGTCATAATGCCCCAATGAGTTTCGATATTGTTGTATCGACTTTTGAAGTGGGTTGTGATCACATTTGAATCATTTATTAAGCAGAATATTGGTAATTGTGTTATTCAAGGTTATTCGAGCGACCGACATCTCTTTTAGGACGTTTTTTCGAGGAAGGACATTCTTCACCGGTGTTGTGTAAGTAAATTCTTACTCGGTTAAAGAGATATTCATTCCTTACATTGTTGTTCATTCATACATGTAATTCACTCATAATATATCATTCATGTCGAGACTTGTAATCATCAACTAATCATGTAATTCACGAGGAACGACGGTTCCAAATCATTTTCATTGAAGCTATCACTCGTTGTATCATTATGTCATCTCGGTGAGTCGTTCTTTATCCTTGTCGGATTTTATTCATTACCTCTCATCTTGGTCGTTTTTGTTCTTGCGACCTTCCGAGATTGTGTTTCGTGGCCGGGTGGCGTATGTGTGGAATTTTTAGTCGGGCACACTATGGTCATGTGTATAAGTGGGGCTCCGGACACATTTGGACTGTGAATATGGTAAGGTACCTCCGTGAGACTAATTAGGCCAAGTTGCGGGTGTATATGCGGGACTCCGGACACTCGGCTACTTGTGCACTCACACATTCCATTCGGGCGTACTGTGATACTCATCATTCAACTCTATTACTTAATTCATTCATGTGATTTTTTTTCTGTGTAACTGACCCTGCTGGGGATATTGTTTTTAGGTCATGGCAAGGCAAAATCACGGGAAAAGAACGTTGATGGCGAGGAGTCCCAGTGATACTAGTAGGGGGCCCCAATCTCTTCATTTCATTCACATTTTCTTGTTATGTATTTTCCGCTGCACTTCCTTTTGGATTGTCATTTGTTCAGTGTTGTATATTTTATCTTCATATAAAATATACATGTACTCAGTATTTCCCTGTATGTGTTGTACTTGAAACTCCTTATCGGAGTAATTGATAATGTAATGTGGTTCGGTACTATATTTGTATTGTGCAATTCATTAATTTTCGTTGGCCTGGTGGGTCCCAGTCGGGGGTCCACAGCACTGTAATATCCACCTAATTTGGGGTGTTACAGAGTTGGTATCGGAGCGTGGTTTTGAATACTACCTCCCGAGTCATGTCTTATTTGAAATCATCATCATCAGACTAGTATCATTGGACTTTCGCGTCATGTGTGACCTGTGCAAATGCCAAGCCCCTCAGACTGAAAGAACAGTAAGATTTGTAACGCCATGGTATAATTTCTGGCAATAAGAATCACTCCCTCATCATTCATCAGTCAACAATCCTCAATCATCATTTCATTTGATCATGTCGATCATGTTAACTCATTAATCATTGAGTTCAGTTCATCACTCATTTGTTGATCTTGAGGATCGTTTCGTTAATCTTGTCAACTTGTTCAAGTTAATCATTTCAAAATTTCATCAGATAATCATGTCACCTCAGTTGATCCTTCATACGATCTTTGTGTTAGAGCGCGTGTGCTCATTGTTATCATTTCATCTTCATCATAATGCGGTATTCATGCGAGATCTATAACTATCATGTGACTTTCCTACTTTAGTATGGAGAGAGCTGGCAGATGGCACGGGGGAAGAGGCTGCGGTGTGGGCCGAAACCCAAGAGCTCGTGTGAATACACGCGCGAACACGAGGAATAATGCAAATTCATCGAGCAGCGACGCTGCCACTCATTCACCCAGAAATGATCATTCACTGTCAGGGAGTCGTACCCGGGACACAGCTCAATCAGAAGGTGTTCGGGATGATCCTCTCGCTTTTATGCAGGGCATGATGGCCCAAATGACTCAGATGGCACGTTTGATGGAGACGATGCAGAACTCAACGGCTCAGAATCAATTGTCGACGCCTCAAAGGCAAGAGAGGAATGTAAGCATCATCATCAACGACATTTCTCGCCAGAGGCCACCTACCTTCGAGGGCTCATCTGAGCCGGCGAACATTATTCACTGGCTGGAGCATTTCGAGAAACTGTTTGCTATGATGGAGTGTCCCGAAGGACACAAAGTTTCAGTCGTGGCTTACTATCTGGGTAAGAGCGCTCACTCATGGTGGCTATCTCTGAAGCCCACCGACGGAGCTTATATGTGGGACCAGTTCAAAACTCTTATGATGGAGAGGTATTATCCGGCCCCACTCAAAGAGGCCAAGTTATCAGAATTGCTCACTCCCGACCTTTCAGGGACGATGATGTTCTCGCCATCGCCGAGAAATTTCAGGAACTTCTTCCTCTCGCCTCATCTATTATTCCCTCCGAGGCGGACAAAATCAAGTATTTCAGTAAGAGGTTGAAACCTCGTATGAGGCTTCAACTGCTTAATCATCATTGCACTACTTTGGCCGAATTTATCGAGAAAGCTCTTGCTTATGAGCTTACTGCTAAGGAGATTTCTAAGAATCAGACTTCATCTTACAGCAAGAAATGGAAGAAGCGTAATCGGTCTGAAGGCAATCAGACCACTTTCAAAAAGCCTCGTACGGGCTCTACTTTTTTAGAGCGACCTCATACGGCGCATAAGCCTGCGGAATCTCAGTCCCGAGCGGCCAGTTCGGCCATCACCTGTTACAACTGTGGTGAACAGGGCCATTACAGCACGAAATGTCTGAGGGAGACTATCACGTGTAATAACTGTAGGATTGCTGGGCATAAGGCCCGTTTCTGCCGAGGAGACTTCAGACCTACGCCGGCGACATCTCAGGCCCCGAAGCAGTCAACTATTCAGAATCAGGCTACTTGGTCAGCATTGTTTAAAACGACAAGAGCAAACAAAGGCAGAGCCAAAAGCTATCAGACGGGAGCGTCCGGCTCAGGGGCCGGCAAGCCCCGAATTTATGAGATGAAGAAGACCGACGATCCGGAGGCCCAGATGATCTCAGGTACACTCGAAATTCTATCTCAACCTGTGTGTACCCTTTTTAATACTGGTGCATCGCATTCATTCATTTCTGAGTCATGCTTGAGTAGACTTCATCTAGATAGTGCTACTAGTTGTGAACCTTTTATCATTAGTCTACCTGACGTAGAAGAATTATCGGAGATCGTGAGATTGAGAATTCTCGAATCAACTTAATAGCCGTGTTTGGTTGGCAAACCAGATCATAGTAGATCTACCGAGAGACGATGTTATCATAGGTATTGATTGGATGGATCGTCACGATGCCATCATTAATGTCCGCAAGCATATGGTCACTATCATTTCAGACGATGGAGTCGAATGTGTATTCCAGGGAGATAATCCTAGCTGTTCCAGTAAAGTCATTAATTTGATGAAAGCACTAAAATTACTCAATCAGGGGTGTGTCGGTTATTGGTGTTATATGACCAAGACCGAGAAATCATCAATCATGTTGACGGATATTCCGTTAGTGAGAGAATATGCCGATGTATTTCCAGACGAGTTACCTGGTTTACCTCCACGGCGAGATGTGAAATTCACGATTGAGTTGGAGCCTGGTACATCTCCAATATCAAAGGCACCGTATCAATTGGAGGATTTGACCGAGAAAGGTTATATCCGATCGAGTGCATCCCCATGGGGAGCACCTGTGTTATTTGTCAAGAAGAAGGATGGTTCGTTTCGCTTGTGTATTGATTACCGGGAATTGAACAGGGTGACAATCAAGAATAAATATCCCCTACCCCGCATCGATGATCTTTTGTATCAACTTCAGGGAGCTTCAGTATTTTCCAAGATCGATTTAAGATCTGGGTATCACCAGTTACGAATTCGAGAGTCGGATATCGCAAGAACGGCGTTTCGAACATGCTATGGGCACTACGAGTTTGTAGTGATGCCGTTTGGGTTAACTAATGCACCTGCGGTATTCATGGAATTAATGAATCGAGTTTTCATCAACTATTTAGATCAGTTCGTGGTTGTCTTCATTGATGGCATTTTGATTTATTCTCGTGACCGGGAGGAACACGAATTTCACCTTCATCAGGTTCTCGACGTGTTGAGACGAGAGCAGCTCTATGGGAAATTTTCCAAGTGTGAATTCTGGATGTACGAGGTGACGTTTCTCGGACATGTAATTTCAGCCGACGGAGTACGTGTCGACCCTCAGAAGACAGAGGCTATCTAAGATTGGCAACCTCCGAAGAATGTTAAGGAAATCCGGAGCTTTCTCGGATTAGCTGGATATTACCGGCGATTTGTGGAGGGATTTTCTAAAATCTCTCAACCCATGACGAACCTTTTGCGGAAGGATAAGAAATACGCGTGGACTGACGCGTGTCAACGAAGTTTTGAGGAATTTAATAGCCATTTAATTTCAGTGCCTGTTCTTTCCTTACCGCAAGGGACGGAGGGATTCATAGTTTATAGTGACGTGTCCGGGTAGGGTCTCGAATGTGTACTAATGCAGAACGGGAAAGTTATTGCCTATGCTTCACGGTAGCTGAGACCTTACGAGGTCAACTATCCGACCCACGACCTAGAGCTGGAGGACGTGGTATTCGCATTGAAGATTTGGTGTCATTATCTTTATGGCGTCACCTGTCAGATTTTCACCGATCATAAGAGCTTGAAGTATAAATTTACTCAGAAGGAGTTAAATATGCGTCAAAGACGGTGGTTAGAACTGATTAAGGACTATGATATTGAGATACTATACCACCCGGGCAAGGAGAACGTTGTCGCCGATGCCTTGAGTCGTAATTCCGTTAAGGAGCAAATGCTTGCTCGTTTGACTGTTCAGAAGGAACTCCAACAGGAATTCCTAAGATCCGAGGTCGAGATTTGGTTACAACGAGTACAAGGGCAACTTTATACGTTAGAGATTTCATCGCCACTTGAGGAGGCGATCAGAGTGAATCAGGGTTCGGACCCATTTTTGTTGCGCATTCGAGATGATGTGACTCAGGGGAAAGCCCCCGGATTTGTGGTCCATGAGGATGGACTTTTGCGATTTAAGAACCGGTTATGCGTTCCGACGTTTGACAAGTTGAAAAACTCGATTTTGAGAGAAGCTCATGCTACCTCTTATTCCATTCATCTGGGGTCTAGCAAGATGTACAAGGACTTGAAACAGAATTACTGGAGGAGTAATATGAAGCGAGAAGTCGCAGAATTTGTTTCAAGATGTTTAACCTGTCAGCAAGTCAAGATAGAACATCAACGACCGGCAGGTATGCTGAAACCGCTCCCTATTCCAGAGTGGAAGTGGGAAGATATTTCTATGGACTTCATCACGAGTTTGCTGATGAGTCGTCGTGGAATGAATACAATTTGGGTAATTGTGGACCGTTTAACTAAACCAGCTCATTTCCTTGAGATTAAGGATATGTGGGGTCCCGAGAGACTTGCCCAGTTGTTCATCAAAGAGATAGTGAGACTGCACGGTACTCCTAAGAGTATCAATTCCGATCGTGACAGACGATTCGTGTCACATTTTTGGAAATCAGTTCATCGTGCTATGGGAACTCAACTTAATCTCAGCACAACTTTTCATCCTCAGTCCGACGGACAATCAGAGAGGACTATTAAGACATTGGAGGACATGTTGAGGGCATGCGTCCTCGATTGGAAAGATGATTGGGAATCCCAACTACCATTGATCGAGTTCACGTACAATAATAGTTGGTATGCTTCGATTAAGATGGCACCTTACGAGGCCTTGTACGGTCGTCGTTGTCGATCTCTTTTGTGTTGAGATGACTTATCAGAATCAATCGGCACCAAGCCCGATATGCTTATAGCCGCCCGTGAGAAGGTAGCTTTGATCAGGAGTCGTTTGTTGACCACTCAGAGTCGACAGAAATCATATGCAGATAATCGTCGTCGACCACTAGAGTTCGGGGCAGGTGACCACGTTTTGGTCAAGGTATCCCCGAGTCGAGGTATCTTCCGTTTCGGGAAGCGGGGAAAGTTGAGTCTGAGATTTATTGGACCGTTTGAGATTTTAGATCGAGTAGGCAGTCTGGCTTATTGATTGCCTCCGGCATTAAGCCGAATTCATAATGTGTTTCATATCTCTCAGCTGAGGAAGTCTGTTGCCGAACCAAGCCACATACTTCAATTCGATGAAATCGAGATCGCTGATGATCATTCGTATGAGGAGCGTCCTGTAGGAGTCTTAGAGCGGCGTATCAAACAGCTGAGGAACAAGACGATTCCTTTGGTCAAGATTCAGTGGTCTAGACACGGAGTTGAAAAGGCTACTTGGGAAACCGAGGATAGTATGTGGGAGAGTTATCCCGAGTTATTTGACCCTTAGTTTCGAGGACGAAACTCTTTTTAAGTGGGGGAGTATGTAATACCCGGTTGTAATTCACTCATCATCATTCAGTAATTATCATTCAGTAATTGTCACTCAGTAATTTTCATTCATTATTAATCCTTCATCATTCACATTCATTCATTGTATTCACCGTTCAGAATAATTTGCATCGTGTATTAGTTATTATTCGTCTTTCAACCCGGTTGGAGAGTCGGGCCGAACGTATCATCTTTGTAGTGGGCTGTGTGTGAGGAGTAGCGCACGCTACGTACTCTCCTTAGCGCGTGCTAATTGAGTACGGGTAGTGCACGCTACCTCTCAGCATTAGCGTTCGCTATGGTGGTTCAGGCTGACAGTCCATAAGGCACTGGACTGCAGTTGAGTTGTTGTAGCGCACGCTACGAATGGTAAGTAGCGCACACTAGTAGTTTGGGGTAGCGCACGCTATACAATCGGTGTAGCGCGCGCTAAGGTCGATCAGGCAGAGTCTAGTGGATACTGGACTGAATTAGAATAATTCATAGTGCACGCTATGAGAAGATTTTAGCGTACGCTAATGGTGTAGTAGCGCACGCTGAGTTTTGGGTGTAGCGTACGCTATCGTGAGCAGATCAGAGAACATGAGGTTCTGGACTTCAATCACTGAGCATCGGATATCAGTTAGCGCACGCTAACTTTTTGGGTTAACGCACGCTATCGGGAAGACGTTAGTGCACGCTACCAAGTTCGTAGCGTACGCCAACAAGGCAGTCAGAGCTCACTGGACTGTCAGGGTAACCCGTTAGCGCACGCTACATACCAGGTCATAGCGTGCGCTAAGCTGGAACAGTATAAATAGGACAGTCAGCCCAGGTTTCGTCATTTTTTCATTTCACTTCATTCCTTCGACGGTTTTGGGCGATTTCGGACGTTTTGGAGAGATCTCTTCGAGCTGCATCCACCTATCAACATCTTCAAGCTTATTATTTGGATTAATCATCATTTCATCCTCTCAGATATATCAAATCAAGGTAAATGATTCTTGAATCTAGAATTTCGGATTTTGAATGTTTTCCTCCTGATCTCTTCGTGTAAGCTTGCTATTAAGTTGGAATATGTTAGATATGGATTATCTACATTGGATAAATGTATTCCTATGGATTTATTGGCGTATATTTCTGATTTCATGAATGTTGGGGTTTGATTCAAGAACACTTTAGAGTTGACTTTGATATTTTTGGGGATTTCCGATTATAGTTGTCGTAACCTTGAGTTGTGGATTCCCATTGGATTATTGATATCATTGAAGGTGTTTTATTGGATTGAACTACTCATTTTGGAGTTTGGTTCCGATATAGTTGGAGTTGATTATAATCAAAGGATAAATGTTTGCTAAGTGTTTGTCATAATGCCCCAATGAGTTTGGATATTGTTGTATCGACTTTAGAAGTGGGTTGTGATCACATTTCAATCATTTATTAAGCGGATTATTGGTAATTGTGTTATTCAAGGTTGTTCGAGTGACCGACATCTCTTTTAGGACGTTTGTTCGATGAAGGACATTCTTCACCGGTGTTGTGTAAGTAAATTCTTACTCGGTTAAAGGGATATTCATTCCTTACATTGTTCATTCATACATGTAATTCACTCATAATATATCATTCATGTCGAGACTTGTAATCATCAACTAATCATGTAATTCACGAGGAACAACGGTTCCAAATCATTTTCATTGAAGCTATCACTCATTGTATCATTATGTCATCTCGATGAGTCGTTCTTTATCCTTGTCGGATTTTATTCATTACCTCTCATCTTGGTCGTTTTTGTTCTTGCGACCTTCCGGGATTGTGTTTCGTGGCCGGTTGGTGTACGTGTGGAATTTTTAGTCGGGCACACTATGGTCATGTGTATAAGTGGGGCTCCGGACACATTTGGACTGTGCACGGTAAGTTAGCTCCGTGAGACTAATTAGGCCAAGTTGCGTGTGTATATGCGGGACTCCGGACACTCGGCTACTTGTGCACTCACACATTCCATTCGGGCGTACTGTGATACTCATCATTCAACTCTATTACTTAATTCATTTATGTGATTGTTGTTCTGTGTAACTGACCCCGTTGGGGATATTGTTTTTAGGTCATGGCAAGGCAAAATCACGGGAATAGAACGTTGATGGCGAGGAGTCCCAGTGATACTAGTAGGGGGCCCCAATCTCTTCATTTCATTCACATTTTCTTGTTATGTATTTTCCGCTACACTTCCTTTTGGATTGTCATTTGTTGTATACAAAACGACATAATCTTACTATTCAATTTCTAATTTGAATCAACAGAGTGCACCGTCACATAAACATATCCCTCACCAGTAATAGTTGTCCAACAATCAGATGTCAAGCATATTCTACTAGGACTAGCAGACAAAACAGACTTTAATTTCTCTCTTCCCAACGCGAAACATCTTGCATAAATCAGATGAGGCCATTAATCTGCTAATGTTTTTCACATTAGTATTTTCAAGTACTTCAATAACTCTCTTATCCGTTTGTATTCAACAAAAGAATGTGGAAGATCTTATTTAATAATTGCGATAGACAAGAGCTCACGCACATGACTTGGATCAATCTTCCTAGAACTTAATTTTCCTTCAGCGTCCAACATCATACTACCCATATTTTTATATTTGGGATCTGTATTACTCTTGCACTTATCTGTATGCCGTATAAGGGTAGAAAGCATAAATTATGTTACAAAACTTGCACTTCCTTCTACCATTAATCGGCTTATCAAAATTTTTCCATACCTTAGATATTCTTATTCCACGCTTTTTTGATGGCCATAGGTCTCATTAGTATCATGGCGAGTATAAAATTCCAACATTTCTAGCTCATCATTGCCAAAGCCATTAATAGCCTCATTACGAACTACTTGACTTTTGAAGTCCATGTTTAATGCTTAAAAAATAATCCGACTGAAAAAATGCACCACATAACCTGTAAATTACATTAAGAAACTGACTGAAAAATTTCTGATTGTTTCATGGTAAAAAATATGCCAACAGAAACAAAAAACATACACCCAATCAAACAGAAACAACATAATAAATTATCTTAACAAACAGAAAAATGAACTAAACACATAACGTAATCTGAAGCTCATCTCAGATTAGTCTATTTGAAGATTATCAATCATCATAAACAACCGCTGCAATGATACATAATTTGTAGAAATTGAGAAAATAAATGCAGTTATCAGTATGAGTGGGAAATTTACTTTATGGACTCAAAAAATATCATAAATAAACTAGAAAATGCAGTACATATTGCAAATCTAGTGGGTTAAGACAAGTTATTATAAATTGAACTTTTTTTGGGTTACAAAGAGGAGGTTGGCGCCGAGATAGTGGTTATCTAATCCTGGTGATTCTGTTTCCAGTACAGTGCGAGGAGATTCATCACTTCCGCAGGTGGTTGCTCAAATATAGAACTGCAATTCGCCTCCATTGGTGCCAGCTTCACTAGTCTATCCGCAACAGTGTTGCTTCCCCTTGGAATGTGCCGCATCTCAATCTCCCACTGCCTCTCCAGCAATATACGGATTCTGCGGACCACTGGATTGACATCCAACTCAGCATCTATAGAATTCATACTGTTAATCAGGTCTTCATTGTCGTTCTCCATGATCAGCCGCCTATAACCTCTTGCCCATGCTAAGTTGAACCCCTCTAAGGGGTTGTTTACCAAACTTGTCTGCCATTAAATTGTATGCATGCGGTTAAATTTGTGCATGCAGGTAAATATGTCTGCAGGTAAATTGATGCTTTTGTTTACTTTTTTCATCTGAATAAACTGTCTGAATAACAGAAATGACCGATTTACCCCTGAATATGAATTATAAACTGTTTTATAAATTGTTATTTATTTTTTAAGCAATATAAATGATATAATTCAAAAATCAAAACATAAATTCATAAAGTACTTAAAAATCCAATTTCAAACACAAAAAAATCAAGTTCAATCACAAAGTAGCCAAATTCAAACACAAAGTAGACAAATTTAAATATTATTGAAAAATCAAGTTTGACTCATCTTCTAGATATATATTATTTAAATTTAAACAAGATATTATACATAAATGATTCAATTTTGTATGTAAGTAATATATAAAATATTTAATACATATATAAATAATACGTATAATTTACAATATATATTTATATATAGAAATATATTTTAAATATATAAGAACATATTTAATAAATATTATACATATGAATAAATGTTAATATATAAGGAATATATAATATTTATTTATATATTCATAATATATATGATATTTTGTAGATACAAAAGTTTATTTATACAATAATATATAGTAACAAATATTATATATAAATTAATAATGTATATTATTTATATATGAATAATATATATTACATTCATTTATATTAAGACCTAAATTTTTATATTGTATATATAAATGAGTATATATAATGGGAACAGGCGGGTCATTTTTTGGTCCTAAATTATTTATATTATATATATAAATGTGTGGTTTTCAATTAGGGGTAAGGGAGTCATTTTTTTGTCTTAATGGGGACAACACCCCTTTTCATGCTTAATGAATAAGCTATTTTTGTCTTCCCGGATAAGCCATTAAGCCACAAGTAAACACCTCCAAACGTCTGAGCGAATAAGACATTTTACTCATTAAGCTGATTAAGTCACAAGTAAACAGCCCCTAAGATACCCCTAGCCTCCATGGTAAAGACTTGGTTTATCCCAACATTCTTGCTAAATCCAAACATCCAGCTGCCATCCTTGTCTCGACACACATACAGCCAACACTTGCTCTGTTCGGTAAATTACACACACCACTGTCGGTATTCAGTTTCATCCAGCCATTATCCGGAGGGAACCGCCCAGAAGAACCATCCAGTTGAAGGCCCCCAGCATTCAGCTGTGACTGGTTTGGTTTATGCAAGTGTGACGCCCAAGAAATGGCAATCGAGACACACTCAAAACCATTGCCCCTATTTCCTGTGAAGACAACCTCATTTATACTCTTCCAAATACGCAAGCACAATATGTCAAATAAACAGTTCCACAGACAACAGTCATCACCAAAGACCCAGTTTGACTTTAAATTACTAACTAACCAGGGCATGAAGGGCAAGAAAAAAAAACTACTTTGATCGCTTACCCGAACCACCTTGCGCCAAACCCCCTTAGCCATCGAGCAATCACGTAGCATGTGAATAGGAGATTCCGATTCCAACCCGCACAACGGACACCGATCACCCAGTTAAGTGCCTCCTACAACGCTCCAAATTAGTAAGCAACTTACCCTTTAATAAAATCCACAGAAAACACCTCACCCTTTCAGGACCTCTGTATTTCAAAGCAAGATTCCATAATTTATTCTTCACAGGCCAACCCTCCTGGGCTCGCTGCTCATACATTAAAGCTGAGAAAAACAGCCCTTTCTTTTGCCATTTCCAGGAGCACTTATCAGCACCGACATCCTCGTTTGGAGGACAAATACCTACAATATAAGCGGTACATTGTACACCAACCATATCAACTATCTTATCCCAATCCCATAGAGCTTGAATCATAGACACATCTTTTACCAATGACTGATGATCAACATGTATACCAGCACACTTAAATCACTTGAGAGGCCCTAAGCTTGGAATCCACACATCATTCCAGAAGGACACACTCTTACCATCTCCAATGCTCCAGCAAATACTAGCTTTAACCTCGCTCCATCTGGCCGCTAAAGCTTTCCACAATAAAGATGACTCCCCCTCTCGATCGATGCGGGGCAACTCTTTACCATACCGTACTTTGCACGCAACACCCTCGCCGATAATGCATTCGGCTCGATAACGACTTTGCAACCCAACTTGAGGAGAAATGTAGCATTCTGATCCTTGAGCTTCTGAAAACCCAGACCACCCCTATCTTTCGGGACACAACAATCATCCCAACTTACTAGAGCCATAGATTTCTTATCTGGAAAAGAACCCCATATAAACTAATGAACCAGCTTCTCTATAGCATTACACACACTAACAGGGATCGAAGTTGATTGCATAAAGCAGCTCGGTATGGACATAAGGACCGATTTAGCCAGCGTAAATCTTCCAGCACGGGACAACAACTGGGCATCCCATCTGTTCAATTTGCATGGGACTTTTTCCACAATAAAATCATAGGTACCAGTCGTTATACGTGAGTGGAGAAGAGGTACACCAAGTTATCTCCCAAGATCAATCACACGTCGAAACCCCAATTGATTAGCAATATCAACAGTGGTTGCCACCTCGACATTCTTTGAAAATAGAACATGCGGTTTAGTCGCACTAATTTTGTGCCCCGAGAAGTACTCAAACTCTACCAACATATCACTCATGTAACGAGACTGCTCAGGGCTAGCCTCCCCGAACAAAATGAGGTCATCTGCGAAGAATAGATGCAATAGAGGTGGGCATCTTTGCTTCACAAGCAGTGGTTTCCAATTGCCATTAGCGACTGCTTTAGCGATTGCATGACCAAGTCTTTCCATCACCAGTACATAGAGATACGGCGAAATGGGGTCACCTTGTCGAATGCCCCCAGATGGAATAAATGGTTGAGTCGGTACACCGTTCCAAAGTATATGAAGGGATGCAGAGCTTACACACTTCATAACAACCTCGACTAATTTCAACAGCAATCTCACATCCAACAAAGAGTCTCTCAAAAAATCCCATCTCAAGCGGTCATAAGCCTTTTCTAGATCGATTGTCACCGACATCCATGTTTTCTTACCCTTTGCTGTACGCATAGCGTGCATTGCTTCCTGCGCTAAAATGACATTATATGTAATACATCTCCCTTTGATAAAGCTCACTTGGTTCTGTGCAACGAGTCTAGGCATTACCCATTTCAACTGATTAACAATAGTAGCGTGATTGTCTTATAAAGAACCGTACATAGCCCAATTGGTCTGTACTGAGTGAGAGTGTCTGGGCCAACCACCTCCGATAACAAGACAATAGAAGTACTGTTAATAGCTTGATCAATCTCCTATCCCTCAAACACCCGTGCAACAAGATTATAAACCAAGTCCCCCAGAAACTGCTAATTAGCTTGATATTAGTGCGTATGGCATCCGTCAACTCCTCGGGCATTTAGGGGGCATCTCGAAGAGGGCTGCCTTAACCTCATCTTTAGTTATTGGATTAGCAAGAGTGTGCATAAACTCATCCTTAATAATAGGAAAGTGGCCACGAGTAGGATACAATTCAGCAATAATACCCTCTGTCGTGTAAAGCTTTTTGTAGAACTCGACAACCACCCCTGAAGAACATCATCCTCGTAGCACCATTCATTGTTTAATTTTAACCCCTCAGCGGTTATGTTTTCTCTTATGAATAGCTCTACTATGGTAGTACTTCGTGTTTCTATCCCCATGATGCAACCATTCAGTAGTAGCTTTTTGATGCCATAACATTTCTTCCTCCTTAAGGATTTGTTCAAACTCAAGCCGTAACTCTTCCTCCAGCTTGAAGAATTTGGCTTCATTCTTCTTCTTGAGCTTAACTTGAACCTCTTTCAATCTAGCGACAACTCTTCTTTTTCGAACAAACACATTCCCATAAACTTCCTTATTGTAAGAACCCTACTTTGTAGTGAGCCGTGGCAAAGCAATTTCAATCGGCTGCTCTTTGTCCCAGTTATCACGTATCACTTGTTTAAATTCTTTATGTTTAGCCCAAGTGGCCAAGTACCTGAAAGGCTTTCTCTTAAGGACGCTATCGATGGCTGAAGTAGACAAGAGGATGGGCCTATGGTCCGATTTAAGGCGATGCAAATGGTGAACCCTCGTGTTCGGATAATCAAACCCCCATTGACTATTGACTATAGCCCTATCCAACCGTACATACATGCCTCCCCTTTGGCAGATAAACCTGGCACCACCGAAACTAGCATCTTTAAGACCCAAGTCAAATAACACATCCTGAAACTACTTACATCCGACATCCCGAACCTTAGACATGCTTCTCTTTTCTTCCCCCGATAAAATGGCATTAAAATCTCCGATAATAGCCCAAGCACCACCCACAGATTGTGACACCGTTCGAAGAGCATCCCACAACTGCATTCTCCTAACAGGTTGATGGCTTGCATACAAAACATAATGTAGCAATCAGCATCAGTACTAGCATGTTTCACTTTGCAATGAATGAACTGTGAGTGGTTGATAAGAATTTCGACATCCACCGTACTACTACACAGGAGCCATAACCCCCCAGCAAATCCCATTGCATCAATTTTATGAGACCTTTCAAAACAGAGTTTCTTCACCACATTGTCTGCATTTCCACCGCTAATCCAAATTTCAATCAACGACATAATATCCGGTTTGAACTGAACACAATACTCCTTAACAAAATTGTGAAAACGGGGATGCCCGCAACCCTAGCAATTCCAAGACATGAATTTGATAGAGTTTACTGAAATTAAAAAATACTGCAGATCAAACCTCTATATCCCCAGCCTGTTCCACATCCTCCAGGGGAGAATCTGATATGGTCATGCCAACACTTTCCATTGCCGGACCAGTGAGCCGATCTATGATGCCCGACATCACTTCTGACACCTCGATCATCGGGGGTTCACTACCAGGGTCCAACACATCCGTGATAACCCCATCCACTGTAATTACCTCCCCTGATATACTATCTGGTGGTTCAGCTTGGTTCGTCGGGATCGGCTCTTGCCCTACCGACGATTTGGCAGTCATCCGCCTCTTGAAAATTGAAACCTTTTTCCCCTTCAAATTCTCCAACTTTATCCCGATATTAGCCAAATTAGGATTCTCATTCTCGTTCACGTGTACGGCCTGGTGTTTAGATGGGTTCAGAGAGCTAGAAGCCTGAAAACGTGGATGTGAGGAAGTTGGGTCTTGTTCTGGGCCGTGAGATTGGAAAGTTGTGGGCTAACTGGCTGGGACGGGGGGTGTAGGGCTAAGGAACTTGGGCTTGTCATTTGTGTGTTCTTAGAGCCATTTTTTTGATTGGGTGGAGACTTCTTCTGGTCCTTAGTATTTTGGGTTTTAGGAGGGGTAGACTTTTGTTTGGTCAAATTTGAACCTGAAGCAAAATCTATCTCCGCCAATTCTGCATGTAACGGCTCCTTATATGCATTTAAATCCCCTGAAAATCACCAACTTTATCGTCCTGAACCGTTGCTAACACCGCGAATTCCCCGGCATTAGAGTCAATCTTCTTACCCCCTAATTTCTCGCCGAGATCTTCGGCGCCAGCGCCGTTCTTTCCTTTTCCAGGCCTACGCCTCCTCCCGTCAACCACCATCCAATCGTCGTAATCCTCCACGGCCACTCTCCGACGTAACTCGTGCAGTTTTTCAGACTCCATTTTAGACCTCGATTCATCCACTTTGTCATCCATCCCTTCTAATGGTGGTTTCTTCGTTTCTGGACATTGATCATTGGTGTGCCCATAATGACCACATGTGAAACATAAATTTGGCAAGGACTCGTACACTACGAATTGAAGCACGTCGTCGATGGTAGTCCACTTTGATTATCTTGCCAATGGTATTTCCAACCTCCCTGATCGCACTCTTTTCGTAAAGGTCCTTAGGCAAAATCGAAAGCCGAATCCAAACAACCACCTCGTTAGTGTGGTCCTCAAGCGTCGAAAACGATGGTTACCATGGTTGTTGTACTGTCAAGTAATGGCCATAAATCAACCATGGTCCCTCAGTTAAAGCCCCTGTGTAGCCACGCTTGTCCTTAAAGTTCGCAAGAAAATAGCCATTCTCCAAGTCCATAACCTGCGAGTTGTCCCTCGGCTTCCATAGCCCCTATAATCTGCTCGACAAAGGCGTAGCGAATGTTTCGCCCTAAAAGCTTGACAACCACCGTATTACGCATCCGATACCGCAGTCGTGACCGAACCCTATCCGAGAATCTGACCGATAGCAATCTCCTTTTCCTCCGCCATAGGTATATGTTCTGACCTATTATTCATCAGAGTCACACGATATGACATGGTGGGGAGTTCAGAGAAGGAGACATAGTAGGTCCGCCTCCGCCCTCCGGAGGATCTTCCTCACGGCGGCGAGATTTTTTCGATGCTCGGTTTTCAGAGCTCGTATTTTTTTTATCATAAATTGACTTTAAAACCCTGTAAAACAGTATATACATAAAATCTAATGACAATAAATTTCAGCCCTCTCAAAGAAGCCCCCCCCCCCCCCACCCACCCACTAAGATGGAAGGAAAAATGGAAAGAAAGGCAAAAGTTAGTTCAATCAAACTCACACGCAAAAGCGGAATGTCTGTGCGGAAGGGGAAGGTTTCTATCTGTTGCTTGATAAAGAGAAAGGTTTCGATCTCTGAATCGTTGTGGGTGATGCAGCGACTGGTCTGTGAGGGAGATGTGGACGTTGTGCGATCGGGGGGTTAGAACCGTATGATCAGGTGACTGAAGAATCGTATAGGGTTAGAATTTAACTTAGAAACTTAATCTGGACTAGAGTCTGGGGAATGGAGATCAGATATATTGTTATGTAGTCTGGGTCATGGGTCATCCAGGTAGCCCGGGCAGCCCGCCCCTTAAGCTCGTGGGCTATCGGTCCAGGCCAAAAGATCCCTATTTTTAACGGGCTGCAAAATATAATATTTGAGATTTTTGTTCCCGTTTATCTGGAATTTGTTGGCCACTGAGTATACAGTAAACAACTTAGAAAGTAAGAGTACAATAAGTTGTACGATTTTCGAAGTTAATTACGTAGCGGAAGTCTGTAGGGTGAGTTGCTGTAAATGTTAAGAGTATGTCCTCGAATGCCACTCAGAGGATGTTGAGTGAGGGCATTGTACTTGTAATTATATAAATTATTTATATAAGGCAATGAATATTTCTTTATTTATTGGTAGTTACTGGCATTCCTAACTCGTAAATATACATATAGAAACTAGTCCGTGTATTTGAGAGCAAAATGTTCCACTCCTTATTGGATAAGGGGGTCGGCACTGGAAGGTTTATAGCTCAAATACGTAATCATTCGCAAGTCGATGAAACTTGACTGAGCGTTAAGTTTATGTGAAGACTTGTATGACGTGTTCTTTGACATGGAAAGTGCCTGTCGAACACTAATGGTTAGTGGGAGGACACGTTATAGGTATGCTAATTGGATTAGTATACTCGAACCGACTCACCCTCGATTCGTCACACGGATTTCACTCCGGGACAGTCAATGACGGAATCGAAAGGTTGTGATAGGTATTCGTGAACCTTCGACTTGAGGATTTAGTAGGGATGTGCTTGTGACGTCAAGATTTTCATTAGAGTAGTTCGACCCTGTAAACCGGAAGGCGAGGGTCAACCTCGACGTGCATCTTGATGGGCAAGTAGCAGGTCCTACTGAATACCAAGATAGATTTCTTTCTCCCGTTAGTGAGCGGGTTATATGTCATATGCGGTTATTGGCATATGAGATCATAAGTCTTTGGCCAAAGCATTGGAGCTAGTTGTATTAGATACACGAGAGCTCGATGATCTCGATTTGTATTAACTCATGCGTAGCGTAAAGTACAGATAGGGTTTGACTGACCGTGACCCTATAACTTGATCGGGACATTTGAAAGAAGGGTTTATACGTTTACTGGTATTCACGAGAGAATGGTTGTTGAATGATCCCAATCATTCGCTCGATTGGGTACATTGTAGCCGCCAGTGCTAGGTGGTGCTACTACTCTTTGGTTCCTCCCATTGCTGACTGAGACGGACCTACCGAGTCGCGCAATAGGATTGACGACAGAATGAATCGAGCTTATTCTCTCATTATGAATATTAGATATTGAATATCTAAATTTGGGATATTGGATGTTTAAATTGATTTATTGGATAAATTAATTTACGGCCTAATGAATTAAATAAATTACTGGGTGATTAATTTAATTCATGGATATAATTATTTCTTGGAGAAATTAATTATGTTATTATGTATTTGATATGATTAATTAATTGGATTAATTAATCGATATAAATACATCGGAACGAAATCGCAGTTTATTTGTTTGGACTCACGGAAGTCCGAAACGAATCAAACTTGTCCGATTTTTCATCTAGGCCGTCCCCTATATCCACCTACTTTACTTTTGCCTATGTTTCCAATTCTTAATGGAAGACAAGGACTTTTGTGGGGCTATCATTCATGTGGCATGAGTTGTTATGGGTGGAATTAGAATAAGAAGGGAAGACTTCTATATATCATCATTCAACCATTCATTTCATACGGTTCTTGTGAGAGTTTTAGAGAGAGAGAGAAACTTTTCATAGTCTTCATATCTTCTTGTTCTTCTTCTTGAGTTTTTCTAAGAGAAAAATTCATAAGATTTTGAGAGATTATAGATTAAATACTTAGAGTGTTGTAATCTTGATAAGAAAGCTTCCATCACTTGATTCTAGCTGTAACCTTAGAGGTTAATCGAGTGATCGTCGTTCCGTTCGTTTCTCCGGCGCGTGGCAAGTAGAGACGCGGTATTTTCGGCGTTGGATCATCCAAGAGCTTGGAGCGGATTGGATCGTAGGGAAAGTAATTTAAAGCTTGGGGAATAGCTCAAGAGAAGGATACCATTTAATCAACGGACTACAAGGGTATGTTTTCGCGTATCTCTTGTGTTTCGTATTATATTCGTATATACATAGATCGATCGATCCTCGTAGGGATTCAGATGGAATTAATTTTCGCTTTACCGCTTCCGATGGGCCTTCGATTTAGGCATCGAATCCCAACAGTGGTATCGGAGCGTAGGTCTTGCTATCGTATATACGATATTGGCATTTGGAATGCTCGATTAGATGGTGAATGATTTGGAATCATTTTAGTCATAATCGTGGTATATGTTTTACGTTCGTTATAGTTAATTTTTCGTAAGAGTATGTCTAAATATAAATCTTAAATATCTGGGAATATGATTTATATCGAAGATATGAAAATCGGAAAATATTGTTATTGGATATCCGGTCGAAAATCTAGCTCTGAATCGTCGTCGGACGACTTTTTCGGACAAGGGCAGGAAGCTGCCAGGGTGACTCGGCCGTGTCCTGGGCGACACAGGCCGTGTCTGGCAGTCTGCAGGCCACTGTCGAGACGACCCGGCCGTGTCAGGCGACACGGGCCGTGCCAGGCAGGACGACCCGAGCATGTCTGGCAAAACGGGTCGTGCCTGGCCGGCAGGCTGCCGAGCGTGACTCGACCATGCCTTTCGGGACAAGGCATGTCTGTCGGCAGGCTGCCGAGGGTGACTCGGCGAGGCAGGCCAATTTTTGCCCCGACTCGATTTTTTCGTGTATTCCAGAAAATTAATCTCCCACATGTTTAATTGGATTTAATATGATTAAAATGATTTATGGTATTTCATTTTACAAGGGAAATTTGATTAGTTGGAATATTTATGGGTGACCGAATTATTTGAATATTTTTCATATTACCGGTTGTGTGCATCGATTGGATCGGTTCGTATTGTTGATTGGATCAATGTATCTCCACGCTTTCTATTTACATAGTATTTATTGGATGAATGCTTTTGAATGGGGATGTGGTTCGTGGACTTAGTTTTTGAAACGTTCGTTTTATTCGATTGGGTTGTAAAGGCCGTTTTGAGCCTCTTTATTTTACTAGAAATATTTGTATCTAGGATGCAACTTTCAATGTAAAATTTATATGTAATGACAAAGACCGTAGCAAGATCCGTTTCGAGAAGACGAAGATTCAAGACGAAGACTTGTAATTAGATTACGGAGTTTTTGTTTTCTAGGAACGGTCCATGAACCACATGTTGGTAGCAACTAGGTTGTGAATGGTTGTTTCATATTGTATGAATGCCACAAACGCGCTTAATTTAATTAATGTGCAAAGTGTAACATTAATCGCGATAATTCTCCCACGACAAATTATTAAGTTTATAGGGTTTCAAGGTTTTCCTTCCCTCCATCGAGCTTTCGGGAAATTGAAATCCAAACCAGATATGCTATGCTTCCGAGTTATCGGGGTAGTTTTTCGGGAAGGATGGATAAATTACCGGGAGCATATTGGATGCCTTCGGTTGGAGCAAATTTTATCCCTAGAAACCTGATAGGTTGCCGGATAAGATTCAATTGTGAAACAGATTTGCGTCGATGGTGTAAACTTAACTTGTTCACGAACCATAGAAACCGTATAGGTTGAGCGGAGTGAACAAGGGGAAAAAGAAGATCGAATCATCCATTAGATAGGTTGGTGTTGGACACCACTTTATGGAAATTAATAGACTAGAAACCTATTCGGGTGCCCTCTATTAAGATTTATAAAGAACTCGATCGCCACTATGAAGTAGAGCGAACGATACTTCCGGATTTCACATGGGAGTGTGTTATTCCATAAAAATAGTGGGAGCTGGGTAACAAGAATAGAAAAGACCTTAATTCTATACTCGGATCATAATAAAACGAGTCACTAATTAATCTATCATACTTAATGTAGACATAACTCTCAATATGACAATGAACCCACTCGCAATTCTACTCGAAAAGAACACCTTGATCGGACCTAACTTTTTGGATTGGCTCCGTAATCTGATGATTGTCCTCAGTATAGAGACACTGGGATACGTCTTGGAGACGGACATTCCGGCGCCTCCGGTGCGGACCAGAGCCAATCAGGAAGAGATTGAAAACCACAAAAAGTGGGTTAAGGAGGATGTAAAAGTCCGTGCTTACATAATGGATTCTATGTCTAATGAGCTTCAGAGAGCTCATGAGAAAATGACTTCTGCTAGGCAGATTCTATCTCACTTAACCGAGCTTTATGGTGAGCACAGTCGAACGGCTAGATATGAGATATCCAAGCAACTGTTCGGTGTAAGGATGAAGGAAGGTGAGGAGGTTGGGGACCACGTCCTCAAAATGATATCTATGATCGAGAGATTGGAGGCTCTTGATTTTAAGACAGATGATTCTCTTCAAACTGACCTTATCCTACAGTCTCTTCCTGATTCCTTCTCATAGTTTGTTATGAACTTCAACTGCAATGAGATTGCATGTAACTTATCTGGGCTAATGAACAAACTAGTGACCGCTCAGTCTCAAGTGAAGACTCCACGGATGAAGGAGTCTGCCCTTGTGATTTCTTCTAGACCTCAGAGGTCTAAGAACAAGAAGAAAAAGACCAAGAAGCAGACGGAACCACAAGTCAAGGACTTCGATGGTAAAGTCAAGGCCCCGATGGTTCCGAAGAACAAGAAAAAGAAGGACGCATGTCTCAAGTGCGGTGAGCTGGGCCACTGGGCTAGAGACTGTCCCATTATTCATGGCACTTCAGGTACAGAACTTTTAGTTTTGCAAACAAATTGTTCTGCTACTGTATTTTCTACTTCTTGGATACTAGAATCTAGTGCTAGTTCTCATATTTATACCGTGAATCAGGATCTGTAACAAAGTAGGAAGCTTGGAGCTGGGGAAGTGATGGTCACTGTCGGAAGCAGGCATAACGTCGAGGCAACCAACATAGGATCACTTCTTTTGGATCTAGAATCTGGCTTTGTTTTTTGTAAGATATACTTGTTTTGCCCAAGGGGCATAAAAACATTGTATCCACTCCGGTCATGGACCGAAAAGGCTTTTCATTTTTATTCGTGATGGTTCCTGCAAAATTTATTTAAGAAATAAACTAGTGGGAACTTCTACATTGTTAAAAGGATTGTATCATCTAAACCCCAGTAACAAAGTCGTTGTGAATACTATGACTAGGAAACGTGGTAGGGATGAAACCAATCAAGTTTTGAAATGGCATCTTAGACTTAGTCATGTTGGTCAGACCAAGGTTTACAAAATGAAAAAAGATGGACTTATGGATCCATTGGGATCGAATCCCTTTCCTACTTGTGAATCTTGCCTTAAAGGCAAAATGACTAGGTCCCCTTCACAGGGATTTTTGAAAGAGCCGCTGATAAACTGAGATTAATCTATACCGGCGTATGTGGTGCTTTGGAAGCAGCATGTGATAGATATCAGTACTTCATTACGTTTACAGATGATCATACTAGGTATGGTTATGTATACTTAATGAAACATAAATCCGAGGCCTTTGAGAAATTCCTGGAATTTAAGGCCCTAGTTGAGAAACAAACTAGAAATCATATCAAAGCACTTCGGTTGGACCGAGGTGGCAAGGATATGAGTACGAAGTTTGACAAGTTCCTGAAGGAACATGGAATAGTATCACAACTAACACCTTAAGGCACTCCTCAGTTAAATGGTGTGTCAGAAAGAAGGAACCAGACCTTGTTGGACATGGTCCGTTCCATGCTAGGCTATACTGACTTACCGATTTACCTGTGCGGGTATGCACTCTTGACTGCTGCATATATCTTGAACAGATGTCCTTCCAAATCTATTCCTAAAACTCCACATGAGATGTGGGAGGGCAGGAAACCAAAGTCTTAATCACATTAGGATTTGAGGATGTCCCGCCTATGTCAAGAAGACTAAGGTGGACAAAATGGAAGCGAGGTCCGTGAGGAGACATTTCATTGGATTTCCATCTAAGACTATGGGTTATCTATTCTACATTCCCAAAGATCGAAAGATCGTTGTTGCTTTGCATGCACACTTCCTGGAAGATGAGTTCATTCAGGAAGGCGGAGCAGGTAGAAATATTTCTTTGGAGAATACAATGAAACTCCTCAGGAGACCCCTGTGCAAGAAATTGGAACCGAACCTTCTGTAGCACAAGTACAACCACCTCGTAGGTCAAGTAGGGTGTCTCAATTACCTAAGAGGAACTGGGTTTCCACGAGGTTGCAGGTGATAAACAATAGACTGACCCGCAATCTATGACCTAGCAGTGGTGGATGTAGACTCCATGAAATAGACTATAGCAGTCTTCATGTAGTTAGGACCTTCGTTTTGACGAGGCAGACAAAGAGTTTGACTTCGTGCAAAATGAAGAGGAACCTTGTGTGTATAAGAGGGTTAGTGGGAGCAAGATCACATTCTTAGTACTATATGTAGATGACATTCTACTAATAGGAAATGATGTTGGAATGCTCAGTTCTGTGAAAGTTTAACTTTCGAGTAATTTCTCCATGAAGGACTTGGGAGAAGAAACCTATATTCTTGGGATTCGACTCTAATGGGATAGATCGAAGAGAATGATAAGTTTTTTTCCAAGCCCACTATATAGATAAAATCTTAAAGCGATTTAAGATGGATTATTCTAAAAGAGGGTTCCTATCGATGCGACATGGAATAAAACTCACCTTGAAGATGTGTCCTCATAGTGAGGAACAATGAAAAGAAATGAGTTATATACCGTATGCTTCGGCAGTGGGTAGCCTTACATATGCTTTATTGTGTACGAGACCTGACATTGCACATGCTGGGAGTGTGGTAAGTAGGTTTCGGGCTAACCCAGTTCAGGAACATTAGACCGCCGTAAAGAATGTTCTCAAGTAATTTAGAAGGACTAGAGATCTGGTTCTTATATATGGCAGTGGAGAACTGAATGTGATGGGATTCACTGTATTGGACTTCTAAGGATAGAAAGACGATTCTATATCTACTTCTGGCTACATTTACTCTTAATGGAGGAGCAGTATCTTGGCATAGTGCCAAGTATAGCGCGACTGCTGGTTCCACCTATTAGGCTGAGTATAAAGCGGCCTCGGAGGCCTCCAAAGGAAGGATTAAGAAGTTACTGGGTAATCTTCACGTGGCACCTTGTGCTGCGCTGCCAGAGCGGTAGCACAGGCCTAGGAGCCGAGGTTTCATAATAATACAAAACATATTGAGAGAGAGAGAGAGAGTATCATATCGTAAGAGAATTTGTTCGCAAAGAGATTCATTGTGCTGCATAGAGTAGATTCAGCCGACAACGTCGCTGATCCACTGACCAAGCCACTTTCTTAGATTAGCTTGGAGCGTCATCTGGAGAACTTGGGAATTAGATACCATAGTGTGTGACATTGAGTGCAAGTGGGAGATTGTTAAGAGTATGCCCTCGAATGCCACTCAGAGGATGTTGAGTGAGAGCATTGTACTTGTAATTATATAAATCAATTATATAAGGCAATGAATGTTTCTTTATTTACTGGTAGTTACTGGCATTCTTAACTTGTAAATATATATATAGAAACTAGTCTGTGTATTTGAGAGCAAAACGTTCCACTCCTTATTGGATAAGGGGGTAGGCATTGGAAAGGTTTATAGCTCAAATACTTAATCATTCGCAAGTCGATGAAACTTGACTAGGCGTTAAGTTTATGTGAAAACTTGTATGACGTGTTCTTTGACATGGAGAGTGTCTGTCGAACACTAATGGTTAGTGGGAGCACACGTTATAGGTATGCTAATTGGATTAGTATACGCGAACCGACTCACCCTCGATTCGTCACACGTATTTCACTCCGGGACAGTCAATGACGGAATCAAAAGGTTGTGATAGGTATTCGTGAACCTTCGACTTGAGGATTTAGTAGGGATGTGCTTGTTGTAACACCCCCGATATATTCAGGAATATTATAGCGCCGTAAATCCTTTATATAAGAATTTACAAGGCTGAAGAAATGAAAAGACAATAACAGATACCAACATATGAAAGTAACTGAAATAAAATACAACAGTTCTGGGCCAATACCGAGAATAAAAATATCTAAAGGAAGAATATTAATACATCACCAAATCCAATCATCACAAACGACGATGTACTCAAATAATTATTAAAAAACACAAATAACAGACAATTAAACCCGCCCGAAACAGCACTCTGCACCCTCGTCGTCGCGCAGCTCCAGTGATTATTTCCCTGCTCTCCTGGATCCTGAACATAGACAAATGTTCACCCCCGAAGGGCTTAGCACAACGATGCTAGTACAAGTACCACAACATATTATTCAACAACTCACGAAGAATAATAATAACATAAATACCAACGAGTCTCCTCCTACGAGAAACTCATAATAACATACACAAATGATAATCACAATATGATATCACAACATACACATGGTGATTCCGATGATCCAACGTTCACTGCCTAGAACCCACGATGATCCCGTCATACCAACCCGTGGTGGAAAAACCCGTCCGATGATCCAGCGCACGCTAGCATAGATCCCTCGATGATCCCATCGGACCAACACGAGGTGGACATACAACAACGACATATATGCACAAAAATATGTATAACATCAATACATAGAAAAATTAAAGTACTTGCCTTGATTCGATGACAAGAATAATATTTCCACGAATATCAAAATGCTCGAAGGTCGCCCCTTCGATTAATCACGTTGCAAAACTCGAACCTTTAAACAAAAGAAATAATATAGAATTTATCTCACGTCGTACGAACATCAAACAATCCAAATTACCGTAGAAAGTTCATAAATTGTATCCTGTCTAACATGCATAACGTACGTTACATACCCTTTGTAGCGTATGTTAAACCTACTTGTTAGCGTACGTAAGCTACGAAGTCAAGCGTACGCTAACCATGTATTGATAGTTCCTCTCTGATCAGTCGACTGACTCATCTGATGATATAACGTACGTTATGTACCAAACGTAGTGTACGTTAATTCTGCCCATTAGCGTACGTAAGATGCAGAGACTAGCGTACGCTAAACATGCACCCGACAATCTCTTCCCTGATCACACAACTGACTCGCCGCACGAAATTCTCAGTGTTAACGTATGTTAACTCTATGCATGATACACTCATGAAAATTTGAATGATCTAATAGTGTTCAATGTCTTACAACTTCAAGAATAAACATATTATCATGATGTCATACTCCAATCTTTGATCACAAATTCCCATACGTAATTCGGAAGGTCTAAGGTTGTTGTCAATATCATTCTATCATTCAAACTATCATCTTGAAGATTGTTAACAGTCCACCTTTACAAGATACAACAAATCCTTCCATGATCAACCTCCTAGGTTCATATAAAAACAATGATGTTAATACCAAGTCCGTGATTACTACGAAGACACTTTCCAAATTTAGATTATCAATCTCAGAAAACTTCCTTCCTTGTAACAAGATTCAAATTATGATGCTCTTAACCGAGGTACTTAAAGCATAATCATCTAAACTTCCTAGACATGATGTTGGTTGAATAATTCATTCATGGAACTTAATATCTTGATAGCATGATCATCATATCCTTAAGAACATGAATATAAGGTTGGAGGTAGCATAACATACCTTATGATGAAGAAAACACCGAGACAATAGGTAGAATCCAACTCTGGTTGCTTGTGTTTCAATCCAAAATGATTCTCCACTTCAATGATCAAGTATAAGTAATCTCCAATCTTCAATGACCAAGTATTAAGTGATTTAAAGGTGTTTAAGGTGGCTGGGAACTCTCTGGGGATGAATTATGTTGAAAGCCAAGTGAAAGAAATGAATGAAATGAAATGGGGTGATGTATAACTTTCTGACCTTAACATACGTTAGCCTTCATGCATAACGTACGTTAGTCGCTT
This sequence comes from Orobanche coerulescens, assembly GCA_033398695.1. Taxonomy (NCBI): domain Eukaryota; kingdom Viridiplantae; phylum Streptophyta; class Magnoliopsida; order Lamiales; family Orobanchaceae; genus Orobanche; species Orobanche coerulescens. The sequence goes on from CM065810.1 coordinate 19,295,191, forward strand.
AGCGTACGCTACCCAGTATACTTAGCGTACGCTATCGTCACTGATAGTTAACTATTCTCATTCTGCACTCGATTACGTACGCTACACCATAAGGATACGTACGTAAGTAACACCCATTAATGTACGCTAGACACATTCCTTAGCATACATTAACACTCGTTGACTTCAAAACTGTCCAGGTTCATCCGCGGGAATCTTATCCGGACCCATCATCCGGCTGGCGCATGTGCTAGCTGCCCAGCTCAATTATTGGCCTCTTTACGTACGCCACGCTTCATTCGTAGCGTACGCTATCTTTGGCTGATAACGTACATTAAGCTTCCTTCTTAGCGTACGTTATCACGTACTTGCATGGGCAAATTTACATGTTGCTATAATCATGCACAAGGATACAAATACGAGAAACATCATACTTCGATTATTGATATCATAAATCTGAATAATACAGAGCTCAATTACAGATGAAATACTCAATAATTAATCTGGATATTACATACTCTCCTTCTAAAAAGGAGTTTTGTCCCGAAACTCAAGACGAAAACAACTCTGGATATCTGGACTTCATACTATCATTCATTTCCCAAGTGGCTTCTTCCACTCCGTGGCGCGACCACTGAACCTTAACCAAAATAATCGGTTTGTTTCTCAATTGCTTAATTCGACTCTCGAGTATCCTGATCAGTCTCTCTTCAAACGTGCCATCCCGAGCGACTTCAATCTAGCCGAAATCAATGACATGAGTAGGATCTGGTATATACTTTCATAACTGGGATACGTGGAATACGTTATGAACATGGCTCAATGACGGCGGTAATGCCAACCTGTATGCCAACTCTCCAACTCTCTCAAGAATCTCGAATGGTCCGATATATCTCGGACTCAGCTTTCCTTTCCTCCCAAAATGAAAGATTCCCCGAGTAGGAGAAACTTTTAAAAGCACGTGATCTCCAATAGTGAACTCTAATGGACGACGGCGCACGTCTACGTAATATTTCTGTCGACTTTGGGCGGTCAACAGCCTTTCGCGAATCAAGGCTATCTTCTCTCGTGTCCACACGATCAATTCCAGTTCCATCCCGATCAAGTCTGATGAATCGTCCCAACATAGGGGTAATCTGCATCTCCTCCCGTATAATGCCTCAAACGGTGCCATCTTAATGGAAGCATGCCAACTATTGTTGAGGGTCAATTCAATCAACGACAAATGAACTTCCCGATCAGTTGACCAATCTAAGGCACAAGCCCTCAGCATATCTTCCACCATTTGAATAGTCCTCTCGGATTGTCCATCTGTCTGCGGATGATAAGCTGTGCTCTGTTGGGTACGGGGTTAGATATTGCGCCGTGTTGTGGAAGCGTAAAATAAAATGCAGAAATAAACGACACAAGGATTTATAGAGGTTCGGCTATAAACGAGCCTACGTCCTCTCTTTATCTTTTTCAATAGGTTAAAGATAGCAACATCTACACCTCTCTTCTATCGGTCGAGGTATAACCATTACAATCACGTCTTCTATTGGTCCGTGATAAACCACTCGTACTTGTCTTTGCGTCGGTCCAAGTTAAACCATTTTCCTTTTCGTAGGACAAGGAATCAACCTCTCTAGCTTTCTATCGGCACTAGATAAGCCTCACTTAAGATAGCGATTGCAATTCTAATAATGCCGGATCCTTGATCCTAATAACACCGAATCCAATCGTATCTTTTCTTAAACCACTCGTGTATGATTTTGTGTATAACACTCAATCACTCAATGTAAGCTCAATATTACAACAACAATATAATGAATATCAATCTCTGATCAAGGTATAGAATGCTTGAAGTTGTTGTATTGTATCAATACCATAGACATGGTATTTATAGCCTCCATCTTCAAACTAGCCGTTAGCTGCCAGGACCTTAGTTACGTACGCTATATACTTCCCATTACGTACGTAAGCTTGTTTACGTACGTTAACCAGACACTGTTGCGTACGTTAGCTTCTCCCAGATTCAGTCCAGTAACATTCGTTTCTTTCTTTACGTACGTTATCATACTTCTCATTACGTACGTTAATAGTACGTCACTGCTGACGTTATATGTCCGTTGCTACCTTTTTGACTTCGACTCATCCAACGTTCATCTGGTTTGAACTTGTTTACGTACGCTATATAACTTTCATTACGTACGTAAAATTCCATAAATTACGTACGTTAGCTTTGTGTTTTTCCAGCTTTTTGCACTTCGTTTCCTTCGATGCTTTGCTTCGTCTCTTCGTTGTTTTGTTTTGCTTATCAATATTAATCATCAAAACACTTTTAATTTATGTATGGAACAAAATGTTCCAACAATCTCCCCCTTTTTGATGATTACAAAACAACACTTCGTCAATGGGATTTACCTGCAAAATACAAATATATGTATATGTGTACAGACCAAAGTTTTCGACTTTGTCCGTTTTGTTAGAATCTTCTCCCGTTTCTTTTTCGACTCCTTCTTTCAAGGTTAATCACATTTTCGACTTCTTTTTCTCCTTCTCCATTCTCTCCCCCTTTTTGTTTTCATCAAAAAGTGGATAAAATATCAATTCAAAATAATACCATAATATAAAATATGCAAGATACAATTTATGAATAATTTCTTAAAGGGTAAAAACTCCCCCTGAGAATAATATCTCCCCTAAAAAAATACTCCCCCTGAGTAAAATACAAAAATCAATTTTTGGGGATCCAACCTATAGTTGGTTTTTGTTTAGAAACGTAGACGATATTTGAAACGATTGTTCCTTTAGGAACCCAAATTTTCTTAATTTTTATCGTCCGTCTCGGGCTTATGCAACTTGAAATATGATGCCCGATTTTTAAACACTTTTCGCAATGGGGTATTTTAAAATTAACGGATTCGTTTTTCGAACGTGGTTTGAATCCTAACCCCTCTTTATTTAAAGTATATTTTTGAACACATAACATTTGTTCAAATTTATCGTTGCCACACGAGAATTTTCTTGTCAAAGATTTTAGTTCATCTTGAACTTTTAAAAGATCATTCTTCAAAATATTCTCATTTTCAATGCATTTCGAATGATCGATTTCGACAAATTTTCCCTTCTCGATAATTTTAGAATTTTCAATTTCCAAAGATTTAATTTTAGACTTAAGGGATTTAATTTCCGATAAAGCATTTTGGAAATCCGTATGTAATAACTCAAATGCATCAAAAATTTCGTCACGGGAGAATATACTTACTTGGCTTTCGACGTCGCTGTCGTCGAACGAACTCCGGGCCATGAGAGCGAGATTATTTTGATTGATGAAATCATCGTCTTCATCTTCATCGCTCCAAGTAGCCACGAGAACCTCCTTCTTGGGTTTGGCACGGCAATGCTTAGCGAAGTGGCCTGGTTTTCCACATTGTCGACAAGAGTTGTCGAACTTCTTCGTTTCGCTCGAGATATCCTTCTTCCTCCGGTTTAATAAGGTTTGGAATTTATTAATATTCTTGGCATAATATGCCGCTTCTTCGTCGCTTTCTTCCACCGGAATTTCTTCTTTCTTTTTCGACATCTTAGCCTTCATGGCTAACGATTTTTCTTTCGGTTTCGGCTTGACACTTCGTGATTTTAACACGATCTCATAATTAATTAGCGAACCAACGAGGGCGCTAAAATCGAGCGTGTTGAGATCTTTGGATTCCATAATCGCTGTCACGGTGCCGTCCCATTCACTAGGTAGTGATCGTAAAATTTTCTTAACTTTTTCACTACTAGATAATGGTTTTCCGAATGACGCAAGACCATTTGTGATGACCGAGAATCGGTCGAGCATATTGGTGATGGATTCGTCACCTTTCATCATGAATAACTCGTAGTCATGGAGAAGCATATTGATTTTCGTCTCCTTGACTTGAGTCGTCCCTTCGTGTGTGATTTCTAGAATTTTCCATATTTCTTTCGCACTCTCACACGATGAGATTCGATTGACTTCTTCCGGATTTAAGGCACAAAATAAGAGTTGAGTAGCCTTACAATTTAGATGGTCATTTTTCCAATCGGCATCGTCGTATTCTTCGAAAGATTTGAGTGTACCATCGGATTTGATAAGAACTCTCGGGCCAAGGCAAATGATCTTCCAAATCTCTATATCATAGGCACGAATAAAGATCGACATCTTTTTCTTCCATGACAAATAATTTGAGCCATCAAAGAAAGGTGGTCGGTTGAGAGCAAGACCTTCGACAGGAGCAAATTGAAACGCCATTGGATCTTTTTCTCCTCGAATGTTAAGCCGTGTATTGGAGTACCGCTCCGATACCAATTGTTGGGTATGGGGTTGGATATTGCGCCGTGTTGCGGAAGCGTAAAATAAAATGCGGAAATAAACGACCCAAGGATTTATAGAGGTTCGGCTATAAACGAGCCTACATCCTCTCTTTATCTTTTTCAATAGGTTAAAGATAGAAACCTCTACACCTCTCTTCTATCGGTCGAGGTATAACCGTTACAATCACGTCTTCTATTGGTCCGTGATAAACCACTCGTACTTGACTTTGCGTCGGTCCAAGTTAAACCGTTTTCCTTTTCGTAGGACAAGGAATCAACCTCTCTAGCTTTCTATTGGAACTAGATAAGCCTCACTTAAGATAGCGATTGCGATTCTAATAATGCCGGATCCTTGATCCTAATAACACCGAATCCAATCGTATCTTTTCTTAAACCAGTCGTGTATGATTTTGTGTATAACACTCAATCACTCAATGTAAGCTCAATATTACAACAACAATATAATGAATATCAATCTCTGATCAAGGTATAGAATGCTTGAAATTGTTGTATTGTATCAATACCATAAACATGGTATTAATAGCCTCCATCTTCAAACTAGTCGTTAGCTGCCAGGACCTTAGTTACGTACGCTATATACTTCCCATTACGTACGTAAGCTTGTTTACGTACGTTAACTGCATAATCGCTGCGTCGTTAGCTTCTCCTGCATTCATCCAAGAACATTCGTTTCTTTCTTTACGTACGTTATCATACTTCTCATTACGTACGTTAATAGTACGTCACTGCTGACGTTATATGTCCGTTGCTACCTTTTTGACTTCGACTCGTCCAACGTTCATCTGGTTTGCACTTGTTTACGTATGCTATATAACTTTCATTACGTACGTAAAATTCCATAAATTACGTACGTTAGCTTTGTGTTTTTCCAGCTTTTTGCACTTTGTTTCCTTCGATGGTTTGCTTCGTCTCTTCGTTGTTTTGTTTTGCTTATCAATATTAATCATCAAAACACTTTTAATTTATGTATGGAACAAAATGTTCCAACATGCTCATGTTCAATTCGGTTCCCAAGTCTTTATGAACTTCTTTCCAAAAATGAGACACAAAACAACCGTCTCAGTCAGAAATAATGGTCTTCGGCATACCATGCAATCGGATTATCTCTGAAATAAATAGCCGTGCCAACTTCTCGGGTCCCTAAGTGTCCGTAATGCCTAGAAAATGAGCTGATTTGGTTAAACGATCAACTATCACCCAAATCATGTTCGTCCCTGTTCTGGTCTTCGGCATATTAGTGATAAAGTCCATCGATATGTCCTCCCACTTCCATTCAGGAGTCAGGAGAGGCTTTAGCATACCGGCAGGTCGTTGATGCTCGGTCTTAACCTGCTGACAAACCAGACATTTCGATACATAATTGGCTACGTCTTTCTTCATGTTGCCCCACCAGAAATTCTGCTTCAGATCCTTATACATCTTACTGGTGTCCGGGTGGATAGAATATGGCGTATTGTGAGCTTCCTTCAGAATTGTTTGCTTCAAAACATCGATATCGGGAACACAAAGTCGATTCTAAAATCTCAAGACTCCATCATCATGAATTACAAATTCTTGGGATTTTCTCTTGTTCACTTCATCGCGCAACCGAATCATCAGAGGATCATCCAATTGCTTAGATTTGATTTCTTCAGTTAACGATGAAGCTATTTCCATCACACACAGTTGTCCTTGGACTCTTTGCAACCATACTTCAATTCCTTTGCGAATCAATTCTCGTTGAATGCTGGGCTGGTAGGTCAGACTCTCCAGCATTTTGATAGAAACAGGCTTACGGCTAAGTGCATCGGCCACTACATTCACTTTGCCTGGATGATACAGAATCTCCAAGTCGTAGTCCTTAATCAGTTCCAGCCATCTCCTTTGCCGCATGTTTAACTCTTTCTGACTGAAGATGTATTTGAGACTCTTGTGATCCGTAAAGATCTGACAGTGAGTCCCGTACAGGTAATGTCTCCAGATTTTCAAAGCAAAAACTACCGCTGCCAGCTCCAAGTCATGCGTTGGGTAATTTACTTCATAAGATTTTAGCTTTCGTGATGCATAGGCAATCACCTTCTCGTTTTGCATCAATACACATCCGAGACCTTGGTTCAAAGCATCGTTGTACACTATGAATCCTCCAGTTCCCTGTAGGAGTGCTAAAATCGGTGTCGTCGTCAATCACTTCTTCAATTCATCAAAGCTAGTCTGGAACATCTCGTTCCACTCAAATTTTTGAGTTTTCTGCAGTAGTCGAGTAAGTGGGCGGGTAATTTTGGAAACCCTTCCACAAACCGACGATAATACCCAGCAAGTCCTAAGAAACTCCGGACTTCTTTCACGTTCTTAGGAGACTTCCAATCCATAACTGCTTCGATTTTCTGGGAATCTACTCAGACTCCTTCTGCTGATACCACATGATCGAGGAACATTACTTCCTTTAGCCAGAATTCACATTTAGAAAGCTTGGCGTACAATTGCTCATTTCTCAGAAGGTCTAAAACGATCCGCAGATGTTGCGCATGCTCTTCCGGACTCTTGGAATAAACTAGAATGTCATCAATAAATACGACCACGAATTTGTACAAATACTCTATGAACACTCAGTTCATCAATTGCATGAATACAACAGGTGCGTTAGTGAGACCAAATGGCATCACTACAAACTCATAGTGTCCGTAGTGAGTTCTGAACGCTGATTTTGGAACATCAGGTTCCTTAATCCTCAATAGATGATATCCCGACCTTAGATCGATCTTAGAAAATACAGTTGCTCCTTGTAACCGGTCAAACAAATCATCAATCCTTGGCAACGGATACTTGTTCTTGATTGTCATATTATTCAGCTCTTGATAGTCAATACACAATCTAAGTGATCCATCCTTCTTCCGGACGAAAAGAACTGGTGCACCCCGGGGCGAAATGCTTGGCTGGATATAGCCTTTTTCCAGTAACTCTTCCAGTTGCTTCTTCAATTCATATATCTCAGTAGGTGCCATATGATACGGCGCCTTATAAATTGGTGTAGCTCTTAGTTCCAGCTCGATGGTGAATTCCACATCCTGTCGTGGAGGTAGTCCAGGTAATTCGTCAGGAAACACATCCGGAAATTCATTCACAACAGGAATGGATGAGAGTTCTACTTTTCCGTCTTCTTTCTTCATTGCGTAGCACCAGTATCCGGTACAACCCTGTTTCAACAATTTGACAGCTTTTATCGCCTTGATCATCTTTCCTGAGCTTCCTGGTTTCCATCCTTCAAACAGTATTTCGGAACTGTTGTCAGCTATCACCTAGATATTCCTCTTTCGGTAGTTTACACTAGCTCCATATCGATTAAGCCAATCATCTCCGAGTATCAGGTCATCTCCTTGCATTTGTATCACAATCAGATTTGAGGGCCACTCTCTGCCTCCAAATAATACAGGGAAATATCTAGTTTCTAAGTTTCCCACAATCCTCTCTCCACTTGGTAAACCCACAACATAAGGCTCACAATTATAAAAACCAGAAATATTCAAACGATTTACACAAGACAAGGATATAAATGAATGCGTGGCTCCTGTATCGAATAAAACGCTAACTAGCTGTAAAAGGATCTGAACAGTACCTGATGCGATAGCAGCATCCTGGTCATATGCCCTCCTCATCTTGTACAGACGTGGGGGAACGGATCCGGCACTCGATGTCCCCTTTCGGTCCAACTGTCCTCTGCCTCGTCCGCGACCAAAATTTTGTGGCAGCTGAACACTCTGCTGCATCTGCTGAATACTTGATTCCTTCTGAGCTGGCTGTGATGTACGGGCTCTAAAATATTTTGCAACTTTTCACATAACACCACACGATGTCCCTCTCGACCACAATCAAAACAAGTCACGGCAGGAAGGGGGCAATTTCGCCGATAGTGTCCCGTCTGACTACAGTTAAAGCACTTCCTTGTAACATCTGTCATGGCTGATACTGCTCCGAAGTTCTTTCTGGTCTTGGATGGGTGTGGAGGTTCCTTGAATGAATGAAAGGATGACTGGGCCTTGCAGGGCCCTCTGCTCTTGTGCTCTGTGAAACTACCAGAGACGTTCTGCTTCTTGGATTCTGCAAACTTTTCCATTGCTGCTTTCTTGATTTCATACGCCAATGCTTTATCCTGATATTGGCGGAGAGTGGTACATTCAAAACTGGACATGTACCTCTGAATCTCTGGTTTCATCCTCATATCAAAATGGATCATCATTTCTGCATCTGTTCTGACCAGATATCGAACAAATGTCAGTTGCTGGTTAAAGGTCTAACTCCCCTGAGATACTGGCACATCCGAAGGCTGTGCGGAGAAAACTCCCGAACTTTGGCTTCCCTCACCGGACGAGGGCAGTACAGAGCTTCCATCATCAACCTAAATTCTCCCCAGTCGACATCATGATCTACAGGCCGGATGGCTTCCCACCACTCGGATGCTTCCCCTATCAGAAAGTACTGAGCAATAGAGGCTCTTCGGTCATCTGGGCAATTAATCCCGGCAAAAATTTTCTCCAGTTCTTTTAACCAATGATCCCACGTCGGTGTCTCAGAAAAGCCGTCGAATTTCGGTGGTTACATCTTTGCCACCTCTTGCAGCCATTGGTCTCCTCGATTTCCCATGTCTGGGATACCTTGCTGTCTATCTCCCTGTTATAATCCTACTGCCACCTGCATTTAGTCCATGACCTGGGCAAACTGAGTCATCTGGTTAGCCACCTGAAGAAGGATTTCGGGCACAGCAGGTTCTGGTTCATTGATAATAGATCTTTGTGGATCACCTGAGCTGTGGCTGGCCTGATAAGAAGGCGAAGCTTCTCTTTCAGCATTCCTTCATCCGCGTCCGCGACCGCGACCACGTCCACGTCCACCTCTCAACATATTGTAAGCATAAATACTCAATATACAGGAAACAATATCGTTCTAATGTTCAAGTATAAAGAGGTATAAAATGTAAATGACTAAATAGAGTTTAGGATCTTACAACCATAGTTCGCACTAGGACGTAGGCAGTACAATGATGTTATTCACGACCGGTTACCTCAAAAGACATATATGACCCCTATTTTAACCCAATGGCCAAGATATCTATAATCGTAGCTCCGATACCATATTGTGTAACACCCCCGATATATTCAGGAATATTACAGCGCCGTAAATCCTTTACATAAGAATTTACAAGGCTGAAGAAATGAAAAGACAATAACAGATACCAACATATAAAAATAATTGAAATAAAATACAACAGTTCTGGGCCAATACCGAGAACAAATATCCAAAGGAAGAATATTAATACATCACCAAATCCAATCATCACAAATGATGACGTACTCGAGTACTTATTAAAACAACACAAACAACAGACAATTAAACCCGGCTGGAACATCACTCTGCACCCTCGTCGTCATGCAGCTCCAGTGGTTGTTTCCCTGCTCTCATGGATCCTAAACATAGACAAATGTTCACCCCCGAAGGTGTTAGCACAACGATGCTAGCACAAGTACCACAACATATTATTCAACAGCTAATGAAGAATAATAATAACATAAATACCAATGAGTCTCCTCCTACGAGAAACTCATAAATAACATACACAAATGATATCACAACATACATATGGTGATTCCGATGATCCAACATTCACTGCCTAGAACCCACGATGATCCCATTAGACCAACCCGTGGTGGAAAAACCCGTCCGATGATCCAGCGCATGCTAGCATAGATCACCCGATGATCCCGTCGGACCAACACGAGCTGGACATACAACAACGACATATATGCACAATAATATGTATAACATCAATACATAGAACAATTATATTACTTGCCTCGATTTTATGACAAGAATAACACTTCCACGAATATCAAAACACTCAAAGGTCGACCCTTGGATTAATCACGTTGCAAAACTCGAACCTTTAAACAAAAGAAATAATATAGAATTTATCTCACGTCGTACGAACATCTAACAATCCAAATTATGGTCAAAAGTTCATAAAACATATCGTGTCTGACATGCATAACGTATGTTACATACCCTTTGTAGCGTACGTTAAACCTACTCGTTAGCATACGTAAGCTACGAAGTCTAGCGTACGCTAAACATGTATTGACAGTTCCTCTCTGATCAGTCGACTGACTAATCTGATGATATAACGTACGTTACGTACCAAACGTATCGTACGTTACTTCTGCCCGTTAGTGTACGTAAGCTGCAGAGACTAGCGTACGCTAAACATGCACCCGACAATCTCTTCCCTGATCAGACAACTGACTCGCCGCACGAAATTCTTAGTGTTAACGTGCGTTAACTCTATGCATGATACACTCATGAAAACTTGAATGATCTAATGGTGTTCAATGTCTTACAACTTCAAGGATAAATATATTATCATGATGTCATACTCCAATCTTCGATCACAAATTCCCATACGTAATTCGGAAGGTCTAAGGTTGATGTCAATATCATTCTAGCATTCAAACTATTATCTTGAAGATTGTTAATAGTCCACCTTTACAAGATACAACAAATCCTTTCATGATCTAGGTTCGTCTAACAACAATGATGTTAATACCAAGTCCGTGATTACTACGAAGATACTTTCCAAATTTGGATTATCAATCTCAGAAAACATCCTTTCCTTGTAACAAGATTCAAATTATGATGCTCTTAACCGAGGTACTTAAAGCATAATCATCTCAACTTCCTAGATACGATGTTGGTTGAAGAATTCATTCATGTAACTTAATATCTTGATAGCATGATCATCATATCCTTAAGAACATGAATCCAAGGTTGGAGATAGCATAACATACCTTAAGATGAAGAAAACACCGAGACAATAGATAGAATCCAACTCCGGTTGCTTGTGTGTCAATCCAAAATGATTCTCCACTTCAATGATCAAGTATAAGTAATCTCCAATCTTCAATGACCAAGTATTAAGTGATTTAAAGGTGTTTAAGGTGGCTGGGAACTCTCTGGGGATGAATTATGTTGAAAGCCAAGTGAAAGAAAGGAATGAAATGAAATGGGGTGATGTCTTATTTATAACTTTCTGACCTTAACGGACGTTAGCCTTCATGCATAACGTACGTTAGTCGCTTAGCGTATGCTACCCAGTATACTTAGCGTACCCGGTATACTTAGCGTACATCAATGCTAGACACATTCCTTAGCGTATGTTAACACTCGTTGACTTCAAAACTGTCCAGATTCATCTGCAGGAATCTTATCCGGACCCATAATCCAGCTGGCGCATGTGTTAGCCGCCCAGCTCAATTATTGGCCTCTTTACGTACACTACGCTTCATTCGTAGCATACGCTATCTTTGGCTGATAACGTACGTTAAGATTCCTTCGTAGTGTACGCTATCTTTAGCTGATAATGTACTTTTACTGGTATTCACGACAGAATGGTTCTTGAATGATCCCAATTATTCGTTCTCAGTTGGGGTACAGTGTAGGCAGTCAGGCTGGCTAGGTGGTGCTACTACTCTTTGGTTTCTCTCATTGCTGACTGAAACGGACCTACCGAGTCGCAAAATAGGATTGACGATGGAATAAATCGAGCTTATTCCCTCATTATGAATATTAGATATTGGATATCTAAATTTGGGACATTGGATGTTTAAATTGATTTATTGGATAAATTAATTTACGGCCTAATGAATTAAATAAATTACTGGGTGATTAATTTAATTCATGGATATAATCATTTCTTGGAGAAATTAATTATGTTATTATGTATTTGATATGATTAATTAATTGGATTAACTAATCGATATAAATACATCAAAACAGAATCGGAGTTTATCTGTTTGGACTCACGGGAGTCCGAAACAAATCGAACTCGTCCAATTTTTCATCTAGGCCGCCCCCCTTATTTCCACCAACTTTTCTTTTGTCTTTGTTTCCAATTCTTAATGGAAGACAAGGACTTTTGTGGGGCTATCACTCATGTGGCATGAATTGTTCAACATATGGGTGGAATTAGAATAAGAAGGGAAGACTTCTATCTCTCATCATTCAACCATTCATTTCATACGGTTCTTGTGAGAGTGTTAGAGAGAGAGAAAAACTTCTCATAGTCATCATATCTTCTTGTTCTTCTTCTTGAGTTTTTCTAAGAGAAAAATTCATAAGATTTTGAGAGATTATAGATTAAACACTTGGAGTGTTGTAATCTTGATAAGAAAGCTTCCATCACTTGATTCTAGCCGTAACCTTAGAGGTTAATCGGGTGATCATCGTTCCGTTCATTTCTCCGGCGCGTGGCAAGTAGAGACGCGGTGAAACACCCCAACCCGGCGAGGTAGAAGCATCACATTATGGTGACATATCAAAGCATACATAATGAACATAGTGAACAGCGGAAGTCTTAAACATAAATAATCAAAAGGAGTTAAGTCGAAATGACTTAAACCAAAACATAAGTTCAACAAAAAGAAATACTCCAAAGGGATGAATAACAAATCATCCAAGTCTAAACAATGTCCTAACAATAGCAAAATAAATCTAAGATGACTATGGTAAAGTCTCCAAAAGCTCAACTCTCAACCCCAAAGCAACCCCAGCTCCTAGCTTAGATACCTGCAGCAGGAAAAGGAAAATGCGGCTAAGTTTAAAAAGCCCAGTGAACAGATATATATAAACGAAACCAAAAAATAAGGAACGAACTTATAAAGTACGGTGCATTGGGAAAAGCATGAGGTATAAACAAATGGATATCAAAAGTAACGAAAGGTCAGTAATCTACCACGAGCCCGAACACAAATCAAATCAGATATCATAGTAACCATGGAGTAGCTAACTCCCGAACATGTGAAAGACGTGTATTGCACACAAGCATCAATCACCGAACATTTCATATCATATCAAAATCATGTCATATCCAATCAAATACAAATCGAACCTAGGATGCATCCATACGACCCCGAACCATCGTATTGGCCATAACAAATATAAAGTGTGCATATCATAACAAAATGGGACGGTGTGGAACATCACTCAACCACACTAGAGTCGTGCCATTGGTGCATCAATGACACAGCCATGTTACCTTCGTGGCTAGGAAACGAACTTGGCTCGGGTATCAAACTGAAAGGTTCAAATGTCATATCATATCAAAGTTCATATCAAAGGTTCATATCAAATGTTCATAATCAAAGGTTTACAAATCTAAGGGAGCATAGCAAAGGCATAGATCAACTAAGAAAGCAATAATAAGAAGGCTTAGATCAAAGGCATCATAATCAAAACTAATATCAAACCGTTGTGAACGAATCATGAGAAACCTTAAGGGATAAGGTCAGAATATCTGTACCTTATTCAAAGCAAGCAAAAGGAAATAAAGGTCACACGAGATGGATCACTCCCGCTTCACGGAACCTATACGAATTAAATACCAAGTATTACTTTAAGCTCAATTTGTAGGTTACTCATTTTAGTATACTTCTATAAATTGTAAGTTTCCATATTTAGAAGGTTTCCAGATTTAGAACATTAGTCATTAATATCCAAATTTATCATTTAATCAATTTAAGGTATCAAACGTGACAATATTAATAGTTTAAGGTTCATAATGATAATTATATAAGTTTAGGGTTTATAGTGCAAATATTGTAAGATTAGGGTATAAAATATAAGTATCATAAAGTTACATGGTTTCAAGCCCTTTAGTTTAAAAAATGATAAGTTCAACCCGTAAGTTTAATAATACACACATAACCCTTATTTAGTCTTTTAACCTTTTTATCAGTTTTTAACTATGAAAAGGTCACAACTTGACAAATTTTTGAACCACATCAGAACTCAGAATTAAAATTCACAAAAATTCACACAGGTACTTAAATGTTTTTAGAACCTACACGAATTTTCTCAAAATTTATTGGTTAGTTTAACCTGACACGAAAAATACTCAAACTCGGACTATTCAGAAAATCGACCTGCAGTTGTACCCAAAAAGTATTCGCCTCAACGACCTACCAAACATCCAGGAAAAATTCCCAAAAATTCATGGTATTACTAATCATATAGAAGTTAAGAGTTTCATATCCCAACTCATTATATTTTCTGAAAAAAAAAATCGACAAATTGAACTGATTTCAGACTCCCGAATTTCAGATTCAATACTTAAACACACAAAAATCAAAAACACGACCAAAACAACTCGAAATCACTTCAAACCAATTGGATCAGTTAGTAAACTCTTTAAAATTAGTTTTGGACTCAAGAAACTCATAAAAACACTTGGGTATCATCAAGATTCACCCTGCTCAAAATGACTCTAATATTCTGTAAACACAGTTTTGACATATCGTCTTCAAAAATCAGACTAAATCGTACTCAAATCCATCCAAACTAATTGGAATACTTTACTAAGACCCTAAACTGAGTTTTAGAACAAAAATCCCGAATAGAACATTTATGAAACTCGTTGTGTAATGCATACAAGTTCGACTATCAAAACTGTCCCAATCAAAACATCCACATAAACCCTAATTTTTTTTACCCTACGACATGATCAAATAAGAAAAGGAAGAGGAATTGAACAAGGTTTGGATTTGTTATCCTTGCAGCGTGACACGAAGGAGAGATAAAACAAGATCGAATACCAGCCTAAAAACGAGCCGAACACAAGCAAACTCCAACCGAACCCTAGACCACGATCAAGACACTTCTGCAGCCTTTGCTTTTGAACGAGAAGAACCAAGAAGAGTGGTAGCAGTCGATGTGTTGTATATGTATTCTTAGGGTTTTGATTTGTGTGTGTTATATGTGTATTTAACGTGTGATGAGAATAGAGGAGGGAAACGTGTGATGGGAAGAGGGCAAAAATCAAGGAATGCCGTGATGAGAGAATATTGGTAACGTGACATATGGGATTGATATCTCATTCCTTATTTAGTTTCAATAATGGACTTGGGCTTGTTATGTTATGATCACTTGAATTCAACTCCATATACTCGGCCCAAAAGGAAATATTAAGCGTGTGAATTTAATACACATGTATATGGTTGTAACTTTTAATTATCATAAGTCTTAATGGTTAGTAAAGTTGTGAAATGTTCAAGCATTAGTATTTATAATGCTTAGGTTAAATATAATTAAATGTTTTAAGTTATTTAATCGTCTTCCAAAAGTTTCAAATTAGAGGGTATTTTAGGTATTTAATAAGTTTAAAATTTTCGGGTATTACAATTCTTCCTCTCTAAAAGAAAATTTTCATCCTCGAAAATTGAAATGAAAACGGAGTGAAGACATACCATACTACGACAAGAAATGAGGATAACTGGTTCGTATCGATTCCTCGGTTTCCCAGATAGCTTCACGCTCTGGGTGATTCTTCCAAAGAATTTTAACAAACGGAATGACTTTGTTTCTCATGACTCGATCTTGTCGATCCAAAATAGCTTCGGGTTCTTCTGGAAGAGACATATCAGGTTGAATCTGATCAAACGGATAAGATGCCACATGCAAAGGTTGATAATTGTATCCCCTCAGCAGAGATACATGGAAGACATTATGAATATATGATAACTGAGGAGGTAGAGTCAAATGATAAGAAACCTCCCCAATACGTTCAAGAATCTCGAACGGTCCAATGAATAGAGGACTAAGCTTCCCTTTGATCCCAAAATGTTTCACACCTCTGAACGGCGATACTTTCAGAAATACACGATCCCCAACCTGAAACTCCAAGTCACGTCGACGCTTATCATCATAACTCTTCTGTCGAGTGTGAGCCTCTTTCAGCTTCTCCTTGGATAAAGCCACTTTCTCATTAGTGATCTCAATAAGTTCCGGCCCCTCGATCACATGTTCACCTACCTCGTCCCAATAAATAGGTGCTCTACATTTCCTCCCATATAAAAGCTCATACAGTGCTGCCTTGATGCTAGCATGCCAACTATTATTATAAGCGAACTCCACCAAGCACAAGTATTCGTCCCAACTTCCCGTCCACTCCAAAGCACATGCCCTCAACATGTCTTCTAAAGTCTGAATGGTCCTTTATGACTGACCATCTTTCTGTGGATGAAAAGTCGTGCTAAACTTAAGACGTGTACCCCAAGCTTTATGTAGGCCTTTCCAAAAACGAGAAGTAAACCGCGGATCTCTGTCTGACACGATAGATGTCGAAGTACCATGAAGTCTAACAATCTCCTGTTGAAAATTTCCGCCAATCTACTAACACGAAAATCCATACGAATAGGTTAGAAATGGGCAGATTTGGTTAGACGATCGACGAATACCCAAATTGCATCATGTCTTTTCCGAGTAAGAGGCAAAATAGTAACAAAGTCCATGGAAATCTCATCCCACTTCCAAGTAGGGATATCTAACGGTTTCAGCAAACCACTAGCCCTCTGATGTTCGATTTTGACCTGCTGGCAAGTCATACATCTAGCAACATACAGGGCTACATCCTGTTTCATGCCGTTCCACCAAAAGTGTTTCATACATCTTGCCGTTCCATGCCCGTGTCTTGTGCGCGAACGACATTGTCTGTCTCGTGACTCATTTTATTGTGAGGGTCCTCTGTTAGGCTGCGCCTCGCCTCGTATTTAAACGAAGGGTGTGCGGTCTTGGTCTAGAGGAGTCCTTGTGCGGGGCGTCGTCGGATTAATCAACTCCACTTCTACGGCTTGTTAAATCTGCTTCCACCTTGGCCCGCCATGAATATGGTGAACCTCGACGGTGTACGTTGAGACGGGGGTAGTGACGCGTCGCATTGTCCGAGTTTACCATGTTAGATGATGAACCTTTGAGGGCGGGCGATCGCATCCACTGATTAGTTTTGGAGGGCCCTCAGACTACGCCGGCCTCATATTTAAACGAAGGGCGGGCGATCTTGGCCCAAAGGGACCTTGAATGGCCTAAGCAGCCGGTTCCATCGACTACCAGGACCATGGCTGCACTCTTCTACCTCGGATCGTCATGTAGATATCGACCTTCGACGGTGTACGTTGTGCGATGGAGGCGATATCGTGCCTTAGTCCATCATGTTAGATGGTGAACTGTAGATGGAGAACGAGTCCTCCGGTTTTGGGTGATGTTGCTTGATATCGGCGATCGAGCTGGAAGACTGGAGATCGTCGCTCGGGCGCCGATCGCGCCGCTCATAGGCTAAGGAGAAACCTTTGCCTGGCCAGGAAGTCTGCGGCTTTGGCGCGGAAGATCACGTAGATCGGGGGATGGTCCTTCGTGAGATGCCTGAACATAGGCGAAAGACCATGGAATCCTCCTAGGACCGCGTAGAGGGCGATCTCATCGCTTATGGGCTCGCCGTTGAGGATGATCTCATCTACCCGGTCGATGTAGTCCGAGTCGGGCTCTTCTTCCCCTTGCCTGATTTGCATCATGCGATGGGGACCTTCTGGCCGAGCGACCCTGGTGGCGAAATACGCTGTGAAGTTGCTCGCCAGTTGATTAAAGGAGCCAATGGACCGAGGCGGCAATGAGGCGTACCACCTATCGGCAAGGTCGTCCAGCGTCAGAGGGAACATTCGGCACCTGGTCGCGTCAGATGCCCCACACCCGGTCATGTAGATGTTGAACTTGCTCAGATGAGTTTTGGGGTCTGATCTCCCTTCGTACAAAGGTGTTTGCGGAGGGGCGATCTTATGCTGCATGGGAGCGATCTCGATGAGGACCGCGAGCGGCTCGCTCGGCCCGGCGATCTTGCTCTTGGCGCCCGCCCTAGATTCCATGAGCGCCTTCATGTCGTTGAGCTGGCGTTGCATCACGGCCATCGCTGCAGCTTGGTCGCTCGCGGATCGGATTTTGGAGCGGGAGCCGAGGCGATCGTGTACCGATCTCCTAACTCCGCTGCTGCCGACCTCGGCTCTTTGGAGAGGAGGAGCCAGATGGCTGGCCTGCCTTCTGGGAATCGGATACGCCGAACTCCTGGTGATGGACTCGAGCTCCGTCGTCTCGTAGCTGGGGCCAGACTGCCCCGGTCACCAAGATGGGTCGCTGCCCATGTGATCGAAAACAGAGGTGCCCCGGCTCGCGAGCGCCTCTTCTTGCGAATGGGAGCCTCCTGGCGATCGCTCGGTCAGTAACGCCTTGAACTTCCATTTGGTCTTGCGGCAGATGGCCGAGGGGGTTATAGCGGGCGGCGCGTCGAGAGTTCTCCATCGCTCCTGTAGGATGGCCACGGCCTTTTCGATCTATTCCGCGGTTTGGAACTGATCGAGCGAGAGGCTTGGGCCGTCCCTCAGGGGCAGGATCGAGAGTCTCGGACCGCGGAGGCTGCCCTCCACCATCGGCTATGGCTCGGACTGAGACGGAATGAGGCGTCTGGCGGATCGGCCAGCGGCTTTCTTCGACGAGGAGGCAGAAGTCATGATTCTGAAAGCTTTCTCTGAAGAACAGTGAGTGTTTCTTCAGGTATATGTCCCGGAGAACAGTGAGTGTTCTTCGAGATGGTAGGAATAAAAATGAGGGTTAGATCCCCTTCCTCTAGCGCCAATTGTTGTTTCCCGAAATATTATCCAAAGATAGATATTGCTGGAATAGACGGACAACAAACAAGTTTGCGGGAGCACGTCCAAGGGGGTGTGAATAACACAAGATTTGCCGGGTTTGTTAGGCCCAGGCTTGAATGCTCTCGCGAGATGTTATTAATACAAATATTCGTGGATACAAGTATTAATGAGAGAACCTAAATACAATGAGTGTAAAAGATCCTATTTATCCAGCTCTTGAGCGAAGCCTTGGTGCTCTTGCTCTCTGCCGATCGTCTTCCGTGTAGGAGATGCTGAGAGAGAAGAAAGAACCGAGAGATAGCTGTTGCCAAGAGTAGGAGAAAGCCAAGTTGAGTGTATTGCTTGTAAAGAAGTCAAGAATGACCGAGAGATTTCCAAATGCAGGCAGCCTTCTATTTATAGGGGCGGAGATGCCTTGTTTCCTGGCGGGCGATCGCCTTTCGTCCAATATAATAATGGGGCGATCGTCTTTAAGTCACATGGGCTGTTTGCCTAAAGTCCAAGGCTGCTGCTGGCAGCCAGCTGTGCGGTCCAATGAGGAGCCAGCACGCGTCCGGAGTTGCTGTCACGGGCGGTCCTACTGACACCTTTCGGCGGGCCTGTCGGCTGGTGGAAAGATGCTGACAGGCTGTGGTCAATGATCCGTGAAATGCGGATCTTGTCTCGGCATTGCACGTGGGTTCTGTCCTGAGCTTCGGCCTCTGCCAACTGGATGATCGTCGGCTTCGAGCGGCATGAGGCGGTCATCATTGGTCGGTCACCAGAGGTCGATCGGCAAGTGCCGAGAGATGATCGTCTGCTAGTCGGCCACCAGGAGTCGATCGCCAAGTACCGAGAGACGATCGCCTTCAGATGTCGATCGCTCAGCACCGGGACTTGTCCTGGGACCTTCGGCCGGCCGATCTATCTTGGCTGCTCGGCTATGGCTAGGTCGCCCAGTCTCTGGGGCGATCGCCGGTCGAGGCATATAATTCTCGACACAATAATCCTGTTTCATGCCGTTCCACCAAAAGTGTTGCTTAAGATCCCTGTACATCTTGGTAGAACCAGGATGGATAGTGAATGGTGAACTATGGGCCTCTGACAACACAGCCTCACGCAAATCAGGATTATTAGGAACACAAAGTCGATTTTCAAACCATACCACACCAGAGTCATCTACCCTGAACTTCGATTGCTTACCCTCCTGAACATTCTGAACCACAGCCCAAAGCTCACCATCATCCTTTTGAGCTTCCTTAATCCGTAGTATAAGATTGGATTCTATCTTTATACTAGCCCAATATCCGTCATAACCTCGTACACAAAATTCAACATCGAAAAGTTCTAAATCATGAAGAACCCTTGGCTCAATCTCTAAACTCGCAATCATACCAGACTTCCGGCTAAGCGCATCGGCAACAACATTCGCCTTGCCCAGATGGTATTGAATATTCGCATCATAATCCTTAAGGAGTTCCAACCACCTTCTTTGTCTCATGTTAAGTTCCTTCTGGGTGAAGATATACTTGAGACTCTTGTGGTCAGTAAAGATATCACACGATTCGTCATACAAGTAGTGTCCCCAAATCTTCAAAGCAAAAACCACCGCATCCAACTCTAGATCATGAGTAGGATAATTCTCTTCATAAGGTTTTAATTGCCTCGAAGCATAAGCAATCACCTTACTGTGCTGCATAAGGACATAGCTTAAACCCTTCTTCGACGCGTCACTATAAATCTGATATCCCCCAGAACCAGATGGAAGAGTCAAAATAGGAGCCGACACCAATCTCTGTTTCAACTCTTCGAAACTCTGCTCGCGTTCCTCCGTCCAAACAAACTTCTCACCCTTCCTCATCAGTTGCGTCAAAGGTAACGCCAACCGTGAGAAACCCTCAAAAAAACGTCGATAGTAGCCAGCAAGTCCCAGAAAGCTCCTAACCTCAGTCAAAGTTGTAGGTCTCGGCCACTTGGTGATAGCCTCAACCTTAGATGGATCCATGGTGATGCCATCTGTGGATACAATATGACCAAGGAATGCAACTTGCTTTAGCCAAAACTCACACTTCGAAAACTTGGCATACAACTTCTGCTGCCGAAGAGTCTCCAAAATAATCCGGAGATGTTGCTCATGATCTCCTTCAGTCTTGGAATAAACAAGGATGTCGTCGATGAAAAGAATAATGAACTTGTCGAGATACTCGTGGAATACGCGATTCATAAGATCCATAAATACAGTGGGAGCGTTTCTCAAACCGAAGGGCATAACCAAAAACTCGTAGTGACCATATCGGGTACGGAACGCGGTCTTAGGAACATCTTGCTCCTTCACACGTAATTGGTGATAACCGGACCTCAAATCGATTTTCGAAAAGAACTTAGCCCCTTGCAATTGATCAAACAAATCATCGATACGCAGAAGAGGATAACGATTACGGATAGTGATACGATTAAGATCACGATAGTCGATACACAGTCGCATACTACCATCCTTCTTCTTAACAAACAAAACAGGTGCACCCCAAGGAGAAACACTGGGTGAAACCATTCTCCAAGAGTTCTTGTAACTGTTCCTTCAACTCCTTCAACTCTAAGGGCGCCATACGGTATGGAGCTTTGGAAATAAGTTCAGCACCTGGGATCAACTCAATGCCAAACTCAACTTCCCTAGCAGGAGGTATACCAGGAAGTTCGTCGGGGGAAACATCGGGAAACTATCGTACCACAGGAAGACTTTCAATACTAGGACTCTTCAAAGATGTATCTTTAATAGAAGCCAAAAAACCATGGCAACCATGGGAAATCAAGGTTCGTGCCTTCATGGCATAAATAATTTTAGCAGATTTAAGAGGTTGAGAACCATGATAAATAAAATTAGGCTGATGCAAGTTGCCAAAGATCACATTTTTGGCATGGCAATCAATGGTAGCTCTATGCGAATCCAACCAATCCATGCCCAAAATCACATCAAAATCGATCATATCAATAGGGAGCAAATTCGCCAGACGAATGCGGTCATCAAACTGTAAGGGACAATTCATATATTCATGTTCAATGAGTACATGGTTTTTCATTGGTGTTGAGATGGATATACGATTTGTTAGTGGTGTTGGAGTCATATTAAGTTTATTGGCAAATGCAACAGATATAATGGAGTGTGTGGCACCGGTATCAAAAAATGCAAAAACTGTACGATCACCAATGTAAAGAATGCCGGTAATAGTACCTGATGAGTTTGCTGCCTAATCACGCGTCGTAGTATAAACATTGTTGGGAAAACAAGAACCCTGTATCGAAACAGCCGGTATATTCAATCCCTGTATCGAATTGTGTTGATAAGAGGTTTTGACATATATGTCAATCCTCAATACAGTAAGGAAACTGTATCGAAGAGTTGGAGTGTCAGCTTGTATCGAAAGCCTGTCTCGAATCCAGCATACAGTGGATCCTTTCAGTACAGCAAAGAAGTCTTATAAAGACCAAGTATGGAAACTGTCTCGAATCACCAATATAGTGATCTTCCATATAGCTCTCAACAGGACAAAGAAGGAATCTTCAGAAGTCAAGTTCCGTTGAATAAGAAGTATTTAAATACTCTAGGATAAAGAATTTAAATACTGTCAGTCAATAGATCTTCAAATCCCGCTAAATCCGGATAGTGCTTTTCATCTCGTTGGAATGGAATCTTGCTCAACGGATTTATCCCAACGGATATATTTTACAGAAGACTATATATATCTCATCAAGGCATTGAAGATCAGTTACCCAAGCTACGAAATTATCAAGCTATAAAAGTTATTATCAGAGAAAAACATATCTCCAAAGCTTACTGCAACTCAGATCTAAGAGATATACAGTGCTCATCATCTTGAACAACACTTCATCAGCTAGAAGCTCTTAAAGTCAAAGCTGTTGTTCATCCCATGTTCTATACTTTGAACAAACCCAGATCAGCCCTGTGTGGACTGAGTAATCATTGCTTCTCCAGAACTGTGTGTGAAGGAATTGCATCGAAGAAGATGAAGCTTCAGAACTGTGTGTGAAGAAGCAAGTCAAAGCATTAGCTCAAACCAATCTGTGTGAACGGTTGAAGCTAAGATCTTTATATCAATCTGTGTGAACGATATATTGATTGTGTGTTGTTATAATTACGTAGTTGTGTACGTAGTAATTATAATAAACTTTTTACTCCTGTGTGGAGGACCAGTGGACGTAGAGGGGTTTACCTCGAGCCACTTTAAATATTGTGTTATTTACCTTCTGCCTTACTTGTTTTAATTACTGTGATTATTTAAGTATATACTGCACATCAAGTTGCTGTATCCACAGCAACTTACTGTATCTAAGACTTCCGCTACGCACTCAGATTTAAAATCAGTACAGCTTGTTATTTAAACTACTTCCCAAGCTGTATCCAGTATACTTAGTGGCCAACAAGTGGTATCAGAGCGGTTGATTCTAAAAAGAATCAGTCGTATTTTTAACCGAATCAAATCCAAAATCACTTACTCTTTAAAACAGTCTCTTTCATTTCTTTATTTTCACATAGATACATCTATGATCAACAAAGTGCCTATGTTCTATATTAACAAATTTGATGATTGGAGAATTAGGATGGAGGCTCATCTTGCAGCAATGCACGAAGAGATGATTTTTGTGATACAGGATGGCCCGATCAAGATCATGAAGGTAAACATGGCCGCAAGGATTGAAGTCCAAGCCCATGCTGAGATGCTTGAGAAGGAACGCGAGCAATGGACCACAGATGAAAGAAAGCGAGCCAACCTCGACAATGTGGCTAAGAACGCGTTATTTGTCACTCTTGACAAAGGAACGTTCTCGGAGGTAAAGAGCTGTAAATCAGCCAAGGAAATCTGGGATAAACTCAAGATGATTTGTGAGGGAACTGAGCTCTCAAAAAAAAACAAAATTTCAAAACTGACTCAGCAATTTGAATCTTTCGAAATGAAACCAACTGAGACACTTGAGGAACTTGACCTCAGATTCACTGGTATTGTTGGTGAACTTGAAGCTTTGGGCAAAATTTATACCCAAAAGGAGAAGAATTTAAAAATTTTCAGATCTCTCCCTGCCCGATGGGACATTAAGACCACAGCTATGCGTGTATCTTGCAATCTTAATGAAATATCTACATTTGATCTCTTCTCTGACCTCAAAGCTTTTGAGTATGATATTGACAGAAGAGAGAAAGCTGAAGAATCTTCTTCAAAGGTCACGGCACTAGCCGCTGTATCGAATCGTCGACACAGCATGCCCAGCTCGTCGAAGCCTAGTCACAAGAATGCTGACAGTGACGACGACATCCTGTCTCAAGATGAAATGGCGCTTCTCATGCACAAATTCAAAAAGTTCATCAAGCAGTCTGGAAAGACTCCCTACAGGCCCAAACCTGTCTACAAGGTAAGTACCGAAACATCATCCGGTGATGCTAACCTGTGCTATAATTGCAGGAAACCAGGCCATTATGCAAATAAATGTCCTCATCCCAAAGTTCAACGGTTGCCGGAGGCCGAGCAACAAGAGAGAGATGAAAGAAGACATGCTTGGAAAAACAAGCTCAAGGCCCTGATTGGAGAATCAAAAGCCTCCCCCACACCATCCAAATCAGAAGAATGTCTTCAGGTGGTCACTGAAAGTGATTCATCTGATGATGAGTTCGATGATAAAGCATATATGTGCTTTATGGCCAAAGACATTCCGGAAGGTGAAGATAGCGATGATGAGGTAAGTTCAACCTCAGCTATTCCATCAAATGCATCTCATACCTTTGAATACATGATGAATGAATTTAAAAACATTCAAAAGGCCCATGAGACATTGAAAAACGAGAATATACAACTCCAACTGTCTAACCTAGAGCTGAAAGATGAAAATGACTTGCTAAAGATAAATTATGAAAATATGTCTCTTGACTGTGAAACCAGCAAAGTCGATTTTGAAAAACTCATGGAGAGCAATCATCAACTTGCTCATGAACTAAGTGAGGTTAAAACTCACAACGAGAGCAAGACAAATGATTTGGTTCTACTTCAAGCCAAATTCACAACTCTCGAAAAACGAGAAATTGAACTTGAGACCACTCTGAAATCGTTCGAGAAATCGTCCAAAAGAATGGAAGAAATTCTGAGAATTGGGCAACATGCTCATGATAAAAGTGGCTTAGGATACAGCTCATGTTCAAACAAAGGGAAAACTAGTACAGTGTTCGTCAAGAGTGTGGAACACATTCCTGTTTCGAAAGAAACTTCGAGTCCGGTGAAGGAACCTGTTGCACAGCGAAAACCAAAGGCTGCCATTCCGCCACCACAATCCTATTCCAGACAGCGGAATCATCAGCCATTCAGACCTGAAAGGCGCACTCAACAGCATGCTCCCCGAGCATATCAACAGCGTCAACAGTCGTCCAGAAGGAAGACTGTATCCAAATACCAAAGGCCCGCACGGCAGTACTATCAGTACAGCACGCCGAGGTATTAGATACAGGAGCCCCGTTATTCCTCGAGACAGCAGGTGTCCGCTCAGTATCAACAACAGCATTGGGAATCCAACTAGAGACCCAGAAGGCAAGCTGTTAGGCCAAAGAAAATGGCTCCACCTCCAAGACGGCACTCGTAGTGGATTAATAATAATAACCCTGAATTTTACATGCACAATAATTATCATGGTTATAGCGACTGTGAATATGCACCACGTAGATATCGCAACACTGTACCGAGTATGACCTACAGTAAACCAATTGCTGCCAGGAAAACTTGGGTACCTAGAAGAACTAACATACATGGACCCAAAAATCAAAGGGGACCTAAATCTACTTAATTTCTTTACAACAGGACATTCTAGAGAAGGATACCTGGTACTTTGATAGTGGATGCTCTCGGCACATGACTGGAGATAGAAGCAAGCTATCATATTTTGTAGAAGATCGTGGTCCAAAAGTTCGTTTCGGTGATAAATCTAAAGGAAGAACAAGAGGGAAAGGAAACCTACTTGTCGGAAAATTCAAAGTCACCGATGTTGTATATGTTGAAGGCTTACAGTACAATCTACTTAGTATTAGCCAGTTCTTTGATAAACAGTTCTCGGTGAAATTCTATATAGATCGTTGTAGAGTCAAGAACATCCAAACCAAGGAAGTTGTGCTTACAGGAAGCAGATCAGGTAACATGTATATCGCTGACTGGAAGCCTATGAGCTCCTCAATTCCATGCTTTGTTGCCAAAGGCACTGCAGATCTTAGCTGGTTATGACACAAGAGGATGTCTCACATCAACTTTAAGACGATCAACAAGCTCTCAAGACAGGGAATGGTTAGAGGATTGCCAACGTATCATTCAAGAAGGAAAGCATCTGCGGACCGTGTCCGAAAGGCAAACAAATCAAGTCAACACTGAAGAGCAAATCCTACCTTTCAACCCAAAGAGTGTTGGAAATGCTACATATGGATCTATACGGTCCTGTAGACCCAGTAAGTTTGGGAGGTAAGAAATACTGTCTTGTTGTTGTTGATGATTACTCCAGGTATGCTTCGACAATTTTCCTAAGCAAGAAGAAGGAAACAACATCAAAGCTGCCCGAGCTCCTGAGAAAGTTGCAAAATCAAAAGGCATTGAGTATCGTGTCCATTCGTTCCGACAGAGGTACAAAATTTACTAACCACTTTATAGAGCAATACTGTTCAAAAAATGGGATACAACACGAATACTCAGCTGCCCGTACACCTCAACAAAATGGTGTTGCCGAGCGAAAGAATAGGACGCTGAAAGAAGCAACAAGGACAATGATCGCCGCAAGCAAGTTGCCACAACGTTTTTAGGGTGAAGCAACCAATACAGCATGCTACACTCAAAACCGTTGTATCGTCAACAAGCACCATGACAAAATAGCATATGAGATATGGAACAACAAAACTCCGTTAGTTTCATATTTTCACATTTTTGGATGCAGGTGTTATGTGTTGAATAATGGGAAGGATCAACTTAGAACCTTTGATGAGAAATCAGATGAAGGAATATTTGTAGGATACTCCTCCGTCAGCAAATCTTACAGGATCTTTAATAAAAGGAAGATGACGATCGAGGAATCAGTTCATGTTGTGTTCGATGAACCTCATCATGACCCTACAGGAGTATATTGTATTACTCAGAACATCCAACGTCTCTCTATCTTAGATCCTCCAACTCCCATAGAACCTGTCGTTGATCTAGAAATCAACCCCGCAACTGTAAGAATTGACGTAGATGAAGTCGACGCTGTACAAGCTGAAGCTGTATCTACAGAAACTCTCGATACAGTACAGGACCCTGAATTAGAACCCGACCGAAGATGGTTGAGAGATCACCCGCAAGAGCTGATCATTGGAAATATAAATGCTGGTGTTTCTACTCGTAGGAGAATACATAGTACACAAGGAAATGTACTTTGTGCACAAGAAGAACTTGATACTGAGATATCACAGTTTCCTGAATGGAAATCTCAATCCGAGCTTAGAAGACTCAATATGTGCACTATCGCTGTATTCTTAGCCCAGTCCGAACCTGTTTCGACCATAGACGCTCTTAATAATTCTCATTGGATAACATCTATGGAAGAAGAGCTTAACGGTTTCGAAAGAAACAATGTATGGTATCTTGTACCCAGACCTACACATCAATCGGTTATAGGAACCAAATGGGTATTTCGAAACAAAAAGGATCGAAATGGACTTATTATAAGGAACAAATCCAAACTAGTCGCACAAGGCTATAGTCAGGAAGAAGGCATAGACTATGATGAAACCTTCGCCCCTGTAGCCAGACTAGAAGCCATTAGGATATTCTTAGCCTTTGCCGCCCATAAAAGCTTTATTGTATATCAAATGGACGTCAAGAGTGCATTAATAAATGGAGACCTTGCCGAAGAAGTTTATGTTGAACAACCACCCGGGTTTGCCAACACAGACGGTATCGACCTAGTATACAGGCCAAGGAAAGCACTGTACGGACTTAAACAAGCCCCTAGAGCCTGGTATGAGACCTTGTCCAAGTATCTAACTGACAATGGATTTGAGAAAGGTGCTGTGGACAAGACCTTGTTCAAAATACAGGAAGGTGATGACCTTCTTATGGTGCAAATTTATGTAGATGATATAATTTTTTGTTCAACTAACCTTGCTTTGTGTCAAAGGTTCTCTCATCTCATGCAAAGTAAATTTGAAATGAGTATGATGGGAGAACTTAGCTATTTCCTAGGTTTGCAGGTAAAGCAGTTGCCTACAGGTATTTTCATCAACCAGGATAAATACAGCAAGGAGCTTCTCAACAAATTTGGAATGAACACTTCCAAATCATCATCAACCCCCATGAGCACTTTCATGCAAATTAGTGCTGATGAAGCCGGAAAGCCGTTTGACCAATCACTCTACAGGAAGCTCATTGGTTCGCTCTTGTACCTAACGGCTAGCAGACCCGATATCCAGTTTGCTGTTGGAGTGTGTGCGAGGTATCAAGTAGCACCTAACGAATCACACTTCAATACAGCTAAACGAATCCTGAAGTACATTAAAGGAACAGTCGATGTAGTACTATGGTATCCTAAAGAAGGCGGATTCGATTTAGTTGGATACATCGACTCCGATCTCGGAGGCTGCAAGCTAGATAGGAAGAGTACAAGTGGAACTTGTCACTTTCTTGGACCTAGACTCGTTTCTTGGTTCAGTAAGAAGCAATTGGCTAACTCACTTTCCACGGCTGAATCAGAATACTATGCTGCTGGTAGTTGCTGTATGCAGATCCTTTGGATGCAGCAACAGTTGTCAGATTATGGAATTGAAGCTAGAGAGACTCCAATCATGTGTGATAGCACGAGTGCAATTGCAATAACGCGCAATCCTGTCCTGCACTCGCGCATTAAGCATATCGACATGAAGCATCATTTTATAAGGAATCATGTCGAGAACAAGGATGTTCGCCTTGAAAAAGTTCATACAGACATTCAGTTGGCCGACATCTTCACCAAGCCACTCGACACAGCCAGATTCAACATGCTAAGACAAGAATTGGGAATGCTACAACCCGACTCCCTGTAAGTAATTTACTGTTTTTACTCAACAATTGAGGGGGAATGCTGTAAGACCCAAGAATACAGTATCCAACGTTAATTATCTGTACACTCAGAACCGTCAATATAGCATTGTAGTGAACAAAGACATGAATTATCCTACAGCTGACATGTGCAATAATTAAGGGGGAATACAGTAGGACCCATGAATACAGCATTAATCCAAAAATTGTTGTATGGAATTTAAAACCTATATGTACCTTTTAAGGGGGAACGTCAGATCGTCATGATACAAAGACATACTATAGGATTTCGATTCAGTATATATATATAATATTATATTGTTTCATTTTAAAATGATTTTTGTCCACGTGCCCTGTTTTTATGCCAAACGTCATTTACATTAAATGCCTTACACGACATCTGGACAACTGAGTCTCAAAAGCCGCGATGTTTTAAATTGTTTAATGTTTTAAAACTGCCGTTTCAGGCATTTAGGGTGACAACAAATGTCAGAAGTGGGACCCGCTAATATTTTTAACATTTTAATGGATAAATGTACCAGTTACACTCAGTCCATCCTGATCGTTGATTTCAAAAACCGGTTCCCATCCCTTAAAATCTGACCATTCGTACTCTGCAAAACCCTATTTAGTCGCCCACTATAAAAGGACTGATACTGCCATTAGAGACTCTTTACGCTTTCTGCAAAAATTAAGAGTTCTCAAGCAAATACAGCCTACATAGTTTTCTGTATTTTACTGCAAATTTCGTGTATTCTCTTTCACATTTTCTTGAATAATCATCAATGGCTGGTCAGACATCTTCTCCCGCACTCAAGAAAACTGCAAACATCATCGATGGACGGATCTTCTCAAGATCTATCGTCATCGAACACATTCTCGCTGAAACAAATCATGTCGAACCCATGGAGTACATTATCACTCGTATAAGTCAACAAGGCCTCTATCGCCTTGGAAGTCAAACCGCTGAGAAATATGATGTTCACCTGGTTGAGGAATTTTACCTCAACGCCGCCGTACGCTTTTTGTCGCTGGCCCAAGAAGGTCACGTTGCTGACATAACCGCTACCATTCAAGGAGTGGAGATCTGTGTTGATAGCGATCTTCTCCAGAATATTTACAGGCTACCTGCTGATGGCCTGACAATGGAACAACTTGAGACGTTTGGGTCTCAAGAGCTAATAACGAAATATTATGGGCTATTCACTGGCTCAACTGTTGTTGGCATGGTTCAAACCACATGTCACACGAAGAATTTTTGCTTGTCTTATGAGTATTTACATGATTTTTGCTGCAGGATCATCGAGAATCTAACTAGTGCATTCGAAATGTGTACTAATCTGAGATTCAGGATGATGGTTGCAATTATGACCTGTGAAAAGGTCAACTGGTGCCAGATAATTTTGAAACGCTTGCAGGAGGAAGTATGCAAGCCTGCCACCCAGAAGAAGTCATTTGGTTTAATGTTAAACCATATTTTGACGAAATGCGGACTGTCGCAATCCGCTGATGCAAAGAAGAATAGCTCCAGGATATACCTAGGAGGCATCAAGCCTACAGCGTATAACCAGAGCACTATGGTCTGAAACCACCCTAAAACCAAAAGTATGCCAGTTTCTGCAGACCCAAGGGATGTGTCTTTAAAGTCCCAGGATGTTGAGTCTTCAAAGAAGAGGAAAAGATCTCACAGCAAGAAACTCATTGCTGGTGAGAAGCCGAAAAAGAAACTAAGGAGGCTTTCTAAATCTAAATCTACCATGACCTCCGAAGAAGTTTCTACCGTCGCGCAACCCACTGAAGAACTACCCCAGGGCCCAACCCCTGTGGAAGAGGTGCCCGCTACTGTATCGATAGTAGATCCTGAGCCTTTGGCGGCTAAGATGGATGATCGGACATCTGCCAACCTAGAAGACTCTAGCGAGTCGGCTGCCCCTTCGGAGCCAACAGCTACTTCTCCTATGCGGGATTCCACACCCATATAGGATCAATCTTCCTTCGGGGCACCATCCCCTGTAAGGAATCCCACTTCCCTACAGGATCCCACAACTGTAGAGGAACCCCTCGCTACAGCGGATCCAGACGTTGTACGCAGTCCCTCCCCGGACATAATTATCAACAAAACCCTTCTCTCTGTGCAGATTGATCATGCATATGAAAGATTCCTTAAATGGAAAAGCTACAGGATAGCTCCGTATGACACATTATACAACTAGAGCGAATGGAGCCAGGAAGATAAATTTGTATTGGAAGTGACGGACTCGACACAGGTTGAAGCCGTGATCCAATAGGACAATCTCTACTGCAAGGAAATCATTGAAAGCCATTTACTGCAAAAATCTGATGCAAGAAGAAACAGAAAAGATATGTCCGAGGACTCTCCCCAAAATCTAAAAGATGACGATGACTCAGACGACGATGACGATGCTTTTCAAGCTAGTCTGAGAATGAGTCGTGAGGAGGCTCAAGATAGAGACGCCTCTCAACCAAAGGATGATGAAGGGCCGTCAACTCAAAGTGAGCCCCCTTCGCCATAGCAAGTGAACATTCCTGACGATGAGGAATCAATCCCTCAAGTCGAGGAAGAAGAAATAGTTTTGGAACAGGCACCCGAGCCTGCCGCCGCCCTAGAAGAAGAAGTTGTCACTGAGAGACAACAGGAGGAATCAGTCCCTCCTGTATCTATGTCTACAGACGCACCTTCGCAACAAGAGGACACAGTACCCCCTGCCGCCGAACCAGAACATGCTGCTCCCACCCCATCAACCGTGGAATCTGAGGACGGTAATGTACCTGAGGATGTCCAACTCAATTTACGCCCAACCGTAAATCTGAGGAGGTAGAATGGATCCGAAGATTTTGCCAAACTGGATTCTCCAAGCACAGCCGCTAGGAAAGAGCATCTGCGTGCTCTTGGTCTTCAAACTGTATTCATCCAGGATGCAGTTAATGCCCTGTACTTAGTCGAGAAAGCTCTTAATTGGATGCACACCTCTGCTGTCGAAGAGATGACTACATTACAGCATGAAGTCTCTCGCGTAGTATAAGCCTTCACTTTGTTTCCAGAAGTCTTCAAGCAAGCCCTCAAGATCATGCAAGAGAAACAAGAGCAACTCCTAAGGGAAGAAGCAACCAAAACGCGCATTGCTGAAGCCAAGACCGCAGCTGCTATGATTGAAACCACTTCTCACTTGAGAGCCCACGACAAAAGCATTAAGGATATGTCGGAGGTGCTTTCCACCCTTGTAGATAGAATGACAAACATTGAGACAAAACAGGATGTCGCACTGGAGATCCTAGAACATCTTGATGACGCCAAAAAGGGGGAAGAAGCAAGAGAAGCTGCTAGGAGAATAAGGTTACAGCATGAAAGGGAATTCAATGCTCCTCAAGACAGCATTACTGCTGAATTGAACAAGCTAGCCCCTCCCTCTCAGAGCTTTAAGATTTCAGGCTCCCAACCTGAATTTCATGATCCAAATGTCCCGTGGCAAAACTTAATCCAAAGACCTTTTGAAATTCGTCTGCTGACCAACCGCAATCCAACTGCCGAAGAAATGAAGCAATGGAGGAAGAATGAACTGATGAGATACTTTGTTAAACTCATCAGGGAATCCGCCATCTTCAAAAGCTATAAGACTTTAGCGGAGGCTGCAGACAAATTCATGAAAATGCTAGAAGAAGGAAAACTCCCTCTCCAGCTATATATGAAATCCAAACACAGAAGATGAGATCGGATCACCCATCCAGAAGACTGGATTCTTGCCTTTGACAGATCCTATGAAGGTAGAGCTATATACCAAGATCGAGGCAACGATTCCCTACAGAACTGGTGACGTGGAACTGAGAATGATCTAGGGAAAAAGCCATGGAGACATGCGGAGTATAGGAGCTGAAACCCTTGTAAATTTTTGTTTGTAATTTTTCCTTCAAAACAGCAAACCATGTACTCAATTTTTTTTATATCAATGAAAATGTTTGTTTGTCTTGAAAGATTACAACTCATAATCTACTGTGTTGATGTATGATTACATATCTTATATTGTTGAGATAACAATCACAAGTATAGAAACTTGTTTGAAAATTAAACTGTACAAACTTGTCTGCGAACAGTTCATAATTTCAGTTGTATGCATTTAGAATACATTGTAAGATTGTGCCTGCGCGCCAATCATAAGCTTAAGTTGTAAAAATTCTTAGCTGTATCGAACTCGCCTGCGAGCAGTTCATAAATTAGACTAAGTTGCTGAAAGACAGACCATTTGACAGAAGACCAAGAAATCTGCCAGAAGTCATCAAAGAAGATTATTTCATGAAGAAAGGTTTTGGCATCATCAAGAAGTCTTGAAAGTTAGCCTTGGCAAATTGTCAAAAGGGGGGAAATTGTTGGGAAAACAAGAACGCTGTATCGAAACAGGCGGGATATTCAATCCATGTATATAATTGTGTTGATAAGATGTTTTGACATATATGCCAATCCTCAATACAGTTAGGAAACTGTATCGAAGAGTTGGAGTGTCAGCTTGTATCGAAAGCCTGTCTCGAATCCAGCATACAGTGGATCCTTTCAATACAGCAAAGAAGTCTTATAAAGACCAAGTATGGAAACTGTCTCGAATCACCAATACAGTGATCTTCCATATAGCTCTCAACAGGACAAAGAAGGAATCTTCAGAAGTCAAGTCCCATTGAATAAGAAGTATTTAAATACTCAAGGATAAAGTATTTAAATACTGTCAGTCAATAGATCTTCAAATCCCGCTAAATCCGAATCGTGCTTTTCATCCCGTTGGAATGGAATCGTGCTCAACGGATTTATCCCAACGGATATATTTTCCAGAAGACTATATATATCTCATCAAGGCATTGAAGATCAGTTACCCAAGCTACGAAATTATCAAGCTATCAAAGTTATTATCAGAGAAAAACATATCTCCAAATCTTACTGTAACTCAGATCTAAGAGATATAAAGTGCTCATCATCTTGAACAACACTTCATCAGCTAGAAGCTCTTAAAGTCAAAGCTGTTGTTCATCCCCTGTTCTATACTTTGAACAAACCCAGATCAGCCCTGTGTGGACTGAGTAATCGTTGCTTCTCCAGAACTGTGTGTGAAGGAATTGCATCGAAGAATACGAAGCTTCAGAACTGTGTGTGAAGAAGCAAGTTAAAGCATTAGCTCAAACCAATCTGTGTGAACGGTTGAAGCTAAGATCTTTATATCAATCTGTGTGAACGATATATTGATTGTGTGTTGTTATAATTACGTAGTTGTGTATGTAGTAATTATAATAAACTTTTTACTTCTGTGTGGAGGACCAGTGAACGTAGAGGGGTTTACCTCGAACCAATTTAATTATTGTGTTATTTACCTTCTGCCTTACTTGTTTTAATTACTGTGATTATTTAAGTATACACTGCACATCAAGTTGCTGTATCCACAGCAACTTACTGTATCTAAGACTTCCGTTACGCACTCAGATTTAAACTCAGTACAGCTTGTTGTTTAAACTACTTCCCAAGCTGTATCCAGTATACTTAGTGGCCAACAAACACGACCCATAGTAGGAGCTGGCTTAGCGGAGTTCACTGATGTAATCCGTTTCTCCTGGGGACAATCCCTCACCTTGTGATTAGTGGACCCGCAAGTGAAACATCCTCCAGTAGCTTTGTGACAAACGCCCGGGTGAGGCTTTCCGCAAGTAACACAGATAGGTGGAGGAGGTAAGGTCTCAGTAGGCCTCCTATGACCCGAAGAACCTGAAGAACAACCCTGCTGAGAACCCCGAGTCGACTGATCCCTGTACTAACGCTGGTTGCTATTGCCATGACCCTGACGGTCATTCCCATTCCTCCCAGTAACCCTCTGATCATGACCCCTGTATTCATGTCGCCTCTGATCAAAACCCCGATCCTGGCGACCCCTGTGCTCAATACCCTGGTCCTGACGAGCCCTATGATCATGACCCTGGTCCTGACGACGCTTGTAGTTAATACGATCACCATCCTTGTCACTCTTGTTCGAACCCCTATCAGCATGAAGTAACTCAATATTACGGGCCGCGTCTGCTACTAGTGCAACATCGGTGTAATCAGTATTCACGATCCGATCTAATATCCACTTCTTCAGCCCCCACTTAAAGTGCCTAGCCTGCCTATGAGCATCACCCGAAATCGGTCAAACAAAACTAGCTAACCTCAGAAATCTCTGCATATACTCTCCAGGCGATTCCCGATCCAACTGATGAATAGCCCCATACTCGCGCTCATACCTTTGCTTCTCGAAGAAAGGAAAGTACTGCTTATACAAGATGTCACGGAAATATTCCATGCACAAGTGTCAGCAAAATTCTCTCCCTTAGCCAGAACATACGCCTTCCACCAATTCAAGGCATCACCTTCCAACTTGAAGGTAGCCAAATGCATCTTGAATTCATCACCACAACCCAAGACCTTGAACAACTTCACCATATGTGTGATCCAATCTTCTGCCTCAGTGGAGGTGGCAGCAGATCGCAAAGAAAGAGGCTTAAGCTTAGTGAACTTTTCAATCCAACCATGCATCCCGATAGGTGGAGCACCGCCACCCGACGAACCAGCACCATTTCTGATGTCATCGACGATTCTAGTCCTCAATTCAGCAGAGAGATTCGGGAGAGCATTAGCCAAAGCAGCGGCTATCATAGCCTCGAAGTCGGGGATATCATCCCCATTAGGATTTCTACGCATATACACCATCTGAATGATCATCAAAACGATTTGTAAGGTCAAATAAAGATGAAGTATGAAAGGAAAATACGCAGAAGGAAACCTAATGTTTACCCAAATCCTCACAGGTCATAGCCTAAGCTCTACAGGTCGAACCTAAGGCTCCGATACCATAATTGAAACGCCCCAACCCAACGAGGGTAGAAGCATCACATTATGGTGACATATCAAAGCATACATAATGAACATAGTGAACAGCGGAAGTCTTAAACAGAAATAATCAAAAGGAGTTAAGTCGAAATGACTTAAACCAAAACATAAGTTCAACGAAAAGAAATACTCTAAAGGGATGAATAACAAATCATCTAAGTCTAAACAATGTCCTAACAATAGCAAAATAAATCTAAGATGACTAGGGTAAAGTCTCCACAAGCTCAACTCTCAACCCCAAAGCAACCCCAACTCCTAGCTTAGATACCTGCTGCAGGAAAAGGAAAATGCGGCTAAGCTTAAAAAGCCCAGTGAACATATATATAAACGAAACCAAAAAATAAGGAACGAACTTTTAAAGTACGGTGCATTGGGAAAAGCATGAGGTATAAACAAATAGATATCAAAAGTAAGGAAAGGTCAGTAATCTACCACGAGCCCGAACACAAATCAAATCAAATATCATAGTAACCATGGAGTAGCTAACTCCCGAACATGTGAAAGACGTGTATTGCACACAAGCATCAATCACTGAACATTTCATATCATATCAAAATCATGTCATATCCAATCAAATACAAATCGAACCTAGGATGCATCCATACGCCCCCGAACAATCGTATTGGCCATAACAAATATAAAGTGTGCATATCATAACAAAATGGGATGGTGTGGAACATCACTCAACCACACTAGAGTCGTGCCATTGGTGCATCAATGACACAGCCATGTTACCTTCATGGCTAGGAAACGAACTTGGCTCGGGTATCAAACTGAAGGGTTCAAATGTCATATCATATCAAAGTTCATATCAAAGGTTCATATCAAATGTTCATAATCAAAGGTTTACAGATCTAAGGGAGCATAGCAAAGGCATAGATCAACTAAGAAAGCCATAATAAGAAGGCTCAGATCAAAGGCATCATAATCAAAACTAATATCAAACCGTTGTGAACGAATCATGAGAAACCTTAAGGGATAAGGTCAGAATATCTGTACCTTATTCAAAGCAAGCAAAAGGAAAGAAAGGTCACACGAGATGGATCACTCCCGCTTCACGGAACCTATACGAATTAAATACCAAGTATTACTTTATGCTCAATTTGAATTAGGTTACTCATTTTAGTATACTTCTATAAATTGTAAGTTTCCATATTTAGAAGGTTTCCAGATTTAGAACATTAGTCATTAATATCCAAAGTTATCATTTAATCAATTTAAGGTATCAAACGTGACAATATTAATAGTTTAAGGTTCATAATGATAATTATATAAGTTTAGGGTTTATAGTGAAAATATTATAAGATTAGGGTATAAAATGTAAGTATCATAAAGTTACATGGTTTCACAAGTTAAGCCCTTTATTTTAGAAAATGATAAGTTCAACCCGTAAGTTTAATAATACACACATAACCCTTATTTAGCCTTTTAACCTTTTTATCAGTTTTTAACTATGAACATGACACAATTTGACGAATTTTTGAACCATATCATAACTCAGAATTAAAATTTACAAAAATTCACACAGATACTTAAATGTCTTTAGAACATACACAAATTTTCTCAAAATTTATGGGTTAGCTTAACCCCACACGAAAAATACTCAAACTCGGACTATTCAGAAAATCGACCTGCAGTTGTACCCAAAAAGTATTCGCCTCAACGACCTAACAAAACATCCAGGAAAATTTCCCAAAAATTCATGGTATTAGTAAGCATATAGAAGTTACATACTGAGGAGTTTCATGGTCCAACTCATTATATTTGTTGAAAAAAAAATCGACAAAGTGGACTGATTTCAGACTCCAGAATTTCAGATTCAATACTTGAACACACAAAAATCAAAAACACGACCAAAACAACTCGAAATCACTCCAAACTAATTAGATCAGTTAGTAAACTCTTTAGAATTAGTTTTGGACTCAATAAACTCAGAAAACCACTTGGGTATCATCAAGATTCACCCTTCTCAAAATGACTCTAATATTCTGTAAACACAGTTTTGACATATCGTCTCATAAAATTCAAAAATTGGACTAAATCAAACTTAAATCCATCCAAACTAATTGGAACACTTTACTAAGACCCTAAACTAAGTTTTAGAGCAAAAATCCCGAATATAACATTTATGAAACTCGTTGTGTGATGCATACAAGTTCGACTATCAAAACTGTCCCAATCAAAACATCCACATAAACCCTAATTCTTTTTACCCTACGACATGATCAAATAAGAAAAGGAAGAGGAATTGAAAAAGGTTTGGATTTGTTACCCTTGCAGCGTGACACGAAGGAGAGACAAAACAAGATCGAATACCAGCCTACAAACGAGCCGAACATAAGGAAACTCCAACCAAACCCTAGACCACGATCAAGACACTTCTGCAGCCTTTGCTTTTGAACGAGAAGAACCAAGAAGAGTGGTAGCAGCCGATGTGTTGTATATGTATTCTTAGGGTTTTGCTTTGTGTGTGTTATATGTTTATTTAACGTGTGATAAGAAGAGAGGAGGGAAACGTGTGATGAGAAGAGGGCAAAAATCAAGGAATGCCGTGATGAGAGAATATTGGTAACATGACATATGCGATTGATATCTCATTCCTTATTTAGTTTCAATAATGGACTTGGGCTTGTTATGTTATGATCACGTGAATTCAACTCTATATACTCGGCCCAAAAGGAAATATTAAGCGTGTGAATTTAATACACATGTATATGGTTGTAACATTTAATTATCATAAGTCTTAATGGTTAGTAAAGTTGTGAAATGTTCAAGCATTAGTATTTATAATGCTTAGGTTAAATATAATTAAATGTTTTAGGTTATTGTAACACCCCCAAAATATCCCGAGGTATTACAGTGCCGTGAATCCCACGTGGGACCCACAAGGCTAATTAAAAAAATAGGCATTTTAAGAAAATCGTGATAAAACCTCAAATTCAAGGGTTACATGACGTGAAACGAAAGATTTAAGGAAAAAATGTAATTCGAAGAATTATTACACAACAAATGTTTTTCCAAAGAAAACAATTTATTCCAATTAAGCAACGGTTAAAGATAATCCCAACACCGCTCAAGTCTGACCGGACCCCTCGGGAATGTCCTGCACATGATGAACAATTTTACCTGGTATGACGAGTCATACAATGTAACCAGAGAAATATAATGCATATCAAATAACAACTACTAACAACAGTATACGACATTTTACAATCACCGTACCTAGTAATCACAAGGAATATTTCACCACATAACCGACGTGTCTCTCTCTTTATCACATAAACCCCCAAGGTCGCAACCAAGGGTCACGGAAGTATCTACACGGGAATACCCCGGAACATAGGTGCCCAATTCGGGTCTTACCCCCTAACACATTTCCACGCGGGTACCATACAGGTTTTATCCCCAACACATCGGCCCATTTATATATCTTTAGAGAAAGACAACGTCGGCTTATATCAAAATGGCACGTACACACATACGGTATAACATTGATATTAGAAATTCACGAGCAAGATTTCACTTGCCTGTGATCCGATAGTAGGTGCTTTATGATGACGAAGTCCCCACGCCCGCTCGAGCTTAACCTAGCCACGAAACATCCGATTAACCCCTCGTACGGACCATAATGAATAAAACTAGTCTCCCTTTCCTAACCGGATTCCTAGTGTAGTTTTAATTGTCGGTATGAGTATCGTTTCCAAGTTTTCAAGTGTCGAGTACCATTATCTCGTTCAATCTTATAGTTAACATAAGGTATATCGATTTATTCAAGAAGATAATCCTACCATTCTTCGGTTGTCAATGAATTATCATGGCGAAATCGAATCCTATGCTTTCTATTATAATTCTATATTCCGAATACTACAATCGACGGATTTTATTGCACAATACTCCGATGGTTTAACAACCCATATTGATTATACTATCGAATTACTTCCTTAGTTTTGCTAAGTGTCAAAAATCAAAGGTGAGGGTAGCTACGAACAATGGAACATACGGTGACGGATTACTATGAATTTCCCCACAATTGATTCGTCAAATTTTACATTCCTAGTGATAATTTGAAGTGAAATTTCGTTTGTATGAAACTAAACATATAAGAAACGGAATTTACGGTTACCACAATTTCATCCGACAAGATTGTCTACGAAGTTTCGCAAAATCTACCCCATACCCGCAATATAACAAGTATAACTAAGAAAACATCGAAGATATAACTCCAAGGATTGGTGGCTTACCTTTGGAAGAAGAAGAATAGTGAAGATAGTTGACGGATTCACAAGAACTACGAGGAGAATGAGAAGTGACTTGAACGACTTGGATAATCTTCACCGAAGCTCAAGAATCTACCTCCTCAATGTTAATTCAAGTGTTTAAGGCTTAAGAACCGGGTATAAGGCTAGGAATCCCTCCAAGGATAGTAGTGACTTGGTGTTGGGACGTGCAAATGAAGAAGGGAGTTATCATTTTATAAAACTGGATTTAGATAACGTACGTTAACGATAAGAGTGTTACGTACGTAAGGTGTATTACGTGCGTAACAGTGCGATGACAACGTACGTAAGGAACTAACTGCCCGAAATGTGCCCAAGTGTTACGTACGTTAATTCTTGGGCATTACGTACGTAACAAACAGTTGACTCGTTTGTCATCTAGCCCGCCGAAAGTAGCCCTGTCCGTGTCAAAGGAAGATTCTGGTCGGGAGACCGACCTACCCGTTACGTACGTAATGTGGCTGCCTTAACGTACGTAACCATTGAAATTTAGCGTACGTTATGCATGGGTTATAGCGTACGTTAGACAGAAATTTTAGCCTCAAACACATTCTAACCATCTCGGGTGACCATCCCTTCCGCTCGTCAACAATTATCGGGGAACAAGACGTTGGCCACCGTCATATTCACACCGACGATCGTCTCACGGCATCAAGGTGTGTCACCCTCGTTTCGTTCACATTGTACAATTATATAGCACTCAATGGAATACATAAAATAGAAATGACGTCATATTACCAAACATTCATACAGTACAAAGTAATCAAGCATGGAATACCGGAGGTATTTCATATCACCCCTCTTAAAATTGTTTCGTCACGAAACTTAAGAAAATAACTCGGGATGACTCTCCTTCATGCTCGACTCGGTTTCCCAAGTCGCCTCTTCCGTGCCGTGGTGCGACCACTGAATCTTCACGAGGGGTATGGCTTTATTTCTTAACATCTTCACACGCCGATCCAGAATGGCGATCGGTATCTCCCTAAAGGTAGCGTCATCGGAATTTTCACTTCTTCGAAATTGAGCTTGTGGCTCGGGTCATAGACATACTTCCTTAACTGGGAGACGTGAAAAACATTATGCACTCCATCCAGGTGCGGCGGTAGAGCTAATCGATACGCGAGTTTTCCTACCCGGTCCAGTATCTCAAACGGACCTATAAATCTCGGGCTTAACTTGCCCTTCTGGACGAAACTCCGAATGCCTCGCATAGGTGATACTTTGACCCAAACATGATCCCCGACCGTAAATTCTAACGGTCGTTGTCGGTTTTCGGCATAAGATTTCTGCCGGCTCTGTGCGGCCAGCATGTGTTTCCGAACTATAGAGATCTTCTTAATGGACTCCTGGATAAGATCCAACTCGGTAACCGCGGTGTCGGAGGCATCATCCCAGCATGATGGTGACTTGCATCTTCGCCCATACAGGGCCTCAAACGGTGCCATACCTATGCTTGCGTGCCAGCTGTTGTTGTACGAGAACTCCACTAACCCCAAATGTCTAGCCCAATCCTTTCCCCAATCGAGCACGCACGCCCTCAACATATCTTCCAAGGTTTGAATCGTCCGCTCGGTCTGTCCATCTGTCTGAGGATGATAAGCCGTGCTAAAGTGTATCTCTGTGTCCCCATAGCTTTATGGACGGCTTTCCAAAAGCGAGACACATATCTGGTGTCCCTATCCGAAATGATGGACGAGGGAACACCATGTAGCCTTACGATTTCTCTGATGAAAATGACAATGGCCGCTTGCTCTGTCCGGTTGTCTCTTGAATAGGAATGAAATGTGCCGACTTTGTCAATCGATCAACAATGACCCAAATCGTATCCTTTCCTCCCACCGCCGTGGGTAGCTTAGTGACAAAGTCCATTGATATGCTCTCCCATTTCCACTCCGGGATGGGTAGGGGTTGCATAATTCAGTGAGTCTGCGGTGTTCGATCTTCACTTGTTGGCATGTCATACATCGGGCGACGAACCTAGCAACCTCCCACTTCATGTTTTTCCACCAAAACTCTGTCTTAGATCCTTGTACATCTTGCTTGCTCCGGTGAATAGAATAAGGGGTGGAGTGCGCCTCCTTCAATATAGTTTGCTTCATCCGTCATTTGATGGAATACATATTCTGTTCTTGAACCTCACCAGTCACCCTGAATCTTATAGTCGGAAACATCCCCTCTCGATTCTTTCACCAATCGCACGTAATTCAGATCTTTCATCATGCTAGACGTATCTCGTCTAGTAAGGACGAAAGT
Organism: Orobanche coerulescens; assembly: GCA_033398695.1. NCBI lineage: Eukaryota > Viridiplantae > Streptophyta > Magnoliopsida > Lamiales > Orobanchaceae > Orobanche > Orobanche coerulescens. The sequence continues at coordinate 19,337,510 of CM065810.1, forward strand.
ATATTGATTGAGCATAATCGTCCTTGCCTACGTTGTATCCATACTTCGGTGTTGCTTCTCCGATCTCTTGTTGCGATCAGGCTGAACTGTTATGCTGGATACCATCACCTCTTGTGTAGTCTTCCGACTAAGAGCATCAGCTACCACGTTGGCTTTTCCGGATGATAGGAAATTTCCACATCGTAGTCCTTGATTAGCTCCAACCAACGCCTCTGTCTCATGTTTAGTTCTCTCTGCGTGAAGATATATTTCAAACTCTTATGATCCGTGAAAACTTTGCAAGTAACTCCGTAAAGATAGTGCCTCCAAATCTTGAGGGCATGCACCACCGCGGCTAGCTCCAAGTCATGTGTCGGGTAATTTACTTCGTACGGCTTGCTTGTCGGGATGCGTCGCAACGACTCGCCATTACGCATGAAGACACATCCTAGTCCATGCTTGGATGCATCCGTGTATATAATGAATCCTTCGTACCACTGTGGTATCACTAGTACTGTGGAAGTAGTTAACCTTCTCTTTAGCTCTTAGAAGCTCTTCTGTAAGTCTGCAGTCCATAAAAATTTGGTGCTCTTTCTCAGTAGGTTCGTTAACGGTAGGGCGATACAGGAAAAAGCCTCGGAATCTTCGATAGTAACCCGCCAATCCTAGGAAGCTCCTAACCTCTTTGACATTCTTCGGGGGTTCCCAACTCGTTATTGTCTCGATTTTTTGTGGGTCGACCTTGACACCTTCTGCCGAAACAATATGCCCGAGAAAAATTACCTCCGGCATCCAGAATTCGCACTTGGACAGTTTCGCATAAAGTTGGTGTTGTCTTAACACGCCCGGACTTGCCTCAAATGTTCCTCGTGTTCTGTCGGCTTCGAGAATATATCAGATGTCGTCGATAAAAACCACCACGCATTTATCGAGGAAATCAATCAAAACTCTATTCATCGGTTCCATGAAAACTACTGGGCATTAGTCAACCCGAATGATACCACGATGTATTCGTAATGCCCATACCTCGACCGAAATGCGCCTTGGGTATATCTTCCTCCCGAATCCTCAATTGGTGATATTCGGACCGTAAATCGATCTTTGAAAACACGATCGCCCTTGTAATCGATCCAAGAGGTCGTCAATCCTTGGTAGTGGATAACGATTCTTGATAGTAACCTTATTCAGCTCCTGTAGTCGATGCACAAGCGTAGAGAGTTATCTTTCTTCTTAACGAAAAGTGCGCGCCCCACGGCGAGTGCTTGGGCGGATCAACCCTTTCTCCAATGATTTTCAAGTCAGATCTTTAATTCCTTCATCTCGGCGGTGCCATTCTGTAAGGAGCTTTGGAAATAGGTCTCGTCCCGGTTCGAGTTCAATGGTAAGGTCAACTTCTCGGTGCGGTGGCGCACAGTAGTTCATCAGGAAAAACGTCTGGAAACTCATTCACCACCGGAATGTTTGTGATTGCAAGTTGTGAAGTGTCCTCTCGAAGAACATAACACCAGTAGTATTCATTTCGAGAGCTGCAGGAGGCTTCTGATGCGATAATGCTGAGAGAACCTTTTGTACTGAAGTGTTCACGTCCGCTGATGACATGTGTGGTACCATCATGAGCCGAAATGGAGATAGTCAGGTGATAGGTATCCAAGATCGTTACGTGCAATGGCATCCACCCATACCTAATATGATATCTTCATTCGGAGCGGAAGACCATAAGATTAGCGGTCCAGCTGTGATCGTTGATGCAGATCCGACAGTCTCGAACCTTTTGATCACCGCTTAATCTACTACCCTCGGGTAGTTTTACGGTAAAGGGATCACAAGGTACACAAACAAGATTTAAGCGTTCAACACATTCCACATATATAAACGAATGGGTGGCTCCGGTATCAAATAGTACATGCACTGGCTGAGAGTTAACAAGAAGAGTACCTGAAATAGCCGGGCGCAGTCGACCATCCGTAGCCCTCGGCTCAAATACACGAGACGGCACCGACTCCGAGAAGGACGAGGTACCTCCGCCGCGCCCACGGCCTCGTCCGCACCGTGCGGTGGTGGTTGGTTACAGTGGGATGGAGCTCGGTAGTTGGAAACAGCGGGCGTCTAGGGGATTGCACGAGCCTTGTTGACTTGGTTGCGAAGGCCGGGCTCGAGCGGAATTGGCCCGCCAGCAATAACGAGACATGTGTCCACTCTTTCCGCAAGTGAAACATTTGGTGGCCGTCTTCTGACACCGATCCTTAGTATGCCCGGTCATGCCACAATTGAAACAGTCCCTACGGTAAGGCCGATCAGATACACCCTTCTGTTGGTACGAAACCGCCGACTTAAAAGAAGATGCGGGTCCCGAATTCGTTTTGTTATTGTTCCCAGGCTGAACTGATGTCTTCTGCCTCTTCGAATTATGCCCGATGTCGGTATTAACAACTGTACCGGCATATGCTGTGACTACGTCCTCGTATGCTCTCAGGGTGGTGCAGTGAAATCCGGCGGCATAGCGTTGTACATCCTCCGGTAACCTCTGTGCAAGATGGCATATTCGTTGATCTTCTGATGGAACCATCTGGGAGATGTAACTTAGCTCGGTTTGGTAGGCCCGAATGATCTCTGGTACTGGCATGTTCTGCGGGCCGGCACTGAAAAAGTCTCGTGCGCGAGCGGTTGGATCGATCCGGGACGTACTCGCTCCGTAGTAGTCGGGCAAATTCGGTCCACCCGACCACTCGGTCCTCGGCTGTAAGTTCTCCACCATCGTGCGGCAAGGTGTCACGAAGTTGATTAATTCCGAGCGGCACCTTTACGCTTTTACGGGCATCCGATTACTTGAAGGCGGTCTCCATTTCGAAATCCGATCGTCCACGTGTTTCTCTCTGTCCGTCAAATAATGGAGGCCTAGCCTTGACATCTCTCCGACCATCGATCCCTTCTGCGTTTTCTTCCACATTGATGACCGGTATCCGTTCCGCTGATTGACTGAGCAATTCCCATGGCGATAGCCTGAGCAAGGGCCTGAACAAAAGTTGGATCCATGCCTCCCGGGTTGTTGTTCTGGCGTTCCGCTTCCTGATCATTTTGATTAACTGGTGGCGGCTGGCCCCCAGCAGGATGGGTCTCGGCAGTGTTCCCGTCCTCATTGTGGTTCGCGGCGGAACCCTGAGCGTCATTCACCACCCTTTTAGCTCCTCGGCGTGCCATCGCTAACGGTATTAATCTAAAGCCAGTTCCACGCATGGTTTACAATTAAATATTGCACAAAATAGAAACACACACATATCACTTACTTGCATTCCCATGAGGAGCTTCGATCGCTTGGGGTGTTGGATTTTTTTTTAAAAAGAAGGAAATAGGAAAAAGTTTATTCAACCAGGAGTTTTGCTCTGATACCATTTTCTGTAACACCCCCAAAATATCCCGAGGTATTACAGTGCCGTGAATCCCACGTGGGACCCACAAGGCTAATTAAAAAAATAGGCATTTTAAGAAAATCGTGATAAAACCTCAAATTCAAGGGTTACATGACGTGAAACGAAAGATTTAAGGAAAAAATGTAATTCGAAGAATTATTACACAACAAATGTTTTTCCAAAGAAAACAATTTATTCCAATTAAGCAACGGCTAAAGATAATCGCAACACCGCTCAAGTCTGACCGGACCCCTCGGGAATGTCCTGCACATGATGAACAATTTTACCTGGTATGACGAGTCATACCAGGTAACCAGAGTCAGAGAATGCATATCAAATAACAACTACTAACAACAGTATACGACATTTTACAATCACCGTACCTAGTAATCACAAGGAATATTTCACCACTTAACCGACGTGTCTCTCTCTTTATCACATAAACCCCCAAGGTCGCAACCAAGGGTCACGGAAGTATCTACACGGGAATACCCCGGAACATAGGTGCCCAATTCGGGTCTTACCCCCTAACACATTTCCACGCGGGTACCATACAGGTTTTATCCCCAACACATCGGCCCATTTATATATCTTTAGAGAAAGACAACGTCGGCTTATATCAAAATGGCACGTACACACATACGGTATAACATTGATATTAGAAATTCACGAGCAAGATTTCACTTGCCTGTGATCCGATAGTAGGTGTTTTATGATGACGAAGTCCCCACGCCCGCTCGAGCTTAACCTAGCCACGAAACATCCGATTAACCCCTCGTACGGACCATAATGAATAAAACTAGTCTCCCTTTCCTAACCGGATTCCTAGTGTAGTTTTAATTGTCGGTATGGGTATCGTTTCCAAGTTTTCAAGTGTCGAGTACCATTATCTCGTTCAATCTTATAGTTAACATAAGGTATATCGATTTATTCAAGAAGATAATCCTACCATTCTTCGGTTGTCAATGAATTATCATGGCGAAATCGAATCCTATGCTTTCTATTATAATTCTATATTCCGAATACTACAATCGACGGATTTTATTGCACAATACTCCGATGGTTTAACAACCCATATTGATTATACTATCGAATTACTTCCTTAGTTTTGCTAAGTGTCAAAAATCAAAGGTGAGGGTAGCTACGAACAATGGAACATACGGTGACGGATTACTATGAATTTCCCCACAATTGATTCGTCAAATTTTACATTCCTAGTGATGATTTGAAGTGAAATTTCGTTTGTATGAAACTAAACATATAAGAAACGGAATTTACGGTTACCACAATTTCATCCGACAAGATTATCTACGAAGTTTCGCAAAATCTACCCCATACCCGCAATATAACAAGTATAACTAAGAAAACATCGAAGATATAACTCCAGGGATTGGTGGCTTACCTTTGGAAGAATAAGAATAGTGAAGATAGTTGACGGATTCACAAGAACTACGAGGAGAACGAGAAGTGACTTGAACGACTTGGATAATCTTCACCGAAGCTCAAGAATCTACCTCCTCAATGTTAATTCAAGTGTTTAAGGCTTAAGAACCGGGTATAAGGCTAGGAATCCCTCCAAGGATAGTAGTGACTTGGTGTTGGGACGTGCAAATGAAGAAGGGAGTTATCATTTTATAAAACTGGATTTAGATAACGTACGTTAACGATAAGAGTGTTACGTACGTAAGGTGTATTACGTACGTAACAGTGCGATGACAACGTCGTAAGGAACTAAGCGCCGAAATGTGCCCAAGTGTTACGTCGTTAATTCTTGGGCATTACGTACGTAACAAACAGTTGACTCGTTTGTCATCTAGCCCGCCGAAAGTAGCCCTGTCCGTGTCAAAGGAAGATTCTGGTCGGGAGACCGACCTACCCGTTACGTACGTAATGTGGCTGCCTTAACGTACATAACCATTGAAATTTAGCGTACGTTATGCATGGGTTATAGCGTACGTTAGACAGAAATTTTAGCCTCAAACACATTCTAACCATCTCGGGTGACCATCCCTTCCGCTCGTCAACAATTATCGGGGAACAAGACGTTGGCCACCGTCATATTCGCACCGACGATCGTCTCACGGCATCAAGGTGTGTCACCCTCGTTTCGTTCACATTGTACAATTATATAGCACTCAATGGAATACATAAAATAGAAATGACGTCATATTACCAAACATTCATACAGTACAAAGTAATCAAGCATGGAATACCGGAGGTATTACAGTTATTTAATCGTCTTCCAAAAGTTTCAAATTAGAGGGTATATTAGGTATTTAATAAGTTTAAAATTTTCGGGTATTACACGCGGTATTTTCGGCGTTGGATCATCCAAGAGCTTGGAGTGGATTGGATCGTAGGGAAAGGAATTTAAAGCTTGGGGAATAGCTCAAGAGAAGGATACCATTTAATCAACGGACCACAAGGGTATGTTTTCTCATATCTCTTATGTTTTGTATTATATTCGTATATACGTAGCTCGATCGATCCTCGTAGGGATTTGGATCGAATTAATTTTTGTTTTATCGCTTCCGCTGGGCCTTCGATTTAGGCACCAAATTTCAACAATAAATGCAGCAACTGGGTGTTCTCCTGTTTGCTTGATGCATACAGGGTTTTACAGTGTATACTTATAAATCACAATAGAATGAAAATAGTAAAGATAGAAGGTAAATAACACACATTTTAAAGTGGTTCGAGGTAAACCCCTCTACATCCACTGGTCCTGCACACAGGACTAAAGAGTTTATTAAAATCACTACGTACACAACTACGTGACCTTAACTAAACCTGTCTCTGTATCGTTCACATAGATTGATACAGGGACTGTAGCTTTTGTCGTTCACAAAGATTGGCTTCAAACTCTTTCTGACTCACTTCTTGTCACACAGATTGAAGCTTCATCTTCAATGCTATTCTTCCCACACAAGTCGGAATATGCAAGGATCCTTAGTCCACACAGGGCTAATGATAGTCTCAACGACAAGTGTTGAACAAGTCTCAAACAACAACTATATCTTTGATGAACAAACATTGTATGCTCTGGTGTTTGCGTTGAGGACTTAGTATATTTCTTCGCTTGGATACTGTTGTATGCTCACGAAATATCTCCTCTTGAATAGCTAGATTTTCAGAGTAATCTTGTCAGAATATGCGCGATAATGAATAGCTTTTCGTGTGTGTGTGTAAGTCCTCTTACTTGGGGCTATTTATAGCCTTGGAAATGTATCCATTATAAATGTAGCCGTTATTGGTTAGTGATATGTTGGCGTCTGTCTCTTGATTGGCGGATGCTGAATGTTTGAACTAAAGTAGATCACATTTAATGCTTCAGACATTCTTTCTATCTTATCATTAAATGCTCTTCAGAGCATTCAGACTTGTCTCTCTCTGGCTGCATTAAATGTTGTACTATCAGCAATAAATGCTGCTTTAACCATGAATACGTTATGAATAAACAATGTTTATATCACAACAGTTTAAGGTTTTTTATGTTCAGTCCTGTTGGATGTGTTTTACTTTTCCCAAGTAAAACAATTTCAGACTGTATGCTGTACCCAACATATTTTGCTGTATGAAGTAGGCTATGTATGATGGATTGTAGAAGATCTCTTCGCTGTATGGATGGGTTGTATGGAGAGTCCTAACAACTTCCATACTTAATAACATTCTGACTTCTTTTAAGACTTCTTACTGTGTGTTTGGCAATTTATCAAAACAAGATTGTTTATCCCAACAATTTCCCCATTTTTGATCATGCCAAAACTTTCTTTAGGTGTCTTCATATGAATACAGAGAGGCTGTCTTAAAGTCTTCTGTCCGATTGATCTGATCTTCAATACTTAGTTTTGAACTGTGAACTGCTCGCAGGCAAGTTCTAAAATGAAATATCCTACATGTTTAAGTGTATTACAATTGAACTTATGATTGGTGCGTAGGTACAATCTTACAGAGTAAAAACTAAATTGCATACAACTTAATCTATGAACTGTTTGCAGACAAGTTTTTACAGCTTTGAGTATTTGACGAGTTTGTACTTGTTGAAAATAGCAAAGTTACGTAATCAAACAATAACAATAGTAACGTAGATTACGAGCTGTAATATTTCAAGAAAACAAGTTTTATTGATAAGGATGGAAAAATTACAAGTTCTTGAAAAATTAAGATACAGATAAATACATGCTACGTTCTTAAGCCTACAGAAGAAAACAAGTACAGTGGAAAGGCAAACAGGCTAGCTCCTATGCTGAGACTGCCTCCAAGGTCTCCGGTCAGGATCATTTGCGGTCAATTTCCACCAGTTGACTAGGGAGTCATTGCCTCAATCCATGTAGATACTTCTTCCTTCAGGGAATTTATCGAAAGCAAGTATCCTGTCTTCCAGGTTGGTGAGCCGTTCACCCTTCTAGTGCCTGGACTGCATCAGCATTTGCAGAGTGAGCCTTTCTTCCGCTAACAGTCTCGAGAATTTATTTGCAGCATCCTGCAGTGTCTTGAATCGCTTGAAGAGGGCAGACTCCCTGATGAGCCTACATAAGGATCTCATCAGTTCATTTTTGTTCCAATTCTTCAGATCATCGGCTGAAGGCTGACAGTTGGTAGGCAGCAAAATCTCGGTGGGCTTACGCACATTGATCTTCTAAGGAAAATTAGGATACTGGAACTCAGGTCGAGAGCCAGATACCTTGTATCCTCTTGAAGCTTGACTTGACCCGGGTGAGGCCAGTCTCCTAATAGCAGCGGCAACACTTTCTTCCAATGCTGCTTCCATCTCTCTCTCTTTCTCCAGTCTCCATATTCGGCCAGCCTCTCTGGATTCTTCCCCCTTTTTTGGCATCATCAATATCTGATACCTTGGAATGAATCTCCTGTAGGAGCTTCATGGGCTCGTCCTGTTTGGTCGTCAGATTATTGACTTTCTAAACTAGAGTACCGAGCACCAGAGACATATCATCTATCTTGTAGTCGTGGTCAGTGATCCTGGTGCTGGTATGGTGAAGGGAGGCAACTATTTTAGCCTCGGCAATCCGGAGTTTTTCTTGTTCTTGCCTTAGGATTTTCTCCTGATGCTGCTTGAATTGATTTAGCGCTTGCGACAATGCGTTAGGCATTGGGCGGAACGCGTCTTCAACGTCATTGATTGCAGATTTAGTTTGGGGAGCTCATCCTGGGCAGTATCTCGCATCCAATCGAGTTCATTTCGGATGTCATACAGTGCCTTTACTGCGTCTTACAGGAACACTGTCTGTCGACCAAGGGCTTGGAGTTGTTCGATGCGGGCTTCGGTGTGCAGGGAGCTGGGGTGCGCAATTTTGGAATCCTCAGGCTCTTCAAGTTGACGGAGAACCACATGATGACGAGGACGTCGTGGTCTGTCTTCTGGTAAAAAACCATCATCGGAATCTGATTTGGAGTTAATGGAGGTGGGAGATACATGAGCATCTGGAGCAGGATCTTCAGAAGCAGGGGCTTCGTAAGTGGGAGCTTCGGAGATAGATGCTTCAAATTCAGTATCGCAGACAAGAGGGATTGATTCCTCCTGTTTGGAGTGTTCATCAATAGTCGGAAGTACAGGAGGGACTGAATCTTCCTACCGACTCTCGGCTTCTGCTTGATCCGAAAGAGGGACTGAATCCTCTTGGTGGATGGCGCGGGCGACTTCTTCAGGTTGCGGGACAGGCTGGGCATCCTGTTGGAGGGCATCTTGCTCTTCAGTGGTGACACGAGGGACTGATTCCTCCTATTGTTGGTCGTGAGCAGCTTCCTGTTGCGGAGGAGGGGACTATTGTCTGTCAGAGGTCCCCTGACCCTGTTTGTTCCTGAATTTTGCCATTTCACCTTCTCCGGCCTCTTCATGGCTGATCCATAGACCAGCCTGTAGGGCATCATCGTCATCCGAGTTAGGGTGAAGTGGTGGCTGTTCGATGGAGCTTTGTCATTGGATTATGACTTCCCTTTCAGTCGAGCCTTCTCTTTCACCTTGAAATAGTCAGATATTAGCTCTTGGCAAAAGTTATCCTCCCAGCGGATCAAGACTTCGACTTTTTGGGTGTCCGTGACCTCCAGAGCATATAATTCCTCATCCTTCTAGTCGGCCCAATGGTACTGGGTGTCGTATGGGGCGATCTTGTAGGACTTCCATATTTTTAAGCGTTCAAACGCTTGCTCAATTTGTACCTGGATGAGAGTATTATTGATTATTTCAGAGGGGGAGGGACTTCGTACAGTACTTCGGTCTATCGTCTGGATGGTATCCTCAACAGGTATGGGAGCCTATTTCGGAGAGGGATCCCGAATAGGGGATTGTACCATGTAGGGAAATGGACTCCGTACACGGGTGGGTACCTTGTTAAGAGTAGCGGATTTTGGCTCTGAAGGGGCAGCCGACTCGCCGGAACCCTCCAGCTTGGCAAATAGTTGATCATCCATCATAGCCATCATAGGCTCGGGATCTGAAGTTTTTGCAGCAACTGTTTCTTCCATAGAGGTTGCTCCCTGTTGGAGTGATTCATCTATTGGAACAGAAGGAACATCCACAGTGACCGCTGTAGTCACTGTAGCCTCGGCCTTAGAAGACTTCTTTGTCTTCTTATTTTTATTCTCTACGGCATGAGGTGACCGGCTGTCAGAGACACTCCTCTTCCTTTTCTTCTCCTCGGTCGAGATTCTCACAGTGACGTCCCTCGTGTCACTTGAGATCGGCATGCTTTGAGGTCGGGGTCTTTTAGCAATCAAGGGTGATTTGTTGAACGCGGTGGCCTTCATTCCACCAATAAACTTTTCGGAGCCAATCTTCTTGGCATCGGAAGATTTTTTTACTCCGCAGTGAGTGAGGATATGATTCAAGATTAGGCCGAATGATTTCTTTGTAGTTTCAGGTTTGGCAGCCTCCTCATGTATCCTTTTCAGCAGAATTTGACACCAGTTAACCTTTTCCCCAGACATGATGGCGACCATCATTCTGAAGCATAGGTTGGTGCACATTTCGAAAGCTCCTGTATGGTTCTCAACTACCAGGCAACAGAAGTCGTGAAGGTAAATATTGGGCAGACCGAAAATTTTCTTGTGGCATGAGGAGTGAACATTCTCCGCATTCTCATCGCCAGTGAACATTCTCCGCCTTCTTGAGGCAGATAGAAGACTATCCGACCCGAAGGTCTCAAGCTCTTCCATTTTGAGACCATCAGACGGTAGCTTATATAGTTTCTCCAATAGCTCTCTGTTTATAGAGACCTTAATCCCTTGAACAGTTGCAGAAATTCTAGAAATTTCTCCTCCTTTTCTCTGAGACGAGTATTTAAACAAGGCGTCCAAATAAAATTCTTCAACTATGTGTTCATCGTACAACTAGGCGTGGTGGCTCACAATATGGTACAACCCTTGCTGTTTCACTCGTGAAATGACCACCTCCATTCCGACGAAGTCTTCTCCTTCGAGATTGATTCTCTCCATCACCACGGACCTGGCGAAGATGCGTCCGTCGATGATTGATTCTCTCTTCTTCATGGAAAGGGGAGAAGTCTGGGAATTCGACATTCTTGCAAAGAAAGAGTTTGAAGAAACATGGAAATATCACAGAAAATTTGCAGAAGATATGTAAATTGTTTGCTGAAGACTCTTTTAATTTGCTAAAAGCGTAAAGAGTCTAAGGGAGCAAAATTTTTATAGGGTGCAGGGAAGATTAGGGTTTCATACAGTGAACAAATTTAAGGGATGGGAACCGTTTTTATTAAAGAACGTCTAGAATGGCTTCAGAGTAACTTGTACGTCTTATCCATTTGAAATGATAAGTGGTCCCAGTTCTGACAATTAGGCTTCCCTTTTTACACGAAACGGCGGTTTTGAAATCATTAAAAATCGCGGTATTTGAGGCATTGAAGTCCAGGTGTCTTTAAAACATTAACGGGTAAAACGTTTGAAATGTAAACAGGGCACGTGGACTTAAACTGTTTTCTTGTACGAATAGAGTTGTAATATTATATTAATTGACATCCTACAGTATATGTGCTGTATCTGCGAGTCAATACAGTGTTCCCCCTTAAAAGGTACATACATGATTTAGATCTTACAACAGTATCTGGATTAATGGTGTATTCAAGGGTCATACTGTATTCCCCCTTAATTAATACACATGTCAGCTGTAGAAAGATTTCATGCCTTCTTTATCCTACAGTACTATTTGACTCGTTCTGAGTGTACAGTTAATTAAAATGGATACTGTATTCTTGGGTCTTACAGTATTTCCCCTCAATTGATGAGTAAAAGCGTAAAAACTTACAGGGAGTCAGGCCGTAACATTCCAAATTCTTGACGAAGCATACATAATCTGGTTGTGCTGAGAGGTTTTGTAAAGATGTCGGCCAACTAAATGTCTATATGAATTTTCTCGAGCCGAACATCCTTGTTCTCAACATGATTCCTAATGAAGTGATGCTTCATAGCAATATGCTTAGTTCAGTAGTGCAATACAGGGTTGTGCGTTATTGTAATTACACTCATGCTATCGCACATGATTGGCGTCTCTCTGGCACTGATTCCATAATCTTGTAACTGTTGTTGCATCCATAGAATCTGCATACAGCAACTTCGAGCAGCATAGTATTCCGACCTAGTTGTAGAAAGCGAGTTGGCCAATCGCTTCTTAGTGAATCATGACATATGTCTAGGTCCAATAAAGTGACAAGTACAGCTTGTGCTCTTCCAATCCAACTTACAGCCTTCGAGATTCGAGTCGCTGTAGCCAACCAAATCGAATCCTCATTCTTTAGAATAACGCAATCCTACATCGACTGTTTCTTTCACATATTTAAGGATTCGTTTGGCTGTCATGAAGTGTGACTCCTTAGGTGCAACTTGATACCGAGCACACACTCCTACAACAAACTGGATATCAGGCCTGCTAGCTGTTAGGTACAGGAGTGAGCCAATAAGATTCCTGTAGAGTGATTGATCAACCGACTTTCCAGCTTCTTCGGCATTAATTTGCGTGGAAGTGCTCATGGTGGTTGACGAGGATTTGGAATTATTTATCCCAAACTTGTTGAGCAGCTCCTTGCTGTACTTCTCCTGGTTGAAGAAGATTCCTGTAGGCAATTGCTTCACCTGCAATTCTAGGAAATAACCAAGTTCTTCCATCATACTCATTTCAAATTTACTTTGCATGAGATGAGAGAACCTTTGACATAAAGCAAGGTTAGTAGAACCAAATATAATATCATCGACATATATTTGCACCATCAACAGGTCATCTTCTTCCTATATTTTAAATAGGGTTTTGTCCATAGCACATTTCTCAAATTCATTGTTTATAAGATACAGGGAAGGATTTCATACCAAGCTCTAGGTGCTTGCTTAAGTCCATACAGTGCTTTCCATAACCTGTATACTAGGTCTCCGCCTTCAGTGTTGACAAACCCTAGTGGTTGTTCAACATAGACTTCTTCGGTGAGATCTCCATTTAGGAATGCGTTCGTAACATCCATTTGATATACTATAAAGCTCTTATGGGCGGCAAAAGCTAGGAATATCCTGATGGCTTCTAGTCTGGCCACAGAGGCAAATGTCTCATCGTAATCTATGCCTTCTTCCTGTCCATAGCCTTGTGCGACTAGACGGGATATGTTCCTGATAACCAGTACATTCTCATCCTTCTTGTTTCTAAATACCAATTTGGGTCCAATTACAGCTTGATGTTCTGGACTGGGTACTAGATACCATACAATGTTTCTTTCGAAACCATTAAGCTCTTCTTCCATACAAGTTATCCAATGAGAATTACTCAAAACTTCATTGGTTGAAACAGGTTCGAATTGAGATAAGAATACATCTAGGGTGTATATAGCTAATATCCTAAGTTCAGCTTGAGATTTCCATAGAGGGAATGGAGATTTCTCATAATCGGTCTCTTCTTGCGCACACAATACAGTTCCTTGTGTATTCTGTATTCTTCTTCGGGTAGATACACCATCATCAATGTCTCATATAATTAACTCATGTGGGTGATCTCTCAACCATCTCCTGTCAGGTTCTAGCTCGGCATCCCGTACTGTATCTTGTGGTGATGTAGTTTCAGCTGTAGTTTCAGCTTTAGCTTGTACAGTGTCATCTTCGACTACTTCTGATCTAACAGCTACGGATTAATATCTAAGTCTACAACATGCTCTATTGGAGTTTGAGGGTCATCAATGGATAGTGTTCGGATATTTTGGTTTAAGTCTTCTACTCATGTAGGATCAAAGTGAGGTTTATCGAACACTACATGAACAGATTCCTCTATTGTCAGTTTCTTTTTGTTAAAGATTCTGAAGGCTTTGCTGACAAAGGAGTATCCTACAAATATCCCTTCATCTGACTATTCATCGAAGGTCTTGAGTTGATCTTTCCCATTATTCAGAACGTAACACTTGCATCTAAAGATATGAAAGTACGCAACTAATGGAGTTTTATTATTCCATACCTCATAGGCTGTTTTGTTGTGATGCTTGTTGATAATACAGCGGTTTCGAGTATAGCGTTGTATTGGTTGCTTCACCCCAGAACCACTGTGGCAACTTGCTTGCAGCAATCATGGTTCTTGTTGCTTCCTTGAGCGTCCTATTCTTTCGCTCAGCAATACCATTTTGTTGAAGCGTTCAGGCTGCTGAGTATTCGTGCTATGCTCCATTATCCGAACAGTATTGCTCTATAAAGCGATTTGTGAATTCAGCACCTCTGTCGGAACGAATAGACACAATACTCAACCCTTTCTCATTTTGTAGCTTTGTCAGATGCTCAGGCAACTTCGTTGTTGTTTCTTTCTCCTTGCTTAGAAAGATTGTCCAAGCATACCTAGAAAAATCATCAACAATAACGAGACAGTATTTCTTACCTCCCAAGCTTACAGGGTCTACAAGACCGTAAAGGTCCATATGTAGCATATCCACCCTGTGGGTGGACAGGTATGATTTTCTTTTCAGGGTGGTTTTGACTTGTTTGCCTTTCTGACAGGGTCCGCACATGCTGTCTTTATGGAATGACACATCAGACAAACCTCTAACGATTCCCTATCTGGCGAGTTTGTTATTCTTCTTGAAGTTGATGTGAGACATCCTCTTGTGCCATAGCCAGCTTTGATCTGCAGTGCCTTTGGCAACAAACAAGAAATGGTGGAGCTCGTAGGCTTCCAGTTAGCAATATACATATTACCTGGCCTGCTTCCTGTGAGGACGATTTCTTTGGTCTTGATGTCATTTACTCTACAGTGGTCTATATAGAGTTTCACTGAGAACTGTTTGTTACATAACTGGCTAATACTAAGTAGATTGTACTGTAGGCCTTCAACATAGGCTACATCAGTGACTTTGAACTTTCCTACAAGTAGGGTTCCCTTCCCTCTTGTTGTTCCTTTAGATTTGTCACCGAAGCACACCTTTGGACCGAGACCTTCTACATAATCTGACAGATTGCTTATATCTCATGTCATGTACCGAAAACATCCTCTGTCAAATTACCAGATGTCCTTTTCTTTTATATCCTGTAATAAAAGAGATTAAGTATATTTAGGTCCCCTTTGATTGTTGGGTCCATGTATGTTAGTGCCTTTTGGTACCCAATTTTGCCTGACAACAATAGGTTTGTTGTAGGTTACTTTTGGTCCAGTTTTGCAGTGTCTACGTGGGGCAAACACGTAGTCGCTATAACCTTGATTGTCATGGATGTAAAATTTGGGGTTATTATTCCAGTATGATTACCATCTAGGAGGTGGAGCCATTTTCTTAGGTCTTACAACTTGTCTTCTGGGTCTCTAGTTGGATTCGCAGAGCTGTTGTTGATGCTGCGCGGTGACCTTCTTTCTGAATAAATAACGGGGCTCCTGTATCAAATATCTAGGCCCACTATACTGTTGATAGTACTGCGGTGTTTCCATTTGATATTTTGATACAGCCTTCTTTCTAGATGGTTGCTGGCGCTTTTGATATGCTCGGGGAGCATGCTGTTGATTATGCCTTACAGGTCTGAGAGGCTGAGGTTTCCGCTGTTTGTGATACGAATTTGGTGGTGGAATCGCAACCTTTGCTGTACGAAGGGTAGTTTTAGCTTTTTCGGGACTTGAAGTCTCTTCGGTAACAGGAATAGATTCCACACCCCTTACGAATACCGTACTGGTTTTTCCCTTATTGGAGAATGAGTTATACCCTAAGCCACTTTTATCATGGGCATGTTGCCCAGTGCTTAGAATTTCTTCCATCCGTTTAGATTATTTCTCGAATGATTTCACGATGGTCTCTAATTCTCCTTGTCGCTTCTCGAGAGTTTTTACCTTGGCTTCGAGTAAAGAAAAATCATTTGTATTGATCTCATTATGAGACTTGGCCTCATTTTGATCGTGAGAAAGTTGATGATTGCTTTCCATGAGTTTTTCAAATGTGACCTTGCTATTTTCGCAATCAATAGACATATTTTCATAGTTGTTTTTCAGCAAGTCATTTTCATCTTTTAGTTCTAAGTTTGAAATTTGGAGCTGTATGTTTTCTCAACTCTCATGGGCCTTTTGAATGTTTTTTTAATTCATTCAACATTTTTCAAAAATATGTGATGCATTTAGAGGAATAGATGAATTTGAACTTACATCATTATCGATATCCTCATCATCATGTATTTCTTTGGCCATAAAGCACATATATGCTTTATCTTCGATCTCATCGTCGGAGGAGTCACTGTCAGTGATTGCCTGAAGGCACTCCTCGGTCTTGTTCGATGCTAGCGAGGCTTCGATGCTAGCGAGGCTTCTTATTTCGTCCTTTTTCTTGTTGCTCAGCTTCTGGCAACTTTTGTACTTTAGGGTGTGGACATATATTTACATAATGTCCAGATTTTCTACAGTTATAACATAAATTCGAATCACCAGAGGAAGGAGATTTAGAGCTTACTTTGCGAGAAGGCTTGGGCCTGTAGGGGGTCTTTCCAAACTGTTTGATGAACTTTTTGAATTTATGCATTAACAGGGCCATTTCATCTTATGACAAGATATCATCATCACTGTCTACAGTATTGTGTGTGGATTTGGATGTGTTGGGTGCAGAGCTGTCTCCTGTCAGATACAACAGCTAGTGTTGTAGTCTTGGCAGGTGACTCTTCGGCCTTTTCTCTCCTGTCAATATCATACTCAAAGGCTTTGAGGTCAGAGAAGAGGTCAAAGGTAGAAATATCATTAAGATTACAGGATACACGCATAGCTGTAGTCTTACTGTCCCATCAGGTAGGGAGTGATCTAAAGATTTTTAAATTTTTTTCCTTTTGGGTATACAGTTTACCCAATGCTTCAAGTTCACCAATAATGCCAGTGAATCTGAGGTCAAGCTCCTCAAGTATTTCAGAAGATTTCATTTCAAAGGATTCAAATTGCTGAGTAAGTTTGGAAATTTTATTTTCTTTCGAGAGCTCAGTACTCTCGCAAATCAACTTGAGTTTTTCGAAGATTTCCTTAGCTGTCTTACAACTTTTTACCTTTGAGAATGTGCCTTTGTCGAGAGTGATAAATAGCATATTCTTGGCGACATTCATAAGCCGTCCATTGATCGCGCTCTTTCTTAAGCATCTCATCGTAAGGTTGCCCTTCCATCCTTGGGGTTGTATTGACCTTCAAAATTTTGATAGGTCCTTCCTGGATGACATAAATCATTTTCTCGTGCATGGACGCAAATGGGCTTCCATCCTGATTCTCCAGTCATCCAACTCATTAATCGAAAACATAGGGACTTTGTTTATTATAAAAGTCCATTTTATACATGAAATGATGAAAGTGTAAGATGAAGTTTTCAAAAACTAGTGATTATGGGATCTGATTCAGTTAAAAATCGACTGATTATTTTTAGAATCAATCGCTCTGATACCACTTGTTGGCCACTAAGTATATAGTAAACAGTTTAGAAAGTCTGTAGGGTGAGTTGCTGTAAATACAACAAGTGGGTGTTCTCCTGTTTGCTTGATGCGTACAGGGTTTTACAGTGTATACTTATAAATCACAATAGAATGAAAACAGTAAAGACAGAAGGTAAATAACACACAGTTTAAAGTGGTTCGTGGTAAACCCCTCTACGTCCACTGGTCCTCCACACAGGAGTAAAGAATTTATTAAAATCACTACATACACAACTACGTGACTTTAACTAAACATGTCTCTGTATCATTCATACAGATTAATACAGGGACTGTAGCTTTTGTCGTTCACATAGATTGGCTCCAATCTCTTTCTGTCTAGTTTCTTCTCACACAAATTGAAGCTTCGTCTTCAATGTTATTCTTCCCACACAGGTCGGAATACGCAAAGATCCTTAGTCCACATAGGGCAAATGATAGTCTCAATGGTAAGGGTTGAACAAGTCTCAAACAGCAATTGTATCTTTGATGAACAAATGATGTATGTTGTGTTGTTTGCGTTGAGGACTTAATATATTTCTTCGCTTGATACTGCTATATGCTCACGAAATGTACTGCTCTTGAATAGCTAGATTGTCAGAGTAATCTTGTCAGAATATGTGCAATAATGAACAGCTTTTCGTGTGTGTAAGTCCTCTTGCTTGGGGCTATTTATAACCTTGAAAATGTATCTGTTATAAATGTAGACGTTATTGGTTGGTGAGATGTTGACGTCTGTCTCTTGATTGGCGGCTGCTGAATGTTTGAATTAAAGCAGATCGTATTTAATGCTTCATACATCCTTTCTATCTTTGCATTAAATGCTCTTCAGAGCATTCAGACTTGTCTCTCTCTGGCTGCATTAAATGATGTCATATCAGCAATAAATGCTCCTTTAACCATGAATACTTTATGAATAAACAATGTTTATATCACAACGGTTTAAGGCTTTTTATGTTCAGTCCTGTTGGATGTGTTTTACTTTTCCCAAGTAAAACACTTTCAGATTGTATGCTATATCCAACATATTTTGTTGTATGAAATAGGCTCTGTAGGATGGATTGTAGAAGATCTCTTTGCTATATGGACGGGATGTATGGAGAGTCCTAACAGCTTCCATACTTAATAACATTCTGACTCCTTTTAAGACTTCTTGCTGTGTGTTTGGCAATTTATCAAAACAGGATTATTTATCCCAACAGAATTATATGTCGTTTTTCGCTGTGCATTTTTCTTTATGATGATTAATTGGAATTACTTTGGCGTTGTGCACTGTTTGTTGCTATCATGTTATAGTTTCGCCGAGTGTGACTTGTTGTCGCATGAGTCATTTTGATTATGTGTATATGTTTGCAGGATTATATTATGTGTTTTGCTGTGTGTTCGTTTTTGTTTTGGAGCATTGGTTGTGCATTTGTGTAATCAGGATGTTGTCGGATGTTCGACCGGGCTGCTAGAGCAGTTATGAATTACTGCTATGTTTAGCAGTACCCTTACGTCCGTAAGTCATATTGGTTATGGCCGTAAGTCGAATGTGTTACGGCCGTAAGATTGTCTTTGCTACGGTCGTGGTTTCCTTACTTTACGGACGTAGGTCCATAGAACTGGTTTTGAACCAGGAGTACAAAGAGCTATTTACGGCCATAAGATTTGTAGAATACGGCCTCATGGAACTTTGTTATGGCTGTAATCCTCATGTGTTACGGCCGTAACATGCTCATACTATATAATGGCGGGGCAAGAGTTCATTTCATGTTTTTCATCCTTTTTCTTCCCCTTTCGATTTTCTTGTGTGGTTTGGATGGGAATTCGAGAGTTATGGTTTGGGGAATCATTGTTCATCATTTTGGGAAGCCTTGTTCGTGATTAACATCATCCTTCCTTCCGTATCCTCCGAATCGAAGGTAACCTTCTTGAATCTCTTTGGGTTGACTTTTGGGGTTTTCATCCTGATTCCGATTTTAATCTGATTTTGATGAACTGGGTAGTGTTATTGGGTGTTATTAATCATATTTCATGGATTGAATATCCATATCTTGGATCCATTCCACCCGATTAATGATTTTTACGTTCTATAGAAGTCTTGAATATTTAATGCTCGATTAAATGTCTCAATGGATTCCCTCTGATTTTTAGCGTGCTTTCCGTTGTTTTCAATTGTTATACTCGTAATGATTGCGTTTATGTTCGGGGATTTTCGGTCGAGCTGAATTCTTTGGAGTGTTTGTGTTGATTATCGAGGCAAGTATTCTTATCGATACGATTTATATCTCGTGAATTGATATTGTGTAGTGGATGAATGATGGTTTGTTCATCTTCATTGATTATGTATTATGTGTATCGTTTGTTGTTGATGTCTTGGTGTGTGATATTGTGCTTGACTGGTCCTTATTGTGCAATTGAGTTGATTGTGATGATTTGGTTGATCTGTTATACTCGTTGATGGGTATTGTGACAAGTTATGGTCGACGAATATACACTGGGTGGTTAGTTTAACACGTGGATGTGTATTTGATTAGTTGAGAATTGTCGTGTTATTGTGAAGTTGTGTCGGTCATAATGACTGTGTGAACTGATTCATGCACTTGGATGTGTGTTATTGTAACACTCCCGATATATTCAGGAATATTACAGTGCCATAAATCCTTTACGTAAGAATTTACAAGGCTGATGTAACGAAATGACAATAACAAATACTAACAAACGAAAGTAACTGAGATAAAATACAACGGTTCTGAATCAGTACTGACAATACAAATGTCCAACGAAGAACATTAATATATAACCAAATCCAACATCACAAATGACAACGTACTCGAGTACTTAATTACATCAACACAAACATCTGACAATTAAACCGGCCGGAACATCACTATGCACCCTCGTCGTCATGCAGCTCCAGTGGTTGTTTTCCCGCTCTCCTGGATCCTGAACATAATACAAATGTTCACCCCCGAAGGGGTTAGTACAACGATGCTAGTACAAGTACGATAATTATGCAACAATGATTTATTCAACAATAATCATGGCAAGTTTCTCCTACGAGAAAAATAATAACAATACATAACACATTATGACAGTCTCAACATACTCGTGGTATTCCAACGATCCAGCGCACACAGCTATAGATTCCCATGATGATCCCGTCGGACCAACGAATGGTGTAAGTACTTGTCCAACGATCCAGCGCACACAGCTATAGATTCCCATGATGATCCCGTCGGACCAACGCATGGCGGACAATTAATCACAACACATATGAACAGTACAACAATAACATAACCGACATAATACGAACAATTATAATTAAAGTACTTGCCTCGATTTAACGACAAGGATAATACTTCGACGGGTATCAACACACTCGAAGGTCGCCTCTTTGATCAATCACGTAGTAAAACTCGGACCTTAAATAAAAGAAATAATATAGAGTTCATCTTACGTCGAGTAATTAACGTACGAACATCTAACATTCCAAACTATGACCGAAAGTTCAACATTACGAATCCTGACTGTACTCTTCATAACGTACGTTACACACCCATATAGCATACATTAAGTCTGTACGTAAGCTCCGAAGCCTAACGTACGCTAAGCATGAATTTGGTAGTTCTCTTCTCTAATCAGATGACTGACTCGTCTGATGATATAACGTACGTAATGCGTGATGCTTAACGTACGTTATACTCACAAACATATTTCTCATACGAAAAAGAATGATCCAATGGTGTTTGATATCTTCGAATTTCAAGGATAAACATGTCATCATAATACCTTACTCTAATCTAGATTATGAGTTCATATATGCAGTTTGGATAATCTATGGTTGATACACTTGTTACCAATTTCATCGTTTCATTCAAACTCCATCATGAAGATTAGCTAGTAAATCCAACTTACAAGATATGACAAAACCTTCAACGTTCAGCCTCCTAGGTTCATCTAACAAAAGTGATATTAATACCAAGTCTATAATCATTACGAAAACACCATCCAATGCGGATTATCAATCTCAAAAAACTTCCCTTACTTGTTCATCATAACAAGATTCAAACTATAATGCTCTTAACCATGGTAACTTAAGCATAAATACTCCAACTTCCTAAAACATATTGTTCGGTTAAATAAGTCATTTATGGAACCTAATAATCTCGGCAGTATGTTCATAATATCCTTAAGAACATGAATTCAAGGTTGGAGATAGCATTAACATACCTTAATATGAAGAAAACGTCGAGGCAATAGGTATAATCCATCTCCGGATGCTTCAGTGCCAATCCAAGGTGTTTCTCAACTTCAATGGCTAAGTAGGGATGTTAACAAGTGTCTAAGTGTCAAAGGGAGATCTGTGGACTAGAAGGAAACGAAAGAGAAATGAAAGGAAACGGAGTGGAGTGGAATGGGTGTTCTCCCATATATATAATGTACTCGGCTTTACGTACGTTAGCCTTAGTACTTTACGTACGTTATTCACTTAGTGTATGTTACCCGATGTCCTTAGCGTACGCTACCGTTCAATGGTAGCTTACTTGTACTCTCTTACATACGCTACATCAATAGGGTTACGTACGTGATCAACTATACTTAGCGTATGCTATATATATCACTTAGCGTACGTTAATCCCCATTGACCCAAAGCTGTCCAGGTTCATGCTGCGGGAATCTTATCTGGGCCCACGAACCAACTAGCCCATGTGCTAGCCGCCTTGATCAATTCTTGACTGCCTTACGTACGCTATGCCTTGCTCATAGCGTACGCTGTCTATAGCTCGTAACATACGTTACGCTTACTAGCTAGCATACGTTACGACGTAGTTGCATGTATAAATTTACAAGGTTGATATGATCATGCATGTGGATACGAATACAGGGAAGATCATACTTCGATTAATGATATCAAAAATTCGAATAATACAAGGTTCGAATATGGACAAAAATACTCAACAATTTATCCGGATATTACATACTCTCCTTCTAAAAAGGAGTTTTGTCCCGAAACTCAAGACGAAAATAATTTTGGGTATCTGGACTTCATACTATCTTCCATCTCCCAAGTGGCTTCTTCAACTCTGTGGCGCGACCATTGAACCTTAACCAAAATGACTGGTTTATTTCTCAATTGTTTGACTCGACTTTCGAGTATCTTGATCGGTTTTTCTTCAAACGTGCCATCTTTAGTGACTTCGATCTCACTAAAATCAATTACATGACTATGATCTGCTATGTACTTTCGTAACTGAGATACGTGGAACACATTATGAACGTGACTCAGCGATGGCGATAAGGCCAACCTATACGCCAACTCTCCGACTCTTTCAAGAATCTCGAACGGCCCGATATATCTTGGACTCAGCTTCTCCTTTTTCCCAAAATGAAAAATTTCCTGAGTAGGAGAAACCTTTAAAAGCTCATGATCTCCAATACCGAACTCTAACGGGCGACGGCGCGCATCTGCATAAGATTTCTGCCAACTCTGGGTGGTCAACAGTCTTTCACAAATCAAAGCTATCTTTTCTTACGTCTGTACGATCAACTCCGGTTCCGTCCCGATCAAGTCTGATGAATCATCCAACACATGGGCGATCTGCATCTCCTCCCGTATAATGCTTCAAAAAGTGCCATCTTATTGGAAGAATGCCAACAATTGTTGTAAGTGAATTCAATCAATGGTAGATGAACTTACCACTCAGTCGACCAATCTAAGGCACAAGCTCTCAACATGTCTTCCACTGTTTAAATAGTCCTCTCGGACTGTCCGTCTGCCTGCGGATGATAAGCTGTGCTAAAGTTCAACTCAGTTCCCAAGGCCTTATAAACTGCTTTCCAAAAAATGTCACACGAAGCGACCATCTCAGTCGGAAATAATGGTCTTCGGCGTACCATGCAATCGGACTATCTCTGCAATAAACACTCGTGCCAACTTCTCTGGTCCCCAAATGTCCTTTATTCCCAGAAAATGATCCGATTTGGTTAGACGGTCAAGTATCACCCAAATCATGTTTATCCCTATTCTGGTCTTCGGCATATTAGTGATAAAGTCCATCGATATATCCTCCCACCTCTATTCAGGAATCGGGAGTGGCTTCATCATTCCGGCAGACCATTGATTCTCGATCTTAACCTACTAACAAATCAAACATTTCGAGACATAATCTGCTACGTCTTTCTTCATGTTGCCCCACCAGAAATTCTGTTTTAGATCCTTATGCATCTTACTGGTGCCTGGGTGGATAGAATAGGGCGTGCTGTGAGCTTCCTTCATAATTGTCTGCTTCAAAACATCGACATCGGGAACACAAAAGTCGGCTCTGGAATCTCAAAACTCCATCATCATAAATTATGAATCCTGGGGCCTTTCCCTTGCTTACTTCATCACGTATCCGAATCATCAGAGGATCATCTAATTGCTTAGATTTGATTTCTTCGGTTAATGACGAAGTCAATTCCATTACACATAGTTGTTCTTGGACTCTTTGCAACCATACTTCAATTCCTTCGCGAATCAATTCCCATTGAATGCTGGTCTGGGAGGTGAATCTCCAGCATTCGAATAGAAACAGGTTTGTGGCTCAGTGCATCAACCACTACATTTGATTTGCCTGGATGATAAAGAATCTCCAAGTCATAGTCCTTAATCAATTCCAGCCATCTCCTCTCTCTCATGTTTAACTCTTTTTGACTGAAGATGTATTTGAGACTCTTATGATCCGTGAAGATCTAACAGTGAGTCCTGTACAGATAGTGTCTCCAAATTTTCAAAGCGAAAACCACAACTGACAACTCCAAATCGTGCGTTGGATAATTTACTTCATAGGACTTCAATTGTCGTGACGCGTAGGCTTTCACTTTCTCATTCTGCATCAGTACACACCCAAGACCTTGGTTTGAAGCGTCACTGTAAACTATGAATTCTAGAGTTCCCTGTGGTAGTGCTAAAATTGGTGCCGTTGTCAATCTCTTCTTCAATTCATCAAATCTAGTCTGGAATATCTCGTTCCACTCAAACTTTTGGGTTTTCTGCAGTAATCGAGCAAGTTGGCGGGTAATTTTGGAAAACCTTTCCACAAACCGACGATAGTACCCAACAAGTCCTAGGAAACTTCTAACTTCCTTCACGTTCTTAAGAGGTTTCCAATACATAATTGCTTCAAGTTTCTGGGGGTCTACTCGTACTCCTTCCGCCGATACTACGTGACTGAGGAACATCACTTCTTTTAGCCACAATTCACACTTGGAAAGTTTCGCATATAGTTGCTCGCTTCTCAAGAGGTCCAAAACGATCTGTAAGTGTTGTGCATGCTCATCCGGGCTCTTGGAATAAACCAGAATATCATAAATAAACACAACTATGAACTTGTCCAAATACTCTGTGAATACTCGATTCATCAACTAAATGAACACGGCAGGTGCATTAGTGAGACCAAACGGCATCACTACAAACTCATAGTGTCCGTAGCAAGTTCTGAATGCTGACTTCGGAACATCGGATTCCTTAATCCTCAACTGATGATATCCCGATATCAGATCGATCTTAGAAAATATTGTTGCTCCTTGCAACAGGTCAAACAAATCATCAATTCGTGGCAACAGATACTTTTTATTGATCATCATCTTGTTCAGCTCTCGTTAGTTAATACACAATCGAAGCGATCTATTTTTCTTCCGGACAAAAAGAACTGGTGCATCCCAGGGCGAAACGCTTGGCTGAATATAGCCTTTGTCTAGTAACTCTTCCAGTTGCTTCTTCAATTCGTACATTTCAATAGGTGCCATACGATACGGCGCCTTATAAATTGGTGTACAATTGTATAGCAGAAGTCTGTAGGGTGAGTACAATTGTGTAGCAGAAGTCTGTAGGGTGAGTTGCTGTAAATACAACAAGTGGGTGTTCTCCTATTTGCTTGATGCGTACAAGGTTTTACAGTGTATACTTATAAATCACAATAGAATGAAAACAGTAAAGACAGAAGGTAAATAACACACAGTTTAAAGTGGTTCGAGTTAAATCCCTCTACGTCCACTGGTCCTCCACACATGAGTAAAGAGTTTATTAAAATCACTACATACACAACTACGTGACTTTAACTAAACATGTCTATGTATCGTTCATACAGATTAATACAGGGACTGTAGCTTTTGCCGTTCACACAGATTGGATCCAAGCTCTTTCTGTCTAGTTTCTTCTCACACAAATTGAAGCTTCGTCTTTAATGATATTCTTCCTACACAGGTCGGAATACGCAAGGATCCTTAGTCCACACAGGGCTAATGATAGTCTCAACACTAAGGGTTGAACAAGTCTCAAACAACAATTGTATCTTTGATGAACAAATGATGTATGCTGTGCTATTTGCGTTGAGGACTTAATATATTTCTTTGCTTGGATACTGCTATATGCTCACGAAATATATTGCTCTTGAATAGTTAGATTTTCAGAGTAATCTTGTCAGAGTATGGCTTCTCGTGTGTGTAAGTCCTCTTGCTTGGGGCTATTTATAACCTTGGAAATGTATCTGTTATAAATGTAGTCGTTATTGGTTGGTGAGATATTGACGTCTGTCTCTTGATTGGCAGCTGCTGAATGTTTGAATTAAAGCAGATCGTATTTAATGTTTCAGACATCTTTTCTGTTTTTGCATTAAATGCTCTTCAGAGCATTCAGATTTGTCTTTCTCTGGCTGCATTAAATGATGTCCTATCAGCAATAAATGCTGCGTTAATCATGAATACTTTATGAATAAACAATGTTTATATCACAATGGTTTAAGGCTTTTTATGTTCAGTCCTGTTGGATGTGTTTTACTTTTCCCAAGTAAAATACTTTCAGACTGTATGCTATATCCAACATATTTTGCTGTATGAAATAGGCTCCGTAGGATGGATTGTAGAAGATCTCTTTGATGTATGGACGAGATGTATGGAGAGTCTTAACAGCTTCCATACTTAATAACATTCTGACTCCTTTTAAGACTTCTTGCTGTGTGTTTGGCAATTTATCAAAACAGAATTGTTTATCCCAACAGAATTATATGTCGTTTTTCGCTGTGCATTTTTCTTTATGATGATTAATTGGAATTACTTTGGCGTTGTGCACTGTTTGTTGCTATCATGTTATAGTTTCGTCGAGTGCGACTTGTTTTCGCATGAGTCGTTTTGATTATGTGTATATGTTTGCAAGATTATATTATGTGTTTTGTTATGTGTTCGTTTTTATTTTGGAGCGTTGGTTGTGCATTTGTGTAATCAGGATGTTGTTGGACGTTCGACCGGGATGTTAGAGCAGTTGTGAATTACTGCTATGTATAGCAGTACCCTTACGTCCGTAAGTCATATTGGTTATGGTCGTAAGTCGTATGTGTTACGACCATAAGTCTTATTTGTTACGGCCGTAAGATTGTCTTTGCTACGGTCGTGGTTTCCTTTCTTTACGGACATAGGTCCATATAACTGGTTTTGAACCAGGAGTACAGAGAGCTATTTACGGCCGTAAGATTTGTAGAATACGGCCGCATGGAACTTTGTTACGGCTGTAATCCTCATGTGTTACGGCCGTAACATGCTCATGCTATATAATGGCGGGGCAAGAGTTAATTTCATGTTTTTCATCCTTTTTCTTCCCCTTTTGGTTTTCTTGTGTGGTTTGGATGGGAATTCGAGAGTTATGGTTTGGGGCATCATTGTTCATCATTTTGGGAAGCCTTGTTTGTGATTAACATCATCCATCCTTCCGTATCCTCCGAATCAAAGGTAACCTTCTTGAATCTCTTCGGGTTGACTTTTGGGGTTTTCATCTTGATTCCGATTTTAATCTGATTTTGATGAATTGGGTAGTGTTATTGGGTGTTATTAATCGTATTCCATGGATTGAATATCCATATCTTGGATCCATTCCACCCAGTTAATGATTTTTGCGTTCTATAGAAGTCTTGAATATTTAATGCTCGATTAAATGTCTCAATGGGTTCCCTGTGATTTTTAGCGTCTTTTCCATTGTTTTCAATTGTTATACTCGTAGTGATTGCGTTATTGTTGCTTTTCTCGTGGAGGATATATGTTCGGGGATTTTCGGTCGAGCTGAGTTCTTTGGAGTGTTTGTGTGTTGATTATCGAGGCAAGTATTCTTGTCGATACGTTTTATATCTCGTGAATTGATGTTGTGTAGTGGATGAATGATGGTTTGTTCATCTTCATTGATTATGTATTATGTGTATCGTTTGTTGTTGTTGTCTTGGTGTGTGATATTGTGCTTGACTGGTCCTTATTGTGCAATTGAGTTGATTGTGATGATTTGGTTGATCTTTTATACTCGTTGATGGGTATTGTGCCAAGTTATGGTCGACGAATATACACTGTGTGGTTAGTTTAACACTTGGATGTGTATTTGATGGGTTGAGAATTGTCGTGTTATTGTAAAGTTGTGTCGGTCATGATGATTGTGTGAACCTATTCATGCACTTGGATGTGTGTTATTGTAACACTCCCGATATATTCAGGAATATTACAGCGCCATAAATCCTTTACGTAAGAATTTACAAGGCTGATGTAACGAAATGACAATAACAAATACTTACAAACGAAAGTAACTGAGATAAAATACAACGGTTCTGAATCAGTACTGACAATACAAATGTCCAACAAAGAACACTAATACATAACCAAATCCAACATCACAAATGACAACGTACACGAGTACTTAATTAAATCAACACAAACATCTGACAATTAAACCCGGCCGGAACATCACTCTGCACCCTCGTCATCATGCCGCTCCAGTGGTTGTTTTCCCACTTTCCTGGATCCTGAACATAAAACAAATGTTCACCCCCGAATGGGTTAGCACAAAGATGCTAGTACAAGTACGATAATTATGCAACAATGATTTATTCAACAATAATCATGACAAGTTTCTCCAACGAGAAAAATAATAACAATACATAACACATTATGACAGTCTCAACATACTCGTGGTATTCCAACGATCCAGCGCACACAGCTATAGATTCCCATGATGATCCTGTCGGACCAACGCATGGTGGAATTACCTGTCCAATGATCCAGCGCACACAGCTATAGATTCCCATGATGATCCCGTCAGACCAACGCATGGCGAACAATTAATCACAACACATATGCACAATACAACAATAACATAACCGACATAATACAAACAATTATAATTAAAGTACTTGCCTCGATTTAACGACAAGGATAATACTTCGACGGGTAGCAACACACTCGAAGGTCGCCTCTTCGATCAATCACGTAGTAAAACTCGGACCTTAAATAAAAGAAACAATATAGAGTTCATCTTACGTCGAGTAATTAACGTACGAACATCTAACATTCCAAACTACGGCCGAAAGTTCAACATTATGAATCCTGATTGTACTCTTCATAACGTACATTACACACCCACGTAGCGTACGTTAAGTCTGTACATTAGTGTATGTAAACTCCGAAGCCTAACGTACGCTAAGCATGAATTTGGCAGTTCTCTTCTCTGATCCGATGACTGACTCGTCTGATGATATAACGTACGTAATGTGTGATGCTTAACGTACGTTATACTCACAAACATATTTCTCATACGAAAAAGAATGATCCAGTGGTGTTTGATATCTTCGAATTTCAAGGATAAACATGTCATCATAATACCTTACTTCAATCTCGATTATGAGTTCATATATGCAGTTTGGATAATCTATGGTTGATACTCTTGTTACTAATATCATTGTTTCATTAAAACTCCATCATGAAGATTAGCTAGTAAATCCAACTTACAAGATATGACAAAACCTTCAACGTTCATCCTCCTAGGATCGTCTAACAAAAGTGATCTTAATACCAAGTCTATGATCATTACGAAGACACCATCTAATGTGGATTATCAATCTCAGAAAACTTCCCTTGTTCATCATAACAAGATTCAAACTATAATGCTCTTAACCATGGTAACTTAAGCATAAATACTCCAACTTCCTAAAACATGATGTTCGGTTAAATAAGTCATTTATGGAACCTAATAATCTCGGTAGTATGTTCATAATATCCTTAAGAACACGAATTCAAGGTTGGAGATAGCATCAACATACCTTAATATGAAGAAAACGTCGAGGCAATAGGTATAATCCAACTCCGGATGCTTGAGTGCCAATCCAAGGTGTTTCTCAACTTCAATGGCTAAGTAGGGATGTTAACAAGTGTCTAAGTGTCAAAAGGAGATCTCTGGACTAGAAGGAAACGAAAGAGAAATGAAAGGAAACGAAGTGGAGTGGAATGGGTGTTGTCCCATATATATAATTGACTCGGCTTTACGTACGTTAGCCTTAGTACTTTACGTACGTTATTTACTTAGTGTACGCTACCCGATGTCCTTAGCGTATGCTACCGTTCAATGGTAGCTTACTATCTCATTTCTGTACTCTCTTACATATGCAACATCAACAGGGTTACATACGTGATCAAGTATACTTAGCATATGCTATATACATCACTTAGCGTACGTTAATCCCCGTTGACCCAAAGCTGTCGAGGTTCATGCCGCGGGAATCTCATCTGGGCCCACGAACCAACTGGCCCATGTGCTAGCCGCCTTGATCAATTCTTGACTGCCTTACGTACGCTATGCCTTGCTCATAGCGTACGCTGTGTGTGGATCGTAATATACGTTACGCTTACTAGCTAGCATACGTTACGACGTAGTTGCATGTATAAATTTACAAGGTTGATATGATCTTGCATGTGGATACGGATACGGGGAAGATCATACTTCTCAAAAATTCAAATAATAAAAGGTTCGAATATGGACGAAAATACTCAACAAATTATCCGGATATTACATACTCTCCTTCTAAAAAGGAGTTTCGTCCCGAAACTCAAGACAAAAATAATTCTGGGTATCTGGACTTCATACTATCTTTCATCTCCCAAGTGGCTTCTTCAACTCTGTGGCGCGACTATTGAACCTTAACCAAAATGACTGGTTTATTTTTCAATTGTTTGACTCGACTTTCGAGTATCTTGATTGGTTTTTCTTCAAACGTGCCATCTTTAGTGACTTCGATCTCACTAAAATCGATTACATGACTGGGATCTGCTATGTACTTCCGTAACTGAGATACGTGGAACACATTATGAACGTGACTCGGCGATGGCGATAAGGCCAACATGTACGTCAACTCTCCGATTCTTTCAAGAATCTCGAATGGCCCGATATATCTTGGACTCAGCTTCTCCTTTTTCCCAAAACGAAAAATTCCCTGAGTAGGAGAAACCTTTAAAAGCACATGATCTCTAATACCGAACTCTAATGGGCGACGGCGCACATCTGCATAAGATTTCTGCCGACTCTGGGCGGTCAACAATCTTTCACGAATCAAAGCTATCTTTTCTTACGTCTGTACGATCAACTCCGGTTCCGTCCCGATCAAGTCTGATGAATCATCCCAACACATGGGCGATCTGCATCTCCTCCCGTATAATGCTTCAAAAAGTGTCATCTTAATGGAAGCATGTCAACTATTGTTGCAAGTGAATTCAATCAATGGTAGATGAACTTTCCACTCAGTCGACCAATCTAAGGCACAAGCTCTCAACATGTCTTCCACTGTTTAAATAGTCCTCTCGGACTGTTCGTCTGCCTGCGGATGATAAGTTGTGCTAAATTCAGCTCAGTTCCCAAGGCCTTATAAACTACTTTCCAAAAAATGTGACACGAAGCGACCGTCTCGATCGGAAATAATGGTCTTCGGCGTACCATGCAATCGGACTATCTCTGCAATAAACACTCGTGCCAACTTCTCTGGTCCCCAAATGTCATTTATGCCCAGAAAATGAGCCGATTTGGTTAGACGGTCAACTATCACCCAAATCATGTTTATCCCTATTCTGGTCTTCGGCATATTAGTGATAAAGTCCATCGATATATCCTCCCACCTCTATTCAGGAATCGAGAGCGGCTTCATCATTCTGGCAGGCTGTTGATGCTCGATCTTAACCTGCTGACAAATCAAACATTTCGAGACATAATCTGCTATGTCTTTCTTCATGTTGCCCCACCAGTAATTCTGCTTCAGATCCTTATGCATCTTACTGGTGCCCGGGTGGATAGAATAGGGCGTGCCGTGAGCTTCCTTCATAATTGTCTGCTTCAAAACATCGACATCGGGAACACAAAGTCGGCTCTGGAATCTCAAAACTCCATCATCATAAATTCTGAATCCTTGGGCCTTTCCCTTGCTCACTTCATCACGTATCCGAATCATCAAAGGATCTTCAAATTGCTTAGATTTGATTACTTCGGTTAATGACGAAGTCAATTCCATTACACATAGTTGTCCTTGGACTCTTTGAAACCATACTTCAATTCCTTCATGAATCAATTCCCATTGAATGCTGGTCTGGGAGGTGAGAGTCTTCAGCATTCGAATAGAAATAGGTTTGTGGCTCAGTGCATCAGCTACTACATTTGCTTTGCCTGGATGATAAAGAATATCCAAGTCATAGTCCTTAATTAATTCCAGCCATCAACTCTGTCTCATGTTTAACTCTTTCTGACTGAAGATGTATTTGAGACTCTTATGATTCGTGAAGATCTAACAGTGAGTCCCGTACAGATAGTGTCTCCAGATTTTCAAAGCGAAAACCACAACTGCCAACTCCAAATCGTGCGTTGGATAATTTACTTCATAGGGCTTCAATTGTCGTGACGCGTAGGCGATCACTTTCTCATTCTGCATCAGTACACACCCGAAACCTTGGTTTGAAGCGTCACTGTAAACTATGAATTCTCCAGTTCCCTGTGGTATTGCTAAAATTGGTGCCATTGTCAATATCTTCTTCAATTCATCAAAGATGGTCTCGCATATCTCGTTCCACTCGAACTTTTAGGTTTTCTGCAGTAATCGAGTAAATGGGCGGGTAATTTTGGAAAACCTTTCCAAAAACCGACGATAGTACCCAGCAAGTCCTAGGAAACTTCTAACTTCCTTCACGTTCTTAGGAGGTTTCCAATCCATAATTGCTTCAACTTTCTGGGGGTCTACTCGGACTCCTTCCGCCGATACTACGTGACTGAGGAACATCACTTCTTTTAGCCAGAATTCACACTTAGAAAGTTAGGCATATAGTTGATCGCTTCTCAAGAGGTCCAAAACGATTCGTAAGTGTTGTGCATGCTCTTCCGGGCTCTTGGAATAAACCAGAATATCATCAATAAACACAACTACGAACTTGTCCAAATACTCTATGAATACTCGATTCATCAACTAAATGAACACGGCAGGTGCATTAGTGAAACCAAAACGGCATCACTACAAACTCATAATGTCCGTAGCGAGTTCTGAATGTTGACTTCGGAACATCGGATTCCTTAATCCTCAAATGATGATATCCCGATCTCAGATCAATCTTAGAAAATACTGTTGCTCCTTGCAACAGGTCCAAAAAATCATCAATCCGTGGCAACAGATACTTGTTCTTGATCGTCATCTTGTTCAGCTCTCGTTAGTCAATACACAATCGAAGCGATCTATCTTTCTTCCGGACAAAAAGAACTGGTGCATCCCAGGGCGAAACGCTTGGCTGAATATAGCCTTTGTCTAGTAACTCTTCCAGTTTCTTCTTCAATTCATACATTTCAGTAGGTGCCACACGATACGGCACCTTAGAAATTGGTGTAGCTCCTAGTTCCAGCTCGATGGTGAATTCTACATCTCGTCGTGGAGGTAGTCCATGTAATTCGTCAAGGAACACATCCGGGAATTCGTTCACAACAGGAATGGATGAAAGCTCTACTTTTCCGTCTTCCTTCTTCATTGCATAACACCAGTATCCAGTACAGTCCTGTTTTAGCAGTTTGATAGCTTTCATTGCTTTGATCATCTTTCTTGAGATTTCTGGTCTCCATCCCTCGAACAATATTTCGGAACCATCTTCATCTATCATCGAGATATTCCTGTTCCGGTAGTTTACAATATCTCCATATCGATTAAGCCAATCATCTCCGAGAATCAGGGCGTCCCTTGCATCTCTATCACAATCAGATTTGAGGGCCACTCTCTGCCTCCAATTGATACAGGAAAATCTCTAGTTTCTAAGTTCCCCACAATTCTCTCTCCACTTGGTAAACCCACAACATAAGGCTCACAATTATAAAAACCAGAAATGTTCAAACGATTAACACAAGACAATGATATAAATGAATACGTAGCCCTTGTATCGAATAAAATGCTAACTGGTTGTGAAAGGATCTGAACGGTACCTGATGCGACAGCAGTATCCTGATCGTCCGCCCTCCTCATCTCATACAGGCATGGAGGAACGGATCCGACACTCGATGCTCCCTTTTGGTCTAACTGTCCTCTGCCTCGTCCTCGACCAAAACTCTGGGGTAGCTGGACACTCTACTGCGTCTGCTGAACACTTGCTTCTTTCTAAGCCGGCTGCGAAGTACGAGCTCCATTTAACTTCATGGCATACTTGTAGAACATCGCACGATGCCCTTCCTGTCCGCAATCATAACATGTTACTGGAGAATGGAAACAATCACGCCAAATATGTCCTGGGTGACCACAATTAAAACAGTTCTTGACCACATATGTCGGTGTTGATACCACTCTGACGTTCTTTCCGCTCTTGGATGGATGTGGAGGTTTCTTGAATGAATGATAGGATGACTGGGCCCACTGCTCTTGTGCTCCGTGAAATTACCAGACACTTTCTGTTTCTTGGACTCTGAGAATTTTTTCATCGCTGCTTCTTTTATTTCATAGGCCTAAAGCTTTGTCCTGATACTGACGGAGAGTGGTGCATTCGAAACCTGACATGTACCTCTGTATCTCCGGATTCATTCTCATATCGAAGTGGATCATTATTTATGCATCGGTTCTGACCAGGTGTCGAACAAATGCCAACTGCTGGTTAAACGTCTTAATCACCTGAGATACTGGCACATATGAAGGTTGTGCAGAGAAAATTTTTCGAACTTTAGCTTCCCTCACTGGACGAGGGCAGTACTTTGCTTCCATCATCAATTTAAATTCTCCCATAGTTGGCATCATGATTTATAGGTCGGATGGCTTCCCACCACTCGGACGCTTCCCCTGTCAGAAAGTACTGGGCTATGGAAACTCTCCGGTCGTCTGGGCAGTTAATCCCTGCGAATAATTTCTCCAACTCTCTAAGCTAGTGATCCCACATCGGCATCTCCGAGAAACCATCAAACTTTGGCGGTTGCATTTTCGCCACCTCCTGGAGCCATCGGTCTCATCGATTTCCCAAGTCTGGGATGCCTCGTTGTCGCTCTCCCGGTTGCAATCCTACTGCCACCTGAATTCGGTCCACAACCTGAGCAAACTGAGTCATCTGGTTGACCACCTGACGAAGGATGTCAGGAACAGCAGGTTCTGGTTCGTTGTTAGTAGATTCTTGTGGCTCGCCTGAGCTGTGGCTAGCCTGATTTGAAGGTGAAGCTTCTCTCTCAGCATTCCTACGTCCACGTCCGCGACCGCGACCACGTCCACGTCCTCCTCTCAACATATTGTAAGCATAAATACTCAATATACATGTAAAAAATCGTTCTAATGTTCAAGTATAAAGAGATATCACATGTAAAGGACGAGATAGAGTTTAGGAACTTACAACCACCGCTCGCATGAAGACGTAGGCAGTACGGTGATGTCATTCACGGCCGGTTACCTCAAAAGACATATACGACCCCTATTTTAACCCAATAGCCAAGATATCCATAATCTTAGCTCCGATACCATATTCTGTAACACTCCCGATATATTCAGTAATATTACAGCGCCGTAAATCCTTTACGTAAGAATTTACAAGGCTGATGTAACGAAATGACAATAACAAATACTAACAAACGAAAGCAACTAAGATAAAATACAACGGTTGTGAATCAGTACTGACAATACAAATGTCCAACGAAGAACATTAATATATAACCAAATCCAACATCACAAATGACAACGTACTCGAGTACTTAATTTCATCAACACAAACATCTGACAATTAAACCCGGCCGGAACATCACTATGCACCCTCGTCGTCATGCAGCTCCAGTGGTTGTTTTCCCGCTCTCCTGGATCCTGAACATAAAACAAATGTTCACCCCCGAAGGGGTTAGCACAACGATGCTAGTACAAGTACGATAATTATGCAACAATGATTTATTCAACAATAATCATGGCAAGTTTCTCCTACGAGAAAAATAATAACACATAACATATTATGACAGTCTCAACGTACTCGTGGTATTCCAATGATCCAGCGTACACAGCTATAGATTCCAATGATGATCCAACGATTCAGCGCACACAGCTATAGATTCCCATGATGATCCCATCGGACCAACGCATGGTGGACAATTAATCACAACACATATGCACAGTACAACAATAACATAACCGACATAATACAAACAATTATAATTAAAGTACTTGCCTCGATTTGACGACAAAGATAATACTTCGACGGGTATCAACACACTCGAAGGTCGCCCCTTCGATCAATCACGTAGTAAAACTTGGACCTTAAACAAAAGAAATAATATAGTGTTCATCTTATGTCGAGTAATTAACATACGAACATCTAACATTCCAAACTATGGCCTAAAGTTCAACATTACGAATCCTGACTGTACTTTTCATAACGTACGTTACACACCCACGTAGCGTATGTTAAGTCTGTACGTTAACGTATGTAAGCTCCAAAGCCTAATGTACACTAAGCATGAATTTGGCAGTTCTCTTCTCTGATCAGATGACTAACTCGTTTGATGATATAATGTACGTAATGCGTGATGCTTAACGTATGTTATACTCACAAACATATTTCTCATACGAAAAAGAATGATCCAGTGGTGTTTGATATCTTCGAATTTCAAGGATAAACATTTCATCATAATACCTTACTTCAATCTTGATTATGAGTTCATATATGCAGTTTGGATAATCTATGGTTGATACTCTTGTTACTAATATCATTGTTTCATTCAAACTCCATCATGAAGATTAGCTAGTAAATCCAACTTACAAGATATGACAAAACCTTCAACGTTCATCCTCCTAGGATCGTCTAACAAAAGTGATCTTAATACCAAGTCTATGATCATTACGAAGACACCATCCAATGTGGATTATCAATCTCAGAAAACTTCCCTTGTTCATCATAACAAGATTCAAACTATAATGCTCTTAACCATGGTAACTTAAGCATAAATACTCCAACTTCCTAAAACATGATGTTCGTTAAATAAGTCATTTATGGAACCTAATAATCTCAGTAGTATGTTCATAACATCCTTAAGAACACGAATTCAAGGTTGGAGATAGCATTAACATACCTTAATATGAAGAAAACATCGAGGCAATCGGTAGAATCCAACTCCGGATGCTTGAGTGCCAATCCAAGGTGTTTCTCAACTTCAATGGCTAAGTAGGGATGTTAACAAGTGTCTAAGTGTCAAAGGGAGACTAGAAGGAAACGAAAGAGAAATGAAAGGAAATGAAGTGGAGTGGAATGGGTGCTGTCCCATATATATAATATCCTGGGCTTTACGTACGTTAGCCTTAGTGCTTTACGTACGTTATTCACTTAGCGTTCGCTACCCGATGTCCTTAGCTGTAACACACCGAAATCCTATTGGGTTATTACTGTGCTGTGGACCCCACGCCAGGAGATCCACCAGGCAAACACGACTAAAATACATCA
This sequence comes from Orobanche coerulescens, assembly GCA_033398695.1. NCBI lineage: Eukaryota > Viridiplantae > Streptophyta > Magnoliopsida > Lamiales > Orobanchaceae > Orobanche > Orobanche coerulescens. The sequence continues at coordinate 19,374,517 of CM065810.1, forward strand.
AATTAACCAACAAGGGAAATCACGGTCTGTACTATTATATCCGACGCAATATTCCGATAAGGAATTTCAACGACAACAACACCCACGAGCATCTGCTCGGGTAATACATAATGACAATGACTGACATATTGGAGAACACTCCAACTGACTGACCAACATGAACAACTCGGACTAGTATCGTTCGAATGCCTCGTCGCCATCGTCATGCCCCTATGTCTCAACTCTCTCCTCACAAGCACATAAAACATGAAAACATGTTCCGCCCCCACGGGGTCAGTCATCCAGATAATGAACATCAAATACATGTATAACATGATATGCATCCAAAGGCAGAATGAAACGGTACAATGATAATAATAATACGAGATACTCACAAACCAAGGTGAGAACCGAGCATTCGTGAAACACTATGCCAACGGCATACTATTAATACCTGCTCAATAGGTTAGAACATAAATGCCCAACGGCGAATCATAATTATAAAACACCACAATGAATTATGCGAACATGAACCAAACTAGAAAATTAGATATGAACCACAATGCCCGAAGGCTCCAATGAAAATACCAAGACACCACAAAGGCCTGAAAGCCACTCAACCGAAGCTGTCAATTATCACAATCACCTGAAACCAAAACAGCCCGAAGCTATATCAATGAGGGCCGAAGCCACGGAACAAAGCCGTACCACAATAAGACCATCCAATGGCCATGACCTACTGAACTGTAGGTGTTGGGAAACCAACCGCGAAGGTTCAAGCCCCAAACTTACCCATAATGAGATCGTGAACCTGACCGTGACCTACCGAGCTGTAGGTGTTGGGAAACCAATCGCGAAGGTTCAAGCCCCAAGCTTACCCATAATAAGATCACCCAGTGACCGTGACCTGCTGAATTGCAGGTGCTCGAAAACCAACCGCAAATGTTCAAGCCCCAGACTTACCCATAATAAGATCATCAACATGACCGTGACCTATTGAGCTGTAGGTGTTGGGAAACCAACCGCGAAGTTTCAAGCCCCAAGCTTACCCATAATAATATCATAAGCACAATTAACCACAAACGGCAATGATTCAAAGATTACCGAATTCACAAGGATGATAGTGTGCTGCCTTGAGTAAGCCAACACGATGACAGAAATTCACGGATGGGCACCGTCCTCGACAGTCCCAATTCAATACCTCGATTGCCTTTGAATGTCCAACCGATCACAATGATGCAGCGGATGATTTAATACCTCGATTGCCTTAGAATGGTCAATCGATAACAATGATACCACAAATGATTGAGCACCTCGATTACCTTAGAACGGCCAATCGATAATAATGATACAATGAATGATTGAGCACCTCGATTGCCTTAGAACGGCTAATCAATAACAATGATACAATGAATGCCTCAGCACCTTTAATCGGTTATCGACGACGAAGATGAGAACGAATACGACAATGCCTTCAATCGGCCAATACAACATGAATGACAGGACGTCAACATTAATAACAATGATTATAACAATGTCTTAGATCGACATCAATATTAACAACAACAATCGATACATCGATACCGCGAACCGGCTATCGACAATAACATTAACAACGAGTACCCCAATGCCTTGAACCGGTCATTAATGAACAATAATAAACATTTGGTATAATTGCCGAAGAGTATCGTATCGAACGATCCCTTTAATTCAATGAACTATTGAAGAGACCAAGTCTCGGAATGATACAACACATTCATACACATATACGATAACATTAATCTCATTGACTAGTACAAGTATAAAACTTGCCTCAAACCGACGGCGAGAAAGTCCTTCCACGAACAACGTCCTTGAAGTGATTATCGGTCCTCGAAACAACCTTGAATAACACAATTACCAACGATTCGCTTAATATACGAATCAAGCATGATCACAACCAACTCAAAAGTCGATACAACAATACCTAAACTCATTGAAGCAATTCAACAAACACGTTGTAGACAACCTCCAATTGTTTCCAACCAATCTAAATTATATCGATACCAAACCTCCAATGAATTATTCAATCCAACAAAACATCTTATATACAATCAATATTCTCATAGGAATACACAATTCGAGATTACGACAACATCAAATTGAAACCCCCAATTCCAAAATCAACATTCGAAATGTTCTTGAATAATCCCAATTAATCCGATGATAATCCATAACAATTCATAATCACAAGTATATCACTTCTAGGACTGAGCATCGGGTCTGACCCGGCCCGGAATGGACCGGAAGATAAAGGGTCGGACTTTTGGACCCGGCCGGACTGTTTGGGCCAGGTCAAGCCGGTCGGACCCGATAAATCGGGTCGGTCATTTGGACTGTTTGGCGATTGACTATTTGACTTTGTTAAAAAAATACATGTTCCGTACCTACTTTAAATAAATTGTTCCCACACAAAAATAAATAAAGCCTAACAATAGATAATATTTTAACCATCAAATTACGAATCCAGTGTCCAATATTCTTCATAATAACACCATCCGAATTCCGAAGTATTTAAAAATAAATGTCTATTACAAGCCGATAATAATAACCAAAATAACAGTCCTTCAAAAAGTTCAAACAAAAATTTAAGTCATTTCTTGAAGAATTCAAGGTTCCACGATGTAGATGACATTGTCCTCCTCGTCAAGTGTAACACTTCTCATTTCTGTAATGATAGAAAATAAAATCAAACAAACATTCGCATGAGTATAAAAGTAGATTCTAAGCTAAATAATTACAAACATTCGGTGTCAATAATCTAACATTTTTATACTATAATTTTTATACTAACAGTACATACTTCCAGTAATGATCTAACATTAATGTTCAATTTTCATACTTGCTCCCAGACTTCATATGTTCTCCCAGACTTCATATGTGCACTGCCTTCCAGACTTCCAGTAATGATCTAACATTTTTATACTACAATTTTCATTTTTTATACTACAGTTCAATTTCACCCTTCCAAGTTACAATAATTACACAACTACTTATTCAAAACTCAATTGAACAAAACCAAGCTAAATAAATATTAAACCACTACCTTCTTCAATTTTTTCCAACTCCTCTAAATCCTTCAAGTTATGTTCCATGTCACGTAATACTTTACGGTTCCTTGCTCGAATCCAATCTTGAGTACAAATCAAAGCCTGCACAGTCTAGTAATGACAAAAAAGGAATATGAATGAAAGTTCACAACAAAAAATTGAATAAACATATGATAACAAGAAACTAAAACTTTACCAATGGATTCAAAGAGCTTCTAAATTGATCAACTGTGCGACCTCCCGCACTAAAAGCAGATTCTGATGCCACGGTAGATAAAGGAATAGCAAGAATGTCACGAGCCATCCGTGAAATAATTGGATAACGATGACCATTAAGCCGCCACCAATCTAATGCATCCAAATCATCCTCTTCCACTCCTAATTGTTCACTCATGTACCTTTCAAACTCACTCACATTCACAACTATTCCCCTCATCCTCTTACCTCTTTCATGGACATTTCTAGTATAGTTAAACTCCTCTCCTTCACCAAAGTGAATAGAACTGGACGCGACATCACAACTTTGGCCACTTTGAGAAGCCAGAGGAGAGTATATTGATCTATACTCCTCAAATAACTCTTAGGCACACTTCTTTACATCTCTAGCTAATTGCTTAGCCTTTTCCACCCCAAACATGTCTTCTAGAGTCAATTCAACAATTACAAACTTAGAATGTGGATCAAGAATCACAGCCATGTAAACCATCAAGTTCATTTTATCAAAATCACCCCAATACTTGTCATACTTCTTTTTCATGACAACCGCCATAGATTGCATCTTTTCATCTCTATTTTGTTTCCACTTATTCAACATACTTAGTGCATCTGAGATTTCAATAAGACCCTTACTGCTTGTCAAATACAAAGCACCAGAAATGCGCTTTGTCATAATGTAAAACCCTCTCAAAAATACAACTAGCTATTCTACTTTGCCCAGTCATCATGACTGGGAACTTGTTCATCGGGTTTATCCGAATGAGGCAATTCAATGCCATCAATTGCTCGTCACAATCTACAAGCAGCATTCAACATGCTATAGGTAGAATTCCAACGAGTAGGACAATCTTGAGACAACAAAGCCTTGGTATCTATATTAAGTCTCTCCCCAAGATCTTTCAATCTCTGAAATCTAGCAGGAGAATTTTTAATATATTTCACAGCAGTTCTAATCCTATTGATGGATGTTTGGACATCTTTATTGCCATCCCAAACAATAAGATTGATGATATGAGCAATGCATCTCATGTGAAGATACTTTCCCTTACCAATACCTCCCGCACGCTCAATCATTTTTTGCAAATAATCACATGCAGTATTGTTCGGGGAAGCATTATCAACAGTCACAGTAAAAAGCTTACTATCAATGCCCCAAGATCCAAGACATTCTTCAATACCTTTACCAATAGATTGACCATTATGACTAGTGATTGGACAAAAGTTAATGATTCTTTTCTGCAACTTCCATTCAATATCAATAAATTGGTCCGTGATACACATGTAATTCAACTTTTGGTTAGATGTCCATGTGTCAGTTGTAATGCTAACCCTTTGACATGAATCTATGAACAATAATTTTAACATCATATTTTCAGTCTTATAAAGCTTAAGAACATCACGTGCTATGGTAAAACGTGATTGACAAGTGTATTTCGGACAAGCAGCTTCTATAACACGTACAAAACCAGGGGACTCAGCAAATCTAAACGAACATTCTTCAACAATAATCATTTCAACAATTTCTTGTCTAACCTCAGTCAAATTCACAACCCCATACTTCAATTTCCCCTCACCACCCTCTTCATCACTAACCAAAAACCCAGGCTTAAACGTCAATTCAGATTGTTTACCTTTGCCTTTATTTATAGGATTATGCAAACATTTCTCATAGTGCTTCTTAACATTCTTTAAACCAGCTGTATTACCATGGCATGAATATGTACAGTCACAGAACTTACATTCACAGCGAAGTTCTCCGCTCTCCATATACTCCATGAAGCTTTTCCAATATTCCTTCCTTCTATTGGTTTTCCTCTTAATATAGTTGCGCCCCTCCATCAGTTTCTTATCTTGCGGTAGTGAAAGGCGTAACTCTTCCAATTCTTCATCTTTAAGTGATACTGCATTTGAAAACATGTCGGGATCGCCTGGCCCAGTGGGTTCTGAAATAGAAGCGGGGGCTGCCCTTTTGGTCACCATCTAAAAATAAAATTACAAGCATAGTTAAAAATAAAATTACAAACAAAGTAAAGAACTCAAAAATATCCAGTCTCCCTATTTCATTTTTTTTCTTTTTACAGGATAATAAAATAGTTATAGTTAATAGATTAGAGGATAAAACTTACATTGCATGAAGATTGAGAAGCCGTGAGGAGTGGCGGGAGGAGGTGGAGCCACGGGAGTCACAGCGGACAGAGGCAGTGAAGTGAGGAGTGGAGGCGCAGCGGGAGGAGGTTGAGCGGCGGGAGCCGGAGGGGCTGATAGAGGCAGCAACGTGAGAATGAGCAGGCGGTAGGAGGTGGATCGACCGGATTCGCGGCGGAAGGAGGTGGAGCGGTGGATAGAGGTGGGGCGGCGGGAGTCGGAGTGGCGGATAGAGGCAGAGATGTGAGGAGGAGCGGGTGGGAGGAGGTGGAACGACCAGATTCGCGGCGGAAGGAGGTGGAACGACCGGATTCACGGCGAAAGGAGGTGGAGCGGCGGTTAGGTTTGTCTGCCCTTTTGGTCTGGTACCTTTCTGAAATGGAGAATGAGAGAAGCGGTTGCAGAAGACTGAAGTAATTAGGGTAAATTGTATTTTTATATGCACGATTACTTAGTCACCAGGTCGTTCCAGGCTAGACTCGGATTTTCCGGGTTTTGACCCGGTCTGGCCCGGAACCCGGATTTTCTCAAAATATAGACCCGGAACCCGAACCTAATTAACAGTGCAGTGCAGTGCAGTGCAGGTCGATGCGGGTCGGTGCAGGTCCGGTAAAACCGGGTTCGGACCATTTGTGCTCAGTCCTAATCACTTCATATATCATGATTATAACATCCAAAACATCATATCCCAATTCAAAATCGAAATCCAAGATGTTGAAGAATTTACCTTTGGAGATCCAACACTTCGATCCGGTGAATTCGTGCCTAAACGACTATCCAAACTTCCCAATCCAAGATGTATGCTTAGAACACTAATACACAAGTGTTGTGATGAAGAAAATCTCTCCCAAGAACTTCTCTCTCGGAACTCAAGTGAAGGAATGAGAAAATGAGCACAAAAACCCGACCAGGTACTTAAGTACCGCGGAATGTTACGGCCGTAACTCGGCCTACATATGGCTGTAACTCTCTAAGTCAATGGCCTTACGGCCGTGACTAGCCATATCATACGGGCATAACCCTATCTCGTCGAAAGTCTGCCGACAGACATACGGTCGTAACCGCACCTGCCTTACGGGCGTAACTCGACTCATACGGCCGTACTCGGCAAATTCTTACGGGCGTATGAAGCCTACGTCGAAATTGACCGGACACACTGCTCGATCATACGGCTGTAACCGACCAAGTCTTATGTCCGTACCTGTCTCAACTTACGGCCGTATGTCGAAACCCTTACGACTTTAAGTCCTCTTCATCCGACATGACCTGAAAACAACGAACGTATGTTACAGCCGTAATGCAAGCATGTTACGGCCGTAACTCACTGTTGGAAGTAAACAAAATGACAACTCCGTCTACTCGACACAAATCGCTGAATGATCCGACATACCATACTTGTATGAATATAATTAAGTCAAATCATACGCAATAATGATACTTCCAACACAAGGCTACCAATCACGATGATGATGGTGAAAATATTCTCGTCTCAATCCCGAACAGTGGTAAATGATGAATAACAACTGATACATGACTCCAAGATACGCCTAACGATGAACATGAAATGAATGAATACGAATGATGAATGATTATTACTGAGTGAAAAATTTCTGAGTGGTAATTACTGAATGATAATTAATGAATTCACAATCAGGTATTACATTAGCATATGCTACCGTTCAATGGTAGCTTACTATCTCATTTCTGTACTCTCTTACGTATGCTACATCAATAGAGTTACGTACGTAATCAACTATACTTAGCATACGCTATATACATCACTTAGCGTACGTTAATCCCCGTTGACCCAAAGCTGTACAGGTTCATGCCGCGGGAATCTTATCCCGGCCTACCAACCAACTGGCCCATGTGCTAGCCACCTTGATCAATTATTAACTGCTTTACGTAGGCTATGCCTTGCTCATAGCATACGCTATCTGTGGCTCATAACGTACGTTACACTTACTATATAGCGTACGTTACGATGTAGTTGCATGTATAAATTTACAAGGTTGATATGATCATGCATGTGGATATGAATACGAGAAAGATCATACTTCGATTAATGATATCACATATTCGAATAATACAAGGTTCGAATATGGATGAAAATACTCAACAATTTATCCGGATATTACAATTATGCCATGTGGTTGATTGATGGATATGTCATGTTTGTTGTGTGTTGTTCGTGTTGATGGTTGTGATGGTTGGTGTGTGTTGTGGGTTGTTGCGGCGATGTGTCCAATCACGTAAGACCTGACGAGGTCTCTGAGATTCATTACTTGCGAGTACGGATCGGGATGTAGTGATGTTATGCTGGGTTTAACCATGTAAGACTTGACGAGGCCTCTGGATTCAGTACTTGCGAGTACGAGTCAAAATCCAGTCATGTGTGGTTCCAGGTAGGGTCCGACGGGGCCTCTGGAGTTTGTTACTTGTGAGTACGAGCAGTGCTGGTTGTGGTGTCAGGTAGGATCCGGTGAGGCCTCTAGAGTTTGTCACTTGCGAGTGCGGACAGTGTTCGGCCATGAGTATTCAACCAGGTATGATCTGACGGGGTCTCTGGGGTGCACACTTGCGAGTGTGGGACCGAGATAGCTTATGGACCAACGTTATTATGTTTGTTGTTGGATTGTGGACCCCGTGATTATTTCGAGTATTGTGATTTAAAACGAGATTTGGGCTGCGTCCCTAATAATTTTGAAAGGATTTATAACTAAGAACTCGAAGTCCAAAAAGGTTTTTCATTTTATGAAATGAGATTTGGTTCTGATACCCTTATGTTGTGAAAAGGTTTTATAACTTCGGCTTTGAGGTCCTAAAAGGCTTTTCCATTTTCTAAAATGCTCGAGATGATGATTCACTTTTAAAGACTTGAGTTTGTTTTCTATTAAAACCTCTCGGGAACTTCTCTGAATGTTTGTTGTTGCTTGTCTATAACTGATATTTGCATGGTATATTTTGTATGATAGAAAACTTCTACTAGCAAATTCGAATTGCTAACCCCTTAAATGGGGAAAATGCATTTCATACATTTCAAGTATGCTTAGTCTGATAGAGCAGTCACAGGATCGGCATGAAAGATGACAAGCTACGATACTAATCAGTCGAGAGTCAAAGTTCTTTATATTATTGTATCCCATTTCTACTACTGTATATTGACCGCTGCGTGGGTATATGATGTAATTGTTCAGGTTGTGTTACTTATGTCTTGCGTGTGACCTCATTGATCCATGTATTTTGATTAATCGACCTTATCGGTCCGTGTCATTATGTAGTTTGACCCCAACTTATCAAACATTATGGTGTCTATTGCAGTGTCTAGCCTGGTAGATCCTTGTGAGAAGGGTCTACGGCATATTGATATTTCCTTATGATTTTGGGGGTGTTACAAAATATTGGCCCTAATTCTGTTTTTTAGCGGGTTAAATGGACTGGCCCGTCAGACCCAGGCCTGTTTATCATGTCTACTAAGAACTATGTCTACCCAAAAATTAATTGTCTTTGTTTTTTCTAAATGATTAACACATACACATATTTGGTTTGAGGGATTTGGAAGGAAACAGAAATTATTATTAGTTTTTAATTAAAGTACATTGTTTAGTTCAAAAAATTTGAGAGGAATAGAAGAAAATAATTTACTCATTTTCCATCCACTCTCACATTTTCATTTTCTTCAACCGGAAGGAGATAAAACATAATATTCCCCCCTCTTGTTTAGTTCTATATTCTTATCTTCCACTCCATTTTTCAAATAAGGTGCTCTTATTTTTGTCTCATCTTCTTTTCTTCTACATAATTCAAGGTAAAATTATTTTACATTCCTTCCTTTCCCTATATTAAAATATTTCCCCTTCTTTGAATCAAATAGGCCATATCTATCTTAAAGCAAAGCTATTTCGAATCGCGGCTTCATCAAGCATTATTTTTTTATCTTTGTAGATTTTGACTTAATTAAATTTCCAAAAGCTACTTTAAAAGTTACAATCTAACATATCCTTAAAGTGTTTAAATAGTAAAAAAAATATGAGATGAATTAATTGTTCATTAACCCATTTTCAAATATTTTATGTAGTTTTTTTAATAAAAAAGTCTATCTAGAGTATGTTTGTCATAGGTTCATCAGGATTTAGAATTTTGTTATTCAAATTTTTTGAATTGGGAGTGCTTTGAATAGTAAGAATATATGTCTGTTATAGGGTTCAAAATTCTTACTTTTACTATAAATATTTTGCTGTAGATGTCAAATCATGTATGAATACGTGGATGATTTTTTTTTTGATCAAGCAAAAGCAAATCTTATTAAAATAGTCGTATGGGAGGTACCAAAGACATAATTACAAAGTACATAAGTAAGTCAAATAGAAATACAGTTCAAATGAGAACTTAACCAAATATTGATATTAACATCACTCCTAGACATAACATCCTTAGTAGAAAGCCAACTCCACAATCTCCCCTTGATCTCCTGTACCATCTTACCAATATCACAGGTTACTCCTTCAAAAGACACCCTATTCCTCCACCTTCAAAGAACCCAAACAATGCAAACCCAAGAACCCACAACAATCTTCCTTCCTTTCTTCCCCGGAAAAATACCAGCATGTAGATGAAAGTTAGAGTTAACCTGATTGTGCAATACCAAAGGAATGGACAACCACGTGTAACACTCGGACCAAACTGTGTACGAAACTGAACACTCCATAAAGAGATGAGATGCTGACTCCTTCGACTCTCCACAAAAGGTGCATTTAGCGTCATCGTTCGAACTAAGCACTCCTCTCCAAACAAGATTAGACTTTGTAGGTAGCCTATTACACAAGAGCCTCCACGCCATTGCTGCTGCCTTGAACGGGACAAGGTTGTTCCCCACCATTTCGAACTCCTTGCCAACTTCTTGCGGTTCATTGCTGTCATCTCCAACAGCTGCTAACACCTCATATGTGCTTTTGGTTGTGTAAATGCCACTCTTCGATCTTTCCAAGACCAGCCATGCACACCTTCTCGTAAAGGCCACCTATTAAGATATGAAACAAGTTGATCAAAAGAATTTAATTTACGAGCGAATAAGTCCCTACGCCACTTCCACTCCCAACTCCACTCAACCCCCCACCCAGTTCCCCATAGACCTAATAGAGCTATCCTTATCCAGACTCAATTGAAAAAACTTCGGAAACTGATTTTTCAAGACAACTCCACCCGGACATGAATCTATCCAAAAGAGTGTTCCACCCTCGTCCCCTAACTCCCTCGACAAGTTCTCCCACATCCACTCTCTTCCCTCCCCCCTTCCCCAATCTCCACAACTGTAACACCCCCAATACGCTTAGGGATATTATACGCCATAAACCCTCTCCTCGAGGATCTACCAGGATGATAACTAAAATCAAACATCGCCTTTAAGGCTAAAATGACTCAGTAGACCAATTTGGTCTTTCAATAAATACATACAACTCAAATACAACTCATGCCCACGCAGGGGTCAAAATACAACCACACCCGTACAACGGGAAAAATATACTGCAGCGGAAAAGAAAATACAACTAGACCAATACGACAGCAACAGATCCTCGTGTGATTAGTATCGTTCATCTTTCATCATCCTTCGTGCCGAACCTGTGCTATGCTCCAAAACCTGAATGCAAAAATAGACATCCACACCCCGAATACTCGGGGGTTAGCAAAACTCCATTGTTTTGCTAGTGCAAGTACAAGTGTAAAAAATACGAGCCAGACAATTCACATTCCACGAATAACAATAACCAGGAAATCCTCAAAGATTCAAACGTAACAAAAAGTACTTCCCGAGGCATGAGTTTGGGTAAAACACTTCAAAACCGAAAGATCACAAATCAAGAGAAAACAATTTATAAAACCGTTTAAAGTGCCATCGAGAGTTTTAATAGAAAACAATTTAGGATTATCAAATCCTCCTCACTCCAAAATCAACAGGGTCCTCGACCAATAGGCGGAAAGCAATTTGCAAGAAAACCATTCAATCAACACAAGCGAGTCTTCACAAATATTTCCCATGGGGTTCTCGACCCAATCCAAATAATATCAACACGAGATCAAACATCTCAACATCACACGGGGTCCTCGACCCAATCCAAATAATATCAACATGAGATCAAACATCTCAACATCACACGGGGTCCTCGACCCAAAACACAAAATGACAACACAGTATAATCAAGGACACAGCCTTTCGTACGCCCAAAAACTGCTCAAGACCCCTGATTAATTAACCCTTGGAGATCTCGTCAAATGTCCTTGGTTAATTAACCCTGATACCAACACTTTAAAACAAGTTGGAACACACTTTCAGAAAACATGAATCACGGTCTATATCGAGACCAGCATTTGAAAAGAGTTGAAAGAATTTGAAATACGATAATCATTCGGTAACGGGGTCATAACTAGACACTCAAATATCCGTTACCAATAAGCCTGCCAGGCGCCTCCACTGAACACCTGTGCACCGGCGTTCACTCCTCTATGTCGACCGCCCCTTGTACATGTCACCGCGCCGGCGTCACTCCCGTAAGAGCCGCCCCTTGAACACGCATCAGGTTAAACACCGGCGTTCACCAACCATATGGAGCCGCACATTGCAGCGTACACCAGGCCGGAGTACTCACCCCGCCCTCAGAGGCTCCCGGATATGACGTCTCTCACAACAAGTATTCACATTGTCACAAACATCAAGCACACAGTCAATCGTTGTAACAATTATCAAATCAATACACCAATTCACATAATTCATCCGTCAGTCCACGACCACACGAATAAACAACACGCACGTCAACCATAACGCAACATAAAGAAGCAATATACGTACATACGCATTATCAAGTGCAACATCAACACCAAATATATCCAAAGGATTCACGTAGTCACTCACAACCCACACAATTTACAAAACACACGCGTTTTGAAAGTGAGCCTTTAACGAGGCTAGTCGAATCTTTTGAAAACTCATTTCAAACAAATAAACAAACACACCAAGATGATCACCAATTATCATATCCACAAAACAAGAATAGTATGGACAAAGTACTTGCCTTGAACAACCACAACGCGGAGAATCGACCGGAGTAGGTTGGCACGAACCGACTACGAACCCGCCGACTCCACCGAACGCCAACTCGCGATAATAAACTACGGAGGACAATAACAATAATGAAAATGAATTCCATAGCATGACTCAAAGCCGTTGAATTCAAAGAACGAACGACGAATGTGCAAGTGTTTTCCCCAAAACGGCCAAGAACACGATTCGTCCCGACAAAACACGAAAACGCAATTCCAAGTTGAAATATAGATATACAATCCATAGAATATGTTTAACAACATCATTTAACCACAATCGATCCATCAAAATGGATGGAAAACGAGATCGAGAACAAATCCCTCAAAAAGTCGATTCGAAGGAAATCAAGAAATATACTTCGATTCGACGAAGAACAATGGATTAAATGATGTTAAACACAAGAATACTACCAAGATTAATCATACCCGTCATGAATTAATCAACAATACGGAACGAATCGGACAAAAACGCAAAAAACCCCAAATTTAAGAATTTAGGGTTCTAAGGAAGATTACCTTGATTCGCTAGATCAAAGGATGATAACGGATGATTAATCGATGATATGAGCTCAACAACTTCATGGATTTGTTGTTCAACAACATGGCTTAGGAATCCCCAAGGCCACATCCGCGGAAGAGAAAGAAAAGAAGGAGAAAAATGGCCAAAAACCCGATCATAGGCCTTATATATGCCGCCGCCGGCCGTTACGTAGAATCGCCAAGGCTTACGACGTAATGCAGTCATCGCCCAAAATTGCCGACCCGTTACGCACGTAATCGCCGTGGCCTTACGACGAATCGCCTTACGCACGAATCGCCGAGTACTACCGGCCGTAACTCGGCCAGTGCCGGCCTGGGCCCGAACGACGGCCCGAACGACCCCGAAACCCGAACCTGACTACCAAAACGAAGTACTCGCAAAGACGAACTCGAGCACTAAGAGAACACACGATTCCGACCACCCGAAGGCTCGAAATTCGACAACGGAAAGTAATTACCCCAAACTTTGGGAAATTACGAAAATGGCCCAAAACGTCCGAAATACACGATACATGATCGGAACACCAAGCCGAAGATTGAAACACGTATAACAAAGTTAAACGAACTTACGGGAAACTCAAAACAGCAGTTTCGACCGAGATTCACAAGAATCAAACTCAAGTGCGGGAAAAGTCGCTAAAAAGCACGGAACTCAACAAAACGACACCGAAACGAACTCGGATGTCAAAATGTGTAGAATTAATCATTCCCAGAATGACGAAACGGTCATAAGCGAGTCGTCTAAACGGACTTCCGCCGAAAAAAAAAAGAAATTACCGAAAATCGAAATTACGGGTTATTACATTCTACCCTCCTTAAAAGAAGTTTCGTCCCGAAACTTAAAACAAGTAGGGAGAAGAAATATCCCGCCAAGAAAAACTCAACGAGATACACAAGAAGCGCGTAACTCATGCCCAACGACGAAACGTTACAAGCAACGCAAGGGAATATACGGTGTGAAAACACGCTCCACGGCGACCAACGCAACGTCGCCGTTAGGAATGTAATTCCAACAAATGACAAGCGTCATCAAACGGATAATATAGTCAAGTCAATTATCCGAACAATCACAAAACACAACGAACGAAAATCAATATGATCGACCACCCCAACGGTACATCAATCAAGACGCGAGCCAATCGCTGAAGAAATACGGAATTCCACCGCCCAAGGGTTGGAAGATCGAAAACGAGACTAATTTCCCGAACATAAGGAAATTAGGAAGGAGAATGAACGCTCAACAATCACGAAACGAGATCAATAAAAACCGAACAAACAAACGATCGAGACAACAAAAATCGAACAATCATGTCCGAAACACGAAGGATAATAAAATTCAAACAACAACTCCCAGGTTCACGTCTCGGCTCGAGACAATATTTGACCCGGTGAAAATAACAAGATGTGATTCACATAAGATCCACAGGAAAGGGAATATCAATTGAAAAGTCACAACGACAAATGAGTTATTCCGAAAAAATACCACCCTCGTTCGATCAACAAAAGCAAGGGATAGGGAATGTTCAGAAAATGTCAACGAACATAAACGAGTCGATAGAGTCGAAAATACAGAAATTAAAAATCCGATCCACGTCGAATAGAAGAGTTAATAGAACCAAATGATGTCACTTCCGAACAAGGTTCACAAGAATCGAACCGAACTCGAAAAAGCCACAGCGATAACTTGATCGACCCACAACAAGATCACAGTTCGTTCGGACGATGAAACCGAAATACAGAACAAGTTCATAAGGTATCAACGAACATGAGAGAATCGATAGACTGGAGAAAGAGAAAATACAGAAGTCAAAATAGTACGGGTATTACCCCCGACCTCAACCACGAAATTCACAAAAACAGGAGCAAGGTAACAAGACATTAAACAACCGACACATAACGGAACGATTACCGATGCACACGGCCATACCAAACTAAGCTCTAACAGCTCGCACATGCGAGAAAACGCAGAAATCACCACGAGGCGACAATATTCAATACCAACATCCCACCTCTCACAAGGGGCTAACACAACAAATGTGTGGAAAATGACTCAACGCTCACACCGCCGATTCGATCATATTCGGGAGCAAACATTATAAGGATAATACGACATCATACATATATACCCATCCCTCAAACGGGAATGGATAGGTTTTAAAAACGAAAACCTCATTTTGAAAATAATTTAGAAGAACACCGGTTGATCTTGAGTATCACCTTTCAAAAAAAAGTACAAACGTGAAACATCGTTATCGAGACTTTGGAGAACCATTTCACATTAGATAAAAATAAGGACACTTTCTCTTAGTAAAAACATTCAGAATATTCGACCCTCGGGTCTAAGTAAAAGTGTTTCTAAAACATTGAAAATATCTCAAAACATTTTGGTCCTCGAGGTAGAAGAATTTGGAAACATATTGTGGCACCTTGGATGTACCACGAGAAAATGATTCATTTTAAAAGTATGTCTCGAAATTTATTTTCTAAGATACTCAAGGTTTTGAAAGATAGTTCATTGGGCTAGAATGCCCAAAAATTTCTGTAATTACACGAAACATTATAGCGTGGGTCCCGCGCCGAACTCACTGTGCTAAAAACCATTTACAAAAATGCCAAAAAGGCCGATGACGTAATGTTTCAAAACTTAGAAAAGCCATTTACAAAATGTTAAATACCGTCATAAGAATTTCGCTAAAATGACCAAGACCATAATATCAAAAACTCGGTTAATGAAATCGATTTTCGAAATAAAACTCGATCGGTAAAATACCGAAAGCCATTACAAAAGAACTCACGCATGGATAAAAGAAATAAAGTCAAACATGCACAATCCAGCAACACTACTCCACACATAAACGAAATATGAGGGTCAAATAACCACATATCAAGAAATCAAAATCCATAAGAGGATTCCGTCACTTAACAAATAAATCATAAAAATAGCTCGTGTCACACGAGGCACAACGCAAAGAAGGGAGACTTATATCCACAGGTCGCACGAAGATGATGATTGCCCCACGATACTAATCACGACCGACCAACTCAGACGACGCGTCGCGACACGACTCAGTCAGACAAAATCCGACGAGACAAAACTCAATAGACACCACTGACCCGACAGCCTAGGTTTCCACAACCTAAGCTCCGATACCATTCTGTAACACCCCCAATCCGCTTAGGGATATTACACGCCGTAAACCCTCTCCTCGAGGATCTACCAGGCTGATAACTAAAATCAAACATCGCCTTTAAGGCTAAAATGACTCAGTAGACCGATTTGGTCTTTCAATAAATACATACAACTCAAATACAACTCATGCCCACGCAGGGGTCAAAATACAACCACACCCGTACAACGGGAAAAATATACTGCAGCGGAAAAGAAAATACAACTAGACCAATACGACAGCAACGGATCCTCGTGTGATTAGTATCGTTCATCTTTCATCATCCTTCGTACCGAACTTGTGCTATGCTCCAAAACCTGAATGCAAAAATAGACATCCACCCCCCGAATACTCGGGGGTTAGCAAAACTCCACTGTTTTGCTAGTGCAAGTACAAGTGCAAAAAATACGAGCCATACAATTCACATTCCACGAATAACAATAACCAGGAAATCCTCAAAGATTCAAACGTAACGAAAAGTACTTCCCGAGGCATGAGTTTGGGTAAAACACTTCAAAACCGAAAGATCACAAATCAAGAGAAAACAATTTATAAAACCGTTTAAAGTGCCATCGAGAGTTTTAATAGAAAACAATTTAGGATTATCAAATCCTCCTCATTCCAAAATCAACAGGGTCCTCGACAAATAGGCGGAAAGCAATTTGTAAGAAAACCATTCAATCAACACAAGCGAGTCTTCACAAATATTTTCCACGGGGTTCTCGACCCAATCCAAATAATATCAACACGAGATCAAACATCTCAACATCACACGGGGTCCTCGACCCAATCCAAATAATATCAACATGAGATCAAACATCTCAACATCACACGGGGTCCTCGACCCAAAACACAAAATGACAACACAGTATAATAAAGGACACAGCCTTTCGTCCGCCCAAAAACTGCTCAAGACCCCTGATTAATTAACCCTTAGAGATCTCGTCAAATGTCCTTGGTTAATTAACCCTGATACCAACACTTTAAAACAAGTTGGAACACACTTTCAGAAAACATGAATCACGGTCTATATCGAGACCAGCATTTGAAAAGAGTTGAAAGAATTTGAAATACGATAATCGTTCGGTAACGTGGTCTTAGCTAAACACTCAAATATCCGTTACCAATAAGCCTGCCAGGCGCCTCCACTGAACACCTGTGCACCGGCGTTCACTCCTCTATGTCGGCCGCCCCTTGTACAGGTCACCGCTGGCGTCACTCCCGTAAGAGCCGCCCCTTGAACACGCATCAGGTTAAACACCGGCGTTCACCAACCATATGGAGCCGCACATTGCTGCGTACACCAGGCCGGAGTACTCGCCCCGCCCTCAGAGGCTCCCGGATATGACGTCTTTCACAACAAGTATTCACATTGTCACAAACATCAAGCACACAGTCAATCGTTGTAACAATTATCAAATCAATACACCAATTCACATAATTCATCCGTCAGTCCACGACCACACGAATAAACAACAACACGCACGTCAACCATAACGCAACGGAAAGAAGCAATATACGTACATACGCATTATCAAGCGCAACGTCAACACCAAATATATCCAAAGGATTCACGTAGTCACTCACAACCCACACAATTTACAAAACACACACGTTTTGAAGGTGAGCCTTTAACGAGGCTAGTCGAATCTTTTGAAAACTCATTTCAAACAAATAAACAAACACACCAAGATGATCACCAATTATCATATCCACAAAACAAGAATAGTATGGACAAAGTACTTGCCTTGAACAACCACAACGCGGAGAATCGACCGGAGTAGGTTGGCACGAACCGACTACGAACCCGCCAACTCCACCGAACGCCAACTCGCGATAATAAACTACGGAGGACAATAACAATAATGAAAATGAATTCCATAGCATGACTCAAAGCCGTTGAATTCAAAGAACGAGCGATTTAATGTTCAAGTGTTTTCCCCAAAACGGCCAAGAACACGATTCGTCCCGACAAAACACGAAAACGCAATTCCAAGTTGAAATATGGATATACAATCCATAGAATATGTTTAACAACATCATTTAACCACAATCGATCCATCAAAATGGATGGAAAACGAGATCGAGAACAAATCCCTCAAAAAGTCGATTCGAAGGAAATCAAGAAATATACTTCGATTCGACGAAGAACAATGGATTAAAAGATGTTAAACACAAGAATACTACCAAGATTAATCATACCCGTCATGAATTAATCAACAATACGGAACGAATCGGACAAAAACACAAAAAACCCCAAATTCAAGAATTTAGGGTTCTAAGGAAGATTACCTTGATTCGCTGGATCAAAAGATGATAACGGATGATTAATCGATGATATGAGCTCAACAACTTCATGGATTTGTTGTTCAACAACATGGCTTCGGAATCCCCAAGGCCACATCCGCGGAAGAGAAAGAAAAGAAGGAGAAAAATGGACAAAAACCCGACTGCAGGGCCTTATATAAGTCGCTGCCGGCCGGTTACGACGAATCGCCAAGGCTTACGACGTAATCGAGTCAACGCCCCAAATCGCGGCCCATTACGTGCGTAATCGTCCTGTGGCCTTACGTACGTAACCGGCCTTACGTACGTAACTGCCGAGCACTACCGGCCGTAACTCGGCCAGTGCCGGCCTCGGCCCGAACGACGGCCCGAACGACCCCGAAACCCGAACCTGACTACGAATCGAAGATACAGTTACGAAGTACTCGCAAAGACGAACTCGAGCACTAAGAGAACACACGATTCCGACCACCCGAAGGCTCGAAATTCGACAACGGAAAGTAATTACCCCAAACTTTGGGAAATTACGAAAATGGCCCAAAACGTCCGAAATACACGATACATGATCGGAACACCAAGCGGAAGATTGCAACACGTATAACAAAGTTAAACGAACTTACGGGAAACTCAAAACAGCAGTTTCGACCGAGATTCACAAGAATCAAACTCAAGTGCGGGAAAAGTCGCTAAAAAGCACGGAACTCAACAAAACGACACCGAAACGAACTCGGATGTCAAAAAGTGTAGAATTAATCATTCCCAGAATGACGAAACGGTCATAAGCGAGTCGTCTAAACGGACTTTCGCCGAAAAAAAAAAGAAATTACCGAAAATCGAAATTACGGGTTATTACATTCTACCCTCCTTAAAAGAAGTTTCGTCCCGAAACTTAAAACAAGTAGGGAGAAGAAATATCCCGCCAGGAAAAACTCAACGAGATACACAAGAAGCGCGTAACTCATGCCCAACGGCGAAACGTTACAAGCAACGCAAGGGAATATACGGTGTGAAAACACGCTCCACGGCGACCAACGCAACGTCGCCGTTAGGAATGTAATAAAACCAACAAATGACAAGCGTCATCAAACGGATAATATAGTCAAGTCAATTATCCGAACAATCACAAAACACAACGAACGAAAATCAATATGATTGACCACCCCAACGGTACATCAATCAAGACGCGAGCCAATCGCTGAAGAAATACGGAATTCCACCGCCCAAGGGTTGGAAGATCGAAAACGAGACTAATTTCCCGAACATAAGGAAATTAGGAAGGAGTCTGAATGCTCAACAATCATGAAACGAGATCAATAAAAACTGAACAAACAAACGATCGAGACAACAAAAATCGAACAATCATGTCCGAAACACGAAGGATAATAAAATTCAAACAACAACTCCCAGGTTCACGTCTCGGCTCGAGACAATATTTGACCCAGTGAAAATAACAAGATGTGATTCACATAAGATCCATAGGAAAGGGAATAGCAATTGAAAAGTCACAACGAAAAATGAGTTATTCCGAAAAAATACCACCCTCGTTCGATCAACAAAAGCAAGGGATAGGGAATGTTCAGAAAATGTCAACGAACATAAACGAGTCGATAGAGTCGAAAATACAGAAATTCAAAATCCGATCCACGTCGAATAGAAGAGTTAATAGAACCAAATGATGTCACTTCCGAACAAGGTTCACAAGAATCGAACCGAACTCGAAAAAGTCACAGCGATAACTTGATCGACCCACAACAAGATCACAGTTCGTTCGGACGATGAAACCGAAATACAGAACAAGTTCATAAGGTATCAACGAACATGAGCGAATCGATAGACTGGAGAAAGAGAAAATACAGAAGTCAAAATAGTACGGGTATTACCCCCGACCTCAACCACGAAATTCACAAAAACAGGAGCAAGGTAACAAGACATTAAACAACCGACACATAACGGAACGATTACCGATGCACACGGCCATACCAAACTAAGCTCTAACAGCTCGCACATGCGAGAAAACGCAGAAATCACCACGAGGCGACAATATTCAATACCAACATCCCACCTCTCACAAGGGGCTAACACAACAAATGTGTGGAAAATGACTCAACGCTCACACCGCCGATTCGATCATATTCGGGAGCAAACATTATAAGGATAATACGACATCATACATATATACCCAGCCCTCAAACGGGAATGGATAGGTTTTAAAAACGAAAACCTCATTTTGAAAATAATTTAGAAGAACACCGGTTGATCTTGAGTATCACCTTTCAAAAAAAAGTACAAACGTGAAACATCGTTATCGAGACTTTGGAGAACCATTTCACATTAGATAAAAATAAGGACACTTTCTCTTAGTAAAAACATTCAGAATATTCGACCCTCGGGTCTAAGTAAAAGTGTTTCTAAAACATTGAAAATATCTCAAAACATTTTGGTCCTCGAGGTAGAAGAATTTGGAAACATATTGTGGCACCTTGGATGTACCACGAGAAAATGATTCATTTTAAAAGTATGTCTCGAAATTTATTTTCTAAGATACTCAAGGTTTTCAAAGATAGTTCAATGGGCTAGAATGCCCAAAAATTTCAGGTAATTACACGAAACATTATAGCGCCGTGGGTCCCGCGCCGGAACTCACCAGGCTAAAAACCATTTACAAAAATGCCAAAAAGGCCGATGACGGTAATGTTTCAAAAACTTAGAAAAGCCATTTACAAAATGTTAAATACCGTCATAAGAATTTCGCTAAAATGACCAAGACCATAATATCAAAAACTCGGTTAATGAAATCGATTTTCGAAATAAAACTCAGTCGGTAAAATACCGAAAGCCATTACAAAAGAACTCACGCAACGGATAAAAGAAATAAAGTCAAACATGCACAATCCAGCAACACTACTCCACACATAAACGAAATATGAGGGTCAAATAACCACATATCAAGAAATCAAAATCCATAAGAGGATTCCGTCACTTAACAAATAAATCATAAAAATAGCTCGTGTCACACGAGGCACAACGCAAAGAAGGGAGACTTATATCCACAGGTCGCACGAAGATGATGATTGCCCCACGATACTAATCACGACCGACCAACTCAGACGACGCGTCGCGACACGACTCAGTCAGACAAAATCCGACGAGACAAAACTCAATAGACACCACTGACCCGACAGCCTAGGTTTCCACAACCTAAGCTCCGATACCATTCTGTAACACCCCCAATCCGCTTAGGGATATTACACGCCGTTAACCCTCTCCTCGAGGATCTACCAGGCTGATAACTAAAATCAAACATCGCCTTTAAGGCTAAAATGACTCAGTAGACCGATTTGGTCTTTCAATAAATACATACAACTCAAATACAACTCATGCCCACGCAGGGGTCAAAATACAACCACACCCGTACAACGGGAAAAATATACTGCAGCGGAAAAGAAAATACAACTAGACCAATACGACAGCAACGGATCCTCGTGTGATTAGTATCGTTCATCTTTCATCATCCTTCGTACCGAACTTGTGCTATGCTCCAAAACCTGAATGCAAAAATAGACATCCACCCCCCGAATACTCGGGGGTTAGCAAAACTCCACTGTTTTGCTAGTGCAAGTACAAGTGCAAAAAATACGAGCCATACAATTCACATTCCACGAATAACAATAACCAGGAAATCCTCAAAGATTCAAACGTAACGAAAAGTACTTCCCGAGGCATGAGTTTGGGTAAAACACTTCAAAACCGAAAGATCACAAATCAAGAGAAAACAATTTATAAAACCGTTTAAAGTGCCATCGAGAGTTTTAATAGAAAACAATTTAGGATTATCAAATCCTCCTCATTCCAAAATCAACAGGGTCCTCGACAAATAGGCGGAAAGCAATTTGTAAGAAAACCATTCAATCAACACAAGCGAGTCTTCACAAATATTTTCCACGGGGTTCTCGACCCAATCCAAATAATATCAACACGAGATCAAACATCTCAACATCACACGGGGTCCTCGACCCAATCCAAATAATATCAACATGAGATCAAACATCTCAACATCACACGGGGTCCTCGACCCAAAACACAAAATGACAACACAGTATAATAAAGGACACAGCCTTTCGTCCGCCCAAAAACTGCTCAAGACCCCTGATTAATTAACCCTTAGAGATCTCGTCAAATGTCCTTGGTTAATTAACCCTGATACCAACACTTTAAAACAAGTTGGAACACACTTTCAGAAAACATGAATCACGGTCTATATCGAGACCAGCATTTGAAAAGAGTTGAAAGAATTTGAAATACGATAATCGTTCGGTAACGTGGTCTTAGCTAAACACTCAAATATCCGTTACCAATAAGCCTGCCAGGCGCCTCCACTGAACACCTGTGCACCGGCGTTCACTCCTCTATGTCGGCCGCCCCTTGTACATGTCACCGCGCTGGCGTCACTCCCGTAAGAGCCGCCCCTTGAACACGCATCAGGTTAAACACCGGCGTTCACCAACCATATGGAGCCGCACATTGCTGCGTACACCAGGCCGGAGTACTCGCCCCGCCCTCAGAGGCTCCCGGATATGACGTCTTTCACAACAAGTATTCACATTGTCACAAACATCAAGCACACAGTCAATCGTTGTAACAATTATCAAATCAATACACCAATTCACATAATTCATCCGTCAGTCCACGACCACACGAATAAACAACAACACGCACGTCAACCATAACGCAACGGAAAGAAGCAATATACGTACATACGCATTATCAAGCGCAACGTCAACACCAAATATATCCAAAGGATTCACGTAGTCACTCACAACCCACACAATTTACAAAACACACACGTTTTGAAAGTGAGCCTTTAACGAGGCTAGTCGAATCTTTTGAAAACTCATTTCAAACAAATAAACAAACACACCAAGATGATCACCAATTATCATATCCACAAAACAAGAATAGTATGGACAAAGTACTTGCCTTGAACAACCACAACGCGGAGAATCGACCGGAGTAGGTTGGCACGAACCGACTACGAACCCGCCAACTCCACCGAACGCCAACTCGCGATAATAAACTACGGAGGACAATAACAATAATGAAAATGAATTCCATAGCATGACTCAAAGCCGTTGAATTCAAAGAACGAACGACGAATGTTCAAGTGTTTTCCCCAAAACGGCCAAGAACACGATTCGTCCCGACAAAACACGAAAACGCAATTCCAAGTTGAAATATGGATATACAATCCATAGAATATGTTTAACAACATCATTTAACCACAATCGATCCATCAAAATGGATGGAAAACGAGATCGAGAACAAATCCCTCAAAAAGTCGATTCGAAGGAAATCAAGAAATATACTTCGATTCGACGAAGAACAATGGATTAAAAGATGTTAAACACAAGAATACTACCAAGATTAATCATACCCGTCATAAATTAATCAACAATACGGAACGAATCGGACAAAAACACAAAAAACCCCAAATTCAAGAATTTAGGGTTCTAAGGAAGATTACCTTGATTCGCTGGATCAAAAGATGATAACGGATGATTAATCGATGATATGAGCTCAACAACTTCATGGATTTGTTGTTCAACAACATGGCTTCGAATCCCCAAGGCCACATCCGCGGAAGAGAAAGAAAAGAAGGAGAAAATGGACAAAACCATTGCGGGGCCTTATATAGTGCTGCCCGTGGGTTACGTCATGAATCGGCCAAGGCTTACGTCGTAACCGAGTCATCGCCCAAATCGCGGCCCATTACGTGCGTATCGCCGTGGCCTTACGTGCGTATCGCCTTACGTCGTAATCGCCGAGCACTACCGGCCGTAACTCGGCGATCTGCCTCGGCGGCAAGCGGCGAACGACCCGAAACCGAACGACTACGAATCAAGATACGATTCGAAGTACTCGCAAAGACGAACTCGAGCACTAAGAGAACACACGATTCCGACCACCCGAAGGCTCGAAATTCGACAACGGAAAGTAATTACCCCAAACTTTGGGAAATTACGAAAATGGCCCAAAACGTCCGAAATACACGATACATGATCGGAACACCAAGCGGAAGATTGCAACACGTATAACAAAGTTAAACGAACTTACGGGAAACTCAAAACAGCAGTTTCGACCGAGATTCACAAGAATCAAACTCAAGTGCGGGAAAAGTCGCTAAAAAGCACGGAACTCAACAAAACGACACCGAAACGAACTCGGATGTCAAAAAGTGTAGAATTAATCATTCCCAGAATGACGAAACGGTCATAAGCGAGTCGTCTAAACGGACTTTCGCCGAAAAAAAAAAGAAATTACCGAAAATCGAAATTACGGGTTATTACATTCTACCCTCCTTAAAAGAAGTTTCGTCCCGAAACTTAAAACAAGTAGGGAGAAGAAATATCCCGCCAGGAAAAATTCAACGAGATACACAAGAAGCGCGTAACTCATGCCCAACGGCGAAACATTACAAGCAACGCAAGGGAATATACGGTGTGAAAACACGCTCCACGGCGACCAACGCAACGTCGCCGTTAGGAATGTAATAAAACCAACAAATGACAAGCGTCATCAAACGGATAATATAGTCAAGTCAATTATCCGAACAATCACAAAACACAACGAACGAAAATCAATATGATTGACCACCCCAACGGTACATCAATCAAGACGCGAGCCAATCGCTGAAGAAATACGGAATTCCACCGCCCAAGGGTTGGAAGATCGAAAACGAGACTAATTTCCCGAACATAAGGAAATTAGGAAGGAGTCTGAATGCTCAACAATCATGAAACGAGATCAATAAAAACCGAACAAACAAACGATCGAGACAACAAAAATCGAACAATCATGTCCGAAACACGAAGGATAATAAAATTCAAACAACAACTCCCAGGTTCACGTCTCGGCTCGAGACAATATTTGACCCAGTGAAAATAACAAGATGTGATTCACATAAGATCCATAGGAAAGGGAATAGCAATTGAAAAGTCACAACGAAAAATGAGTTATTCCGAAAAAATACCACCCTCGTTCGATCAACAAAAGCAAGGGATAGGGAATGTTCAGAAAATGTCAACGAACATAAACGAGTCGATAGAGTCGAAAATACAGAAATTCAAAATCCGATCCACGTCGAATAGAAGAGTTAATAGAACCAAATGATGTCACTTCCGAACAAGGTTCACAAGAATCGAACCGAACTCGAAAAAGTCACAGCGATAACTTGATCGACCCACAACAAGATCACAGTTCGGACGATGAAACCGAAATACAGAACAAGTTCATAAGGTATCAACGAACATGAGCGAATCGATAGACTGGAGAAAGAGAAAATACAGAAGTCAAAATAGTACGGGTATTACCCCCGACCTCAACCACGAAATTCACAAAAACAGGAGCAAGGTAACAAGACATTAAACAACCGACACATAACGGAACGATTACCGATGCACACGGCCATACTAAACTAAGCTCTAACAGCTCGCACATGCGCGAAAACGCAGAAATCACCACGAGGCGACAATATTCAATACCAACATCCCACCTCTCACAAGGGGCTAACACAACAAATGTGTGGAAAATGACTCAACGCTCACACCGCCGATTCGATCATACTCGGGAGCAAATATCATAAGGATAATGCGACATCATACATATATACCCAGCCCTCAAACGGGAATGGATAGGTTTTAAAAACGAAAACCTCATTTTAAAAATAATTTAGAAGAACACCGGTTGATCTTGAGTATCACCTTTCAAAAAAAAGTACAAATGTGAAACATCGTTATCGAGACTTTGGAGAACCATTTCACATTAGATAAAAATAAGGACACTTTCTCTTAGTAAAAACATTCAGAATATTCGACCCTCGGGTCTAAGTAAAAGTGTTTCTAAAACATTTAAAATATCTCAAAACATTTTGGTCCTCGAGGTAGAAGAATTTGGAAACATATTGTGGCACCTTGGATGTACCACGAGAAAATGATTTATTTTAAAAGTATGTATCGAAATTTATTTTCTAAGATACTCAAGGTTTTCAAAGATAGTTCAATGGGCTAGAATGCCCAAAAATTTCAGGTAATTACACGAAACATTATAGCGCCGTGGGTCCGCTTGAACTCACTGTGCTAAAAACCATTTACAAAAATGCCAAAAAGGCCGATGACGGTAATGTTTCAAAAACTTAGAAAAGCCATTTACAAAATGTTAAATACCGTCATAAGAATTTCGCTAAAATGACCAAGACCATAATATCAAAAACTCGGTTAATGAAATCGATTTTCGAAATAAAACTCGATTGGTAAAATACGAAAGCCATTACAAAAGAACTCACGCGGATAAAAGAAATAAAGTCAAACATGCACAATCCAAAGAACACTACTCCACACATAAACGAAATATGAGGGTCAAATAACCACATATCAAGAAATCAAAATCCATAAGAGGATTCCGTCACTTAACAAATAAATCATAAAAATAGCTCGTGTCACACGAGGCACAACGCAAAGAAGGGAGACTTACATCCACAGGTCGCACGAAGATGATGATTGCCCCACGATACTAATCACGACCGACCAACTCAGACGACGCGTCGCGACACGACTCAGTCAGACAAAATCCGACGAGACAAAACTCAATAGACACCACTGACCCGACAGCCTAGGTTTCCACAACCTAAGCTCCGATACCATTCTGTAACACCCCCAATCCGCTTAGGGATATTACACGCCGTAAACCCTCTCCTCGAGGATCTACCAGGCTTATAACTAAAATCAAACATCGCCTTTAAGGCTAAAATGACTCAGTAGACCGATTTGGTCTTTCAATAAATACATACAACTCAAATACAACTCATGCCCACGCAGGGGTCAAAATACAACCACACCCGTACAACGGGAAAAATATACTGCAGCGGAAAAGAAAATACAACTAGACCAATACGACAGCAACAGATCCTCGTGTGATTAGTATCGTTCATCTTTCATCATCCTTCGTGCCGAACCTGTGCTATGCTCCAAAACCTGAATGCAAAAATAGACATCCACACACCGAATACTCGGGGGTTAGCAAAACTCCACTGTTTTGCTAGTGCAAGTACAAGTGCAAAAAATACGAGCCATACAATTCACATTCCACGAATAACAATAACCAGGAAATCCTCAAAGATTCAAACGTAACGAAAAGTACTTCCCGAGGCATGAGTTTGGGTAAAACACTTCAAAACCGAAAGATCACAAATCAAGAGAAAACAATTTATAAAACCGTTTAAAGTGCCATCGAGAGTTTTAATAGAAAACAATTTAGGATTATCAAATCCTCCTCATTCCAAAATCAACAGGGTCCTCGACCAATAGGCGGAAAGCAATTTGTAAGAAAACCATTCAATCAACACAAGCGAGTCTTCACAAATATTTCCCACGGGGTTCTCGACCCAATCCAAATAATATCAACACGAGATCAAACATCTCAACATCACACGGGGTCCTCGACCCAATCCAAATAATATCAACATGAGATCAAACATCTCAACATCACACGGGGTCCTCGACCCAAAACACAAAATGACAACACAGTATAATCAAGGACACAGCCTTTCGTCCGCCCAAAAACTGCTCAAGACCCCTGATTAATTAACCCTTGGAGATCTTGTCAAATGTCCTTGGTTAATTAACCCTGATACCAACACTTTAAAACAAGTTGGAACACACTTTCAGAAAACATGAATCACGGTCTATATCGAGACCAGCATTTGAAAAGAGTTGAAAGAATTTGAAATACGATAATCGTTCGGTAACGTGGTCTTAGCTAAACACTCAAATATCCGTTACCAATAAGCCTGCCAGGCGCCTCCACTGAACACTTGTGCACCGGCGTTCACTCCTCTATGTCGGCCGCCCCTTGTACATGTCACCGCGCCGGCGTCACTCCCGTAAGAGCCGCCCCTTGAACACGCATCAGGTTAAACACCGGCGTTCACCAACCATATGGAGCCGCACATTGCAGCGTACACCAGGCCGGAGTACTCGCCCCGCCCTCAGAGGCTCCCGGATATGACGTCTCTCACAACAAGTATTCACATTGTCACAAACATCAAGCACACAGTCAATCGTTGTAACAATTATCAAATCAATACACCAATTCACATAATTCATCCGTCAGTCCACGACCACACGAATAAACAACAACACGCACGTCAACCATAACGCAACGGAAAGAAGCAATATACGTACATACGCATTATCAAGCGCAACATCAACACCAAATATATCCAAAGGATTCACGTAGTCACTCACAACCCACACAATTTACAAAACACACGCATTTTGAAAGTGAGCCTTTAACGAGGCTAGTCGAATCTTTTGAAAACTCATTTCAAACAAATAAACAAACACACCAAGATGATCACCAATTATCATATCCACAAAACAAGAATAGTATGGACAAGGTACTTGCCTTGAACAACCACAACGCGGAGAATCGACCGGAGTAGGTTGGCACGAACCGACTACGAACCCGCCGACTCCACCGAACGCCAACTCGCGATAATAAACTACGGAGGACAATAACAATAATGAAAATGAATTCCATAGCATGACTCAAAGCCATTGAATTCAAAGAACGAACGACGAATGTTCAAGTGTTTTCCCCAAAACGGCCAAGAACACGATTCGCCCCGACAAAACACGAAAACAGAATTCCAAGTTGAAATATGGATATACAATCCATAGAATATGTTTAACAACATCATTTAACCACAATCGATCCATCAAAACGGATGGAAAACGAGATCGAGAACAAATCCCTCAAAAAGTCGATTCGAAGGAAATCAAGAAATATACTTCGATTCGATGAAGAACAATGGATTAAATGATGTTAAACACAAGAATACTACCAAGATTAATCATACCCATCATGAATTAATCACCAATACGGAACGAATCGGACAAAAACGCAAAAACCCCCAAATTCAAGAATTTAGGGTTCTAAGGAAGATTACCTTAATTCGCTGGATCAAAGGATGATAACGGATGATTAATCGATGATATGAGCTCAACAACTTTATGGATTTGTTGTTCAACAACATAGCTTCGGAATCCCCAAGGACACATCCGCGGAAGAGAAAGAAAAGAATGAGAAAAATGGCCAAAAACCCGACTGCAGGGCCTTATATAGCCGCTGCACGGGTTACGACGAATCGGCCAAGGCTTACGACGTAACCGAGTCATCGCTCAAAACTTCCGGACCGTTACGTGAATCGGCCAGGCCTTACGTGCGTAATCGCCTTACGTACGAATCGCCTTACGTGACGTAATCGCCGAGCACTACCTACCGTAACTCGCCGCTACTGGCTTAACGACGGCCCGAACGACCCGAAACCAACTCCGACTACGAATAGAAGATACGGTTACGAAGTACTCGCAAAGACGAACTCGAGCACTAAGAGAACACACGATTCCGACCACCCGAAGGCTCGAAATTCGACAACGGAAAGTAATTACCCCAAACTTTGGGAAATTACGAAAATGGCCCAAAACGTCCGAAATACACGATACATGATCGGAACACCAAGCCGAAGCTTGCAACACGTATAACAAAGTTAAACGAACTTACGGGAAACTCGAAACAGCAGTTTCGACCGAGATTCACAAGAATCAAACTCAAGTGCGGGAAAAGTCGCTAAAAAGCACGGAACTCAACAAAACGACACCGAAACGAACTCGGATGTCAAAAAGTGTAGAATTAATCATTCCCAGAATGACGAAACGGTCATGAGCGAGTCGTCCAAACGGACTTCCGCCGAAAAAAAAAGAAATTACCGGAAATCGAAATTACGGGTTATTACAACAACATCCCTCCACCACCTAGACCACAATGAAGAACCTCTACCCACCGACTCCAAACCGGACTCCCCCACTACCATCCTACCATAAAGAGAATATATTACCCTCACCCACGGACATCCCTTATCCACCAAGTATCTCCACAACCACTTGCCTAGTAACGCTTTAAACAGCCCCATATCTTTCACCCCCCTCAGATTTTGCCCTGCAGAATTTATCCCATTTAATCCAAGCAATTTTATCGCAGCTCTCCCCACCACCCCAAAAGAATTTTCTCTGTACGGAAGGCTTTCAAGGATTTTTTGGGTAGGCGATAGAAGGATAAGTGATACAGAGGCATAGCAAGCAAAACCGATTTCAAAAGGGTGTTTCCCCCCCCCCCCCCCCCCCCCAAAGGAGATCTTCTTATCATTCCACTTCTTCAATCTCATTTTTCACCTTGTGCACCAGATGATCCCATTCCGAGCACCTTTTATGATTAATGACCACTTTGACGCCTAAGTAGGAGAATGACATCGCCCCCACCACGCATTCCAGGCTTCGAGCCATGTCCTCCAACCTCTCACACTCCACATTCACCCCCATGAGACTTCACTTAATATAGTTCACCCTCAACCCGGATAATAATTCAAAGTTCTGAGGAATACACCTCATTGCCCAAACATTCTTAGGATTTGGCGAGCCAATGAAAATGGTGTCATCGGCATATTGGAGATGTGAAATCTGTAATTTCTCTTTTCCAACCTCTGCAGCTTCGAACAAGTCTTGTTCAACCGCTCTATTTATGAGGATGCCAAGACATTCAGCAACAAGCAAATACAGAAACAGAGACAACGAATTATGTTGTATTATTATATATTATGTAGTTGTATTGTTTTAAAAATAAAAAGAAGATAGTGATGACGTTATATTATTATATAGTATGCTATTGTATTATTTAAAGATTAAAAGAGGAGGGGAATTGATGTGATGTAAAATAAATATAAGATGTGTAAAAAATTGTTAAATGGTTTGAATCTTAAAACAAATGGAGATTTGGATTCAGAATCCCAATCTGTTACTCTCTTCTTTCCAACTCAATTACATTATTTGGAATAAAATTGATGTGTTTTAGGAGAATGATTAAATATGAAGATGTATACGTTTTATAAGTATTGATTGTGAATGTATGGTACACACTAAAAATTAAAATATATCCATAATAAATATAGGATGAAAATTAAATGAGAAAATATTACTACCTCCGTTCTTTTATAACTGCAACATCTGCGCTTTCATGCTTGCCGATGCACAACTTTGATTATTAATATCTTCAATTCTTTATTTTTAAAAATTATAAGACGTTATATTTTGAAAGTATATTTCGAGATGAATCTAACAAGATCACATATGACTATATTTTTTCATATGTATAAATCACAAAAGATTATCAAAAAAGACTATATGAATAGTGTAATAGTCAACAGGTTGGAATAGAGTAATGGAGGAAGTATATTTTGATGTAGAACATATGGCCGGACTGCCTCATCTTTTGCGGCTTGTGATTTGGACCTTGCCCATCTTTGTTTTTTTTTTTTTTTTTTTTGCTTTTCTTCACCCACCTTCATGAGTTCTCCAAGGTGAGTTTAGCATCAAAGATATATTCAGACTCAAATTACCCATTTGTCAAAGTAGATTCATCCTTTGCACCTTGCCCATCTTTGTTCTGCATATCGTAATTCTCGAAGCGAACAACCATCAAAATACTAGCGCAAGAGAGTAGAGAAAAAATGTATAAGCTGTAAGCCTTTAGCCTTGTCCATCAAATCTACAGTTTTACCCCGATCGAGGAAAAAAGAACCTCCTTTTTTTTCTTCAAGTAAATGGAATTATCATTTCAGTTTAGCAATTCCAGTTTCCACTTTTGTTCCTCCTCTTCTTCTTCTTCGTCTTCTTCTTCGCTTCATCAACCCTGTGAGTTCTATATACACATATGTGTGTGTGTGAATGGTTTGGAAGGTGGATATTTCTGTGCAGATTCTTTTTGTTTTCATTTTAATTAAGTTTTTGTCATATATTTTTAATTATGCAGGCAAAGGTGAACAAAGGGTTTTCGTTGGACGTTTTTGTCGACCAGTAAATTATCTTATTACCTACTCTATTTATATTGTTGCATATTTCTGATTCATTTACGGGATTGTGTTTTATTTTATTTAATTCTCGACATTTTCGTGGGAAATTGTTAGTTTAAATGTATGAATGTTGTGGCTTCTGCACTGTGACTGTTTATTTTCTCAATTTTGTGTTGTTTATGTTGAATTCAGTCATGTTTTTTTTTTTTCCTTGGGGTTGATCTTACCTTGGTCCTGTCAGGTTTTGTGTTAGCATCAGGTGAAAAAATTGCGTTTAATCTTGTCAATTAATCATTTTACCCTTACAAGACGTTTTTGGTTACAGCAATAACAAGGGAAATAATGGGAAGTGGATAAATTTGGTTCTTTGTCAAAATATATTGTCTTGGCGCTAAACCTTAGATTAGATCTGTGTTAATTGTTATGAAGCCACAAACACCTCAGATTAGGAAATTTAGCCTTGTTGTATCTAATTTTACATGAAAATAAGTGTGCCCCCATATCGTGTATCATGTCCTTACGTCTCCGTGCTTCCTAGGTTAACTGTAACTTTATCTTATTGGGAAGAGCTAAAGCGCCCGCGTAAGAGCAATTTCTGCAACTAAAATTAATGAGATTTTTTGACTGGTTCGTCAGTTCTGGATGCATCCATCATTATTATAATTTCTGCTTTTGAATATCCTTATTCCGTCCAGCATTTGGTGACAGTTCTTCTGCCGAATATTGATTTGAACAGTTGGCTTCTCATAATGGCTTTCGCTTTGGCTGCTTCTCTCTTAAACAACCATTTCAAAGATATTCAAGAAAGTGTGAGTGGATCCATTTTATGTATCTTTTTTCAACTTTTGCTAAGGTTTTGTATGGTTGAATTCAGTTTTTGCTACGTTACTAGTATTAGTTTGCTGCTTCTATTTTCGTTGCATATTATACAAAGTGAATTTCCTTTCAGTTCGTGTTGATAAGTGAATTTCTTTTGGATGAGATGATTTTCTCATTTTCTTAACTTGTACACGAGATTATGCCCTCTGCTATACCATTCTGATCAATAAGATACTTACATGTGAAGCATCTGACAGGTCCCTTACGCTAGTATATCTCATAGTTGTATTCTTTTAATACGCGCTTGTCAAGCTAGTTTCAACCTGTAGTTGCCGAGGCAGTTTATGTTGATGCGCTTTTTCTGCATAGTTGAATATCAACGCATGTTCGTTTTTCAAATTGACTGAAGCATATGACGTTCTAGTCAAAATTATATTTGATGCATGATTTTGTCTTAATTCAATTACAGACTTCAAATTTTGTCGCATGACAGATAAAACAAGTTATCCATTCCCAAGACCACCTGCTTTTTGGCGCATTTTGATGCATGAAATCATCAATAAATAATTTGGACCCTCTGAGTGGTGAGATGTAATTTTTACATTTCTTTATTGTACAATTTCTGAGCCCAAAGTTAATGCTACTTTCTAGAACAATATTTGATAAGTATGATAATGAGAGAGGAAATAATTAACGGTGCGCCAAGGATTTGGCCTAAAACGAAGTGTGGAGGTGTCATTCCCATGTCGGAGTGCCGACACGGGTTCTTGAGGTGAAATGAAGAGTAACATAACTGCGAGTTGGTTTCTGCTAACTATTTGTTAACTCTGTACTCCTGAAACTAGTTCTTCTTAATTGTGGACGAGTTGTTGAAGCATTAATTCCACATTGGGTAATTACAAGTATGAGGTTCAATATATAAAGATATTGGGGCTACTTCGCTCATTGTCAATTGGTTTTGAGATGGAACCTCAGATTTTAACATGGTATCAGAGCAAGGTTCTCTACACTTGCGAGCCCAACGGCCCACGATATTCTAGTTCCACGCCACCCGAGTAGAAAAGCCCACATTGTAAGCTTTGACTCTGGCTACATGTGAGAGGCGTGTTGAAGCATTAATCCAACATCAGATAAGGCTGACATTAAATATATAAAGATATTGAGCTACTCCTCTCATTGCCATTTGGTTTTGAGATGGAAACCCCAGACTTTAACATGGTATCAGAGCATTGTTCTCTATCGTGCGAGCCCAACGGCGTCCGCGCTATCCGAGATAAAGAGTCAACGTTGTAAGTCTTGAGTCCGGCTACGCGTGAGGGGGCGTGTTGAAGTATTAATCCCACATCGGGAAAATATTATCCTTGCCTTGAATATATAAAGATCTTGCGCTACTGCACTCATTGCCAACTTTAACACGAGCGTTTGAAGCCAGTCCAAATTTCTCTATTTCAGTTTTATTAGGACATGCTATTATAACGTCATGTAAGGTTATCAAGGTAAATTAGATTCACTTTCATAATATCATCAACTGCACCTTAATTCTAACTATGTTGGGATCGGTGACATGAAAATTATAGTGCCATTTACTTGTCTAAAAAGAAGCAAAAAAAAAAAAAATTTGCTGCGCTATTTTTTCTGTTTATGCGTCTTTTTTTCTCTTCTTTTTTTAAGACTAAAGCATCATGAAGATAGTTTTTATTTAGGCGGGTGAGGGTAAGCGCCTATGTGTTTATTAGCTGGTGCTTCCTTTAAACTGTTTTTGACCAGTTTGCATTTTCCTTTTTGCTCATGTAGACGGTCTGCCACATAAAACATTATATGGTTCAAGGAAACATCTCTATCCAAATCAGAGCTCATTAGACCATAAAGAGGAAGTCAATAGAACATGCAATAATTATGAGGGCCCTAAAAAAAGCAGAAATTCAAGAGATGTAGTCGCTAGGTCCGAACTCACTGGCACTGGATCACCAGGAGCTTCATATCCATTATCAGGTAAACTTTTAGCCCGGGCCCGCTTCTACTTGTTAGTTATCTCACTACTCATTCCCTTCTAATCTTTAATTCAGAGATTTGGTTGAATTCAAAGGTCAGAGGAATCCTCTTTTATGCTGTAACCGCTTGTGCTGCCATCGTTTCGTTCGTGCCAATGCTTCTACAACACCCGTTTGTGCTCATGTTCGATCGATATCGGAGAGACGCCCATTATCTTGTTGCCAAAACATGGGCTTTTCTAACGGTGGCCCCATTTTTCAAGATCGAGTATCAGGGATTGGAAAATCTCCCTACAAAAGATACCCCGGCAATGTACGTGTCCAACCACCAAAGCTTTTTGGACATATACACTCTTATGACACTCGGTAGAAGCTTCAAATTTATTAGCAAGACTTCAATTTTTCTTTATCCGATTATTGGGTGGGCCATGTTTCTGCTGGGCGTAATTCCGTTGAAGCGCATGGACAGTAGAAGTCAGTTGGTACCAGATCTTCTTTGTAGTATTCATAATGCTTGGGGATAATTACAAAAACTATTCCCCAGGTTTGGGGTAATTACAAATAAAACATTCAGTTAATTCTGAAATTACAAAAACTATCCTTGACATGATGGGATATGCTGATGTTATCAAATATTTTACAATCCCTCAACTTCTGTAAGTGTTTTAAATAACCCCAACTTCTCTTTTGGCTATTTGTTTAAGGGATATATTTGCAAAAAGTAAGACAAACAGTCGGGGTTATTTGTAATGTTTGGAAAATCTGAGGGATATAATTGTAAATGTAATTGATGATGTGAGTAATTTCCATTACCTCCACTAACAGCAGGTGCAAAACGGCAAAATGTAAGGCGGATTACATCCTCAAGAGTAGTTTTTGTAATTATTCCACCTAATATTTTCTTCTCATTGAAGGAAGTTTGTTGTTTGACTACACAATCCCTACTATAGCATCAAGTAATGGGATTATTATTCAGCTGCCTTTATTTGTTGCTTTTATTTGTTGCCTGCTTTGATTGTAGGAATGCCTTAAGCAATGCATTACTCTGATCAAGAACGGGGCATCAGTTTTCTTCTTCCCAGAGGGCACTCGGAGTAAAGATAGCAAATTAGGTCCTTTTAAGGTAGGATATTTATTTTCTCATCTTAGTTATTCTATAAAATGTTGCGCAAGCAAATATTTGGATTTTAGCTTGATTAGCAATCACAATTATCACGTGATGTTGCTAAAGGATGGATGTTTTTTGCATTTCGTAATGGACTTTGTCCTCAAGGGATTTGGAACGGGATTGTATAATGTTAACAAACCTTTTAAATATAAGCATTAAAAATATCCAGTTCTTGATTATTATCTACGGTTGTAAATGAACTGAGCTGTTTGTGAGCCGTTCACGAATGGCTCGGTCAAAGCTTGGCTCGAGCTCGGCGTTGACCAAGTTTAAGCCGGCTTGAGCTTGATTCAATTCTAAATTGAGCCAAGTTCGAGCCACATTGGTATTGGATCGATTGCTCGTTGAGTCAATCAAGCAACACACACACGTGTATATGTGTGTGTGTATATATATATGATATTATAATTATAAACATTTCATGTAATCATTTACATTTATATATATTGAAAATGATATGCGGTTTCTTGAAATTGGAGAAAGTATGGCGATGGAGAGGCAAATGTGGCGGGAAAGAATACGGATGGTGGATGGAGTCTGATTCTTTTTTTTTTTTTTAATTCCTATTTTCTTTTATTTCATGTTATCTTTTTTTCTTTTTTTTTTCTTTTTTTCTTTTTTTTCTTTTTTTTTTTTTTATTCATTCTCTTTTTTTATTTGCTTTTTTCTCTACTTTTTCCCTCTTTTTTCCCTTTATGTTATTTATGTAACGATTATTGACGGTTTCAAAGTTTGATTCATGTTAGCCGACCCCAAATCATTTTGGGACTAAGGCTTAGATGTTGTTGTTGTATTTACATTTATATATATTATAATTGATAAAGTATATATAATATATATTATATGTTTGTAAAAATATCATCATTTGATATGTATAATATTACCTATAATATGTTAATATTTTCTTATAGAAAAATTAACTCAAGCTCGAGCTCGACTTGATTTCTAAGCTTGGAACCAAGCTCGCGAGCCGAGCTCGAGTTCAAGATTTTTTCTTGAGCCTTGACCTAGCTCGACCCGAGCCCTTGTGAATGTTTCAAGCTCAAGTTTGAGCATACCCCAACTTGAACTCGACCCGACTCATTTACACCCCTTGTATCATCCATTGATGATATGAAATGGAACTTTTCCGTAGTGTGTTTAAAAATTATATCAATCCTGGAATGGTACACGAGTCATCATCAATTATTTCAACTCGTCGTTGTCTTCTCATGATATTTTTCATGCAAATGAAAAAACTTATGATGACGGTGTTGGGATTCATTGCATTTTTCTTCATATAAAGGTTGCGACAGGAAGGACATCATGGACCATAAGGAAAGTCTCGGGTTCAATATATAAGTATATTTTTCTTTATATACTTTCCTTATAACATGCATCAATTGACACTATAATTTTCATGTCATTGAACTTAACGTTGTTGGGATTTGGGTTGCCGTTGATGATGATGATGCTAGATAATCATCGAATTTTTCCACCATGTCTTCATGATGTATAAAATTCAAGTTCCAACGTGTTGACTAGGAAAGTATCGGCTTTTAGTCTCCTTTTACAAACATGTTATAAGGAAGATATACTCCATATATATACACACATACATGGACCATAAGTGTAATCTTTGCCAATGCGAGGTCTCTGCAGCATTCATCATACTTTAATGGGGTAAATAACAAAATCTGCCCGAGGTTTAGTGTAATTACCAAAAAAAGCTACAGTTGATCTAAAAGTGCTTATTATGCTCATGTATGTTTGGTTATTTTGTAGAAAGGTGCGTTCAGTGTCGCCGCAAAGACTGGAGTACCTGTTGTCCCAATTACTCTCATTGGGACGGGTGAAATCATGCCAGCTGGAATGGAAGGAAAACTAAATCCAGGATCGGTCAAAGTTATCGTTCACCCATCTATAATCGGAAATAACCCAGACGAACTTTGCAGTGAGGCAAGAAATGTTATTGCTCGTGGGCTTATTCGTCAAAGGCTAGGTGACCAAGAGCTTCCGGTTTTGTCTTAGAAATCTGGGATTCTGAATTTGCATGCAGATGGTAGTAGATGAGAGAGGTATTTGCTGATTCTTGGAGAGGCAAAGGAAAGTAATAAGTTCAACTAAGGGGCTGTTTACTTTTTTTCCATTAATGATGGATTAATCTGTCTGAATGGATTAATCTGTCTGATTTGGAAAAATATCTTGTTGTTTCTTTCTTTCTGAATGAACTATTTGAATGACAGAAAGGATCATTTTACCCCTCAATATGAATTAAGTCTTTTTTGATAAAATGTTCTTTATTTTTTAAGTTGAATTGTATTCATTACTACAAAAAAGACATTTAATATCGCCCGTTTAACATTAGTTCTGGAAAAACCGATGTTAAAAAAGACGCGGTGGCATAATTGAAAATTTTAAAGTAAATTAGCATCGGTTATGTTAAAAATTGATGTTAAAAATAAAAAAATATGTAACATGATTTTAATAAAAATTGATGTTAAAAAAATTATATAATATATTTTAAATAGTTATATTTTAAATAGTTAAAAAGTTATATTTTAATATATATAGTTATATTAATTTTTTATCAATAAATAGTTTATATTTTATGATTTTTAAATGTATAATATTAATATATATTTTAAATTTATACTATATATACTCAATTATAATTAAGATTATATGATAATTTATACTATATATACACAATTATTTTATTATTAGAGAGAGTAATTTTGGTATATTGGGAAAGTATTTCTGGCTTTGTGGTAAGAACACCCCAAAAATTACTTAATAAAAAAGATATTATTAAGATTATTAAGTTGAAAGTAAATATGAAGACTTATTAATTCTCTTTTGGCTGACATATTTATATCCCAATAGGACTAGAGAATGAATCATGAGCAGGCTTTCTTTTGTTTGTTTGTTTGTTTTGTTCACCTGTAAAAAGAATTGCAGCAATGTTGCGGGCCTATAGTTTTTTGCAGGATACTGTGTTGGAACGGTACGATAATGCTGTTACGTCAATTTTCATTTTGATGGTCTTTATACTCATACTAGGGAAAAGAAAGTTAGTGTCTCGTGTGGCACTGAGCTACGAATTAATTAATTTTGATTCGATTTGATATTTGTATTTGTGTAGCTCGATTTGTATTCAAAGAATTTGAATTCATAATTGAATAAAAGTAGTTTTTATATTTTGTAAGTTGTTAATTTCCTCAAACATTAGAGGGAGGAAAAGTGAGAATTATGGTTTTTCTTCCTAAATTCCCTTATGTTGTGTCAAGAATTAACACCTTCCGACTGGCGATCGCCTGGGAGGTCGGGCGACCAAATCGCTGCCGAGCGTCCGAGGAAGAGCCGCCGACCAGCGACTAGGCGACCTAGCCTTAGTCCGGCAGACAAGCATGAATCGCCCAGCCGAAGGTCCCAGGACAAGTCCCGGTGCCGAGCGATCGACCTCAGATACGATCGCCTCTCGGTACTCGGCGACCGACTTCTGGCGACCGACTTATGGACGATCATCTCTCGGCTTTGCCAGGCCCTTGGTGACCGACCAATGCCGACCTTCGATGTTGGCCGAGAACGATCCTCGGTGTCCGGCTAGAGACGACCGCATCATGACGATCCGGGCCGATGACCATCCAGTCGGCCAAGGCCAGCCACGAGGCAGCCCACGTGCAGATCCACAAAAGGCGACAAACCCGCTCACCTACCTCACCTACCAACAGGCCTGTGCGAAAGGAGCCGACGGACAAGATCGGTGACCACGGCTGTCACCTACCCCGCACCTCTCGACAAAGTCTGCCGAAAGTAACAAAGTGGGACCTCCCGTGATGATTTTAGGACGCGTGCCGGCTCCTCATTGGGCCACTCAATGGTGCCACTGGATCTCTGGACTTTTGGCGGGCGGCCATGTGACCTTTAGGACGATCGCCCCATTACATTAATGGCCGAAAGGCGATCGCCCACTAGGGGACAAGGCACCTCAACCCCTATATAAAGAGGGCACTGCACTTGGATTTTGGGCTCGGGACACGCTGGCATTCCCGCATTTCACACCATACGAAGCAAAATACTTACACTTGGCTAACATCCAACTCTTAGTGATTATCTTTCGGTCTTACTTCTCCCTACTATCTCATCCAAAGCAGATTATCGGCGGGACGAAGAACACCGAGCTTCGCTCAAGAGCCGGATTAACGAGTCTTTTACACTCATTGTATTTAGATTTCTCTCATTAATACTTGTATCCACGAATATTCGTATTAATAACATCTCGCGAGAGCATTCAAGCCCGCCTAACAAACCGGCAAATCTTGTATTATTTATCTACTCTCGGAAGTGCTCCCGCAATTGTTGTTTGTTGTCCGTCTTCCACAGTATTAATCTTCGGATAAATACTTTGGGCAACAACAATTGGCGCTAGAAGAAGGGCATCCAACCCTCAAATTTTTATACCTACGTCCAAGAACACTCACGGTTCTCGGGCGGATACTTGAAGTGACACTTACGCACTTCAAAGAAATCCTTCGAAATCATGTCTTCGCCTCGCGTCGAAGAAAGCGACCCGGCCGGCGGACCCCTGTTCGTCCCGGTCAGAGCCACAGCCGATGGTGGAGGGTAGCCGCCGCGGTCAGAGACGCTCGATCCCGTCCCTGGACGGCGGCCCAAGCCCCTCGCTCGATCGGTTTCGAACCAAGGAACAGATCGAAGGGGCCCTGGCCGTCCTACAGGAGCGACGGAGTGCTCTCAACGCGCCTCCTGCTATCGCCCCCTCGGCCGTCCGCCGGAAGTCCAAGCGGAAGCTCAAGGCGTCACTGGCCGAGCGATCGCCAGGAGGCTCCCGTCCGCAGGAAGAGGCGCTCGCCAGCCGGGGCACCTCTGTCTTCGATCGCCTAGGCAGTGACTCCGACAGCTCACGGGCGGTCCGGCCCGGCTACGAGGCAGCGGAGTTTGAGTGCGTCTCCAGGAGCTCGGCCTACCCTATTCCCGGAAAGCGGCTGGCCGTCTGGCTCCCCCTCGCCCGAGTGCAGGCGGCGGCGGCGGAGCCGGAGATCGGTACAAGATCTCCTCGGCTCCTGCTCCCAAAGCCGATCTGCAAGCGACCAAGCCACGGCAATGGCTGAGGCAACGTCAACTCAACGACATGAAGGCGCTCCTGGAATCCAGGCGGGCGCCAAGAAGACGATCGCCGGGCAGCGAGCCGCTCGCGATCGGCATCGAGCTCGCCCCGTGCGGCCAAGATCGCTCCCCGCAAACACCGTGTACGAGGGCGTCGGACCCCAAGTGCACTGAGGAAGTTCAACATCTACATGGCCGGGTGTGGGGCATCGACGCGACCGGATGCCGAATGTTCCCTCCGATTTGGGCGACCTCGCCCGGTGGTACGCTTCATTGCCACCTCGGTCCATTGGCTCCTTTAACGAGTGGCGCACGTCTTCACGGAGTACTTCGCCACCGTGGTCGTCGGCCGAAGGTCCCCTTCGCATGATGCAAATCAAGCGGGGAGAAGAAGAGTCCGACTCGGACTACATCGACCGGGTAGACGTAATCATCCTCAATGGCGAGCCCATAAGCGATGAGACCGCCCTCTCTCGCGGTCTAGGAGGATTTCGGGGTTTTTCGCCTATGTTCGGGCATCTCACGAAGACCCAACCTACGACCTACGCAGCCTTCCGGCTAGAGCCGCAGATTTTCCGGCCAGCAAAGGTTTCTTCTTAGCACATGTGAGCAGCGATCGGCACCGGACGACGATCTCCCGCCCGATCGCCAATATCGACCTACGAATAAAGCGATCGGCCCGAGCGACGATCGCGATCTTCCGCCCGATCGCCGATCATCACGCTACATCATCCGCAACCCGAGGACGCGATCGCCATCTGATCCGGATATAACATGACGGACTAAGGCATAAGATCGCCTCCACGCGCATCATAAAGCCATGGTCCTGGCGATCGATGGGCCAGCTTCGGCCTTGCAAGGTCCCTTTCGGCCAAGATCGCCCGCCCTTCGTTTAAATACGAGGCCGGCGTAGTCTGAGGGCTCTCCAACATTAATCAGTGGACACATGCCACAATCCCCGTCTCAACGTACACCGTCGAGGTCGGCCATCTCCATGGCTGGCCGAGGTGGAA
The DNA here is from genome assembly GCA_033398695.1 of Orobanche coerulescens. Taxonomy (NCBI): domain Eukaryota; kingdom Viridiplantae; phylum Streptophyta; class Magnoliopsida; order Lamiales; family Orobanchaceae; genus Orobanche; species Orobanche coerulescens. The sequence goes on from CM065810.1 coordinate 19,417,088, forward strand.
GCAGAGCTAACAAGCCGCGGGCGTGGAGTTGATTCATCCGACGCTGCCCCGCGCAAGGACTCCTCTAGACCGAGACCGCACGCCCTTCGTTTAAATACGAGGCGAGGCGCAGCCTAACAGAGGACCCTCATAATAAAGTGAGTCACGAGACACTCAATGTCTTCGCGCACCAAGACACGATCATGGAGTCGGTCCATCGATCTCCGCGACTGTGCACGATTCCTCAAACAAGCGAAACCACCAAGTTTCCGTGGGGGATCGGCCAATGTTGTTTTTGCAGGTACAAGGCCGAAAGATAGCTAAGCCAATCGACCATAATAGCCCAAGTCCGAAATCATAAGTCAGCTCAGCAAGATCGCCCGTCCTCATCCTTACGCGATCGCCAGCAAGAACCACCTCGCCCCATGTCTTCAACATAGGAGCAAGCTGGGGGGCAATTGTTGTGTCAAGAATTAACACCTTCCGACTGGCGATCGCCTGGGAGGTCGGGCGACCAAATCGCTGCCGAGCGTCCGAGGAAGAGCCGCCAACCAGCGACCAGGCGACCTAGCCTTAGTCCGGCAGACAAGCATGAATCGCCCAGCCGAAGGTCCCAGGACAAGTCCCGGTGCCGAGCGATCGACCTCAGATACGATCGCCTCTCGGTACTCGGCGGCCAAACTCAGCGGACCGACTTATGGACGATCATCTCTCGGCGCTTTGCCGACCCTTGGTGACCGACCAATGCCGACCTTCGATGGTGGCGAAGCGATCCTCGGTGTCCAGCTAGAGACGACCGCATCATGACGATCTGGGCCGATGACCATCCAGTCGGCCAAGGCCGAGCCACAGGACAGCACCCACGTGCAGATCCACAAAAGGCGCTGACAAACCTGTCACCTACCTCACCTACCAACAGGGCCCAGGCCTGCGAAAGGAGCTGACGGACAAGACTGGTGACCACAGCCTGTCACCTACCCTGCACCTACTGACAAAGTCCGCCGAAAGTAACAAAGTGGGACCTCCTGTGTGATTTGGACGCGTGCGGCTCCTCATTGGGCCACTCGGTGGCCGCCACTGGATCTCTGGACTTTTGGCAGGCAGCCCATGTGACCTTTAGGACGATCGCCCCATTACATTAATGGCCGAAAGGCGATCGCCCACTAGGGGACAAGGCACCTCAACCCCTATATAAAGAGGGCAGCCTGCACTTGGATTTTGGGCTCAGGACACGCTGGCATTCCCGCATTTCACACCATACAGAAGCAAAATACTTACACTTGGCTAACATCCAACTCTTGGCAACAGTTATCTTTCGGTCTTACTTCTCCCGGCCTATCTCATCCAGCAGATTATCGGCGGGGACGAAGAACACCGAGCTTCGCTCAAGAGCCGGATTAACAGAGTCTTTTTACACTCATTGTATTTAGATTTCTCTCATTAATACTTGTATCCACGAATATTCGTATTAATAACATCTCGCGAGAGCATTCAAGCCCGGGCCTAACAAACCCGGCAAATCTTGTATTATTTATCTACTCTCGGAAGTGCTCCCGCAATTGTTGTTTGTTGTCCGTCTTCCAGCAGTATTAATCTTCGGATAAATACTTTGGGCAACAACACCTTAGTTTTTAAAATATTATGGTTTCAGTTGAAGTTGTTATTTTACTAGTGCTTTCATCATTAGAGTTTAATTCAAATTGTTTTGCTTAATTTCTTCTAGTTGCGTGCTTTCAAGTGAGTGTTTCTCTTTAATTTTTAATTTTAAGTAGTCTGGTTTGGCTAATATAAGATGGAGACATGTTAATGCTCATTGAGGTTTGAAGATTGGGCGACGAATAACATTATAAAGAGTAGAAGAAGATCTAGAAAAATATAGATAAATGTGATTGAACACGACACGAGGATTCTTGAGATTGGAGAAAATATGGCGATTGGGAGGACAGTGTGGAAGAAAAACATACTGTTGGATGATGGAGTTTAATTATTGTTTATTTTTATTATTCCTATTTTAATTTTTTGAATTACGTTTCAGGCTTTTCAAACTTTTTCTTTGGAATCACAATTGATTTTTCTTAACATTTTGTATTATTTGTTTATTTATTTCATTTTTTTTTATTGCTATTAATTGATTTTCTTGACCTTGAATATTTTCAAATGAGGATTCATGTTAATCGTTTCTATATCATTTTGAAATTAAAGCTTAAATATTATTATTGTTGTCTTTCTTTCGTCATTTCTCCACTAAAATTATTGTTATTTGTGTGTTTCCTTCTCATGTTTTGCGTTTTATCATAAATTTTTTTGCCAGAACTCTTATTTTAATGATCACGAGCAAATTTGACTCTTAAGGGATAGGTCAATTGTGCTTGCCTTATTTTTTGGAATTTAATTGATTAAATCTAATTGTAAGCACAAATCACCCCTAAAATCCCTAAATAGGGTTAGATGTAAGAGGAAATTCACTCCTTTAGCCACTTTCTGTAGTCAATGATATTTGTCGAGGAACTTGGTTGTCTGGTCTAGCCAAAAAGGACATGGTTGGACCAATATACCCTTACTTTTCAATAAAACTAACCCACTTTATCTCTCTCCTTATATTTTCTGAGTTTCTGGGTTACGACGTATGTATTTCGTACCGTCTCGTTACCATGTATTGTTTATCTTTTGTTTTAGGCAAAATGCATCCTTAGGTCCCTGAATTATTAACTTTTGTTTCATCAGGTCCCTGAACTATTTTTATGTTTTAAGAAGGACCTAAACTATTGAAAAACGAATTCACGTGGTCCATGGTTGACGGAAGCTGACGGGAATTGCTTGAACATTGACGTTTTCGTTAATTATTTTACAAGTCAGGAAATTCTTCTTCTTTCTCGTGAGATATGACTGCTGCATCTTAAGGAAACCCTAAATATCGACGTAGCTCAATCCCCAACTGCAAAATGCATCGACCGATTTAAGTGCAATCGTCCGATTGGATTGCAAGACGAGGTATGTAAAGATTTGTAATTTTTAATTAGTTTGAATGCTCAGATTTTTAACCCAGATTTGAATATTTTGCCCTGAGTATGAATGCTCCATGTTGGATTTAGGATTGGAAGACGAGGTGTAATCGTTTGTGGTGTTTTGCCTTAATTAGCTTCTACTTCGAATGTTTTGCCCTGATTATGCAAGATGAGGTGTAATCGTATGGTTCGATTGCATTCCCCTGATTATGTTGAATTTTGGATTACATTTCTTCTTGTAGCATTTCTCCTTCTTCTACCTTGGCAGGAAACTAATTTGGAATCTTTACTATTGTTGTAGGTTGAGGAAATACTTATGGAGATAACTTGGCCTCCCGTGTGTTGGTGCCGTAGGGGAAGAATGGCTATCAAGCAGGCAGGATCACATACTCAAAATCCCGGCCGATACTTCTATAAATGTTCGCTGAACACTAAACATGTCGCACACTTCATATGGTGTGATGTATATCACAAGAACGATCATCCGGATCTTGTTCCGCATTTTCTAAGAACTACACACACCACTGGCAATCCTTATTCGTCAACAAGTTTTACCACTAGCAATGTCCATTCTGAACCGCAACTACGACATGGACTCAGGAGTGAGGTGGATTGTTCAAGCTCCACAGAAAATGTGGGATCCCGGCACAGTGATACTGAAATCTCAAGGAAAAGGGACGATAATGGGTTTGGTCAAAGCGGTGTATGGCTTTGTTGTTGTGGATGCACCATTTTAATGTTGTTGGTGACCATTTTGGTGTTATTTGGTGTGTTATTAGGCAAGGCTTTGTAAAACTATCTCAAGAGCTACTCTTAGACTTTGTTCTTAAATTCTGTAGCGTTTTCTTATAATTATGTAAGACTATTACTCGCTTGTAGTATTGATGGAAATACTTTGTTCTTAAATTCTGTAGTGGCTTCTTATAATTATGTAAGACTACTACTCGCTTGTACTTCATATTAATGTAGTATTGTACCTTTGATAGCTATGTATTATTATAGCTTTTGCACAACGCTCGAGTCTTGATTTAATTATTCAGATCTATGTTGAAATTGGTGGTACAAGAAAGTTGAAGGAAATGTTGCCACATCCTCCAAAAATGAGAGTAATGAAGAAGATGATTGGGACTTTGAGACATCCTTCTTTGTAGAAGAAGTAGATGTAGAGACTTGGTATCCAAAGACATCCTTTTCAACAGAAGAAGTAGATACATAGTACACAGGAGACAACAATACATAGATCCTACTTGCCTAGTTTTTGATTAGGTCAGGGACATTCCCCTGCCAATACATAGATCCTACTTGCTTAGCTACACCTACAGGAGCATGAGCCGCTTGATTACATTCCCTACGAGCAAATGAAATTGAAAAACTAGGCATTTGATTAAGAACAGAGATACAATCAGCAACTATGTGTTCAAACCAAGGCAACAGTGAACCACCAGCTCAGCATCAGATTCAAAACAGCAGTGTTGCACAGCATCAGATACAATCAGCAACTATGTGTTCAAACAACAGTGAATTTTTGCCCATTTAAGAGCCCATCTCAAGCACAGAGCCTCTATATGAGTTGCAGCATGGAGAGCATCTCCAACATGGTTTCTAGGAAACCTTTCCTGCATCAGATTTGCCACATTATAGTCCTCAAACTCAGCACTTCAATATCAACAGGATTAAACTGAGCCATGTTCACCAAATCCTCCATAGAGTTACACTAAACAGCTGTGTTACAAGAGGATCACTAATGGGACATACAAGCCTATAAGGAAACCAAAAGAGGGGCAATGTAAGTACAAGAAAATGTACATAAAGATGTTGTCTGTCAGAATAGAACTGGAGAAATGGAACAACCAAAGTACCTTATTAATATACCAGACTAATAACAAAGCCATAACACAAAACATGTCACAGCAATAAAAAACATGTCACAAACTGTCACATACCAGACTAATAAAAAACATACCAGACTAATTACATAAAGTGTTCAAAAAGTTCATTTTGCATACTATCCATACCAGACTAATAAAAAACAACCCTTACACATTTTACAAAGTCCATACCAGACTAATTACAAACACAAAATGTCACATCATATCACAAAAAGTCTGTCACATAGCAGTGGACTTATTGGCCTCATTCCTTTTCCCTCCTTCCTTTTGCTTGATTTATAATCATATTGGCCTTGCTGTGAGCCTTAGCTTGAAGCTGTCTGCTAGTCAATGCAGCTTTTCCCTTCCATTTCAGACCTCTTGGTCGGTGTTGCTGAGATGAACTAGCTATCTTTTTCTCCTTGCCTTTCTGGATATTTGATGCATCTTCTGCAGGTGGATTTAGAGTCTGCTTTCTCTTCTCTTTTTTATTTGATGGCATAAACGTCTTCACTAAATTTGCAGAAGTATTGCTGTCCGTCCCTTCATTTCCCTCTGATGCGTTTCTCTTTCTTCTCATAATAGCTTTCACACCCTTCAAAATAGGTGATACAATATATAACCAAGTAGGAAATATAACACTAACAAGACACAAGTTAAATAATATTACCTTATTTGGATTATCAGGACATGTGGTTGGATTATGACCTGGATTTTTGCAGATGCTACATGACATTCTCACACCTTTCTTGGACAATTTGCCAATCTTTTTTATCTCATTCTTGTCTTTCCTTCTCTGCAATTTAGGTCTCCCAGGTAGCTTTCTATGTGGTGGTGGTGCAATTTCCTCCTTTCCGGTTTCAAACCATAAGTTTTGACCCTTCACTGGTTGCATCATAAACTGGTAAGCCTTCATATATGTTCCTTCTTTATACCAGTGTGACATGAAATCTTGTGGTTCCTTTGAAGCACTATATATAGCACAAATTTCATGCTCACATGGGATTCCAGTGAGATCCCATTCCCTACAAGTGCATCTCATTGTATCAAGGTGCACTGTATGTCTATTGGCAGGTTCATATATGCTCGAGACTTCATACCCATCATCTCCATTCCAAATCATGTCCCAGTGATAGGAAAATTCCTTGTTTTTCTCCAATTTCAACATAGGTCTTGGCCCAACATGAGTTATCCATGTTTTGCAATACCTTCTTTAATATGTATCCTCCTCATCACTTGAGTTCTGATCTCTTCCAACATGCTAATAATTGGCTTACACCTTGCCTCGAGTATCCAACCATTGAAAGTCTCAGCCATGTTGTTATCAACAGCATCACACTTTGGATCTACCCTAAAGTAAGTTTTGGAGAAACACTCAACATTATACCCCAAGAAATTCTGAACTATCCCATCTCCCAACAAGTTCAGCTCTTGTAAGTTGGCCTTCAACTCACTCTCAAATGTACTCCTTGCACAGTTCCAAAATGCAATTTTTATTTCTTCACCTCTCCACTTCTTAGCCCAAGCTGCATAGATGTGTCTAGCACACATCCTATGCTCTACTGATGGCAAGAACTCCTTCACAACACTGTCCAACCCCTACAGTGAGGAAGAACTGAATTAATCACAATAAACAAATAAATATGATAACATTTGAATATCTGAAATGATAGTTAAGTCAGAAGATTACCTTTTGTATATCTGAAATGATAGTTAAGTCACCTCCATATCCAAGAAACAAGTCATGTCTCAACAAGTTCAGAAACCATCCCCAGTTGTTCTTGTTCTCAACAGTCACTACTGCCCATGCAATTGGGAACATTTGATTGTTCCCATCCCTTCCAATGGCACATAGAAGTTGCTCCTTACACACTCCTTTTAAAAAGCAACCATCCAAACCTATGATCTTCCTGCATCCTGCAAGCCAACCCTTCTTGCATGCATCAAAACACACATAGAATCTTCTGAAGTGATTGATGTCCCCACCCTCATCTCTAGATGCCTTCACCACACATGTTGTACCTGGATTACTAGTTAAGATCTCATGAGCATAATCATGTAACCTTTTATACTCTTCTGTGTAAGTCCCCAACAGATTTGCAATTACCCTTTTCCTTATATTTCTAGCATGAGTCATACTAATTCTCAATTTCAGCTCATTCTTGCACAACTCCTTCAAAGCTTGAATCTTAATGTAAGGTGTGGACATTAGTCTCTCTCTTAAGTGCTTGGCTAGATACTTGCTACTGGCCAATGGGATGGTGTTTTTTCTATGACATTTATGGTTAGTTCTGTAAGTCTTCACAATAAAGTTCTCAGTTGAATTGTCCTTGCTTGCGAAAAATGTCCAAGGACATTTCTCCATGCACTTTGCCCTAACCCTGAGCTTATCATTTTTTTTATAGTGAACCTGCAAACCCTTACTCACAGCATATTTTGATAAAACATCTCTACACTCATCCACATTCTGAAAAACCATGCCACAACAAAAAACAGGTATCACTGCTTTAGCATCAAACCTGATAGTTTTGCTTGGTCTCCTTAGTGCATGGTCCCCACACTCCTCATCTGTCTCACTGTAGTAGCTACAGTTGTCACTACTATCATAGTAGAAGCTCCCTGTAGAATTGTTGTCACTTTCTGAGCCCCCACCAAAAACCTCATCATCCTCTGCATCACCCAATATTTCATTATCACTTACATCTATCTCATTCGCAGCCTGGATATCATCCTCAGCAACACCATCATTTTGTTTTCTACCAAATGTATTCTTATTTTTAAAAGCCCTGACTTTCTCCCTTGACTGCTGAAGTTCCTCCTCATCATCATCAGTTAACAAATCCACATTGATATTCAGATTATCAAAAGTTTGCTGGGGAGGCAAATCATCAATATCATTATCAGCCTCTAAGTCAAATTCATCATCAACAAGATCACCCCCATCAGTTATAAAGTTATCCCCTTGCACCACATTCTCCATCCCCTGATTGACCTCAACATTCTCTATATTCGCAACACACTGACCAGTTGGTGTAGCCCTGAGATTAGATGATTCATGGTTCTTATGCTCAATATAAAAGTCTAACACTGCTCTACTGCATAATCTATTGACTATGTCCAACATAGTTTGATCATCTTTTACCAAGATAAATTGACCTTCATTTATCTTAAAATAATATAATCCACCCAAATCTTCTTTAACATATGATATGATTTCTGGATAAGAAACCCTATCAATATCTAAGTTTTCACACACCATAGAAGCTTTTCCACCAACATAACGAGGTCTCTTACCAGTGTTAAACCTGCCACCATGATGTATCAGAACAGAAAATGTTGTTTCTGACATTCGGTGATTTGCTGGGAGTGGAAACACTTCTTTCTGTGTAAGAGTCGAAACACTTCTTTCTTCAAACCATTGAAAGTGCAGCCTGCAATTTCATAGAACCCTCGATTTTTTTCTCGATGAATTTGGGAACCCTCGATTTTTTTCTCAAAACAACTGAAGAATGAGATGAATTTTGGAACCCTCGATGAATTTGTGAACCCTCTTAACGACGTAGTTTTACTGTCACAAAAAATCCACGAAGTCCGCTTTCCATTCCAATCGCACTCACAAGCGCGTGCAATATTCATATTAACGTTCCGTCAACCATGGACCACGTGAATTCGTTTTTCAATAGTTTAGGTCCTTCTTAAAACATAAAAATAGTTCAGGGACCTGATGAAACAAAAGTTAATAGTTCAGGGACCTAAGGATGCATTTTGCCTTTGTTTTATTGTATCGTAACTTCGTATCTTATTTACCGTGTTGGAATATTGTACACGAGGTACTAGTAAGCGGATACGATATTTGTTTTTCGTTACATTCGTTACATTACCAGATTAATAATTGATCATTTATTATTTGTTTTTCGTTACGTTTCGTTACGTTCGTTACCAATTTAGTAACATGTTAAGTTTAAATGGTACACTTGGTAAGAAGTTACAATTTCTTACCAATATACCAGAACCCCATTAAGACAGATACTAACTCGTAGCTGGAAATAGTTACGGTTACACTAATACGAAGTCATTAATTCGTAACTTCGTACTAGTTACACTTGGTAAGAAGTTACAATTTCTTACCAATATACCAGAACCCCATTAAAACAGATACTAATTCGTAGCTGGAAATAGTTACGGTTACACTAATACGAAGTCATTAATTCGTAACTTCATACTAGTTACACTTGGTAAGAAGTTACAATTTCTTACCACTATACCAGGGTGTAAACGGTGACACCCTTACTAATTCGTAGCTCGAAATAGTTACGGTTACACTAATACGAAGTCATTAATTCGTAACTTCGTACTAGTTATACTTGGTAAGAAGTTACAATTTCTTACCAATCGTAACAGTTACGAATTCGTCACATGTATACCAAATCTCCAATATGAAAATTTCAAATCGGCACAAATGTGTTATGAAATTCGAATTTCGTAACTTCATACTGATACGAAATGATAAAATCTTAACAGAAAATCAAGGCATAGTGATACGAAATGACAATATTGTAACATGGTAATCCAATACGAAATGAATAAATCGTAACAACTGTAAATTCGTAACCACGTATGCAAACATGCGAAAAACTAGATCTAAAACACCAATACATACAAATCGATCAGAAATCATCCCAAATATACCATGAATCACCAGAAATCATATGAAAACTTGTAAATCATCAAAAACAAATACGAAAATAACATTATTTCAAGCTAGATCTAGGATTTTTCTAGAGAGAGAAAGATAGAGAAAGAGAAATAAAATCAAAAGAGAGAGTAGGGAAGATTCGGAGCTATTGGCTGTCGTCGGACAGGAAAGACCGGAGCTCCGACAAAGTCGGCGCCGGAAGGAGCTAGGGTTCCGGTGCAACGGCGCGGCAATGGTTTGGATCTACGGGCGGTGCAACTTCAGCGGCGGAAAGAACTGGAACTCCGGCGAATTCGATTCCGAAAATAGCTAGGTTACGGCGAGATCTGGAGATGGTTGTGAGGGAGGGAGGGTGGATGGGTTGCGCGGGTGGGAGGGAGGGTTCGAGAGAGAGGAGAGAGAACAATGAGGAAATGTTAAAATGAGAGATAGAGAGAGAGAGATAGAGAGAGGCGGGTGGGGTAGGGTGGGGGAATGAGTGAGAGAGAGAGAGAGGGGCAAGGGAGAGAAATAATGGAAGTTAGGGGTAAATTGGTTCAAATATGTTCTTTTTTGCTACAATTTGTACAAATTAAGTTGCATGACAAATATTACAATCTATTAAGCAATATGGCTAGATTATGTCTTATCTCTATATGTAATGTGAAAAAAAAAGTGTTTGGTAAAATCACGCAGTGATAATTTCCATTCAGAACATGTTAAGATTTGATTTTGTTGTTTGTTATTCATTCCATTTGAATTATATTCATCTTAACCTCCTTCTGAACACCCTCATGAGATAACTCAAGTTGATCATCACTACTACAAGTCGACCCCAATTCTTGCGACCGAGATTTAGTAGCAACAAACTATCCTGGTACATAAATGTATCAAAATTATGGAGATGTTGTACAATACTTAGGTTGACTAAGAACATGTGACTTCAAAATTTCAGTGGGAACGATGAATATGAATAATTGGTGCGATTTTCCCTGCAAGCATTGAAGATTGAATTATTCATGAGGATATTCTAACTCAAAACCAAGTCTAGTTGCAATGATTATGCAAAATACTTATATAATGTTTAAAAATGCTCATGCCGATTCCAGATACTTGAAAGAAAGAGCTATTTTTGCACCAACCTTTGATATTCCTGAGACTATTAATGAATACACGACGAACTTATTGTTGAAAAATTCACTAGATGGACACATAATCCGGTAATTAGTATTGAAAACTAATACCGAATTATATAATTATTAAAAAAACAATAAGGAAGATAGAAAAAAATAGAATAGTCTTTTTCCAAATAATTTTGTTATTAGTATATTACTAAGTTTATCAACCAAAAACGAAATGATCCTTCACGATCAGATCCGATAGTAAGAAAGGGGGAGAGAAACAGACTATCCCGTTGAGGGACGAATTGAATGCACAACAAATATGTAAAAAACCAAACTGTTTCTTGGATCTCGTAGTTGAAGAAAACCGCACGGAGAAAACTCATGTCCTTAAAGGTTTTTACGCGCTTCAACGGCTGTAAGCTTCAGCGTAGAACCCCAGGATTTGATGCAGCTTTATCGTCGTTCCAACAACAATGGAAGGATCGATAAATGCAAAGGCGACTACTTGAAAACTCAAAGAAAGAATAAAGAACACGAGAGAGAGGAGGCTGCAGATGCAGAATTTGGATTGATGAATACGGCTCCTATGGAGCTGTATTTATAGTTGCAGAACCCTAGGGATGCACCAAAAAACGGCTAGGGTTTTTTCTTTTTGGCGGCTAGGGTTTTCAGGCCCAACTTGGCCACCAAGCAAACCCAGTTCTGGAACCTTCCAGATCCGTATCCGATTCGGGTCAGTCCGACCTGACTGAACCCGAGCTCCGTTAAAAAATTAAAAGCTCCTCGTGACCGATGCGGCGTGCGAAGTGCGAAGTGCGCCTACAACACGCCAATTTTGCGAACCTCGCGTCTCGCGTCCACGGCCTGGCTCGGCGCGCGTGTGGGCTTGGCCCATCTCTAGTCTACTAAGGCCTTTGAGAGCCTAACTAGATAAAAGACCTTATAAACTCCCTTTTGTTTCTTATTCCTTCCAGTGTGGGACAAAAGAAACATGCCAAACTCCATTTAGCATAAATATTTCCAACAATCCCCCACAAGGTTGGCAAGTTTCCTTTCATTCAGACAAATGATGTCACTTTGTTGTCACGAAGATTAAACCCCAGCATTATGAGAATAAACAAGAAGAGACCGATTCAGTGGTATCCTTATAGGCTTAAACCAATAATCTTTTGACCTCTCCGGTTTACCCCCACACATCACATGTCAGCTTTGCATTCTCTCTGAGCGCTAATTTTGGCCATGCGCTAAAATCCTTTTCATGACCCTCTAGAAGACAAACCACTAGTCTTCATTTGAGGCGGCACCACCTCTAGATCATATAGGCAAATTTTTACAACATCTTTGTTGCATAGATGTCTCTATAATTTGTTAAGAGCCTCAACTCAACCTTGTTCTCGGCAACAACGTACTATCCTACCTCACATAGATCTATCATTATATGATAGTACCTTCTATCATTAGTGACTTCGTTATTACCCTTTAAACTTGAGAATTAGGAGCACTAATGTCAAGTTGGGTTTCCATCACTAATGATTCTATTGTGGTTTTAGACCCATGACTCTCGCGGTAGATTTAACCAAATCTCTCGTCAGAGGTTTGGTAAACGGATCTGCCAAGTTCCTACTCGTCTTGACATAGACAATTTTGATGGTACCATTATCAATAAGATGTCTCACAAAATTGTGTCGTTGTTGGGATAAATAATGTTGTTTTGATAATTGCCAAAAGCTTGATACAGCAAGCCCTGTATCAAAAGCCGGTTGAAGTTGCCATCCTGTATCGAAGACCTTCAGATAGCGCCAGCGTACAGCAAGTTCTCGCGCTACCAAGATACAGCAACATAGTTTAAGTTAAACGCCAAGTATGGAAGCTGTCTCGAAACCTCAATACAGCACCCTTCCATACAGCGTCAGACTTGTCCATTTATGCCTACAGCACAAGTGGATACAGCAGTCTTATCGAAACAGGACTGAAGACCGTTTGAGAAGGAATCTTTAGTATTCACTAAAGACAAGTACCGTTCGATAAAGAAGTATTTAAATACTGAAAGGATAAAGTATTTAAATACTGAAGCTGTCAGAGATCTTCAAATCCCGCAATATCCGGATCCTGGTCTATTCAAGTCAACTATCGAATCCTGCCCAACGGATCTATCTCAACGGATATATCCAAAAAGGCTATATATATCTCCAGAGTTTGAAGATCTACGTGTGTATCTGAAAAAAAACAAGAATATTTACAAGCTTACAAGCAATATTCAAAAGATCGAAAGACTGAATATTCATTATCATCAGATCAAGCTTACAAGAGCAAGTATATCTCTTTCTAGCATAAATCCATATCTGAAGAAAGAAGAAATATACTCAGTCATCAAGAACAGCCATCATCAGCTCAAGAACTCCATATTCAAAGCTGCTGTTCTTACCCGGTTACCTACCTTTTTACCTTTGAGTAAAAACCGAGCTCTGTGTGAACTCAACAAAGTTATTCTGACCTGTGTGGGACGAATAAGAGGACGAAGCTTTGGAACTGTGTGTGAAGAAGCGAGTCAAGAAGGAAGCTTTAACCAATCTATGTGAACGGTTGAAAGCGACATTCTTTGTATCAATCTGTGTGAACGATACAAGGATAGGTTTGATTATAAATACATAGTTGTGTACGCAGTATTTATAATAAACGTTTTACTCCTGTGTGGAGGACCAGTGGACGTAGAGGGGTTTACCTCGAACCACTTAAATACTGTGTTATTTACCTTTCGCCATATCGTTTTCATAAGCGTGATTTATTTAAGTATACATCGCAAAACCACATACGCACCAAGCTAACGGGAGAATAGACCGAGGTCAGACGACGGCAACTTACTGTTTTAAGACTTCCGCTACGTACTCCGAACTAGAAAACCATACAGCCTGTTGCTTAAACATTTTCCAGACTGTATCGAGTATACTTATCATTGAAAAGGGGACCAACAATTGGTATCAGAGCGGTTGATTCTAAAAAGAATCAGTCGCATTTTTAACTGAATCAGATCCTTAAAAACACTTATTTTCGAAAACAGTTTTTGTATTTTCCATCTCCTAGTATGGACACCTTCATGTCTAAAAAGATATCTATGTTTCACATTAACGAGTTTGATGACTGGAGAAACAGGATGAAGAACAAACTCAAAGCCTTCATTGGAGAATCAAAAGCTCCGCCCGCATCAACAAAGACCGAAGAATATCTTCAGGTGGTCACTGATAGTGACTCGTCTGATGATGAGCTAGAAGATAGAGCCTATGTGTGATCTATGGCCGAAGTTAAAGAAGAAAATGAAGACGGCGATGATGATGAGGTAAGCTCCACCTCAACTATTCCTATAAATGCATCTCATACTTTTGAAAATATGTTGAATGAATTTAATATCATTCAAAAGGCCCATGAGATATTAAAAAGAGAAAACACCCAGCTTGAAATTTCCAACTTAGAGCTGAAGGAAGAAAACGACTTGCTGAAGGAAAATTACGAAAATATGTCAGTTGATTGCGAAAACAGCAAAGTCAATTTAGAAAAACTCATGGAGAGCAATCATCAACTTTCTCAAAATCTAAATGAGACTAAGTCTCATCTTGAAAGCAAGACAAATGATTTGGCTCTACTCGAAGCCAAAGTAAAATCTCTCGAGAAACGTGAAGGAGAATTAGAGACAATCTTGAAATCTTTCGAGAAATCCTCTAAAAGAATGGAAGAGATCCTAAGCACTGGGCAACATGCTCATGATAAACGTGGCTTAGGGTACAACTCGTTCTCCAACAAAGAAAAATTTAGTACGGTATTCGTCAAGAGTGAGGAATCCATCCCTGTATCGAAAGATATTCCGAGTCCTGTGAAGGAACCTGTTGCACCGCGAAATGCAAAAGCTGCCATTCCACCCCCGCAACTCTACTATTCGAGACAGTGGAATCAACAGCCACTCAGACCTGTAAGGCGCACTCCACAGCATGCTCCATTAGCATATTATAAGCGCCAGCCTATTCAGAGGAAGGTCAGATCCAACCACCAAAACCCGTGACGGTAGATTTCAACACAGCGTGCCTAGACATTAGATACAAGAGCCCCGTTATCCCTCGAGACAGCAGGTGCCCGTTCAGTATCAACAACATCGTTGGGAATCTAACTGGAGACCCATAAGGCAAGATGTTAGGCCAAAGAAAATGGCTCCACCTCCGAGACAACAATCGTACTGGAAAAACAACTATAATTCTCGATTTTTCATGCATTATAATTATCATGATTACAACGACTACGTGCCTGCCCCACGTAGATATCGATATAATGGACCAAAAGTAGCCTACAACAAACAAATTGTTGCCCGGCAAATTTGGGTACCAAAAGGCAATATCACTCCAGGACCCAAAGTTACTTGATATCCATGCGTCGACATGAATCGGAAACGCTACAGCCAGAAATCCCTGTAAGTTTTTATGCTTTTTAAGTGAGGGGGAATGCTGTAAGAACCAAGAATACAGTATCCAACGTTAATTATCTGTACACTCAGAACCGTCAATACAGCATTGTAGTGAACAAAGAACTATGTATCCTACAGCTGACGTGTGCAATAATTAAGGGGGAAAACAGTACGACCCATGAATACAGCGTTAATCCGAACACTAATTGAATCCTGTATATACCTTTTGAGAAGGAACGCTATATTATCTGAGGATACAGTTTGTTGTTTTAAAATAAATTTTATCTTATTATTATCAGAAAGAACTCGTCATGAATCAGCCATGTGGATCAGTTGTATTCAACTAGATCACAATGTAAGATTGTGCCTGCGCGCCATTCATAAGTTTAAGATGTAATACACTTCCCTATTAGATGCTATCATTTTAGAACTTGCCTGCGAGCAGTTCACATTTCTTTTAATAAGTGCTGAAGACCAGATCTTTTGACAAGAGATCAAGAAGTCTGCTCAAGACATTATCAGTGGGGATAAATCATCTCCTGTGTCGAAGTTGCCATCAAGAGGTTATCAAAAGGGGAAATTGTTCTAGCTTGAAGAGGTTTTGGCATCAACAAGAAATCTCAGAAATTTTGGAAAGAAGTTTTGGAAATTATCAAAAAGGGGGAAATTGTTGGGATAAATAATGTTGTTTTGATAATTGCCAAAAGCTTGATACAGCAAGCCCTGTATCAAAAGCCGGTTGAAGTTGCCATCCTGTATCGAAGACCTTCAGATAGCGCCAGCATACAGCAAGTTCTCGCGCTACCAAGATACAGCAACATAGTTTAAGTTAAACGCCAAGTATGGAAGCTGTCTCGAAACCTCAATCTGACACCCTTCCATACAAATCGGACTTGTCCATTTATGCCTACAGCACAAGTGGATACAGTAGTCTTATCGAAACAGGACTGAAGACCGTTTGAGAAGGAATCTTTAGTATTCACTAAAGACAAGTACCGTTCGATAAAGAAGTATTTAAATACTGAAAGGATAAAGTATTTAAATACTGAAGCTGTCAGAGATCTTCAAATCCCGCAATATCCGGATCCTGGTCTATTCAAGTCAACTATCGAATCCTGCCCAACGGATCTATCTCAACGGATATATCCAAAAAGGCTATATATATATCCCCAGAGTTTGAAGATCTACGTGTGTATCTGAAAAAAAACAAGAATATTTACAAGCTTACAAGCAATATTCAAAAGATCGAAAGACTGAATATTCATTATCATCAGATCAAGCTTACAAGAGCAAGTATATCTCTTTCTAGCATAAATCCATATCTGAAGAAAGAAGAAATATACTCAGTCATCAAGAACAGCCATCATCAGCTCAAGAACTCCATATTCAAAGCTGCTGTTCTTACCCGGTTACCTACCTTTTTACCTTTGAGTAAAAACCGAGCTCTGTGTGAACTCAACAAAGTTATTCTGACCTGTGTGGGACGAATAAGAGGACGAAGCTTTGGAACTGTGTGTGAAGAAGCGAGTCAAGAAGGAAGCTTTAACCAATCTGTGTGAACGGTTGAAAGCGACATTCTTTGTATCAATCTGTGTGAACGATACAAGGATAGATTTGATTATAAATACATAGTTGTGTACGCAGTATTTATAATAAACGTTTTACTCCTGTGTGGAGGACCAGTGGACGTAGAGGGGTTTACCTCGAACCACTTAAATACTGTGTTATTTACCTTTCGCCGTTACTGTTTTCATAACTGTGATTTATTTAAGTATACACTGCAAAACCCTGTACGCACCAAGCTAACATGAGAATAGACCGAGTTGCTGTATCGACGGCAACTTACTGTTTTAAGACTTCCGCTACGTACTCCGAACTAGAAAACCATACAGCCTGTTGCTTAAACATTTTCCAGACTGTATCGAGTATACTTATCATTGAAAAGGGGACCAACAGTCGTAGACCAATATGTCTAGACTTCCCATTATACACGGTATTGTATATTGCTAACAGTGTGGCCTCACTGTCACAATACATGGGAATACACGGCATAGGAGTATCCCACATACGGATATCCAATAGTAGATCTCTGATCCACTCTGCCTCTATGCCTACTGTGGCTAAGGCAATAAGCTCAGCCTCCATCGTTGAGTGAGCTATACATGTCTGTTTCTTGCTCGCCCAAGAAATAGCTCCTCCAGCAAGAGTATAAATCCATCCAGTTGTAGATTTAGAATCACTCTTGTGATCTATCCAGCTGGCATCAGAATAACCTTCTAGTATTCCAGAAGATGACGTGTAAGTCAACTCAAGAGTACTTGTCCTTTTCAGGTACCCTAGTACTCTGCCCACTGCCTTCCAGTGCTCCGTACCAGGATTGACAGTGTATTGACTTAATTTGCTTATAGCAAAAGTGATGTCAGGTCGAGTACAGTGTGTGGCATACATCATGCTACGGATTGCACTTGCATATTCTAGTTGAGCTACTGCCTGACCAGAGTTCACATTAAGTTTTACACTAGAATTAAAAGGAGTGTTGAATTCCTTAATATTCAAGTGTTGAAACTTTGTCAGTATTTTCTCTATTTAATGAGATTGACATAGAGAAATCTGACTACTTGTCCTTTTCAATTTGATACCAAGAATGGTATCGAATTCTCCTAAATCTTTCATTTTAAAGTTCGAGGATAGGTATTTCTTCGTCTCAAGAATACCTTCTAGGTGAGTTCCAATGATCAACATATCATCGACATATAGACATATAATGACAGTGTATTCGGTTGTGTAGAATAAATACACCTGTCAGCACTATTGTGTTGAAATCCGAATGCAATTATAGTGGTGTCAAATCTCTCATGCCACTGTTTAGGAGCTTGTTTCAAACCGTACAGGGATTTAATAAGTCTACACACTTTGTTTTCCTGTCCAGGTATCACGAAACCTTCAGGTTGCTCCAAATATATCTCCTCGTTGAGATATCCATTCAGAAAGACTGTCTTTACATCCATTTGATGAATGTGTAGACCTTTCAATGCTGAGACTACTATAAGGGTTCTAATAGAACTAATTCTAGCAACAGGAGCATATGTATCAAAATAATCGATACCCTCTCGCTGCCTGTACCCCTTGGTGACTAATCTTGCTTTATAGGCTGATATGGGTCCATCTCGATTAAAATTTCTCTTGAAAATCCATTTGGATCCTATGGGTCTCTTTCCCTTGGGTAGATCAACTAACTCCCAAGTTCCATTTCCCATAATTGAATCCATTTCATCATTGACAGCTTCCTTCCACAGAGGAGCATCTCTTGATGACATGGCTTCATTGAAGGTCTTAGGATTATCATCTAAGTTAATGTCAGAAATGACCTCTCTCGTAACTTTCTTTTGATTTCCTTCAACTAAATAAGAGAAAAATTCTTCTCCAAAGGTTTTCTCTTTTCTGATTCTACTACTTCTCCTTGGTTCCTCTACAACTGGAGGTGGGTGTTTTTCTCGAGAAGTACTTGGAGGTGTTGTGGGATTAGGGTTTTCATCATCTCTAGAAAACTTATCCTCGAAGAATTCCACATCTCTGGATTCTACAACAACACCCGATTCAATATCCAATAATCGGTAAGCCTTGCTATTATGAGCATATCCAATGAACACACTCTTCATAGCTTGTGCTCCCAATTTGGATCGCTTAGGATCGGGAGTCCGATAATAAGCAACACACCCCCACACTCTCAAATAGTCTAGGTTTGGTTTCTTCGTTTCCACAATTCATATGGACTTGTAGGGATCACACGACTAGTGATCCTATTTTGAATGTAGCAAGCAGTCAATAGTGCTTCCCCCCACATATTTTTTGGCAGACCCGATTGGTTCAACATGCAATTTACCATCTCAGTTAAAGTTTGGTTCTTTCTCTCAGCCAAACCATTCTGTTGAGGGTTATATGGTGCGGTTCGTTCATGTTTGATACCATTCTCTTCGCAGAATGTGTCAAATTCCGTGTTGAAATATTCTCCGCCTCTGTCTGAGCGAAGAATTTTAATGTGTCTTTCGAGTTGATTTTCGACTTCAGCTTTATATCGTTTAAATGCATCAAAAGCTTCATCTTTTGATCCCAGCAAATAAACATATAGATATCGACTAAAGTCATCACAAAATGTGATGAAATACCTTTTTATTCCTCGAGTAAGTATTCCATTAAATTCACATAAATCACTATGAATCAACTCAAGTAATGGTGTGTTTCTCTTTACTGATGGAAATGGTTTCTTAGTAAACTTTGATTTTACACACGTTTCACATTTTTCAAAATCTTTTGCGTCATATTTTACCATCCCTTTAGATTGCATCTTTTCAATATTTTTAACATTTGTGTGTGCTAATCGTTTATGTCATAAAGAAATTGAACAAACAAAGTAACCAGAAAAACTTATTTCATTAGCAACATTTTCATCAAACACATCAAAGTTGGCAACATGAGACACAATACAAACACTAGGACCATCACCATCTGAACTACTCTTACTACCCTCATCACTAAGGTAGAGACGGTACATACCCTTACAGTTGTCCACCTTTCCCATATACTGTCCATTTTTAGTGATCTCAATCTTGCCATTCTCGAGCTCCATCTTGAACCCGACTTTGTCAAACTTGTCCGCAGAAACCAATCCCTTCGAGATGGCAGGAACATGTAAAACATCACGAAGGGTAACCCAACAACCACTTATGAACTTCAAGAAAACATCTCCTCTTCCTAAAACATTAGCTTTGTGGCCATCCGCACAAACCACAACCGTCCCTGGAGCTGCTGGATAGTAAGTGCGGAAGCGAGTTCGTTGTCCACAGACATGCACGGTGGCACCCATATCAACGAACCACCCTCGACTCGCTATTGCACGTGTTGGAGAAGAGATCATGAACACCTCTCCAAGGTTCACGCTTGCTACCATATTAGTAACATCCTCGACAACATGTACCACGGGACCAGATTTGCGATCTTTACACTCGTGTGCATAATGGCCAGTCTTTCCGTAGATGTGGCATACTCCGGACCTCTTAGGCTTTGAGATAGGATTCTTTTGTTGTTGATTACCAGGACTTTTGAAGTTAGGTTTCTTGGGCCCAAAATTCTTTCGGTTTTGTCCCCCAGATTTGCCCTTATTTCTATAACCCCCAGTTGTCACGTGATGCACACTCGATCCAACTTTACCACGCTTGTCCCTGTTGCGAGTCTCCTCCTCAATGCGGAGGTGCTTCAATAGATCGTCCAAGGAGTAGTCATCGGATTTGTGCATCATCCACTTAGAGAAGTCTTTCCAGGAGGGTGGCAGTTTTGTGATAATCACACCAACCTGGAAGAGTTCCGGCAGAGGGATGGAAAGCGAATTCAGTTTGTTGACCAAAACCTGGAGTTCATGAACTTGCTCCATAATGGGTTTGTCATCAACCATTTGAAACTCTACATACTTGGACACAAGATACTTGTTAGTACCTTCCTCATGTGCCTTGTACTTGAGTTCCAAGGCTTTCCAAAGCTCTCGTGGATCTGTGACCGACGCGTACAGATCATAGAGGCGATCAGACAAGGAATTCTTGATGTGGCCAACACACAGTTCCTCAGACTCTCTACGCAGAGCCCTTAGCTTTTCCAGATCTGAAATCTCTTTTGGATCCACAGCCTTTCCCGCTTCGGGAATTGGATCAGCGAGAATTGGTGCAAGTTCTGGGTCCAAGACATAGCCAAGTTTCGGCCAAAGAAGCATGAACTTGACCTTATCGGCCAGTAGTATAGTTACATCCATCGAATCGGTCAAGCCGGGCAAACTCTTGGTTCATTAGACGGAAATCCGCAGATGAAATTTCAGTGTCCATCTGACTGTTACTGTTAAACACGATTTAACAAAAATAAAAACCTTTAAGAATGTTGAAAAATTCACTAGATGGACACATAATCCGGTAATTAGTATTGAAAACTAATACCGAATTATATAATTATTAAAAAAAATAAGGAAGATAGAAAAAATTGAATAGTCTTTTTCCAAATAATTTTGTTATTATTATATTACTAAGTTTATCAACAAAAAACGAAATGATCCTTCACGATCAGATCCGATAGTAAGAAAGGGGGAGAGAAGCAGACTGTCCCGTTGAGGGACGAATTGAATGCACAATAAATATGTAAAAAACCAACCTGTTTCTTGGATCTCATAGTTGAAGAAAACCGCACGGAGAAAACTCCTGTCCTTAAAGGTTTTTACGTGCTTCAACTGCTGTAAGCTTCAGCGTAGAACCCCAGGATTTGATGCAGCTTTATCGTCGTTCCAACAGCAACGGAAGGATTGATAAATGCAAAGGCGACTACTTGGAAACTCAAAGAAAGAATAAAGAACACGAGAGAGAGGAGGCTGCAGATGCAGAATTCAGATTGATGAATACGGCTCCTATGGAGCTGTATTTATAGTTGCAGAACCCTAGGGATGCACCAAAAAATGGCTAGGGTTTTCAGGCCCAACTTGTCCACCAAGCAAACCCAGTTCTAGAACCTTCCAGATCCGTATCCGATTCGGGTCAGTCCGACCCGACTGAACCCGAGCTCCGTTAAAAAATTAAAAGCTCCTCGCGATCGATGCGGCGTGCGAAGTGCAAAGTGCGCCTACAACGCGCCAATTTCGCGAACCTCGCGTCTCGCGTCCACGGCCCGGCTCGGCGCGCATGTGAGCTTGGCCCATCTCTAGTCTACTAAGGCCTTTGAGAGCCTAACTAGAGAAAAGACCTTATAAACTCCCTTTTGTTTCTTATTCCTTCCAATGTGAGACAAAAGAAACATGCCAAACTCCATTTAGCATAAATATTTCCAACACTTATATGATGGTCAAACTTATCTGAGTTCAAATAATACATGTAAATCAAATGCAAATGTTGGCCTCTATATGATCTTCACATACCAGAATTTTTAAATGGTATAAAATTTCAGGACACTCTAATTGTGAATGACATTTGAAGGAAGGGACTTGTGTCATGCGCTTAAGGAATATCGATTATTCGATGCGATTATATTATAGAACGAAACTTGTGATTACGAAACTTAGCACACATGTACTGGAATGTAAGATTCTTACAAGCCAATGCTTGTGATAGGTCTTGATTTCAAGAATGTAACTTCTACCGTTCAATCTTCATATGCCACTTAAATTTCAGCATATACAATTTCCTCATGGTCTCTTATACCGTGCCCTATTTTCAATCATGACCAGCTATGTGTTGTTGTTTATCGGGTGACTAATAAAAAATGATTGAAGATATTGATTTGGAACGATGATAGTTCAACTAGTAACCAAAAAATCCTTCAAAACTAAAATAACTAAATAAAGGAAAATATTAGGAAAACTCTAAAAATTCCCAAAAATAAAATCTTTGAGAAAAATTAGAACTCTAGTAAACTAAAACCCTAAAAACAAAAAATCTAAGAAAAAATAGAACTACTAAAAGAAGTAAAAACAATCCTCCTAAAAACTAAAAAAAAGTTAATGTTTAGATTTGTTGCTACCCAAAATATTATCCGGAGATAGATATTGCTGGAATGGATGGATAGCAAACAAATGCGAGAACACTTCCATGGGAAAAGTAAATAACACAAGATTTACCGGGGTTGTTAGTCCCAGGCTTGAATGCTCTCGCGAGATATTATTAATACAAATATTCAGGGATACAAGTATTAATGTAAGAGTATAATTACAATGAGTGTAAAGACCCTTGTTATCTTAGCTAGTGAGCGTGTAGATTGCCGGAAGAACCAGATATGATGCTCTGTGAGTTCTTGTAACAACTTTGATGAGCTGTGACAACTGTGAGAAATCGACAGTCTCCCACAGCGTGTAGTAGCTGTGTGTTTGAGTTCATAGGCTTGTGAGTCTCTTCGGATCTGCACTATGGAGACTTCTTGCCTCTGCCGACCGTCTTCTGGTTGAGAGGTACTGAGAGAGAAATCCTGGGGTAGATTCCGGAGATGAAGCCAAGAGCTTGAAAGTAAGTATGTATTTCCGTGAATGAAGCTGGAACTGAACCTTTTTCCAGTTGCTGGATGTTCCCTATTTATAGGACTGAGAGCTGTTGGGCGATCGCCTTTGCTGTATTATAATAAGCGGGCGATCGTCTTTTAGCACATGGACTGGTCTCCTTAAAGTCCACAGGAGTGGCTGGCAGCCAGCTGTGCGGTCCAATGGGAAGTCTGCACGCGTCTGAGTCGCTGTCACGGGCGGTCCCACCTTGTAACTTTCGGCGGGCTTGTTGGTAGGTGATAAGGTGGTGACAGGCTGTGGTCAACGATCCATGAAATGCAGCGCCTATCGCGGATATGCACATGGGCGCTGCTTTGAGATCCAGTCTTCGTGGACTTTGACGGACGATGGTCCCTGTCTGTGGCAAAGGACGATCGTCTTAAGTCGGGCATCAGAGTCGATCGGTAGGCGCCAAGGGGCGATCACCTTTGGAGTCGATCACTAGATACCCGGAGGTGGTCTGGTATCTTCGGTTAGGCGAATCCGCCATAGTTTGTTTGGTTGTGGACTCGGTCGCTCGGCCTTGTAGTCGATCGCCTGTCGAGGTGAATAAATCTCGACACAACAATTGCTCCCCAGCTCGCTCCTATGTTGGAAACGTGGGGTGAGGTGGTTCTGCTGGCGATCGCTGAATTTTGACGAGTGACCCTGCATTTTACTGAACTGGCAATCGTCTTTGAGCTGATTGATTCTGAATTTGGACGACCTGATAGGTCACTGAAAAGAGCGGGAAATGGCAGCAGATGCGGAAAAGTTTCTAGGGCACGTATTGGGTTCCTGTTGGGGGAGGCCGACGGTCATTTATGACTCCTCGTCTGACGCGTCCTTGAAAAGACGCGTACGCGGGTTTTAAGGGAGCATTAATTGCGACAGTTGCGCCCCAACCCCTGAGATTCTCCTTAATTGCATTGAAGTCCCTGCCATCTCCTATAAAAAGGTGCAGGGTAGCAGTGTTCGTTCTTACGCATTTTTATCGGAGAAAGAAGGATAATACCGCTGAATAATTTTCTGAAGATCAGACTGCCGATCGTCGATCGACTCGATTCTTGGTAAGAAAACACTCCTCTTCTCCTCATCTTGTATTCGAGAATGTCTGGAACATCTTCTTCGTCGGGAATGGGCACTTCCTCCGCCACTGGGACTTCTAATGTTCAGGGAGGATCCTCCGCTGAGGCTATTCGAGCCGGTATTGACCCTGCGGAAGTTGAAGCGTTGTTCAATGAAGCCAACGTGGCTAAGGAGGCGGTCGCTGAGCACAGACGCTCGCAGATGGAGAGAGATCTGGCGGTGAGAGCCTATTGGAAGCGGCATAGTGCCTTTGGCCAGGCCTATGTGGCCTTTGCTGAGATTATGGAGAGGTTGGCCGGTCCGTCTCCAAGATTCGATTTCCGGGAGTATTCGATCGCTCACCCTTACCAGTTTGCTAAACGGTCACTGTTTCGGGCTGCGCAGCGATCTCTGTGGTCTCTTGGCCAAATCAGGAGTTCGGCGACCAGGAAAGACCTGGCCGTCTGGAGGACGAGATACCATGTTCCTTCCGATGTGGATCTATTTGTGCCGGCAGAGAATGAGCGATCCGACCAACCCCCGACGGGTATGGTCGCCGTGAATGAGGCGATTATGGAGGCCGGGCTGCGATTTCCTTTGTCTTTTGCTGTCTCCCATCTGCTGGCTGCTTGGAACGTGGCGCCACTCCAGCTGACGCTGAATGCCTGGCTCCAGATTATCTGCACTCTCACCTTGTTCGGTGGTTACCGACTGTACCGCCTCCCTTCGCCGTCGGAGATGAACCACCTGTTCAAGCTGACGGCTCAGAAAGGGTCGGTCGGAGGCTATCATATTCAAGGCCGATCCGGTCGGGTGATTCTTGGAGTCCCGAACAAGGTGCGGGGCGACCCGGTGAAGTGGTTCTGGGTCGTCAGTGCGTGGAGGGCTTCTGCGAGCGACAATCCCATGGGCGAGATGGAGATCCCCACTATCTTTCAGGAGAGGAATCCCGGTAAGGGTTCAGACTCTCCCTTTGTTCGGATATGTTCTGAACTGATCTAATTTGATTTCGTTTTTGCAGGTTTCCATATTCCGGCGATCGAAGATATGCCTTTTGATTTTCTGGTCGTCTGGGAGCGGATACAGAGTTTGCCGGACGACGACTTAGACGCTCAACGGATCAACAGGGAGAGTCGTTGGTTGTCCGCTCGGCTATTCCATTTCCCGAGACATCTCTTGGTCTCATGTACGAATTTCTACGATCTCCATTTGCTGGGCGATCGTCCTGTTGGAGGAATAAGTCTAACTGTTGTTTGATTGTTCTTTATTGCAGAAGTCCGCTTTCCTCGCTTTTTGGAGCCCCCACCGGAGATAGCTATGTCGAACCATGGAGTTTTGGGCCGTCTCCGCCAGAAGAAGTCATCTCGAGCTCCTCCTGTGGCGTTACCTATAATTCCGGAGGTGGAGCCTCGCGTAGAGCCGATCGTGGCTGAGTAGGAAGTTCGGGAGGAGGGGCTTCGGATGAATCACAAACGGCAGAGGTCGGGAAAAACTCTAGCTTCTGCACCTGTCAGCGAAGTGTCGATCGCCGCGCCTCCGATCACCATTGTTCCACCGGAGAATTAGCCTATGCCCTTCGCGGCTTTCTTACGGGAGATGGCGATCACCGATGCTGAGACCCCTCGTGGGAAACCATACTTTGGCCGCGATCCCGAGAGAGCCGAGAGGTAAACTTTGCTTGCTGAGTTGAAACTGGTCATTCGCGTAGGAGATGTGTTAACTTTTTTGTTTTGATGTAGGATCCGTAGCACAGATCCATCCTGTCCGCCGATGGTGCGGGATTTTCTAGCGAGCCGATCTCCTCTACAGGCCTGCGATGTCCCGCTATACGTCAACTAGGCCGTTTCTGCTTTACCGAAGGCCTAGACGACCGATCTAGATGCGATCGCTCGTCAGCGATCTGGGAGTACAATGCAGTGCCGCCCCTTTCTCTCCAAAGCGCGACCATGGCCGCCAGTGCATGCGGGGAGTTTGAGGGGCGTCCTTCTACTACTCGCCTGCAGGCGGATCTCGAGGCGGCTCGGAAAGAGAACGCCGAGTTCGCCGACAGGATTGTGGCAATGGAGAAGGACTCCCTGGATGCAGCTAAACGGGCGAGCCATGAACTTGAGCTGGCGAGGAAGGATGCCGAGGAAGCCCGGGCGACGGTCGATCGATTTCGGGACCGGATGACAGATGTCGTACGCTCGCAGACGGCCGCTGAGAAGGAGGCCGATCGACTGAAGGTGACTATCGCTCGGCTGACTAGCGAGCTGGCGGAGTCGAGGGAAAATACGGCTGCAAGGGAGGCCGAGCTCCAGGGCGCGCAGCAGGCGATGGCGGAGCTGAAAGGGGAGGTAGAGGCGACCAAGACTGATCCCTTTCTCAACTTGGAGTTTGTCAGCGAGTTTGCCTATTATATGGCGTTCGCTGACTCGATCCGAGCTGCTAAGAAGGGAGGGTTGGAGGTCGGCCCTCTTGCTGAGAATTTCAAGGTGTACGCGTTGGAGCATCCTCTCCATCCTGCTTTCTCCTTGCCGATCTTAGATCTCGCGGACATCGGCGTGTACTTGAGCTGGTATCCGGCTCCGGCGAACCTTGTTCATCCCGATGCTCCGGAGGACGGGGAGGCTGCTCCGGAGGCTGAAGGCGAAGGCCAGGCAGGGGCCTGAGGCACCTCGTTTTTGTTTGTTTTAGCTTTTCTTGCCTTGTAATTTTGTAGCTTTTCCTTGTAGTACTTAGGCCTTCGGGCGACCGTGTATGTACCTTTGAGACTTCAAGTAATGTAATGAACGTTTGGTTCTTCGATTTATCACTTCAATGATTGCTATTTTTGAGTCTTTTGCTTGACTTTGTACAAATGTGTGAGGAGATATTGTTGCGTTTGTAGGTCTAATTGAATTGATAAACTCAAATAGATAACTTTTACAACAAATTCGATCGCTGCACAAACATCTGCTAATTGCCGATCTCCGTATTTGATTGGATAGGGACGATCGTCGTATAGGCAGTCCACACTCTTTCCCCTTGTTTTTGTTCACTTAGTGAAAGTAAGGGGATGACAATAACTCGTTGAGTGAGCTGTCTTTAATTTTGTCGAATCCTCGAGGAAGGTCGTCCATCTCGGTCTTTGAGGAACCGTGCACGATCGCGGAGTTCGATGGACCGATCTCCGCGACCATGTCTTGTGTGCGAGCGACATTGTCTGTCTCGTGACTCATTTTATTATGAGGGTCCTCCGTTAGGCTGCGCCTCGCCTCGTATTTAAACGAAGGGCGTGCGGTCTTGGTCTAGAGGAGTCCTTGCGCGGGGCGTTGTCGGATTAATCGACTCCATGTCCGCGGCTTGTTAGCTCTTTTCTACCTCGGATCGTCATGTTAGATGGCAATCCTCAACGGTATACGTTAAGACGGGGGTAGGGACGCATCGCATTGTCCGTGAAGGATCCACCATGCTAAGTGACGGACCTTCGAGGGCGGGCGCTCGTGTCTACTGATTTGTTTGGAGGGTCCTTCGACTACGCCCGCCTCGTATCTAAACGAAGGGCGAGCGATCTCAGCCCAAAGGAACCTTGCATGGACTGAGCAGTCGGTTCTATCGACCACCAGGACCATGGATACACTCTTCCACCTCGGATCTGTTAGGAATACTTGTTAGATTTTGATGATGTCATTAATATAAATTCAAATGTTTATTACTTGGCAAAAATGTAAGGAAGAACCAAATGAGTATCTTCCATAGGCCAAATAATGTTAAGTGTAAAACTTGGCAAAATGTAAAGAAGAACCAAATGAGTATCTTCTATAGGCCAAAAATAAGTTAGGCTAAAAATCGGCTAAGTACTAAAGATCAGCTGAGTTCATCGAGAGAGTACAGTAAGTCAAGTCAGAGTAGTTCTGGTCAACAAAAATCATCAGGGATGTTTGACCAGACTGCAGTCAAGATACCTCAGACAAGTCATCTGATCAGGCGAGTTCCAAACAGTGAACATCAGAGAGGTCCAGACTGCAGAGAAGTTAACTGCACATCAGCCTAGTCGAGATCAGCCAAGTACTCCAAGTCCACGTCAGCATGCGTTGAAAAGTCCAAAATTACGAAAAGTCACATGCAACGTGAAGAGACAAATTGGAGAGATTCCCGCAAAAGATATGAATTAAATAATTCATCCAGACCCACCTTGAAGACTTTAATCGTATTATATTCAAAAGATTCAGCGCATCACATGCAGAGTCTTCACAACGGTCGGGAGATAGATTAAAATATGGGAATCCAGGCTTGCAACGTTCAGAAAAGAATAAACAAAGAAGTCTCCCTCCAACGGACTGATTTGTTACAGATTTGCAACGGCTATGAAGAAATGCTCATGGATCAAAACCTATATATATCCAAAGATTTGAAGTTGAGCAACTACCGGTGCGAACATACTTTCAAGCGATCAAAGCATTCAAGCAATCTAAAAGCGAAATACAGCATCGTGAAAAGAGCGGTTCTAAAAAGTTCATACTTGAAGAAGCTCTTAGTTGGAGAAGACAAAAACTCGTGTCTTAAATCCTGAGTTCGGGGTACTTCACTAGTTGAAGTTCGAGACTGTAAAGGCATCCAAGGATCGAGGATCAAGAGGTGCAAGGCAGTCAAGTATGTTACAACGGCACGGATTTCCACTGGTTGGAAGCTGTTGTAGTTTGGTTGAATCACTGTAATATTTATCACTGGTTGAAAATTATAGTGAATTCATCTCCAACTGGTTTGGAGAAAAGTGGATTAGTAGAGGATTACCCCACCTCTGAGACCACTATAATTGCTTGCGTCTTTTACTGTTTTATAGCATCATACTTTAACTGCTGCATTCATTACTAAGTGTTTCATTAGTTGTTCTGTATTTGTCATCAGCTGACTTCCGCACGTATTAAGAACAAACGACTCTAAGTCATTTGTTTATCTATCAGCTGAAGAAACTTACTCTTTGAGAAAAAGAGTTTAAGAGTTTCAATAAGTCTATTCACCCCCCTCTAGACTTATTCCTGGACGACTTGTGAACTACAAGTGGTATCAGAGAGGTTGGTTCATTTATTTCACGAACCATATCTATATGAGAGATATATCTTTACTCTTATTTTAAAATGGAACACATGCACTCTAGACTACCTGTGTTTTCAGTTGACGAGTATGATCTTTGGAAGATAAGGATGCAGGCACACTTATCTTCAATCCATGATGACATGTGGTGCATCATAGAGGACGGTACATTCATCTTCGAGAAGGACAACACTGTAGAGGAGATCGCAGTAGGGAAGCCAGAGAAGATCCCAAAGAAGAGGACAGAGCTGACTCCCAAAGAAAGAAAGCTATCCAATCTTGATAACCGGGACAGAGATGTGCTATATCAAACTCTTGACAAATCCACCATGGTCAAGATCAAGAATTGCAAGAATGCCAAAGAAATCTGGGATACATTAGCCTTAATGTGTGAAGAAACGGAGCTGGTCAAAGAAAACAAGTTGTCAATTGCTATTCAAAAATTTGACAACTTCAAAATGAAAAATGGCGAATCTATAGACCAAGTGAACACAAGGTTCACTGAGATTATCAATGAAATCAACTCCCTCGGCAAATCTTATGGCAATAGGGAGATGGCACTGAAGGTTATAAGATCTCTCAATCCTGAATGGAGTATGAAGGCAGTAGCCATGAGAGAATCCAAGGATCTTAATAAGATAAATATCCAAGAGTTGTTCTCTGATCTGAAGTCTTATGAGTTCGAGCTTCCAAGTTCATCCTCAACCGAGCCTGCATAGAAGGGAATAGCCTTTGCAGCCGAGTCCCCTGCCAAGAGCTTATCTGATGTAAAGCCTCCAAATCCATTAGATTTTGAGGAAGAAATGGCATTTATAATGCAAAGGTTCAGCAACTTCCGGAAAAACTACTCCAAATACAAGAAAAATTATAAGGAGAATCCCAGAAGGAACCAGAAAGCCGGAAGCTGGAAGGTGGAATGCTACAATTGTCACAAGACAGGACACATTCAGATCGACTGTCCTGAGCTTAAGAAGGACGATAGCAAGAAGGAAGTGGGCAGAAAAGAAGACAGAAGGAAGGCCCTCATCGGAGAAGATCAGGAGCATGTAGAATCAAGCAGCGGATTCTTTTCTGATGATGATGAAGAGTATGACTGCCTGATGGCCAACTTAGATGATGAAGAGAAAAGGTGGAAGGACTACAACCACATCTCCACAAATTCAAACTTTGGAGGTGAAGAATGGTTTGTAGATTCTGGATGCTCAAGGCACATGACCGGGAACAAAAAGATGTTGTCCAAATACACCAAAGAAAGAGGTCCTGATGTAACCTTTGGAGATAGCTCTAGAGGACAAACAAAGGGCTTTGGAGAGCTGTACCGAGGAAATATTGTGATATCCAAAGTTCATTATGTCAAAGGGCTCAAGTACAATCTCCTGAGCATAAGCCAGTTTTGCGATGAGAAGAATCTAGTAGTCTTCACCATCTGGAAATGCATGGTGATAGATATCCTATCTGGCGAAGTGAAGCTACAAGGATTCAGAAGGAGAGATATCTACGTGATAGATTGGAACACAGGAACACCTAACTCCTGTTTTCTATCCAAGACGATGGCGAGAACGGATGGTCATGGCGAAAAGATTATGTCACCTGAACTTCAAAGCCATCAACAAGATTAGTTCTCAGAAACTGGTCAGAGGACTCCCAGAGGAAGCATTCAAGAAGAAAGCTCTTTGTGATGCCTGTCAGAAAGGAAAGCAGGCCAGAGCATCATTCAAGTCAGTCCAGCCTACAACTCTCACAACAAGGATCTTAGATCTACTCCACATGGATCTATTTGGTCCTATCAAGCTAAGGACTCTAAGCGTCCGAAAGCATGCACTTGTTGTAGTAGATGATTATTCAAGGTACACTTAGATTATCTTCTTGTATAAGAAAAGTGAAATCTTGACCAAGCTACCTGAGCTGCTGAGAAGGATCCAGAATGAGAAATTTCTATCCATCATCAAGATCAGATCAGATAGAGAAGGAGAGTTTCTCAACAAGGCGATCACTGATTACAGCAATCAGAATGGAATCCAGCATGAGCTCTCTGCAGCCAGGACTCCCCAGCAGAATGGCGTTGCTGAAAGAAGAAACAGAACCCTGAAGGAAGCAGCAAGGTCCATGATTGCAGAAGCGGACCTACCCAAGAGATTCTGGGCTGAAGCTGTCAACACGGCTTGCCATACTCAGAACAGGAGTATGATAGTAGGGAGACATGGCAAAACTCCCTATGAGGTTTGGAATAATAGAACTCCTACTGTTGCTTACTTTCATGTTTTTGGTTGTAAGTGTTTCATCCACAACAACGGTAAAACACAACTAAATGCCTTTGATGCTAAAACTGATGATGGTCTCTTTATGGAATACTCACAAAGAAGCAAGGCATATAGAGTCTTTAATAAAAGAACCTTAGTTGTGGAGGAAACACCTCATGTTGTTTTTGATGAATCTACTGTTGAGTACAGGAAGCAAGTTGAGTTAATTGAGAACAAGGTCAAATCAGCAACCCTTGAAGAAGTCATTGTACATGACACTGGAATGGTGGACTCACCTGCAAACCAGCCTGAAGATCCAACTGTAGGTGCTGAAGACCTAACTGCAGATCAGACAGGATCACCAAACCTATCTGATCCAGTTGCCGCTGATGAAGACCCAACTGTAGCTGATAAAGACTCATCTGTAGATCAGATCCAACCTGCAGATGACAAGACGGTAGCTGATCCAGCTGCAGACCAAGGAGACCAGAACCCAGCTGATGCAGAAATCCACCAGAGCAATTCAACAGGGGGAACAGACCCAGAAGAAGACGATATCCCCAAGTGGCTCAAAGACCATCCAATCCAGCAAATCATCGGGAAGCTGACTGATGGAGTTAAGACAAGACAGTCAACTCTACCCGCAGGAATGGCTATGTTCTCATGCTTTATGTCACAGATAGAACCCAAGACAATAGAACAAGCTTTGGAAGATTATTCTTGGATAAATGCCATGCAAGAAGAACTGGAGCAGATGGAAAGAAACAAAGTTTGGGAACTAACAAACAGACCAGATCACAAGAAGGTTATTGGCACCAAATGGGTGTACAAAAAGAAGAGTGATTAAGACGGAGCTGTTGTTAGGAATAAAGCCAGACTTATTGCAAAAGGTTATGCACAGTGTGAAGGAATAGATTTTGATGAAACCTATACACCTGTTGCGAGATTAGAGGCCATCAGACTATTCCTCGCATATGCTGCATTCAAAGATTTTGAAGTCTATCAGATGGATGTAAAGAGTGCTTTTCTAAATGGCATCCTAGAAGAAGAAGTCTATGTAGAGCAACCCCCAGGTTTTGTCAAAGGAGACAAAGTCTACAAGCTGTTGAAGGCTCTCTATGGACTTAAGCAAGCACCAAAAGCGTGGTATGAAACACTGTCTGTGTTTCTTGAGAAGAATGGTTTTTGCAAAGGAAAGGTGGACAAGACCCTATTCAGAGTAGAGCACGAAGGCCACATATTAATAGTTCAGATATATATGGATGACATCATATTCGGCTCAACGAATCCAGAGTTATGTGAGAAATTCTCCAACCTCATGCAAGGAGAATTTGATATGAGTATGATGGGAAAGCTTAACTTCTTTCTCGGATTACAAGTTAAGCAGATGGAAAATGGAATTTTCATCAACCAAGCTAAGTATACCAGAGATCTAATCAAGAGGTTTGGAATGGAATCAGCCAAACCAGCAAGAATTCCTATGAGCACAAGTACTCACCTAGATGCAGATGAGGGAGGCATATCAGTGGATTCAACCCACTACAGAGGACTCATTGGATCATTGCTATACCTCACTGCAAGCAGGCCAGACATATCCTATGCCGTAGGAGTTTGTGCGCGATTCCAATCTAAGCCTAAGCAATCACACCTAGACGCAGAAAAAAGGATAATCAAGTACCTTAAGTCTACAGTCAATGTTGGACTATGGTATCCCAAGGATGATAACTTCGAGCTGTCAGGATATTCAGATGCAGATTTCGCAGGATGCAAAATTAATAGGAAAAGCACTAGTGGGACGTGCCAATTCCTAGGAACCAGACTGATATCCTGGTTTAGCAAGAAGCAGGTTTCTAACTCTATCTCCACCACAGAGTCAGAATACCTAGCTGCAGGTAGCTGTTGTGCCCAGATCTTATGGATCAGACAACAGTTGAGGGATTATAATATCATTGCCAATGAAGTCCCTATCTGGTGTGACAACAATAGTGCTATTGCAATAACCAACAATCCGGTTTTGCATTCAAGGACCAAGCACATTGATGTTAAGCACCACTTCATCACAGACCACGTGCTTAACAAAAGAGTTAGAGTTGAGAGAGTCAGCACAGACTACCAGATAGCTGACATCTTTACCAAACCTTTGCCAGAAGAAAGGTTTTTAGAGCTGAGCAGAGATCTTGATCTACTAGATTGGGAATCTAGTAGTGAAGAAAAAGCAAGCTGAAGCATCTCAGAGGAAGGACGGACCCAGCTGATTAAAGGAATCAGATCCTAGCTGATGCAGGCAAGAGGATGAAGGACGGACAAAGGAACCTAGCTGATCAGAATCTCAGGCGAGAAGTCCATGGAGTCAACTCACCTGATGCAGAGCAGTCAACAATCAAACCAGCTAAGTTTTCTAAACTCAACCGACCTCTGAATATTTAATTATTATCTGCCATATGTATAATAATATTATATTAATTTTGGTTCACAAGTGGCATTTAAATACACGTGGCAATCACTTGATAAATCGACCTCCACGGTGGCCAATTAAAACCAACCGTCAAATTTTAAAATCTAAACCTGGACCACCGTTTCGAATCTCAAAAGGCGTACCACCGATTCAAAATAAATAATAATTTAATCCATACGTCTTTTCATCTTCTTTAAAAGGACGGAAACCCTTCACTTTACCTTTACGCTTACCAGTCTTTCAAAACCCTAGATTTACAGAGCAAAAATTCTTTGAACACCAAATACACTAAAAATCCTTTGTTTGCAGAAATGGAATCGTATTTCGAAGGCATTAACATGAAGGCGATCAAAGACCAGATTATCTTTTCTCTGGTCGTTGATTTCGAAGGTCTTTTGGAAGCGAATCTGGAAAACTACGACGTGCTTGACCTAATCCGTTCGATGAAGCTAAATGGGATCTACCCATTTCTGGATATCAGCCCTCAATATTTGTACAAGGAGGATGTTATCGCATTCTACCGCGAAGCCCATTTGATTCAGGTAGGAATTAGGAGCACTGTTGGCGGAGTGCAAGTCGACATATCGCCGGAGTCGATTCGTACAATTTTCGATATGAAACACCCTGGCTTAGCTGTCGAAGCCCTCAAGCAGAAAGCAACCGACACCTGGATGAAGATCAAGGCGGACAATCAGCCGGAGAAGATGAAGCTCACCGCCAAGAGGAGCGAGATTAAAAAGGTCTATCGATATGCGTTGGATATTACCAACAAAATCATTATGGGTATGGCCGGCAGTTACGACCAACTATCGTCGGCGAAGTTCATGGTGCTGGGAGCACTGATTCAAGACGAGGCAATTGGTTGGGCTGACTATATCTTTAGGCAGCTTGTTCGAGAAGTCAACAAAGCCGAATGGCTTGCTGATGAAAAGAGATTCAGATCCAAGCTGGCGTTTGGAACGCAGCTGAGTTGGATCCTTGAGAAGATAGGTGTGGCGAAGGGAAGTACTGATCCCTTCCACACCAACAAGAGACTTGGTCATCTAGACCAAGAGACTCTGAGGAAGTTAGGAAACAACAGAAGAGCAGCTCAGATGTTAAAGGAGCTGTCTGACTCAAGGACCTACCCCAGATATTATTCATCAGGCGAGTCGGACCGACCTGCAGACGTCAACCCAACTGCAGCCGAGTCAGACTCCGAGTCAGACAACACACCAACAGCTGTCCGATTCAAAAGAAGGGGAACATCCCCTGGAGAACCATCCATCATGCAGTCATCTCCAGAACCCTCTCCCAAGAGGCACGAGCATCGCAGCTTAGTCGAGGAGCAATGATCATTATGCGCTTCTGCGGCCAGTCGCCTACTCACAGAAGACCATCCCACTCCAGCGGCTGAAACTCGGATCGTGGGCATCCTCACTCCAAAGATACATTCCAGAGGAGGAAGAAGCAGGTTTAATCATCTCAATTCCTGAAGCAAACTATACCTTTAACCTGCTGGACAACAATGTTTTCAACCTGTCCATTGAACAATTACAGCTTGTTAAACCACAAGCCTTAAAACACTCTTTTGTTAATATTTTTGAAGAGTGGAAATTTTTCAAATCACTTTTGTTGTGTCACGATTTATTCATCCCGACAGGCGATCGACTATAAGGCCGAGCGACCAAGTCAACATCAGTCAAACTATGGCTAGCTCGCCATGTCGAAGATATCAGACCACTATCAGATGCCTGGCGATCGACTCCCAAGGCGATCGCCCTTTGGCAGCTGGCGATCTACTCTAGGGACAGGCTAAGGGCAATCGACCTACGCCCCGAGCAGAGACGATAACCCGTCAAAGTCATCAAGGACTGGATCTCAGAAAAGCACCCACATGCAGATCCACCAAAGGCGCTGACAAGATCTTCTGCTGACAGACAAGATCCTTTGACCACAACCTGCCACCTACCTCACCTACCAGCATGCGCGCCGAAAGTTGTCAGTAGGACCACCCGTGTCAGCAACTCAGGACGCGTGTAAGCTCCCCATTGGACCGCATGATTGATGCCGGCCAACTCCTGCAGACTTTGAGGACAGCCCATGTCTTTGAAAGACGATCGCCCGATTATTATATTGCGAAAAGGCGATCGCCCGGCGTATCAAGCCCTATAAATAGAGAACTTCCTCCTACGGAAAAGGTTGGGAATTCATTTGACTTACGTCCAAATACATTCCACCAAAGGTTCACATTCTCTCACATTCGATACATTCACGGAAACACTGAAGAACATACATATCATCAAGCTCCCGGCTATCTCACCGGAATCCATCTCAGGACTTCTCTCTCCAAATCTCTCGTCCAGAAGACGATCGGCAGAAGCAGCGAGTCTCCACTAGACAGATTCCAAGGGATTCATAAGCCCAGAAGCCCAAACATCCAGCTAAATACTCGCCGTGAGAGGCGGTCGATCTCTCACCGCCGCGACTGTTCGTCACCTTTGTTACAAGAACTCACAGAGAATCAAATCTGGTTCTTCCGGCAATCTACACGCTCACTAGCTAAGATGACAAGAAACTTTACACTCATTGTAATTGTATTCTTACATTAGTACTTGTATCCCCGAATATCGGTATTAATAATATCTCGCGAGAGCATTCAAGCCCGGGACTAACAACCCCGGCAAATCTTGTGTTATTTATCTTTCTCACGGAAGTGCTCTTGCATTTGTTTGCTATCCCATCCATTCC
This sequence comes from Orobanche coerulescens, assembly GCA_033398695.1. Classification (NCBI taxonomy): domain Eukaryota; kingdom Viridiplantae; phylum Streptophyta; class Magnoliopsida; order Lamiales; family Orobanchaceae; genus Orobanche; species Orobanche coerulescens. Next base: position 19,453,769 of record CM065810.1, read on the forward strand.
AGCAATATCTATCTCCGGATAATATTTTGGGTAGCAACAATTGGCGCTAGAAGAAGGGGATCTAACCCTCAAACTTTTATTTCTACCGTCCCGAAGAACACTCACTGTTCTCGGGGCACATACTTGAAGTGATACTCACTGCACTTCAAAGAAAACCTTCAGAATCATGACGTCCGCCGGTCCATCGAAGAAAGCTGCTCTCCGTACCGCCGGACGCCATTTCCCGGTTCAATCCGAACCCCAGCCAACGACATGGGGAAGCCGCAGCAACGCGAGACTCTCGATCCCGCATCCGAGAGATGGCCCCAACCTCTCACTCGATCAGTTCCAAACCGAAGAACAGATCGAGGAGGCTATGGCCATCCTGGAGGAGCGACGGAGAGCATGTGCGTCGCCTGCAATAACTCCCTCGATCATCCGCCGCATGGGAAAACGGAAATTCAGCGGGCTACTGAACGAGCGATCGTCAGAAAGCCCCAATTCGCGAGGAAAGGCTCTCGCACGACCGGACGGATCTATATTCAATCGTTTGGGATGCGACCCATCCGGGCGACCGGGGCATTGATCTCAACCTTGAAAAGACGGAATCCGAATCCGTCACGTGACTTCGCCTACCCGCCTCACCCGAACGCAGTCGGCCATCGACTCCGCCCGATCACTGGGGATCGTGCTCGATCGCCTCGGCTCCGCTCGCGCCGAGCCGCTAGCAATCGAGCCACGGTGATGGCCGCCATACAACGCCAGACTCGACGAGATGAGAGCACTCTTGACACCGGGCAAGCACCGGCAAAAGATCGCCGGGCCGACCGAGCCACTCGCGGTCCACATCGAGCTTGCCCCATACGGCAACGATCGCTCCTCCCAAAACACCTCTGTATGAGGGAGATCGGACCGAAACCCACCCGAGTAAATTCCGAATCTACATGACCGGGTGTGGGGCATCCGATGCAACCAAGTGCCGGATCTTCCGTTAACATTGGCGGCGAGCCGCCCATAGATGGTACGTCTCACTACCACCGCGATCTATCACATCTTTTAAGAAATCGGCGAACGACTTCACGTCATACTTCGCCAAAGAAGGTCGCCAGACTGAAGGCCCCACCGCATGATAAAAATCAAGCGGGGAAAGACGAATCGACGCAAATTACATTGGCCGAGTGGACAAAATCGTCCTCACCGCGAACCGTCGATGTGAGCTCGCTCTCTATTCGGCCATGGGGGATTCCGCGGTCACTCTCCCATGTTTAGACATCTCTCCAAGGATATTCCCCAACTTACGCGATCTTCCGCGCTAAAGCCGCCAACTTCTGGCCGTGCAAAGGCTACTCACCCTCCGCTTAGACGAGGAAACGCCACCTCTTGTCCAGAAGATAGCGATCGCCAAAGCAAAGAAGGCGATCGCCAAGACACCCGGAGATCTCAAGGCTTTCGAGGACATGGAAGCCCATCTCCTCCATACGTTCAACAGAACTTCGGCACATATTTTCTATGCCATCAAGGGACACGAAGAGCTCAACAAGCCAAAGGTGATAAGGGACCACGGTCATCTGGACAACAATCAATATTGTGCCTACCATAAGAGTCCCGGCCACAGCACCAACAAATGCTGCGACCTCCTCAAACAGCTCTGGAGATTGTTCGAGGAGGGCAAGTTGGACAGCTTATTGGTTTAGCCGAAATCCCTACCTACCTCTATGGACGATCGTCCGAGTCGAACACAAAACAGGCTGGAAAGCTCATACGAGCCGACCCCTAGATCAACCTCGGCGACCGTCTCTACATGCTTCAATCAAGAAAAGGAGACCTCGGAAGTCTCCCCGATCTCCTTCCTTATTCAAGAAACCGGAGGACTCGATCGCCATCTACAGTTCACCATCTAACATGATGGACTAAGGCACGAGATCGCCTCCCCCGCACAACGTACACCGTCGAAGGTCGGCATCTGCATGACGATCCAAGGTGGAAGAGTGCGACCATGGTCCCGTGGTCAATGGAACCGACTGCTTAGGCCATGCAAGGTCCCTTTGGGCCAAGATCGCCCGCCCTTCGTTTAAATACGAGGCCGGCGTAGTCTGAGGGCCCTCCAAAGTTAATTAGTGGACACGATCGCTCGCCCTCAAAGGTTCATCATCTAACATGGTGAACCCGGACAATGCGACGCGCCACAACCCCCGTCTCAACGTACACCGTCGAGGTTCGCCATCTTCATGGTGGGCCGAGGTGGAAGCAGAGCTAAACAAGCCGCGGGCGTAGAGTTGAATCATCCGACGCTGCCCCGCGCAAGGACTCCTCTAGACCGAGACCGCACGCCCTTCGTTTAAATACGAGGCGAGGCGCAGCCTAACAGAGGACCCTCATAATAATGTGAGTCACGAGACACTCAATGTCTTCGCGCATCAAGACATGATCAAGGAGTCGGTCCATCGAACTCCGCGATCGTGCACGGTTCCTCAAGAAGGACGACCGTCCCCGAGGACTCGACAAAGTTGAAGACCGCTCACTCAAGGAATTATTTTCATCCCCTTCCTTCCACTAAGTGAATAAAAACAAGGGGCAATAAGAGTGCGGACTACCTACATGACGATCGTCGCTATTCAACCACATACGGAGATCGTCATTTTTTCAGATGTAGTGCAGCGATCGAATTTGTTGTAAAAAGTTATCTTTATGAGTTTATCAATTCATTTGGAACTACCCTCGCAACGATCTCTCCTCACACATTTGTACAAAGTCAAACAAAGACTTAAAAATAACCATTCATTCAAGTGATAAGTCAGAAAGACAAATGCTCATTTCATTACTTGAAAAATCGGAGTACATGATCGCCCGAAGGCCTAAGTGCTACAAAAGAAAGCTACAAACTACAAAGAAAGTAAGCTAAAAGCGTAAAAAAGGAAGCGCCTCAGGCCCCTGCCTGGCCTTCGCCATCAGCATTCGGCGCGGTCCCCTCATCTTCCGGAGCATCGGGATGAGCAAGACTGTCTGGAGACGGATACCAGCTCAAATCCACACCGATGTCCTCCAGGTCCAAGATCGGCAAGGAGAAAGCCGAATGGAGAGGATGCTCCAATGCATATGACTTGAACTTCTCAGCTAGAGGACCGACCTCCAAGCCTCCCTTCTTAGCCGCTCGGATCGAGTCGGCGAACGCCAAATAATAGGCGAACTCGCTGACATACTCCAAGTTTTGGAAGGGATCGGCCTTGGTCGCCTCAATCTCTCCTCTCAGCTCGGCCATCGCCTGTTGCGATCCACAGGCTCGGCCTCCCTCGCAGCAACCTTCTCTTTCGCCTCACTTGGCTCGGTCACCCGAGCGATCGTCACCTTCGCGATCGGCCTCCTCTTCAAGAACATTCCGCGCCTGGACGGCACTCTGCATCTGGTCCCGAAATCGGTCGACCGCCATTCGATATTTCTCAGTCTCTTTCTTCTCCAGCTCAAGCTCATGGCTCGCCCGCTTGGCCGCCTCCAAGGAGTCCTTCTCCATCGCCGCGATCTTGTCAGCAAACTCGGCGTTCTCTTTCCGAGCCGCCTCGAGATCCTCCTGAAGGCGAATAGTGGAGGGCCGCCCCTCAAACTCCTGGGCAGCCTGGACGGCCATGGTCGCCGTCTGAAGAGAAAGGGCGACAACAGCATGCATCGAATTCGGCGATGCGACGGGTGGAACCTGAGTCGACCTCTTATGGCGAAGATGGCCTAGGACTCCTGGGTTCGACATAGCGATCTCCGCCGGAGGCTCCAAAAAGCGAGGGAAACGAACCTCTGCAGTTAAAGACGATCGACTAACGGTCAGACACTTTCCTCAAGTAAGGCGATCGCCTAGAAAGTGAAGATCGCAGAAGCTCATACCTGGCACCGTGAGATGTCTCGGGAAACGGAATAGTCGAGCCGACAACCAGCGACTCTCCTTGTTGATCCGAGTGGCGTCTAGGTCGTCGTCAGACAAGCTCCTAATTCGCTCCCAAACGACGAGAAAGTCGAAAGGCAGCTCCTCGGTCGTCGGGATATGGAAGCCTGCAAAACAGAAATCAAATTAGATCAGTCCAAATCGCATCCAAACGAAGGGAGAGTCTAAACCCTTACCGGGATTCCTCTCCCGAAATTCGGTGGGGATCTCCAGCTCGCCCGTGGGATTGTCGCTCGCCGAAGCTCTCCACTTGCCGGCGACCCAGAACCACTTCGTCTGATCGCCACGTATCTTATTCGGAACTCCATGAATCACCCGACCAGATCGGCCTTGAATATGGTAACCGCCGACCAACCCTCTGTGAGCCGTCAGTTTAAACAAATGATTCATCTCCAACGTCGATGGGAGGCGGTACAGGCGATGACCGCCGAAAAGGGTGAGGGTGCAAATAATTTGGAGCCAGGCGTTCGGCGTCAGCTGAAGTGGCGCCACATTCCAAGCGGCCAACAGATGGGAGACCGCAAAGGACAGAGGGAAGTGTAGCCCGGCCTCCATAACGGCCTCACTCACTGCGACCATACCCATCGGAGGCTGGTCGGCTCGTTCATTCTCCGCGGGCGCGAACATGTCCACATCTGAAGGGACATGGAATCTTGTCCTCCAGACGGCCAGATCTCTCACAGTCGCCGAGCTCCGTTTGGCCGAGCGACCACAACGATCATTGCGGCACGATTCTGCGGACCGCTTGGGAAGCACATAGGGATAAGCGACCGAATATCCCCGGAAGTCGAATCTCGGAGTAGGACCGCTAACCTCTCCATTATTTCAAGAAAGGCCCTATAGGCCCGACCAAAGTGCTATGTTGCTCCCGGTAAGCCACGATCGCGGATCTCTCTCGATCTGCGATCCTCTCTCTTCAGAACCGACTCCTTAGCAATATCGGCCTCATTGAACAAAGCCTCAACTTCACTGGTCGATTCCGGCTCGAATGGCTTCACCGCCGTCTCAGTGGAAGACGGAAGGAGTTTCTCCCTGGCGGCGATGTCCGTGGCGAGCAGTACCCGCTCCAAACGATGATGAGGCTCCGGCCATTTTCAGAGTTAGAGAAGAAGAAAAGGATTTTTCTTACCCTAAAGTGAAATCGAACGACGATCGGCTCTAAGATCTTCAGAAAATTCGGCAGCAGGTCCTTCTTTCTCCAATAAGCACGCGTGAGTAACACTGCAGCACCGCGCCCCCCTTTTATAGGAGGAGACAGGGACCCGATTGCAATAATAGAAAACCTCAGGGGTCGGATCTCAAACGACGCAATAGTTGACCCCCTCGAGACCCGCGTACGCGTCTTTTCAAGGACGCGTCAGCCGAGGAGTCATTAATGACCGTTGGTGTCCTCCAATAGAAGCCCGACACGTGCGCGGAGACTTTTCAACGCCCGTTGCTTTTTCCCGCGCAGTTCAGCGGCCAACCAGGTCGTCCGAACTCAATATATATCGGCTCAAAGACGATCGCCAGTTCAGTTAAACACAAAGTCGCTCGTCGAAAGGTCAGCGATCGCCAAGAGAGCCACCTCACCCCACGTTTCCAACGTATGAGCGAGCTGGGGGGCAATTGTTGTGTCACGATTTATTCATCCCGATAGGCGATCGACTATAAGGCTGAGCGACCAAGTCAACATCAGTCAAACTGTGGCTAGCTCGCCATGTCGAAGATATCAGACCACTATCAGATGCCTGGCGATCGACTCCCAAGGCGATCGCCCTTTGGCAGCTGGCGATCTACTCTAGGGACCGGCTAAGGGCAATCGACCTACGCCCCGAGCAGAGACGATCACCCGTCAAAGTCATCAAGGACTGGATCTCAGAAAAGCACCCACGTGCAGATCCACCAAAGGCGCTGACAAGATCTTCTGCTGACAGACAAGATCCTTTGACCACAGCCTGCCACCTACCTCACCTACCAGCATGCGCGCCGAAAGTTGTCAGTAGGACCACCCGTGTCAGCAACTCAGGACGCGTGTAAGCTCCCCATTGGACCGCACAGTTGACTGCCAGCAACTCCTGCAGACTTTGAGGGGACAGGCCCATGTGCTGAAAGACGATCGCCCGATTATTATATTGCAGAAAAGGCGATCGCCCGGCGTATCCAAGCCCTATAAATAGAGAACTTCCTCCTACTGGAAAAAGGTTGGGAATTCATTTGACTTACGTCCGAAATACATTCCACCAAAGGTTCACATTCTCTCACATTCCGATACATTCACGGAAATACTGAAGAACATACATATCATCAAGCTCCCGGCTATCTCACCGGAATCCATCTCAGGACTTCTCTCTCCAAATCTCTCGTCCAGAAGACGATCGGCAGAAGAAGCGAGTCTCCACTAGATAGATTCCAAGGGATTCATAAGCCCAGAAGCCCAAACATCCAGCTAAATACTCGCCGTGAGAGGCGGTCGATCTCTCACCGCCGCGACTGTTCATCACCTTTGTTACAAGAACTCACAGAGCATCAAATCTGGTTCTTCCGGCAATCTACACGCTCACTAGCTAAGATGACAAGAAACTTTACACTCATTGTAATTGTATTCTTACATTAGTACTTGTATCCCCGAATATCGGTATTAATAATATCTCGCGAGAGCATTCAAGCCCGGGACTAACAACCCCGGCAAATCTTGTGTTATTTATCTTTCTCACGGAAGTGCTCTTGCATTTGTTTGCTATCCCATCCATTCCAGCAATATCTATCTCCGGATAATATTTTGGGTAGCAACAACTTTCATTTGCGAAACTTCAAACTTATATTGCAACCAGTGGTTGGGAATATCCCCAAGCCACAGAGGATGTACTAATACATGTTTGTAAAGTATCAGACATAGTTTTGATCCTCCAGGAGAATTGATTCATGTCTCATTTCAAAACCAACATGGACCAATTCATCATTTCTATAATGTATAGTATTTTTGATGGTTCATTTGAAAAAGAAGATGAGGAGGAAGAAGAAAAAGAAATTAGAATTAAAGAAATAAATGGAGAAGAAGATGAGTAAATCATTGTCATAGATGACGAAGAAGGGGAGCAGGAAGAGAAAATAGAAGGAGAAAACATTTTAGTTGAAAAACAATCTGAGGAAGTTGAGAAAACAGAAGAGTTAATTGATGAAGAAGAAGAAGAAGGGGAAGAGGTAGAACAGGAGGATGATGAAGGAGAGAAGGATGATGATGAAGGTGAAAAAGATGATGAGAATGAAGGAGAAGATAAAAAAGATGGGAAAAAGGATGATGATAATAATGATGATGATGAGGATAAGGATGAAGGAGGAGATCAAGGAGCTGAGAAAGAAAAAGAAAAAGATGAAGAAGAAAAAGAAGAAGAGGAGAAGGAAAAAGGAGCCGGAGAAAGAGCCAGAAGTAGAGGCTGCAGACAGGGCTGGGGCGCCTGTCCGGTATACCAGCCTGGATGCCGAGTTGGCTGAGGACTCCAGATCAGGGACACCATAAAAGACCCCATCTGGAGTACCAGCTGCAGATAGGAGCCTGCAGTCTAGTGGTTCATTTGCAGAAGGCTCAGGCGAGCACTCTCCACCATCGCAGATCTCACCTGCGATGACCGAGCTGATAAGGCAGATAGTGAAGGATACCATTGGAGAGCTGCTTGCATCTCAGGTCACTCCTGACCTCCAATCCATCAATGCCAAGATTGATACATTGCTGCAGCGGGATGTCCCTCAACCTCCTCCCCCTACAAACAACAGAATGCCATTTGGCATGTCTGACTGGATGCACAGGATGGAGCAGCAGCTGACCACGTTAGTTGATGCTGGCAAAAAGGGGGAAGATAGAATACAGGGGGATGGCAGCATTCAAGGAGAGATAAGGGAGGAGCATAGAACGAAGAAGAGGCAGGATGTCTAGATGATCACTGCTGGGACATCCTCAGCTAAAAGGAAGGGAGGAGCAGAACCAGAAGAACAGGCTGATCAGCCTACAGGCAAGAAGAGGAGGACTAGAGGAGGATTTGAGCCTATTCTAGAGTAGGAAGGCAAGGAGTTGTGGTATGTTGAAGAATTTATACCAGAAGAAGCTCTACTCATGTGGGGATCTGCAAGGAAAAAATTCATCAGAGAGTACTACATCTGGGAAATACTCCAGGATGATAATCTCACCCCACAGCAGATCTTCATCAACTTCATGGAAGAAGCTCATCCACAACTCTGGACTATTCTGAAGAAACATGCTGAGACATACAACGCTTATCCCATGATCCCTCAGTTCAGAGCCAAAGAACCTCCCACCTTGGAGAAAGGTAGTGCTTTAAATGAACTTGCTCTCCAGAGAAAAATCAAGAAGCTGTGTCTTGAGAATAAGTTTTCATCACAAGAAGAGCAAGACTTTGTAGCTCTTGTTGTAAAGAGGAAGTATGGTCCTGCACCTGTCAAGACAAGACCAATCAGAGCTAAACCTTTCAGGCCTGCCAAACAGCCTATTCGAAGAGGCAGAGGCAGAGGCAGATGACTTTCTCTTATTTTGTACTTGTAATGATTTTATTTATTTCTGTACTTGTAAAATTTTCTTGTAAATTTCAAACATAATCAAGTCAGAAAATTTTGTAACAGTCTTTTGAATGACAATTTCCAGTTGTCTAAAAAATTAGACTGATTTTAGTTTGTGTCTTGCACTCAAGTACAGACTTGCTTATTTGAATATTTTCCTTAAAGTTTTGCCATCATCAAAATAGGGTGAATTTGTTAGGAATACTTGTTAGATTTTGATGATGTCATTAATGTAAATTCAAATATTTATTACTTGGCAAAAATGTAAGAAAGAACCAAATGAGTATCTTCCATAGGCCAAATAATGTTAAGTGTAAAACTTGGCAAAATGTAAAGAAGAACCAAATGAGTATCTTATATAGGCCAAAAATAAGTTAGGCTAAAAATCGGCTAAGTACTAAAGATCAACTGAGTTCATCAGAGAGGTACAGCCGAGTCAAGTTAGAGTAGTTTTGGTCAACAAAAATCATTAGGGATGTTTGACCAGACTGCAGTCAAGATACCTCAGACAAGTCATCTGATCAGGCGAGTTCCAAATAGTGAACATCAGAGAGGTCCAGACTGCAGAGAAGTTAACTGCACATCAACCTAGTCGAGATCAGCCAAGTACTCCAAGTCCACGTCAGCATGCGTTGAAAAGCCCAAAATTACGGAAAGTCACATGCAACGTGAAGAGACAAATTGGAGAGATTCCCGCAAAAGATATGAATTAAATAATTCATCCAGACCCACCTTGAAGACTTTAATCATATTATATTCAAAAGATTCGGCGCATCACATGCAGAGTCTTCACAATGGTCGGAAGATAGATTAAAATATGGGAATCCAGCCTTGCAACGTTCAGAAAAGAATAAACAAAGAAGTCTCCCTCCAACGGACTGATTTGTTATAGATTTGCAACGGCTATGAAGAAATGCTCATGGATCAACACCTATATATATATCTAAAGATTTGAAGTTGAGCAACTATCGGTGCGAACATACTTTCAAGCGATCAAAGCATTCAAGCAATCTAAAAGCGAAATACAGCATCGTGAAAAGAGCGGTTCTAAAAAGTTCATACTTGAAGAAGCTCTTAGTTGGAGAAGACAAAAACTCGTGTCTTAAATCCTGAGTTCGGGGTACTTCACTGGTTGAAGTTCGAGACTGTAAAGGCATCCAAGGATCGAGGATCAAGAGGTGCAAGGTAGTCAAGTGTGTTACAATGGCACGGATTTCCACTGGTTGGAAGCTATTGTAGTTTGGTTGAATCACTGTAATATTTATCACTGGTTGAAAATTATAGTGAATTCATCTCCAATTGGTTTGGAAAAAAGTGGATTAGTAGAGGATTACCCCACCTCTGAGACCATTATAATTGCTTGCGTCTTTTACTATTTTATAGCATCATACTTTAACTGCTGCATTCATTACTAAGTGTTTCATTAGTTGTTCTGTATTCGTCATCAGCTGACTTCCGCACGTATTAAGAACAAACGACTCTAAGTCATTTGTTTATCTATCAGCTGAAGAAACTTACTCTTTGAGAAAAAGAGTTTAAGAGTTTCAATAAGTCTATTCACCCCCCCTCTAGACTTATTCCTGGACGACTTGTGACCTACAGGATCGTCATGTTAAATGCCGACCTTCGACGGTGTACGTTGTGCGGGGGAGGCGATCTCGTGCCTTAGTCCAACATGTTAGATGATGAACTGTAGATGGCGAGCAAGTCCTCCAGTTTTTTGAAGTGTTAGCTCAGGCAGTAGCCTTGTGTTCAATGAGGTGGGAAGACTTCCGAAGTTCCCTTCTCTTGATTGAAGCATGTAGATACAGTCTCCGAGGTTGATCGAGGGGTTGGCTCGTATGAGCTTTTCCGTCAGTTCGCGTTCGACTCGGGCGACCGCGTTGGGAGATTTGTAGGGGCTCCGGCTAAGCCAATAAGCTGTCCAACTTGCCCTCCTCGAACAATCTCCAGAGTTGTCTGAGGAGGTCGCATCATTGGTTGGTGCTGTGGCCGGGACTCTTATGGTAGGCACAATATTGATTGTGGTCTAGGTGACCGTGGTCCCTTATAGCCTTTGGCTTGTTCAGCGGTTCGCGCCCCTTGATGGTGTAGAAAATGTGGGCCGGAGTTCGGTTGAATGTATGGAGGAGATGGGCTTCCATGTCCTCGAAGGCCTTGAGATCTCCGGGTGGCTTGGCGACCGCCTTCTTGGTTTTGGCGATCGCCGTCTTTCGGACAGGAGGTGGCGTTTCCTCGCCTAGGCGGAGGGTGAGTAGCCTTTGCCTGGCCAGAAAGTCGGCAGCCTTAGCTCGGAAGATCGCGTAGGTTGAGGGGATGTCCTTCGTGAGATGTCTAAACATGGGTGAATGACCATAGAATCCCCCCAGGACCGAGTAGAGAGCGAGCTCGTCGCTGATGGGCTCGCCGGTGAGGATGATTTCGTCTACTCGGCCGATGTAATCTGCGTCGGTTTTGTCTTCCCACTTCCTGATTTTCATCACGCGGTGGGGGCCTTCTGGTCTGGCGACCTTGGTGGCGAAGTATGACGTGAAGTCATTCGCCAGTTTCTCAAAGGAGATGATCGATCGTGGTGGCAGTGAGACGTACCACCTATGGGCCAGCTCGCCCAATGTTAACGGGAAGATTCGGCACCTGGTCATGTAAATCCAACTGATGCCCCACACCCGGTCATGTAAATCCGGAAATTACTTAGTGGGTTTCGGGGTCCGATCTCCCTTCATACAGAGGTGTTTTGGGAGGAGCGATCCTTGGTTGCACGGGGGCGAGCTTGATGTGGACTGCGAGTGGCTCGGTCGGCCCGATGATCTTTCTGCTGGTGCTTGCCCCAGTGTCCAAGAGTGCTTTCATCTCGTCGAGCTGGCGTTGCATAACGGCCGTCGCCGTGGCCTGGCTGCTCGCGGCAAGGCGCTCGGAGCAGGAGCCGAGGCGATCAAGTACTGACCCCCATGCGTTCGGAGCGGGAGCCAAACGGTTGACTAGTGTTCGGCTGGGAGTCGGGTATGCCGAACTCCTGGTGGCGGACTCGAATTCCGTCGTTTCATGGTTGGGGCCAGAATGTCTCAGTCGCCATGATGGGTCGCGTCCCAAGCGACTGAATACGGACCCGTCCGGTCGTGCGAGAGCCTTTTCTCGCGAATCGGGGCTTTCTGACGATCGCTCGCCCAGTAGCCCATTGAATTTCCGTTTGCCCATGCGGCGGATGGTCGAGGGAGTTATTGCGGGCGACACGCATGCTCTCCGTCGCTCCTTTAGGATGGCCATAGCCTCCTCGATCTGTTCTTTGGTTTGGAACCGGTCGAGTGAGAGGTTGGGGCCACCCCTCAGGTGCGGGATCGAGAGTCTCGCATTGCCGTGGCTTCCTCCGGCCGTCGGCTGGGGTTCGGATTGAGCCGGGATACGGTGTCCAGCGGTTCGGAGAGCAGCTCTCTTCGATGTAGTAGCAGACGTCATGATTCTGAAGGCTTCCTTTGAAGCGCAGTGAGTGTCACTTCAAGTATATGCCCCGAGAACAGTGAGTGTTCTTCGGGACGGTAGGAATAAAAATGAGGGTATAGATGCCCTTCCTCTAGCGCCAATTATTGCTACCCAAAATATTATCCGGAGATAGATATTACTGGAATGGATGGATAGCAAACAAATGCGAGAACACTTCTGTGGGAAAAGTAAATAACACAAGATTTGCCGGGGTTGTTAGTCCCGGGCTTGAATGCTCTCGCGAGATATTATTAATACAAATATTCGGGGATACAAGTATTAATGTAAGAGTATAATTACAATGAGTGTAAAGACCCTTGTTATCTTAGCTAGTGAGCGTGTAGATTGCCGGAAGAACCAGATATGATGCTCTGTGAGTTCTTGTAACAACGTTGATGAGCTGTGACAACTGTGAGAAATCGACAGTCTCCCACAGCGTGTAGTAGCTGTGTGTTTGAGTTCCTGGGCTTGTGAGTCTCTTCGGATCTGCGCTGTGGAGACTCCTTGCCTCTACCGACCGTCTTCTGGTTGAGAGGTACTGAGAGAGAAATCCTGAGGTAGATTCCGGAAATGAAGCCAAGAGCTTGAAAGTAAGTATGTATTTCCGTGAATGAAGCTGGAACTGAACCTTTTTCCAGTTGCTGGATGTTCCCTATTTATAGGACTGAGAGCTGTTGGGCGATCGCCTTTGCTGTATTATAATAAGCGGGTGATCGTCTTTTAGCACATGGGCTGGTCTCCTTAAAGTCCAGTGAGTGTGGCGGCCAAATGCGGTCGATGGGAAGTCTGCAAGCGTCTGAGTCGCTGTCACGGGCAGTCCCACCTTGTACCTTTCGGCGGGCTTGTCGGTAGGTGATAAGGTGGTGACAGGTTGTGGTCAATGATTCATGAAATGCGGCGCCTGTCGCGGATCTGCACATGGGCGCTGCTTTGAGATCCAGTCTTCGTGGACTTTGACGGACGATGGTCCCTGTCTGTGGCAAAGGACGATCGTCTTAAGTCGGCACCAGAGTCGATCGCTAGGTGCCAAGGGGCGATCGCCTTTGGAGTCGATCGCTAGATACCCGAAGGTGGTCTGGTATCTTCGGTTAGGTGAGTCCGCCATAGTTTGATTGGTTGTGGACTCGGTCGCTCGGCCTTGTAGTCGATCGCCTGTCGAGGTGAATAAATCTCGACACAACAAGATTCTCTCTAGAAAGAATTTATTTCGTAATACAGGCTCTCATGAGTCCGGATCCTCTCCATTTCGGGAGAGGACCGGAGGGATCTGCACCGTCTGGTGCAGACCCATTTACACACACTCGCGCAGGTGTGTATGATCTGGACGGTTCAGATTGAATTGGACCGTCCAGTGACTGTAGAGGAGCCGGGCTCAGTCTCTCATATTCTTCTTTCACAATCTATATGCTATTTTCGTTCATTTCTCATTGCAACACTTCACCTTTTTATTCGATTGTACTTTATTTATTAAAAATAAGTCAGCATGTAAGATATTATTTCTTATAACTTTTATTATATATAATGAAACACATTAACTAGCAAAATTATACATTAGTCTTTGTAAAGTTTAATACTACAACTAATTTCAGCCGGAGAAAGTATATACTTCTTTCATCCTCATCCCATATGAAATGTTACATTTCATTTAAAAAACTATCTATTTAGAAGTGTTACATATAGCTAAATACCTCTAATGGCATCAATTATTTTTTTATTTTTTAATCTCAAACACAAGCTTATTATTAATAATTTTTATCTTTTAATTTACAAGACACACTCACCATAAGTACTTATATAAATTATACATCTATCATATTTGATATTCTCCTAAATACATTAGTTTTACTTCAAATGTTGCATTTGAGTTGAGACGGATAGGGCCGTGAGCGAACGTAAAAAGTTCGATTCGACTCGCATTATTTAGCTAGAAAAAGTTCGGCCCGCATCTCGGTACGCACATTCAAATGTATACGCAAACGTTAAATTTTCGGCGGGCCGGATCAAACAGTGCGAAATAGTTCGGTCCGATCATCAAAGGGCTTAGAAGCCCGTTTGATCAATTATTCTTTAGATATGAAGTAAACCTATGTTGAAAATATGATAAAGATATATGTTTATCATCATTTATCTCATTTTTACATTTCTTAGCTAACTCTCATCTATTTAATTTAATCACTCGTAAAAAATTTAAAATGTTTAATCAAACGGTTCGACACGATTCGCAAAAGTTCGGCTCGGTTTGAAGTGTTCAAACATATACTCCATTAAATTCTAAGATTCGATATTTTCAAACATGTTCGGATCTAATATTCGATATTTTCAAACATACTTTAATTCGATATAGTTAGATCAGTTTACGAGTAATATTCTCAATAATGAAAACGAAACAAAAGGGTCATACGTCATTTTCCAAATTGTGCTCCCACTTTTGTTTACTTGTTTGGATAAATTTGACTTCATTTCATTTCTGCTGTGTGAACAAATCCTCTCTCTCAATTCTCTCATCTCTCAAAAATCAATCATTCTACTGGGGATTAATGACTTAATATCTGTAAGTATCACCTTTCGATTTAGTTTACCCTGTTTTTTTCTGCATCTGAATTGTAATAACTACTCTTATTTTCCGGAGTTTATAACTTCGTTTGAAGTTTGATTTATTACATCTTCTTTGAGAAAATTCAGGTTGTTTTTTTCTGTGATGAGCTCTTCTCCTTTTAGTTAAGCTCCAGCATTATTTTGCTTCGTTGTTGTAGAGTGTAGACCTTGTTTTTATTTTTATTATTATAAATATGATATTAATATTAATAGTAACTGCTGCTGTAAATCGTCATCTAAGGCGTTTCTTGAGGTACACTGAAAAAAAAAGCATAATATTTCTCTGCCGACCCCTTTTTTTTGTTGATATTGATGGGCTAGTGAAGCTGAGTGAGGTCTAAATTATAAAAGGTTTTAGATACCATATGCCAATAATGGGTCATTAGTAATATTGATCTCCTGATAAAGATGATTCCTGGAGATTTATATAGTAGTTGTGTTGCATCATGATCCAGAAGACTGATAATTTGAGTTCAGTCGGAAACGCTTAACATTTGGAACTTATTTGCGTAGTCAACTTTGGTTTATACTTATACCCATCCTGGAGTTTAACAAAAACTCATATGAGACGGCCTCATGAACTCGCCGAATGTATTTTGTGAGACGGAACCTGTGTTTTAGTTTTTTACTTTTTTCTTAATCTATAGGTTTTTTTTTCCAGGTTCTTAAATTTTTCTTAGGGTTCATTTTCAGTGTTTAGTATTTTACTTTTTGTGGAGTTTTCAGTTTTTGCTATTTTCTTTTTTATTATTTTAAAGTTTAGTTGATAGGGGATCGGTCTCATGGTGGGACCAATCTATTAGGTCTCGTAGGAGACCTACTCCCATAGTTTTGGCGGGTGCAGGTTTTCCCAAAAATGTGAATTTTGAGTGGGATTCTCGTGTAAATCAGGAATTTCTTTTAGAAGGTTTTTCTTTTGTTGAATTTTGTGCTTTTGTCTGACTGATACTTGTGGTGACGTTTCATATATCAAACTCTTGATAACTGAATTCGGAAGACTTTTGTAGACTTGGGTTTATTATCTCTATATGATATTTTCCAAATATTTGGAAATAAGTAAATAACACAAAGCTAGCGCAGGTAAATAATCTGTTTTCTGGTGCACGAGCTCATTCTTTCTTTAGCTTTGTTGCTTCTGCTTTTCGTATCATTTAAAGGTACACAAATTTACCTACAATTTCGTTTAAGGTATAATCCTCGTCCTGTGGATTGACCTGGATGTTTTAACTATGAAATAGTAGAACCTCCGATGCGGTTAGAGTTATACTTAATCTAGCTTGGACTGTCTCTGTGAGTGTTTCAGAATGGGTAAGATGGGATCTCAAGGATATGTGCTTGTATGTTGATATACATGTTGCCTATCTTTAGATGTAATTGTTTTTTTCCTAGAAAAGGCCACGGTGAAAGCATGTATTTATGCTCACTTTAAGGTTTGCAATTTTCTGTGAGATTTTTCAATAAATGTTTTATTTTGTCTCTGACCTTGGAAAAATGTTATACATTTTTCTGAAGTTATGCATGTTATCATTTCATGCATACTTTTTACATCTCTCTTTTTGTTTGCAGTCATATTTACATTGATCATACAAAATGTTTGATTGCGGTCCAAAGACTCCGTATATTGCTGGACAGCGGGACAAGTTTGTAAGGTATCTTATTGTTTCCCTTACACACACACACATTTAGGAAATGGGAGTTATCTGCTTGGCTGCCTCCACTAGTGTAAGACTACTCGGAGGAAAAAAAATGATGCATTTAAAGATGTTGTAACAACTACGAGATGCTATCTGAAATTAGTGAACTGCATTTCCTCATCCCTAATTGGTGGCCAAACCTATGATGATGATAGTTTTGGAATTTCGTCTCACATCTCCTTTGTACGAAGGTTGCGACAAGGACATCCGGCCTAAAAGTTTGCTACTTTGCTTTTTGCATGAATTTATAGTGTTAACTAAATTTAGACCATTAGTTGACACTATGATTTTCATGCTACCGTCCCAAACATAGTTGGGATTAAGGTGCTTTTGTTGTTGTTGATGATTATGCAATGATGACCAAAGTGTTAAATGTTGTTCTCAAGTTTTCATATTCTCTTTTATTTAAGATGTTATTTATTTCTTCTTGTTTTTCATTTTAATAAGGTTGGACGACCTGGACTCGAGACTGTCATCCCCTTCATCTTCAGTTCCAACAAACAGATGTGGCTTCACTATTGATGGCTTGGGACGTGGTAATCATAAAACTCATGCTCCATCAAAATCCTTTAAGATTGGAATAAAAAAAGGGTCTCAAGGACTAAAATCTATCGGCCGGTCCCTTGGATTTGGCGTCTCTCCAGCGGTATTCCCAGAAGACCTCAAGATGTCTGAGAAAACGATATTTGACCCACAAGACAAACTCCTTACAATCTGGAACAAGCTTTTCGTAATGTCGTGTATTCTAGGAGTATCTGTGGATCCCCTGTTTTTCTTTCTTCCAGTTGTTAACAAGTCGTCAAATTGCCTAGACATAGATAGACGGTTGGCTATCACGGCTACAACACTGCGTACGGTTGTTGATGCTTTCTATCTTATCCATATGGCTCTCCAATTTCGAACGGCTTATATTGCGCCATCGTCTCGGGTATTTGGACGAGGTGAACTTGTAATAAATCCTGCACAGATTGCTAAACGATACTTGAAGTGCTATTTTATCATTGATTTCCTCGCGGTGCTTCCCCTCCCACAGGTTCGAGAATATTACGTAGTTGCATGCTTCCCGTATTGTTTTCCACGACAGTTTTGTGTTACTTTCATACATTTTTTGACCCTTTTATTGGTCACTTTTTTTTATATGGAGATCTATTCTTTGGTGGGTGTTGTGGTATAGCTATAAACTGTGTTTGTGCATATGTCTACCACCATAGTAATACGGGGATTTTCATCAGTGGTGGAGTACTTGATATCTGATAAATCTTTATGCATTTTTTCTTGTTTTCCTTACTCTTTTATCTATTTGGCTTCATGCAGATTGTTGTGTGGAGATTTTTGCAGAGGTCGAAAGGCTCGGATGTACTGGCTACGAAACAAGCACTGTTTTTTATCATTTTGCTTCAGTATATTTTCAGATTTGCCCGAATTTTGCCACTAACATCAGAATTGAAAAGAACTTCTGGTGTCTTTGCCGAGACTGCATGGGCTGGTGCAGTGTCTTATTTGCTGCTGTACATGCTTGCTAGCCATGTAAGCTTCTGTTTAAATTATTAGACAGTGTACCATAACATTTTTGCATGGTTGGTTTTACAGTGCCATTTAACAAACTGTATTTTACATCAGTGTAGGGAAATGCTAGAAAAAACCTGAAGTGTGACAAGGCATTTCTTTTTGCCTATAAAGTGTGCTTAATCGGGTACCCAAAAAAAAAAACTGAAAAAGATAATATTCACAATGCATTTCTCCTTTATTTGTTCTGAATACTTGCTGAGTTCAACTTTTTTTTTTTTTTTTTTTTGGGTTTCTCTCTATATTCTTCTGTGGGGTAAATAATTCCGAAAACCATATAAATTCTTGCTTAACATGAGATCAATTCATTTTCCAACATTGGAAAAAATATGTAATTTTGCCTTTTGACATTCCTAATGCCATCCATATACTATGAATTGTTGCTGATCAATCCATTTTCCAACATTGCGAAAAACCAATGCTCTAAAAACGGAGGCTTCACCTAGGCGCTAGGCGGTGCCTGGGCGTCCCAGTTATGCCCTAGATGTTTGTATTGAGCGCTTTGACAAATCGGCCGCCTACGTGGGCCGGGCGGGCGCCTAGACAGTTAGGCGTTTTTTTAACGGTACTATAAATTACTAAACTGATATGTAATGAACATTATGGATTATTTTATACATATATATGTAATTGATTATGTCTATTTAAATGGTTTAAAAATAATTTATTTTAATTATTTTAATATATATAAATTTTTATATATAAATACGATTAAAATAATAATAAAAAATAAATCTGCCTAGTCGTTAATCCCCAATTAATCCTTTGGGCGCCAGGCGTTAGCAATCCGAACGCCTAGCGGATTTTGGAACCTTGGAAAAATATGTAATTTGCTTTCTTACATTTATTCAATCCTAATTTCATCCACATACTATGTTTGTTTCTGGTGCAGCTTTATCGAACAGTGAAAAAAAATCATTTTGCTTTTAACCTTTGCTAGATGTCCAGCTGCTGCATACCCAACAATGTTACATGTTTAACTATGTTCGATGACATGTGAATTTAAAAGGCTGTTTTTTCATGTCAAATATTTCTGCATTTGTTCTCTGCAGATAGTTGGTGCTCTCTGGTACTTGTTATCCATAGAACGTAATGATACATGCTGGCAGAGAGCTTGTAAACACAGTGAAAGGTGTATCACACAATTCTTATACTGCGGAAATCAAAAGATGAGTGGTTACAGTACCTGGAGCAACATTAGTGATTCAGTGCTAAGCTTGGCTTGCCCCGTGGGTGATGATGACAAGAACCCACCGTTTGATTTTGGAATCTTCAGGCAGGCTTTAGCAGCCGGTATAGTTTCATCAAAAACATTCCTGTCTAAATATTGTTACTGTCTGTGGTGGGGACTGCAGAATTTGAGGTAAATATACTTCAATTCGTCCGCTAACCACATTCCTTTTTTTCCTTCTAAAATCAAAATATAAAATAAAAAGAAAAACGGCTCCCACATTCATATTGCCATCTTTTTTTTATTATTATTTTCATGCTTGATAAGTTTTTTTTCTTGTATGTGGTTTGTACTGTGCCTATGTGAATGTGGTAGGGCAGTCTTCTCTAATAGTCTATGGAACTTCTGTGTGCGTTATCTTGGAGATGTGGTAAAGTATGTTTCACCTATATAGTTGTATAACCGTGTTCGGACCTGTATCCTTGATAAACTGCAACCAAGAGGGTTCCATTAAGTATACTGCAGTTGTTTTACGTCTAAAAAAATCACGATACAATAAAAAACTTTTCTTATTGCAGTACACTTGGACAAGGACTTCAAACCAGCACTTACCCTGGAGAGTCTATATTCAGCATTGCGCTTGCCATCTTTGGACTGATTCTCTTTGCACTGTTGATTGGAAATATGCAGGTAATCATGCAACTGTCAAACTGTGTTACACATCAGCATCTTATAAATTTTGGCTTGTTTGTTTTCACCTTTTTTTTTCCGTGATTTATGATTTTCCCATTTGGCTCTATATTATTATTATTTTTAGTACCATAATTTATCCTTGTTAGAGACACTGGTTTTGTGGGTTAAACTTATGTAAAAACTATAGTGCAACATTTGAAGCAAATAGGATTGAAAATAAATTCTATATAATGTATGTGTATCTATGTGTTGTCATGTCCTGGTTTCTACGGGTGTGTTTGGTAATTTAGCTGATGGCTGATAAGCTTGAGTAGCATCTCAATAAGCTAGCTTATAGCTAGTTTATGGCGTAAGAAACGGAGCTTTTTTTAAATAAGCTCAAAAAATAAGCTATCTAATAAGCTAGCTTATTTTACCAAACATACACTACCAATTGCTTTAACTCGATTTTGAAAGAAAGACAATTTTACTTTTTCGTCGTCTCTCCAACGATATTTACTGTTGCTTTTCAGATTCTGCAATGTTTAAAAGAAGTGATGTTATTGTTCCTTTGTCGATTTCAGAATACTTAAAATCTTAAATTTGAGACCATTGCGAGAAAATTGAAACAAAAAACAAAAGAAAAAGGGGGAAGAAACAAAAAGAGAAAATATTTCAAAAGTAAAAGACAGAAAATAAAAAAGCATGAAGATATACTCGACGACTTTGAAATTACAGAAATTATTACTCCAACTTGAAATTAGTTTTTCTTTATGGCATTTATAAGTAAACCAGAGATATGGATTTTGAAATATAGTTGAAACTCCAACATCTTGGGTGTGAGAACATTGTATTTACTTGATATTTAGTAGTACCAATGCTTCTCTGATTCAGAAAGTGCAGGATTTACCATACCTAAAGCGCCTGATTTTTTTTTTTTTTTTTGGGTATCGCGCCTCAGACGTACCTTCAATCACTCACTATTCGGCTTGAAGAGATGAGAGTCAAAAGGCGTGACTCAGAGCAATGGATGCATCATCGCTTGCTCCCACCCGATCTCAGGGAGCGTGTTAGGCGCTACGATCAGTACAAGTGGTTAGAAACACGTGGGGTCGATGAAGAGAGTTTGGTTCAGAGTCTGCCCAAGGATCTCAGACGAGACATAAAACGTCATCTTTGTCTGGCTTTGGTCAAGAGGGTAAATCATTTATCCGGAGTTTGCTTCTTTATGCCTCTAAGTTTCGTTTGATTCATGTTAGCCGACCCCAAATCATTTTGGGACTAAGGCTTAGATGTTGTTGTTGTTGTTGTATGCATCTACATGCATGCCTTCTAAATTTCAAACAATGGAAAAGACGGGTAAAGGAAATAACTGACTGAGGTTTGGAGTATTTATTATAGGAAAAAACCATCTAACTTTAAAAATCAGAGAAACTACCATTGAGGTTGATCTCGTATTTTTTGCCCCAGATGTCATCAATAATTTTATACTTACACCCGTCAACTCTTACAAAAAATTACAAATTGCCCAAATTTTCATCTGACTATTTGCAATATTTATAATAGCTAGAAAACTTGAGGGGTGTAAATGTAAAGTGTAAGATGAAAAAAGTTATGGTTGTAATATTTAGAAAAATTGGGGGATGTAATAGTAAAAAATATTTGGTGCCATGAAAATTCTCTTTAGCTACTTTAGGTGCAAAATGTAAGACGAACGTAACCTCAAGAGTGTTTTTTTTTTTTTTTTTTTGTAATATTCAAATTTATATTTTTATGATTTCAATATAAGTATAAAACTCATTGATAGTTCTTGTTATTATTTATGACACTCATTATCAGCTTTTGGTTTGATTTTTGTACCCAAGTAAACCACTTTTTCGACTTAATCGCCACAAAAACTTTCTTTTCAACTTAATTTTTTCTAGTTTCTTTTACAAACGCCAAACCACTTTTTATAAAAACAGAAGCTTTTTTCCCCCAAAACTCCGTAACCGTCTCTGATCACCAACTTTCACAGGTCCCACTATTCGAGAACATGGACGAGAGATTGCTGGACGCCATCTGCGAGAGGCTAAAACCTTGTCTCTACACGGAAAGTACCTACATCGTCCGGGAAGGCGACCCCGTCGACGAGATGATATTCCTAATACGCGGCCGTCTCGAGAGCGTCACGACTGACGGCGGAAGGAGCGGTTTTTTCAACCGCAGTCTGCTCAAAGAAGGCGATTTCTGCGGGGAGGAGCTCCTCACGTGGGCCCTAGACCCGAAATCGGGTTCCAATCTCCCGTCCTCGACCCGGACGGTCAAGGCCCTGACGGAAGTCGAGGCCTTCGCGCTGACGGCCGACGAGTTGAAATTCGTTGCCGGCCAGTTCAGAAGACTGCACAGCAGACAAGTCCAGCACACATTCCGTTTCTACTCGCAGCAGTGGCGCACGTGGGCTGCATGCTTTATTCAGGCGGCTTGGCGGCGTTATTCAAAGAGGAAAGTGATGGAGATGAGAAGGAAAGAAGAAGAAGAGGAAGAGGAAGCGAAAGAAGGGTTAGGTGGGCCCGGTGGGAATGGTGTCGGAGGTGGTTCGTATAGTATTGGGGCAACTTTCTTGGCGTCTAAGTTTGCGGCGAATGCGCTGCGTGGTGTCCACAGGAATCGGAATCTTAAGAGCACGAAGGAGTTGGTGAAGTTGCAGAAGCCGCCAGAGCCGGATTTTACTGCTGATGCTGAATAACAGTGTTCTAACTCCTTTCTTTTTTTGGGTTGAATTGATCTTAGGAGCTCTCATAAGTTGGGAATATGCTGTTGTGTGGATGAGAGGATAATATTCTGTAACTAATTATGTTTCCTGGTTTGGAATATTTTTGTATAAATCAGCTTCTATTACAATTTTGGGTTGCATCTTGTATTTTAGAAAACCTATGCAGAAGCAAAGATGTTAGCATACATGAAGAAAAAAAATTATAATTAGAAAATGTCGATATTTCTTTTTATGAAATAGAAAAATTATTTTGATTTAACTTCTCATCGGAGTGAGAGCTTAAAAACTGGACAATCGAAATATGCAAATCAATACTTGAAAAGACAATTCAACACTCGAAAAAAATCCAAAGAATACCAAGTCTAATAGTATTAGAGTCTATTATTAAGTGGAGATTCGAGGTTAAAATACCTCTAAATGCCCGACTTGTAAAATCGATTTATAAAATTAATTTAAAGAAGAAACAATAATACAGGTTGTTATATCATGCGACCTAAGTGTATGTTGTAATATCCGACTGTAACTTTTCATTTTTACTTGTCATTGTATTATTCGGATAATCTGATTATCATGAATCGTTGCATTTAGTATTATGTCGTAGTATTATAGATTTAAATATCATATTGTTGTTATTTCATTTCATATGTGATGATTCGATGTTATTAGAGTGTTGCATTTTCGAATTTTTGTTAATGTAGCGTACGCTACACAGTACTATTAACGTACGCTAATCATGTGACTTAGCGTGCGTAAGGTTTCCTCTGTTGCGTACGCTAAGAGGGAATCTGGCAGCAGTTGACTTCAGCACGTGAACCCTTTTAACCGTTAGCATGCATGAGATCTAAGTCTGAGCTGTCGTGTCGGTGAGAATCTACTTTTATTAGCGTGCGTAACCCATTTATCATTAGCGTGCGCTAACGGCCTGCGATAATTCAAGACAGTAGCCACTGTAAGCCGTTTACGTAATATCGACCGGATAGCGTACGTAAGTTCATTAGCGTACGCTAATCTGTCCCGATAGCGTGCGCTAAGTATGTCCAGTCTATTTATAGGGCCAGCCTGTTTTTCATTTCTTCACAACTCTAAACCGATTCTCTCTCCATTTATCGTCCCTCTGCACTCTAAAAACGATATCAACCTTCACCAACCTGTTTCTAAGCCTTGAATCTTGGAGTGGAGCTCATTCCATTGGAGAGTTGGAGTTGTTTTTGAGCTTGGAATATATTCTCTCATAGCATTGAAGTTGTTCTTCATTTCTGGAGGTAGGTGTGCTTTCTTCTCTGCATTAATTTCTTATGTTGATGTTAATGACGAATTATACTTCACCTAGAGTTAGATTAAGCAAGTAAAACATGGTTATAATTAAACTCTTTAAACACTTCTTGATGAATATGATAAATGAGGGTTTAGCTTAGAGGAGTTCTTGATATTGTAGTAATGGTAACCATGTTTGTAGCTGTCATTACTCATCTTCTGGACGAATTTAGCTCAGTAGGACATTGTTGGATCGGTTAGCTTCATCATAACTGGACTTAGTCAAGAACTTGATATCATAAAGTGATTAAACACCATTTTAGGTATTTACTTACCTTGAGAAGAACTTGATAATGTTAAAGATAAGATTAGATGATCTAGTTCAGAAATCTTAGAAGTTTTAACAAATCATATTGTTCGATTTCACAAGTCTCTCAAGAATGATAAGGATCTTACAACAATAACTTTTCATCAATCTATTGTGTTGATAACTTAGACCGTAGTTCATCATCATGCTAAATAGATAGTGTTCTTAAGTAAGATGATCATTTATGAATAATACTATCATGGTATATTGAGTATCAAATTCTTTATGACTGTCCTTTTATAAATAAGAGATGTTGTAGAACATAAGAATTTGATTTAAACCAATTTTATTGGCAAATTGAAGATGTTTTTGTTCATGGAATAACAAGAGAATTTCAAGACACTTTTGGTATGGTAATCCGATTTTGGAGGATGAATTAGTCGTATTGAAACCTTTCATTAATCGTTAAGGTATTCATCAAGGGGGGATGAATTATTCGAGTAGGTTGTGGGCGTCGTTTTCTACGAATTGATATTAATATTATGTGAATATGTTATTGAATGAATTACGTTTCATTCAAGGTTGCTCGTTCGATTGAGTGTTTAACCGAGGATACCGTCCGTTTGATCATTTGGAGAAGGACTATCTTTCACTTACGGATTTGAGGCAAGTTATCTTGCTTGGTTATAATGATGATTAGATTCTTCTGATGGTTATATTTTTCATATGTATGAATTGTTCATGAAATGTTTGTCGTGATTTGACATTGTCCTTGATGTTATTCCGTTTTCTCCATGGGGTTGCATTCCCAAGTATGTCGTTTTGAATCATTGATCTCGTTGGCCTTATTTTCACTTCGGTGAGTGTTTCTTGATCCTTAATCGGATATGTGATTTGTTGAATTCGTTGTCATGTTGTATCGTGACATATCTGGAATCATATCTGCGTTCCGATTGGTTATTGTGTAGGATTTTTAGCCAGGCACATATAGTCATTGGCGGATATTATTCCGCATTCGACTGTGCACCCGGGACGTAGTTTCGTGAGGCTAATTAGGTACATTGTCCTACGTATATTCTGGATTCCATATACGGGGCGGACATGTGCACGGACACATTTCCGGATCGGGCGTACTGTGATGTCCATCTTTGAGCCATACTGTAAATCGTCCATAGTATTGGATGCTTGTGACTGATCATTTCATACGCCCGAGGGGTATGATTGATAGTCGGAATGATTTCTTTGAAAGCTATATATGTGAATTGTATATGTCAGAAGAATTGATTATCATGTATATCTGACCCTGTGTTGGGCGAAATACTTGTATTGTATTTTAGGTCGAGGCAAAGGCAAGGCACGGGAAGAGCATGTTGACGGCGAAGGGTTCGAGGGATACTAGTTCGGGGCCCCCCCACACCTCTTGTTGTCCGGTTATGTTAAACCGTGTTATGTTATTTCCTGTTTCATTTAAATTGTTATTTGGTTGTATTTGACATTTGAAGTATTTTCCATCTCCATATGGTTTATACTTGTTTTTGGATCCTGTGTATTGTAAGGCCGTTGGCCATATTTTAATAAACTCCTAATCGGAGTAATGACTATTCATTGTGGTTCAGTATCACAAATAATATTTGTTTAATCTGTTTTGAGTATCGCCTGGTGGGTCCCAGTGTGGGATTCACGGCACTGTAATAGCCGATTTTCGGGGTGTTACAGAAGATGGTATCGGAGAGTTATTTTTTTTATGAGTCATTGAGAAATGAACTAGTATCAAGAGACCTTCGTGTCACGTGTGACCTGTGCAAGCGCCTTACCCTACGAGCCAAAAACGGTATGTACTTTATGAGCCACGATTTAATTACTGGCATGATATTGGTATCAGTATGGGTCTCCTTGCTGATCATGTTATTTCGAGGAATTGTGACAGGATTTATCTGATTGATAATCCGAGGTAAATGCTGAATTTATTATACAATTGAAATTGTTCGACTTGACACCGATATGATATTCGGTGCGACAATTGTGGTATCGCTAACCGTTTTCCTTGAATATGTGATTCCTTGTTGCTATTTAACTTAGCATGAATTTTAGTATCTTGAACTGTACTTATGGTTATCATTATTGTTGATTCTTTCAGTATGGAAAGAAATCTGAGGGGTCGTGGCAGAGGGGGACGAGGCCGCGGAAGGGTCCGAATCCCGATACCTCGAGCCAACAGACGCGCGAATGCGGATCAGAGTTCCGCAGACAGTGGTTCACCTTCTAGGGAACAATCGCACCACAGTGGGCGCGGGGATGCGCGTGTCGATCCTTACGTCGTAATGCAGGGCATGATTGTAACACCCCCAATCCGCTCAGGGATATTACACGCCGTAGACCCTCTCCTCGAGGATCTACCAGGCTGATAACTAAAATCAAACATCTAAACCTCGCCTTTAAGGCTAAAATGACTCAGTAGACCGACTTGGTCTTTCAATAATAACATACAACTCAATTCCAAACACATACCCACGCAGGGGTCAAAATACAATCCCGTACAACGGGGAAAAGATACTGCAGCGGAAAAGAAAATACAACTAGACCAAAACGACATCAACAGATCCTCGTGTGATTAGTATCGTTCATCTTTCATCATCCTTCGTGCCGACCCTGTGCTATGCTCCAAAACCTGAATGCAAAAATAGACATCCACCCCCCGAATACTCGGGGTTAGCAAACTCCACCGTTTTGCTAGTGCAAGTACAAGTGCAAAAATACGAGCCATACAATACAAGTTCCAAGAGAAATAATAATCATGAATCATCAAATATCAAAACGTAAAGAAAAGTACTTCCCGAGGCAAGAGTTTGGGTAAACATTTCCAAAACCGAAAGATCGCAAATAAGGGAAACAATTTACAAAACAGTTTAAAATGCCATCGAGAGTTTTAATAGAAAACAATTTAGGATTATAAAATCCTTCTCTTTCCAAAATCAATAGGTCACATTGATTGTTTTGTTTTCGCAAATAGGAAATCACCAACAATTTACGGTCGAGCCCAACATCACGTGTCCTCAACGGACGTAAAATCAACGAAACATAATCACGCACGCGCATCGCCAGACCGGACGCTACCACCGACATCCCACCCGAGGCCTCGAAGGACCCTCCCGAGCTGGCTAGCGAAACAAATCACACACATCTCACGGTTGGATCAATCGCTTGTTGCATCCTGGCCACATGATCGCATGCCATGTGCCACCATAGATTATCTCAGGCTCTCACGGTTGGATCAATCACTTGTTGCATCCTGACCACATGATCACGTGCCATGTGTCACCGTAGACCTTCAACCATATCCACACATTCACACAAATAACATATCACATCAAGGATATTCAAACAATTCATCCAGAGGCATCAAACACTTAGCAAAACACCACGTCAATCCACAACGCACCGAAATGAAATAATATACGTCCACACACAATACCAAGTGCAACATTAATACCAAGCATATACATAGAATTCACATAGTTATTCACAAACCACGCCATTCACAAAACACACGTGTTTGAAAGCAAGCCTTTAACAAGGCTAAACCGAATCTTTTGAAAGTTCAATTCAAATGACCAAGCAACCACATTTAGACGATCACTAATTATCATATCCATAAAACAAGAATAGTATGGACAAGGTACTTGCCTCGAATAAGAACAACGCGGAGAATCGACCAAAGTAGGTTGACACGAACCGATTACGAACCCGCCGACTCCACCGATCGCCAACTCACGTCATAAACTACGAAGGACAATAATAACAATGAAATGAATTCCATAACACGACTCAAAGCCGTTGAATTCAAAGAACGAATGACGAAAGTTCAAGGATTTCCCCCAAAACGGCCAAGAACACGATTCATTCCGTCAATTCACGAAAACGGAATTCCAAGTTGAAATATGGATATACAATCCATAGAATATGTTTAACAACATCATTTAACCATAATCGATCTATCGAAAATGGATGAAAAACGAGATCGGGGACAAATCACCCAAAAAGTCAATTCGAAGGAAATCAAGAATTATACCTCGATTCGACGGAGAACAATGGATTAAATGATGTTAAACACAAGAATACTATCAAGATTAATCATACCCATCATGAATTAATCAACAACACGGAACGAATCGGACAAAAATGCAAAAATCCCCAAATTCACGAAAATAGGGTTCTAAGGAAGATTACCTTGATTCGCTGGATCAAAGGATGATAACGGACGATTGATTGATGTTATGAACTCAAGGACTTCATGGATTTGTTGTTAAACAACATGGTTTCATCACCCATGAATCGCCATCCGCGGACGGAGAAGGAAGGAAGTGAAAAACGAAATGAAATGTGACTGCTCAGCCACATTTATACTGGGCCGGCCTAGCGCGCTGGTGCCCGAGCTAGCGTCTTCTCGGCCTGTGCCGTGACCCGATAGCCCTCGGACTGAAGCTGCCGGCAGTAGCGTGCGCAGCCTTCCGGCCGTAGCGTCGCTACTGCCGGCCGTAAGCGTCTCTGGCGTCCGACGATGCGTGCGCTACCTGCCGAGCCTGACCGATTCCAGGACCCCCAGGACTCCACTGTCCAGACCCGCTAGCGTGCGTTAGGCCATCCGGTAGCGTGCGCTACACCTGCCGGTTAGCGCACGCAGCCTTCCGGCCGTAGCGTGCGCTACGCCGGTTCCTGCCGCACCCGTCCGGCCGGTGCCCGCAATCGTCCGGCCAGTCCCGCAACCGTCGGCGATCCGCAGCCGCAACTCGGCGACCGATTAGCGCCGCAGGCGAACACGGCGAAAAGTTCGCGGACGACATCAACGACCCGAAATGAAAACATAATACCATATTCAATCATACGCGACCAAGAAACGGGTCGAGACAACAATTACAGATACGGATACCCGTAACTTTCAAGAAATTACAAAATGGCCCAAAATGCCCGGAAATCACGATACATGATCGAATAACCAAACCGAAGTTCACAACACGTCTAACAAAGTTAAACGGACTTACGGGAAACTTGAAACAGCAGTTTCGAACGAGATTCGCAAGAATCGAACTCAAGTGCGGAAAAGTCGCTAAAAAGCACGGAACTCAACAAAACGACACCGAAACGAACTCGGATGACAAAAAGTGCAGAATTAATCATTCTCAGAATGACGAAACGGTCATGAGCGAGTCGTCAAAACAGACTCCGACCAAAAAAAGAAATTTACCGAAAATCGAAAATTGCGGATATTACAATGATGACACAGATGACCCAGATGGGTCAACTAATGGAAGCTATGCAGAGGGCCGCTACTGGCCAGCAGCAGGGGGCTCATCCTCCTCCTGTGATTGGCGGACCCGTGAGTCGAATTATCAGCGACATCTCTCGCCAGCGACCACCGACTTTTGAAGGCTCCTCTGAGCCTGCTGACATTGTGCATTGGATCGAGCATTTTGAGAAACTTTTCCAGATGGTGGACTGCCCGGAAGAGAATCGCGTTTCAGTAGCCGCGTATTACCTTGGCAAAGGCGCTCACACCTGGTGGCTTTCAGTAAGGCCAGCTGATGGTGTTTACACTTGGGAGGAATTTAAAAACCTCATGCTAGACCGTTACTACCCAGGGCCACTCCGCGAGGCCAAACTGTCGGAACTTTTGAACCCCGACCCGTCTGAAGACGATGATGTATTATCTGTTGCTGAGAAATTCCAGGCACTCCTTCCTTTTGCCACGACAATTATCCGAACAGAGGCCGACAAGATCAAATACTTTCTCAAGAGGCTTAAACCCCGAATGAGAATGCAACTATTGAATCACCACTGTACTACCTTACCAGAGTTCATCGATAAGGCTCTGGAGTACGAACTCACCGCGAAGGATATTTCCAAGAAACAACCCCAGTCCAACAACAAAAGGTCCAAGAACCAGAACCAGACTGACAATAATCGGGGGACATTCAGGAAGCCCCAGTCTTTGCCAAACCCTTCTGATCGACCACCCATGGCGTCAAAGCCCGCCGGATCGCACTCTCGAGCGGTTCCCTCTTCCGTGGTGTGCCACAACTATGGGGGCCAGGGGAATATCAACTTCAATTGCCCAAAGCCTGCCATCACATGCCATACTTGTGGGAAGAGTGGTCACCGTGCTCGTTTTTGCAGGAGTGGGACCGGACATGATCCAGTGGCGTCTCATGCTCCAGTTCAATCTTCTGTCCAGAACCGGACGGCTCCGTCCGCTTCCTATCAGACCACCGGGGCGAATAGGGGAATGGGCCGTGGGACTCAGAGTGGTACACCTGGTGCCGGTACTGCGAAACCCAGGATTTACGAGATGAAGAAAGCTGATGATCCCGAGGCCAGCATGATTTCAGGTATACTCAAGATCCACTCCCAGCCTGTATGTGTTCTTTTTGATACCGGTGCTTCACACTCCTTTATATCTTCTTCTTGTTTAAGTCGTTTGCCTCTAGACCATGTTATCAACTGTGAGCCCTACGTGATTGGTCTACCTGATGGTAGAAGAATTATTGGAAATCGTGAAGTCAGGATCGCCCGATTCGTTTGAACGACCGTGAGTGGTTGTCAAATCTGATTGTAGTCGATCTACCTAAGGATGATATAATCTTGGGTATCGATTGGATGGATCGTCACGATGCAATACTCGGTGTCAAGCGGATGGTTACCGTCACTTACGTTGATGGATTCGAGTGTATTTTCGAGGTGATAATCCCGGTCTGCTCGGGAGAGTCATCGGGCTATGAAAGCAGTGAAACCGCTTAATCAAGGTGTATTGGTTATTGGTGCTACATGACCAAAACAGCAGATCGACCATTGAATTGGCCGACATTCCGGTAGTCCGAGATTACCCCGATGTATTTCCGCACGAGTTACTGTGCTTACCTCCTCATCGTGACGTGGAGTTTATTATTGAGTTAGAACCAGGTACGTCTCCGCTCTCAAAAGCACCGTACCGTATGGCTCCGACTGAGATGCAAGAATTGAAGAACCAGCTTGAGGAGTTGACTGACAAAGGCTATATTCGACCTAGTGCGTCCCCTTGGGGAGCACCAGTGTTATTCGTATGGAAGAAAGATGGATCTCTACGCTTATGTATTGATTACCGTGAGCTGAACAGGGTAACCATCAAGAACAAGTATCCCTTGCCTCGTATTGATGATTTATTGGACCAACTTCAGGGAGCTGTCGTGTTTTCTAAAATCGACTTGAGATCTGGTTATCATCAGTTGAGGATTCGAGAGTCTGACATTTCGAAGACAGCATTCCGTACTCGCTATGGGCATTATGAGTTCGTGGTGATGCCATTTGGACTGACTAATGCACCGGAAGTATTCATGGAGTTGATGAATCGAGTTTTATTAACTATCTGGATCGCTTTGTAGTCGTTTTCATAGACGACATTCTGATTTACTCTCGCGACCACGAGGAGCACGAGCGTCACCTCCACCAAGTTCTCGATACATTGAGGCGGGAACAACTTTATGGGAAATTTTCTAAGTGTGAATTCTGGATGCCTGAGGTTGTCTTTCTCGGGCATGTGATATCAGCCGAAGGGGTGAGAGTGGACCCACAAAAGACGGAAGCCATTCGAGATTGGCTACCACCGAAGAACGTGAAGGAAGTACGTAGTTTCCTCGGCCTAGCAGGTTACTACCGACGATTCGTAGAAGGATTCTCTAAAATTGCGCAACCAATGACTAACTTACTGCGGAAGGACAAGAAGTATTTGTGGTCAGAAACATGTCAGAAGAGTTTTGACGAGCTCAAGAGTCGATTGATTTTGGCCCCTGTTTTGGTCTTACTAAAAGGAACGGAAGGATTTGTGGTGTATAGTGACGCGTCGAGACAGGGTCTGGGATGTGTACTAATGCAGGAAGGGAAAGTGATTGCCTATGCATCGAGACAATTACGACCCTATGAAGTTAACTATCCGACCCATGACTTGGAGTTAGCAGCCGTGGTGTTTGCTTTAAAAATCTGGCGTCACTATCTTTATGGGATTTCCTGCCAGATCTTTACAGACCACAAGAGCCTAAAGTACATTTTTACTCAGAAGGAGTTGAACATGAGGCAGAGAAGGTGGCTAGAATTAATCAAGGACTATGATATCGAGATACTTTATCATCCGGGTAAAGCTAATGTGGTTGCCGACGCATTGAGCCGTAAAACCGTGCAGGAGCAGATGCTGAACCGTTTGACAGCACACAGAGAGTTACAGTTGGACCTTATGAGGTCAGAAATTGAAGTTTGGTTACAGCGTGTTCAGGGACAACTTTGCACCCTTGAGATTTCTTCGTCTCTTGATGATATGATCAAGTCGAAACAAATTACGGACCCATTCTTATCTCGAGTTCGGGATGAAGTAAACCAAGGGAAAGCCCCTGGATTCGTGATCCACGAGGATGGATTGATACGTTTTAGAAATCGAGTTTGTGTACCCGCTGACGAAGAGTTGAGGAACTCTATCATGAGAGAAGCCCATGCTACCCCGTACTCTATTCACCCGGGCTCTAGCAAGATGTATAAGGATTTGAAGCGCACTATTGGTGGGGAAATATGAAACGTGAGGTTGCCGAATTCGTTTCGAGGTGTTTGACCTGTCAGCAGGTTAAGATTGAACACCAGCGACCCGCAGGAATGCTGAAACCGCTCCCGATTCCTGAGTGGAAATGGGAGGACATATCTATGGATTTTATCACTAGCTTGCCGACGAGTCGTCGAGGAATGAATACGATTTGGGTTATTGTGGACCGTCTGACCAAATCAGCCCACTTTTTGGAGATTAAGGACACGTGGGGCCCCGAGAGATTGGCCCAGCTGTTTATTAAGGAAATTGTGAGGCTTCACGGTACCCCCAAGAGCATTGTATCAGACCGTGACGGGCGATTTGTGTCACACTTCTGGAGAGCAGTTCATCGTGCGATGGGCACGCAGTTGAATTTCAGTACGGCTTTTCATCTACAGACTGATGGTCAGTCGGAGAGAACCATTCAGACTCTAGAGGATATGTTGAGAGCATGTGCTCTTGATTGGAAGAACGATTGGGAAGCCCAGCTGCCTTTGGTGGAATTCACTTATAATAATAGTTGGCACGCTTCGATTCAGATGGCACCGTATGAGGCATTGTATGGCCGTCGATGTAGGTCCCCCTTGTGTTGGGACGAACTGTCAGAATCTCTGGGTACGGAACCCGATATGTTGTTAGCCGCCCGTGAGAAGATCACTTTGATTAAGAGTCGGTTGTTAACGGCTCAAAGTCGACAGAAGTCTTATGCTGACCACCGTCGACGACCGCTTGAGTTCGAGGTTGGTGACCATGTGTTAATGAAGGTGTCTCCTACTCGAGGTGTTTTTCGTTTCGGGAAAAGGGGCAAGCTGAGCCCAAGGTACATTGGGCCGTTTGAGGTTCTGGAGCGTGTAGGTGATCTGGCCTATCGACTAGCCTTGCCACCGACCTTGAGTAAGATTCACAACGTGTTTCATGTCTCCCAGTTGAGGAAATACGTTGCTGATCCGAGCCACGTACTTCAATTCGAAGATATTGAATTAGCAGAGGATCATTCGTACGAGGAGCGTCCTGTACGGATACTCGAGAGGAGGATCAAGCAGTTGCGGAACAAGACGATTCCCCTACTGAAAGTTCAGTGGTCACGACACGGAGTCGAGGAGGCTACGTGGGAGACCGAGGATAGTATGCGAGCGAGATACCCCGAGTTATTTACCCCTTAGTTTCGAGGACGAAACTCTTTTTAAGAGGGGGAGTATGTAATATCCGACTGTAACTTTTCATTTTTACCTGTCATTGTATTATTCGGATAATATGATTATCATGAATCGTTGCATTTAGTATTATGTCGTAGTATTATAGATTTAAATATCATATTGTTGTTATTTCATTTCATATGTGATGATTCGATGTTATTAGAGTGTTGCATTTTCGAATTTTTGTTATGTAATACCCGGTTGTAATTCATTCATTTTCATTCAGTAATTATCAGTCTGTAATTGTCACTCAGTGTATTTTCATTCAATTATAATCATTCATCAATCATGTTCATTCACCGTGTTCACCGTTCATATAAACTTCGAGTTGAGTATCGTTATTGTTCATCGTTTCAACTTTCCTCATATGAGTTCGACTTTGTTAGATCACCATTAATTTTTGGTAACTCCAAAAATTCTAAATCTTTGCAATATTATAGAGCATCGAGTTAGCTTTCCAATGGTTCAAACGGTGAGTCAATCGGAGTCCGGACGAGAGAGTTATGGTCGCTTTGATTTTGGCCGATCATCGCCGACCGAACTCGGCGTGTCGTCGCCCGACACGGCCCGCTGCACTCGTCCGGAAAATGCGTGAAGTTTTCGCCGACCAGGCTCGACCGTGTCGCCCGACACGGCCCGTGCCGTACTCTTCCGGATAAGCTCGAACGACCGCTGACACGCCCGACCGTGTCCCGTGACACGGCCGAGTCATGCCGAGTCATTGCCGCGGTCGCTTTAAGGCCCTCGGCCGCGACCGTGTCAATCCGGACACGGTCGAGTCACTATCGGCCACCGTCGGCCAGCCGCGACACGACCGTGCCGATCGGCACGGCCGTGTCCGGCAGACCAACCCCTATAAATTCATTTTTTCATCATTTCACCCATTTTTACGCATTTTCTTCACCTTCAACCGAGAGATAAGGCTTGGGGAGGGTTTTTCCTTCACAAATCATTTGGGTGTTTGATTTTCTTCATCTCCTTTCGATCGTGAAGCCCGGATAATCAATCTAACGCGTATTCTTCGGATTGAAGCACTTGGATCATCAAGAGGTAATTCCTTCAACACTTTGGACTTTGATTTTGTGTTGAAATATGATGTTTTGGACGTTATAATCATGATATATGAAGGGATATGTATATGATTATGAGTTTGTATAAGGATTCATTGGATTATTGAGGGATTATTCAAGAACACTTTGGAAATCGAGTTGGAATTGGGGATTTTCGACTAATTGTTATTATAATCACGTTTTCGGATAATCATAACGGATCATTGATCGTATTGGAGATGTTTTGTTGGTTTGAAACACTTCTTGGGGAATTTTGATATTGGTATATCGAAGTTTGTGTGTAAACAATTGGAGTTGGGTACAACGTGTTTGATTTAATGTCTCTATGGACTTGGTTTAGTCGTATCGACGTTTGGAATTCGTTATATTAGAGTATTGATCGGATTGTTGGTAATTGTATTGAATTAAGGTTGTTCGTGCGACCAACACTTCATTTAGGACGTTGTTCGTGGAAGGATAATTGTCATCGGTATTTTGTAAGTTAATTCTTACTCGGTTAAAAGAATATTCATACCTTTTGTTGTTGATCATTCATAATCATAACTCATTCATCATTGTATTAATCATATTAAAACTTGTTAATGTCAATTAATCACTTCAGTCATAAGGAGCAGCGGTTCCAATCTTTTTGTTGAGCTATCATTCTTTTCTTTATTACTCTCATATCGGTGAGTCATTGTTGTCCTTGTATATTTATTTTTAATTGATATTCATCATGGTCATTCTCGTTCATGTGACCTTCCGGTTCATATTGCGTGGCCGGGTGTAGTCGTGTGGAATTTTAAGTCGGGCACACGATGGTCATGTATTGGGTTCACCGATACATCGGACCGTGCACACGGTAACGCTTACCTCCGTGAGACTAATTAGGTACAAGGACGGGTGTGTCCGGTCATTCGTCTTGTACACTTGCACAGGACATTACGGGTGTACTATGATACTCCTCTTCAGCGTAATTCATAATTAAGAATATTTCATAACTTCGGTTAAATCATGATTGTGTAATTTCAACTCTTGAGGATTGTTGTTCTTTGTAATCGACCCCGTTTGGGGATTTTGTTTTTCGTGTCATGGCAAGGCAAACGCACGGGAATAGCATGTTGATGTCGAGGAGTCCTAGTGATACTAGTAGGGGCCCCGATCTTTCAGCTTATTCATGTTATTGTCCTTTATTTTCCGCTGCAAACTTTCATTTGAATACTCCGTTTCATTCAGTGTTGTGTATTTTATCTTCATATAAAATACACTAGTATTCGGTATTATCCTGGTGTGTTGTAACTAAACTCCTCATCGGAGTAATTATTGTTGTAATGTAGTTCGGTACTACATTTATCTTGTGTAATTCATTCATTTTCATTTGCACGGTGGGTCCCAGTTGGGGATCTACGGCCGTAATATCCGCCTAGTTTGGGGTGTTCTGAGTTGGTATCGGAGCGTGGTTTTGAATACTACCTTCCGAGTCATGTCTTATTTGAAATCATCGTCATCGACTAGTATCATTGGACTTTCGCGTCACGTGTGACCTGTGCAAATGCCGAGCCAATCGCACCTAAGAACTGTAAGATTTCTAACGCCATGGTATAATTTCGCAATTATCATTCATTCATAATTCATCAATTAACAATCCTCAAACATCATCATTCATTGTGATTAAGACGATCATTTTAACTCATTAATCACTTAATCCATTTCATTACTCGATTAATAATCGTGACGATCACGTTAACTCATTAATTACTCAATTCATTTCATTACTCGATTGTCAACTGAAGATCATATTATCAATCTTGTTAAGTTATTCAAGATAATCATTTTAAGAATTTCATCAGATAATCATGTAACTTTAGTAAATCATTCATATAATCACTAAGTTAGAGCATATATACTCATTTTCATCATCTCATGATATAATCATAACGTGTTAATCATGCGGAAAATATAATCATTATGCGACCTTCCTACTTCAGTATGGAGAGAGCTGTCAGGGGATGCACGGGGAGAGGCCGCGGTGCGGACCGAAACCCAAGAAATAATCACTCACGCCAGAAATCGTGCCCAGGACTCGGTTCGATCAGA
The DNA here is from genome assembly GCA_033398695.1 of Orobanche coerulescens. Lineage (NCBI taxonomy): Eukaryota > Viridiplantae > Streptophyta > Magnoliopsida > Lamiales > Orobanchaceae > Orobanche > Orobanche coerulescens. The sequence goes on from CM065810.1 coordinate 19,490,656, forward strand.
AGATGTACGGGTTGATCCACTCACTTTTATGCAGGCCATGATGACCCATGTGCAGTTGCTCAATCATCAGTGCGCCACTCTGGCCGGATTAATCGAGCGAACTCTCCCGTACGAGCCAGTTGCTAAGGAAATTGCTGAGCAGCAACCTGCATATGTCAACAGGAAATCAACGAAGCGTAATCTATCCGAAGGCGGTCAGTCAACCTTCAAGAAGCCTCGTGTGAGTCCTATCGTTTCTGAGCGACCTTATACGGCGCATAATCGTGCGGGATCTCATTCCCGAGCGACCAGTTCGGTTATCACCTGTTTCAATTGTGGAACGCCGGGTCATTTCAGCACTGAGTGTCTGAAACCGTCTATCACGTGCTATAATTGTGGGAATTTTGGGCATAAGGCCCGTTTTTGCCGAAAGGACTCCAAGTCGGCTCCGCGGCATCTCAGCCCCGAAGCAACCAGCGTTTGAATCAGATCGCCTTGTCATCGCTGCTTAAGACAATAGAAGCAAATAGAGTTGGAGCTCGTATTTATCAGACGGGAGCGTACGGTTCGGGGACCAGCAAGTCCCAGATTCATATGATGAGGAGGATCGACGATCCGGTGGTCCGAACGATTTCAGGTATACTCGTAATTTTATTTCAACTTGTGTGTACCTTTTGATGCTGGTACACCGCATTCATTCATTTTCGAATCATGCTTGAATAGACTTATTTCGGTATAGTCCTACTTAATGACCGCGATGGGTTGATGGATCTAATCGTGGTGAATTTATCTTAGGACGATGTAATTTTCGGTATTAGTTGGTTTGATCGTCTCGATATTATCCTCAGTGTTTGTTAGCGTTTAGTCGCTATCTTTCCATCGTTGGTTGTCGAATGTGTGCTTCAGGGAAGTAATCCCCGTTGTTCCAAAGAGAATTTTTATTATGGCGGAAGCGAAGAAATTCCACAATCGAACTATTCAATCATTCTTTGTATCATTTTCATCGATTGGCCTTTCTAGGGCAATCGAGTTATTCAATCATTCATTGCATCATTTTCATCGTTTGGCCTTTCTAAGGCAATCGAGTTATTCAATCATTCCTTGTATCATTTCCATCGATTGGCTTTTCTAAGACAATCGAGTCATTCAATCATTCATTGTATCATTTTCATCGATTGGCCTTTCTAAGGCAATCGAGTTATTCAATCATTCATTGTATTATTTTTATCGATTGGCCTTTCAAAGGCAATCGAGTTATTCAAACATTCATTATATCATCTTCATCGATTGACCTTTCTAAGGCAATCGAGTTGTTCAATCATTATTGGTATCTCTTTTTATCGATTGACCATTCTAGGGCAATCGAAATGTTCAATCATTCGTAGTATCATTGTCATCGGTTGACGATGTATTTCCAGACGAGTTATCTGGTTGCCTTCACATAGAGTAAGGGAATTCAGAGTGAGTTGGAGCCGGTACGTCCCCTTTATCGAAGGCACCGTATCGGATGGCCCCGACTAGAATGCATGAGTTGAAGATTCAACTTGAGGAGTAGTTCGAGAAAGGTCATCTCCGACCGATTGCGCCCCCGTGAGGAGCACCAGTGTGATCTGTCAAGGAGAAGGATGGCTCGTCTCGTGTGTGTATTAATTACCAAGAGTTGAACAGGGCGATGAGCAAGAGTAGTACCCTTTACCTCGTATTGATGATCTTTTAGATCAACTTCCGGGAGCCTCAGTATTTTTCCAGGATCGACTTAAGATCTGGATATCAAGTTGCGGATTCGAGAGTCGGATATCGCGAGGACAGCGTTTCATACACGCTATGGTCATTGTGAGCTCGTAGTTATGCCGTTCGGGCTAACTATTGCACCTGTGGTATTCATGGAGTTAATGAATCGGGTTTTCATCGACTTTTTAGATCTGTTGTTGTTGTCTTCATCGACGACATTTTGATTTATTCTCTTAGCCGAGAGGAACACGAGGTTCATCTTCTTCGTGCTCTCGGCGTGTTGAGACGCGAGCAATTTTATGGAAGTTTTCTTAATGTGAGTTCGGATGTCCGTGACCTTTCTCGGGCATGTAATTTCATCCGCGAGTTCTTGTCGACCCTCGAAGACGGAGGCTATCCGAGATTTGCAACCTCCGTAAGATATTAAGTAAATCCGATGTTTCCTCGGATTAGTGGTTAATTATCCAACCCACGGAGCTAGTAACCGTGGTTTTCGCGTTGGAATTTTGGCGTCGTTACCTTTATGGAATCACTTGTCGATCTTCACCAATCACAAGAGTTGAACTATATATTTACTCACAAGGAGTTAAATATGCGACAGGGACGGTGGTTGGAACTAATCAAAGATTTTGATATCGAGATCCTTTACCACCGGGCAAGGCGAACGTTGTCGCCGACGCCTTGAGTCGTAAGTCCGTTCGTGAGCAGATGCATGCTCGTTTAACGATTCGAAGGAGCTTCAACAGAATTCCTTAGACCCGAGATCGAGGTCCGCTTCGAGTTCAGGGACAACTTTGTATGTTAGAGATTTCATCATCTCTGAGGATGCAATCGGGGAGAATCGTGGTTCAGACCCGGCATTGTTGCGCATTCGTGAAGATGTGGCTCAGGAAAGCCCTGGATTCGTGGTCCACGAGGATGGACTTTTGAGGTTTAAGAACCGGTTGTGCGTATCGCGAATGACGAGTTGAAAAATTCTATTTTGAGAGAAGCTCATGCTACCCCTTATTCTGTTCATCCGGTCCAGTAAGATTTACAAGGACTTGAAACAAAATTACCGGTGGAGTAATATGAAGCGAGAAGTCGCAGAATTTGTTTCGAGATGCTTAACCTGTCAACAAGTCAAGATGGAACCTCGGCGACCGGCGAGTATGTTGATACCGCTCCCTATTCCGTAATGGAAGTGGGAAGACATTTCTATGGATTTCATCACGAGTTTGCCGACGAGTCGTCGTGGCATTAATGCGATCTGGGTGATTGTGGACCGCTCAACTAAATCAGCTCATTTCCTTGAGATCAAGAATACGTGGGGTCCCGAGAGACTGGATCAGTTGTTCATCAAGGAGATAGTGAGACTGCACGGTACTCCTAAGAGTATCGTTTCCGATCGTGACGGACGAATTGTTTCCCATTTTTGGAAATCAGTTCATCGTGCTATGGGAACTCAGCTTAATCTCAGTACTGCCTTTCATCCTCAGTCCGACGGACAATCAGAGAGGACTATTCAGACATTAGAGGACATGTTGAGGGCATGCGTCCTCGATTAGTAGACGATGGGGAAGCCCTACTGTTGTTTAAGTCCACGTACAGTATAGTTGGCATGCCTCCATTAAGATGGCACCTTACGAGGCCTTGTGCGGTCGTCTTTGTCGATCTCCTTTGTGTTAGGATGACTTGTTAGAATCAATCGGCACCGAGCCCGATATGCTTATAGCCGTCCGGGAGAAGGTAGCTTTGATCAAGAGTCGTATGTTGACAGCTCAGAGTCGACAGAAATCGTATGCAGATAATCGTCGTCGACCACTAGAGTTCGAGACGGGTGACCACGTCTTGGTCAAGGTATCCCCGAGTCGAGGTATTTTCCGTTTCGGAAAACGGGGGAAGTTGAGTCCGAGATTCATTGGACCGTTTGAAATTTTGGATCGAGTAGGCGAGTTAGCTTATCGATTGGCTTTACCTCCGGCCCTGAGCCGAATTCATAATGTATTTCATGTCTCTCAGTTGCGAAAGTATATTGCCGACCCGAGTCACATACTGCAGTTCGACGAAATCGAGATCGCCGACGATCAATCATATGAGGAGCGTCCTATACGAGTTTTAGAGCGGCGAATCAAGCTTGAGAAATAAGTCGATTCCTTTGGTCAAGATTCGGTGGTCCGGACATGGAGTCGAAGAGGCCACTTGGGAAACCGGAGATTATGCGGGAGAGTTATCCCGAGTTGTTTGACCCTTAGTTTGGGACGAAACTCTTTTAAGGGGAGTATGTAATACCGGTTGTAATTCATTCATTTTCATTCGGTAATTATCATCTGTAATTGTCACTCGGTGTATTTTCATTCAATTATAATCATTCATCAATCATGTTCATTCACCGTGTTCACCGCTCATATAAACTTGAGTTGAGTATCGTTATTGTTCATCGCTTCAACTTTCCTCATATGAGTTCGACTTTGTTAGATCACCATTAATTTTTGGTAACTCCAAAAATTCTAAATCTTGCAATATTATAGAGCATCGAGTTAGCTTTCCAATGGTTCAAACGGTGAGTCAATCGGAGTCGGACGAGAGAGTTATGGTCGTTTCGATTTTGGCCGATCACGCCGACCGAACTCGGCCGTGTCGTCCGACACGGCCCGTGCCGTACTCGTCGGAAAATGCGAGAAGTTTACGCCGACTGGCTCGACCGTGTCGTCCGACACGGCCGTGCCGCACTCTTCCGGATAAGCTCGAACGATCGCTGACACGCCCGACCGTGTCCCGTGACACGGCCGAGTCATGCCGAGTCATCGGGCGGGTCGCTTTCGGAAGGCCCTCAGCTGCGACCGTGTCAATCCGGACACGGTCGAGTCATGTCGGCCAGCCGGCGGGCCAGCCGTGACACGACCGTGCCGATCGGCACGGCCGTGTCCGTGACAGCACCAACCCCTATAAATTCATTTTTTTCATCATTTCAGCCCATTTTCTGCATTTTCTTCACCTTCAACCGAGAGATAAGGCTTGGGGGAGGGTTTTTCCTTCACAAATCATTTGGGTGTTTGATTTTATTCATCTCCTTTCGATCGTGAAGCCCGGATAATCAATCTAACGCGTATTCTTCGGATTGAAGCACTTGGATCATCAAGAGGTAATTCCTTCAACACTTTGGACTTTGATTTTGTGTTGAAATATGATGTTTTGGACGTTATAATCATGATATATGAAGGGATATGTATATGATTATGAGTTTGTATAAGGATTCATTGGATTATTGAGGGATTATTCAAGAACACTTTGGAAATCGAGTTGGAATTGGGGATTTTCGACTAATTGTTATTATAATCACGTTTTCGGATAATCATAACGGATCATTGATCGTATTGGAGATGTTTTGTTGGTTTGAAACACTTCTTGGGGAATTTTGATATTGGTATATCGAAGTTTGTGTGTAAACAATTGGAGTTGGGTACAACGTGTTTGATTTAATGTCTCTATGGACTTGGTTTAGTCGTATCGACGTTTGGAATTCGTTATATTAGAGTATTGATCGGATTGTTGGTAATTGTATTGAATTAAGGTTGTTCGTGCGACCAACACTTCATTTAGGACGTTGTTCGTGGAAGGATAATTGTCATCGGTATTTTGTAAGTTAATTCTTACTCGGTTAAAAGAATATTCATACCTTTTGTTGTTGATCATTCATAATCATAACTCATTCATCATTGTATTAATCATATTAAAACTTGTTAATGTCAATTAATCACTTCAGTCATAAGGAACGACGGTTCCAATCTTTTTGTTGAGCTATCATTCATTTCATTATTACTCTCATCTCGGTGAGTCATTCTTGGCCTTGTCTAATTATTATTCATTGATATTCATCATGGTCATTCTCGTTCATGTGACCTTCCGGGTTCATATTGCGTGGCCGGGTGTAGCTGTGTGGAATTTTTAGTCGGGCACACGATGGTCATGTATTGGGTTCACCGATACATCGGACCGTGCACACGGTAACGCTTACCTCCGTGAGACTAATTAGGTACAAGGACGGGTGTGTCCGGTCATTCGTCTTGTACACTTGCACAGGACATTACGGGTGTACTATGATACTCCTCTTCAGCGTAATTCATAATTAAGAATATTTCATAACTTCGGTTAAATCATGATTGTGTAATTTCAACTCTTGAGGATTGTTGTTCTTTGTAACTGACCCCGTTTGGGGATTTTGTTTTTCAGGTCATGGCAAGGCAAACGCACGGGAATAGCATGTTGATGTCGAGGAGTCCTAGTGATACTAGTAGGGGCCCCCGATCTTTCAGTTATTCATGTTATTGTCCTTTATTTTCCGCTGCAAACTTTCATTTGAATACTCCGTTTCATTCAGTGTTGTGTATTTTATCTTCATATAAAATACACTAGTATTCGGTATTATCCTGGTGTGTTGTAACTAAACTCCTCATCGGAGTAATTATTGTTGTAATGTAGTTCGGTACTACATTTATCTTGTGTAATTCATTCATTTTCATTTGCCTGGTGGGTCCCAGTTGGGGATCTACGGCACTGTAATATCCGCCTAGTTTGGGGTGTTACATGTTAATGTAGCATACGCTACACAGTACTATTAACGTACGCTAATCATGTGACTTAGCGTGCGTAAGGTTTCCTCTGTTGCGTACGCTAAGAGGGAATCTGGCAGCAGTTGACTTCAGCACGTGAACCCTTTTAACCGTTAGCATGCATGAGATCTAAGTCTGAGCTGTCGTGTCGGTGAGAATCTACTTTTATTAGCGTGCGTAACCCATTATCATTAGCGTGCGCTAACGGCCTGCGATAATTCAAGACAGTAGCCACTGTAAGCCGTTTACGTACGTAATATCGACCGGATAGCGTACGTAAGTTCATTAGCGTACGCTAATCTGTCCCGATAGCGTGCGCTAAGTATGTCCAGTCTATTTATAGGGCCAACCTGTTTTTCATTTCTTCACAACTCTAAACCGATTCTCTCTCCATTTATCGTCCCTCTGCACTCTAAAAACGATATCAACCTTCACCAACCTGTTTCTAAGCCTTGAATCTTGGAGTGGAGCTCATTCCATTGGAGAGTTGGAGTTGTTTTTGAGCTTGGAATATATTCTCTCATAGCATTGAAGTTGTTCTTCATTTCTGGAGGTAGGTGTGCTTTCTTCTCTACATTAATTTCTTATGTTGATGTTAATGACGAATTATACTTCACCTAGAGTTAGATTAAGCAAGTAAAACATGGTTATAATTAAACTCTTTAAACACTTCTTGATGAATATGATAAATGAGGGTTTAGCTTAGAGGAGTTCTTGATATTGTAGTAATGGTAACCATGTTTGTAGCTGTCATTACTCATCTTCTGGACGAATTTAGCTCAGTAGGACATTGTTGGATCGGTTAGCTTCATCATAACTGGACTTAGTCAAGAACTTGATATCATAAAGTGATTAAACACCATTTTAGGTATTTACTTACCTTGAGAAGAACTTGATAATGTTAAAGATAAGATTAGATGATCTAGTTCAGAAATCTTAGAAGTTTTAACAAATCATATTGTTCAGTTTCACAAGTCTCTGAAGAATGATAAGGATCTTACAACAATAACTTTTCATCAATCTATTGTGTTGATAACTTAGACTGTAGTTCATCATCATGCTAAATAGATAGTGTTCTTAAGTAAGATGATGCTGTTTATGAATAATACTATCATGGTATATTGAGTATCAAATTCTTTATGACTGTCCTTTTATAAATAAGAGATGTTGTAGAACATAAGAATTTGATTTAAACCAATTTTATTGGCAAATTGAAGATGTTTTTGTTCATGGAATAACAAGAGAATTTCAAGACACTTTTGGTATGGTAATCCGATTTTGGAGGATGAATTAGTCGTATTGAAACCTTTCATTAATCGTTAAGGTATTCATCAAGGGGGGATGAATTATTCGAGTAGGTTGCGGGCGTCGTTTTCTACGAATTGATATTAATATTATGTGAATATGTTATTGAATGAATTACGTTTCATTCAAGGTTGCTCGTTCGATTGAGTGTTTAACCGAGGATACCGTCCGTTTGATCATTTGGAGAAGGACTATCTTTCACTTACGGATTTGAGGCAAGTTATCTTGCTTGGTTATAATGATGATTAGATTCTTCTGATGGTTATATTTTTCATATGTATGAATTGTTCATGAAATGTTTGTCGTGATTTGACATTGTCCTTGACGTTATTCCGTTTTCTCCATGGGGTTGCATTCCCAAGTATGCCGTTTTGAATCATTGATCTCGTTGGCCTTATTTTCACTTCGGTGAGTGTTTCTTGATCCTTAATAGGATATGTGATTTGTTGAATTCGTTGTCATGTTGTATCGTGACATATCCGGAATCATATCTGCGTTCCGATTGGTTATTGTGTAGGATTTTTAGCCAGACACATATAGTCATTGGCGGATATTATTCCGCATTGGACTGTGCACACGGGACGTAGTTTCGTGAGGCTAATTAGGTACATTGTCCTACGTATATTCTGGATTCCATATACGGGGCGGACATGTGCACGGACACATTTCCGGATCGGGCGTACTGTGATGTCCATCTTTGAGCCATACTGTAAATCGTCCATAGTATTGGATGCTTGTGACTGATCATTTCATACGCCCGAGGGGTATGATTGATAGTCGGAATGATTTCTTTGAAATCTATATATGTGAATTGTATATGTCAGAAGAATTGATTATCATGTATATCTGACCCTGTGTTGGGCGAAATACTTGTATTGTATTTTAGGTCGAGGCAAAGGCAAGGCACGGGAAGAGCATGTCGACGGCGAAGGGTTCGAGGGATACTAGTTCGGGGCCCCCCCACACCTCTTGTTGTCCGGTTATGTTAAACCGTGTTATGTTATTTCCTGTTTCATTTAAATTGTTATTTGGTTGTATTTGACATTTGAAGTATTTTCCATCTCCATATGGTTTATACTTGTTTTTGGATCCTGTGTATTGTAAGGCCGTTGGCCATATTTTAATAAACTTCTAATCGGAGTAATGACTATTCATTGTGGTTCGGTATCACAAATAATATTTGTTTAATCTGTTTTGAGTATCGCCTGGTGGGTCCCAGTGTGGGATTCACGGCACTGTAATAGCCGATTTTCGGGGTGTTACATATGTTGCAGTATAAATCATGTGATAACAATTAAAGTGAAGAGCGATGAATATGAGATGACATTCAAATAATTTTCCGCACTTTTTACTTTCATATTTATTATGTATATGATGAATGTATGCAAATAATGTATGATGAATATAAGATGACGTTCAATTTCAAATTCATCGCCACTTTCATTTTTATTTGAGTCGATGATGCATCATAGATATAGGTGTATAGTCGAAAGACACTATTAAGAAATTATGGGTAAATTAAACATTCTAATACATTTTATAAAAAAATTATAAAACTCTCACAAAACTAAAATAATTACAAGAATAACGACTTTTGTTGGTATTCAAATATAATATTTAGGTAATCAAACTACTACTTGAAAGTATCCGACTACATTTTACTTCACTGGACGCTGGAGTTTGATATTCAAATGACTGGTATTCAAATGTAATATTTAGGTAACCAAACTATTACTTGCAAGTATCCAACTATATTTACTTCACTGGACGCTGGAATTTGATATAGTGCGTGATATTCAAATGTAATATTTCAGGTAAACAAACTATCAAAAGTATTCAATACGTCAGTTTCATAATTTTTTTATATTAAATTTATATAATTAATTTATAAATATAGTGTTGTTTCAGGAGAAAGTAAAAGACTGTAAATACGAGTCAATCAATTGTATTCATAACACTGATAGAGAGGTCTTTATATAGGCATTACAATGAGAGTCCTTCCATACATAGGATTCCTAAATAAGGCAAGACATCTAGGATCCTACTACCTCTAGAAGGATCTAGAATCTTCAATCTATGTATCTACAACCAGTATTAGGTAAGACACATCACGGAAATAATAATTTCCGGAACACTCCCCCTGTGTCGAGCACTAATACAACAATGGTGCAGAAAATATTGCCTTCGTAAAAACCTATTTCAAGCCAAAACAAAACCCCATGGGAAAATTCAAGGCTTGATGAGGAAAAGATTGCAACACACCAACATAACATGTCATGTATACTCCCCCTGATGTATACATAATGACTCCCCCTAATGAGTACCTCAAATCACAGGAGTCAGATACCAAGTTGCCCTCACAACTATACCAAGGAAAAACCCAGTGGGAAAAATACCTCTTGGTCTAAGTTGAACAGAAGTACAACGCATTATTGTATGGATGTTCTCATAGGTCGCCTCGTTAAAAACCTTACCAAGTTAAAACCCAATGGGAAAAAAACAAACCTTGGTCTAAGGACAAAAAGAGCGCGACACATCCAAAGTGCAGAGTCGCTAAAGACTTATTCGAAAATCAAGTTTTCTAAAGTGTTGACCTCCATGTACTAAATCAGTCATAACTTCTTCGATTCAATAGGTATCAACGTGATGTAAGAACTTATGAAAACTAGACACGCTTTTTATTCACATACAGTACGTAACCTAGATCGACCTTAGTAGATCAAAAAGCTCTATCGAAGTTGACTCAGCAAATTACCGGACATATCCTGTCCTACTTTGCAACAATAGTCATACGTCACTCAGCATGATGGATGTGATCAAATGGTTGGTTTCCTTGGAAAGTAGACACAAACCTTTCCAATGGTACCAATTTCACCATTTTCCAGCAAGTGAGCTACCCTATAGGTCATATGAGAGATAGACCAATACATTCAGGGCAAATTCGGGTATCAATATTCAAGTGTCCTTTTATCGAGATAGAGAGAGCTTCAAGCTTCTTGTCAATCACAGACATTGCGTGAGCGCATCCTAGGCCATCATCACAGTGGCTTTACCGGATTATTACGAATGAGTACATCGAGTCAAACATGAGTACATAATACCATACTTTTCTCTTAAGACTGCATCATCACTTAAGTGAGCCAAGTCTTATGATGACTTCGACTAATCATCGGGAATCATATAGGCATTACTTTATCATCTCTTAGGGAAACCGTCCCTTAAATTGCCTTAAACCGATTGATGAATACGCATTATCAAGTGTCCCCAAGATCCTTTCATTCTTAACTTTAGATTTAGCAAAATCTCTTAGTCTCACAAGAGTACATCACTATAAACCCTTAGTTTTACACGTAAAAGCTTCATATCTCTTCCAAATTAAGTATATACTTAGTATGCGTTCTCGATAATCACTTGTCGACGCGCTCCGTGGTCAGGAGCCACTTGATTTGAGTCTGATCCACCACGAGATCCTTTTATTACTTAACTTAGTTCCCCACTAAGATAAGATTTAACCACAAGCTGCACGTCAGTTTTTGGGAAACTATATAACTGAAAAGATAGTGGATGCTATAACATCCATTACGATAGCACAACTTAGTTCCGTGTCATCGTAGTCGATTCCAGTGCATTCATGAGAAACTTCGCGCCATGAGGTGAGTTTAACTCCTTCTCTCACTCGCTTTAACAAAGTATACGGATAGATCTTATCTTTGGAGTGTCGGTACTACTTCAACAAAGGGCTATCACTTTGTTTATACTGGAGTCGCATATGTTTCTATTTTAGGCCAATGCTACAACATTGTAGATTTTCAACGAAGTATGGTTCGATTAAACTCACATTCCACGTCCTCATGTACCGGCTTTATTCATAGAGTACTCTTTATGGATTTTGGCATTCATTGAGGTGTCCCCCAATGATGACTATAATCCATAATCACATAAGACAGATGAGTTCATTTGATCAGATGATCAAGTTTCATGTACCAAACTCGCATATATTCTTAGCAAGAGTATTTATCGAACCAAGTGACATCCCAATACTCGATGAGATCCACAGCCTAGTATTACTGTCTACCACAATTTGTGGTGTTACCATATCACCATTTATAGGTGACGAACGTCTATGACCAGACATAATCCTTGCAGACATGTTTTCAGCATGTACTTAATATCGTCACTTTAGGGAACTTGGTGAGACATAGTAGGGACAAACTATGACAATTCTAAGTCGTTCTACTCGAACATGATCATTCGCATATCCCCCTAACGATGGGAAGACTGGCTCATCAAAGTGACTTACGAGATCGTCTGCCAAGGTATATTTTTAACGGACTATGAGTGAAAGCGCGTGTCATATTCATCATTTATAACCCGTCATAATGCGTTGTGGTGACGCACTTTAGTACATGAATATGTGGACGATAAAGGTTTTTTATTGTTAACACAATCTAGTTAACAAAATGCATACTGTTACACTCGTAACTAAGCATTTGAATGATGATAGGTATAGGTGAATATGACATGTTGACCTATGCTACATAACCGTAGCTACTGGTCTTGAGAATCCAACAAAACCGCCACCATGCACCACCGGGATCGAACATAAAGAAATGATTAAACTGATAATAGGCCGTTGGTATTATCGAACCTCTAGTGCTTTCTTGAAGATTTCACTTCATTCTCCAGCCCCAAACACCTCAACCTTGATGATTCCAAAACCATCAACCTCGTGATCAGAAACCGGTCGAAATGACATCGAACTGGTTGATAGGACGGCTGGTGGTATGTGAAAACTTCATTTAAGTGGTTCACATCCTTCCAAATCTCTAAATGGCACCAAAATTTGTGATAAGGTAGCCTTAGATGTTAGGAAGTACTCATTAAAATTTCACTTTAAGACTTGGTCTAAAAGTGGGTGAACCGACCTTTACAATGACTGGTCCGCAAGTTGGACAACTATAAACTCAGGTTTCATCAACTTATCAATCATTGTCAAAGGAACCACATAACATATAAATGTTATTACTTGAGTATGACCATTAGTGAACACCACCATAGTATCATAAGCCACCCAGGCTAATACTTATGATCATGCATGTATAAGGACTCGATGAAAAGGAAGGACTCAGCACCATGCTTATGCGAGTCGCTACGTTATTCTCTTTAGCATAGGAGGGTGTTATATCCTAATCGTGCCAAAGAATAGGATTTAATCAATGAATATGGCCAAGAAGGATCATTAGGGGGTCTTTGGCGTCACACATGCTTATGAAAGAAAGACGCGGATGACATAAATATCATCATCGGTCATGAGCCATGTTCACGACTCCACCAACGTACTTTGGTGTCTTTGATTCAGCTAGCTTCTTTGTTTAAAGAAAAAATGATGTCCATGGCAATACAGTGGTGTATGGATCATCAAACTGTCCAAACTCCGGACTATTAAAGCCTAGATGTGTCAATGTTCCTATACATCTTCTGGTTACAAGAACCGATGCAAGCCGGACCATATTGACTCATGAATATTTTTCCTTTTCACATATCCAATACAAGTGATGCATAAGATTTTATTCTCACAAATCGCAATGAGATGCTATGAGTGATACACTTTGGCATATATATCATCGAGTCATAACATGGTTCAATTGTTACGGAACATATGTGACTAGAAAACACCATTAGGCATTGAACAACTTGAGCATTATACCACTCATTAATTGTGATGACCTAGTTGTAACACCCCCAATCCGCTCAGGGATATTACACGCCGTAGAACCTTTCCTCAAGGATCTACCAGGCTGGTAACGACATATAGCAACTCAACCATGCCTTTCAGGATAAAATGACTCAGTAGACCGATTTGGTCTTTCAACAATTACATACAACTCATGCCCACGCAGGGGTCAAAATACAACCACACCCGTACAACGGGAAAATATACTGCAGCGGAAAAGAAAATACAGCTAGACCAATCCGACATCAACGGATCCTCGTGTGATTAGTATCGTTCATCTTTCATCATCCTTCGTGCCGACCCTGTGCTATGCTCCAAAACCTGAATGCAAAAATAGACATCCACCCCCCGAATACTCGGGGGTTAGCAAAACTCCACTGTTTTGCTAGTGCAAATACAAAGTGCAAATACGAGCCATACAATTCACATTCCACGAATAACAATAACCAGGAATCCTCAAAGATCCAAACGAAACGAAAAGTACTTCTCGAGGCAAGGGTTTGAGAAAACCTTTAAAAACCGAAATACCATAAATCAATGGAAATAATTTATAAGACGGTTTAGAATGCCATCGAGAGTTTTAATAGAAAACCATTTAGGATTATCAAATCCTACTTTTCAAAATCCACAAGACAAAAGGGGTCGCCGCCCCAAATCTTTACTTTCCGAAAAATGACATTTACCAACCCGTTGGGATTTTAGCCCCAAATCCATAAAATGACTTTTACAAAACCATTGGGATTTTAGCCCCAAATCTCATCAACTCACAGTACACAAGAACGACCACAAGGTTCGTCTCCCAACATCAAAATCCACAAATAAAGGATTTAAAACAAACAACAAAATACTCTTGTGCCATCCTAGCCAAGTAAGCCAAACGAACAACTTACCTCTTACACACTTAGTCGATGCATGCAATCATGAAAACCGTTCAAAAGCGCTCATTTCCGGAAATGCCGATATCAAATCACATTTGTAAAAATTCACCACAATTAACCGTCGATCCACACCTCCGTGGACCCCTACCGAGACCCCGTCGGATCTAACCCGTAGTGGTTAAAAGCAAAGCTCGTCGATCCACACCTCCGTGGACCCCTACCGAGACCCCGTCGGATCTAACCCGTAGTGAGCATACACACACACGTTACTCATGCAATACTAATATGCTAAGAATGTAAGTTTATTAAGAATACTCACTAGAGATGGCCATTAACTCGAGACCATTATCAAACTCTTCAAAAATACAATAACAAGATTAAATACGGAATACACGATTCCATAACTTAAACAATAGGAGTATCATCATAAAAGCCTTCAACGTTCAAAATAACCAAATCATAATCAATTCTCAAAACACCGTTCACAAAACACACGCGTTTTGAAAGAAAGCCTTTAACGAGGCCATCACGAAATCCTTTGAAACTTCATTTCAAACAACCAAACAAACACACCAAGACGATCACCGATCATCATATCCACAAAATAAGAAGAGTATGGGCAAGGTACTTGCCTCGAAACCACGATCTCAATAAGACGACGGATAGGACGCGGTCGAATAGCCCCGAACCCCCGAATAATATCAAGAACGCGATAGCACCACGAGTATTACGAGAATAACACCACACGAATCATCAATCACCAAACGGAATTCAACATCGGAATCCTCGAACACCTATAAACCTCCGGAAGTAACAATAACACATGGTTACGACGAGAATCAAGGCCAAAACAACGGAAATCCCAACAAACTATCGAAGGGAAACTCATTGGGACATTTAATCGAACACTAAATGTTCAATAATTCCCAAGAACACTCGAATCGTCGATCGAGTTAAACAAACTTGATATATGGATATACAACCCATAGAACATGATTAATAACATCATACTACACCAATCGATGTATCAAAATCGGATTAGAAACGAAATCAAGAACAATTTCTCCAAAAAGTCAACTTGAAGGATAATCAAGAAATATACCTTGATTTGGATGAAGGATTCAAGTAGAGGTCGAAAATCTACAACAAGACTTGAGGTAGATGATCTCTACAAGTTTGGGAGCACTCAAAATCGCCCAAAATCGCCCACAATCGCCTAAGATGAAGGAGGAAGAAGAGAGGAGAAAAATGAAGTTTTTCTCCTCGCAACCGCTAAAAACGTAGAAAAGCCCGTGTGCCGCAAAGACAGACAAGTGTGCCGCGGCCCAGGACCACTAAAAATGCCCAGGAATCATCTTAGTGCCGCGGCACAGCCTGAGTGTGCCGTGGCACACGGTACAGCCCCCTTCAACACCAAAAAGGCACACCGTGCAGTCTTCGCTATTTCGACCATAACTCCTTCGTCTGGACTCCGATTGACCCACCGTTTGAACCATTGGAAAGCTAACTTGATTCTCTATAATGTTGCAAAGATTCAGAATTTTTGGAGTTTCCAAGAATTAATGGTGACTTTACAAAGTCGAACTCCCACGTGAAAAAGTCGATCAAGGACACGGAACTCAACAAAACGTCACCGAAACGAACTCGGATGACAAAAAGTGCAGAATTAATCATTCTCGAAATGACGAAACGGTCATGATAGAGTTGTCAAAACGAACTTCCTCCGAAAAAAGAAAATTACCGAAATTCAAAATTGCGGATATTACACTAGTCATCATAGTCACAATGGATTTATAAACCGAAATCCAAAAATATCGTGTTCCTTGAAAATAGCTTAATACGCACTCAATTTCGCTTGCAAAATTTTACAAACATGAGCATAGCGAACATTCTAACAACATAGAGATTTTATACCAGATACGATCAAAATGATCTATCATATTGAGTGCATAACATGGCAAGGTCATATGCCTAAGGGCAAAGTTACGACACAATCATGGTGTAAAACTACCATGCACACGCTCGACCTTCTTATAAGGCTGCGTATTTTGGGCTTCCCCAAGGAAACTATTTTTCAACATTTGAAAGATGATATTTTAGCGTACAATGCATACAAAAAATTGCATCATCTATGGCAAATTCGGCCAAAAAGAGGTTGAAAATATGTGTCATAAGAAAACTTGCAAATTCAAGATGGAAACCAAGTTGGTGTTGGGTTTCGGTGATATAAAACGAGTAACGCGGCGGAAAATAAACCGATCAAACCGGATAAAAACCAAATCCCAAAACGGATCGATCAAGCATCGTATAAACGAATATAAAAGGACGAAGATGAAATTAAGATTCCTTACCCTCGTTGACCTTTGATAATATCTTTTTGATTCCGAGCACGAACACGAATCCAATCGAACGAGCTTTTGGAAATTCCCGAGCACCGAAAGCATCGTGCCTCTACGTATCACGCGTCGGAAGATGACCGGAAAATATTTCTATCAATTTATACTCCAAGTATACGGCTAGAAATTGATAGAATTAGTTTATATATATTTTTATAAATACTCTAAGTATTTTATAAAAATTGTTTTCTCTCAAAATACACTTTGAACTTAAAATGTATAAACTTAGAAAATTTTCTCACTCTTTCAGTTTTAAACTCACGGATGATCCACCTTCACTTTATAGTGAGGGAGATGGTGTTTGTTTTATAAACAAAACACACACCTCATCAATTATTTCAAGAATAAATAATGTAGTAATAATACATTAAATGTATTATTAAGTCCCCATATTTATAAAAAAATAAATCACCAAGTCAATTGATGAAAGTGGGGTGGCGGCCAAGGGAGAAGAAAAAGAAGTTGGTTCATTTCGGTCCGTGAAACGGACCCTCGTGTATCTAATTTGATAGATAAACCTTGGTATGTTTCAATATTAATATAATTAATTAATCTAATTAATTAATTATATTAAAAATAAATTATCTAAGAAATAATATGAATAAATTAATTACCCATTAATTTATTTAATTCACGAGACCGATTTAATTTATCCAATAAATTGAATTAGACATCCAATGTCCAATATTAACCAAGAGAGAATAAGCTAAATATAATCCGTCGTCAATTCCTGTGCCGTGACTCTGTAGGTTCATCTTAGTTAGCATTGGGAGGATCCAATGAGTGTTAGCACCACTTAGCCAGTCTCGTGGCCCACACCGTAACCTAACTAAGAACAAATGATAGGATCATTCCAAAACCATTATGTCGTGAATACCGTATACGTATAAACCCTTCAATCATATGTCCCGGTCAAGTATTAGGGTCACGGTAAAGTCAAACCCTATTGTATCTTGACTATATGCATTTGTTAATACAAATCGAGATCATCGAGCTCTCGTGTATCAAATACAACTAGCTCTAACTGCTTTGGCCAAAGACTTATGATCTCATTTGCCATTAACCGCATAGGACATTTACCTACTCACTAACAGGAGAAAGAATCCTATCTTGGTATTCAGTAGAGACTGCTACTTGCCCACTAAGTTGCATTTCGAGGTTGGCCACACCAACCGGCGATTGGATCGTACATCTCTAATGACTAACTTAATGTCACAAGCATATCTCCTACTGAAACCTCAAGTCAAAGGTCCACATATACCTATCACAATCTTTCGATCCAATCATTGACAATCCCTGAGTGATTTCCATGTGACCGAATCGAGTTGAGTCGTGTTCGAGTATACTAATCCCATTAGCATACCTATAATGTGTGCTCCCACTAACTGGTAGTGAAAACATGCACTTTACATGTCAAAGTACATGTTATACAAGTCTTGTCTAAACTTACTGCCCAGTTAAGTTTTATTGACTTGCGGACTAGTTAAGCATTCGAGCTCTAAACACTTCTAGTGCCTATCTCCTTATCACCATATGGAGTAGAATGTTCGCTCTCAAATGCAAGGACTATTATTCTATATACCAAATCACAATGCCAGTGATATACAATAATATAGAAATAATAACTGCCTTATTAAATATAATATTCATAATTATAATACAATTGCTCTCACTCTCTCATCCTCTGAGTGGCATTTGAGGGCATATTCCTAACTGTAACACCCCCGATATATTCAGGAATATTACAGCACCGTAAATCCTTTACATAAGGATTTACAGGGCTGAAGAATTGAACAGACATTAACAGGTACAAATGAATGGAAGTAACGGAATTAAGATACAACAGTTCTGACCAAATACTGAAAATACAATTGTTCAATAGAAACTTATTAATACATCACCAAATTCAAATTCATCATAAATGACTACGTACTCGAGTACTTATTGAAATAACCAACAAACAACAGTCAAATAAACCCGGCCGAAACATCACTCTGCACCCTCGTCGTCATGCAGCTCCAATGGTTGTTTTCCCGCTCTCCTGGATCCTGAACATAAACAAAATGTTCACCCCCGAAGGGGTTAGCACAACGATGCTAGTACAAGTACCACAACATATTATTCATATCTCACGAAGAATAATAACGCAAACGACAAAAATACCAACGAGTCTTCTCCTTCGAGAAACTCATAAATGACATACACAACTGATAATCATAACAAGATATCATAACATACACATGGTAATTCCGACGATCCAGCGTTCACTGCCTAGAACCCACGATGATCCCGTCAGACCAACCCGTGGTGGAAAAACCCGTCCGATGATCCAGCGCACGCTAGCATAGATCCCCCGATGATCCTGTCGGACCAACACGAGGTGGACATACAACAACGACATACATGCACGACAATATGTATAACATCAATACATAAAACAAATAAGGTACTTGCCTCGATTCGAAGACAAGAACAATACTTCCACGAAAACGAACACTCGAAGGTCGCCCCCCTCAATCAATCACGTAACAAGCTCGAACCTTAACAAAAGAAATAATATAGAATTTATGTCACGTCGTACGAATGTCTAACAATTCGATTTACGGCCAAAAGCTCATAAAATATAATCTGCCTGAACTTCTTAGCGCACGCTAAGTACTCTGTGTAGCGTGCGTTAAGTCTGCTCGATAGCACACGCAAACAACAAAGCCTAGCGTACGCTAACTATGCATGGTCAGTACTTCACTGATCAGCTGACTGACTCGTCTGATGGCCTAACGTACATTACGTACCAAACGTAGCGTACGTTAACACATGCTCGATAGCGCACATTAATCTACATAGCTTAGCGTGCGCTAACTGTGCATGGCAGTTTACTACTGGGCAGTAGACTGATCTCAACATGATCAAACCAAATGAAATCTTCAGTGTTAATTCATGTTACCCCCATGAATATCATGTTCATACGGTTATGAATGATCTTACGGATAACGACAACTTCGGATTCAAGAATATGTATACTATTATGAAACCATATTCGATTTCGATTATAATTCTTCATGCGATAATTCAGTCGATATCAACACCTTTATATCAATCAAAACTATCATTCTGTAGTTTGATTAACATTCCATCTTTACAAGATAAATCCTTCCATGATCAATCCTTTAGATTCGTCTAACAATAATGATATTAAAGTCAAGTCCATGATTGCTATGAAAACACCTACTAGATTCGGATTACCAATCATAGAAGCTTCCTCTAGTTGTTCATTGTAATAAGATTCGAATCATGATGTTCATAATCAAGGTACTTAAGGCATAATCATCTCAATATTCCAAACATGATGTGGTTTGGATAATTCACCCAAGAAACTCATTATTTTGCTAGCATAATCATCTTATTCTCTATAACACGAATCTAGAGTTGGATATAGAATCAACATTGTTAGGAATACTTGTTAGATTTTGATGATGTCATTAATATAAAATCAAATGTTTATTACTTGGCAAAATGTAAGGAAGAACCAAATGAGTATCTTCCATAGGCCAAATTATGTTAAGTATAAAACTTGGCAAAATGTAAAGAAGAACCAAATGAGTATCTTCTGTAGGCCAAAATTTGTTAGGCTGAAAATCGGCTAAGTACTAAGTACAGCCTAGTCCATCAGAGAGGAACAGCCGACTCCAGTCAGAGTAGCTCTGGTCAACTAAATTTATCAGAGAAGTTTGACCAGATCACTCGAGGTACCTCAGTGGAAGTCACCCGACTGCATTAGTCACAAACAAAGGAATGCCGAGAGGACCTATCTGCAGAGATGTTAGCCGCATATCGCCTACTCGATCACCAAATACTCCAAGTCCACGTCAGCATGCGTTGAAAAGTCAAATATTACGGAAAGCTCACATGCAACGTGAAGAGACAAATTGGAGTGATTCCCGCAAGAGATATGATTTAAATAAAACATCCAGACCCACCGTGAAGACTTTAATCCTTTTATATTCAAAAGATTCGGCGCTCACATGCAGAAGTCCTCACAACGGTCGGAAGATAAAATAAAATAATGGGAATCCAAATTGCAACGCTCGTAAAGAATAAACAATGAAGTCTCCCTCCAACGGACGGATTTGTTCAAAAGATTTGCAACGGCTACAAGGAAGAAGCTCAGAGATCGTGATCTATATATATCCGAAGATTTGAAACTGAGCAACTACCGGTGCGAACATACATTCTAGCGATCAAAGCAATCAAGCAATATCAAGCAATCAAATAACATCGTGAAAAGAGCAGATCGAAAAGTTCATACTTAAGGAAGCTCTTAAGTTGGAGAAGACAAACACTCTTGTCTATAATCTTGAGTACGGGGTACTTCACTGGTTGAAGTAAGAGACTGTAAAGGCATCCTAGGATCGAGGATCAAGAGGTGCAAGGCAGTCAAGTGTGTGTACAACAGCACGGATTTCCACTGGTTGGAAGCTGTTGTAGTGTGGTTTGAATCACTGTAATATTTATCACTGGTTGAAAATTATAGTGAATTCATCTCCAACTGGTTTGGAGAAAAGTGGATTAGTAGAGGATTACCCCACCTCTGAGACCACTATAATTGCCTGTGTTATTTACTGTTTTACTGCATCATACTTTAACTGCTGCATACATTGTTAAGTGTTTCATTAAGTTAATTTATATTCGTCATCAGCTGACTTCCGCACATATCCAAGAACAAACGACTCCAAGTCATTTTTTTGACTATCAGCTGAAGAAACTCACTCTTCGTGAAAAAGAGTTCAAGAGTTTCAACAAGTCTATTCACCCCCCTCTAGACTTGTTCCTGGACGACTTGTGACCTACAAGTGGTATCGGAGAGCGGTTGGTTCATTTATCTCACGAACCAGATCTATATTAGATATATATCTTAACTCTCACTTTATAATGGAACACATGCACTCTAGACTCCCTGTCTTTTCAGTTGACGAGTATGATCTGTGGAAGATAAGAATGCAGGCACACTTATCTTCAATTCATGAAGACATGTGGTGCATCATTGAAGACAGTCCATTCATTTTTGAGAAGGACAACACAGCGGAGGAGATCGCAGCTGGGAGGCCAGAAAAGATTCCTAAGAAGAGGACGGAGCTGACTCCCGAAGAAAGAAAGCTGGCCAATCTTGACAACCGGGCCAGAGATGTGTTATATCAAACTCTTGACAAATCCACCATGGTCAAGATCAAAAACTGTAAGAATGCCAAAGAAATTTGGGACACATTAGCTCTAATGTGTGAAGGAACGGAGCTGATCAAGGAAAACAAGCTGTCAATTGCTATTCAAAAATTTGACAACTTTAAAATGAAGAATGGTGAATCTATAGATCAAGTGGACACAAGGTTCACTGAAATTATCAATGAAATCAACTCCCTGGGCAAAACCTATGGCAACAGGGAAATGGCGCTAAAGGTCCTCAGATCTCTCAATCCCGAATGGAGCATGAAGGCCGTAGCCATGAGAGAATCCAAGGACCTGAATAAAATAAAGATTCAGGAGCTATTCTCTGATCTGAAGGCTTATGAGTTCGAGCTTCCAAGTTCATCCTCAACTGAGCCTGCAGAGAAGGGAATCGCATTTGCAGCCGAGTCCCCTGCTAAGAGCCTATCTGATGTGAAACCTCCAAATCCACTAGATTTTGAGGAAGAAATGGCTTTCATAATGCAAAGGTTCAGCAATTTCAGAAAGAACTACTCCAAGTATAAGAAAAACTACAAGGAGAATCCAAGAAGGAACCGTAAGGTGGAAGTCGGAAAGTAGAATGCTACAACTGTCACAAAATAGGACACATCCAAATGGATTGTCCCGAGCTCAAGAAGGACGAAACCAAGAAGGAGGTGGGCAGAAAGGAAGACAGAAGAAAAGCTCTCATCGGAGAAGACCAGGAACATGTCGAATCTAGCGGCGGTTTCTTTTCTGATGAAGACGAGGAGTATGATTGCCTGATGGCAAACTTAGCTGATGAAGAGAAAAGGTGGAAGGACTACAACCACATCTCCTCAAGCTCAAATTTTGGAGGTGAAGAATGGTTTGTAGACTCTGGATGCTCGAGGCATATGACCGGGAACAAGAAGATGCTGACCAAATATATCAAAGAAAGAGGTCCCGATGTAACCTTTGGAGATAGCTCTAGAGGACAGACAAAAGGCTTTGGAGAGCTGCACCGAGGAAACATTGTCATATCCAAAGTCCATTATGTCAAAGGGCTCAAGTACAACCTCCTGAGCATAAGCCAGTTCTGTGACGAGAAGAATCTTGTAGTCTTCACCATCTTGAAGTGTATGGTGATAGACATCTTATCTGGAGAAATAAAGCTACAAGGATTCAGAAGAAGAGATGTCTACATGATTGATTGGAACACAAGAACACCTAACTCCTGTTTTCTATCCAAGACAGAGTCGAGAATGGATGGTGTGGCACAAAATACTATGTCACCTAAACTTCAAAGCCATCAACAAGATTAGCTCGTGTCGGGTCGAGGACTTCCAAATGAAGCATTCAAGAAGGAAGCACTCTGTGATGCATGTCAGAAGGGAAAGCAGACCAAGGCATCGTTCAAGCCAGTTCAGCCTACAACGCTCACATCAAGGATCTTAGATCTACTCCACATGGATCTATTTGGTCCTATCAAGCCAAGGACTTTGAGCGGCCGAAAGCATGCACTTGTAATAGTAGATGATTATTCAAGGTACACTTGGATCATTTTTCTATACAAGAAAAGTGAAACCCTGACCAAGTTACTCGAGTCCGAGAAGGATCCGTAATGAGAAATCCCTCTCCATAATCAAGATCAGATCGATAGAGGAGGAGAGTTTCTCAACAAGGCGATAATCGATTACAACGATCGTAATGTGATCCAAAGATGAGCTCTCTGCGGCTAGGACGCCCTGAGAATGGTGTTCTTGAAAGAAGGAAGAACCACGAAGGAAGCAAAGAAGGTCCATGATTGCGAAGCGGACCTACCCAAAAGGCTCGGGTCAAGTCATTAACATGACTGTCACACCTGCATCAGAGTATGATAGTAGGGAGACATGACAAAACTCAATATGAGGTATTGAATAATAAAAAACCTAATGTTGATAACTTTCATGTATATGGTAGTAAGTGTTTCATCCACAACAACGGTAAAACACAGCTAAATGCCTTTGATGCTAAAACTGATGACGGTCTCTTTATGGGATATTCCCAAAGAAGCAAGGCATATAGAGTTTTTAATAAAAGAACCTTAGTTGTGGAGGAAACACCCCATGTTGTTTTTGATGTATCTACCGTTGAGTACAGGAAACAACTTGAACTAATTGAGAACAAGCTCAAGTCAGCAACCCTTGAAGAAGTCATTATACATGACACTGGAATGGTGGACTCACCTGCAGATCAGCCTGATGACCCAACTGCAGCTGATGAAGACCCAACTGCAGATCAGACAGATCACCAAACCTATCCGATCCAGCTTGTCGCCAAGGAGACCAAATGAGCCGACAAAGACTCATCCGTAGTTCGTAACCAAGTCAGCAGATGACAAGGCGGTAGCCGATCCAAATTGCGCACTGAACCCAGCTGATGCAGATAATCACCAGAGCAATCCATCAGGGGGAACAAACCCAGAAGAGGACGATATCCCCAAATGGCTCAAGGATCACCCAATTCAGCAAATTATCGGAAAGTTGACTGATGGAGTCAAAACAAGACAGTCAACTCTACCAGCAGGAATGGCGATGTTCTCTTGTTTTATGTCGCAGATTGAACCCAAGACTACAGAACAAGCCTTGGAAGATTATTCATGGATTAATGCCATGCAAGGGGAATTGGAGCAGATGGAAAGAAACAAAGTTTGGGAACTAACAGACAGACCCGATCACAAGAAAGTTATTGGCACCAAATGGGTGTATAAAAACAAGAGTGATGAAGACGGAGCTGTTGTTAGGAATAAAGCCAGACTCGTAGCAAAAGGTTATGCACAGTGTGAGGGAATAGATTTTGATGAAACCTATGCACCTGTTGCAAGACTAGAGGCCATCAGACTATTCCTCGCATATGCTGCATTCAAGGACTTTGAAGTCTACCAGATGGATGTAAAAAGTGCGTTTCTGAACGGAATCCTAGAAGAAGAAGTCTATGTAGAGCAACCCCCAGGTTTTGTCAAAGGAGACAAAGTCTATAAGCTGTTGAAGGCTCTGTATGGACTCAAGCAAGCACCGAGAGCGTGGTATGAAACACTGTCTGTGTTTCTTGAGAAAAATGGATTTTGCAAAGGCAAAGTGGACAAGACCCTATTCAGAGTGGAGCACGAAGGCCACATATTAATAGTCCAGATTTATGTGGATGATATCATATTCGGGTCAACCAATCCAGAACTATGCGAGAAATTCTCCAACCTCATGCAAGGAGAATTCGAGATGAGTATGATGGGAAAGCTTAAATTCTTTCTCGGGTTACAAGTTAAGCAGATGGAAAAAGGAATTTTCATCAACCAAGCAAAGTATACTAGAGATCTTATCAAGAGATATGGAATGGAATCAGCCAAACCCGCAAGAATTCCAATGAGCACGAGTACTCACCTGGATGCAGACGAGGCAGGCATATCAGTGGATTCAACCCACTACAGAGGACTCATCGGATCTCTTCTGTACCTCACTGCAAGCAGGCCAGACATATCATATGCCGTTGGATTTTGTGCAAGATTCCAGTCCAAGCCGAAGCAATCACACCTAGATGCAGCCAAGAGAATAATCAAGTACCTAAAGTCTACAATTAATGTTGGACTATGGTACCCCAAGGATGACAACTTCGAGCTATCAGGATACTCAGATGCGGATTTCGCAGGATGCAAAATCAACAGGAAGAGCACTAGTGGAACGTGTCAATTCCTAGGAACCAGACTGATATCCTGGTTTAGCAAAAAGCAGGTTTCTAACTCTATCTCCACTACAGAGTCAGAATACCTAGTCAGTAGTCACAGTGCATGATTCTATGGATCAGACAACAGTTAAGGGACTATAATATAATTGCCAACGAAGTTCCTATTTGGTGTGACAACAATAGTGCTATTGCAATAACCAACAATCCGGTTTTGCACTCAAGGACGAAGCACATTGACGTTAAGCACCATTTCATTAGAGATCACGTGCTTAAAAAAAGGGTTAGAGTTGAAAGAGTCAGCACAGACTACCAAATAGCTGACATCTTCACTAAACCCTTGCCAGAAGAAAGGTTCTTAGAGCTTAGAAGAGGCCTTGGATTACTAGATTGGGAATCTAGTTCTGAAGCAAGTTAAAGGAAGGACGGACCCCCCAGATTCAACCTAGCTGATGCAGGCGAGAAGACGAAGGCCAGACGAAGCAACTTAGCTGTTCAGAATACCAGGCGAGAAGTAAACTAACCTGTTGCAGAGTGGTCAACAGTCAACGAATCAGACCAGCTAAGTTTTCTAAACTGACCTTTAAATTTTTAATTATTATCTGCCACATTTATAATATTATTTTGGCTATCGAAATGGCATTTAAATACATTTTTATAAGCCAAGTGGCAATCTTAATACACGCGTCAAACGCCTATTAAATCAACCTCTACGATGGCCAATCAGAATCAACCGTCGAATTTTAAATTGGGCCACCGATTCAAATTTGAAATTCAAAAGAATATCAAAAGGCGTACCACCGTTCAAATATATAATAAACTAATACAAACGTCTTTTCATCTTCTTTATAAGGAAAGAAGACCTTTCACTTTACTCTTTACGCTTACAGAAACCCTAGAATTTACAGAGCAAAAATATACACTAAAAATCCTCTATTTGCAGAAATGGCATCTTTCGAAGGAGTGAATCTGAAGGCGGTGAAGGACCAGGTCATCTTCTCCATGGTTGTCGACTTTGAAGGTTTACTCGAAGCAAATTTGGAGGACCTCGACATGCTCAATTTGATCCGGGCAATGAAGCTGAATGGGATCTACCCATTTCTCGACATCAACCCGCAACATCTGTTCAAGGAAGATGTTGTTGAGTTCTATCGCAATGCTTATCTGATTCAACACGGGATTAACAAAGACAATGGCGGAGTTCCCACAAAGATAGATCGAGAGAAGATTCGTTCTGTATTCGGGATGAAGCATCGTGGTTTGGCGGTCGAAGCGCTCAAACAATCAGCCGCCGAAACCTGGAAAACGATTAAAGTCGAAAATATCCCAGAGAAATTGAAGTTTACAGCCAAGAGGAATGAGTTAAAAAGGATTTACCGTGTTGCTTTGGACATCACCAACAAGATAGTCATGGGGATGGCAGGCAGCTATGACCAACTGTCATCGTCAAAATTTATGGTGTTAGGTGCGTTGATTCAGGAAGAGGAAGTCGATTGGGCGGACTATATTTTCAGGCAACTCGTGCGCGAGGTGAACAAGGTCGAGTGGCTCGACGATGAGAAGAAGTTCAAAACTAAGTTGGCGTTCGGAACGCATCTTAGTTGGTTTTTGGAGAAAACCGGAGTGGCTAAGGGAAACACTGACTCTTTCCACCCTAATAAGAGGCTAGGTCACATGGACCATGAGAAGAAGAAAGTCGGAGGCACTGGGAAAGCAGCTCAGTTGTTGAAGGAGCTGCCGGACTCAAGGTCATATCCAAGATACGATTTATCAGAGGAGTCGGACAGACCTGCAGATGACATCCCAACTGCAGTCGAGTCCGACGCCGAGTCTGACGATACACCAATTGCAATCAGATTCAAGAGACGGGGACCAGCCCCAGAAGGACCCTCTAACCTGCAGTCATCACCGGAACCCTCTCCTAAGAGGCCAAGGAAACTGCAGTTTAGCGAGGGAGAGAAGTCTGAACACCATACTGCACCATCGGTCACCACCAGCCATCCTCGAAGACTTGCCCGCACTGCACACCACTGAACCTCGGATTGTACCTGTTATCACACCCCCAGTCTACATATCCGAAGAAGAGGAAGCAGGTCTAATAATCTCTATTCCTGAAGCTGACTATACTTTTAACCTGTTAGAAAATAATACCTTCAATCTTTCTATTGAACAACTTCAGCTTGTTAAACCACAAGCAGAAAAACACTCTTTTGTACATATTTTTGAAGAATGGAAATCTTTCAAAATTATGCCTTTTACAAATCTTCAAACCTTTGTTGCAACTAGTGGTTGGGAATATCCCCAAGCCACTGAGGAAGTTCTGATTGAATTTTGCAAAGAATCAGACTTGGCTTTAATCCTCCAGGATAAATGGTTCATGTCACATTTTAAAACAAACATGGACCACTTTATCCATTCTATCATGCTCAGCATTTTTGATGGCGTTTTTGGAGAGGAGGAGGAGGAGGAAGTTGAAAAGGAGATAAGGATTGAAGAAGTAGATGGAGATAACGAAATTATTGATTTAGTGGCTGAAGAATATGAAGAAGAGAGAAAAACAGGAGAAAATATTTCAGTTGAAAAACAGCCAGAAGAAATTGAGAAGACAGAGGAAGTGGCTGATGAAGGAGATGAAGAAGAAGGAGAGGAGGTAGATCAGGAAAAAGATGAAGAAGAAAAGGAGGATGAGGATGATGAAGGAGAAAAGAAGGAGAAAGATGATGATGATGATGATGATGATAATAATAATGATGATAGAGGGGAAGCAGGAGCAGAAAAAGAAAATGAAAAAGAAAAAGATGAGGAAGAAGAAGGGAAAGAGGAAGAGAGAGAAGGAGACAAGGAGCCAGAACAAGAGCCGGAGCCAGAGCCTACTCACGAAGTCACAGATAGATTGTGGTACTCGCCCAGACACTGCCCTAGACGCAGAGTCGGGTCAAGACTCCAGTCGTGACCCCGGAGAAAACCCACTCTGACCTACCAGCTGCAGACAGGAGCCTGCAGTCCAGTGGTTCCCTTGCAGAAGGATCAGGAGAGCACTCCCCATCAGCTCAGTTAACCCCTACCATGACTGAGCTGATAAAGCAAATCGTCAGAGATACTATTGGAGAGCTGCTATCAACTCAGGTCACTCCTGACCTTCAGTCAATAAATGCCAAGATAGACACCCTTCTACAGAGAGAGATCCCTCAGCCTCCTCCCCCTACCAACAACAGAATGCCATTTGGCATGTCTGATTGGATGAGCCGCATGGAACAGCAGTTGACTACCTTTATTGATGCTCGCAAAAAGGGGGAAGAAAGAGTTCAGGGGAAGAGAGAGAAATCAGAAGCAAGAAGAAGCAGGATGTCCCTCAGATTGAAGGACCCTCCAGTCTAAAAAGAAAGGAAGTCAGAGATCAGAAGACCAGCCGACTGAAGGGAAGAGAAGAAGAACTAGAGGTGGTTTTGGACCTACTCTAGAATGGGAAGGGAAGGAGCTATGGTTTGTGGAGGACTTCATTCCATTTGAAGCTCTTGAGATGTGGGGAGCTGCTAAGAAGAGGTTCATCAGAGACTATTACATCTGGGAACTACTCCATGATGACAAACTCTCCCCACAAGAAATTTTCATAAACTTCATGGAAGAAATTCATCCGAAGCTTTGGGCTGTTCTGAAGAAGCACGCTAAAGAACAAAATGCTTATCCCATGATTCCCTTATTCAGAGCTGAAGAAGCACCGACCCGTATGGACGGTGAACTTGATGAGTTAGCACTTCAAAGAGAAATCAAGCTAGTGTGTCTTGAGAACAGATTCAGATCCCAGCAAGAACAAGACTTCGCAGCACTTGTTGTGAAAAGAAAATATGGTCTTGCTCCAGTCAAGATAAGACCTATCGGAGCCAAACCATTCAAGCACATGGCGGCTATTCAAGAGGCAGAGGGAGAGGCAGATGACCTTTAGTTATTTTCTTTTATTTGTAATTTTATTTTCTGTACTTAGAACCTTCTTGTAAAATTTCAATAATAAGTCAGAAAATTTTATAAACAGTCTGTTGAATGACAATTTCCAGTTGTCTCAATATTAGACTGATTTCAATTTGTGTCTCGCACTTAAGTGCAGACTTGGTCATTTGATTTCTTACTTAAAGTTTTGCCATCATCAAAATAGGGGGAATTTGTTAGGAATACTTGTTAGATTTTGATGATGTCATTAATATAAAATCAAATGTTTATTACTTGGCAAAATGTAAGGAAGAACCAAATGAGTATCTTCCATAGGCCAAATTATGTTAAGTATAAAACTTGGCAAAATGTAAAGAAGAACCAAATGAGTATCTTCTGTAGGCCAAAATTTGTTAGGCTGAAAATCGGCTAAGTACTAAGTACAGCCTAGTCCATCAGAGAGGAACAACCGACTCGGTCGAGTAGCTCAGTCAACTAAATTTATCGTGAGAAGTTTGACCAGATCGCAAATGAGGTACCTCGTGGAAGTCACTCGACTGCATTAGTCACAAACAAAGGAATGTACCGAGAGGACCTATCTGCAGAGATGTTAGTCGCATATCACCTACTCGATCATGACCAAATACTCCAAGTCCACGTCGGCATGCGTTGAAAAGTCAAATATTACTAAAGCTCACATGCAACGTGAAGAGACAAATTGGAGTGATTCCCGCAAGAGATATGATTTAAATAAAACATCCGGACCCACCGTGAAGACTTTAATCCTTTTATATTCAAAAGATTCGCGCTCACATGCGTAAGTCCTCACAACGGTCGGAAGATAAAATAAAATAATGGGAATCCAAATTTTGCAACGCTCGTAAAGAATAAACAATGAAGTCTCCTCCAACGGACGGATTTGTTCAAAAGATTTGCAACGGCTACAAGGAAGAAGCTCAGAGATCGTGATCTATATATATCCGAAGATTTGAAACTGAGCAACTACCGGTGCGAACATACATTCTAGCGATCAAAGCAATCAAGCAATATCAAGCAATCAAATAGCATCGTGAAAAGAGCAGATCGAAAAGTTCATACTTAAGGAAGCTCTTAAGTTGGAGAAGACAAACACTCTTGTCTATAATCTTGAGTACGGGGTACTTCACTGGTTGAAGTAAGAGACTGTAAAGGCATCCTAGGATCGAGGATCAAGAGGTGCAAGGCGATCAGTGTGTGTACAACGGCACGGATTTCCACCGGTTGGAAGTCGTTGTAGTGTGGTTTGAATCACCGTAATATTTATCATCAAGTTGAAAATTATAGTGAATTCATCTCCAACTGGTTTGGAGAAAAGTGGATTAGTAGAGGATTACCCCACCTCTGAGACCACTATAATTGCCTGTGTTATTTACTGTTTTACTGCATCATACTTTAACTGCTGCATACATTGTTAAGTGTTTCATTAAGTTAATTTATATTCGTCATCAGCTGACTTCCGCACATATCCAAGAACAAACGACTCCAAGTCATTTGTTTGACTATCAGCTGAAGAAACTCACTCTTCGTGAAAAAGAGTTCAAGACTTTCAACAAGTCTATTCACCCCCCCTCTAGACTTGTTCCTGGACGACTTGTGACCTACAAACATACCTTAATATGACGAAATCACTGAACTCCAAAGGTAGAATCTGACTCCGGTTGGTTATATGTCACTCCAAGGTGCTACTTCTCTTCAATGATCAATAACAAGAAGTATCCAATGTCCAATGATCAAGTGGATGTGTTATAAGTGTGTCTAAGGAAGATGATATGCCCTCTGGTCTCTCAAAAACGAAAGATGTGTAACACCCCCAATCCGCTCAGGGATATTACACGCCGTAGAACCTTTCCTCAAGGATCTACCAGGCTGGTAACAACATATAACAACTCAACCATGCCTTTAAGGCTAAAACGACTCAGTAGACCGATTTGGTCTTTCAATAAATACATACAACTTCAAATACAAATCATGCCCACGCAGGGGTCAAAATACAACCACACCCGTGCAACGGGAAAAATATAGCAGCGGAAAATAAAGTACAACTGAACCAATAAACAATATACGGTTCCTCATGTGATTAGTATCGATCATCTTTCATCATCCTTCGTGCCGACCCTGTGTTATGCTCCAAAACCTGAATGCAAAAATAGACTTCCACCCCCTGAATACTCGGGGGTTAGCAAAACTCCACTGTTTTGCTAGTGCAAGTACAAGTGCAAAAATACGAGTCATACAATTCACATTCCACGAACGATAATAATTCGGAATCCTAAAAGATTCAAATACAACAAGATGAACACTCCCCGAGGCGAGAGTTTGAGTAAAGACTTCCCAAAATTTCAAGATCAAAATATCAAGGGAAACAATTTATAAAATGATTTGAAATACCACCGGGAGTTTTAATAGAAAATGATTTAGGATTATCAAATTCTACTTTTCAAAAACCCAAAATACGAAAGGGGTCACCGCCCCAAAGGTTTACTTTCCGAAAAATGACCTTTACCAAACCGTTGGGAATTTAGCCCCAAATCCGTAAAATGACTTTTACAAAACCATTGGGATTTTAGCCCCAAATCTCATCAGCTCACAGTACACAAGAACGACCACAAGGTTCGTCTCCCAACATCAAAATCCACAAATAAAGGATTTAAAACAAACAACAAAATACTCTAGTGCCATCCTAGCCAAGTAGGCCAAACGAACAACTTACCTCTTACACAGTTAGTCAATGCATGCAATCATGAAAACCGTTTCAGCAAATCATTTCCTAAATGCCATAATCAAATCACATTTGCAAAATGCACCACAATTAACCGTCGATCCACGTCTCTGTGGACCCCTACCGAGACCCCGTCGGATCTAACCCGTAGTGGTTAAAAGCAAGCTCGTCGATCCACGTCTCTTGTGGACCCCTACCGAGACCCCGTCGGATCTAACCCGTAGTGAGCATACACACACACACGTTACTCATGCAATACTAATATGCTAAGAATGTAAGTTCATTAAGAATACTCACTAGAGATGGCCACTTACTCGACGCCGTTATCAAACTCTTCAAAAACACCATAACAAGATTAAATACGGAATACACGATCCCATAACTTTAAACACAGGAGTATCATCATCAAAGACTTCAACGTTCAAAATAATCAAATCATAATCAAATCCCAAAGCACACGTGTTTTGAAAGAAAGCCTTTAACGAGGCCAAACCGAAATCTTTTGAAACTTCATTTCAAACAAACAAACAAACACACCAAGACGATCACCGATCATCATATCCACAAAACGAGAAGCGTATGAACAAGGTACTTGCCTCGAATAACCACAACGCGGAGAATCGGCCGAAGTAGGTTGGCACGAACCGACTACGAACTCGCCGACTCCACCGAACGACAATCCAAAACAATGAACTACGAACGAAAACAATAACAATGAAAATGAATTCCAAAGTACGACCCAAAGCCGCTGAATTCAAAGAACAAATGACGAAGGTTCAAGGATTTCTCCCAAAATGGCCAAGAACACGATTCGTCCCGTCAAATCACGAAAACGGAATTCCAAGTTGAAATATGGATATACAATCCATATAATATGTTTAACAACATCATTTAACCATAATCGATCCATCGAAAACGGATGAAAAACGAGATCGAGGACAAATCCCCCAAAAAGTCAATTCGAAGGAAATCAAGAAATACACTTCGATTCGACGAAGAACAATGGATTAAATGATGTTAAACACAAGAATACTACCAAGATTAATCATACCCATCATGAATTAATCAATAATACGGAACGAATCGGACAAAAACGCAAAACCCCCCAAATTCACGAAATTAGGGTTCTAAAGAAGATTACCTTGATTCGCTGGATCAAAGGACGATATAGGATGATTGATTGATGATATAACCTCAATAACTTCGAGGATTTGTTGTCAAACAACATGGCTCCATGATGAGCATACCTCACCGCTAAGAGAAGGAGAAGGCGGAGAAAATGGCCAAAAACCCGTCTCAGGCCATAAATAGCCGCACAGGTGCCGCGGCCTGGGAGTGTGCCGCGGCATGTGCCCAAAAATGGCTCCCAATGGTCGGCGCAGTGCCGCGGCCCGGCGCTTGCCGCGCACGGCCGGGCGCAGCGGCACCCGGTACAGTCGGTTTGGCCGAAAAATGCCACAGAGTGTGCCGCGGCCCTACCGGCATGTGCCGCGGCCCATGGTACGGCCTGCTCGGCCAGAAGCTGCCGAGCACTACCGGCCGTAGCTCGGCCAGAAGATGCCGAGCACTACCGGCCGTAGCTCGGCCAGTGCCGGCCTGGGCCCAGATTGCCCGGCCATGACTCGGCCGGGGCCAACTCCGACGGCCCGAACGACCCCGAAACCCGAACCTGAATACGAATCGATGATACGGTTACGACGTACTCGTAAAGACGAATCTAAGAGCTAAGAGAACACACAATTCCGACCACCCGAAGGCTCGGAATTCGACAACGGAAGTAATTACCCAAAACTTTAGGAAATTACGAAAATAGCCCAAAACGTCCGAAAATCACGATACGCGATCGAAACACCAAACCAAAGCTCGCAACATGAATAATAACATCAAATGAACTTACGAGAAACTCGAAACAACAGTTTCGGACGAGATTCGCAAGAATCGAACTCAAGTGCGGAAAAGTCGCTAAAAAGCTCGGAACTCAACAAAACGATACCGAAACGAACTCGGATGACAAAAAGTGCAGAATTAATCATTCTCGAATTGACGAAACAGTCATGAGAGAGTCGTCAAAACGGACTCCGGCCGAAAAAAGAAATTTACCGAAAATCGAAAATTGCGGATATTACATTCTACCCTCCTTAAAAGAAGTTTCGTCCCGAAACTTAAAACAAGTAGAGAGAAGCAATATCCCGCCAGGAAAACTCAACGAGATACTCAAGGAAATGCGTAACTTATGCCCATCGGCGAAACGTTACAAGCAATGCAAGGAATATACGGCGTGAAAACACGCTCCACGACGACCAACACAATGTCGCCGTTAGGGATATAATAAAACCAACAAGTGACAAGCGTCATCAAATGTATAATACAATCAAGTCAATTATCCGAACAATCACAAAACACAATGAACGAAAATCAATACGATTGACCAACCCAACGGTACATCAATCAAAGCGCGAGCCAAACGCTGAACAACTACGGAATTCCATTGCCCAAGGGTTGGAAGATCGAAAACGAGACTAATTTCCCGAACTTAAGGGAATTAGGAAGGAGCATGAACGCTCAACAATCACAAAACGAGAACAAAAACCGAACAAACAAACGATCGAGACAACAAAAATTGAACAATCATGTCCGGAATACGAAGGATAATAAAACTCAAACAACAACTCCCAGGATGATCTGGTGAGAACTACAAGACATGCATTCCCATAAGATCCACAGGAAAGGGAATAGCGATTGAAAAGTCACAACGACAAATGAGTTATTCCGAAACAATACCACACTCGTTCGATCAACAAAAGCAAGGGGCAGGACAAGCTCAGAAATGTCAACGAACATGATGAGTCGACAAAGTCGAAAACACAAAAGTTCCAAATCCGATCCACTTCGAAAAAAAAGAAGTAATAGAACCAGATGATGTCACTCCTGAACAAGGTTCACAAGAATCGAACTGAACCCGAAAAAGTCACATCGATAACCAGATCGACCCACAACAAGATCACAGCTCGTTCGGACGATGAAACCGAAATACAGAACAAGTTCATAAAGTATCAACGAACATGAGTGAATCGATAGACTGGAGAAATAGAAAATACAGAAGTCAAAATAGTACGGGCATTACCTCCGACCTCGTCCACGAAATTCAGAAAAACAGGAGCAAGGTAACAAGACATTAAACAACTGACACATAACGGAATGATGACCGATGCACACGGCCATACTAAACCAAGCTCTAACAGCTCGCACATGCGCGACAACGCAAAAATCACCACGAGGCGACAATATTCAATACCAACATCCCACCTCTCACAGAGGGCCAACACAACAAATGTGTGGAAAACGACTCAACGCTCACACCGCCAATTCAATCATACTCAGGAGCAAACATCAAAATGACAACGCGAACATCATACATACATACCCAGTCCTAAAACGGGAATGGATAGGTTTTAAAAAACGAAAACCTCATTTTGAAAATAATTTAGAAGAACACCGGTTGATCTTGAGTATCACCTTTCAAAAAGTACAAACGTGAAACATCGTTATCGAGACTTTGGAGAACCATTTCGCATTTGATAAAAATGAGGACACTTTCTCTTAGTGAAAACTTTCAGAATACTCGACCCTTGGGTCTAAATAAAAGTGTTTCTAGAACATTGAAAATATCTCAAAGCATTTTGGTACTCGAGGTAGAAAAATTTTGAAATATATTGTGGCACCTTGGATGTACCACAAGAAATTAACTCATTTGAAAAGTATGTCTCGAAATTTATTTTTCTAAGATACTCAAGGTTTTCAAAAATCCAATAGGCCAGAATGCCCAAAACTCACACATATCGACGTTCACTAAAACAACTCCTAGTACACGCATCAAAATGTTTAAAATCAAGACAATACATGTCTTTAAACGGAAATAAACGATAAAATACCACATTCAGAACAAAACCACTGACCCCATTCGAGGCCTCTAAAGACCCTCCCGCACTGGCTAGTGAACAAGTCGAACGTGTATAATCACAAAGCTTCCACAAGAGAACTTGTAAAACGTGCAAATCGATTCGAAAATCATCAACAACGGACAAAAACAACAATAAAAAGACATCACAAGCGACGACACTCCTCGTATAAATCAAATACGAGAGTCGACTAAATACATATCGTGAAATCAAAATCCACATAAGGATTCCACCACTTAACAAATAATCATAAAAATAGCTCGTGTCACACGAGACACAACACAAAGAAGGGAGACTTACTTCCACAGGTCGCACGAAGATGATGATCGCCACACGATACTAATCACGGCTAACAAACTCAGAGGACGCGTCGCGACACGACTCAGTCAGATAAAATCCGACGAAACAAGACTCAAACAACACGACTTGACCCGACAGCCTAGGTTTCCTCAACCTAAGCTCCGATACCATTTATTTAACACCCCCAATCCGCTCAGGGATATTACACGCCGTAGAACCTTTCCTCAAGGATCTACCAGGCTGGTAACAACATATAACAACTCAACCATGTCTTTAAGGCTGAAACGACTCACTAGACCGATTTGGTCTTTCAATAAATATATACAACTTCAAATACAAATCATGCCCACGCAGGGGTCAAAATATAACCACACCCGTGCAACGGGAAAAATATAGCGTCGGAAAATAAAGTACAACTGAACCAATAAACAATATACGGTTCCTCATGTGATTAGTATCGATCATCTTTCATCATCCTTCGTGCCGACCCTGTGTTATGCTCCAAAACCTGAATGCAAAAATAGACATCCACCCCCCGAATACTCGGAGCTTAGCAAAACTCTACTGTTTTGCTAGTGCAAGTACAAGTGCAAAAATACGAGTCATACAATTCACATTCCACAAACGATAATAATTCAGAATCCTCAAAGATTCAAATACAACAAGATGAACACTCCCCGAGGCGAGAGTTTGAGTAAAGACTTCCCAAAATTTCAAGATCAAAATATCAAGGGAAACAATTTATAAAATGATTTGAAATACCACCGGGAGTTTTAATAGAAAATGATTTAGGATTATCAAATCCTACTTTTCAAAAACCCAAAATACGAAAGGGGTCACCACCCCAAAGGTTTACTTTCCGAAAAATGACCTTTACCAAACCGTAGGGAATTTAGCCCCAAATTCGTAAAATGACTTTTACAAAACCATTGGGATTTTAGCCCCAAATCTCATCAGCTCACAGTACACAAGAACGACCACAAGGTTCGTCTCCCAACATCAAAATCCACAAATAAAGGATTTAAAACAAACAACAAAATACTCTAGTGCCATCCTAGCCAAGTAGGCCAAACGAACAACTTACCTCTTACACACTTAGTCAATGCATGCAATCATGAAAATCGTTCGAAAGCACTCATTTCCGGAAATGCCATAATCAAATCACATTTGCAAAATGCACCACAATTAACCGTCGATTCACGTCTCTGTGGACCCCTACCGAGACCCCGTCGGATCTAAGCCGTAGTGGTTAAAAGCAAGCTCGTCGATCCACGTCTCTTGTGGACCCCTACCGAGACCCCGTCGGATCTAACCTGTAGTGACAATACACACACACACGTTACTCATGCAATACTAATATGCTAAGAATGTAAGTTCATTAAGAATACTCACTAGAGATGGCCACTTACTCGACGCCGTTATCAAACTCTTCAAAAACACCATAACAAGATTAAATACGGAATACACGATCCCATAACTTTAAACACAAGAGTATCATCATCAAATACTTCAACGTTCAAAATAATCAAATCATAATCAAATCCCAAAACACACCGTTCACAAAACACACGCGTTTTGAAAGAAAGCCTTTAACGAGGCCAAACCGAAATCTTTTGAAACTTCATTTCAAACAAACAAACACACCAAGACGATCACCGATCATCATATCCACAAAACGAGAAGCGTATGAACAAGGTACTTGCCTCGAATAACCACAACGCGGAGAATCGGCCGAAGTAGGTTGGCACGAACCGACTACGAACTCGTCGACTCCACCGAACGACAATCCACAACAATGAACTACGAACGAAAACAATAACAATGAAAATGAATTCCAAAGTACGACCCAAAGCCGCTGAATTCAAAGAACAAATGACGAAGGTTCAAGGATTTCCCCCAAAATGGCCAAGAACACGATTCGTCCCGTCAAATCACGAAAACGGAATTCCAAGTTGAAATATGGATATACAATCCATAGAATATGTTTAACAACATCATTTAACCATAATCGATCCATCGAAAACGGATGAAAAACGAGATCGAGGACAAATCCCCCAAAAAGTCAATTCGAAGGAAATCAAGAAATACACTTCGATTCGACGAAATGGATTAAATGATATTAAACACAAGAATACTACCAATATTAATCATACCCATCATGAATTAATCAATAATACGGAACGAATCGGACAAAAACGCAAAAACCCCCAAATTCACGAAATTAGGGTTCTAAGGAAGATTACCTTGATTCGCTGGATCAAAGGACGATATAGGATGATTGATTGATGATATAACCTCAATAACTTCGAGGATTTGTTGTCAAACAACATGGCTCCATGATTAGCATACCCTCAGCCGCGGAAGAGAAGGAGAAGGAGGAGAAAAATGGCCAAAAATCCGTCTGCAGGGCCATAAATAGGCTGCACAGTGTGCCGCGCCTGGCCGGGAGTGTGCCGCACAGCCCAAAATGGCTCCCTGGTCGGCAGGTGTGCCGCGCCCGGCCGGCGCAGCCGCGGCACCCGCATATGGTTTGGCCGAAAATGCCACAGAGTGTGCCGCGGCCCTGCCGGCATGTGCCGCGGCCCACGGTACGGCCTGCTCGGCCAGAAGCTGCCGAGCACTACCGGCCGTAGCTCGGCCAGAAGCTGCCGAGCACTACCGGCCGTAGCTCGGCCAGTGCCGGCCTGGGCCCAGATTGCCCGGCCATGACTCGGCCGGGGCTAACTCCGACGGCCCGAACGACCCCGAAACCCGAACCTGAATACGAATCGATGATACGGTTACGACGTACTCGCAAAGACGAATCTAAGAGCTAAGAGAACACACAATTCCGACCACCCGAAGGCTCGGAATTCGACAACGGAAGTAATTACCCAAAACTTTGGGAAATTACGAAAATGGCCCAAAACGTCCGAAAATCACGATACGCGATCGAAACACCAAACCAAAGCTCGCAACATGAATAATAACATCAAATGAACTTACGAGAAACTCGAAACAACAGTTTCGGACGAGATTCGCAAGAATCGAACTCAAGTGCGGAAAAGCCGCTAAAAAGCTCGGAACTCAACAAAACGATACCGAAACGAACTCGGATGACAAAAAGTGCAGAATTAATCATTCTCGAATTGACGAAACGGTCATGAGCAAGTCGTCAAAACGGACTCCGGCCGAAAAAAGAAATTTACCGAAAATCGAAAATTGCGGATATTACAAGATGAATGAAGGAAATGAGAACAAAATGGAGTGCTGGCCCATATATAAACTTTCTGTACAAAAGCAGATTAGCGCACGCTACCTATACATCCTTAGCGCGCGCTAATAAGAGTTGACTCCAAAACTGTCCAGGTTCATCCGCGGGAATCTTATCCGGTCTTACGTCCGGCTGGCGCATGTGTTAGCCGCCTAGCTCAATAATTGATTACCTAGCGCACGCAAGTCCTACATTCATAGCGTGCGCTAGTAGTAGCTGATAGCGTGCGTTAAGCTACCTTCTTAGCGTACGCTATCACGAGTTTGCATGAGAAAATTTGCATGAAGATATAGTTATGTACAAAGATACCAATGTGAGAAATAACATACTCCAATTATCGAGATCATAAATCCGAATGATACAGGGTTCGAATACAGATGAGATACACAATAATAATTCCGGATATTACATACTCTCCGACTAAAAAGGAGTTTCGTCCCGAAACTCAAGACGAAAATAACTCTGGATATCTCGATTTCATACTATTTTCCGTTTCCCATGTGGCTTCTTCCACTCCATGACGTGACCACTGAACTTTGACCAAAGCGATTGGTTTGTTCCTCAACTGTTTCACTCGACTCTCGAGTATCTTGACCGTTCTTTCTTCAAACGTCCCATCCTGAGCGACCTCGATTTCCCCGAATTCAATTACATGACTAGGGTCCGTTATATATCTCCGTAACTGGGATACGTGGAATACGTTATGAACATGGATCAATGACGTCGGCAATGCCAATCTGTATGCCAACTCTCCAACTCTCTCAAGCATCTCGAACCATCCAATATATCTCAGACTCAGCTTTCCCCTTCTTCCAAAACGGAAGATTCCCCGAGTAGCAGAAACCTTTAAAAGTACGTGGTCTCCAGTACTGAACTCCAAAGGGCGACGACGTACGTCTGCGTAAGATTTCTGGCGACTCTGGGCGGTCAACAGCCTTTCATGAATCAAGGCTATCTTCTCTCGAGTCTGTATGATCAACTCTGGTTCTGTCCCGATCAAGTCTAATGAATCGTCCCAACATAGAGGCGATCTACATCTCCTCCCGTATAATGCCTCAAACGGTGCCATGTTAATGGAAGCATGCCAACTATTATTGTAGGTGAATTCAATCAACGGTAGATGAACTTCCCAATCAATTGACCAATCTAAGGCACAAGCCCTCAGCATATCTTCCACTGTTTGAATAGTCCTCTCGGATTGTCCATCAGTCTGTGGGTGATAAGCTGTGCTGAAGTTCAATTCGGTTCCCAATGCCTTATGAACTGCTTTCCAAAAGTGAGACACAAAACGGCTGTCTCGATCAGAAACAATGGTCTTCGGCGTACCATGAAATCGAACTATCTCCGAAATAAATACTCGTGCCAACCTCTCAGGTCCCCACATGTCCTTAATGCCTAGAAAATGAGTTGATTTGGTTAAACGATCAACTATTACCCAAATCATGTTCATTCCTGTCTTGGTTCTCGGCATACTAGTGATAAAGTCCATCGATATGTCCTCCCACTTCCATTCAGGAATCGGGAGCGGCTTCAACATTCCGGCAGGCCGTTGATGCTCGATCTTAACCTGCTGACAAGTCAAGCATTTCGAAACATAGTCTGCTACATCTTTCTTCATGTTGCCCCACCAGAAATTCTGCTTCAAGTCCTTATACATCTTACTGGTGCCCGGGTGGATAGAATAGGGCGAACTGTGAGCTTCCTTCATAATTGTCTGTTTCAGAACATCGACATCGGGAACACAGAGTCGGTTCTGAAATCTCAAAACTGCATCATCATGAATTATGAATCCGGGGGCCTTTCCCTTGATCACTTCATCACGTAACCGAATCATCAGAGGATCATCTGCCTGTTTAGATTTGATTTCTTCGGTTAATGATGAAGTTATTTCCATCACGCACAGTTGTCCTTGGACTCTTTGTAACCACACTTCAATTCCTTCTCGAATCATCTCTCGTTGAAGGCTAAGTTTGGAGGTCAGCGTCTCCAGCATCTGAATAGAAACAGGCTTGTGGCTGAGTGCATCGGCCACTACATTCGCTTTGCCTAGATGATACATAATCTCCAAGTCATAGTCCTTAATCAGTTCTAACCATCTTCTTTTCCGCATGTTCAACTCTTTCTGACTGTAGATGTATTTGAGACTCTTGTGATCCGTTAAGATCTGACAGTGAGTCCCGTACAGATAATGCCTCCAGATCTTTAAAGCAAAAACTACTGCTGCTAGCTTCAAATCGTGTGTTGGGTAATTCACTTCATAAGGTTTCAGCTGTTGCGACACAAAAGCGATCACCTTGTCATTCTGCATCAATACGCATCCGAGTCCTTGGTTCGAAGCATCACTGTAAACTATGAATCCTCCAGTCCCCTGTGGAAGTGTTAAAATCGGTGCGGTCGTCAATCTCTTCTTCAATTCATCAAAGTTAATCTGACATAATTCGTTCCACTCAAACTTTTGAGTTTTCTGTAGGAGTCGAGTAAGTGGGCGAGAAATTTTGGAAAACCCTTCCACGAACCAACGATAATACCGAGCAAGTCCTAAGAAACTTCGGACTTCTTTCACGTTCTTTGGAGGCTTCCAATCCAAAACCGCTTCGATCTTCTGAGGATATACTCGGACTCCTTCAGCTGATACCACATGACCGAGGAACATTACTTCCTTTAGCCACAATTCACACTTAGAGAGTTTGGCGTACAGTTGCTCGCTTCTTAAAAGTTCTATGTTATGCGTATTTTTATGCGCTTATTTATCATTAGTTTATATCCATTTTGAGCCTAAAAATGCATAAATGAGCTTTTAATGCACTATCTTTATATGTTTTGAAGGAAATTGGAGTCCGGAAGCCTAAACGACGAAAAACGGGCGAAAACGGCAATTTTTAGCCAGGGGCCGCGACACAAGGAGAGTGAGCCGCGGCACACGCACGGCACACAGAAGCCCCGAGTGGACTGTACCGGCGGCCGCGGCACAAGGATAGTGAGCCGCGGCCCATGAAGAAAACATGCGCCCAGGCATCCGGCGCTGAAGGATAGGGGCCGCGGCACAGATTAAGTGAGCTGCGGCCCACGAGGCGGTTTTGATGTGTTGGCCGCGTTTCTGGGCCGTTTTGGAGCCTGTTCTCGACCTAATCACACGAACGCATTTTGGAGGCTGAGGAGAGTTATAAATAAGCATTGAAGGTCATTATTGAGGGGATTATCAACGAGGGGATCGAGAGATAGAGCAGAGACACCAGAGGAGCAGAAACGAAGAGATTTGTGGGCGAAGACATGACCACGGATCCCTTACGGGTTTTTTTAATTTTTCCGTATCTTAGTTTCTATATCTATTCGAGTAGGATTGTGATTGTAGCCGATTACATGACGGTTTGATTTACTTATTTTTATTTCAATTTACTCGTTATTCGTATTGAATTGGATTCTTCTCATTGTTCTTAATGCTTTTTAATTGTCTGGCCAACAGTTGAATTGTTTTGAATGTCTTTATGGATTCGGGAGATGAAATTTAGGCATAGTTCTTGTGAGAATAATCATGATTTTCGTGAGATAGGGATATACTCATGGGAATTGTGAAGCCTCTTTATAGTGGGGATTCTTGAACTGTTTTAGCTATTAATTATCTAATTCGAATAGGGATATATCGAGTTAATAATTCTTAGTATTTTCTATCGACCTTGGGAAAGGCTTTAGAATAATTTAGGAATTCCTGGCTTACAATCAATTGAATAAAAGTGAATTGGAATTAAATAAATATCATTCCTGACTGTTTGAGGTGAAAATCATAATCCTACACCCTTATTAGTTTCTATTTATTTTTCTGCAATTAGTTTAGAAATAAATTCTATATAATTGTTCTTCAAATAAAATTACGAGTCGACTATATTTTGGTACTTAGTGAAATCAGTCCTCGAGGGACCGATATCTTACTTATCACTTTATTACTTGTTGACACCATGCA
Source organism: Orobanche coerulescens (assembly GCA_033398695.1). Taxonomy (NCBI): domain Eukaryota; kingdom Viridiplantae; phylum Streptophyta; class Magnoliopsida; order Lamiales; family Orobanchaceae; genus Orobanche; species Orobanche coerulescens. The sequence continues at coordinate 19,534,318 of CM065810.1, forward strand.
CTTGCGGCATAGTGTGAGGGATTTTCTCACAACAAGTTTTTGGCTCCGTTGCCGGGGACTGATTTTTTGCTAATATCATTACCAAGCGACTCTAATTTTAATTTGAAGTTTCTTTTCTTTAGACTCTATATTTTTATTTCTTCATTATGTTTTCCTTTGATTATCGTGACCCTTGGCATTTCATAAATTTCGATGTTCTTAATAATTTGCCTAATAGGGTCAGTCAGCCCCCTCCCCCGAAACAAAAGACCATGCTTGAACAATGTGTAGACGCTCTCAAAAATCCTGATAGTACCCTTCTTGAGCGAGAATGTGCACGTCGTGGTCTTGAGATTCACTATGGTTATTTTCCAGTTCATATATTTAGTAGTGAAGTTGAGGGGGAGGTTGAGAAGAAAGACATGCTGAGTTTTAGGGTCGATCCCCCAGCACCTGATAATTACATAAAGTGTGATGAGCTTGTAGAAGAAGTTACCATTGATGATGTTTCCAAAGAAATTTCATTCAATTGTCATCAAACTTCGACTAATAAGGTGAACACTTTTGTGCCAAAAATTTTATTAACGGTGCCGCGCATAATTTTTCCTAAATTCATAATGGGAGAGATTGACCCCATTACTTTTGATTTTGTTGAGGCTGATTCCTTGAGTTCTAATGAGGTTGTTCATGATATGTCTTTATTATCTACCCATTCGAACTCTGCTTATTTTTTCATGCCTTATAATTATTACATTCTTCCATTATTTTTTGGTTGTCCGGATAATTATTCTTACTCATTATTATTGGCAACCAGGCATGAACCAAAGCCTCCCTTGTGGAATAAGAGGCTTATAGATTGCAAGAAGGGGGTATTTGGCAATCTCCCTAGAAAGAAGCCACGTTAAATTTTTTTTGCCACGTCGTGCTCAAGACGTAAAATAGAGCGCTTGATGGGAGGCAACCCATCATTTTTACTTGCTTTCTAGTTAGTTGTTTTTATTTGATTTTTAGTTAATAATTTTTTCCTTTGTTTTGTTTTTTCGTTTGGATTCGTGTATTATTGTTGGCCCTTATTTCTCTAATATTTTTATTTCTAACCCCAATGAGTTATTATCCTTCATATTCTAGTCTTTCTTGACTTAATGTCTACAGTTATTTCATGACTAGAGACTAAGTTTGGGGGTTCCTGGTGATGTTGACTTGAAGTATGGATTGACAGACGATTCCACTCAGACATGTGCTGGTGTTCAAGAAGACATTTGGAATAAGTTTCACTTTTCCTTATCTCTTTTATTTTCACATGAGTGTTATTATTGAAAATTTTATGTGTAGGGGAATAAATTGAAGCATGCGTTATTTTCTTAATTTTTCTTGGTTATAAATTGCGATTTCATCATTGTTTTACTTTTCGTGAATTTTTCGTGCTTCCGTGTGTAAAACTGATGTTACGATACTGATTTCTCTTGGAAGAAACGGTTGAGTTTAGTCGAGTTTCAGTCAGCGATATCTGTTTCTGTTGAGTATTCAATTAGGTCCGAAATTTTATCGTTTTTGTAGAAATCTTAGCAGATAAGAAAGGAGACATACGTGTTTTCAAATCGCTACCTATACGTTTGGTTATACTTTTTGGTTAGCTAGTTGTCCAGTAACATGAGTCTTATTGGCACTTAAAGTGAGTTTAGAGTCGGATAGTTTTTCCCAAAAAGTCGAGATATTATATTTGTTCTATGATGGGAAGTCTAGTAACCGGGGGTATTCGCGTGACGCGTTGTTCACTCTCGCGTAAAACGACAACCCTGAATAGACTAATGATTTAGAAATATCGCATTACCGATGATGGGAAGCCTAGTAACCGGTGGTATTCACGTGACCCGTTGTTTATTCTCGCGTAAAACAGCGACCTTGAATAGGACATGTGGGAATAGCTATTCGAGTTATTTCTCCGCTGTGGAGGGGGACTTAGTAACTAGAAGCATCCATGTGCCCCATGAGTGTCTTTTACGTCAAACGGTTCCCCAACACATGAGAATGGAATTCCACCCTAGGATTATCCCGATGAAACATCCCGAGATCCAAACCTAGTGGTTAACTCGAATCATTTTATTGATCATATATAAGGGAATACTGTCCGAGGGTTATTTTTGATGATGAAAATCTTAAATTTTGCCATTAGACTGTGGGACTGGGCGAGTTGGCTTGTTTACGCTAAACCTTCGTATTAGCGGTCGGTTAAATTCACGCTTGTTAATCTTTGAGCTTGATTTTCTTCATGAACGATTGGTTAGGACTGAAAATGACTACTTTTTGGAATCAATGTCCGTGAATGTGACTCACTAATACGATACTCGTATCATTCTTTGAGATTTTCATGGTAGTATTGATTAAGTTGAGCACTATGGATTTGCACGATCATTCATGATACTTTTTATTTGAAAATTGATTCTTTTTGCTTGAGGACAAGCAAAGGCTCAAGTTTGGGGGTATTTGTTAGGCGTATTTTTATGCGCTTATTTATCATTAGTTTATATCCATTTTGAGCCTAAAAATGCATAAATGAGCTTTTAATGCACTATCTTTATATGTTTTGCAGGAAATTGGAGTCTGGAAGCCTAAACGACGAAAAATGGGCAAAAACGACATTTTTTGGCCAGGGGCCGCGGCACAAGGAGGGTGAGCCGCGACACACGCACGGCACACAGAAGCCCCGAGTGGACTGTACCGGGGGACGCGGCACAAGGATAGTGAGCCGCGGCCCATGAAGAAAACATGCGCCCAGGCATCCAGCGTTGAAGGATAGGGGCCGCGGCACAGATTAAGTGAGCCGCGGCCCACGAGGCGGTTTTGATGTGTTGGCCGCGTTTCTGGGCCGTTTTGGAGCCTGTTCTCGACCTAATCACACGGACGCGTTTTGGAGGCTGAGGAGAGTTATAAATAAGCATTGAAGGTCATTATTGAGGGGATTATCAACGGGGGGATCGAGAGATAGAGCGGAGAGACCAGAGGAGCAGAAACGAAGAGATTTGTGGGCGACGACAAGACCACGGATCCCTTACTTTTTTTTTAATTTTTCCGTATCTTAGTTTCTAGATCTATTCGAGTAGGATTGTGATTGTAGCCGATTACATGACGGTTTGATTTACTTATATTTATTTCAATTTACTCGTTATTCGTATTGAATTGGATTATTCTCATTGTTCTTAATGCTTTTTAATTGTCTGGCCAACAGTTGAATTGTTTTGAATGTCTTTATGGATTCGGGAGATGAAATTTAGGCATAGTTCTTGTGAGAATAATCATGATTTTCGTGAGATAGGGATATACTCATGGGAATTGTGAAGCCTCTTTATAGTGGGGATTCTTGAACTATTTTAGCTATTAATTATTTAATTCAAATAGGGATATATCGAGTTAATAATTCTTAGTATTTTCTATCGACTTTGGGAAAGGCTTTAGTATAATTTAGGAATTCCTGTCTTACAATCAAATGAATAAAAGTGAATTGGAATTAAATAAATATCATTCCTGACTGTTTGAGGTGAAAATCATAATCCTACACCCTTATTATTATTATTATTAGTTTCTATTTATTTTTCTGCAATTAGTTTAGAAATAAATTCTATATAATTGTTCTTCAAATAAAATTACGAGTCGACTATATTTTGGTACTTAGTGAAATCAGTCCTCGAGGGAACGATATCTTACTTATCACTTTATTACTTGTTGACACCGTGCACTTGCGGCATAGTGTGAGGGATTTTCTCACAACATTCTAATACAATCCGTAAATGCTGTGCATGCTCTTCTGGGTTCTTAGAATACACCAGAATGTCATCAATGAACATGACCACAAATTTATCCAAATATTCGATGAACACTCGGTTCATCAACTGGATGAATACAGCAGTGCATTAGTGAGACCAAACGACATCACTACAAACTTATAGTGTCCGTAACGAGTTCTGAATGCTGATTTCGGAACATCAGATTCCTTAATCCTCAGCTGATGATACCCTGATCTCAGATCGATTTTAGAAAATAGTGTTGCCCCTTGCAACTGGTCAAACAGATCATCAATCCGTGGCAATGGATACTTGTTCTTAATCGTCATCTTGTTCAGCTCTCGATAGTCAATACACAGTCGCAGCGATCCATCCTTCTTTCGGACAAAAAGAACTGGCGCTCCCTGCGGCAGCAGCTGAATATAGCCTTTGTCCAAGAACTCCTCCAGCTTCTTTTTCAGTTCATACATCTCAAGAGGTGCCATACGATACGGCGCCTTAGAAATTGGTGTAGCTCCGGTTCCACTCAATGATGAATTCTACATCCCTTCGTGGAGGTAGTCCGTAACTCGTCAGAAATACATTTGGAAATTCGTTCACAACAGAATGGATGAAAGTTCCACAATTTCGTCTTCTTTCTTCATTGCATAACACCCGATGATCCTCAGACCACTGTTTCAACAATTTGACAGCTTTCATCGCCTTGATCAACTTTCCTGAGCTTCCCGGTTTCCATCCCTCAAACAATATTTCGGAACCATCGTCAGCGATCAGCGAGATATTCCTCTTCGGTAGTTTACTATTGCTCCATATCGATTAAGCCAATCGTCTCCGAGTATCAGGTCGTCTCCTTGCATTTCTATTACAATCAAATTTGAGAGCCACTCTCTGCCTCCAAATGATACAAGGAAATTTCTGGTTTCTAAGTTCCCGACAATCCTCTCTCCACTCGGTAAACCAACAACATAAGGTTCACAAGTATGAAAACCAGAAATTTTCAAACGATTTACACAAGACAAGGATATAAAAGAATGCGTAGCTCCTGTATCAAATAAAACGCTAACTGGCTGGGAAAGGATCTGGACAGTACCTGATGCGATAGCAGCATCCTGATCGTCTGTTTTCCTCATCTCGTATAGACGTGGGGGAACAGATCCGGCACTCGATGTACACTTTCGGTCCCACTGTCCTCTGCCTCGCCCGCGGCCAAAATTCTGAGGCATCTGAACACTTTGTTGCGTCTGGCTCTAAAAGACTTTGCAGCCTCTTCACAGAACACCGCGCGATGTCCCTCTCGACCACAATCAAAACAAGCCACAACAGGTAGGGGGCAATTCCGTCGATAGTGCCCCGTCTGGGCGCAGTTAAAGCATTTCCTGATAACATCAGTCATAGTTGATGTTGCTCCGAAGTTCTTTCGGCTCCTAACTGGGTGCGGAGGTTTCTTGAAAGAGTGAAAGGATGATTGCGCCTTGCGGGGCCCGCTGTTCTTGTGCTCTGTAAAAGTACCAGAGACTTTCTGCTTCTTGGATTCCATAAATTTCTCCATAGCTGCTTCCTTGATCTCATACGCCAACGCCTTATCCTGGTATTGACGGAGTGTGGTACATTCAAAACCGGACATGTACCTCTGGATTTCTGGTTTCATCCTCATATCAAAATGGTGTTGGGATTCCGAAAATAAAATGAAATACGCAGCGGAAATAAATACGAATCCCAAACAGGATCGATCAAGTAACGTATATACGAAAAAAAATACGAAGATTAAGAATCATACCCTTGAAGCCTTTGAAATAATTCTTCGTAAAATGATGATGATCACGAACCCCGTCCCGAACACGAAATCCCTTCGTTCCAAGCACCGAAAGTTCGAAGCCTCTACTTCACACGCGTCGGAAGTTGCCCGGAAAAATCTACAACACTCCGTTCTATGAAGAACACGGCTAGGAAGTGTTGTAGGAATTTATATATCACTTTTTCTTAACTTTTATATCACCTCCAAGATGAAAAATAGAAAAGAAAAAAAATTCTCCTCCCTCACTTTTTGAAGACACGGCTGAACTCCTCTCTCAAAAGATGAATATGAGTTGTATCTAGTTTCATCTCATCATGTGTGTATATATATATATTATATCTCATATAATAATTATATATCATGTTATAATTATTTTGAGAATAAGAATCTCTACAAATAATTAAAATATGACAACACACATGCAAGGTGGTCATGTGAGGGGGCGGCCTACTAGGAAGATTCCTAGAAAACGAGCCGAGCCACTCGGATCGTGTACCGGACGTTCGTCAAACGACTCCGTTAAATACACTCCGTTTAACTATCAATGTATTTATATTAATTAATTAATCTAATTAATTAATTATATCAAATACAAATATATTTCTCTAAGAAATATAATTTATGAATTAAATTAATTACCCGGTAAATTAATTTTAATTCATAAGACCGCTATTTGATTTATCCAATAAATCATAATTAGATATCCAATATCTAATATTAATAGAGAGATAATAAATTCACATTTATCCGTCAATGCTCCTAATGCGCGACTCAGTAGATCCGTCTCAGCCGGCATTGGGAGGAACCAATGAGTGCGGGCAGCACTTAGCCAGCCTAGCGGGCCGCACTATAAACCCCGACTGAGAACGAATGAAGGGATCATTCTAGAACCATTATGTCGTGAATACTATATACGTATAGACCCTTCATCAGATGTCCCGGTCAAGTCTTCGGGTCACGGTAAAGTCAAACCCTACTGTTGACTAAACTCTATACATGTGTTAATGCAAATCAAGACCAACTGATCAATAGTGTATCTAATACTACTATATCAGAATGCTTTGGCCAAAGACTTATGATCTTATTTGCCATTAACCGTATAGGACATTCGCCTGCTCACTAACAGGAGATAGAATCCTTTCTTGGCGTACAATAAAGACTGCTACCTGCCCGTATAGTCCGCACTTCGAGGTCGACTCAGAAATTAAGCAAATGAGTCTAACTACTCTAATGACAAACTAAATGTCACAGGCACATCTTCTACTGAACCCTCAAGTCAAAGGTCCACGTATACTATCACAACCTTTCGATTCGTCATCGACTCTCCGAGAGTGAATACCGTGTGACTGAATCGAGTATGAGTCGTGTTCGAGTATACTGGTCCCACCAATATACTTATAACTATGCTATCAAGACATGAACATGTCCTAGCATTAGTTATACAAGTCTTATTAAAAACTTAATGCCCATTTAAGTTTATTGACTTGCGAACAATTTACGTAAATAAACTTTAAACACTTCCAGTGCATTTTCTCTTATCCCATAACGAGAATGGAATGTTCGATTTATTTACATGGACTTCACTTCAATGTTTACCAAGTCAAGAATGCAATTGAAATACAATAAACAGTGAATGAATCGAATTGCCTTTTTATTATTTATTATTCCATAATTACAAGTACAATGCCCATACTCTCTCATCCCCTGAGTGGCATTCGAGGGCATATTCCTAACAATCTCCCACTTGCACTCAATGCCACATATCATGGTATCCAATACCCATGTTCTTTAGATGTCTTTCCAAGACAGCCTGAGATAATGGCTTAGTCAGCGGGTCAGAGACATTGTCTTCTGAGTCTACTCTTTGCAATGAAACATATCCTTTTTCCACCATCTCTCGAACGATGTGGTAATTTCTCTCTATATGCTTGGTGTTGTGGTGAGCCCTCGGCTCCTTAGCTTGAGCGAAAGCTCCATCATTATCACAGAATAGTGATATAGGCAACTCCGCATTAGGGACCACTTGAAGTTCTTGTATAAACTTCTGCATCCAAAATGCTTCTTTGCTAGCCTCTGAGGCAGCTTGATACTCTGCTTGGCAGGTGGAATCTGCAGTAGCGGTTTGCTTGGAGCTTATCCAAGATACTGCTCCTCCATTGAGAGTAAACAAATACCCAGATGTCGACTTAGAGTCGTCATTGTCTCCTTGAAAATCAGAATCGGTGAATCCAATCACCTTCAGTTCTCCACCACCATAAGTAAGAACTAAATCTCTAGTTCTTCTTAAGTACTTAAGAATGTTCTTTACGGCAGTCCAATGTTCCTTTCTCGGGTTTGCTTGAAATCGACTTACCATACTCACAGCGTAGGCTAAGTATGGTCTCGTACACAACATAGCGTACATGAGGCTACCCACTGCCGAGGCATAGGGTACCTTACTCATCTCTCTCTTGTCTTCCTCACTTTGAGGACACATTTTCGTGGTGAGATGAATTCCATGTCGCATGGGAAGGAACCCTCTTTTAGATTCATCCATCTTGAATCTTCTCAGGATTTTATCGATATAAAGGGCTTGGGAACGTCCTATCATTCTTCGCGGTCTATCTCTGTAAAGACGGATCCCTAGAATATAGGAAGCTTCTCCCAAGTCTTTCATGGAGAACGTTTTAGAAACCCAAGCTTTCACAGTGTTGAGCATTGCTATGTTATTTCCTATAAGTAGAATATCATCTACATATAGTACTAAGAACGCAATATTGCTCCCACTGACCTTTTTGTAAACACACGGTTCCTCCTCATTTCGTACGAAGTCAAAGTCCTTAACTGCTTCGTCAAATCAAAGGTTCCAACTCCGAGAAGCTTGCTTCAGACCATAAATGGCTCATTGCAGCTTACACACTTTATGAATATTAGCTTTGGACACAAAACCTTTAGGCTGTTCCATATAGATTTCCTCCTCGAGGTATCCATTTAGAATAGCCGTTTTGACATCCAATTGCCATATTTCCTAATCATAATAGGCAGCAATGGCAAGCATCATGCGAATTGATTTTATCATAGCTACGGGCGAGAAGGTATCATGATAATCGATTCCTTCCCTTTGGGTATAACCCTTTGCCACAAGCCTGGCCTTATAGGCATCAACCTTGCCATCCCCATCAGTCTTTCTCTTATAGATCCATTTATTTCCACTAGTCCTCATGCCAGTTGGAAGATCTACTAGAGTCCAGACCTGATTGGTATGCATCGAGTCTATCTCAGCTTCCATTGCTTCTTGCCATTTATCGGAGTCTATATCCACTATCGCTTGGTCATAGGTGACAGGGTCGTTTTCACTGCTATCAGGTGTGTCGTGGAGACCCAGTTCCACGACAAGTGTATAGCCAAACCACACAGGTAAGTGAGATACCCTATCAGACCTTCGAAGTGGAGGTTGGTTACAATAGGTTCGGTTCTTGATCCCTGATCAGATGTCTCCTTAGGACTTTCATTATGCTCTTCCAAAGAGATATTTCTACCTGAGCCACCTTCCTGAATGAATTCATCCTCAAGGAAGTGCGCTTGTAATGCCACAACGACCCTATGGTCTTCTGGCATGTAGAATAGATAACCCATCGAGTCCTCTGGGTATCCTATGAAACGTCCTTTTATGGACCTCGCTTCCATTTTGTCCACCTTAGCCTTTTTGACATAGGCTGGACATCCCCAAATCCTTATGTGATTAAGGCTTGGTTTCTTACCCTTCCACATCTCATGCGGAGTGATAGGAACAGATTTGGAAGGACATCTATTAAGGATATAGGCAGCGGTTAGTAAGGCATACCCCACGGGTAAATAGGTAAATCGGTGTAATTTAACATGGAGCGAACCATGTCCAACAAAGTCCGATTTCTCCTTTCAAACACCATTTTACTGTGGGGGTCCTTGAGGCGTGTATTTTGAATCTATTCCATGTTCCTTAAGGTACTCATCAAGCTCTGTGATCATATTTTCGCCACCTGGTTCCGACCGAAGTGCTTTGATTTGACATACAGTTTGTTTTTCAACTTGGGCCTTAAATTCTTTGAATTGAGCAAAGGCTACTTATTTATGTTTCATTAAGTACACAATCCCATACCTAGTATGATCATCTGTGAACGTTATGAAATATTGATATCCGTCTTGGGCTACTTCTAAAGCACCACAAACATCGGTATGCACCAATCCAAGTTTATCGGCAGCCCTTTCAAAAGTCCCTGTGAAGGGGAACTTAGTCATTTTGCCTCTAAGGCAAGATTCACAAGTTGGATAGGGTTCTACACCCAATGGACTTAAAAGTCCATCTTTCTCCATTTTCTGAACCTTGGTCTTACCAACATGACCAAGTCTAAGGTGCCATTTAAGAGCTTGATTAGTATCTTGCCTACCACGTTTCCTAGTTATAGTGTTCACTGCTGTTTTATTTTGCATGTTCAGATGATATAAACCATTCAACAATGTAGCTGTTCCAACCAATTTATTTCGAAAATAAATTTTACAACTGCCATTGCCAATGAAGAAACAAAATCCTTTCCGGTCCAAGACTGGAATGGATACAATATTTTTATGCCCCTTGGGCAAAACAAGTACTTCATCTAATGTCAAAATAAAACCGGATTCTAAACCCAGAAGGATTGATCCAATATCGGTTGCCTCGACACTTTGTCTGCTTCCAACAGTGATTATTATTTCCCCAGCTTCAAGTTTTCTACTTCGTTCCAGATTCCTGATTCATAGTACAAATGTGAGAAGTGGCACCTGAATCCAGAATCCATGAAGCAGAATATACAGTAGCGGAACAATTAGTTTCAAAAACAAAAAGTTCCGTACCTGATGCGCCATTAATCTTGGGACAAGTCCTTCGCCAGTGGCCCAGCTCACCGCATTCAAGGCATTTGTCCGTAGGTTTTGGACCGCCTACCTTTTGAACCTTTCGGGCCTTGCCCTTTCCATTTTGCACCCCTTTCTTGGGTTTGTAATGCTCGTAGGTCTTTTTCTTCTTGTTCTTGGACCTCCTAGGCCCAGAAGAAATCACAAGAGAAGCCTCTCTCGGTTTAGTCTTCATGTTAGACTGCGCCGTCACCAGTTTATTCATTAGCCCAGCTAATGTGCATGTAATTTCATTACAGTTGAAATTCATTACAAACTGCGTGAAAGAGTCAGGGAGAGATTGAAGGATGAGATCAATTTGAAGGGATAAATCCATATTAAAGTTGAGCACCTCGAGCCTCTCAATCATAGAGATCATCTTGAGGACGTGGTCTCCCACTTTCTCCCTTTCTTTCATCCTAGCACTGAACAACTGCTTCGATATCTCATATCTAGCAGTCCTACTGTGCTCTCCATAAAGTTCGGTCAAGTGTGCGAGAATCTTCCTAGCAGAAGTCATTTTCTCGTGCGCTCTCTGCAGCTCATTAGTCATTGAGCCCATCATAAAGCCACGGACTAGCACGTCATCCTTGACCCATTTTTCATGGACGTCAATGTCTTCCTGATTACCCCTAGTCCGGATTGGAGTCGGTGGAATGTCCGCCTCCAAGACGTATCCCAGAGACTCCATACTGAGTACAATCATCAGATTCCGCAACCAGTCAACAAAGTTAGGGCCAGTTAGGAGAATCTTTTCAAGTAGTATTGCAAGTTGGTTTTTAGCCATTTTAGAGAGATTCAATTTCGTTTTCTGCAAAGATTTAGACAAGATTAAATTAGTGACTTGTTTAATTATGACCGAGTATAGAACTTAAGGGCTTGTATAATTCTTGTCTCGGCTCCCACTAATTTTATCGGAATTATACACTCCCATGTTATAATCCGGAAATCATGGTTAGATCGATTTCTTAGTGGTGATCAAGTTCTTTACAAATTTTAACAGACGCAACCTATCAGGTTTCTTGCCAATTAATTTCTGTAAAGTGGTGTCTAACACCAACCCGTCTAACGGATGATTTGATCTTCTTTTACCCCTAGTCTTCATGCCCTCAACCTATCAGGTTTCTTGGCAATCCAGACTATCTAAGTTGTTGACCATCAACGTCTATCAGTTTGACTATTGAATCTCACCCGGCAACCTATCAGGTTTCTAGGGGCGAAATTTATCACCAACCGAAGGCATCTAATGCACTCAAGAATTTTTCAACCTCTACCAAATGTACTACCTCGATAACTCGGAAGCATAGCACACCAGCTCGGGTATTAATTTTCTACGAGTTTGATGGAGGGTAGGAAACCTCGTAACCTTTTTCAAACTTAGTCTGTTTGTAGTCGGGAGAATTTCGCGATTAGTGTTACACTTTGCACATTAATTCAATTATACGCGCGTTTGTTGGTTTGTCAATCATTCAAAATGAAAAAGCAACAAGAACTTGATTACTACCAACATATAGCTCATGGACCTAATTCCTAAGTATTGGGGCAAGCGAATGACCCAATAAGAAAAACAGTCTTCGATTCTTCGTCTTCTCGGTCGGTTGTCTTCGGTCTTCTTCATAGCCAAAATAATAATTACATCATTGAAAAATTGCATCCTATACAAGTTTTTCTAGTAAATATAAATAGGCTCAAAATGGCCTTTACAACCCAATCGAATCGAACAAATCAAAAAACTAAGTCCACGAGCTATATCACCATCACATAATGATTCCATACAACATGTAATGGCAACGATATTAAACAATTAATCTTAATATAAATTAATCTAATTAATCTATGAATTAATCTATTCAATTTCTACTAAATTAATTCAATTAATATAAAGTGGCATTAAAATTAAATAATCAATTAATATATTAATCCAATCAATATAAAATTAATCTATTCAATTTTAATGGTATTAATCCAATTAATACTGAGCTTCCATCATTAATTTAAACTCTGTCCAATCAGCATCATGGTCTACAGGCCGGATAGCTTCCCACCATTCGAACGCTTCCCCTATCAGAAAATATTGAGCGATAGAGGCTCTCCGGTCGTCTGGGCAGTTAATTACGGCAAAGATTTTCTCGAGTTCCTTCAACCAATGGTCCCAGGTGGGAGTCTCAGAAATGCCGTCGAATTTGGGTGGTTGCATCTTCGCCACCTCTTGCAGCCACCGGTCACCTCGATTTCCCATGTCCGGGATCCCTTGATGTCTCTCTCCCTGCTGTAGTCCCACCGCCACTTGCATTCGGTCCACGACTTGGGCGAACTGAGTCATCTGGTTCACCACCTGACGAAGGATTTCTGGTACAGCAGGTTCCGGTTCGTTATTGATAGATCTCTGTGGCTCGCCTGAGCTATGACTGGCCTGATTAGAAGGCGACGCTTCCCTTTTAGCATTCCTTCGTCCGCGACCGCGACCACGTCTACGTCCGCATCTCAACATACTGTAAGCATAAATACTCAATATACAAGAAACAATATCGTTCGAATGCTCAAGTACAAGGAAATATAACATGCAAAGGACGAGATAGAGTTTAGGAACTTACAACCACCGCCCGCACGAAGACGTAGGCAGTACAGTGATGTTATTCGCGGCCGGTTACATCAAAAGACATAAATAACCCCTATTTTATCCCAACGGCCAAGATATCCATAATCTTATCTCTGATACCATATTCTGTAACACCCCCGATATATTCAAGAATATTACAGCGCCGTAAATCCGTTACATAAGGATTTACAAGGCTGAAGAATTGAACAGACATTAACAGGTACAAATGAATGGAAGTAACGGAATTAAGATACAACAGTTCTGACCAAATACTGAAAATACAATTGTTCAACAGAAACTTATTAATACATCACCAAATTCAAATTCATCATAAACGACTAGGTACTCGAGTACTTATTGAAATAACCAACAAACAATAGTCAAATAAACCCGGCCGGAACATCACTCTGCACCCTCGTCGTCATGCAGCTCCAGTGGTTATTTTCCCGCTCTCCTGGATCCTGAACATAAACAAAATGTTCACCCCCGAAGGGGTTAGCACAACGATGCTAGTACAAGTACCACAACATATTATTCATATCTCACGAAGAATAATAACGCAAACGACAAAAATACCAACGAGTCTTCTCCTACGAGAAACTTATAAATGACATACAAAACTAATAATCATAACAAGATATCATAACATAAACATGGTAATTCCGAAAATCCAGCGTTCACTGCCTAGAACCCACGATGATCCCGTCAGACCAACCCGTGGTGGAAAAACCCGTCCGATGATCCAGCGCACGCTAGCATAGATCCCCCGATGATCCCATCGGACCAACACGAGGTGGACATACAACAACGACATACATGCACGACAATATGTATAACATCAATACATAAAACAAATAAGGTACTTGCCTCGATTCGAAGACAAGAACAATACTTCCACGAAAACGAACACTCGAAGGTCTCCCCCCTCAATCAATCACGTAACAAGCTCGAACCTTAACAAAAGAAATAATATAGAATTTATCTCACGTCGTACGAATGTCTAACAATTTGATTTACGGCCAAAAGCTCATAAAATGTAATCTGCCTGAACTTCTTAGCGCACGCTAAGTACTCTGTGTAGCGTGCGTTAAGTCTGCTCGATAGCGCACGCAAACAACAAAGCCTAGCGTACGCTAACTATGCATGGTCAGTACTTCACTGATCAGCCGACTGACTCGTCTGATGGCCTAACGTACGTTACGTACCAAACGTAGCGTACGTTAACTCATGCTCGATAGTGCACGTTAATCTACATAGCTTAGAGTGTGCTAACTGTGCATGGCAGTTTACTACTGGGCAATAGACTGATCTCAACATGATCAAACCAAATAAAATATTCAGTGTTAATTCATGTTACCTCCATGAATATCATGTTCATACGGTTATGAATGATCTTATGGATAACGACAACTTCGGATTCAAGAATATGTATACTATTATGAAACCATATTCCATTTCGATTACAATTCTTCATGCGATAATTTAGAAGGCTTAACGGTCGATATCAAAACCTTTATATCAATCAAAACTATCATTCTGTAGTTTGATTAACATTCCATCTTTACAAGATAAATCCTTCCATGATCAATCCTTTAGATTCGTCTAACAATAACGATGTTAAAGTCAAGTCCATGATTGCTATGAAAACACCTACTAGATTCGGATTACCAATGATAGAAGCTTCCTCTACTTGTTCATTGTAATAAGATTCGAATCATGATGTTCATAATTAAGGTACTTAAGGCATAATCATCTCAATATTCCAAACATGATGTGGTTCGGATAATTCACCCAAGAAACTCATTATTTTACTAGCATGATCATCTTATTCTCCATAACACGGATCTAGAGTTGGAGATAGAATCAACATACCTTAATATGACGAAATCACTGAACTCTAAAGGTAGAATCTGACTCCGGTTGGTTATATGTCACTCCAAGGTGCTACTTCTCTTCAATGATCAATAACAAGAAGTATCCAATGTCCAATGATCAAGTGGATGTGTTATAAGTGTGTCTAAGGAAGATTATATGCCCTCTAGTCTCTCAAAAACGAAAGATGAACGAAGGAAATGAGAACAAAATGGAGTGATGGCCCATATATAAACTATCTGTACAAAAGCAAATTAGCGCACGCTACCTATACATCCTTAGCGCGCGCTAATAAGAGTTGACTCCAAAACTGTCCAGGTTCATCCGCGGGAATCTTATCCGGTCCTACGTCCGGCTGGCGAATGTGTTAGCCACCTAGCTCAATAATTGATTACCTAGCACAAACAAGTCCTACATTCATAGCGTGCGCTAGTAGTAGCCGATAGCGTGCGTTAAGCTACCTTCTTAGCGTACGGTATCACGAGTTTGCATGAGAAAATTTGCATGAAGTGTTGGCCACTTAAGTATACTGGATACAGTTTGGGAAATAGTTTAAACAACAAACTGTACGGATTCTAAATCTGAGTGCGTAGCGGAAGTCTTGGATACAGTAGGTTGTTGTGGATACAACAACTAAGTGTACGGTGTATACTTAATATATCACAGTTATTTTAAAATAGTAAAAGCTGAAGGTAAATAACACAGTAGTTAAAGTGGTTCGAAGTAAACCCCTCTACGTCCACTGGTCCTCCACACAGGAGTAAAAAGTTTATTATAATTACTGCGTACACAACTACGTAATTATAAACAAACCTATCCTTGTATCGTTCACACAGATTGATACGAAGAATATCACTTTCAACCGTTCACACAGATTGGTTAAAGCTTCCTTCTTGACTAGCTTCTTCACACACAGTTCCAAAGCTTCGTCCTTATTCGTCCCACACAGGTCAGAATAACTTGTTGAGTTCACATAGAGCTCAGTTTTTACACAGAGGTAAAAGTTAGGTAACCAGGTAAGAACAGCAGCTTTGAATATGAAGTTCTTGAGCTGATGATGGCTGTTCTTGATGTTGAGTACTGTATATCTCTTTCGTTCTTAATTGCAGTATGCTTTGGAGATATGTTTGCTCTGATGATAACTTTTGATAGCTTGAGTGTTAGGTTACTTGGGTTTTTTTTTTAATCTTCAATGTCTTCATAGGATATATATAGTCTCTGAAGAAAGTATCCGTTGAGATGTATCCGTTTGAATAAGATTTCCTTCAACGGGAATATGACATGATCCGGATTTCGCGGGATTCTGAAGATCTGAAGATCGCGTATTTAAATACTTTATCCTTGAGTATTTAAATACTTCTTTATTCAACGGGACTTGACTGCTCCTTCTTTATCCTGTTGTGAGTCAGATGGAAGATAAGCGTATTTTGAGTTTCGAGACAGTTTCCATACTTGGTCTTTTTACAAGACTACTTGCAGATCAAGAGCTTCACTTTATATGCCGATTCGAGGCGGGTCTTCGATACAGGGTAAAGCCTCAAAGCTTCGATACAGTTTCCTTACTGTATTCGGATTGGCATATATGTCAAAACCTCAAATATCATTCGATACAGGGATCGGGTATCCCGGCTGTTTCGATACAGGGTCTTTGTTTTCCCAACAATTTCCCCCTTTTTGACAATTTGCCAAGACTAACTTTCTTAACTCTTCGAGTCTTCTTGATGATGCCAAAACCTTCTTCATGAGGCGATCTTCTTTGATGACTTCTGGCATATTTCTTGGTCTTTCGTCAAAAGGTCTGACTTAGTGACTTAGTCTACAATAATGAACTGCTCGCAGGCAAGTTCGATACAGTTTAAGATTTATTACAACTTAAGCCTATGATTGGCGCGCAGGCGCAATCTTACAATGTATTTCTAAGTTTACAACTGAAATTATGAACTGTTCGTAGACTAGTTCGTACAGCTAATTTTTCAATCAAGTTTTATCTAACTTGAGATTCCTATCAAACAAATTAAGTAATCATACATAAACACAGTAGATTACGAGTTGTAATCTTTCAAGACAAACAAACGTTTTTAGTGATATTCAAAATGATTGAGTACAGAGTTTGCTGTTTCGAATAGAAATTACAAAATAAAAATGTACATAGATTTCATCTCCTTATCTATAATCCGCATGCCTCCATGGTCTTTTTCCTTGTTCATTCTCGGTGCCACGCCACCAGTTTTGAAGAGAATCATTGCCTCGATCCTGGTATATCGCTCTTCCTTCGTAAGATCGATCAAAGGCAAGTATCCAATCTTCTGGATGGGTGACCCGATCTCCTCTTCTATGTTTGGATTTCATTTCGATTTGGAGAGGGAGTTTACCTTCTTCTAGCATCTTCGTAAATTTATCTGCGGCCTCCGCTAACGTTTTATAATTCTTGAAGATGGCGGATTCCCTGATGAGTCTGACAAAGTATCTCATCAGTTCGTTCTTCCTCCAGTGCTTCACTTCGTCGGCAGTTGGGTTGCGGTTGGTCGTGACGTATTTCGAAGGTCTTTGAATAAGAGTTTGCCAAGGGACATTGGGATCATGAAATTCGTCTGAGCACGAAATTTTAAAACTTTGGGATGGAGGTGCTAGCTTGTTCAATTCGGCGGTGATACTGCTCGAGCACCTCAAATTCCCTTTCTTGTTGCGGCCTTATTCTCCTAGCAGCTTCTCGTGCCTCTTCCCCCTTTTTGGCTTCATCAAGACTTTGCAGGATTTCTAGAGCGGCGTCTGTTTGGTCTCGTCTTTGGTCATTCTTTCAACAAGGGAGGAAAGAGTCTGCGACATTTCTGAATGCATTTGTCGTGAGCACGCAGTTGAGAGTCGTTCTCGATCATTGCACAAGCGCTTGGCTTCAGCAATCCTTGTCTTTGTAGCTTCCTCCTTCAAAGCTTGCTCTGCTTATCTTCCATGATCTTCAAGGCTTGCTTGAAAACTTCTGGCAAAAGAATGAATGCGTCGACAACTCGAGATACTTCGTATTGAAGAGTGGTCATTTCTTCGACGGCAGAGGTGTGCATCCAATTCAGTGCCTTTTCAACGGAAGATAGAGCATTTACTGCATCTTGGATAAATACAGTCTGAAGGCCAAGAGCTCGCAGGCGCTCTTTTCGTGCAGCAGAGATCGGAGAATCTGGTTCGGCAAGGTCTGCAGCGCTGTTCAACCTTCTTACATTCACGGATGGACGTGAAGTAAGTTGGACATCCTCAGGTTCGGTACCGTCCTCGGATTCCATGGTTGAAGGGGCGGGAGCAGCTTCCTGTCGTTCGGCGACAGTTGGTGGAGAAGCTTCCTGTTGCGAAGATTCTTCAGCAATCATGGATGCAGGAGGGACTGAATCCTCCTGTTGGCTTTCAGGAATGGCTTCTACGGTCGCAGCAGGCTCAGGTGCCTGTTCCAAAATTTCTTGAACTTCCTCGACTGGAGGGACTGATTCCTCTTGGTCGGGAATGTTCTCGGGCTGTGGCGAAGGGGGATTGGCTTGGGTAGAAGGCCCTTCGTCATTTCTGGGTGGAGAGGCGTCTCGAGCTTCAGCCTCTTCACGACTCATTCTCAGACCTGCTTGAAGAGCATCGTCGTCGTCGTCTGAGTCATGGTCTTCGTCATCTTTTGGATTGGTGGGAGAGTCCTCTGACTTATTCTTTCCTTTCCTCCTGGCGTCAGATTTGTGCAGAAGGTGGCTTTCAATTAGATCCTTGCAAGAGGCGTTGTCCCATCGAAGCAGGGCCTCAATTTCAGTTGAGTCTGTTACTTCGGAGACGAATCTCTCTTCGTGGCTCCAATCGCTCCAGTTGTACAGTGTATCGTACGGAGCTAGCCTGTAGCCTTTCCATTGCAGAAATCTTTCGTAGGCATGTTCAATTTGAACCGAAAGAAGTGTCTGATTGATGATCGAGTCAGGGGAGGGACTTCGAATAACGTCTGGAGATGCTGTTTCGAGGGATTCCGGTACAGGTATGGGATCCTGTACGGAAGAGGGACTCCTTGTAGGGGATGGTGCCCTTAAGGAAGATGGATCCTGCACGGGTGTGGGATCCCGTAGAGGAGAAGTAGCTTTTGGCTCCGAATGGGCAGCCGACTCGCTAAAGTCTTGAACGTTGGCAGATGTCTCTATATCCGTCGTAGCCGCCAAAGGCTCGGGATCTACTGTCGATACAGTAGGAGACACCTCTTCCACAGGGGTTGGGCCCTGGGGTTCTTCATCAGTGGGTTGCGCCACGGGGTAGACTTCCTTGGAGTGCTTGGCAGATTTGATTTTTGAAAGCCTCCTGAGTCTCTTCTTGGGCTTCTCACCAGCAGAGTGTTTCTTGTTGTGAGATCGCTTTCGCTTCTTTGAAGATTCCATTTCTGGGACCTTCACGGTTTCATCTCTTGGGTTGTCAGAAATCGGCATGTGCCTGGTTCTCGGGTGGTTGCAGTGCATGGTGCTCTGGTTATACGCAGTGGGCTTGACGCCTCCTAAATATATCCTCGAGCTATTTTTCTTTGCGTCGACGGATTGCGTCAGTCCGCACTTCGTCAGGATGTAGTTCAGCATTAAACCAAAGGATTTCTTTTGGGTGGCAGGTTTGCACACCTCTTCTTGAAGACGTTTCAGAATTATTTGGCACCAATTGACCTTTTCACAGGTCAAAATAGCTACCATCATTCTGAACCTTAAGTTCGTGCACATCTCGAACGCACCGGTTTGGTTTTCAATGATCCTGGAGCAAAAGTCATGAAGATACACAAAATAAAGAAGAAAATTTTTCTTGTGACAAGTAGTTGTCACCATATCAACCACTTTGGACCCTGTAAATAGTCCATAAAACTTGGTAATGAGCTCTTGAGACCCGAACGTCTCAAGTTGGTCCATGGTCAGGCCATCAGCGGGCAGCCTGTAGATTCTCTGGAGCAGATCGCGATTGATACAGATCTCCACTCCTTGGACTGTTGCAGTGATGTCAGCAACATGACCTCCCTGGGCCAGTGACAGAAAACGGACGGCGGCGTTGAGGTAGAATTCCTCAACCAGATGGGCGTCGAATTTGTCGGCGGTCTTGCTCCCAAAGCGATAGAGGCCTTGTTGTTGAAGACGAGTAATGATATATTCCATCGGTTCTGAGTCGTTGGTTTCCGAGAGAATACGCTCCATGATGACAGGTTTGGAGAAGATCCGGCCATCAATGATGTTGGAGGATTTCTTCAGAACAGGGAAAGAAGATTGACCAGCCATTGATGTTTTCTTAAGAAATAGGGTGCAAGAAAACAATCGAATTACGCAGTGAATATGCAGAAAATATGTAGGCTGTTTGCTTGAGAACTCTTGTAATTGCAGAAAGCGTAAAGAGTCTCTAATGGAAGATACAGTCCTTTTATAGTTAGGCGGCAAAATAGGGTTTTTGCAGAGTACGAATGGTCAGATTTTAAGGGATGGGAACCGGTTTTGAAATCAACGGTCAAGATGGATTTAGTGTAACCGGTACGCTAATCCATCAAGAGGTTTAAAAATAGAGCGGGTCCCACTTCTGACATAGGTTGATACCCTAAATGCCTAAAACGGCGGTTTAAAAAATAATAAACAATTTAAAAACATCGCGGCTTTTGAGATTCAGTTGTCCAGATGTCGTGTAAGGCATTTAATAAACATGACGTTTGACATAAAAACAGGGCACGTGGACAAAAATTATTTTAAAAGGAAATAGTATTATATTATATACTGAATCGAAATCCTATAGCATGTCTTGTTCTCGCGTCGTCTGACGTTCCCCCTTAAAAAGGTACTAATAGGTTTTGAATTCCATACGAGAATATTTGGATTAATCTTTGTATTCATGGGTCTACTGAGATTCCCCCTTAATTATTGCACACACCAGTGTAGGATTCATATGCGTTCGCTCGCTACGATCTTGTATTGATGATTACGAGTGTACGGATAATTAATGTTGAATCTGTATCCACGGGTCTTCTGACATTCCCCCTCAATTGTTGAGTAAAAAGCAGAAATGACTTACAGGAGTCCGGGTGTAGTATTCCCAATTCTTGTCGAGCATGTTGAATCTTGGCGTGTCGAGAGGCTTGGTGAAGATGTCGGCCACCGAGCGTCTGTATGAACTTTTTCAGCGAACATCCTTGTTCTCGACGTGATTCTGATAAAATGATGCTTCATGTTGATATGCTTAGTGCGCGAGTGCGAAACGAGTTGTGCGTGATTGCAATTCCACTCGTGCAATCACACATGATTCGAGTCTCTCTAGCATCGATTCCATAGTCGGCGATTGTTCTTTGCATCCAAAGGATCTGCATACAGCAGCTACCAGCAGCATAGTACTCTGATTCAGCCATGGAAAGAGAGTTAGCCAATTGCTTCTTACTGAACCAAGAAACGAGTCTAGGTCCGAGAAAGTGACAAGTTCCACTTGTACTCTTCCTATCTAGCTTGCAGCCTCCGAGATCCGAGTCGCTGTATCCAACTAAATCGAATCCGCCTTCCTTAGGATACCACAGTCCTGCATCGACTGTTCCTTTAATGTATTTCAGGATTCGTTTAGCTGTATTGAAGTGTGATTCCTTAGGTGCAACTTGGTATCTTGCACACACTCCAACAGCAAACTGGATATCGGGCCTGCTAGCCGTTAGGTACAGGAGCGAACCAATGAGCTTCATGTAGAGTGATTGGTCAAACGGCTTTCCGGCTTCGTCAGCACTAATTTGCACGGAAGTGCTCATAGGGGTTGGCGAGGATTTGGAATTGTTCATTCCAAATTTGTTGAGTAGCTCCTTGCTGTATTTCTCCTGGTTGATGAATATACCTGTAGGCAACTGCTTTACCTGCAAACCTAGGAAATAACTAAGTTCCCCCATCATACTCATTTCAACTTTACTTTGCATGAGATGTGAGAACCTTTGACATAGAGCAAGGTTAGTTGAACCAAGAATAATATCATCGACATAGATTTGTACCATTAGAAGGCCATCACCTTCCTGTATCTTGAACAAGGTTTTGTCCACAGCGCCTTTCTCAAATCCGTTGTTGGTTAGATACTGGGACAGGGTTTCGTACCAGGCTCTAGGGGCTTGTTTAAGTCCGTACAGAGCTTTCCTTAGCCTGTAAACTAGATCGATACCGTCTGTGTTGGCAAACCCTGGTGGTTGTTCAACATAAACTTCTTCTACAAGTTCTCCATTTAGGAAAGCACTCTTGACGTCCATTTGGTATACGATAAAAATCTTATGGGCGGCAAAGGCTAAAAATATCCTAATGGCTTCTAGTCTCGCTACAGGGGCGAAGGTTTCATCATAGTCGATTCCTTCTTCCTGACAATAGCCTTGTGCTACTAGTCTGGATTTGTTCCTTATGATAAGTCCATTTCGATCCTTTTTGTTTCGAAATACCCATTTGGTTCCTATGACCGACTGGTGTTTCGGTCTGGGTACAAGATACCATACATTGTTTCTTTTGAAACCGTTAAGCTCTTCTTCCATAGATGTTATCCAATGAGAATTGTTAAGAGCGTCTATGGTCGAAACAGGTTCGGACTGGGCTAAGAATACAGCGATAGTGCACATATTCAGTCTCCTAAGTTCGGATTGAGATTTCCATTCAGAAGCTGTGAAACTTGACATTAGATTCTTCTTGTGCACAAAGTACATTTCCTTGTGTACTCTGTATTCTCCTACGAGTAGAAACACTGCATTAATGTTTCCAATGATCGGCTCTTGCGGGTGATCTCTCAACCATCTTCGGTCGGGTTCTAGTTCGGGATCCGTCTTGTATCGAAAGTTTACGTGGATACGACCTCGGCTTATGCAGTCGCCTTCATCCACATCGATTTTTACAAGCGTGGGGTTGATTTCTAAATCAACGATGTGTTCTATGGGTGTAGGTGGATCCAAGATAGATAGATGGTGAATGTCCTGAGTGATATCATCTACTCTGTAGGGTCATGGTGTGGTTCGTCGAACACTACATGAACCGATTCCTCGATCGTCAACTTCCTTTTATTAAAGATTAAAGCTTTCTTGTGACGGAGGAGTATCCTACGAATATTCCTTCATCTGATTTTTCATCAAAGGTTCTAAGTTGGTCCTTCCCATTGTTTAATACATAACACCTGCATCCAAAAATGTGAAAATACGAAACTAATGGAGTTTTGTTATTCCATACCTCATAAGCTGTTTTGTTGTGGTGCTTGTTGACGATACAACGGTTTTGAGTGTAGCACGCTGTATTGGTTGCTTCACCCCAGAAACGCTGTGGCAATTTGCTTGCGGCAATCATTGTCCTTGTTGCTTCTTTCAACGTCCTATTCTTTCGCTCGGCAACACCATTTTGTTGAGGTGTACGGGCAGCTGAGTATTCATGCTGTATTCCATTCTACGAACAGTATTGCTCTATAAAGCGGTTAGTAAATTCAGTACCTCTGTCGGAACGAATGCACACGATGCTCGATGCTTTTTCATTTTGCAACTTTCTCAGGAGCTCGGGCAGCCTTGATGTTGTTTCCTTCTTCTTGCTAAGAAAGATCGTCCAAGCATACCTGGAATAATCATCAACAACAACCATGCAATATTTCTTACCTCCCAAACTTCCGGGTCTACAGACCGTAGAGATCCATGTGTAGCATTTCCAACACTCTTTGGGTTGAAAGGTAGGATTTGCTTTTCGGGGTTGACTTGATTTGCTTGCCTTTACGGCATGGTCCGCAGACGTCCTTCTTGAATGACACATCCGGCAAACCTCTAACCATACCACTGTCTTGAAAGCTTGTTGATCGTCTTGAAGTTGACATGAGACATCCTCTTGTGCCATAGCCGGCTAAGATCTGCGGTGCCTTTGGCAACAAAACATGGAATTGAGGAGCTCATTGGCTTCGATCGGCAATGTACATATTACACGATCTGCTTCTGTAAGCACAACTTCCTTGGTTTGGGTGTTCTTGACTCTACAGCGATCTATATAGAACTTCACGAGAAGCTGTTTATCACAGGCGGCTAATACTAAGTAGATTATCTGTAAGCCTTCAACATATGCAACATCGGTGACCTTGAATTTCCCGACAAGTAGGTTTCCTTTCCCTCTTGTTCTTCCTTTAGACTTATCACCGAAGCGAACTTTTGGACCGCGACCTTCTACAAAATCAGATAGCTTGCTCCTATCTCCGGTCATGTGACGAGAGCATCCACTATCGAAGTACCAGGTATCCTCCTCTAGAATGTCCTGTAACAATGAAATTAGGTAGATTTAGGTCCCCTTTGATTTTTGGGTCCATATATGTTAGTTCCTTTAGGTACCCAAACTTTCCTGACAGCAATTGGTTTACTGTAGGATGTACTCGGTACAGTGTTGCGATATCTACGGGGGGCATATCCGTAGTTGTTATAATCATGATAATTACTATGCATGTAAAATTCAGGTTTATTATTATTATTCCAGTACGAGTGCCGTCTAGGAGGTGGAGCCATTTTTTTAGGCCTAACAGCTTGTCTTCTGGGTCTCCAGTTAGATTCCCAATGCTGTTGTTGATACTGAACTGGCATCTGCTGTCTTGAGGGATAACGGGGCTCCTGTATCCAATACCTAGGCGCACTGTACTGAGGGTACTTCCGTGCGGGCCTTTGGTGGTTGGATACCGCCTTCTTTCTGAATGACTGTCGGCTTTGATGATATGCTTGTCGAGCATTCTGTTGATTACGCCTTCTGAGTGGCTGTTGGTTCCACTGTCTCGAATAGTAGAGTTGTGGGGGCGGAATTGCAGCCTTCGGTTTTCTCGGTACAGCAGGTTCCTTTATGGGACTAGGAGTATCTTCCGATTCTGGAATGTGTTCCACACTCTTGACGAACACAGTACTAGTTTTTCCTTTGTTCGAACATGAGCTGTATCCTAAGCCACTTTTATCATGAGCATGTTGCCCAGTGCTCAGAATTTCTTCCATTCTTTTGGACGATTTTTCAAAAGACTTCAGAATGGTCTCAAGTTCAGTTTCTCGCTTTTCGAGAGTTGTGATTTTGGTTTGTAGTAGAACCAAATCATTTGTCTTGCTCTCATTGTGGGTTTTAACCTCATTTAGTTCATGAGCAAGTTGATGATTGCTCTCCATGAGTTTTTCAAAATCGACCTTGCTGGTTTCACAATCAAGAGACATATTTTCATAATTTATTTTCAGCAAGTCATTTTCATCTTTCAACTCTAGATTTGTTAATTGAAGCTGTATATTCTCAGTTTTTAGAGTCTCATGGGCTTTTTGAATGTTTTTAAACTCATTCATCATATTTTCGAAAGTATGAGATGCATTAGATGGAATAGCTGAGGTTGAACTTACCTCATCGTCGCTGTCTTCACCTTCTGGAACATCTTTGGCCATAAAGCACATGTATGCTTTATCATCGAACTCATCGTCAGATGAATCACTTTCAGTGACCACCAAGACATTCTGCTGATTTGGATGGTGTGGGGAGGCTTCGATTCTCCAATCGGGGCCTTGAGCTTGTCTTTCCAAGCACGTCTTCTTTCATCTCTCTCTTGTTGCTCGGCCTCGGCAATCTTTGGAATTTGGGATGAGGACATTTGTTTGCATAATGGCACGGTTTCCTGTGATTATAGCACGAGTTAGCATCACCGGATGATGTTTCGGTACTTACCTTGTTGATGTGTTTGGGCTCATAGGAGTCTTTCAGCATCGTTTGATGAACTTTTGAATTTATGCATTAGAAGCGCCATTTCATCTTGGGACGTGATGTCGTCGTCCTTTGTCAGCATTCTTGTGACCGGGCTTCGACGAGCTAGGCATGCTGTGTCGACGGTTCGATACAGCCGCGAGAGCTGTGACCTTTGAAGGAGATTCTTCAGCTTTCTCTCTTCTGTCAATGTCATAATCAAAAGCTTTAAGGTCAGAGAAGAGATCAAAAGTGGATATTTTATTAAGATTACAGGATACACGCATAGCTGTGGTCTTAATGTCCCATCGGGCTGGGAGAGATCTGAAAATTTTTAAGTTCTTCTCTTTTTGGGTGTAAATCTTGCCCAACGCTTCAAGTTCACCAACAATACCAGTAAATCTGAGGTCAAGTTCCTCAAGTGTTTCCGTTGGTTTCATTTCAAAAGATTCAAATTGCTGAGTAAGTTTTGAAATCTTGTTTTCTTTTGAGAGCTCAGTTCCCTCACAAATTAACTTGAGTTTATCCCAGATTTCTTTGGCTGTTTTGCAGCTCTTTACCTTTGAGAACGTGCCTTTGTCAAGAGTGACAAATAACGCGTTCTTAGACACGTTGTCGAGATTGGCTCGCTTCCTTTCATCTGTTGTCCATTGCTCGCGTTCCTTCTCGAGCATTTCAGCATGGGCTTGGCCCTCAATCCTTGCGGCCGGATTGACCTTCATGATCTTGATAGGACCATCCTGTATAACAAAAATCATCTCTTCGTGCATTGCTGCAAGATGAGCTTCCATTCTAATTCTCCAGTTGTCAAATTCGTTAATAGAGAACATAGGGACTTTGTTAATCATAGAAGTATCCATACTGATAATATAGGAATGAAAGAGACTGTTTTGAAAATAAGTGATTTGAATCTGATTCGGTTAAAAAGAAGTACGACTGATTCTTTTTAGAATCAACCGCTCCGATACCACTTGTTGGCCACTTAAGTATACTGGATACAGTTTGGGAAATAGTTTAAACAACAAACTGTACGGATTCTAAATTTGAGTGCGTAGCGGAAGTCTTGGATACAGTAGGTTGCTGTGGATACAGCAACTAAGTGTATGGTGTATACTTAATATATCACAGTTATTTTAAAACAGTAAAAGCTGAAGGTAAATAACACAGTAATTAAAGTGGTTCGAGGTAAACCCCTCTACGTCCACTGGTCCTCCACACAGGAGTAAAAAGTTTATTATAATTACTGCGTACACAACTACGTAATTATAAACAAACCTATCCTTGTATCGTTCACACAGATTGATACAAAGATTATCACTTTCAACCATTCACACAGATTGGTTAAAGCTTCCTTCTTGACTAGCTTCTTCACACACAGTTCCAAAGCTTCGTCCTTATTCGTCCCACACAGGTCAGAATAACTTGTTGAGTTCACACAGAGATCGGTTTTTACACAGAGGTAAAAGGTAGGTAACTGTAAGAACAAGCGACTTTGAATATGAAGTTCTTGAGCTGATGATGGTTGTTCTTGATGTTGAGCACTGTATATCTCTTTCGTTCTTAATTGCAGTATGCTTTGGAGATATGTTTGCTCTGATGATAACTTTTGATAGCTTGAGTGTTAGGTTACTTGGGTTTTTTTTTTAATCTTCAATGTCTTCATAGGATATATATAGTCTCTGAAGAAAGTATCCGTTGAGATGTATCCGTTTGAATAAGATTTCCTTCAACGGGAATATGACATGATCCGGATTTCGCGGGATTCTGAAGATCTGAAGACTGGCAGTATTTAAATACTTTATCCTTGAGTATTTAAATACTTCTTTATTCAACGGGACTTGACTTCTGTTCCTTCTTTGTCCTGTTGTGAGCTGTATGGAAGATAACTGTATTTTGAGTTTCGAGACAGTTTCCATACTTGGTCTTTTTACAAGACTACTTGCTGTACTGAAGAGCTTCACTTTATATGCTGATTCGAGGCAGGTCTTCGATACAGGATAAAGCCTCAAAGCTTCGATACAGTTTCCTTACTGTATTCGGATTGGCATATATGTCAAAACCTCAAATATCATTCGATACAGGGATCGGGTATCCCGGCTGTTTCGATACAGGGTCTTTGTTTTCCCAACATGAAGATATACTTATGTACAAAGATACCAATGTGAGAAATAACATACTCCAATTATCGAGATCATAAATCCGAATGATACAGGGTTCGAATACAGATGAGATACACAATAATAATTCCGGATATTACACTAACAATCTCCCACTTGCACTCAATGACACAAACTATGGTATCTAATACCCATACTCTCCAGATGTCTCTCTAAGACCTTCTGAGATAGTGGCTTGGTAAGTGGATCAGCAACGTTATTTGCCGTGTCTACTCTCTGCAGTATAACATTCCCATCGCGAACCATTTCTCTAACAAAATAATATTTTCTCGCAATATGTTTGGTGTTGTGGTGAGCCCTAGGCTTCTTAGCCTGTGCAACAGCTCCGTCGTTGTCACAAAATAGTGTCACGGGCTTCTCTGCGTTAGGAACCACTTGAAGTTCCTCAGTGAACTTCTTTATCCAAAAAGCTTCTTTAGCGACCTCCGTGGTGCACGATATTCGGCTTGACATGTAGAGATAGCAGTCGAACTTTGCTTGGCACTTCTCCAAGAAACTGCCCCACCATTCAGAGTAAAGATATACCCTGATGTGGACATCTGAGCATCCATGTCCCCCGAAAAATCTGAGTCTATATAACCCATCACTCTTAGTTCTCCACCACCGTATGTAAGAATCAAGTCTTTAGTCCTCCTTAGGTACTTAAGAATGTTCTTTACAGCAGTCCAATGTTCCTGCCCTGGATTTGACTGAAACCGACTTACTACGCTCACATCATAGGCAATGTCCGGTCTAGTGCAAATCATTGCATACATAAGGCTACCTACTGCCGAAGCATAAGGTACTTTGCTCATTTCCTTTCTATCTTCCTCACTTTGAGGACACATCTCTAAGGAAAGTTTTGCACCATGTTTCATAGGTAGAAACCCTCTTTTAGAATCTTCCATCCTAAATCGCTTCAGGATCTTTTCTATGTAGAGGGCTTGGTAAAGACCTAACATTTTTTTCGCTCTATCCCGGTAGAGACGAATACCCAGAATATAGGTAGCTTCTTCCAAGTCTTTCATTGAGAACTCTTTATAAAGCCAAGCTTTCATAGAACTGAGCATTCCTACGTCGTTTCCTATAAGTAGAATGTCATCTACGTATAGTATTAAGAACGCAATTTTGCTCCCACTAACCTTCTTGTAAATATAGGGCTCCTCTTCATTTTGGACAAAATCAAACTCTTTGACTGTCTCGTTAAAATGAAGATTCCAACTCCGCGATGCTTACTTCAGTCCATAAATGGCACGCTGAAGTTTGCATACTTTATGAATATTGGTTTGAGATATGAATCCCTTAGGCTATCCCATGTAAATATCCTCCTCGAGGAATCCATTTAGGAATGCCGTTTTCACAACCATTTGCCATATTTCATAATCTAAGTGGGCTGCTATGGCAAGCATCATGCGAATAGACTTAATCATAGCTACAGGCGAGAAGGTCCCGAAGTAATCGATTCCTTCTCTTTGGGAATAACCCTTTGCCACAAACCTGGCCTTATAGGTATCAACCTTGACATCTCCATCAGTCTTTCTTTTATAGATCCATTTGTTTCCAATAGGCACTATGCCTTTAGGATGATGTACTAAAGTCCAGACCTGATTAGCATGCATTGAGTCTATCTCAGCTTCCATAGCTTCTTGCCACTTGGCGGAGTCAACATCTATCATCGCTTGGTCGTATGAAGAAGGATCATTCTCTTGACTACTTTCTGTCATCTTATGGACACCCAGTTCTTCTTGATGTAGATAGCCATACCTCTCAGGTAATTGAGAAATTCTACTAGAGTTGCGAGGTTGTATTTGTATTTCAGAAGGTTCGGTTCTAATATCTTGCATATATGTCTCATTTGGTGTTTCTTTTATTTCTTCCAAAGAAATATTTCTACCTGCTCCTCCTTCCTGAATAAACTGATCTTCTAGGAAGTGTGCTTGTATAGCAACGATGATCCTATGATCTTCATGCATGTAGAATAGATATCCCATGGAATCCCCTAGATATCCTATGAAACGACCTTTCACAGACCTAGCTTCCAATTTATCTACTTTAGTTTTCTTGACATAAGCAGGGCATCCCCAAATCCTAATGTTATTAAGACTTGGTTTCCTACCTCTCCACATCTCATGTGGAGTCTTAGGAATGGATTTGGAAGGACATCTGTTCAAGATATGCACAGCAGTAAGGAGCGCATAACCCCACAGATAAATCGGTAGATCGGTATAGTTAAGCATGGAGCGAACCATGTCTAACAAGGTTCGGTTCCTTCTTTCTGATACACCATTTAATTGTGGAGTAGCTGGAGAAGTGAATTGTGACACTATTCCTAGTTCTTTTAAGAACTCATCAAATTCGGTACTCATGTACTCACCACCTCGGTCTGACCGAAGAGACTTAACACGGTTACCTGCTTGATTTTCAACTAGGGCTTTAAATTCCTTGAATTTATCAAAAGCTTCAGACTTATGTTTCATTAAGTACACGAATCCATACCTGGTATGGTCATCAGTGAATATACTGAAAGCCATCCCGTGCCACTTCAAAAGGGCTACATACATCAGTATGGATCAATCCAAGTTTTTCAACAGCTTTTTCAAAAGTCCCTGCGAAGGGTAACTTAGTCATTTTGCCTTGAAGGCAAGATTCACAAGTTGGATAGGGACCTGATCCCAATGGACCTGTAAGCCCATCTTTCTCCATTTTATGAACCTTGGTCTGACCAATATGACCAAGTCTAAGATGCCACTTAAGTGCTTGGTTCGTTTCATCCCTACCACGCTTCCTAGTTATAGTGTTCACAATTGTTTTATTCTTTAGATTTAAATGGTATAAACCATTTAATAATGTATCAGTACTAACCAATTTATTTCTGAAATAAATACGACAGGACCCATCTCCAATAAAGAAGTGAAATCCCTTTCGGTCCATGACCGGAATTGATACAATATTCTTGTACCCCTTGGGCAAAACAAGTACATCTTCTAAAGTAAGAATAAAACCAGATTCTAAATCCAACATAAGGGATCCGATATCAGAAGCCTCGACACTATGCCCACTTCCGACGGTGACCATCACCTTCCTTGAATCCAGCTTCCTACTTCGTTTCAGATCCTGATTCATTGTACAAATGTGAGAACTCGCACCGGAATCAAGTATCCAAGAAGTAGAATATAAAGTTACAGAACAATTTGTTTCTAAAACCAGTAGTTCCGTACCTGAAGGCGCATTATGGTCAAGCTTTGGACAGTACCTCTTACAGTGGCCTAGCTCACCACAGTTGAGGCATACATCCGTTTTCTTGGCCCCCTTGCTCTTTTGAACCATTGGGGCCTTGCCCTTTCCCTTGTCGATCTTGGCTATTGGACCTAACTATTTTTTATTCTTTTTCTTCTTATTCTTGGACTTCCAAGTCCCAGAAGAAATCACAAGTGCAGCTTCCTTTCCCTTTGTCTTCATCTGAGACTGGGCAGTCGTCAGTTTTTTCATTAGCCCAGCTAAGTTACATGCAATCTCATTGCAGTTGAAGTTCATGACAAATTGGGAAAAGGAGTCAGTAGGGCTGAGAATCGGGACATCTCGAGGTCCTGGTCCCGAGTCCCGAATGTCCCGGTCCCGAAATAGACCAATTTGGTGGTCCCGGTCCCGATCGGGACTTCGGGAGTCCCGATTCCCGAATTGGGATAAATTTAAGTCCCGGTCCCGGTCCCGATCCCGAGGATAATTTTTCGAAATGTCCCGAAATGTCCCGAATGTCCCGAAATGTCCCGAAATCAGAAAAGGAAAAATAAAATTGATTGAAATTAAAATTTGCAATCGGGACTTCGGATAGTCCCGATCGGGATTTCGGGACTCCCGAGTCCCGAGATTACCAAAGTTTAAGGTCCCGGTCCCGACCCCGAAAAATTCGGGACTCGGGACGGGACCGGGACTCGGGATTTCCCCGACGGGAAATTCTCAGCCCTGGGAGTCAGGAAGTGACTGCAGGATAAGGTCAGTTTGGAGAGATGCGTGCATCTGAAAATCAATAGCTTCCAATCTCTCAATCATCGAGATCATATTGAGAACATGGTACCCAACCCTCTCTCCTTCCTTCATCCTGGCGCCGATAATTGCTTTGATATCTCATATCTAGCAGTTCGGCTATGCTCTCCATAGAGCTCAGCCAAGTGCGCTAAGATGGCTCTCGAAGACATCATCTTTTCATGGGCACGTTGAAGCTCATTGGTCATTGAGCCTAACATGTACCCTCGCACTCTTATGTCGTCTTTTACCCATTTCTCATGGGCATCGACATCTTCCTGATTAGCTCGAGTTCTTGCAGGAGCCTCTGGGATGTCCGCCTCCAAGACGTATCCCAGTATTTCCATAGTTAGGACAATCCTCAA
The DNA here is from genome assembly GCA_033398695.1 of Orobanche coerulescens. Classification (NCBI taxonomy): domain Eukaryota; kingdom Viridiplantae; phylum Streptophyta; class Magnoliopsida; order Lamiales; family Orobanchaceae; genus Orobanche; species Orobanche coerulescens. The sequence continues at coordinate 19,566,449 of CM065810.1, forward strand.
GTTCCGAAGCCAGTCCACATAGTTCGGACCAGTCAGGACGCTCTTTTCAAGTAGTATAGCGAGTGGTTTTATTGTCATATTGAGAGTTTTGTTAACTGCAGAGAATAATTTAAGATTCGTTAGTGATTGATTTAATTATGATCGGAGTAAAGAATTTAAGGACTTTCATTATTCATAACTCGCCTCCCACTATTTTATCGGCATTTACACACTCTGATAAGTGTCAGTTTAATACACTTATCCATGGTTTGTATCGATAAATTTCACCCATAATTGAGCTAGTCTACTCGTTTTTTGCTTTTAATTAATTAGTTTTTAATAATTTTATTTTTATCGGATGATGATGTAAATCTAGTCTTAATCGGATTGAATTACTGATTTACTCAAGAAATAACATGTTTATAAAATATTCTCTTTATTGAGTTTTTATGTATTCATGTTGTAGGGCTTTCCGAGACGAGTTCGGCAGTCTTTCCGGATTCAAAATCAGAATTATATATCAAAAGTTATCATCTGAAGAAGAATTGTGGCAAAAATGCAAAGTCTGAGAAATTCTGGGCTGAAAACGTAATTCTCAAAGCAACCAGTGAGCAAATTGACGAAGCCAAGTTATGGCCGTAACTACTGAATGTTACGGCCGTAAGACATCCTTGTTATGGCCGTAACTCCTTAATGTTACGGCCGTAACTCTTGACAGCATATGATCATTTGTCTAATTTTTTATACTTTTGGGATATTATTGAGGGGATGGCTGGCATTGATCCGATCTATTGTAATAATGCTGGAGTTTTGGAGCTATTAGATGACTTTAGGTGTATAAATAGACCCCTTAGATCTTTCATCATTCATCTTATAATTTCTCCACTTTTTGTAATATTTTCTTTTTGTGTGAAGAACACACTTGTGTTCTTGAGTGATTTGTGTAAGTGTGGTATAGCATATGTTGTTCAGAGAGTTTATTGCTTCTTTCTCCTTTATCTACTAAGGGAGTGAGGATCAATTCTTTCTCTTGATTCAACTAATAATGACCACCAAAGCTTGTATTATGTATATTAAACCCTTCATGGGCTAAGTTACCTTTAGTTGGGATTATAAACAAGGTTAGTCATGTTATTTAAGTTTGTATAAAGATCTATTGTGAATTACTTGTTATTATATGCGATTTTCATTGTTTTAACAATCTTTATTTATTTGGTCAATAAATGACGATATTTATGGTCTTCATATGTTTCGAAAGAAAATATGTTTGATTAGATCAAATGATCTTCACTCTAAGTTGTTCTAGGGGATAGAAATATACATCTAGACCTTAGATGATTCTTTGAGTTATTTTCATAAATCCTAATGCTATGTATTGAAGCCAATCAACATAGAAATATAGTGGATTGATTCAATATGTAAGGGGCGTTTTTATAGTTCGAAAGAGAAACCGTCTTTTTAAGGAAAATCGAATCTACACAACATAATAAGTAAATTCATCTTATGATCTCCTATACATCTTCTATAACTAATGACGAACTAAGTTTGTAATCCCAACTATTTCATTTTATCGTTAATCAATCTATTATTATTGCAATCTTTTTATTTCCTTAAAATATTAGAACTATTATTGTATTTTCTTTGCAATTATTAAACCAAACTCTTTAATTGTGTGTTTTACTCATCTTAGTATCTATAAAAATAGACTAATAGTGTATAATTCAAATTATAACCAAACTTCCTCGTGGGATCGATAAACCGGACTCAAAAAGTCCACTTACTACTTGATACGATATCGTGCACTTGCGATAGTTACACTAAGAACGTGTCAAGTTTTTGGCGCCGTTGCCGTGGAAGTATAAGTTATTTTGAAATCTTACATTATAAACTATTGTTATAGATACAATTTCTCGATGTTGTAACTTAGTACTAAATTGTGTTTGTCCTGTCAAGTGGCGGATAACGGTACTCCGTGACTATTAAAGTCGGAATTTTCAGTTTCTCACAACAACTGATATTTGTAGATATTTTCTTCAATTATTTTCATTTTTTATTTTTTTTTATCATGGAAGAAACATTGTATAAAATTGAAAAAAGATTTCCCTTTCTAAGCAAAAATGTAATTTTAAAAATTTACAAGACAAGGCTTGAAAGGATGAGGTTGCTTATAAATAAAATCATACCTTTTGACATAAGATTCATTATTGAAGCCAAAGTAAGAATAGATGGTGAATTCACAGAAACACCGACTAGATTTTTACCAGGGCTTGGAAAAAGTTCATATGCGAAGAAACGACGAGCAAAGATGATAGCCGTTTGTTATAAATGTGCTAGATGGAACTGTAATTTAAAATGTCGATCTTTAGGAATTCCGTCTATAAACAGTGAAGATAAAATTCAGTTCATTAAGGATGGTCTGAATAAAGAGAATTTAGATAATATCGAAATTTCTCTTGACACGCATCCTAGTGGACTCGTACATTACGGAATTCGATGTTTGTGGAATAAATTCAAACCAGAATATGAACAACGTCTTGGGAATCTGACGTTAAAAGACCCTGTTTGCCAATTTGTAAGAATATTGGATGGGAAGCTTCTCACCGACTCATAGAAGGCGTTTAGGCCGTTTCTGAACGTAAAATCAGAGGAAGATGTGAGCCACAATCACAACTACTGTACATACGCGTAAGTATCTTTTATTTTTGTCGTGTGGTGATATTTTCTGAATAAAAAATGTGATACGCGATAAATGCATTCATTATTCTATTAAGTAGTTGAAGCGCAATCAACGCAATCACAAACTTGTTAAACAATTTTTACCTTCTTTTTCTTCTATAAATAAACTTTGTGCTTGTTTCTTTTATTCATCCCTCAAATTTGTACTTTTCTTCTTTTTCTCTCAAAATAATTTCTTTTCAAAAATGGAGTCATCATCTTCAACAAAAAAATTTAGCACAGTCTGCATTTTTGGTGGAGCTAGTTATGGAAAAGAGGCATGCTTTACTGAAGCAGCCCACAACTTGGGTCGTACCTTAGGAGAAAAATGCATTCATGTAGTTTACGGAGCAGGAAGTCTAGGATTAATGGGACGAGCTGCTGCTTCTGCCTATATGGAAGGAGTAAGAGTGTTGGGAATAATTCCAAAACATCTGGCTGAAAGTAAAATCACCGGGTCAACTATTGGAGATGAGTTTAGATCTGTAAATATGCAAGATCGCATAACTCACATGATAAATAATTGTGGCGCCTTTATCACCCTTCCCGGTAGTTTTGGCACCCTTGAGGAACTTTTTCATGTGGTTACCAGAGCCCAGCTAAATGTTCATCAAAAACCAATAGGTCTACTTAATGTCAATGGTTTCTTTGATGGTTTACTATCTTTCATCGACTACTCTGCTGAAAAGGGTTTTATTTTCGAGCGTGTTAAACGAATCATCGTCGTTGCAACAACACCAGATGAACTAATAAAAAAACTCAATGAATTTATTCCTCAACCAGATCCAGCTCTAGCTAAAATTGTCTGGATGGAAGATTTTACCGTGAGAAAACGAAAAGTGGATTCATTCCTCTCCCTTTGATAACCCATGTCGGACCTCTTGTATTTTTACTTTCTGTCGTGTGTAATAATCGTGCTAAATGGTGGCAGCTTAAGGAGTTTCTTCTTGATCTCTTGACACGCATCTATTCACGATTTATGTATTATTATTTTATTGCTATAATTTTTATTGTGTGTTTTTTATAAAAGCATTGATGGCAGCGTAAGGCGACTCTTCGGACTTTCTTGATGCGCATCTTAAAAATTGTGTTATACTTCCGAGTATATTTTATTTTGTTGTGTGCCTCGTATATTTATTCTCTTGCAGATTCTAAAAGGCGTTAGCTCAAGCATCAACTTTCTTAACAGAGAGTATTCTGCTTTTCTGCATTGCTTTTTATTTTTTAAACTGAGGTCAGTTTTATTTTCAAGTTTGGGGGTGGTTTGTTTAATTATTTTGGTGTGTTGGTATTTTAGTGTGTTTTGATTATTTTGGTTATTTGCCTTAATTTTTTTTTAATATATATATATATAGTATTTTGATTTATGAGATTTCTAGATCTGGCTATAACACCAATAAATTAGCTATATACAAACTTCTAAAATCGTTTTAACCGGTAAAAAAATTGTATATTCCAAAATTTTTGAACCTTAATCTCTCTTTCCAAGCCTTGTAGTTATCATATAAAATCGAGTCATTCGTTACCTTGAGAAAAGAAGAATCAGTCGGTTGATGAAAAATAGAACTGAAATTTACTTAATTTGTGGAGTTTTTGATTTTTCATGCTTAACTAATAAATGATTTTCTGCAAAAATTCTATTCCCTAAAAAAAAGGAGTCATTGGTGAAAAGAGCTACACATTAGCAAATAACGGTGTGAAAGCTATCACCTAAAAAAATGACGAAAATGAGAAGTGTTGAGCAGCAACAGCTGCCTAATTTTGGGGGTCTTAAAATTTTGCGAAAAATAAAGGACTAACCATTGTTGGTGCGTAGCTGTCGTCTCACAGAAAATTGGTGAAAAGAGCTACACGTTAGCAAATAACGGTGTGAAAGCTATCACCTTTTAAAAAAATGAGATAGAAATTGTGTTAGTGAAAAGAGCTACACGTTAGCAAATAACAGTGTGAAAGCTATCACTAAGGGATGTAGTTTATGAGCAGATTTGAATTAATTAGCGGCTGAATTTCAATACACTCAATTTCGTGAAAAATCACAATATTTGATGACGCCAATGAAATTCTTCTTCATGTTGATTCGAAAAATAAACGAGAGATCGAGAGCAACCATTAAAGGGAGTCGTGTGTATCACGAGTGGGAAAGAAATAATCAACCTTTTGGGGGGGGGGGGGAAACCTTACATTTTGGAATTACAATACTAAAACCGTGTTTTGACTTCAAAATCATTACTAGATTTATTTTGAATCTTGATTCATTTATATATACTGTATAAAGCTGGTTGTTGTGTATTAATGGCATTTTGATCTCCTTTTCTCTTTTTATATAATTATTTTTCTTAATTTGTGTGTGTATTATTTTTCTTATTTTTGTCTTATTTTTATTTTTATTTTTGGAGCGTGAATAATAAAGAGTCTTGCTCGGGACTAGCAAGAATTCAAGTTTGGGGGTGTGATAAGTGTCAGTTTTATACACTTATCCATGGTTTGTATCGATAAATTTCACCCATAATTGAGTTAGTCTACTCGTTTTTTGCTTTTAATTAATTAGTTTTTAATAATTTTATTTTTATCGGATGATGATGTAAATCTAGTCTTAATCGGATTGAATTGCTGATTTACTCAAGAAATAACATGTTTATAAAATATTCTCTTTATTGAGTTTTTATGTATTCATGTTGTAGGGCTTTCCGAGACGAGTTCGGCAGTCTTTCCGGATTCAAAATCAGAATTATATATCAAAAGTTATCATCTGAAGAAGATTTGGTGCAAAAATGCAAAGTCTGAGAAATTCTGGGCTGAAAACGTAACTCTCAAAGCAACCAGTGAGCAAATTGACGAAGCCAAGTTGCGGCCGTAACTACTGAATGTTACGGCCGTAAGACATCCTTGTTACGGCCGTAACTCCTTAATGTTACATCCGTAACTCTTGACAGCATATGATCATTTGTCTAATTTTTTATACTTTTGGGGTATTATTGAGGGGATGGCTAACATTGATCCGATCTATTGTAATAATGCTGGAGTTTTGGAGCTATTAGATGACTTTAGGTGAATAAATAGACCCCTTAGATCTTTCATCATTCATCTTATAATTTCTCCACTTTTTGTAATATTTTCTTTTTGTGTGAAGAACACACTTGTGTTCTTGAGTGATTTGTGTAAGTATGGTATAGCATATGTTGTTCAGAGAGTTTATTGCTTCTTTCTCCTTTATCTACTAAGGGAGTGAGGATCAATTCTTTCTCTTGATTCAACTAATAATGACCACCAAAGCTTGTATTATGTATATTAAACCCTTCATGGGCTAAGTTACCTTTAGTTGGGATTATAAACAAGGTTAGTCATGTTATTTAAGTTTGTATAAAGATCTATTGTGAATTACTTATTATTGTGTGTGATTTTCATTGTTTTAATAATCTTTATTTATTTGGCCAATAAATGACGATATTTATGGTCTTCATATGTTTCGAAAGAAAATATGTTTGATTAGATCAAATGATCTTCACTCTAAGTTGTTCTAGGAGATAGAAATATACCTCTAGACCTTAGATGATTCTTTGAGTTATTTTCATAAATCCTAATGCTATGTATTGAAGCCAATCAACATAGAAATATAGTGGATTGATTCAATATGTAAGGGGCGTTTTATAGTTCGAAAGAGAAACCGTCTTTTTAAGGAAAATCGAATCTACACAACATAATAAGTAAATTCATCTTATGAGCTCCTATACATCTTCTATAACTAATGACGAACTAAGTTTGTAATCCCAACTATTTCATTTTATCGTTAATCAATCTATTGTTATTGCAATCTTTTTATTTCCTTAAAATATTAGAACTATTATTGCATTTTCTTTGCAATTATTAAACCAAACTCTTTAATTGTGTATTTCACTCATCTTAGTATCTATAAAAATAGACTAATAGTGTATAATTCAAATTATAACCAAACTTCCTCGTGGGATCGATAAACCGGACTCAAAAAGTCCACTTACTACTTGATACGATATCGTGCACTTGCGATAGTTACACTAAGAACGTGTCACACTCCCATGTGAAATTCGGAAGTCTTGGGTGACTTCATAGTGGTGATCGATTTCTTTACAAAGTTTAATAGAGGGCAACCCATACGGTTTCTATTCTATTATTCTTTATAAAGTGGTGTCTAACACCAACCCATCTAATGGATGATTCGATCTTCTTTTACCCCTAGTTCACTTGCCCTCAACCCATTCGGTTTCTATGGCTCGCTGAACTATCTAAGTTTAAACCGTCAACTCCTATTAGTCTGACCATTGAATCTTACCCGGCAACCCATACGGTTTATAGGGGTTTGATTTGTCACAACCAAAGGCATCTAATGCACCCTAGGAATTTATCAACTTTCCCCAAAAATATTACCCCGACATACTCGGAAGAATAATATTCCGGTTTAGATTTCAATTTTCCATGAGTTTGACGGAGAGCAGGAAACCTCGTAACCTTTATAACTTAGTGTTTGTAAGTGAGAGTATTAACGCGATTATATGTTACACTTTGCACATTAATCCGTTTATAAGCGCAGTTTGTCGGTTTGTTTGTTTGTCATACAATATGAAAACATACACAACCTAAAACTAACAACATGCAGTTCATGGACCGTTCCTAGAACTAAAATATCGTAATCTAATTACATGTCTTCGATCTTGAATCTTCGTCTTCTCGAGCGGATCTTCCTCTGGTCTTCGTCATTACATATAAATTTTACATTTGAAAAATTGCATCCTATACAAATTTTCTATTAAAATAAATAGGCTCAAAACGGCCTTTACAACCCAATCGAACAAAACAAACGATTCAAAACTAGGTCCATGAACAAAATCCCCATTCAAAATTAATGCAACAATTACATTAAAATAAATGGCAATAATAATTAATCTAAAATTGATCTAATCAACAAATATTAATCCAACAATTAGAATTAATCTAATTAATTCACTTAACCGTTAATTTTAATTTGCTCCGGATAAAATAAATATTACATTAAATTAATTCCCTTAAAATAAAATTACCATAATTATATTTTAGTCAAATTAAATCCAATTTAATTTACGGGAAATTAATTTACCGAACGAAATATAAAAACGGAGTCAGAAAACACAAGGCTCGGGCCAAGCCCGTGGCATAGCGGCCAAATTTCAGAATTGACCAATTTCCAAGGCTGTCACGGTCCGCCAATTTTCCGGCTCATTTTTTCGTCCCGAATCCAAAAATAATACTTTTCTAATTTTTTATATTACACAATTAAATCAGTTTTTCAAAAAAAAATAGATTTATATTGTAACATAAAATTATGAAAAATAATTTTTAGATGAACAATTAAACATCAACAATCAATACAATTATGATTCTAAATCATAAAAAATAATCAAGCACTCCAAATGCAAATATCGAATATACGATCGCATAGACCACGCTCCGATACTACTGTTGGGTTTCGGTGATAAAAAACGAGTAACGCAGCGGAAAATAAACCGGTCAAACCGGATAAAAACCAAATCCTAAAACGGATCGATCAAGCATCGTATAAACGAATATAAAAGGATGAAGATGAAATTAAGATTTCTTACCCTCATTGACCTTTGATAATATCTTCTTGATTCCGAGCACGAACATGAATCCAATCGAACGAGCTTTTGGAAATTCTCGAGCACCGAAAGCACCGTGCCTCTACGTATCATGCGTCGGAAGATGACTGGAAAATATTTCTATCAATTTATACTCCAAGTATACGGCTAGAAATTGATAGAATTAGCTTATATATATTTTTATAAATACTCTAAGTATTTTATAAAAATTGTTTTCTCTCAAAATACACTTTGAACTTAAAATGTATAAACTTAGAAAATCTTCTCTCACTCTTTCACTTTTAAACTCACGGCTGATCCACCTTCACTTTATAATGAGGGAGATGGTGTTTGTTTTATAAACAAAACACACACCTCATCAATTATTTCAAGAATAAATAATGTAGTAATAATACATCAAATGTATTATTAAGTCCCCACATTTATAAAAAAATCATCAAGTCAATTGATGAAAGTGGGGTGGCGGCCAAAGGAGGAGAAAAAGAAGTTGGTTCATTTCGGTGCGTGAAACGGACCCTCGTGTATCTAATCCGATAGATAAATCTTGGTATGTTTTAATATTAATATAATTAATTAATCTAATTAATTAATTATATTAAAAATAAATTATCTAAGAAATAATATGAATAAATTAATTACCCAGTAATTTATTTAATTCACGAGACCAATTTAATTTATCCAATAAATTGAATTGGACATCCAATGTCCAATATTAACCAAGAGAGAATAAACTAAATATAATCCGTCGTCAATTCCTGTGCCGCGACTTTGTAGGTTTGTCTTAGTTAGCATTGGGAGGATTCAATGAGTGTTAGCACCACTTAATCGCAACGTCAAATTAGTTTCAAAAAATGATTTCCGCAACTTGCACAAACTTATGAAAGTTTCAGGAAAATATTTTCGAACACACACACACAGCAGACATAATTTAACAACTCACTGAGCAAAATTAATTATCTCCTAGCGCGACGAAAAGTCACAACACACATTCACACAAAACAGTTGTAATCACTAGACAACACATATAGAATACAGTCACAGATGACTGACTGCGGAAAGTTAATCCTAACGGCTAAAAACACGGTTCCACATCCTCTGCCCAGGCTGATTAGCGCGCGTTACAACAACATTAGCGTGCGCTACTCATGCCACATTAGCGCGCGCTAGCCTTGTGCTTAGCGTGCGCTAACAGCTCTAATTCAGCAACGTGATTGCGAATATATATATATACGACATTACTAGAATCGATGGTCATAAATAAACGACAACACGTTCGAATCTCAAAGCCATCGATTTAACACTTCATGAGCAACCATCAAAAGACAATTGTCATTCAAAAACCGAAATCTCACCTCTTATTAAAGAGAGCTATCTCAATGTACACAAATCAAACGACTCAGCATTCACATCATAGTTTTAATCTAAAACTGGCAACACTGCCCGAACAACAAGAACATCATCAAGTATTTCTCGACTAACAGTCATAAAACCGATAAGTTGAAAGCGAGAGTCACGTCTCGATTACATTTTGTAGGCCTCACTTGAGTTTAAAAGTTGTGTTTTGAAAACTTATAATATAAGATGAACATAAAATATCGGTAGTTTGAATTCTCCAAAAATTTCGACCTTGAGGTCATCATACGAAAATCAAACTTTTTCCTCCCTTTGGAGGATGTTTTAAAACAAAAATATACGTGTCTCTCCAAAAACATGTAAAGTTTTAAAATATCACATTGATGAATTTTTCTTTGCGTAACCACACCAAGGCCATTACTCTTGTAAAAACGACTTATATCAGGATGTGTGTATATATACATATACGTTGGCATCACTTTCATTCTAGCATCATACAAGGATCAAACAACATAGGCCACATAATCACAAATCACCTTTAAACTCCACGTCATAACACAAAATCATACAAGCTCGTATATCACAAGGCACAATATAGTAGGGAGACTTACATCCACAGGTCGCACGAAGATGATGGTTGCACCTCGATACTAATCACGGCCGACATCACAGACGACGCGTCGCGACACGACTTAGACAAACACAATCTGACAGGACAAGACACGACAATACCCGACTGGACCCGACAGCCTAGGTTTCCGCAACCTAATCTCCGATACCATAAATGTAACACCCCCAGAATCAAACCGGAAATATTACACGCTGCATACCCTCTCCGTGAGGATCCACCAGGCTAGACGTCCAAACAACACAATACATTACATACCGACATGATAAAATACCAAATGAACATACTAACTTGGTATTTCATCACAAACATACAAGTCAAAATGCACATTTCTATCTCGACTCATACCCATGCAAGGGTAAAATACACTCACAAACAAAAATACGACAGCGGAAAGGACCATACATGAACTCCGACTAACTGCATCCAAAACTGGCCTTCATGTGATTAGTATCATTCGCCTTCCATCATCCTTCGCACCGATCCTGTGTTTTGCTCCCAAACCTGCATGTACCTAGATGCAAAAACAGACATCCACCCCCGAATACTCGGGGGTTAGCAAAACTCCACTGTTTTGCTAGTACAAGTATAAAGTGCAAATACGAGCCATACATAACACATTCCGAGAATACAACAAAAGACTTCCCGAGATATTTTGTTTAATCAAAAATAGTTCAAGCCTTGAAAGTAGAAACCAAAACAAGAAAGCACTTTGAAAAGATTTCCAAATCTCGGGAGTTTTGAAAACATTTGCGATAGTAAAGTTCTTAATTCTTCAAAAGCCTCTTAGGGTCACCGCCCCAAAGTTCATTTTCCAAAATGCAAATCCGTTAACAAAACGTGGGGTTCACGACCCAACCATTCCAGTCAGAAAACACAGGTTCCACGAGCCAACCATTCCAGTCACAAAACACAGGGTCCACGACCCAACCATTCCAGTCACAAAACACAGGGTCCACGACCCGATCATCAACTTCAATTCACTTCCAATAACACATTACACATTATTTTTATGCCATTTTAGCCAAACACCAAGACTCGATATATATAATGTCTCTCGACTCCGAGCAACAAGCATTGTGATACTCCGGACATATCACAATTAATCATCATTACAAACATTCTGGCAATTCTCGCGACCCGGTCCGGCCCTCAAGCCACCAAGTCCCTATGTGCCCCGTCGAGCAATCCCCAGGTGAGAATGCCCACTCGAAGTAACCCTCGCGACCCGGTCCAACCGCTAAGCCACCAGGTCCCCGTGTGACCCCGTCGAATCAATCCCCGAGTGAGAGTACCCGAGAAAAACTTAAAATTCTCATCAATTCACAATTTCCAAAACCGAAATCCTCAAGAGTCAATCACAATATATATAGTCGAGGTATTTTGCTAGAATGGCCAAATGTCCAACACACACTCACGACCCAAAGCTTATACAATGAAGAAAGAAGCATACCATCTAAACAGCACCAAACGACACAACCAATATCACACAAGTTCACATATTCACACACATCCGCATGACTCCACACGAAATCTTAACAAAATAATTGAACTTTAACTTACCAACAACAAAATCACACATAATGGCATCACTCGAAAATAAGGTGATCCTATACTCGACACCAATACGCATAGTTAATTAAGCACATTAATTCACGAACACAAGAATCCTCTTTTAATAAAACCATGATTGTAGATATACCGATTCTTTAGAAAAATGGTTGTAAACAATTCGTTTAGCACGTATCGTCAATTTTCAACCATCATATTCACAAAACAAGTAATGTATGGGCAAGATACTTGCCTCAGTAGTTGATACCGGACACTCCGACGAACGTGGCTCAACCGGAAAACCTCGAACGCCCACAATTCTCCGGCGGAAACGACGGTAACACAATCCGATCGGGAAACGACGAACAGAAGAGTTCCGAATCAAGTTCTTCGCAAGGAACCTGACCCTAACATCATACCGTCAAAAATCAACGATCGTACGAGGAAGAATAATCGTAGAACGCCCAACCCCCCCCCCCCCCCCCCCTCTAAGGATTTTCATCGTACACCTTCAAGGCACCGATTAGGAACTCAACAAAACGAAGAATCTTTAATAATCAAACCATGGATCAACAAGGAAATTGGTATAATATGACTTAATAATCATCAATACATCACAAATATAAGTTATCACGGATCAAACGGGCGAAATCAACCAAAACCCCCAGTTTTCCCAAAACTAGGATTTTAGGAAAACTAACCTTGATTCGCTGGATTGAAGGATGTTATGGAGTGATTAATCGATGACATGATCTCCCAAACTTCGTGGATTACTTGTATAACAACATGCCTTCAAGTTCCCAAAGGATCCAAACATGAAGAGAAAGGGAGAAAATGAAAATGAGTGCAAACAGGATCGCCGGTCATATTTATATCGGTGCACTTAGCGTGCGCTAGTCGCCGAGCTAGCGGCGCTATCGCCCGGCCGCAATCCGTAATCCTCATCGCCTACCGACTCGCCAGTAGCGCGGCGCAGCTTTTCCGGTCAGAAGCGCGCGCTACTCACGGTCAGAAGGCGTCAGCGTTCGACAAGAAGCGTGCGCTACCTGCCGATCCACCTAGTCCAGAACCCCACTGCCCTACTGCCTCGGCCGACTAGCGCGCGCAGCTAACCGGCCGTAGCGTGCGCTGCCTCCTGGCCGTAGCGTGCGCTATCTTCCGGCCGTAGCGTGCGCTACGCCGGTTCTTGCCGCACCCGCCCGGCCAGTGCCTCCACCCGTCCGGCCAGTGTCCGACCACCATGATTCGACGACTCGATTTTCTGAAATTGCACGGAACGAACACGACAAAATACTCGGTCCGAAATGAAAACAACGGATAACAAATCATCACCTACGGTCATAAACGCCAAAATCAGTTGTCGAGAAAATAATACCGGCACTCGACAATCGGGAAATATCCGAAAAAATTCAAAGTAACCGGAATGAAAATCGTGGGTATTACATTCTACCCCCCTAAAAATAAGTTTCATCCCGAAACTTAAAATAAAAGCAAGCCAACTCTCGACAACACACCAGAACTCCATGCAGTATAAAGACACTACAATCCGATTCAATACGCAAGAATGCTTACGAAAAGCAACGAGCATGAATCGCTGCGGTTGATAAAACCGAGCAATACAAAAATCAAATCACGATTCCAAACAAGACATCAATTTGGAACAATATGAGAACGATATACGGTTCACATCAACTATGAAGTTCACACCTCAAATCAAGACATCAATAAACTTGTAGGAATCACGAGGTGTTAACTCCGAACACGGTTCACAAGAAATCGATCCGAACTTGGAAAGATCACAACGATATACACATCAATTTGGAACAATATCAGAACTCGCTCGAATGACAAAGGTGAGAAACAATACAAGGTCAGAAGCATTAACGAACACAATCGCCTCAATACGGTCGAACGAAACGGAAATGAGAAGAAAAAAATGTGGGTATTACATCATATCACCTTTAAAAGAGGTTTCGTCCCCGAAACCTAAACAACGAAAACGAAGTGCTTGAATAGCAACCTTCCCGGCCATATCCTCTTGGTCCCGCATCTAATCTCCATAACCAACTGTACCGTGGTCACGGCCGCGTCCTCTGTCCCTCGGCATACTAAGCGGATTCTCACTCAATATGATTTCACCACTTCGCAAAATATTATACTAAAGTATCAACTCAGCACGACATATCACATAAGGTAACTAATAATAGCTCGATAAGAAAATCCACGAGGTATCCTTTTAAAGGAAATCTTTTGAAAATCCTAGGATTTGTATGCTATTCAAAATAAACTTTAAAAGTACTTTTGGTACCTCGGGTTGTTTCATCAAAACTTGTAAACAACATACTTTAACCGTCTCATTTGAAATCATTTGCCAAAATAATAATTCCTTGAAACTGGCGTTATCAAAATCATCATGCCTCTACGCATCATCATCACCGTTAACAACCAACAAGTTAACTATGCAAGACCATCAAACCATTCTTACATACTCTAACATTTCCAAATCCGAGTTTAAACTTTACATCGAGTGAGATTTTTCATCTTTCACTATATATTTTTGAAAAAGAAATCGTATTGGTTTTTGAAAAAAAAATTGTGTGAAAGATTTTTGAAAATCATGTACTCGAATTATTCGAAAATACAATAGTACGTTAAAAGTCATTTCCGAAAATTCTCCCAAAACTACACAAGAATCAACGACGGTAACATTTTACAAAATGTTCAAGGTACTTTAAAACAACTCTTTCAATACCGTCGAGGTTTTATTTGAGAATCCTAGGCCGGCTCGCAAATTTCAAACAATTTCCAAAGTTCATACGAAGCCGCCGAATTAATCGCAACGTCAAATTAGTTTCAAAAATTGATTTCCGCAACTTGCACAAACTTATGAAAGTTTCAGGAAAACATTTTCGAACACACACACACAGCAGACATAATTTAACAACTCACTGAGCAAAATTAATTATCTCCTAGCGCGACGAAAAGTCACAACACACATTCACACAAAACAGTTGTCATCACTAGACAACACATATAGAATACAGTCACAGATGACTGACTGCGGAAAGTTAATCCTAACGGCTAAAAATGCAGTTCCACATCCTCTGCCCAGGCTGATTAGCGCGCGTTACAACAACATTAGCGTGCGCTACTCATGCCACATTAGCGCGCGCTAGCCTTGTGCTTAGCGTGCGCTAACAGCTCTAATTCAGCAACGTGATTGCGAATATATATATATACGATATTACTAGAATCGATGGTCATAAATAAACGACAACACGTTCGAATCTCAAAGCCATCGATTTAACACTTCATGAGCAACCATCAAAAGACAATTGTCATTCAAAAACCGAAATCTCACCTCTTATTAAAGAGAGCTATCTCAATGTACACAAATCGAACGACTCAGCATTCACATCATAGTTTTAATCTAAAACTAGCAACACTACCCGAACAACAAGAACATCATCAAGTATTTCTCGACTAACAGTCATAAAACCGATAAGTTGAAAGCGAGAGTCACGTCTCGATTACATTTTGTAGACCTCACTTGAGTTTAAAAGTTGTGTTTTGAAAACTTATAATATAAGATGAACATAAAATATCGGTAGTTTGAATTCTCCAAAAACTTCGACCTTGAGGTCATCATACGAAAATCAAACTTTTTCCGCCCTTTGGAGGATGTTTTAAAACAAAAATATACGTGTCTCTCCAAAAACATGTAAAGTTTTAAAATATCACATTGATGAATTTTTCTTTAGGTAACCACACCAAGGCCATTACTCTTGTAAAAACGACTTATATCACGATATGTGTATATATACATATACGTTGGCATCACTTTCATTCTAGCATCACACAAGGATCAAACAGCATAGGCCACATAATCACAAATCACCTTTAAACTCCACGTCATAACACAAAATCATACAAGCTCGTATATCACAAGGCACAATATAGTAGGGAGACTTACATCCACAGGTCGCACGAAGATGATGGCTGCACCTCGATACTAATCACGGCCGACATCAAAGACGTCGCGTCGCGACACGACTTAGACAAACACAATCTGACAGGACAAGACACGACAATACCCGACTGGACCCGACAGCCTAAGTTTCCGCAACCTAATCTCCGATACCATAAATGTAACACCCCCAGAATCAAACCGGGAATATTACACGCTGCATACCCTCTCCGTGAGGATCCACCAGGCTAGACGTCCAAACAACACAATACATTACATACCGACATGATAAAATACCAAATGAACATACTAACTTGGTCTTTCATCACAAACATACAAGTCAAAATGCACATTTCTATCTCGAATCATACCCATGCAAGGGTAAAATACACTCACAAACAAAAATACGACAGCAGAAAGGACCATACACGAACTCCGACTAACTGCATCCAAAACTGGCCTTCATGTGATTAGTATCATTCGCCTTCCATCATCCTTCGCACCGATCCTGTGTTTTGCTCCCAAACCTGCATGTACCTGGATGCAAAAACAGACATCCACCACCGAATACTCGGGGGTTAGCAAAACTCCACTGTTTTGCTAGTACAAGTATAAAGTGCAAATACGAGACATACATAACACATTCCGAGAATACAACAAAAGACTTCCCGAGATATTTTGTTTAATCAAAAATAGTTCAAGCCTTGAAAGTAGAAACCAAAAAAAGAAAGCACTTTGAAAACATTTTCAAATCTCGGGAGTTTTGAAAACATTTGCGATAGTAAAGTTCTTAATTCTTCAAAAGCCTCTTAGGGTCACCGCCCCAAAGTTCATTTTCCAAAATGCAAATCCGTTAACAAAACGTGGGGTTCATGACCCAACCATTCCAGTCAGAAAACACAGGGTCCACGACCCAACCATTCCAGTCACAAAACACAGGGTCCACGACCCAACCATTCCAGTCACAAAACACAGGGTCCACGACCCGATCATCAACTTCAATTCACTTCCAATAACACATTACACATAACACATTATTTTTATGCCATTTTAGCCAAACACCAAGACTCGATATATATAATGTCTCTCGACTCCGAGCAACAAGCATTGTGATACTCCAGACATATCACAATTAATCATCATTACAAACATTCTCGCAATTCTCGAGACCCGGTCCGGCCCTCAAGCCACCAAGTCCCTGTGTGCCCCGTCGAGCAATCCCCAGGTGAGAATGCCCACTCGAAGTAACCCTCGCGACCCGGTCCAGCCGCTAAGCCACCAGGTCCCCGTGTGACCCCGTCGAGTCAATTCTCGAGTGAGAGTACCCGAGAAAAACTTACAACTCTCATCAATTCACAATTTCCAAAACCGAAATCCTCAAGAGTCAATCACAATATATATAGTCGAGGTATTTTGCTAGAATGGCCAAATGTCCAACACACACTCACGACCCAAAGCTTATACAATTAAGAAATAAACACACCATCTAAACAGCACCAGACGATACAACCAATATCACACAAGTTCACATATTCACACACATCCGCATGACTCCACACGAAATCTTAACAAAATAATTGAACTTTAACTTACCAACAACAAAATCACACATAATGGCATCACTCGAAAATAAGGTGATCCTATACTCGACACCAATACGCATAGTCAATTAAGCACATTAATTCACGAACACAAGAATCCTCTTTTAATAAAACCATGATTGTAGATATACCGATTCTTTAGAAAAATGGTTGTAAACAATTCATTTAGCACATATCGTCAATTTTCAACCATTATATTCACAAAACACATAATGTATGGGCAAGATACTTGCCTCAGTAGTTGATACCGGACACTCCGACGAACGTGGCTCAACCGGAAAACCTCGAACGCCCATAATTCTCCGGCGGGAACGACGGTAACACAATCCGATCGGGAAACGACGAACGGAAGAGTTTCGAATCGAGTTCTTCGCAAGGAACCTGACCCTAACATCATACCGTCAAAAATCAACGATCGTACGAGGAAGAATAATCGTAGAACGCCCAAAACCCCCCCTCTAAGGATTTTCACCGGACACCTTCAAGGCACCGATTAGGAACTCAACAAAATGAAGAATCTTTAACAATCAAACCATGGATCAACAAGGAAATTGGTATAATATGACTTAATAATCATCAATCCATCACAAATATAAGTTATCACGGATCAAACGGGCGAAATCAACCAAAACCCCCAATTTTTCCAAAACTAGGATTTTAGGAAAACTAACCTTGATTCGCTGGATTGAAGGATGTTATGGAGTGATTAATCGATAACATGATCTCCCAAACTTCATGGATTAGTTGTATAACAACATGCCTTCAAGTTCCCAAAGGATCCAGCCGCGGAAGAGAAAGGGAGAAAATGAAAAATGAATGCAAACAGGACTGCTCGGTCATATTTATATCTTGTGCTGAAGCGTGCGCTAGTCGCCGAGCTAGCGCGGCGCTATCGGCCCGAGCCGCAATCCGTAATCCTCATCGCCTCTACCGAATCCGCCAGAAGCGGCGCACTTTTCCGGCCAGAAGCGCGCGCTTACTCACGGTCAGAAGGCGGCGCGCCCGGCAAAGAGCGTGCGCTACCTGCCGATCCACCTAGTCCAGAACCCCACTGCCCTACTGCCTCGACCGACTAGAACGCGCAGCCAACCGGCCGTAGTGTGCGCTGCCTCCTGGCCGTAGCGTGCGCTATCTTCCGGCCGTAGCGTGCGCTATGCCGGTTCTTGCCGCACCCGCCCGGCCAGTGTAACACCCCCAAGATATTCAGGGCATATTACAGTGCCGTGGACCCCACACTGTGGAATCCACCAGGCGAACATACCAACAAGACATTTGACAACGACAATCTATCATTAATAAAACGACAATTAAAATAAAAGATTACCAACCGACAATTAAAATCTGACATCAAATCCATTTCCCAAAATGGGAACACAACATTAACAATTTCAAACAGGAAGTACTCGAGTACTTAAACCAACTTTATAATACATAAATCTCAAAACCAGACATCAATAGTAACCGACAGACATGACATCGAAAATCAAACACTGGACAATATCATGCTTGCCCATCATCCTCATACGGCCCGAGCGCTCGCTTGTCCCCACGATCAATACCTGAAATACAAAAAGTATTTCCCCCATTTAAGGGGTTAGCGACAATCGCTAGTGCAAGTACAATCCATTTGAACTACATTCTAATCGATGAATACATGCGCCAAAAATCATTTTAGAAAACATTTTATATTCCGGAATATTTATGATGTACACACAAAACACATTATCTCCAACAAATCATAATTCAAAGTTAACCGTTGGCACGAGACTCACGGCCACCGTACCCCGCAGAGCCCCGTCGGACATCCATGGGTGGCTAACCACAGTTCATGATACGCACACACACGGCAATACGTATCCCTAGAGGCCCCGTCGGACCGTCCCTAGGTGAACATACACATATCTCCCCACAACAACCACTTATAGCCATAATTCAAATACTAGAACATGTAAACAAATGTAAAGTACTTGCCTTTGAGACATGCTTGAAGAAACGGAGATGAAACACGACTACGAACGGTCCGGTGGGAAGCGACGGTTCCTAAACGAAGGATCAATATAGTTCACCCCAACGGACAACAATATTCTACTGGAATACACCCATAACCCTGGTTACCACATACGACAATAGACGGTCAATTGATACGGGTGAGGGTTTACGCAAAATCTCCCCGTATCGATAATTCACGGATTAAAATCAAGGAATTTGGATTTGGAATCATTCAACAATCACAAACGGTGAAGAATATCATAACATTCTGGAATAATTCGGTTCCAATTAGCAAAACCCGGAAAAACCCCCAAATTTGACGAGTTAGGGTTCTAGACGAAATTACCTTGATTTCGGATGACGGATGACGATTATACTGATGATAATATGTTAGCAAAACTCTACTTGATGGAATGTGAATAGAACGCCGATCGAATCGATGGAAATCGCCTCGAGGTCGCACGTCAAGAAACGAAGGGAAAAGAATGAAACGCCGCTCAAAATCACTACCGGGCTTATATAATTGTGAAGTTAGCGCACGCTAATCGCCATATGTAGCGTGCGCTAACGGCCGCGATACCGATGGCTATCGCATTCGTTAGCGTCGCTAACAATAAAGGTTAGCGACGCTAATCGCTCTTCGGTAGCGCACGCAAGGCAACAGGGGTAGCGTGCGCTACCTACACAAAGATCAAGATCGCCGATGTCATATCGCCAAGAAGTCTGCCGAGGGTACGATACACGATACACACGACGAGACCGTAATCCAGAACATGAACACGAAGCATACAAGACGACGGAGCTAAGTGTCAAAGAAAATACATTTCCGACTACCGAAGGGTCCGTAATGCGACAACGAAAACGAGATTCCCTAAACTATTAGAAATTACAAAATGGCCCAAGTGCCCGAAAATCACGAAACGACGCCGATTTACGAACCGAAAGTCTCCACAAGACCAACTCAACCATACGAACTTGTACAAACCCGTAAATAACGAACACGAACCAGTTTTACAAGAATCGAACGATCATACGGCAAAACATGTCATAAAACGAAATTACTTGAAAACATCACCAAAACTCATCCCAATGGAAAAACTCCAAGAACAAAATAGATTCTAAATGTCGAAACTTATACAAGCGATTCGATAAAAAAATACATACACCAAAAAAGGAAATCGCTAAAAATGGGAAAATTACGGATATTACATTCTCCTCTAAAATAAAGTTTCGTCCCGAAACTTAAGAATCAAAAAGCTGGGTATCTCGAACGCATATCCTCCTCTAACTCCCACGCCGCTTCTTCTACTCCGTGCCTCGACCATTGCACTTTAACCAAAGGAATGGTTTTGTGCCTTAACCGCTTATCACGACGCTCCAAAATTCTAACGGGTCTCTCTTCAAACGTAACATCCTTCTCAATCTCCACGCCCCAAAGTCGATAATGTGGGACGGGTTCTAACGCATTTCCTCAATCGGGAAACGTGAAATACGCTATGTACATGACTAAGCGACGGAGGTAAAGCCAAACGGCACGCTAACTCACCGACTCTCCAATACCTCGAAAGGTCCAATATATCTCGGCCGAGTTTCCCCTTCCCGAATCGGAAAACTCCTTTCGTCGGAGATACTCTCAACGAACGTGATCTCCCACCTCAAACTCCAAAGGTCTACGCCTAACATCCGCATAAGACTTTGTCGACTCGCGCCCAACATCCTCTTTCTAATCAATTCGACTTTCTCCCTCGTCTCCAATACCGCATCCGCCTGCCAACCAAATCGGACGGCTCATCCCAACATATCGGTGATCGCAACGCCGGCCATAAAGTGCTTCATATGGTGCCATCTTAATCGACGCGTGCGCCTATTATTATAAGTAAACTCAATCAAGGCCAAATGATCCTCCCCATTACTCCAATCTAACGCACACGCGCGCAACAAATCCTCGAACGCCCGAATGGTACGCTCGGATCGCCCATCGGCCTGGGATGGAACGGGTGCTCAAACGTAGCCGAGTCCCCAATGCCTTATGCACCGCCAAAAATGCGATACAAATCGCCATCTCTGTCAAATAATGGTCCTCGGCGTACCATGAAGCCTCACTATCCGAGTGATAAAAATACGAGCCAACTTTTCCGACCCCAAGTATCCTTGATGCCTGGAAAATGTGCCGACTTAGTCACCGGTCTACAATTACCCATACCATATTCATACTACTTCGTCCTCGGTAAACTCGTGACAAAATCCATAGAGATGTCCTCCCATTTCCATTCCGAACGGAAGTGGTTTCAATAATCCGGCCGTCACGATGCTCAATCTTGACTTGCGACAAGTCAAACACTTAGCTACAAACCGAACTACCTCCTTCTTCATATCGCTCCACCGTAAATTCTTCCTCGATCTTTATACATCTTACTCGAGCCGGATGGATCAATATGGTGACGCATGAGCCTCTCGCATAATGCTCGTCTCGCCTCCGAGTCGTCGAACACACAACCGACCTCGGAATCTCAACACGCCGTCCTCATGAATAACGAATCCCGGCTTTCCCTTCTCTACACTCTCCGCAATGAATAAACATCGGGTCCTCCAACTGTCCCGATTTAATGTCCTCGACTGCAGACGAAGAAATCTCAAGAGTACGCAATCGCTAACTCTCTCGGGCAAGATAATCTCAATGCTCAACCTCATAAACTCTCGCCAAGTCCCGATCGGGCCGTGAGTAACTCAAGCACCCAAGCGAGCACCGATTTCCGGCTCAAGGCATCTGCTACCACATTAGCCTTGCCGGATGATAGAGGATCTCAAGATCGTAATCCTTAATCGTTCCAACCATCTCCTCTGTCTCATATTAAGCTCCTTCGCGTGAAGATGTACTTGTGCTCTTGTGATCGGTGAAAATCGACACGACGAGCCATACAAGTAATGACGCCGATTTTCAACGCAAACACAATCAAGCCAACTCAAGATCGTGCGTAGGTAATTCGATTCATACGGTTTCAACCGGAAGCATAGGCAATCGTCCTCCCGTGCCGCATAAGTACGCATCCGAGCCCTTGGCCCGAAGCATCACTATAAACAGAGAAACCATCATTACCACTCGGTAAAGCCAACACGGAGCGGTCGTCAACCGCTTCTTCAACTCCTCAAAACTATTCTCGCCTCTCATCGGTCCACACAAACTTCTCTCGACTTCAGAATAATCGAGCCGAGGTCGAGCAAGTTTAGAGAACCCTCGACGAACCTACGGTAATACCCGGCTAATCCCGTAAAACTACGGACCTCTTTCACGTTCTGGGCGGCGCCCAATCCAACACCGCTCTACCTTATGTGGGTCCACACGAACACCCTACGAGATCACATGACCGAGAAACATAACTTCCGTAACTAAACTGCACTTTGAGAACTTCGCAAAAGATGCCGAGTTCTCAAAATATCTAACACAATATGCAAATGACGGCGTGCTCCTCCTCGCTCCTCGAGTAAATCGGGATGTCATCGATAAAAACGACTACACACTTATCGAGGTACTCGATAAAGACTTTGTTCATAAGCCGCATGAACACGGCCGTGCGTTGGTTAGCCCAAAAGGCATAACCACAAACTCGTAGTGACCGTATCTCGTCCGAAAGGCCGTCTTCTAATATCGGTATCCTTCACTCTGAGCCGATAATACCCCGATCTCAAATCAATTCAAAACACAGCTTGCCCTTGCAATCGATCAAACAAATCATCAATCCTTGGTAGCGGATACTTGTTTTTGATGGTCACTTTGTTCAACTCTCGTAGTCGATGCACAAACGAAGTGACCCATCCTTCTTCTTTACAAATAGACCGGTGCGCCCCAAGGTGAAGCGCTCGGTCGAATATATCCCATGTCCAAAGAATCTCCCAATCAAGCTTCTTCAACTCAAGCATCTCGGCAGCGCCATACGGTATGGCGTCTTAGAGATAGGTGCCGCACCCGGCTCTAAATCGACGGTAAACTCAACCTCTCGCCCGGCGGCAAACCCGCAACTCATCTGAAAACGCCAGATACTCACATACTACCTAATAGACGAGAGCTCGACTCCCCTTCTTCCGATCTCAAAGCGTAACACCAATAGCCCGTGCAACCTCCCCAAGAAGCCTCACCGCCTCAAAGCGCTCGATCGGCAATCTCGACTACCCCGCTTACGCCCCACAAAAGAATGCTCGGTACCATCAGAGGCTAACATCGTAATCCTCGTTCTATAATTCATGATCGCCCCATGACGGTCCAAACAATCCTCACCCAGAATCAAATCCTCATCTCTAATATCTATCGCAATCGATTAGAAAGCCAATCCCTCCCCGCGATACTCACGGAAAAATCTCTAATCTCCTGGTCCCCACGATACTATCCCGCTAGGAAGTTTAACAACAAAAGGCTCACAAGCAACAAGGCAATCAACATGCATTTACGCACTCAATCCATAGATATAAAAGAATGCGTAGCACCGTAATCGAACAATACGGAAACAGGATGGTCAAGGATTTGGACGGTACCTGTAGCCACCGTCGCGTCGGGATCTCCGGCCGCCTCATCTCATACACACGGGGCGGAATGCACCCGCACTAGAAGCTCCTCTAGAAGGCCGACCACGGCCTCGACCTCTACCAAAACTCGCTGCGGCCGAGGAACCGTCTGCCTCGATTCACACTCGGCTCTCCGCACTGGGCCGAGATCTCGAGTAACTGGAGCCCGAGCCGCATCCGTACAAAACTTAGCACGGTGACCCATACGACCACAAGTAAGACATCAATCGGAGGCCTATCACACTCACTCATCATGTGGCCCGGACGATCGCAGTTGAAGCACGTAGGACCACGAACTAACCAGCAGGAGTGACCTATACTGTTCCTCGACCAACCGATGGCGATCGACTCGAAGACTCGCGAACTGCAGGCGAGCCTTCGGATACCCTCCCGACTTGCCTCCCGAAACCGACCGAGGTCTTCTCGCTTCTTTCCTTCACTGCCTCTGCCGCAGTAAAACGACATCTCGTAAGCCATCGCTTTATTCTCGATAATCTCTCAAAGTCGTGCACCCTGCACTGCACATGTAGTGGCGCACCCTCGGCTTCATCCGCATATCAAAGTGGCGGATCTTATCTAGCTCATCTCGGACTTGGTTTCTCACGTAATGCACTGTTGATTGTAGTCCTTGATAGCTTGAGAAATAGGAACATCTTGGGGCTTAGCCTCAAAGAAGGCTCGGATCCTCCCCTCTTTCACTGCCAAGGACAATATTCATCTTCCATCGATCTCGAAACTCGCCCACGTAGCTGCCCGGCCGCGCGGTTTCACCGCTTGCCACCACGTCGCCGCCTCCTTGGCGAGGAAGTACTGAGCAATGGGTACTTTCCTCTCCTAATGCTTAGCGCCTCAAACACTTTCTCCAACTCGAATAACCAATTCTCCCAACCGTAAGGGTCAAGCACCATCAAACTGCGGAGGACGATACGAATCACGCCCCGAAGTAGCTTATCATTACCGAATCCAGAGGCGGAACCGGGTTGGCATTAGCATGGCCGACTGTAACGGCTCGAGCCGCAGCGCTCATCCGGTTCGCTACTTGCCGTAATATGTTGGCCACTCCAACATTCTCATGAGCATTAATGAGCTAGCAGATCGTCCTGCCGACCTCCGAACTAGGGGGAACACTGCTCCACAAAGAGGGCATCGCCGACCGCTTCCCGAGTGATCGGACATGGCCGCGCCCACCGGCCGCGCCACGTCCCCTAAGGCCCGCGACCGCGGCCCGCGTCCTCTACCAAAGCAGGAATTTCAAGAAGCAACGGGTAAGGCACAATTCAAACGCAAAACGCAAAAGATACTAAGACAGAATAGAAATGTAATCTGAAACGAGTCAAGTTAGGAAAACTTACGAGCACCGGCGTACTGAGATGATGGCATAGCAGTGATACTGTCCCAAAAACGACACTTAACTAGACCCAAATGACCGACAGCCTAGGTATCCATAAACCTAAGCTCTGATACCATATTCTGTAACACCCCCAAGATATTCAGGGCATATTACAGTGCCGTGGACCCCACACTGTGGAATCCACCAGGCGAACATACCAACAAGACATTTGACAACGACAATCTATCATTAATAAAACGACAATTAAAATAAAAGATTACCAACCGACAATTAAAATCTGACATCAAATCCATTTCCCAAAATGGGAACACAACAT
Source organism: Orobanche coerulescens (assembly GCA_033398695.1). NCBI lineage: Eukaryota > Viridiplantae > Streptophyta > Magnoliopsida > Lamiales > Orobanchaceae > Orobanche > Orobanche coerulescens. The sequence continues at coordinate 19,592,083 of CM065810.1, forward strand.
TAACAATTTCAAACAGGAAGTACTCGAGTACTTAAACCAACTTTATAATACATAAATCTCAAAACCAGACATCAATAGTAACCGACAGACATGACATCGAAAATCAAACACTGGACAATATCATGCTTGCCCATCATCCTCATACGGCCCGAGCGCTCGCTTGTCCCCACGATCAATACCTGAAATACAAAAGTATTTCCCATTTAAGGGGTTAGCGACAATCGCTAGTGCAAGTACAATCCATTTGAACTACATTCTAATCGATGAATACATGCGCCAAAAATCATTTTAGAAAACATTTTATATTCCTAATATTTATGATGAACAAACAAAACAAAGTATCTCCAACAAATCATAATTCAAAGTTAACCGTTGGCACGAGACTCACGGCCACCGTACCCCGCAGAGCCCCGTCGGACATCCCTGGGTGGCTAACCACAGTTCATGATACGCACACACACGGCAATACGTATCCCTAGAGGCCCCGTCGGACCGTCCCTAGGTGAACATACACATATCTCCCCACAACAACCACTTATAGCCATAATTCAAATACTAGAACATGTAAACAAATGTAAAGTACTTGCCTTTGAGACATGCTTGAAGAAACGGAGATGAAACACGACTACGAACGGTCCGGGTGGGAAGCGACGGTTCCTAAACGAAGGATCAATATAGTTCAGTCCCAACGGACAACAATATTCTACTGGAATACACCCATAACCCTGGTTACCACATACGACAATAGACGGTCAATTGATACGGGTGAGGGTTTACGCAAAATCTCCCCGTATCGATAATTCACGGATTAAAATCAAGGAATTTGGATTTGGAATCATTCAACAATCACAAACGGTGAAGAATATCATAACATTCTGGAATAATTCGGTTCCAATTAGCAAAACCCGGAAAAACCCCCAAATTTGACGAGTTAGGGTTCTAGACGAAATTACCTTGATTTCGGATGACGGATGACGATTATACTGATGATAATATGTTAGCAAAACTCTACGGTGATGGAATGTGAATAGAACGCCGATCGGAACTGATGGAAATCGCCTCTGAGGTCGCACGTCGAAGAAACGAAGGGAAAAGAATGAAATCACGCTTCAAAATCGCACCGGGCTTATATAATGTGAAGTTAGCGCACGCTAATCGCCATATGTAGCGCGGCGCTAACGGCCGCGATACCAGTTGGCTATCGCCACATTCGTTAGCGACGCTAACAATAAAGGTTAGCGACGCTAATCGCTCTTCGATAGCGCACGCAAGGCAACAGGTAGCGTCGCTACCTACACAAGAATAAAGATCGCCGATGTCATATCGCCAGCAAGCCGCCGAGGGTACGATACACGATACACACGACGAGACCGTAATCCAGGAACATGAACACGAAGCATACAAGACGACGGAGCTAAGTGCTGAAAGAAAAATACATTTCCGACTACCGAAGGGTCCGTAATGCGACAACGAAAACGAGATTCCCTAAACTATTAGGAAATTACAAAAATGGCCCAAGTGCCCGAAAATCACGAAACGACGTCGGAATTACGAACCGAAAGTCTCCACAAGACCAACTCAACCATACGAACTTGTACAAACCCAGAAATAACGAAAACGAACGAGTTTTACAAGAATCGAACGTTCATACGGCAAAACATGTCATAAAACGAAATTACGTGAAAACATCACCAAAACTCATCCCAATGGAAAAACTCCAAGAACAAAATAGATTCGAAATGTCGAAACGGTTACAAGCGAGTCGATAAAAATAGACATACACCAAAAATGGAAACTGCTAAAAATGGGAAAATTACGGATATTACAGCCAGTGCCTGCACCCGTCCGGCCAGTGCCTCCACTCGTCCGGCCAATGCCCGCAACCGTCCGGCCAGTGTCCGACCACCATGATTCGACGACTTGATTTTCTGAAATCGCACGGAACGAACACGACAAAATACTCGAGGACAACATCATCGGTCCGAAATGAAAACAACGGATAACAAATCATCACCTACGGTCATAAACGCTAAAATCAGTTGTCGAGAAAATAATACCGGCACTCGACAACCGGGAAATATCCAAAAAAAATTCAAAGTAACCGAAACGAAAATCATGGGTATTATAACGGTAAAGTCAAACCCTATTGTATCTTGACTCTATGCATTTGTTAATACAAAACGAGATCATCGAGCTCTCGTGTATCAAATACAACTAGCTCTAACTGCTTTGGCCAAAGACTTATGATCTCATTTTTCATTAACCGCATAGGACATTTACCTGCTCACTAACAGGAGAAAGAATCCTATCTTGGTATTCAGTATAGACTGCTACTTGCCCACTAAGTTGCATTTCGAGATTGACCACACCAACCGGCGATTGGATCGAACTACTCTAATGACTAACTGAATGTCACAAGCACATTTCCTACTGAAACATCAAGTCAAAGGTCCACGTATACCTATCACAATCTTTCGATTCCATTGACAATCCCTGAGTGATTTCCATGTGACCGAATCGAGTTGAGTCGTGTTCGAGTATACTAATCCCATTAGCATACCTATAACGTGTGCTCCCACTAACTGTTAGTGAAAACAGGCACTCTACATGTCAAAGTATACGTTATACAAGTCTTGTCTAAACTTACTGCCCAGTTAAGTTTTATCGACTTGCGAACTAGTTAAGCATTCGAGCTCTAAACACTTCTAGTGCCTATCTCCTTATCTCCATATGAAGTCGAATGTTCGCTCTCAAATGCAAGGACTATTATTCTATATACCAAATCACAATGCCAGTGATATACAATAATATAGAAATAATAACTGCCTTATTAAATATAATATTCATAATTACAATACAATTGCTCTCACTCTCTCATCCTCTGAGTGGCATTTGAGGGCATATTCCTAACAGTTGGTTGGGACAAAAGTTAGCACAATCACTGGAAATAAATTCCCCGCAGCTTGACCTTTGTTCACTAAAACAACGATAACTCCCTTGTTAGGAAGGCTATGGACGAATGGTCAGATATTCTGGAAACTAGACTTCCGTATCATATGCTGTGCACCACACGGGTCATTAAACTCAGATCACAGTGCATGTTTTAATTGGTTGCTTTAGTATTTCCCAAGTTTAGTGAGAAAACAAGGTTGAGACCATATCCTAATGACATAAGTGTTGATGCAAAAACATGGCAATGACAACCATAAGTGCATTTAAATGCAGCAGGTGTTCGATTTCTTATCTCGACTGATGATCCTTTCGCTAACTCCAACTTGGTAGACTTGCAGAGAAAGTAGGAATGTCGGTACAGCTAAGGCTGTTTAAAAACCACTGATTCCGTTTGAACTTTCAAAGCATAAACAAATATCAAGGAGGATGCGTCCAGTCATGATCAAAAGTGTAGAAAAATCCACCAAAATGTATCAAATCAACCAAGTATTTTAATTCTCAATTTGAAAGTATACGTCATAATAGCCATGTTATGTGGATGCCATGCGGTGCATCATAATTAAGCATTTTGAATCATGAGACGTGATGAATATACCATAACCAACTCATCTTGACCATCCAATAAGATTGACTAAACATAGTCAAATATATAAGGCACATGCCTTTACAAATACTTGGAAAAGTATTCGGACCTATAGCCACACAAACTATAACCGAGGTCAATGAATCCATGAATTTACTGTAATATGCCATTGCTTTACATGTTAAAATTCATGAGAACTACTCGTACATTCTTTCATACCATATTGCAAGGAGAGGATGCATGACTACACCCACATGTAATATTTTATTTTAATAGGATGAAAGATGAAGTTTTCTAAGTATGGGATTGGGTCAAGACCAACGTAGTGGTCGCTCAATTCAACGTGACAAATCAGTCACAAATCGATTTTAACCACGACATATCCGTCGCAATTGATGTTTTTCCCATTTGTACGTCACAAATCCGTGACTAATCATGAACGAGTCATAACTTTACCATTACCGACAATGTTCATTTTTTTTTCAATTGTTGGTTTAAAATCGACAGAGCGGCGACGTCAAATCGCACCCAAAACGTGGTGTATGCAACAACCACAAATATCGACTTTCAACAATTATTTGTCTCCCCTAGGACCGTCACACAGTTTATTTCGACATACGAGATTGATACCACCTCTCATAGTCTCATCCACCGCAAAGTAGCATGGGGGATAAAGAACCCAAATACCCAATTTCCCAAAAAAAATTCCCAAAAAGAGAGGAATTGAAAAACGAAAACTTTAATAAAATCTTACAGGTACTTGATTTCATATTTGCTTTGATCCTTGAACGGATAATAAATTTGGCTTCTCTCCATATGAGCAACATATTTCTGTGGGTACTCCGTTCTATATTTACTTTGATCCTTGAACGGGATAACAAATATGGTTTTTCTCCATAGCGCGCACATCATCATGAGCAACATATTTTCCTATATGCACGTAAAACATAAACATGGTAAGATTCATAAGTGTACAAATCAATGAACAAATTAATTATTAATGAGGAAAAGATGGAGAGTTAAGAAACGCCCGTAAAGAGCTACTGGGTTCGATAATCGGCCGAAAAAGGACTCGGGCGCGGCGGTGCAGCAACTCGATATTGGATAAGGTCGGATCTCCAAATTTCCTCGTAAAAATCTACTTCTGTTGGCGACAGATTCAGTAATCAATATTACTCAGAATCCGATCTCCACCGTTGAATATACAGATATTTGTGTTGAAAAGTTGCTGTCAAAATTTCACACCGATCTGACTGTTAACAAATCGGAAAATATGATTTTTGTTCGACTGCGCTGTGCAGAAAATTTACGTGCGGAAATTCCCGTCTTTTTTTTTTTCCGAAATTTTCTTGGCTGCAAAAATAGTTAATGAACCAGAAGTCTCCATGGATTTGGCGTTCCCAGGGATGAGTTTGTGAAGAAGACAGACCATGGAAACATATTGCCCGCGACTCAGAGAGTCACCCACGAACATCATCCCACAAACATCATTCTCTTGCCTCGGAGTGTTTCCAGCATCAATGTTGCCTTGAAACTTCAACACTGCGCCAATTAGGGTTCTTGGCTAATTTGTTTTGCCTCTGGATCAGAGACGATGGGCCAATGCATTTACTTCCTTTTATTGTTATGTGAGATTGCACCTTCTCCATAATTCGCGTCCCTTTCACCATGGTTGCGAGCCTGCTTCTAACGGGGGCGCGTTGGCTGTGGGCTATCGGAAAGTCGCGACCCGTTATGGTTGTATCCATAAATCAGACCCCGTCACCGAAGTCCCAAATTTCAGAAACTAGAACATCAGACCCTTATCTCGCTCGCCGCCGCCATGTATTGACGTCCCGATGTTTTATTTTTTTTTTAGACTTTCTGTTTTTTTTCCGGGATTTTCAGAAAAAAAACGAGAGGGGAAAAAATTGTTGCTCATTTGGGGACTAAACGTGTTGTAGGAGAAAGTAAAAGACTGTAAATACGAGTCAATTAATTGTATTCATAATACTGATAGAGGGGCCTTTATATAGGCATTACAATGAGAATCCTTCCATATATAGAATTCCTAGATAAGATAAGACATCTAACAGGATCCTACTACCTCTAGAAAGATCTAGAACATTCCATCTATATATTTACAACCAGTATTAGGTAAGACACATCACGAAAATAATAATTTCCGAAACAAGTGTAAATATATAATAATCCAAAAATTAGTCAACGTTATTGATATATCTGGATTAAAATCATCCATTGAATTACCGTTGAACGGCTATCCTACGGTGGTAATCCACTCATCCATCACCATCGGCAAGCAACACCGTCCCCCCAACCCTCCCCTCCAGTTGGATTCTTTGCTTCCTGTTTCCTCAATTCCTCCTCTTTAATCGTTACACATGCAGATATACCTATAATATATATATATATAGAGAGAGAGTTTTTATCACTCGTATCTCTAGTTATATATGGAAGAATGCTGAATGTACCCATAATAAATAAATGGGTCCCACGTGATGGTACAAATATGTGTATGTATATGTATATCACTTTTATATATCACAGATAGAGAACGAGAGAGAAAACGGAGAGGGTTCTGGTGTGGCGTGTGGATCTAGATCTTCAATCAACTCCGGATCTTGTCAGAATTGAGTGGCGAGTGGAGAAAAAATGGAGGTCGTTGGGAGGAAGCCTCACGCAATTTGGATGTTTCTTCTTCTCTTCATCAGCGCCGCTCACTCCTTCTACCTCCCCGGTGTCGCTCCCCAGGATTTCGTAAAGGTAATTAATTTCACCGGTACAAGTTTTTGTTCCTGTTTATTTTACACCTCTGGAAGTTGACTATAGATAAAATGTAATTATCTATCAATGGTATGCATTTATTCCTGTTCTTTGTGTGTGTGTGTGTGTGTGTGTGTTGTATCAGTAAAGAAAGCTCTGCACTTGTAAATATGTACATATTGGGAAATGATGTGTATGTCACAGTCTGAAACTTGGCCAAGTTTTCATAGGTATTTCGGATTTTGATTTTGTTGAGTATGTTGATGTTTAGTGTTGGATCTGTTATTTACGAATGAGTAGTTGCTATTGTGTAATCGTTATGTTTTGTGTTTATGTGCTACTGTCTACTGAATGAACTTTGATGGTTTCTGATTCAATAATTGGGGATTGTTGTTTCGTTCTGAGCCGTATAAAATTAAAAGGTGGTTGTAATAAAAATGGACAGCTAATAACAAGATAACAAATAATTTGAGCATTTTATGAGATGTCAAGCAATAGTAGAAATTCGAAATATCAGTTTGATCTATGATATTCTGGATATAGTTTTGGTTTGCTTTTTTGCAGTATGAGCTTATTCGTGTTATTTGTTTATTACGTCAGAGAAAAACGGAAACAAGATAGCACCACCTTTAATTAGCGAGCGAAAATCATGGTGGTCACTGTAAATTGTAAAATAAAAACAAATGCCAAGCATTAGTTAAGTCATTGGTGAATCTCCATTTGGTTCATTATTTATTTCAAGGTTAAAACTCGGACATTTTACATTCACCCAATATTCATATTGTGTTTATTGACTTTGTATACTTGTATTTCATAATTACTAGGTGTGTGTGTGGGGGGGGGGGGTATGAACCGCGATGGACAATATTTGGAACTTGCAGTTTTTTGAAACACTATCAGTAGAATAGCCCAAGTATCATAGTTGTTAAAGGCGAAAGGCGCACCAAGGCGATTTGGGCTCCCATCGCGTGAGGCGCAAGGCGCAAGGCGAGGCGCACGCCTGAGAGATGTGAGGCGCATAAAAACTAAAAAATAAATTAAATTGAATTATAAAATTTATAAGAACATAGTCACAAGAAAATATAACTATCCATAAAAAACTTGATAATTAATAAAATTGAAGTGTCAATACAACCAAATAACTTTTAAAATATTCTGAAAAATAAAGAAAAAAACAAAAAAGAAGTCCTACTGCCGAGGCGCGCCTGAGGCGCACCGAGGCGCACCAAGGCGCAGCAAAAAGGCGCACCGAGGCGCACCAAGGCGCGCGCCTGGCTGAGGTCGCCTGCCTGGAGGCTTAAAAGGCGAGCTGCCTTTTTTTCTGCGCGCCTTTAACAACTATGCCAAGTATATTCAAGAAGCTCATCCATTAATTTTCAAGCTCTCTGTTTCCTCTCTACGTTATCCGTGTTACCTTCCTCTTTCGCATGCCCACCAGGCACTCTCTTCCATCTCCCTCAGGCGCCCTGTCTAGGATTCTATAATAGATATCTGTTCAACCTCCAGTGAACAATCCGCGAAACACCTGAACTAGCATATTTCAAAATGTGGTGGATTTCAAAAGATTCCACATTGATCAAATTCGTTGAAGAAAAAGACGACATTCTAACGCCCTCCTCTTCCAATTCCATTTCCCACCAAACAAGGGAATGGGCTTCTTTTTCTCTCCCACTTTGTCTTCTCTCCAGATCACTCTCTATGGGTGACACTCAGTATTGGATCGGTGTTCGGTAAACTATAGACATTACCAGAACATATGTTTACTCAAATGAGTGGAATTGAACATGATACTAAATACACAGGCTCCAAGAAAGTTCTGGAAAATATTCATGGTCTCATTTGTATTTTTGTCAGCACAAGCGTCTTCTATGTCTAAGTATCTTCTCTGTGTTTCTAAAGAAGAAAGTTACTATAGAAAATTTGGAGTCCGGAAATTCAATATGTGATGATTGACAATGTGAAAAATAATTTTTACAGTTGTTGTTGGCAATGTTATAACATTCACGACTCGTATTCGAGGCGTTTTGAGCAAAGGAGGCGAGGTGTATGCCTCGAGGTAGAACGAGGCGTACGCCTCAACTTTGTTGAGACGAAAAAGATAAAAAAATATTAAAAATTATCTAACACAAAATTCAACAATAATAATTAAAAATATATGTTGCAGAGTAATTATATGTTGCAGAGTAATTATTAAAACCCGTGCCTCCTTGCCCACCTGATCCTTTCACCATATTATTGAAGTTATCAAATCAAAAAGTATGTTAAACTACATATAGGGCTGGAGAGCTGTGTAATTAAAAAAATTATTAGTACAATTAGTACTTTGATCACTAAGTTTTTGATTTACACCTTATAAAAAAAAGAAAGATGTTTACGGCAACAAAAAGAAGATTAGGGCTGAAAAAAAAAAAGATTAGCTGGTGAGAGAGACCACTAGGATGAAAAGTAAACATGGAGAAAAGTAAACAGAAAAGAATAATAAAACTATACCTGGTGAGAGAGAGACGATGGCGATTGCAGGAGGGAGGGAGGGAGGGAGGTGATCCAGCTGCACCTTCCAGTGCGGCTACCTTGTTACGACTTCACTCCAGTCACTAGCCCTGCCCTCGGCATCCCCCTCCTTGTGGTTACGGTAATGACTTGGGGCAGAGGGAGGGAGGGAGGGACTTATGATGAATCCCCTGATTTCTGCTGCTCCCTCCTGCCTTTGCACTTGAGGGCCAATCTCCGGCCGTCCCGAGGATTTGAAATCTAGGGCACAGAACACTTAACGATCTCGGGATCACTACGTCTCTCATGAGCACCCAGGACCCTTGGTAAGAAATCCTCCCTTGCCTGCCAGCACACCTGAAGGAAAGGAAATAAATCCAATTGTGTTTGAGCTCTACCCAAACTTTTATGCTTAACCCTAACATTCCCCACTTGTTCGACTGTTGCTGCATAGGAAATCGCGTAGTGGAGGTGCTCAGATGGTTGAGATTCATTCGTAGACTGTGGATATTTGTTTCTTTGCAAAGCTTATCGTTTTTTTAGTAGCACCTAAAAGGTGAGATAGGGAAAATTCCATACCATACTGCTTTGTCATAGGAAATGACAAGATTTGCGGAGGGAGGGAAAGGGAGGGAGAAAATAGAACAGAGTTGTCGGTTTAGGATTAGAACTAGGGCTTCTATTAAGCCATTAAAAATTAAAAAAATCTAAAAATGACCCACTCAACTGACTCGTCTGCCTCTTGTGAGTCGACTCATTAGCGAGTCGACTTGTAAGCCTCGACTCATGGGCCTTCCGCCTTGCCTTGACTCGCGTGTTTCTTAAAACACAGGTTGTTGGTGTGAGAATCAACTTTGTCAACCTATATGTGAATATATAATATACATCCCCAGCATGAGGGTAAACCTTTTTGTTTTTACTTGTGTAATGGTTTGATTATCCGTCTACCACCTTTATCTTATGGTATAGTTTGGTTTTCTATGTGGTGTTTGGTGCAGGGTGATCTCTTGAAGGTTAAAGTGAACAAACTAACCTCTGTAAAAACTCAACTTCCTTATTCGTACTATTCCCTTCCTTACTGTAAACCGGAGAAAATTGTGGACAGTACTGAGAACCTTGGAGAAGTTCTTCGTGGTGATCGTATTGAGAACTCTCCCTATGTGGTTTGTATTTTTTTTGTGACCCATTGTTTCTTTTTCTTTATGTATATATACATTAAAAAAATATTTACTAATTTTCTCTTACCTTGGACAAGTCCAGTGACTTTTGTCCAAATTCATCCTTGCATTCGATTGATTGTAAAATCATGCATCACGAAACAAACCCTTTCCCTGAAATTCATTCATGCAGTTTAAGATGCGAGAACCACAGATGTGCAATCTTGTTTGCCGCATTACACTTAATGCCAAAGAGGCAAAAGAATTGAAAGAAAAGATTGATGATGATTATAGAGTGAACATGTAAGCTACATTGCTGAAGAATCTTGCACCACTTCAAACCCAAATCATGCATAATCACTTGATGCCTTCATGGTTTCCTAACAGGATTTTGGATAATCTCCCTCTAGTTGTGCCCTTTAAAAGACCTGACATGGACTCCTTGGTTTATCAGCACGGTTTCCCTGTTGGTTTCAAAGCACAGTATGCTGGAGTAAGTATTAGATTGATTTTAATGCTGCGGAAGTCCCTTTCCGAATGACCATTCAGATCTGAATTCCTGTTGTGCTTTTTTTTTCTTTTAATTTATTAGAGAAAAGAGGAGAAGCATTTTATCCACAATCACTTGACATTTATCGTAAAGTACCACAAGGACGAAGAAACTGATGCTGCAAGAATCGTGGGATTTGAAGTCAAGCCATTCAGGTATTATGGTGCTGTCCTTGCTGATACTCAATATTATGATGTGATTTAGCTTCATCTCCTAATGTTTTGATCTTGGATATTGTTGTGCCGCCAGTGTTAAGCATGACTATGATGGTAAATGGGATGACAAAACACGACTAACGACATGTGATCCTCATGCAAAACACACAGTAACTAGCTCTGATTCTCCACAGGAGGTTGAAGATAAGAAGGAAATCGTCTTCACTTATGATGTGGATTTCCAGGTAATGCTTTTCTCGTTCTGTGGATGGGTGAGTCATGACGTGTTGATATATACGAGCAAAATTATCATGTTACATGCTGTTCTATGCAGGAAAGTGAAGTCAAGTGGGCTTCTAGATGGGATACATATCTCTACATGGCTGATGATCAAATCCATTGGTTCTCAATCGTCAATTCCTTGATGATTGTTCTTTTTCTCTCGGGAATGGTTGCCATGATCATGCTAAGGACTCTCTACCGTGACATCTCCAAGTACAACCAGCTGGAGACCCAAGAAGAAGCTCAAGAAGAAACTGGGTGGAAATTAGTCCACGGGGATGTCTTCAGACCTCCAACAAACTCAAATCTTCTATGTGTTTATGTTGGAACTGGTGTTCAGTTTCTCGGGATGATACTCGTTACGATGATTTTCGCGGCACTTGGGTTCCTATCCCCTTCTAACCGTGGAGGGTTAATGACGGCTATGCTACTTTTATGGGTTTTCATGGGTATTTTCGCTGGATATGCTTCCGCTCGTCTCTACAAAATGTTCAAAGGGACGGAATGGAAGAATATCACTCTCCAAACGGCTTTCATGTTCCCTGGAATCCTTTTCGCTATTTTCTTCGTGTTGAATGCGTTAATTTGGGGGGAGAGATCCTCGGGGGCAGTTCCATTCGGGACCATGTTTGTTTTAGTCCTTTTGTGGTTTGGAATTTCGGTTCCACTCGTCTTTGTAGGTAGTTATGTGGGTTTTAGGAAGCCGGCTATTGAATATCCAGTGAAAACCAATAAAATCCCTAGGCAAATACCGGAGCAGGCTTGGTACATGAACCCTTTGTTCTCTATCTTGATTGGAGGCATACTCCCGTTTGGTGCGGTATTCATCGAGCTGTTCTTCATATTGACGTCGATATGGTTGAATCAGTTTTACTATATTTTTGGTTTCCTATTTCTCGTGTTCATCATCTTGATTGTTACCTGTGCCGAGATTAGTGTCGTCCTGTGCTACTTCCAGCTCTGTAGCGAGGATTATCTGTGGTGGTGGAGATCGTATTTGACATCTGGATCGTCGGCTTTGTACCTTTTCCTTTATGCAGTTTTCTACTTCTTCACGAAGCTCAATATAACGAAACCGGTTTCAGGCATTCTGTATTTCGGGTACATGCTGATTGGTTCATACGCTTTCTTCGTGCTGACAGGTACCATTGGTTTCTATGCATGTTTCTGGTTTACGAGGCTCATCTACTCGTCCGTAAAGATTGACTAAATAATTGATGTTAGTTTCGAAGCTTATTCTACAATGTTTACGTACTATGAGCCTTTCATTGCTGTAATCATTTGTTACGACATTTTTGGGAGGATCTTGAAGCGAGTCTTGTCCTCCGCTATTAGGCTTTACTGCCTGTTATCAATTTGACGAAATTGAGGGATTCGTGATTGAATGTCTGGGTTTGGAAAGGAAGAAATTACTTCTGCACTGGAGTTGATTCCGGCCTTCTGTGTTACTTTTATACATTGACATATGGATATTTCACTTGATATTCAGGGTGTGGTGTGCTTGACAGTATACCTATTAAGTTATTTTATCAGTGTAGTAGTTTGTACGTTAGTTCATGGTGTATCAAGGAGTTTTTAAATACGCCGAACAAATAAGTTCACTTATTTCTGCCAAACATACACTAATCTCACGTTACGGAGGTGGACCAAGTCTCAGTATGTTAGAAAAGGTCTGATTTCCTCCCATCCATATTTAGGAAAACCTTAAAAAAATCGCTGTATAATTCGTTTTGAATAATTGAGCAAAACTCGACTTTATGGCATTTCTTAATTACGTAGGTTAGAATTTGAAATTCTTTCGAAGTTTATTTATGGGTGGTATACCGTACTGTATCGAATTTTTTTGTTGATACTGTATATCGTACCGAAAATTTCGGTACAACAAAATTCATACCGATACTGTACCGAAAGTTTTGGTATACCGAAATTCGGTATACCGAAATTTCGGTATGGCTTTCGGTCCATACCGATATCGTACCGAAATTTCGGTATACCGAATTTTATTTCGATATCGGTATATACCGAACTTATCGAAATACCGAATTATCAAAATATCGAAAAAATCTGATATACCGATATATACCGAAATACCGAATAAAAAAGATACCGAAAATATCGACATACCGATATATATTGAAATACCGAATTTTTTTTGGTATCTCGGCATATACCGAAATACCGAAAATAAAAAAAAAAAATTCATATCGCTACCGCATCAAATTTTTCGCAGTAATATCTGCATCCGAAAATTCGATATACCGAAATTTTCGACAATTTCGGTAATTTTTCGGTACAATAAATTCGGTATTTCGGTATATTTTGTCACCCGTGAGTTCACTACTCCAAAGAGTATCATCTTAGGATTACTGCGAAACGTAAACGTCACATGTTTTAAGGGGTAAGAATCCTTTGTGGATCCAAATTATGGGCCTCTTTTGATTAACGTACGACTAATTGCTAATCACATTAGTTGATATTTGATAACATTAGTTGGTTTAACTAATTGATAGCTACTTGATTTTACTATAAAATAGTCGATAAGGACATTGACACAATTTATTATTTTCATTTTATTTTATTATACATTCATATAATGAGTTTAGAATTACTAAGACAACATCAAAAAGTAAAGATCAGTCAAATTGAAATTATTACATATACAAAAATCTTGAGTTGCTAATATGCAAATATATAGTCTATTTAATTTGTGCAAATAAATAAATGATATACTTAATTAATCAATAGATTATATGCAACTATCTGCGAAATATATCAAATTTTTGGAGCATAAAATAAAATAATGATAAATATGTCATATGATCAGAAATTTTTTTCCAAGGGGCGGGCCAGAGCGGATGTGGAGTCAAAAAATTCGAAGCAACGCTTCAGATTCTTGTACATAATTTTGATACAAGTGTTGAGCGTATTTTGTCAAATATCCCTAATATCAAAATTTTATTTACCAAACATTTAAAGAATTTATGATATATTTAAGGTATAGTCTATGCTATTTTGATCTTTTATAAGATAATATTCATCTAAAGACAATGATCCTACTAAAAATAAGTGTTTTTAGCGTATTTTATCTATATTCTTAATATGTAGTGTTTTGCATTCAATGTTTTATTTATAACCATTTAAAAAATGATCCTACTAAAAATAAATGTTCTATCTATACTATATAATACTTATCCCCCTTAATTTAATGTGGAAGGGGGATTTAATTGTAACTTTTAATTGTAAATATATGAAGAGACTATTTTAATTGTAACTTTTAATGTAAATAAACTAATTTAAAACAAAAATTATGATAAACATCACAATGCAAATGCACCTTCTAATACACAAGGTGATTAAAATGAACTTTTAAATGATAGTATAAATTACAAGATGGTTAAATTTTAGCTATGAAATCTTAGATACAATCGGTGCATCGCTTGGGTTGAATAAACCAAAAATAACCCCAGAGCAACATACGGGTTAGTAAACCCTCATTTCATATTACTAATTACATAGACTAAATAAAAGGACAATAACAATAAAAAAATATATAAACTTCTCTAAAAGGCATTTAAATTCTGCCATCTGCTCATTCAACCGTCTGCCCCAACATTACGTACAAAACACATGCACCTTCTAATACACAAGGTGATTAAAATGAACTTTTAAATGATAGTATAAATTACAAGATGGTTAAATTTTAGCTATGAAATCTTAGATACAATCGGTGCATCGCATGAGTTGAATAAACCAAAAACAACCCCGGAGCAACATACGGGTTAGTAAAGCCTCATTTCATATAACTAATTACATAGACTAAAATAAAAGGACAATAACAATAAAAAAACATATAAACTTCTCTAAAAGGCATTTAAATTCTGTCATCTGCTCATTCAACCGTCTGCCCCAACATTACGTACAAAACACGTAGATATTCAACCAAAGACCGTGCATCGCACGAGTTAGATAATGTCTCGTACTATATAATACTTATCCCCCTTAATTTAATGTGGAAGGGGGATTTATGTCACTTGTTCATGTTAAAGGATTACATATGAAGAGACTATTTTAATTGTAACTTTTAATGTAAATAAACTAATTTAAATGCAAAAGTTATGATAAATATCTCTATACTATATAATACTTATCCCCCTTAATTTAATATAGAAGGGGGATTTATGTCACTTATTCATGTTAAAGGATTAAGCCAAATTCCGCGTAGGTAAGTCCCATGTGGATTAAGTCATGGGCTCAGGTATGGTCTCGAACTTTTTTCGAATCATATGTTTTCCTTTGTATTTATCACACGAGATTCTGCTGTGCACTAAGCTGAGGGTCTTCACGGAAACAGCCCCCCTACCGTAATAAGTAGGGGCATGGTCTGCGTACATCTTACCCTCCCCAGACCCTGCTCTGAGCGGGATATATTGGGTATGTTTGGTTTGGTTTTTTATTCATGTTAAAGGATTACATATGAAGAGACTGTTTTAATTGTAACTTTTAATGTAAATAAACTAATTTAAATATAAAAGTTATGATAAACATCACAATGCAAATGTACCTTCTAATACACAAGGTGATTAAAATGAACTTTTAAATGATAGTATAAATTACAAGATGGTTAAATTTTAGCTATGAAATCTTAGATACAATCGGTGCATCGCACGGGTTGAATAAACCAAAAACAACCCCGGAGCAACATACGGGTTAGTAAAGCCCCATTTCATGTAACTAATTACATAGACTAAAATAAAAGGACAATAACAATAAAAAACATATAAACTTCTCTAAAAGGCATTTAAATTCTGCCATCTGCTCATTCAACCGTCTGCCCCAACATTACGTACAAAACACGTAGCTATTCAACCAAAGACCGTGCATCGCACGGGTTGGATAATGCCTCGTATTTAAAGTATAATCCATGCTATTAGGAGTTTTTTATAAGATAAAACATCATATAAAAACAATGATCTTACTTAAAATAAAGAAGAACACCCTCAATTTATTCAAATATTTTTTTAGGATGAAGAATGATTTTACCTAGAAAATTGTGCTTCTTGTTATAATATCATCAATAATGGTATGTGAGATCAATAATCAATAATTCAATCAATTATTGGATTGAAATATCTAATATAAAGACAATTATGTTGTATAATAAATAATATTAATTTGTTGTAGAGCATGTAAACTTGAGCTATAAATAGAGCTCTTTGGTAGAGCTTTGGAGACACAATTCATTCTAATAAAAGCTCAATTTCTTCATCTTCTTTCATCATCCTTTATGCTTATATTGTAGCAATATATATTACAATATATATAATATATATTGTGAAGAGATAAAATATCCGATTTTACAACACATTATCAGCACGAGCTCTACCGATTTAATCCCATTCCGCAACCGAACTCGATATATTGGTACATCATTCTTAAATTCTAAAGGTACGTAATTAACTTTATTTATATTTAATTTATGTAATAATAATATTTAGATATGGTATTAATCTAATATCATTATTGATGATAATTAGTATATTTAAGCAAATATAATTATTATGTAAATATCATCAATTTAAATTTATATGCGTAAGGACCTAAGCTCAATCTTATTTTTAAGATAATTCTTGGACTATGGACTAATTATATGTAGGACCTAAATAATAATGAATTTGTGTGAAGTGTAAAAATCTTCACCTATTTTTATTTGAAGAGTTAAAATCTCCATTTATTAGTGAAGAGTTGAATCTTCATCTATATCTTGTAGAGAATTACTAATGGATGAATACAAAATCCCCATTCATAAGACCATGAAAGATTTTATAATCGAGTAGTGATATTTTTATTTTTAGTCATGAAAGATTTTATAATCGAGTAGTGATATTTTTATTTTTAGTAGTCATGAAAGATTTTATAATCGAGTAGTGATATTATTATAACTAACTGTATAGATTATAATATATATATATATATATATGAATTTCCATTCCCCAAACTCTAATTACCAACGGTTAGTTCATTAAATATATAAGAATATATTCACCAATTTTAATGATAATTAACAATAAATAAAAAAAAAATTCTTCTTTTCTCCAACGGTCATAAACGGCCATATTTCAAAATCAAATCTATATATATTCATATTATACTCCACACTTATTATTCATCTCCAAAATATCTACCTATTTTTACAAAATGGGTAAATATTTTATGACTTTCCTCACTCTTATTATATTTTTCAATTTCATCATTTGCTACACTCAAGTCGATTGCTTTAGTGAGACATATGTGATCATCATTATGATGGTCATGATTCTTCTTTTAGTTTTTAGTTGGTTTGTTGTGTTTAATATTTAAGCATGAATGGTATTTGTATTGAGTAATAATTTCAATTATATTTTTGTTTAGCTGACATCATTAAATGTAATAGCTATATGTTAATTATATTTCAATCTTATGTTTTGTAATAGATAACCATGTCCAATCTTAAGCTCGATTTCGCTCCCTTGAATCTTAATGGAGATAATTATATGTCTTGGACAAATGATGTGAAGACACATCTCAGGTGCAAAGGACTCGAAAATATTCTAACAATTAATGTGCCAGATGCTACGAAAGAAACGGAGGTAGATGAAAAAGAGCTTTCTATGAATAAAGCAAAAGCATTAAAATGCATGAGGCAACATCTTGATGAGGGATTAAAACTGAACGTGGATGATCCCAAAATTTTATGGGACAATCCTAAGAAAAGATTTGGGTATAAAAAACAAATGTTATTACCTGCACTAATTGATGAATGGAACAAGTTAAGATTCAAAGATATTAAAAGTGTGAGCGAGTATAATACTGCTATGTTCAGAATTGTATCACAACTAGAGTTTTGTGGTAAAATCATAACAGAAGGTGAAAAACTGGAAAAGACGTATGCTACATTCCATACGTCACATCTAATACTGCAACAACAATACAGAATACGGGGATATACCGAATACTCTGAATTAATAACAGCTCTCTTACTTGCTGAAAAGAATAATGATCTGTTGATAAAGAATCACCAGTCTCGTCCTACATGGGTGATAGCGATTCCTGAAGCAAATGCCACAACTACTAATCAAGGACGTGGTGGTCATGGTTGGTTTAGAGGTCGAGGTCGGGGACGCGGTCGCGGCCACTTTCGTGATCGAGGTCGAAGTCATGTCCGTGATTATGGAAATTGCTTTAGGCCTCCCAATAATGAAATGATTAATAAAAACCAACAAGACAAAGATAAATATGTCCAAGAAGGTTCATCCAATAAAAATGAAAATTCTTGTTTTAGATGCGGGAAAAAGGGACATTGGGCTCCATATTTATAAAATGTATAAGGCATCTCTGAAAAATAAAGAAAAGGAAGTCAATTTTCATGAACATGAACCTGAGGACGACTCAACTTACCTAGAAGCTGCAGATTTTACTGAGGATGCAAACGTGGACATGGATATGGAATAAAATAAATAAATAAATAAATATATATGTAATTTCCATGTTTGTTGCATCTTTATTGTACTTGTTTGTATTCTCTTGTTTGAAATGTGTATTATCTCATTTGAAGTTTGTATGAAGTATTTAATAAATGTTATTATATTAAGCTAACTTACCATCTTTTAGTCTTATATTCTTATTCATTAAGGAGTTTGAGTATGGAAGGTATTGGAGACATTTGCATCCCGAACAGTGGCATAACTCATACAATCCTCAAAAATAAGAAATATTTTACTGAGGTACAATCTACAAAAGCAGTAATAAATACAATTTCAGGTCCCGCAGACTTGATTGAAAGAACAGGTAATGCTAAATTCATATTACCAAATGGAATAAAATTTGTCATTAATAATGCTTTATTTTCTCCAAAATCTAAGAGAAACTTGTTGAGCTTTAATGACATATACCATCAAGGATATGATACTGAAACAGCAACTGAAGGTAATATGAAATATATGTACATTACTGCTAATATTTTGGGAAAGAAACAAATACTGGAAAACTACCATAATTATCTCGTGGATTACATTATACACATATTCATCAAACTGAATGTAATTTGATAATAACAGAGGATCCCAAAATATTGACATTATGGCATAAACGCCTAGGTCATCCTGGCTTCACGATGATGAGGAAAATAATTAATAGTACACATGGTCACCCAATGAAAGGTGTAAAACTCATAAATAATAAACTATGTGAAGCTTGTTCTCTTGGAAAGTTTATAATAAGGCATTCACCAGACAGACTTGAAAAGGAATCACCTACATTTCTCGAAAGAATTCAAGGTGACATATGTGGACCTATTGATCCACCATCAGGACCTTTCAGGTATTTTATGATTTTAATTGATGCATCTAGTAGATGGTCGCATGTTTGTTTATTGTCAAGCCGTGATATGGCATTTGCAAGATTCCTTGCACAAATAATCAAACTAAAGGCACAATTTCCTGATTATACTATACGAAATGTGGAATTCACATCACAAGTATTTAATGATTATTGTATGTCAATTGGAATTACAGTCGAACATCCTGTTCCGCATGTGCATACACAAAATGGTTTAGCTGAATCATTAATTAAACGCCTTCAATATATTGCTAGACCACTAATAATGAGAACAAAGCTACCAGTTACTGTTTGGGGTCATGCAATTTTACATGCTACTTCACTAATAAGGTTAAGACCAAGTGCTAATCATAAATATACTCCATATCAACTTGCACTTGGTCAGGAGCCAGATGTTTCCCATCTAAAAATTTTTGGTTGTGCAGTATATGTACCAATAGCTACCCCACAAAGAACAAAAATGGGACCTCAAAGAAGGTTGGAAATATATGTTGGGTATGACTCACCCTCTATTATTAGATATCTTGAACCTATAATAGGTGATGTTTTTTAAGCAAGATTTGTTGATTGTCATTTTGATGAGACGGGATTCCCAACCTTAGGGGGAGGTAATAAACAGCTAGAAAAGGACATAACATGGTATGTACCATCATTATTACATTTGGATCCATATACAAGATTATGGGAAGAAAATGTAAGAAAAATTGTACATTTACAAGGTTTGGCAAATGAATTGCCAGATGCATTTACTGATATGAAAAGAGTGACAAAGTCACATGTGCCAGCTGTTAATACTCCTGCTCGGATTGAAATTCCAAAATAAAATGAAAATAGAAGTACATCTAAAGCACGCTTAAAGCATGGAATGTAACACCCCAAACTAGGCGGATATTACAGTGCCGTGAATCCCCGACTGGGACCCACCAGGCAAATGAAAATGATTAATTAAATAATATAATTGTAGTACCGAACCACATTATATTACCAAACACTCCGATGAGGAGTTTAAGTACAACACACCAGGACAATACCGAATACTAGTGTATTTTATATGAAGATAAAATACACTACCCTGAATAGATAAACATTACAAACGGAATTTGCAGCGGAAAATACAAATGACAGAAAAGCAAATGATCAAAATGATCGAACAAACGGAATGGTAGGGCCCCTACTAGTATCATCGACTCGTCGCGTCAACATGCTCTTCCGTGCCCTTGCCTTGCCGTGACTGAAAACAAAATCCCCAACGGGCCGATTACGTAACAACAATCCTCAAGAGTTGAAATTACACAATCATGAATTAATCAAGTTATGAAATATTCTTAATTATGAATTACGCTAAAGAGGAGTACCATAGTACGCCCGTAATGTTCTCGTGCAAGTGTACAAGGCGAATGTCCGACACATCCGTCCTTGTACCTAATTAGTCTCACGGAGGTAAGCGTTACTGCAGTGTACCCGATGTATCGGTGAACCCGATACATGACCATCGTGTGCCCGACTAAAAATTCCACACACCACACCCGCCACGCAATATGAACCCTAAGGTCACACGAACGAGAATGACCATGATGAATACCAATGAATAATAATTAAACAAAACCAAGATGACTCACCGATATGAAAGTAATAGTGACGTGATTGATAACCCAATGAAATGATTTGGAACCGTCGTTCCTCGTGAATGAAATGATTATTCGACAACCACAAGTCTCAAAATGATTAATATTATGATGAATGAATTATGATTATGAGCAATCAACAACAAAAGGAATGAGTATCCTTTTAACCGAGTAAGAGTTAACTTACACAATACCGATGACAAAGTCCTTCCACGAACAACGTCCTAATCGATATACCGGTCGCTCGAACAACCTTGAATAACAACAATTACCAACAACCGATCATTACGCAAATCAAAAACGATCATAATCGACTCAAACGTCGACACAACGATATCCGAGCTCGAATGAATCAAAACCAACTCCAATATGAGTATTTCAAACCATCAAAACACTTTCAAGGATATCAATAATCCATTAGGAATCCATAACTCATGATTACAACAACATCAATCGGAAAATCCCCTATTAATCAAGTCAACCCCAAGGGTTCTTGAAATAATTCGAAAATAACCATTAAATCCGTAGGAATATGTTTATACAAGTTAGATAATCCATAACTAACATATTCCAATGATAATCCAAGCTTACACGAAGAAATCGGAAGGAAAACCCCAAAAATCCGAAATTCTAGATCCAAGAGATTAATACCTTTGATTCGATGTGATGAAGATGATGAAATGATGATCAATCCGAAAGATGAGCTTGAAGATGATGATTGATGATTACACCTCGAAGAATCCTCTCCGAACGCTCGAAATCGCCCAAAACTACCGAAGGAAAGAAATGAGGTGAAAAATGACGAACTCGACTAAACTGTCCAATTTATACTCGATCCGAGGTTAGCGTGCGCTAGCCCTTGTGCATAGCGTGCGCTAACGAGTA
This sequence comes from Orobanche coerulescens, assembly GCA_033398695.1. Lineage (NCBI taxonomy): Eukaryota > Viridiplantae > Streptophyta > Magnoliopsida > Lamiales > Orobanchaceae > Orobanche > Orobanche coerulescens. The sequence goes on from CM065810.1 coordinate 19,613,898, forward strand.
AATTGGGTAGTCCAAGTACCTTGTCCGAACACGGTAGCGCGCGCTACGTACCTATTTGTAGCGTGCGCTACGGCCATACTACTAGCGTGCGCTAATATCCATTGTTAGCGTGCGCTAGCAAAATATTTGACGCCCAGTACTGGAGTCCAGAAAACTGTCTGACCTCTGATCTGACCCCGATAGCGTGCGCTACAACCATCCCGTTAGCGCGCGCTACTTACCACTCGTAGCGTGCGCTACAAATATTCTCACCTGCAGTCCAGTACCTTCTGGACTGCAGCCAAGGTAGCCTTAGCGTGCGCTAAAGCTGAGCGGTAGCGTGCGCTACCTATACCCAATTAGCGTACGCTAAAAGGAGTATGTAGCGTGCGCTACTCCTCAAGCACAGCTTGCAACGAAAATGACAATGATGATAAACACGGCACGAAACTCCAATCAGATTAGTGATGAATGACGATTGATACACGATACAATTACTCTGAATGATAAATACCATGATTGAACATGAGTGACAAATGATCAATGATGAATGATATTACTGAGTATCAATTACTGAATGATAATTACTGAGTGATAATTACTGAGTTACAACCGGGTATTACATACACCCCCCCCTTAAAAAAGTTTCGTCCCCGAAACTAAGGGTCAAACAACTCGGGATAACTCTCTCGCATACTATCCTCGGTTTCCCAAGTAGCCTCTTCGACTCCGTGTCTAGACCACTGAATCTTAACCAAAGGAATCGTCTTATTCCTCAACTGTTTGATTCGCCGCTCTAAAACTCGTATAGGACGCTCCTCATATGAATGATCGTCGGGGATCTCGATTTCGTCGAACTGAAGTATGTGACTCGGGTCGGCAACATACTTCCGCAGCTGAGAGACATGAAACACATTATGAATTCGGCTCAACGCCGGAGGTAAAGCCAATCGATAAGCTAACTCGCCTACTCGATCCAAAATCTCAAAGCGGTCGATGAATCTCGGACTCAACTTCCCTCTCTTCCCAAAACGGAAGATACCACGACTCGGGGATACCTTGACCAACACGTGGTCACTGCCTCGAACTCTAATGGTCGGCGGTTATACGCATATGATTTACGCCGACTCTGGTATCGACAAAGCGACTCCTGATCAAAGCTACCTTCTCACGGGCGGCTATAAGCATATCGGGCTCGGTGTCCAATGATTCTGACAAGTCGTCCCAACACAACGGAGATCGACAACGACGACCATACAAGGCCTCGTAAGGTGCCATATTGATCGAAGCATGCCAACTATTATTATACGTGAACTCGATCAATGGTAGTTGGGCTTCCCAATCGTCTTTCCAATCGAGGACGCATGCCCTCAACATGTCCTCTAAGGTCTGAATCGTCCTCTCTGATTGTCCGTCTGACCGAGGGTGAAAAGCGGTGCGAGATTAAGCCGGGTTCCCATAGCGCGATGGTGATTTCCAAAGTGCGACACAAACCGTCCGTCACGATCGGAAACGATACTTTTAGGAGTACCGTGGAGTCTGACTATCTCTTTGATGAACAGTTGAGCAAGTCTCTCGGGACCCCACGTTTCCTTGATCTCAAGGAAATGAGCTGATTTGGTTAAGCGGTCCACGATCACCCAGATCGTGTTCATGCCACGACGACTCGTCGGCAAACTCGTGATGAAATCCATAGAAATGTCTTCCCACTTCCATTCGGGACTAGGAAGGGGTTTGAGATACCCGCCGGCTGATGTTCAATCTTAACTTGTTGACAGGTTAAGCATCTCGAAACAAATTCGGCAACTTCACGCTTCATATTACTCCACCAGTAATTTTGTTTCAAGTCCTTGTACATCTTGCTAGACCCTGGATGAACAGAATAAGGGGTAGCATGAGCTTCTTTCAAAATCGAGTTTTTCAACTCGTCATTCGCCGGTACGCACAACCGATTCTTAAAACGCAGAAGTCCATCCTCGTGGACCACAAATCCAGGGGCTTTCCCCCGCGCCACATCCTCTCGGATGCGCAACAATGATGGATCCAAACCCTGATTCTCTCGGATTTCCTCCTCGAGTGACGATGAAATCTCTAACATACAAAGCTGCCCCTGAACTCGCTGAAGCCAGACCTCGATCTCGGGTCTAAGGAATTCCTGCTGAAGCTCCTTCTGAACTGTTAAACGGGCAAGCATCTGCTCCTGAACGGACTTACGACTCAAGGCGTCGGCGACAACATTCGCCTTGCCCGGGTGGTAAAGGATCTCGATATCATAATCTTTGATTAATTCCAACCACCGTCTCTGGCGCATATTTAACTCCTTCTGAGTAAATATATACTTTAAGCTCTTATGATCGGTGAATATCTGACAGGTAACGCCATAAAGATGATGACGCCAAATTTTCAAAGCGAACACCACGGATGCTAGCTCCAGGTCGTGGGTCGGACAATTAATCTCGTAAGGTCTCAATTGCCGTGAAGCATAGGCAATAACCTTCCCGTTCTGCATGAGTACACATCCGAGACCCTGTCCGGACGCATCACTATAGACCACAAATCCTTCCGTCCCCTGCGGCAAGGAAAGTACAGGTGCTGACATTAACCGGCTCTTGAGTTCCTCAAAACTCCGTTGACACGCATCGGACCACGTGTATTTCTTATCCTTCCGCAAAAGGTTCGTTAAGGGTTGAGCGATTCGAGAAAATCCCTCTACAAATCGCCGATAATAACCCGCTAATCCGAGGAAACTTCGGATTTCCTTAACGTTCTTCGGAGGTAGCCAATCTCGAATAGCCTCCGTCTTCTGAGGATCGACACGAACTCCGTCTGATGAAATTACATGTCCGAGAAAAGTCACTTCGGACATCCAGAACTCACATTTAGAAAATTTCCCATAAAGTTGTTCTCGTCTCAACACGTCGAGCACTAGATGAAGGTGAAACTCGTGTTCCTCCCGGTCACGAGAATAAATCAAAATGTCATCGATGAAGACAACAACAAACCGATCCAAAAAGTCGATGAAGACCCGATTCATTAACTCCATGAATACCGCAGGTGCATTAGTCAATCCGAACGGCATAACCACAAACTCATAATGACCATAGCGTGTTCGAAACGCCGTCCTCGCGATGTCCGACTCTCGGATCCGCAACTGATGATATCCAGATCTTAAGTCGATCTTGGAAAATACTGAAGCTCCCTGAAGTTGATCTAAGAGATCATCAATACGGGGTAAGGGATACTTATTCTTGATCGTCACCCTGTTCAACTCCCGATAATCAATACATAAGCGGAATGAACCATCCTTCTTCTTGACAAACAACACTGGTGCTCCCCATGGGGACGCACTCGGTCGGATATAACCTTTCTCGAACAACTCCTCAAGTTGGTTCTTTAATTCCTGCATTTCGGTCGGGGCCATCCGTGCGGTGCCTTCGATATCGGGACGTACCGTGCTCCAACTCAATCGTGAATTCCACATCCCTCTGTGGAGGCAAACCGGAGTAACTCATCCGGAAAAACATCGGCATATTCCCTCACTACCGGAATATCCGTCAACGTCTTGATGATTTCTCGGTTCTGGCCATATAGCACCAATAACCGACACATCCCTGATTGAGTAACCTTACAGCTTTCATCGAATTAATGACCTTACCAGAACAGCCGGGATTACCTCCCTGAAACACACATTCAACCCCATCGTCTGAAATGATAGTGACCATGCGCTTACGGACACTAATGATGGCATCATGACGATCCATCCAATCAATACCCAAGATGATGTCGTCCCTCGGCAAATCTACCACGATTAGGTCCGCTGGCCATACACGACCATGGCCAATCGGACAATTCTGAATCTCACGATTACCGATAATTCGTCTACCATCAGGTAGGCCAATGACATAAGGCTCACAACTAGTAGCACTACCCAGATGTAGTCTACTCAAACATGACTCGGAAATGAATGAATGCGATGCACCAGTATCAAAAAGGGTACACACAGGTTGAGATAGAATATCGAGTGTACCTGAGATCATTCGGGCCTCTGGATCATCGGTCTTCTTCATCTCATAAATCCGGGCTTGCTAGTCCCGACCGACGCTCCGTCGATGGCTAAAAGCTCCACCTTTAGTCGCTCCCTGTCGTTTTAAACGACCCGATTGAGTGGCCGATTACGAACAGCTGACCGCTTAGGTGCACGAGATGACGTCTCGAGTAGGTTTGGAGTCCCTACGGCAAAAACGGGCCTTATGCCCGGCAATCCCACAATTATGACATGTGATAGTGCATCTCGGACACTTGGTACCGAGGTGACCAAGTTCCCCACGATTAAAGCAGTGATGGCGGGCGGCCGCTCGAGATTGAGATTCCGCGGGTTTAGACGACACCGAAGGTCGCTCGAAAGCAGAGCCCGCACGGGGTTTCTTGAAGGTTGTCTGACCGCCTTTAGACTGATTTCGATTCTTCGATTTCTTGCTAGCAGACGAAGGTTGCTGCTTAGCAATCTCTTTAGCAGTAAGCTCGTAAGTGAGACCTTTCTCAATGAATTTGGCCAACGTGGTGCAATTATGATTAAATGGCAAGTCTCATGCGGGGTTTTGACCTCTTCTTTGAAATACTTGATCTTATCCGCCTCTGAATGAATGATGGATGAGGCGAAAGGGAGAAGTTCCTGAAATTTCTCGGCAATGACGAGAACATCCTCGTCTGTTGAGGGGTCGGGGGTGAGTAATTCTGACAGCTTGGCCTCTCTGAGTGGGGCCGGATAATACCTCTCCATCATGAAAGTCTTGAACTGATCCCAAGTACAAGATCCTTCGGTGGGCTTCAACGACAACCACCAAGAATGTGCGCTCTTACCCAGGTAGTAAGCCGCAACAGAAACTTTGTGTCCCTCGGGACACTCTACCATAGCAAACAACTTCTCGAAATGCTCGAGCCAATGAATGATATCTGCCGGCTCGGGCAGGCCCTCAAAAGTAGGTGGCCTCTGGTGAGAGATATCGCCGATGATATTACACACATTCCTCTCTTGCCTCAGAGGTGGCGGCGGTGGAGACTGCTGATTCTGATTGACGGAGTTATGCATCGTCTCCATCAACTGAGCCATCTTGGTCATTTGGGCCATCATGCCTTGCATTAATGCGAGTGGGTCGACCCGAACACCCTCTGACCGAGCCGTGTCCTGTACGACTCCCTGACAGTGAATGATCGCGTCGGTGAGTGAGTGGCGGCGTCAGCTCGATGAGTTAGCATTATTCTGGCGTTTGCAGGTATTCGCACGAGTTCTCGGGATTCGGCCCGCTCCACGGCCTCGTCCTCCACGTCCTCTGCCACCCTTTCCATGCGAAGTGGAAAGTCATATGATGGTTATATATCTCGCATGAGTATCACATTATGATTATATTATGAAGTGATGAAAATGAGCATACGCGCTCAAATACGGCGATTACATGAATGATTAATTGACGTGACATGATTATCGATGAAGTTACCAAATGATTATCTTGAATGAGTTAACAAGATTAATGATTTGATCTTCACGATCAACAATGAATAATGAAATGAATTGGTGATTGATGAGTTAACTGACCGTCCTGGTCCAAAAGACAATGATGATTGAGGATTGTTAATCGATGAATTATGAATGAATGATTAATGCGAAATTATACCATGGCATTAGAAATCTTACGATTCTTGATACGATTGGCTCGGCATTTGCACAGGTCACACGTGACGCGAAAGTCCAATGATACTAGTCCGATGACGATGATTTCAAATGAGACATGACTTGGAGGGTAGTATTCAAAACCACGCTCCGATACCAACTCTGTAACACCCCAAACTAGGCGGATATTACGGTCTGTGAATCCCCATTGGACCCACCAGGCAAATGAAAATGATTAATTAAATAATATAATTGTAGTACCGAACCACATTATATTACCAAACACTCCGATGAGGAGTTTAAGTACAACACACCAGGACAATACCGAATACTAGTGTATTTTATATGAAGATAAAATACACTACCCTGAATAAATAAACATTACAAACGGAATTTGCAGCGGAAAATACAAATGACAGAAAAACTGAAATGACTGAAAATGACTGAACAAACGGAATGACTGGGGCCCCCTACTAGTATCACTGGGACTCGTCGCCGTCAACATGCTCTTCCCGTGCCCTTGCCTTGCCGTGACCTGAAAACAAAATCCCCCAACGGCCGATTACAGAACAACAATCCTCAAGAGTTGAAATTACACAATCATGAATTAACTGAAGTTATGAAATATTCTTAATTATGAATTGCGCTGAAGAGGAGTACCATAGTACGCCCGTAATGTTCTGTGCAAGTCTACAAGACGAATGTCCGGACACATCCGTCCTTGTACCTAATTAGTCTCACGGAGGTAAGCGTTACCGTGTGCAGATCGATGTATCGGTGAACCCAATACATGACCATCGTGTGCCCGACTAAAAATTCCACACAGCCACACCCGGCCACGCAATATGAACCCGGAAGGTCACACGAACGAGAATGACCATGATGAATACCAATGAATAATAATTAAACAAAACCAAGATGACTCACCGATATGAAAGTAATAGTGACGTGATTGATAACCCAATGAAATGATTTGGAACCGTCCTTCCTCGTGAATGAAATGATTATTCGACAACCACAAGTCTCAAAATGATTAATATTATGATGAATGAATTATGATTATGAGCAATCAACAACAAAAGGAATGAGTATCCTTTTAACCGAGTAAGAGTTAACTTACACAATACCGATGACAAAGTCCTTCCACGAACAACATCCTAATCGATATACCGGTCGCTCGAACAACCTTGAATAACAACAATTACCAACAACCGATCATTATGCAAATCAAAAACGATCATAATCGACTCAAACGTCGACACAACAATATCCGAGCTCGAATGAATCGAAACCAACTCCAATATGAGTATTTCAAACCATCAAAACACTTTCAAGGATATCAATAATCCATTAGGAATCCATAACTCATGATTACAACAACATCAATCGGAAAATCCCCAATTAACCGAAGTCAACCCCAAGGGTTCTTGAAATAATTCCGAAAATAACCATTAAATCCGTAGGAATATGTTTATACAAGTTAGATAATCCATAACTAACATATTCCAATGATAATCCAAGCTTACACGAAGAAATCGGAAGGAAAACCCCAAAAATCCGAAATTCTAGATCCAAGAGATTAATACCTTTGATTCGATGTGATGAAGATGATGAAATGATGATCAATCCGAAAGATGAGCTTGAAGATGATGATTGATGATTACACCTCGAAGAATCCTCTCCGAAACGCTCGAAATCGCCCAAAACTACCGAAGGAAAGAAATGAGGTGAAAAATGACGAACTCTGACTAAACTGTCCAATTTATACTCAGTCCAGGTTAGCGTGCGCTAGCCCTTGTGCATAGCGTGCGCTAACGAGTAATTTGGGTAGTCCAGTACCCACTGTCCGAACACGGTAGCGCGCGCTACGTACCTATTTGTAGCGTGCGCTACGGCCATACTACTAGCGTGCGCTAATATCCATTGTTAGCGTGCGCTAGCAAAATATTTGACGCCCAGTACTGGAGTCCAGAAAACTGTCTGACCTCTGATCTGACCCCGATAGCGTGCGCTACAACCATCCCGTTAGCGCGCGCTACTTACCACTCGTAGCGTGCGCTACAAATATTCTCACCTGCAGTCCAGTACCTTACGGATGCGGCCAAGGTAGCCTTAGCGTGCGCTAAAGCCGGCGGTAGCGTGCGCTACCTATACCCAATTAGCGTACGCTAAAAGGAGTATGTAGCGTGCGCTACTCCTCAAGCACAGCTTGCAACGAAAATGACAATGATGATAAACACGGCACGAAACTCCAATCAGATTAGTGATGAATGACGATTGATACACGATACAATTACTCTGAATGATAAATACCATGACTGAACATGAGTGACAAATGATCAATGATGAATGATATTACTGAGTATCAATTACTGAATGATAATTACTGAGTGATAATTACTGAGTTACAACCGGGTATTACATGGAAGGCCTGTTGGTTCCAAAGATAAAAATCCCCGGAAAAGAAAAATAGCCAATATAAATGAATGTGCTAAAGAAGCACAAAATGATGAAAAATATGATCATGTTGAAACACAAGCTGAGGCAAATAAGGAGGTCATTGAAAATGAAACTGAAAATACAAATGATCTCGAGATATCTATTAATTATATTAATACGAGGAATTTATGGAACAGGAGAAATAATCACATTGATAAGATATTTGCATACTCCATTGCGTGTGATATAATAATTGGAGATGACGATCCTGAACCCATATCTATATTCGAATGTCAAAATAGACCTGATTGGCCAAAATGGAAAGATGCAATAGATGCCGAACTAAATTCTCTTGGAAAACGAAAAGTGTTTGGACCGATTGTTGTCACACCCAGTAATGTGAAACCTGTTGGGTATAAATGGGTCTTTGTAAGGAAACGAAATGAGAAAAACTAAATTGTAACATACAAGGCTCGTCTTGTTGCACAAGGTTTTTCACAAAGACCTGGGATTGATTATGAGGTTACATATTCCCCTGTTATGGATGCCATTACTTTTTGTTATTTAATTAGTTTATCGTTATCTTATAATCTTAATATGCATCACATGGATGTTGTTACAGCATATTTATATGGATCACTTGATGCTGATATATATATGAAAATTCCTGAAGGATTTAAGTTGCCTGAAGCATCGAAACCCAGAGAAATTTATACAATTAAATTGCAGAGATCTTTATATGGGTTGAAACAATCTGGACTCATGTGGTATAACAGATTAAGTGAATATTTGATTAAAGAAGGCTATGTGAATAAACCTATCTGCTCTTGTGTTTTTATAAGAAAAACAACATCCGGATTTGTAATCATTAATGTCTATGTTGATGATTTGAATATCATTGGAACTAATGCAGAAATTTTGGAAGCAATGAATTACTTAAAGAAAGAATTTGAAATGAAAGATTTGGGAAAAACAAAATTCTGCCTTGGTCTACTAATGGAACATACTAAAAATGGAATATTAGTATACCAATCAAATTATACAGAAAGGGTATTGAAAAGATTCCACATGGACAAATCAACACCTTTGAGTACCCCAATGGTCGGCAGAACACTTAATATTGAAAATGATCCATTCAGACCAAAGGAAGAAAATGAAGAGGAAGTTGGTCCTGAAATACCATATCTTAGCGCAATTGGAGCCCTAATATATCTAGCTAATTGTACACGGCCGGATATATATATTTTGCAGTAAATTTACTAGCAAGATTCAGTTCATGTCCTACAAAGAGGCATTGGAACGGAATAAAACATATCTTGCTAATTGTACACGGCCCTAATGTATCTTGCTAATCTTGGTTTGTTTTATTCTAACAATGCAAAACCAGTTTTGCTTGGCTATGCATATGCAGGTCATCTATCTGATCCACATAATTCTAAGTCACAAACTGGATATGTATTCACATATGGAGGAACTGCAATATCTTGGAGATCTCAAAAACAGACAATCGTGACTACTTCCTCAAACTATGCTGAGATAATAGCTCTTCATGAAGCAAGTAAAGAATGTAGATGGTTAAGATCAGTAACACAACATATTCAAGAAACAGCAGGCTTGCCAGTCGATAACGGCCCAACAATAGTATACGAGGACAACTTTGCATGTGTTACTCAAATGAAGGAAGGCTACATCAAAAGTGATAAAACCAAACATATCCCCCCAAAGTTCTTCGCATTCACTCAGGAACTTGAAAGAAATAAAGAGATCGACATCCAATATATTCGATCTTGTGATAATGCGGCAGATCTCTTCACAAAATCACTCCCTACGAATGTTTTCAAGAAACATATTCAGAATATTGGAATGCATCATCTTCGAGATCTGTAAAGAAGAACTACTCATGCTGGGTTGAGGGGGAGCATACAACTGTACTCTTTTTCCCTTATTAAGTTTTTATCCCACTAGATTTTTCTTAATAAGGTTTTTAACGAGGCACCTTGTGATGCTCCCAAATGAGATATCATGATATAAGATATTTCAAAGGGGGGGTGTTATAATATCATCAATAATGGTATGTGGGATCAACAATCAATAATTCAATCAATTATTGGATTGAAATATCTAATATAAAGACAATTATGTTGTATAATATATAATATTAATTTGTTGTATAGCATGTAAACTTGAGCTATAAATAGAGCTCTTTAGTAGAGCTTTGGAGACACAATTCATTATAATAAAAGCTCAATTTCTTCATCTTCTTTCATCCCACTTTATGCTTATATTGTAGCAATATATATTACAATACTTATAATATATATTGTGAAGTGATAAAATATCCGATTTTACAACACTTCTTCCGAAGTGAGCTACTGGAATTTTTTGGTTACCAATTTTCTCTTAAAGAATATGTACCAACTTAACTTAAAAATAAAAAAGAGAAAAGTGGTAAAACCTAGGATTCGGTCCCTATATATGTGAAGAGGAATGATAGGGACACACCTCCCCAATCACACCCCATACATACCCTTGCTTTATTGAGTTGTACCGTATGCTTTATAGATAAAATAATCAATAATAATATTATAATAAATTTTATCTGTAAAGCATACGGTACAACCCATAAAGCACGAGTGTGTATGGGGTGTGGTTGGGGAGGTATGTCCTTATCATCTCTCATATGTAAAACTACATGTAGACAAAAAAATCTACAATTTACGATATACTACTTCAATTCTCTTATAATTGAACATCTGGACTTTCACACTTGTCGATGCACATCATTAATATATTTAATTTTTCATTTTTAAAATTATAAAAAGTTCATATTTTGAAAGTATGTTTTGAGATAAATCTAACAAGATTTCACATAATTATATTTTTTTATATGTATAAATTACAAATGATAGTCAAAAGAAAGTATGTGAACAGTGTAATAATCTACAAGGACGCAGGTTCGAGTCCTGGCAGCCGCAGTGTGGGAGTTTTATCCCTCCAATGTGGGAGATAGCTCCTTGTGGGCACCAGGCACTGTTCCTCCCACCTAGTAGTTAGTCGCTGATTTAGTCACGATTTAATTCCTCCACCAATGGAGCGCCGAGGCGAGAGATTTCGCTTTTTACTACAAGAAAAAGGTGAAGTATAAAATTTTAAAATAAATCAGGGCCCCCGCTCCGGATCTGCCGCTACATATGAGAGCATCTCTAAACTTTTATTGGTACGAGGGTTGAGTCGGTAGAATGAGGTTTGGAAATTTAAATATCATTTAAATTTCGCACTGTCCTACTTTTTATTTTATTTTTCTTTATTTCATTTATTTTTTTCTTCTTTTTTCTATTAAATTTCCCAACAATCCAACTCCTAATTATATATATAATTTTTTTAATGTTAGTTGAAATCAAATATCTTATTTATAAATTTATATACTTATTAAAATATTTTAGTCATTTATTAAATTTATTATGCTGCTTTTTCTTCTTTTTTGTATATTTTTTGTAATTTTTATGGTAATTTTCGTCCGATTCCAATTGTTTTATGTGTAATATTTCTGTCTATTTTTATAATGATATTTGTGTATTTTAATTTTCGTATGCTTGTTATCTGTCGATGTTTATTAAAGTTTTTTTGGGTCCCATTTTTATCTTATGTTTTGTTTTTATTTCGTGTCCAATATAATTTATGTTTATTTATTATAATATTTTTAATGTCTAATATTTAATGTCTGATTTCTAATTTATTAAATTTTATTTTTCAGTATTATATATATAATATAGAATAATTTAATAAATGAATTTTATATATAAATATAAACTTTTATTGAAAAATGAAAAAATATAGTGGGAAACAAGCGGGGATCAATGAAAAAGTAGATTTATGAAGTTATGGATATTGAAGATTGCTGATATAGGAGTAAAGTTTATAGTTTGATGATGTGGCACATTCGAAAGGAAGTTTGAGGAGTATTATGGATAAAGAATTAAAGATGCTCCACAAACTTCCTTTTTTAATTCCAAATATGTTAAATCACCAAAACACAAAGTAGTGGGAAACAAGCGGGGATCAATGAAAAAGTAGATTTATGAAGTTATGGATATTGAAGATTGCTGATATAGGAGTAAAGTTTATAGTTTGATGATGTGGCACATTCGAAAGGAAGTTTGAGGAGTATTATGGATAAAGAATTAAAAATGCTCTACAAACTTTCTTTTTTAATTCCAAATATGTTAAATCACCAAACCACAAACATCACTCATACAATTCATATCTCATTTAATAATAAATTTCTTAAACTTACTTTTTAGGGTCCCCCATATTACTCATTAAATCTTTATTGTTTTATGCTTTATATTTCGATAAATATTTTTTTACTTATATTTGTATTTATATTATATTTATTATTAAGAACAAAAAATAAAACAAAATAAAATAATTAATAATTTAGGGTAACAAATATTTTATAATGCTGCACATATATATCTAATAATTAAATAAATAAAAATAAAAGAAGTCAAAAATGAAAAAACAAACATAAAGTAAAACAAAAATAAAACGGAAAAAATTAAAAATAAAAAACACAGAGAAAAGAAAAGAAAAAAAATAAAATAAAAGAACATTGCAGCTGGCATGTGCGGCGAGCTGCTCACGGAATTTTGAGGCACGTGTAATGCACGCGCCCAGAAGAAAGTCCACGGGGGCGTGTTCACCGTACCCTCCCCTATTAGATTAGATGAATTTATACATGACATAATTTCAAAATCTTTGAATTACATGATTTTTCACAAAACATAATTAAATTGACATACCTCCAGACATTAAAATGTAAATAGCATGAATAGGTTCAACCCGCTTGAATGTATGAAGATAGGTTTCTCCCTCCTTGCCTATAAGTTTATTTAGCATATGTATTTCTATGATATTGTGTTATTTATTACAACCTTTAGATGGATATAGGTTGCTACTTATAAGTAGAGAGAGGACCAAAATCATCAAATCATAAAATCATAATATTAACTATCCATCAAAGCTAATAATGAAGATCTTAATTCTCAAATTGTAACGTTTGTAATGAATTTGCATTTTTAATATGAAAATTATTATCCTACTAATGACCATATTTATGAGGAAGAATTAATAATATTCTTACATTCTCCCACTTGGTCTATAGGAGAATCTATTATAATTTTCGTATTAAGAACATAAGACGCGCGCGATATGCAAATCACTCATTTATTTCGTTACCATAAGTGTCTTGACTAATCGAGTCGTCAACGAGAGTCATGGCGTGCACAAATTATTTCGCAACATGCTTACTTCCATGTACTACAACATTGAAAACTTTCATAGCTAGACCTTAAATGAGAGCAACATAATGGTCACGTAATGTCTTGAAGTTAAGACATTTCTGTCATCATTCTTAAACATAAGGTATACCAATTAGGAAACAGAAATGATAGATGTTAAAATTTAGTAAGAACTCAATAATTGTTATTCATGAGTAACTAAACAACAATTTTCTTCAAATTAACATCTTCCTTGAGTAATAGGAATTTTAGGTCCATGTGTTTTGAACCTTTCGTTATCCTATCATGCTTAATCTTAATAACCAGTCACATGTGGGTGACTTGATATTCGGTGTGAGCATATAATTAATTGTCCCCTTGTGATTTGTCATGGAATATTTATATCCCTATCACATAGGAAGACTCACCCATATCTTTCATTTAAAAGTTATTTGAGAGATAATCATGAGTTTCACGTAATAAACCGAGATCGCTACTAGCCAAAAAATGTCATCAACATACAAAACAAAAAATACGAACTTGCTCCCACTGATCTTAAGGTATATACAAGGATCAATTATATTTCATTGAAATCAAAAGCAGTAATGATTTCATGAAATTTTTAAATACCATTGTCGGGAAGCTTGTTTTAGTCCATAAATTGATTGTTGAGTTGAGATCATGCCTTCCTATTCTTTAATTATGCAGTTTTCAGGTTGATGCATAAACGTAATGGTTAGCCTATTGATCGATCCCAATCAAGATGAAGTTTGTTATCCTCATGGAAACTTAGGGCGTGTTTACTTTCAACTTAACAGGACTTAATGGACTGAACGACTTATTCGCGCAGACATAGAGAAACGTTTACTTACGACTTAATGAATTAAGAGGGGTCTGAACCGCACAGATGGGATAAGGGCTGTTGTCCCCATTAAGACCCATTAAGAACCAAACATGACTATTATGCCCTAATCAAAACCAAAATATTAAAAAATCGGGAATTTTATTTTTAATTCTGGAATATTAAAAAAAAATTATTTTAAATTTGGAAATTAGAAAATCTAAAAAATTCTAAACTATTAAAAAAATTCATAAATTAGTAAATTTATTAAAAAATATTAAAAATTTCCGAAAATTAATATTTATATTAATATTAAAAAATATTAAAAAATCGGTAATTGTATTTTTAATTCTGGAATATTAATATTAAAAATCAAAAAAAAAATTATTTTAAATTTGAAAATTAGAAAATCTAAAAAATTCTAAACTATTTAAAAAATTCAGAAATTAGTAAATTTATTAAAAATTATTAAAAATTTTAGAAAATTAATATTTATATTAATATTAAAAATATTAAAAAATCGGTAATTTTTTTTAATTATGGAATATTAATATTAAAAATAAAAAAAATTATTTTAAATTTGGAAATTAGAAAATCTAAAAAATTCTAAACTATTTAAAAAATTTAGAAATTAGTAAATTTATTAAAAAAATATTAAAAATTTCCGAAAATTAATATTTATATTAATATTAAAAAATATTAAAAAATCGGTAATTTTATTTTTAATTCTGGAATATTAATTTTAAAAATCAAAAAAAAATTATTTTAAATTCGGAAATTAGAAATTCTAAGAAATTATGAAATATTTAAAAAATTCGGAAATTACTAAATTTATTCTTGCCATTTTTGGATTATATCAATTATATGGCTTAAAAAATAAACAGCAATTTATAAAACAACTTATAATTCATATCGAGGGGTAAATCGGTCATTTCTGTTATTCAGACAGTTTATTCTGATGAATGAGTAAACAGCAGCATCAATTTATCCAGACAGACATATTTATCTAGACAGACATATTTATCCAAACACGACTTAATGAAAAATTTGGTAAACAGCCCCTTACTGTAGTAAGTGGGGCAGACGGCTCTTAATATAGAATCATGCCTAATTCAAGCAACCTCAAGGAAAACTCAACTTGCTCTTTGCATTATGAGAGGTTGGTTCCATTGAATTTTATAATGGACGTAGCCATTGAGGTGAGGGTTGAAGGAAAATTAACTCCAATTTAGAGGTACAAGAATTTAGACTATAAATAACACATATTATAATATGGTATATAAACAACATAATTTTAGGTGTTCCTGTGGGCAGTCACCAAAATTATATATGATGTTGTTTAAATTAACTATATCAAAATTATAGCGAAAACGTCAATTGAATAAATTCCTTAATTGTTATTCAAATAGACGAATTATTTGTCTATGGACAACATTAATTCAATCATTTGATCAATATGAATTATTTACACAATATGGAATAAAACAGTTTAAGACAATATGCAAAATCATAAACCCACTGTAGTGCGGTTTAACCATAAATTTGCAATTGTAAAATATATGTTTTCGAAAATAATGAAAAGTAATAAATTGCATATTATCATAATGTATTTATAATAATACTATTGATGTATGATACATATAATATATTAGTACAAATATAAGCAATATGTTTTTAGCCATTTTATTTTGGTACTAATATGTATCACCAATAATCCAATGCAAATTAGATAAATATAAACATTATATATTCGACAAAGGCGAAGATTATAATAATTTAATCTTTAAGTTGGTCTTAACCGATTCGGGACATAAGCATTTAAAAAAAAAAGATCATTTAGTGATAAGGTCCTTAAACTGTTGAATATGCATCAAGAAGCTTCATGGACAGTTGGAGTATTCTTTAAGAAAAGATGAATGGAGGGGAGTCAAAAAAAATCATGAGTATTTTTTATTGAAAATGTTGAAGGTTCGTTATCCTTCAATACCATCAAGCGTCGAAAATAAAACCGACAGTTGCCAAGGCTCCGCCTGTCTAGATTGTACCAGGCCGAAACATAATGCCCAGAACACTAATCTTTTCTCAACATGATGGATCGATCAGCCATAATCTCCCTCCAAACATTAAAAGTACTCAAAATGATGACTTATACGGATGAACTCGAAGAACAAAATGATCATAATTGACGTTATCAATCAAGCATATGTCCAGGGGAATAAGTCGAACAAAAGACAAAACAACTAATAAGTTAACACACATAATCATTATCATCAAGTTATACCTAGTCATTTAAATGACATAAAATCATATAAAATAGGTCACATAATATATGAATGATAATAGCAACATACCCAAAGCTAAAGGTGGAATTTAACTCAATTAGACGCAATTCATAACAGTTGATCAAAATTGATACAAAATTAACTATTTATGTTTACGGGTCTATATTGTAATTGGTTTCAATAAATATCTTACTGAACACCACACAAAACCAAGCATGAATTTAATGAATCAATTTGCTCATGCATGATTCTTTCTCATCACATAAAACTTGATAGATGCACAATTTGCAATGAAGGTGTATTATAATGCATAACAGTATTGAAATGATACTCCGAAAAAAAGGTACACCAGGCCATAATTCTTAACAAATTAAAGTCAGATGGTGATGATCAAGCATAGGAATCATATTAACGGATAATCATGCATTCTAAAACCTTGATCCGATACCACATGTTAGATGAATTTATACATGACATAATTCCAAAATCTTTGAATTACATAATTTTCACAAAACATAATTAAATTGACATACCTCTAGACATTAAGATGTAAATAGCATGAATAGGTTCAACCCGCTTGAATGTATGAAGATAGGTTTCTCCCTCTTTGCCTATAAGTTTATTTAGCATATCCCTCTTTGCCTATAAGTTTATTTAGCATATGTATTTCTATGATATTGTGTGTAACACCTCCAAATCCCATTAGGTCATTACAGTGCCGTGGACCCCACACCAGGAGATCCACCAGGCGAACACGACCAAAATACAACGAACTGACCAAAAGGGAGGATCACAGTCCCTACTATGATGTCCAACATAATATTCCGATATGGAATTTCAACGACAAAAGTGGGCCTACATGGCGAAAATAAAAATCCAACAACATCCACGAGCCTTGCTAGGACAATACAAAATAACAACTGACAAACTGGAGTACTCCAAACTATCTGACCGACAAGAACAAGTCGGACTAGTATCGCTCGAATGCCTCGTCGCCATCGTCATGCCCCGGTGTCTCAACTCTCTCCTCGCAAGCACCTAAAATATGAAAACATGTTCCGTCCCCACGGGGTCAGTCATCCAGATAATGAATATCAAATACATGTACAACATGATATGCATCCAAAGGCAAAATGAACAGTACAACAATGGTAATACGAGATGCTCACAAACCAAAATAAGAATCGAGCATTCGTGAACCACTATGCCCATGGCATACGATCTTTACCTGCTCAACAGGTCAGAATACAAGTGCCCAACGGGGAATCATCAATACAGAACACAATAGTGAATTACCCGAAGGTAAATCAAACAAGAACTGAATTAAATATGAATCACAATGCCCGAAGGCTCCAACGAAAATACCAAGACATCACAAAGGCCTGAAAGCCGCTCAGCCGAAGCTGCCGAATATCACAATCACCTGAAAATTACTCAGCCGAAACTGTCAATCATCATAATGGTCTGAAACCACTCAGCCGAAGTTGTCAATCATCACAATGGCCCAAAGCCAAAATAGCCCGAAGCTGTATCACATGAGGGCCGAAGCCACGACACAAATCCATATCACAATGAGGGCTGAATCCACGGCACGAAGCCGTATCACAGTGAGGGCCGAAGCCACGACACGAAGCCGTATCACAATGAGGGCCGAAGCCACGACACGAAGCCTTATCATAATGAGGGCCGAAGCCACGGCAAGAAGCCGTATCACAATGAGGGCCGAAGCCACGGCACGAAGCCATATCACAATGAGGGCCGAAGCCACGACACGAAGCCGTATCACAATGAGGCCATACAATTGTAATATCCACATTTTTCTTTCCCTTGTATTTTCTTTTTCGGTGTATTTCTCGGTCGTAGTGACCCTCGTGTACCTTACAGTGTATCTTTTCCATCATCTATTGATCTGATTCTCGTTATTGTTGTGGGGAACCGCTGTTTCGGGGTTGCTGTAGATCCATTCTATGTTATGATGCGTTTTGAGATGTTCCATTTAATGTTTTGTTCATATTCCGGTGTTTTGGACCGTTTATATTCCGTATCTAGCGCACGCTAAATTTTCTGCATAGCGCACGCTAGAGGTCCCTTAGTAGCACACGCTACATTTACTTCGTAGTGCGTGCTAGCGAGTTAGCCCTGGGAGTGGCAGTTCTGTTCCCAGCCCTCTGGACTATCGGATTAGCGCACGCTACTTTCTCTAGCGCACGCTAATGTCGGGAGACTAGCGCACGTTAAGTTGTTCTAGCGCTGCTAAGCGTGATCGCCCAAGATCGACAGCTTTATCAACTCGTCAGCGCCAGTAGCGCACACTACGTTTGAGTAAGACGCTAATGGCCGTAATCGCTCTCGGATCGACGCTAATCAGATGGATTGGAATTTTATCCCGTTAGCGCATGCTATCCTTGAGGAATTAGCGCACGCTAACACTCCCTGGCTATATAAACCAGGGAGTTGACCGAGATAAAGGTATTTTCTCATTTCTTCCTCCTCTCCGCGGCTAAGGCGATTCCGGGCGATTTTCTTGGCGATTTCTTCCTCTAATCATCTCATCCAACATCTTCCTTGAGTTTTTGGTGTGTTATAACAACATCAACACGAATCTTTCATCCTAACCCAAGGTAAAATCTCTTAGAACCCTACTTTTGGATAAATTGGGGGTTTTGGGATTTTCGTCCGATTCGTTCCGTTTTGTTGGTGGACTCATGATGGATATGATTAATCTTGTTGATATCATTAGTTTTCCTATGGATTCATGGTATATTTTCATTGTTTTGCGAAATCGGGAGGGTTTGGTTGTGGTCCGCCCTCGTTGTTATTTTTATACGAATATACATGAATCGTAGGCGGGTTTCCGGGTGTATTCCATTTCCGTAATCGTTTAGAAGTGGTTGTTATTGTGTTATTCAAATCGTTAGGTTCATTTCCGCCGGTTCCTCGCGGTCGTGTTTGATCCTTCATTCCCGTTCGTGTCACCGTCTATTTGATCGAGGCAAGTATCCTTATGAACTTACGATCTTGACATAGTAGTATTGTATGAGAAATTATGTGTGTGGGTATACTCACTACGGGTTAGATCCGACGGGGTCTCGGTAGGGCTCCACGAAGCTGTGGAACCGCGAGTTTGCTTTTAACCACTACGGGTTAGATCCGACGGGGTCTCGGTAGGGATCCACGAAGCTGTGGGTCCTGTAACACCCCCAAGATATTCGAGGTGAATTACAGCGCCGTGGACCCCTACATGGGATCCACCAGGCTAACACAAGAAAACACCTCTCGACTAACCGTCTCGGTTAGCAAGGAAACAATTGTTAACAACAAGAACATAAAACAACACGTCCGGTACAACCGGCATAATAAACATCAACCGACAAATACGGTAACTCCAATGAAGTCCAAACACAATCCGAAAGGAAAAGCCTAAGTACTCGCGAGTACAATCTATAAGTTTACAATTTGGAAAACATCCACATCAAAAGGGACAGTAGGATATAACAAGACTCAATTGCACATGTCAACAACCTTGGCCGACATCCTCGTACCATCCCAGCGCCCGCTCGTCTGTCTGAACATAACCTGAAATCCATAACAAGAATTTCCCCGACAACGGGTCCCCAAAGGGGTTAGCAATTACGCTAGTACAAGTATTCAAGGCAAACCAATCGCTTACACATTACATAGTACATGCACCAATATCAATTCAAAAACCAAAACCAGACATGTCTTTTCCGGAAATAAACAATCAAACAATTTTCCTAGGACCGGGACGAAGCCACAAATCCCACCCGAGGCCTCTAAGGACCCTCCCGAGCTGGCCATTTCATAAAACAAATCACGCACAGGCATCGCCTAGGACCGGGACGAAGCCACGAATCCCACCCGAGGCCTCTAAGGACCCTCCCGAGCTGGCTAGCGAAACAAACTCATGAATCCAGAGTGAAGTCATAGATTCCCCCGAGGCCCCGTCGGACCCTCCCAGGGTGAGCAAAGCACACACAATATACATTACCATTTCATGTTAAGCATAAAGGTTTCCAAAAGAATACTTCCCTTGAATTATTGACGACGCAACGAACGGAAATGAAAGTCACCGACGAACGCTAGGAACCAATGAAACCGAACCTAACGATTCGAACAATATGTAACACCCCAAACTAGGCGGATATTACAGTGCCGTGGACCCCCGACTGGGACCCACCAGGCGAATGAAAAAGGATGAATTACACAGGGTAAATGTAGTACCGAACCACATTACAACATCGATTACTCCGATTAGGAGTTTCATACAACACACCCAGGATAATACCGAATACTAGTGTATTTTATATGAAGATAAAATACACAACACTGAATGAAACGGAGTATCCAAATAAAAGTCTGCAGCGGAAAATAAAGGACAATAACATGAATAACTGAAAGATCGGGGCCCCCTACTAGTATCACTAGGACTCCTCGACATCAACATGCTATTCCCGTGCATTTGTCTTGCCATGACCTGAAAAACAAAATCCCGAAATGGTCCGCTAAATGTAACAACAATCCTCAAGGGTTGAAAATACACAAACATGATTTAATCAAGTTATGAAATATCCTTAATTATGAATTACGCCGAAGAGGAGCATCATAGTACGCCCGTAGTGTTCGTGCAAGTGTACAAGACGCATGACCGGACACACACGTCCTTGTACCTAAAAAGTCACACGGAGGTAATCGATACCGAGTGAACAGTCCAATGTATCACTCCCAATACAAGGCCATCACGTGCCCGACAAAAAATTCCACACATCCGCACCCGGCCACGCAATATGAACCCAGAAGGACATATGAACAAGAATGACCAAAATGAATATCAATGAATAATAATAATCCGACAAAGTCAAGAATGACTCACCGATACGAAAGTGATAATGAAGTGATTGATAGTTTTCAATGAAATGATTGGAACCGCCGTTCCTCGCTAATGAAATGATTATCCGACAATTACAAGTCTCAAAATGATTAATACAATGATGAATGAGTTATGATTATGAATGATCAACAACAAAAGGAATGAATATCCTTTTAACCGAGTAAGAATCAACTTACCCAATACCGATGAAGAATGTCCGTCCACGAACAACGTCCTAAGTGAAATACCGGTCGCTCGAAAAACCTTGAATAACAATAATTACCAACAACCGTTCAATACACGCATCAAACAACAAAACACGACTAACCCAAAGGTCGAAACAACGATAATCGAACTCATTGGGGCATTCTAACGAATATGTAACCAACCACACGACTTCGAAAATATCCAATCCCGAATATGTCGAAACCAACACTAAAATGAGTATTTCGAACTAACAAAACACTTCAAGGATATCAATAATCCATTAGGAATCCATAATTCATGATTATAACGACATCAATCGGAAAATCCCCAATTAAGAAGTCAACCCCAAGGGTTCTTGAAAACAATTCGAAAATAACCATTAAATCCGTAGGAATATATTTATCCAAGTAGATAATCCATAACTTAACATATCCCAATGATAATCCAAGCTTACGAAGAAATCGGAAGGAAAACCCAAAAATCCAAATTCTAGATCCAAGAGATTAATACCTTTGATTCGACGTTTGGAGATGATGAAGTGATGATAAATTCAACTCAAAGACTTGAAGATGATGATTGATGATTACACCTCGAAGAATCCTCTGGATCGCTCTAATCGCTCAAAAATACCGAAGGAATGAAATGAGATGAAAAATGACGAACTCGACTAAACTGGCCCAATTTATACTACCTGTGTTAGCGTGCGCTAGCTCCTTGTGCATAGCGTGCGCTAACGAGTAATTTGGGTAGTCCAAGACCCACCGTCCGAACACGGTAGCGCGCGCTACGTACCTCTTTGTAGCGTGCGCTACGGCCATACTACTAGCGTGCACTAATATCCATTGTTAGCGTGCGCTAGCGAAATATTTGACGCCCGATCGGAGTCCGTAAAACCATCTCGCCTCTCGATCTAACCTCGATAGCGTGCGCTACAACCATTATTTAGCGTGCGCTAATATGCTCGGTGCGACGCTAACAACAATGCATAGCGTGCGCTATGAATAAACCGGTGCATCCAAGAGCCACCGGACTCAACCCGATCCGCCCCTAGCGCGCTTACTCCACACACATAGCGTGTGCTACTACGACCGTTAGCGCGCTACTTACCACTCGTAGCGTGCGCTACAAATATTCTCACTGCACCCGGTACCTTCGGATCGGCCAAGGTAGCCCTAGCGTGCGCTAATGCCGAGCGGTAGCGTGCGCTACCTATACCCAATTAGCGTACGCTAAAAGGAGTATGTAGCGTGCGCTACTCCTCAAGCACGCCTTGCAACGAAAATGACAATGATGATAAACACGTACGAAACTCCAATCGATTAATGATGAATGACGATCGATACTGATACAAT
Organism: Orobanche coerulescens; assembly: GCA_033398695.1. Lineage (NCBI taxonomy): Eukaryota > Viridiplantae > Streptophyta > Magnoliopsida > Lamiales > Orobanchaceae > Orobanche > Orobanche coerulescens. The sequence continues at coordinate 19,636,833 of CM065810.1, forward strand.
TACTCAATGATGAATACCATGACCAATCTGAGTGGCAAATGATCAATAATGAATGAAATTAATGAGTATCAAATCTTGAATGATAAATCTTGAATGATAATTCTTGAGTGATAATTATCAATTACAACCGGGTATTACATACACCCCCTTAAAAGAGTTTCGTCCTCGAAACTAAGGGTAAACAACTCGGGACATGAACTATCCATCACGATCCGCAAACAATAATGTCCAAATAGTTCTCGACCAAATCAATCGCACGCCCAAGTCCCCAAGTCTTGACGTCTCGGATCACAATGAACGATTTCCCAAAAATATCACGAAGTCTCGGTATGACACCAAAAGGAATGCATCAAACGATCTCAAAATCTCAAGATTCTCAAATACGATCATTATAAGATAGATCAACAATAAATGATCCACAACCATGACACATTAATACGGATTGAGTTATATAGTCATATGAAAGACAAGGCTATATATCAAATGTGCCCAACATCGATATCCTCCATACCATCGATCTCCTCGATCCCAACGATTCGACGAAGACCCAAACCTGAGCTCACCGCTTAATATGACCCCGAAAGGTTACCAAAACGAGAGTGACTAAGATGAATGATAATTGATTAGATAACCGACAAGGATCAAGAATAACTCGCCGAGGTGAACTAATAACGAAATGAGTGATAACTCAAATGAAATTATTGGAACCATTGTTCCCCGTGAGGTGAATGATTGGTTGATAAATATAAGTCTTAACGTGATTGATATATGATGAATGACCTATGCGAACAATTGAACGACGATGAAATGAATGATTATCCTATTACTGAGCAAGAATTAACTTGGTCAACACCGGTGATGAATGTCCCGTTGTATCACTGTTTAAGCAAACAACAGTCGAACTCGTTGTCTGAGATGAAGATGCTCTCCCAGCATGAATACGACTAGAAACGATCTCTTGGACGTCGGAGTCCGATGTCCCTCGGAACTCCCTCCATACCGAGGCAGGAAAGTCACGCGATAATTACAGATCTCGTATGAAGATTGCACTATGATTACGAGATGAAATGATAACAATGAGCATACATGCTCTAACAAAATGGATGCATTAATAATGCAATAAAACGATCGTCGACATGACGCCGTAATATGAGAAGATCGCCGGAAAAATCAAGTGAGGTGACAAGCCTATCTGATGAAATTCCTGAAATGATTACCTTGAACAAGTTCACAAGATTGAAAAATTTGATTCACAAGATCAACAACTGAACCGTGAGATGGACTGGATGGTTAATAAATTAATCGAACAATGAGATTGACTCCGTGATAAATGAATTAATTGAACAATGAGATTAACTGAGTGATGAATGAATTGACTGAACAATGAGATTGACTGAGTGATGAATGAATTGACTGAACAATGAGATTGACTGAGTGATGAATGAATTGACTGAACAATGAGATTGACTGAGTGATGAATGAATTGACTGTACAATGAGATTGACTGAGTGATGAATGAATTGACTGAACAATGAGATTGACTGAGTGATGAATGAATTGACTGAACAATGAGATTGACTGAGTGATGAATGAATTGACTGAACAATGAGATTGACTGAGTGATGAATGAATTGAGTGAACAATGAGATTGACTGAGTGATGAATGAATTGACTGAACAATGAGATTGAGTGAGTGATTTATGAATTGACTTAACAATTTTTAGAACATCCTTCCAAAAACCGCCGATAATAGCCGGCTAATCCGAGAAAGCTTGGATTTGCTTAACATTCTTCTGAGGTGACCAATCTTGGATAGCCTTCGTCTTCGAGGATCAACACGCACTCCATCCGATGAAATTACAGTCCGAGAAAAGTCACTTCGACATCCAAGACTCACCTTTGGAAAACTTCCCATAAAGTTGCTCTCGTCTTAACACGTCTAAACTCCGATGAAAATGAACCTCGTGTTCCTCCCGGTCACGAGAATAATCAAAATGTCATCGATGAAGACAACAACAAAACTGATCCAAAAGTCGATGAAAACCTGATTCATTAACTCCATGAATACCGCAGGTGCAATAATCAACCCAACCGGCATAACCGCAAACTCATAGCGACCATAGCGTGTTCGAAAAGCCGTCCTCGTGATATCCGACTCTCGAATCCGCAACTGATGATATCCAGATCTTAAGTCGATCTTGGAAAATACTGAAGCTCCCTGAAGTTGACCCAAAAGCTCGTCGATACGGGATAGAGGATACTAATCTTGATCCTCACCCTGTTCAACTCCTGATAATAATACACACACGAACGAACCATACCTCTCCTTGACAGATAACACTGGTGCTCCCCACGGGAACACACTCGGTCGGAGATAACCTTTCTCGAACTAATCCTCAAGTTGAATCTTCAACTCCTGCATTTGGTCGGGGCCATCCGATACGGTGTCTTCGATAATGGGGACGTACCGGCTTCAACTCACTCCTGAATTCCACTACTCTATGAGAAAGCAACCAGATAACTCGTCTGGAATACATCGTCAAACGATGACAATGATACCACGAATGATTGAACATTTCGATTGCCCGAGAATGGTTAATCGATAAAAAGTGATACAATGAATGATTGAATAGCTCGATTGCCTTAGAAAGGTCAATCGATGAAAATGATACAATGAATGATGAAATAGCTCGATTGCCTTAGAAAGGCCAATCGATGAAAATGATACAATGAATGATTAAATAGCTCGATTGCCTTAGAAAGGCCAATCGATGAAAATGATACAATGAATGATTGAATAACTCGATTGCCTTAGAAAGGCCAATCGATGAAAATGATACAATGAATGACTGAATAACTCGATTGCCTTAGAAAGGCCAATCGATGAAAATGATACAATGAATGACTGAACGACTCGATTGCCTTAGAAAGGCCAATCGATGAAAATGATACAATGAATGACTGAACGACTCGATTGCCTTAGAAAGGCCAATCGATGGAAATGATACAATGAATGACTGAACGACTCGATTGCGGAATCTCTGCTTCCATCATAATAGTAATCCTTCTGGGACAACGGGGATTACCTCCCTGAAGTACACATTCGACGACCAACGACGAAAATGATAGTGACCATGCGCTTACGAACATTGAGAACGGCATCATGACAATCCATCTAATTAACACTCAATATTACATCGTCCTTAGATAAATTCACCACGATTAGGTCCACTGACCAATTGCGGTCATTAAGCTTACCTTGGTATGATTTCCGAAAATCTTCTATCGTCAGGTACACCGATGGTATGAGGTCCACAAGCAATAGGACTATCCAAATTAAGTTTATTCAATCATGACTTGAAAATGAATGAATGCGGTGCACCAAAGATCAAAAGGTACACACGGGTTGAAATAAAATTACGAGTATACCGAGATCGTCGCCACCGGATCGTCGATCCTCTCCATCACATGAATCCGGACTGCCGGCCCCGAACCGACGCTCCGTCGATAAATACGAGCTCCCACTCTATTTGCTTCCATTGTCTTAAACGACGTTGACAAAGCAAATGATTCTCAAATCTTTGGTTGCTTGGGCCTGAGATGCCACCGAGCCGACTTGGAGTTCTTTCGGCAAAACGGGCCTTATGCCCAAAATTCCCACAATTATGACATGTGATAGACGGCGTCGTACACCTAGTATCGAAATGGCCCGCGCCCACGCTTGAAATGATGATGGCCGAATCGGCCGCTCGGGACCGAGATCCCGCAGATTAGGTGCCGTAGAGGACGCCTGAAGCAGTAGGACCCGCACGAGGTTTCTTGGAGGTTGACCAACCGCCTTCGGACCGATTACGCTTCGTTGATTTCTTGCTGAAAGATGAAGGTTGTTGTTCAGCACTTTCCTTAGTAGCCATCTCATACGGGAGAGTTCTCTCGATTAATCCGGTCAGAGTGGCGCAATGATGATTGAGCAACTGCACATGGGTCATCATGGCCTGCATAAAAGTGAGTGGATCAACCCGAACATCTTCTGGTCGAGCCGAGTCCTGGGCACGATTTCCTGACAGCGAGTGATTATTTCTCGGGTTTCGGTCCGCACCGCGGCCTCTTCTCGTGCATCTCCTGACAGCTCTCTCCATACGGAAGTAGGAAGGTCGCATAATGATTATATTTCCCGCATGATTAGCACGTTATGATTATGTCATGAGATGATGAAAATGAGTATACATGCTCTAACTTAGTGATTATATGGATGATTTACTGAAGTTACATGATTATCTGATGAAATTCTTAAAATGATTATCTTGAATAACTTAACAAGATTGATAATATGATCATCCAGATTGACAACTGAGTAATGAAATGAATTGATTAATTAATGAGTTAATATGATCGTCCTGATCATTAACTAAGTATTGAAATGAATTAAGTGATTAATGAGTTAATATGATCATCCTGATCATTAACTGAGTATTGAAATGAATTAAGTGATTAATGAGTTAATATGATCGTCCTGATCATTAACTGAGTATTGAAATGAATTAAGTGATTAATGAGTTAATATGATCGTCCTAATCATAATGAATGATGATGTTTGAGGATTGTTAAATGATGAATGATGAATGAATGACTATTGCCAGAAATTATACCATGGCGTTAGAAATCTTAAGGCTTCTTCCTATTCGATTGGCTCGGCATTTGCACAGGTCACACGTGACGCGAAAGTCCAATGATACTAGTCTGATGACGATGATTTCAAATGAGACATGACTCGGAAGGTAGTATTCAAAACCACGCTCCGATACCAACTCTGTAACACCCCAAACTAGGCGGATATTACTGTGCCGTGGACCCCCGACCGGGACCCACCAGCGAATGAAAAAGGATGAATTACACAGGGTAAATGTAGTACCGAACCACATTACAACATCGATTACTCCGATTAGGAGTTTCATACAACACACCCGTGATAATACTGAATACTAGTGTATTTTATATGAAGATAAAATACACAACACCGAATGAAACGGAGTATCCAAATAAAAGTCTGCAGCGGAAAATAAAGGACAATAACATGAATAATCAAAGATCGGGGCCCCTACTAGTATCACTAGGACTCCTAGACATCAACATGCTATTCCCGTGCATTTTCCTTGCCATGACCTGAAAAACAAAATCCCAAATGGGCCGGCTAAATGTAACAACAATCCTCAAGGGTTGAAAATACACAAACATGATTTAACCGAAGTTATGAAATATCCTTAATTATGAATTACGCAAGAGGAGCATCATAGTACGCCCGTAGTGTTCTTGCAAGTGTACAAGACGGATGACCGACACACCCGTCCTTGTACCTAATTAGTCTCACGGAGGTAATCGTTACCGTGTGCACACCCAATGTATCACTCCCAATACATGGCCATCACGTGCCCGACTAAAAATTCCACACATCCACACCCGCCACGCAATATGAACCTTAAGGTCATATGAACAAGAATGACCAAAATGAATATCAATGAATAATAATAATCCGACAAAGTCAAGAATGACTCACCGATACGAAAGTGATAATGAAGTGATTGATAGTTTTCAATGAAATGATTGGAACCGCCGTTCCTCGCTAATGAAATGATTATCCGACAATTACAAGTCTCAAAATGATTAATACAATGATGAATGAGTTATGATTATGAATGATCAACAACAAAAGGAATGAATATCCTTTTAACCGAGTAAGAATCAACTTACCCAATACCGATGAAGAATGCCCGTCCACGAACAACGTCCTAAGTGAAATACCGGTCGCTCGAACAACCTTGAATAACAATAATTTCCAACAACCGTTCAATACACGCATCAAACAACAAAACACGACTAACCCAAAGGTCGAAACAACGATAATCGAACTCATTGGGGCATTCTAACGAATATGTAACCAACCACACGACTTCGAAAATATCCAATCCCGAATATGTCGAAACCAACACTAAAATGAGTATTTCGAACTAACAAAACACTTCAAGGATATCAATAATCCATTAGGAATCCATAATTCATGATTATAACGACATCAATCGGAAAATCCCCAATTAACCGAAGTCAACCCCAAGGGTTCTTGAAAACAATTCCGAAAATAACCATTAAATCCGTAGGAATATATTTATCCAAGTAGATAATCCATAACTTAACATATCCCAATGATAATCCAAGCTTACACGAAGAAATCGGAAGGAAAACCCAAAAATCCGAAATTCTAGATCCAAGAGATTAATACCTTTGATTCGACGTTTCGGAGATGATGAAGTGATGATAAATTCAACTCAAAGACTTGAAGATGATGATTGATGATTACACCTCGAAGAATCCTCCGGATCGCTTCTAATCGCCCAAAATATCAAGGAATGAAATGAGATGAAAAATGACGAACTCGACTAAACTGTCCAATTTATACTACCCAGTTAGCGTGCGCTAGCCCTTGTGCATAGCGTGCGCTAACGAGTAATTGGGTAGTCCAAGACCCACCGTCCGAACACGGTAGCGCGCTACGTACCTCTTTGTAGCGTGCGCTACGGCTATACTACTAGCGTGCGCTAATATCCATTGTTAGCGTGCGCTAGCGAAATATTTGACGCCCGATCGGAGTCCGTAAAACCATCTCGCCTCCGATCTAACTCGATAGCGGCGCTACAACCATTATTTAGCGTGCGCTAATATGCTCTGGCGACGCTAACAACAATGCATAGCGTGCGCTATGAATAAACCGGGCAGTCCAAAGAGCCACCGGACTCAACCCGATCCGCCTAGCGCGCTACTCCACACACATAGCGTGCGCTACTACGACCGTTAGCGCGCTACTTACCACTCGTAGCGTGCGCTACAAATATTCTCACCGCACCCAAGACTGGATCGCAGCCAAGGTAGCCTTAGCGTGCGCTAAAGCTGAGCGGTAGCGTGCGCTACCTATACCCAATTAGCGTACGCTAAAAGGAGTATGTAGCGTGCGCTACTCCTCAAGCACAGCTTGCAACGAAAATGACAATGATGATAAACACGGCACGAAACTCCAATCAGATTAATGATGAATGACGATCGATACTCGATACAATTACTCTGAATGATGAATACCATGACTGAATCTGAGTGGCAAATGATCAATAATGAATGAAATTATTGAGTATCAAATACTGAATGATAAATACTGAATGATAATTACTGAGTGATAATTACTGAATTACAACTGGGTATTACACAATACAATCACAACCATTTCTAAATGAATACGGAATTGGAATACACCCGAAAACCCGCCTACGATTCATGTATATTCGTATATAAACAACAACGAGGGCGGACCACAACCAAACCCTCTCGATTCCGTAAAAATCACGAAATATACCATGAATCCGTAGGGAAACTAAGAATACCAACAAGATTAATCATATTCATCATGAATTAATCGATAAAACGGAATGAATCGGACGAAAACGCGAAAACCCCCAAATCTACCCAAAAGTAGGGTTCTAAAGATCTAACCTTGATTCGATGGATCGAAGGATGTTATAGGACGATTGATCGGTGATATAACCTCAAGAACTTCATGGATTTGTTGTTCAACAACATGGTTTCGTCTCCTCCGAAACCCCGGCCGCGGACCGAAGAGAAATGAAATGAAAAATGACGGAGAAAGTCGCTGGTCTGTCATTTATATACTGGGCCGGAACTAGCGTGCGCTAGCCTTCCCGGCCTAGCGTGCGCTATCGGCCAGTATCGGCCGAGCACTCTCGGCCATGGCCCGCATGACCCGGCACCACCGACCAATTCTGCCGACCGTGACTCGACCGCCCGACTCCCGCTAGCGTGCGCTACGGCCGGAAGCCTGCGCGCGCTAGCCGACCTGTCCAGTAGCCACTGGACTAACAAACTCTTCCCGGTAACGTACGCTAGTCGGCCGGCAGCGTGCGCTACCCCTGCCGGTTAGCGCGCGCTACGACCGACAGTAGCGTGCGCTACCTGCCGATCCTGACCGAGTCCAGAACCTCAGAATCCCTCTGCCCAGGCCCGATAGCGTACGCTGGCTGACTCGACAGCGTGCGCTACACTGCCGAGCTAGCGCGCGCAGCGTCCCGGCCGTAGCGTGCGCTACGCCGGTTCCTGCCGGGCCTGCTCGGCCAGTGCCCAGCACTTCCGACAGTGCCGCACCGGTCCGGCCAGCTGCTCAGCCGCCACGACCCGATGCCTCGATTTCCGAAAACGCACGGAACGAACACGACGAAAAGTTCGCGGACGACATCAACGACTCGAGATGAAAACGTAATGCAATAATTAATCATACGCGACCAAGAAAAGGGTCAAGACGACAAATACAGATATGGATACCCGTAACTTTGGGTAAATTACAAAATGGCCCAAAACGCCCGGAAATCACGATACGTGATCGAATAACCAAACCGAAGTTCACAACACGTCCAACAAAGTTAAACGGACTTGCGGGAAACTCGAAACAGCAGTTTCGGACGAGATTCGCAAGAATCGAACTCAAGTGCGGAAAAGTCGCTAAAAAGCACGGAACTCAACAAAACAACACCTAAACGAACTCGGATGACAAAAAGTGTAGAATTAATCATTCTCAGAATGACGAAACGGTCATGAACGAGTCGTCAAAACGGACTCCAGTCGAAAAAAGAAATTTACCGAAAATCGAAAATTGCGGATATTACATTCTACCCTCCTTAAAAGAAGTTTTGTCCCGAAACTTAAAACAAGTAGGGAGAAGCAATATCCCGCCAGGAAAACTCAACGAGATACACAAAAACCAAAAACTCACGCCCAACGGCGAAACGCTGCAAGAAATGCAAAGAGACATACGGCGTGAAAATACGCTCCACGGCGACTAACACAACGCCACCGGTAGAGACATAATAAAATCAACGAGTGACAAGCGTCATCAAATAGACAATACAATCGAGTCGATTATCCGAACAATCACAAAACTCAACGAACGAAAATCAATACGATTGACCAACCCAATGGTTCATCAATCAAAATGTGAGCCATACGCTGAACAAATACGGAATTCCACCGCCTAAAGATTGGAAGATCGAAAAAGAGACTAATTTCCCGAACTTAAGGGAATTACGAAGGAGCCTGAACGCTCAACAATCACGAAACGAGAACAACAACCGAACAAACAAACGATTGAGACAACAAAAATCGAACAATCATGCCCGAAACACATAGGATAATAAAATTCAAACAACATCTCCTAGGATGACCTGGTGGGAACAGCAAGACGTGCATTCCCATAAGATCCACAGGAAAGGGAATAGCGATTGAAAAGCCACCACGACAGACGAGTTATTCCGAAACGATACCACCCTCGTTCGATCAACAAAAGCAAGGGATAGGGAAAGTTCAGAAATGTTAACGAGCATAAACGAGTTGATAGAGCCAAAAATACAGAAGTTTAAAACCCGATCCACTTTGAATAAAAGAACTATTAGAACCAAAAGATGTTACTTCCGAACAAGGTTCACAATAGTCGAACCGAATTCGGAAAAGTCACAGCGATAACCAGATCGACTCAAAATCAGATTATAGCTCGTTCGAATGATGAAACCAAGGTATAGATCAAGTTCAGAAGGTATCAATGAACACGAGCGAATCGATAGACTGGAGAAAGAGAAGGTATAAAAGTCAAAATAGTACGGGTATTACTTTTGACCTCGCCCCCGAAACTCACCACAACGGAATCAAGGTAACAATACAACAAGCAACCGACACAACGCGGAACAATCACCGATGCACACAATCATACCAACCCGAGCTCTAACAGCTCGCATATATGCGATAACGCATAAACCGCTACGAAGCGACAACATCCAATACCAATATCACACCCCTCACAGAGGCTACCACGACAACTGTGTGGCGAACGACTCAATGCTCACACCACCAATTCAACAACAACTCGGGGGTTAACAACCTAACGAGAGTACGAACATCGCACATATATTCCCGGACCACAAATAGGAATGATAGGTTTTGAAAACGAAAACCATCTTTTGAAAATAACTTGCAAGCACCAGTTGATCTTGAGTATCATATATCAAAAAGTAGTACAAACATCGTCATCGAGACTTAAAAAAAAATCATCTTGCGTTTGAAAAAAAATGAAGACACCTTTCGTTAAATTAAAACTTTTCAGCTATATTCGACCTTCGGGTCTAAGCGAATGCATTTCTAAATCATTAGAAATATTTCAAAATATTTTGATCCTCAAAGTAGAATAATTTTGAAACATAGCGTGGCACTAGTAGGCATCTTGAGAGCACTGTGAGAAAATAATTTATTTTAAAAGTACATCTCGAGGTTTATTTTCTAAGATACTCAAGGTTTTTCAGAAGTACAATAGGACAAAATGCCCAAAATTCGCACGTATCAACATTCACTTAAACACATCATATCACACGCATCAAATCGCTCAAAATCACGACAGTGATATACAATCCTCAGGATATGTTTAACAACATCGTTAAAACAACAATCGGTTTATCAAAACTGGATGGAAAACGATATCAAGAACAAAACTCCAAAAAGTCAACTCTAGGGATTCAAGAAAATACCTAGATTCGGCGAAGAACAATGGATTAGATGATGTTAAAAATCATCTAGGATACTCCAAAACACCTTTGGATGGAAGAAAAATCAGCCCAGATGCGAAACCGAGTCGCTACGTCTCAAACTCATGGAGGAAGAAGAAGAAATGAAGAAAATGCAACTTCTAGACTGGTGTCCAGTATTTATACTGGACACAATTAGCGTGCGCTAATCATTAAGGTTAGCGTGCGCTATCACGGCACCAAACAAAACTCCTGACCAAAAATACACTGTTAGCGTGCGCTAACCCCAAGTGTTAGCGTGCGCTAACGAGAACTTCAGACCCAGTCCAGTAGCTCCTGGACTGCCCTGAACTACCAGGTAGCGTGCACTATCCTCCCCTTAGCGTGCTACCAACGCACTCTTGCGCGCGCTAGCCACAAAGCGTAGCGTGCGCTAATGACCAACAGAGACAACAACAGAACATATCAGAAAAATTACATGCCGTAAACCTTTCTCACACGGGTTTACCAGGCTAAGCACAATTTCCCACGTCATTTCGAAAATGCTAAAAAAACCAATGACGGTAATATTTTCCAAAACTCACAAAATCATTTGTCAAACCATCATGAAATATTCAAGGCCAAAATGCCAAAACTTGATTCAAGGAATCGGTTTTACGAAATAAAACTCAGTTTGCAAAATACTGAAAGCCGTTTGAAAGAACTCACGCAGCGGATAAAATACGGTACGAAAATACATCAGCAGTGACGACACTCCTCGTATAAACCAAATACGAGAGTCTAATAAACACATATCGTGAAATCAAAATCCACAGAAGGATCCCATCATTCAACGACTAATCATACAAATAACTCGTGTCACGCGAGGCACAACACAAGGAAGGGAGTTTTACATCCATAGGTCGCACGTAAGTGACGATCGCCCCTCGATACTAATCACAACCAATGATCCCAAACAACGCGTCGCGATGCGACTAAGTCAGACAAAATCCGACGAGACAAAACTCAACAAACACAACTTGAATCGACAGCCTAGGTTTCCCCAGGCTAATCTGATTTTTTTAAAAATCGTATACTCTAGTTATTCGAAAATAAAACCGATAAGTTAAAAATCGTTTTCAAGACCCTTTCAAACACGACAAGGGCGTAACAGCGGTAGCATTTTATAAAATGTCCCAAACACTTTTATACACGACCTTTAAATACGACACAAGGTTTTATTTGAAAATACAAGGCTGGCTCGCCCAAATTCATGTCACTTTTCAAAAACCCACTATACGATCAAGTCTAAAAAAAAAAAAAAAAATTTCAACCATGCACGCCGCATGTATTATTATTAATAGAAACACATTGGTTGTAAATAACAATAATTAGCCAAGTACCAACAATTCCCGGACACACTCATATACGACATTCAAAAATCACCAGTTCAAAAAGCGCAACTCGGAAATACTAATTCCAAGCATATGTCAAACTATCTCTTCAAGTTTAACAGCGTAACCAAAGATCACCGATTTGGACATATGTCGAAACCAGCTATGTGAGTTTCTCAACAAACTATGCCATCAATACCTATACCGGAACATATCAATGTTCAAAACTTCTACATCATACTGCACCCTTCAGTGTCCAACTCATCGGTACATTCGGCTCAACATACATTTAGTATATCACAATTACCAAACACGGATTCCATCATCCAACAAAAAACTAGAGGGTCAAGCCCTCTCACAGTATACCACGGAGCAAAACTCGGATCTTTCGATCACCAACGATCCCACCAATGCTATGAAGTTTAGCGATGGAAGGCTCGCAAAACGACAAACGGTCAAGCCCAGAACGGCGCACATACTCCAGAGAGATAAAGGACTGCGCAATACTAGAATCAAAAGTGCACGAACCGGATGGATCGAAAAACAACTCGACAATAAGTACGAGAGAGGCAATCACAGTTCAAGAAGTGAAATTTCAATACGAGAAAACAAGAGAATCGAGTAAGGAAAACTTACGAGCACTGGATGTACTGAGATGCCGGCAACGGTGTGACAATGTGCAAAACAAAACACAACTAGACCCAAATAACCAACAAGCCTAGGTATCCATAAACCTAGAGCTCTGATACCATTTCTGTAACACCCCCAAGATATTCGAGGTGAATTACAGCGCCGTGGACCCCTACATGGGATCCACCAGGCTAACACAAGAAAACACCTCTCGACTAACCGTCTCGGTTAGCAAGGAAATAATTGTTAACAACAAGAACATAAAACAACACGTCCGGTACAACCGGCATAATAAACATCAACCGACAAATACGGTAACTCCAACGAAGTCCAAACACAATCCGAAAGGAAAAGCCTAAGTACTCGCGAGTACAATCTATAAGTTTACAATTTGGAAAACATCCACATCAAAAGGGACAGTAGGAAATAACAAGACTCAATTGCACATGTCAACAACCTTGGCCGACATCCTCGTACCATCCCAGCGCCCGCTCGTCTGGCTGAACATAACCTGAAATCCATAACAAGAATTTCCCCGACAACGGGTCCCCAAAGGGGTTAGCAATTACGCTAGTACAAGTATTCAAGGCAAACCAATCGCTTACACATTACATAGTACATGCACCAATATCAATTCAAAAACCAAAACCAGACATGTCTTTTCCGGAAATAAACAGTCAAACAATTTGCCTAGGACCGGGACGAAGCCACGAATCCCACCCGAGGCCTCTAAGGACCCTCCCGAGCTGGCCATTTCATAAAACAAATCACGCACAGGCATCGCCAGGGCCGGGCAAGCCACGAATCCCACCCGAGGCCTCTAAGGACCCTCCCGAGTGGCTAGCGAAACAAACTCATGAATCCAGTGAAGTCATAGATTCCCCGAGGCCCGTCGGACCCTCCCGTGGTGAGCAAAGCACACACAATATACATTACCATTTCATGTTAAGCATAAAGGTTTCCAAAAGAATACTTGCCTTGAATTATTGACGACGCAACGAACGGAAAGGAAAGTCACCGACGAACGCTAGGAACCAATGAAACCGAACCTAACGATTCGAACAATACAATCACAACCATTTCTAAATGAATACGGAATTGGAATACACCCGAAAACCCGCCTACGATTCATGTATATTCGTATATAAACAACAACGAGGGCGGACCACAACCAAACCCTCTCGATTCCGTAAAAATCACGAAATATACCATGAATCCATAGGGAAACTAAGAATACCAACAAGATTAATCATATTCATCATGAATTAATCGATAAAATGGAATGAATCGGACGAAAACGCGAAAAGCCCCAAATCTACCCAAAAGTAGGGTTCTAAAGATCTAACCTTGATTCGATGGATCGAAGGATGTTATAGGACGATTGATCGGTGATATAACCTCAAGAACTTCATGGATTTGTTGTTCAACAACATGGTTTCGTCTCCTCCGAAACCCCGGCCGCGGACCGAAGAGAAATGAAATGAAAAATGACGGAGAAAGTCGCTGATGCATCATTTATATCTTTGGCGGAACTAGCGTGCGCTAGCCTTCCGACCTAGCGTGCGCTATCGGCCCGATGCTCGGCCGAGCACTCTCGGCCATGGCCCGCATGACCGGCACCACCGACCAATTACTGCCCGCGCGACTTGACCGCCGACTCCGCTAGCGTGCGCTCTGGCCGGAAGCTGCGCGCTAGCGGCTGTCGGTAGCCACCGGACTAACAAACTCTTCCGTGCGCACGCTAGTCGGCCGGCGTGCGCTACCCTGCCGGTTAGCGCGCTACTTGCCGATCCTGACCGAGTCCGTAACCTCGTAATCCCTCTGCCCGGGCCCGATGGCGTCTGGCCGTGGCTCGGCAATGCGCTGCTGCCGAGCTAAGCGCGCGCGTCCGGCCCGTGGCGTGCGCTCGCCGGTTCTGCCGAACTGCTCGGCGGTGCCTAGCACTTCCGGCAGTGCCGCACGGTCGGCCGGTACTCGGCCGCCACGACCCGATGCCTCGATTTCCGAAAACGCACGGAACGAACACGATGAAAAGTTCACGGACGACATCAACGACTCGAGATGAAAACGTAATGCAATAATTAATCATATGCGACCAAGAAAAGGGTCAAGACAACAAATACAGATATGGATACCCGTAACTTTGGGTAAATTACAAAATGGCCCAAAACGCCCGGAAATCACGATACGTGATCGAATAACCAAACCGAAGTTCACAACACGTCCAACAAAGTTAAACGGACTTGCGGGAAACACGAAACAGCAGTTTCGGACGAGATTCGCAAGAATCGTCAAGTGCGGAAAAGTCGCTAAAAAGCACGGAACTCAACAAAACAACACCGAAACGAACTCGGATGACAAAAAGTGTAGAATTAATCATTCTCAGAATGACGAAACGGTCATGAAAGAGTCGTCAAAACGGACTCCAGTCAAAAAAAGAAATTTACCGAAAATCGAAAATTGCGGATATTACAGGTCCGCGGTTAATTGTGGTGCATTTTACAAATGTGGTTTGATCTTTGGCATTTCCAGAAATGAGTGTTTTGGAACTATGTTTACTTGATTGCATGCATTTACTATATGTGTAAGATGTAAGTTGTTCATTTGGTTATTTGTACTAGCATAATTGCTAACCCCTCTGGGGACCCGTTTTGGGGAAATTCGTTTTATGAATTTCAGGTCAGGTTCATCGATACGAGCGGGCGCTGGACCAGTATGCGGATGATGGCCGTGCGTGATGATTGTGCACGAATGATGTCCTATTGTCTTCTATCTTTTATCTTTCGTGGTTTTTAAACTAATAGAAGTACTCGAGTACTTAAGAGTCCTTGTTCGTCCGGATTGTAGTGTCGTCTATTATGTTTGTATCAGATGATGGTGTTATGTTTGACCGGTTGAACCGGGTGGATTATTTTGTTTTGCGTCTTTATGATAAGATGTTATTTTGTTGTTTTCGTGAGTCGAGGAGTATGATGTTGGTTAAGCCTGGTGGGTCCCATATAGGGATTCACGGCACTATAATATACCTCGAATATCTTGGGGGTGTTACAGAAAATGGTATCAGAGCACTAGGTTTATGGATACCTAGGCTTGTCGGTATATTGGGTCTTATTGTGTTTTGTTTCGCACATCTTCGTCACGCTGCCATGATTCCGGTACTACCAGTGTCCGTAAGTTTTCCTTTCTTTGTTCCTCATTTCCTTGTGTCGTATCTTTGATTCTCGACTTGTGATTGTTCTTTTCTTGTACTTACCATCGTATGGATTTTGCTACCTATTTAACTCCAGTATGGATGCTGGAAGAGGTCGTGGTCGTGGACGCGGTCGTGGTCGTGGACGCGTCCGGGGACGTGGGGCAGCCACATCGCAGTCTTCGGGAGCCGGCAGTACCGATGACCGTCACAGTCATGCTTCTTCTCAGGACCGCGCCGACCTTGGTATTGCGGCCGTTATGAAGCAAATGGTGAATTAGATGGCGACGATAGCTCAGGCGGTTCAGAACCCGGATCCGGCCCATGCTAATCGGGGCGGAGCGGATCGCTGGCTTCAGGATGTCATCAAGATGCATCCTCCTCAGTTTTCGGGAGCTTCAGACCCGATCGGCTGGGAAGGGTGGATCAAGGAGATGTCTAAAGTCTTCACTGCTACCAACTGCCCTGAGGACCGTAAGGTCCCTATTGCCCAGTACTTTCTCACTGGGGACGCTACAAATTGGTGGGAGGCCGTTGGGACCATGTTGCTTCGTGGGCCGAATTTCAGGAATTGATGGAGACCGAATATTGCCCGTGGCCGGTCAGACAGGCTCGAGTACATGCTTTCTATGATGCTCAACCACGAGATATCCCCGTATCTCAAGCTATTGCTGATTTTAACAAGGAGTTGGGTTATGTGAAGACCCAAGTTGTCGAGGAGAGCGACAAAATTTTCCATTTTTCCAGACGGATGAAGTTGTCAATTCGGGACTATAAGTCGGGGCTCGTCTGTACTACCTTGAAGGATTATCAGAGTAGGGCCCTTGCTTACGATATGTCTGTGACGGCGAGTGAGGCGGCCCGCGAGAGCAAGAAGCAGAAGTCCGCCAGAAATTTTTCGGGCCACAAAGGTGGGGGTCAGCAGAAATTCCAGTCTGCTAACTTTTCCGCTGGTGGTGGCCCAGCTCGAACTACTGGGTTTCCCCGAAGGGCTGCCAGTGCCCCTTTTCGGGAGGTGAAGTGTTTTAACTGTGGCCATCAGGGTCACATCAGTCGTATTTGTCCGAACCCTTTGCTGACGTGTAATCAGTGTGGCCAGCTGGGCCACAAGGCTGTTTTCTGTGCTGAGAGAGAGAAAATCCTTGGTGCCCGGGCTTCCATTCCAGCGCCTAGGGAACCAAGTGTGAATCAAGGATCGTTTGCTTCTCAATCTCCGTCAAGTGCTAGTCGAGGGAGAGGTCGGGGTCAGCCCGCTAAGGGGGGAGCTTCCAGTGTCGGCTCAGCCCACCCACGTGTCTATGAGATGTGGAGAGCCGATGACCCAGCGGCTACCGTGGCGACATGTACCGTTTATATTCTTTCTCATCCTGTCAATGTGCTTTTCGATTCGGGTGCTACACATTCGTTCATATCTCTGGAGTGTGTGCGCCGTTTGAGTCTCGACTGTTTGACGCCTTGTGAACCCTTCATCGTTAAGCTTCCTAGCGGTGATAAGATCGTTGGTGATCAGGAGGTTCGAGACTGTTCTGTGCTTATTTGTGAGAGGGCTTGGCCTTCTAATCTGATTGTTGTGGGTATTGAGGGCGAGGATTTGATTCTCGGGGATGATTGGCTCGAGCGGCATGGTGCATTCATGAACTACCGCACGAGAATCATCACTATGTTAGCCGAGGACGGCACCGAGCACTCCTTCGCGGGGCGAAAGAGGGGAAACCATAAGTTCGTTATTAACGCCTTGAAGGCTATGAGACTCCTGCGAAAGGGGTGTACGGGTTATTGGTGCTACGCCTTGAAGGCGGAGAGTGGTGGAGTCGAACTTTCGTCGATTCCAATCATTAGCGAGTTTCCTGATGTATTTCCTGACGAGTTACCGGAATTACCACCGGATCGTGAGGTCGAGTTTGCTATAGAATTAGATCCGGGCGCGGCTCCTATTTCGAAGGCGCCGTATCGCATGGCACCTTCAGAGATGTCCGAGTTGAAGAAGCAGTTGAGTGAGCTTCTTGAGTCGGGGTATGTCCGACCGAGCGCCTCGCCTTGGGGCGCACCAGTACTGTTTGTGTGGAAGAAGGATGGTTCACTGCATTTGTGTATCGACTATCGCGAACTAAACAAGGTGACCATCAAGAACAAGTATCCTTTACCGAGAATTGATGACTTGTTCGATCAGTTGCAGGGAGCTGCGGTGTTCTCGAAGATTGATTTGAAATCGGGGTACTATCAGCTCCGGGTGAGAGAGTCCGATGGGCCGAAAACGGCTTTTCGGACGAGATACGGACATTATGAGTTCGTAGTTATGCCTTTCGGGTTAACTAATGCGCCGACGGTGTTCATGCAGTTGATGAACAAAGTCTTTATCGAGTATTTGGATAAATGTGTCGTCGTCTTCATTGACGATATTCTTATTTATTCGAGGAACGAGGAAGAGCATGCCCATCATTTGCGGGTAGTGTTAGACATTTTGAGGACCGAGCAACTCTATGCGAAGTTCTCAAAATGTGAGTTCTGTCTGAAGGAAGTGATGTTTCTAGGTCATGTGATTTCAACCGAGGGGGTTCGTGTGGATCCGCAGAAGATTGAGGCAGTGTTGGATTGAGCACCGCCCAAAAATGTGAAGGAGATCCGTAGTTTCTTGGGTTTGGCTGGCTACTATCGTAGGTTCATCGAGGGTTTCTCGAAACTAGCTCGGCCACTTACGCAGTTGCTCCATAAATCTGAGAAGTTTGTCTGGAATGACGAGAGGCAGTCGAGTTTTGAGGAACTGAAGAAGCGTTTGACTTCATCCCCGGTTTTGGCGTTGCCATGTGGCAACGAGGGTTTTGCCGTTTATAGCGATGCTTCGGGTTAGGGTCTTGGGTGCGTATTGATGCAGCACGGCAAGACCATTGCCTATGCGTCGAGACAGTTGAGGCCGTATGAGCTGAACTACCCTACTCATGATTTGGAGTTAGCGGCAGTCGTTTTTGCGCTCAAGATTTGGCGTCACTATCTTTTCGGCTCTGCATGTCAGATTTTTATCGATCATAAAAGTCTAAAATACATATTTACTCAGCGGGAGTTGAATATGAGGCAGAGGAGGTGGTTAGAGCTGATTAAGGATTATGACCTCGAAATCCTTTATCATCCGGGCAAGGCGAACGTAGTGGCCGATGCCTTGAGTCGGAAACCGGTTGCGTTGGGAACACGTGAGATTCTTACATCTCAGTCGGAGCTTCAACGGGCTTTGATTGAGTTAGATGTTGAGGTTTTGTTGCCTGGAGCTGTCGGGCAACTTTGTGCCTTAGAGATTTCGTCGTCCTTGATCGATGAAATTAAGCTGAAGTAGTTAGAGGATCCGATGATTACTCAAATCCGAGGGAACATTCTTAAGGTAAAGTCTCCTGGGTTTTTGATTCACGAGGATGGTGTTTTGAGATTCCAGAGTCGGCTTTGTGTGCCGGACGACTCAGAGTTGAGGCAGAGTATTTTGCGAGAAGCCCATGCTACACCTTATTCCGTTCATCCTGGTTCGAGTAAGATGTACAAGGACCTGAGAAGGAATTTCTGGTGGAATGATATGAAGGAGGAGGTCGCACAGTTTGTAGCGAGGTGTTTGACTTGTCAGTAGGTTAAAATCGAGCATCAGCGACCAGCTGGGTTATTGCAGTCGCTTACCATTCTGGAATGGAAATGGGAAGATATATCGATGGATTTCATTACGAGTTTGCCGAGATCGAGGTCGGGCATGAATATGGTATGGGTGATTGTTGATCGTCTGACCAAGTCGGCACATTTTCTGGGCATCAAGGACACTTGGGGCCCGGAGAAGCTAGCTCGTGTGTTTATCGCACAGATTGTGAGGCTTCACGGTACTCCGAAGTCTATTGTTTCGGATCGCGATGTCCGTTTTGTATCGCACTTCTGGCAGGCGGTGCATAAGGCGTTTGGTACCCGTTTGCATTTGAGTACCTCTTTTCATCCCCAGTCAGATGGACAGTCGAAACGCACTATCCAGACGTTCGAGGATTTGTTGCGTGCTTGTGCTCTCGATTGGAGTAGTGACTGGGAGGAGCATTTGCCATTGATCGAATTCACGTACAACAATAGTTGGCACACGTCGATTCGGATGGCACCGTATGAGGCACTTTATGGGCGGCGATGTCGATCACCGATTTGTTGGAATGAGGCGTCCGATTTGGTCAGGACCGAGCCAGATGTCGTTTTAGAGATGAGGCGCAAGATAGAATTAATTCGGGAACGGATGTTGACTGCCCAGAGTCAACAGAAGTAGTATGCCGACGTCCGTCGTCGACCTTTGGAATTCGAGATGGGAGACCACGTTTTGCTAAAGTTGTCGCCGACGAAGGGAGTTTTTCGTTTCGGGAAGAAAGGGAAGTTGAGTCCGAGATTTATTGGACCCTTTGAGATTCTCGAGCGAGTCGGTGGGTTGGCATACCGTTTGGCGTTACCTCCGGCCTTGAGTCATGTTCATAGCGTTTTTCATGTTTCCCAGCTGAGGAAATATGTCCCGGATCCTAGTCACGTCATCGATTATTGTGAAATTGATGTCGCCGAGGATATTACTTTAGAGGAGCGTCCTTTGAATATTTTGGAGCATCGTGAGAAACGACTGAGAGATAAGACCATCCCTTTGGTCAAGGTGCAGTGGTCGAGACACGGTGTCGAGGAGGTAACTTGGGAAACCGAGGATAGCATGCGTGCTAGGTACCCTGAGTTGTTTGTTTCTTAAGTTTCGGGACAAAACTTATTTTTAGAGGGGTAGAATGTAATATCCGCATTTTTCTTTCCCTTGTATTTTCTTTTTCGGTGTATTTCTCGGTCGTAGTGACCCTCGTGTACCTTACAGTGTATCTTTTCCGTCATCTATTGATCTGATTCTCGTTATTGTTGTGCGGAACCGCTGTTTTGGGGTTGCCGTAGATCCATTCTATGTTATGATGCGTTTTGAGATGTTCCATTTGATGTTTCATTCACATTCTGGTGTTTTGGACCGCTTATATTCCGTATCTAGCGCACGCTAAATTTTCTGCATAGCGCACGCTAGAGGTCCCTTAGTAGCGCACGCTACGTTTACTTCGTAGCGCGTGCTAGCGCGCTAGCCCTGGGAGTGGCAGTTCTGTTCCCAGCCCTCTGGACTATCGGATTAGCGCACGCTACTTTGTATAGCGCACGCTAATGTCGGGAGATTAGCGCACGTTAAGTTGTTCGGTAGCGCGCTAGCGCTGGATCGATCTTGGGCAGCTTTACTGCGAACTCGGTCAGCGCCAGTAGCGCACGTTAACGGCGTAAATCGCTCGGATAGGACACTAACTGTATGGATTGGAATTTTATCCCGTTAGCGCACGCTAACCTTGAGGAATTAGCGCGCGCTAACACTCCCTGGCTATATAAACCAGGGAGTTGACCGAGATATAGGTATTTTCTCATTTCTTCCTCCTCTCCGCGGCTAAGGCGATTCCGGGCGATTTTCTTGGCGATTTCTTCCTTCAATCATCTCATCCAACATCTTTCTTGAGTTTTTGGTGTGTTATAACAACATCAACACGAATCTTTCATCCTAACCCAAGGTAAAATCTCTTAGAACCCTACTTTTGGATAAATTGGGGGTTTTGGGATTTTCGTCCGATTCGTTCCATTTTGTTGGTAGATTCATGATGGATATGATTAATCTTGTTGATATCATTATTTTTCCTACAGATTCATGGTATATTTTCATAGTTTTGCGAAATCGGGAGGGTTTGGTTGTGGTCCGCCCTCGTTGTTATTTTTATACGAATATACATGAATCGTAGGCGGGTTTCTGGGTGTATTCCATTTCCGTAATCGTTTAGAAGTGGTTGTGATTGTGTTATTCAAATCGTTAGGTTCATTTCCGCTGGTTCCTCGCGGTCGTGTTTGATCCTTCATTCCCGTTCGTGTCACCGTCTATTTGATCGAGGCAAGTATCCTTATGAACTTACGATCTTGACATAGTAGTATTGTATGAGAAATTGTGTGTGTGGGTATACTCACTACGGGTTAGATCCGACGGGGTCTCGGTAGGGCTCCACGAAGCTATGGAACTGCGAGTTTGCTTTTAACCACTACAGGTTAGATCCGATGGGGTCTCGGTAGGGATCCACGAAGCTGTGGGTCCGCGGTTAATTGTGGTGCATTTTACAAATGTGGTTTGATCTTTGGCATTTCGGGAAATGAGTGTTTTGGAACTATGTTTTCTTGATTGCATGCATTTACTATATGTGTAAGATGTAAGTTGTTCATTTGGTTACTTGTACTAGTGTAATTGCTAACCCCTCTGGGGACCCGTTTTGGGGAAATTCGTTTTATGAATTTCAGGTCAGGTTCATCGAGATGAGTGGGCACTAGACCAGTATGCGGATGTTGGCCGTGCGTGATGATTGTGCACGAATGATGTCCTATTGTCTTCTATCTTTTATCTTTCGTGGTTTTTAAACTAATAGAAGTACTCGAGTACTTAAGAGTCCTTGTTCGTCCGGATTGTATTGTCGTCTATTATGTTTGTATCAGATGATGGTGTTATGTTTGACCGGTTGAACCGGGTGGATTATTTTGTTTTGCGTCTTTATGATAAGATGTTATTTTGTTGTTTTCGTGAGTCGAGGAGTATGATGTTGGTTAAGCCTGGTGGGTCCCATATAGGGATTCACGGCGCTGTAATATACCTCGAATATCTTGGGGGTGTTACACCAATGGCCGTGACCTGCTGAATTGCAGGTGCTGGGAAACCAACCGCGAAGGTTCAAGCCCCAGACTTACCCATAATGAGATCACCTAGTGATCGTGACCTACTGAACTGTAGGTGTTGGGAAACCAACTGCGAAGGTTCAAGCCCCAAACTTACCCATCGAGCACTAGCCGCGACTAGCCTCCAAACACAATTAATCACAAACGGCAATGATCCCAAGATTACCGAATTCACAAGTATAAAAGTGTGCTGCCTTGAGTCGGCCAACACGATAATAATAACTCACAGATGGGCACCGTCATCGGCGGTCCCAATTCAAATACCTCGACTGCCTTGGAATGTCCAATCGATAATGACACAACAGATGGGAACTCTCTTCGATAATTCCACTTCAATACCTCGATTGCCTTAGAATGGCTAATCGATAACAACACGACAGATGGGAACTATCCTTGATAATCCCAATTCAATACCTCGATTGCCTTAGAATGGCTAATCGATAACAATGACATAACGAATGGAAACTATCCTCGATAATCCCAATTCAATACCTCGATTACCTTAGAACGGCCAATCAATAACAATGATACAACGGATGGGAAATGTCTTCGATAGTCCCAATTCAATACATCGATTACCTTAGAACGGTCAATCGATAACAATGACTCAACGGATGGGAAATGTCCTCGCCAATCCCAATTCAATATCTCGACTGCCTTTAGAACGCTCAATCGATAACAACAATACCACGGATGTCTCGACACCTTTAATCGGTCACCGATAACGAAGATGATAATCGAATACGTCAATGCCTTCAATCGACCAATACAACATCAATAATGAAGCACCAATATCAATAACAATGATCACAACTATGTCTTAAATCGACTCAATATCAACAACAACAATCGATACATCGATACCGTGAACTGGCTATCGATAACAATATTACCAACAAGTATCGCAATGTCTTGAACCGGCGATTTACAAACAACAATAACATTTGGCATAATTTGCTGAAGGGTGTCGTATAACAATCCCCTAATATCAACAAAATCATAAAGAGACCAAGTCTCGAAATGATACACACATTCGTACACATACATGATAACATTAGTCTCATTGACTAGTACAAGTATAAAACTTGCCTCAAACCGAAGGCGAGAAAGTCCTTCCACGATCAACGTCCTCGCACGAAACGATGAACGGCGTCTTCCGACGATCACAAGCACTCGAACAACCTTGAATGAAATACAATTCATTCAATAACACAAAATCAATAGAAAATAACACCAAAGACAAACACGATTCAATCACGAATCGATTAAACTCCCTAAACGAAAATCATAGTTCTCAACTATGAATTCTAATATCCTCCAACACCTCAATGATCAATTAATATGATCATTACGTTCTTAACACATGTGAAAACAATTCAACAAGAATCAATTAAGGACAATCATCAAATCAAACATCTCAACATGATAATATCACTAATATCATCAATACCCCAAGAACATCATCATCTCAACAAACATGATGTCCAACCGATAATCTATCACCAATTCATCATAAATTCGGATTAAACCACAAGTTTAAATCAACCATTGCAAGATTATGATAATCATTACATAATTCATCATAATTCTATATCAAAATGGTTATAATCTCCCCAAGAACACAAACAACAACATCAATCATATCAAGAATCTGTTAATTATATAATAATATTAACATAATCCTTCCTAGACATGATTATAACCTCCAAACATTCTAAAACATCAAGAACAACTCCTCCTGAAGACACAATCATCATGTTCTTCATCACAAGTTGTAAAAACTCATCAAGAATCATGATATACTCCAACAATCACCAACTATATGAGTAAACCAACAACAACAATATCATTATACTCGAAAATCTCTTGAAGAACAAGAGATTAAGAGAACTTACCAATGAAGAACAAGAAGAACTCTCCAAACACCAAAGAAGCACCAACAAGCTTCCAATTTCAAGATTTAACCAAGCTAGGATGATCAAAATCACGTTAGCAGAGTCTAAATATGAAGAACAAGTCCAGAGGGACGGTTCTAGGGAGAGAAAGGAGGTTTTGGTTCATGAAGAAATGAAATACGAAACAAAAATATATAACCTGACAAACACATTACGTACGCTATACACCAAGCATAACGTATGTAAGGAACATTACGTACGCTATATCAATAGCTTAACGTACGTAAGGCTAGTCCAGAATCAACTGACCAAAAATATGAAGACCCTAACGTACGTAAACAACAACCATTTACGTACGTTAACAAGCTGCATGAATAACGTACGTAAGGCTCACACCCTAACGTACGTAAGGATCCGTTGACTGCAATAGTGAGATCTGATCGAAAGATACCCGGCCCTACCACCCGAAAGTTGACATCGATCTGATAACCAACATTACATATGTAACCCTTACGGTGTAACGTACGTAATCGCAACATAATAGCATACGTAATGCTACACATGTAGCGTACGCTATGACTATATACTTGGCCAAAATTCCAAACTCACCAAGCAGCATCCAAACGACGAGACCAAACCCGACGAAAAGTATAAATATTTCGATTCCGAAATATCCCAATACAACATACATTGTATCAATCAAATACAACACCACTTGTACAATTCCAAATGAATATGTAATAGTGAAACGAAAGAAAAAGACAATTTACCCACGGATATTACATACTCCCCCCTTAAAAAGAGTTTCGTCCCCGAAACTCAGGGTGCATAACTCGGGGTAAGAACTATCCATCAAGATCTGAAAACAACATCTCCAGGAATACTCCTGTAATACCCGTAATTTCGATTTCGGGTAATTTCTTTTTTTTCGGCGGAAGTCCGTTTTGATGACTCGCTCATGACCATTTCAACATTCTGAGAATGATTAATTCTACACTTTTTGTCTTCCGAGTTTGTGTCGGTATCGTTTTGTTGAGTTCCGTACTTTTTGGCGACTTTTCCGCATTTGAGTTTGATTCTTGCGAATCTCGTCTGAAACTGCTGTTTCGAGTTTCCCGTAAGTCTGTTTAACTTTGTTAGACGTTTTGTGAACTTCGGTTTGGGTATTCGATCACGTATCGTGATTTTCGGACGTTTTGGGCCATTTTCGTAATTTCCCAAAGTTTGGGGTAATTACTTTCCATTGCCAAAATTCGAGCCTTCGGGTGGTCGGAATCATGTGTTCTCTTAGTGCTCGAGTTCGTCTTTGCGAGTACTTCGTAACCGTATCTTCGATTCGTATTCAGATTCGGGTTTCGGGGTCGTTCGGGCCGTCGGAGTTGGCCCCGGCCGAGTCATGGCCGGCGATCTGGGCCGGCCGAGCCGGCGAGTTACGGCCGTTAGTGCTCGGCGATACGTCGTAAGGCCGGTTACATACGTAAGGCCCTGGACGGTTACGCGTGCGTAGCGGGCGCGATTTTAGGCGATGACTCGATTACGTCGTAAGCCTTGGCGATTACGTCGTAACCTGCCGGCACGGCTCTATTTAAGGCCCTGCAGTCGGGTTTTTCACCCATTTTCTCATTCTTTTTCTTCTCTTCCGTGGCTGGAGGTGTGGGAATCATGGAAAGATGTTGTTGGACAATCAATACATGAAGTCTTGGAGTTCATATCATCAACCATACATCCTATAACATCCTTTGATCGAACGAATCAAGGTTAGATTTCTAGAAATCTAGTTTTGGGGAAATTGGGTATTTTGGTTGATTTCGTCCATTTAATCCAATTTAACTTAGGATTATGATGGATTGATGATTATTTAGATGTATTATATCATTTACCTTGTTATTCCATGATTGGATCGTATCGATTCGTTGTTTTGGTCGAGTTCTTGATCGACGCCTTGAAGGTGTCCGGTAGAATGTCTTAGAGGGGTTTTCGGACGTTCTACGATTATTCCTCCTCGTATGATCATTGATTTATTAATTATATGTTGTTAGGGTCGAGTTTCTTTCGAAGAAACCAAGTTGAACCCTTCCGTTCGTTGTCGTTTTCCTTTTCAAAAGCATCGGGCGTTTCGAAGCTTTCCGGTTGAGCCGTGTTCGTCGGGATACTTGCGTGCCGATTTTGAGGCAAGTACCTTGTCCATATAATTCTTGTTTTATGGATATGATAATTAGTGATCGTCTAAATGTGGTTGTTTGGTCGTTTGAATTGAACTTTCAAAAGATTCGGTTTAGCCTTGTTAAAGGCTTGCTTTCAAAACGCGTGTGTTTTGTGAATGGTGTGGTTTGTGAATAACTATGTGAATTCTATGGATATGTTTGGTGTTTATGTTGCACTTGGTATTGCGTGTGGACGTATATTATTTCATTTCGGTGCGTTGTGGTTTGACGTGGTGTTTTGCTAAGTGTTTGATGCCTCTGGGTGAATTGTTTGAATATATGTGTTGTATTGTGTTGTGTGTGAATGTATGGATGTGGGCGGGGCCTACGGTGGCACATGGCATGCGATCATGTGGCCATGATGCAACAAGCGATTGGTCAAACCCTGAGAGCCTAATAAAAACTACGGTGGCACATGGCATGCGATCATGTGGCCAGGATGCAACAGGTGATTGATCCAACCGTGAGTGCCAAAGATAATCTATGGTGGCACATGGCATGCGATCATGTGGCCAGGATGCAATAAGCGATTGATCCAACCGTGAGATGTGTGTGATTCGTTTCGCTAGCCAGCTCGGGAGGGTCCTTCGAGGCCTCGGGTGGGATTCATGGTGGCGTCCTAGTCCTAGGCGATGCGTGTGTGTGATTTGTTTCGCTAGCCAGCTCGGGAGGGTCCTTCGAGGCCTCAAGTGGGATTTGTGGCTTCGTCCCGGTCCAAGGTGATGCGCGTGCGTGATTACGTTGTGTTGATTTTTATGTCCGTCGAGGACACGTGATGTTGGGCTCTGGCCCTGTGAATTATTGTCGGTTTTCTATTTGCGAAAACAAAACCTTTGGGCTGTGACCCCTGTTCATTTTTGGAAAGAGAAGGATTCGGAAATCCTAAATTGTTTTCTATTAAAACTCTCGATGGCATTTTAAACTGTTTTATAAATTGTTTCCCTTGATTTGTGATCTTTCGGTTTTGGAATGTTTTACCAAACTCATGCCTCGGGAAGTGCTTTTCGTTACGTTTAGATCTTTGAGGGTTCTTGGTTATTGTTATTCTTGGAATTTGAATTATATGGCTCATATTTGCACTTTGTTCTTGCACTAGCAAAACAGTGGAGTTTTGCTAACCCCCGAGTATTCGGGGGGTGGATGTCTGTTTTTGCATTCAGGTTTGGGAGCATAACACATGGTCGGCACGAAGGATGATGAAAGATGAACGATACTAATCACGCGAGGATCTGTATGATGTCATTGGTTTAGTTATAGTTTATTTTCCGCTGCAGTATTCTTTCCCGTTGTACGGGAGTGTGTTGTATTCGACCCCCGCGTGGGCATGTAATGAGTTTGAGTTGTATGTATTTATTGAAAGACCAAATCGGTATACTGAGTCATTTTAGCCTTAAAGGCATTGTTGAGTTGTTCTATGTTGTTACCAGCCTGGTAGATCCTTGAGGAAAGGTTCTACGGCGTGTAATATCCCTGAGCGGATTGGGGGTGTTACATAAATGGTATCGGAGCTTAGATTGTGGAAACCTAGGCTGTCGGGTCAGTGGTGTCTGTTGAGTTTTGTCTCGTCGGATTTTATCTGACGGAGTCGTGTCGCGACACGTCGTCTGAGTTTGTTGGTCGTGATTAGTATCGTGGGGCGATCATCATCTTCGTGCGACCTGTGGCTGTAAGTCTCCCTTCTTTGTGTTGTGCCTCGTGTGACATGAGCTATTTTTATGATTATTTGTTAACTGACGGAATCCTCTTATGGATTTTGATTTCTTGATATGTGGTTATTTGACCCTCATATTTCGTTCATATGAGGAGTAGTGTTGCTGGATTGTGCATGTTTGACTTTATTTCTTTTATCCGCTGCGTGAGTTCTTTTGTAATGGCTTTCAGTATTTTACCGACTGAGTTTTATTTCAAAAACCAATTCCCTTAATCGAGTTTTTGGCATTATGGCCTTGATCATTTTGGCGAAATTCTTATGACGGTATTTAGTATTTTGTAAATGGCTTTTGTGAGTTTTTGAAATATTACCGTCATCGGCCTTTTTGGCATTTTTGTAAATGGTTTTATCCTGGCGGGTTCCGGCGTGGGACCCACGGCGCTATAATGTTCCGTGTAATTACCTGAATTTTTTGAGCATTCTAGCCCATTGAATTATCTTTTAAAACCTTGAGTATCTTAGAAATAAATTTCGAGACGTACGTTTAAAATGAATTGTTTTCTCATGGTACTTCCAAGGTGCCACAATATGTTTTCAAAATTCTTCTACCTCGAGGACCAAAATATTTTGAGATATTTTCAATGTTTTATAAACACTTTTACTTAGACCCGAAGCTCGAATATTCTGAAAGTCTTTTCGCTAAAAGAAAGTGTCCTCATTTTTATCAAATACGAAATGGTTTTCCAAAGACTCGATAACGATGTTTCACGTTTGTATTTTTTTTGAAAGGTGATACTCAAGATCAACCGGTGTTTTTCTAAATTATTTTCAAAAGGGTGGTTTTCATTTTTTTTTAAACCTATCAATTCCCGTTTGCATTTGGGAATGCATGTATGATGTTTGCTTTGTCGTTATGATGTTTCTCCCGAGTATGATCGAATTGGTGGCATGAACGTCGAGGCGTTGCCACGCATTTGTTGTACTAGCCCTCTGTGAGAGGTGTGAACAGGTATTTACTAATTGTCGCCTCGTGGTGAATTGCGTGTTGTCGCACGAGTGTGAGCTGTTGAAGCTTGGGTTTGTACGTTTGTGTACATGTGTGATTATTTCATGATGTTTGTAATTATGTGTTGGTTATCGTTCGGGCCGTTGAGGTCGCCGAACGATACTGTCGTTGCTGTAGTGTTTGTGTGTGTATTACTTTACGATGGTAATCGTTGTATATGATATTTGTTATGATTCTTTGTTATGCCAAGTTGGCATCTCCGGTTTGTTGTTTTGTGATGTTATGTTCCATTGTATCTAGCATTTGTATTTTCGGCAGGCCGAGCCGAGGCGTTTCAACCGTGATGTGCCGGGGCATGCATGTGTAAATTTTCCTTCTCGTCGGTAACACATTTCAAGTGTGGACTCGAGGGACACAGAATTTAGTTTTTCGAATTGGTTACCGAGACTTCCAGAGTTCGCGCTTAGCACAGTTATCAAGATCAGCTCTAAGAGGCCATGGGGAATGTTTCTGTCAGCTGCTTTTGTGTTGTTACCTTGCTTCCGTTGTTGTGGGTTGCGGGGACGACATTTCTTTTATAAGAGGTCGAATGTAATGCCCGTATCATTTTGACTTCCGCATTTCCTCTTTCTCATGTCTATCGACTTGCTCGTGTTCGTTGATACTTTCTGAACTTGTTCTGTATTTCGGTTTCATCGTTCGAACGAGCTGTGATCTTGTTTTGGGTCGATCTGGTTATCGCTGTAACTTTTCCGATTTCGGTTCGATTCTTGTGAACCTTGTTCGGAAGTAACATCCTTTGGTTCCACTAGTTCTTTTATTCGAAGTGTATCGGATTTTGAACTTCTGTATTTACGACTCTGTCGACTCGTTTATGTTCGTTGACATTTTCTGAGCTTGTCCTGCCCCTTGCTTTTGTTGATCGAACGAGTGTGGTATTGTTTCGGAATAACTCGTTTGTCGTTGTAATTTTTCAATTGCTATTCCCTTTCATGTGGATCTTATGTGAATGCACATCTTGTTGTTTTCACCGGATCATATATTGTCTCGAGTCGAGATGCGAACCTTGGAATTGTTGTTTGAATTTTATTGTTCTTCGTGATACGAACATGAGTGTTCGATTTTTGTTGTCTCGATCGTTGTGGTTCGATCGTTTGATTGTTTGGTTTTTGTTGATCTCGTTTCGTGATTGTTGAACGTTCAAGACTCCTTCTTAATTTCCTTATGTTCGGGAAATTAGTCTCGTTTTCGATCTTCCAACCCTTGGGCGGTGGAATTCCGTATTTGTTCAGCGATTGGCTCGCGTGTTGATTGATGTACCGTTAGGTTGGTCAATCATGTTGATTTTCGTTTCTTGTGTTTTGCGATTGTTCGGATAATCGACTTGATTGTATTATCTGTTTGATGACGCTTGTCACTTGTTGGTTTTATTGTGTCTCTATCGGTGGCGTTGTGTTGGTCGTCGTGGAGCGTGTTTTCACGTCGTATGTCTCTTTGAGTTTCTTGCAACGTTTCGCCGTCGGGCGCGAGTTTTCGGTTTTTGTGTATCTCGTCAAGTTTTCCTGCTCCCTACTTATTTTAAGTTTCGGGACGAAACTTCTTTTAAGGAGGGTAGAATGTAATACCCGTAATTTCGATTTCTGGTAATTTCTTTTTTTTTCGGCGGAAGTCCGTTTTGATGACTCTGTCATGACCATTTCATCATTCTTAGAATTATTAATTCTACACTTTTTGTCATCCGAGTTCGTTTCGGTATCGTTTTGTTGAGTTCCGCGCTTTTTGGCGACTTTTCCGCACTTGAGTTCGATTCTTGCGAATCTCGTCCGAAACTGCTGTTTCGAGTTTCCCGTAAGTCCGTCTAACTTTTTTAGACGTGTTGTGAACTTTGGTTTGGGTATTCGATCACGTATCGTGATTTTCGGACGTTTTGGGCCATTTTCGTAATTTCCCAAAGTTTGGGGAAATTACTTTCCGTTGCCGAAATTCGAGCCTTCAGGTGGTCGGAATCGTGTGTTCTCTTAGTGCTCGAGTTCGTCTTTGCGAGTACTTCGTAACCGTATCTTCGATTCGTATTCAGGTTCGAGTTTCGGGGTCGTTCGGGCCGTCGGAGTTGGCCCCGGCCGAGTCATGGCCGGGCGATCAGGCTCGGGTCGGGCCTTTGGCGATTACGGCCGTTAGTGCTCAGCGATTCGTGCGTAAGGCCACGGCGATTCGTGCGTAACGGGCGGCGATTTTGGGGCGATGACTTCGATTACGTCGTAAGCCTTGGCCGATTACGTCGTAACCTGCCGCGGCGGCTATTTAAGGCCTATGATCGGGTTTTTCACCCATTTTCTCATTCTTTTTCTTCTCTTCCGCGGCTGGAGGCATGTGAATCATGGAAAGATGTTGTTGGACAATCAATCCATGAAGTTTTGGAGTTCATATCATCAACCATACATCCTATAACATCCTTTGATCGAGCGAATCAAGGTTAGATTTCTAGAAATCTAGTTTTGGGGAAATTGGGTATTTTGGTTGATTTCGTCCGTTTAATCCGATTTAACTTAGAATTATGATGGATTGATGATTATTTAGATGTATTATATCATTTACCTTGTTATTCCATGGTTGGATCGTATCGATTCGTTGTTTTGGTCGAGTTCTTGATCGACGCCTTGAAGGTGTCCGGTAGAATGTCTTAGAGGGGTTTTCGGACGTTCTACGATTATTCCTCCTCGTATGATCATTGATTTATTAATTATATGTTGTTAGGGTCGAGTTTCTTTTGAAGAAACCAAGTTGAACCCTTCCGTTCGTTGTCGTTTTCCTTTTCGAAAGCCTCGGGCGTTTCGAAGCTTTCCGGTTGAGCCGTGTTCGTCGGGATACTTGCGTGCCGATTTTGAGGCAAGTACCTTGTCCATATAATTCTTGTTTTATGGATATGATAATTAGTGATCGTCTAAATGTGGTTGTTTGGTCGTTTGAATTGAACTTTCAAAAGATTCGGTTTAGCCTTGTTAAAGGCTTGCTTTCAAAACGCGTGTGTTTTGTGAATGGTGTGGTTTGTGAATAACAATGTGAATTCTATGGATATGTTTGGTGTTGATGTTGCACTTGGTATTGCGTGTTGACGTATATTATTTCATTTCGGTGTGTTGTGGTTTGACGTGGTGTTTTGCTAAGTGTTTGATGCCTCTGGGTGAATTGTTTGAATATATGTGTTGTATTGTGCTGTGTGTGAATGTATGGATGTGGGCGGGGCCTACGGTGGCGCACGGCATGCGATCATGTGGCCAGGATGCAACAAGCGATTGGTCCAACCGTGAGAGCCTAATAAAAACTACGGTGGCACATGGCATACGATCATGTGGCCAGGATGCAACAGGTGATTGATCCAACCGTGAGCGCCAAAGATAATCTACGGTGGCACATAGCATGCGATCATGTGTCCAGGATGCAACAAGCGATTGATCCAACCGTGAGATGTGTGTGATTCGTTTCGCTAGCCAGCCCGGGAGGGTCCTTCGAGGCCTCGGGTGGGATTCATGGTGGCGTCCTGGTCCTAGGCGATGCGTGTGTGATTTGTTTCGCTAGCCAGCTCGGGAGGGTCCTTCGAGGCCTCGAGTGGGATTTGTGGCTTCGTCCCGATCCTAGGCGATGCGCGTGCGTGATTACGTTGTGTTGATTTTTATGTCCGGCGAGGACACGTGATGTTGGGCTCTGGCCCTGTGAATTGTTGTCGGTTTTCTATTTGCGAAAACAAAACCTCTGGGCTGTGACCCCTGTTGATTTTTGGAAAGAGAAGGATTCGGAAATCCTAAATTGTTTTCTATTAAAACTCTCGATGGCATTTTAAACTGTTTTATAAATTGTTTCCCTTGATTTGTGATCTTTCGGTTTTGGAATGTTTTACCAAACTCATGCCTCGGGAAGTGCTTTTCGTTACGTTTGGATCTTTGAGGATTCCTGGTTATTGTTATTCTTGGAATTTGAATTATATGGCTCGTATTTGCACTTTGTTCTTGCACTAGCAAAACAGTGGAGTTTTGCTAACCCCCGAGTATTCGGGGGGTGGATGTCTGTTTTTGCATTCAGGTTTGGGAGCATAACACATGGTCGGCACGAAGGATGATGAAAGATGAATGATACTAATCACACGAGGATCCGTATGATGTCATTGGTTTAGTTATAGTTTATTTTCCGCTGCAGTATTCTTTCCCGTTGTACGGGAGTGTGTTGTATTCGACCCCTGCGTGGGCATGTAATGAGTTTGAGTTGTATGTATTTATTGAAAGACCAAATCGGTCTACTGAGTCATTTTAGACTTAAAGGCATTGTTGAGTTGTTCTATGTTGTTACCAGCCTGGTAGATCCTTGAGGAAAGGTTCTACGGCGTGTAATATCCCTGAGCGGATTGGGGGTGTTACAACTCCTCACTGCGAATCACTTCGCCTGAGTAACCGGGCCAACCCCCCAGGTCCCCGCGTCGCCTCTGTCCGAACACGGCGAAAAAAATTAAGTGACACAAACACTCAACCAAGTGCGAGGCCAGTCGAATCATGTCTCCTCCGCTAGAGATCGGCCAGAGAGCCGTACCACCCGCATGACTTGTAACACCGGCGTACACCTCCCGAGGGAGCCGCTCATTATACATATCCACAATCATCAGTGTATACTTCCCCATTCTCGTCTGCATAGGATGCCCATGCAATCACTGACTCACACCACAAAAGAAAACAACAACGCACAAATATAGTCCTCGGGACCATATCAATCGCACGCCCAAGTCCTCACGACTTGACGTCGCAAAACACAATGAACGATTACCCTGATTATCACAAAATCCCGGTTACAACACCAAAAAGGAAAGAAAAACGCATCAACGGCCCCAAATCTCAAGATTCTCAAATACAATAATTATAAAATAGATCAACAACAAATGGTTTATAACCACAATACTACAATACAGATTAAGTTCAACATTAACCTGAAAATAAAGAAAGGAAAATACAATAATCAAGGCTACATCTCAAGTGTACCCAATATCGATGTCCTCCGGATCATCTATCTCCTCGATCTCATCGACTTGAGGAAGACTCAAATCTGAACTCGCTCCTCCTCCTCGGCTGTCCCTACATCTGGCTCCCGAAGCCCAATAGGACCCCTTGGATGAAGTATGGACTGGAGTAACAAAATCTCTCGAGGCCCGTGAGCTCCCTTGAGATCTACTAGCACTAGAACTCCTGCAGTATTTCTGAAGGTGTCCTGCCTCCCACACAGAAAACAAACAATAGCTGGCACCGTACAATGAGTGCTAACATGCCCCGCTGAATCACAATTAAAGCAAACAATAGAACTCGTCGTCTGAGAGGAAGATGCTTTCCCAGCACAAAGACGACTAAAAAACGACCTCTTGGATGTCGGATCCCGATGTCCCTATGAACGAACCGGCATCCTAATCCTCTCACCAGAAGAAACTGAAGGGTTCTTCCGAGCAAGCTCCTTGATCAAAAGCTCTGTTCCAAGAGCCTTCTCGACGAATTCACCAAGTGAATTACAATTGTGGTTGAACAACTGCATCCTCAACTGCGGGATTCAGCCTCTTGCTAAAATACTTGATCTTATCCGCCTCAGTATGGATAACAGACGAAGCAAACTGAAGAAGTCCCTGAAACTTCTCAGCAATGACAATAACACCCTCGTCCTCGACCGATTCAGGGTTCAAAATATCTGACAACTTGGCTTCACGAAGTGGAGCCGGATAATACCTCTCTAACATGAGAGTCTTGAACTCGCTCCAAGCACAATCACGATAGGTGGGTTTCACAGAAAGCCACCAAGAATAAGCGCCTTTACTCAAATAGTAAGCCGCTACTGCCACCTTACTCTCTTCCGGACACTAAACCATGTTGAAGAGTTTATCAAAATGTTCAAGCCAATGAACAATATCAGCTGGTTCCGGCGAACCCTCAAAAGTAGGCGGCCTCTGACGAGAGATATCGCCGACAATCTAACTCACTCTCCCAGCCTGCCCATGAGACGGCACCTGGAATCCCTGCTGCGGTGGGACACGAATCATCGAGGTCTGCATGGTCTCCATTATCTGCGTCATCTGAGTCATCTGGGCCATCATGCCCCTCATAAGCAAGAAAGGGTCGATGTGACCACTCCCAGTCTGGTCGACTCCTCGAGTATGATGTCTCGAAGGAGAATCACTCGCGTAGGTGATACCGCTGGACGAATTCTGATCCATCTCAGCATTTGTACGCACATAAATATGAGATTCTGGGTTCTGGCTCGCTCTGCGGCCTTTACCCCATCTGTCACGTCCTCTAATTCCTCTTTCCATACTGAAAGAATAACCTTCGATCATGATCATATCTCAAATATGCCTCAACGGCCAATACAGAATGCTAAGTCAATAGCCAAACACGAGTATACATACTCGACAGATAAACAAACACATCAATCATGCTATTCATAGCCAATACAGAGCTCACACGATCCAAAATAAATAATCATGAATCAATCGTAACACAAATGTCACATACAATTTTAAACAAAAAATGTAAAATCAATGACATAATGAATGCATGAACATAAAAGAGAATCGAGTCCTTACACAGGTCATACGAAGCTTCCAGGTCTTGCGATACTAGTCTTCACTGACGACGACTCGATGAAAGAATGACTCATACAGTCATCCAACTATCACGACTCACAAAACCCGACTATCCATATTGTCATAACCTGACAACCCCAGTACTACCGCATCGGTAGAGTCACATAACTCACATATCAGGGTATCTCACAACCCAATTCTCTGACACCATCTTCTGTAACACCCCAAAATTCCATTGGGTCATTACAGTGCCGTGGACCCCACACCAGGAGATCCACCAGGCGAACAGGACCAAAATACAACGAACTGACCAAAAGGGAGGATCACAGTCCCTATTATGATGTCCAACATAATATTCGGATATAGAATTTCAACGACAAAAAGTGGGCCTACATGGCCAAAATAAAAATACAACAACATCCATGAGCCTTGCTAGGACAATACAAAATACAACAACTGACAAACTGGAGTACTCCAAACTATCTGATCGACAAGAAAAACTCGGACTAGTATCGCTCGAATGCCTCATCGCCATCGTCATGCCCCAGTGTCTCAACTCTCTCCTCGCAAACACCTAAAACATGAAAACATGTTCCGCCCCCACGGGGTCAGTCATCCAGATAATGAATATCAAATACATGTACAACATGATATGCATCCAAAGGCAGAATGAACAGTACAACAATGGTAATACGAGATGCTCACAAACCAAAGTAAGAATCGAGCATTCGTGAAACACTATGCCCACGACATATGATCGTTATGTGCTCAACAAGTCAGAATACAAGTGCCCAATGGCGAATCATCAATACAGAACACAACAGTAAATTACCCGAAGGTAAACCAAACAAGAACTGAATTAAATATGAATCACAATGCCCGAAGGCTCCAACGAAAATACCAAGATATCACAAAGGTCTGAAAGCCGCTCAGCCGAAGCTGCCGAATATCACAATCACCTGAAAATTACTCAACCGAAACTGTCAATCATCATAATGGTCTGAAACCACTCAGTCGAAGCTGTCAATCATCACAATGGCCGAAGCCAAAATAGCCCGAAGCTGTATTACATGAGGGCCGAAGCCACGGCACGAAGCCGTATCACAATGAGGGCCTAAGCCACGACACGAAGCCGTATCACAATGAGGGCCGAAGCCATGACATGAAGCCGTATCACAATGAGGGCCGAAGCCACGGCACGAAGCCGTATCACAATGAGGTCCGAAGCCACGACACGAAGCCGTATCACAATGAGGACTGAAGCCACGACACGAAGCCGTATCACAATGAGGGCCGAAGCCACGACACGAAGCCGTATCACAATGAGGGCCGAAGCCACGGCATGAAGCCGTATCACAATGAGGGCCGAAGCCACGACACGAAGCCGTATCACAATTAGGCCATCCAATGGCCGTGACCTGCTGAATTGCAGGTGTTGGGAAACCAACCGTGAAGGTTCAAACCCCAGACTTACCCATAATGAGATCACCCAGTGACCGTGACCTACTGAACTGTAGGTGTTGGGAAACCAACCGCGAAGGTTCAAGACCCAAACTTACCCATCGAGCACTAGCCGCGACTAGCCTCCAAACACAATTAATCACAAACGGCAATGATCCTAAGATTACCGAATTCACAAGTATAAAAGTGTGTTGCCTTGATTCGGCCAACACGATAATAATAACTCACGAATGGGCACCGTCCTCGGTAGTCCCAATTCACATACGTCGACTGCCTTGGAATGGCCAATCGTTAACGACACAATGGATGGGAACTCTCTTCGATAATCCCACTTCAATACCTCGATTGCCTTAGAATGGCTAATCGATAACAAAGACACAACAAATGGAAAACTATCCTCGATAATCCCAATTCAATACCTCGATTGCCTTAGAATGGCTAATTGATAACAACGACACAACGGATGGGAACTATCCTCGATAATCCCAATTCAATACCTCGATTATCTTAGAACGGCCAATCGATAACAACGATACAATGGATGGGAATTGTCTTCGACAGTCCAAATTCAATACATCGATTACCTTAGAATGGTCAATCGATAACACCCACTCAACGGATGGGAAATCTCCTCCCCAATCCCAATTCAATATCTCGATTGCCTTTAGAACGGTCAATCGATAACAACAATACCACGGATGTCTCGGCACCTTTAATCGGTCACCGATAACGAAGATGATAATCGAATACGTCAATGCCTTCAATCGACCAATACAACATCAATAATGAAGCACCAATATCAATAACAATGATCACAACTATGTCTTAAATCGACTCAATACCAACAACAACAATCGATACATCGATACCGCGAACTGGCTATCGATAACAATATTACCAACAAGTATCACAATGTCTTGAACCGGCGATTTACAAACAACAATAACATTTGGCATAATTTGCTGAAGGGTGTCATATCAAACAATCCCCTAATATCAACAAAATCATAAAGAGACCAAGTCTCGAAATGATACACACATTAGTACACATACATGATAACATTAGTCTCATTGACTAGTACAAGTATAAAACTTGCCTCAAACCGAAGGCGAGAAAGTCCTTCCACGATCAACGTCCTCGCACGAAATGATGAACGGCGTCTTCCGACGATCACAAGCACTCGAACAACCTTGAATGAAATACAATTCATTCAATAACACAAAATCAATAGAAAACTACACCAAAGACAAACCTGATTCAATCACGAATCGATTAAACTCCCCAAACGAAAATCATAGTTCTCAACTATGAATTCTAATATCCTCCAGCACCTCAATGATCAATTAACATGATCATTACGTCCTTAACACTTGTGAAAACAATTCAACAAGAATCACTTAAAAATAATCATCAAATCAAACATCTCAACATGATAATATCACTAATATCATCAATACCCCAAGAACATCATCATCTCAACAAACATGATGTCCAACCGATAATCCATCACCAATTCATCATGAATTCGGATTAAACCACAAGACTAAATCAACCATTGCAAGATTATGATAATCATTACATAATCCATCATAACTCTATATATAAATGGTTATAATCTGTAACACCCCCAGAATCAAACCGGGTATATTACACGCCGTAGACCCTCTCCGTGAGGACCCACCAGGCTAGACATCGAAACCACACAATAACTTACATACCGACATGATAAAATACCAAATCCGTAGACCAACTTGGTCTTTCGTCACTAACATACAATTCAAATATACACATTTCTATCTCGACTCATACTCATGCAAGGGTAAAATAAACTCAGAAATAAAAAGTACGACAGTGGAAAAGACCATACACGTACTCTGACTAACTGCACCCAAAACTGGCCTTCATGTGATTAGTATCATTCGCCTTCCATCATCCTTCGCGCCGATCCTGTGTTTTGCTCCCAAACCTGCATGTACCTGGATGCAAAACAGACGTCCACCCCCCGAATACTCAGGGGTTAGCAAAACTCCACTATTTTGCTAGTACAAGTATCAAGTGCAAATACGAGCCATACATAACACATTCCGAGAATACATCAAAAGACTTCCCGAGATATTTTGTTTAATTAAAAATAGTTCAAGTCTTGAAAGTAGAAACAAAACAAGAAAGCACTTTCAAAACATTTCCAAATCTCGGGAGTTTTGAAAATATTTGTGATTGAAAAGTTCTTAATTCTTCGAAAGCCACTTAGGGTCACAGTCCCAAAGTTCATTTTCCAAAATACAAATCCGTTAACAAAACACGGGGTCCATGACTTGATCATTCCGATCACCAAACACAGGGTCCACGACCCATTCATTTCGATCACCAAACACAGGGTCCACGACCCATTCATACACTTCAGTTCATTTCCAAAAACACATTACACATAACACATTATTTTTATGCCATTTTAGCCAAACACCAAGACTCGATATATAATGTCTCTCGACCTAGAGCACCATGCATTGTGATACTCCGGACATATCACAATTAATCATCAGTACAAACACTCTGGCAATTCTCGCGACCCGGTCCAGCCTCCGGTACCGCCGTAAGGCCACCAAGTCCCTGTGCGCCCCGTCGAGCGACCCCAAGTAAGAATGCCCACTTGAAGTACCTCTCGCAACCCGGTCCAGCCGCTAAGCCACCAGGTCCCCGTGTGATCCCGTCGAGTCAATCCCCGAGTGAGAGTACCCGAGAAAAACCTTACAACTCTCATCAATTCTCATTTCCAAAACCAGAATCCTTAAGAGTCAATCACAATATATATAGTCGAGGTATTTTGCTAAAATGGCCAAATTATCTAACATATACTCACGACCCAGAATTAATACTATCCACAGGGAAGCACACTTATCTCAATAACACCGAACGACACAACCAATATCACACAACTCACATATTCACACACATCCGTATGACTCCAAGCACAATCTTAACGAAAGGGGTTGAACTTTAAATTTACCGACAACATATTCACACATAATGGCATCACCCGAAGTAGGGCGATCCTATACTCGACGC
This sequence comes from Orobanche coerulescens, assembly GCA_033398695.1. Lineage (NCBI taxonomy): Eukaryota > Viridiplantae > Streptophyta > Magnoliopsida > Lamiales > Orobanchaceae > Orobanche > Orobanche coerulescens. The sequence goes on from CM065810.1 coordinate 19,677,297, forward strand.
TAACACACATAGTCAATCAATCACATTAATTCCCGAACACGAGAATCATCTTTAAAAGAAAAACATGATTGTAAATATATCGATTCTTTTGAAAAATAGTTGTAAACATTCATTTAGCAAATATCGCCGATTACCAACCATTATATCCACAAAACACGTAATGTATGGGCAAGATAATTGCCTCGAAAGTCGATGCTGGACACTCCGACGAACATGGCTCAATCGGAAAATCTCGAACGCCCACAACTCTCCGGCGGAAATGACGTTAACACAACCGATCGGGAAACGGCGAACGGAAGGGTTCCGACTCAAGTTCTTCGCAAGGAACCTGACCCTAACATCATACCATGAATAGATTGACGATCGTATGAGGAATAATAATCGTAGAATGCCCGAATCCCCTTTGTGACATTTTATCGAACACTTTCAAGGCGTCGCTTAGAAACCCAATAAAATGACGAATCCTCGGCAATCCAACCGTAGAAAAACAAGGGATTCGATATAATACAACTTAATAATCATCAATCCATCACTATTCTAAGTTATTACGGATCAAACGGGCGAAATCAAGCAAAACCCCCAATTTCCCAAAAACTAAGGTTTTAGGAAAACTAACCTTGATTCGCTGGATTGAAGGATGTTATGTGATGATCAATCGATGATATGAACTCCAGAACTTCATGGATTGATTGACAAACATCATGGATCCAAGATCCCCAAGGCTCCAGCCGTGGAAGAGAAAGAGAGAAATGGGAAAAATGACTGAAACTGGACTGCTCGACCATATTTATACTGGTGCAGCCTAGCGTGCGCTAGGCTACCGAGCTAGCGTGCGCTAACGGGCGGTCATGGTCGATAATGTTCGGCCGGGGCCCGCCATCATGCACTGGACACGTGCGCTGTCAGCCCGGGCTGAAATCCAGAGACTTCCTGGACTAGACTGCTCGGCCAGGTAGCGTGCGCAGCCTTCCGGCCATAGCGTGCGCTACCTACCGGCCGTAGCGTGCGCAGTGTCTGCCAGTGGCGTGCGTTACCTGCTGCCCAACCGAAGTCCAGAACCCCTCTGCCGACTGCTGTATCTACTTGAAGAACAAGAGATTAAGAGAACTTACCAATGAAGAACAAGAAGAACTCTCCAAACACCAAAAGAGCACCAAAAAGCTTCCAACTTCAAGCTTCAACCAAGCTAGGATGATCAAAATCACGTTGGAAGAGTCTAAATATGAAGAACAAGTCCAAAGGGACGGTTCTAGGGAGAGAAAGGAGGTTTTGGTTCGTGAAGAAATGAAATACGAAACCAAAATATATAAACTGACAAACACATTACGTACGCTATACACCAAGCATAACGTACGTAAGGAACATTACGTACGCTATATCAATAGCTTAACGTACGTAATGTTAGTCCAGAATCAACTGACCAAAAATATGAAGACCCTAACGTACGTAAACAACAACCATTTACGTACGTTAACAAGCTGCATGAATAACGTACGTAAGGCTCACACCCTAACGTACGTAAGGATCCGTTGACTGAAATAGTGAGATCTGATCGAAAGATACCCGGCCCTACCACCCGAAAGTTGACATCGATCTGATAACCAACATTACATACGTAACCCTTACGGTGTAACGTACGTAATTGCAACACAATAGCGTACGTAATGCTACACATGTAGCGTACGCTATGGCTATATACTTAGCCAAAATTCCAAACTCACCAAGCAACATCCAAACGATGAGACCAAACCGATGACAAGTATAAATATTTCGATTACGAAATATCCCAATACAACATACATTGTATCAATCAAATACAACACCACTTGTACAATTCCAAATGAATATGTACAACACAACACTGAAACGAAAAAAAAAAAATTACCCCCGGATATTACATTGTGTTCTTGATTACAACTTTTAGATGGATATATGTTGCTACTTACAGGTAGAGAGAGGAACAAAATCATCAAATCATAAAATCATAATATTAACTATCCATCAAAGCTAATAATGAAGATCTTAATTCTCAACTTGTAACGTTTGTAATGAATTTGCATTTTTAATATGAAAATTATTATCCTACTAATGACCATATTTATGTGGGAGAATTATTAGAATTAATAATATTCTTACACCCCCCTCTTGGATATTTTTTCTTTTGCTTTTTCAGTATTTTTGGATTTGGATTTCCAAACTTAAAGTTACAAATCCAAACCCGAGCCCCTAATAATTGTAATATCATGGATATTCAGTATAATTTTTCGCGTTATTTTATCCGAATTGTATTGGACAGTATGATATTTCTACAATATGGATATAATAATTTAAGGACTGAGACATCTGTACTAGTATAATTATCGTAATTAGTCGACAATTGTATTTGAGGATAAGTGCATCAGGTTGTCTAAATTTTGATATCAGGTATATCATATGAGAATATTGTTGGAATGAGTATACGTATTCAGTATGTTGAGACGATAGACAAAAGTAGTTATAATTGGCTAAGTACAGAAGCCATAATGTATGCTAAGTTGAGAAGCTAACATACGCTAATATGCTAAGTGTAGATTACGCTACATAGCATGCATTGCGTACGCTATGAGAAGAATCGGACAGAGGAATCAATACTTCACATGTGGAGCCCGGAAATGGCTGGCGTGCGGAAAGGCAAGTCAAATATGTGTAACGTACGCTATATATAGGCCATAACGTACGATATTGTTCATAGCTAACGTTGCTAAGCATTATCAGGTAACTTTCAGCCGTGCAGGGCCAGGTGCTTTCGGCGTGAATACGACAGATGAGTCAACTGGCCTAACGTGCGCAAGGTGTTGGAAATAAAACGCAGCGGACGCGAAGTGGAGAAAATCGGATAAAGGTGTTTTACGCATGCACGAGCACAAAGCCTATTTAGGCATGCTAATTAATTAACTACTAAGATTAATAATTAATTTAAATATTATTGATTATTTAATAAATAATATTGTTGGTAAAATAAATATCCTAATATAGATCAAAAGATCATAGGATATTTACCTCTTGAAGCGTAGTGGTTGCTATGTTGATCTCTTCCTCAAAATCTTCTGGAGTATGATCCAGTCTTAATCCGGATATTGTGTGGGCAACGAGCTATCGAATCTTGCTTGGACTTCAGGGATCGATCGACCGAAACTTTTACTTTTCACAACTCTTGATTTTCTTTTTCTTCAAGTAATTACAATTTATAGCAAGAATTAAAGTGTTATCTTAATTGTGGAATCAAAGACACAAGTCAATCCACAATTAAACACTTAAAAGAAAAAATCGAACTCCCTTGTGTAGACTATGTAGTGCACAGCCGAACCCCCCATTTAGTCCTATTTATAGGCTTTGGACTACTCTAGGGATCTTAAGGAGGATTGGGGTTAAGACTTCTAGTGCAACCCAACTTTTCATATTAAGCTCTTCCTAATATGGTTGAGTTCACTAATATCAATTCAATCTACTAAAGAGTTAATATTGCACTTTCAATCCAAATCCCAATTTACGAAATGAGACTCCTTATTTAAATATATTATTTCTCGTATTTAAGATATCGAATGTCCATTAATTAATTTAAGCTACTGACAGTTTAATTAATTAATTTCTTATCCAAGAGTAGTACCACTCGAACCTTATTATTATATTAGAATTAAATCCACTTGCAGGGTTTAACATAATAATTATTATCGAGCTCCTCAAGAGGACATCATCAACCCGCACGAGTCGGGACATAATTTCTAATTATAATAATAATTATCATATAAATAATATTATTGACCAGGAAACGAAGCATATTGAGTAGTCATTGTGACTCTCGCTCAAGGTAAATCAAAGCAATAAATACTATAAATATACAATTAAATATTATATACTTAGAATTAAGAAATAATAACTTTTTGAAATTGACGTTCTTCTTACAGTTAGTACAGAAGACACTGTCTCGCTGTGATCCAGTTCAACCTACGCAAATACGGTAATGCATGCTAATAGTCAAGACCAACTAATCTCAAGCATACATTTCAACCGTTTATATAATTTATCTAGTAATTATATAGGTTGTGAACTATTATATTATTTTATAAGGCACTGATAATGTGATCTTCCGGGTGACACCAACACACCATATCATTTACAATATAAAATAATTAGACATTAACGGGAATAAATATGCAAAACATGTGATTAAATATAATTAATATTCTTATAGATAGTTATAGAAAAATAAGGTAATACAAGCATAAAATATGCTTTGCAGTATATGATCGACAAAAACTTATCCTAAAAATAGGAGTTTTTGAGTCGCTCGTAAATATATACGAGGTAGAAGTAGTTGTGGTAAATTCTACCAAGGTTTTTTCTCTCGAGGATTTCTTAACAGGGCTTCGTATAATATTCTGTATAGATTGCAAGAAATAAATACTAAAACATTCTAAAATATATTTTTGGGTTTTTAAATTCTAAATTAAAATGCACTATTTTTAAACTAAACTATTTTTATTAAGACTATTTTTAATAAGACTATTTATATACTAGACTATTTATATTAAGACTATTTATATTAAGACTACTTATATTAAGACTATTTTTATACTAGACTATTCTTACTAAGACTATTTTTAATGCTAGTGAGAATGAATCGAAATAAAATGAGTTAAAACTTGATTTGATAAAAACTAGGGGATTATGAGTTCATTAAATTAGGTTTTAATAAAGTAGATGAATTGATTTACACAGATATAAAAGAAAACGAGTGTTTATCGAGTAATCAACTTTTTTACCTTATAACTTTCGTATTCAAAGGCTTCTTAATTACTTTCGTAATCTTAAGATATTGTTTACAAGATAAACACTTGACGATTGAAAATATATGTTTCTAATTCACTTAACAACCAATCAAGAAGGTTTTATTAGTAGAAATAGGATATGACCAATCATTATTTAAACCAAGTACTCCCTTTTAATCGAGATAGTGTAAATCGATCAAATACTTTATATATAACCCAATAGAAATCCCACTTCCCCTAGGAAGAAAGATTAGCTATTCATCGGTTTATACGTACTATAATTAAAATATAATTGATTAATATACATAATGTATAAAAACTTTTAATAACTAGAACTTTAATGACAATAACTAAAAACTTACTTGAATATGATGTATCGAAATGTAATGAACAATCTCTGAAAAATGAATTCGAACTTGATTCCAAAATTTACAAATGATGAACGGAGAAAGTAAGATACTAAGTACTTATTGATCAAGCACTTTTTAAATACAAACTAAAAAGTACAACAACTTCAAACTATCACAATGAAATGGATAAAAAAACTATAGTAGAGAGTTCTTGCTAAGAAAGGATATTTCTAGGCAAGAAGATGAGTGATTTTTGCAATGAATAAAGGTGTCCTTTTATAGGTGATTTTCAAGAATACTATGGATTATTTAATTCAAAAGATGTGTTGTAGTATCTTGATTTTTTCTTTGTTTATTTGATTCACACTTCATCCATCATGCATGTCTTGATTTTTCAGATATTTGACTCTAAATAAAATATATGGTGGTTGAGCTCACAAGAGGCGAAAGGTGGAAAATTCAACAAAATATCTGCCTGAAAACAGCACTGGAAAACGACCCTGTTTGCGCCGTGTTGGTGGTCGTGTTGTCCTTGAAAAATTCTCGGCGTTGGATTTGATCTTGTTTTCCATCCTTTTTGATGTTTCATGTCAGTAATCTATAAAATGACCATTTTTAGCTCATGTTTTGACAAATCTTTAAAATATCTATTTTTAATCACAAATCAGTATGATTATGTCCGGAAAAGGAGTATTTTGTATATGAGTTTTTAGATCAATTATGCACTAATCAAATACCCCACACTTGAACATTTTCTTGTCCTCAAGTAAACATGAGATATGATACTGTTGAACATATCAATTTTTATTTCATTCCCACACCTCAAGGGTAAATTAGACCAAGTTTTTATAATTTTTTCAAATCTCAAGAAAGTTTCCTTTTTAAACAAAAAGTATGAATTCATAAAGCTCGCCGGATAAGTGTATCGCTCACTCTCAAATGTATATGGGACATATTTTCCCTCAATCTTATTCAATGAGGTGAAAACTTCATTAGGCGTGCAAATCGACTATTATCTTTACTACTTGTGTGTGTAACATCGTAAATCAAAAAGGACTTTTATTAGGTTAATGTCGGCTCTTGGTTGGGGTAGGAAAATATGGATAAAGTGACCTGAAACCGAACAATTAGAAATATACTGAATCGAGTTTTATCAACATGTTAGCACTTAGAAGCTATTTAATGAATCTTTCTATCGATCCCCATACTTATGCTTCGATCTATCTGAGCTCCTTTTCTTGCTTTTCAATCAACCATTTTTTTCGCCCTTTTTTTTACTTGGGTTGTTTATTATATATTTTACGCGAATGTGAACTATGGGTCACATGAATACACCCAGTTACTAGGATAAAAATATACACAAACTGCTTCTATGCATACTCACATCTAAGATAACTGTTTTATGCGAATGTAAACATGGGTCACATGAATACACCTGATTACTAAGTGTTAGTCCCTGAAATGATGAAGACTATCCTCACTGTACCAACATGAGTCTTTTCTAGCGCGCTTTGTCCTCACTCACGCGCACCCTGAGAAACTTTCCAGGGGGTCACCCATCCCATAACTACTCCAGGCCAAGCATGCTTAACTTTGGAGTTTCTAGGAGATGGCTACCAGAAAAGAAGATGCATTATGTTGGTATGAGTAGTCCAAATCAATTCATTTAACCACTTTCTAGTGGCAGCGCAAAGCCCCGTACTAAGCGACAAGCGGACATGAGGGGCTGCACCACTAGGGTGCCGCAGGTCGGGGTGTTAAGCCCGGCCAGTTACGTTCTACCGAGTCGAAGGTGAGGACGCTGAATGAAAAGAATTCCCAACAACCCCCCCCCCCAGTGTACGCCAAAAGACTCGAACCCGCGACCTCGCTCTGATACCAAGTGTTAGTCCCTGAAAATGATGAAGATTATCCTCACTGTACCAACACGAGTCTTTTCTAGCGCGCTTTGTCCTCACTCACGCGCACCCTGAGAAACTTCCCAGGGGGTCACCCATCCCATAACTACTCCAGGCCAAGCATGCTTAACTTTGGAGTTTCTATGAGATGAATACCAGAAAAGAAGATGCATCTTGTTGGTATGAGTAGTCCAAATTAATTTATTTAACCACTTTCTAGTGGCAGCGCAAAGCCCCGTACTAAGAGACAGGCAGACATGAGCGGCTGCACCACTAGGGTGCCACGGGTCGGGGTGTTAAGCCCGACCAGTTACGTTCTCCCAAGTCGAAGGTGAGCACGCTGGATGCAAAACATTCCCAATAATCCCCCCCAGCGTACGCCAGAAGACTCGAACCCGCGATCTCGCTCCGATACCAAGTGTTAGTCCCTGAAAATGATGAAGACTATCCCCACTGTACCAACACGAGTCTTTTCTAGCGCGCTTTGTCCTCACTCACGCGCACCCTGAGAAACCTCCCAGGGGGTCACCCATCCCATAACTTCTCCAGGCCAAGTACACTTAACTTTCGGGTTTCTATGAGATGGCTACCAGAAAAAAGATGCATCTTGTTGGTATGAGTAGTCCAAATCAATTCATTTAACCACTTTCTAGTGGCAGCGCAAAGCCCCGTACTAAGAGACAGGCAGACATGAGCGGCTGCACCACTAAGGTGCCACGGGTCGGGGTGTTAAGCCCGACCAGTTACGTTCTCCCAAGTCGAAGGTGAGGACGCTGGATGCAAAGCATTCCCAACACTAAGTTCCCAAAAACAGCGTAGTAAATGTTTTCTCCATTTTTCAACACTACCAACAATATATATCACCCAATGTCACCACACTATATGTTTATCCTTGTCAAAAATAATTTCTAACTGTTCAAGTATGGGTCAAAGGATTTATAGCGATGGAAAGCTCAGTATGTGGTTAACAATAAAATAGGCAATAAGCTCAATTGGGTTAACGAGGGAATTAATAATTTTTGGGGTAGGCCGAAAAGATTGAAAGGCTAATAAAAAATCACCTAAAATCACTTTCACTATTTTGCCGATCCTCATTCCGTCTTATCGGGAGAGAGTGTAATGAATGCCGAATCATGCCATGGCACTACTAGTGGTCCAGATGGGGCCTTCTGGGGAATTAGAAGCTTTTCTAAAATTTACTTGTTCCCCCTCGTCCAGAGTGTGAAGCGCATGATTTATCGATCTCCTAGTGATCACAACGAGTATCCCTCTAACTGTGCTCCGGATAGTGTAATCTTTGCCCTTCGACTCCACGTTGGCGTAGAACTCCCGGACAAAATCTCCGTAGTAATGATTAGGGAGGTTCAACGCATTGTCCCAATGTAAATGTCCGAAAAATTGAGAAAGGTTTAATTTGTCTTCAACCTATGGGGCAATATCTCGCTCGATCAGAAATTTGGAATGAGCACGTTGCTCAAACCATTCCGCATTTTCAGAAATTTGGTTTACCCCTCCATTTACTTTCGGATTTTTGAAGTTGTTATTGATGATTAATTCGTATGATGATGGTTAAAGTGGTATTATTGTGATTCTTGATGTTAGGTGAAGTGTATGTTGGAGAGTTTGATGATATATACCTTGGATTATGAGTTAGATGCTGATCTAGATGTTCGAACATATTGGATTATGTGGTTTTGTTGATTATGAATATGGTTTTGGATATAAACATGGAATTTGATGATTAGAACCGATGTTATGTCGATTCTAGTGGAAGACTTTGTACGTTCTTGATGAAATATGCATCAAGATATAAGGATGAATCCGGAAAGATTGTGATTAATCTTAGAACATGATTATCAATGATATTGAACTATTTGGATAAGTCGGATTGTCGATTATGCTGGTAGTATTATTTTACTACGAAATTATGATTACGAACAAGAAGGAATCTTGTTAATTCGTATATGATATTAAATTCGGGATAGATTATGTTATGTAGTCCTTGTTATCGGGTTGGATTAACTGTTGATATGATTATCGAGTTGCGGTTTGTATTGTGGATACGAGTTCGTATTTGTTGAGTTGGATTATTTGATTTGGTATATAATCGAGGTATCATTGAACCGTTGAGTTTGATTGGTTGGCTATGTCGGTTATTGATTGTTATCAGAGTGTTGTTAATTGATTACTTCAATAGGTTGTGATAATTGATCGTTGACTAGAATAACATGTTGCGGTCGAGTTCGAGTATGTTCGGTAATTTCTTTGGCCGGGGCCGAGGAGATTGTAGACGAAGGCAAGGAAATTGGTAACGACTTCATCATCGTTGTGGCGGTATCGAGGCAAGTTATTACTTGCACAGTTTATAATATTTAATGAATGGTTTCAATTTCATTCGTTTATAATGCATATAGCAATGATTATTATTGTGAACTCTGGAGATTTGGATTGTACGTTGTTTTCTGATTTTGGGAATTAAATCATAATGTATATGGTTTCCATTCGTTATTGGTATAATTGGGTATCGAGGATATATTGTGGTAAATGCGAGGATATGAGTTATCTACAGTCCGTGGTACTTTTGGATCGTCGAATATTGAGGAAATTATCAGTGATGGCTTTGACATCGAGATTGCTCTCGAAGGACTCGGGGCAATTACTCTAATCATTTTTGTCATTTTGTGTCGATCATGTTGTGATACATTCGTGTATTGTAGTTGTCATGCATTTGTGTATATTTGTTAATATGCATTTGTGCATTGTTTGTGTATGTCCACCTCATGTTGATCTGACGGGATCATCTTGGGTATCTATGCTGTGTGTGCTGGATCGTTGGACGGATTTTCCACCTCATGTTGGTCCGGCGGGATCATCTTGGGTATCTATGCTGTGTGCGCTGGATCGCTGGATTACCATGTGTTGTTGTGTATATGTATATTATTGGTTATCCAGATGTTATCCGATGGATCGAATTGGTCAGAGTTGGTATATTTCCGTATTGCGAGTTATGATGACGTTGTGAGAATCTTGGGTATTTTTTGGGGTACAGTACAGATGTTATGCTTGAGTTTATTGGTTAGTTGAGATTACGAGTGGTGTAATATGATAAGGGTTATTTTGATGAGGATTATCACGAATTGGTAAAGCTATGACGATAAGACTACATTGATAGTATTCTTACTTAGCAATTTCATTGGTATGTAATTACTGACGTGATGTGATCGTTACCATTATTGAGTATTATGGATGATTCCGTCGTAGGCTTTGTTTATAGGTTCTTGGGATATCGAGCTTATAGCGGTCGTTAAGAGATGAGCTTCCTAGAGGATACTGGCTATGGCGCGTGTTTGTGAATCGAGTACTTTGATTAGTTGTTATTTTCTGCTGCAATAGTATTTTTAGTTATGTGTTATATCCGCTGCGAGTGAGTTTTAAAATGGGTTACTAGTACGTTACGAACTTGGGTTTATTTTGGAAAGTTATTTTCTAAACTATTTTGTCGATACGTGCAAGCGGTGGCTTAACGTATACTTTTGAAACTGTTAAGTTTTAGAGTTTTGGCCTTGTACTTTCAAATGAGGTTTTTCGACGGTATTGATAAATGGATTTTATGAAGTCTTTGAATATTTTAAAGATATTACCGTCATCGCCGCTTAGGCGTATTTTAAATATTTGTAAAAATGTCTTTCAACCTTGTGGGTTCCGTTTCGGGGCCCACGGCGCTGTAATATTCCCGGATGGCTATGGGGGTGTTACAGAATATGGTATAAGAGCTTAGGTTGTGAAGACCTAGACTGTCGGGTCGAGTCGAGTCGTGTTTTTGTCATGTCATTCGAGTTTTTGGTTGACAAGTGTTAGAGTTTTGGGTTTTTATTGATCACTCGTGCTTGTGTATTATGTGATTTACCTGTGTGGTGCTGCGGTTGTTTTAAACTTATCCAAAAGGTATTAACGTGATTCTTTGGAAAGATATGTGTTGTGTTCTCGAGTTGAACTGAATTTTGGCAAAATATATGTTTTGAAAATATATGTATCGAGTATTTTCTAGAGTTGAGACATGTGCCAGTATCACGGGGAATCGTCGGCTTCACGATCTGTAAGTATTTGGATTTTTGGATTTTATTGAAATTATTTGTAGTTATAAGTTGATGTGTTTTGAGATTCATAAGGATATCATGTGTTACAATATGAAGTAGCAGAGTATAATAGTTGGGACAGAACCGATGATCTTGAGAAACTATGATTATGGAAAATCAATATGTCGGTTAAACTTGGAAAATGGAATTACGTACTTGGAAGAACTGCTGTGGATTGTTGAGAGGAACATGTAGTCATGCTAGTTCATTTTGAGGTACACAAAACTGTTTATGAACATCTAAAAATGATACTTTTCAAAATGAATGTTTTACGGATATTTTACGGAAGACGATTTTGGGCCGTGATCCAATCAATTTTGAAATAGTTTTATAACTCAGGACTTGGGTCCAAAAGGGTTTTCTACTTTATTAAACTTCTTCTAATGTGGAACGGGATGTGTTCTGAGATCCTAATGTTTCAAAAAGGCTTTTCTGTTTTCTAAAACCCCCGAGATTTGTAAAACACTTTACCAATCGTTTATCTATTTTATTACTGCCTTTCGGGATTTTGGTTTATTTGTCCAAATTAAACTTCTCGGGTAGTCTTTCATTGTGTTTGATTTGTTGATTATTCAATGTTTCGTCATAGCGTAGTTGAGGTGATCCAGGATGGGATAATAGTCGACGTTGCGAGTCATATATGGAAAAGGAGTTTTTATCGAAGTCTATACATTAAGATTTTGGAACTCTATCGTGTGGTTTTCCGATGGAATGTCAGTGGAATTGGTGACGAGCCGAACTGGTATACAAGAGTATGGATGTAGTCGAGCATTTGCATAATTTCATTTTTTTGAATCATATGTATTCAAAAAGAATTGTCATCGAGTACTTGACATAAGCGAGCCGGTTGGTTCGAAAATTGATTTTGTGGTCTTACCAAAAATATATGTCTTGAGTTTGAAATTCTTGAAAGAATTTTCGAAAATTGGTTTTTATTGACAAGATTATATGATTTCAAGGCGTTTTGAAAATGTGATTGATATACGCACAAATTTAGTACTTAATGCATATCATGGTGAAGTTATGGGTGAGACCCACAAACTGGATAACACATCAATAGTACGATGAAAAGAGATTCGAAATTTAGTATGGTAGTTTGGTTATCCAGGAATGATCGGTTGGTAGATCAGATAAGAGGAATATGCTGCGTGTTGTAGATTCATGTACAGAATATGATTTTGGAACTTTGGATTTTGTAGAACCGGGGCACAAGTGCTATGTGGCTCTATTAGTGTGGTAGTAGCATGATTTTGCTATATTGATTTTGGATTTTGAGCCAAATGATTTTCTTTGCATGTGGCATTTGGAGTGATTTCTTAGCAAGTGCAGATTTGGGGATGGTGATCCCAGGATAGTTGTTTTGGAACCGATTGGTCGTTCTTACTCCATGTATGATTGGGTATGTTTGACGAGTTGTGACTGGTTATTCATACGCCCGAGGGGTATGTTCAACAATCGGGTGTGTTTCTTTGAGATCCACTGTATGAGATTTGTATAACATTTTGAGAATTTTATTCTCTCGTGTATCTGTTCCTGTGGTTCTTTGTTAATTGTGTTGGAACTTACTGTGTGATGATGTTTTCGGTTATTGTTGATCCTCTGTTGGTAGTATTTGAGGTTATCATGTTGACGATATTCTCGGATAATGTATTGATTAATCGCTGCTATTGATCGCCTGAGCGCTCGGACTTCGTGTCAATGTTTCTGGACTTGTCGTCATTGTTTGGGTAGCTGATCTATAGATGTATCGTGTATTATCGGTTCTTATCAGGATTGGGATTTGATTGTGCGGTTTGGCAGACAAGATTTGACGCGGATAGATTATTTCCATACTTGGATTATAATGATGTATTCTGTTGAAACTCGTGAAATTGTGATTGTAAGCGCATTGAGGCTTTGAAGTGGGGTCATTTGCTAGTATCGCAAGATATCATCGACTTCGCGCAATTATAAGTATATTGTTTTGATTATTCGCTTTTGGTAATGATTGATCGTTATCGTGATGATTTCGGGATATTTTGGTTGAACTGTTGCTTATGACGGATTGCAAGTTTCTAGGACGAAACTTATGTTAAGTGGGGTAGTATGTAATATCCTGAATTTTTACTATAGTTGTTTAATGTTATTTTATCCGAGTTATACTACGCAGTGTGGAATCTGTAAAATAGGGATAAAATAATTGGAAAACTAAGACAGTTGTATTGGTATAATTGTCATAGTTGGTAGACAATTACATTTGAGGATATTGTGTATCAAGTGTATCGTATGAGAATGTTATTGGAAGGAATATATGTATTCAGTATTGTAATATCCGGATAAATTGATGAGTATTTTCGTCCGTATTTGAACCTTGTATTATTCGAATTTGTGATATCATTAATCGAAGTATGATCTTTCCCATATTCGTACCCACATGCATGATCATATCAACCTTGTAAATATATACATGCAACTACGTCGTAACATACGCTAGCCTGTAAGCGTAACGTATGTTACGAGGCACATATAGCGTACGTTATGAGCAAGGCATAGCGTACGTAAGGCAGTCAATAATTGATCAAGGCGGCGAGCACATGGGCCAGCTGGTGGTGGGCTCGGATAAGATTCCCGCGGCATGAACCTGGGCAATTTTGGGTCAACGGGGATTAACGTACGCTAAGTGATGTATATAGCGTACGCTAATTATAGTCGATTACGTACGTAACTGTGTTGATGTAGCGTACGTAAGAGAGTGCAGGAATGAGTCAGTAAGCTACCATTGAACGATAACGTATGCTAAGGCAGGTAGCGTACGCTAAGTGACTAACATACGTAAATCACTAAGGCTAACGTACGTAAAGCTCAGGACAGTATATATATGGGACAACACCCATTCCATTCCACTTCGTTTTCTTTCATTTCTCATTCGTTTTCCTTCAAGTCCAGAGAGCCCCCTATCACTTAAACACCTATATATCATCTCTACTTGATCATTGAGGATTGGAAGCACCTTGGATTGGTACTCAAGCTTCCGGTGTTGGATTTTCGTCAACTGTTCATCTTTGTCTTCTACATTAAGGTTTGTTGATACTTTCCAAACTGAAATCCTTGTTCTTAAGAAATGATATGAGCATGTTTCTGAGATCATTAGATTAGTGAGTCACCCTTTAAGTTGAACACCATGTTGTCAGAAGTTAAGATGAACTTATTTGAGACCTTCCTTGAGTAAGAAGATTATTAACCAATCATTTCCGAGTTGAACCTAAGATATAGTGTTTGAGATTTGTTACACATTTTGGATGTTGATTCCGAGTCACTTGTTTACCAATGTATTGTTAATATCATCACTTAGAATGGGGATATTCAAGGAAGATGAATTCTTAGGATTTTCACCAAGAATAATCCATGTGCAGTATAAAGTATTCTTGAAGCACCATTCATGACTCGTAGTGAATTCTGGAAATGATGATGATGATGATGTCGATAACAATTGTATCGATCGTAGATTAACCGAACTACATATGAGAATTTATAATCAAGATTGGAATATGGTGTTGCGATGACATGTTTATCCCTTGAATTCGAAGACGTCAAACACCGTAGGATCATTCAATTTCGCATGAGAAATGTATTTGTGAGTATAACGTACGTTAAGCATCATGCATTACATACGTTATATCATCATGTGAGATAGTCGTCTGATTAGAGAAGAGAACTGTCAAACACATGCTTAGCGTACGTTAGGCTTTGGAGCTTACGTACGCTAACGTACAGACTTAACGTACATTACGTTGGGTATTAACGTACGTTATGAAGACATCAGGCAGGATACGTAATGTTGACAACTTTTGGCCATAGCTTAGGATGTTAGATGTTCGTATGTTAGTTATATTACGTAAGATGAACTCTATATTATTTCTTTTGTTTAAGGTCCGAGCTTTGCAACATGATTGATTGAAGGGGCGACCTTCGAGTGTATTGATATCCGTAGAAGTATTATCCTTGTCTTCAATTTGAGGCAAGTACTTTAATTGTGTTTTACGTATTTATGTTTTACATATTGTCGTGCATATGTGTAGTTGTTGTATGTCCACCTCGTGTTGGTCCGACGGGATCATCTTGGGATCTATGCTAGCGTGCGCTGGATCATTGTATAGGTTATTCCACCTCGTACTGGTCCGATGGGATCATCTTGGGCTTTATGCAGTGAACGCTGGATCATCGGAATTACCATGTGTATGTTGTGATGTCATGTTGTGATTATCATTTGTGTATGATATTTGTGAGTCTTCTCGTAGGAAGAGGCTCGTTGTTATTGTCAGTATGTTATTACCATTATTCTTCGTGAGACGTTGAATAACCTGTTGTGGTATAATTATCGTACTTGTACTAGCATCGTTATGCTAACTCCTTCGGGGGTGAACATTTGTTTATGTTCAGGATTCAGGAGGGCGGGGAAACAATCACTAGAGCTGCATGACGACGGAGGTGCAGAGTGATATTCCGGCCGTAATGATTTGTCGATTTTGAGTGTTGTTTTAATAAGTACTCGAGTACACATGTTGTCTTGTTGTATTTGATAATTATGTTCGTTTGAGAATTTGATTTCGTATTTGTTGAATTGGTGATGTAATAATTACCTTTCCTTTTTTTGCCCTTCTTTAATTATGTTGTTGTTGTATTCTTAGCCTTGTAAATTCTTATGTAAGGGATTTACGATGCTGTAATATTCCTGAATATATTGGGGATGTTACAGAATATGGTATCGGAGCTAAGATTATGAATATCTTGGCCATTGGGTTAAAATAGGGGTCATTTATGTCTTTTGAGGTAACCAGCCGTGCATAACATCACTGTAGTGCCTACGTCTTCGTGCGAGCGGTGGTTGTAAGTTACTAAAATTTATCTCATCCTTTATATGTTGTACCTCTTTATACTTGAACGTTAGAACAATATTGTTCCCTGTATATTGCATAATTATGCTTACAGTATGTTGAGAGGAGGATGTGGACGTGGTCGCGGTCGTGGACACGGACGTAGGAATGCTGAGAGAGAAGCTTCACCTTCAAATCAGGCTAGCCACAGCTCAGGCGAGCCACAAGAATCTACTAACAACGAACCAAAACCTGCTGTTCCCGACATCCTTCGTCAGGTGGTCAACCAGATGACTCAGTTTGCTCAGGTTGTGGACCGAATGCAAGTGGCAGTAGGATTGCAACCGGGAGAAAGACAGCAAGGCATCCCAGACTTGGGAAATCGAGGAGACCGATGGCTACAGGAAGTGGCGAAGATGCAACCGCAAAAATTCGATGGTTTTTCTAAGACACCGACATGGGACCACTGGTTGAAGGAGCTGGAGAAAATATCCGCCGAGATTAACTGACCAGATGACCGGAGAGCCTCTATCGCCTAGTACCTTCTGACAGGGGAAGCGTCTGAGTGGTGGGAAGACATCCGACCTACAGATCATGATGCCGACTGGGGAGAATTTAAATTGATGATGGAAGCTCAGTACTATCCCCGTCAATTTCTAGTTTCTAAGTTTCCCACAATTCTCTCCCCACTCAGTAAACCCACAACATAATTACGGGATCATGAAATTACCAGAGACTTTCTGTTTCTCAGAGTCCAAGAAACAGAAAGTCTCCGGTGAGGAAAATTTCTAGTTTCTAAGTTTCCCACAATTCTCTCCCCACTCGGTAAACCCACAACATAAGGCTCGCAATTATGAAAACCAAAATTGTTTAAACGATTAACACAAGACAATGATATAAATGAATGTGTAGCCCCTGTATCGAACCAAACGCTAACTGGTTGTGAAAGAATCTGAACAGTACTTGATGCGACAGCAGCATCCTAATCGTATGCCCTCTTCATCTCATATTGGCGTGGAGGAACATATCCGGCACTCGATGTCCCTTTTTGGTCAAACTGTCCTCTGCCCCGTCCCCGACCAAAACTCTGGGGTGGCTGGACACTCTGCTGCGTCTGTGGAACACTCGCCGCTCTCTGAACTGGCTGTGATGCAAGAGCTCCAAAAGATTTAGCAGCCTCCTCACAAAACAACGCACGATGTCCCTATAGACCACAATCATAACACATCACGGCGGGAAGTGAGCAATTACGTCGATAGTGTCCTGTCTCACCATAGTTAAAACATTTCCTGGTTGCGTCTGTCGTGGCTGTTACTGCTCTGGAGTTCTTCCCACCCTTGGATGGATGCGAGGAACTCTTGAATGAATGAAAGGATGACTGGGCCTTGCGGGGCCCGCTGCTCTTGTGCTCTGTGAAATTACCAGAGACTTTCTGTTTCTTGGACTCTGAGAACTTTTCCATGGCCTCTTCCTTTATTTCATACAACGCTTTGTCCTAATACTGATGAAGAGTGGTGCATTCGAAACCTGACATGTACCTCAGCTTCGATTGTGTATTGATTATCGAGAACTGAACAAGATGACGATAAAAAACAAGTACCCGTTGCCACAGATTGATGATTTGTTTGACCAGTTGCAAGGAGCAACAGTATTTTCTAAGATCGATATGAGATTGGGATATCATCAGTTGAGGATTAAGGAATCTGATGTTCCGAAGTCAGCGTTCAGAACTCGCTACGGACAATATGAGTTTGTAGTGATGTCGTTTGGTCTCACTAATGCACCTGCCGCGTTCATGCAGTTGATAAATCGAGTGTTCATAGAGTATTTGAAAAAATTCGTAGTTGTGTTTATTGATGTTATTCTGGTTTATTGCAAGAGCCCGGGAGAGCATGCACAACACTTACGGATTGTTTTGGACCTCTTGAGAAGCGAGCAGTTACATGCCAAACGTTCTAAGTGTGAATTCTGGCTAAAGGAAGTGATGTTCCTCGGTCATGTGGTATCAGCGGAAGGAGTCCGAGTAGACCCCCATAAAGTCGAGGCAATCTTGGATTGGAAGTCTCCTAAGAACGTGAAGGAAGTTAGAAGTTTCCTAGGACTTTCTGGGTACTATCGTCGGTTCGTGGAAGGATTTTCCAAAATTACCCGCCCACTTACTCGATTACTGCAGAAGACCCAAAAGTTTGAGTGGAACGAGATGTGGCAGGCCAGTTGTGATGAATTGAAGAAGAGATTGACGACGACACTGATTTTAGCACTACCACAGGGAACTGGAGGATTCATAGTTTACAGTGACGCTTCAAACCAAGGTCGTACTGATGCAGAATGAGAAGGTGATCGACTACACATCACGACAGTTAGAGCCCTATGAATTAAATTATCCAACACATGATTTGTAGTTGGCAGCTGTGGTTTTCGCCTTGAAAATTTGGAGACATTATTTGTACGGGACTCACTGTCAGATCTTCATGGATCATAAGAGTCTCAAATACATCTTCAGTCAGAAAGAGTTAAACATGCGTCATAGGAGATGGCTAGAATTGATTAAGGACTATAACTAGGAGATTCTTTATCATCCAGGCAAAGCAAATGTAGTGGCCAATACATTAAGCCACAAACCTGTTTCTATTCGAATGCTGGAGACTCTCACCTCCTAGCCCAGCATTCAACGAGAATTGATTTGTGAAGGAATTGAAGTATGGTTGCAAAGAGTCCAAGGACAACTGTGTGTGATGGAATTAACTTCATCGTTAATCGAAGAAATCAAATCTAAGCAATTAGATGATCCTCTGATGATTCAGTTACGTGATGAAGTGAGTACGGGAAAGGTCCCAGGATTCGTAATTCATGATGATGAAGTTTTGAGATTCCAGAGCCGACTTTGTATTCCCGATTTCGATATTTTGAAACAGACAATCATGAAAGAAGCTCACAACATGCCCTATTCTATCCACCCGGGTACCAGTAAGATGTATAAGGATCTGAAACAGAATTTCTGGTGGGGCAACATGAAGAAAGATGTAGCGGATTATGTCTCGAAATTTTTGATTTGTCAGCAGGTTAAGATCGAACATCAACGACCTGCCGGAATGCTGAAGCTGCTCCCGATTCCTGAATGGAAGTGGGAGGACATATCGATGGACTTTATCACTATTATGCCGAAGACCAGAACAAGGATGAGCATGATTTGGGTGATAGTTGACCGTCTAACCAAATCGGCTCATTTTCTGGGAATAAAGTATACTTGGGGACCAGAGAAGTTGGCACGAGTGTTTATTGCAGAGATAGTCCGATTGCATGGTACGCCGAAGACCATTATTTCTAACCGAGACTGTCGCTTCGTGTCACATTCTTAGAAAGCAGTTCATAAGGCCTTGGGAACTGAGCTGAACTTTAGCATAACTTATCATCTGCAGATAGACGGACAGTCCGAGAAGACTATTCAAACAGTGGAAGACATGCTGAGAGCTTGTGCCTTAGATTGGTCGACTGAATGGGAAGTTCATCTACCGTTTATTGAATTCACTTACAACAACAGTTGGCATGCTTCCATTAAGATGGCATCTTTTGAAGCATTATACGGGAGGAGATGCAGATCTCCCCTGTGTTGGGATGATTCATCAGACTTGATCGGGACAGAACCGGAGTTGATAGTACAGACTCAAGAAAAGGTAGCCTTGATTCGTGACAGGCTGTTGATTGCCCAGAGTCGGCATAAATCTTATGCAGATGTGCGCCGTCGCCCGTTGGAATTTGGTATTGGAGATCACGTGCTTTTAAAGGTTTCTCCTACTCGGGGAATTTTTCATTTTGGGAAGAAGGGAAAGTTGAGTCAGAGATATATCAGACCGTTCGATATACTTGAGAGAGTTGGGGAGTTAGCATACAGGTTGGCCTTACCGCCGTCGCTGAGTCATGTTCATAATGTGTTTCACATATCTCAGTTACGGAAGTACATATCAGATCCCAGCCATGTAATTGATTTCAGTGAGATCGAAGTCGCTAAGGATGGCACGTTTGAAGAGAAACCGATCAAGATACTCAAAAGTCGAGTTAAACAATTGAGAAATAAACCGATCATTTTGGTTAAGGTTCAATGGTTGCGCCACGGAGTTGAAGAAGCCACTTGGGAGACGGAGGATAGTATGAAATCCAGATACCCAGAATTATTTTCGTCTTGAGTTTTGGGACGAAACTCCTTTTTAAAAGGAGAGTATTAATATCCGGATAAATTGATGAGTATTTTCGTCCGTATTTGAACCTTGTATTAATCGAATTTATGATATCATTAATCGAAGTATGATCTTTCCCGTATTCGTATCCACATGCATGATCATATCAATCTTGTAAATTTATACATGCAACTACGTCGTAACGTACGCTAGCTAGTAATCGTAACGTACGTTACGAGCCACAGATAGCATATGCTATGAGCAAGGCATAACGTAGGTAAGGCAGTAAATAATTGTTCAAGGCGGCGGGCACATGGTCCAACTGGTGGTGGGCTCGGATAAGATTCCCGCGGCATGAACATGTACGGTTTTGGGTCAATGGGGATTAATGTACGCTAAGTGATGTATATAGCGTACACTAATTATAGTCGATTACGTACGTAACTGTGTTGATGTAGCGTACATAAGAGAGTACAGGAATGAGGCAGTAAGCTACCATTGAACGATAACGTATGCTATCGGGTAGCGTACGCTAAGTGACTAACGTATGTAAAGCACTAAGGCTAACGTACGTAAAGCTCAGGACAGTATATATATGGGACAACACCCATTCCACTCCACTTCATTTTCTTTCATTTCTCCTTCATTTTCCTTGAAGTTCCGAGCGCCCCCTGCCACTTAAACACCTATATATCATCTCTACTTGATCATTGAGGATTCGAAACACCTTGGATTGGTACTCAAGCTTCCTGTGTTGGATTTTCGTCAAGTGCTCATCTTTGTCTTCTAAATTAAGGTATGTTCTACTTTCCAAACTTAAATCCTTGTTCTTAAGAAATGATATGAGCTGCTTCTGGATTCATTGGATTAGTGAGTAACCCTTTAAGTTGAACACCATGTAGTTAGAAGTTAAGATGAACTTATTTGAGACCTTCCTTGAGTAAGAAGATTATTAACCAAGCAATTCCGAGTTGAACCTATGATATAGTTTTTGAGATTTGTTATACATTTTGGATGTTGATTCTGAGTCACTTGTTTACCAATGTATTGTTAATACCATCACTTAGAATGGGGATATTCAAGGAAGATGAATTCTTAGGATTTTCACCAAGAACAATCCATGTGTAGTATAAAGTATTCTTCAAGCACCATTCATGACTCGTAGTGATTTATGGAAATGATGATGATGATGTCGATAATAATTGTATCGACCGTAGATTAACCGAAATACATATGAGAATTTATAATAAAGATCGGAATATGGCAGTGTGATGATATGTTTATCCCTTGAATTCGAAGACATCAAACACCGTAGGATCATTCAATTTCGCATGAGAAATGTATTTGTGAGTATAACGTACGTTAAGCATCATGCATTACGTACGTTATATCATCAGGTGAGACAGTCGTCTGATCAGAGAAGAGAACTGTCAAATACATGCTTAGTGTACGTTAGGCTTTGGAGCTTACGTATGCTAACGTACATACTTAACGTACATTACGTTGGGTATGTAACGTACGTTATGAAGACATTGGGCAGGATACGTAATGTTGACAACTTTCGGCCATAGCTTAGGATGTTAGATGTTCATAGTTAGTTATATTATGTAAAATGAACTCTATATTATTTCTTTTGTTTAAGGTCCGAGCTTTGCAATGCGATTGATCGAAGGGGCGACCTTCGAGTGTATTGATATCTGTCGAAGTATTATCCTTGTGTTTGAATTTGAGGCAAGTACTTTAATTGTGTTTTACGTATTGATGTTATACATATTGTCATGCATATGTGTCGTTGTTGTATGTCTACCTCGTGTTGGTCCGATAGGATCATCTTGGGATCTATGATAGTGTGGGATGGATCATCGAACAGGTTTTTCCACCTCGTGTTGGTCCGACGGGATCATCTTGGGATCAATGCAGTTGAACGCTGGATCATCGGAATTACCATGTGTATGTTGTGATGTCATGTTGTGATTATCATTTGTGTATGATATTTGTGAGTCTTCTCGTAGGAAGAGGCTCGCTGTTATTGTCAGTTATGTTATTACCATTATTCTTCGTGAGCCGTTGAATAACCTGTTGTGGTATAATTATCGTACTTGTACTGGAATCGTTGTGCTAACCCATTCGGGGGTGAACATTTGTTTATGTTCAGGATTCATG
Source organism: Orobanche coerulescens (assembly GCA_033398695.1). Lineage (NCBI taxonomy): Eukaryota > Viridiplantae > Streptophyta > Magnoliopsida > Lamiales > Orobanchaceae > Orobanche > Orobanche coerulescens. Next base: position 19,699,680 of record CM065810.1, read on the forward strand.
AGGGCGGGGAAACAACCACTAGAGCTGCATGACGACGGAGTGTTATGAATACTTGTTAGATTTTGATGATGTCATCATTATATTCAAATGTATGATTATTACTTGGCAAAATGTAAGGAAGAACCAAATGAGTATCTTCCATAGGCCAAAAGATGATAAGTTAGATACTTTGAAAAATGTAAAGAAGAACCAAATGAGTATCTTCTATAGGCCATACAAGTTAGGCTTAAAAATCGGCTAAGTGTAAATCAGATAAGTATCTATCAGCCTAGTCTTAGTCCACTCACCTGTTCAGATAAGTTTGACCACAGACGAGTCATATTAGGCAACTCTTATCAGAGAAGTTCTGGTCAAACAAATTAATCAGCAAAGTTGGACCAGACTGCAGTCAAGAAGGAAAGTCAAAGTCATCTGAAGTCTGACCATCAGATCAGTCAAGTTCAATCAAGTCAGAAGAGTACAGACAAGTCGGCACATAGGAGAAGTCGACATCAGAGAAGGTTGACTGCAAATAAGATAGGTTGACCACAGAGAGGTCAGTCAAGTAATCAGCCAAGTACTCCTGTCCACGCAGCATGCATTGAATAGTGAATATTTACGAAAAGTCACATGCGGGCGATTAGAGATAGACTGAAGAGATTCCCGGAAAGGATATGAATTAAGTAATTCATTCAGACCCACTACTGGAGACTTTAATCTTATTATATTCAAAAGATTCGGCACATCATATGGAAGTCTTCACAACGGTCGTAATTGGATTAAAATATGGGAATCCAGCCTTACAACGTTCAGAAAAATAAACAAAAAAGTCTATTTCGCCAACGGACGGATTTGCTACAGATCTGCAACGGCTATGATGAAATGCTCAAGGATCGACACCTATATATATCCGAAGATTTAAAGTTGAGCAGTATGATGCGAACAACACTTACAAGCAATCAAAGCAAACAAAGCAATCAAAGCGAACAATAGCATTGTGAAAGAGCAAGCGTTCAAAAGTTCTTATTTGAAGAAGCTCTTAGTTGGAGAAGACAATTACTCGTGTCTTTAAAACCTGAGTTCGGGGTAGTTCACTGGTTGAAGTTCGAGATATTATAAAGGCATCTAAGGATCGTAGATCAAGAGGTGGTAGGCAGTCAAAGGGAGTTGCAACGGCAAGGAATTCCACTGGATGGAAGCTGTTGTAATTGGTTGAATCACTGTAATACTTATCACTGGTTGAGAATTATAGTGAATTCATCTCCAACTGGGTTGGAGAAAAGTGGATTATTAGAGGATTACCCCACCTCTAAGACCACTATAATTGCCTGCGTGTTTTACTGCTTTCATCATCATACTTAACTGCTGCATACATACTTAAGTGTTCCATTGATTATTTCTGTATTCGTCATCAGCTGACTTCCGCACTTACATTGACTACAGACGAACTCTAAGTCTTCTTTACCATCAGCTGAGAAACTCATCCTTTGTGGAAAAGAGTTTCAATAAGTCTATTCACCCCCCTCTAGACTTATTCCTGGACGACTTGTGACCTACAAGTGGTATCAGAGAGGTTGGTTCAATATTTCAAGAACCAGAACCATATATCGAACATATATTTTAAGCTCATTTTAGAAATGGAACACGTACATTCTAGATTACCTGTTTTTTCAGTTGACGAGTATGATCTTTGGAAGATAAGGATGCAGGCACATTTATCTTCCATCCATGACGACATGTGATGTATCATAGAGGACGGTCCATTCATCTTCGAGAAGGACAACACTCCTGAGGAGATTGCATCCGAGAAGCCATAGAAGATCCCAAAGAAGAGGACGAAGCTAACTATTGAAGAAAGAAAGCTGGACAACCTTGACAACCGGGCCAGAGAATTGCTGTACCGAACTCTTGACAAATCAACAATGGTCAAGATCAAGAACTGCAAAAACGCCAAAGAAATCTAGGACACATTAGCCTTAATGTGTGAGGGAACAGAGCTGATAAAAGAAAACAAGTTGTCAATTGCCACCCAAAAATTTGACAACTTCAAAATGAAAAATGGCGAATCCATAGACCAAGTGGACACAAGGTTCACTAAAATTATCAATGAGATTAACTCTTTGGGAAAATCATATGGGAACAGGGAGATGGCGCTGAAGGTTTTAAGATCTCTCAATCTTGAATGGAGTATGAAGGCAGTGGCCATGAGAAAATCTAAGGATCTTAATAAAATAAAGATCCAAGAGCTGTTCTCTGACCTGAAGGCTTATGAGTTCGAGCTTCCAAGTTCATCATCAACTAAGCCTGCAGAGAAGGAAATAGCGTTTGCAGCCGAGTCCCCCGCCAAAAGTTTATCTGAAGTCAAACATCCAAATCCACTTTATTTTGAGGAAGAAATGGCGTTCATAATGCAAAGGTTCAGCAACTTCAGAAATAATTACTCCAAATACTAGAAGAACTATAAGGAGAACCCCAAGAGAAATCAAAAGGCTGGAAGCTGGACGGTGGAGTGTTATAATTGCCACAAGACAGGACACATCCAAAAATGACTGTCCTGATCTCAAGAAGGACGAGAGAAAGAAGAAGGTGAGCAGAAAAGAAGACCGAAGGAAGGCCCTCATTGGAGAAGATCAAGAGCGAGTAGAATCAAGCAGCGGATTCTTCTCTCATGATGATGAAGAATATGATTGTCTGATGGCCAACCTAGCTGATGAAGAGGTAACATCTAAACCCTCAGTTTCAAATAATAACAGCTCAGACATGTCACAAGACACGGACTTACATGAGTCTGTAAATCAGCTTCTCAAAGATTTTGAGAGATTAAAATATGCACACCAAACTGTATCAGCCGAGAGGACCCAGCTGCAAGATGAGAATGGGCAGCTGAAAAATGACTTTTAAAAACTCAGCCTAGAATTTAATAAAACCAAAGCTGATCTTGAAAAACAGGCTGCAGACAACTCTACAAACCAGGCTGATAATATCACAACTGAGATAAAACGACTAACTGTTTTAAATAGTGAAAAATCAGCTGCACTTGCTCATGTCAAAGCTGAGTTTGCAAAACTGACTCAGCTAAGTAAAAATCAGGCGAAGGAAATAACCTCCCTGAAGGCATCTCTAACCCTGGGCGAATTGTGTACAAATAAAAGGCCATTATATTCCAGATCAGGCCTTGGATATGACCCCCACACTCCCTCTAGTTCTAAAACCACTTTCATCAAGGGAGAAACAATTATCTCGACTGCTGAGCCAATATACAAACCTGTGTTTCAAAACAGGCAGCAGCCAAGTCACAGGTCTAGGCTGTAGCCAAGTTATGCAAGGCAGCCACCTAGACATGAGACTAGGCAATGGACAAGGCAGAAGCAGCAGCCCAGACAACATGGCCACTATTATCAAAGACTCCCCAAAAATAGATTTCAAAATGGGAGGGGCAAATGGAAACCTCAAGGTTATCTTAATTTTCAAAATGAAGAGGTGTGGAGACCTCAAAGATTTAATAAATGGTCTCAGCCAAGATTTAGGCATGGCCCACACCATCAGTTTTATGAGGCATATCTGGTACACAATCCTAACAGAGGATATATGCCCAGACCTTACACACCTTTTAGGGGTAATAACAACAACTTTCACAATCCCAAGAAAACTAGTTCTCCAGGAAACCAACTAACCCCCAAGGACCCACACAGATTTGGGTACCTAAATCTCTGCTTGTCTGATTTCAGAAAAGGTAGAAGGACTACTACCACATCTCCAAAAATTCAAACATTGGAGGTGAAGAATGGTTTGTAGACTCCGGATGCTCAAGGCACATGACCGGGAACAAGAAGGTGATGATGAATTATACCAAAGAAAAAGGCCCAACTGTAACATTTGGAGATATCTCTAGAGGTCAGACCAAAGGTTTTAGAGAGCTTCACCGAGAAAACATCACCATATCCAAAGTTCACCATGTCAAAGGACTCAAGTATAATCTTTTGAGCATAAGTCAGTTTTGTGATGAGAAGAATCTAGTAGTCTTCACCATTTGGAAATGCATGGTGATAGATATCCTATATGGAGAAGTGAAGCTACAAGGATTCAGAAGAAGGGATGTCTATATGATAGATTGGAACACAGGAACTCCTAATACCTGTTTTCTATCTAAGATAATAGCTGAGAATGGATGGCTGTGGCACAAGAGACTATGTCACCTGAATTTCAAATCCATCAACAAGATTAGTTCTCAGAATCTGGTCAGAGGACTTTCACAAGAAGTATTCAAGAAGGAAGCTCTCTGTGATGCATGTCAGAAAGGGAAGCAAACAAGAGCATCATTCAAGCCAGTTCAGCCTACCACTCTTACAACAAAGATCCTAGATCTACTACACATGGATCTATTTGGTCCCATCAAGCCAAGGACCTTAAGTGGCAGAAAGCATGCTCTAGTAGTAGTAGATGACTACTCAAGATACACATGGGTTGTTTTTCTCTATAAAAAGAGTGAAACACTAACCAAGTTACCTGAGATGCTAAGGAGGATCCAGAATGAGAAATCTCTCTCAATCATCAAGATCAGATCAGATAGAGGAGGAGAATTTATCAACAAGGCAATCACTGATTACAATGATCAGAATAGGATCCAGCATGAAGTCTCTGCAGCCAGGACCCCTCAGCAGAATGGTGTTGCTGAAAGAAGAAACAGAACCTTGAAGGAAGCTGCCAGGTCCATAATTGCAGAAACACACCTGCCCAAGGGTTCTGGGCTGAAGCTGTCAACGCATCATGTCACACTCAGAACAGGAGTATGATAGTAGGGAGACATGACAAAACTCCCTATGAGGTTTAGAATGGCAGAACACCAACTGTTGCATATTTTCATATTTTTGGGTGTAAGTGTTTCACACACAACAACGGCAAAACCCAACTAAATGCCTTTGATGCTAAAACTTATGATGGTCTCTTTATGGGATACTCACAAAGAAGCAAGGCATATAGAGTTTTTAATAAAAGAACCTTAGTTGTGGAGGAAACACCTCATGTTGTATTTGATGAAACTACTGCTGAGTACAGGAAAAAGGTGGAGCTGATAGAGAATAAGCTCAAATATGCCACCCTAGAAGAAGTCATTATTCATGACACAGGAATGGTGGACTCACCTGCAGACCAGCCTGTAGACCCATCTGTAGCTGATGAAGACCCAACTGCAGATCAGACAGGACCACAAAACCTACCTGACCCAGTTGCTGCTGATAAAGACCCATCTGCAGACCAGACCAGATCCCACCTGCAGATGACAAGACGGTAGATGATCCAGTAGCAGACTAAGGAGATCAGAACCAAGCTAATGCAGAGAGAGAAGAATCCCACCAAAGCAAATCTACAGGGGGAACAGACCCTGAAGAAGAATACATTCCTAAGTGGCTCAAAGATCATCCTATCCAACAGATCATTAGGAATCTAACTGATGGATTCAAGACAAGACAGTCTACTCTACCCGTAGGAATGGCAATGATGTTTTCATGCTTTATGTCTCAAATAGAACCCAAGACAATAGAGCAAGCCCTAAAAGACTACTCATGGATCAATGCAATGCAAGAAGAGCTCAATCAGATGGAAAGGAACAATGTTTGGGAACTAACATAAAGACCAGATCATAAGAAGGTTATTGGCACCAAATGGGTGTACAAGAACAAATGCGATGAAGATGGAGCTGTTGTTAGGAATAAAGCCAGGCTTGTTGCTAAAGGCTATGCACAATGCGAAGGGACAGATTTTAATGAGACTTATGCACCTGTTGCAAGATTAGAAGCCATCAGACTATTCCTTGCATATGCAGCATTCAAAGATTTCATAGTCTGCCAAATGGATGTAAAGAGTGCCTTTCTTAATGGAATTCTAGAAGAAGAAGTCTATGTGGAGCAACCCCCTAGTTTTGTCAAAGGAGACAAAGTCTACAAGTTTTTGAAAGCTCTATATGGACTCAAGCAGGCACCAAGAGCATGGTATGAAACATTATCCGTGTTTCTTGAGAAGAATGGTTTCAGCAAAGGCAAGGTGGATAAAACCCTATTCAGAGTGGAGCATGAAAACCACATATTATTAGTCCAAATATATGTGGATGATATCATATTTGGCTCAACCAACCCAGAGCTATGTGAGAAGTTCTCAAATCTCATGCAAGGAGAATTTGAGATGAGTATGATGGGAAAGCTTAATTTTTTTCTAGGACTGCAAGTTAAGCAGATGGAAAATGGAATTTTCATCAACCAGGCCAAATACACTAGAGATCTAATAAAGAGATTTGGAATGGAATCAGCCAAGACAGCAAGAATCCCTATGAGCACAAGTACACACCTTGAAGCAGATGAAGAAGGCATATCAGTGGACTCAACCCACTACAGAGGACTCATTGGATCACTTCTTTATCTGACTGCAAGCAGGTCATACATTTCATATGTTGTAGGAGTATGTGCACGATTCCAATCTAAACCCAAGCAGTCACACCTGGAAGCAGCTAAGAGGATCATCAAATATCTTTAGTCTACCATTAATGTTGGTTTATGGTATCCTAAAGATGACAATTTTGAGCTGTCAGGATATTCAGATGCAGATTTCACAGGATGTAAGATTAATAGGAAAAGCACTAGTGAAACGTGCCAATTCCTAGGAACCAGACTGATATCCTAGTTTAGCAAGAAGCAGATATCTAACTCTATCTCAACAACAGAGTCATAATATCTAGCTGCATGTAGCTGTTGTGCCTAGATCTTGTGGATCAGACAACAGCTAAGGGATTACAACATAATTACAGATGAAGTTCCAATTTGGTGCGACAACAATAGTGCAATTGCAATCACCAACAATCCGGTATTGCACTCAAGGACGAAGCACATTGATGTTAAGCATCACTTAATTAGAGATCACGTGCTTAATAAGAGAGTCAGAGTTGAAAGAGTCAGCACAGAATATCAAATTGCTGACATTTTCACCAAACCTTTACCCGAAGAAAGGTTTTTGGAGCTGAGCAGGGAACTTGGATTACTAAATTGGGAATCTAGTACAGATGAGAAAGCTACCTGAAGACCAGATCAGAAGAGCGAAGGAAGTTACCTGATCAGACCAGACGAAAATACGAAGGACGGACTAAGCTGATCACAGGCATCAGAACCTACCTGAAGCAGACAAGGAGAATCACCTGATGCAGAGCAGTCAAACAGTCAACGGTCAACTAGCTAAGTTTTCTAATTTTGACCGACTACTAAATATTTTGTTTTTATTTAGTTACACATGGCAATCCCACGTTCAAGATTACACGATGACAAGCTAGCACGCTTACACGTTCACACGACCCCACTAATTCAAAATTTGAACCGACTCAATTAAATTAATTTAATATTCCCAACATCGCTTCAATTTTCTTTTTAGATACCGAAAAGTCGCCTCACTTTACCTTACCCACATTTACAAACCCTATTTTTCACAGTGCAAAAAACCATTTCGAATTTTCATACACTCAGAAAAATTTTTCTTGCGCAGAAATGGAAGCATACTTCAACGGAGTTAACCTTAAGGCGGTGAAGGACCAGATCATTTTCTCACTGGTCATCGATTTCGAAGGACTTCTCGATGCAAATCGGGACAACGACGTGCGACATATCATCAGATCGATGAAGGGAAATGGGATCTACCCATTTCTGGATATCAGCCCTAAATGTCTTTTCAAGGAGGCTGTTATCACTTTTTACCGAGAAGCCCGAGTTCTCGAATCAGGCATAAGGAGCTCAATTTGTGGAGTCCAAGTGGATATTACTCCAGAATTGATCGGGAAAATCTTTGGGATGAAGACCCATGGAATGGCGACCGAAGCCCTAAAGCAGAACACAACCGACACGTGGCTGAAAATCAAGGCTGTCGACCTGCCGGAAAAGTTGAAGCTAACCGCGAAGAGGAGTGAGCTTCGAAAGGAATATCGCTATGTGTTGGATATCACCAACAAGATAGTGATGGGTATGGCTGGCAGTTACGACCAACTGTCATCATCCAAATTCATGGTCTTGGGGCCCTTATCCAAGATCAACTGATTGATTGGCCTGACTATATCTTCAGACAACTAGTGCGTGAGGTGAACAAAGTCCAGTGGCTGGATGATGAGAAAAGATTAAAAAACAAGCTGGCATTTGGAACGCAGCTTAGTTGGATGTTGGAGCAGCTTGGTGTGGCGAAGGGAAACCCTGACCCCTTCCACATCAACAAGAGACTTGGTCACTTAGACCTAGAGACCCTGAGGAGGCTAGGCGGAGAGAGGAAAACAGGGAAATGTCTGTAGAGCGAACTCCCTACAGATACCCTTCGAGCTCAGAGGAGTTAGCCGAAGATCAAGATGCAGCAAGGGATCAACCTGCATCCAGGTCTGACTCAGACTCAGACGATACACCTATCGCCATCCATTTCAAAAGAAGGGGACCAGCCCCTGGTGAGCCATCTGTGATTCACTCCTCACCAGAACCATCACCCAAAAGACCCATGCGATTGTTTGACGAGGAGGAGCAGCCAGATCATTTTTCTACCCCTGAACCCATTCATAGAGAGGATCAACCTGCTCCCTCCAGCCTGTAAACCCAACTTGTCCCTATTCTCACTCCCCAATTCATTTTAGAAGAAGAAGCAGGTTTTATCATTCACATTCCAGAGGCAAACTATTCTTTCAACCTGCTTGAGAATAATTTCTTAAACCTGTCTATAGAGCAACTTCAACTGGTAAAACCTCACGCTATAAAACATTATTTTATACATATTTTTGAGGAATGGAAAACCTTGAAATCATATTCATTCTCTCAACTGCAAATATTTGTTGAAAACAGTAGCTGGGAGTATCCCCAGGCTACGGAGCAAGTACTCATGGATTTTTGCAATGAGTCAGATCCTATTTTAATGCTCCAGGAGAATTGGTTCATGTCTAATTTTAAAACCAACATGGACCAATTCATCCATTCTATTATGCAAAGTATTTTTGATGGAACTATCAATGAAAATGGAGTAGTTGAAGAAAAAGAAATCATGATAGAAGAAGTTGTGGAGGAAGATTAAAAGGAAGCTGAAAAAGAAGAAATCATTGTAATAGAAGAAGAGGAGAGACAGGAGGAAGGAGAAAAAGAAAAAGAAGAAAACATTTTAGTTGAAAAACAGAGTGAAAAAGAGGAAGTCGAAAAAACAGAAGAGTTGGAAGAAGAAGGAGAAGAAGTTGACAAGGATGATAATGATGATGATGATGCTGATGATAAAAATGGTGATGAGAGAGAAAAGAAAGATGATGATGAAGAAGAAGAGAAAGAGGAAGAGTAAAAGGAAAAAGAGAGAGAGGAAGAAAAGGAAGAGGAAGGAGAAAAAGAGAAAGAGGCTGAAGAAAAAGAAGGCCAAGATGAAGCGGATCGTATAAGGTGGGGCACTGCCGCTACACCGGCTGGATGCCGGCTAGTCAAGAAGATGACAGGTCGGGGACCCTAAAGCAGAACCCACCTGATCAGCCGCCTGCAGACAGGAGTCTGCAGATAGGTAGGTCCACTACAAACCTACCTGCAGGCACAGAAAACGTCAGTGAGCACTTTCCTCAGCCATCACCAATATCCCCTGTGATGACTGAGCTGATCCACAGCGTTGTCAAAGAATCCTTAGAAGAGCTGCTTGCTGCCAGAATCTCACCTGACCTACAGTCGATCAATGCAAAGATTGACACCCTACTGCAGAGGAATGCTCCTCAACCTCCTCATCCCAACAATTCCAGAATGCCACTTGGCATGTCTGACTGGATGCAAAGAGTAGAGCAGCAGTTGACCGTATTGGTTGATGCTGGCAAAAAGGGGGAAGAAAAGCAGGGGGAAGAGGGGAAAGTAAGAGAAGTTCAGGTTCAGGAGCTGAGAACGAAGAAGAGGCAAGATGTTCCATTGCTTGAAGCTGGGACATCAAGTCAGAAAAGAAAAGAAATAGCTGACCAAGAGCAGACTGATGATCAGCTTGCAGCCAAGAAAAGGAGGACCAGACTTGGGGAAGAGCCTACATTAGAATGGGAAGGCAAAGAGTTGTGGTTTGTTGAGAATTTCATTTCTGTCGAAGCTAGTCTAATGTGGGGATCTGCAAAGAAGCAGTTCATTGAAAAATTTTATATCTGGGAATTACTCCATAAGAATAATTGCTCCCCACATCAGACTTTTATTGACTTTATGGATCCAACTCTTTGGACCATCCTAGTAAAGCATGCAAAAGAATGGAACGTCTACCCCATGATTTCTCCTTTCAGACCTGAAGATCCTCCCACTTTGCAAAATAATGAATTGGATGAGTTAGCATTGCAAAGGGAGATAAGGATGCTATGTGAAGAGCATAAGTTCTCTTCCGAAGAAGAACAAGATTTTGCTGCCCTTGTTATCAAGAGGAAATACGGCCTAGTACCCATTAAGAAAAGACCAATTGGTGCAATGCCTTTCAGGCCTCTCAAGCAAACTGTCCGCAGAGGCAGAGGCAGAGGCAGAGGCAGATAACATCTGTTTATACTTGTATTTTTCCTTGTAATTTTTTGATTTTGGAAGATTTGTAATTTATCTGTATTTGTTTGTTCATTTAAAGCTAATGTACTTGTAAACAAAATCAGAAGAAATATATAAACAGTCATTTGAATGACTAATTCTAGTTGTCTCAAAACAAGACTGATTTTAGTTTGTGTCTTGCACTTATGTGCAGACCTGTTCTTCATTTGAATAAGTTACTTAAGTTTTGCCATAATCAAAATAGGGGAAATTTATTAGGAATACTTGTTAGATTTTGATGATGTCATCATTATATTCAAATGTATGATTATTACTTGGCAAAATGTAAGGGAGAACCAAATGAGTATCTTCCATAGGACAAAAAATGATAAGTTAGATACTTGGAAAAATGTAAAGAAGAACCAAATGAGTATCTTCTATAGGCCACATAAGTTAGGCTTAAAAATCGGCTAAATGTAAATCAGATAAGTATCTATCAGCCGAGTCTTGGTCAACTCACCTGTTCAGATAAGGTTGACCACAGACGAACCATATCAGGTAACTCTTATCATAGAAGTTCTGGTCAAAAAAATTAATCAGCGAAGTTGGACCAGAGTGGAGTCAAGAAGGAAAGTTAAGTCATCTGAAGTCTGACCATCAGATTAGTCAAGTTCAATCAAGTCAGAAGACTACAGACAAGTCGGCACATCAGAGAAGTCGACATCAGAGAAGGTTGACTGCACATCAGATAGGTTGACCACAGAGAGGTCAGTTAAGTAATCATCCAAGTACTCCAGTCCACGTCAGCATGCGTTGAATAGTCAATATTTACGGAAAGTCACATGCGGGCGATTAGAGACAGACTGGAGAGATTCCCGGAAAGGATATGAATTAAGTAATTCATCCAGACCCACCACTGGAGACTTTAATCTTATTATATTTGAAAAATTCGGTGCATCACATGGAAGTCTTCACAACGGTCGGAATTGGATTAAAATATGGGAATCCAGCCTTGCAACGTTCAGAAAAATAAACAAAGAAGTCTATTTCTCCAACAGATGGATTTGTTACTGATCTGCAACGGCTATTAAGAAATGGTCAAGGATCGACACCTATATATATCCGAAGATTTGAAGTTGAGCAGTAAGATGCAAACAACACTTACAAGCAATCAAAGCAAACAAAGCAATCAAAGCGAACAATAGCATTGTGAAAGAGCAAGTGTTCAAAAGTTCTTATTTGAAGAAGCTCTTAGTTGGAGAAAACAATTACTCGTGTCTTTAAAACCTGAGTTCGGGGTACTTCACTGGTTGAAGTTAGAGAGACTGTAAAGGCATCCAAGGATCGTAGATCAAGAGGTGCAAGGCAGTCAAAGGGAGTTGCAACGGCAAAGAATTCCACTGGTTGGAAGCTATTGTAATTGGTTGAATCACTGTAATACTTATCACTGGTTGAGAATTATAGTGAATTCATCTCCAACTGGTTTGGAGAAAAGTGGATTAGTAGAGGATTACCGCACCTCTAAGACCACTATAATTGCCTGCGTGTTTTACTGCTTTCATCATCATACTTAACTGCTGCATACATACTTAAGTGTTCCGTTGATTATTTCTGTATTCGTCATCAGCTGACTTCCGCACTTACATTGACTACAGACGAACTCTAAGTCTTCTGTACCATCAACTGAGAAACTCATCCTTTGTGTAAAAGAGTTTCAATAAGTCTATTCACCCCTCGTGGACTTATTCCTGGACTACTTGTGACCTACACGGAGGTGCAGAGTGATGTTCTGGCCGGAATGATTTGTCGAGTTTTAGTATTGTTTTAATAAGTACTCGAGTACGCATGTTGTCTTGTTCTATTTGATAACTATGTTCGGTTGAGAATTGATTTCGTACTTGTTGAACTGGTGATGTAATAATTAACTTTCCTTTTGTTGCCCTTCTTTAATTATGTTGTTGTATTCTTAGCCTTGTAAATTCTTATGTAAAGGATTTACGGCGCTGCAATATTCCTGAATATATCGGGGGTGTTACAAGTATGTCGTGCATACGTATTCAGTATGTCGAGACGACAGGCAAGAACAGTCGTAAATGGCTAAGTATAGAAGCCATAACGCACGTTAATCATAAGAGCTTACGTACGTTAACATACAAGCATAATGTACGTTACGAAGAGTGCATATCGTATGTTATGAGAGGAATCTGACATGATACAGGATATGAGCATCGAGTGGGCCCTGTGTCGGCAACTTTCGGCACACATGTGGATACGAGAGTCAACTAAGAGGTTAACGTATGCTATGAATTGCTCATTACGTACGTTAAATGGACATACTACTGTAGCAAGTCAACTATGTGTTACGTACACTATGTCATGAGTGTTACGTACGTAAGCAATCGAACAAATTGAGACAGTAGCCTCTGGACTGCGATTGCGTACGCTATCGAGGTTAGATAACGTAGGTAATGCTTGTTACGTACGCCAGGAAGGCACGTAGCGTACATAATGTCTGAATTTTTATAAATATGAGACCTCCGTAATTTCATCATTTTGAAAGTTCATATTTGTTTTTCGTCTCCCAACTTCCCCAGACCGATTTTTGGCGTCTCTAAGTTGATTGTGAGCTTGAGAACATGGAATTGGAGCTTTGGTTGATGATGATTGTTGGAAGGAGTTCGATTGTTCTTCATCATAGTTCATCAATACAAGGTAATATTTATATCCCTCTGATTGTAGCTCGGTTTTTGGAAGGATGTTTACTTGTTAAGAAGCATGTTGGTTTACTCCTCCATTTACTTTCGGATTTTTGAAGTTGTTATTGATGATTAATTCGTATGATGATGGTTAAAGTGGTATTATTGTGATTCTTGATGTTAGGTGAAGTGTATGTTGGAGAGTTTGATGATATATACCTTGGATTATGAGTTAGATGATGATCTAGATGTTCGAACGTATTGGATTATGTGGTTTTGTTGATTATGAATATGGTTTTGGATATAAACATGGAATTTGATGATTAGAATCGATGTTATGTCGATTGTAGTGGAAGACTTTGTACGTTCTTGGTGAAATATGCGTCACGATATAAGGATGAATCCGGAAAGATTGTGGTTAATCTTAGAACATGATTATCAATGGTATTGAACTATTTGGATAAGTCGGATTGTCGATTATGCTGGTAGTATTATTTTACTACGAATTTATGATTACGAACAAGAAGGAATCTTGTTAATTCGTATATGAGATTAAATTTGGGATAGAGTATGTTATGTAATCCTTGTTATCGGGTTGGATTAATTTGTTGATATGATTAACGATTTGCGGTTTATATTGTGGATATGAGTTCGTATTTGTTGAGTTGGATTATTTGGTTTGGTATATAATCGAGGTATCGTTGAACCGTTGAGTATGATTGGTTGGCTATGTCGGTTATTGATTGTTATCGGAGTGTTGTTAATTGATTACTTCAATAGATTGTGATAATTGATCGTTGACTAGAATAACATGTTGAGGTCGAGTTCGAGTATGTTCAGGAATTTTTTGGCCGGGGCCGAGGAGATTGTAGACGAAGGCAAGGAAATTGGTAACGACTTCATCATCGTCGTGGCGGTATCGAGGGAAGTTATTACTTGCACAGTTTATAATATTTAATGAATGGTTTCAATTTCATTCGTTTATAATGCATATAGCAATGATTATTATTGTGAACTCTGGAGATTTGGATTGTACATTGTTTTCTGATTTTGGGAATTAAATCATAATGTATATGATTTCCATTCGTTATTGGTATAATTGGGTATCGAGGATATATTGTACAGTGTGGAATCTGTACAGTATGGATAAAATAATTTAAGGACTGAGACATCTGTATTGGTATAATCGTCGTACTTGGTCGACAATTGCATTTGTAGACATCGTGTATTAAGTTGTTTTAATTATGATATCGGGTATATCATTGGGATAAGTATATGTATTCAGTATGTCGTGTATACGTATTTGGTATGTTGAGACGACAGGCAGGAGCAGCTATTTTTGGCTAAGTTCAGAAGCCATTACGTACGTTAAGTTGAGGAGATTACATACGTTACGTTGGTAAGTATTAACGTACGTTATGTATCATGCATTACGTGCGTTATAACATCAGGTGAGACGCAGTCGTCTGATCAGAGAACTTTGTCAAAATACAAGCGTAGCGTACGTTATGCGTAGGAGCTTACGTACGATAAGACACAGACGTAACGTACGTTACGTTGAGTATATAATGTATGTTATGCAGAGAATTGGACATGATCAGGCTATGACCGACAAGTGGGTCCCATGGTCGGCAACTTTCGGCTGGCGTGCGAAAAGCAAGTCAACGAAGAGGTTCACGTACGCAACGGATAGCTCATTACGTACGTTAAATGGGTATATTACTGTAGCAAGTCAACTCTATGTTACGTACGCTATGTCATAGGTGTTACGTACGTAATATAAGGTACGAAATTAGGCAGTGAGCTCTGGATGCTGATTATGTACGTTATTTAGGACATGTAGCGTACATTAGTAGGTCTTACGTACGTTAGTGTTAGGTGTTAACGTACGTAATGATCTGTGCAGGTTATAAAATAAGGATCCGTCTTTCATTTCTTCACGGGAAGAAACAAATATCTTCCTTGCAAACTTCGTCCCTCTTCACTTCTAAGCCTATTCCAAACCCTTCCACCTTGGTTGAGACATTGATGGTTCGATTAAAAGCTTGAAGTTTGGAATCCTTGATGTTTCTTGAAGTGTTTGATTTTTGTGGTTCTTCTTCAAGAGGTATGTTGGATAACTCCTCTTTTTAATTTCGGATTTTGATGTTGTTGTTGATATTTTCTTCGTATGATGATGGTTATGGTGTTGTTGTTGTGATTCTTGAGGTTATGTGAATTGTCTGTTGAAGAATATGACGATATATGTCTTGAATATGTTGTTTGTTATGAACATAATTATGGAATCATGGTATTCTTAGTATATATCACATCAAAGAGGAATATGTTGTAATACCCGCGATTTTTTTTCCGGTTATTTTAGATTTTTTCGGATATGTCGAGCGTCGGTATTATATTCTCGACGACTGATTTTGTGTTTACGGCCGTATGTGGTAATTTATTGTATGTTGTTTTCATTTCGGATCGATAATATTGTCCGCGAGCATTTTGTCGTTTTCGTTCCGTGCGTTTTCGGAAAATCGAGTCGTCGGGTCATGGCGGCTGGGCATTGGTCGGACAGTTGCGGCAGGAACCGGCATGGCGGCTGGACACTGGCTGGGCAGGTGCGGTAGGAACCGGCATAGCGCACGCTACTGCCGGAAGGCTGCGCGCGCTAACTCGGCAGGTATAGCGCACGCTATCGGCCGCCCAGCGCACGCTACCTGGCCGAGCAGTTTAGTCCAGGGGCTTCTGGACGGGTCGGCTAGCGCACGCAAGCGCCCGCGCAGTGCGCGCTATCGCGGCCGGACAGGAAGGTTCTGGACGGGTTGACTGGCACGTGATGGCGGGTCCCGACCGAAGGTTCTAGGCCGAGACTGCCCGTTAGCGCACTCTACCGGAACCCTAGCGCACGCTACTGCGCATCTATATAAATATGACTGAGCAATCATGTTTGCACTCGTTTTTCATTTCCCTTATTTCCTGTCCGCGACTGGAGTCTTGAAGAACTCGAATACATGTTGCTAAACTATGAATCCACGAAGTCCTAGAGTTCATATCCTTGATTAATCATTCCATAACCTCTTTTGATCGAGCGAATCAGGGTAAGTTTTCCTAAAATCTCAGTTTTGGGAAAATTGGGAATTTTGTTCGATTTCGTTCGTTTGATTCGTAATAACTTAGATTAGTGATGGATTGTTGATTATTAAGTTATATTCTACCAATTTCCTTGTTGATCCATGGTTCAATTGCTAAAGATTCATCGTTTTGTTGAGTTCCTAATCGACGCCTTGAAGGTGTCCGGTGAAAGTTCTTAGAGTGGGGTTTCGGGCGTTCTACGATTATTCTTCCTCGTACAATCGTTGATTATTGATGATATGATGTTGAGGTCAGGTTCCTTGTGAAGAACTCGAGTTGGAACTCTTCCGTTTGTCGTTTTCTTCAAGCTTCCCGATAGATCGTATTTCTGTTGTTTTCGCCCAGAGGATTGGAGGTGTTCAAGGTTTCCCGGTTGAGCCATGTTCGTCATAGTGTCCGGTATCGATTATCGAGGCAAGTATTTTGCCCATACATTACCTGTTTTGTGGATATAATGGTTGGTAATCGGCGATATGTGCTAAATAATGGTTATAACCATTTTTGAAAAGAATCGATATATTTACAATCATGGTTTTCTTAAAAGATGACTCGTATGTTTCGGGAATTAATGTGCTTAATGAATATGTGTGTTAGTGTTGAGTGTAGGATCGCTTTACTTCCATGTGATGCCATTATGTGCGATTATGTCGTCGGTAAATTTGAAATTCAATCATTTTGTTAAGATGTGTATGTGGGGTCATGTGGTTATCAATGAATATGTGAGTTTGTGTGATATTTGTTGCGTCTTTCGGTGCTGTTGAGATAGTATGCTTCCTTGTTGATGGTATTAGTTCTGGGTCGTGAGTATGTGTTGGATAATTTGGTCATTCTAGCAAAGTACCTCGACTATATATAGTGTGATTGACCCTTGGGGATTGTAGTTTGGAAATATGAATTGATGAGAGTTGTAAGGTTGTTCTCGGGTACTCTCACTCGGGGTTGACTCGACGGGGTCACACGGAGACCTGGTGGCTTAGCGACTGGACCGGGCCGCGAGGGATATTTTCGAGTGGGTATTCTCACCTGGGGTTGCTCGACGGGGCGCACAGGGACTTAGTGGCTCGACGGCTGGACCGGGTCGCAAGAATTGCCAGAGTGTTTTTACTGATGATTAGTTGTGATATGTCCGGAGTATCACAATGTTTTGTGCTCGGGGTCGGTAGACTTTATATATCGAGTCTTAGTGTTTGGCTAGAATGACATTAGAGTGATGTTTCGTATGTAATGTGTCCTTAGAAGTGAAACGGAAAAGTGGATAGTTGGGTTGCGGACCTAGTGTTCTCTACACGGATTTGTATTTTGGAAAATCAAACTTTGGGTTGTGACCCTAAGTGGCTTTCGATAAATTAAGAACTTTTCAATCACAAATGTTGTCAAAACTCCCGAGATCCTGAATCGGTTTTTAAATGACCAATTGTTTCTTTTATATTTTATCGTTTGAACTACCTTATCCAAATGAATTATCTCGGGAAGTCGTTCGTTGTATTCTCGGAATGTGTTGTGTATGGATCGTATTTGTATTTTATACTTGTACTAGCAAAACAGTGGAGTTTTGCTAACCCCCGAGTATTCGAGGGGTGGATGTCTTTTCTGCATCCAGGTATATGCAGGTTTTGGGAGAAAAACACAGGATCGGTGCGAAGGATGATGGAAGATGAACGATACTAATCACATAAAGGCCAATTTTGGGTGCAGTCAGTCGGAGTTCGTTATATGGTCTTTTCCGCTGTCGTACTTTTTGTTTGCGAGTGTATTTTACCCTTGTATGGGTATGAGTCCAGACAGAGTTATGTATATTAGAGTTGTATGATAATGATGTAAGATCAGATCAGTCTATTGATTCATTATTCTATCACGTCGGTATGTAATGTATTGTGTTTTTTCGATGTCTAGCCTGGTGGATCCTCACGAAGAGGGTCTGGGCGTGTAATATTCCCGGTTTGATTCTGGGGGTGTTACATTTATGGTATCGGAGCCAGGTTGCGGAAACCTAGGTTGTTGGGTCCACTCGGGTATTATCGTGTCTTGTCGTGCCAGATTATGTGTGCTTGAGTCGTGTTGCGATGCGTCGTCTATGATGTCGGCCGTGATTAGTATCAAGGTGCAGCCATCATCTTCATGCGATATGTGGATATAAGTCTCCCTACTACATGTTGTGACCTGATCTAAACAAGCTAGTTGTGTGATTCAGTATTTCGGGGTAAAGTTTAAATGTGATTTATGATTATGTAGTCTATGCTTGTTTGATTCTCGTATTATGCTAGAATGAAGAGTGGTGTCGGTGTATACGTGTATACACATACACACACACACACATATATATATATATATATATATATATATACACACCGTTTCATAAATCATTTATTTTACAAGAGTAATGGCCTTGGTGTGGTTACGCAAGAAAAATTTAACAATGCGATATCTTAAAGCATTAAATGTTTTGGGGAGTCACGTAATTTTAATTTAAAACATCCTCCAAAGGAGGAAAAAGTTTGATTTTCGTGCGATGACCTCAAGGTCGATTTTTTTTTTTTGGGAATTCAAACTACCGATATTTCATTTTCATCTTGTATTATAAGTTTTCAAAACACGATTTTTGAACTCAAATGAGGTTTACAAAATATACTCAAGACGTGACTCTCGCTTTCAACTTTTCGGTTTTATGGTTGTTAGTCAAGAAATACGTGATGATGTTCTCGTTCTTTGGGCAGTAGTACCCAGTTTTAAGATTAAAATGGTAATGTGAATGCTGAGTTGATCGGTATGTATACGTTGAGATAGCCCTCTTCATTGAGAGGTGAGATTTCGTTTTTTTATTGACAATTGCCTTTTGATGGTTGCTCGTGAGGTGTTGTAATTATGTGAATCGATGGCATTTAGGTTCGTATGTTGCTGTTGTTATTTGTAACCTTTGGTTTTAGTAATGTCGTATGTATGTTCGCAATCATGTTGCTGAATCAGAGCAGTTAGCGCACGCTAAGTACGAGGCTAGCGCGCGCTAATGTGGCATGAGTAGCGCACGCTGACCTTGGTTGTAGTGCACGCTAATCATCATGGGCAGGAGCTATGGAACTGCATTCTTAGCCGTTAGGTCTAACTTTTGCGGTCAATCACCTGTGACTGTACTCTATGTGTGTTGTCTGGTAATGACAACTGTTGTGTGTGATAGTGTAATATCCGGGGATAATTTTTTTTTCGTGTTACTGTTGAGTTGTACGTATTCATTTGGAATCGTACAAGTGTTGTTGTTTTGGACTGATACAATGTATATTGTATTGGAATATTTCGGGATCGAAATATTATACTTGTCGTCGGGTTAGTTTCGTCGTTTGAATGTTGGTTGGAGAATTTGGATTTTTGGCTAAGTACACTAGCCTTAACGTACGCTACATGGGTAGACTTACGTACGTTATGGGCTGAGTATTACGTACGTTATGCCTGTAAGGTTACGTACGTAATGCTTGGTAGGTGACGGGAACCTTCCTCGTAGTCACTTTCGGCCGGTGGGTCCCGAGCATCTTCCGATCGGATCTCACTATTGCGATCAGCGGACCCTTACGTGCGTTAAGAGGTGATCTCTACGTCGTAATATAGGTCTTGTTAACGCGTCGTAATAAGTTCTTGTTTTACGTCGTTAAGGCCTTCATATTTTAGTCGATTAGTTACGGATTTTCATTACGTGCGTTAATGTCTTAGTATAGCGTACGTAATGCCTCTTACGTACGTTAACCATAAGTGTATAACGTACGTAACGAATTGGTCAGTCTATTTATCTTGGTTTCGTCTTTCATTTCCTCACGAACCAAAACACATTTCCTCTCCCTAGAATCGTCCATTTGGACCTGTTATTAATGTTTAGCCTCTTCCAACTCGATCTTGATCATCCTAGCTCGGATTGAAGCTTGAAGTTGGAAGCTTGTTGATGCTCCTTTGGTGTTTGGAGGCTTCTTCTTGTTCTTCTTTGGTAAGTTCCCTCAATCTCTTGTTCTTCTAGTGATTTTCGAGTTGTTGTTGTTTTCTTCGGGTATTGTTTGATTCATGGACTATATCATGATTCTTCGTGGTTTTGATAAACTTTTGATGAAGAACATGTTGGTATAGCTTGAGTATGGTTATGTTCTTGATGTTTTAGATTGTTGGGAGGTTTTTAATCATGTCTAGGAAAGATTATGTTAAGATTGTTATATGATTAACATAGTCTTGAGATGATTATTGTTGGTGGTGTTCTTGTAAGATTTTAACCATTTTAGTAAGGATTTATGATGATCCAGGGGGTGATTATCATAATTTGAAAATGGTCGAGTGAATCTTGTGGTTTAATCCGAATTCATGAGGTTATGATGAAGGATTTTTATTTCAAACATCATGGTTATTGAGTTGATGATGTTCTTGGGGTGATAATGATAATATTGATAATATTATCATTATAGGAGGATCAATTTGATGATATTGGTGATATTACCACTTTGAGATGTTTGTTTTGATGATTGTTCTTAAATGAATCTTGTTGAATGGATTTCACAAGTGTTAAGAACGTAATGATCATGTTAATTGATCATCGAGGTGTTGGAGAATGTTAGAATTCATAGTTGAGAACTATGATATTCGTTCGTGTGGTGTGATCGATTCGTGTTTGAATCGGGCTTTGTCCTTGTCGTTGTTTTCTATTGATTTTGTGTTTTTGAATGAATCGTTTTCATTCAAGGTTGTTCGAGTGTTTGTCACCGTCGGGAGGCGCCGTTCGTCATTTCGTGCCAGGACGTTGATCGTGGAAGGACTTTCTCGCCTTCGGTTTGAGGCAAGTTTTATACTTGTACTGGTCAATGAGATTAATGTTATCATATATGTGTATGAATGTGTTGTATCATTTCGAGACATAGTCTCTTCGTGATTTATTGATATTTGGGGATTGTTTGATACAATACCCTTCGGTGATTTTACCAGTTGTGATTGTTATTCGTTAACGGCCGGTTTAAGGCATTGAGATTCTTGTTGTCGATAGCCGGTTCGCGGTATCGATGTATCGATTCTTATTGTTGACGCTAATGTCGTTCTGAGGCATCGTTGAATCGTTATTATCGAATTGGAACTATTACTATGATGTTGCATTGGCCGATTGAAGGCGTTTGATATATTCGTTATCATATCTGTTTCGGTGGTCGGTTTAGAACGCCGGGATATCTACTCTACCGTATCATTGGTTATCGATTAACCGTTCTAAGTTAATCGATGTATTTAATTGGGATTATCGAAGATAATTCCCATCCGTTGTATCATTGGTTATCGATTAACCGTTCTAAGTTAATCGATGTATTTAATTGGGATTATCGAAGATAATTCCCATCCGTTGTATCATTGGTTATCGATTAACCGTTCTAAGGTAATCGATGTATTTAATTGGGATTATCGAAGATAATTCCCATCCGTTGTATCATTGGTTATCGATTAACCGTTCTAAGGTAATCGATGTATTTAATTGGGATTATCGAAGATAATTCCCATCCGTTGTATCATTGGTTATCGGTTGACCGTTCTAAGGCAATCGATTTATTTATTTGGGATTATCGAAGATAATTCCCATCCGTTGTGTCATCGTTATCGATTGACCGTTCTAAAGGTAATCGATGTATTGAATTGGGACTGTCAAGGATAGTTTCCATCCGTTGAGTTGTTGTGATCGATTGGCCATTCCAAGGCAGTCGAGGTATTTGAATTGGGACCGCCGTGGACGGTGCCCATCCATGAGTTGTTGTTGTCGTGTTGGCCGACTCAAGGCAGCACGCCATTATTCTTGGGAATTTGGTAGTCTTGGGATCGTTACTATTGTGATTAATTATGTTTTGGAGACTAGTCTCGGCTAGTGCTCGATGGGTAAGCTTGGGGCTTGAACCTTCGCGGTTGGTTTCCCAACACCTACAGTTCAGTAGGTCACGGTCACTGGGTGATCTCATTATGGGTAAGTCTGGGGCTTGAACCTTCGCGGTTGGTTTACCAACACCTGCAATTCAGCAGGTCACGGTCATTGGATGACCTCATTGTGATACGGCTTCGTGCCGTGGCTTCGGCCCTTATTGTGATACGGCCGTGCGTGGCCCGGCCCTCATTGTGATCTGACTTCGTGCCGTGGCTTCGGCCCTCATTGTGATACGGCCGTGCGTGGCCGGCCCTCATTATTCTGACTTGAGTGTTTGGCTTCGGGCCATTGTGGTCATTGATGACTTGGTGAGTGACATTCGTGGTATTATGATGATAAACACTTGAGTGTTCATTGGTATTAAGGCCATTGTGATGTATCGGTATTCCTGTCGGAGCCTTCGGGCATTGTGATTCGTATCTATGTCAGTGTTTGGCTTGGGTTACCTTCGGGTGATGTATTGTTGTGCTCTGTATTGATGATTCGCCGTTGGGCACTTGTGTTCTAACCTGTTGAGCAGGTATTGATCGGATGCCGTGGGCATAGTATTCCACGAATGCTCGATCCTTACTTTGGTTTGTGAGCATCTCGTATTACCATTACTATACTATTCATTCTGCCCTTTGGATGCATATCATGTTGTACATGTATTTGATAATCATTATCTGGATGGCCCGGCCAGTGGTGGCGGAACATGTTCTCATGTTTTAGGTGTTTGCGATGAGAGAGTTGAGACACAGGGGCATGACGGTGGCGACGAGGCATTCAAGCGATACTAGTCCGAGATGTTTTGGTGTTCATGTCAGTCACGCAGTTGGAGTACTCCAGTTTTGTCAGTTATTATCATTTTGTATTATCCGAGCAAGGCTCGTGGATGTCGTTGTAATTTATTTGGGTCATGTAGGCCCACTGTTGTCATTGAAATTCCATATCGGAATATAATGTTGGATGTCAGTATAGGGATTGTGATTCCCCTCTTGGTCAGTTAGTTGTATTTTTGGTCGTGTTAGCCTGGTGGATCTCCTGGTGTGGGGTCCACGGCGCTGTAATGACCCAATAGGATTTGAGGGTGTTACAGATAGTGTGTTATGACTTTTCGTAAACGCTAGGTGATAAATGAATGTGTTTGATGAATTGATAAATTATGTCTGCTGTGTGTGTGTGTGTGTTCGAAAACGCTTTCCTGAAAATTTCATAAACTTGTGCAAGTTGCGAAAAAGGCAACTTCGAAAAAAGTTTTGACGGTTCGATTAATTGGCGGCTTCGTGTGGAGTTTGAAAATTATTTGGAATCGGAGAGCCGGCCTAGGATTCTCAAATAAAACCTCGACGGTATTTAAAAGAGTTGTTTTAGAGTACCTTTGGACATTTTGTAAAATATTACTGTCGTTAATTTTTGTATAGTGTTGAGAGAATTTTCGAAAATTATTTTTAACGTATTGTTTTATTTTCAAATAATTCGAGTACATGATTTTTAAAAATCTTTCACACCATAAAATTTTTATATTTCAAAATCCAATACGATTTTCAAAAATATATAGTGAAAGATGAAAAATCTTACTCAATTTAAACTTCAAACTTGGATTTGAAAAAGTTTATGTACTGAGCCAATAATCGTACGTTGATCCTAAATCACTCCAAAATGATGGGTGATTGGTGGAAATGTTTAGTGCATGTACGAATGGTTTGATGATCTCACATGGTTACCTTGTTTGTTATTAACGGTGATGATGATGCGTAGTGGCATGGTAATTTTGATAATGCCGGTTACAAGGAATTATTGTTTTGCAAATAATTTCAAAATGAGATTGTTAAAGTCTTTTGTTTACAAGTTTTGACAAAACAGCCCGAGGTACCAAAAGTACTTTCAAAATTTTTAACTCGAGTAAACATACAAATTTAAAGATTTTCCAATGATATCATTTAAAAGGATACCTCGTGGATCTTCTTATCAAGTTGCTATTAGTTGTCTTATGTGATATGCCGCGCTGAGTTGGCACTTTAATATATTACTTCGCAAAGTTGTGCCATCGTATTGAGTGAGTATCCGCTTAGTATGCCGAGGGGCAGAGGACGCAGTGGTGAACGCGATATAGATGGTCATGGAGATCGGATGCAGAACCAAGAGAATATTGCCGGGAAGGCTGCTATTCTAGTACTTCGTTATCATTGTTTAGGTTTCAGGGACGAAACCTCTTTTAAAGGTGATATGGTGTAATACCCACATTTTTTTCGCTTCCGTTTTGTTCGAATCTATCGACTCGATGGTGTTCGTTGATGCTTCTGACATTGTGTTGTTTCTCACCTTTGTCATTCGAGCAAGTTCTCATACTGTCTCAAATTGATCTGTAGATCGTTGTGACCTTTCCAAGTTCGGATCGATTTCATGTGAACCGTGTACGAAATTAACACCTCGTTGTTCCTACAAGCTTATTGATGTCTTGATTTGAGGTGTGAACTTCAGAATTGTTGCCCGATCATTATTGTTCGTTCATGGTTGTTCGTTCGCTGTTGCCCGGTGGTGGATGTTCGATCTCGTATTGTGATTATTGAGCATCTGGGCCACTTCGTAATTTTCTTAAGTGTTGGGAAAATTGTCATGTATTTGATCTTCCAAATCCTTTAGTTATTGGAATTTCATACTTTTCAGCGTTGGACTCGTGATTTGATTTTTGTACTGCTTGATTTTATCAGCTGCAATGATTCATGCTCGTTGCTTTTCGTAAGCATTCTTGCGTATTAAATCGGACCGCAGTAGCTTTGTACTGCATGGAGCTCCTGTGTGCTGTCAGTATCAGATAATGTGTGTTATCTAGAGTCGCCTTGCTTTTGTTTTAAGTTTCCGGACGAAACTTATTTTTAGGGGGAGAGAATGTAATACCCGCGATTTTTGTTCCGGTTAGTTTGGATTTTTTTTGATATTTCCCGGTTGTTGAGCATCAGTATTATTTTATCGACGACTGATTTTGTGTTTATGGCCGTATGTGGTGATTTATTGTATGTTGTTTTCATTTCGGATCGATAAAATTGTCCGCGAGCGTTTTTTCATGTTCGTTCCGTGCGTTTTCGAAAAATCGAGTCGTCGGGTCATGGCGGCTGGGCATTGGCCGGACAGTTGCGGTAGGAACCGGCATGGCGGCTGGGCACTAGCTAGGCAGGTGCGGCAGGAACCGGCATAGCGCACGCTACTGCTGGAAGGCTATGCGCGCTAACTCGGCAGCTATAGCGCACGCTATCGGCCGCCCAACGTATGCTACGTGGCCGAGCAGTTTAGTCCAGGGGGTTCTGGACGGGTCGGCTAGCGCACGCAAGCGCCCGCGCAGCGCGCGCTATCACGGCCGGACAGAAAGGTTCTGGATGGCTTGAGTGGCACGTGATGGCGGGTCCCGGCGGAAGGTTCTAGGCCGAGACTGCCCGTTAGCGCACGCTACCGTAACCCTAGCGCACGCTACCGTGCATCTATATAAATATGACTGAGCAGTCATGTTTGCACTCGTTTTTCATTTCCCTTCTTTTCTGTCCGCGACTGGAGACTTGGAGAACTCGAAGACATGTTGCTAAACTATGAATCCATGAAGTCCTGGAGTTCCTATCCTTGATTAATCATGCCATAACCTCCTTTGATCGAGCGAATTAGGGTAAGTTTTCCTAAAATCTCAGTTTTGGGAAAATTGGGGATTTTGTTCCATTTCATCCGTTTGATTCGTAATAACTTATATTAGTAATGGATTGTTGATTATTAAGTTATGTTCTACCAATTTCCTTGTTGATCCATGGTTCGATTGCTAAAGATTCGTTGTTTTGTTGAGTTCCTAATCGACACCTTGAAGGTGTCCGGTAAAAGTTCTTAGAGGGGGGTTTCGGGCGTACTACGATTATTCTTCCTTGTACGATCGTTGACTATTGATGATATGATGTTAGGGTCAGCTTCCTTGCAAAGAACTCGAGTTGGAACTCTTCCGTTCGTCATTTTCTTCAAGCTTCCTGATAGATCGTATTTCCGTTGTTTTCGCCCGGAGGATTGGAGGTGTTCAAGGTTTCCCGGTTGAGCCGTGTTCGTCGGAGTGTTCGGTATCGATTATTGAGGCAAGTATCTTGCCCATACATTACGTGTTTTGTGGATATAATGGTTGGTAATCGACGATATGTGCTAAATGAATGTTTATAACTATTTTTCAAAAGAATCGATATATTTACAATCATGGTTTTCTTAAAAGATGACTCGTGTGTTTCGGGAATTAATGTGCTTAATTGAATATGTGTGTTAGTGTTGAATGTAGGATCGCTTTACTTCCGTGTGATGCCATTATGTCTGATTATGTCGTCGGTAAATTTGAAGTTCAATCCTTTTGTTAAGATGTGTGTGTGGGGTCATGTGGTTATCGATGAATATGTGAGTTTGTGTGATATTTGTTGTGTCGTTCGGTGCTGTTGAGATAGTGTGCTTCCTTGTTTATGGTATTCGTTTTGGGTTGTGAGTATGTGTTGGATAATTTGGTCATTCTAGCAAAGTACCTCGACTATATATAGCGTGATTGACCCTCGGGGATTGTAGTTTGGAAATGTGAACTGATGAGAGTTGTAAGGTTGTTTCGGGTACTCTCACTCGAGGTTGACTCGACGAGGTCACACGGGGACCTGGTGGCTTAGCAGCTAGACCGGGTCGCGAGGGTTACTTTCGAGTGGGTATTCTCACCCGGGGTTGCTCGACGGGGCGCACATGGACTTGGTGGCTCGATGGCTGGACCGGGTTGCGAGAATTGCCAGAGTGTTTTTACTGATGATTAGTTATGATATGTCCGGAGTATCATAATGTTTTGTGCTTGGGGTCGGGAAACATTATATCTCGAGTCTTGGTGTTTGGCTAGAATGACATTAGAGTGATGCTTCGTGTGTAATGTGTCCTTGGAAGTGAAACGGAAAAGTGGATGGTTGGGTCGTGGACCTAGTGTTCTCTACACGGATTTGTATTTTGGAAAATAAAACTTTGGGATTTGACCCTAAGTGACTTTCGATAAATTAAGAACTTTTCAATCACAAATGTTTTCAAAACTCCCGAGATCCTGAATCGATTTTTAAATGACCAATTGTTTCCTTTATATTTTATCCTTTGAACTAACTTATCCAAATGAAATATCTCAGGAAGTCGTTCGTTGTATTCTCGGAATGTGTTGTGTGTGGCTCGTATTTGCATTTTATACTTGTACTAGCAAAACAGTGGAGTTTTGCTAACCCCCGAGTATTCGGGGGGTGGATGGTTGTTTTGCATCCAGGTACATGCAGGTTTTGAGAGCAAAACACAGGATCAGTGCGAAGGATGATGGAAGATGAACGATACAAATCACATGAAGGCCAGTTTTGGGTGCAGTAAGTCGGAGTTCATTGTATGGTCTTTTCCGCTGTCATACTTTTTGTTTGCGAGTGTATTTTACCCTTGTATGGGTATGATTCCAGACAGAGTTATGTATATTAGAGTTGTATTATAATGATGTAGGATCAGATAAGTCTATTGATTCGTTATTCTATCACGTCGGTATGTAATGTATTGTGTTGTTTTGATGTCTAGCCTGGTGGATCCTCATGGAGAGGGTCTACGGCGTGTAATATTCCCGGTTTGATTCTGGGGGTGTTACATTTATGGTATCGGAGCCAGGTTGCGGAAACCTAGACTGTCGGGTCCAGTCGGATATTATCGTGTCTTGTCCTGTCAGATTGTGTCTGCTTGAGTCATGTCGCGATGCGTCGTCTATGATGTCGGCCGTGAATAGTATCAAGGTGCATCCATCATCTTCGTGCGATCTGTGGATGTAAGTCTCCCCACTACATGTTGTGACAAGCTAGTTGTGTGATTCAGTATTTCGGGGTAAATTTTAAAGGTGATTTATGATTATGTGGTCTATGCTTGTTTGATTCTCGTATTATGCTAGAATGAAGAGTGGTGTTGGTGTATATGTGTATACACACACACACACACACACACACATATATATATATATATATATATATATATATATATATATATATCGTTGCATAAATCATTTCTTTTACAAGAGTAATGACCTTGGTGTGGTTACGCAAGAAAAATTTAACAATGCGATATCTTAAAGCTTTAAATGTTTTGGGGAGTCACGTAATTTTAATTTAAAACATCCTCCAAAGGAGGAAAAAGTTTGATTTACGTGCGATGACCTCAAGGGCGAATTTTTTTTTTTGGAATTTAAACTACCGATATTTCATTCTCATCTTGTATTATAAGTTTTAAAAACACGATTTTTGAACTCAAATGAGGTCTACAAAATGTACTCAAGACGTGACTCTCGCTTTCAACTTTTCGGTTTTATGGTTGTTAGTCAAGAAATACGTGATGATGTTCTCGTTCTTTGGACAGTAGTGCCTAGTTTTATGATTAAAACGGTAATGTGAATGCTGAGTCGATCGGTATGTATACATTGAGATAGCCCTCTTTGTTGACAGGTGAGATTTCGGTTTTGATTGACAATTGCCTTTTGATGGTTGCTTGTGAGGTGTTGTAATTATGTGAATCGATGGCATTTAGGTTCGTATGTTGCTGTTGTTATTTGTAACCTTCGGTTCTAGTAATTAGGGGTGGCAAAATATATCGAAATGCCGAAATATCGAATTTATCGTACCGAAAAATTACCGAAATTGTCGAAAATTTCGGTATACCGAATTTTCGGTATGGTATGGTGCCGTACCTAAAAATTTCAGTACGGTAACGGTATAATTTTTTTTTTTTTTTTTGGTATTTCGGTATATATCGAGATACCAAAAAAAATTCGGTATTTCAATATATATCGGTATGTCGATATTTTCGGTATCTTTTTCATTCGGTATTTCGGTATATATCGTTATATCAAGATTTTTTTGATATTTTGGTAATTCGGTATTTCGATAAGTTCGGTATATACCGATACCGAAATAAAATTCGGTATACCGAAATTTCAGTACGGTATCGGTATGGACCGAAAGCCATGCCGAAATTTCGGTATACCGGATTTCGGTATACCGAAACTTTCGGTACGGTATCGGTATGAATTTTGTTGTACCAAAGTTTTCGGTACGATATACGGTATCGACAAAAAAATTCGGTACGGTACGGTATACCACCCCTACTAGTAATGTCGTATGTATGTTCGCAATCATGTTGCTGAATCAGAGCAGTTAACGCACGCTAAGTACGAGGCTAGCGCGCGCTAATGTGGAATGAGTAGCGCACGCTGACCTTGGTTGTAGCGCACGCTAATCAACCTGGGCAAAAGCTATGGAACTGCATTTTTAGCCGTTAGGTCTAACTTTTGCGGTCAATCACCTGTGACTGTACTCTATGTGTGTTGTCTAGTGATGACAACTGTTGTGTGTGATAGTGTGTTATGACTTTTCGTAATCACTATGTGATAATTGATTGTGTTTGATGAATTGATAAATTATGTCTGCTGTGTGTATGTTCGAAAACACTTTCCTGAAAATTTCATAAACTTGTGCAAGTTGCGAAAAAGGCAACTTCGAAAAAAGTTTTGATGGTTCGATTAATCGACGTCCTCGTGTGGCTTTGAAAATTATTTGGAATCGGCGAGCCGGCCTAAGATTCTCAAATAAAACCTCGACGGTATTTGAAAGAGTTGTTTTATTTTCAAATAATTCAAGTACATGATTTTCAAAAATCTTTCACACCATAAAATTTTTATATTTCAAAATCCAATACGATTTTCAAAAATATATTGTGAAATGTGAAAAATCTTGCTCGATTTAAAATTCAAACTTGGATTTGAAAAAGTTTCCGTACCGAGCCAATTATCGTACGTTGATCCTAAATCAATCCAAAATGATGGTTGATTGGTGGAAATGTTTAGTGCATGTACGAATGGTTTGATGATCTCACATGGTTACCTTGTTTGTTATTAACGGTAATGATGATGCGTATTGGCATGGTGATTTTGATAATGCCGGTTACAAGGAATTATTGTTTTTCAAATAATTTCAAAATGAGACGGTTAAAGTCTTTTGTTTACAAGTTTTGACAAAACAGCACCAGGTACCAAAAGTACTTCCAAAAATTTTAACTCGAGTAAACATATAAATTTAAAGATTTTCCAATGATATCATTTAAAAGGATACCTCGCTGATTTTGTTATCAAGTTGCTATTAGTTGTCTTACGTGATATGTCGCGCTGAGTTGGCACTTTAATATATTACTTTGCGAAGTTGTGCCATCGTATTGAGTGAGTATCCGCTTAGTATGCTGAGGGGCAGAGGACGTAGTCTTGAACGCGGTATAGATGGTCATGGAGATCGGATGGGGAGCCAAGAGAATATTGCCGGGAAGGCTGATATTCTAGCACTTCGTTGTCATTGTTTAGGTTTCGGGGACGAAACCTCTTTTAAAGGTGATATGGTGTAATACTGATAAGTGGTAATTTTACCACATATTTCTAGGATTTTATACTGGGTTTTTATCTCGTTTCGTGATTAATGTGCTCGTATTTGGCTTATTTATGATTACTCGAGCCGTATTACGCGTTTGGGTTGGTTTTAGTGTGTTTGCAGGTTTTTAGAGCCAAAAGGACCCAAAACGAGACAAAGGACCAAGAGTCGAGTCACGGACGGAAAAGACGGAATTTTGCGAGAGACAGACCACCCTATCGGCCCAGCCTATCGGCCGATAGGTGTGCCCGAAAGGAATCCCTGCCCTGCCGAGTGAAGAGAATGACGAACCACCTATCGGCCAGCCTATCGGCCGATAGGCCAGGCCGAAAGGCTTCCCAGCGGGCTCTCGTTTTTGGACGGATTTTGACTCCTTTGGATATTATTTATTTCCTAGATTAGGGCTAATCGGGATTTTAACCCCCTTAGGCTATATAAACCTCATTCTAGACCTAGTTTGAGTATTCTCTATCAGCTTTTATCATATTGGATCATTCTTTATCATTCTTTTTCATCTTTTAAAATTTTTAGATCTTCTTAGCAAGATTAATTTCTTTGAGGCAAGAACTTTTTGGAGGAGAATTATTATTGTTTTTGGGAGATTGAAGACTCGGAGTTCATCCATAAGGGTTGTAATCTCTCTTTTCATATTAATAATATGCATTCTTCATCAATTTCTTGTTTAATTTCAATCATGTCTGGCTAATTCCTTTGATTGATTCTAGGGTTAGTAAATTTAATTGATGATCACATGATATTCCTTTGATTACCTTTTGACCTTTCATCCTAGGCTTGTGTTCAAGTTGTGTTAAATCTCATGTTAGATTAAAGGGCCCTTAATCGATGCATGTTAGCTAATTGATTTTGTCCGGAAGGAGTAATTGATTAGTGGAAATACTTGACACACAATATGATTTTATCTTGAGGCCTAGCGGAGAAAGATAATCATAGATAAATAAGTTGGTGCTTTTTAAGTGATTTTAATTCTTTGAGCCACAGCGAAAGGGGTTTTAATTAACTATCTTTCTAGGTTGCCTTGATAGGAATTCTAGATCGACCGAGTGATTATTTCTAGGATTGAATTAAATTTTGGGGAGAAGGAATCAAGTGAATGGATTGTGTGAACTCAATTAGATGATACTACCCTAGGATCAATTACCTTTCGACTTGTGATTTTATCTTGTTAATTTGCTTTATTTGCTTAATTTAGATATTTCATCTTTTATTTATATTTTTATTTTTTCGATTTTTAAATTTAGATAATTAGAAGCAAACAAATTTTCGGATTCCTAAATAGCAGTCGAATTTTGAGTAGAGTTACTTCTTTTATTTTCGACACATCAATTCCCTTGGGTTCGACACCTTGGAAATACTCCGAGGTTTTACAAATTTTAAAATTGATCGGATTTGAAAACCATACTACACGAATCCCAGCGATCAATTTTTGGCGCCGTTGCCGGGGACTTGATAGAAAATTTAAGGGAATAATTCGAAAAAGAAGAGATTGTTACTTTAGGTAGTTTACTTTTATTATTAATATTCGATCTCGTTTCCTCACATCTTGTTTTCTTTTCCTTGTAGGCGGTGCATGATCACGAGATCCCAAGGAAAGAACTTATTTCCTTTGGACCCGGAAATCGAGAAGTCTTTGAGGAGGAAGAAGCAAGAAGCGAGAACCGAGACTATTACTATACCTTTCGTTGATACCATGGCCGGCATTGTTGACCAACCACGAGAACTCGCTCGTCCCGAGAAGATCCCTTTGAATGCCCGCTTTCGACCTAAGCTGGACGATTATCAAGAAGGAGGTTGGGGAAAGATTGATGCCAACAACTTCGAGCTTAAGCCGTCCCTCATTGCTACAGTGAAGTCTCAAACATACGGAGGGGGAGTTAATGAAGATCCAAACGCTCATCTTGAGTCGTTTTTGGACATATGTGCCACTATCAAGCAAAACGGAGTGCCTCCGGATGTCATTAAGCTCCGCCTATTCCGATTCTCCTTAGAACACGATGCGCTAGATTGGTACAAGAGCCTAGATCGGAAGGAAATTGGTACTTGGAGAGAGATGACCCGGTTGTTCTTAGCACAGTTCTATCCTCCCTCCAAGGTGCAAAAACAAATCAATGATATCTTGCAGTTCGAGCAATATGAGGATGAATATTTATACGAGGCATGGATCCGATTCAAGAAGCTACTTCGCAAATGCCCAGAGCATGGAATTGACAAAGAGGAGATCTATATTCGGTTTTATCGGGGTTTGACGAGGAAGGCTAGAAGGGAGTTGGACTACTCATCGAAAGGGGGATTTCTGGCTAACGATTATGAAGAGGCCAAGAATCTCATTGAGCTAGCGGTCAACAATGATTACGAGGAGGTGACCGATAGGAAGATGACGAGAAGAAAGGTTCCATCCGGTGACGAGGACGCCTACGGTGATTTAAAGGCAAAATTTGAAAAACAACAAAAAGAGCTCGAGATGCTAAGAAAGAATACTTTGGGAGTCAATTCAGTTTATGAGGAGCTAAACGAGCCTATTGCAGTTAAGGAGGATGTGAACTACATGCAAGGAGGAAACTTCCGGCAAGGGGGAAATTGGGGGAACTCTTATCCGAACAATCGAAACCACCCTAATTTCTCCTATGCCAACCCGAACAATGCTCTCCAGCCACCACCGGGATTTAACGTGAAAAATGGGGTTATTCAAGAGCCGATTGCTAAGACACCTATGGAAGAGATGCTGGAACGGTTGGAGGCGAGCCAAAAAGATTTTATTTATAAAGTAGACAAGAGGTTCGGAGCTCTCGAGCATAGTGTGACATCTATTGGAAACTCAGTGATAGCCTTGACAAAGCAGATGTCGATGGTGGAGACCCAAATGAGTCAAATGGCGAACGCCCAAGCCGGATTTCATAAGCCGGGCCATTTTCCGAGCAGCACCAAGACCAACCCGAAGACTCAACAATGCAACGCAATCGAGCTTCGGAGTGGGACAAGGTACAGTAATCATGGGGCTGGAGTTAAGGAATCTGGAGACGAGGATGTATTAGAAACGGGAGCCGAGAACAGGAAAGAAGATGAAATGCAGCAGGCCCATCGGCCAAGCCTATCGGCCGATAGGCCCAACCGATACCCATACAGCATGCCGGCAGTGAAGCCTATCGACCCACCTATCGGCCGAAAGGCTCCTGGAAGTTCGAATATGAAAGATTTTGAGGAAAAAGCTCCATTTCCACAGCGTTTGGCCAAGTCGAGATATGATGAAAAGCTCCAACAATTTATCGACATGTTTCAAAAGGTGAATATCAACATTCCACTTCTAGACGCTTTGAGAGACATGCCGGGTTACGTGAAATTCTTGAAAGACGCTGTGGCAAGCAAGAGGAAGTTGAGGAAGTTTGAAACAATAAATATGACAGAGGAGTGTAGCGCTATCATTCAAAACAAGCTCCCACTCAAGCAGAAGGATCCGGGACGTTTTACTTTGACATGCATGATTGGCGACCAAACGTTCCGTGGGTTGTGTGATCTCGGGGCAAGCATCAATCTTATGCCTCTGTCCATCTTTAAGAGGTTGAAGATTGGGGAGATGAAGCCGACTACCATTTCTCTACTCATGGCGGACCGGTCGATCACTTATCCGAGGGGAATTGTGGAGGATGTGCTCATTAGAGTCCAACACTTGGTCTTCCCGGCCGATTTCGTAGTTCTTGATATGCCCGAGGACGAGAATCAACCATTGATCTTTGGGAGACCGTTTCTAGCAACGGGGAGAACACTTATAGACGTCCAGGAGGGCGATCTTACTTTCCGGGTTAACGATCAAAATCTGAAAATTTCCATCTATGACGCGATGAAGAAGCCCGACGATGCGCCCGAGGAATGTTTTGAAATTGAGTCTATTATGCCGCCCCCGACCGACTTGTTGGAGCATTGTATTTCACACTCCATTTACTCACATTCTGAGGTTGAAGAAATTTACGAGGAATTACCAGAGTATGTTCGAATGATGGAGGCGAACGAGTCTCGAGCTAATGAGAGGAGCGTGTGCTATCTTGATATCAACAAACCCGTTCAAGGGGGAGTTGTCACTGAAGATCCGGGTTGAATGAGGTATCGTCTAGCTAAAGACGTTAAACGTAGCACTTGTTGGGAGGTAACCCAACGTATGTATGTATATTAGTTCGTTTTATTCATTTATTTTCGATTTTTCGTTTGCGTGATTTTTGTAGTTTCTAGTTTCGTAGTAGCTTTGCTAGTTTTTGTTAAGTTCTAATCCATGCACGCCGAGTTTTGAATACTTGCAGGTCTTTAATCGCCATATCCTAGCAAAAACGGGACCAATTATGCGAAAGAGAAAAAGCTGGAAATTTTTTTTTTGAGACAGAAGATCCTATCGGGCGAGCATATCGGCCGATAGGCTGAGGAAAATTAGAAAAATTTTTATGTTACAAGCAGTGGTCGACAGGAATT
Organism: Orobanche coerulescens; assembly: GCA_033398695.1. Classification (NCBI taxonomy): domain Eukaryota; kingdom Viridiplantae; phylum Streptophyta; class Magnoliopsida; order Lamiales; family Orobanchaceae; genus Orobanche; species Orobanche coerulescens. Next base: position 19,734,808 of record CM065810.1, read on the forward strand.
CCACATCGACCGATATCCCGCCCGATATGAGCATGGTAAGAGACAGAAGTTCCTATCGGCCCGGCTATCGGCGAAAGGCCTGGCCGATAGGACATACCCGGCCCAGTATACACTACGAGCTCGCCGACAAACCCGCCATTTCAGCCACAGTGATCAGGTACTCCATTAACAAAGCCACTCCTTTCTCTTTTCAAACTTATTCCTCCTTTGGGATGCGAAATAAGTTTGGGGGGAGGGAGAAGTGCGGCTTTGTTAATTTCTTTACGTGTGAGTACCTTGTTTGCCTTGTATCTTCATTTGCTTGTGTTGGTGCCCGTTGTTTTTATTTGTGCTTATCATATTGGTGTTGCGTGGTTTTGGCTTTTTGTTGCTTAGTTTTTAGATTTTTTTTTTATGTTCATTTTCGTTTGGTGTGTTTGCTAGTTTCTATTTTCTATTTTTTTTAGGTCGTAGTAGTTTTTTTTTTTGATTTCGTGTTTGCTTTTATTTGCTTTTCATTATTTGTTTTAGATAGCCTTGCTTATCTTAGTTTTTCTTTATTCGTGAATTTTTCGAGCTTCTATTTGTGTGATACCGATGTTACGACACTGTTTTTCTCTCTGAAGAAACGGTCGAGTTTTAGTCGAGTTGTAGTTAGTAATTTCTGTTTTGCATAGTATTCATTTAGGTCCAAAATTTTTCGTGATTGTAGAGGTCTTGGCAGATGAGAGACGATACATACTTGTTTTAAAATCACCGTCAATACGTTTGGTTACATCTTAGGATAGTGAGTCGATCGTGTTGGCACTTAGATTGAGTTTAGAGTCGGTCAGTTTTTCCCAAAAGTTGAGATAATGTTGTTCTATGAAGGGAAGTCTAGTAACCGGGGGCATTCGCGTGACCCGTTGTTTACCCTCGCGTAAAACGACGACTCTGATTAGACTAGTGATTTAGATATTTCACACGTGCCAATGATAGGGAACTTAGTAACCGGGGGTATTCGCGTGACCCGCTGTTTACTCTCGCGTAAAACGGCGACCTTGATTCGGACATGCGGAAATTATATATTCGAGTTGTTTCTCCGCTGTAGACGGGAACTTAGTAACTAGAAGCATCCATGTGCCCCATGAGTGTCTTTTACGTCAAACGGTTTCCTAATACATGAGAATGGAAGTTCCACCCTAGGATTACCCCGATGAAACATCCCGAGATCCTAACCTAGTGGTCAACTCGAATCAAATTTTTGAGCATATATATAAGGGAATACTGACCGAGGTTTATTTGTTATGAAACTCGTTAAAATTGTGCCACTAGACTGTGTAACGGGACGAGCTAGCTTGTTTATTTTAGCCTTTCATATTGACGGTCGATTTGACTCACGTTTTGTTAATCTTTGAGCTGGATTTTCTTCATGAACGAATGATTAGGACTGAACTTGACTACTTTGCGGAATCATTATTCTGAGTGCAGCTCGCTTTTATGACAATCGGATTATTAGGAGAAAATTACAGGATAGTATTGATTAGGTTGAACACTATGAATTGCACGATGATTCACGACTTTCTTTTTCTTTTCTTTTTGTTGTTCGGGACGAACAAGGCTTAAGTTTGGGGGGGTTTGATAAGTGGTAATTTTACCACATATTTCTAGGATTTTATACTGGGTTTTTATCTCGTTTCGTGATTAATGTGCTCGTATTTGGCTTATTTATGATTACTCGAGCCGTATTACGCGTTTGGGTTGGTTTTTGTGTGTTTGCAGGTTTTTAGAGCCAAAAGGACCCAAAACGAGACAAAGGACCAAGAGTCGAGTCACGGACGGAAAAGACGGAATTTTGCGAGAGACAGACCACCCTATCGGCCCAGCCTATCGGCCGATAGGTGTGCCCGAAAGGAATCCCTGCCCTGCCGAGTGAAGAGAATGACGAACCACCTATCGGCCATTTATCGGCCGATAGGCCAGCCGAAGGCTTCCCAAATGGCTCTCGTTTTGGACGGATTTTGACTCCTTTGGATATTATTTATTTCCTAGATTAGGGCTAATCGGGATTTTAACCCCCTTAGGCTATATAAACCTCATTCTAGACCTAGTTTGAGTATTCTCTATCAGCTTTTATCATATTGGATCATTCTTTATCATTCTTTTTCATCTTTTAAAATTTTTAGATCTTCTTAGCAAGATTAATTTCTTTGAGGCAAGAACTTTTTGGAGGAGAATTATTATTGTTTTTGGGAGATTGAAGACTCGGAGTTCATCCATAAGGGTTGTAATCTCTCTTTTCATATTAATAATATGCATTCTTCATCAATTTCTTGTTTAATTTCAATCATGTCTGGCTAATTCCTTTGATTGATTCTAGGGTTAGTAAATTTAATTGATGATCACATGATATTCCTTTGATTACCTTTTGACCTTTCATCCTAGGCTTGTTTTCAAGTTGTGTTAAATCTCATGTTAGATTAAAGGGCCCTTAATCGATGCATGTTAGCTAATTGATTTTGTCCGGAAGGAGTAATTGATTAGTGGAAATACTTGACACACAATATGATTTTATCTTGAGGCCTAGCGGAGAAAGATAAATCATAGATAAATAAGTTGGTGCTTTTTAAGTGATTTTAATTCTTTGAGCCCTGGCGGGGAAAAGGGTTTTAATTAACTATCTTTCTAGGTTGCCTTGACAGGAATTCTAGATCGACCGAGTGATTATTTCTAGGATTGAATTAAATTTTGGGGAGAAGGAATCAAGTGAATGGATTGTGTGAACTCAATTAGATGATACTACCCTAGGATCAATTACCTTTCGACTTGTGATTTTATCTTGTTAATTTTCTTTATTTGCTTAATTTAGATATTTCATCTTTTATTTATATTTTTATTTTTTCGATTTTTAAATTTAGATAATTAGAAGCAAACAAATTTTCGGATTCCTAAATAGCGATCAATTTTGAGTAGAGTTACTTCTTTTATTTTCGACACATCAATTCCCTTGGGTTCGACACCTTGGAAATACTCCGAGGTTTTACAAATTTTAAAATTGATCGGATTTGAAAACCATACTACGCGAATCCCAGCGATCAAATACCCACATTTTTTTCGCTTCCGTTTTGTTCGACTCTATCGACTCGATGGTGTTCGTTGATGCTTCTGACCTTGTACTGTTTCTCGCCTTTGTCATTCGAGCAAGTTATCGTACCGTCTCAAATTGATCTGTATATCGTTGCGACCTTTTCAAGTTCGTATTGTGGTTATGGATTCGTGATTGATTGATTCAGGTTGTTCGGATTTGTGTTGAATCGGGATATTGTGGAACTGTTGGGTTTGTTGATTGATTATATTGATTGTTAATTATGATCATCGAGTTGCGGTTTGTACTGTAGATATGAGTTCGTATTTGTTGAGTTGGATTATTTGGTTTTATATATGATCGAGGTATCATTGAACCGTTGAGTTTGATTGGTTGGCTATGTTGGTTATTGATTCTTATCGGATTGTTGTTTATTGATTACTTTGATAGGTTGTGATAATTGGATCGTTGACTAGAATAATATGTTGCGGTCGAGTTCGAGGATGTTTGTGAATTGCTTTGGTCAGGGCCGAGGAGCTTGTTGACGAAGGCAAGGAAACTGGTAACGACTTCATTATCATCTTATCAGTGTCGAGGCAAGTTATTACTTGTTCAGTTTATAATATTTAATGAATGGTTTCAGTTTCATTTAGTTTATAATGCATATAGCAATGATTATTATTGTGAACTCTGGAGATTTGTATTGTATGTTGTTTCCGATTTTTGGGAGTTAAATCATAATGTATATGATTTACATTCGTTATTGGTATAATTGGGTACCGAGGATACATTGTGGTAAATGCGAGGATAGGAGTTATATACATTCCGTGGTACTTTTGGATCTTCGAATATTGAGGAAATTGTTAGTGATGGTTTTGACATCGAGATTGCTCTCGAAGGACTCGGGCAAGTACTCTAATCATTTTTATCGTCTTGTGTCGATCATGTTGTAATACATTCGTGTATCGTTTTTGTCATGCATTTATGTATTGTTGTTATCATGCATTTGTGCATTGTTGTCGTATGTCCACCTCGTGTTGATCTGACGGGATCATCTTGGGATCTATGCTAGTGTGCGCTGGATCATTGGGCAGGTTTTCCACCTCGTGTTGATCTGACGGGATCATCTTGAGAGCTATGTAGTGAACGCTGGATCATCGGATTACCCATGTGTTGTTGTTGTGCATATATATATATTGTTGGTTATCCACCTCGTGTTAATCTAACAGGATCATCTTGAAATCTATGCTGTGTGCGCTGGATCATCGGATTTCCCTGAGTATATATTGTTACTATTGTTGTGAGCATATTTACGTTGTCATATGAGCATGCATTTGTAGGTCTTGTGTTAAGACCATGTCCATATGTTGTATTAATCTGATCTCAGATTAGAGTGACATGATTCATCGTGGCATTGTGTATCTTGAGGTACGTTCCGTATTTTCTTCTTGGTACTTGTCTGTTGATTGGAAATCGATTATGATGTTGAGATTTGATGATATTACCCGATGGATTGGTTTGGACAGAGTTGGTATATTTCGTATCAGTGAGTTATGATGATGTTTTGAGAATCTTGGGTATTATTTGAGGTACAATATAGATGTTGTGTTTGAGTTTATTGGTAATTAAGAATACGAGAAGTGGAATAAGGTAAGGTTTATTTTGATGAGGATTAACGCAAATTGGTAAGGTTATGACGGTAAGATTACATTGGTAGTATTCTTACTTAGTATCGTCATTGGTATGTAATTAATGATGTGATGGGATCGTTATCATTATTGAGTATTATGACTGACCCCGTCGTGGGCTTTATTTTTAGGTTCTTGGGATATCGATCTTGTAGCGGTCGTGAAGAGATGAGCTTCCCGGAGGATACTGGCTATGGCATGTGTTTGTGAATTGAGTACTTTGACTAGTTGTTGTATTCCGCTGCTAGAGTATTATTAACTGTTTGTCTTTTCCACTGCATGAGTATTTTAAATGGCCTTTTGTTTTTTGTCAACTTAAGTTATTTTGGAAAATCATTTTCTAAACTATTTTTATCGGTACGTGCAAGTGATGGCTTAACGTACACCTTTGAAACTGTTGAGCTTTGGCGTTTTGGCCTTGTACTTTCAAATGGGAGTTTACGACGGTATTGATAAATGGATTTTTATAAAGCCTTTGCATATTTTAAAAAGATGTTACCGTCATCGTCGTTTAGGCATACTTGAAATGTTTGTAGAAATATCTTTCAGCCTTATGGGTTCCGTTTCGGGGCCCACGACGTTGTAATATTCCCGGATGGCTCTGGGGGTGTTACAAAATATGGTATCAGAGCTTAGGTTGTGGAAACCTAGGCTGTCGGGTCGAGTCGAGTCGTGTTTTTGTCACGTCATTTGAGTTATCAGTTGGCAAGTATTAGAGCCCTGGGTTTTTGCTGTTCACTCGGGCTTGTGTGTTATATGGTTTACCAGTATGGTACTGTGGTTGTTTTAAACTTATCCAAATGGTATTAACATGTTTCTTCGGAAAGGGATGTGTTGTGTTCTTGAGTCAAACTGATTTTGCAAGACGTATATTTTGGAAATATTCATATCATGTATTTTCTAGAGTTGAGACATGTGCCAGTATCACGGGGAATCGTCGGCTTCACGATCTGTAAGTATTTGGATTTTTGGATTGCATTGAGGTTATTTTCAGTTATAAGCTGATGTACTTTGAGATTTGGGAAAATATTATGTGCTACAGTATGAGGTAACAGAATATAATAGTTGGGATAGAATTGATGATCTTGAGAAGCTATGATTATGGAGAATCAATATGTTGGTTAAACTTGGAAAACGGAGTTGCGTTTGGGAGAAATGCTGTGGATTGTTGAGAGGAACATGTAGTCATGCTAGTTCATTTTGAGACGTATCAAACTATTTTTGAACATTTGAAAATGATACATTTCAACATGATATATTTTGAATAAACCATTTTGCTCGCTGTCATGAAAATGTATTTTCTTAAATTTATTTTGAGAGAGTATTGTTATCTTTAAAACATGTTTCATCATGGCATAGTTGAAGTGTTGCAGAATGGAATAATGGTCGATAGAGCAAGTCATATGTGGGAAATTTGATTTTAAGAATGTCTCTATAATAAGATTTTGGATTCGGTCGTGTGGTTCTCCGACTGAATGTCAGCGGAATTGGTGACGAGCCGAATTCGTATACATGAGTCTGGATGTGGTCAACCATTTGCATAATTTCATTTTATTTAATCGTATGTATTCAAAAGGAATTATCATCGAGAACTTGACACAAGCGAGCTGATTTCACTTTTCGAAAATTGATTTCGTGGTCTTACGAAAATTTATGTTTTGAGTTTTGAAATTCTTGAAAGAACTTTCGAAAATGGAATTTTAATTGACAATATTATATGATTTCAAAGATGTTTTGAAAATATGATTGGTATACGTACAAACATAGTACATAATGCATATCATGGTGAAGTTCTGAGTGAGACTCACATACTGGATAACACATTAATGGTACGATGAAAGGAGATTCGAACTTCAGTATGGTAGTTTGGATATCTAGGGATGACCATTTGATTGATCAGATAAAATAAATACATCGCCTGTTGTGGATTCAGTACAGAATATGATTTTGGAACTTCGGGTTTTGTGAAACCGAGGCATATGTGCTATGTGGATCTATTGGTATGGTAGTAGCGTGATTTTGCTATAGTGATTTTTGACCCAACTGATTCTTTTTCTTCGCATGTGGTATTCCGAGTGATTACTTAGTAAGTGTAGATTTAGGAATGGTAACCCCAGGATGGTTGTTTTGGATATTGATTGGTCGTTCCCACTCCATGTATGATTAGGTATGTTCGACGGGTTGTGACTGGTTGTTCATACGCCCAAGGGGTATGTTCAACAGTCGGGCGTGTTTCTTTGATATCCACTGTATGTGATTTGTATAACATTTTGAGAATTTTATTCTTTCGTATATCCATCTCTGTAGTTCTGTGTTGATCGTGTTGGAGCTTGCCATGTGAGGGTATTCTCGGTTATTGTTGATCCTTCGTTGGTAGTACTGGAGTTTATCATGTTGATGATATTCTCGATTGTGTTTTGACCTTTGGTTGGTCAGATTGGAGTTTATCATGTTGATGATATTCTCGGTTGTGTTTTGACCTTTGGTTGGTCGTATTGGAGTTATCATGTCAATGATATTCTCGGTTAATTTATTGGTTGATCATTGTTATTGATCGTATGAGCGTCTAGACTTAATGTCGATGATTCGGGATTTGTTGTCATTGTTTTGGGCAATTGTTTCACAGATATATTTTGAATTATTGGTTTTTATCAGGATTGGGACTTGATTGTGCTATCAGGCAGACAGGATTTGACACGGATGGATTATTCCATAATTGAGTCATAACGACGCATTTTGTTGAATTCATGAAATTGTGATAGTAAGCATGTTGAGGCTTTGAAGGGGAATCATTTGCTAGTAAGCACGGGAGATAATCGACTTCCTATACTTGTAAGTATACTGTTTTGGTTATTCGTTAATGATGATGATTGATCGGTTTCGTGATGATTCTGGATATTGTGGTTGAACTTTTGATTGTGACCGGATTGCAAGTTTCGAGGATGAAACTTATTTTAAGTGGTGTAGTATGTAATATCCTGAATTTCTACTATGGTTGCTTAATGTTATTTTATCCGGTTATATTGTACAGTGTGGAATCTGTACAGTATGGATAAAATAATCGAAGGACTGAGACATCTGTATTGGCATAAGGGCCAAGGAGCTTGTAAATTGGTAATGGCTTCATTATCATCGTATCGGTATCAAGGCAAGTTATTACTTGTTCAGTTTATAATATTTAATGAATGGTTTCAGTTTCATTTTATTTATAATGCATATAACAATTATTATTATGAACTCTGGAGATTTGGATTGTATGTTGTTTCCGATTTTTGGGAGTTAAATCATAATGTATATGATTTACATTCGTTATTGGTATAATTGGGTACCGAGGATAAATTGTGGTAAATGCGAGGATATGAGTTATTTACAGTCCGTGGTACTTTTGGATCTTCGAATATTGAGGAAATTGTTAATGATGGTTTTGACATCGATATTGCTCTCGAAGGACTCGGGCAAGTACTCTAATCATTTTTATCATCTTGTGTCGATCATGTTGTAATACATTCGTGTATCATTGTTGTCATGCATTTATGTATTGTTGTTATCATCATTTGTATATTGTTGTCGTATGTCCACCTCGTGTTGATCTGACGGAATCATCTTGGGATCTATGCTAGCGTGCACTGGATCATTGGGCAGGTTTTCCACCTCGTGTTGATCCGACGGCATCATATTGGGATCTATGTAGTGAACGATGGATCATCGGATTACCCATGTGTTGTTGTTTTGCATATGTATATTGTTGGTTATCTACCTCATGTTGATCTAACAGGATCATCTTGGGATCTATGCTATGTATGCTGGATCATCGGATTTCCGTGAGTATATATTGTTATTATTGTTGTGAGCATATTGACGTGATATGAGTATGTATTTGTAGGTCTTGTGTTAGGACCATTTTCGTATGTTGTATTGATCTGATCTCGGATTAGACTGACATAATTCATTGTGGCATTGTGTATCTTGAGGTACGTTTCGTATTTTCTTCTTGGTACTTGTCTATTGATTGGAAATCGATTATGATGTTGAGATTTGATGATATGACCCGATGGATTGGTTTGGACAGAGTTGGTATACTTCGTATTAGTGAGTTATGATGATGTTTTGAGAATCTTAGGTATTATTTGAGGTACAATATAGATGTTGTGTCTGAGTTTATTGGTAATTAAGAATACGAGATGTGGAATATGGTAAGGTTTATTTTGATGAGGATTAACACGAATTGGTAAGGTTATGACGGTAAGATTACATTGGTAGTATTCTTACTTAGTATCTTCATTGGTATGTAATTATTGATGTGATAGGATCGTTATCATTGTTGAGTATTATGATTGACCCCGTCGTGGGCTTTAGTTTTAGGTTCTTAGTATATTGATCTTGTAGCGGTTGTGAAGAGATGAGCTTCCCGGAGGATAGTGGCTATGGCATGTGTTTGTGAATTGAGTACTTTGACTAGTTGTTGTATTCCGCTGCTAGAGTATTATTAACTGTTTGTATTTTCAGCTGCGTGAGTATTTTAAATGGCCTTTTGGTTTTTGTCAACTTAAGTTATTTTGGAAAATCATTTTCTAAACTATTTTTGTCGGTACGTGCAAGTGATGGCTTAACGTACACCTTTGAAACTGTTGAGCTTTGGCGTTTTGGCCTTGTACTTTCAAATGGGAGTTTACGACGGTATTGATAAATGGATTTTTATAAAGCCTTTGCATATTTTAAAAAGATGTTACCGTCATCGCCGTTTAGGCATACTTGAAATGTTTGTAGAAATGTCTTTCAGCCTTGTGGGTTCCGTTTCGGGGCCCACAATGCTGTAATATTCCCGGATGGCTATAGAGGTGTTACATATGCTGTGTGCGCTGGATCGCTGGATTACCATGTGTTTTTATGTATATGTATATTATTGGTTATCCACCTCGTGTTGATCTAACAGGATCATCTTGGGATCTATGCTGTGTGTTGGATCATCTGATTTCCATTGAGTATACATGGTTGTTATTGTTGTGGGCATATAGTCATATGAGTATGCATTTATAGGTCTCTTGTAGGACCAGGTCCATATGTTGTATTGATTTATCTCGGATTAGACTGACATGATTGTCATGGCATTTCGTATCTTGAGGTATGGTCCGTATTTCCTTTGGTATTTGTCTTTTGATGGACAATCGATTATCGTGTTGAGATTTGATGACATTATCTGATGGATCGAATTGGTCAGAGTTGGTATATTTCCGTATTGCGAGTTATGATGACGTTGTGAGAATCTTGGGTATTGTTTGTGGTACAGTATAGATGTTATGCTTGAGTTTATTGGTTAATCGAGATTACGAGTGGTATAATATGATAAGGGTTATTTTGATAGGATTATCACGAATTGTTAAAGCTATGACGGTAAGATTATATTGATAGTATTCTTACTTAGTAATTTCATTGGTATGTAATTACTGACGTGATGTGATCGTTACCATTATTGAGTATTATGGCTGACCCCGCCGTGGTCTTTCTTTATAGATTTTTGGGATATCGAGCTTGTAGCGGTCGTGAAGAGATGAGCTTCCCGGAGGATACTGGCTATGGCGTGTGTTTGTGAATCGAGTACTTTGATTAGTTGTTATTTTCCGCTGTAATAGTATTTTTAGTTATGTGTTATATCCGCTGCGAATGCGTTTTAAAATGGGTTAATTACTAGTACGTTACGAACTTGGGTTTATTTTGGAAAGTTATTTTCTAAACTATTTTGTCAATACGTGCAAGCGGTGGCTTAACGTATACTTTTGAAACTGTTGAGTTTTGGTATTTTGTCCTTGTACTTTCAAATGAGGTTTTTCGACGGTATTGATAAATGGATTTTATGAAGTCTTTGAATATTTAAAAATATATTACCGTCATCGCCTCTTAGGCGTATTTTAAATGTTTGTAAAATGTCTTTCATCTTTGTGGGTTACGTTTCGGGGCCCCGGTGCTGTAATATTCTCGTATGGCTCTGGGAGTATTACAGTACCTAGTTCAAGGTGCTTGAGGTTAAGTTTTCGGTCATGAAGTCTCTTGACTTTGTCTTTGTAGATCCGAGAGTTCTCATATGCTTCGTTTCTTAACTCGTCTAATTCAGACATTTGGAGCAGTCTTTCCTGTCTAGCTTCTTTCAGTTCCATTGAAATAACCTTAATTGCCCAATAAGCTTTATGTTCGATTTCAACTGGAAGGTGACAAGTTTTTCCATAGACTATACGGTAGGGGCTCATTCCCAATGGACTTTTGTATGTTGTTCGATATGCCCAAAGTGCATCGACCATTTTTTCAGCCCAGTCTTTTCGAGTGGAGGCACAGTTTTTTCGAGGATCCCTTTTATTTGTCGGTTGCTTGTTTCAGCCTGACCCGGCGTTTGTGGATGGTAGGGAGTTGCAATTTTGTGATTTATGCCATTTTTGGCCATAAGCTTATCAAATAACTTGTTGCAAAAGTGGGATCCTCCATCACTGATTATTGCCTTGGGGAATCCAAAATGTCTGATTATGTATTCCTGTACAAACTTAACAATAATATTATCATCATTAGTCCTTGTGGGGATTGCCTCAACCCACTTGGACACATAATCAACTGCTAAAAGAATGTACTCGAAATTTCCAGATTTAGTGAATGATCCCATAAAATCAATTCCCCATACATCAAAAATTTCTACGACCAAATTGATTGTGAGGGGCATCTCATTTCTTTTTCCGATATTACCAATTCGTTGACAACTATTGCACTGAACACAAAAATGATGTGCGTCTTTAAATAAGGATGGCCAATACAAACTAGATTGGAGAATTTTGTTAGCGGTCTTTCGTCAGCCAAAATGTCCTCCGCAATGAAGTTCATGGCAAAAGGTGAGTACACTATGTTGGTCATCTTCTGGGACACATCGCCTCATGATTTCATCCTTGCATAATCGTAAAAAGCATGGTTCGTCCCAGAAGTAGTTTTTGCATGATGACAAAAATCTTTTCTTTTCTTGGTAAGAAATGTTAGGTGGGAGCATTTCACAAACCAAATAATTCACAATATCGGCAAATCAAGGTACCGAAGAAATTTTAAATAAATTTTCATGTGTAAAAGACTCCACAATTTGTTCATGCTTGTTAATTGTTTCTTCGGTTATTTTTAAACGAGACAAATGGTCTGCGACCACATTTTCACTTCCCTTTCGGTCCTTTATTTCCACATTAAATTCTTGAAGCATTAAAATCCACCGAATCAACCGAGGTTTTGCTTGTTGCTTTGTCAACAGATGCCGTAAAGTTGCATGATCTGAATGTACGATCACTTTAGATCCTACAATATAAGATCTAAATATATCCAGTGAGAAAACCACAACTAATAATTCTTTTTCGGTTGTTGTATAATTAACATACGCATCATTCAATGTTAAACTAGCGTAATAAACCACACGGAGCATTTTATCAATTCGTTGCCCAAAAACGGCACTAACAACTCGGTCAGATGCATCGCACATAATTTCAAAAGGTAAAGACCAATCATGGGTAATTACGATTGGTCCCGTGGTTAGTTTCTCTTTCAAGGTTTGAAAAGCGTCGAGACAAGCGTCATCAAAAATGAAGGAAACATCTTTGGTAAGCAAAGTGCACAGAGGTTTACTTATTTTTGAAAAATCTTTAATAAACCTTCTATAAAAACCGGCATGTCCTAAAAAACTCCTGATTGCCTTTACATTGTTTGGTGGCGGTAATTTTTGAATAACATCAATTTTTGCTTTGTCGACTTCAATTCCACGATTTGACACCACGTGGCCTAGCACAATTCCACTTTGTGTCATAAAATGACTTTCTTCCCAGCTGAGAGTTAAATGACATTCAATACAACGTTCAAGTACTTTGATCAATTTTTTAAGCAATCATCAAAAGATGATCCAAATACTGAAAGGTCATCCATAAATACCTCAATAAAATCGCCGATCATATCTGAAAAAATTGACAACATGCACCTTGGAAAAGTTTCTAGTGCATTGCATAATCCAAAGGGTATTCTTCGACAAGCAAAAGTTCCAAAAGGGCATGTGAATGTGGTCTTCGATTGGTCCTCGGGTGCAATTGCCACTTGGTAATACCCTGAAAGTCCATCAAGAAAACAATAGAATTTGTGTCATGCAAGTTTATCAAGCATTTGGTCAATAAAAGGAAGAGGAAAATAATCCTTTTTGGTGGCGGCATTTAATTTTCGATAATCAATGCACATTCGCCACCCGGTTGTTACCCTCGTTGGTAGTAGCTCTCCCTTATCATTTTCAATCACTGTTATGCCACTTTTCTTTGGCACCACATGTATCGGGCGTACCCATTCACTATCCGCAATAGGATAAATAATTCCCTCAGCTAGCAATATTAAAATTTCTTTTTTTACTACCTCTAGCATATTGGGATTTAATCTCCGTTGTGCTTCTCTTCTTGGTTTTTCTCCCTCTTCTAGGATTATTTTATGCATATATGTTGAAGTGCTAATTCCCTTAATATCACTCAAACCCCATCCTATTGCCTCTTTGCATTTTTTTAAAACTTCTACTAAAATAAATTCTTCATCTATGCTCAATTCAGCGTTAATAATTACGGGTTTTTTATTTTCCTCTTCAAGAAAAACATATTTTAAATGCTTAAGCAATTCTTTAAGCTCCGGTATTTCTTTTTCTTTGCTCTCCATTAACGACTCCAGACTATCTATCTTACCCCCTGTAAGAGATTTTCGCACATTTCTCCTTCAAATTCTGGGTTAAGCTCCGAACACTCCATTACTTTGTCCTGTATAATGAGAGTTTCTACAGAATTGTCAATAATATCAACAAAAGCGCATTCCTCATATAAATCATAACTAGGAACAGGGGGTGAATCAAACACAGAAAATGTCACGGTTTCATTTAACATACTCATAGTTAATTTCCCTTTTTTAACATCAATTATTGTTTCAGCGGTAGCCATTAAACGTCTTCCCAATAAAATTGAATGATCTTTTCCATTTTCTAGACATGGTCCCATTTCTAAGACAACAAAATCTGCTGGAATAATAAGCCCCTCTATGTCTACCAAGATATCTTTGATAATTCCAACAGGATAACGAAGTGATCTATCGGCCAATTGTAAATATATTTTAGTTGGGCTAAGTTCACCAAGATCAAGTTGCTCAAAAATATATAATGGCATCAAATTTATACCTGCTCCGAGATCAAGCATACCAGTGGTTTTCTTACCGTTTCCCATAGCGATATTTATTATGAAGCTACCTGGATCACTTTGCTTGGGAGGTAATCATTGTTGGAGCAATGCAGACATAACCTCCGAGACAATGATTTTTTCTCTATATACAAACTTCTTTTTATCCGTGAGTAATTCTTTGAAAAAATTTCCGTATGATGGGACACTTTTTATTACTTCTAATAAAGGAAGGTATACATTTACTTTGGACAACATATCAAAAAATTTGAGAAATTGCTTATCAAGTTTTTTAGTTTTTTGTCGGCTTGGAAAAGGTCTTGGGGGTTGGTATGGATTTGTAGCTTTGTGGAGTGTTGGGGCGGGGACTTCTTCTTTAGAATTTTCATTTGATTCCTTGTGTTCGTCCTCATTTCCTGCAATAATTGAAATATCATCATTAGAAGGGGAATCAACTCGATTGTTATAAATATTACCAGTTCTCAGCGTGGTGATAGCTTTAGCTTGTTCGGGTTGACTTGGTAACCTCCCTTTCTGGTTATTTGCAGTTGATTTGCTAGTTGTCCGACTTGAGTTTTGACTCATTTTACTGATGCTTCCATTGCTTCAAATCTTTGATCCGAGTTTTGGATGAATGATTGAAGTGCTGGGTTGGTTTGAGGATGACCCTTGGAATTGGTTTGGTCTTTGATATGGTTGTTGCAAATTTTGATGTTGAGGAGGTGGTGGTTGTTGGTGATGATTTCCACCCCAAGAGAAGTTAGGGTGATTTCGCCAATCGGGATTATAGGTTTCAGAAAAAGGGTCATTTCTGGGGTGTTGGTAAAAATTATTTAAAGCATTTACCTCTTCAGGGTTCGTCGGGGGATTGATGTGGGGTGCATGACTATACTCACCACCGGCGAAAAATACTTCTTGAGTCGGTATGACTCTAGGTGGTGGAGAAATTCCTTGAGTTGTAAGTCGTTGGACTTGTTTGGTTAGCTCCGCAATTTGCGCAGTTAGATCGCTGGTGGAATTTACTTCATTAGCTCTGACTCTCCTGCATCGTGCACTCTTTTGCTGGGAGGATATAGCAAGTTTTGCAAATAAATCAAAAGCGGCTTGCGCCGTTAGTGTTCCTATATCTCCCCCAGCTGCATTATCAACAGAGAATTGGAAATTATGAGTTATCCCATCATAAAAAGTTTGACTCAAACAATGTAAAGGATAATGATGATGGGGGCATGCTAGTAAAAGAGTTTTGAAACAGTCCCATGATTCAAAAAATTGTTCACCCCCCGATTGCGTAGAAGCCGCAATTTTGGTCCTTAGATCCGCTGTTTTATGATGTGGATAAAATTTAGGCATGAATTTATTGCACACATCATCCCAAGTAGCCAATGAGTTTGGTGGCAACGTCATAATCCATGTTTTTGCTCGATCCTTTAAAGTGTAAGGAAAACACCTCATTTTTAATTGATCCTCGGTCAATTATTATAATGGAAAAGTATTGACAACCGAGTAAAAATCTCGAATAAAACTTAAAGGATCCTCGTTTGGAATCCCATAAAAAGATGGGAGTTGGTTGAAATGAATGGATTTCAATTCATAATTTCATGCTGTTTGGCCAAGTTGTATGCATTGTTGTACCGATCACCGGTCTAGCAAAATCTTTCAAAGTTTGTTGGTCTGCCATAGGTTCTTCGTTTGACTTTTCTTCTTAATTGGAAGATTCAGTACTTTATTCGGTCAAAAATTCTCCTTCACTGCTAATATCTTCCAGGCTATCTCCAACTTGATAATCGGGATGAACGTTTTCGTTGTATGGTACCAAAGTTCTTACAAGGGACCTACGGCCCTGCATAGACTAGAAAACAGTTAAGCGCACCTTATGTGAAAAAAATAAGAACAAGAAGAATAAAAGATGCAAAAATAAAGAAAGATAAAATCACAATATATAAACAAAAGTATACAAAAAAATTATATTTGGCCTAAAACTGTAATACCCGGTTGTAATTCAGTCATTATCATTCAGTAACTATCATTCAGTAATTGTCACTCAGTAATTTTCACTCATTAATGATCATTTGTCACTCATATTCAATCATTGTATTCACCGTTCGGAGTATATTGGTATCACGTATCAGTTTTATTCATCAGTCAACCCGTTTGGATAGTCGAGCCGAGCGTATCATCATTGTCATCTTTGTTGTGGGATGTGTGTGAGGAGTAGCGCACGCTACGTACTCTCTTTAGCGCACGCTAATTGAGTACAGGTAGCGCACGCTACCACTCAGCATTAGTGCACGCTAATGTTGTTCAGGCTGACAGTCCAGAAAGCACTGGACTGCAGGTGAGTTATAAGTAGCGCACGCTACGAATGGTAAGTAGCGCGCGCTAGTGGTTTGTAGTAGCGCACGTTATACATTTTGGTGTAGCGCGCGCTAAGGTCGAACAGGCAGAGTCCAGTGGGTACTGGACTGAATTGGATTAATTCATAACGCACGCTATGAGTGGTTTTTAGCGTACGCAAACAGTGTAGTAGCGCACGCTAAATATTGAATGTAGTGCATGCTATCGCGAGCAGTTAAGAGGACAAAAAGTCTGGATTTCAGTTACTGGGCATCAGATTTTTAAGTTAGCGCACGCTAACATATTGGGGTTTGCGCACGCTAAGTGTACAGCCATAGCGCACGCTACAAACGGTACGTAGCGCACGCTATCATTTTCGGACAGTGGGTACTGGACTACCCAAAACACCCGTTAGCGCACGCTAAGAACTGGAGCTAGCGCGCGCTAAACTGGGATCACTATAAATAGGACAGTTCAGCCCTTTCTTCGTCATTTTCTCTTCTCACTTCGTTTTTGGGCGATTCCGGGCGATTTTGGACGATTTGGAGAGTGTTCTTCGAGCTACTATCACCTATCATCATCTCCAATACATCAAATCAAGTTATTAACTTCTTGGATCTAGAATTTCGGATTTTTCGGTTTTTCCTTCCGATTTCTTCGTGTAAGCTTGGATTGTTGTTGGAATATGTTAGATATGGATTATCTACCTTGGATAAATGTTTTCCTACGGATTATTCAGTGAATATATCGGATTTCGTGAATTGTTGAGGTTTGATTCAAGAACACTTTGGGGTGGACTTTGATATTTTTTTTGGGTTTTTCGATTAGATGTTGTCGTTAACTCGAATTATGGTTTCCTATGGGATTATTGATATCATTGAAAGTGTTTTGACGGGTTGAAATACTTATTTTGGAATTGGTTTCGATGTATTCAGGATTGGATATTATCAAAGGATGTATGATTGCTAATTATTCGTTAGAATGCCTCTATGAGTTTGGATATTGTTGTATCGACGTTTGAGTTGGCTATAATCGTGTTTGATACGTATATTGAGCATTGTTGATAATTGTCATTCAAGGTTGTTCGAGCGACCAACATCTCATTGTAGGACATTTGTTCGAGGAAGGACATTCTTCACCGGATATGTAAGTTAATTCTTACTCGGTTAAAAGGATATTCATTCCTTTCGTTGTTGTTCATTCATAATCATAATTCATTCATAATGTACTAACCGTATTGAGACTTGTAATTGTCAATTAATCACTTCATTCACGAGAAACGACGGTTCCAACCATTTCATTGAGCTATCATTCATTTCACTATCATTTCATCTCAGTGAGTCATTCTTGACTTGTCGGATTGTTATTCATTAATATTCTTCATGGTCATTCTTGTTCATATTGTAACACCCCGATATATTCGGAATAATTACAGCACCGTAAATATTTTGTATAAGAATTTAGAAGGCTAAATTTGAAACAAACAGAAAATCACATCAAAGTGTCAATAAGGTTACAATACGAAACCAGTTTTAAAGATTCGAAAAGTCCATCAATACAACAACAACATTTAACATCACTGAGCCACTTCATCGTCATGGCCGTACTGTGGCTGCTTCCCTGCTCCTCGGCTACATGAACATCAAAATAAATGTCCACCCCCAAAGGGGTTAGCAAAACAATGCTAGTACAAGTATCGGAACACATAAATATGCAACAACAATGAATAAAAATATACACAATACGGACTTCCGCTATCGGAATCCAATAATACGAATCCATAAGATTCAATCAACACAACATGGGTATTCCAACGATCCAGCACCCTCAGCATAGATCCCAAGATGATCCCGTCGGACCAACATGAGGTGGAAAAACCCGTCCAATGATCCAGCGCCCTCAGCATAGATCCCAAGATGATCCCGTCGAACCAACACGAGGTGGACATCCGATCCAGCGCCCTCAGCATAGATCGCTTGATCCCTTCGGATCATCACAACTTACACATAACACAACTTTGCATATACATATGCAAGAAAATCGACATGTTCATCCACATGAACGTACATTAAATCGATAGCAAATGTCATGACAATTTAATGAAATAATCTCATGTCAACAACACGAATAAACCATATGCATGATCAAATTCATCAATTTTTCTCAAACTTTCAAAAATACGATACTTGCCTCAACAAATGGCGACAAGAATTCCTACTATCAATAGTCTTCAATCCGATTGGAGAATTCTCACTTGATCGGCTCACCGGAATGCAAACCTTCATCGAACAATAATGTCGGTATAACTAACGGTTCCGGATAATCGGTCAAATCATCAAAATGAATCATCAAAAGGCATGATACATCCTATAATGGCGATGGACTATTCTGCCCTAACACAATTTTGTTGAATCGATACTACGCTATTCGTCCTTGCAATAGCTCAATAGAATACTTTCTAAGTTCCAACACAATTCCTTCGGTTGATTTGTAAAACATAACATGGAATTCATCCTAGGAGGATTCTAATCATGTTCTATTATAACAAGATACCCAAAACTTCGATGAATCATCATAAAGACTTGTTCACTAGTCTCCTTCTACAAATAAATCCTTAAGTTCAATCCGTTAATTCTTCATCGAATGTTCGATCATACTATTTTCATGAACTAAGATAATCTTCGAAAACTAGATATAATTAAGTTTACAATCTCAAGATGCACTAATCAATAGTCTAATCACTAGAAGGTTTGCTTAACGATTTCAACAACCAAAAGGAATCGAAAATAATTGAATTTAATCTTCTTAACCATGATGAAAGGCTCCTCAAGAAGATAACTGATTCGGTCTACTCAAAACAGGTCCAAAATGTTACTAAGATCATGCTAAATTAGTTGGTGAAAGATCACATACCTCAATAAATTGATGAACAATGAAGAACTTGAATAAACTCAAACACCGGAAGCTTGAACACCAATCTACAAGGCCTAAGCTTCCTAAGAATCGTCCCAGAAGATGATATGAAGGTTAAGAGGTGATGAAAGATCTCCAGAACACGAAAAATCGGCCAAAGGAAAGGTGAGAAATGAAATAGGGTCGAGGTCTATATATAGAATTTTGGGCATTACGTACGTTATGCAAATAACCTTACGTAGGTAACAAACTTAACGTACGTTATACCCTAGCTATAGCGTACGTAGTCATCTGACCAGAACTCATTGGCCTGATTTTGGCATTTCCTTACGTACGTAGTCACAATGGTTTTACATACATAATATCCATGTCATTAGCGTACGTAAAACATGTACCATAGTGTACGTAACACCTATGTCCAGGTTCACGCGAAACATCACACAAATCTTCCCATCCCCTTCCTCGGCCCCCACACGCCAACCCTTATCCGATCCCAAGTTGACTTAGCTTACGTACGTTAAGCATATCAGATAACGTACGTAATACTGCAGTCTTAGCGTACGTTATGGACGTCTGATAGCGTACGTTAACACGTGCAGAACCATGAATGCAGAATGCTGGAGATACCAAAACGTAAGGGTACGAAATATGGGAAACCAACCTCCGAATAATAACTTCACAAAGTTGAATCTTACAATATAAATACAAAATAATTATCCGGGCATTACATACTACCCCTCTAAAAAGAAGTTTCAGCCCGAAACTCAAATCGCAAACAATTCCGGGTACCTCGACTTCATACTATCTTCCGTCTCCCTAGTTGCTTCTTCGACTCCATGTTGAGACCACTGAAATTTTACCAAGGAGATCGGTTTATTCCTCAATTGCTTGACTCGACTCTCAAGTATCTTTATTGGCTTTTCTTCGAACGAGCCATCATTAGCCATTTCAATCTCGCCAAAGTCAG
This sequence comes from Orobanche coerulescens, assembly GCA_033398695.1. Classification (NCBI taxonomy): domain Eukaryota; kingdom Viridiplantae; phylum Streptophyta; class Magnoliopsida; order Lamiales; family Orobanchaceae; genus Orobanche; species Orobanche coerulescens. The sequence continues at coordinate 19,754,953 of CM065810.1, forward strand.
TGACATGACTGGGATCCGGTACATACTTCCGCAGTTGGGATACGTGGAAAACATTATGAACATGACTTAACGATGGCGGTAAGGCCAATCTGTATGCCAACTCTCCAACTCTTTCAAGAATTTCTTATGGTCCGATATATCTCAGACTCAGCTTTCCTTTCCTCCCAAAACAGAAGATTCCCCGGGTAGGAGAAACCTTCAATATCACATGATCCCCGGTCTCAAATTCCAGCGGGCGACGGCGCACATCTGCATAATACTTCTGTCGACTCTGGGCAGTCAACAGCCTTTCACGAATCAAAGCTATCTTCTCTTGAGTCTGAACTATCAATTCTGGTTCCGTCCCGATCAAGTCCGAAGAATCATCCCAGCACAGGGATGATCTGCATCTTCTCCCGTATAAAGCTTCAAACGGTGCCATCTTAATGGAAGCATGCCAACTATTGTTATAGGTGAATTCAATCAACGGCAGATGAATCTCCCAATCGGTTGACCAATCTAAGGCACAAGCTCTAAGAATATCCTCTACTGTCTGTATAGTTCTTTCGGACTGGCCGTCCTTCTGAGGATGATAAGCCGTGCTAAAGTTCAGCTTGGTTCCCAAAGCCCTGTGAACTGCCTTCCAAAAGTGCGACACGAAGCGAACATCTCGATCCGAAATAATGGTCTTTGGTGTTCCATGCAATCGGACTATCTCTGTAATAAACACTCGTGCTAATTTCTCGGGTCCCCAAATGTCTTTAATACCCAAGAAATGAGCCGACTTGGTTAGTCGATCAAATATTACCCAAATCATATTCATTCCCATCTTAGTCTGTGGCATATTAGTGATGAAGTCCATTGATATATCTTCCCACTTCCACTCAGGGATCGGAAGTGGCTTCAACATTCCGGCAGGTCGCTGATGTTCAATCTTAACCTGTTGACAGGTTAAACACCTAAAAACGTATTCTGCTACGTCCTTCTTCATATTTCCCCACCAGAAATTTTGTTTTAGATCCTTATACATCTTACTGGTGCCCGGGTGAATAGAATAGGGCGCGCTGTGAGCTTCCTTCAGAATTGTCTGTCTCAAAGCATCCTCATCGGGAATGCAAAGTCGATTCTGAAATCTCAGAACTCCATCGTCTTGTACCACGAATACTGGGGCCTTGCCTTTCTTTACTTCGTCGTATAACCGAAGAATCAGAGAATCATTCAACTGCTTAGATTTGATTTCCTCGACTAATGACGAAGTTAGTTCCATTACGTATAGTTGCCCTTGGACTCCTTGTGACCATACTTCAATCCCTTCGCGGATCAGTTCTCGTTGAATGCTGGTTTGGGACGTGAGCGCTTCCAACACTCGAAGAGAAACAGGTTTGCGGCTCAGTGCATCAGCTACCACGTTCGCTTTGCCTGGATGATAGAGAATCTCCAGATCGTAATCCTTGATTAATTCCAGCCACCTTCTCTGCCTCATATTTAATTCCTTCTGACTGAAACTATACTTGAGGCTCTTATGATCTGTGAAGATCTGACAATGAGTGCCGTACAAGTAATGTCGCCAAATTTTTAGAGCAAAGACTACAACGGCTAACTCCAGATCATGAGTCGGGTAATTAACCTCGTATGGTTTCAACTGTCGAGAGGCATGGGCAATCACCTTATCCTTTTGCATCAATACACATCCCAGACCCTGATTTGAAGCATCGCTGTATACCATGAATCCCTCAGTACCATCTGGTAACGCTAGTATAGGTGCTGTCGTCAGTCTTCTCTTAAGTTCATCAAAACTCGCCTGACATTTCTCATTCCACATGAATTTTTGAGTCTTCTGCAGTAGTTGAGTAAGTGGACGAGCGATTTTGGAAAATCCTTCTACAAAACGACGATAATATCCAGCAAGTCCCAAGAAACTTTGGACTTCTTTCACATTATTAGGAGATTCCCATTCCAAGATTGCCTCGACTTTCTTCGGGTCCACCTGAACTCCGTCAGCTGATATTACATGCCCAAGGAAGGTCACCTCCTTAAGCCAGAATTCGCATTTAGAAAGTTTCGCATAAAGCTGTTCGTTTCTCAAAGTGCTCAAAACGATACGTAAATGCTCTGCATGTTCCTATGTGTCTTTCGAATAGATCAAGATGTCATCGATGAAGACTACCACAAATTTATCCAAGTATTCTAAGAATACCCAATTCATCAATTGCAGAAATACCACAGGAGCATTGGTGAGTCCGAATGGCATCACCACGAATTCATAGTGTAATATCCGCAATTTTCGATTTCCGGTAATTTCTTTTTTTTTTTTCTTTTTTTCAGCGGAAGTCCGTTTTGATGACTCTCCCATGACCGTTTCATTATTCTGAGAATGATTAATTCTACACTTTTTGACATCCGAGTTCGTTTCGGTGTCGTTTTGTTGAGTTCCGTGCTTTTTAGCGACTTTTCCGCACTTGAGTTCGATTCTTGCAAATCTCGTTGGCTAACTTTGTTTCGAGTTTCCCGTAAGTCCGTTTAACTTTGTTAGACGTGTTGTGAACTTCGGTTTGGTTATTCGATCACGTATCGTGATTTCCGGGCGTTTTGGGCCATTTTGTAATTTCTTAAAAATTACGAGTATCCGTATCTGTAATTGTTGTCTCGACCCGTTTGTTGGCCGCGTATGATTAATTATGGTATTATGTTTTTATTTCGGGTCGTTGATGTTGTCCGCGAACTTTTCGTCGTGTTCGTTCCGTACGTTTTCGGAAATCGAGTCGTCGAGCCCTGACGGTTGCGGGACTGGCCGGACAGTTGCGGGACTGGCCGGACGGTTGTGGGTTCTGGCCGGATGATTGCGGGTACCGGCCGGACGAGTGCGGCAAGAACCGGCGTAGCATATGCTACGGCCGGAAGTCTGCGCGGTCTAGCTCGGCAGGTATAGCGCACGCTAGCTTGGTCGACCAACGCACGCTATCGGATCTGGACAGTGGAGTCCTGGGGTTCTGGAATCGGTCAGGCTCGGCAGGTAGCGCACGCTACTGTCGGGCATTGCGCACGCTACGACCGGCAGGTAGCGCGCGCTATGGCCGGAAGGCTGCGCACACCACCTGGCCGAGTAGTCTAGTCCAGTAGGTCACTGGATTGCGGCCTGGGCCGATAGCGCACGCTAGCTCGGCAGCCTAGCGCGCGCTAGTCCAGCCCAGTATAAATGTGACAGAGCAGTCACATTTCATCTCGTTTTTCATTTCCTTCCTTCTCCGTCCGCGGCTGGCGATTCATGGGTGACGAAGCCATGTTGTTTAACAACAAATCCATGAAGTTCTTGAGTTCATAACATCAATCAATCATCCGTTATCATCCTTTGATTCAGCGAATCAAGGTAATCTTCCTTAGAACCCTAATTTCGTGAATTTGGGGTTTTTTGCATTTTTGTCCGATTCGTTCCGTGTTGTTGATTAATTCATGATGGGTATGATTAATCTTGGTAGTATTCTTGTGTTTAACATCATTTAATCCATTGTTCTTCGTCGAATCGAAGTATATTTCTTGATTTCCTTCGAATTGACTTTTTGGGGGATTTGTCCTCGATCTCATTTTTCATCCGTTTTTGATGGATCGATTGTGGTTAAATGATGTTGTTAAACATATTCTATGGATTATATATCCATATTTCAACTTGGAATTCCATTTTCGGGTTTTGACGGAACGAATCGTGTTCTTGGCCGTTTTGGGGGAAACACTTGAACTTTCGTCATTCGTTCTTTGAATTCAACGACTTTAAGTCATGTTAGGGAATTCATTTTCGTTGTTATTGTTTTCGTTCGTAGTTCATTGTTGCGGATTGTTGTTCGGTGGAGTCGGCGAGTTCGTAGTCGGTTCGTGCCAACCTACTTCGGCCGATTCTCCGCATTGTGGTTATTCGAGGCAAGTATCTTGCCCATACATTTCATATTTCTTAGGCATAATTATTGATAAATAATTTTATGTGAAATCCAATGTTTAATGAACGTTAAAAAGGATCGGTATGTTCTCGATAAATATTGTCTTTCAACGATAATTCGTATACTTCGTGAATGGATATGTCCTCGGAATATGTGTGTTAGTTTTGTACGTTGAGAGACGTTATGATCGCATTGAGTGAATATAATAAACCATAATTGTTTGCCGAGGATTGTGCATTGAATTGTATATTTGTTCGGTGGGTATTCGACATGATGTGATGTTAGTCGTTACTCCTTTGAAAGGAGGTTGTGATGCTTAGTGTTGCTTGTCTTGATAATCGATTATTGTTGTGTGCTTGTTGTATGTGATGTGCCTCCGGGTAGGATTTTTGAATCTCCGGGATCCATACTTGCTAGTATGGGTCGGGCGAAACCGTAGGGTTATCCAATACGGGTATGTCTTGCGGGGACTCCGAGGTTCGGGGCTTGCTAGCCCGATGCCGGGATAACTTGTGGGCTTATCATCGGGTATGTCTTGTGGGGACTCCGAGGTTCGTGGCTTGATAGCGCGATGCCGGGATAACTTATGGTTGTGGTTTGATTGTGATATTCGTGTCGTGGAGACATGCGATTTGCTATGTTTTTCCTATTGGGTTATTCACTCGGGTTTGTTCTTCGGGAGCATCTAAGGTTCGTGGCTTGTTAGAACGGGACACGAATAATCCTTAGGAACATGTGATTTGTGATTTGGGTCACGTACCCCGTGTTTTGTGAAATGGGTTTTGGACCCTGCGTATTGTTATCAGAACTTGAATTTTGGAAAGTGACTTTTTGGGCTGTGTCCCTAAATGTTTTCGAAAGGTTTTAGAATTCCTAAATCCCAAATGTTTTCTAAACTCCCGAGATCGTCAAATGTTTTGTAATATGTACATTGGGTTATTTCCTACCTTTCACGTTTTGAATGGTATGATCAAGTGAATTTTCTCGGGAAGTATATTCGCGATTATTCTGTTTTTGTGGAGTATGATATGTATGGCTTGTTTTCATATTTATACTTGCACTAGCAAAACAGTGGAGTTTTGCTAACCCCCGAGTATTCGGGGGGTGGATGTCTATTTTTGCATTCAGGTTTTGGAGCATAGCACAGGGTCGGCACGAAGGATGATGAAAGATGAACGATACTAATCACACGAGGATCCGTTGATGTCGTATTGGTCTAGTTGTACTTTCTTTTCCGCTGCAGTATCTTTTCCCCGTTGTACGGGAGTTTATTGTATTTTTACCCCTGCGTGGGTATGTGTTTGGAATTGAGTTGTATGTTATTATTGAAAGACCAAATCGGTCTACGGAGTCATTTTCGCCTTAAAGGCGATGTTTAGATGTTTGATTTTAGTTATCAGCCTGGTAGATCCTCGAGGAGAGGGTCTACGGCGTGTAATATCCGTGAGCGGATTAGGGGTGTTACACATAGTGCCCGTACCGGGATCTGAAAGCAGATTTCGGGATATCCAATTCCTTAATTCTCAACTGATGGTACCCTGATCGCAAGTCAATCTTCGAGAATACCCTTGCCTCTTGCAGTTGATCAAACAAGTCGTCAATTCGAGGTATATGATACTTGTTCTTGATTGTCACCTTGTTTAGCTCTCTGTAATCAATACATAGTCGTAGGGATCCATCTTTCTTCCGGACAAAGAGAACGGGTGCTCCCCAAGGAGAAACACTAGGTTGAATGTAACCCTTCTGCAATAATTTCTCCAGCTGCTTCTTTAATTCATACATCTTGGTTGGCGCCATACGGTATGGTGCTCTGGAAATAGGAGCGGCTCCAGGCTCTAATTCGATATTGAACTCTACTTCTCTTCGCGGAGGTAACCTAGGTAGTTCGTCAGGGAATACATCTGAGAATTCGTTCACAACTGGAATAGATGAGAGCTCTACTACTTCTTCTTTCTTCATGGCATAGCACCAAAATCCGTGACAACTCTCCTTTAGCAATTTCACTGCTGTCATGGCTTTGATCAATTTTCCTGAGCTTCCCGGTCTCCATCCTTTGAATAAATGTTATAATAGAAATGACTATCTTTCGATAATTCAAAATAGCTCCATAACGGTTGAGCCAATCGTCTCCGAGAATTAAATCGTCACCATGGATGTCGACTACAATAAGGTTTGATGGCTAATCTCTCCCTCCTATAGATACTGGAAAATCTCTAGTTTCTAGGGTTCCCACTATTCTCTCTCCGCTCGACAACCCACAACATAAGGTTTACAATCAAATAAACACGAGATTTTTAAAAGGTGAATCGTACCTGATGCAACAGTAGTGTTCTGCTCGTCTCACTTCCTCATCTCGTACAGGCACGGAGGAACGGACCCAACACTGGATGCCTCTCTTTTCCCAACATTCTGCTGCTGGAAACCACTTTGTTGTGTCTGATTCACACTCATCTCCTTCGGAACTGATACTGGAGTGCGAGTAACAATAGATCTAGTTGCAACTCCGCAAAAAGCCGCACAGTGCCCTTCCTGCCCACAATCGAAACAAGTCACAGCAGATGCGGGGCAATCACGTTGAATATGCCCTGCTCGACCACAGTTATAACACTTCTTTGATGCGTTTGAGACCATTGATGCTGTCTGGAACTTCTTGCCACCTCGAGAAGGATGCGGAGGTTTCTTAGATGAATAAAATGAGGACTGGCCCTTACGGGCCCCACTACTCTTGTTCTCCGTAAAGTTGCCGGATACTTTCTGCTTCTTTGCCTCCATCGATTTCTCCACCGCCGCCTCCTTCATGTCGCAGGCCAGCGCTTTGTCCTGATACTGCCGCAAGGTAGTACACTCGAATTCGGACATGCTGAATCTCCGGCTTCATTCGCATATCGAAATGAAAAATCTTTTCTGCCTCAGTTCTGACCAAATGCCGCACATAGGTTCGCTGGTGATTAAAAGTATTGATTATATCTGTCACCGATGCCCCCGAACTCTGTGGTGAGAAAAACTCTCGGACTCTAGACTCTCTGACTGGACGAGGACAATATTGTGCCTCCATCATTAGTTTGAATTCCATCCAGTCAGCATTATGATCCTCCGGCCGAACGGCCTCCCACCAGTCAAAAGCCTCTCCAGTCAGAAAATACTGGGCAATCAGAACTTTCCGGTCCTTGGGACAGTTAATCCCCGCAAATATCTTTTCTAACTCCTTCAACCAGTGATCCCAAGTAGGTGCCTCAACAAAACCCTCAAATTTTGGTGGGTGTAATTTGACCACTTCAGTAAGCCATTTGTCCCCTCGGTTATCCTCATTGTGCCACTGGTCCATCGTCGTCTACATGCGGTCAACCACCTGAGCAAACTGGTTTATCTGTGTAACCACCTGTTGAAGCACTCCCATCATGTTAGAATTTGCATCATTATTTGCTGATCCCTGCTGTCCTCCAGGATGGGAATCGGTTCGACTGGCCGATAATTCTGGGGTAGACGCCGAATCTTCCTGCCTTACATTACCACATCCGCATCCACGACCGCCCCTCAACATACTGTCAATATCCAGGGTAAATTTTCTAAAAGAAAGTCCGTCAATAATCACAAAGTAGGAATTAAATAAAACGGTAGTATTTAAGATTAGGAGACTTACAACCACGGTCCACACGACGATGCTGGCTCAGCAGTGATGTTACAAACGACCCATAAACCAAATAACGTAAACAGACCCAACTAACCCGATTGCCAAGATATCCATGAATCTTAGCTCTGATACCATAATCTGTAACACCCCGATATATTCGGAATAATTACAGCGCCGTAAATCCTTTGTATAAGAATTTACAAGGATAAATTTGAAACAAACAGAAAATCACATCAAAGTGTCAATAGAGTTACAATACGAAACCAGTTTTAAAGATTCGAAAAGTCCATCAATACAACCATATCCAAAACATCAATGACATACGCGTACTCGAGTACTAAGAAAACAAAACAACAACAACATTTAACATCACTGAGCCACTTCATCGTCGTGGCGGTACTATGGCTGCTTCCCTGCTCCTCGGCTACCTGAACATCAAAACAAATATCCACCCCCGAAGGGGTTAGCAAAACAATACTAGTACAAGTATCGGAACACATAAATATGCAACAACAATGCATAAAAACATACACAATACGGACTTCCGCTACCGGAATCCAACAATACGAATCCACAAGATTCAATCAACACAACATGGGTATTCCAACGATCCAGCACCCTCAGCATAGATCCCAAGATGATCCCGTCGGACCAACACGAGGTGGAAAAACCCGTCCAATGATCCAGCGCCCTCAGCATAGATCCCAAGATGATCCCGTCGGACCAACACGAGGTGGACATCCGATCCAGCACCCTCAGCATAGATCGCTTGATCCCTTCGGATCATCACAACTTACACATAACACAACTTTGCATATACATATGCAAGAAAATCGACATGTTCATCCACATGAACGTACATTAAATCGATAGCAAATGTCATGACAATTTAATGAAATAATATCATGTCAACAACACGAATAAACCATATGCATGATCAAATTCATCAATTTTTCTCAAACTTTAAAAAATACATACTTGCCTCAACAAATGGCGACAAGAATTCCTACTATCAATAGTCTTCAATCCGTTTGGAGAATTCTCACTTGATCGGCTCACCGGAATGCAAACCTTCATCGAACAATAATGTCGGTATAACTAACGGTTCCGGATAATCGTTCAAATCATCAAATGAATCATCAAAAGGCATGATACATCCTATAATGGCGATGGACTATTCTGCCCTAACACAATTTTGTTGAATCGATACTACGCTATTCGTCCTTGCAATAGCTCAATAGAATACTTTCTAAGTTCCAAAACAATTCCTTCGGTTGATTTGTAAAACATAACATGGAATTCATCCTAGGAGGATTCTAATCATGTTCTATTATAACAAGATACCCGAAACTTCGATGAATCATCATAAAGACTTGTTCACTAGTCTCCTTCTACGAATAAATCCTTAAGTTCAATCCATTAATTCTTCACCGAATGTTCGATCATACCATTTTCATGAACTAAGATAATCTTCGAAAACTAGATATAATTAAGTTTACATTCTCAAGATGCACTAATCAATAGTCTAATCACTAGAAGGTTTGCTCAACGATTTCAACAACCAAGAGGAATCGAAAATAATTGAATTTAATCTTCTTAACCATGATGAAAGGCTCCTCAAGAAGATAACTAATTCGGTCTAGTAAAAACAGGTCCAAAACGTTACTAAGATCATGCTAAATTAGTTGGTGAAAGATCACATACCTCAATAAATTGATGAACAATGAAGAACTTGAATAAACTCGAACACTGGAAGCTTGAACACCAATCTACAAGGCGTAAGCTTCCTAAGAATCGTCCCAGAAGATGATATGAAGGTTAAGAGGTGATTAAAGATCTCCAGAACACGAAAAATCGGCCAAAGGAAAGGTGAGAAATGAAATAGGGTCGAGGTCTATAAATAAAATTTTGGGCATTACGTACGTTATGCAAATAACCTTACGTACGTAACAAACTTAACATACGTTATACCCTAGCTATAGCGTACGTAGTCGTCTGACCAGAACTCACTGGCCTGATTTTGGCATTTCCTTACGTACGTAGTCACAATGGTTTTACGTACGTAATATCCATGTCCTTAGCGTACGGAAAACATGCACCATAGCGTACGTAACACCTATGTCAAGGTTCACGCGGAACATCACACAAATCTTCCCGGCCCCTTCCTCGGCCCCCACACGCCGACCCTTATCCGATCCCAAGTTGACTTAGCTTACGTACGTTAAGCATATCAGATAACGTACGTAATACTGCAGTCTTAGCGTACGTTATGGACGTCTGATAGCGTACGTTAACACGTGCAGAACCATGCATGCAGAATGCTGGAGATACCAAAACGTAAGGGTATGAAATACGGGAAACCAACCTGCGAATAATAACTTCACAAAGTTGAATCTTACAAGATAAATACACAATAATTATCCGGGCATTACACATATGACCTTATGGGTTCATATTGCGCGGCCGAGTGGGGATGTGAGGAATTTTTAGTCGGGCACGTGATGGTCATGTGTTGGGTTCACCGACACATTGGACTGTGCACACGGTAATGTACCTCTGTGAGACTAATTAGGTACAAGGGCGGGTGTGTCCGGACACTCGTCTTGTGCACGTGCACATACCATTACGGGCGTACTGTGATGCCTCTCTTCAGCGTCATTTCATAATTAAGTTATATCCTGATTGTGTTTATTCAACTCTTGAGGATTGTTGTTCTGCGTAACTGACCCCGTTGGGGATGTTGTTTTCAGGTCATGGCAAGGCTAAGGTACGGGAAGAGAACGTTGACGGCGAGGAGTCCCAGTGATACTAGTAGGGGGGCCCAGTCCTTTTCATTCACTCGTGCTTTCTTCTTTTTATTTCCGCTGCAGACTTCCATTTGGATGTTCATTTCTTTCAGTGTTGTATATTTTATATTCATATAAAATATACATGTATTCTGTATTATCTTGGGTGTGTTATATTGAAACTCCTCATCGGAGTGATTGATGATATAATGTGGTTCGGTACTACAATTATATTATTTAATTCATTAATTTTCATCCGCCTGGTGGCTCCCAGTCGGGGGTCCACGGCACTATAATATCCGCCTAGTTTGGGGTGTTACAAAAACAATTCCCGGCAACGGCGCCAAAATTTGATTGACAAAAACTTATCCTAAAAATAGGAGTTTTTGAGTCGCTCGCAAATATATACGAGGTAGAAGTAGTTGTGGTAAATTCTACCAAGGTCTTTTCTCTCGAGGATTGTTTAACAGGGCTTCGTATAATATTCTGTATAGATTGCAAGAAATAAATACTAAAACATTCTAAAATATATTTTTGGATTTTTAAGTTAACTAAATTAAAATTCACTATTTTTAAACTAAATCATTTTTATTAAGACTATTTTTAATAAGACTATTTTTATACTAGACTATTTATATTAAGACTATTTTTATACTAGACTATTTTTATTAAGACAATTTTTAATGCTAGTGAGAATGAATCGAACTAAAATGAGTTAGAACTTGATTTGATAAAAACTAGGGGATTATGGGTTCATTAAATTAGGTTTTTAATAAAGTAGATGAAATGATTTACACGGATATAAAAGAAAACGAGTGTTTATCGAGTAATCAACTTTTTTACCTTATAACTTCCGTATTCAAAGACTTATTAATTACTTTCGTAATCTTAAGATGTTGTTTACAAGATAAACACTTGACGATTGAAAAGATATGGTTCCAATTCACTTAACAATCAATCAAGAAGGTTTTATTAGTAGAAATAGGATATGATCAATCACTATTTAAACCAAGTGCTCCCTTTTAATCGAGATAGTGTAAATCGATCAAATACTTTATATATAACCTAATAGAAATCCCCCTTCCACTAGGAAGAAATATTAGCTACTCATCGATTTATACGTACTATGATTAAAATAGAATTGATTAATATACATAATTTATAAAAACTTTTAATAACTAGAACTTTAATGACAATAACTAAAAAATTACTTGAATATGATGTATCGAAATGTAATGAACAATCTCTGAAAACAAATTCGAACTTGATTCCAAAAGTTACAAATGATGAACGGAGAAAGTAAGATACTAAGTACTTATTGATCAAGCATTTTTCAAATACAAAATAAAAAGTACAATAACTTCAAACTATCACAATGAAATGGATAAACAAAACTATAGTAGAGAGTTCTTGCTAAGAAAGAATATTTCTAGGCAAGAAGATGAGTGATTTTTGCAATGGATGAAGGTGTCCTTTTATAGGTGATTTTCAAGAATACTGTGGATTATTTAATTCAAAAGATGTGTTGTAGTATCTTGATTTTTTCTTTGTTTATTTGATTCACACTTCATCCATCATGCATGTCTTGATTTTTCAGATCTTTGACCCTAAATAAAATATATGGTTGTTGAGCTCACAAGAGGCCAAAGGTGGAAAAGTCAACAAAGGATCTGCCTGAAAATGGTGCTGGAAAACAGCCCAGTTTGCGCCGTGTTGTATGGTCATGTTGTCCTTGAAAAAATTTCCAACGTTGGATTTGATCTTGTTTTCTGTCCTTTTTGACGTTTCATGACAGTAATCTGTAAAATGACCATTTTTAGCTCATGTTTTGACATATCTTTAAAACATATATTTTTAATCACCAATCAGTACGATTATGCCCGAAAAAGGAGTATTTTGTATATAAATTTTTAGATCAATTATGCACTAATCAGTATACAACCCTAACACAAACAAGATAGGGTAACGTACACTGGGTGAGGAAGGTTGCATACGCCATATTTTGCTATGTACATTAACTGTTCTACAAAATGAGGCAGTAGCCTCTGAACTGGTGTTGCGTACGCAATTAAGATCGGGTAGCATACGCAAGGGGCTATCGCGTACGTTAATATTGAGCAGTAACAGCCGTTAATAATTGTACAAGTTATAAAGTGAGATTTGGTCTTTCATTTCCTCATGAACCAAGCCGAGGGTTTCTCTCCCAAAATTGTCCTCCTTTATTTCTAAGTGATTTCCATGTAACAACCCCGTCCGAGGCTAGGACTGCTACAGCACCGTAAATCCATTTTGGGAATTCACAAGGCGAAAACCTGCAAACACAGTAATACATCGACCGACCAGGTCACATACTAAGAACTCCATGACTAGAATCGGCCTTCAAGGTCGATGAACAACACATCTGCCACTGGCAGTCCACACCGTGACAAAACCATCTAACAACACCTGTTTTAACATAAAGATCACTAGATCTGATTCAATCCAACCCATACATGGGTATAACTAAATAAATAACAACCACCCACCGCACTCATAAATGGCCAAACAAAATTGAAACAAAAACAGCTAAATAACGACTGGAATATCCAGAGGTAATATCACTGGTGCTCTTCACCTTCGTACTCTGACTGCGCTTGCTCACCATGGAACTACGTATCTGGATATATAAACAATGTAACCACCCCCGAAGGGGTCAGCAAACAGCCGATGCAAGTACATTGATAACATGAATATATATAACGAAAATACATCATCATCATCATCACAATCTAAAAACATAACCAGTACCATGTCACACCATTATTCCGGAATAATACGTATATCACATTTCAATAACCACATGGGCTATACTGATATGAGGTTCGCACCCCATCATATCCCAGAGCCCTCGTCAGGGCAGTCCCCGATTGTATAACCCGTCGAGTGATACGAGGTTCTCACCCCATCGTACCCCAGAGCCCTCGTCAGGGCAATCCTCGGCTTTACTCGACCACAAAACACAATTTCACAACATTGGTACGGCTTTTCAGAAATATCATTCTCACTTTTCAAAAGCACATTTGTACGGTTCAATCGCAAGATAATACATAAAGTACGATCAAGTACTTGTCTGGTACTCCAACGAATGGAAAAGTTCCATTGACAATAAATTGGAATGGGCGTTTCGCCAAATCTCCGACCTAAAACGGATAATATTATATGATTATCGCCTTAGATTTATATAACTATTAGTTATTTACTCTCTAATTTAGCCGATTTAAGGGTGAGAATGTAGTTACGGATACACCTCGCGCGTTATCGGGGTATAATAGGGTTGTGTTTCGGACTAGGGGCCATTTGAAGTCCTTTAACCATTGGATTGAAACCAAGAAGGGTACACTTTTTAAAGAAAATATTAAAGTATTTGGGTCAAAACATAATTTTTAAAACTCTTTTTAAAAGTTTAGGGTCAAATTAAAAACTTGATTGGGTCAAATTTTAAAGTACCAAAAAATAGTTTTAGGGCTGAATTGAAGATTTAGAAAACTTCAATCAAATCCATATTTATTTCTAATTCCCAAATGGCTAGCCCTAAGCTTTAAAATTTATATTTTGCACCCCAAAACTTTATACAACCACCTAATCCTCGTTTTAACTTCCCTTCATCTAACGTAACCTCGCCAGAGCTTCTTTTTCATTGATTAACATTATTTTTATACCTAAAAACACACTAATTCCCCAAGTCATCACACCCCGAACTCACACACTAACACACACTCCATACCCATACCCCTCGGCACTCACACGCACAACACATACACACACACACACACACATATATATATATATATATATATATATATATATATATATATATATATATATATATATATATATATATATATATATATCTAGAAAAACACACACACACGTACATACATATGAGCACGCACACACACACACAACACCCACATACGAACACACACACACACAACAGCACTTGCATGGCACACAAAGCTTACTGCAACTTAAAATAAAAATTAATAACATGTTCTTTGTAACAATAGCTTAGCAAAATAAAAATTAGGAACATATTCTTCATAAAAATAGCTTATCAACGGTATAAAGTTTGTAAAATTCCGATAACCGAAAAATCTATACGGGCGACCCGAAAGTAAATGACAATTTTGCCCAGTTCCGACGATTCCGGTATTGATTTGAAAAACTGAACATCGATCCGTGTTCTACTCATTGAGACGAACAAATCGATATATAGATTAACAAATTTTAGCTCAAAAATCTTCTTCACCTCCCTCTCCTTCCTCCTCTTTTTTTTTTTTTTTTTTTTCATCTCGTTTTTTTTTTCTTTTTGTTTAGCACGGCAGACAGCCGTGCATGTGTGTGCGCGAGTGTGTGCTATGTGTGTTTATCTTTTTTTTTTTTTTTACACCGAGGTTCCAAGCTTACACCAGATTAATCCTGCAAATGTACCCCACAAGATCTGCTACCAGTTAAATCGCGAGATGTGTATCTGGCTCCCAGGTTCTTAAATATCCCCAACTACCGCGCACAAGGAGTCGTCCCCCAAGTGATTGCTCCATGCTGGACCCCCCAAATCCAACTGCAGGTTCCCACCGAGATCTGGCCTCCCACACTGCCGCTTGAAGCCCTCAATATTTAATTGTTCCACCAGCGTACCCCGGAGGGCTAGGCCCTAACCCTTAGTCAAAGACTAAAGGATCATTGGGCCTTGAGAAATTCAATTCCAAAGTGTTGTCGCTAGGAATTGAACCCCTGACCTCCAACTAAATTGAAGGTCAGGTGGCCAACTGCGCCAAGGCAGTTGGTCGCCATGTGTGTTTATCTTTAAGTCATGGTGTGTGTGTTTACTAAGCCGGCACACAATATATATATATAATTATAAATATATGTATATATAATATATATATATATATTGAAAAGATAATAATAATAATATTATTATTACACCACTTACACGGCACACACTATATATATATATATGTAAAGGAATAATTACATAAAGCATTAATTAACACTTATTTTAATAATCATTGCAGAGTGATAGTAATAATAATAATAATAAGAAGAAGAAGAAGAATAAGAATAAAAATAGTAATAATAATAATAATAAAAAATAATAATAATAATAAGAATTTTACACTATTTATTCGTTAATCACTCTTATCAAGATCATTTATTATTTTCGTACTCGATATTATTACATATGTTATCATAATATATACACACACACATATGCGTTGTATCATATTTACAGTAATAGTTTAACCATATCTATGTATGTTCATCATCATAGCTATTGTTACTATTATTTCTATTTTTCATCAAGTTTATTCGTCGATAAGGCATTGATGTATAAATTATCGTATGAAAAATATATATAGTAGCATAACATAGTTACGGAGGTTCATGTTCGTCATAGTAAACAGTGCGGCATGGCGTAATTCTGAAGTCCGACATAATAACCGAATTTATTTGACAGCTCACAAAATGTAAAATCACCCGGCTTAATTTCAACGGGGTATCACATCCTTCCCCCTAAAAAAAGTTTCGTCCTCGAAACTTGGAGCAGAATAGAAGATGTTGAAACATATTAGAATTATGTCGTGCACTTGCCGACTAATGTCTAGCGTATTATAACCTTGGTCATGTCCATAAGTAATTTTATTTTTGAGCAGAAACATCACATCGGTAAAAAGCCGTGAGAAACATTATATTGCTATTTTATTAGTGACGATCTATGAAAATATTTACATCTACGCCCCTGATATGCCTCGATAGACATGCTCTATGGGTTAATTACGACAGGATCTTCCTCAATCTCTTCCTCGGGGTCTTCTTTGAGATCTTCTTCAACTTCAGTGGCCTCGTGTTCCACTACCGGAACGGGGGCAATCGGGAGAACAGCAAGAATTTCTTCCGCACTGGCTTGTATCATCGCCCTATTTTGGTGGATCTGATCTTGAAAGGCCTCCCTTGCTTGATTGTACCGGGTCTCTCTTTCTCGAAGAATGTGTTGCATCATAGACATTTGGGCTTCTAGCTGCACGGCATGCTCGTGTTCCCATGTAGCTTCTTCCTGTGCAGCCTCACTTGCATCCCCATGGAATTGTACCAGTGCTTCTAAGTAACTAATATGTTCCTGGCAACGCGTATTTTTGGTTAGATTCATTCTTATAAATTATTCTATCCTTTCCTTTCGGTTTACGTATCAAGTTGCGAAAGAAGTACCCTTGGGGTCTTATATATATGTGCGTTGAGCCGACTTTAAGTCGGGGGGAATTGAATTGATAATCAAAAGTTAATTCATCAAAACCTCGGTTTCATCAAAATCCTAGACTAGGGTTCTAGCCTGACATGCCAGAAAATAAAAATACAAAAAGAAGTAAAGAAAGCATAGAAATCAAACGCAGACGAAGAACTTGGATTCCTCCATTCTCTGTCTTCCGCTCTCTGATCCTTGGTGCTTCTGCTTGTTCTCGATTCCTTGATTCTCTTGGTGATCGATCCTCCCTCTCTCTTAAAACCCTATTTATAACTATCATTAGCCTCCAAAACGCGTCCGTGGATTGGGTCGAAAACAGCTCCAAAAACGGCCCAGAAACGTGGCTAATACAGCAAAACCGCCCCGTGGGCCGTGGCTCAGTTAATCTGTGTCGCGGCCCCTAATGTTCAGCGAGTTGCCTGGGAGCCTATTTTTCTTCCTGGGCCGCGGCTCAGTATCCTTGTGCCGCGGCTCACAGTACAGCGTGCTCGATGCTTGTTAGTCACCTTCGTGTGTCGCGGCCTGCTTTCCTTGTGCCGCGGCTCATGACCTGAAATCGCTGTTTTGGTCCGTTTTTCGCCGTTCGAGCTTCCGGAATCCAATTTCCTACAAAACATATAAAGATAGTGCATTAAAAGCTCATTTATGCAGGTTTAGACTTAAAATGGATATGAAATAATGATAAATAAGCGTATAAAAATACGCCTAACAACATATATATACATATACACCGGCACCACTCTTCATTCCAGCACAGTATGAGAATCAACAAGCACGGATCACGTATCCACAATTCATATTTAACTCCACATCATAACACGAAAATCACACAAGCTCATATAACATGAGACACAACAAAGTAGGGAGACTTACATCCACATATCGCATGAAGCTGATGGTTGCACCTTGATACTAATCATGACCGACACCTCAGACGACGTGTCTCATCACGACTCAGTCAGACAAAATCTGACAAGACGAGACAAGACAAGACCCGATAACACACAAATCAACCCGAAAGCCTATGTTTCCACAACCTAAGCTCTGATACCATAAATGTAACACCCCCAAAATCAAACCGGGAATATTACATGCCACAGACCATCTCCATGAGGATCCACCAGGCTAGACATCGAAACAGCACATTACATTACCTACCAACCTAATTAAAAGAACAAACCAATAGACCTATTTGGTCTTTCATCACTAAAATACAAGTCAAAATATACACATTTCTATCTCGACTCATACCCGTGGAAGGGTAAAATACACTCATAACAGAAAGTACGACAGCAGAAAAGACTATGTAATGAACTCCGACTGACTGCACCCAAAACTGGCCTTCATGTGATTAGTATCGATCGTCTCCCATCATCCTTCGCACCGATCTTGTGTTTTGATCCCAAGACCTGCATGTACCTGGACGCAGAACATACATCCACCCCCGAGTACTCGGGGGTTAGCAAAACTCCACTGTTTTGCTAGTACAAGTATAAATTGCAAATACGAGCCATACACAACACATTCCGAGAATAAAACGAAAGACTTCCAGAGATATTTCATTTAGTTAAAATAGTTCAAGTCTTGAAAGTAGGAACGAAGCAAGTAAGCAATTTGAAAACACTTCCAAATATCGGGAGTTTTGAAAACATTGGAAATTGAAAAGTTCTTAATCTCTCGAAAGCCACTTAGGGTCAAAGCCCCAAAGTCCATTTTCCAAAATGCAAAACCGTTAACAAAACACGGGATCCACGACCCAAACCTTCCGGTCACAAAACACAGGGTCCACGACCCGATCATTCCCTTCAATTCACTCACAAGGACACATTACGCATAATACATTAAAATGCCATTCTAGCCAAACACCAAGACTCGATATATAATGTATCTCGACCCCGAGCACAAAGCATTAAGATACTCCGGACAATATCACAATTAACGAAAATATCAAATCAATATCACAGAAACCACACTTGGTAACCCACGGCCGTGCCCCTTAGCATCGGCCCCCATATGCCCCGTCGAACGCTCTGGGTGGAAAACCACTTCCGCGGCCGTGCCCCTTAGTATCGGCCCCCAGACGCCCCGTAGAACGCTCCGAGTGGAAGAACAACAACACACACACGTGTTCCACAATTCATAGTTGCAAACCGCAAGCCTCGAAGGTCAATCAGTGTATATATAGTCGAGGTACCTTACTAGAATGGCCAGTTCATTCAACAAATATTCACAACCAAGTAACGATATAATTAACACTAGAATTCAACGATGCAGCTAGTACAAATCACATAGCAACGAGAGAAGATACCTTTCCAACCACGCCGAACGGCACAACCTCCTCATAAAGGAGTTACCACCTTTATCACACAATGTCACATGATCATCAATAAACACATGTTTCCCCACACATACCTCAACGAAGGGTTAAACTATAAATCTACAAACGATATAATCACACAAAACAATACCCTACGAGAGTAAGGTATTCTTATACTCAACACTAAAACACATACTTAGACAAGCACATTTAACAACGAAAACATATGAGTCATCTTTAAGGAAATATTGAAAAACATATCGATTCCTTTGAAAGTTAATTATAGACATTCATTCAGCACATATCGTCGATTACCAACTATTAAATCCATAAAACACGAAATGTATGGGCAAGATACTTGCCTCGATACCACGAGCAATGGAACACCGAACGGACACGGTGGGGTAGCCCCCGAACTCCCAAGAATGACCAATAACTCATCAACTCCACGAAAACTACGAAAATAATATCACCACGAATCAATAACGCTAAACGGAATCCGAATCAACCCGAAAAACAACAAGAATCCAAGGGTTTTTTTCAAGAGAATCAAGAACCAAGTCGATAAACGAGTTACAAAACCCGAAGATCATGACCAATACTACAACAATACCATAATCGATTCATCAACCATGGATTAAATCGAAAAATCACGAAGAAATCCCTAAAAATCGAATAACTAGGGTTTTAAGGAAAAAAATACCTCGATTCGACGAAGAACAAAGATTCGGTGATGATACAATTGAAAAGGATCTTCCAAAATGCCTAGAAATTGAGTGGAATCGACCAAAAACTCCACTCCTCGTCTCTCCCGTCCAACAACCGCCACAAGAGATGAAAACCAAAGCAAATGAGGTCTGGCCGACGCCAAGGCCTATATATGGCCAAAAACGTTACGGCCGTAACCGGCAGTGCCTTACGGTCGTAACTCGGTCAACTCCCTTTACGTGTGTAATGGCGGCTGCCTTACGTACGTAACGAGTATGCCTTACCGCCGTACTCGACGCGGCCTTACGTCCGTAACCAGGTCCCCAGGGCCACTTCATGAAATCTACCGATGCATTACGGCCGTAACTGGCCAATTCCTTGTGGTCGTAACGAAGCATTACGACCGTAACATGATAACCCTTACCGCCGTAACCGAGTCCTCCCAGGCCAGGCCGTGCGGGAGTCTTACGGCCGTAATCGGCCAGGCCTTATGGCCTTAATCGGCCAGGCTACGGCCGTAATTCGACTCAGCCAACACCCGACCGTTCGACTCGAGACTCGATGACGTCTCGATCACGCAAACGCACCAACTAAGATCCAAAACGATAACGAGCCAGCTAAGAAACTCAACGTACCGCCGTGCAAGCACACGATTCCAAAGACGGACGAAAACACTCCGCTCGACCAAAGAAAAATTCGACAAAACCGAAATAAAGATCTCGGGTATTATAAATCAACTCGGAGGAAAGCTTAGCCCAAGATACGTCGGACCTTTCAAGATCTTAGAAAGGATTGTAAAATCGGCATACCGCCTCGAGCTACCAACCGATCTTGCCAGAATGCATGATGTATTTTGTGTCTCGAGGTTGAAGAAATATCATCCGGATCCCAAACATGTCATCACGCATGACATATCACCGATCAAAGAGAATTTAACTTATGTCGATAAGCCAATCAGGATCGTGGATCAACAAGTACGCAGGCTAAGAGACAAGAATATACTTTTAGTTAGGGCTGCCAAAAAAATCCGTATATCCGGATATCCGTCCAAATTATCTATACCCGTATTCGAAAAAAGCGAATATTATATGTATAAAAAAACGGATACGAATATTATCCATATCCAAAAATTGAGGATGCAGATATGGATATAGGCACATCCGTATCCGAAAATATCCGTATCCGAAATGAATTATATATAATATATTTTTTTAATATATTTTCAATATATAATATATAATTTTAATATATAATTACAAAATATAAGTGTAACATCCCCAAAACCATATGGAAATATTACACGCCGTAGATCCTTTTCGCAAGGACCACCAGGCTAAACATCACAGAACGACCAAATACTTGCCCGTCCAGGGTCAAACAATAAAATAACACAGACCGTTAAGGTCACTTACAAGTAAATACACAGACCCATGAGGTCCCACAACTTAATCAACATAACTGACTTTATACAATATTACCACACAGGGGTCGAAGTACAATACATCGGAAGACTGAATTCAACTCGGACAATACGACTCAAGTCAAACTAAACTTCCAACTCTTGATTAGTATCGTAGCTCGTCACTTCATATGCCAATCCTGAGACTGCTCCCTCGAACCTACATGTACCTGGACGCAAAACAGACATCCACCCCCGATTACTCGGGGGTTAGTAAAACTCCACTGTTTTACTAGTGCAAGTGTCAAATCATACGAAATGTAACGGGCAAACATTAACCATGGATCAGATGCACTAATCAAGTACCAAATCATTCCCAAGAGATTTTAGCAAAGGAAAGCAAGCTATGAAGCATTTGAAAATAAGATCATCATCTCGGGGATTTTTAGAAATACAAAACATTTAAGACCTCGAGTCCTGATTCGTAAAACCTTTTAAAAAACCTTAGGGTTCTAACCCTAATGTCGATTTCAGTGATTTACTTGTACGAAAATATTTCCACAAATCTCGTGGGACTCGCCCAATATTCTTTCCTTGAAAACTTCCCTTTCGAAACTTAGTTTATCAAAAGATATTCATGACTCCATGATCTCCTGCCACGAGTCTCCGTAGGTTGGCCAAAAATCACACTTGGTCCCATAACTATTTGCTTTTACGATTTTGGTCCCATTGATTCTCAGTTTTTCAATTTCGTCCCATATGTGCGAAAATTGTCCAATTTAAGGCCAATTTTCGCCGGAAACCCATTAAGTCGTCGGAAAATGCACGTGACATGCACGTGATCACAAAATATTGGGGGATTCCGACAATAGTAAATGATGTGGCATTTTTGCGGACCTGTTCTCTTTTTGCCAAAAAATAAATAAAAAATAAAATTGAATAACCAAGGAAAAAAAATGGGAATGGATCCCTAATTAGATTGAAGACCCTTAAACGTTTGCCATTCTCATTCTAAGAACACAAACTCTAATTAGATCGAAGATCCTTAGATTGAAGGCTTGTTGTTCATGCAGAAGAACGGTGCTATGGACCAGGACCTTCCGAGTTATGGTGAGTATTTCATTTTCCTGTTTATAGTTGTATTTTTGTGTTATGTGCTATGTTCAAGGTGTAATATATATGTGATGAGTGTAACACCCCCAATCCGCTCAGGGATATTACACGCCGTAGAACCTTTCCTCAAGGATCTACCAGGCTAGTAACAACATGAAACATCTCGACAATGCCTTTAAGGCTAAAATGACTCAGTAGACCGATTTGGCCTTTCAATAAAAACATACAACTCGATTACAACTCATGCCCACGCAGGGGTCAAAACACAACCACACCCGTACAACGGGAAAAATATAGCAGCGGAAAATAAAGTACAACTTAACCAATACACGATGTACGGTTCCTCATGTGATTAGTATCGATCATCTTTCATCATCCTTCGTGTCGACCCTGTGTTATGCTCCAAAACCTGAATGCAAAAACAGACATCCACCCCCCGAATACTTGGGGGTTAGCAAAACTCCACTGTTTTGCTAGTGCAAGAACAAAGTGCAAATACGAGCCATACAATTCACATTCCACGAATAACAATAACCAAGGATCCTCAAAGATCCAAACGAAACGAAAAGTACTTCTCGAGGCAAGGGTTTGAGAAAACCTTTAAAAATCGAAATATCATAAATCAATGGAAATAATTTATAAAACGGTTTAGAATGCCATCGAGAGTTTTAATAGAAAACAATTTAGGATTATCAAATCCTACTTTTCAAAATCCAAAGGACAAAAGGGGTCACCGCCCCAAAGGTTTACTTTCCAGAAAAATGACATTTACCAAACCGTTGGGATTTTAACCCCAAATCCATAAAATGACTTTTACAAAACCATTGGGATTTTAGCCCCAAATCTCATCAACTCACAGTACACAAGAACGACCACAAGGTTCGTCTTCCAACGTCAAAATCCACAAATAAAGGATTTAAAACAAACAACAAAATACTCTAGAGCCATCCTAGCCAAGTAGGCCAAACGAACAACTTACCTCTTACACATTTAGTCAATGCATGCAATCATGAAAACCGTTCAAAAGCACTCATTTCCGGAAATGCCATAAATAAGTCACATTTGTAAAATGCACCACAATTAACCGTCGATCCACGTCTCTGTGGACCCCTACCGAGACCCCTTCGGATCTAACCCGTAGTGGTTAAAAGCAAGCTCGTCGATCCATATCTCTGTGGACCCCTAGCGAGACCCCGTCGGATCTAACCCGTAGTGAGCATACACACACACACATTACTCATGCAAAACTAACATGCTAAGAATGTAAGTTCATTAAGAATACTCACTAGAGATGGCCATTAACTCGACACCATTATCAAACTCTTCAAAACACAATAACAAGATTAAATACGGAATACACGATTCCATAACTTTAAACAATAGGAGTATCATCATCAAATCCTTCAACGTTCAAAATAATCAAATCATAATCAATTCCCAAAACACGCCGTTCACAAAACACACACGCATTTGAAAGAAAGCCTTTAACGAGGCCAAACCGAAATCTTTTGAAACTTCATTTCAAACAACCAAAAAAACACACCAAGACGATCACCGATCATCCTATCTGTAACAGCCCAAAAACAGTGGCTATTACAGTGCCGTGGACCCCTACTGGGACCCACCAGGCGATATCACAATATGCATTTAAAATCTGACAACGTGGCACCGTACCACAATATTTATCAAAACCCCAGTGTGGAGTATGAGTTATTCATGTTTTTAAATACAAGCAAACATACACAGGATCCAAACTTGGTACAGACCATATGACGATGGGCAGTACCTAATAAATTTTAGTACAATCATCCGACACAAAATAAAATGAAAGTCACCATTAAAACATAACCGAATAACCAAAAGACTCGGGCCCCCCGAAATAGCATACATCAGAATCCTCCGTCGCCATTGTGCTCCTCCTGTGCCTTGCCCTTTCCTCGCCCTGAAATACAAGTATTTCGCCCCAAACCACAGGGTCAGCTATACATGATAATAATTCTCATGACATTATACAATTCATATATACTGATCTCAAAGAAATCCACCGACTACTGAATATACCCCGAAGGCGTATAAACAATCAGTCCCAACTATCGAACATAACCAAATATACGAACGACCATATACTATGGCTCAAGACGGACGTCACAGTACGCCCGATCCGGAAATGTGTCCGTGCACATGTCCACCCCGTATACGGAATCCAGAATATACGTGGGACGATGTACCTAATTAGCCTCACGAACTACGTCTCGTGTGCACGATCTAAATGCGGAAAACCTCCACGCATGATCATCAAGTGCCCGGCTAAAAATCCTACACATAACCAATCGGCGCGCAGATATGACTCCAGAGATGTCACGATACAACATGACAACGAAACTCAACGAATTACACTTTTACCAAGAAATCGAACAACTCACCGAAGTGTCAACAAAGCTCAACGATATCAAGGGTCCAAAAGTAACGAACTTGGGAATACAATCCCATGATGGAAACGGGACATCATTAAGAACAACCTCAAGTCACCAGACACAAGTTTATAAGTGTTTCATATACACGAAATGCATAATTATCATAAGAATCCACACATCATTATAACCAAGCAAGATAACTTGCCTTAATTCCGTAGACGAATAATCCTTCCTTGAGTGGTCAAACGAACGGTATCCTCGTCTAACAATGATTATCTACAAAGGGTTAACATAATATTTCCAACAATTTCATTACAAAGGTTTTAGAGGCCAAATATCATGGTTCCATACTACCTTCAAGAATCAATAGAATGTTCAAGACAAATTTAACATTTCTCACTTTTAATCATTAAGGATGTCATCCCTAACATGTTCCTAGTGTTGAGACTATAATTAACTTTCGATTATCATGTTATACATCAGGTTTTAAGTATATCATTATCAACACAATCACATTATGAAGTTATTTACAACAAGAAGTAACACTAATACCTTCAATGTTAATCTTCACTTAGTTTGAGCATGATTCAATTAACTTATCATGTTTGCACTAGTTTAAACTAACATTATGTGAAGTATTTATCTACTAACATCATCATAAGCATGGATTTGATATGAGTTAAAGAAAGACCAACCTTAAAATGAAGAACAACACCAACACTTCAAGGGATACACTTCAATCTCTAGCTCTTCAAGTCACAAATCAAGTGTTGAAGCTCCAACACAAGTTAGGAAGGCTTAGAAATGAGGTTGGAGGGGAAAAGAATCGTTCCTCAGTTGGGAGGTTGAAAAGGGTCGAGTAGGAAGTGAATGGCAAGTCATACATTTATAATCTGAACTTGACATTACGTACGTTAACGAACGTGGTTAACGTACGTTATAGCCTTTACGTACGTAATCATGTGATCATTACGTACATAACCAATTTCATCAAATCTCCCTGTCTCAAAACACGCAGTTCGTTACGTACGTAACCAGGCAGCTATTACGTACGTAATAGCCGTTGACTTGGCTGTCGCGATCGACTCCCGACCACCTACCCCTGCTTGGCCCCACCCGCCGAAAGGCAGACTGCTGGAGGATCTTTCCGCATTACGTACGTTAACGTATTGATGTTACGTACGTAAGGCGACCTTCATAACGTACGTTATGGAGTCATGCTAACGTACGTTAAGTACTATAACAAGCATAAATGGAATTTCTCCCAATATTACCCAACAACTAATATAGTATGAATGACCATGAATCCAACTTAACATAATTCGTCGACACTTGCTACAATATCACAGATATGGTGCGAAAATACTTAACTTAAATCATGAAATACAATATTAAAGGCGAGGGTATTACATACTCCCCCCCTTAAAAGAAGTTTCGTCCCCGAAACTAAGGGGTAAACAGTTCGGGGTATTTCTCTCGCATGCTATCTTCGGTCTCCCACGTAGCTTCCTCGACTCCATGTCTTGACCACTGAATCTTTAATAAGGGAATCGTCTTGTTCCTCAGCTGTTTAATTCTTCTGTCGAGTATCTGCACCGGCCGTTCTTCATACGAATGGTCGTCGGCTATTTCGACCTCGTCTAATTGAATAACGTGACTTGGATCAGCAACATACTTCCTTAACTGAGATACATGGAATACGTTGTGAATCCGACTCAAAGATGGTGGTAATGCTAAACGATAGGCTAGGTCGCCTACTCGTTCCAAGATCTCAAACGGGCCAATATACCTTGGGCTCAATTTGCCTTTCTTCCCGAATCGGAAAAAACCTCTGGTAGGAGATACTTTGACCAGTACATGGTCACCAACTTCAAACTCGAGTGGTCGTCGACGATTATCTGCATATGATTTCTGGCGGCTTTGGGCCGTTAATAGACGACTCTTGATCAGGGAAATCTTCTCGCGGGCTGCCAATAACATATCAGGTTCCGTACCAATAGATTCAGATAATTCGTCCCAGCATAAAGGGGACCTACAACGACGACCGTATAATGCCTCATAAGGTGCCATCATGATCGAGGCGTGCCAGCTGTTATTATATGTGAATTCTACCAACGACAGTTGGGCTTCCCAGTCAGGCTTCCAATCGAGAGCACATGCCCTCAACACATCCTCTAGAGTTTGAATTGTCCTTTTCAGATCGACTGCTTGGCCCGAGGATGAAAATCCGTACTGAAGTTCAACTGTGTACCCATAGCACGATGAACCGCCTTCCAGAAGTGCGACACGAACCGTCCGTCCCGATCTGATACAATACTCTTAGGGGTGCCGTGCAGTCTCACAATCTCTTTGATGAATAATTGGGCTAATCTCTCAGGGCCCCAAGTATCCTTGATCTCCAAGAAGTGGGCTGATTTAGTCAATCGATCCACAACCACCCAAATCGTATTCATGCCTCGACGGCTCGTCGGCAAACCGGTAATAAAGTCCATCGATATGTCTTCCCACTTCCACTCGGGAATCGGAAGCGGTTTCATCATGCCAGCTGGTCGTTGATGCTCAATCTTGACCTGCTGACAGGTCAAACATTTCGAAACGAATTCAGCAACCTCCCGTTTCATGTTACCCCACCAATAATACGGCTTCAAATCCTTATACATTTTGTTTGATCCCGGGTGTATGGAATACGGGGTAGCATGAGCCTCCTTTAGAATAGTATTCCTCAACTCTTCGTCTGCTGGTACACATACTCGATTTTTAAAGCGTAACAGTCCATCCTCGTGAACCACAAATCCAGGGGCCTTCCCCTGATCGATTTCTCCTCAAACTCTGGATAAGAATGGGTCCGTCATCTGCTTCGTCCTAATCATCTCATCAAGGGACGGTGAGATCTCAAGCATGCACAGTTGTCCCTGGATGCGTTGTATCCAGACCTCAATCTCTGGTCTCATGAACTCTAATTGCAACTCCCTCTGGGCGGTCAAACGAGCTAGTGTCTGCTCCTGCACCGTCTTACGGCTCAAGGCATCGGCAACCACGTTTGCCTTGCCTAGATGATAAAGGATCTCGATATCATAGTCTTTGATTAGCTCTAACCACCTCCTTTGTCTCATGTTCAACTCCTTCTGGGTAAAAATATACTTCAGGCTCTTGTGGTCCGTAAAAATCTGGCAGGCAACTCCATACAGATAGTGGCGCTAGATTTTTAAAGCAAACACTACGGATGCTAACTCCAAGTAATGAGTCGGGTAGTTGACCTCATAAGGACGCAACTGTCTGGACGCATAGGCGATCACTCTCCCGTCCTGCATTAACACGCAGCCAAGGCCCTGCCTCGATGCATCGCTATATACCGCGAATCCTTCCGTTCCTCTAGGTAGTACCAAAACAGGTGCTGAAATTAATCGACCTTTGAGTTCATCAAAACTTTGTTGGCAGGCTTCCGACCACAAGTACTTCTTATCTTTTCTCAATAGGTTAGTCATTGGTTGAGAAATTTTGGAAAATCCTTCCACGAATCGCCTGTAATAGCCTGCTAGACCCAGAAAACTACGAACTTCTTTCACGTTCTTCGGGGGTAGCTGGCTCTTGATAGCTTCCGTCTTCTGTGGGTCTACTCTTACTCCCTCTGCTGATATCACATGACCCAGAAAAATAACTTCAGACATCCAGAATTCACACTTAGAAAATTTTCCATAGAGTTGTTCTCGCCTTAATGCGTCGAGAACCTGGCGGAGGTGACACTCATGCTCCTCATGATCACGAGAGTAGACCAAGATATCGTCAATAAAAACGACTACAAAACGATCCAGATAATTAATAAAAACCCGATTCATCAATTCCATGAATACTGCAGGTGCATTAGTCAGTCCAAATGGCATGACAACGAACTCATAATGCCCATAGCGAGTGCGAAAAGCTGTCTTCGGGACGCCAGACTCTCGAATCCGCAATTGGTGGTACCCGGACATTAAGTCGATCTTGGAAAATACAGCGGCTCCTTGGAGCTGATCCAATAGATCATCGATGCGAGGTACAGGATATTTGTTCTTAATTGTTACTTTGTTCAGCTCCCGGTAATCAATACACAAACGCAGCGATCCGTCCTTCTTCCGCATTTAATAACACCGGCGCTCCCCAAGGGGATGCACTGGGCCGAACATATCCTTTCTCGCTAATTCTTCGAGTTGTCTTTTCAACTCCCGCATCTCACGGGCCATACGATATGGTGCTTTCAAAGCGGGACGCCCTGGCTCCAACTAAATGGTGAATTCCACCTCTCGCTGTGGGGGTATTCCTGGAAGCTCGTCTGGAAATACATCTGGATAATCTCGAACTACTGGAATATCAATTAATTTGACTGGTCGGTCAGCTGTCTTAGTCATGTAACACCAATAACCAATGCATCCTTGGTTCAGTAATCTCATAGCCTTCATAGCGCTGATGACTCTCCCAGAATGATTGGGATTATCACCCCGAAAAATACACTCAACGCCATCATCCGATGTGACGGTCACCATTCGCTTACGGACGCTAAGGACGGCATCGTGACGGTCCATCCAGTCGATACCCAAGATTACATCATCTTTAGGTAAATCAACCACAATCAAGTCGGACAACCACTCACGGTTGTTCATGCTAATCGGACAGTTCTGTACTTCACGACTCCCAATAATTCTTCTACCATCGGGTAGACCAATTACATAAGGTTCACAATCGATAACACGATTCAAATGCAAACGACTCAAACAAGAACTAGACAAAAAGGAGTGTGAAGCACCAGTATCAAAAAGAACACAAACGGGCTGAGAGTGGATCTCGAGAGTACCTGCAATCATGCTGGCTTCGGGATCATCGGCTTTCTTCATCTCGTAGACTCTAGGTTTTGCAACCCCGGAAGCAGGTGTACCAACTTGATTTCCACGGCCCATCCCTTTGTTCGCCCCGGTAGTCGGGTAAGAAGCGGATGGAGGAGCACGTTCCTGAACAGAAGACTGTACTGGAGCAAGAGATGCTACAGGAGCACGCCCGAGCCCACCCCGGAAATAGCGAGCACGATGACCGTTCTTCCCGCAAGTGTGACAGGCAACGGCCGGCTTCGGACACTTGGAACTGATATGCCCCTGGTCCCCACAGTTATAACACACGACAGGTGAGCTGATTGCCCGAGAGTGCGTTCCTGCCGGTTTTGATGCCATAGGTGGCCGTTCAGAAGGATTTGGTACAGGCTGGGGTTTCTTGAATACCCCTTGCCATCTCCTTGGAGTCAGTTCTGGATCTCTTGTTGGAAAATCGAGGTCGCTTGGAAATCTCCTTTGCAGTAAGTTCATACTCCAAAGTCTTCTCAATAAACTCCGGTAAGGTCGTACAGTGGTGATTGAGTAATTGCATCCTCATTCGGGGTTTAAGCCTCTTGAGGAAATATTTGATCTTATCAGCTTCCGAATGGACAACTGACGTAGCAAAAGGGAGAGGTGCGTGGAATTTTTCGGCAATCGCTAACATATCCTCGTCTTCCGATGGGTCGGGGTTTAGTAATTCGGACAGTTTGGCTTCACGGAGGGGTGCAGGATAGTAACGATCTAGCATAAGATTCTTGAATTCCTCCCAAGTACTCGCGCCTTCGGCAGGCCTCACAGAAAGCCACCAAGTATGGGCACTCTTACTAAGGTAGTAGGCTGCCACAGCAACTCGATTTTCCTCTGGGCACTCCACCATCTCGAACAGTTTATCGAAATGCTCTATCCAGTGTACAATGTCGGCAGGCTCAGATGAGCCTTCAAAAGTCGGAGGTCGCTGACGTGATATGTCGCTAATAATCCGGCTCACGATCCCGCCAGGCACCAGAGGCGGAGGCTGTTGTCCCTGCTGTTGACCAGTAGTATTCCTCTGCATAGTTTCCATCAGCTGACCTATTTGGGTCATCTGGGCCATCATGCCCTGCATCACGGTGTAAGGATCGACACGTGCATTCTCTCCGGTGTGGTGTGATTGGTCCCTAGAAGGCGAATCACTGCCTGCGGAACTCTGTTCCACATTCGCGCGTCTATTAGCTCGTGGTATCGGAATTCGGCCTCTTCCGCGGCCTCGTCCCCCTCTGCCACGGCCTCGTCCCCCTCTGCCACGGCCTCTCAGGTTCCTTTCCATACTTAAAGAATCAAGTCACAAGTACAGTTCGATTTATCAATCATAATTCATGCTAAGTTAATAGCAACAGGGAATTTCCTATCCAAAAAAGCAGTTGTAAAGAATCACTGGCACTACAAATGTTACACACTCAATATCGTATCAACATTAAGTCGAAACAATTCCAATCACATAATTAATTTAGGTTCTCCTCAAACAGATGAATTTTGCCTTATGGTAGCAAGATGCCAAGATAAGTAAGGAGACCAATACATTGTCAATATCATGCCAGTAATCAAATTATGGTTCATGGGAACATACCGTATTCGACGGGTCAGGCGCTTGCACTGGTTACACGTGGCACGAAGTTTTCTTGATGCTGTTTCGATTCTACAATGACTCAAAATAAAAACACACTCTCCGATACCATCTTCTGTAACAGCCCCAAAACAGTGGCTATTACAGTGCCGTGGACCCCTACTGGGACCCACCAGGCGGTATCACAATATGCATTTAAAATCTGACAACGTGGCACCGTACCACAATATTTATCAAAACCCCAGTGTGGAGTATGAGTTATTCATGTTTTTAAATACAAGAAAACATACACAGGATCCAAACTTGGTACAGACCATATGACGATGGGCAGTACCTAATAAATTTTAGTACAATCATCCGACACAAAATAAAATGAAAGTCACCATTAAAACATAACCGAATAACCAAAAGACTCGGGCCCCCCGAAATAGCATACATCAGAATCCTCCGTCGCCATTGTGCTCCTCCTGTGCCTTGCCCTTTCCTCGCCCTGAAATACAAGTATTTCGCCCCAAACCACAGGGTCAGCTATACATGATAATAATTATCATGACATTATACAATTCATATATACTGATCTCAAAGAAATCCACCGACTACTGAATATACCCCGAAGGCGTATAAACAATCAGTCCCAACTATCGAACATAACCAAATATACGAACGACCATATACTATGGCTCAAGACAGACGTCACAGTACGCCCGATCCGGAAATGTGTCCGTGCACATGTCCACCCCGTATACGGAATCCAGAATATACGTGGGACGATGTACCTAATTAGCCTCACGAACTACGTCTCGTGTGCACGATCTAAATGCGGAAAACCTCTACGCATGATCATCAAGTGCCCGGCTAAAAATCCTACACATAACCAATCGGCGCGCAGATATGACTCCAGAGATGTCACGATACAACATGACAACGAAACTCAACGAATTACACTTTTACCAAGAAATCGAACAACTCACGGAAGTGTCAACAAAGCTCAACGATATCAAGGGTCCAAAAGTAACGAACTTGGGAATACAATCCTATGATGGAAACGGGACATCCTTAAGAACAACCTCAAGTCACCAGACACAAGTTTATAAGTGTTTCATATACACGAAATGCATAATTATCATAAGAATCCACACATCATTATAACCAAGCAAGATAACTTGCCTCAATTCCGTAGACGAATAATCCTTCCTTGAGTGGTCAAACGAACGGTATCCTCGTCTAACAATACTCACGTGAACAAGCAACCTTGAATGAAATATAATTCATTCAACAACACATTCGTACGATAATGGTATTATCGCATAAACAATATTCGTAAATTTACTTGAATAAATCGATTATCCTATTGATCATTTTAATGTTCTATTTACAAATCATCGTATGTTTATCGTGTTCAATACCTATTCTAACCTTAATGTCAAATTCTTGATGTCTAGTTTATTATGAATGCAATATCGTGAAAATATCTTTTCAAATCATCGACACTTCCAATTACGATATAAGTTGTGTTTAATTACATTCTTCATTATTTTACCAACGATTTCATTCAAAACTTGATTACTATATGAAACATAAGTTTAAGTTTTTAGTGAATTAAGAACATCGTCTTAATTTACGTCTCTTAACACGCACGGATTAATGAAATGGAATTCGGCTACTCATCTACCGCATTTGTATCATCATATTCAACACAATCCTCTTAAGAACATTATCAATCTATTAATGTAGTGATTAACACCCTTTAATGAAATCGATAAATTCGAACATATGAAGATTACAACTTCCCTCTATCAACATTCATTGTTTTACTTTGAAGAATTTATTAAAAGTCTAGTTATATCATTGGATACTTGAAATTTTTGAAGTAACTTCATCCATCTAACAAAGATTATCTACAAAGGGTTAACATAATCTTTCCAACAATTTCATTACAAAGGTTTTAGAGGCCAAATATCATGGTTCCATACTACCTTCAAGAATCAATAGAATGTTCAAGACAAATTTAACATTTCTCGCTTTTAATCATTAAGGATGTCATCCCTAACATGTTCCTAGTGTTGAGACTATAATTAACTTCCGATTATCATGTTATACATCAGGTTTTAAGTATATCATTATCAACACAATCACATTATGAAGTTATTTACAACAAGAAGTAACACTAATACCTTCAATGTTAATCTTCACTTAGTTTGAGCATGATTCAATTAACTTATCATGTTTGCACTAGTTTAAACTAACATTATGTGAAGTATTTATCTACTAACATCATCATAAGCATGGATTTGATATGAGTTAAAGAAAGACCAACCTTAAAATGAAGAACAACACCAACACTTCAAGGGATACACTTCAATCTCTAGCTCTCCAAGTCACCAATCAAGTGTTGAAGCTCCAACACAAGTTAGGAAGGCTTAGAAATGAGGTTGGAGGGGAAAAGAATCGTTCCTCAGTTGGGAGGTTGAAAAGGGTCGAGTAGGAAGTGAATGGCAAGTCATACATTTATAATCTGAACTTGACATTACGTACGTTAACGAACGTGGTTAACGTACGTTATAGCCTTTACGTACGTAATCATGTGATCATTACGTACGTAACCAATTTCATCAAATCTCCCTATCTCAAAACACGCAGTTCGTTACGTACGTAACCAGGCAGCTATTACGTACGTAATAGCCGTTGACTTGGCTGTCGCGATCGACTCCCGACCACCTACCCCTGCTCGGCCCCACCCGCCGAAAGGCGGACTGCTGGAGGATCTTTCCGCATTACGTACGTTAATGTATTGATGTTACGTACGTAAGGCGACCTTCATAACGTACGTTATGGAGTCATGCTAACGTACGTTAAGTACTATAACAAGCATAAATGGAATTTCTCCCAATATTACCCAACAACTAATATAGTATGAATGACCATGAATCCAACTTAACATAATTCGTCGACACTTGCTACAATATCACAGATATGGTGCGAAAATACTTAACTTAAATCATGAAATACAATATTAAAGGCGAGGGTATTACAATATCCACAAAATAAGAAAAGTATGGGCAAGGTACTTGCCTCGAATAAGAATAACGCGAAGAATCGACCGAAGTAGGTTGACACGAACCGCCTACGAACCCGCCGACTCCACCGATCGCCAACTCGCGTTCATAAACTACGAAGGACAATAACAATAATTAAATTAATTTCCTAACATGACTTAAAGCCGCCGAATTCAACGAACGAACGACGAATGTTCAAGCATTTTCCCCAAAACGGTCAAGAACACGATTCGTCCCGACAAAACACGAAAATAGAATTCCAAGTTGAAATATGGATATACAATCCATAGAATATGTTTAACAACATCATTTAACCATAATCGATCCATCAAAAACGGATGAAAAACAAGATGGAGGATAAAACCCCCAAAAAGTCGATTTGAAGGAAATCAAGAAATATACTTCGATTCGATGAAGAACAATGGATTAAATGATGTTAAACACAAGAATACTATGAAGTTTAATCATATCCATCATCAATTAATCAATAATACGGAACGAATCGGACGAAAACGCAAAAACCCCCAAATTCACGAAATTAGGGTTCTAAGGAAGGTTACCTTGATTCGCTGGATCAAAGGATGATAACGGATGATTGATTGATGATATGAACTCGAGAAATTCATGGATTTGTTGTTAAACAACATGTCTCTATGGTAAGATCACCCCCAACCACGGAAGAGAAGGAGAAGAAGGAGAAAAATGGCCAAAAACCCGTGTGCAGGGCCATAAATAGGCTGCACAGTGTGCCGCGGCACAGGCCCAAAAATGGCTCCCAGTGGTCGGCAGTGTGCCGCTGATACGATATCAAATATTCCAATCGAAGAAGCTCCAATAAAAATCGACATCCACGACGATACAAATTCGCATGGCCATGCATCATTATACTTGGGAGAAAAGAACACGCGAATTGGAGTTACGTTGTTAATCGGAACCGGAGTAACGTAAAACTTGACGACGGGATCGGTCCAAAAGCATGAAAATTCGGCCATATCATGCTTGAAAGGGACTCATGATTTGTCAAGATGCTTGAAGATATCCTCCTTCCCCACCTTCCTTCAAATCGGCCAAGGGATGATATTTGGTGAAGATTTTCTTCATGTCACCATCACCATAATAAGTCCAAGATTCATCAAAGATTTCTTCATGTCATAATCACCATAATAAAACCAAGATGCTTGGTATCTCCTCCTTAGATATTTCGGCCGAATGGAAGCATGCTAGGAAGTTTCGTTTTCTCGTTTTGTTGTATTTTCTTACGGTTGGAAACTACTATATATAGTAGTACTTGTTGTATTTGTAAGGCATCTTGAATATTAATAAACCTCGTATTTCTTTGAAATATACGTTGAACGAGTTCAACAAAACTTTAGTTATTATTTCGACGCGTCTCGAATTATAACTTGATCGATTCTCAATAGGTCTTGAGGAGAGATTATTTTTATCGAGTTATAGGTCTAATTAGGTAAAACACATTCAAACCCATACACTATTCTACATCCCGGCCGAAAATCGTATAAATTTCGGTCACCACCTTGTACTTTTGATCAACATTGTGATACTTTTCCAAACGTAATAATCTTCCGTTGCATTTTTATACGTTTTACGTACACTTATATACGTAATTCGTATCATAAGTGGTATCAGAGACATTTGTCTCACGGTTCTCGACGTTACTCAAGAAGATGGCATTCACCGATGAAGAAGTAGCACAACTACGTGACGTTCTTCGCGGCCTACCGGAGCCCCGAATCCAAGCACTACGAGGATACGACGCCATGCATGCACCACGACATGCTGATGAATACAAGACAAGCGAACTTCCGGAGTTCGTAGGCGGCACCGATCCCGAGGCTTATTTGGAGTGGGAAAGGAAAATTGAACGAATGTTTGAGTTCAAGGATCTCAATGACGAGGTACGTTGCAAGTATGCGATTCTCAAACTTGGAAAGGGAGCTTACCTTTGGTTTGAGCGAATGAAGACACAAAGAGTTCGTGCCGGAAAGGAGAAGATACGTTCGTGGGATTCTCTAAAAAAGAAACTACGAAAAAGATATGTCCCGGCTACACACAAGTTAAGTTTGTATCGAAAAATTTCGGACCTCACGCAAGAAAAGCTAAGTGTCGAGGAGTACATCGAGGAGTTTGAAAACTTATCCTTGATGTGAGAACTTGAAGAAAGCGAAGAATTGCGGATGTCCCGTTTCCTACGAGGTTTGAATAAAAATATTGCTAATTCCGTGGAACTCTACCCCTGTTCCGACTTTGATACTTTATGCGGACTTTGCATAAAGTTGGAAAATCAAAACAAGACAAAACTTTCTAAACCCGAATTCCCATCTAAATACGGAAATACCAACTTTGGCGCGAGTTCTAGCTCGTTTCCAAAAACTGTCACCACAAGTCCACCCGTTACTACCATTCCAAAAACTCCTATTACACCAAAAGAAACAAGCCTATCTAAAGTCCGGTGTTTCAAATGTCAAGGATTTGGACACTATCAAAGTGCTTGTCCAAATCGAAGAATAGTGACGTTACGAGAAGCCATAGCCGTCCGAGAAGAATTACTAGCCGAAGAAGAAAGAATTGGAGACGTTTTTAACTTAGAAGCCGACGAAGAAGAAGAAGATTGCGAGGCATACGATGCCCCGAACTATGACACCAACCTCGTCCTTCGCATGTTACAAACGAAGGCGGCCCCGAGTGACATAGAACAACGAGACCAAATCTTTCACATGAAGTGTCGTGTCGGAGAGAAATGGTGTAGCTTGATCATTGATGGTGGAAGTTGTACAAACGTGGCATCAAGCGAGATGGTCTCAAAGCTCGGATTAATCACCACGGCTCATCCAAAGCCGTATGCACTCCATTGGCTCGATGATGGAAATAAGGTGAAAGTTTCAAGACAAGTGAAGGTCGGACTCACCATGGGTTCGTATGGTGATGATATTACATGCGATGTACTACCGATGGACGCATGTCACGTATTATTGGGAAGACCTTGGTTATTTGATCGGGACGTACTACATCGAGGGAGGAGTAACGAGTATGAGTTACGTGACAAAGGTAAAAAAATTGTTCTTAAACCTATGTCACCTCAAGCTATCCGAACGATGAGTTCAAAAAAAATCGAAGGGCCGAAACTTACGATGCTTGCCAACGAGAAAGAAGTCGAACACGCCATTGACGATGGCGAACGTGTTTATTTAATGACGATCAAAGAATTCCGAAACCTTGCTACCAAATCACACCACGAAGGAGAGATAGATACACTGTTACACGAGTTCGCGGATGTATTTCCCGAAGATTTGCCGGTGGGATTACCACCTATCCGCGGAATCGAACACCAAATTGATCTTGTACCAGGAGCTCCATTACCGAACAAAGCGGCGTATCGTTGTAATACCGAAGAAACCAAAGAACTACAACGTCAAATTGACGAGCTCATGAGTCACGGATATGTCCGAGAAAGTTTAAGTCCGTGTGCGGTTCCAGTCCTACTTGTACCAAAAAAAGACGGATCATGGCGAATGTGTATTGTGAGAGCCGTGAATAACATCACCGTCAAGTATCGGTTCCCCATCCCGAGACTAGACGACATGTTAGACGAGTTGCATGGCTCGGTTATATTTTCAAAAGTTGATTTACGGAGCGGATACCATCAAATTTGCATGCGAGAGGGAGACGAATGGAAGACGGCATTTAAAACAAAAAATGGACTTTACGAATGGGTTGTGATGCCATTCGGCCTCACTAATGCCCCGAGCACTTTCATGAGATTGATGAACGAGGTTCTCAAACCTTTCTTGGGAAAGTTTGTTGTCGTATACTTAGACGACATTTTGATCTACAGTCGATCCTTAGAGGAGCATCTCGAACATTTGCGGCACGTATTTGAAACTCTAAGGAAACAGAAACTTTACGGAAAGCGGGAGAAGTGTACTTTCCTAGTCGAGAGTCTTGTCTTTCTCGGCTATGTCGTTTCTAAAGAAGGAGTCTCGGTGGACCAAGAGAAAATCGCGGCAATCAAGTCTTGGCCGACCCCAAAAACAATCACGGAGGTACGATCATTTCATGGCCTCGCCTCTTTTTACCGACGATTCATACGGGACTTTAGCACCATCTCCAGTCCGATCACGGAGTGTCTAAAAAAAGGAACCTTTGCATGGAACGAGGCGGCCCAAAAGGCTTTTGAAAAATTAAAAGGAAAGTTATGTGAAGCACCAATTTTAACGTTGCCCGATTTTTCGCAACCATTTGAGGTGGAATGCGGCACTAGTGGAGTTGGAATCGGGGCAGTACTTATTCAAGGAGGCCGCCCCATCGCCTATTTTTCGGAGAAATTAAGTGGCGCCCGAGTGAATTATTGTACTTACGACAAGGAGTTCTATGCTATCGTGAGAGCACTCGATCATTGGAGTCACTATTTACGTTCGAAACATTTCGTGTTGCATTCGGATCACGAGTCGTTAAAATACATCAACGGACAAAGCAAGCTAAGTCCGAGGCATGCAAAATGGGTGGAATTTTTACAATCTTTTCACTTTTCATCCAAGTACAAAGACGGTAAAAGTAATATAGTGGCGGATGCACTATCAAGACGGTATGCCTTACTGTCGATTCTAGATGTTCGTTTGTTGGGGTTCGAGACTTTAAAAGATCATTACAGTGACGATTTGGATTTCGGAGAAATTTTCACCCGTTGTCAAACGGGCCCGTACGAAGAATTTATTTTACAGGATGGCTTTCTTTTCAAGGGAAATAAATTATGTGTGCCGAGACATACAATTCGGGAATTGCTAGTTCGGGAGGCGCACGGAGGAGGACTAGCCGGTCATTTCGGCTCGGCTAAGACCGTAGAGGTGCTAAAAGAGCATTTCTTTTGGCCAAAGATGTATGGTGACGTAAGCAAAATCGTGAGTAAATGCGTCACTTGTCACATGATGAAAAGTTCGTTCAAGCCAAGTACATACATGCCGTTGCCAATACCTTTACGACCATGGGAGGATGTCTCGATGGATTTTATTGTGGCTTTACCTCGTACTCAACGAGGCAAAGACTCGATCATGGTGGTCGTCGACCGTTTTTCGAAAATGGCTCACTTTATAGCATGCCACAAAACCGATGATGCAAGCAATGTGGCGGACTTATACTTCCGGGAAATAGTTCGTTTACACGGAGTTCCAAAAACTATCGTGTCGGATCGAGATTCTAAATTTCTGAGTTACTTCTGGAATACTTTATGGAGAAAAGTGGGTACTAAACTTCTATTCAGTACTTCACATCACCCACAAACCGATGAACAAACCGAAGTGACTAATCAAACCTTGGGAGCATTATTGCGAGGATTGGTGAATAAAACACAAAAGGATTGGGACGTTAAACTTGCACATGCGGAATTCGCATACAACCGATCACCCGGTTTCGCCACGGCCCATTCACCTTTTGAAGTAGTTTACGGAATAAATCCGCACATGCCATTGGATTTGATTCCGTTGCCGAGAGACGAATTGGTTCACAAAGACGCAGAATCAAAACTCAAGTCAATGATGAAGTTACATGAAAAGGTACGAGAGCGGATTAAAGAAGTGAATGAAATTTACAAACGGAAGTCGAACAAAAATAAAAAAGCGAGATTATTTGATATTGGCGACTTAGTTTGGATACATTTGAGAAAAGAACGATTCCCAAGCAAACGCAAGAACAAATTAATGCCGAGAGCCGAAGGTCCGTACAAAATTGTGGGAAAAGTGAACGACAACGCCTACAAAGTAGAACTTCCGGGCGATTACGGAGTACACGCGACATTCAACGTAGGTGATCTCTCGCCTTACCTTGACGACGATGGCATTACGGAATTGAGGTCAATTCCTTTCAAAGAGGGAGGGAATGATACGATATCAAATATTCCAATCGAAGAAGCTCCAATAAAAATCGACATCCACGACGATACAAATTCGCATGGCCATGCATCATTATACTTGGGAGAAAAGAACACGCGAATGGAGTTACGTTGTTAATCGGAACCGAGTAACGTAAAACTTGACGACGGATCGGTCCAAAAGCATGAAAATTCGCCATATCATGCTTGAAAGGGACTCATGATTTGTCAAGATGCTTGAAGATATCCTCCTTCCCCACCTTCCTTCAAATCGGCCAAGGGATGATATTTGGTGAAGATTTTCTTCATGTCACCATCACCATAATAAGTCCAAGATTCATCAAAGATTTCTTCATGTCATAATCACCATAATAAAACCAAGATGCTTGGTATCTCCTCCTTAGATATTTCGGCCGAATGGAAGCATGCTAGGAAGTTTCGTTTTCTCGTTTTGTTGTATTTTCTTACGGTTGGAAACTACTATATATAGTAGTACTTGTTGTATTTGTAAGGCATCTTGAATATTAATAAACCTTGTATTTCTTTGAAATATACGTTGAACGAGTTCAACAAAACTTTAGTTATTATTTCGACGCGTCTCGAATTATAACTTGATCGATTCTCAATAGGTCTTGAGGAGAGATTATTTTTATCGAGTTATAGGTCTAATTCGGTAAAACACATTCAAACCCATACACTATCCTACATCCCGGCCGAAAACCGTATAAATTTCGGTCACCACCTTGTACTTTTGATCAACATTGTGATACTTTTCCAAACGTAATAATCTTCCGTTGCATTTTTATACGTTTTACGTACACTTATATACGTAATTCGTATCAGCCGCGGCCCGGCCGGCGTGTGCCGCGGCACCCGGTACAGTCGGTTTGGCCGAAAAATGCCACAGAGTGTGCCGCGGCCCTGCCAGCATGTGCCGCGGCCCACGGTGCGGCCTGCTCGGCCGGAAGCTGCCGATCACTGCCGGCCGTGACTCGGCCAGTGCCGGCCTGGGCCCAGATTGCCCGGCCATGACTCGGCCGGGGCCAACTCCGACGGCCCGAACGACCCCGAAACCCGAACCTGAATACGAATCGATGATACGGTTACGACGTACTCGCAAAGACGAATCTAAGAGCTAAGAGAACACACAATTCCGACCACCCGAAGGCTCGGAATTCAACAACGGAAGTAATTACCCAAAACTTTGGGAAATTACGAAAATGGCCCAAAACGTCCGAAAATCACGATACGCGATCGAAACACCAAACCAAAGCGCGCAACATGAATAATAACATTAAATGAACTTACGAGAAACTCGAAAGAAAGCTTTGACGAGATTCGCAAGAATCGAACTCAAGTGCGGAAAAGTCACTAAAAAGCTCGGAACTCAACAAAACGATACCGAAACGAACTCGGATGACAAAAAGTGCAGAATTAATCATTCTCGAAATGACGAAACGGTCATGAGCGAGTCGTCAAAACGGACTCCGGCCAAAAAAAGACATTTACCGAAAATCGAAAATTGCGGATATTACATTCTACCCTCCTTAAAAGAAGTTTCGTCCCGAAACTTAAAACAAGTAGGGAGAAGCAATATCTCGCCAGGAAAACTCAACGAGATACGCAAGGAAACGCGTAACTTACGCCCATCGGCGAAACGTTACAAGCAACGCAAAGGAATATACGGCGTGCTCCACGACGACCAACACAACGTCGCCGTTAGGGATATAATAAAACCAACAAGTGACAAGCGTCATCAAATGGATAATACAATCAAGTCAATTATCCGAACAATCACAAAACACAACGAACGAAAATCAATACGATTGACCAACCCAACGGTTCATCAATCCATGTAACACCCCGAGATATTCGGAATAATTACAGCGCCGTAAACCCTTTAAGTAAGGATTTACAAGGCTGATTTAAAAGAAAAGTAAATATAAGACATCAATACTGCGGAAATTCAAGTTTACAAAACCATTCAACTGGTTCGACGAGTAATTAATACAACCATATCGAAAAGATATTAATAAGACACGCGTACTCGAGTACTGAAATCAAAACAAGAAAACAAATCACCACCAACAACAAACATCACTGAACCCCTTCGTCGTCACGTCGGTACTGTGGCTGTTTCCCTACTCCTCGGCTACCTGAACATCAAAACAAATGTCCACCCCCGAAGGGGTTAGCAAAACGATGCTAGTACAAGTATCATATTAAACAATTCGAACATGCATCAACAACACCCCAATTCACAGGTGGGACATTACACGCCGTAGAACCCTCGTGAGGTCTACCAGGCTATCACATGACATATAAACCACAATGTAATCCCGAATGATGCACTCAAAAGTAAATAAGGCCGTGGCCTCGGCCAAAACATTTTTAACGTAATACATGAACAGAGGTTAAATACCAATTTATTGCCCACGCAGGGGACTTAAACCAAGTTTCAAAATAGACAGTCTAACTTCAATACTCGACCATGCACTAACAAAACATAAAAATGCAGACTCGAGCCACATCATCAAGCCAGCTCATCCTTTGCGTGCGTGTCCCGTGCCTGCTCCTCAGCCCTCCTGGTACCTGAAATGCATTAGACGCATTTCCCCCATTTAAGGGGTTAGCATTCGAATAGCTAGTGCAAGTACACAATTACACAACATTATATACAAAACGGTTTTGCGAAATCATCTCAATCAGAAATCATTTGCCATAAATATTCCGGAATACTACATTGGCAATCAAATCAGTATTCAATCATCACGATATCACAAAATCACAACTCGTATCCCGTGGCCGTACCCCTTAGTATCGACCCCCAGACATCCCGTCGAACACTCCGGGTGGGATACCACTTCCGCGGCCGTACCCCTTAGTATCGACCCCCAGACATCCCGTCGGACACTC
Organism: Orobanche coerulescens; assembly: GCA_033398695.1. Lineage (NCBI taxonomy): Eukaryota > Viridiplantae > Streptophyta > Magnoliopsida > Lamiales > Orobanchaceae > Orobanche > Orobanche coerulescens. The sequence continues at coordinate 19,797,809 of CM065810.1, forward strand.
CGGGTGGAAGTTCAATCACACACGCACCCAAGTCCACTTCCGCGGCCGTACCCCTTAGTATCGACCCCCAGACATCCCGTCGGACACTCCGGGTGGAAGGAACACAACTCACGCACCCAAAAATCACCATTCATCATTCATTTCGAAAATCACAACATACATAACGAAATGTAATACATGTACTTGCCTTGAACATGATGAAACAAGGGAAACAACGAAGGAATAGGTTTTGGTCCGAACAATCCTCCCAAATCCGCTCCTAACACAATAACGGTATACAACAAGTCTCAATAATGCGGAAAGGTAAGAATTAATCCTAATTCTACCCGTTGGGACAATTCATCGGACACCAAGAGTGCATAAGGAAATGAAATCGGTCAACAAAGTAATAAACGGGATTTCATCCCAACCAATAACAAGAAAACCAAGGGTCACGTGAATACTATCAAAATATAATAACAACATCGGTTAATTCGAATTAAAACACAAGATCACCACCAAACCCTCCCCAAAATCATACTAGGGTTAAAGGAGTTCTTACCTCTTGAAGATTCAAGCCCTATAATCCGAAGAACACGTGCTAGATCCACAATCCGAGCTACACGATCGAAGGAAGATGAAGAAAAACACACAACCAAATGGTAGATGGAGAAAAATCCCCCTCTCAAACCTCTCTCTCTCGCGCACGGTGGAAGGAAGGAAAAATGAACTGCATCCGCTGAAAAGAAACGCTGATATAGCGCTGACTGCATTGTGTGCCGCGGCTCAGATAAACTGTGCCGCGGCACAGGGCCAAAAATTGCGCCCAGTGATCGGCTGACCGCTCGTTGTGCCGCGGCTCATTCGAAGTGTGCCGCGGCTCAGACTCGGCATGTGCCGCGGCCCTGACGGACTATGCCGCGGCACGCGGTACAGTAGGTTTTGGCCGGCAAGTGCCACACGGGTGTGCCGCGGCCCGGACAAGTGTGCCGCGGCACTGACTCAGCTGTGTGCCGCGGCGCACAATCTCGTGTGCCGCGCACACTGCAGTACCGCTCGGCCAACAATCAGGTAATGTGTGTGCCGCGCGCACAATCCTTGTGCCGCGGCCCACACCCCCCTCGGGTCCCAAAATGACGAAAAATGATCCGGAAAGAGAATAAAAGCAATAGGAATCGATATTTGGGCAACAATAACACGAAATGGAAGTACGGAATCCCAAAACGATCTGAGGTACACAACCAAAGTCGAACAAGGGACAAATTCCCTAAATTTATAGGAAATTGCAAAAACGGCCTAAACATCCGAAAATCACGACACAACGTCGGATTAACAATCCGAAACTCACAACATGCTCTACTCAATCATACGAACTCATGGAAGTAAGAAACTGACGAAATCGAACGAGTTTAACGAGAATCAAATACACATGAGACAAAATATACCACAAGATGAAATTACGTAAAAACATCATCGAGACCCGTCTAAGCGGAGAAACTCCAAGAACAAAATAGGTTCAGAATTCCAAAACAGTGCCAAGCGAGTTATCCGAAATGAATATACACTAAAAATAGAAATTACTAAAAATAGAAAACGCGGATATTACATTATCTCCCCCTAAAAATAAGTTTCATCCCGAAACTTACAACACGAATAACTCGGGGTATCTCGACCTCATACTCCCATCTGTTTCCCACGTGGCTTCCTCGGATCCATGCCTCGACCACTGCACTTTAACCAAAGGAATGGTTTTGTGCCTGAGTTGCTTCACCCGACACTCTAAGATCTGAATCGGCCTCTCCTCGAAGGTAATGTCGGGCCCCAACTCGATCTCTCCAAAATCAATAATATGGCTAGGGTCCGATACGTACTTCCTAAGCTGGGAAACATGAAATACGTTGTGCACGTGGCTCAGGGACGGCGGCAAGCCTAACCGATACGCAAGCTCTCCAACTCTATCTAAAATTTCGAATGGCCCAATAAACCTCGGACTAAGTTTACCCTTCCGACCGAAGCGGTAAACTCCCCGTGTCGGCGACACATTAAGCAACACATGGTCTCCCACCTCAAACTCCAACGGTCGGCGACGGGTATCGGCATAAGACTTCTGCCGACTCTGGGCCGTCAACAATCTATCGCGAATCAGGCCAACCTTCTCTCTCGTCTCAACTATCATGTCGGGCTCGGTACCAATCAGCTCGGACGCATCGTTCCAACACAACGGCGATCTACACCTTCTCCCATATAATGCCTCAAATGGTGCCATTTTAATCGAGGCGTGCCAACTATTGTTGTACGTGAACTCGATTAACGGCAAGTGCGACTCCCAATCATCCCTCCAATCTAAGGCACAGGCCCTCAACATATCCTCCAACGTCTGGATCGTCCGCTCTGACTGTCCGTCAGTCTGAGGGTGGTAAGACGTACTGAGTCTCAACTTAGTCACCAAATCTCAATGAACGGCCTGCCAAAAATGTGATATGAATCGGCCATCACGATCCGAAACAATACTCTTAGGGGTCCCATGTAATCTCACGATTTCCGCAACAAACACTCGTGCAAGCCTCTCCGGCCCCCAAGTGTCCTTAATACTTAGAAAATGAGCTGATTTGGTTAGTCGATCAACAAAGACCTAAATCATGTTCATTCCCGTCCGAGTCTTAGGCATACCGGTAATGAAATCCATAGAAATATCCTCCCATTTCCACTCCGGGATAGGAAGTGGTCGTAACAGCCCCGCGGGTCGCTGATGCTCGATCTTAACCTGCTGACAGGTCAGACACCTCGACACAAACTCGCTAACGTCTTTCTTCAAATTACTCCACCAGTAGTTGCTCCTCACATCCTTGTACATTTTACTCGTACCAGGATGTATGGATTAAGGTGTAGCATGAGCTTCACTCAAGATCTTCTGTCTCAGCTCAATATCACTCGGTACACAAAGTCTGCCGCGAAACCTCAAAACTCCATCATCGTGAACCACAAATCCAGGGGCTTTCCCTTTCCTCACATCCTCCCTCAACTGGACCAAAAACGGATCATCATACTGCTTCGCCTTGATATCATCAGTCAAGGACGAAGTGATCTCTAACGCACATAACTGGCCCTGAACTCTCTGAACCCAAACCTCAATATTCTGACAGATGAAATCTCGCTAGATCCTACTCTGCGGTGTAAGTACCTCTAACATCTGCAAAGCCATCGATTTTAGGCTCAACGCATCAGCCACTACGTTGGCCTTACCCGGATGGTAAAGTATCTCGAGGTCGTAATCTTTAATTAGCTCTAACCACCTACGCTGCCTCATATTCAACTCTTTCTGGCTGAAGATGTACTTCAGACTCTTGTGATCCGTAAAAATCTTACACGATGACCCATAGAGGTAATGCCTCCAGATTTTTAAGGCGAAAACGACCGCAGCTAACTCCAAATCGTGCGTGGGATAATTTACTTCATAAGGTTTCAATTGGCGGGACGCATAAGCAATCACTCTGTCTCTCTGCATCAAAACACATCCTAGACCAAGGACCGAAGCATCACTATACACTACGAAATCCTCGTTCCCCTGAGGCAATGCTAAAACGGGTGCGGTAGTCAGACGTCTCTTTAACTCGTCAAAGCTGTCCTGCCTGTCTGCAGTCCACTCGAACTTCTGAGTTTTCTGGAGCAACTGAGTGAGTGGTCTAGCGATCTTAGAAAATCCCTCAACGAATCTGCGGTAATAGCCGGCAAGACCCATAAAACTCCTCACCTCCTTCACATTCTTAGGCGGCTCCCAAGCCATCACTGCCTCTATCTTCTGCGGATCTACCCGAACTCCCTCTGCTGAAATCACATGCCCGAGGAACGTCACTTCCTCGAGCCAAAACTCACACTTAGAGAACTTCACGTACAACTGCTCAGCCCTCAAAGTGTCTAATACAATCTGGAGATGTAAGGCGTGCTCCTCCCGACTCCGTGAATAGATAAGAATATCGTCGATAAAAACGACTACGAATTTGTCTAGATACTCAATAAAAACTTTGTTCATCAACTGCATGAACACTGCTGGGGCATTGGTAAGCCCGAAAGGCATAACCACAAACTCGTAATGGCCATATCTCGTCCGAAAGACAGCTTTCGGAATATCGACGTCCCGAATCCTCAACTGGTAGTAGCCCGATCGCAAATCAATCTTCGAAAAGACTGCCGCCCCCTGAAGCTGATCAAACAAATTGTCAATCCTGGACAAAGGGTATTTTTTTTTGATGGTCAGCTTGTTTAATTCTCGATAATCGATGCATAAACGAAGCAACCCATCTTTCTACTTAACGAAAAGTACGGGCGCACCTCAAGGCGATGCGCTCGGTCGAATATACCCTTTATCAAACAATTCTCCCAACTGGTTCTTCAACTCTAACATCTCCGACGGTGCCATACGGTACGGTGCTTGATAAATAGGGGCTGCATTCGGCTCAAGATCGATAGGAAACTCCACCTCTCGCTGCGGTGGTAACCCCGGCAAGTCGTCTGGGAAAACATCGGGATACTCACTAACAACTGGGATTGACGACATGTCAACTCCACCATCTTCCGCCTTCAGAGCATAACACCAGTAGCCGACACAACCCTGGTTCAGAAGTTTCATCGCCTTCAAGGCGCTAATCACGCTCCCCGGTCTACCCGGCTTACAGCCGACGAGAATATGCTCGGTGCCATCCTCGGCCACGATCGAGATAGTACGAGTCCGATAGTTCATGATAGCACAATGACGCTCTAACCAATCGTCCCCGAGGATTAAATCCTCACCCTTGAGGTCGATAACAATGAGGTTCGAGGGCCAATCTCGGCTCCCGATCCTCACTGGGCAATCCCTAACTTCCCGGTCCCCAACCATACGATCCCCGCTAGGCGTACCCACCACAAACGGTTCACACTCAAACAAGCAGTTAAAGCCAATACGATTCACACAATCCGAAGCAATAAAGGAGTGGGTAGCACCCGAATCAAAAAGCACTGAAACTGGATGAGAAAGGATCTGAGTGGTACCTGACGCCACCGGAACGTCCGCCTCCTCTGTGCGCCTCATCTGATACAATCGGGGGTGAACTGAACCCGAACTCGACGCTGTACGGCGATCCGGCTGACCCCGACCCCTACCACGGCCCGAACTCTGCGGAACATGAGTAGCTGGAGAGCTGTGATCCCTCTGATCGGCAGTGGTAGTCGGAACTCTAGCGGCCCTGGTGGCTCTCTCACAATGAGTCGCCCGATGCCTGGTCTGCCCGCAAGTGTAGCAAGTAACTGGAGGAAAAGGACAATCCTTCATCAAATGCTCATATTGGTTGCAGTTAAAACAAACCCTGCCACCAGAAGCAACGGACTGAACTGAACGGTTATACTGAGATCCACCGGCCTGATGGAACGGCCTCTTTCCCGGTATGGGAGCAGAACGAGACCTCTAAAACTGACCACCCTTCCCGGTCGAGAATCCACCGGTAGTCTTCTGCTTCTTAGCTTCCGAAACCGACTCTGATTCCGGAACCGCCATCTCGATCGCTAGGGCGCGATCCTGGTATTCCTTCAAAGTGGCACACATGAGCGGTGCCATACTCTGCCTAATATGCGGCTTCATTCGCATATTGAAGTAACGGATTTTATCAGCCTCCGTTCTTACTTGATCTCTTACGAAACCCAACTGCTGATTGTAAGAAATGATGGCCTGAGAAATAGGCACATCCTGAGGTGTAGCGGTGAAGAATTCCACAATTCTGCGCTCCTTGACTGGCGGCGGACAATACTCTGCTTCCATAGCAGCCTTAAATTCCTCCCAAGTAGCTCGACGGTCTCTGGGCACAACGGCCTCCCACCATTCCGCAGCTTCCTTATCCAGGAGGTACTGGGCAATATGTACCCTCCTGTCTTCAGGACAAGCTACGGCATCAAAGGTCCTGGACAACTGAAAGAGCCAATTCTCCCAACCGAGGGAGTCAGAGGATCCGGAGAAACGAGGAGGGTGCATCTTAGTCACCGTCTGAAGCCACTTACTAGCCTCCTCTTCCAGTGTCGGGGGCGGATTCTGGCATCCACCCTGAGCTATCTGAGCAAGTTGGGGTACCAACTGCTGTAGTATGGCAGTAGCCCCGACGTCGGCATTATTACCCGACGGCACTGAGTGAGAGGCTGAGTCCGCCGAGGACTGAGAAAGTGAGCCCTCCTCATTATCAGCACCCTGACCACGGCCTCGGCCGCGTCCCCTAGCCGGTCTACCACGACCTCTCAACATACTGAAGGAAAAATAAGAAAATAATAAGATCAGAAAGATTCACAATTCACAAGGTTGGTAACACAAGTCACGATTCCGAAAAGCGCAAGAAAACGAATTACAGAAATATAAGAGTTCGAGGAGACTTACAGCCACGGGTCGCACGAAAATACGGTAGCATGATGATATTAGGCTCAACGACTGACTCTAATGATGCAACTGACAGACCCAAAATTCACCGACAGCCTAGGTATTCAAAATCTAAGCTCTGATACCATAAATGTAACACCCCAATTCACAGCTGGGACATTACACGCCGTAGAACCCTCGTGAGGTCTACCAGGCTATCACATGACATATAAACCACAATGTAATCCCGAATGATGCACTCAAAAGTAAATAAGGCCGTGGCCTCGGCCAAAACATTTTTAACGTAATACATGAACAGAGGTTAAATACCAATTTATTGCCCACGCAGGGGACTTAAACCAAGTTTCAAAATAGACAGTCTAACTTCAATACTCGACCATGCACTGACAAAACATAAAAATGCAGACTCGAGCCACATCATCAAGCCAGCCCATCCTTTGCGTGCGTGTCCCGTGCTCCTCGGCCTCCTGCACGAAATGCATAAGACGCATTTCCCCATTTAAGGGGTTAGCATTCGAATAGCTAGTGCAAGTACACAATTACACAACATTATATACAAACGGTTTTACGAAATCATCTCAATCGAAATCATTTGCCATAAATATTCCTAATACTACATTGGCAATCAAATCGTTTTCAATCATCACGATATCACAAAATCACAATCGTATCCCGTGGTCGTACCCCTTAGTATCGACCCCGGACATCCCGTCGAACACTCGGTGGGATACCACTCGCGGCCGCACTTAGTATCGACCCCGGACATCCCGTCGGACACTCCGGTGGAAGTTCAATCACACACGCACCCAAGTCCACTTCCGCGGCCGTACCCTTAGTATCGACCCGGACATCCCGTCGGACACTCCGGGTGGAAGGAACACAACTCACGCACCCAAAAATCACCATTCATCATTCATTTCGAAAATCACAACATACATAACGAAATGTAATACATGTACTTGCCTTGAACACGATGAAACAAGGGAAACAACGAAGGAATAGGTTTTGGTCCGAACAATCCTCCCAAATCCGCTCCTAACATAATAACGGTATACAACAAGTCTCAATAATGCGGAAAGGTAAGAATTAATCCTAATTCTACCCGTTGGGACAATTCATCGGACACCAAGAGTGCATAAGGAAATGAAATCGGTCAACGGTGTAACAATGGGATTTCATCCCAACCAATAACAAGAAAACCAAGGGTCACGTGAATACTATCAAAATATAATAACAACATCGGTTAATTCGAATTAAAACACAAGATCACCACCAAACCCTCCCCAAAATCATACTAGGGTTAAAGGAGTTCTTACCTCTTGAAGATTCAAGCCCTATAATCCGAAGAACACGTGCTAGACCCACAATCCGAGCTACACGATCGAAGGAAGATGAAGTAAAACACACAACCAAATGGTAGATGGAGAAAAATACCCCTCTCGCGCACGGTGGAAGGAAGGAAAAATGAACTGCATCCGCTGAAAAAAAACGTTGATATAGCGCTGACCGCATTGTGTGCCGCGGCTCAGATAAACTGTGCCGCGGCACAGGGCCAAAAATTGCGCCCAGTGATCGGCTGACCGCTCGTTGTGCCGCGGCTCATTCGAAGTGTGCTGCGGCTCAGACTCTGCATGTGCCGCGGCCCTGACGGACTGTGCCGCGGAACGCAGTACAGTAGGTTTTGGCCGGCAAGTGCCACACGGGTGTGCCGCGGCCCGGAAAAGTGTGTTGCGGCACTGACTCGGCTGTGTGCCACGGCGCACAATCCTTGTGCCGCGGCACACGGTACAGCCTACTCGGCCAACAATTGGGTAATGTGTGTGCCGCAGCGCACAATCCTTGTGTCGCGGCCCACACCCCCCCTCGGGTCCCAAAATGACGAAAAATGATCCGGAAAGAGAATAAAAGCAATAGGAATCGATATTTGGGCAACAATAACACGAAATAGAAGTACGGAATCCCAAAACGATCTGAGGTACACAACCAAAGTCGAACAAGGGACAAATTCCCTAAATTTCTAGGAAATTGCAAAAACGGCCCAAACATCCGAAAATCACGACACAACGTCGGATTAACAATCCGAAACTCACAACATGCTCTACTCAATCATACGAACTCATGGAAGTAAGAAACTGACGAAATCGAAAGAGTTTAACGAGACTCGAATACACATGAGATAAAATATACCACAAGATGAAATTACGTAAAAACATCATCGAGACCCGTCTAAGCGGAGAAACTCCAAGAACAAAATAGGTTCATAATTCCAAAACAGTGCCAAGCTAGTTATCCGAAACGAATATACACTAAAAATAGAAATTACTAAAAATAGAAAACGCGGATATTACACTTCCGCTACCGGAATCCGACAATGCGAATCCACGAGATTCCATTAACACAGCAGGGGTATTCCAATGATCCAGCGCCCTCAGCATAAATCCCAAGATGATCCCGTCGGACCAACACGAGGTGGAAATAACCCGTCCAATGATCGAGCGCCCTCAGCCTAGATCCCAAGATGATCCCGTCGGACCAACACGAGGTGGACATCCGATCCAGCGCCCTCAGCATAGATCGTACAACGTACACAAATACAACTCATGCATACACATATGCCAAATCATTATGTTCATCAACATGAACATACAAATACTAAATAACGAATATCATGACAATTCAACGAAATAAATCTCATGTTCAACAACATGAATAATCACACGCATGCTCAAAATACCAATATTAACATATTACGATACTTGCCTCGAAGATGGCAAGAACGAAACACTTCAATGATCTCAACACACTCGAAGGTCGCCTCCTTCGATCAACGTAGTAAGCTCGAACCTTAACAAAAGAAATGATATACAAATCATTTCAAGTCGAACGATGGCCTAAAAATTCGATCTATGGCCCAAAAGCTCAAAATATGCAGTCTGCCTGAACCACTTAGCGTACGCTACGTACTCTACGTAGCGTGCGCTAAGCCTGCCTGTTAGCGTACGCTATCGTCTAAGCCTAGCGTACGCTAGCCATAGCCGACAAGATTTCTCCGATCACCGATCGATCGGCTGATATCATAACGCACGTTACGTACTAAAGGTAGCGTGCGTTAACTTATACCCGATAGCGCACGTTAACTTACGTATGTTAGCGTGCGCTAACCGTGCATGGCAGATTACTACTGACAGAAAACTGGGGCTAATGGTGATGAACTCATAAATTCCTTGGTGATAATACAAGTCATCCTCAAGCATATCATGCTGATAAGGTTTGTGAAAGTTCTATACGTACTAAACGACTATGAGATACAAAGATACGGATAATCATCTTAACACCATAATTCATCTTAGATCTTCAAGAAAATATTCTAAGTTCCATTCGTCCTACGTTCAAGACGCATGATTCCAATGTGTAAAACGTAACAACTAGGCAATATCCGTCTACTGATCACAAATCGGTTTGAAAATGCTTAGGAGTCCATAAACTAAAAAGGTTCAAGGGTTCATACGATGAATAAGTGCCGAAACGTCGAAAATATCCTTCTAACACATGATGATCGGTTTAGAACGAAATAACTGACTATAAAAACATGATCAAATCGTCCTTTAGAACACTACTAATATTGGTGAAGAATCACCTACCTCAAGGTAGTGAAGAACAAGGAGAAAATCGAAGCAATCCAACGTCGAAGGCTCGAACACCAATCCTCAATGATCTACAATCTTCAATCATGAGCTAGGATGTTGATATTAGGTGTTTAGGATGTAGGAAGTTATACTCTAAGTATAAGAATTCGGATGTGGGAAAAGAAAGGACTGGAAATACGAAAAGGATGATGTCCTATTTATAGGAAATGGTTATTAGCGCGCGCTAGTCCCTGCTCGTAGCGTGCGCTAACGGCCGACTTCATCAGACTAAAGACTTAGCGTGCGCTATGCACATGCCTGTAGCGTGCGCTAAGGCGTTGACTTGGCTTTTCCCGAAAGCCGTCCAGGTTCATCCCGACACAATCCGACAGGGGTCCCCTGGCCTGATCTCACCTACCGCACGTCTCAATCAAATTGACCACGCATAGCGTGCGCTAATGATCCTTTGTAGCGTGCGCTATGAATCCATGTTAGCGTACGCTACACATAGCCGATAGCATGCGCTACATGCGCAGAATTACAATTTTTAAATCACATACACGAAATCATACGCTCAACAACATCGGATTATGAAATACGAAGAAAATACTCAGATCAAATTACACAATTACAATGTTACAAGTTCCAAATACATATCAGAAATCTTGGGTATTACATCCTTCCTCCCTAAAAAGAAGTTTCGTCCCGAAACTTAAGATGAAAACAACTCTGGATATCTAGCCTTCATACTGTCCTCCGTTTCCCAAGTGGCCTCTTCGACTCCGTGTCGTGACCATTGTAATTTAACTAAGTGTATTGGTTTAGTCCTCAATTGTTTGATCCGACTCTCAAGTATCTTGATTGGTCTCTCTTCGAAGGTGCCGTCATTAGCTATCTCGATATCGTCGAAATCAATGACATGACTGGGGTCCGGTACATACTTCCGCAGTTGGGATACGTGAAACACATTGTGAACGTGACTCAGCGATGGCGGTAAGGCCAACCTGTATGCTAAATCTCCAACCCTCTCGAGGATCTCGAATGGTCCGATATATCTAGGACTAAGCTTGCCTCTCCTCCCAAAACGGAAAATCCCTCGTGTAGGAGACACCTTCAATAGTACATGGTCCCCAGCGTCGAACTCTAGAGGGCGACGACGTACGTCTGCATAAGACTTCTGTCGACTCTGGGCAGTCAACAGTCTTTCTCGAATCAAAGTTATCTTCTCTTGAGTCTGAATTATCAATTCCGGTTCCGTCCCGATCAAATCCGAAGAATCATCCCAACACAGGGGTGATCGGCATCTTCTCCCGTACAAAGCTTCAAATGGTGCCATCTTAATAGAAGCATGCCAACTATTATTGTAAGTGAATTCAATCAATGGCAAATGAACTTCCCAATCAGTCGACCAATCTAAGGCACAAGCTCTAAGCATGTCTTCTACCGTTTGTATAGTCCTTTCGGACTGACCGTCCGTTTGGGGATGATAAGCCGTACTAAAGTTGAGCTCAGTCCCCAAAGCCCTGTGAACTGCTTTCCAGAAGTGCGACACGAAACGACCATCTCGATCCGAAATAATGGTCTTCGGCGTCCCATGCAATCTGACTATCTCCGCAATAAATACTCGCGCCAATCTCTCGGGTCCCCATGTATCTTTAATCCCTAGGAAATGAGCCGACTTGGTTAGTCGATCAACTACAACCCAAATCATGTTCATTCCCGTTCTAGTCCTTGTCATACTGGTGATGAAATCCATCGAGATGTCCTCCCACTTCCATTCAGGGATCGGAAGCGGATTTAACATTCCAGCGGGTCGCTGATGTTCAATCTTAACTTTCTGACAAGTCAAGCACCTCGAAAAATACTCTGCTACGTCCTTCTTCATATTCCCCCACCATAAGTTTTGTGTTAAATCCTTATACATCTTACTGCTGCTCGGGTGAATGGAATAGGGCGCGCTGTGAGCTTCCTTCAGAATAGTCCGTCTCAAATCATCATCATCGGGAACACAAAGTCGACTCTGAAATCTCAGAACTCCATCATCTTGTATCACGAATCCTGGGGCTTTTCCTTTCTTTACTTCATCACATAATCGAAGGATCAGAGAATCGTCCAGCTGCTTAGACTTGATCTCCTCGACTAGTGATGAAGTCAGTTCCATCACATAAAGTTGCCCTTGGATTCCTGGTGCCCATACTTCAATCCCCTCGCGGATCAGTTCTCGTTGAATACGGGTTCGGGATGTAAGAGCTTCCAACACTCGAAGAGAAACAGGTTTACGGCTCAAGGCATCGGCTACTACGTTTGCTTTCCCCGGATGATAGAGAATCTCTAAGTCGTAATCCTTGATCAATTCCAGCCACCTTCTCTGCCTCATGTTTAATTCTTTCTGACTGAAAATGTACTTGAGACTCTTATGATCGGTAAAGATCCGACAATGAGTGCCGTACAAATAATGTCTCCAAATTTTCAAAGCAAAGACTACAGCTGCTAACTCCAGATCATGAGTCGGATAATTTACTTCGTACGGTTTCAACTGCCGAGAAGCATAGGCAATCACCTTATGTCCTTGCATCAACACACATCCCAGACCCTGATTTGAAGCGTCGCTGTACACCATGAATTCATCAGTTCCATCTGGTAACGCTAATATAGGTGCTGTCGTCAGTTTCTTCTTAAGTTCATCAAAACCAGCCTGACATTTCTCATTCCACGTGAACTTTTGATTTTTCTGTAACAGCTGAGTGAGTGGACGAGCAATTTTGGAAAATCCCTCTACAAAGCGGCGATAATATCCAGCAAGTCCTAAGAAACTCCAGACTTCTTTCACATTATTAGGGGCTTCCCATTCCAAGATTGCTTCGACTTTCTTTGGGTCCACCTGAACTCCGTCGGCTGATATCACATGCCCATGGAAAGTTACTTCCCTAAGCCAGAACTCAAATTTAGAAAGATTTGCATACAGTTGTTCCTTCCTCAAGGTGCTCAAAACAACACGTAAATATTCGGCATGCTCCTCTGCGTCCTTTGAATATATCAAGATGTCGTCAATGAAGACGACCACAAATTTATCCAAGTATTCCAAGAATACCCGATTCATCAATTGCATGAATACCGCAGGAGCATTGGTAAGTCCGAACGGCATCACTACGAATTCGTAATGCCCGTACCGGGACCTGAAAGCAGACTTCGGTATATCCGATTCCTTAATTCTCAACTGATGGTATCCTGATCGCAAGTCAATCTTCGAGAATCCTCTTGCCCCTTGCAGTTGATCAAACAAGACATCGATCCGAGGTATAGGATACTTATTCTTGATCGTCATCTTGTTGAGCTCCCTGTAATCAATACACAGTCGGAGGGATCCGTCTTTCTTCCGGACAAAGAGAACGGGCGCTCCCCAAGGAGAAACGCTAGGTTGAATATAGCCCTTCTGTAACAATTCCTCCAGTTGCTTCTTGAGTTCATATATCTCGGTTGGCGCCATGCGGTATGGTGCTCTGGAAATAGGAGCTGATCCAGGCTCTAATTTGATATTGAATTCCACTTCTCTCTGCGGAGGTAACCCAGGTAGTTCGTCAGGAAATACATCTGAGAACTCATTCACAACTGAAATAGACGAGAACTCTACTCCATCCTCTTTCCTCATGGCATAACACCAAAGTCCATGACACCCTTGCTTCAGTAATTTCACAGCTTTCATTGCTTTAATCAATTTTCCCGAGCTTCCCGGTCTCCATCCTTGAAATAAGTGTTCAGATCCGTCATCAGCAATGATATAAATGACTCTCTCTCCGTAATTCAGAATAGCTCCATAACGGTTGAGCCAATCGTCTCCGAGAATTAAATCATCACCGTAGATGTCAACTACAATAAGATTCGATGGCCAATCTCTCCCTCCTATAGACACTGGAAAATCTCTAGCCTCTAGGGTTCCCACAATTCTCTCTCCACTTGGCAAACCCACAACATATAGTTCACAATCAAATAAGCACGAGATTTTTAAACGATTGACACAGTTCAATGATACAAAAGAATGTGTAGCTCCGGAATCGAATAAAACACTAACTAGTTGTAAAAGGATCTGAATCGTACCTGATGCAACAGCAGTGTTCTGATCGTCAGATTTCCTCATCTCGTACAGGCGCGGAGGAACGGACCCAGCACTCGATGTCTCTCTCTTCCCAACGTTCTGCTGTGGAAATCCACTCTGTTGTGTCTGGTTCACACTTATCTCCTTCGGAACTGGCGCTGGAGTGCGAGTACCAAAAGACCTAGTAGCAACTCCACAGAAAGCCGCACGGTGTCCTTCTTGTCCACAATCGTAGCAAGTCACAGAAGATGCGGGGCAGTCACGTCGAATATGCCCTGCCCGACCACAATTGTAGCATTTCTTTGATACGTCCGGAACTGCTGATGTAGTCCGGAACTTCTTTCCACCTCTGGAAGGATGTGGAGGTTTCCTAGCCGAATAAAAGGAAGACTGGCCCTTGCGGGGCCCACCACTCTTGTTTTCTGAAAAGTTGCCGGTCACCTTCTGCTTCTTTGCCTCCACTGATTTCTCCACCGCCGCCTCTTTCATGTCGTAGGCCAGCGCTTTGTCTTGATACTGTCGTAACGTAGTACACTCGAACCCGGACATGTACTGCTAGATCTCAGGCTTCATCCGCATATCGAAATGAAAAATATTTTCTGCCTCCGTTCTGACCAAGTGTCGCACACAAGTCAGCTGATGATTAAAAATTTTGATTACATCTGTCACAGATGCTTCCGTACTCTGTGGTGAGAAAAACTCTCGGATCTTTGCCTCTCTAACTGGACGAGGACAATACTGTGCTTCCATCATTAGTTTGAATTCCGTCCAATCTGCATTATGATTTTCGGGTCGGATAGCTTCCCACCAATCAAAGGCCTCCCCAGTCAGAAAATACTGGGCAATGGGAACCTTACGGTCCTCAGGACAGTTAAGACCCGCGAATACCTTCTCTAACTCTTTGAGCCAGTGATCCCAAGTAATTGCCTCAGCAGATCCGTCAAATTTTGGCGGGTGCAATTTGACCACCTCAGCAAGCCATCTGTCTCCCCGGTTATCCTCGTGGTGCTGCTGTCCCATCGCCGTCTGCATGCGGTCGACTACCTGGGCGAACTGGTTTATCTGCGCCACCACCTGTTGAAGCACTCCCGGCATGTTAGGATTTGCGTCGTCATTCGCTGATCCTTGCCGCCTCCGAATGGGAATCGGTTCAACTAGCCGAGCACTGGGGTAGTTGCGGAATCCTCCTGTCTCATGTTACCCCGTCCGCGTCCACGACCGCGTCCGCGTCCACGTCCTCCTCTCAACATACTGTAAACACAATTCCTCAATATCCAGGACAAAGTTTACGAAAATAAAGCCCGTCAATACTCACAAAACAATGATTAAGTAAAACGGTAGTATAAGAGATTAGGAGACTTACAACCACGGTCCACATGACGACTTTGGCTGAACAGTGATGTCACGAACAACTCGTAAATCAATAACGTACACAGACCCAACTTAAAACCCGACTGCCAAGATATCCATAAATCTTAGCTCCGATACCATATTCTGTAACACCCCGAGATATTCGGAATAATTACAGCTCCGTAAACCCTTTAAGTAAGGATTTACAAGGCTGATTTAGAAGAAAAGTAAATATAAGACATCAATATTGCGGAAATTCAAGTTTACAAAACCATTCAACTGGTTCGACGAGTAATTAATACAACCATATCGAAAATATATTAATAAGACACGCGTACTCGAGTACTGAAATCAAAACAAGAAAACAAATCACCAACAACAACAAACATCACTGAACCCCTTCGTCGTCACATCGGTACTGTGGCTGTTTCCCTGCTCCTCGGCTACCTGAACATCAAAACAAATGTCCACCCCCGAAGGGGTTAGCAAAATGATGCTAGTACAAGTATCATATTAAACAACTGTTAGCGTGCGCTAACCGTGCATGGCAGATTACTACTGACAGAAAACTGGGGCTAATGGTGATGAACTCATAAATTCCTTGGTGATAATACAAGTCATCCCCGAGCATATCATGCTGATAAGGTTTGTGAAAGTTCTATACGTACTAAACGACTATAAGATATAAAGATACGGATAATCATCTTAACACCATAATTCATCTTAGATCTTCAAGAAAATATTCTAAGTTCCGTTCGTCCTACGTTCAAGACGCATGATTCTAATGTGTAAAATGTAACAACTAGGCAATATCCGTCTACTGATCACAAATCGGTTTGAAAATGCTTAGGAGTCCATAAACTAAAAAGGTTCAAGGGTTCATACGATGAATAAGTGCCGAAACGTCGAAAATATCCTTCTAACACATGATGATCGGTTTAGAACGAAATAACTGACTATAAAAACATGATCAAATCATCCTTTAGAACACTACTAATATTGGTGAAGAATCACCTACCTCAAGGTAGTGAAGAACAAGGAGAAAATCGAAGCAATCCAACGTCGAAGGCTCAAACACCAATCCTCAATGATCTACAATCTTCAATCACGAGCTAGGATGTTGATATGAGGTGTTTAGGATGTAGGAAGTTATACTCTAAGTATAAGAATTCGGATGTGGGAAAAGAAAGGACTGAAAATACGAAAAGGATGCTGTCCTATTTATAGGAAATGGTTATTAGCGCGCGCTAGTCCCTGCTCATAGCGTGTGCTAACGGATGCTGACTTCACTGTACTACAGTACTTAGCGTGCGCTATGCACATGCCTGTAGCGTGCGCTAAGGCGTTGACTTGGCTTTTCCCGAAAGCCATCCAGGTTCATCCCGACACAATCCGACAGGGGTCCCCTGGCCTGATCTCACCTACCGCACGTCTCAATCAAATTGACCACGCATAGCGTGCGCTAATGATCCTTTGTAGCATGCTGTCACGCCCCACCTTAAGGCAGCAGGCATCGCACAGCATCCGGTCGACGCCTGCCGGACGGGCGCGCAGCATGCTCGCGCGCGTACATGGACCCGGCCAAGCTCACAGAGGACTACCCCCCCTATAATAGGCTTAGACGGAAAAAGCCTTGTGACACTAGTAGACATTGAAAAGCCGAGGAACCCACTATCCAGAAAGAAGACCCTAGAAGCTTCAAGATGGAGACCAATCAATTCCATAAGGTCAAAGAGGGTTCCAAAAGGTTAGAAATCGGGTCGGGTTGCTACGGGCCGAATCGGGCCTTGGCCGGGCCGGGCCGGGACACTTCGGGCCGGGTCGGGCCGGACGTTCCAGAGGGGTCTGGGGACTCCAAGAAGACTTCTTAGAATTGTTTAGAATTGTATAGATCATTCTAGATGATGACATTCTTGTAAATACTTGGAATAGTAATGTTTTGTTGGTAATTTGTTAGCCTAGGAGGATTAGTATAAATACCCCCTTGGGGCTAATTTGTAACTCACCTTGAGAAATCTGATTTGCTACAGTGCAATAAGAGAAAACCTTCCCCACAGCATTTCTTACTTTCCTTCCTAGCAGTCTTGTTCATTACTAGGCTTACTACTTAGGCTTGAGACAACCTAAGAGTGCCGCACGGCAAGGACTTAGCGAGGCGCAAGTATAACCCCATGACAGTTGGTATCGGAGCCAAGGTTGAGACAACCAAGGCGTATTTTCGAAGATTGCTAGCTGATTGTGCAAGGAGTAAGATGGCACAATCATCCGACGTTACCCAACCCAACACTCAGGCCGAGAAGACCAAGAAGGGCAGAGACAAGTCTGTCGACCGGATTCTTTGCCATGGGCAGTAGTGACTCGACTGGAGGAGGTCTATGATGAGGTTGCGAGAAGGGTGGGTGACTTAGAAGAAGCTGGTGAGGAGCTGCACAACCAGGTTCTCTCTACTATCAATGCTTGTGATGGGGACATGAAGAAGGAGTTGGCCGATTTTCGGGCCATGATCTTGGCCATGCAAGAGAGCATGGAGGTTCTCAAGACGGAGATGGCAACAGTGAAAAGGGCGATTGCCAACGGAGAAGGACATGTGGGTGCGACACCCTCACGAATTGACATCCCAAGGCACAGGAAGTTCAACGGATCGAAACGCCAAGGAGATTGACAATTTCTTATGGAACACAGAGCAATACTTTGGTGCCTCAAACATTCTAGATGATGACACCAAATTACTGACGGCGCCCTTGTACTTGGCCGACACGGCCGTCTTTGTGGTGGCGGACAAGCAGTGACATTGAGAGTGGTGCGTGCAGGATGGCTTCCTAGGAAGACTTCAAGGCCGAATTAAAGAGGCAATTCTATCCCGAGAATGTGGAGTTCGAGGCTCGGGGCAGGCTGAAGAGACTCAGCCACACTCGTACTATCAAAGACTATGTCAAGGAGTTCCAAGAAATTGTGCTGGAGATACCAAGCTTGACGGCGACCGACAAGCTGTTTGCATTTATGGACGGACTCAAGCCTTTTGCGAGGCAAGAGTTGGAAAGGCGCAATGTTCAGGATGTGGCGACCGCCATTGCTGTGGCCGAGGGCTTACGGGAGTTGAAGACCAGCGACAGGCCAAGGACTTTCCGCACAGATAAAGGCAAACGTGTGGGAGACCGCCCATCAAGGTTCAGGCCAAACAAATACTCGGGCAAGCAACCAGTGGACGAGAACGATAAGCCGAGAGGTTGTCACATTTGTCATAGTACCTCTCACATGAAGTACGATTGCCCATTTCGGAGGAAGAAGGTCGCAGCCATTCAAGAGACCACGGAGACCGAGGTTGCGGATGGTGCGCATATGGGCTCATTGAGTTTGCTCAATGCTGTTAAAGCCGTTGTGGAGCCGGCGAAGGGACCCAGAAAGGGGTCTATGTTCGTGGATGCCTTGATCGGAGGCACACACATCAAAGCCTTAGTGGATACAGGAGCTACGCACAATTTCATGCGGGACGGCGTAGCCAAAGCCTTACGGCTTACCGTCACTCCAACTAATGGATCGATCAAGACAGTGAACACCCATGCTAAACCGGTGACCGGCGAAGCACGAGGAGTGAAAGCAAAGATAGGTGACTGGCAGGGAATGATCACCTTCACTGTAGTGACCATGGATGACTATGATTTGGTTCTTGGGTTACAATGGTTCGATCAGGTACGGGCTTGCATTCTTCCATTTTCAGATTCCTTAGTCATTTTGGACTCCGACAGGACACAGGCCATTCCGGCCAAGAGGGAAGCGAAGGGGACAGGCACCCTTTCAGCCATGCAACTTAGTCGAGGCCTTCGGAAGCAGGAAGAGACCTTCGCTACATTTTACGTTCCTGATGATGGAAATGATATTGAAGGCAAGGATGTACCAAAGGAAATTCAAGCTGTTTTGGAGGAGTTCCAGGACGTGATGCCCGCGGAACTACCTAAGAAGTTGCCGCCCAGACGGGATGTGGACCACAAACATGAACTTATTTCCGATGCGAAGCCACCTTCGAGGACACCCTATAAAATGTCACCACCGGAACTTAAGGAGCTGCAGAAGCAATTGAAAGAGTTGTTGGATTCCAAGATGATCCAACCATCCAAATCTCCTTATGGATCCCCCGTTTTGTTCCAGAAGAAGCATGATGGATCCTTGCGTATGTGCGTGGACTATAGGGCACTCAACAAACTGACGGTTCGCAACAAGTATCCATTCCACTCATTGGAGAGTTGTTTGACCAACTGGGAGGTGCCAAATACTTTTCAAAGATCGACCTAAGATCCGGATATTGGCAGGTCCGGATAGCCGAAGGAGACGAACCCAAGACAGCCATGGCGACCAGGTATGGTTTGTTTGATTTCCTTGTGATGCCGTTCGGGCTTACAAATGCCCCAGCGACCTTTTGCACACTGATGAACAAGGTATTTCAACCATACATAGACAAGTTTGTTGTCGTTTATTTGGATGATATTGTCATTTACTCATCATCGATGGAGGAGCATGTAGAACACTTGTGACAGGTGTTCCAGGCATTGCGGGACAATGAACTTTATGCAAAGTTTGAGAAGTGCTCATTCGCCCAACAGGAAGTGACTTTTCTGGGGCATCGTATCAAGGATGGCCGCATAATGATGGACGAGGCCAAGGTGAAAGCCGTTCGAGATTGGGAACCGCCGACCAGCGTAACCCAACTCCGATCATTTCTGGGACTCGTGAACTACTACCGGAAGTTCATAGAGGGATACTCTCGGATAGCAGCACCATTAACGGACCTATTGAAGAAAGACCACAAATGGGAGTGGACGGATAAGTGCCGAGAGGCCTTTGAGCGACTCAAAGGCAAAGTAACGGAGCAGCCAGTTCTTGCCTTGCCAGACCATGCCAAGGCATATGAGGTTCAGACCGATGCATCTGATTATGCCATCGGAGGAGTTTTGATGCAGCTAGGGCATCCCGTTGCCTATGAGAGCAGAAAATTGAATGACATCGAGAGACGGTACTCGGTACATGAGAAGGAAATGACCGCCGTGGTTCATTGCCTTAGAGCCTGGAGGCATTATTTACTTGGGAGCAAGTTTGTGGTACGAACAGACAACGTAGCCACAAGTTATTTTCAAACCCAGAAGAAGCTCACGCCAAAGCAAGCAAGATGGCAGGAATTCCTAGCTGAGTTCGATTATGCCCTGGAGTATAAGCCGGGAGTACTTAACCGAGTAGCCGATGCATTAAGCCGGAAGGCCGAGCTTGCAGCCTTGACCAAGGCCGAAGGAAGCATCAAGGACCGCATACGCGAGGGACTAAGGCAGGACCCTTTCGCAGAAAACATCATGCAACTTGCCAGGAGCGGCAAGACAAGACGGTTCAGGAGCGAGACGAGCTACTCTTTACCAAAGGCAATCGTTTGTACGTGCCCAAATGGGGAAACTTACGGAGGGACATCATGAAGGAATGCCACGACACACTATGGGCTGGACACCCAGGTATGCACCGTACAATGGCTTTAATTGACAATTCTTACTTTTGGCCCAGGATGCGTGAGGACGTTGAGGCATACGTCCGGACATGTCTTGTATGCCAACAAGACAAGGTGGAGCAACAACAACCTGGTGGACTACTTCAACCCTTGCCCATACCGGAACACCCTTTTGAAAGCGTTTCAATGGACTTTATTTCGGCTTTGCCTAAATCGGATGGGTACGGGTCGGTCATAGTTGTGGTGGACAGGTTTTCAAAATACGCAACCTTTATTCCAGCACCGGTGGACGTAACGGCTCTGGAGACGGCCAAGTTGTTCTTAAAGCATGTGGTAAAACATTGGGGCATTCCAAGGACAATCATGAGTGACCGAGACCCACGTTTCACAGGAAAGTTTTGGTCGGGACTTTTCAAGCTATTGGGCTCAAACTTAGCATTCTCAACAAGTTTCCACCCACAGACGGATGGGCAGACAGAACGAGTTAACGCACTGCTTGAGTGCTACTTGCGGCACTATGTGAGTGCCAATCAGCGGGACTGGGCCAAACTCTTAGACACGGCCCAATTTTCATACAACTTGCAGAAGAGTGAATCAACGGGACGCAGCCCATTCGAGCTCGCTACAGGGAGACAACCGGCGACAACGAACAACATTGCCACCGGATACACGGGACAGAGTCCCGCAGCATATACCTTTGCTAAGTCACTACAGGAGGAATCGGACTTGGCTCGAGCATCATTAGACAAGGCAGCCAAGAAGATGAAGAAATGGGCCGATCTCAAGCGACGAGCGGTCGAGTTTAATGAAGGCGACTTAGTTATGGTGAAACTTCTCCCGCAGCAATTTAAAGCATTTCGGGCTGTGCATAAGGGACTTATCCGGAGATACGAGGGACCCTACAAGATCGAGCGGCGTGTTGGGACAGTTTCCTATCGAGTAGAACTACCGCCGAAGATAAAGATACACCCGGTCTTTCATGTTAGCCAACTGAAGCCTTACCATCAGGACATGGAGGATCCGGGCCGAGCTCAGTCACATCGAGCACCTACTGCCGTGATTACTTCTTTCGACAAGGAAGTAGCCGAGATCATTTCACATCGGGACATTCGACGAAGGGGCGTGGCCCCATACACTGAGTACTTTGTGCATTGGAAGGGACTCCCAGACGCTGAAAATAGCTGGGAACATGAGGATCACCTATGGCAATTCCGGCAGAAGATTGAAGAATATCGGGAAAGCATCGTGCCGAGGACGGTCACGACTTTGGTGGGGGAGAATGTCACGCCCCACCTTAAGGCAGCAGGCATCGCACAGCATCCGGTCGACGCCTGCCGGATGGGCGCGCAGCATGCTCGCGCGCGTACATGGACCCGACCAAGCTCACAGAGGACTACCCCCCTATAATAGGCTTAGACGGAAAAAGCCTTGTGACACCAGTAGACATTGAAAAGCCGAGGAACCCACTATCCAGAAAGAAGACCCTAGAAGCTTCAAGATGGAGACCAATCAATTCCAGAAGGTCAAAGAGGGTTCCAAAAGGTCAGAAATCAGGTCGGGTTGCTACGGGCCGAATCGGGCCTTGGCCGGGACACTTCGGGCCGGGTCGGGCCGGACGTTCCAGAGGGGTCTGGGGACTACAAGAAGACTTCTTAGAATTGTTTAGAATTGTATAGATCATTCTAGATGATGGCATTCTTGTAAATACTTGGAATAGTAATGTTTTGTTGGTAATTTGTTAGCCTAGGAGGATTAGTATAAATACCCCCTTGGGGCTCATTTGTAACTCACCTTGAGAAATCTGATTTGCTACAGTGCAATAAGAGAAAACCTTCCCCACAGCATTTCTTACTTTCCTTCCTAGCAGTCTTGTTCATTACTAGGCTTACTACTTAGGCTTGAGACAACCTAAGAGTGCCGCACGGCAAGGACTTAGCGAGGCACAAGTATAACCCCGTGACAGTGCGCTATGAATCCATGTTAGCGTACGCTACTCATAGCCGATAGCGTGCGCTACATGCGCAGAATTACAATTTTTAAACCACATACACGAAATCATATGCTCAACAACATCGGATTATGAAATACGGAGAAAATACTCAGATCAAATTGCACAATTACAATGTTACAAGTTCCAAATACATATCAGAAATCTCGGTTATTACAATCCAAACGCGAGCCAAACGCTGAAGAAATACGGAATTCCACCGCCCAAGGGTTGGAAGATCGAAAACGAGACTAATTTCCCGAACTTAAAGAAATTAGGAAGGAGCCTGAATGCTCAACAATAACGAAACGAGGACAAAAACCGAACAAACAAACTACCGAGACAACAAAAATCGAACAATCATGTCCGAAACACGAAGGATAATAAAATTCAAACAATAACTCCCAGGATGATCTGGTGAGAACTACAAGACACGCATTCCCATAAGATCTACCGGAAAGGGAATAGTGATTGAAAAGTCATAACGACAAACGAGTTATTCTGAAACAATACCACACTTGTTCGATCAACAAAAGCAAGGGGCAGGACAAGCTCAGAAATGCCAACAAACATAATGAGTCGACAAATTCGAAAACACAAGAGTTCCAAATCCGATCCACTTCGAATAAAGGAACTAATAGATCCAGATGATGTCACTTCCGAACAAGGTTCACAAGAATCGAACCGAACTCGAAAAAATCACAGCGATAACTAGATCAACCCACAACAAGATCACAGTTCGTTCGGACGATGAAACCGAAATACAGAACAAGTTCAGAAAGTATCAACGAATACGAGCGAGTCGAAAGAATGGAGAAAGAGAAAATACAGAAGTCAAAATAGTACGGGTATTACCTCCGACCTCATCCACGAAATTCACAAAAACAGGAGCAAGGTAACAAGACATTAAACAACCGACGCATAACGGAACGATCACCGATGCACACGGCCATATCAACCCAAGCTCTAACAGCTTGCACATGCGCGACAACGCAGAAATCACCACGAGGCGACAATATTAAACACCAACATCCCGCCTCTCACAAGGGGCTAACACAACAAATATGTGGAAAACGACTCAACGCTCACACCGCCAATTCGGTCATACTCGGGAGCAAACATCAAAATGACAATGCGAACATCATACATACATACCCAGCCCTCAAACGGGAATGGATAGGTTTTAAAAACGAAAACCTCATTTTGAAAATAATTTTGAAGAACACCGGTTGATCTTTAGTATCACTTTTCAAAAAGTACAAACATGAAACATCGTTATCGAGACTTTGAAAACCATCATGTATTTGGTAAAAATGAGGACATCTTCTTTTAGCGAAAGACTTTCAGAAATATTCGACCCTCGGGTCTAAGTATAAGTGTTTCTAAACATCGAAAATATCTCAAAATACTTTTGGTCCTCAATTGGAAATTATTTTTTTTTGAAATATATTGCGGCACGAGAAAGCACCTCGAAAACACCGCAAGAAAATAATTCGTTTTAAAAGTACGTCTCGAAATTTAATTTTCTAAGATACTCAAGGTTTTCAAAAATCCAATAGGCCAGAATTCCCAAAACTCACACATATCGACGTTCACTAAAACAACTCCTAGTACACGCATCAAAACGTTTAAAACCAAGACAATACATGTATTTAAACAGAAATAAACGATAAAATACCACATTCAGAACAAACCCACTGACCCCATTCGAGGCCTCTAAGGACCCTCCCGCACTGGCTAGTGAACAAGTCGAATGCGTATAAGCACAAAGCCTCCACAAGAGAACTTGTAAAACGTGCAAATTGATTAAAAATTGTAATATCCTAGAATTTCACTATGAATTTTTCGCATTATTTTATCTGGGATGTACTGTACAGAGTGGGACCGACACGATATGAGCGGATAATTTTGGAAACCGTGACAGTTGTGCCAGTATGTCATCGAGGTTATTTTGGTTCTAGGATATTACATGCTTGGTGTGTGTTTCGATGTCGGATATACCATATGAGTATTTGTTTGATTTCCGTACTTGGTCGACAGTTGTAATTGAGGATATCGTGCATCAGACGTACCGTATGAGAATACTTTCGGGATTTCGTATATGTGTTCAGTATGTCGTATGTTCATATTTGTTATGTCGAGACGTTGGACAGGAATTGCTGGAAACGGCTAAGTATGGATCTGTTAACGTACGTTAAGACTTTGAGATAACGTACGCTAAGTGGTACGTGTTACGTACGTTAAGCGTAAGGTATTACGTACGTAACAAGAGGAATCGAGCATTGGGCACAGTGTCGGCGGCTTTCGGCGCGGATGTGGGACAGTGAGTCAACGGATGGAGTTACGTGCGTTATACGGGGTGTATTAAATGCGTAATACGAGTATAATCTTGTAGCAAGTCAACGTCGTATTTAAATGCAGCGGAACAAGTTTTACGTGCGTTACGGGCGGCGGCGAGTCGTGGCGAGATGACACAGGTGGCCGAGCATGGCCGGACGTGACTCGTTGGGATGGCCGAGCATGGTCGGCGGTGACTCGGCCGAGGCTAGGGCGGCGATTACGTCGTAGCGGTGGCGATTCTGGCCGTAATGGCCGATTACGTACGTAAGGAAGCTGCCGATTCACGTACGTAAGTGCCGAACAAAGCGGACGAAGAGGTTAGGCGCGGCCGGCTCGTGCGTAAGGACCCGCCGATTACGTGCGTAATCGGCGAGTCTCGGCCTATATAAGGCCTGGTCCGAGTCATCTGCTCATTTCTTCGTTTTTCTTCGTTCCTTCCACGATTTCTTCAGCAACTATGATGGTTTTGAGTAGAATCAACTTATAACAACATGTTTTGGAAGTTGGAATCATGGACTAACATCATCCTCCACCCGGATCGAAGGTAAGAACACATGAACTTTTGGTTTTTGGATGTTCTTGAGGTTTCTTGGTGTTTTGGCCGATTTGCTCCATTTTGATTCAGATTATTGGTAGAACTTGATTGTATACTCGTAATCATTGAATACTCTTGAAGTTTTGTGGAACAAATTTGAGTATTTCTTTGAATAATCGATTGAATTGGACTATGCCTTCAAAGTGTCCGATGAAAAGCCTCAATGAGTTGAACTTGGGAAATTCTATACATTTTCGCATGAACGGTGATTGAATTGATATTATTGTGATTTAGGAATGAAGTTTTGAAGGAAGTTGAATCGGTACCCTTCCCCTTTGTCGATTTCTTCACACCGTGCTATTCAAAACAAGTGATTACTTGTGTATGTCATCTTTGAGAGGTATGTTTGATAATCCTCTCCTTGAATTCGGATTTTGATGTTATCGTTGAAGAAGGATTCGTATGAAGATGATTATGGTGTTGTTGCTACGATTCTTGCGGTTATATGAACTATATGTTGAAGACATTGTTAGGACTATTGAACACCGAATTTCGGCTTGTGTTCGTATTGTTAAGAGTTGATATGGGTTGGTTTCGTATGATCGAGATATCGTTGAACCATCGAGTTTGATTAGTTGGTCATTTCGGTTGTTGATTGTTATTGAACGTATCGTTAATTGGTTATTGCATTAGGTTGCGTTAGTGATCGTTGAAGTTAACCGTTGTGCTGCGGAGCTTGTAGACGAAGACGGCGGGATTGATAGCGGCTTCGTCGAATTGGTATCAAGGCAAGTTATGCTTGCTCAGTTCATAATGTTAATAAATGATTTCGTTTTCATTTCATTTATGATTCATATAGCAATGGTATTATGGAATATATGAATTGTCGGAATGGTGGTATGTATGGTATTTTTGGACTAAGATAAATCATAATGTATATGATTTTAAAGATGTCTAGTGGAAATGGGAACATGAATTATAATTTGGTCTATTGCATGAGAAGTTGGATATCAAGGTTAGTTATCGTGTCGATGTTGAAATCGGGATGGTGGTTTGGTATTAGTTATGGGTGTACTTCATTTTGGATTGTCGGACAAGCGTGTATTCGTTCGGGCGGTTGGTCGTGGAAAAGTTGGCGTCTCGGCTTGAGGTAAATTAATATTGTTAGATTATGATAATCATCATGTTGCATTATTACATGTGTGTGTTGATATTTCATGCGGTGAGTGTGCACCATTGTTTGTTACGTTTTGTAATGTGCTCTTCCTTTGGTGTGATCTGTTGGGCCGATGTGTTAGAGGATAAGACCTATATGGCACCTATGTTCGGTATTCTGTGTGGATACTTTCGTGACCCTTGGTTGCGACCTTGGGGTATTTTGTGATTGCATGAGCGTGTTAGGGGATAAGACCTATATGGCACCTATGTTCGGGGTATTCTGTGAGATGCTTTCGTGACCCTTAGGCTTTGCCTTGGGGTTTATGTGTTAATATTATATGCATTGTTGAGCATGATGTGGGTGTTGTCGATGGAAATACGACATTGTGGTCGTGTCGGTCTTCCATGATCGAGTTACTGTTGCTCTTTTGGGAAGTCTTTTGATCCTTGATGGATATGCGTTTCTTCGAGATTTGTTGTCATGTTGTATCGTGACGTCTATCTTGAGTCTTATTGATTGGTCGTTCACAGTCCACGTATAATTGGATCTGTTCAATATTCGGGTTGTCCTTGAAATCCCGTATATATATGATTTGTATATGGTTGACGATTTTATTCTCTCGTGTATCTGTCCCCGTTGATCCTTTTCTGATCTCGTTTGGAGTTACCTTATCGATGGTCAACTCATTGATATCGGTCCTTTATAAATCTCGTTTGGAATTCACCCTGTCATTGGTAATCTCGTTCGTTATTGATCCTTATTGATTCCGTTTGGGAGTTGTCTCACCGTTGGTATTCTTGGTTATTAGTCCTTGATTGATGTTATTGGAGTTTACCGTGTCGTCGGTATTCTCGTTTGTCGATTCCTTATTGCTCTTGTTGGAGTTTACCGTATCGTTGGTATTCCCAGTTGTTGGTCCTTATTGATCTTGCTAGAGTTTACTGTGTCGTCAGTATTCTCGGTTGTTGACCCTTTATTGATCTTATTTGAGTTTATCGTACCGTTGGTATTTCTGGTTGTCGACTCTTATTGACCCTGTTAGAGTTTACCGTGTCGTCGGTATTCTCGGTTATTGATTCTTCATTGATCCTTACCGTGTCGTCGGTATTCTCGGTTATTGATTCTTCATTGATCTTGTTGGAGTTACCACACAATGGTATTCTCGTTCGTGGTTGATCCTTTGTCGATCTTGTGTGGAAATATCATGTCATTGATACTTCCGTTGTGATGCATTGATTGTTTATCATTATTGATTGTGTGAGCATTCATGCTTTGTATTGATATCCGGGACTTGCCATTGTTTCGGGACAGTTGATTTGCAGATGTATCGTGTGATATCGGTTCTATCGATATTGGGTTCCGATTGTGCGACCAGTAATGAATCGAACTTGACCAGATTATTCTATACTCGAGATATGTTTCTATTTGGAAATCTTGGTAGTGTTTCGGATACAGTACAGGTGATTACATTTGAATTCGTTCATTACTTAAGGACACGAGGCGTGGGATATGGTAAGATTTGGTTGTTATGGTTGTGACAGGTTGGTAAGGTTACTCCGGTGAGATCATATTGGAATTATTCTTACCTTGTAATTACATTGATATGTAATTGTTTTTGTGAAGTGATCGTTATCATTGTTGAGTATTATGGCTGACCCCGTCGTGGGCTTTATCTTTTAGGTACTCGGAGTTCGAGCTTGTAGCGGTCGTGAAGGGATGAGCTTTCCGGTGATACTGGCTATGGCGTGATTGTTGGGATTGTGTATTCTTTTCTGGTTTTCTAATTCCGCTGCAAATGTAATTAATTGTGTTTTTATCCGCTGTGTGTGTATATTTAAAATGGCTTTTAGTATTCTTTGAACTGTGTTTTTATCCGCTGCGTGTGTGTGTACTTTCAAAGGGCTTTTTGACATTTTTAAACGTTTGCGAAAATGATTTTAGCCTTGTGGGTTCCAATATGGGGCCCAGTGTTGTAATATTCGGTCGGTTTGGGGTGTTACGAGAAGATGGTATCGGAGCTTGGGTTTCGTAAAACCCGGGCGTGTGTTTTATGTGGCTCTACCGGTGCGGTAGTAGCGTGACTTTTGAAAATGATTTTCTGACTTTTGAGTCAAACCGATTTTGGAGGTTTCAAAATTTTTGAAATATTTTCAAATTGCTGTAATTGCGATGCCGGTGTGTTGTTAGTGTGTTGAGACTTTGTATGGGAGTCGTATGCTGGTATCACGGAAGATCATCGACTTCACGGACCTGTAAGTATGTTCTTTCAGTTATTTCAGTTCTGATGATGATTATTTGAGTATGGTGTCGTGATTTTGAGATATTTCGGGATTGATATACTGATTATGACAGATGTTGAGTTTCGAGGACGAAACTTATTTAAGTGGGTGTATATGTAATATCCTAAAATTTCACTATGAATTTTTCGCATTATTTTATCTGGGATGTACTGTACAGAGTGGGACCGACACGATATGAGCGGATAATTTTGGAAACCGTGACAGTTGTGCCAGTATGTCATCGAGGTTATTTTGGTTCTAGGATATTACATGCTTGGTGTGTTTTTCGATGTCGGATATACCGTATGAGTATTTGTTTGATTTCCATACTTGGTCGACAGTTGTAATTGAGGATATCGTGCATCAGACGTACCATATGAGAATACTTTCGGGATTTCGTATATGTGTTCAGTATGTCGTATGTTCATATTTGTTATGTCGAGACGTTGGGCGAGAATTGCGGAAATGGCTAAGTATGGATCATTAACGTCGTTAAGACTTTGAGATAACGTCGCTAAGTGGTACGTGTTACGTCGTTAGCGTAAGGTATTACGTGCGTAACAAGAGGAATCGACAGTTGGGCCGGTGTCGGCGGCTTTCGGCGCGGATGTGGGCAGTGAGTCAGCGGATAGAGTTACGTCGTTATACGGGGTGTATTAAATGCGTGTCACGAGTATTATCTTGTAGCAAGTCAACGTACGTATTAAACGTGCATAGCGGAACAAGTGTTACATACGTTGCGGGCGGCGGCCGAGTCGTGGCCGAGATGACACAGGTGGCCGATCATGGCGGACGTGACTCGTTAGGATGGCCGAGCATGGTCGCGGTGACTCACCGAGGCTAGGGCGGCCGATTACGTCGTAGGCCGTGGCGATTCTGGCCGTAATGGCGATTACGTGCGTAAGGGAGATCATGCGATTACGTACGTAAGTGCCGAACAAAGCCGGACAGAAAGTTAGGCGCGGCCGGCTCGTGCGTAAGGACCCGCGATTACGTGCGTATCGGCGGCAGTCTCGGCCTATATAAGGCCTGGACCGAGTCATCTGCTCATTTCTTCATTTTTCTTCGTTCCTTCCGCGATTTCTTCAGCAACTATGATGGTTTTGAGTATAATCAACTTATAACAACATGTTTTGGAAGTTGGAATCATGGATTAACATCATCCTCCACCCGGATCGAAGGTAAGAACACATGAACTTTTGGTTTTTGGATGTTCTTGAGGTTTCTTGGTGTTTTGGCCGATTTGCTCCATTTTGATTCAGATTATTGGTAGAACTTGATTGTATACTCGTAATCATTCAATACTCTTGAAGTTTTGTGGAACAAATTCGAGTATTTCTTTGAATAATCGATTGAATTGGACTATGCCTTCAAAGTGTCCGATGAAAAGCCTCAATGAGTTGAACTTGGTAAATTCTATACATTTTCGCATGAACGGTGATTGAATTGATATTATTGTGATTTAGGAATGAACTTTTGAAGGAAGTTGAATCGGTACCCTTCCCCTTTGTCGATTTCTTCACACCGTGCTATTCAAAACAAGTGATTACTTGTGTAAGTCATCTTCGAGAGGTATGTTTGATAATCCTCTCCTTGAATTCGGATTTTGATGTTATCGTTGAAGAAGGATTCGTATGAAGATGATTATGGTTTTGTTGCTACGATTCTTGCGGTTATATGAACTATATGTTGAAGACATTGTTAGGACTATTGAACACCGAATTTTGGCTTGTGTTCGTATTGTTAAGAGTTGATATGGGTTGGTTTCGTATGATCGAGATATCGTTGAACCATCGAGTTTGATTAGTTGGTCATTTCGGTTGTTGATTGTTATTGAACGTATCGTTAATTGGTTATTGCATTAGGTTGCGTTAGTGATCGTTGAAGTTAACCGTTGTGCTGCGGAGCTTGTAGACGAAGACGGCGGGATTGATAGCGGCCCGTCGGGTGGTATCAAGCAAGTTATGCTTGCTCAGTTCATAATGTTAATAAATGATTTCGTTTTCATTTCATTTATGATTCATATAGCAATGGTATTATGGAATATATGAATTGTCGGAATGGTGGTATGTATGGTATTTTTGGACTAAGATAAATCATAATGTATATGATTTTAAAGATGTCTAGTGGAAATGGGAACGTGAATTATAATTTGGTCTATTGCATGAGAAGTTGGATATCAAGGTTAGTTATCGTGTCGATGTTGAAATCGGGATGGTGGTTTGGTATTAGTTATGGACTGTACTTCATTTTGGATTGTCGGACAAACCGTGTATTCGTTCAGGGCGGTTGGTCGTGGAAAAGTTGGCGTCTCCAGCTTGAGGTAAATTAATATTGTTAGATTATGATAATCATCATGTTGCATTATTACATGTGTGTGTTGATATTTCATGCGGTGAGTGTGCACCATTGTTTGTTACGTTTTGTAATGTGCTCTTCCTTTGAGTTGTGATCTGTTGGGCCGATGTGTTAGAGGATAAGACCTATATGGCACCTATGTTCTGGGGTATTCCTGTGTGGATACTTTCGTGACCCTTGGTTGCGACCTTGGGGTATTTTGTGATTGCATGAACTTTGTTAGGGAATAAGACCTATATGGCACCTATGTTCCGGGGTATTCCTGTGAGATGCTTTCGTGACCCTTGGCTGCTGCCTTGGGGTTTATGTGTTAATATTATATGCATTGTTGAGCATGATGTGGACTGTTGTCTGATGGAAATACGACATTGTGGTCGTGTCGGTCTTCCATGATCGAGTTACTGTTGCTCTTTTGGGAAGTCTTTTGATCCTTGATGGATATGCGTTTCTTCGAGATTTGTTGTCATGTTGTATCGTGACGTCTATCTTGAGTCTTATTGATTGGTCGTTCACAGTCCACGTATAATTGGATCTGTTCAATATTCGGGTTGTCCTTGAAATCCCGTATATATATGATTTGTATATGGTTGACGATTTTATTCTCTCGTGTATCTGTCCCCGTTGATCCTTTTCTGATCTCGTTTGGAGTTACCTTATCGATGGTCAACTCATTGATATCGATCCTTTATAAATCTCGTTTGGAATTCACCCTGTCATTGGTAATCTCGTTCGTTATTGATCCTTATTGATTCCGTTTGGGAGTTGTCTCACCGTTGGTATTCTTGGTTATTAGTCCTTGATTGATGTTATTGGAGTTTACCGTGTCGTCGGTATTCTCGTTTGTCGATTCCTTATTGCTCTTGTTGGAGTTTACCGTATCGTTGGTATTCCCAGTTGTTGGTCCTTATTGATCTTGCTAGAGTTTACTGTGTCGTCAGTATTCTCGGTTGTTGACCCTTTATTGATCTTATTTGACTTTATTGTACCGTTGGTATTTCTGGTTGTCGACTCTTATTTACCGTGTTAGAGTTTACCGTGTCGTCGGTATTCTCGGTTATTGATTCTTCATTGATCCTTACCGTGTCGTCGGTATTCTCGGTTATTGATTCTTCATTGATCTTGTTGGAGTTACCACACAATGGTATTCTCGTTCGTGGTTGATCCTTTGTCGATCTTGTGTGGAAATATCATGTCATTGATACTTCCGTTGTGATGCATTGATTGTTTATCATTATTGATTGTGTGAGCATTCATGCTTTGTATTGATATCCGGGACTTGCCATTGTTTCGGGACAGTTGATTTGCAGATGCATCGTGTGATATCAGTTCCTATCAGTATTGGGTTCCGATTGTGCGACCCAGCTGACAGAATCGAACTTGACCAGATTATTCTATACTCGAGATATGTTTCTGTTTGGAAATCTTGGTAGTGTTTCGGATACAGTACAGGTGATTACATTTGAATTCGTTCATTACTTAAGGACACGAGGCGTGGGATATGGTAAGATTTGGTTGTTATGGTTGTGACAGGTTGGTAAGGTTACTCCGGTGAGATCATATTGGAATTATTCTTACCTTGTAATTACATTGATATGTAATTGTTTTTGTGATGTGATCGTTATCATTGTTTAGTATTATGGCTGACCCCGTCGTGGGCTTTATATTTTAGGTACTCGGAGTTCGAGCTAGTAGCGGTCGTGAAGGGATGATCTTTCCGGTGATACTGGCTATGGCGTGATTGTTGGGATTGTGTATTCTTTTCTGGTTTTCTATTTCCGCTGCAAATGTAATTAATTGTGTTTTTATCCGCTGCGTGTGTATATTTAAAATGGCTTTTAGTATTCTTTGAACTGTGTTTTTATCCGCTGCGTGTGTGTGTGTACTTTCAAAGGGCTTTTTGACATTTTTAAACGTTTGCGAAAATGATTTTAGCCTTGTGGGTTCCAATATGGGGCCACAGGCATAATATTCGGTCGGTTTTGGGGGTGTTACAGAAGATGGTATTGGAGCTTGGGTTTCGTAAAACCCGGGCGTGTGTGTTATGTGGCTCTACCGGTGCGGTAGTAGCGTGACTTTTGAAAATGATTTTCTGACTTTTGAGTCAAACCGATTTTGGAGGTTTCAAAATTTTTGAAATATTTTCAAATTGCTGTAATTGCGATGCCGGTGTGTTGTTAGTGTGTTTAGACTTTGTATGGGAGTCGTATGCTGGTATCACGGAAGATCATCGACTTCACGGACCTGTAAGTATGTTCTTTCAGTTATTTCAGTTCTGATGATGATTATTTGAGTATGGTGTCGTGATTTTGAGATATTTCGGGATTGATATACTGATTATGACCGGTGTTGAGTTTCGAGGACGAAACTTATTTAAGTGGGTGTATATGTAATATCCTAGAATTTTACTATGAATTTTTCGCATTATTTTATCTGGGATGTACTGTACAGAGTGGGACCGACACGATATGAGCGGATAATTTTGGAAACCGTGACAATTGTGCCAGTATGTCATCGAGGTTATTTTGGTTCTAGGATATTACATGCTTGGTGTGTTTTTCGATGTCGGATATACCGTATGAGTATTTGTTTGATTTCTGTACTTGGTCGACAGTTGTAATTGAGGATATCGTGCATCAGACGTACCGTATGAGAATACTTTCGGGATTTCGTATATTTGTTCAGTATGTCGTATGTTCATATTTGTTATGTCGAGACGTTGGACAGGAATTGCTGGAAACGGCTAAGTATGGATCTGTTAACGTACGTTAAGACTTTGAGATAACGTACGCTAAGTGGTACGTGTTACGTACGTTAAGCGTAAGGTATTACGTACGTAACAAGAGGAATCGGCAGTTGGGCCCGGTGTCGGCGGCTTTCGGCGCGGATGTGGACAGTGAGTCAACGGATGGAGTTACGTCGTTATACGGGGTGTATTACGTACGTAATACGAGTATAATCTTGTAGCAAGTCAAAGTACGTATTAAATGCATAGCGGAACAAGTGTTACGTACGTTGCGAGGCGACCGGGCCGAGTCGTGGCCGAGATGACACAGGTGGCCGAGCATGGCCGGACGTGACTCGTTGGGATGGCCGAGCATGGTCGCGGTGACTTCACGGAGGCTAGGGCGGCCGATTACGTACGTAGCGGTGGCGATTCTGGCCGTAATGGCGATTACGTACGTAAAGGGAGCTGCCGATTACGTACGTAAGTGCCGAACAAAGCGGACGAAGGTTAGGGTGTGGCCGGCTACGTGCGTAAGGACCCGCCCGATTACGTACGTAATCGGCGGAGTCTCGGCTTTATATAAGGCACAGACCGAGTCATCTTCTCATTTCTTCGTTTTTCTTCGTTCCTTCCGCGATTTCTTCAGCAACTATGATGGTTTTGAGTAGAATCAACTTATAACAACATGTTTTGGAAGTTGGAATCATGGATTAACATCATCCTCCACCCGGATCGAAGGTAAGAACACATGAACTTTTGGTTTTTGGATGTTCTTGAGGTTTCTTGGTGTTTTGGCCGATTTGCTCCATTTTGATTCAGATTATTGGTAGAACTTGATTGTATACTCGTAATCATTCAATACTCTTGAAGTTTTGTGGAACAAATTCGAGTATTTCTTTGAATAATCGATTGAATTGGACTATGCCTTCAAAGTGTCCGATGAAAAGCCTCAATGAGTTGAACTTGGGAAATTCTATACATTTTCGCATGAACGGTGATTGAATTGATATTATTGTGATTTAGGAATGAACTTTTGAAGGAAGTTGAATCGGTACCCTTCCCCTTTGTCGATTTCTTCACACCGTGCTATTCAAAACAAGTGATTACTTGTGTATGTCATCTTTGAGAGGTATGTTTGATAATCCTCTCCTTGAATTTGGATTTTGATGTTATCGTTGAAGAAGGATTCATATGAAGATGATTATGGTTTTGTTGCTACGATTCTTGCGGTTATATGAACTATATGTTGAAGACATTGTTAGGACTATTGAACACCAAATTTCGGCTTGTGTTCGTATTGTTAAGAGTTGATATGGGTTGGTTTCGTATGATCGAGATATCGTTGAACCATCGAGTTTGATTAGTTGGTCATTTCGGTTGTTGATTGTTATTGAACGTATCGTTAATTGGTTATTGCATTAGGTTGCGTTAGTGATCGTTGAAGTTAACCGTTGTGCTGCGGAGCTTGTAGACGAAGACGGCGGGATTGATAGCGGCTTCGTCGAATTGGTATCAAGGCAAGTTATGCTTGCTCAGTTCATAATGTTA
The DNA here is from genome assembly GCA_033398695.1 of Orobanche coerulescens. Classification (NCBI taxonomy): domain Eukaryota; kingdom Viridiplantae; phylum Streptophyta; class Magnoliopsida; order Lamiales; family Orobanchaceae; genus Orobanche; species Orobanche coerulescens. The sequence continues at coordinate 19,833,667 of CM065810.1, forward strand.
ATAAATGATTTCGTTTTCATTTCATTTATGATTCATATAGCAATGGTATTATGGAATATATGAATTGTCGGAATGGTGGTATGTATGGTATTTTTGGACTAAGATAAATCATAATGTATATGATTTTAAAGATGTCTAGTGGAAATGGGAACGTGAATTATAATTTGGTCTATTGCATGAGAAGTTGGATATCAAGGTTAGTTATCGTGTCGATGTTGAAATCGGGATGGTGGTTTGGTATTAGTTATGGACTGTACTTCATTTTGGATTGTCGGACAAACCGTGTATTCGTTCAGGGCGGTTGGTCGTGGAAAAGTTGGCGCCTCCAGCTTGAGGTAAATTAATATTGTTAGATTATGATAATCATCATGTTTCATTATTACATGTGTGTGTTGATATTTCATGCGGTGAGTGTGCACCATTGTTTGTTACGTTTTGTAATGTGCTCTTCCTTTGAGCTGTGATCTGTTGGGCCGATGTGTTAGAGGATAAGACCTATATGGCACCTATGTTCCGGGGTATTCCTGTGTGGATACTTTCGTGACCCTTGGTTGCGAACTTGGGGTATTTTGTGATTGCATGAACTGTGTTAGGGGATAAGACCTATATGGCACCTATGTTCCGGGGTATTCCTGTGAGATGCTCCCGTGACCCTTGGGTGCTGCCTTGGGGTTTATGTGTTAATATTATATGCATTGTTGAGCATGATGTGGACTGTTGTCTGATGGAAATACGACATTGTGGTCGTGTCGGTCTTCCATGATCGAGTTACTGTTGCTCTTTTGGGAAGTCTTTTGATCATTGATGGATATGCGTTTCTTCGAGATTTGTTGTCATGTTGTATCGTGACGTCTATCTTGAGTCTTATTGATTGGTCGTTCACAGTTCACGTATAATTGGATCTGTTCAATATTCGGGTTGTCCTTGAAATCCCGTATATATATGATTTGTATATGGTTGACGATTTTATTCTCTCGTGTATCATCCCGTTGATCCTTTTCTGATCTCGTTTGGAGTTACCTTATCGATGGTCAACTCATTGATATCGATCCTTTATAAATCTCGTTTGGAATTCACCCTGTCATTGGTAATCTCGTTCGTTATTGATCCTTATTGATTCCGTTTGGGAGTTGTCTCACCGTTGGTATTCTTGGTTATTAGTCCTTGATTGATGTTATTGGAGTTTACCGTGTCGTCGGTATTCTCGTTTGTCGATTCCTTATTGCTCTTGTTGGAGTTTACCGTATCGTTGGTATTCCCAGTTGTTGGTCCTTATTGATCTTGCTAGAGTTTACTGTGTCGTCAGTATTCTCGGTTGTTGACCCTTTATTGATCTTATTTGAGTTTATCGTACCGTTGGTATTTCTGGTTGTCGACTCTTATTGACCCTGTTAGAGTTTACCGTGTCGTCGGTATTCTCGGTTATTGATTCTTCATTGATCCTTACCGTGTCGTCGGTATTCTCGGTTATTGATTCTTCATTGATCTTGTTGGAGTTACCACACAATGGTATTCTCGTTCGTGGTTGATCCTTTGTCGATCTTGTGTGGAAATATCATGTCATTGATACTTCCGTTGTGATGCATTGATTGTTTATCATTATTGATTGTGTGAGCATTCATGCTTTGTATTGATATCCGGGACTTGCCATTGTTTCGGGACAGTTGATTTGCAGATGTATCGTGTGATATCAGTTCCTATCAGTATTGGGTTCCGATTGTGCGACCCAGCCGACAGAATCGAACTTGACCAGATTATTCTATACTCGAGATATGTTTCTATTTGGAAATCTTGGTAGTGTTTCGGATACAGTACAGGTGATTACATTTGAATTCGTTCATTACTTAAGGACACGAGGCGTGGGATATGGTAAGATTTGGTTGTTATGGTTGTGACAGGTTGGTAAGGTTACTCCGGTGAGATCATATTGGAATTATTCTTACCTTGTAATTACATTGATATGTAATTGTTTTTGTGATGTGATCGTTATCATTGTTGATTATTATGGCTGACCCCGTCGTGGGCTTTATCTTTTAGGTACTCGGAGTTCGAGCTAGTAGCGGTCGTGAAGGGATGAGCTTTCCGGTGATACTGGCTATGGCGTGATTGTTGGGATTGTGTATTCTTTTCTGGTTTTCTAATTCCGCTGCAAATGTAATTAATTGTGTTTTTATCCGCTGCGTGTGTATATTTAAAATGGCTTTCAGTATTCTTTGAACTGTGTTTTTATCCGCTGCGTGTGTGTGTACTTTCAAAGGGCTTTTTGACATTTTTAAACGTTTGCGAAAATAATTTTAGCCTTGTGGGTTCCAATATGGGGCCCACGGCGCTGTAATATTCCCGGTCGGTTTTGGGGGTGTTACAAAAATCATCAGCAACTGTAACACCCCCAATCCACTCAGGGATATTACACGCCGTAGACCCTGTCCTCGAGGATCTACCAGGCTGGTAACAACATTTAACATCTCGACAATGCCTTCAAGGCTAAAATGACTCAGTAGACGGATTTGGTCTTTCAATAAAATATACAACTCAATTACAAACACATACCCACGTAGGGGTCAAAATACAATAAACTCCCGTACAACGGGGAAAAGATACTGCAGCGGAAAATAAAATACAACTAGACCAATACGACATCAACGGATCCTCGTGTGATTAGTATCGTTCATCTTTCATCATCCTTCGTGCCGACCCTGTGCTATGCTCCAAAACCCGAATGCAAAAATAGACATCCACCCCCCGAATACTCGGGGGTTAGCAAAACTCCACTGTTTTGCTAGTGCAAGTATAAATACGAAAACAAGCCATACATATCATACTCCACAAAACAGAATAATCGCGAATATACTTCCCGAGAAAATTCACTTGATCAAACCATTCAAAACGTGAAAGGTAGGAGATAACCCAATGTACATATTACAAAACATTTGATGATCTCGGGAGTTTAGAAAACATTTGGGATTTAGGAATTCTAAAACCATTCGAAAACATTTAGGAACACAGCCCGAAAAGTCATTTTCCAAAATTCAAGTTCCGATAACAATACGCAGGGTCCACAACCCATTTCACAAAACACGGGGTCCGTGACCCAAATCACAAATCACATGTTCCTAAGGATTATTCGTGTCCTGTGCTAACAAGCCACGAACCTCAGATGCTACCGAAGAACAAACCCGAGTGAATAACCCAATAGGAAAAACATATCAAATCGCATGTCTCCACGACACGAATATCACAATCAAACCACAACCATAAATTATCCCGGCATCGCGCTAACAAGCCACGAACCTCGGAGTCCCCGCAAGACATACCCGATGGTAACCCCACAAGTTATCCCGGCATCGGACTAGCAAGCCCCGAACCTCGGAGTCCCCGCAAGACATACCCGTATTGGATAACCCTACAGTTTCGCCCGACCCATACTAGCAAGTATGGATCCCGGAGATTCAACAATCCTACCCAGAGGCACATCACATACACAAGCACACAACAATAATCGATTATCAAGACAAGCAACACTAAGCATCACAACCTCCTTTCAAAGGAGTAACGACTAACATCACATCATGTCGAATACCCACCGAACAAATATACAATTCAATGCACAATCCTCGGCAAAACAATTATGGTCTATTATATTCACTCAATGCGATCGTAACGTCCCTCAACGTACGAAACTAACACACATATTCCGAGAACATATCCATTCACGAAGTATACGAATTATCGTTGAAAGACAATATTTATCGAGAACATACCGATCCTTTTTAACGTTCATTAAACATTGGATTTCGCATCAAATCATTTATCAATAATTATGCCTACGAAATATGAGATGTATGGGCAAGATACTTGCCTCGAATAATCCACAACGCGGAGAATCGGCCGAAGTAGGTTGGCACGAACCGACTACGAACTCGCCGACCCCATCGAACGACAATCCACAACCACGAACTACGAACGAAAACAATAACAATGAAAATGAATTCCAAAGTACGACCCAAAGCCGCTGAATTCAAAGAACAAATGACGAAGGTTCAAGGATTTCCCCCAAAACGGCCAAGAACACGATTCGTTCCGTCAAATCACGAAAACGGAATTCCAAGTTGAAATATGGATATACAATCCATAGAATATGTTTAACAACATCATTTAACCATAATCGATCCATCGAAAACGGATGAAAAACGAGATCGAGGACAAATCCCCCAAAAAATCAATTCGAAGGAAATCAAGAAATATACTTCGATTCGACGAAGAACAATCGATTAAATGATGTTAAACACAAGAATACTACCAAGATTAATCATCCCCATCGTGAATTAATCAATAATACGGAACGAATCGGACAAAAACGCAAAAACCCCCAAATTCACGAAATTAGGGTTCTAAGAATGATTACCTTGATTTGCTGGATCAAAGGATGATAACGGATGATTGATTGATGATATGAACTCAAGAACTTCATGGATTTGTTGTTAAACAACATGGCTCCATGGTAAGATCACCCCCAGCCGCGGAAGAGAAGGAGAAGAAGGAAAAATGGCGAAAACCCGTGTGCATAGTGCCGCAGTGTGTCGCGGCCCAGGGAGTGTGCCACGGCACGAGCCCAAAAATGGCTCACGGTGGTCGGCGGTGTGCGCGGCTCGGCAGTGTACGCGGCACCGTCTGATCGGTTTGGCTAAAAATGCCACAGTGTGCCGCGCCCTGCCCGGCATGTGCCGCGGCCGCAGACCGCTCGGCGAAGCTGAGCACTTCCGGCCGTGACTCGGCGAGAAGGCTGCCGAGCACTACCGGCCGTGACTCGGCGATGCGGCCTGGCCCTGTGTTGCCGGCCATGACTCGGCCGGGCCAACTCCGGCGGCCCGAACGACCCAATCCGAACACGAATACGAATCGATGATACGGTTACGACATACTCGCAAAGACGAATCTAAGAGCTAAGAGAACACACAATTCCGACCACTCGAAGGCTCGGAATTCAACAACGGAAGTAATTACCCAAAACTTTGGGAAATTACGAAAATGGCCCAAAACGTCCGAAAATCACGATACGCGATCGAAATACCAAACCAAAACTCGCAACATGAATAATAACATTAAATGAACTTACGAGAAACTCGAAACAACAGTTTCGGACGAGATTCGCAAGAATCGAACTCAAGTGCGGAAAAGTCGCTAAAAAGCTCGGAACTCAACAAAACGATACCGAAACGAACTCGGATGACAAAAAGTGCAGAATTAATCATTCTCTAAATGACGAAACGGTCATGAGCGAGTCGTCAAAACGGACTCCGACCGAAAAAAGAAATTTACCGAAAATCGAAAATTGCGGATATTACATTCTACTCTCCTTAAAAGAAGTTTCGTCCCGAAACTTAAAACAAGTAGGGAGAAGAAATATTCCGCCAGGAAAAACTCAACGAGATACACAAGAATGCGTAACTAACGCCCAACGGCGAAATGTTACAAACAACGCAAAGGACTATACGGCATGAAAACACGCTCCACGACGACCAACACAACATCGTCGTTAGGGATATAATAAAACCAACAAGTGACAAGCGTCATCAAATGGATAATAAAATCAAGTCAATTATCCGAACAATCACAAAACACAACGAACGAAAATCAATACGATTGACCAACCCAACGGTTCATCAATCCAAACGCGAGCCAAACGCTGAAGAAATACGAAATTCCACCGCCCAAGGGTGTAATATCCGACTGTAACTTTTCATTTTTACCTGTCGTTGTATTATTCGGATAATCTGATTATCATAAATCGTTGCATTTAGTATTATGTTGAGGTATTATAGATTTGAATATCATATCGTTGTTATTTCATTTCATATGTGATGATTCGATGTTAATTAGAGAGTTGCATTTTCGAATTTTTCTGTTGATGTAGAGTACGCTACACAGTACGATTAACGTACGCTAATCCTGTGCCTTAGCGTGCGTAAGGTTTCCTCTGTTGCGTACGCTAAGAGGTAATCTGGCATCAGTTGACTTCAGCACGTGAACTCCTTAGCCGTTAGCATGCATGTGATCAAGGTCTGAGCTGTCGTGTCGGTGAGAATCTACTTTTATTAGCGTGCGTAACCCATTTCTCATTAGCGTGCGCTAACGGCCTGCGATAATTCAAGACAGTAGCCACTGTAAGCCGCTTACGTACGTAATATCGACCGGATAGCGTACGTAAGTGCATTAGCGTACGCTAAAGCATTACGATAGTGTGCGCTAAGTCTTGCATCTATTTATAGGACCAGCCTGTTTTCCATTTCTTCACAACCCCAAACCGAATTTCTCTCTTCACATATCATACCTCTGCACTACCAAAACGATATCAACCTTCACCAACTTGTTTCTAAGCCTTAAATCTTGGAGTGGAGTTCATTTCCTTGGAGACTAGGAGTTGTTCTTGAGCTTGGAGTATATTTTCTCATAGCATTGAAGTTGTTCTTCATTTCTGGAGGTAGGTGTACTTTCCTCTGCATTATTTTCTTATGTTGATGTTAATGACGAATTATACTTCACCTAGAGTTAGATTAATCAAGTAAAACATAGTTTTAATCCAACCTTTTTAACACTTTTGATGAATATGATAAATGAGGGTTTAGATTAGATGAGTTCTTGATGTTGTAGTGATGGTAATCATGTTTATAGTTATCATTACTCATCTTACTGGACGAATTTAACTCAGTAGAACATTGTTGGATCGGTTAGCTTCATCATAGCTGGATTTAACCAAGAACTTGATATCATAGAGTGTTTAAACACCATTTTAGGTATTTAATTACCTTGGGAAGAACTTGATAATGTTAAAGATAGGATTAGATGATCTTGTTCAGAAATCTTAGAAGCTTTAAATCATTATGGTTCAGCTTCACAAGTCTTTGAAGAATGATAAGGATCTTGATAACTACAACAATAACTTTTCATTAATCTAATGTGTTGATAACTTAGAATGTGGTTCATCATCATGCTAAATAGATAGTGTTCTTAAGAAGATGATGCTGTTTATGAACGATATTGTCATGGTATATTGAGTATCAAATTCATTATGACTATCCTTTTATAATAGTAGATGTTGTAGAACATGAGAATTTGATTTAAACCCATTTTATTGGCAAATTGAAGATGTTTTGTTCATAGAATAACAAGAGAATTAAAGGACACTTTTGGTATGGTAATCCGATTTTGGAAGATGAATTAGATGTATTGAAACCTTTCATTAATCGTTAAGGTATTCATTAGGGTGGAATGAATTATTCGAGTAGGTTGCGGGCGTCGTTTCCTACGAATTGATATTAATATTATGTGAATATGTTATTGAATGAATTACGTTTCATTCAAGGTTGCTTGTTCGATTGAGTGTTTAACCGAGGATACCGTCCGTTTGATCATTTGGAGAAGGACTATCTTTCGCATACGGATTTGAGGCAAGTTATCTTGCTTGGTTATAATGATGATTAGATTCTTGTGACGGTTATATCTTTCATATGTATGAATTGTTCATGAAATGTTTGTCGTGATTTGACATTGTCCTCGACGTTATTCCGTTTTCTTCATGGGGTTGCATTCCCAAGTATGTCGTTTTGAATCGTTGATCTCGTTGGTCTTATTTTTACTTCGGTGAGTTTTCTTGATCCTTAATCGGATATGTGATTTGTTGAATTCGTTGTCATGTTGTATCGTGACATATCCGGAATCATATTTGCGTTCCGATTGGTCATTGTGTAGGATTTTTAGCCAGGCACATATATAGTCATGTGTGGATATTATTCCGCATTGGACTGTGCACACGAGACGTAGTTTCATGAGGCTAATTAGATACATTGTCCCACGTATATTCTGGATTCCGTATACGGGGCGGACATGTATACGGACACATTTCCGGGTCGGGCGTACTGTGATGTCCATCTTGAGCCATACTGTTAAATCGTCCATAGTATTGGATGCTTGTGACTGATCGTTTCATACGCCCGAGGGGTATGATTGATAGTCGGAATGATTTCTTTGAAATATATATATATATGTGAATTGTATAATGTCAGAAGAATTGATTATCATGTATATCTGACCCTGTGTTGGGCGAAATACTTGTATTGTATTTTAGGTCGAGGCAAAGGCAAGGCACGGGAAGAGCATGTCGACGGCGAAGGGTTCGAAGGATACTAGTTCGGGGGCCCCACATATTTGTTGTCCGGTTATGTTAAACCGTGTTATGTTATTTCCTGCTTCATTTAAATTGCTATTTGGTTGTATTTGACATTTGAAGTATTTTCCATCCCCATATGGTTTATACTTGTTTTTCGGATCCTGTGTATTGTAAGGCCGTTGGCCATATTTTAATATCCTAATCGGAGTAATAACTATTCATTGTGGTTCGGTATCACAAATAATATTTGTTTAATCTGTTTTGAATATCGCCTGGTGGGTCCCAGTGTGGGATTCACGGCTCTGTAATAGCCACCTTTTGGGGTGTTACAAAGGGTTGGAAGATCGAAAACGAGACTAATTTCCCGAACTTACGGAAATTAGGAAGGAGCCTGAATGCTCAACAATCACGAAACGAGGACAAAAACCGAACAAACAAACGACCGAGACAACAAAAATCGAACAATCATGTCCGAAACACGAAGGATAATAAATTTCAAACAACAACTCCCAGGATGATCTGGTGAGAACTACAAGACATGCATTCCCATAAGATCCACCGGAAAGGGAATAGCGATTGAAAAGTCACAACGACAAATGAGTTATTCCGAAACAACACCACCCTCGTTCGATCAACAAAAGCAAGGGATAGGGAAAGTTCAGAAAATGTCAACGAACATAAACGAGTCGACAGAGTCGAAAACATAGGAGTTCCAAATTCGATCCACTTCGAATAAAGGAACTAATAGATCCAGATGATGTCACTTCCGAACAAGGTTCACAAGAATCGAACCGAACTCAAAAAAAATCACAGCGATACCCAGATCAACCCACAACAAGATCACAGTTCGTTCGGACGATAAAACCGAAATACAGAACAAGTTCAGAAAGTATCAACGAATACGAGCGAGTCGAAAGAATGGAGAAAGAGAAAATACAGAAGTCAAAATAGTACGGGTATTACCTCCGACCACATCCACGAAATTCACAAAAACAGGAGCAAGGTAACAAGACATTAAACAACCGACACATAACAGAACGATCACCGATGCACACGGCCATACCAACCCAAGCTCTAACAACTCGCACGTGCGCGACAACGCAGAAATCACCACGAGGCGACAATATTCAACACCAACATCCCGCCTCTCACAAGGGGCTAACACAACAAATGTGTGGAAAACGACTCAACGCTCACACCGCCAATTCGGTCATACTCGGGAGCAACATCAAAATGACAATGCGGACATCATACATATATACCCAGCCCTCAAACGGGAATGGATAGGTTTTAAAAAAACGAAAACCTCATTTTGAAAATAATTTAGAAGAACACCGGTTGATCTTGAGTATCACCTTTCAAAAAGTACAAACGTGAACATTGTTATCGAGACTTTCGAGAACCATTTCGCATTTGACAAAAATGAGGACACTTACTCTTAGTGAAAACTTTCAGAATATTCGACCCTCAGGTCTAAATAAAAGTGTTTCTAAAACATTGAAAATATCTCAAAACATTTTGGTCCTCGAGGCAGAAATTTTTTTTTGAAATATATTGTGGCACCTTGGATGTACCACAAGAAAATAACTCATTTGAAAAATATGTCTCGAATTTTATTTTTCTAAGATACTCAAGGTTTTTTTAAAAATCCAATAGGCCAGAATGCCCAAAACTCACACATATCGACGTTCATTAAAACAACTCCTAGTACACGCATCAAAACGTTTAAAATCAAGACAATACATGTCTTTAAACGGAAATAAACGATAAAATACCACATTCAGAACAAAACCATCGACCCCATTCGAGGCCTCTAAAGACCCTCCCATGGCTAGTGAACAAGTCGAACGTGTATAAGCACAAAGCTTCCACAAGAGAACTTGTAAAACGTGCAAATCGATTCGAAAATCATCAGCAACGGACAAAAACAACAATAAAAAGACATCACAAGCGACGACACTCCTCGTATAAATCAAATACGAGAGTCGACTAAATATATATCGTGAAATCAAAATTCACATAAGGATTCCATTACTTAACAAATAATCATAAAATAGCTCGTGTCACACGAGGCACAATACAAAGAAGGGAGACTTACTTCCACAGGTCGCACGAAGATGATGATCGCCCCACGATACTAATCACGACCAACAAACTCAAACGACGCGTCGCGACACGACTCAGTCAGATAAAATCCGACGAAACAAGACTCAAACAACACGACTTGACCCGACAGCCTAGGTTTCCTCAACCTAAGCTCCGATACCATTTATGTAACACCCCCAATCCACTCAGGGATATTACACGCCGTAGACCCTCTCCTCGAGGATCTACCAGGCTGGTAACAACATTTAACATCTCGACAATGCCTTCAAGGCTAAAATGACTCAGTAGACCGATTTGGTCTTTCAATAAAATATACAACTCAATTACAAACACATACCCACGCAGGGATCAAAATACAATAAACTCTCGTACAACGGGGAAAAGATACTGCAGCGGAAAATAAAATACAACTAGACAAATACGACATCAACGGATCCTCGTGTGATTAGTATCGTTCATCTTTCATCATCCTTCGTGCCGACCCTGTGCTATGCTCCAAAACCTGAATGCAAAAATAGACATCCACCCCCCGAATACTCGGGGGTTAGCAAAACTCCACTGTTTTGCTAGTGCAAGTATAAATACGAAAACAAGCCATACATATCATACTCCACAAAACAGAATAATCGCGAATATACTTCCCGAGAAAATTCACTTGATCAAACCATTCAAAACGTGAAAGGTAGGAGATAACCCAATGTACATATTACAAAACATTTGTTGATCTCGGGAGTTTAGAAAACATTTGGGATTTAAGAATTCTAAAACCTTTCGAAAACATTTAGGGACACAACCCAAAAAGTCATTTTCCAAAATTCAAGTTCCGATAACAATACGCAGGGTCCACAACCCATTTCACAAAACACGGGGTCCGTGACCCAAATCACAAATCACATGTTCCTAAGGATTATTCGTGTCCCGTGCTAACAAGCCACGAACCTCAGATGCTCCCGAAGAACAAACCCGAGTGAATAACCCAATAGGAAAAACATATCAAATCGCATGTCTCCACGACACGAATATCACAATCAAACCACAACCATAAATTATCCCGGCATCGCACTAACAAGCCACGAACCTCGGAGTCCCCGCAAGACATACCCGATGATAACCCCACAAGTTATCCCGGCATCGGGCTAGCAAGCCCCGAACCTCGGAGTCCCCGCAAGACATACCCGTATTGGATAACCCTACAGTTTCGCCCGACCCATACTAGCAAGTATGGATCCCGGAGATTCAACAATCCTACCCAGAGGCACATCACATACAACAAGCACACAACAATAATCGATTATCAAGACAAGCAACACTAAGCATCACAACCTCCTTTCAAAGGAGTAACGACTAACATCACATCATGTCGAATACCCACCGAACAAATATACAATTCAATGCACAATCCTCGGCAAAACAATTATGGTCTATTATATTCACTCAATGCGATCGTAACGTCTCTCAACGTACGAAACTAACACACATATTCCGAGAACATATCCATTCACGAAGTATACGAATTATCGTTGAAAGACAATATTTATCGAGAACATACCGATCCTTTTTAACGTTCATTAAACATTGGATTTTGAATAAAATCATTTATCAATAATTATGCCTACGAAATATGAGATGTATGGGCAAGATACTTGCCTCGAATAATCCACAACGCGGAGAATCGGCCGAAGTAGGTTGGCACGAACTGACTACGAACTCGCCGACTCCAGCGAACGACAATCCACAACCACGAACTACGAACGAAAACAATAACAACGAAAATGAATTCCAAAGTACGACCCAAAGCCGCTGAATTCAAAGAACAAATGACGAAGGTTCAAGGATTTCCCCCAAAACGGCCAAGAACACGATTCGTTCCGTCAAATCACGAAAACGGAATTCCAAGTTGAAATATGGATATACAATCCATAGAATATGTTTAACAACATCATTTAACCATAATCGATCCATCGAAAACGGATGAAAAACGAGATCGAGGACAAATCCCCCAAAAAGTCAATTCGAAGGAAATCAAGAAATATACTTCGATTCGACGAAGAACAATGGATAAATGATGTTAAACACAAGAATACTACCAAGATTAATCATACCCATCGTGAATTAAACAATAATACGGACAAAACGCAAAACCCCCAAATTCACGAAATTAGGGTTCTAAGAAAGATTACCTTGATTCGCTGGATCAAAGGATGATAACGGATGATTGATTGATGATATAAACTCAAGAACTTCATGGATTTGTTGTTAAACAACATGGATCCATGGTAAGATCACCCCCAGCCGCGGAAGAGAATGAGAAGAAGGAGAAAAATGGCCAAAACCCCGTGTACAGGGCCATAAATAGCCGTACCAGTGTCTGCGGCCCAATGAGAGTGTGCCGCGGCACAGCCCAAAAATGGCTCCCGGTGGTCGGCGGTGTGCGCGGCTCGGCCGGAGTGTGCCGCGGCACCGTCTGATCGGTTTGGCGAAAAATGCCACGAGTGTCTGCGGCCTGCCCGGCATGTGCGGCCCACAGACCGCTCGGCGAAGCTGCCGAGCACTGCCGGCCGTGACTCGGCGAGCTGCCGAGCACTACGGCCGTGACTCGGCGATGCCGACTGGGCCCAGGTTGCCGTCCATGACTCGGCGGGAGCCCGACTCAAGCGGCGACCCCCAATCCGAACCTGAATACGAATCGATGATACGGTTACGACATACTCGCAAAGACGAATCTAAGAGATTAGAGAACACACAATTCCGACCACTCGAAGGCTCGGATTTCAACAACGGAAGTAATTACCCAAAACTTTGGGAAATTACGAAAATGGCCCAAAACGTCCGAAAATCACGATACGCGATCGAAACACCAAACCAAAACTCGCAACATGAATAATAACATTAAATGAACTTACGAGAAACTCGAAACAATAGTTTCGGACGAGATTCGCAAGAATCGAACTCAAGTACGGAAAAGTCGCTAAAAAGCTCGGAACTCAACAAAACGATACCGAAACGAACTCGGATGACAAAAAGTGCAGAATTAATCATTCTCGAAATGACGAAACGGTCATGAGCGAGTCGTCAAAACGGACTCCGACCGAAAAAAGAAATTTACCGAAAATCGAAAATTGCGGATATTACATTCTACCCTCCTTAAAAGAAGTTTCGTCCCGAAACTTAAAACAAGTAGGGAGAAGAAATATTCCGCCAGGAAAAACTCAACGAGATACACAAGAATGCGTAACTAACGCCCAACGGCGAAATGTTACAAACAACGCAAAGGAATATACGGCGTGAAAACACGCTCCACGACGACCAACACAACATCGCCGTTAGGGATATAATAAAACCAACAAGTGACAAGCGTCATCAAATGGATAATACAATCAAGTCAATTGTCCGAACAATCACAAAACACAACGAACGAAAATCAATACGATTGACCAACCCAACGGTTCATCAATCCAAACGCGAGCCAAACGCTGAAGAAATACGAAATTCCACCGCCCAAGGGTGTAATATCCGACTGTAACTTTTCATTTTTACCTGTCGTTGTATTATTCGGATAATCTGATTATCATAAATCGTTGCATTTAGTATTATGTTGAGGTATTATAGATTTGAATATCATATCGTTGTTATTTCATTTCATATGTGATGATTCGATGTTAATTAGAGAGTTGCATTTTCGAATTTTTCTGTTGATGTAGCGTACGCTACACAGTACGATTAACGTACGCTAATCCTGTGCCTTAGCGTGCGTAAGGTTTCCTCTGTTGCGTACGCTAAGAGGGAATCTGGCATCAGTTGACTTCAGCACGTGAACTCCTTAGCCGTTAGCATGCATGTGATCAAGGTCCGAAAGCCGTGTCGGTGAGAATCTACTTTTATTAGCGTGCGTAACCCATTTCTCATTAGCGTGCGCTAACGGCCTGCGATAATTCAAGACAGTAGCCACTGTAAGCCGCTTACGTACGTAATACACTACCAAAAAAAGTACTTTAGCCGACGACCCGAAAAAAAACGGCCGACGACTATAAAGTGTCGTCGGCTAAACTTCGCACTTTAGCCGACGACTCGAAATACCGTCGGCTAAAGGGTTTTAGCCGACGACCTCCACCAAGTCGTCGGCTAAAGTTCGAAATAGTCGTCGGCTATATTAAGGAGGTTTAGCCGACGACCGTGACAACGTTTAGCCGACCGAAAAGAAAAAAAAATAATATACTTTGTGACGACCTAGATCTAGGTCGTGGCTAAACTCTTTCCGAAAAAAATAATAATGTAATGGTTTAGCCGACGACCTAGATCTAGGTCGTCGGCTAAACTCTTTACAAAAAAATAATATACTTTGTGACGACCTAGATCTAGGTGGTCGGCTAAACTCCTTCCGAAAAAATAATAATGTAATGGTTTGGACGACCTAGATCTAGGTCGTGGCTAAACTCTTTTAAAAAATAATATACTTTAGCCGACGACTTAGATCTAGGTCGTCGGCTAAACTCCTTCCGAAAAAAATAATAATGTAATGGTTTAGCCGACGACCTAGATCTAGGTCGTGGCTAAACCTTTTTACAAAAAAATAATATACTTTGTGACGACCTAGATCTAGGTCGGCTAAACTTCTTCCGAAAAAAATAATAATGTAATGGTTTAGCCGACCTAGATCTAGGTCGTCGCTAAACTCCTTTTACAAAAAATAATATACTTTAGCCGACGACTTGATCTAGGTGGTCGGCTAAACCCCTTCCGAAAAAAATAATATACTTTAGCCGACGACTTGATCTAGGTCGTGGCTAAACCTCTATATATATATATATATACCCTCTTCTCTTCTTTCTTCTTCCTTTTCTTCTTTTTCTTCCCCACCCACCCGTCACCGCCCGGCGACACCAGACCGCCCGTCACCCACCGCCGAACACCGCCGCTCGACTGTCCGCCCGCCGCCCGACCTCCGCACAGCAACCCGCTTTTTTTTGTGTATTTTTAGTGTATTAATTTTATCTGTAATTATGTTGTTTTTCATGTAGTTTTTATTATTTTTTTAGTTTATTAGGTTAGGTTTTATTTAGTTTTTAGATTTTTGTGTATTTAGTTTTCATTTGTTTGATGAATTTATTGTATTTGTTTGATGTATTGTTGGTGTATTGTGTTATTAATTGGTGTATTGTGTTGAATTGGATGTATTGTTGGTATGTTGTGATATTAATTGGTGTATTGTATATGTGTTATGTATTTGTGTTGAATTGTTACGTATTTTTCGCTAATTTATTAGTTGGTGTATTGTGTTGACTATAAATTATTCCCAAAATCAATTTTTTTAAAAATGTTTTAGCCGACGACTTTGTTAAATGTCGTCGCTAAAGTATATTACTTTTTTAAAAAAATGTTTTAGCCGATTTACATTTAACAAAGTCGGCTAAAGTATATTACTTTTTTTTTGAAAACTTTAGCCGATTTACATTTAACAAAGTCGTCACTAAAGTATATTACTTTTTTCTTTTGAAAAACTTTAGCCGACATTTGTAAAGTCGTCGGCTAAACCTCAAACTTTAGCCGACGACTAAAAAAGTCGTCGGCTAAACCTTGGCCGACGAATATCGGCCGACGGTTTTTTAGCCGACGACTGGGGGGTTTAGCCGACGACTTTGACCTTTAGCCGACGACTTAGAGTCGTCGGCTAAACCCCCGATTTTGGTAGTGATATCGACCGGATAGCGTACGTAAGTGCATTAGCGTACGCTAAACTGTTCCGATAGCGTGCGCTAAGTCTGCACAGTCTATTTATAGGACCAGCCTGTTTTTCATTTCTTCACAACCCCAAACCGAATTTCTCTCTTCACATATCATACCTCTGCACTACCAAAACGATATCAACCTTCACCAACTTGTTTCTAAGCCTTAAATCTTGGAGTGGAGTTCATTTCCTTTGAGACTAGGAGCCCTATCGGGTGTTACAAGGGCTTCTTAGCGGCCATTATTATAATTCTGGTGGTTCTACTTTTAAAATATTACCAAGAAAAGAATATTGCCTACGTCAGTTTATACAAATAAGTTCGCAATAACTATCCGAGATATCAAACCAACTCTATTTATTGATTAAAATCAACACATTACCTTTAAATTTAGAATTCTCACCGCGACATAAAATACAATACCTTAAGCTTCTCATCAACACGTATGTCATCAATAAACATTTCAATATCGACCTTTCTTCTAGAATACAGAAATATATTCCTTGCATAATACTCATCTCTTTAATTATTAGTATAATAAGGTTTGACCCTATTCTTCTTAATCTGACATGCACATAACAAAGGACTCACAGAAAAATATGTTATCGATATTCCACTCGACACATATAAGACAATTATACCAAGGAATGGGTGGTATATTAACAAGAGTTGATTTCGATTTAAATATTCGAATCAAGTATAAAGAACAAGATGTGCTTCACACGCAAGGCATTGTCGGAAGACGTTTAAACCATGAAAGAAAATTCATACTCAACGGGTCGGAATGACAATACATCGCATTTCAATTGGAACGATCAGGTCACAAAATTCGGATACGAACTCGTTCTTATGATTGCTACGCGTCGATAACATCGCTCACGAATAATTCTTGCCTGACCATTCGCATGATTCTCCTTTACCCTACAGCTATACTGAATGCTTACTCTCCGATACAAGGGCTTATATATTTGTCTCTCTTTATGAAAATCTTTTAAAAGTGTACACACCCCCTTATAAGACCATTCACATGTTACCTTATATGTACACACCCCCTTCGAGGAATTCCTAATGTAGAAATCTATTTTCTATTTCAGACCTAAGAACATCATATGTGAAAAGTGTAAAAACCTTTTTGTTTATCCTGGAAAAGTACCAACGTCTTCTCAAAACAGAGCCATTTTTCGGCTCCCATTGTTCTCAAAGAAAATTACAACAAACATTCAGCCGAAATCAAGTTGCAGAAGAACTTACTTTGCATGGTAAATATCTACGTCATGCATCTGAATCTAAAATTCAAAATTAAATTTGCAGGCTTCTGTAGAGTGAATAATTCCACTAGAAGGGGGTTGAATAGTGGAGTTGATAAAGTTTGTATTTTCTTCGGTAATGATAAACTAAAATATAAAAGGTATAAAGATTTATAGAGGTTCAGCAATGTGCTTACGTCCTCTCTCCGTTTCTTTTTCTATTGGCTCAAGAAAAACTAGGGCTGTCAAAATTCAGTTCCGAATTTTTTTTTGTAGGAACCGAACCCGAACTAAATTATGTATTTCGGTTTCGGTTCTATGTTTTTTTCATTCGGAACTGAACACAACCCAAACCAAAAATTTTGGTTCGGTTCCAGCAATATTTCAGTTTCATTTTTTCATGTCTATATGAATCTATTCACGTGCTTCAATCTAAGAAACTCAATTTTAAACAACAATAGTCCATTTAAAAGCAAAGTCTAGCTCCCTTTAAATTTCTAAACAACAATAGTCTCATTAAGAACAAGATAGTGAATATACAAAGTTGAATGTTCAGTTGATACAATCAAAATATCAATCAAAATGAAGCAGCAAAAAGAGTAACTTGAACTTCAATAAATTAAGTAAGGTAGTATACTTCTAAGATTTTTTTATTTTTCTTTATAAATTAACTAATATTAATAAAAAATAAGTAAATAGGTAATTTTGGTTTTTATGATTTTTTTTGCAGGAACCGAACTCAAACCCAATTTTGAAATTCGGGTTCGGTTAAAAAAATGCATAATTTCAACATCAGAAACTGAACCGAACTTCGGTTCGGTTTCGGCCGGTTCCACGAGTTTCGGGTTGAAAATTCCCAGCCCTAAGAAAAACCACATTCAACTTTGCCTCGTCTTCTATAGGTCTGGGCACAACCGTTACAATGTTTGACTTCGATTGGTCCAAGCTAGGGCTGTAAACGAACCGAGCTGTTCGCGAACAAAGCTCGGCTCGGCTCGTTAAGGGCTCGGTTCGTTAAGAACTCAAGCTCGAGCTCGAACACAAAAATTTGTGCGTTATAAAAATGAGCTCGAGACGAGCTTGGGCATGTGCGGCTCGATCTCGGCTCGAGATCGGCTCGAGCTCGGTTCGGCTCGAGCTCGATTCGGCTCGTTAAGCTCGATTAATAAATATATTTTTAAATTAATTTTTATATATATTTAAAATATATATAATTTTTAATGATTATTTTAAAATATTTATTTTAAATAATTCAAATATATTATATAAATAATTTAAAAATATATAATTATTCGCGAACAGCTCGAGCTGGGCTCGAGCTCGACTCGACTCGAGTTGTTCACGAACAGCTCGAGTTCGGATCGTTTAATTAACGAGCTCAAGCTCGAACACATTTTGTGCGATAACAAAGCTCGGCTCGGCTCGGCTCGTTTAGATCAAAGCTCGGCTCGGCTCTGTTCGTTTACAGCCCTAGTCCAAGTACAACCAAACACTTGATAAAAGTTTTCTCTCTAGTGTTCTATAGATAATCCTCACTTACGATAGTCAGAATTTAATCCTAACAATGCCGGATCAATAATCCTAATAACACCAGATTAAAATTCTTGATTCGTTTCTCTCAAGCTCGTGAAGGAGTGATACAACACTCACAACAATCGAAGAAGATATGACGTATATGAAATAATACAATATGAGAATAACACTCGTATCTTTCTTGTCACAACTTAAATGGAAAATATGTAGCAATTAATTTGAGCTCAATCATATGTGTGTTTGCTCGAAGTTGTGTGTCCATCCATACCAAGAGGGATGGGTATTTATAGGCCTTTGAGGTCTTGTAGCCCTTACTGCATAGAGCTATTAGCGTGCGGTAATAATCCTTCTAGCGTGTGTTATCGTTCAGTCAAATATGGGAGTTGGGTTTGACAAATGCGTCCAATGGTAGTAATTTTGAATGTAGTATGCGCTAGTATCTCCTTTTACGTGCGCTAGCTAGTAGTCCAAATCCTTTTGATATTTAGCATGATTTACGGGTTCTAGAAGATCAATGCAATGGATCTTTGTCCAATGGTAGGAATTTCAACTTTTAGCGTGCGCTAGATATGCCAGTTTGCGTGCGCTAACTGTTTCTGAATAAGTCTTGAAAATGCTTCATGTAACGTGCGTTAGGCATAAATGTAGCCTGTGTTAACTGTTGCTTCGTTAAAATCCAGAGCTCAGTGTCTTGCAAAAACTATCAGGTAGCGTGCGTTACGATTATATATAGCGTGCGTTACCACTTCCACGTAGCGTGCATTAATATCTTGGTAGCGTGTGCTAGTTGTGACTGGCAGACTTCAGTGACCTTTCTGCCTTGTTACATACGGAGAAGGTAGTATGCGTTACTTGTATAAATAGTGTGCGCTATTTAGCATATTGGAGGGTAGGTAGCAAGCATTAAGCTATTTCAGAATATGTCCAAGTTGCCTCTTCTAGCGTGCGTTGGTATTAACAATAGCGTGCGCTAATATGTCTTAATTTTGAAGCCTTTTGTTTTACGATAGAATATACGCCGTTTTGATATCTGATCGAGTGTTTGATGTTTTTCTTTTAAATGTTTTGATAGAATACATCATCAAAATAGATTTGTTCAACAATCTCCCCCTTTTTGATGATGACAAAACATTGAACAAGATATACCTGCAAACATTTCTAAAGAAAATTTTTCGAATCAAAGTTGTTACTTTGTTTGATTTTGTTAGGAATATTTTTTGAATCTTGGCAAGAACAAATGTCCCATGTTCTATCTTTTTCTCCCCTTTTTGTCACAATCAAAAAAGTAAATGAATATAGCTCCCCTTGAAATGGAGCTTTCCTTTTTAAACAAACAAACAACGTATAGCTTTCTAGCTTAAAATTTAAGCTAGAACCTAAATTACATGGTTAGAAAGATCATGCAATACCGAAGTGTAATGATTGAACTGGTATAGCAAATAAAAAATGAACTATCCAATCAAGATAATTATGAATTAACAAACTTAGTGCTAGGATAGAGATTCATAACAACAATATTAGAGCAAATATCGTTCAAACACACGATAGTCCTAGCCTTTCAGCAAATGAGTAACTTTCAAACATGTAGATATTAATCAACAAACCAAATATTCAAAGACCAAGTTTCATCAAATCCATAGACACAATATTTTTCTTGAACAAGAAATCAACACATGGGATTTATGGGTTTTGGTCGGAACGAGAGGTAGGGAATGGAAATGAAGGATTGGCAACGCGAGTGAAGTCTTCTGGGAGAATCTTAACAGAACGAATTTCAGTTGTAGCTTCTTGGATTTCAAACCGTAGAGTACGAACTTCATCATGAATTTCAAGTTGCATAGTTTCAAGACTACGCATACGACCCACAATGTCGTCTTCTTCACTTGCGTCTACACTCAATTTCTTCTTTCCCTTCGGTTTTGAATGAGGATGAATGTCCCGATTTGCAATTCTCATAAAGTTTCTGTCCCTCTCCGTTTAACTCGCTCAGCATGGGTCGGTATACGAGTTCCTCTGGGAACCTCATCATCTTCATTTAAATAAGAAAACAACACCCATCCTCGATTTATAGTTTCTATATAATGCATCACCTTTAACGTAGAATCTGAAATTTCGTGTCCTCGAGACACCAGAACCACAGCCTCCTTCGATAAGTCCACATCATGATTCTAAAGATAACAGTGAGAATAGAACCAAACGGCATTCCGACCTTTCTTGACCGAGAGGCGTAATGCTTGGAACGAAATATGTCGCATTTAGCCTTTATCCAACTTAGCACGGTAGCCATAAAGTTAACCTTATCATCATTCAAAACACGTTAAACAACATGTTTGTCAACCCCAACCAACTTGTGTTGAGTATTGACCTTCGGCATCAAACACTTGGTTAAAGCAACTATCAATAGACGGATTTAAATTCCAAAATCGTTGTTCTCAAAGACATCATCGGCTATTTTAATAAACGCCTTTGAGCTCAAGAATTCCTTAACATCTAAATCATTTAACCAGTTTCTTCATCTTCAATCAATTTCCCAGAACACATAAAGCCATTATTCGATAAGCCAAACAATTCATTCAATATATCCGACGAAATTTTCACACAAATTCCACCAACTAAACTTTGAAGAACAAGTGAAGTAGAACCCTCATTCTACCCAATATGAAGGTTTTCATAGAGTTCTATAACAAGATTCGGATAAATCACTTCTTTGCACTCAACAAAATGGTCAATTCCCAATATTGAAAAAAATTCGTGGATTTCGACATTAGCACGCTCCAAACTTCCGAAATTAAAGTAATACCAATCTATGATGTGCTCTTGAAGAAGAATATTGAAAAGTACCTTGAAAGCCATGGAGGATATGAACCGGTCCGAATCGAATTCAGATTCTCTAGGGTGTTTGGAGCTTTTGTATTGCTTCTTCATCGTGGTTCTTGATCCACTTGCCATTTGAGGGAGGATGTTACTAACGAATTTGGATTAAGATGAGGGTTTGGAGGATGAATTTCTGAGATTTCGGTTGACATCGGGTTAGGGTTGAGTGAGGAAATGAAAAGGGGATCTGTAACACCCGAAACCCGACGGTCATTACAGTGTCGTGAATCCCCAACTGGGACCCACCGGGCGAAACACAGTACAATAATTGACATAACATAACTGCAGTACCGAACCATATTATGTTTACCAAATACTCCGATGATGAGTTTATATAACATACGCCAAACAGAACAGGATCAATATAATACAGGTATACTCTATATGAAGATAGATATACCGATACAATACAAATACAGGAGAATAAAAATGCAGCGGAACTGAAAAGAAATACATTCGGAAACAAGAAGACTCGAGCCCTTGACTAGTATTCTTGAGACTCTTCGTCATCACCTTGTCTTTCCCGTGTCTTAACCTTCCCGCAACCTAAAATATGATATAAAAAAATATTTCGCCCAAAACCACAGGGTCAGTTACACAAGATAATAAATCTCAATATGTCGAACATACACAATCACACATGGTATATGAATTAACAAATCATCATCCAAAATCGGGATATACGCAATCACACATGCTGTATAAACCAGAAGTTTGATCATAATCTCAAATCGTCGAACACATGCGATCAAATGTGAATTGGCCAGATTATAACCCAATCCCGTTGAAAACATACGCAATCAAACATGATGTATGAATCAACTAACAGTTACGGATCAAATGATGGCGCCACACTACGTCCGGGATGGAAATATGTTCGTGCACAAGCCACCAACGGGTATCGATCGAATACACGTGTGGTCTTGTACCTAATCAGTCTCACGAAGTAACCATCTCGTGTGTACAGTCCAATGTGAGGTCAACTACCAACACACGACTTTGTATGTGCCCGACATGAAAATCCTACACATACCAACAGGCACGCCAGTGTGACCCAGAATGCCACGGGATAACAAAAGTGACATCGAAATTCAATAATGACTTAACAATTTCTAACAAGGGACCAAACGACTCAACAAAGGAAATATGAATCTAACAAAGATCAAATCAACTTACCGCAACACAACGATGGTATAAATAAGACTCGAAACCAATGTTCCTCAATGGATGATCGGCAAGATCAATAATAACATCACTATGAATCGAAATTCATAAAGCATAAATGAACATAAATATATATGACATATATAAGACATAGTATCATCATAACTTCACTTGCCTCAATACCGAAGATGTAAGATACTTCTGCACGATCAAAATGTCCTCCACGAAACGAACGAACGACGATCGAATGAACAACACCAATTAATCAAACGAACAACCTTAGGTCCAAAGAATGAAATTTCCGATCGCGGGATAGCTCACGCACTCAATGGTCCCCAAAGTACGTCCAATAATCATATCCTAATACACGATTAATTAATCAAAATACTATCATTAATTTACTTGATTGCAATAACTTGATTATTGATCACTAGATAATAATTTAATGACATCATACCTTGATTCAGATCAAAATCGAAGGGTAGTTGAATTTGTAGGAAATTCATCTCTCAGTCCAAAATCAACGGGCCAACCGACCAATCAAAGTTCCAACTCAAAATATAATTTCCCAAACTTCTTCTACTTCAAAACCCAACTTAATAAGTATCTCCATTTGTAATTTAACACAATTTAATTGAGTCTAATTTCAGCACTCAAATCAAATATAGACTCAAATTTAATACGACCCAAACCAAATACTCCAGCCCAAATTAATTTTACAACCAAAATTTCATATTGGTCAAACCCTAATAATCCCCCTTTTCTTTAATAGTACCGATTGGTACTCTCTCATTTTCCTCATCCGCCATCTGCCCCTCTCACCGTCTTCTCTATCTCTTCTCAATCGGTCAACATCCCTCTCTCTCTCTACATCCCTTCTTCTTCTTTTTCTTCCTCTCAGTAACACACTCAAACACACATCTGTACCACACACATGAAATCACCGAATGACCACTAACGGTGGCAAGATCAACGGCGAGGGAAGGAGGCCGAGATGCTCGGTTGTAGTAGGCGGTCGATGGCGGCGGCGACAGGACACCAACACCAATGGATTCGAGCAAGCATGGATGGACGGAGGACACGAGCGGGCAGTATCTCGATTCCGACGATGGAGAAATAAGCTAGTCTAATTTTCCCATGGCCGATTCTGATCTGATTGCGCGGCCTACGGCGGCAGTTATGGTGGTCATCGATCTAGCGGTCGTGGCTCTCGTCTAGAGAAAGTAGTCTGACGGTGACTAGGGCTTCTGGTTTATCCAGTTCTTGATTTTGCCTACAAGTCGAGCTGTAGTTTGCTTGCCCCCGCGGTCGCATTCGGAGGTCCTATGCTGGTGCTGGACCACTTAAAGTCCGGTTCGACTTTCGGCAATTGAACCATCTATGTATACAATGAATTGAATACATCTCTTCTTATTCCTACTGTGATGAAGTTTAAGTTTTCATATGAATTTTCAAATTGGTCTCTATGATTTGGATGAAGGATTCGGCCAGTTGGATTATGGAAGAAATGATGTGGTGTGGTCTGCTGTATTTGATAAGAAAATGGAGTTTTGTTGTTTCTGTTATCGAGGCTATATTAATTGTGTTGAATAACAATTCTTTCAGTGGAGAATCTTATCTGTATAGTTTGATTAAGATGAGAGAAAATATAGTAGTAATATATGTTATTGTTGAGTATTGGGTTGTTAGGTTGACGATAAGATTTCCGTGATATACTCTGAACAAAATCAATCTGTGTTGTATAATTAAGCGCATGAAAATTTTAAATAATAAATAAGAAGACAAGAGTAGGTAGATAACAAAAGATGGATGTGAAATGCACCGATGTGGACAAGATACTAGAGCAGCTCAGGAGCCCTTATATAATTAATTCTTATCATTAAGATTTATTTTAACTCTATCATGTAGATTAATCAAAATATAATTAGATTCCTTTAAGATTAGTTAAATAATTGTGAATAAAATAACCAGAGATTGGATTTTAGCAATAGTTAATTATTCTTGTAGTTTATATTTGTATTGCATAGGTAGATGAATCATGTTAGAAGAGAATCCCGAATTATCATCAATTTTATCACTTAATAGAATAACTAGGGTATGAATAATAGTAGAAGATAGAAATAATAATAGAAGAATTACTTGTAACACCCCCAAAACCATCCGGGATATTACAGCGCCGTGGATCCCGCGCCGGAACCCACCAGGCTAAAAACCGTTTACAAAACTAATTCAAAAGCGCCAAAAGGCCTATGACGGTAATATTTTAAATACTCAAATATTTTCAAAAACATAATTTTGAAATACCGTCATAAAATACCATTTGAAAATACAAGGCGAAGTGCCAAATCTCAATAGTTCAAAATGTACGTTAAGACACCGCTTAAACGTACCGATAAAATAGTTTAGGAAAAGGTTTAACGAAATAACCCAAGTTCGCAAAGTGCCAAAAGGGCCATTTAAAATACACACACGCAGTGGATAAAGATACCGAAAAGCCATTTTGAAATATACACACGCAGCGGATAAATATAGTTCAAAATACACATTTGCAGCGGAAATAAAACAACCAGAAATAAATACTCAAGAACATGCCACCACCAGTATCACATCGGGAAGCTCATCCCTTCACGACCGCTACTAGCTCGATCTCCGAGTACCTAAAAATAAAGCCCACGACGGGTCACCACAATACTCAATAATGATATAGATCACATCATCATAAATATTTACATACCAATGTAATTATATAGTAAGAATACTACCTAAGTAATCTTACCGACATAACCTTACCCATCCACAACAATCCACTCCTTACCATAATCCACAATTCGCATCCTCGAATGAAGAAATAAATTCAACATCAATCATATCTACCGTATTCCAAAATACCGACAATCCTCAAAACATCATCATAACTCATAAGTGTGGAAATAATCCAATCTGTGCAAACTCCCGTCCGTCGGATTACACAATCAAATCTCAACATGAATAAACCAATAATACAAAACATATCTCAGTAGATCAACTACCACTTGACAATGAATACAAATCCCAAAACATCGACATATAGTCCGAATGCTTATACGATCAATAACCGGATCAACCGATAAATCAACTGAGAATATCATTGACATGATAACTCCAATACGACCAATAAAGGATCAACAATAACCGAGAATACCATCAACAAGGTAACTCCAAATGATCAACAAAAGACCAATAATAACTGAGAATACCATCAACAAGGTAAACTCCAAATGATCAACAATAATGGATCTCAAAGAAATAACTCGATCACGAACATACCCTCGGGCGTATGAACAACCAGTCACAAACCGTCGAACATACCCAACCATAAATGGAGGATGAACGACCAAACAATATGGCTCAAAGATGGAAATCATAGTACGCCCGATCCGAATATGTGTCAGTGCACATGTCCACCCCGTATACGGAATCCGTGATATACGTGGGACAATGTACCTAATTAGCCTCAACGAACTACGTCTCGTGCACACCTTTCACGGAAAATATTCACGCATGACTATATATGTGCCCGGCTAAAAATCCTACACAATATCCAATCGGAACGCAGATATGACTCCAGATATGTCACGATGCAACATGACAACGAAACTCAAAGAAACACATATCCAATAAGGATCAAAAGACTCACCGAAGTGAACAACAACAGACTGACAATGAAAAGTCGACACGACTAATCAATATCCAAAACATCAATCCTGGGATCACCATCCCCAAATGAATGACCAAAACGTCTACGATCTCAATACAATAGTCCTGAGATCAACATCCCTCAACTAATAACCGATACGAAACTCACTACACGAAACCTCAACATATACAACAACTCAACATACTAATTATCCACATGATTGAACAAATACTTAGATTACCTCAAAGCCGAGGACCATATCCATCAACATCCCCCAATGAGACGATCAACACAACCATTAATACCAACAATAGTCCTTTCTAACAACATTGCAATATGAATTATAAATGAAATGAAAACGAAACCATTCATCAAATATTATAAACTGAACAAGTATAAACTTGCCTCGATACCGATACCACGGGCCGTTACCAATATCCATTGCCTTTGTCTACGAGCTCCTCAATCCCGACCAAAAGCAATCTAACTCTTTAGCCTCAACCGCAACTCAACGGTCATAATCCACGATCAAAACATATCAACCTATTGCAATAACTGATTAACACACATTCGATAAAAATCAATAACCGACATACTCAACCAACAAACTCAACGGTTCAACGAAACCTCGATCATATACATAATACCAAATAATCCAACTCAACAAATACGAACCCATATCCACGATACAAGCCGTAACTCGATGATCACAAATAACAATCAATAACTGATCAATAACGGTTCTA
This sequence comes from Orobanche coerulescens, assembly GCA_033398695.1. Classification (NCBI taxonomy): domain Eukaryota; kingdom Viridiplantae; phylum Streptophyta; class Magnoliopsida; order Lamiales; family Orobanchaceae; genus Orobanche; species Orobanche coerulescens. The sequence continues at coordinate 19,860,903 of CM065810.1, forward strand.
CAATATCCCGATTAAATACAAATCCAAACAACCCAAACCAATCAAACACGAACTCAAAACCAAAATACGATTCCACAATCCGAAGATCATATCAATAATCAATTTAAACCAACAAGGGTCTAACATTACCGATTCCAAATTCAATCTTAAATACGGATACAAGTTTCCTCCTTGTAAATTCATAATATAAACCAATTACCGGTTATCATCATCAATCCGGACGATCCGATTAGTTCAACATCATAGATAACCATATTCCAAAGGTTTCAAATAATTCCATTATCCGAATTGAACACTTGTTAAATACCCATGAATTCTCAACTCAAAAGTGAATCATAAACTTATAAAACCCGAAAATCATATTCGTATTCCTATACGAATATTGTATCAAAACACGTAACTTAGTTATAGATATGAATATTCCAGATTCATACCCAAAACACCAACACATTCCTCAAATCAATGATCAATCCATCTTGATATTAATGATTTTCAATTCCAACTTCAATTCCAAACATGAATCAAACAAGACTTCTTCTTGTTATATTAGTAATTCTGTAGAAAACAATTTACCGAGTATTATCGTGAATAATCACACTCCAATTATCCGAAATCCTTCCAAAATCATAACATGTATAACTTATGAATTCTTCAAGAACACGAATTATCTGAATTCACGTTCACAATCCATAAAAGAACACAATCCGATATTTTCTAACATCTAACCAATCCTTAATCATAATTCAAGGTATATATCATCATGTTCTTCAACATATGATCTACTTAACATCAGAAATCGAAGCAATACTACCAAGAACATCAAGAATATTATGATTCCATAATCATAACAACATAATCAAGACTTAATTCAACATATCATCATCTTCCTTCAACATACACCTCATATAACCTCAAGAATCGAAACAACAACATCTTAATCATCTTCATACGAATCATTTATCAACAACAACATCAAAATCCGAAATTCAAGAGAGGATTATCCAACATACCTCTTAGAAGATGGAATACTCAAGAAATTACTTCAAGAATCATCAATGACTCCATATCCGAGCTCCAAATCCAAGCCCTCAAGCTCAAAATCGGATTAGGAGAGCCAAAGTATCCCTCTCTCAATGTTTGAAGACGAAAAACGAAAAGAAACGTCGAAGGAAATGAAAGACGGGCATCTACTTATAAAACATTTACGCTCGTTACGCATTTAACACACCAAAGTTAACGTCGTAACACGCATTACGACGTTAGCCATCCTTGATAGCGTCGTAATGCTAATCCCAAAACTAAGCCCTGTTTTGTTAACATGCTTACGTCGTAATGTTTCCTTCATAACGTCGTAACATGTACGTTGACTCGCTACTGATAAAACTTATATTACGTCGTAATACATCCCGTATAACGTCGTAATACGTAGTTGACTCGCCTGTCAACATCCTTCCGCCGAAAGCCGCCGACACAGGGTCCCACCTGCCGGCCAAGACTCGATCGTCGATTCCCATGTTACGACGTAATGTCTCGCCATAACGCATTTAACTCTACCAATTTAACGTACGTAAGCTTCAACACATAACGTACGTAATGGCTTCCATACTTAGCCATTTTCAACAATTCCTGTCCAATGCCACGACATACCGAATACGAACATACGGCAAAATCAATACATATACTCAATTCAATAATTTTCTCATACGGTATACCTGATATCCGAATCAGTTTAACCTGATACAACATATCCTGAATATATCTGTCAATCAAAAACGATAATCACACCAGTATAACTGTCTCGGTTCTCAATTTATTTTATCCATACTGTATAGATACCAAACTATACAGTATATCTCAGATAAAATAACGCGAAAAATTTATACTGAAAATTCGGGTATTACATTACTACCGTGAAATAATCAAATGTGCAAGTAAAATTTCAATATAATATTAAAAGGAATATATTCTGAAGTGAAAACATGTATGGTAGTCTTTAATTAAAATATACCAACGCGGATAATTTATTCTAATTGAAGTTTGATTTTATTACAAACAATTTATGAATTCGGCATTTAATAAAAACATAGATCCATATATAAAATATGAAATAAAAAGTGGTATTACATACTATCCCCCTTATAATAAGTTTCGTCCCGAAACTTAAGATAGAACGACTAGGGTACCAACCCCTAATATCAGACTCTGTTTACCATGTAATCTTTCTACACTTTTACCATTACCATCTGACTCTCACAACAGGTGTAACTTCGATCCGCAACTTAATTAATATCAATTCGTTTCATTGATTGATCCAACAGCCGACTCAATACAATAATAATAAGTCAATATGGATATCACTAGGTAATTAAAATTATATCATACGGATATGTAAAACTACTGAGCATTCAGAATTATTCGGTCAAATATGTATAGTTATTTTCAATGACCTAAGCAGTGACTTATCCATAATATAAGTAATATCCTTACGACTTAGTCAATTATTCACTCGATAAACACGCTCTCATCGTGCATCGAAACACGGTCTGGATAGTTCCTATAACCTTTGCCAAATAATTCATCGGGGAACTTGACGTTGGCCACTGCCATATTTGCAAAAATAATTATCCAAAGACATTAGAGAATATCATCCGACATCTTATATTACCTCAGCTTAATAACATAAATCAATAAATAACATATACATTCTAAAAACGTTTCAGCCAAAATATTTTATTCTCAAATATTTATTCTATACTAAATATCATCACGATATCACAGTAATCATCAATCATCTCAAACCATATTATCCAATATTGTCATGCTCGCATTAACTCGTAACTCAAACATGTAGTATCTATTATACTTTTCTCGATTCTCACTAGTACCCATTAAATCAAGAATTCTAAATTATCAAGGTTCTTAATCAATAAGTATGAACACCTTGAAACAAAATAACCTGATTAAGATATCGGCATAGATGCCATAAAATATTTATAACATATGACTCAAAATTATAGGCCGTCTAAAAAAATTTTGAAGATTAGTTCCACAAGAAAATGTTCATTTAAAATCTTTTTTTTAAAGACATAAGACAGAGGCAGTTCGCCTATTCCATATCCTGCCAAAATCGATACATGTCACCGATAATGATATTTTACTGTGATTACACGAGCAAATGTCGTTCTATAGATTTTTAAAATCTTATCTCGTAATTCGTAATTCCATTTGTCATGATTCACGCTGGCTTCCCATTATAAATAGTTGTATCAGTGAGACATTAATTGTATTCAACTCATTCAAGTCTTTCCCTATTCTCATTTTCATTTATCACATACCTCCCTTAAATATAAGAGAAATCAATGGCGCCATCACCTTTATACGGCATCCAATCCGTCTGTGTTTTTGTTGGAGCCACTCTTGGGAAAGATATCCGCTTCCGAAAAGCTGCTGACAATTTTGGATAAGTGTTGGCTGCACGAAAAATCAGCATAATATACAGAGGAGGAAATACAGGTTTAAGGGGTCGTGTGGCAGTCTCTGCTTTGATAGGCGATGTAAAAATCTTAGGGATAATATTGAAACCCTTGGCAGATTCACCACTTATTGGCCCGACTTATGGGAATGAGCTTAAAGTGTTATCCATGCATGATCGAATCATGAGCATGGGTAATAATGTTGATGCGTTCGTCGTCCTTCAAGGAGGTTTCGATACGCTGGAGGATCTATTCCAGGTGCTCTCGTGGGCATATCTGAACATCCACCAAAAACCGGTGGGGATACTCAATGTCGACGGATTCTTCGATGGTCTCCTTGCTTTTCTGGATTCTTTGGTGGAAGAAGGTTTTGCATCACCACTATCACAAAGACTCCTCTTTTGTGCAACAATACCTGAGGAATTAATCGATAAATTCCTCTCATATACGCCTGAACTTGATCCAACAGCAATTCGTATCGTACGCACTGATGCTAGCACGAGTCGAAAATGTGCTTTGGATCTAGCACTCTCTCTGTGAGGTCTACTCGTGAATCTATAATTACAGGCTTGTATCTTAATTGCAGTTGTTTCCACAATATTTCTAGCATTATCATTCAATGTGATTCAGAATTCTCAACATCAATTTAGTGTCTTATATCTCAACATAAAGTCAGAATGAATATAAAGTCAAAAGTTCAGTCCGAAGAATATCAATAAAACGATAAACTCCAATAAAATATGAGAATATCAATAAAATGATAAAGTCCAAAAATAAAATCCGAGAATATCACTTAAATGATAAGCTTCAATAAAATACGAGAATATCAATAAAATAATAAAGTCCAAAAATAAAATTCGAGAATATCAACAAAATGGTAAACTCCAATAAAATCAGTCGAGAGTAGCATCACTATGATAACTCTAACAAAGTCAATCGAGAATATCAATACCATGATAAACTCCAACAAAGCCACCCGAGAATATCAATACCATGATAAACTCCAACAAAATCAATCGAGAATATCAATACCATGATAAACTCTAACAAATCAATAGAAGTATCAACAAATCATCAATTCATATTGCCGATAATTAAATTATGGCACAAAATCACATACCGTACTTCGTATGTGGGGCTCAGCACTGGCACAGGTCACATGTGACGCGAAGATCTCTTGATACTAGTCCGATCAATGATGACTTTACAAGGAGAAATCATTCGGATGCGTAGTATTCGAAAACCACGCTCCGATACCATCTTCTGTAACACCCCAACCCCGATGGTCGTTATAGTGCCGTGAATCCCCAACTGGGACCCACCGGGCAAAACACAGTACAATAATTGACATAACATAACTGTAGTACCGAACCACAATATATTTACCAAATACTCCGATGAGGAGTTTATATAACATACGCCAAACAGACCAGGATCAATATAATACAGGTATACTCTATATGAAGATAGATATACCGATACAATACAAATACAAGAGAATAAAAATGCAGCGGAACTGAAAAGAAATACATCCGGAAACAAGAAGACTCGGGACCTTGACTAGTATTCTTGAGACACTTCTTCGTCACCTTGTCTTTCCCATGTCTTAGCCTTCCCGCAACCTAAAATATGATAAAACAACATATTTCGCCAAATACCACAGGGTCAGTTACACAAGATAATAAATCTCAATATGTCGAACCACAATCACACATGCTATATGAATTAACAAATCATCATCCAAAATCGGGATATATGCAATCACACATGCTGTATAAACCAGAAGTTCGATCATAATCTCAAATCATCGAACACATGGATCAAATGTGAATCGGCCAGATTATAACCCAATCCCATTGAAAACATACACAATCAAACATGATGTATGAATCAACTAACAGTTACGGCTCAAAGGATGGTGCCACACTACACCCGGGATGGAAATATGTCCGTGCACAAGCCACCAACGGGTATCGATCGAATATACATGTGGTCTTGTACCTAATCAGTCTCATGAAGTAACCATCTCGTGTGCACAGTCCAATGTGAGGTCAACTACCAACACAAGACTTTGTATGTGCCCAACATAAAAATCCTACACATACCAATCGGCACGCCAATGTGACCCGGAATGCCACGGGATAACAAAAGTGACATCGAAATTCAATAATGACTTAACAATTTCTAACAAGGGACCAAACAACTCAACGAAGGAAATACGAATCCAACAAAGATCAAATCAACTTACCGCAACGCAACGAGGGGATAAATAAGACTCCAAACCAATGTTCCTCAATAGATGATCGACAAGATCAATAATAACATTACTATGAATCGAAATTCATAAAGCATAAATGAGCATAAATATATATGACATATGTAAGACATATTATCATCATAACCAGGCAAGAATTCACTTGCTTCAATACCGAAGACGTAAGATACTTCTGCACGATCAAAACGTCCTCCACGAAATGAACGAACGACGATCAAATGAACAACACCAATTAATCAAACGAACAACCTTAGGTCCAACGAATGAAATTTCCAATCGCGGGATAGCTCACGCACTCAATGGTCCCCAAAGCACGTCCAATAATCATATCCTAATACACGATTAATTAATCAAAATACTATCATTAATTTACTTGATTCCAATAACTTGATTGGTCATCACTAGATAATAATTTAATGACCTCATACCTTGATTCGGATCAAAATCGAAGGGTAGTTGAATTTGTAGGAAATTCATCTGTCAGTCCATGATCAACGGGTCAACCAACCAATCAAAATTCCAACTCAAACTATAATTTCCCAAACTTCTTCCACTTCAAAACCCAACTTAATAAGTATCTCCATTTGTAATTTAACGTAATGAGTCTAATTTCAGCACTCAAATCAAATATAGACTCAAATTTAATACGACCCAAACCAAATACTCCAGCCCAAATTAATTTTACAACCCAAATTCTATATTGGTCAAACCCTAATAATCCCCCTTTTCTTTAATAGTACTGATCGGTACTCTCTCTAATTTCCTCATCCACCGTCTTCCCCTCTCACTGTCTACTCTATCTCTTCTCCATCGGTCAACATCTCTCTCTCTCTCTCTCTCTCTCTCTCTCTCTCTATATATATATATATATATACTCCATCGGTCAACATCTCTCTCTCTCTCTCTCTCTCTCTACCTCCATCATTCTTCTTTTTCTTCTTCTCAGTAAGACACTCAAACACACATCTGTACCACACACACGAAATCATTGAATGACCACTAACGGCGGCAAAATCAACGGCAAGAGGAGGAGGCCGAGATGCTTAGTTGTAGTAGGCGGTCGACGGCGGCGGCGACAGGACAGCACACCAATGTATTCGAGCAAGCATGGATGGACGGAGGACACGAGCGGACAGTATCTCGATTCCGACGATAGAGAAATAAGCTAGTCCAATTTTACCATGGCCGATTCTAATCTGATTGTGCGGCCTACGGCGGAAGTTATGGTGGTCATCGATCCAGCTGTCCTGGCTCTCGTCTGAAGATAGTAGTCTGACGGTGACTAGGGCTTCTGGTTTATCCCGTTCTTGATTTTGCCTACAAGCCGAGCTGTAGTTTGCTTGTTCCCGCTGTCGCATTCGGAGGTCCTATGCTGGTGCGGGACCACTTAAAGTCCGGTTCGACTTTCTGGCGATGAACCATCTATGTATACAATGAATTGAATACATCTCTGCTGATTCCTACTGCGATGAAGTTTAAGTTTTCATCTGAGTTTGCAAACTGGTCTCTATGATTTGGATGAAGGATTCGTCCAGTTGGATTATAGAAGAAATGATGTGGTGTGGTCTGCAGTATTTGATAAGAAAATGGAGTTTTGTTGTTTGTGTGATCGAGGTTGTATTAATTGTGTTGAATAACAATTCTTTCAGTGGAGAATCTTATCTGTATAGTTTGATTAAGATTAGAGAAAATATAGTAGTACTATATGTTATTGTTGAGTATTGGGTTGTTAGGTTGACAATAAGATTTCTGTCATATACTCTGAACAAAATCAATCTGTGTTGTATAATTAAGCACATGAAAATTTTAAATAACAAATAAGAAGACAAGAGTAGGTAGATAAGGAAAGAGGGATGTGAAATGCACATATATGGACAAGATACTAGAGCAGCTGAGCAGCCCTTATATGATTAATTCTTATCATTAAGATTTATTATAACTCTATCATGTAGATTAATCAAAATATAATTATATTCCTTTAAGATTAGTTAAATAATTGTGAATAAAATAAGCAGAGCTTGGATTTCAGCAATAGTTAATTATTCTTGTAGTTTATATTTGTATTGCATATGTAACACCCCCGATATATTCAGGAATATTACAGCACCGTAAATCCTTTACGTAAGAATTTACAAAGCTGAATAAATGAAACGACAATGACAGATACTAAATTATGGAAATAACGGAAATAAGATACAACAGTTTTGACCAATACTGAAAATACGAAAGTTCAACGGAAAAGTATTATTACATCACCAAATCCAAAATCATCATCAACGACTACGTAATCGAGTACTTATTGAAATAACCAACAAACAACAGACCATTAAACCCGGCCGGAACATCACTCTGCACCCTCGTCGTCGTGCAGTTCCAGTGGTTGTTTCCCCGCTCTCCTGGATCCTGAACATAAACAAAAATGTTCACTCCCGAAGGGGTTAGCACAATGATGCTACTACAAGTAGCACAACATGTTATTCAACATCTCACGAAGAATAATAATAATGTAAATGACAAAAATACCAACGAGTCTTCTCCTATGAGAAACTCATAAATAACATACACAACTGATATTCACAACATGATATCACAACATACACATGGTAATTCCAATGATCCAGCGTTCACTGCCTAGACCCCAAGATGATCCTGTCGGACCAACACGTGGTGGAAAAACCCGTCCAATGATCCAGCGCATGCTAGCATAGATCCCAAGATGATCCCGTCGGATCAATACGTGGTGGACATACAACAACGACATATATGTACAACAATATGTATAACATCAATACATAAAATAATTAAGGTACTTGCCTCGATTCGAAGACAAGAACAATATTTCCACGAAAAACGAAACACTCGAAGGTCGCCCCTTCGACCAATCACGTAGCAAGTACGAATGTCTAACAATCCGATTTACGGCCGAAAGCTCATAAAATGTAATCTGCCTGAACTACTTAGTGTACGCTAAGTATTCTACGTAGCGCGCGCTAAGCCTGCTCGTTAGCGCATGTAAACAATAAAGCCTAGCGTACGCTAACTGTGTATTGACAGTCCTCTCTGATCAGCCGACTGAATCGCCTGATGACATAGCACACGTTACGCTTCCAATCATAGCGTACATTAACTGTGCTCGATAGCGCACGTTAATCTACAAAGTTTAGCTTGCGCTAAACGTGCATGGCAGTTCACTACTGGGCAGTAGACTGATCTAATCGTGATCAAACCAACGAAATCTTCAGTGTTAATTCATGTTATCTCCATGAATATCATGCTCATACGGTTATGAATGATCTTACGGATAACAACTTCGAATTCAAGAATATGTATACTATCATAAAACCATATTCCATTTCGATTACAATTCTTCATGCGTAAATCGGAAGGCCTAACGGTCGATATCAATACCTTATATCAATCAAAACCATCATCATGTAGTTTGTTTAACACTCCATCTTTACAAGATAAATCTTTCCATGATCAATCTCTTAGATTCGTCTAACACTAATGATGTTAAAGTCAAGTCCGTGATTACTATGAAGACACCTTCTAAATTCGGATTACCAATGTCAGAAACTTCCTCTACTTGTTCATCATAACAAGATTCAAATCATAATGTTCTTAACCAAGGTACTTAAAACATAATCATCTCAATCTCTTAAACATGATGTGGTTTGGATAATTCACCAAAAAAACTTAATATCTTGATAGCATAATCCTCATATCCTTAAGAACACGAAATCAAGGCTGGAAGTAGTATAACATACCTTAAGATGAGGAAAAACACCGAGACAACAAGTAGAATCCGGCTCTGGTTGCTTGTTTGCCAAATCAATACGTTTCTCCACTCCAATGATCAAACACAAGTGACATTCAATCTCCAATGATCAAGTGGATGTGTTCTGAGTGTGTTTATGGAAGATAATGGGCTTTCTGGACTATCAAATAATGAGGATGAGTGAAGGGAACAAGAAGAAATGAAGTGCTGACCCATATATAAACTTTCTGTACATTAGCTAATTAGCGCACGCTATCATACATCCTTAGCGTGCGCTAATAAGAGTTGACTTCAAAACTGTCCAGGTTCTTCCGCGGGAATCTTATCCGGTCCTACGTCCGGCTGGCGCATGTGCTATCTGCCCAGCTCAATAATTGATTGCCTAGCGCACATAATTCTTCATTCGTAGCGTGCACTAGTTGTAGCCCGATAACGCACGTTAAGCTACATTCTTAGCGTGCGCTATCACGAGTTTGCATGAGTAATTTGCATATTGTTATACTTATGTACAAGGGTACAAATGTGAGAAATAACATACTCCAATTATCGAGATCACAATTCCGAATAATACAGGGTTCAAATACAGATGAAATACATAATAATAAGTCCGGATTTTACATACTCTCCTACTAAAAAGGAGTTTCGTCCCGAAACTCAAGACGAAAATAACTCTGGATATCTGGACTTCACGCTATCTTCCGTTTCCCATGTGGCTTCTTCCACTCCATGACGTGACCACTGAACTTTGACCAAAACGATTGGTTTGTTCCTCCACTGCTTAACTCGACTCTCGAGTATCTTGACCGGTATTTCTTCAAACGTTCCATCCTGAGCGACTTCGATCTCGCCGAAATCAATGACATGACTAGGATCCGGTATATATCTCCATAACTGGGATACGTTGAACACGTTATGAACATGGCTCAATGACGGAGGTAATGCCAATCTGTATGCCAACTCTCCAACTCTCTTGAGGATCTCAAATGGTCCGATATATCTTGGACTCAGCTTACCCTTTCTCCCAAAATGAAAGATTCCCCGAGTAGGAGAAACCTTTAAAAGTATGTGGTCTCCAGTACTGAACTCCAATGGGCGACGACGTATGTCTGCATAATATTTCTGTCGACTCTGGGCGGTCAACAACCTTTCACGAATCAAGGCTATCTTCTCTCGTGTCTGTACGATCAATTCTGGTTCTGTCCCGATCAAGTATGATGAATCGTCCCAACATAGGGGCGATCTGCATCTCCTCCCGTATAATGCCTCAAATGGTGCCATCTTAATGGAAGCATGCCAACTATTGTTGTAGGTAAATTCAATCAACGGTAGATGAACTTCCCAATCAGTTGACCAATCTAAGGCACAAGCCCTCAGCATATCTTCCACCGTTTGAATAGTCCGTTCGGATTGTCCGTCAGTCTGCCGGTGATAAGCTGTACTGAAGTTCAATTCGGTTCCCAAGGCCTTATGAACTGCCTTCCAAAAATGCGATACAAAGCGACCGTCTCGGTTAGAAATAATGGTCTTCGGCGTACCATGCAGTCGGACTATCTCTGAAATAAATACTCGTGCCAACCTCTCTGGTCCCCACGTGTCCTTAATGCCTAGAAAATGAGCTGATTTGGTTAAACGGTCAACTATCACCCAAATCATGTTCATTCCCATCTTGGTTTTCGGCATACTAGTGATAAAGTCCATCGATATGTTCTCCCACTTCCATTCAGGAATCGGGAGCGGCTTCAACATCCCGGCAGGTCATTGATGCTCGATCTTAACCTGTTGACAAGTCAAACATTTCGAAACATAGTCCGCTACATCTTTCTTCATGTTGCCCCACCAGAAATTCTGCTTCAAGTCCTTGTACATCTTACTGGTGCCCGGGTGGATAGAATAGGGCGATCTGTGAGCTTCCTTCATAATCGTCTGTTTCAAAACATCGACATCGGGAACACAAAGTCGGTTCTGAAATCTCAAAACTCCATCATCATGAATTACGAATCTAGGGGCCTTCCCCTTGATCACTTCATCACGTAACTGAATCATCAGATGATCATCTGCCTGCTTAGATATGATTTCCTCGGTTAACGATGAAGTTACTTCCATCACACACAGTTGTAACACCCCGAAATAATCGGAATAATTACAGCGCCGTAAATTCCTTTTATTAAGGATTTACAAGGCTGATTAAAAGAAATGTAAATGTAAACCAATAATATCACCGAAATCCAAATAGCAAATTAATTCCAACAGTTATATTACAACCACATCGAAATGAATTTTTTTTTTTTTTTTAAAAAAACAAAAACACGCGTACTCGAGTACTGAAAAGAAAAAGACCACGAAGACAAATCACAAAGACGACAAAACGACTAACATCACTGAGCAACTTCATCGTCATGATGGTACTGTGGCTGCTTCCCCGCTCCTCGGCTACCTGAACATCAAAACAAATGTCCACCCCCGAAGGGGTTAGCAAAACAATGCTAGTACAAGTATCGGAACACACAATATGCAACGACAATGCATAAAATCATACACAATATGGACTTCCGCTACCGGAATCCACCAATACGAATCCACGAGATTCAATCAACACAACATGGGTATTCCAACGATCCAGCGCCCTCAGCATAGATCCCAAGATGATCCCGTCGGACCAACACGAGGTGGAAAAACCCGTCCAATGATCCAGCGCCCTCAGCCTAGATCCCAAGATGATCCCGTCGGATCAACACGAGGTGGACATTCGATCCAGCGCCCTCAGCATAGATCGCTCGATCCCATCGGATCATCCCAACTTACACATAAACACAACTATGCATATACATTTGCAAGAAAATCGACATATTAAATGCGTTAAATCGATAGCAATTGTAATGATAATCTCATAACGACAATACGAATCAGCCATATGCATGATCAAATTCATCAATTGTTTACAGACTTTCAAATACGATACTTGCCTCGACAAAGGCGACAAGAATTTCTACTTTCAACAGTCTCCAATCCGTTCGGAGGACTCTCACTCGGTCGGCTCACCGGAATGCAAACCTTCATTGAACAATAATGTCGGTATGACCCACAATTCCGGATAATCGTTGAAATCATCAAATGAATCATAAGAAGGCATGATGCATCTATCATGGCGATGGACTATTCTGTCCTAACACGATTCCTTCGGTTGATTGTTACTACACAATATGGAATTTATCCTAGGAGGATTCTAATCATGTTTTATAATAGCAAGATATCCGAACTTCGATGAATCATCGAAAAGACTAGTTTCAATATCATCTCCTTCTACGAATTAATCCTTAAGTTCAATCCATTCATTCTACACCGAAATGTTCGATCAAAACATTCTCCTGAACTAAGATGATCTTCGAAAACTAGATATGAATCGGTTTATAAATCTCAAGCTACACTAATCCATAGTCTAATCATTAGAGGTTGCTAAACGATTACTACAATCAAGAGGAATCGAAAATAATTGAATTCAATCTTATAAACCAGGATGAAAGGCTCCTCAAAAGAAAACTGGTTAGCCTACTAAAAACAGGTCCTAAACATTACTAAGGTCATGCTAAAATTAGTTGGTGAAGGATCACATACCTCAACAAATGGATGAACAAGGAAGAACTTGAACAAACTCAACCACTGGAAGTTTGAGCACCAATCTACAAGCCTATGCTTCCCAAGAATCGTCCCAAAAGATGATAGGGAGGATAAGAGGTGATGAAAGATCTCCAGAACACGAAAAATCGGCCAAATGAAAGGTGAGAAATGAAATAGGGTCGAAGTCTATAAATAGAATTCTGGACATTACGTACGTTATGCAATAAACCTTACGTACGTAATAAACTTAACGTACGTTATACTCTAACTATAGCGTACGTAGTCGTCGACGAACTCACCGGCACGATTTCGCCATTTCCTTACGTCGTAATCGCAAGGGTTTTACGTCGTAATATCCATGTCCTTAGCGTCGTTAAACATGCACCATAGCGTCGTAACACCTATGTCCAGGTTCATTCGGAAATCACACGGATCTTCCCGGCCCCTTCCTCGGCCCCCACACGCCGACCCTTATCCGATCCCAAGTTGACTTAGCTTACGTCGTTAACCACTTAAGATAACGTCGTATCTGCGATCTTAGCGTACGTTATGAGCGTATGATAACGTGCGTTAACACGTGCGAAACATGCATGCGAATCTGTAGATACCAAAAACATAAGGATACGAAATACGGAAAACCAGTCTATGATTTATAACATCATGAAGTCGAAATAATACAAGGTCGAGTACAAGGTAAAATACATCTTTTATCCGGCATTACATACTACCCCTCTAAAAGAAGTTTCGGCCCGAAACTTAAAAGCGAAAACAATTCCGGTATCTCGACTTCATACTCTCCTCTGTCTCCCAAGTGGCTTCTTCGACTCCATGTCGAGACCACAATTTTTACCAGGAGATCGGTTTATTCCTCAAGCGCTTGACTCGTCTCTCGAGTATCTTGATTGGTCGCTCTTGAAGGTGCCGTCATTAGCTATCTCAATCTCGTCGAAATCAATAACATGATTGGGATCGCACATATTTCCGTAATTGGGATACGTGAAACACCGTGAACGTGACTCAGCGATGGCGGTAAGGCCAACCTGTATGCTAAATCCCCAACTCTCTCGAGGATCTCAAATGGTCCGATATATCTCGGACTTAGTTTGCCCTTCCTCCCAAAACGGAAAGTCCCTCGTGTAGGAGACACCTTCAATAGTACGTGGTCCCCAATGTCGAACTCTAGAGGGCGACGACGTACATCTGCATAAGACTTCGCCGACTGGGCGATCGATAGTCTTTCTCGAATCAAAGCTATCTTCTCTTGAGTCCGGACTATCAATTCCGGTTCCGTTCCAATCAAGTCGAAGAATCATCCCGGCCACGGGGTGATCGACATCTCCTTCCGTACAAAGCTTGACGGTGCCATCTTAATAGAAGCATGCCAACTATTGTTATACGTGAATTCAATCAACGGCAAGTGAACTTCCCGATCGATCGACCAATCTAAAGCACAAGCTCTAAGCATGTCTTCTCTGTCTGAATAGTCCTTTCTTGACCGTCCGTCTGAGGATGATAAGCCGTGCTAAAGTTTAGCTCGGTCCCCAAAGCCCTGAATCGCCCTCCGAGTGCGACACGGCGACCATCTCGATCCGAAATAATGGTCTTGGCGTTCCATGCAACTCCGACTATCTCTGCAATAAATACTCGCGCCAATCTCTCGGGTCCCCATGTGTCTTTAATTCCTAGGAAATGAGCCGACTTGGTTAGTCGATCAACTATAACCCAAATCATGTTCATTCCCGTCTTGGTCCTAGGCATATTGGTGATGAAATCCATCGAGATATCCTCCCACTTCCACTCAGGAATCGGAAGCGGCTTTAACATTCCGGCAGTCGCCGATGTTCAATCTTAACCTGCTGACAAGTCAAACACTTTGAAACATACTCTGCTACGTCCTTTTTCATATTCCCCCACCAGAAGTTTTGTTTTAGATCCTTATACATCTTACTGCTCCCCGGGTGAATAGAATAAGGCGCGCTATGAGCTTCCTTCAAAATTGTCCGTCTCAAATCATCAGCATCGGGAACGCAAAGTCGATTCTGAAATCTCAGAATTCCATCATCTTGTACCACGAATCCTGGGGCTTTTCCTTTCTTTACTTCGTCGCACAATCGAAGAATCAGAGAGTCACTCAGCTGTTTAGATTTGACTTCTTCAACCAACGACGAAGTTAGTTCCATCACACATAATTGTCCCTGGACTCCTTGCGACCACACTTCAATTCCTTCACGAATTAGCTCTCGTTGCAAGTTGGTTTGGGATGTAAGTGCTTCCAACACTCGAATAGAAATAGGTTTTCGGCTCAGTGCATCAGCTACCACGTTTGCTTTGCCTGGATGATAAAGGATTTCCAAATCATAATCCTTGATCAATTCCAGCCACCTTCTCTGCCTCATATTTAATTCCTTCGATCAAAATATATTTAAGGCTCTTGTGATCGGTAAAGATCTGACAACGAGTGCCGTACAAGTAATGTCGCCAAATTTTCAGAGCAAAGACCACAGCTGCTAGCTCCAAATCATGAGTCGGGTAATTAACTTCATACGGTTTCAGCTGCCGAGAAGCATAGGCGATCACCTTACCCTTTTGCATCAACACACATCCCAGACCCTGATTTGAAGCATCGCTATATACCATGAATCCATCAGTTCCATCTGGTAACGCTAGTATAGGCGCTGTCGTCAGTCGCCTCTTGAGATCATCAAAACTAGCCTGACATTTCTCATTCCACTCAAACTTATGAGTTTTCTGTAATAGCTGAGTGAGTGGTCGAGCAATTTTGGAAAATCCTTCTACGAAACGGCGATAATATCCAGCAAGTCCTAAGAAACTCCGGACCTCTTTCACATTATTCGGAGATTCCCACTCCAAGATTGCCTCGACTTTCTTCGGATCTACTTGAACTCCGTCAGATGATATCACATGCCCAAGGAAAGTCACTTCCTTAAGCCAGAACTCACATTTAGAAAGTTTCGCATATAACTGTTCATTTCTCAAGGTGCTCAGAACAATACGCAAATGCTCAGCATGTTCCTCGGGGTCTTTCGAATAGATCAAGATGTCATCAATGAAAACGACCACGAACTTATCTAAGTATTCTAAGAATACCCGATTCATCAATTGCATAAATACCGCAGGAGCATTGGTAAGTCCGAATGGCATCACTACAAATTCATAATGCCCGTACCGAGATCTGAAAGCAGATTTCGGTATATCCGATTTCTTAATCCTCAGCTGATGATATCCGGATCGCAAGTCAATCTTAGAGAATACTCTAGCCCCCTGTAGTTGATCAAACAAGTCGTCGATCCAAGGTATAGGATACTTGTTCTTGATCGTCACTTTGTTTAGCTCCCTGTAGTCAATACATAATCGGAGGGATCCATCTTTCTTCCGGACAAAGAGAACGGGTGCTCCCCAAGGAGAAACGCTAGGTTGAATGTAACCCTTCTGTAATAATTCCTCCAGTTGCTTCTTTAGTTCATACATCTCGGTTGGCGCCATGCGGTATGGTGCTCTAGAAATAGGAGTGGCTCCTGGCTCTAATTCGATGTTAAACTCTACTTCTCTCTGCGGAGGTAACCCAGGTAGTTCGTCAGGGAATACATCTGAGAATTCATTCACAACTGGAATAGATGAGAGCTCTACTCCTTCTTCTTTCTTCATGGCATAGCACCATAATCCGTGACAACCACCTTGATAATTTCACTGCCTTCATAGCTTTGATCAATTTTCCCGAGCTTCCTGGTCTCCATCCTTTGAATAAATGTTCAGATCCGTCATCGGCAATGATAGAGATGACTCGTTTTCGGTAATTTAAAATAGCTCCATAACGGTTGAGCCAATCGTCTCCGAGAATTAAATCGTCACCATGGATGTCGACTACAATAAGATTTGATGGCCAATCTCTCCCTCCTATAGACACTGGAAAATCTCTAGTTTCTAGGGTTCCCACAATTCTCTCTCCGCTCGGCAAACCCACAACATACGGTTCACAATCAAATAAGCACGAGATTTTCAAACGATTAACACAGTTTAATGATATGAAAGAATGTGTAGCTCCTGAATCGAATAAGACACTAACTGGTTGCAAAAGGATCTGAATCGTACCTGATGCAACAGCAGTGTTCTGATCGTCGGACTTCCTCATCTCGTATAGGCGCGGAGGAACGGACCCAGCACTGGATGTTTCTCTCTTCCCAACATTCTGCTGCTGAAACCCACTCTGCTGTGTCTGGTTCACACTCACCTCCTTCGGTGCTGGCGCTGTATTGCGAGTGCCATAAGATCTATTCGCAGCTCCACAGAAAGCCGCACGGTGCCCTTCTTGCCCACAATCGAAACAAGTCACAGAAGACGCGGGGCAATCACGTCGAACATGCCCTGCTCGACCACAATTATAGCATTTCTTTGATGCGTCCGAAACTACTGATGTTGTCCGGAACTTCTTGCCACCTCGAGAAGGATGTGGAGGTTTCCTAGATGAATAAAATGAAGACTGCCCCTTGCGGGGCCCACCATTCTTGTTTTCCGAGAAGTTACCGGACACTTTCTGCTTCTTTGCTTCTGTTGACTTCTCGACTGCCGCCTCTTTCATATCATAGGCCAACGCCTTGTCCTGATACTGCCGTAGGGTGGTGCATTCAAATCCGGACATATATTGTTGAATCTCTGGCTTCATCCGCATGTCAAAATGAAAAATCCTCTCTGCCTCGGTCCTGACCAAGTGGCGCACATAAGTCAACTGGTGATTAAAAGTCTTAATCACGTCTGTCACAGATGCCTCTGAATTTTGTGGTGAGAAAAACTCCCGGACTCGGGCCTCTCTAACTGGGCGAGGACAATACTGCGCTTCCATCATCAATTTGAATTCCGTCCAGTCAACATTGTGCTCCTCCGGTCGAATGGCCTCCCACGATCAGCTTCCCTGTCGGAAGATCTTTGGGCGATCGGAACCTTCCTTTCGTTGGGACAGTTAATCCGCAAAATCTTCTCTAATTCTTTTCACCGGTAATCCCAAGAAAGCGTCTCGAGAACCGTCAAATTTCGGAGGATGCAATTTGACCACATCCGTAAGACATTTATCTCCCGATTATCCATGTTATGTTCTTTGTCCCATCGCCGTCTGCATGCGATCAACAACTTGAGCAAACTGGTTTATCTGAGCAACCACTGTGAAGCACTCCTGGCATGTTAGGATCTGCATCATTATTTGCCGATCCCTGCTGTCCCCCGGAATGGGAATCCGTTCGACTAGCGGTTATCTCTGGGGTAGATACCGACTCTTCTTGCCTCGCATTTCCACGTCCGCGTCCACGACCGCGTCCGCGTCCACGACCTCCTCTCAACATACTGTAAACATAAATACTCAATATCCATGGTAAACTTTCTAAAGATACATCCGTCAATGATTACAAGACATGAATTAAATAAAACGGTAGTATTCGAGATTAGGAAACTTACAACCACGGTCCACACGACGATGCTGGCTCAGCAGTGATGTTACAAACGACCAAAAATCAAATGACGTAAACAGACCCAACTAACCCGACTGCCAAGATATCCATGAATCTTAGCTCCGATACCATATTCTGTAACACCCCGAAATAATCGGAATAATTACAGCGCCGTAAATTCCTTTTAGTAAGGATTTACAAGGCTGATTAAAAGAAATGTAAATGTAAACCAATAATATCACCGAAATCCAAATAGCAAATTAATTCCAACAGTTATATTATAACCACATCGAAATGAATTTTTGTTTTTTTTTTAAAAAAACAAAAACACGCGTACTCGAGTACTGAAAAGAAAAAGACCACGAAGACAAATCACAAAGACGACAAAACGACTAACATCACTGAGCAACTGCATCGTCATGATGGTACTGTGGCTGCTTCCCCGCTCCTCGGCTACCTGAACATCAAAACAAATGTCCACCCCCGAAGGGGTTAGCAAAACAATGCTAGTACAAGTATCGGAACACACAATATGCAACGACAATGCATAATATCATACACAATATGGACTTCCGCTACCGGAATCCACCAATACGAATCCACGAGATTCAATCAACACAACATGGGTATTCCAACGATCCAGCGCCCTCAGCATAGATCCCAAGATGATCCCGTCGGACCAACACGAGGTGGAAAAACCCGTCCAATGATCCAGCGCCCTCAGCCTAGATCCCAAGATGATCCCGTCGGATCAACACGAGGTGGACATTCGATCCAGCGCCCTCAGCATAGATCGCTCGATCCCATCGGATCATCCCAACTTACACATAAACACAACTATGCATATACATTTGCAAGAAAATCGACATATTCGTACGTTAAATCGATAGCAATTGTAATGATAATCTCATAACGACAATACGAATCAGCCATATGCATGATCAAATTCATCAATTGTTTACAGACTTTCAAATACGATACTTGCCTCGACAAAGGCGACAAGAATTTCTACTTTCAACAGTCTTCAATCCGTTCGGAGGACTCTCACTCGGTCGGCTCACCGGAATGCAAACCTTCATTGAACAATAATGTCGGTATGACCCACAATTCCGGATAATCGTTGAAATCATCAAATGAATCATAAGAAGGCATGATGCATCTATCATGGCGATGGACTATTCTGTCCTAACACGATTCCTTCGGTTGATTGTTACTACACAATATGGAATTTATCCTAGGAGGATTCTAATCATGTTTTATAATAGCAAGATATCCGAACTTCGATGAATCATCGAAAAGACTAGTTTCAATATCATCTCCTTCTACGAATTAATCCTTAAGTTCAATCCATTCATTCTACACCGAAATGTTCGATCAAAACATTCTCCTGAACTAAGATGATCTTCGAAAACTAGATATGAATCGGTTTATAAATCTCAAGCTACACTAATCCATAGTCTAATCATTAGAGGTTGCTAAACGATTACTACAATCAAGAGGAATCGAAAATAATTGAATTCAATCTTATAAACCAGGATGAAAGGCTCCTCAAAAGAAAACTGGTTGGCCTACTCAAAACAGGTCCTAAACATTACTAAGGTCATGCTAAAATTAGTTGGTGAAGGATCACATACCTCAACAAATGGATGAACAAGGAAGAACTTGAACAAACTCAACCACTGGAAGTTTGAGCACCAATCTACAAGCCTATGCTTCCCAAGAATCGTCCCAAAAGATGATAGGGAGGATAAGAGGTGATGAAAGATCTCCAGAACACGAAAAATCGGCCAAATGAAAGGTGAGAAATGAAATAGGGTCGAAGTCTATAAATAAATTCTGGACATTACGTCGTTATGCAATAAACCTTACGTCGTAATAAACTTAACGTCGTTATACTCTAACTATAGCGTCGTAGTCGTCGACCGTAACTCATCGCTTTGATTTCGCCATTTCCTTACGTACGTAATCGCAAGGGTTTTACGTACGTAATATCATTGTCCTTAGCGTACGTTAAACATGCACCATAGCGTACGTAACACCTATGTCCAGGTTCATTCGGAAATCACACGGATCTTCCCCGGCCCCTTCCTCGGCCCCCACACGCCGACCCTTATCCGATCCCAAGTTGACTTAGCTTACGTACGTTAACCACTTAAGATAACGTACGTAATACTGCAGTCTTAGCGTACGTTATGACCGTATGATAACGTACGTTAACACGTGCAGAAACATGCATGCAGAATACTGTAGATACCAAAAACATAAGGATACGAAATACGGAAAACCAGTCTATGATTTATAACATCATGAAGTCGAAATAATACAAGGTCGAGTACAAGGTAAAATACATCTTTTATCCGGGCATTACAACAGTTGTCCCTGGACTCTTTGTATTTACACTTTAATTCCTTCTCGAATCATCTCTCGTTGAATGCTGAGCTGGGAAGTCAGAGTCTCCAGCATCTGGATAGAAACAGGATTGCGGCTGAGTGCATCGGCCACTACATTTACTTTGCCTGGATGATACATAATCTCCAAGTCGTAGTCCTTAATCAGCTCTAACCATCTTCTTTGTCGCATGTTTAACTCCTTCTGACTGAAGATGTATTTGAGACTCTTGTGATCCGTAAAGATGTGATAATGAGTCCTGTACAGGTAATGTCTCCAGATTTTCAAAGCAAAAACTACTGCTGCTAACTCCAAATCATGTGTTGGGTAATTCACTCTATAGGGTTTCAACTGTCGTGATGCATAAGCGATCACCTTATCATTCTGCATCAATACGCATCCGAGTCCTTGGTTCGAAGCATCACTGTAAACTATAAACCCCTCAGTTCCCTGTGGAAGTGTCAAAATCGGTGCTGTCGTCAATCTCCTTTTCAATTCATCAAAGCTATTCTGGCACAACTCGTTCCACTCAAACTTTTGTGTTTTCTGCAGTAGTCGAGTAAGTGGGCGGGAAATTTTGGAAAACCCTTCCACGAACCGACGATAATACCAGCAAGTCCTAAGAAACTCCGGACCTCTTTCACGTTCTTTGGAGGTTTCCAATCCATAACTGCTTCGATCTTCTGAGGATCTACTCGGACTCCTTCAGCTGATACCACATGGCCGAGGAACATTACTTCCTTTAGCCAGAATTCACACTTAGAAAGTTTGGCGTATAATTGCTCGTTCCTCAAAAGTTCTAATACAGTCCGTAAATGCTGCACATGCTCTTCCGGGTACTTAGAATATACCAGAATGTCATCAATGAACACAACCACAAATTTATCCAAATATTCGATGAACACTCCGTTCATCAATTGCATTAATACAGCAGGTGCATTAGTGAGACCAAACGGCATCACTACAAACTCATAGTGTCCGTAGCGAGTTCTAAACGCTGATTTCGGAACATCAGATTCCTTAATCCTCAGCTGATGATATCCTGATCTCAGATCGATTTTAGAAAATATTGTTGCTCCTTGTAACTGGTAAAACAAATCATCAATCCGTGGCAACAGATACTTGTTTTTAATCGTCATCTTGTTCAGTTCTCGATAGTCAATACACAGTCGAAGCGATCCATCCTTCTTTCGAACGAAAAGAACTGGCGCTCCCCAGGGCGAAACGCTTGGCTGGATATAGCCTTTGCCAATAACTCCTCCAATTGCTTTTTTAGTTCGTACATCTCAGTAGGTGCCATATGATACGGTGCCTTAGAAATTGGTGTAGCTCCGGGTTCCAGCTTAATGGTGAATTCTACATCTCGTCGTGGAGATAGTCGAGGTAACTCGTCAGGAAATACATCTGGAAATTCGTTCACAACAGGAATGGATGAAAGTTCCAAAATTTCGTCTTCTTTCTTCATTGCATAGCACCAGTATCCGGTACAGCCCTATTTCAACAATTTGACAGCTTTCATCGCCTTGATCAACTTTCCTGAGCTTCTTGGTTTCCATCCCTCAAACGGTATTTCGGAGCCATCGTCAGCAATCAGCGAGATATTCCTCCTTCGGTAGTTTACAATAGCTCCATATCGATTAAGCCAATCGTCTCCGAGTATCAGGTCGTCTCCTTGAATTTCTATCACGATCAGATTTGAGAGCCATTCTCTGCCTCCAAATGATACAGGGAAATCTCTAGTTTCTAAATTTCCAATAATCCTCTCTCCACTCGGTAAACCAACAACATAAGGTTCACAGTTATGAAAACCAAAAATATTCAAACGATTTACACAAGATAAGGATATAAATGAATGCGTAGCTCCTGTATCGAATAAAATGCTAACTGGCTGGGAAAGGATCTGAACGGTACCTGATGTGATAGCAGCATCCTGATCATCTCTTCTCCTCATCTCGTACAGACGTGGGGGAACAGATCCGGCACTCGATGTCCCCTTTCGGTCAAACTGTCCTCTGCCTCGTCCGCGGCCAACATTCTGAGGCATCTGTACACTCTGTTGCGTCTGTTGAATACTCGATTCTTTCTGTGCTGGCTGTGATGTACGGGCTCTAAAAGCTTTCGCAGCCTCTTCACAGAACACCGCACGATGTCCCTCTCAACCACAATAATAACAAGTCACGGTAGGAAATGAGAAATCTCGTCGATAATGTCCTGTTCGACCACAGTTAAAGTACTTCCTTGTCACATCTGTCGTGACTGATACTGCTCCAGAGTTCTTTCCGCTGTTGGATGGGTGCAGAGGTTTCTTGAACGAATGAAAGGATGACTGGGCTTTACGGGGCCCACTACTCTTGTGCTCTGTAAAACTGCCAAAGACTTTCTGCTTCTTGGATTCGGTAAACTTCTCCATCGCTGCTTCCTTGATCTCATACGCCAACGCCTTATCCTGGTATTGACGAAGAGTGGTACATTCAAAACCGGACATGTACCTCTGGATTTCTGGTTTCATCCTCATATCAAAATGGATCATCATTTCTGCATCTGTTCTGACCAGATGTCGAACGAATGCCAATTGTTGGTTAAACGTCTTGATTGTCTGGGATACAGGTTCGTCTGATGGCTGAGCGGAGAAAAACTCCCGAACTTTGGCTTTTCTCACAGGTCGAGGGCAGTACTGAGCTTCCATCATCAGTTTAAACTCTGTCCAATCAGCATCATGGTCTACAGGCCGGATGGCTTCCCACCATTCGGACGCTTCCCCTATCAGAAAGTATTGAGCGATAGAGGCTTTCCGGTCATCTGGGCAGTTAATCCCGGTAAAAATTTTCTCCAATTCCTTCAACCAATGGTCCCATGTGGGAGTCTCAGAAAAGCCGTCAAATTTGGGTGGTTGCATCTTCGCCACCTCTTGCAGCCGTCGGTCACCTCGATTTCCCAGGTCTGGGATTCCTTGCTGTCTATCTCCCTGCTGTAATCCCACCGCCACCTGTATTCGGTCCATGACCTGGGCGAACTGAGTCATCTGGTTCACCACCTGACGAAGGATTTCGGGCACAGCAGGTTCTGGTTCATTGTTAATAGATCTCTGTGGCTCGCCTGAGCTGTGGCTGGCCTGATTAGAAGGCGAGGCTTCTCTTTCGGCATTCCTCCGTCCGCGTCCGCGACCGCAACCACGTCCACGTCCACCTCTCAACATACTATCAACACAATTACTCAATATACAGGCAACAATATCGTTCTAATGTTCAAGTATAAAGAGATACAACATGTAAAGGATGAGATAGAGTTTAGGAACTTACAACCACCGTTCACACGAAGACGTATCCAGTACAGTGATGTTATTCACGGCCGGTTACCTCAAAAGATGTATACGACTCCTATTTTAACCCAATGGCCAAGATATCCATAATCTTAGCTCCGATACCATATTCTGTAACACTCCCGATATATTCAGGATTATTACAGCACCGTAAATCCTTTACGTAAGAATTTACAAGGCTGAATAAATGAAACGACAATGACAGATACTAACTTATGGAAATAACGGAAATAAGATACAACATTTTTGACCAATACTGAAAATACAAAAGTTCAACGGAAAAGTATTATTACATCACCAAATCCAAAATCATCATCAACGACTACGTACTCGAGTACTTATTGAAATAACCAACAAACAACAGACCATTAAACCCAGCCGGAACATCACTCTGCACCCTCGTCGTCGTGCAGTTCCAGTGGTTGTTTCCCCGCTCTCCTGGATCCTGAACATAAACAAAAATGTTCACCCCCGAAGGGGTTAGCACAACGATGCTAGTACAAGTACCACAACATGTTATTCAACATATCACGAAGAATAATAATAATGTAAATGACAAAAATACCAACGAGTCTTCTCCAACGAGAAACTCATAAATAACATACACAACTGATATTCACAACATGATATCACAACATACACATGGTAAATTCAATGATCCAGCGTTCACTGCCTAGACCCCAAGATGATCCCGTCGGACCAACACGTGGTGGAAAAACCCGTCCAATAATCCAGCGCACGCTAGCATAGATCCCAAGATGATCCCGTCGGACCAACACGTGGTGGACATACAACAACGACATACATGTACAACAATACGTATAACATCAATACATGAAATAATTAAGGTACTTGCCTCGATTCAAAGACAAGAACAATACTTCCACGAAAAACGAAACACTCGAAGGTCGCCCCTTCGATCAATCACGTAGCAAGCTCGAACCTTAACAAAAGAAATAATATAGAATTCATCTCTTGTCGTACGAGTGACTAATAATCCGATTTACGGCCGAAAGCTCATAAAATGTAATCTGCCTGAACTACTTAGCGTACGCTAAGTATTCTACGCAGCGCGCGCTAAGCCTGCTCGTTAGCGCACGTAAACAATACAGCCTAGCATACGTTAACTGTGTATTGACAGTCCTCTCTGATCAGCCGACTGACTCGCCTGATGACATAGCGCACGTTATGATTCCAATCGTAGCGTACGTTAACTGTGCTCGATAGCACACGTTAATCTACAAAGTTTAGCGTGCGCTAAACGTGCATGGTAGTTCACTATTGGGCAGTAGACTGATCTAATCGTGATCAAACCAACAAAATCTTCAGTGTTAATTCATGTTATCTCCATGAATATCATGCTCATACGGTTATGAATGATCGTACGGATAACAACAACTTCGAATTCAAGAATATGTATACTATCATAAAACCATATTCCATTTTGATTACAATTCTTCATGCGTAAATCGGAAGGCCTAACGGTCGATATCAATACCTTATATCAATCAAAACCATCATCATGTAGTTTGTTTAACACTCCATCTTTACAAGATAAATCTTTCCATGATCAATCTCTTAGATTCGTCTAACACTAATGATGTTAAAGTCAAGTCCGTGATTACTATGAAGACACCTTCTAAATTCGGATTACCAATCTCAGAAACTTCCTCTACTTGTTTACATAACAAGATTCAAATCATAATGTTCTTAACCAAGGTACTTAAAGCATAATCATCTCAATCTCTTAAACATGATGTGGTTTGGATAATTCACCAAAGAAACTTAATATCTTGATAGCATAATCCTCATATCCTTAAGAACACGAAATCAAGGTTGGAAGTAGTATAACATACCTTAAGATGAGGAAAAACACCGAGACAACAAGTAGAATCCGGCTCCGGTTGCTTGTTTGCCAAATCAATATGTTTCTCCACTCTAATGATCAAACACAAGTGACATTCAATCTCCAATGATCAAGTGGATGTGTTCTGAGTGTGTTTAAGGAAGATAATGGGATTTCTGGACTATCAAATAATGAGGACGAGTGAAGGGAACAAGAAGAAAGGAAGTGCTGACCCATATATAAACTTTCTGTACATTAGCTGATTAGTGCATGCTATCATACATCCTTAGTGTGCGCTAATAAGAGTTGACTCCAAAACTGTCCAGGTTCGTCCGTGGGAATCTTATCCGGTCCTACGTCCGGCTGGGGCATGTGCTAGCCGCCCAGCTCAATAATTGACTGCCTAGCGCACGCAATTCTTCATTTGTAGCGTGCGCTAGTTGTAGCCCGATAACGCACGTTAAGCTACATTCTTAGCGTGCGCTATCACGAGTTTGCATGAGTAATTTGCATGTTGTTATACTTATGTACAAGGGTACAAATGTGAGAAATAACATACTCCAATTATCGAGATCACAATTCTAAATAATACAGGGTTCAAATACAGATGAAATACACAATAATAAGTCCGGATATTACAGCATAGGTAGATAAATCATGTTAAAAGAGAATCCCGAATTATCATCAATTTCTTATCACTTAATAGAATAACTAGGGTATGAATAATAGTAGAAGATAGAAATAATAATAGAAGAATTACTACCATGAAATAATGTTCAAATATTGCAATTGAGATTAGACAAGAATCAAAACTTAATCAAATGATCAAATGTGCAAGTAAGATTTCAATATAATATTAAAAGGAATATATTCTGAAGTGAAGACATGTATGGTAGTCTTTAATTAAAATATACCAACGCGATAGATAATTTATTCTAATTGAAGTTTGATTTTATTACGAACAATTTACGAATTCGGCATTTAATAAAAACATAGATCCATATATAAAATATGAAATAAATAAAGTGGTATTACAGTTTGGATGATGAATTTTTGAGATTTCGGTTGACGTCGGGTTAGGGTTGTGAGGAAATGAAAAGGGGATCGGCCGCTGTTTTAATTTTAAGGATACTGCTGAGTCGTTAGCATGCGCTATCGAAAAAAAGAATAGGTCACTGGACTCTGTCCATAACCTTCAGGTCTGAAGAACGAGAATAATTAGCGTACTCTAAAGGTGTAAGTAGCATGTGCTATCGAGTTCGAGCTGAATCTGGAGTTCGTATTTAGCGTATGTTAAGGAAAAAGTCTACTGCGCGCTAGATCTAGGTGGAAATTTCAAGTAACGATTTTCTCATAAGAAATGAAAAAACTAATCTTTTAAAAATTGTCGATGTATCTAATACCGATTTGTAAATGGATATTATGAAAAGATTTATCGGGTAAGGGTATTGTAAATATATCAGCAAGCTAATCTTTTATACCGACATAAATTAAACGAATATCTTTTTTCTGAACGTGATCTAGGAGAAAATGATGTCTTATATCGATGTTTGGTTCTACTGTGCAATATCGGATTCTTACTCAGATTAATAGCATTAGTGTTATCACATAAAATGGGGATGTTTTCAATAAATATGCCATAATCCCTAAGTTGATTTTTTAATCCAAAGTACCTGTGCACATGAACTACCGGCAGCAACATATTCACCTTCAACTGTAGATAAAGCTACACTCGTTTGTTTATGCTGGGAATAGTGCCCTAGGACATTCGATGTGCCTAGATTTGTAATTATTATATTTAAATAAAGTTATTTATTTCTCGTTGATTATTATAATGTGTGCGTGTTTTAATATTATAATGATCGAATAATAGTTATTCACGAATAAAATTATTCAAATGTCTCTGGTCCAATCGCGTTGAGTGGAGACTCAAGTGATTAATATACTAGTATAAGTTTGATTGATAATTATCGGATGATTATGCGTATGGTACGGATCAAACTTATGGGTATTGGTTTGAGAACCAATACTGGACAGACCCGCATTGAGATCACTGCATGAAAATATCATAAGTGAAACTCAATATAATAGTATGTCAATAAATCTTTGAACCTGAGACTACCATAGAGTCCAACATGATAACTGCTATGCCTTGACGTAATCCAACGTTATCTGAAATATGGTGATCATAAAGGTTAGCGATCGGGATTAGTGGGAGTCATGTAGACGGCAGTGAATAATCAAGATGAGGATTTGTCCTTCTCTTTAGTGAGAGAGATATCTGCTGGGCCTCGATAAGTAGAGCTGAAGGAAATGCATGGCCATGCTCAAATGAAGAGTCATTGATTCAATCAGTCTACTTAAGATCGAGAGAGAATTTGAACATAATAAGTACGACAATCTTCATGACTTAGTTCAAATATGATATCGCGCGACAAAGGGATTTGACACGTTAAATGGTTTAATGGACTATAAACTTATATTATTTGGGTAGTCATAATGTCTTGTTGGAGACCGCTTATGATTTGTTATTTAATAAGGTATTAAATAATTGCCAACATAATATAAGCCTTTTGGGTCACATATACGACAACTAAAGACAAGTAAGAATAATTAATAGATATAATATTGGATATTATATTTATTAAAGAAAATAAATAATGGGTAATATATAATATAGGATATTATATATTATATTATTTAATTATATCAACTGGGAAAGATAAATATAATATTAGATAATATATTTATTATAGAATTAAATAATAATTAATATATATAATATAAGATATTATATGTATTGTATTATTTAATAAGTTGAGGGACAACTAAGCAAATACTAGAGTTTGACTCTAAGATTTACTTAGTATAAATAAAGGGTCTTGGACAAGGAGTTGTCATAAGAAAAATTACACAACCCCAATTGTGTGAGACCAAAAATCGGCCCCTCCCCTCTACTGTTCCGCCGAACTACTTTCAGTCCAAAAACTCCATTTCGGCCATCTCTGTCTTCTTCCCGTAGTTGATTTTGATCAACAGTACAAATCCTTTTAGCAAGGAATTGTTTGTTGTAATGTTTATCAACATTATTTGTAAGGATCTAGCAATCCAACTTGTACCAGTTGTTCGTGTGTGGATCACCGAAAGAGGAAGAGGATTTAATCAGTTTCTGGTCCGGGTTCACATCTGTTCTTCGAATTAAGGTAATTCGATGAACTCTTTATAAATCAATTAAATTATTGCCTGAAGATCCTCGTCTGGGTTTTTTGTTAATCTATTCCGCTGCGACTTGATCATATTTATTGTATTAGATACACGTAAAACCCAGCAATTTCTTGCTACCCCATGAAATCAGGCAAGAGCCTATAAAATGACATGTTCCGCTTGTTCTCTTTTTATTAATTTTGCAACCACCAAATCAGCGTCACTATAGGCAATGAGATTAAAATCTAGGCAGGAAGGATTCCATAAACCTAGTCCAATTATTCCATTTAAATAACAAAAAATTCGCTTACATGCAATAAGATGAGATTTTTTTCGATTAGCTTGAAAACGAGCACATAAACACGTAGCAAATATTATGTCAGGTCTAGAAATAGTTAAATAAAGTAGGGAACCGATCACACCTCAAAAAAGTTTTTGATCGGCAAGTTTTCAATTTTCATCTTTATCGAGCTTTAGAGTAGATGACATCGGTGTGGAAATGACCTTGCTATTCTCTATTTTGTACTTTTTGAGGAGATCATTTGAGTATTTAGTTTGATGAATAAAGATTCCATCTTTGCGCTGTTTAATTTGTAGCCTGAGGAAGAAAATTAATTCTCCTATCATGCTCATCTCGAATTCTCTCTTCATTAGACTTACAAACTCTTGGTATAAAGAATCATTAATTGCTCCAAATACTATATCGTCTACATAAATTTGACATATAAAAATATCTTTGTTTATAGTTTTTACAAAAAGTGTGTTATCTATTTTACCTCATTTGTAGTCATTAGAAATTAAAAATTTACTTAAACGATCATACCATGCTCGAGGTGCTTGTTTCAAACCGTATAAGGCTTTGTTGAGCTTGTAGACGTGGTCCGGAAATTCATAATCCTCGAAGCCTGGAGGTTGCTTTACATAAACATCTTCTTGAATAATGCCATTTAAAAGAGCACTTTTAATATCCATTTGAAAGAGTATAATCTTCTTATGAGATGCAAAGGCATAGAGTAGGCGAATGGCTTCAAGACGAGCTACTGGAGCAAAGCTTTCTTCATAATCTAGCCCTTATTCTTAATTATAGCCTTGGGCGACAAGACGAGATTTATTTTTCACTGGATAACCGTCTTCGTCACACTTGACTTTATGAGCCCATTTTGTCCCGATCACAGATGATCTACTGGTGCAGAAACCAAATTTCAAACCTTGTTTCGCTCAAATTGTGCAAGTTCTTCTTGCATAGCCATTATCCAGTTTTCATCATTTAGAGTTTCTGAAACATTTTTGCGTTCCAGTTCGGATACAAAGGCAAAATTATTCAAGTAGTCTAAAGATCTTTGACGAGTTTGAACACCATCTTGAATATTCCTGATTATGAGATCTTTTGGATGATCTTTAATATGTCTCCATTCAATAGGTAATTCTTCTTCATGAATCTCATGGTTTTTCTCCATTTTTTTAAGAAGAGAAGAAAAAAAATTGGAGGTAAAGCTCGTGTGTGTGCTGGTGTGCGTGTGTTTGTGTGGGTGCTGGTGCGTGTGTGTGTTCGTGTGTCCATCTAGTGGGACTTGGGTTCTGCTCATACTATGAAGGTTTCCAAAAACTCTAGTTGGGTGACAAACTGTGCGAATAGGATAAAAAAGTGGTGTTACAAAATGTTAGTAAAATTAGTTTTGATTTTAGGCAAAAGATGCTAGTTTTGTGATTAACTTTCAGAATTAAAATTATTGTTAAGATATTAAGATTAAGTTAATATCCTTTTTTCCTTTGAAATGCTCATAAAATTTATCTTATTTTAAGAATTATAAAATATATTGCAATTTTTTGGCCATATCAAAATATTTCATAAACACTATATAAAATTCATCATTATTGGGCTGGATTACTCATACCTATCTTTTTTTCTGATAGTCATTTCATAAAAATTCCAAAGTTAAATGTGATTGACTTGGAGTCTTTATGAAATGGATGTACCCCTGATAAGTTTCTCAGGATGCGCGTGAGTGGACAAAGCATGCTAAAAAAGACTCGTGTTAGTACGAGAGGAGAGTTCCTCATTTTGGGACCAGCAATTCGTATCAGAGCATGTCACGGGTGTGGATTCTCCGGAGTATGCTAGATTGGAGGCTGCTAGATGGAACTGAGAGGCGGACATGCAGCAGAACTTACCAGTTGGCCGAAACTGAGTTACAGATGTGTTGTGTCAAGAATTAACACCTTCCGACTGGCGATCGCCTGGGAGGTCGGGCGACCAAATCGCTGCCGAGCGTCCGAGGAAGAGCCGCCGACCAGCGACCAGGCGACCTAGCCTTAGTCCGGCAGACAAGCATGAATCGCCCAGCCGAAGGTCCCAGGACAAGTCCCGGTGCCGAGCGATCGACCTCAGATACGATCGCCTCTCGGTACTCGGCGACCGACTTCTGGCGACCGACTTATGGACGATCATCTCTCAGCGCTTTGCCGACCGACCCTTGGTGACCGACCAATGCCGACCTTCAGTGACTGGCCGAGAACAATCCTCGGTGTCCAGCTAGAGACGACCGCATCATGACGATCTGGGCCGATGACCATCCAGTCGGCCAAGGCCGAGCCACAGGACAGCACCCACGTGCAGATCCACAAAAGGCGCTGACAAACCTGTCACCTACCTCACCTACCAACAGGGCCCAGGCCTGCGAAAGGAGCTGACGGACAAGACTGGTGACCCACGGCTGTCACCTACCACGCACCTGCGACAAAGTCCGCCAAAGTAACAAAGTGGGACCTCCTGTGATACTTCCGGACGCGTGCCGGCTCCTCATTGGGCCACTCGGTGAGTGCCATGGATCTCTGACTTTTGGCGAGCCCATGTGACCTTTAGGACGATCGCCCCATTACATTAATGGCCGAAAGGCGATCGCCCACTAGGGGACAAGGCACCTCAACCCCTATATAAAGAGGGCAGCCTGCACTTGGATTTTGGGCTCAGGACACGCTGGCATTCCCGCATTTCACACCATACAGAAGCAAAATACTTACACTTGGCTAACATCCAACTCTTGGCAACAGTTATCTTTCGGTCTTACTTCTCCCGGCCTATCTCATCCAACAGATTATCGGCGGGGACGAAGAACACCGAGCTTCGCTCAAGAGCCGGATTAACAGAGTCTTTTTACACTCATTGTATTTAGATTTCTCTCATTAATACTTGTATCCACGAATATTCGTATTAATAACATCTCGCGAGAGCATTCAAGCCCGGGCCTAACAAACCCGGCAAATCTTGTATTATTTATCTACTCTCGGAAGTGCTCCCGCAATTGTTGTTTGTTGTCCGTCTTCCAGCAGTATTAATCTTCGGATAAATACTTTGGGCAACAACAATTGGCGCTAGAAGAAGGGGCATCCAACCCTCAAATTTTTATACCTACCGTCCCGAAGAACACTCACGGTTCTCGGGGCAGATACTTGAAGTGACACTTACTGCACTTCAAAGAAATCCTTCAGAAATCATGTCTTCCGCCTCTGCGTCGAAGAAAGCCGGCCCGGCCCGGCGGACCCTGTTCCGTCCCGGTCGAGCCACGGCCGATGGTGGAGGGTAGCCCGCTCGAGAGGCGCTCGATCCCGTCCACGGGCGGCTCAAGCCCCTCGCTCGATCGGTTCCGAACCAAGGAACAGATCGAAGGGGCCCTGGCCGTCTACGGGAGCGACGGAATGCTCTCAACGCACCTCCTGCTATCGCCCCTCGGCCGTCTGCCGGAAGTCAGCGAAGCTCAAGGCGTCACCGCCGAGCGACGCTGTGAGGCTCCGTCCGCAGAAGAGGCGCTCGCCGGCCGGGCACCTCTGTCTTCGATCGCACAGGCGGTGACCCGACACTGCTCACGGCGATCCGGCCCGGCTACGAGGCAGCGGAGTTTGAGTCCGTCACCAGGAGCTCGGCCTACCCTATTCCCAGAAGGCAGCCTAGCCGTCTGGCTCCCCCTCGCCGAATTGCCGAGGCCGGCGGCAGCGGAGCCCGGAGATCGGTACACGATCGCCTCGGCTCCTGCTCCCAAATCCGATCTGCAAGCGACCAAGCCACGGCAATGGATGCGATGCAACGTCAACTCAACGACATGAAGGCGCTCCTGGAATCCAGGGCAGGCGCCAAGAAGACGATCGCCGGGCCAAGCGAGCCGCTCGCGATCGACATCGAGCTCGCCCCCGTGCAGCACAAGATCGCTCCCCCGCAAACACCCGTGTACGAGGGGCGATCAGACCCCCAAGTGCACCTGAGGAAGTTCAACATCTACATGACCGGGTGTGGGGCATCTGACGCGACCAGATGCCGAATGTTCCTCCGGCCGGGCGACCTCGCCCACCGGTGGTACGCTTCATTGCCACATTGGTCCCTTGGATCCTTTAACGAGCTGGCGCACGTCTTCACGGAGTACTGCGCCACTGTGGTCGTCGGCCCGAAGGTCCCCTCCGCATGATGCAAATCAAGCAGGGAGAAGAAGAGTCCGACTCGGACTACATCGACCGGGTAGACGTAATCATCCTCAATGGCGAGCCCATAAGCGATGAGACCGCCCTCTACGCGGTCCTAGGAGGATTTCAGGGTTTTTCGCCTATGTTCAGGCATCTCACGAAGACCCAACCTACGACCTACGCAGCCTTCCGGGCTAGAGCCGCAGATTTTCTGGCCAGGCAAAGGTTTCTTCTTAGCCTGTGAGCAGCGCGATCGGCACCCGAACGACGATCTCCCGCCCGATCGCCAATATCGACCTACGAATAAAGCGATCGGCAGCCGAGCGACGATCGCCAGTCTTCCGGCCCGATCGCCGATCATCACGCTACATCATCCGCAACCCGGAGGACGCGATCGCCATCTACAGTCCAGCATATAACATGACGGACTAAGGCATAAGATCGCCTCCACCGCGCATCATAAAGCCATGGTCCTGGCAGTCGATGGAACCGGCTGTTTCGGCCTTGCAAGGTCCCTTTCGGCCAAGATCGCCCGCCCTTCGTTTAAATACGAGGCCGGCGTAGTCTGAGGGCTCTCCAACATTAATCAGTGGACACATGCCACAATCCCCGTCTCAACGTACACCGTCGAGGTCGGCCATCTCCATGGCTGGCCGAGGTGGAAGCAGAGCTAACAAGCCGCGGGCGTGGAGTTGATTCATCCGACGCTGCCCCGCGCAAGGACTCATCTAGACCGAGACCGCACGCCCTTCGTTTAAATGCGAGGCGCAGCCTAACAGAGGACCCTCATAATAAAGTGAGTCACGAGACACTCAATGTCTTCGCGCACCAAGACACGATCATGGAGTCTGTCCATCGATCTCCGCGACTGTGCACGATTCCTCAAACAAGCGAAACCACCAAGTTTCCGTGGGGGATCGGCCAATGTTGTTTTTGCAGGTACAAGGCCGAAAGATAGCTAAGCCAATCGACCATAATAGCCCAAGTCCGAAATCATAAGTCAGCTCAGCAAGATCGCCCGTCCTCATCCTTACGCGATCGCCAGCAAGAACCACCTCGCCCCATGTCTTCAACATAGGAGCAAGCTGGGGGGCAATTGTTGTGTCAAGAATTAACACCTTCCGACTGGCGATCGCCTGGGAGGTCGGGCGACCAAATCGGCTGGCGTCAGGAAGAGGCTGAGCCGGCGACCAGCGACCTAGCCTTAGTCCGTGAGACAAGCATGAATCGCCCCGGTAGAAGGTCCCAGGACAAGTCCCGGTGCCGAGCGATCGACCTCAGATACGATCGCCTCTCGGTACTCGGCGACCGACTTCTGGCGACCGACTTATGGACGATCATCTCTCAGCGCTTTGCCGACCGACCCTTGGTGACCGACCAATGCCGACCTTCAGTGACTGGCCGAGAACAATCCTCGGTGTCCAGCTAGAGACGACCGCATCATGACGATCTGGGCCGATGACCATCCAGTCGGCCAAGGCCGAGCCACAGGACAGCACCCACGTGCAGATCCACAAAAGGCGCTGACAAACCTGTCACCTACCTCACCTACCAACAGGCCTGTGCCTGCGAAAGGAGCCGACGGACAAGGCGGTGACCACACTGTCACCTACCACACCTCGACAAAGTCCGCCAAAGTAACAAAGTGGGACCTCTGACGTGATACTTCCGACGCGTGCCGGCTCCTCATTGGGCCACTCACCGGCCGCCACTGGATCTCTGGACTTTTGGCAGCAGCCCATGTGACCTTTAGGACGATCGCCCCATTACATTAATGGCCGAAAGGCGATCGCCCACTAGGGGACAAGGCACCTCAACCCCTATATAAAGAGGGCACTGCACTTGGATTTTGGGCTCGGGACACGCTGCATTCCCGCATTTCACACCATACAGAA
This sequence comes from Orobanche coerulescens, assembly GCA_033398695.1. Taxonomy (NCBI): domain Eukaryota; kingdom Viridiplantae; phylum Streptophyta; class Magnoliopsida; order Lamiales; family Orobanchaceae; genus Orobanche; species Orobanche coerulescens. Next base: position 19,896,604 of record CM065810.1, read on the forward strand.
GAAAAAGACTTACACTTGGCTAACATCCAACTCTTGGCAACAGTTATCTTTCGGTCTTACTTCTCCCGGCCTATCTCATCCAGCAGATTATCGGCGGGGACGAAGAACACCGAGCTTCGCTCAAGAGCCGGATTAACAGAGTCTTTTTACACTCATTGTATTTAGATTTCTCTCATTAATACTTGTATCCACGAATATTCGTATTAATAACATCTCGCGAGAGCATTCAAGCCCGGGCCTAACAAACCCGGCAAATCTTGTATTATTTATCTACTCTCGGAAGTGCTCCCGCAATTGTTGTTTGTTGTCCGTCTTCCAGCAGTATTAATCTTCGGATAAATACTTTGGGCAACAACAAGATGTAGTGGAGGTTGTCAGGTGTTGGACAACTGTGTGATCAATCTAGTATGCTGGAACTGAAATACTAGCACAATGCAGGTAAATAGAGTTGATCCAACCCACTAGATGATTGTGTGATCAAGTCTAGTACACAAAAGTTTAGAGACTCTAGAGCTGAAATGGTGGCACGTACTGGCTTTACTGGACTTTGGTCTAGCGTACTGCCTACATAAGCTTAAAAATGCGCAAGGAGTGGGTTGCAACTCGAACCGTGAGATTTGTACTAGGAAGTGAATAATGAATTATTTTGGATTACTCATATCAACAATATGCATCTTCTTTTATGGTAGTCATCTCATAGAAACTCTAAAGTTAAACGTGCTTGACTTGGAGTACTTATGGGATAGGTCACCCATTGAGAAGTTTTTAGGATGCGCATTAGTGAGGATAAAGCGTGTTGGAAAAGACTCGTTGGTACATGGAGGACAATCTTCATCATTTTGCGACCAACAATAACCTTATTAATCAAAATTTCCGCTCTTAATTATGCAGTCTCAAATTCAAAAAGCGTAATAGTTCATAACCGGAAATATACTAAATGTATCTTACATATGCGAAGAAACAACACAATGATGTTGTTTGATTCACAAAATAAAATAAGTAAACAACCAACAACAACATGTACTTATAGTGAATTGTCTCAAAGAGCGGAGACCCATAAAAAAGAACAAGGAAGAAAAAAAAGACAAACTTATGCTTTCAATAGTATTCCCATATTCCCACACCATAAGTTGCAACATTAGTAAATAATATTTAGATAATTATATAAAAATAAATATGCACCTAAGTTTGAAATGCATTGCAAATGAGTAATATGGTCAAATTGTGTGGTAATGGTGCACGTAGAAGCTTGTGCACTAGGGCATGTACAACTTGTTCCCACACTTGCACCTCCAAGCTTCCGGATAGTAATCTGCAGTCACCCGTCTCCCGGTTGATACCGGCACGAGAATTGGTTTGCACGGTCTGCATTTTCCACATTTTAAATTACATTGTGGCGGCGATGATCCCGGACCACCTAGTAGCCTTCTTGCTCTGACCATGTTCAGTCTTACCCCATGTATCATATTCTCCCATTTATTATTTCTCTTCAAATTCTGCAACATATTTTATTATCATTGGAAATGTGGGCTTGAAGCACAGTAAAATATTATCAATTCTGATTGTTCAATAATGATGCAAATTATTTGAGTAATTCCCGATCATAGGTCTTCAAATTTGCATTTTGTCTCTTATTCCCCGCGGTATATTTCTCATTTCAAATATGTTGTGTGCCACATTTGTGTCCCAATATAAAATTTTTAATTATAAAAATAATAATTATTGTAAATATAATAAACCTAACCATGACTCGTTACAGAGAAGTGAATTTTTTGAATAATTAAAATCCCCTAATCCAAATAATTTAAAATTGATAATTAAATACTAATAAATAATTATAATGCCTGATTGGGTGACTAATAATTTAAAATATTAAAGTAAAGCACAAGAATTCGAATTAAGAGAACATGTACAGAAAAGAATTCACTTAATAGTGGGAACAAGTAAAGGGCGCCCGCTGCGTTGCAGCGATTTTTTTATTTTTTTTTATGCCCTCTCTCATAGTATACAGCACGGGTCTTTTTTTTTATGCCCTCTCTCATATCAATTTTATATTGTGGCACGGAAGCCTATTTCCCCTCCTTTAGTATATATAGAGAATGTGACACAAAATATTTAATAGTGGGACGTGACACAGAAAATAATTTATTTAATATACGTGAATGTATTAACAAGGTGCAAAATATCTGAAACCCAATTTTTTTCCAATGTCAACTTCAAAGACCAACGGGAGCCTGCGGGGTTAGGGTTCACGTGAATGGTCCGAATACGTGTTTATCTTTACCTTGATCAATACTGGTCAAGTTTTTGACAGAGACTAATGACAAAAAAGACATATCTATTTCTGTAAGCAAAGTACAATAATTTTTTTAAGAGGAAATTGCAATTTGTGTAACTGCAGTTTGGATTTTTCTAGACTTGCAACATTCTACTTCAAAATTCTCCATCGGCTATATTGTAGTTTTCAACTTTATGTAGTTTGTGTATTTTCGTCTATTTTTTCTAACAGCGTGACTTGTAATATATGTTAATTGCCTTTTAACTTTTGTACTGTACAATTAGTCTGTTAGAAAGAGTAGGTAAAAATACACACACAAAATTAGAAATTGCGGTATAGCAATTGGAAAATTTTGAACTATAAATTATTGTAAGCGTAAGGAGCCCAAACTTTAGATAGACAAAGTGCAGTTTTCTTTTTTATTTTTTTTAAAGCAAAAGCTTGCGCTTTTCTATTCAAACTAGATGTCCTCTCATGCGATGCACGGCGTAAAATATTAAATATTTTACTATAATAATAATATGTGATTGAATTTCAATAATATTGTAAAATTATTATAAAATGTACATGAGTCAATATACACACACATAACATAAACTATTATTTGATTTGTTTTAATTTATAAATTCTTATCATGTGGTCTAAGAGCAATGATAGGAAAATCATAATTTAATTAAGCATAGGCATTTATTTTTTCATATAGGACAATATGAGTCTTATATCTAATTTTATAAATAATAAATTATATTATTTATTATTATTATCAATTTTCATTAAAAGTATCCAACCCATATTCTTTCTAATATAATTTTTTTATATGATCTGGCATTAATTATTTTAAAATCAGAAGAAAATAATTCTGAAAAATCAAATATATGTTAAAGTACAAAACTATGAAAATAAACTAAAAATATATATTTTCTTCAATATTCTTCTATTTTTATATGGAAATATTTTAATAATCTAATATATCATTATTATATTTAAATTACTTTGTATATATACTTTATGGATGTCAAAATAAAGAGTACGAAGTAAGATTTAATTTGATATATTTTTTTTTCAAAAATAAAATTGATACGAAAAAGTTATTATTGTTTAAACTATTAAGTTCAAAATAAAAAGAATAAAATGAGAGGAATTTTTTAATTGGTAGATATTATATATGGAATAACCATCTAACTTCCCTCTCAAACTAAAATCTATTTTCTTAAGACTTTTAAAATGAGAAATAATGTGGAGATGACACATGTCTCTTTAAATTTTTTTACGACTCTCTTTTAATATTAAGTATGGATATGAGTCGTCAATAGCAAGTTGGCCCAGTATTTCAAAAGCCTGCGCCGAGCAAGGTAATTTGGGCCAAAGGCCCATTATAAAAAGTGCTGGACATATGGTGGCAAGGATTTCAAAATGGGCCTTTATCATCTTGAGAGTCATTTTATGACTTAGTTATTTTATTTTATTTTTTTTGAATTGTCCATTTGATACTTAATTTCATCTATAAATCCGAAAATATTGTTGTGTTATTTAATGTCCAAATGAATTGTTTTATGACTGGGCTCAATATTAATACATCTTGTGTGCAGCCCAGATTTTTTAAAACACCTAACCCACGCCCGGATTCCAGAATACTCCTGGGATTAATCTCGGTCGTCCCTTTTGTAGGGCTTATCACACCCGTCCATCCGTGTGATATATATAACCTTGCCCGTGTAACCCTAATAACTTTTTTCTGACTTCTACTTCTTGCCCAACTCTCCCGTATCATTCGTCTTCTCCGATATTCTCTCTCTCTCTCTCTCCTCTGAGTATCCCGTTTTCGTTCCGTTTGGATGGGAACCACAACCCCTATCAACCTGATGATAAGGATGGTTGCGGTTTCTCCGGTCGATCGTGATTCTTGTTACGGATTCTGGCCCTATATATTCTGGAGAGTTTTTTGAGAGGAGATATCTGAAAAATTAAGTGAGACTTTCAAAGCAAAAGCAAGTTGGATCTTTCTGAGTGAAAACATCGATTTTCTGTGTGAAATTTTTGCTTCCAAAAGTTTCTGTGTGAGAAAAATTTTAGGGTTCTTGGTTATTAGGTGATTTCCTTGGATTCCCTTTGTTTCTCTGTGAAACCGCTTGGTGTTGGTATTTTTTCATCTGCTGGCTGCCACTCGTTTTGAGCCTTGGACGTGGATATACGAAACTGGAGAACTTATCCAATATTTGATTGTTTCTCACCACCTTCATCTCTCGAGTTTTCAGATCTATTTAGATCTGCTCGGTTTGAACTTCGGTCTTTCTAATTTAATTGTGTTTATTGTATTTAATTAGGGTTTCTTTTAATTTGTTTACTTGATTTGTTCTGTAAAGCCTAACTCCCGATTACCATAGATTCTTTATTTGTAATTCGTTTATTATTATGTTTTGTAACCTTATGTATTCCGAATAGATACCCAACAGTGGTATCGGAGCCACTAATAGTGGTTTCTATTCGGAAGGGCGTACGAATTCCGGCCGAGGAATCCGCTCAGGTATTGCTTCTTCCACCATCCCTTATTTACTTTCCATACTGTGTCATTGGTGGTGTGTTGCTCCTTATCGGTAATCTGTTTACTTACATTGCTTCCGTCTGCTTTTATTTACTGTGTCTTGTCTGTGTGATTGTGACCACTTCGATTTATTGCCTTTGTGTTGAGACTATAGTAGTCGTAATCTCCAAGCACACCAAACCCTCCTTCCTGGACCGTAAATATTCCTCGGATCTTGTAGGGGCTTGGGTTTACGATTCCGAATCGTTTAATTTTAAAATCTTGTGTGATTTTTCCCTTTATGATATCTGTGTGATCTGTGGTTGTCGTATCAGTTTTTACATTGTTAGTAGTACCGTGGTGTTTTGGTTAAAATCTTGTGTGATTTTTACAAACATTAAAATGGGCTCTCTTACTTCCTTTACTATGGCACCTTTCGATGGCAAGGGAGATTTCAGAATCTGGCCACAGAAAATGAAATCCATCATTGTCCAACAAAAATATTTTAAAGCCACTGAAGGTACTTTTCAATCTAATGTAACTCTTGAGAAACGTGAAGAACTGAATGAGTTTGCTGATTCATCTATAATCTTGAACTTGTCTAATTATGTGATTATACGAATAGGCAAAACTGATAATGCTAAACAACTATGGGATAAAATGGAAGAAACATTTACTGAAACATCTCTGCCCAATAAATTATTCCTTCTTGAAAAATTTATCCGATATAAGATGGACTTAAACAAAGATATCGATGGTAATCTTGGTACTTTTACAAAGTTAGTACAAGATATAAAACAATCTGGTGATAAAAACATCGATGATTATACTCCTATTTTGCTTTTGAATGTTATTCCTGATACCTATAATGATGTTAAATCAGCTATCAAATATGGAAGAGACTCTGTCACTTTAGATACTATTATAAGTGGCTTAAAAAGTAAGGAATTAGACTTGAAGGTTAATATAGTTTCCAAACCTGTTCGTGATGTCAATTTTGTAAGGGGTAGACAACATGTTAAAAAGAAACCTCCTAGCAAAAATGACTCTGATAAGTCTAACAAGAAAAGGGGGCAATGGAGGGATAGATCTAAGTCCCGGCATAAAAATTGCAAGTGCTATAATTGTGGGGAACCTGGTCATTATATACAAGAATGTACTAAACCTAATAAGAATCAGAAAAATGACCAGGCTAATATAGCTATGGGCGATGTTTTTATGGTAATTGAAGAAGTGCATGCCTCTGTGAATTCCGTGCTGTCTGATCTAAGTGAAAATGAATGGCTGCTTGATTCTGGATGCACTTATCATATGACACCTTATAAACAATATTTCACTAGTTATACTAATCTTGGTGATCGGTATGTTTCTATGGCTGATAATGTGAAATGCATTGTGGCCGGTATTGGTGATGTCTGTCTGAAATTTGATTCCGGTACTCTATTTACTCTAAAAAATGTTAGACATATTTCTGATTTATCTCATAATTTGATTTCTTGTGCTACTCTGGAAGATGAGGGCCTGAGAGGTAGCTGGGGAAAAGGTTGTATGTAAATATGCAGGGGTTCTTTAATGTTGTTTAAAGGCATTAGGAAATTTAACTTATATATTTGCCAAGCTGAATCTAATGCATGTGCTAACATGGTTTGTGTCGATAAAACTAAATTGTGGCGTAATAAGTTAGGACAAATGAGCATGAAGGGATTAGATATCTTGCATAAACAAGGATGTTTTGGAAAAGATAAAATCTCTAAGATGTCTTTCTGTGACTCTTGCATGTATGGCAAAAAACACAAATTGCAATTTCCTAAACCTCCCAAATCCTCTGATCCCTTTCCTGAGAAATCTAGTAAAAATTCCAATGTGCTTGAATATGTTCATGCTGATGTGTGGGGTCCTGCCAGTGTACTAATGCACGGTAGGAACCGCTATTTTCTGTCTATTATTGATGATTACTCGAGGAAGATTTTCATATTCTTGCTTAAACTAAATTCGAATGTGTTTGAAAAATTTCAGAATTGGAGAATTTTAATGGAAAATTAATCAGTTAAACGAATTCGAAAACTTAGGACTGATAATGGTCTTGAATTGTTCAATGCTCAGTTTGATACTATATGTACCGAAAATGGCATCCGTAGGCATAAGACAGTTCCGTACACCCCTCAACAAAACAGGGTAGCTGAGTGAATGAACCGAACCCTTCTTGAAAAGGTAAGGTCCATGCTTGCCACTTCCGGATTGTCCAAAAATTTTTGGGGTGAGGCTCTTTTAACTGCTGCCTATCTTATTGTAATATCCACACTTTTTATTTTTAGTAATCTCTATTTTTGGTGTATGTTCATTTCGGACGACTCGCTTGTTACTGTTTTGGAATTCTGAATCTACTTTGTTCTTGTAATTTTTCCATTTGGACGAGTTTCGGAGATGTTTTTACGTAATTTCGTCTTGATCTATGTTTTATCACATGTACGTTCGATTCTCGTCTCGTTCGATTTCGTTATTTTCCTTTTTCCATGAGTTTGTATGGTTGAGTTGCTCATGTTGTGAGTTTCGGATTGTTAATCCGACGTCGTATTGTGATTTTCGGACCTTTGGGCCATTTTGTAATTTCCTAAAAGTTTAGGGAATTTTATCTTCTTTGTTGTATTTCAGTTTCCCCGATAGTCGAAAGTGTATTTTCTTTCAACACTTAGCTTCGTCGTTATGGATACCTCGTGTTTACACTTCTGGTTCTGTCCTTGTGTTGCGTTCCGTCTTTGTATCGTCTTGTGCAGGAATCGGTGTTCAGCAGTGTGGAACTGCTGCATGCATAACGCACGTTATGCATGCTCCTTAGCGTGCGCTATCGGTGCCTGTATAACGTACGTTATGCTTTACAGGTAACGTACATTATGGCCTTCATCAGATAGTACAAAATGTTCTGTCAGGCCCTTACGTACGTTAACTTGTGGGAGGTTACGTACGTAAACCTCATAACGTATGTTAACCATTTATGGTAACGTACGTAACGCACTGTCAGGTGTTTACATCCTGAGTTGACCTCAGACGCGTTATTTCACTCCTTTTTCTTTCATTTACCCGCGACGGGAGTTCTTCGGGCGATTTGGAGCGATTCGTGCGGAGCGGTCCGTAGAGTTCCTCTGTAGATCGATTATTGTGTTCCAAGTTAGGTTTATCATCATCGTAGTCATCCTTCTCCGTCCGAATCGAGGTATATTTCGTTAGAACCCTAGTTTTTGGGGGTTTCGGGATTTTTGTCATGATTTCACACTTTGAACCTGATTTAACTTCGATAGGTTGTTAGATTGTGATTATATAGTCGTAGTCCCTTACTTTCAATATAGTTTATCGGATTAAACTTCTAGGTTTTCACCATTAATAGTTTGGAATCGTTTATGACTTCATAGTGACCGGTGAATTGTCCCAACGGGTATAACTAGGATGAATTCCTACGTATTCACAATATTTAGATTGTTTGTATATCATTATTGTATTAGGATCGGATTTGTGAAGATTATTTGGACCGAAACCCTTCCTTTTACCGTTTCCGTCTCGTCGTGTATTCAAGGCAAGTATATGTATTACATTCCGTTATGTGTGATATGGTTTCGGTATGAATGATGAAATATGATCTTTTGAGTGTGTAAGTTATTTGTCCTTCCACCCGGAGCGTTCGACGGGACGTCTGGGGGTCGATACTAAGGGGTACGACCGCAGAAGTAGACTCGGGTGCATGTGTGGTTGAACTTTCACTCAGAGCGTTCGACGGGGCGTCTGGGGGCCGATACTAAGGGGTACGGCCGCAGAAGTGGGTTCCCACCCGGAGCGTTCGACGGGGCGTCTGGGGGTCGATACTAAGGGGTACGGCCACCGGTTACCGGTTGTGATATCGTGATGAACTCTTAAACTGTTTTGAATGTAAATGTGATATTCCAGAATATGGCTTTTCAAATATTTTCTAAATGAGATGATTGTTTTAATCGTATCTGTATATAATGTAGTGTAATTGTGTACTTGCACTAGCTATTCGAATGCTAACCCCTTAAATGGGGGAAATGCGTCTTATGCATTTCAGGTGTCGGAAGAGATGAGGAGCGGGCACGGAATATGCACGCAAAGGATGGTCTGGCATGATGATGAGGCTCGAGTATATATTTTATGCTTTGTCATTGTATCTTTTTTGGGTATTGGAGTTAGACCGATTACTTTTAAACTTGGTTACAGTCCCCTGCGTGGGCAATGAATTGGTATTTGACTTATTCTTCATGTACTTCAATTAAAATCTTTTGGCCGAGTCTACAGCTTTATTTTCCTATGATGATTGTGTCTTTTGGGATTCCATTGTGGTTTATGTGTCATGTGGTAGCCTAGTAGACCCCATGAGGGTTCTACGGCGTGTAACGTCCCTTAAGCGAACTTGGGGTGTTACATTTATGGTATCAGAGCCTTAGGTTATGAATGCCTAGGCTGTTGGTTAATTTTGGGTCTGTCAGTCGTATAGTTAGAGTCAGTTGTTGAGCCTAATATCATCGTGCTACCATCTCTTCGTGCGACCCATGGCTGTAAGTCTCCTCGAACTCTTATATCTCTGTAATTTATTTCCTTGTGTTGTTTGGGAATTATGACTTGTGGTACCGACCTTGCAAACTGTGAACTTTTCTGATCTTGTTCCTTTCATATCTTTTCTTCAGTATGTTGAGAGGTCGCGGTAGACCAGCTAGGGGGCGTGGCCGAGGCCATGGTCGTGGTGCAGATAATGAGGAAGCTCCGCTTTCTCAGTCCTCTGCAGGTTCGGCCTCTCACTCAGTGCCGAGCACTCTACCTCTGAGTTCTGACGGGCAGCAGAATTTGTCAGTCAATCTAGATCAGCCGTCAGGGAGTAATGCCGACATGGGAGCTACTGTTGTGCGTCAGCAGTTGGTAGCTCATCTTGCCCAGATAGCTCAGGGTGGACGCCAGAATCCGCCGCCGATTCCTGAGGATGAAACTAGTAAGTGGCTTCAGAAGGTGACTAAATACACCCTCCTCGTTTCTTTGGATCTTCTGACTCCCTCGGTTGGGAGAATTGGCTTTTTCAGTTGGGCAGAACTTTCGATGCCATGGCTTGTCCCGATGATAGGAGGGTACATATTGCTCAGTACCTCCTGGATATGGAAGCTGCGGAATGGTGGGAGGTCGTGGCGCCCAGAGACCGCCCAGCCACTTGGGAGGAATTTAAGACTGCTATGGAAGCAGAATATTGTCCACCGCCAGTCAAAGAATGCAGGATTGTGGAATTCTTCACTGCCACACTTCAGGATGTGCCGATTTCTCAGGCCATCATCTCTTATAATCAGCAGTTGGGATTCGTGAAAGATTAGGCGAGGAGTGAGGCTGATAAAATATGTTATTTAAATATACGCATGAAGCCGCATATCAGACAGAGTATGTCACCGCTCATGTGTGCCACCTTCAAGGAATACCAGGATTGCGTCCTAACGATCGAGATGGCTATCCCGGAATCAGAGTTCGGTTCCGAGGCCAAGAAACAGAAGACAGCTCGCAGTTTTTCAACCGACAAGAGTGGTCGATTTTCGAAATCTCAGTCTGCTCCTACGTCTGGGAAGAGGACGTTTCATCAGGCCGGTAGATCTCAGAGTAACCGTTCAGTCTACTCTGTTGCATCTGGCGGTAGAGTTTGTTTTAACTGCAACCAATATGAACATTTGATGAAGGATTGCCCATTTCCTTTAGTTACTTGCTTTACTTGCGGACAGACCAGACACCGCGCGACTCATTACGAGAGGGATACCAGAGCCGCCAGAGCTCTGAATACCACTGCCATTTAGAAGGAGCTTAGCGTCGATCAGAAGACTCCAGTCACTCAGGTTCCTCAGAGTTCGGTCCGTGATAGGGGTCGGGGTCAGCCGGACCGCCGAGCTGCGTCTAGTTCGGACTCAGTCCATCCTCGGTTGTATCCAATGAGGTGCACGGAGGAGGCAGACATTCCGGTGGCATCAGGTACCACTCATATCCTTTCTCATCTAGTTTCGGTGCTTTTCGATTCGGGTGCTACCCAGTCTTTTATTGCTTCGGATTGTGTGTGTCGTATTGGTATTGACTGCTTGTTCGAGTGTGAATCGTTTATAGTGAGTATGCCTAGTGGTAATCGTATGATTGGTAATCGGGAGGTTAGGGATTGCGCAGTGAGGATCGGGACCCTGGATTGGCCCTCGAATCTCATTCTTGTGGACCTTCAGGGCGAGGATTTGATCCTCGGGGAAGATTGGTTGGATCGTCACGGTGCCATCATGAACTATCGGACTCGTACTATCTCGATAGTGGGTGAGGATGGCACGGAGCATACACTTGTTGGTTGTAATCCGGGTAGATCGGGTAACGTGATTAGTGCCTTGAAGGCGATAAAACTTCTGAACCAGGGCTGTGTAGGCTACTGGTCTTACGCTTTGAAGGCGGAGTATGGTGGAATTGACATGTCGTCGATTCCAGTTGTGAATGAGTATCCTGACGTATTTCCAAATGACTTATCGGGATTACCACCACAGTGGGAAGTTGAGTTCCCTATCGATCTAGAGCCGAACACGGCTCCTGTTTAAAAAGCGCCGTAACGTATGGCACCATCGGAGATATTAGAATTGAAGAAACAGTTGGGGAGTTGTTAGATAAAGGGTATATTCGATCGAGCGCATCGCCTTGGGGTGCGCCTGTACTTTTTGTTAAGAAGAAGGATGGATCGCTTCGTTTATGCATCGACTATCGAGAATTAAACAAATTGACCATCAAAAATAAGTACCATTTGCCCCGGATCGATGACTTATTTGATCAGCTTCAGGGAGCGACAGTCTTCTCGAATATTGATTTACGATTGGGCTATTACCAGTTGAGGATTCGGGATAGCGATATACCGAAAGCTGCCTTTTGGACGAGATATGGCCATTACGAGTTTGTGGTTATGCCGTTTGGGCTAACCAATGCCCCAGCAGTGTTCATGCAGTTGATGAACAAAGTTTTTATCCAGTATCTGGACAAATTCGTAGTCGTCTTTATCGATGACATTCTTATCTATTCCCAGAGTCGGGAGGAGCACGCCTTACATCTCCGGACTGTGTTAGATATTTTGAGAGATGAGCAGCTGTACTTGAAGTTTTCTAAGTATGAGTTTTGTCTCAAGGAAGTGATATTCCTCGGGCATGTGATTTCAGTGGAGGGAGTTCGGGTAGATCCGCAGAAGATAGAGGCAGTGATGGCTTGGGAACCGCCGAGAAATGTGAAGGAAGTGAGGAGTTTTCTGGGACTCGCAGGCTATTACCGTATATTCGTCGAAGGATTTTCTAAGATCGCTAGACCACTCACCCAGTTACTCCAAAAGACTCGGAAGTTTGAGTGGACCGCAGACAGGCAGGACAGTTTTGATGAGTTGAAGAGACGGTTGACTACCGCACCCGTTCTAGCCTTGCCTCAGGGGAACGAGGATTTTGTGGTTTATAATGATGCTTCAGGCCTCGGACTTGGATGTGTCTTGATGCATAGAGATAGGGTCATTGCTTATGCATCCTGTCAGTTGAAACCTTACGAAGCAAACTACCCTACGCATGATTTAGAATTGGCAACAGTCGTCTTTGCTTTAAAAACCTGGAGGCATTATCTCTATAGGTCATCGTGTAATATTTATACGGACCACAAGAGTTTGAAATATATCTTCAGTCAAAAGGAGTTGAATATGAGAGAGCATAGATGGTTAGAGTTAATTAAAGATTATGACCACGAGATTCTTTACCATCTGGGTAAGGCTACGTAGTGGAAGATGCGTTAAGTCGTCAGCCGATGGCTCTAGAGATGTTAGAGGTGCTCACGCTTCAGGGCATAATCTAGCGGGATTTGATTTGTCAGGACACAGAGGTTTGGGTTCAGAGGGTTCAGGGCCAGTTATGTGCGTTAGAAATCACTTCGTCCTTAGTTGATGATATCAAGGCAAGGCAATATGATGATTCATTTTTAGCCCAGTTGAGAGGGGATGTGAAGAAGGGGAAAGCCCCAGGATTTATGGTTCAGGATGATGGAGTCTTGAGATTTCACGGCAGATTATGTGTACCGAGTGATTTGGAGTTGAGATAGAAGATCTTGAGTGAAGCTCATACTACACCTTACTCCAAACACCCTGGTACGAGCAAAATGTACAAGGATGTAAGGAGTGACTACTGGTGGAGCAATTTGAATACGGACGTTAGTGAGTTTGTGGCGAAGTGTTTGACCTGTCAGCAGGTTAATATTGAGCATCAGCGGCCCGCGGGATTATTACCACCACTTCCCATTCATGAGTGGAAGTGGTAAGACATTTCTTTGGATTTCATTACCGGTATGCCCAGGACTCGGATTGGAATGAACATGATTTGGGTTATTGTCGATCGACTAACCAAATCAGCTCATTTTCTGGGTATTAAGGACACTCGGGGGCCGGAGAGGCTGGCACGAGTGTTTCTTGCAAAGATCGTGAGGTTACATGGGACTCCTAGGAGTATTGTTTCGGATCGAGATGGCCGGTTCATATCACATTTTTGGCAGGCTGTTCATCGGGCTTTGGGGACTGAGTTGAGACTCAGTATATCTTACCACCCTCGCATGCACGGGCGATCGAGCGGACGGTCGCATAATCGGAGGATATGTTGAGAGCTTGTGCTTTAGACTGGAAGGATGACTGGGAGTCACACTTGCCATTGATCGAGTTCACGTACAACAATAGTTGGCACGCCTCGATCAAAATGGCACCATTTGAGATATTGTATGGGAGGAGGTGCAGATCACCGTTGTGTTGGGATGATACGTCCGAGTTTGTTGGTACCGAACCAGATATGGTAGTTGAGACGAGAGAGAATATTGCTTTGATTCGTGATAGATTGTTGACGGCCCGGAGTCGACAGAAGTCTTATGCCAAAATGCACCGCCAGCTGTTGGTGTTTGAGGTGGGAGACCATGTGTTGCTTAAGGTGTCGCCGACACGGGGAGTTTACCGCTTCGGCCGGAAGGGTAAAGTTAGTCCGAGATATATTGGACCGTTATTCACATTATTCAAGACACATATCCGAGGAAGCCACGTGGGAGCCGGAAGAGAATATGAAGTCGAGATACCCCGAGTTATTCACGTTGTAAGTTTCGGGACGAAACTTATTTTTAGGGGGAGAGAATGTAATATACGCACTTTCTATTTTTGGTAATCTCTATTTTTGGTGTATGTTCATTTCGGATGACTCGCTTGTTACTGTTTTGGAATTTTGAATCTACGTTGTTCTTGGAATTTTTCCATTTGGACGAGTTTCGGAGATGTTTTTACGTATTTTCGTCTTGAGCTATGTTTTATCGCATGTACGTTCGATTCTCGTAAAACTCGTTCGATTTTGTTATTTTTCTTATTCATGAGTTCGTATGGTTGAGTTGCTCATGTTGTGAGTTTCGGATTGTTAATCCGACGTCGTATCGTGATTTTTCGGACCTTTGGGCCATTTTGTAATTTCCTAGAAGTTTAGGGAATTTTATCATTCTTTGTTGTATTTCGGATTCCCCGATAATCGGAAGTGTATTTTCTTTCAACACTTAGCTTCGTCGTTATGGATACCTCGTGTTTACACTTCTGGTTCTGTCCTTGTGTTGCGTTCCGTCTTTGTATCGTCCTGTGCAGGAATCAGTGTTTAGCAGTGTGAAACTGCTGCATGCATAATGCACGTTATGCATAGCGTGCGCTATTGGTGCCTGTATAATGTACGTTATGCTTTACATGTAACGTACGTTATGGCCTTCATCAGATAGTACAGAATGTTCTGCCGGGCCCTTACGTACGTTAACTTGTGGGAGGTTACGTACGTAAACCTCATAACGTACGTTAACCATTTGTGGTAACGTATGTAACCAACTGTCAGGTGTTTAAATCCTGAGTTGACCTCAGACGTGTTATTTCACTTCTTTTTCTTTCCTTTACTCGCGACGGGAGTTCTTCGGGCGATTTGCAGCGATTCGTGCAGAGCGGTCCGTAGAGTTCCTCTGTAGATCGATTATTGTGTTCCAAGTGAGGTTTATCATCATCGTAGTCATCCTTCTCCGTCCGAATCGAGGCATATTTCGTTAGAACCCTAGTTTTTTGGGGTTTCGGGATTTTTGTCATGATTTCACCCTTTGAACCCGATTTAACTTCGATAGGTTGTTAGATTGTGATTATATAGTCGTAGTCCCTTACTTTCAATATATTTTATCGGATTAAACTTCTGGGTTTTCACCATTAATAGTTTGGAATCGTTTATGACTTCGTAGTGACCGGCGAATTGTCCCAACGGGTATAACTAGGATGAATTCCTACGTATTCACAATATTCAGATTGTTTGTATATCATTATTGTATTAGGATCGGATTTGTGATGATTATTTGGACCGAAACCCTTCCTTTCACCGTTTCCATCTCGTCGTGTATTCAAGGCAAGTACATGTATTACATTCCGTTATGTGTGATATGGTTTCGGTATGAATGATGAAATATAATCTTTTGAGTGTGTAAGTTATTTGTCCTTCTACCCGGATCGTTCGACGGGACGTCTGGGGGTCGATACTAAGGGGTACGACCACGGAAGTAGACTCGGGTGCATGTGTGGTTGAACTTCCACCCGGAGCGTTCGACGGGGTGTCTGGGGGCCGATACTAAGGGGTACGGCCGCAGAAGTGGTTTCCCACCTGGAACATTCGACGGGGCGTCTGGGGGTCGATACTAATGGGTACGGCCACGGGTTACCGGTTGTGATATTGTGATGAACTCTTTAAACTGTTTGGAATGCAAATGTGATATTCCGGAATATGGCTTTTCAAATGTTTTCTAAATGAGATGATTGTGTTAATCGTATCTGTATTTATTGTTGTAATGCCCAAGATTTCTGATGTATATTCGAACCTTGTGATGTAGTATTTATTGCATTTTGATCTGAGTATTATTCTCCGTATTTCATGATCCGGTATTGTTGAGCGCATGATTGCATGATTGTGTTCTATAGTGGTGATTTTTGTACATCTAGCGCACGCTATCGACTTAGCGTAGCGTACGCTAATTTGGGTTCGTAGCGCACGCTATGTATGAACCTTAGCGCACGCTATACGTAGTCAACATGATTAAGACAGGGTGGTAGGTGAGATCAGCCGCGGATCTTGGTCGGATCATGTCGGGATGAACCTGGACGGCTTTCGGGAAAAGCCAAGTCAACGCGGTAGAGCACGCTACTGATTTGAGGATAGCGTATGCTAAATGCTGAGTACAGTGAAGTCAGTAAGCTTCGTATAGCCGTTAGCGCATGCTATGGATATGGACTAGCGCGCGCTAATAACTATTTTCTATATATAGGACAGCATCCTTTTTCATTTTTTCAGACTTTTCACTTCCCTAATCCGCATTCTTGGACTTAGAGAGTTACTTCCTCCATCCTCAACCTCTCATATCATCATCCTAGCACGAGTTGGAAGATTGTAGATCATTGGAGATTGGTGTCTGCCTTTCGGCGTTGGATTTCTTCAAGTTCCTCCTTGTTCTTCACTACTTTGAGGTAGGTGATTCTTCACCAATATTAAGTAATATTCTGAAGGACGTTTTGATCATGATTTGGGATTATCTAGTCAGTTAAATTCATACGTAGTCGAACATCATGTTGTTAGAAGGATATTTTCGATGTTTCGGTACTTCTTCATTGTATAAACCATTGAACCTTTTAGTGTTTGAACTCCTAGCATACTCATGAGGCTTCAAATCGAGTATGACCAGTTTATGGAGGTTATCAAGTTCTTATGTTTTTACATAATGGAATTATACGTTTTGGACATAAAATGGATGGAAGTTAGGATACTTTCTTGAAGATCAAGATGAATTATGGTGTTGTGATGATTATACGTATCCTTGTATCTCGAAGTCGTTTAATCCGTAACGATCTTTCACAAACTGTATGAGCATGATATGCATGGAGATGACATGTATTAACACTGAAGATTTCTTGAGTTTCATCACTATAAGATCAAATCTACTGCCCAGTAGTAAACTGTCATGCACGGTTAGCGCACGCTAAATTATGTATATTAACGTGTGCTATCGGGAATGAGTAACGTACGCTACGTTTGGTACGTAACGTACGTTATGTCATCAGGCTAGTCAGTCGGCTGATCAGAGAGGACTGTCAGTACATAGTTAGCGTATGCTAGACTTCGTCGTTTACGTACGCTAACGGGCAAGCTTAGCGCACATTACGTAGAGTATGTAGCGCACGCTAAGTAGTTCAGGCGGATTACATTTTTAGAGCTTTCGGCCGTAGACCGGATTGTTAGACAATCGTACGACATGAGATGAATTCTATATTATTTCTTTTGTTAAGGTTCGAGCTTGCTACGTTGATCGAAGGAGACGGCCTTCGAGTGTGTTGAGATCATTGAAGTGATTTGTTCTTGCCATCTCTGAGGCAAGTATCGTAACTTGTTAATATTGGTATTTGAGCAAACATGTGGTTTATTCATGTTGTTGAACATGGGATTTATTTCGTTGAATTGTCCTGATATTCATTATCTAGTGTTTGTATGTTCATGTTGATGGACATAGCGATTTTGCATATATGTATGCATGAGTTGTGTTTGTGTATGTTGTACGATCTATGCTGAGGGCGCTGGATCGGATGTCCACCTCGTGTTGGTCCGACGGGATCATCTTGGGATCTAGGCTGAGGGCGCTGGATCATTGGATGGGTTTTTCCACCTCGTGTTGGTCCAACGGGATCATCTTGGGATCTATGCTGAGGGCGCTGGATCATTGGAATACCCATACTTTGTTAATGGAATCTTGTGGATTTGCATTGTCGAATTCCGGTAGCGGAAGCCCGTGTGGTGTATCTTGATATGTATTATTGATGCATATTCGATTTGTTTAATATGATACTTGTACTAGCATCGTTTTGATAACCCCTTAGAGGGTGGATATTTATTTTGATGTTCAGGTAGCCGAGGATCGGGAAAACAGCCACAGTACCGACGTGACGACGAAAGGGGCTCAGTGATGTTTGTTTTTGTGATTTGTCTTCTTGGTTCATTTTCAGTACTCGAGTACGCGTGTCTTATTAATATCATTTCGATATGGTTGTATTAATTAACTCAATGGATCAGTTGGAACCGGTTTTGTAATTTGAATTTCTGTGGCATTGTTGGATTATATTCACATTTCTTTTAATTAGCCTTGTAAATCCTTACTTAAAGGGTTTACGGCGCTGTAATTATTCCGAATATCTCGGGGTGTTACAGAATATGGTATCAGAGCTAAGATTCATAGATATCTTGGCAGTCGGGTTTTAGTTGGGTCTGTTTACATTATTTGATTTACGGGTCGTTCGTAACATCACTATTCATCCAAAGTCGTCATGTGGACCGTGGTTGTAAGTCTCCTAATCTCTTATAATACCGTTTTACTTGATTTCTGTTTTGTGAGTATTGACGGTCTTTATTTTGAAAATTTTATCCTGGATATTGAGAAATTGTGTTTACAGTATATTGAGAGGAGGACGTGGATGCGGACGCGGACGTGGTAACTTGAGACAGGTGGATTCCACAACTTCTCCAGAATTATCGGCTAGTCGAACCGATTCCCATTCTGGAGGACAGCAGGGATCAGCGAATGACAAAGCGAATCCTAACATGGCAGGAGTGCTTCAACAGTTGGTGGCTCAGATAAACCAGTTTGCTCAGGTAGTTGACCGCATGCAGACGGCGATGGGACAGCAGCACCACGAGGATAACCGGGGAGACAGATGGCTTGCTGAGGTGGTCAAATTGCACCCGCCAAAATTTGACGGATCTGCCGAGGCACTTACTTGGGATCATTTTCTAAAGGAATTGGAGGGGTATTAACTGTCCCTAGGACCAGAAAGTTCCTATTGCCCAGTATTTTCTGACTGGGGAGGCTTTTGACTGGTGGGAAGCTATTCGACCTGAGAATCATAATGCTGACTGGACGGAATTCAAACAAATGATGGAAGCACAATATTGTCCCCGTCCAGTTAGAGAGGCAAAAATCCGAGAGTTTTTCTCACCACAGAATTCGGAAGCATCTGTGACAGACTCAATCAAAACTTTTAATCATCAGCTGACTTGTGTGCGACACTTGGTCAGAACGGAGGCAGAAAAGATTTTTCATTTCGATATGCGGATGAAACCGGAGATTCAACAGTACATGTCCGGATTCGAGTGTACTACGCTATGGCGAGATCAAGACAAAGCGCTGGCCTACGACATGAAAGAGGCGGCGGTGGAGAAATCGATGGAGGCAAAGAAGCAAAAAGTGACCGGCAACTTCTCGGAAAACAAGAGTGGTGGGGCCCGCTGTAACACCCCCAAGTTATTCAGGGTATATTACAGCGCCGTGAGCCCCGCCGTGGGACCCACAAGGCTAAAACATACGCGGAACTATAAACTTGACCGATAAGGTCTACATACAATAGAAAGAAAGACGATACAAATGGTATTCGAAACCATAAACAATGAAACCATATACATCACTGCACAAATCAATACCTCGGCAACACAGCCGAACATCAAGGAAACTCAAATACAATACTCGAGTATTTAAAAATCCATTCCAAGACAACAACACCGAATGGAGGAAACCAAAAGAGATAACCTGAGACAAGACACGGATCACACTTGCCCATCATCTTCATGCCGACCCGATACCCGCCTGTCCGCTCTCCTGGAACCTGAAATACATGAAACGTATTTCCCCCATAAAGGGGTTAGCCGTCGAATAGCTAGTGCAAGTATAACAATATGAAACATAATACTGCTCGACAATAAAGTAAATGTAATCCGTCAATTCATCAATATCCGTCAATTCATCAATATCCGTCAATTCATCAATATCCGTCAATTCATCAATTTAAGACTAGTATTCCGGAATAACTAAAATCTCATAAGACGTATGTGAATGCCGTAGAAACGGTTCGTTCACCTCATACGCCGTTACGTATGTGAATGCCGTCAAAACGGTTCGTTCACCTCATACGCCGATACATGTAGGAATGCCGTCAAAACGGTTCGTTCATTACATGCCAATCAATATATCTATGAATGCCGTAAAAACGGTTCGTTCATATCATACCATCAATTCCTCTTACTTTCAAAGTCGAGAACGCATAATCATAAATGTATACTTGCCTTAATAAACGTTATCAAGATCCCAAGAACACGGTTCGACCGGAAGTTTGAACCACGAGGAAGACAACGAACTAAGGGTTTCAACTCGAGTTCTTCACAAGAATTCGACCCTAACAACATAAATTCAATAAATCATCGATCATACGAGGAAGAATAATCGTAGAACGCCCGAAAACCCTCTATGACATTTTACCGACACCTTCAAGGCGTCGGTCAAGAACTCGACCAAAACAACGAATCGATACGATCCAACCATGGGATAACAAGGGAAATGATACAATACATCTAAATAATCATCAATCCTTCACAATCCTAAGTTAAATCGGATTAAACGACGAAATCGAACAAAATACCCAAAATCCCCAAAATTAGATTTCTAGGAAATCGACACGATTCAGTAGATCGGAGGATGTTATAGGACGGATGATTGATGATATGAACCTCAAAACTCCATGGATATGTTGTTAAACAACATGGCTTCAAGATTAGAACACGCCAAGTCATGAAGAGGAGAGGAAGAAGGTGAAAAATGGCCGAAAAACGTCTGCAGGGGCCTTTTATAGGGTTGATCGCACGCCAGACACGGCCGTGCCGGCACACGGTCGTGTTGCACGCTTGGCCGACAGGACTCGACCGTGTCCCGCTTGACACGGCCGCGCGCCGAGGGCCTTCCGACAATGACCCGCCCGACAAATGATCGGGGCATGACTCGACCGTGTCCCGGGACACGGCCGGGCGTGTCGCGATGCGTTCGAGCTTATCCTAAGAGTACGGCACGGGCCGTGTCGACGACACGGCCGAGTCTGGTCGACGAAACTCCGGCATTTCGGACGAGTACGGCACGGGCCGTGTCGGACGACACGGCCGAGTCCGCCGGCATGATCGCCAATAACGAGCGGGTGAGTTAAAACGACCATAACTCTCTCGTCCGGACTCATTGACTCACCGCTTGAACCATTGGAAAGCTAACTCGATGCTCTATAATATTGCAAGATTCAGAATTTTTGGAGTTACCAAAAATTAATGGTGATCTAACAAAGTCGAACTCCCACGTGAAAAAGTCGATAAAGAACACAATTCAATGTAACGATACCGAAACGAACTCGGATGACAAAAAGTATAGAATTAATCATTTCTCGGGATGACGAAACGGTCCCAAGCAAGTCGTCAAAATAGACTTCCGCCAAAAATAGAAAATTTCCGGGATAAAAATTACGGGTATTACATTCTACCCTCTTAAAAGAAGTTTCGTCCCGAAACTTAAAACAGTAGGAGAAGAAATATTTCGCCAGAAAACTCAACGAGATGCACAAGAATCAAACTTACGCCCAAACGGCGAATCATCAATATAGAACACCACAATACATTACTCGAAGGCAAACCAAACCAATGCCGAAAAGATACGAATTCACAATGCCCGAAGGCTCCAACGGAAATACCGATATATCACAACGGCTCCGAAAGCCGAATGCCCAAAGTCAGAATCATCACAATACAGATCTCAAAGGAGCAAACTGATCGTCGGACATACCCTCGGCGTATGAACAACCGATGGAAATCGTCGGACATATCCAATACAACATGGACTACGAACGATCAATCAATAAACCTCAAGAGGGACATCACAAGACGCCCGATCCGGAAATGTGTCCATGCACATGTCCACCCCGTATACCGGAATCCAATATACGTGTGACAATGTACCTAATTAGCCTCAAGAACTACGCCTCGTGTGCACGGTCCAATGCGGAAATATCCACGCATGACCATCGAGTGCCCGGCTAAAAATCCTACACATAACCAATCGGCACGCAGACATGATTCCGGATATGCCACGATACAACATGACAACGAAACTCAAGGGATAAAACATCCAATATGGATCATACGACTCACCAAGTGAACGATGACACACGAATAATAAAAGATCGACACGACCAACGATATTCAAAACAACCATCCCGGGATCGAATTTCCTAAGGACCGATTAACACGAGCAACGATCACAACACAACAATGGGAAAATCCTCAACCTTCAAAGATCACAAAATTACCGAGTTCACAAGAAAATAGTGTGCCGCCTTGAATCGCCAATACGACAATAATAATTCAACGGATGGGAACTATCCTCGATACCCCAATTCAATACTTCGATTACCGTAGAATGGCCAATCGATAACAACGATACAACGGATGAGAATATTTTTGATTAACGGATGGGAATTATCTTCGATAATCCCAATTCAATACCTCGATTACCTTAGAACGGTCAATCGATAAACAATGATACGATAGAATGGATGTCCCGGTGTCTTAAACCGACCACCGAAACGGAGATGATAAAAGGATATATCAAACGTCTCTCATTGGTTAATATAATATTAATAGAAAAAACACCGATGTCAATGACGACGATTACCACAATATCTCAATGGAACATCCATCACAATCACAATCGATACGTCGATACCGCGAACCGGCAATCGACAGCGACTTAACCAACAAGTATCGCAATGCCTCGAACCGGCCTTTTACAAACAATAGTAACATTTGGCATAATTTGCCGACGGGCGTCGTGTCAACCAATCCCCTGACATCAATACAATCATAAAGAGGCCAAGTCCCAAAATGATACACACAATCGTACGCCTACACGATAACATTAGTCTCATTGATTAGTACGAGTATAAAACTTGTCTCGATATCAATACAAAGTACTGTTACCAATTCAGTTTATTTCGTCTTACGAATTCCCTCAGTCTCGACCAAGTTAATCTACGAACCCTTCAACCTTAACCGCAACACAACAGTCATAATTCACGATCAAATATCATACCTTATTGTAAAATGAAGGATTGATAATCAACCGGTTCGATGACGACCAATATCAATACCACCAAACCACGAACTCAATCGTTTTACCATATCTCGACTAATCACAACGAACAATCCAACTCAGACACTTACAAATCCCGTCCACAATACGAGTGAAAAATGATGATCATATCGGAACCAATTCGGACCAATAATAAGGGTCTAAATGTTCCAAACTCAATTCTTAAATACGAATTTACAAGGTTCCCTTCTCGTAAATCCATTGTTAAAATTTACTTATAACCGACATCAATTCGAATCATCCGATCGGGTTCAAAATAATAGATAATCATATTAAAAAGGTTATCAAACAATCCAATCATTCGATTTGAATTTTTGCTCCTACGTATGGGCTTCCAAATTCGTAGATGAATAATAGTCTCATCAAACTCATAATCACATTCGTATTCCTATACGAACATTATTTCCAACACGTAGTTTAGCTCTAGATATGAATATTCCATATTCATTTTCAAAACATCAACACTTCAAAAAAAATTTTCATCACCTCGTATAATTCAAGAGTTCTTCAAGAACATGAAATATCCGAAATCACGTTCAGAACAACATCTCCGAGGTATATATCTCCATGTTACCATTTTCTTCATCATGTCATTCATACAATCTCAAGAATCGCAACAAAACCCTTATCACCATATGAAGAAGATCTCAATGATCATATCAACATCCGAAATCTCTTATTACAATTCCAATAAATCTCGTATAACATTATCACATGATACCATAATTGTAACACCCCGCATCCTCCACAGGAATATTACACGCCGTAAACCCTTCTCACAAGGATTTACTGTGCTAAGCACAATTTCCACGTCGTTCCAAAAATGCTAAAAAGACCGATGACGGTAATATTTTTCAAATACTAAAAAAAAAATCATTTTCCAAATACCGTCAAAACGATCAAGGTTAAAATGCCAAAAACTCAGTTTAGGGAATCGGTTTTACAAAATAAAATTTTAGTTGGCAAAATACCAAAATCCATTTCAAAAATACTCACGCAGCGGATAAAAGTACAATCCAATTTATGCATTTTCATTGAAATAAGACGAACATCAAAATACACGATTCCCAACATACTCCCTCCCAAGTAGTAATCCAAAAAAAAAAAAAAAAAATAAGCCACTATCAAAAAGGATATGAGGATTACCTTGCATGGACGAACCACGAAGAAAGAATAATTGAACTCCATTCCAAGAATCATTAAATCATCATAGTCATCATATGGCCTCAAGAACATCAAGATCTCTATGATTCCATAATCATAATCAACATATTCAAAGCATATCATTATCTTCCTTCGGCATAAACCTCATAGAATATGGATAACACAAGAAATCACTTCAAGAATCAACAATAGTTCCATAACCAAGCTCTAATTCCATGATTCCAAGCTCACAATCATGTTAAAAGTGTTTAGAACACTCTTAAAAGTGAAGAGGGACGAGTTTTGGAGAGAAATATCTCAAAGGATCGTGAGAGAAATGAAAGGCAACACTTCAATCTATAAATTGCACTCTCATTACGTACGTAGGTGTCCTTTCTTAACGTGCGTAACAACTTTAACGCGGCGTAATCCAAAATCCATAACGCATTTAACCATCTCACTGTCTCATTCCGCGCGCCTATTACGTACGTAACCCATACCATATAACGTACGTAATATACCAGTTGACTTGCTACAGTACAATGGTTGTGTTACGTGCGTAACACGTTCTGTATAACGTACGTAACACGTACGTTGACTCACCTGTCAACATTCTCCGCCGAAAGTTGCCGAAACAGGGTCCCACCTGCCTCACATGACTCGGTTCTGTCCGATGCCTTCGTTACGTACGTAATACCTTAGCCTTGACGTACGTAACCATGCCAATCTTACGTACGTAATCTCACCTCATTAACGTACGTAATAATTCCATACTTAGCCAATTTCAACAATTCCTGTCCAAAGTCATGACATACCAAATACGAGCATACGGCAAAATCAATACATATACTCAATTCAATAACATTTTCAACGTTCACAACGTCCTCGAGCATAATTAACCATCCACGATATCCAATATATAAACGAAAAAAAGATCCGAAAATCGGGTATTACACTCTACCCCTTAAAAATAAGTTTCGTCCTCGAAACTTGCAATCACTGCACAAACATTTCAACGGAAAATCCAAAATCACCAAGATAACCTGCATTATCGAATAATCCGAACAACATACTTACAGTCGTGAAGTCGAAGATCTCCCGTGATACTAGCATGCGACTCCTAAACAAAGTCTCAACATAATACTGTTACACACCAATATCACAATTAGCAATTTAACAAAATCTCAAGGAAGAGTTCACGTCCGTGACCACGGCCACGATTCTTCCTACTTTCACCAACATTCGGAAAGGCACATACGTGCGTAAGTATAATCCAAATCGCACATTCCCGAAGTGACCAATTCCCAAGAATACCAAGCTATAAACGAAACGATTAAGAAAAATACAAGAAGAGTGAGAGGACTTTCAAGTACGGCCGCACCGTGATGATGGCGAGTAGTGATACTCAGGCAAATGCCGACTCAATCGACCCAAAGACCGACAAACTAGGTATCCATAAACCTAAGCTCGATACCATATTCGTAACACCCCAAGTTATTCAGTATATTACGGCGCCGTGAGCCCCGCCGTGGGACCCACAAGGCTAAAACATACGCGGAACTATAAACTTGACCGATAAGGTCTACATACAATAGAAAGAAAGACGATACAAATGGTATTCAAACCATAAACAATGAAACCATATACATCACCGCACAATCAATACCTCGGCAACACAGCGAACATCAAGGAAATCGAAATACAATACTCGAGTATTTAAAAATCCATTCCAAGACAACAACACCGAATGGAGGAAACCAAAAGAGATAACCGAGACAAGACATGATCACACTTGCCCATCATCTTCATGCCGACCCGATACCCGCCCCGTCCGCTCTCCCGGAACTCGAAATACATGAAACGTATTTCCCCATAAAGGGGTTAGCCGCCGAATAGCTAGTGCAAGTATAACAATATGAAACATAATCTTGCCGACAATAAAGTAAATGTAATCCACAATTCATCAATATCCGTCAATTCATCAATATCCGTCAATTCATCAATATCCGTCAATTCATCAATTTAAGACTAGTATTCCTAATAACTAAAATCTCATAAGACGTATGTGAATGCCGTAGAAACGGTTCGTTCACCTCATACGCCGCTACGTATGTGAATGCCGTCAAAACGGTTCGTTCACCTCATACGCCGATACATGTAGGAATGCCAAAACGGTTCGCTCATTACATGCCAATCAATATATCTATGAATGCCGTAAAACGGTTCGCTCATATCATACCATCAATTCCTCTTACTTTCAAAGTCGAGAACGTATAATCATAAATGTATACTTGCCTTAATAAACGCATCAAGATCCCAAGAACACTTCGACCGGGAAGTTTGAACCACGAGGAAGACAACGAACGGAAGGGTTTCAACTCGAGTTCTTCACAAGAATTCGACCCTAACAACATAAATTCAATAAATCATCGATCATACGAGGAAGAATAATCGTAGAACGCCCGAAAACCCTCTATGACATTTTACCGACACCTTCAAGGCGTCGGTCAAGAACTCGACCAAAACAACGAATCGATACGATCCAACCATGGGATAACAAGGGAAATGATACAATACATCTAAATAATCATCAATCCTTCACAATCCTAAGTTAAATCGGATTAAACGGACGAAATCGAACAAAATACCCAAAATCCCCAAAATTAGATTTCTAGGAAATCGGCGATTCGGTAGATCGGAGGATGTTATAGGACGGATGATTGATGATATGAACCTCAAAACTCCATGGATATGTTGTTAAACAACATGGCTTCAAGATTAGAACACGCCAAGTCGGAAGAGGAGAGGAAGAAGGTGAAAATGGCGAGAAAACGCGTCTGCGGGGCCTTTTATAGGGGGATCGCCGCGGACACGGCCCGTGCGGCCGGGCACGGTCGTGTGCCGCAGCTTGGTCGACAGGACTCGACCGTGTCCCGCTTGACACGGCCGCGCGCCGAGGGCCTTCCGACAAATGACCCGCCCGACAATGATCGGGCATGACTCGACCGTGTCCCGGGACACGGCCGGCGTGTCGGCGATCGTTCCAGCTTATCCGGAAGAGTACGCACGGGCCGTGTCGGACGACACGGCCGAGTCTGGTCGGCGAAACTCCGGCATTTCCGGAAGAGTACGGCACGGGCCGTGTCGGACGACACGGCCGAGTCCCGCCGGCAGTGATCGGCCAATAACGAGCGGGTGAGTTAAAACGACCATAACTCTCTCGTCCGGACTCCGATTGACTCACCGTTTGAACCATTGGAAAGCTAACTCGATGCTCTATAATATTGCAAAGATTCAGAATTTTTGGAGTTACCAAAAATTAATGGTGATCTAACAAAGTCGAACTCCCACGTGAAAAGTCGATAAAGAACAATTCAGAATTCAACGATACCGAAACGAACTCGGATGACAAAAAGTATAGAATTAATCATTTCTCAGGATGACGAAACGGTCCCAAGCAAGTCGTCAAAATAGACTTCCGCCAAAAATAGAAAATTTCCGGGGATAAAAATTACGGGTATTACACCCGCAAGGTCCAGTCTTCATTTTATTCATCTAGGAAACCTCCACATCCTTCGAGAGGTGGAATGAAATTCCGGACAACATCAGCAGTTTCGGACGCATCAAAAAAATGTTATAATTGCGGTCGGGCAGGGCATATTCGACGTGATTGCCCCGCATCTTCTGTGACTTGTTTCGATTGTGGGCAAGAAGGGCACCGTGCGGCTTTCTGTGGAGTTGCGACCAGATCATTTGGTACTCGCACTCCAGCGCCAGTTCCGAAGGAGATAAGTGTGAACCAGACGCAGCAGAGTGGATTGCAGCAGCAGAATGTTGGGAAGAGAGAGACATCCAGTGCTGGGTCCGTTCCTCCGTGCCTGTACGAGATGAGGAAATCTAACGATCAGAACACAGCTGTTGCATCAGGTACGATTCAGATCCTTTTGCAACCAGTTAGTGTCTTATTCGATTCCAGAGCTACACATTCTTTCATATCATTGAACTGTGTTAATCATTTGAAAATATCGTGTTTATTTGATTGTGAACCTTATGTTGTGGGTTTTCCGAGTGGAGAGAGAATTGTGGGAACCCTAGAAACTAGAGATTTTCCAGTGTCTATAGGAGGGAGAGATTGGCCATCGAATCTTATTGTAGTTGACATCCATGGTGACGATTTAATTCTCGGAGATGATTGGCTCAACCGTTATGGAACTATTCTAAATTACCGAAAGAGAGTCATTTCTATCATTGCTGATGACGGATCTGAACACTTATTCATAGGATGGAGACCGAGAAGCTCGGGAAAATTGATCAAAGCGATGAAAGCAGTAAAATTTCTGAAGCAGGGTTGTCACGGATTTTGGTGCTACGCCATGAAGAAAGAAGGAGTAGAGCTCTCATCTATTCCAGTTGTGAATGAATTCTCAGATGTATTCCCTGACGAACTACCTGGGTTACCTCCGCAGAGAGAAGTGGAGTTCACTATCGAATTAGAGCCTGGAGCCGCTCCTATTTCCAGAGCACCATACCGCATGGCGCCAACCGAGATGTATGAACTAAAGAAGCAACTGGAGGAATTATTGCAGAAGGGTTACATTCAACCTAGCGTTTATCCTTGGGGAGCACCCGTTCTCTTTGTCCGAAAGAAAGATGGATCCCTCCGGTTATGTACTGATTACAGGGAGCTAAACAAGGTGACGATCAAGAACAAGTATCCTATACCTCGGATCGACGACTTGTTTGATCAACTGCAAGGGGGAAGGGTATTCTCGAAGATTTACTTGCGGTCAGGATATCATCAGTTGAGAATTAAGGAATTGGATATACCGAAATCTGCTTTGAGATCCCGGTACGGGCACTATGAATTCGTGGTGATGCCATTCGGACTTACCAATGCTCCTGCGGTATTTATGCAATTGATGAATTGGGTATTCTTAGAATACCTAGATAAGTTTTTGGTCATTTTTATTGACGACATCTTGATCTATTCGAAAGACACAGAGGAGCATGCCAAGCATTTGCGTGTGGTTTTGAGCACCTTGAGAAATGAACAGATTTATGCGAAGCTTTCCAACTGCGAGTTCTGGCTTAGGGAAGTAACCTTCCTTGGGCATGTGATATCAGCTGACGGAGTTCAGGTGGACCCAAATAAAGTCGAAGCAATCTTGGGATGAAAAACATGAAGGAAGTCCGAAGCTTCTTAGGACTTGCTGGATATTATCGCCGTTTTGTAGAGGGATTTTCCAAAATTGCTCGTTCGCTCACTCAGCTGTTACAGAAAACTCAAAAGTTCACGTGGGATGAGAACTGCCAGGCTGGTTTTGATGAACTAGGGAAGAGACTGACGACAGCACCTATATTAGCATTACCAGATGGAACTGATGGATTCATGGTATACAGCGACGCTTCAAATCAGGGTCTGGGATGTGTGTTGATGCAAAAGGATAAGGTGATTGCCTATGCTTCTCGGCAGTTGAAACCGTATGAAGTCAATTACCCGACTCATGATCTGGAGTTAGCAGCTATGGTTTTTGCCTTGAAAATTTGGCGACATTATTTATACGGCACTCATTGTCAGATCTTTACAGATCATAAAAGCCTCAAGTACATTTCCAGTCAGAAAGAATTAAACATGAGGTAGAGAAGGTGGCTAGAATTGATCAAGGATTACGATTTGGAAATACTCTACCATCTGGGTAAAGCAAACGTAGTAGCCGATGCATTGAGCCGTAAACCTGTTTCTCTTAGAGTGCTGGAAGCACTTACGTCCCAAACCAGCATTCAACGAGAACTGATCCACGAAGGGATTTAAGTATAGGCACCAGGAATCCAAGGGCAACTATATGTGATGGAACTGACTTCGTCACTAGTCGAGGAAATCAAATCTAAACAGTTGAACGATTCTCTGATCCTTCGGTTATGTGATGAAGTAAAGAAAGGAAAGGCCCCATGATTCGTGATACAAGATGATGGAGTTCTGAGATTTCAGATTCGACTTTGCGTTCCCGATGATGATGATTTGAGACGGACAATTCTGAAGGAAGCTCACAGCGCGCCCTATTCTATTCCCTCGGGCAGCAGTAAGATGTATATGGATCTAAAACAAAACTTCTGGTTGGGAAATATGAAGAAGGACGTAGCAGAGTACGTTTCTAAGTGTTTGACTTGTCAGCAGGTTAAGATTGAACATCAGCGACCTGCCGGAATGTTAAAGCCGCTTCCGATCCCTGAGTGGAAGTGGGAGGATATCTCAATGGATTTCATCACCAATATGCCAAGGACCAAGACGGGAATGAACATGATTTGGGTTATAGTTGATCGACTAATCAAGTCGGCTCATTTCCTAGGAATTAAAGACATATGGGGACCCGAGAGATTGGCGCGAGTATTTATTGCAGAGATTGTCAGATTGCATGGGACGCCGAAGACCATTATTTCAGATCAAGATGGTCGTTTCATGTCCCACTTCTGGAAGGTAGTTCACAGGGCTTTGGGGACCGAGCTAAACTTTAGCACGGCTTATCATTCTCAAACGGATGGTCAGTCCGAAAGGACTATACAAACAGTATGAGACATGCTTAGAGCTTGTGCTTTGGATTGGTTAACTGATTGGAAAGTTCACTTGCCGTTGATTGAATTCACCTACAACAATAGTTGGCATACTTCTACTAAGATGGCACCATTCGAAGCTTTGTACGGGAGAAGATGCAGATCACCCCTGTGCTGGGATGATTCTTCGGACTTGATCGGGACGGAACCAGAATTGATAGTTCAGACTCAAGAGAAGATAGCCTTGATTCGGGAAAGACCGTTAACTGCCCAGAGTCGACATAAGTCTTATGCATATGTGCGTCGTCGCCCGCTAGAGTTCGACATTGGGGACCACGTACTATTGAAGGTGTCTCCTACACGAGGAATTTTCCGTTTTGGGAGGAAAGGTAAGCTAAGTCCAAGATATATCAGACCATTTGAGATTCTCGAGAGAGTTGGGAATTTAGCATACAGGTTGGCCTTACCGCCATCGCTGAGTCACGTTCACAATTTATTTCACGTATCCCAATTGCAGAAGTATGTACCAGATCCCAGTCATGTCATTGAGTTCGATGAGATCGAGATAGCTAATGACGGTACCTTCGAAGAGAGACAAATCAAGATACTTGAAAGTCGGATCAAACAATTAAGGAATAAACCAATACCCTTGGTTAAAGTACAATGGTCACGACACGGAGTTGAAGAGGCCACTTGGGAAACGGAGGACAATATGAAGACTAGATATCCGGAGTTGTTTTCATCTTAAGTTTCGGGATGAAACTTCTTTTTAGGGAGAGAGGATGTAATGCCCGAGATTTCTGATGTATATTCGAACCTTGTGATGTTGTATTTATTGCATTTTGATCTGAGTATTATTCTCCGTATTTCATGATCCGATATTGTTGAGCGCATGATTGCATAATTATGTTCTATAGTGGTTATTTTTGTACATGTAGCGCACGCTATCGACTTAGCGTAGCGTACGCTAAGTTGGGTTCGTAGCGCACGCTATGTATGAACCTTAGCTCACGCTATACGTAGTCAACATGATTAAGATAGGGTGGTAGGTGAGATCAGCCGCGGATCTTGGTCGGATCATGTCGGGATGAACCTGGACGGCTTTCAGGAAAAGCCAAGTCAACGCGGTAGCGCACGCTACTGATTTTAGGATAGCGTACGCTAAATGCTGAGTACAGTGAAGTCAGTAAGCTTCGTATGGCCGTTAGCGCACGCTATGGATATGGACTAGCGCGCGCTAATAACCATTTTCTATATATAGGACAACATTCTTTTTCATTTTTTCAGACTTTTCACTTCCCTAATCCGCATTCTTGGACTTAGAGAGTTACTTCCTCCATCCTCAACCTCTCATATCATCATCCTAGCACGAGTTGGAAGATTGTAGATCATTGGAGATTGGTGTCCAAGCCTTCAGCATTGGATTTCTTCAAGTTCCTCCTTGTTTTTCACTACTTTGAGGTAGGTGATTCTTCACCAATATTAAGTAATATTCTGAAGGACGTTTTGATCATGATTTGGGATTATCTAGTCAGTTAAATTCATATGTAGTCAAACATCATGTTGTTAGAAGGATATTTTCGATGTTTCGGTACTTCTTCATCGTATAAACCATTGAACCTTTTAGTGTTTGAACTCCTAGCATACTCATGAGGCTTCAAACCGAGTATGACTAGTTTATGGAGGTCATCAAGTTCTTATGTTTTTACATAATGGAATTATACGTTTTGGACATAAAATGGATGGAACTTAAGATACTTTCTTGAAGATCAAGATGAATTATGGTGTCGTGATGATTATACATATCCTTGTATCTGGAAGTCGTTTAATCCGTAAAGATCTTTCACAAACCGTATGAGCATGATATGCATGGAGATGACATGTATTAACACTGAAGATTTCTTGAGTTTCATCACTATAAGATCAAATCTACTGCCCAGTAGTAAACTGCCATGCACGGTTAGCGCACACTAAGTTATGTATATTAACGTGCGTTATTGGGAATGAGTAACGTACGCTACGTTTGGTACGTAATGTACGTTATGTCACCAGGCTAGTCAGTCGGCTGATCAGAGAGAACTGTCAGTACATAGTTAGCGTATGCTAGACTTCATCGTTTACGTATGCTAACGGGCAGGCTTAGCGCACGTTACGTAGAGTACGTAGCGCACGCTAAGTAGTTCAGGCAGATTACATTTTTAGAGCTTTCGGCCGTAGACCGGATTGTTAGACAATCGTACGACATGAGATGAATTCTATATTATTTCTTTTGTTAAGGTTCGAGCTTGCTACGTTGATCGAAGGAGACGGCCTTCGAGTGTGTTGAGATCATTGAAGTGATTTGTTCTTGCCATCTCTGAGGCAAGTATCGTAACTTGTTAATATTGGTATTTGAGCATACATGTGGTTTATTCATGTTGTTGAACATGGGATTTATTTCGTTGAATTGTCCTGATATTCATTATCTAGTGTTTGTATGTTCATGTTGATGTACATAGCGATTTTGCATATATGTACGCATGAGTTGTGTTTGTGTATGTTGTACGATCTATGCTGAGGGCGCTGGATCGGATTTCCACCTCGTGTTGGTCCGACGGGATCATCTTGGGATCTAGGCTGAGGGCGCTGGATCATTGGACAGGTTTTTCCACCTCGTGTTGGTCCGACGGGATCATCTTGGGATCTATGCTGAGGGCGCTGGATCATTGGAATACTCATACTGTGTTAATTGAATCTTGTGGATTCGCATTGTCGGATTCCGGTAGTGGAAGTCCGTGTGGTGTATCTTGTTATGTATTGTTGATGCATATTCGATTTGTTTAATATGACATTTGTACTAGCATCGTTTTGCTAACCCCTTCGGGGGTAGACATTTATTTTGATGTTCAGGTAGCCGAGGATCGGGGAAACAGCCACAGTACCGACGTGACGACGAAGGGGCTCAGTGATGTTTGTTTTTGTGATTTGTCTTCTTGGTTCATTTTCAGTACTCGAGTATGCGTGTCTTATTAATATCATTTCGATATGGTTGTATTAATTAACTCAATGGATCAGTTGGAAGCGGTTTTGTAATTTGAATTTCTGTGGTATTGTTGGATTATATTCACATTTCTTTTAATTAGCCTTGTAAATCCTTACTTATAGGGTTTACGGCGCTATAATTATTCCGAATATCTTGGGGTGTTACAGAATATGGTATCGGAGATAAGATTCATGGATATCTTGGCAGTCGGGTTTTAGTTGGGTCTGTTTACGTAATTTGATTTACGGGTCGTTCATAACATCACTGTTTAGCCAAAGTCATCATGTGGACCGTGGTTGTAAGTCTCCTAATCTCTTATAATACCGTTTTACTTGATTTCTGTTTTGTGAGTATTGACGGTCTTTATTTTGAAAATTTTGTCCTGGATATTGAGAAATTGTGTTTACAGTATGTTGAGAGGAGGACGTGGACGCGGACGCGGTCGTGGACGCGGACGTGGTAACTTGAGACAGGTGGATTCCGCAACTTCTCCAGAATTATCGGCTAGTCGAACCGATTCCCATTCTGGAGGATAGCAGGGATCAGCGAATGACAACGCAAATCCTAACATGCCGGAGTGCTTCAACAGGTGGTGGCGATTTCGTGCTCGTGCTCGGGTTCGTGATCATCATCATATTGCGAAGATATTATCAAAGACTTCAAATGTATGAGACTTTAATCCTTTATCTTCGTCAATTTATTTTTTGTATATACGTTACTTGATCGATCCTGTTTGAGATTCTTTATATTGAGTTTTATTTTTCTGCTGTGTAATCGGTTTTGTATCCGAAATCCCAACAGTGGTATCAGAGCGAGGTCAATGATACCATATATACGAATTATTTTAGCATTTGGAATGCTTGATAGTATGGTGTATGATTTGGAATCATTTATTTTCATAATCATGGTATATGTTTATTCGTTTGTTGTTATATTTTTCGTAAATTTATGTCTAAATATAAATCTTTAATTTCTTGGAAATATGGTTTATATTGAAGATATGAATGTTGAAAAATATGGATATTGGATATCCGGTCGGAAATCGAGGCCCGTATTGCCGTTGGACGGCACCTGAAATAATGCTCGGGGGGCTGCCGTGCGGTCCAGCCCTTGCGATCGCGATTCGGGCTTGGTGCTGGCCCTGCCAAGCAGTCCAGGCAGTTCGGACCGCGGTCCAGCCCCCTTCCGTCTTGTTTCGGGCTCGTTTTCTTCTTGTATTCCTGAAAATTAATTCTCATTTTTTAAATTGGATTTAATATGATTAAAATGATATATGGTATCTCATTTTATAAGGGAAAATTAATTAAATGGAATACATGTGATAGACCGAATTACTTTGAACGTTTTCATATTATCGATTGTGAGAATTGATTGGATCAATTTTATTTAATAGTAGATTATATACATTGATTGTATGTATATATTTAATTTGCAATCCATTTATTTAGTATTTGTTGGATGAATGCTTTTGAATGGGGATGTGGTTCATGGACCTAGTTTTGAATTGTTCGGTTTTATTCGATTGGGTTGTAAATGCTGTTTTTGAGCCTATTTATTTTACTAGAAAAATTTGCATAGGATGCAATTGTTCAAATATAAAATTTATATGTAATGACGAAGACCGGAGGAAGATCCTCTCGAGAAGACGAAGATTCAAGACCGAAGACATGTAATTAGATTACGATATTTTTGTTTTAGGAACGGTCCATGAACTACATGTTGGTAGTAACTAGGTTGATATTTACTGTTTTTCATTTTGAATGATTGACAAACACAAACACGCTTATAATTGAATTAATGTGCAAAGTGTAACATTAATTGCGAAATTCTCCCGACAATCAAATAGGCTAAGTTTGAAAAGGTTACGAGGTTTTCTACCCTCCATCAAACTCGTAGAAAATTGATACCCGAGCCGGTGTGCTATGCTTCCGATTTATCGGGGTAGTACATTTGATAGAGGTTGATAAATTCTTGAGTGCATTAGATGCCTTCAGTTGGTGATAAATTTCGCCCCTAGAAACCTGATAGGTTGCCGGGCGAGATTCAATAGTCAGACTGATAGATGTTCATGTTCAACAACTTAGATAGTCCGGATTGCCAAGAAACCTTATAGACATTGATGGTCAACAACTTAGATAGACAGACCTGTTCATTTAGATGATTTTCACATGAATTCTCTTGCTTTCAATGTGTTTGATATGCTTGATGGTAGTGAACCTAAAACTTACAACGAAGCTCTAAAATCTGATAACTCTAATGAATGGTTAAATGTTATGAATGAAGAGATGACATCCTTGCATGCTAACCAAACTTGGACCCTTGTTTCGAAACCTAAGAAATGTTCATTGATCGATTGCAAATGGTTGTTCAAGGTTAAAAATGAAGAAGATAGTGTCAGATTTACAGCTAGATTAGTTGCTAAAGATTTCACTCAACGTGAAGATATTGATTATACTGAAATTGTTGCTCCTGTAGTTAAATTTACCACTGTTCGGATCATGCTAGCATTAGCTGCACATCATAATTGGGAAATGAAATAATTAGATGTTAAGACTGCATTCTTGCATGGTGAATTAAAGAAAACCATATTCATGAAACAACCTGAGGGTTTTATAGATAATAATCATCCTGATCATGTTTGTCATCTTAAAAAATCATTGTATGGTTTGAAGAAATCTCTTAGGCATTGGAACAAGAAATTTAATGATTGCATGCTCACTTTGGAATTCCAGCGTAGTGCTTATGATCCATGCCTTTATTTTAAAATAGTTTCTGATGTTCCTACCTTCCTGCTCATTTATGTCGATGACATGCTTCTGATTAGTTCTTGTAGTAAATCAATTGAGCATGTTCAAAATTGTCTAGATAAATAATTTGACATGAAATACCTAGGGGATGCTAAAAGAATCTTAGGCATGAATATTGTTAGGGCCAGACCCAATGGCACTTTGTTTCTTAATCAGGCGTCTTACATCAGTAAAATTCTTGAGAAAATTTCTATGACTGATGCTAAAACTGTGAGTGTGCCCTTGCACCTCATTTCTTATTATCTAAAATTCAGTCGCCGAAAACTGAATCTGAAATTAGTGAAATGAGATTTGTTCCTTATGCAAATGCTATTGGATATGTCATGTACCTCATGGTTAGTACTAGGCCCGACATTTCATATGTTGTGAGTTGTCTTAGTAGGTATATGGCTAATCCTGGTAGACCTCACTGGGAGGCCCTTAAGTGGTTACTTCGTTACTCAAAAAATTCGATATCTCATGGTCTTGTATTCTCTAAATTTGGAGATGGGGTTAATCTTAAAGGATACATTGATTCCAATTATGCTAATGACAGAGATGAATGTAAATCCACCACTTCTTATGTGTTTACCTTGTGTGGTTCGTGCATTTCATGGAAATCTCAACTTCAGCGTATAGTTACTTTGTCTACTACTGAAGATGAATATATTGCCACCACTGAAGCCTTTAAAGAGGCTATCTGGTTGAAAGGTTTACTTCTTAAAATTGGTGTTCTTCATGATAGTGTTGTGGTTTTCTCTGACAGTCAATCAAGTATCCACTTGTGTAGAAATCCTGTTTTCCATGATCGTACTAAACATATTGATGTCAGGCGCCATTTCATCCGTGACATCATGGAAAAGGGCATAATTGATTTGAAGAAAATGTCGTCTCAGTCTAATCCTGCAGATATGGGCACTAAGTGCCTACCAGTTGAGAAAATTTGATCATGCAAGTCAAATCTGAAGATCGACTCCCTTGACTGAGGGCCTTCCAGCTTTCAGTTTCTTTTGCTATCTTTGTGATAGTTTTTTCTAGTTTTCTTTGTGATTACTTGATTTTTTTTCTTAGTGATTGATTTACGTCTTTATATTTATACTAACTTTGTGTGATGTGCAGGTAGTGTGACGTTCGGGGATGATGACCTCCGTCTCAAATTGTGCACCCCGATGGCTCATTTGGTCAGGGTGGAGAAGTGTTGTGTTATTTAAGGCCCAAATGAATTGTTTTATGACTGGGACCAACAATAATACATCTTGTGTGTAGCTCAGATTTTTTAAAATACCTAACCCAGGCCCGGGTTCCAGAATATTCCTAGGACTAATCTCGGTCGTCCCTTTTGTAGGGCTTATCACACCCGTCCATCCGTGTGATATATATAACCTTGCCCCGTGTAACCCTAATCACTTTTTCCTGACTTTTTCTTCTTGCGCCGCTCTCCCGTATCATTCGTCTTCTCCGATATTCTCTCTCTCTCTCTCTCTCTCTCTCTCTCTCTCTCTCCTCTGAGTACCCCATTTCCGTTCCGATTAGATGGGAACCGCAACCCCTATCGACCCGATGATAATGATGGATGCGGTTTCCTCGGCCAATCGTGATTCTTGTTACGGATTCTGGCCCTATATATTCTGACGAGTTTCCTATGAGGAGATATCTGAAAAATTAAGTGAGACTTTTAAAGCAAAAGCAAGTTTGATCTTTCTGAGTGAAAAACATCGATTTTTTGTGTGAAATTTTTGCTTCCGAAAGTTTCAGTGTGAGAAAAATTTTATGGTTCTTGGTTATTGGGTGATTTCCAAACCGCTTGGTGTTGGTGTTTTTCCATCTGTTGGCTGCCGCTCGTTTTGAGCCTTGGACCCTATACGAGACTGGAGGACTGAGCCGACATTTGATTGTTTCTCACCACCTTCATCTCTCGGGTTTTCAGATCTATTTAGATCTGCTCGGTTTGATCTTCGATCTTTCTGATTTAATTGTGTTTATTGTGTTTAATTACTGTGTGTTTTACTATGTAATTTATTTACTCGATTTGTTCTGTAAACCCTAATTTCCGATTACCACAGGTTCTTTATTTGCAATTCGTTTATTATTGTGTTTTGTAACCTTATATATTCCGAATAGATACCCAACAAATATATTTCTAAATTGAAGTGGTTTTTGTTTTTGGGATCCATAAATCATTTACATGATTTTTTAGAGATGTACGTACGCACCTTTGATTATCTTTCAAGGCATATGTGTCTAAAAAACATATTTTGTTCAAATTGTAAAAAGATCTGTTGCCTTTACAGTGATGCAACTCAAAAATCAAATCAATTTGTTCATAGCTAATAACATATTATATCTCTAATAAGAAGAAAGAGAAGGGGGATGATGTAGTGGGTGAGATTGCCATTCGTTATTTGGAAATGGGGCGTTTTTGAAATATGTGGAAAATATCTGTTGGTGAATTTTGGGATGAGCTCAGCCTTTTCTTATCGGAATCGACCCACTAAACAAGAGTCACAGCGACGCGATGAAGTCCGTCGTTTTTTGGCCAAAAAATATCGTTTAGGCCTTCAATTTTGCGTTTTTCTATTTCAGGGACTTAATTGCAGTTTTCTAAGAGTTTGTGTACTTGTTATTAAATTTCGTAAGTTTAACCCTAGCTTCCCTAGGGTATATATATGCATGTAAGGCCTTCATTTCGGACGATCAATGAATTGAAATTTTCTGTATATTTTCTTAAAATTCTTAGATCGGCTCAATCTAGGGTTTTTAGAAGGCTGTATTCCAAGGACGTCTATCCGTTGGAACACAATTATTTTCTTGTAATTTTCGCTGCATCAGGAGACATTCCTAGGAACGATAAAAATACACACAAACACGTTATGTATTTCAGCAATATATATATATATATATATTATATATATATATATAATGTAATTTTATTTTCAGAACACTCTTAAGTTCGAGAATTGCGAGAACTCCTTTTTAGCCATTAGATTAGTTGATCAAGGGTCAAAATGACTTGTGCCATAAATGTAATATAGTGAAACACTAAGTTAACTTTTGAAAATGGTCGGAGGGTATTTCAGGGATTACAAATTATCTTTTTTTAATTGTTTCTTATTAATAGGATACTAAATCTGAGAATCAATTACAAAACCAAAACACGTCTTCATATCTCTCTTGTTTTCACATAACCGCCTCCCTCCCCTCTAATGAAACCCTAGTCGCCTCTCTCCTTCCCAGACTACCATTGATCTATGTGGGAATTAAAGGTGCAAAAGTGTCGGTCGTGCGTCAAAATTTAAACCCTACTCGTTCCTCAAAGAGGACTAGAGCTGCTGAGATTCATAATTTGTCTAAAAAGGTTAGTGTTTTGTTTTTTTGATAGATAAGGTCAAGTTTGAGACTATTTTATTCGATGTATGTTGATGTTTATTCTGAAAAATTGTATTTAGAGGAGGAGGAGTAGGATTAATGATAAGGTTCAAGTTTTGTAGTCTTTAAAACAATACAAATTGCGTATGTGGGTTATGGGTTCAGGAAATGCACAATTGAAAAAAGTGTGCATGTGTGTTTTAAGGTTGCTATAAAATTAATGAAAGAATTATGCATATATGTTTTAAAATGTGCATATGTGTTTTATGGTTGTTATAAAATCAATGGAAAAAGTGTGCGTATGTATTTTAAGGTTGCTATAAAATTAATAAAAGAGTTGTGCATATATGTTTTAAAAAGTGCATAATTGTTTTAAGTTTGATATAAAATCAAAGAAAGAGTTATACATATACTCCCTCCGTCCACAATCTATGTTCCCCAACTTTTTGGGTTCGGGTTTTAAGAAATGTTAGGTGAATGTGATGTGAGTGGAGTTTGGGTCCCACATTAAAAGTAATTTAATATTAATATGTGGGTACGCCCGGTTAAATGTGTGAATATATAAAAATTATAAGAATATTTTAGTAAATTGTATTGTGGGGTAGTGTTTAAAAATAGAAAGGGAACATTTTTTGTGGACATACCAAAATGGCAAAAAGGGAACATTGATTGTGGACGGAGGGAGTATGTTTTAAATTGTGCATATGTATTTGATAGTTGTTTATGATTAAAAAATATGTTTGATATACACAAGATTGTCCATATGCGTTATGATACTTGTTATGATTAATTTTCGTTTCTTATTTGTTTGTGGTTTAATTGTTTTTGTGCATGCTTGTTTCAGATTGATGAAGATGATGATATCTTTGAAGACCGAGAAGTGGATGAACACAAATATACATGAAAATAATTTGCAACTTTTGAAGATATACGATTATTGCATATGTGTTTTTTTGTATTTGTAATTAAGTGAAATGTAACATTAAGGTATATGAATCTTGTTTTTTTTCTTTTATAATGGTTTATGTTCTTTGATTTGTGTTGCAAACTTCAAAAAAAATTAATGGTAAGGCAAAAATATTAGTAGGTTGATAGAAAAAATGTGAACAATTACATACTAGAAACAAATTTAAATTTATATTATTTAAAAAACATACATGCACCTCATCTTTTAAAAAAAATACGTGTGCACCTGTAATTTTCTGGACCATATTAACTAAAAAAAATAATTTCGAAATTTAGGAATATTTAAAATCGAAATTTAATAAAAAAACTCAAAAATAAAATAAAATTTGTATTTTACTATAATACCCTTTTGGATTAATAATTTTTAATATTTAAAAATCTCATTGGTTTAGAGCAATTCTCGCACTTAAGAGTTCTGAAAATAAAGCTCACACACACATATATATATATATATATATATAAAATATAGACCAGTTGTACCTTTTTTTTAAATGAATAATTCTGGGTGTAAGGTATATGAAATTTTATGTGCAATTTATAAGCTACAAATTGGAGTAATAATTAAGAGAATGAGGAGTAGTTTATATACCTTGAACCGATTTTTAACAGCTTCAACAGTCAACAAACATGGGGCCTCTGCAAACGTAAACAAACAAATTAAAAACAAGGAAACCAGATCACATTTGGATGAAAGGATTTCAAAGAATATTCTTTTTATTTTTGAATATATATATATATATATATATACATATATATATAAACATATATTGGAGGAGAAAGTTTTAATACTAGTTTTATACTTATGAGAAATCATACGGTGGCGGACCTAGAGGGGTACATGGAGCACATCTGTACCCAAAAAAAAAATAGTATTATATATACTGTATAATGAATATCTGGAGTTTATTTAATTGTACCATCTTATCTTCTTTGACTTTTCCGGATTGACTTGTGTCATGAATAAGTTGTGAAATAGCATTGAAGATCAATTCCTAAATGATTCCTTAGTAACTTTCATTGAGAAATATATGTTTCTACAAGTTTCTGATGATGAGCTTGTCAGTCGCTTTCAAGAGATGAAGACTCGGCGAATAATAAATTAGTTTGTTATGTAATTTTCTTTTGTATTTTGAAATGTATGACTTTGATATTCAACAATGTTACGAGATGTATTTTTTTTTAATATATATTTCGGCGTATATTGTTATATAATATTTATCGTACTCCCAAACATAAAATTCTGGGTCCGCCACTGAAATCATATATATGTAGGACCTTTTTAAACAAAATTATAGAGATGAGAAATAAATCAGCACAAGAAGTTGAAGATTTGAAACAAATGAAAGAAGACTGAAAAAACTGACCAGAAAGAGCAGTTTCACAGGCAATATTATTCCAAGTCGCATAAACACCTGTGGAAATAAAGATTGTAAGAAAAACAGCATATCTCCACTCCTTGATGAAACATCTACTTTTATTAGTCTTCTTGCAATACTCCATGAACAAAAATTATTTAAAAAGAATAAAAAAGAAAACCGTTGAAAGAAGTTAGCACAAAAGTTCAATCCATGCAACTTTATATATATATATATATATATATATTTACTTCATGCAAGTGTTATTGCATTGAGATTCTGAATTTATTTCATGCAAGTGTTTATATTTACTTTTTCTTTCAAAACTTGGGTATTGATTCATTATTACACCCAGTCGTAGACACTCGACTCTAGATACATTATTTTCTTTGATTGCGTATGGATTCCTGCATTTCATACAAATCAAGCACAAGTAATTAAATATCTATCGAGAATTAGGCCTAGATATAAGTACTTGGTTACATGAGTGATTTAATAGGGATATCCATTTTTCCTTGGTCTATTAATTCCATATCAAGCACTAATAATTGAATAATCTATGTACTGAATATTTTTTTTATTTTTCTTTTTGATTTCAACAGAATTTATGTTAGATAATATGATGCCTACATATATCAAGCATCATATATTATGTTTGGGAAACAAATTATGTTGAAATCATATTATGTTTGCTTAAATTCTGGGTCCGCCACTGAAATCATATTTATGTCAGATAATTTGTTTGCATATCAAGCATCATATATATATTATTATTTTTTATTTTTCTTGTATGCAATGGAAAGAAAAAACCCAGATTATCTAAGAGAATAATATGATGCTACGAACTTTATTCCAAAAGTCCAAAATAAAAATGACGGATGGAACAAAAAGAGTCTATAATTGATTAAGTTTGGAAACAATACTTCGGGTACACGATTGATTGATTAGGACTAGATAATCCATGTCATAATGGCACGATGAAAGTACTCGAAAGTACTGAATCGGTACCAGTGCACTAATATACTGGCTGGACCGGTTTCGAAAGGGCTGGAGTGAGCTCGAGCTGGTTCTGATCTGGGCCAGGCCTAGACTGGACCGATCCATTATACTTAAAGAAAAAAATGAATTTTGTTAGACATTTCGAAAATATATTACAAAAATATTATTTTTATATAAAATAAACAACACGTATTATTTTATTATATTGATTTCAAAATATATTAAAAGTAATAGAAAAAGGCGGGTTGGATCGCGTTAGGCCGACTCTGCGTTGGACTTGACCACTGGTTGAGCTATTACTGAAATGATGTCAAGAAC
Organism: Orobanche coerulescens; assembly: GCA_033398695.1. Lineage (NCBI taxonomy): Eukaryota > Viridiplantae > Streptophyta > Magnoliopsida > Lamiales > Orobanchaceae > Orobanche > Orobanche coerulescens. The sequence goes on from CM065810.1 coordinate 19,940,006, forward strand.
ATCTTTCGATACCTAATAGGAACCATTGGCTTGGGACAATTAGTTTCCTATAAGCAAGCGAAGTAAGCTACTTATTGTAATATTCGCACTTTCTACTTTTAGTAATTTCTATTTTAGTATAGTTTCTTTTCGGACGACTCACTTGTTATTGTTTTGGAATTCTGAAACTATTTTGTTCTGCATCCACTACGCCATAAGTGCTCATAGGCAATGTCTGTTTATTATTGCAGAAGACACGAAAAGTGTTGCCTTAGGCCAAAGGCAACACCAAACTCTTGTTGCCAATACGACCGTTGCCTTTGACACTTAAGGCAACACTTTTAGTCTCTACTGCAATAACGGAAATGTCATGCATTACGCCTATAATGCAACAACATAACCACATAAGGCAATAACAAACGGTGTTGCCTAATATTTCAAAAAAAAAAACAGAATATGGGGTCCACATGTTTCCACATCATCAGTGGCTCCCACCTTTGTGCCACGTCATCAGTGAGTCCCATCTTGATGCCACAGCAGCAGTGGGGCCCACTTTTATGCCACGGCAGCAGTGGGCTCTACATTTATGCCACATCAGTAATGGCCCCACATCTATAACACATCATCAATAGGACCCACATTGGTGCCACATGACAGTGGGACCCACGTTGTATTCTACAACCGTAGCGTTTTGCTTTTAGGCAACACCAATTTTTTTAAGGCAACACTAGTTTTTCTTGTTTTGTAATACTACTTTTATAAAATACAACAGTAGCTAAAGTAAAAGCAACACTTCATACAAATATTTTGAAATAACCATTTTGTTGTTAAATCAACCCATCCACAATATACCAAGGCAGCCAAAAATCAACCAAGATGCCAATACAAAATACAAAGTCCTACATTCATACAAAGCAACAAACTACCAATTTAACTTCAAAAGTACCAAAACCAAGCAACACCACCAATCTAACTTAAAAAGTACGAAATTACTAAGTCTAAATACAAGTGATCGAAAGTTACACATTGAAATAACCGATAAGTGGTGCCGCCTTGAGTCATGGGAGTACCATTATCATCTTGATCACTTGATATCGTTACACAAAATTCTCCAATATCTAAGTTGAGGCTGGGATTAGCTTCTCCCACTTTTCTGTTACACTTTTCGTAATTAGATAGTACTAGTCAATGATAGTAACTAGATACTGAGTATTGTAAATTAAATCAATATAACCTGAATTACAGAGGTCGATTATAAACCTTACAATATCTTCAGTTAATAGCATAATACCAAGTCCATAAAGAGGTATTTATAAGTTGAAAAACATGAAACACGCTAAGCTGGTAGAAATTAAAAAGTTAATATGGTATAAATAAGGTAGCTTCATAAGGCCAGTCGAGTAGCAAACGGAAATGAGTTTAGTCACACTGATGGAAGAGCGAAAGGGAAGTGGGAGTCCTCTTTCATTTAATCAATAATGCCCAGGTCCAAGCACTTACTGCTAGCGGACAAGCAGGAATAAAAACCTCCTTTCTAAATGAATAATGGAGACTGAGTGAAAACACTTGCCTATCCGGGAATCCAATGATCCTCTGATCTTGCCAAACTTTGAGGAAGAGAGGGTGTGGGACAATGTCTTTCCTTCATCAGGTTCACATCCTTGTCTGAAATTAGTGACAGATTCAGATCTGCTACTTTGATCAAGCAGATGCACTTTTCATAGTAGTGTAGTACAAACTATCACCACTAAGAACTACAACATTTGCTTCTGCATAAGCTACAATGAAGCAGTAAAAATAAAGGTTATGTGAATAAATAAAGTTTCAGCTTGTGGTATTATAAGTTGTATAATTTTTAAACTTAATATAATTAGGTAGCTAGGAACAAAATAATTTAAATATGGGTTTTTACCTTACTGTAATTTATGTGTAGTGTGTCTCAGCTATAAATCTGAATTTATGCAACCAAAAGTATGTTACGTTTACCGCTCTGAATATGAGAAATGGAAGTTGCAACAGATATACCCACAAAAAAGACGTAAAACAGAGACTGCTCTATCTCGTAATCAGTCTAAGGTGACCAAAGCATTTCCATGTCTAGGTGGGGATCCACATGCTTAAATTCATAAGACTTGTACAATGATATGGGAAAGCCATGATATTATCAGGTATTTTCTCTATTTTCCAGAAAGTTACACCTACAGGCGAAATGGAATCAGGACCTTTCATGTCAATTTGTAGTTGAAAATTGACCGGACTATATTAGTGCAAACGCTTTAAGAGATATGCAGTGCTATAAAAAATTTGTAATCGCAAACTAACAATATATATTAGTCGGATACATACCAATTTAGATTATTCCACCAGATAGCATGAAGCAGAGTTCAATAAATGACCATTCGAATTCATGCTCCGAATGTAAAAAACAAATTAGTTAGGCTCATAAATTGGCATATGAACATGACTGAAAAGAAAATGATTAATTAAAAATAAAGTTGAAATGTTTTTAATCAGACTTGATACTTAAAATTCACTGAGGGGTTGAGAGCAAATACAGAGAGATGTTGCCAAGATAATTTACCACCGATCTGGTCGGAAAAATAGGTTAAAAGAACAAACAGAAAAATCTACAAAGTATTAACTTATGTTACACACACACTAGTAGAATAAACATCAAAGACTTCGGTACGTCTCACTTCGGTAATGTATATTAGCAAAGTAAAAACAAACAACAATTTCGCTTTTCAATTTACTGAAGTAAAAAACCCACATATACTTCAGTAAATGGTACCAAACAAAAAAAATAGAAGCTAGTTAGAAATTTTAAGTTACAGAGACTTCGCTAATTTGATAATTACTGAAGTAAAAAGTGTGAAATTTTGTTTTTTACTAAAAGGAAATTACAATAGCGAAGTGTATGTCTTGAGACCGGGAATTAATATTTTGAGGTTCACTGAATGGGGTTAAAAATCATAAATTCTAGAACTTTAGAGCTAGATTGAATTAACCCCTATTACACTGTTCGGCGGACATCATTCATTTCTCCATTCTTATACTACGCCAATTATAAAATAACCGAAGTTAAAAGCATTCTTTTACTCACTTACCCCTCACATTTGGATCATAATTAGAAAAAAAACTGAGATAGACTTCGGTTATTAGGATATTAGACTTCGTATAAAAAGCGAAGTCTAAAGTATACCTTTTACTGCACAAACATAGACTTCGGTAATTATAACATTTTTACTTCAGATATTATTCGAAGTCTTTGACGTTTATTCTTATAGTGACGTATACAAAGAGAGATGTTGCCAAGATGATTTACCACCAATCTGGTCTGGTGGAACAACTGTATGATGGCAACCAAAGTTAAACTCGAAAGCAAATCATTCTAATTTGCAAAATAAACCCATTGCCTAGTAATTTATAAAACCTTACCAGCATTAAAATTTAAAAGTAACACATCTTAGCTCTTGAGAGCAAACAAACCCTTAACTGAAAGCATCAAGTATCAAATCAATAAATAAATTCACCAAAATTGGAATCAATATTATGAACATCTACAAACAATTAAAGTTCCGGTTATCATGTACGGAAAAACCTAAAATAAATGACGAAGTAAAAAACTAATTTTCACAATCCAACCATGATAGAAAAAGTCATGAAATCCAGACATAAAAAAGGGTGAGAAGTTACCTGTAAAAATCTAGGAGGAGAAAAGGTAAAAACTAAAAACTGGAAGTCTTCCAGTGGAAGAAGATCGAGCGCAATCGCGGAGGCCGAAGAAAAGTATGTTGATGCTCGTCTTTATCCCTGAAGTGAGATCGCATAGGCCGAAAAATCAAGAATTTGGTTTCCATTTCTCTCTCTCTCTCTCTCTCTCTCTCTCTCGCGCGCGCGCGCGCGCGGGGTGAAAAATGAAAATGAGGACAGAACAGAGGGCTTGGGCGGCGGACAATAGGATGAGGATACGAACTACTCATACTAAACCCTAGTTATTATTTAATACTCATAATATTATATTTGTTATTAGGATAGGACTGACACCATACGTTTATTTATTATTGGGCGGCGGACAAAAGAATGAGAAATGAAGGTTCGTTGACTGATCTAATATCTTTACACATGCATAAGATATATATATATATATATATATATATATATATATAAAGGTCAGTTAGTTATATGTTTGAGTTTGTCAGGTGTATATATCAATCGGGACAATCGGTTCGGTCGGCACATAATTTGAGAGAACCGGGTATGGTATTACTTTTATCGGATCGGGATCGGTACTGGGCCAAAATTATATAGATCTGATTAGATCCATTATTTTTTGGAACGGAACTATATCGGTTCGGGACGGTTCGGGAAAATTCGGTTTCTTTGCCCACCCCTACTAATTTCTTTTTTTTTTTTTGGGGGTGGGGGGGGGGGCAATAGTCAAGCCTAATTTTTCACTCGATCTACTACATAATTTTACATAATTTTTCACTCTCATGCATTTCAATTTTTTTTAAAAAGAATTGTATTATTTTTTATAATTTAAAATTTTGAAATTTTAATATTAAAATTTTTAATGTGTATTTATATTAAATAAATTAAATATATATATATATAAGTTATAATTTATATTATATTATATAGTAAACTTTGAAAATAAAACATAGATCGTAATTTAAATTTCATTATATATATATTGATAATATATTAAACTTAATAATTATAAAAAATATTTATAATTTTTTTAATTATAAAATAAAAAATCTGATAAGTATTTATATTAAATAAAAATAATTTAAATCAATTTTATCATATGTTATATATTAAACTTTAAGGGTAAAAAAATATCAAAATTTAAATTTCATTTCATTGTGTTTGTTTTTTTACATTAACTTTTTGAAAAAATTATTGAAAAATTAGATATAATGCAACACCGTCGCAGGTGTTGCACGTCGCGCAACATCGTTTTTATCTTGCAACACCAAATGTATATCTAGTGCAATACTATTTCAGTAGTGTTTCAAAAGATCAAAAATCAGCAATCTATTGAAACGCTTTGGTGGCAACACTAGCTAAAAGCATTGCCTATGAGCACTTATGGCGTAGTGATCCATGACCATACGGATAAGTTTCGGAGTTGTTTTTATGAGATTTTACTTGTTGTGTAACTTTTCCGCGTTGAGGCTCGATTTTCGTAAATCTCGTTCTAATCTGACGTCTCGTTACTTCTATGAGTTTCTTTATTAATTCTGGATATGTTACAACTTTCTGAGTTTGTCGTTCAGGTCTCGAATCTAGATTTTCGAATGTTTGAGTCGTTTTGTAAATTCTTATTATTTTGGGCGTTGATGTTAATACTCGTTTATTCCGACCTTCGGATGGCTGGAGGCATGTGATGGTTTTTATGCTTATCTCGTCAGTGCGGGACTTCAGTTTATCCATTGGACCTAACCTTGTATCTTCATTTTGGTGGTTGTTGAGCCATTAGTTTATAGCAGGCCTGACAAAGTTTCTGGGCCAAGTTACGGCCGTAAGGTAGCATGTATTACGGCCATATGTTTCCATGCATTAGGGCCATAATGTCACCTTCGTAGCGGCCGTAATGAGGGTGTGAAATTGGCCCAGTGAGTTCTGCAACACCATTAGAGCCGTAAAGGGGCATGTGCTACGGCCGTAACGCCTGCCCAGTATATAAAACTAGGCAGCGGTTCTCTTCTTCATTTTTCATCTGTTTCTCCTTCTGCGCTACGGGAGCGACTCTTCAAGCCAGAATTCATCCGATTTCCACCCAAACTCTATTAGAGAAGTGTATTAGAGCTTCATAACATCACTGTAGCACTTAATCATCTGTGGTTCCACCTTCAAATCGAGGTATATTCTTAGAACCCTAGTTTTTGGGGATTTCGGGATTTTGACATGATTTTACCCTTTGAATCTGATTTAGCTTTGATAAGTTGTTAGATTGCGATTGTGTAATCTTAATACCTTGCTTTCATTATAGTTTAACAAATTAAACTTCAATATTTTCACCATTAATAGATTAGGAATTGATTATGACTTCGTAGTGACCGATGAATTGTCCCAACGGATAGAACCAGGATGAATTCTTACGCTTCCGCAATATTGAGGTTGATTTTATATCGTTATTGTGATAGGAGCGAATTTGTGAAGATTATTCGGACCGAAACCTTTTCCTTTCGCCATTTCCTTCACGTCATATTATTCAAGGCAAGTACATGTATTACATTCCATTATGTGTGTTACGGTTTCGATGCGATTGATGATGTGATTATTCCACCCGGGGATGGTCCGATGGGACCTATGGGGGTCGATATTAATGAGTACCGCCTCGGAAGTGGTTTCCCACCCAGGGACGGTCCGACAGGGCCTCTGGGGGTCGATACTAATGGGTACGGTCGCGAGTTACCAAGTGTGGATAGTTGAGATATTGAGACGTGATTATATACTGTTTTGATGTAAATGTGGTATTCCGGAATATGATTTTCATATGCTTTCTAAATGAGATGACTGTGTTGAATCGTATCTGTATATAATGTACTGTAATTGTGTACTTGCACTAACTATTCGAATGCTAACCCCTTAAATGGGGAAAATGTGTCTTATGCATTTCAGGTATCAGTCGAGCTGAGGAGCCGACACGGGACACGCATGCAAATGATGGCCCAGCATGATAATGAGGCTCGAGTCTATGTTAGATGTTTTGTTACCATGTTTACTTGGGTGTCGGAGTTAGTCTGGTTGTTTTACGAATATTGTTAAAGACCCCTGCGTGGGCAATGAACTTGTTTTACCTAATGCTTTATGATGTTTAACTAAAATATTTTGGACGAGGCCATGGCCCTGTTTTACCATTATTAATGTGTCCTATGGAATTTTTTTTGTAGATTATGTGTCATGTGTTAGCCTGGTAGACCTTGTAAAGTTCTAAGGCGTGTAATGTCCCATATGAGATTTGGGGTGTTACATTTATGGTATCAGAGCTTAGGTTATGAATACCAAGGCTGTTGGTTAATTTTGGGTCTGTCAATTGTGTCGTAAGAGTCAGTTGTAGAGCCTAATATCATCGTGATACCATCTCTTCGTGCAACCTGTGGCTGTAAGTCTCCTCGAACTCTTGCGTTTCTGTATTTTATATCTCTTGTGTAGATTGGAACTGTGAGTTGTGGTACCAACTTGTAAATTGTGAATTTTTCTGATCTTGTCCTTTTCAACTCTTTTCTTCAGTATGTTGAGAGGTCGCGGTAAACCAGCTAGGGGACACAGCCGAGGCCGTAGTCGTGGTGCTAGTAGTGAGGAAGTTCTGCTTTCTCAGTCCTCTACATATTCGGCCTCTCATTCAGTGCCGAATACTCTACCCTTGAGTTCTGACGGACAACAGAATTTATGAGTCAGTCAGTAACAGTCGTCGGGTATTAATGCCGACACTGGAGTTACTGCTGTACTTCAACAGTTGGTAGCTCAGCTCGCTCAGATAGCTCAGGGTGGACGTCAGAATCCGCCCCCGACTGCAGAAGATGAATCTAGTAAATGGCTTCAGAAAGTGACCAAGATGCACCCCCCTCGCTTCGCTGGTTCTACTGACTCCCTGGGTTGGGAGAATTGGCTTTTTCATATTGGTAGGACATTCGATGTTGTAGCTTGTCCTGATGACAGGAGAGTGCCTATTGCTCAGTACCTCCTGAATAAGGAAGCTGCAGAGTGGTGGGAAGCTGTGATGACTAGTGACCGTGTAGCAACCTGGGAGGAGTTCAAGACCACTATGGAAGCGGAATACTGTCCACCGCCAGTCAGGGAGCATAGAATTGTGGAGTTCTTTACTGCTACGCCTCAGGATGTGCCGATCTCTCATGCTATCATTGCTTATAACCAACAGTTGGGATTCGTGAAAGATCAAGTGAGATCTGAGGCTGATAAAATTCGTTACTTCAATATACGCATGAAGCCGTATATCAGGCAGAGTATGGCACCGCTCATGTGTGCCACCTTGAAGGAATACCAGGATCGTGCCCTAGCGATTGATATGGCTGTCCCGGAATCAGAATTAGATTCTGAGGCTAAGAAACAGAGGACTACTTGTAATATCCGCAGTTTCTTTTCCCGGTATTTTCATTTTTGGTGTATTTTTCATCTTTGGCGACTCGCTTGTAACCGTATTGGTATTTCGAGAATACGTATTTCTGGACTTTTTGTCATCCAATTCTGCATCTACTAGTTCTCTGTGGCTAAGTGGTTCGATTCTCGTAATTGTTGTTCAGAACTTCCGTTTCAGGGTTGCCGTAAATCCATCTTACGTTGTTATGCATATTATGAGCTTCCGTTTGATGTTTCGTGCGTGTTTTGGTGTTTTGGGGCCATTGTTATTTTGTGCCTAGCGCACGTTATTGTTGATGTATAGCGCAAGATAGTATCGTATTGTAGCGCACGCTACGTTTCCTTCGTAGCGCGCACTAGCGACTTGAGCCCAGCAGTAGCAGTGAGTTATTTCTGCTCTCTGCTCTTTGGACGAGCAGATTAACGCACGCTAAGCTTTTGTTGTAGCGCACGCTATTGTTGTGGTTTAGCGCGCACTGGATGTCCGGTAGCGTGCGCTAATCCGGCAGTCCAGTACTGGGCAGAATGTTTCTGGACTCGGTCTTGTGCCTAGGTAGCACACGCTATGGCCCGATAGCGCGCGCTATCGAGAGGCTGTTAGCGCACGCTATTCTGTTATAGCGCACGCTAATGGGCCAGAACCGTAGGTTCTGGACTGGATTATGCCTAGGAAGCGCACGCTAACCTTAAATCGTTAGCGCACACTAAAGCTCCCTGGCTATAAAAACCAGGGATTTGACCCAGACTCCTTATTTTTCTCCCATTCTCTCTCCGGTTCTTGGGTGATTCTTGGGCGATTTCCGAGCGATTTGAAGCCTTGAAATTCCTAGCCATCATTTTCTTGTGTTCTTGGTGAAGATTAACGACACCAACACTTATTCTTCATCCTTAATCCAAGGTAATCACCTAGAACCCTATTTTTGGGAAATTTGGGGGTTTTTGAGTTTCCGATTCGTTACGTATTGTTGATTAATCCATGATGTATATGATTAATCTCTGTAGTATTCTTGTTTTCCCTAGGAGTTCATGGTAAGTTTCATTATTTTTGTGAAATCGAGAGGGTTCGGATGTGACCGGTCCTCGTCGTTGTTTTTGTACGAACTTATATGAATCGTAGGTGGGTTTTCGGGTGTATTCCATTTCCGTATTTGTTTAGAGATGGTTGTGATTGTATTATTCTAATCGTTAGGTTCGGTTTCATCGGTTCCTAGTGATCGTGCTTGATTTCCTTTCTGTTCGTGTCGTCGTCAATTATTCAAGGCAAGTATTTTTGGAAACCTTTATGCTTAACACGAAATGGTGATGTATTTGTGTGTGCTTTGCTCACATCGGGAGGGTACGACGGGGCCTCGATGGAATCCAGTGGCTTAACCTCGGATTCACGAGCTTGATTCACTAGCCAGCTCAGGAGGGTCCTTAGAGGTCTCGAGTGGGATCAGTGGCTTTACCCCGGTCCTAGGCAATGCGTGTGCGTGATTTGTTTTATGATATGTCCAGCTCGGGAGGGTCCTTAGAGGCCTCGAGTGGGATCAGTAGCTTTACCCTGGTCCTAGGCAAATTGATTATTGACTGTTTGTTTTCCGGAAAAGACATGTCTGGTTTTGGTTTTTGAAATGAATTGGTGTATGTACTGTGAAATGTGTAAGCGAATGGTTTGCCTTGATTACTTGTACTAGCGTAATTGCTAACCCTTTTGGGGACCCGTCTTGGGAAAATTCTTTTTATGAATTTCAAGTTATGTTCAGCCTGACGAGCGGGTGCTGGGACAGTACGAGGATGCTGGCCAGAGTCGTTGACATGTTCATTTGAGTCCATTTATTTTTGTTGTCCTTTTCGATATTGTTGTTTTCCAAATTATAAATTTATAGATTGTACTCGCGAGTACTTAGGCATTTTCACTCAGATTGTGGTTTGTATCATTGAAAGTTATTTATGTTTGTTGGTAATGCTTATTTCGTCGGTTGTACCGGGCATGTTATTTAATTTTCGTCTTGATGATATGTGTTTTCTCGCTAACCGAGATGGTTATGCGAGTGGTAATTCTTTTTTAGACCGGTGGGCCCCATGTAGGGGTCCACGATACTGTAATACACCTTAAATATCTCGGGGGTGTTACAGAAAATGGTATCGGAGCACTAGGTTTATGGATACCTAGGCTTGTCGGTTATTTGGGTCTAGTTATGTTTTGTCTTTCACATCGTCACACCGCTGCCAGCATCTCGGTACTTCCAGTGCTCATAAGTTTTCCTTACTCGATTCTTTGTTTTCTCGTACCGTATTTCCGTTTCTTGAACTGTGGCTGTTTTTCCTCTCATACTTATCATCGAGTTGCTTTCGCTACCTTTTAACACCAGTATGGATGCCGGAAGAGGCCGTGGTCGTGGTCGTGGACGAGGCCGAGGACGTGGGGCAGCCGGTGAGGCGGCCACGTCGCATTCTTCTGGAGCGAGTAGTACTGGTGACCGTCGTAGCCATGCTACTACTCAAGATGGCGTCGATCTTGGTGTTGCAGCGGTGATGCAATAAATGGTGAACCAAATGGCTGCGATAGCCCAGACGGTTCAGAACCCGACTCCGGCCCATGCTACTCGGGGCAGAGCAGATCGTTGGCTTCAGGATGTCATCAAGATATATCCTCCTCAGTTTTCGGGGGCTTCAGACCCGATCAGCTGGGAGGAGTGGATCAAGGAGATATCTAAAGTCTTTATTGCCACCAACTGTCCCGAGGACCGCAAGGTCCCTATTGCCCAGTACTTTCTCACTGGGGACGCTACTGATTGGTGGGAGGCTGTTAAGCCTAAGGACCATGTTGCTTCGTGGGCGGAATTCAAGGTTGAGTTTGAAGATCATAGACCATTGGGGATTTGTGTTCAAGCTCTCGATGTTGAGTTTATTCAAGTTTCTCCTTGTTCTTCACCATTTTGAGGTAGGTGATTCTTCACCAACTGGATTACGTATTCTTAGGGATGTTTTGAGCATGTTTTGAAATTATCAATTCAGTTATATTCAGGCATAGTCGAACATCATGTTGTTAGAAGTATAATTTCGGTTATGTTTTGGCTCTTCTTCGTTGTTTAGAATATTAATCGAACCTTGTAGTGTTTGGACTCCTAAACATGGTATCATGAGGATACGAACCTGATTATGGCAAGTTTATGGAAATTATCAAGTTCTTACGTATTACATGATGAAATAATGCGTATTGGGACATTTAATGGATTGAACTTAGGATTTATTTCCTTGAAGAAGAAGATGATAATCAAGTAAACCTAGTAAATAAGTTCTTACGGTATTTTTTGGGGTAATTCCGATATCTTGCTGCTTTGGATTAATGAAGAGTATGATTAGAATCATTGTAAGAAAAATTATCTTGTGGTATATTGAAGAATCCGACCGTAGGATGCATTTGATCTTAGATGGGATACTATGAGCTTTTGTCGGGTTAGTATCCTAATGTTGATTCAACTCCGAAATGGTATAGGACAGATTAGCAAGCTTGTATGATTGGGGATATTACGCCCTTTTGATGTTCTTATGATGATTAAAACGATTATCCGGAAACGTTAGTTATACCTGTGTTATTGTTCGTTGAAGGTTCGGGTTTTAGTGGATTGATCGAGTGAGAGTTCTTTGAGCTGGTTGAAGATTTATTTTTCATAGTAGCAACCCTTATCGCCATTTCTAAGGCAAGTATCGTATTTTGAATATTGGTTTAATATTGAGGATTATGATAATACATATTGTTATTCATGTTGTTGGACATGAGGTCATTCCAGTTGAATTGTCATTATATCGTTATTGATTGATTTTATGTTCATGTGGGTGGACATATCGATTTTGCATATGTGTATGCATAGTTGTGTTCGTATATGTTGTGTTGATCCTGTAAGATCACGTGATCAATGCTGAGGGAGCTGGATCGGATGTCCACTATGCGTTGGTCCAATGGGATCATCATGGGGATCTATGCTGAGGGCGCTGGATCGTTGGACGGGTTTTCCACCATGCGTTGGTCCGACAGGATCATCATGGGGATCTATACTGAGGGCGCTGGATCATTGCATTACCCTTTTCTATGTTGATGGAATCATGTGGATTCGCATTGTTGGATTCCGGTAGCGGAAGTCCATATTGTGTGTTTGATTATGCATTGTTGTTGCATATTCGATTTGTGTATTATGATACTTGTACTAGCATCGTTTTGCTAACCCCTTCTGGGGTGGACATTTGTTTTGATGTTCAGGTAGCCGAGGAGCGGGGAAACAGCCACAGTACCGACATGATGATGAATGGGCTCAATGATGTTAATTGTCGTTACCTTGTCTTTCTGGTTTACTTTCAGTACTCGGGTACGCGTGTCTTATTGATGTTTTGAGACGGTTGTAATAATTGACTCATTTGAAATGTTCGAACTGGTTTTGTATTTTGAATTTTTATGGTACTGTTATATTATTTCTACATTTTTTTAAATTAGCCTTGTAAACTCTTATAAAAAGGGTTTACGGCGCTGTAATTATTCCGAATATCTCGGGGTGTTACATCGGTTGTGTACTGATGCAGAATGAGAAAGTGATCGCCTATGCTTCACGGCAATTGAAGCCATATGAAGTAAATTATCCAACTCATGATTTGGAACTGGCAGCTGTTGTTTTCGCCTTGAAGATATGGAGGCACTATCTGTACGGGACTCACTGTTAGATCTTCACAGATCATAAGAGTCTTAAATACATCTTCAGTCAGAAAAAGTTAAACATGCGGCAGAGGAGATGGCTGGAATTAATTAAGGACTATGATTTGGAGATTCTTTATCATCTAGGCAAAGCGAACGTAGTGGCTGATGCACTGAGCCGCAAACCCATTTCTATCAAATGCTGGAGACGCTCACGTCCCAGTCCAGCATTCGATGAGAGTTGATTCATGAAGGAATTGAAGTATGGTTCAAGGCTTTCAAGGACAATTATGTGTGATGGAATTAACTTCATCATTGACCGAAGAAATCAAATCTAAGCAATTAGATGATCCTCTGATGATTCGGTTACATGATGAAGTGAGCCAGGGGAAGGCCCCAGGATTTGTAATCCATGAAGATGGAGTTCTGATATTCAAAAGTTGACTTTGTGTTCCCGATATAGATGTTTTAAAACAGACAATCATGAGGGAAGCTCACAGTGTGTCCTATTTTATTCACCCCGACACCAGTAAGGTGTATAAAGATCTAAAGCAGAATTTTTTGTGGGGCAACATGAAGAAAGATGTGGCGGAATATGTCTCGAAGTGTTTAGCTGTCAGCAGGTTAAGATTGAACATCAGCGACCCGCCGGAATGTTGAAGCCACTTACGATCCCTGAATAGAAGTGGGAAGATATATCAATGGACTTTATCACCAATATGCTGAAGACCAGAATAGGGATGAACATGATTTGGGTGATAGTTGATCGTCTAACAAAGTCGGCTCATTTACTGGGCATTAAGGATACTTGGGGACCAGAAAGGTTGGCACGAGTGTTTATTACGGAGATAGTCCGATTGCATGGTACACCGAAGACCATTATTTCAGATCGAGATGGTCGTTTCGTGTCACATTTTTGGAAAGCGGTTCATAGAGCCTTGGGAACCGAGCTGAATTTTAGCACAACTTATCATCCTAAATTCGATGGACAGTCCGAGAGGACTATTCAGACAGTATAAGACATGTTGAGAGCTTGTGCCTTAGATTGGTCGACGGATTGTGAAATTCATCTACCATTGATTGAATTCACCTACAACAATAGTTGGCATGCTTCCATTAGGATGACACCTTTTGAAGCATTGTACGGAAGAAGATGCAGATCTCCCCTGTATTTGGACAATTCGTCTGATTTAATTGGGACCGAACCAGAGTTGATAGTACAGACTCAAGAGAAGGTAGATTTGATTCGTGAAAGGCTGTTGACTGGCCAGAGTCGGTAGAAATCTTATGCAGACATGCGCCGTCACCCATTAGAATTTGGAATTAGGGATCACGTACTCCTGAAAGTTTCTCCTACCTGAGGAATTTTTCGTTTTGGGAGGAATGGAAAGCTGAGTCCAGATATATTGGACCATTCGAGATTCTTGAAAGAGTTGGGGAGTTGGCGTACAGGTTGGCCTTACCGCCATCGCTGAGTCATGTTCATAATGTGTTCGACGTATCCCAATTACAGAAATATGTATCGGATCCCAGTCATGTCATCGATTTTGGCGAGATCGAAGTAGCTAATGATGGCAGGTTCGAAGATAAACCAATCAAGATACTTGAGAGTCGAGTCAAGCAATTGAGGAATAAACCAATCTCCTTGGTTAAAGTTCAGTGGTCTCGACATAGAGTCAAAGAAGCAACTTGGGAGACTTAAGATAGTATGAAATCGAGATACCCGGAATTATTTTTATCTTAAGTTTCAGGACGAAACTTATTTTTAGAGGGAGAGTATGTAATACCCGGATAATTATTGTGTATTTTATCTGTATTCAGAACTTGTAGTATTTGATTATGTGGTATTGATAATCAAAGTGTGATTTCCTGTATTTGTATTCCTACAATCATGAGTTTCCAATGCATGCATGCATAAATCTGCAAGTCATAACGTACGTAGCTATTGAGCATAACGTATGTTAAGATCTGCAGATAACGTACGTTATAGTCAAAGCATAGCGTGCGTAAGCAGCAGTCAAAGACAGATCAGATAAGGTCGGCGTGTGGATCCAGGAGGAGATAGTGTCGGATTTTTCCCGCGTGAACCTAGATAATTTTTTGATAAAGCAAGTCAACGAGGCATAGCATACGTTAAAGGAGTATAATAACGTACGCTACACAGAGCATATTACGTACGTAAATGGTTAACATACGTTAAGGAAGTCATAAAATGAGGCAGTGAGCTACTGACGAATGTTAACGTACATAAGGATTTGCCCATAACGTATGTTAAGGCTATAACATACGTAATACCTTGTGGCTAACATACATAAATATCAGGATCTTATAAATAAGATACCAACCCATTTCATTCACACCTTGTCCTCTTCGCTCTTTGTCCGAGTTCTGTGAGTCCAGAGAGCCTCTCCCACAATATAATCTTTAATTTAGCCTCTCTACTTGATGGTTGAAGTTGGGGAAGCATCTTGGATTGGTGTTCAAGCCCCAGTGTTGAATTCCGTAGGGTGTTTCATCGTTTCCTTCTGTAGTAAGGTATGTGATACTCTAACCATCTGGAATTCATGTTCTTAGGAATGTTCATGAGTAGATTACTGAGGTTATTGAACTTGTTATGAACTTTAGTAATCGAACAACATGTTTTGGAGAATTGAATTGGATGAACTTAGGTTTTTCTTTGGTGATAGTTTATCCTTGATGTTATGATGATTTTCGTGATGATTGTTATGATGAAATGAGTATGTTATCACCTAGACTAGGTGATTCCGAGATGTTGAACATAGAGATTATTCCTTAAATATAATCCGGGGTTTGTAAGGATTATTCGGATTGGTAAACTTCATATGAATGGTTAGAATGTTATTATCTTGTTGTAACAATCGTGGTGAACATAGAACTTGGATAAGATGAATTTACTTGCGGAAGAACGAGAATCATGAGTGGGATTAACTTGGAATTCGGTGGAACGTACTTACCTTGTTATAAATTCATTTAGATAACCGTTTCTTGCATTTTAAATCAACGGGCAGAATTGGATTATGGTTTGGGACGTTTTGAATATTCTGAACATCCGTATACATCATCATGTTATCCCCGATATGGCCCTTTATTTCGCACGTAGAATAGTATTCGTCTGACGTAGGATGCTTTGAATAGTTAACCGGAAATCGGCCGAGAAATAATGATTATACTCGGTCACTATTGGAACATTTAGAATATCCGTGTGATAGTTTATTCCGTAAGTCGAGTTGTTGTTATTTCTTTTTGTGTAAAGGTTCGAGGTTTGCGAACGGTTGATCGAATGAGCGGCCTTCGAGTTTGTTGAAATCGTTGAAGTACTTATTTCTTGCCATCTTTCTAAGGCAAGTACTTTAATTACGTTTATCCGTATTGATGTCGGTTATGTTGTTATGTGTCATGCATATGTGTTGTGATTGTTTTGACCAACGCATTTGTCCACCATTCGTTGGTCCGACGGGATCATCATGGGAATCTATAGCTGTGTGCGCTGGATCGTTGGACAGGTACTTCCACCATGCGTTGGTCCGATGGGATCATCATGAAAATCTATAACTGTGTGCGCTGGATCGTTGGAATACCACGAGTATATTGAGATTGACACGTTGTGTTGTGCATTGTTACTGTTTCCCGTTGGAGAGACTTGTTGTTATCATTGTATATATTATTGACGTTATTATTCAGGGGACACTGAATAAATCATTTGTATAATTATCGTACTTGTACTAGCATCGTTGTGCTAACTCCTTCGGGGGTACATGTTTGTTTTATGTTCAGGATCCAGGAAGGCGGGGAAACAACCACTAGAGCTGCATGACGACGAGGGTGCAAAGTGATGTTACGGCCAGAATGATTTTTCAGACTTTATTTTGTTTTAGTAAAGTACTTGAGTACGCTTTCGTTTTTGTTTGTCTTTGAGCCTTGTATTTCAGTTGTTGGTTGATTGGTACTTTCAACTCATGATGTAATAATATACTTTACAGTTGGTTTTAATAATGTTACTTTTAAATTCCTAGCCTAGTAAATCCCTATATCAAGGATTTATGGCGCTGTAATAAGCCTGAATATTTCGGGGTGTTACAAATCAGAAGCCTGATGTAAATTACAAATTGTACACGACCAGACTTGGCATTTGCTGTGAACAAGTTGAGCAGGTTCACGAGTAATTTGAACAAAGAGCACTGGAATGCGCTGATTAGGGTTTTAAGATACTTAAAGTATACCCTAAGTTTATGGGCTATTTTATAATAATTATCCTGTGGTTTTGGAAGGATATACTGATGCTAATTGGATTTCAGATACGAAAGACTCTTACTCCACAAATGGGTATATATTTACTAATGGGGGTGGAGCTATATCTTGGAAATCAAGCAAGCAAACATGTATAGCCTGATCCACAATAGAATCGGAATTTATAGCTCTAGATGAAACTGGAGAAGAAGCTGAATGGCTTCGTAACTTTCTTGAGGATATTCCATGCTGGAAGAAACATGTGCCCAGTGTTATGATCCATTGCGACAGCCAAGCTGCAATTGGAATAGCATAGAGCCTTATGTATAATGGTAAATCTCGACATCTTCGTCAGATTTATAATACCGTGCGACAATTGATCAAAAATGGAGTTATATCTATTGACTATGTGAGGTCAAATGTTAATTTGGCAGATCCACTCACTGAAGGTCTGAATAGAGATCAATTTCATAAACTGCTAGAAGGAATGAGATTAAAATCCACATATTGAAAGAACAATCATAGTGGTAACCCAACCTTGAAGACTGGAGATCCCAGAAACTTGGTTCAATGGGAAAACAAAGTTATGAAAGTTCTATTGAAAAGCGCTTATAATAAATCCATCCCTATAGAGCAGAATAAGTGCCGAGTCCTGTGATTGTGGTGAGGTTAAGTATCTGGACTTTTAATGGTTCCTTGTGCTTGGAAAGGAGAAGTATTGTAGGGTACTTTATAAAAGGAGACCACCTATCTAAGTATGAGGACGGGCCGCCTCGAATAAACACTTAGGAAACCAAGATGTTATCCATGGCCAAAACGGACACAACTATGAGAGCGAAAGGTGTTGAGATATTGTTGTGTAAGTGTCGTTGACTCGGTATACACCAAAGAGGATTAGTTCAAGGCAGAGTGTCCACTAAGCCGCCGACGATATTTTACTAAGGAATGTTCAAAGCCACAAACTACCTTTTCCCATGCAGCAGTGTTTTACGGAAACTGAGTATGTGAGTCTGCATTCATGCATGCATTTATTTCCACTCATGTGGGGGATTGTTGGAAATTGGTTTTAGAAAAAAAATGAGTTTTAACTCAATTTAAACTAATTTAATAATGATAAAATGTTTAATTCTTGAGAATTAAATAATAAATTATGAATCTACGTTTCGAGAAGATGAATGTAGGATTTTATTTTTCTCAAAATCGATTTCCGTGAGTGAGAAATAAATGATTAAAGTTGGCCATTTAATTGAAAAGGTGAAGAGTTAACCAAGTTGAAAACCCATCTGATATTTTGGGTTGAAAACTCATCTGATATTTGGGGTTGAAAACCCACCTAATATTTGGGGTTGAAAACCCACCTGATATTTGGGGTTAAAAACCCATATGATATTTGGGGACTGAAAACCCATCTGATATCAGAGGTTGAAAATCCATCTGATATTTTAGGTTGAAAACCCATCTGATATTTGGGGTTGAAAACCCATCTGATATTTGGGGGCTGAAAACACATCTGATATTTGGGGCTGAAAACCTATCTGATCTCATATTTGGGTTGAAACCCATCTGATCTGATATTTGGGCTGAAAATCCATCTGATCTGATATTTGGGGCTCAAAACCTCTCTGATATGATATTTGGGGCTGAAAACCCATCTGATATGATATTTGGGGCTAAAAACCCATCTGATACGATATTTGTGGCTGAAAACCCATCTGATCTGATATTTGGGTGTTGGAAAGCTCAGCTGATATTTGGTCTCGACTGAAATGAAGCAGGTTGAAAACTTAGCTTCTGGAATATGACTCCTCACACTCCATAATGTAATGTCCGAATTAAATGAGACTATCATGGAGGTAACTCTTGAGCTGAAGGATTAAAGAGAATTAATGGCACTTTAATTTGTCGTAACTTCCGAACTGATGGAGTGGAATTGGACCCTATAAAAGGGGGTCTTATGCATTTCATAACACACAACAGAACAAATACAACATACCACATATTGCATCATATTTCTTTCTTATTTTTCGTGCCCAGTTTCCAGCACTCTTAACGTTCGCCGGAGTTCTGAGAGCACCTAACTCAGAAACGTGTAGCAGTTGTATATTGAGGACATATTGCCTGAGTCGTCTGCTCTTATACGGGGGCAAAATTATCTTACGGAATGAGTCCTACTCGCCTCTGCTAAAGTTGTAATTTTTAATTCAGCTTTTAATTTATTAAGATTGTATATTATGTTGACTTTCTTTGTAATTTTTATTGTAATTACATTGTTAGAAATTCACTGATCCAACAAGTTTAAGTTTAGTTCCATGCAAAATCTTAATATGTTTTATAATGTTGTTTTCTAATCTCTAATAATATTTTTTAATTTATTAACAACTTGACATTTTTGAAGAGATTTTTTAAACTTTTTGAAATAACAATATTTCGGATATCCGAATTGATATCTGAATCCGTATCCGAACTTGGGATATCCAAAATTTTGGATTGTGATTCGGATACCAATATTCACTATCTGAAATTTCGGATATTCGATTTTGAACACCCTTACTTGCAACATTCTAGTTCAAAATCCTCCATCGGCTATACTGCAGTTTCTAACTTTCCGTGGTTTGTGTATTTTGTTTATTTTTTCTAACGGCGTGACTTGTAATATATGTTAATTGCCTTTAACTTCTGTATTGTACAATTACGCTATTAGAAAAAATAGGTGGAAATACACAAACAATGCAAAATTAAAAACTGCAGTCTAACTAGGCCTGGACATGGAACGGGATGGGATCATTTTAAGGTAATCCCATCCTGTCCCATCTGAAAAATATAGGACGGGACGGGACGGGATTGCACTTTTGAAGAACTAGTCCCGACCGTCCCAATCCCAAATGGAATCGAGATGGGATCGGGATACGAACGGGACGAAAACTAGTCCCATTGACCAATGTTGACTCTCAAATGAACTTTTTTTTTTATGTAACTCTATACTTTAAACTCAAAACACAAGTTATCCAACCACGCCATGGGAGCATCATGCAGCAACTAATTATAAATCCAACGAGAAAGAAAAGAGGATGCGAAATATTTTTCTTACAAAACTAAAAAATAAGCATTTATCAAACGGCCTCCAAATTTCTTTTGAATAAAACTTCAAACAGCTCAGACCAACAACAGAGTCTTCAAATTAAATAAAGCACCAAAAGTAAATGTAGAAACAGTCTGGTATTAGGGCTCGGTTATGGGGAATTCAAAGACAACCTCTTTCCCAGAAAGCTTCCTGTATACCCCAGCAAACGTCTTCAGCTTGTTCTCGGCCTCGTTCTTTCCCAGACAACCTCTTTCCCAGAAAAAATGGTAAGCCCTAGTTGTTGAGCGGCGGCGGGGTGGTGTTTTGTTTTGTGTACTCAGCATATTTTTTTCTGGAGGGGACCGAGGGCTAGGGGGAGTGGTTGGGTAATGTTCCAGACTTTTGAGTTTTGACTTCCAGCAAATTATTTTGTTTGGCTAGGGGTGGGGTGGAATCAATTATTTTGTTGGGCTAATCCAGTAATTTGATTTGATAAAAGTCTAGCTAAAAAGAAATACAGATTCAGTCTAAAAAATTGGAATTGTATCGGGCCTATGTAATATATATATATTATATAAATTTAATAATTAAATATTTTACGGGACGGGACGGGATCCCATCGGGATTCAATATATGGGCTTGCGACCCGTCCCAAATATTTAAAACAGGACGGGACGGGACGGACCTTGAATTTTAAGAATTTGGTGTCGTCTCATCCTGGGGTGTGACGAGTCGGGCCCGAGACGGGCCTGGGCTTTCGGGATTAGTTGCCCAGGCCTAAGTCTAACAACTGGAGCAAGCGTAACAAGCCCAAACTTTAGATAGACAAAGTGAAGTTTTCTCTTTTTTAAAAACAAAAGCTTGCGCTTTTCTATACAAATATTCAAAAGCAAGTTGTCCCATTATTTCAAAAGCCTGCGCCGAGCAGCCCAGTTAATTAGGGCCAACGGCCCAATATAAAAAGTGCTGGAAATATGGTGGCAACGTGGATTTCAAAATGGGCCTTTATCATCTCTCGAGTCATTTTATGACTTAGTTAATTTATTTTATTTTTTTTGAATTGTCCATTTGATACTTAATGTCATCTATAAATCCAAAAATATGTTTCTAAACTGAAGTGGTTTTTGTTTTTTTGGGGTCCATAAATCATTTACATGATTATCTTTCAAGGCATATGACTGTTTCGTAGAGTGTCTAAACAAACATATTTTGTTCAAATTGTAAAAAGATGAATGCCCAACAACCCATTCATCAGTTGCCTTTACAATGATGCAACTCAAAAATCAAATCAAATTGTTCATAACTAATACTCCCTGTGTCCGCCATCCATGTGCAATAATTTCCTTTTCTGTCCGTCCGCAACCTATGTGCATTGTTTATTTTTGGCAATTTTTTTTACCACAAGTGGGCCCCTTGCTCCACTCATAACACATCCTACCAACTAAGTCAACTGAAATATTAAAACTCGTACCGGTCAAAACAATGCACATGATTGGTGGACGGATGAAGTAATATATTGTATCTCTATTAAGAAGAAAGAGAAGGGAGATGATGTAGTGGATGAGATTGTCATTCGTTATTTGGAAAATGGGCGTTTTTGAAATATGTGGAAATATTTGTTGGTGAATTTTGGGATGAGCTCAGCCTTTTCTTTTCGGAATCGACCCACTGAACAAAGTCACAGCGACGCGGTGAAGTCCGTCGCTTTTGGCCAAAAATGTCGTTTAGGCCTTCAATTTTGCGCTTTTTTCTATTTTTAGGGACTTAATTGCAATTTTATAAGAGTTTGTGTACTTGTTATTAAATTTCGTAAGTTTAACCCTAGCTTCCCTAAGGTATATATATGTTTGTAAGGCCTTCATTTTGGACGACCAATGAATTGAAATTTTCTGTATATTTTTTGGAAATTCTTAAATCGACTGAATCTAAGATTTTTATAAGACTGTACTCCAAGGACGACTATTCATTGGAACACAATTATTTTCTTCTAATTTTCGCTGCATAGGAGACATTCCTATGGACGAGAAAAAAATACACACACACGTTATGTATTTCAGCAATATATATATATATATATATATATATAGAGAGAGAGAGAGAGAGAGAGACCAGTTGTACCTTTTTTTAAATGAATAATTCTGGGTGTAAAGTATATGAAATTTTATATGCAATTTACCTTGAACCGATTAACAGCTTCAACAGTCAACAAACTCTAGGAATATTTACCATGTTTTGAATCTACTGCATGAGCTGCGAAAGCGAAGAAGAATAATATAGGAGATAGATTCGTTAGTGAAGCAATCGGCAAATAATATATATATATATATATATATATATATATATATATATATATATATATATATATAAATAAGTAATTCAAGGAAATAAATCCGAAGATGGGAGATGTTGAGTCCAGGAAATCTGTCTCCTTAAAGCAAATTCGCCCCCACCGCAGTGTATAACATCTGCCTCCCAGGATAAAACAACATCTCGATGCGTTGATAAATCGATCATTGCACCTTCAGCGAACTAGAATAGATCTGTACTATCACCGACCGAAGAAGAAAAACGAAGAAGGAAAAAACTGATTGAAAAAGGCTCTCGAAAATTGTACGTCTGAAGGGAAAAAAATCGCCGAGACATTTCGCCCAAATCGCTCTTCGACCGATCCGACCCGACCCGCCGAACGGCGGCGACGCGCGCGTGTGTGTGCGCGAGGGGCGCCTAGTCACACATCCACTTTTGAACAAGATTTTATCCACATCTCCTTATACACTCACAATTTTTCCCTTCTTTTTCCAATGTGGGATAACATCCCAACCCCATTTCTAAAGGGTTCACTTTGAAACATTATATATCATTCATACATCAATCATTTTGAGTGTTCTTACATATTTTGGAAACCTCGTACGGAGTACTACGTATTCCAACTAAGTTCCGACCCACTCAAAATTGTCTCTCAAGTGGACCGCTCAAAACAGCCTATTTCCTCTATTTTTGCAACACAAACATGGTACCTCTGCAAACGTAAACAAACAAATTAAAACCAAATAACATTTGGATGAAAGGATTTCAGAGAATATTCTTTTTATTTTTGAATTATATGTATATGTATATAGGGATCGACTATGGTGGAAACACATTTAGTGGTGAAATCTAGAAACAATTGCATTATTAAGTAATTTCATTGTATATTTGTTATTATTTGTTGCATCAAGCTGGTCGCTAGTATATGCAATAAATAATGCAATAAAAAAATACATAAATGCATATAATTCTACTCATCTATAGCCGTTAGATCACTAATATCAATGGCCTACAAAAGTTTTTAGATTTCACAAGTTAATTAGTTTTCATATGATCTATTTCCTATGTATATATATTGGAGGACAAATCATACAGTGGCGGACCTAGAGGGGTACAGTTGTACCCCAAAAAAAATAAAAAATTTTTGGCATTATATATATATATATATATATATATATATATATATTGTATAATGAATTTCTGGAATTTATTTAATTGTACCACCTTCTTTGACTTTTCCGGAATTACTTATGTCAAAAATAAGTTGCGAAATAGCATTGGAGATCAATTTTTAAATAATTCTTTGGTAACTTTCATTGAGAAAGGTATGTTTTTCTGATGATGAGCTTGTCAGTCGCTTTCAAGAGATGAAAGCTCGGCGAATAATAAATTAGTTTGTTACTTAATTTTCTTTTGTAGTTTGAAACGTTTGACTTTGATATTCAACATGGTTATGAGATGTGTTTTTTTTTATATTATATTTTCGGCGTATATTATTATATAATATTTGTCGTATCCCCAAACATAAAATTCTAGGTCTGCCACTGAAATCATATATATGTAAGACTTTTTTAAACAAAATTATAGAGATGATGAAAGACAATGGCTGAATTCATGAGAAATAAATCTGCAGAATTAGTTGAAGATTTGAAACAAATTAAAGAAGACTCTGAAAAAACTGACCAGAAAGAGCAGTTTCAGTGGCAATATTATTCCAAGTCGCATAAACACGTGGAAATAAATATTGTAAGAAAAACAGCATATCTCCACTCCTTGATAAAACTTCTACTTTTATTAGTCTTCTTGCAATACTCCATACAACAACAACAACATTTAAGCCTTAGTCCCAAAATGATTTGGGGTCAGCTAACATGAATCAAACTTTGAAACCGTCAATAATCGTTACATAAATAACATAAAGGGAAAAAAGAGGGAAAAAGTAGAGAAAAAAGCAAATAAAAAAAGAGAATGAATGAAAAGAAAAAAAAAAGAAAAAAAGATAACATGAAATAAAAGAAAATAGGAATTAAAAAAAAAAAAAAGAATCAGACTCCATCCACCATCCGTATTCTTTCCCGCCACATTTGCCTCTCCATCGCCATACTTTCTCCAATTCCAAGAAACCGCATATCATTTTCAATCATCTTTATCCAAGTTTTCTTGGGTCTTCCTCTACCTTTCACAACATTACTTGCTCCCCAACTTTCTAGCCTCCTCACTGGGGCATCAATAGGTCTTCTTCTCACATGACCAAACCATCGTAATCGATTCTCCATCATCTTGTCTTCTATAGACGCAACTCTTACCTTCTCTCTGATCACCTCATTTCTGAGCCGATCCTTTTTGTATGACCACACATCCATCGTAGCATACGCATCTCTGCCACATTCATCTTTTGAACGTGACACTGTTTTACTGCCCAACACTCGGTGCCATATAACAACAAGCAGCCTAATTGCCGTGCGGTAAAATTTACCCTTTAATCTATGAGGCATGCCAGATCACATAAAACCCCTGTGGCACTCTTCCACTTCAACCACCAGGCCTTTATTCTGTGAGCCACATCGCCATCTAGCTCTCCATCCTTTTGGATAATAGATCCAAGATACCGAAAAAAAGTGGATCCACGAACAACTTTCCCATCAAATGTGATCATCCCCGCCTCTCTATCACTGTTTTTGCTAAACCTACACTCCATATATTCGATCTTACTTCACCACTAAAGCCTCGAGCTTCCAAAGTATCCCTCCAAAGTTCCAATTTCTGTTGCACTCCAACATTCGTTTCATCAATCAACACAATATCATCTGCGAACATCATACACCACGGCACGTCATTTTGAATTTCTCTTGTCAATTCGTCCATGACTATGGCAAAGAGAAAAGGACTAAGAGCAGATCCTTGATGCACCCCAATCGTAATAGGGAATTCTTCTGTCCTCCCAACATTAGTACGTACACTTGTACTAGCTCCCTCATACATGTCCTTTATAATGTCAATATATTTCTTGCAATACTCCATGAACAAAATTATTTAAAAAGAATAAAAAAGAGAACCGTTGAAAGAAGTTAGCACAAAAGTTCAATCCATGCAACTATATATATATATATATATAGTGTTGTATTTTATGCAGTACCAATATTGGATACAGTATTTTACAGTACCATTTTTAACCAATCAGAATTTAATAAATTAATTTCCATTTATTTAATTCATAATAGCATCCAAGGTTATAATGGTATTTTACATTTCCATTAGGATCACGATGTTTTCATCAGTCAGATTTCTGGGGAGGTTCGTTTACATCATGTTTTCATCAGTCCGATTTTTGGGGAGGTTCGTATCCATCATGTTTTCATCAGTCCGATTCACCAAAATTTTCCCAGGTACATTGGGGAGTTTCGTATCCATCATAATCACAATTTTGTTACGTATAAATATTCATCAATCCCACAATCCAATCACATAAAACCCTAATTCAGTATCTAATATTCGGAAAAAAATGGTTGAGATCCCTGAACAAGATATGACAGGGATAGGAGAGGGTTCAACGTCCAGGGATGTGCAACAAGTAAATAATGAATCACGTGTAGTAACTGATCATGAAGAACACTGCGTAACATTCCGATTTAATCTGTTTTTATCCATTCAAGTTTATTTTATAAAGTTAATATAACGTAAATTAAACATTTTAATTACAGCTTTTAACTGTTTTCTAAAACCTACTTGTCATGTGTTTAGTAATTTATATATGGTTGCTATGTTATGGCTACGTGTTTAGTATATTTTTACTGTTAATTCAGCCTTGCATACATGTTCTTGACATTCTTGGCATTGTTAGTTTAAATACAGCCTCGCTTACTATGTTTTAAAAGCCTTGCATACATGTTCTATATATATATTAAACTCTTTTTGAATCAGAATGCTATGTTTGTGTTTAATCTGTTATGTTTGTCTATTGATTTTAGCAGAATATAAGTTTAGTATAAAACTTTTGGTCCATTGATATATTCTTAGCATACATGTTTTTGCATTCTTGGCATTACACAAACTTGTGTTAAAGTTTGTAACTTTGATGCTTAATTTGGACTAATGTGTTGAACTTAAGTTGAGATAATGTTTGGAAGAGTGAGTTGGGGTTTTAATCAAGGGGAAGAGGAAGGAAAATGATGGGTTTGGTATTACTCTTATGTGATTCTTCATGTAATAAAAGAAGAAGCTCTGGTATTTGATGTGAGATGAGCATGTTTGGTTAGAGGTAGGCACATTGGGTTCTAAAATAAGCTAAAAGAAGAAGCTCTGCTATTTGATGTGAGATGAGCATATTTGGTTAGAGGTAGGATTGGGTTCTAAAATAAGCTAAAATAAACATCCCCTTAATGTGAAACTATTAACAAGCTGATTATCTAAAAATGAGTTAAGCTTATTTAGTATTTAAAAGTATGCTTTGAAGAAATGTTCTTCTTGATGTAAACATGCACAATGTGCTGAAAATTGGTGTTGCTCGAAATTGTTTAATAGATAAAGCAGTCGATGTTTTGTGTGAACTTACTGAAAAAGGTTTGAATCCTGATGTTGGGACTTATAGCTCTATAATTTCAGGGTTCTGTAAGAATGATGATATGTTATAAGCGTTAATATGATAGATGAAATGAGCCGTTAAGGGGTTAGTGAAAATATCGTCACTCACTACTAGAAAGATTTCTGTTAATCAGTGCTTTTCAGCTTTTGATATGATGTGAATTCTGTTATTTAGCTTTTTTCAGATTTTATGAAAAAAATCTTAATTTCTCTATGTCAAAAGTTAAATATTTTTGGTTTTGTAGTTGTGATCTTTAATTAGTTAAATCTTATTGTATTGGACAAAAATGACATCCAGACAAGAAAAAAGGCGAGGATAGTGTCACATCCAGGTTTCAATAGAAAAATGAGGCATATCAAGGTTCGGATTTCTATGATCCGTTGAAGAGTGCGATTAGTGGTGGGCAGGATTTGTGTAAGGAAGGGAAGAATAGAGGAGCGTATGCGCCACAATTTGATTAGTTACCTGCGAATAGGTGATGGCCAAGGTGGCGCTAAAGTCGTTCAGGCTGCTCTTCATATTGGTGAAGCCATTGAGCATGAGGTTGATTCACTTTTAATTCGTCAATGTCATTATAATTGCAACTTGCTATTTCAACTATGTATATGATTTTATATTTTCATATCAGTGTTTGGCATTGCATTTTTGAAGTGATTATATAATATTGAATAATCTGAATCTGTTTATTAGCTGTAATAAAACGGGCTGTTGGAGACTATTTCATTCTCTTGGAACTGTCGCTTATTTATGTATGATGAGTCGATTTTTGATCGTCTCATTCTGTTCTTTCGAGTCGCACTTTCATTTGTTTTTGAGTGTTTTTGCTCTTTTTACGCGTGGTATGTTGTGTTTTTGTTTTGTAGGTATCCGTACGAAGATTGTGGTAAAATATGCGCTTTTATGGCCAATATTGGAGTCTATGACGATTAAGAGCGAGAACGAGGCCTAAAACGTTGAAGATTGAAGCAGTAACGGACGAATCTTCTAAATTCCAGAATCACCACTTCGAATTGAGATGTGTTCTCCTTTGATATAAATTCCTCGTGAAATTAGCTTCGAAACGGTATATCATATGTTAAAATCCGAGGTGTATTGATACAAGAACGAAGGATCAAGCCGAACAAGACCAAAAACCGGACTCGACCGCATCAAGCAACTCAGCCGTGCCATATAATATGGCCGGGTCTCTTTACATTTAAAAATACATTTTGCAGAAGAGTACGACACGGCCGTGTCATGGGACACGGCCGAGTCACGGTCCAGTCGGTTTTGCAATTCTAGCGCAATACAACACGGTCGTGTCATGGGACACGGCCGAGTCTCAATACAGAACACCTTTTCCTTTATCTAGGGCAGTACGACACGCCCGTGTCCCAGGACACGGGCCATGTCACTTTTCGGTGCAAGTCATTTTCCTTGATATTTTTGCACAACTTTAAGCCTTTTCTTGATATTTTTGGCTATAAAAAAGGGAGGAGGAGACCATTTGGAGATATTCTTATCTTGTGGAAAATATTTGGAGAGGGGAAAACACAAGATCAAGGAAGAAAACACCAAAAAGTGAGGAAAAAGTGAGATTGTTTCATCATCTTCCTTGTATGTTCTTGGAGTGAAAAATACATTTATGAGATATAATAATTTCTTGTATCATTTTGTTGTGAGTTCTTGAAAGAAGATCATCAAACCTTCATCGGGAGTTCGATTTCGGCATTTACAAGGAAAGTTTCTACCATGTTTTGTTTTATAATTTCCATTATTGTTGTTGAAATAATCATGTGTAGCTAATCTTTTCACATGGGTTTTTAGATATAGCCACACACATGTTATCGATTGTTAGTTCCTTTTGATTTTCCGGGTAAAGTTTGGGATTGTTCCTCTTGTTCGTTCTTCGCATTAGAACTTTTGATTTAGATCATCAAACCTATTTCATAGTTGTTATTATTATTCAAAACGAGGGTTTTTATCGGTCTTCGCCATCAAACGGTCCGGTAGAAGTGATTGTAAATGTTCTCGAGCTTTTTCGCGCGATCTTTTAACGAAGTAGTTGGTTAATTGATTGTTAGTTAGGGATTTATCCCCATCAAAGGAGGTTACCTTATATTCGTTGAGAACAAATCGTGATTTTTAGAATTACCGCCATCAAACGGATTTCTTTTAATCGTGAGCAATCGATAATTCCAAACCTTACTTATTTGAGTATCGGAACTAATAATTGATTACGTGTGTGTCGGTGACTCTAAATTCCCATATCAATCTCATTATTGTTATCTCTCATTTATCCGACGATCAAATTGGTGTTGTTATCACTTAGTTTATTTTAGTTTTATGCGTTAGTATTGTAATCCAATCGAACCAATGATGTATTTTAATTTATTATACTTTTGTTCATTCAACTATTTGCGGAACAATATCGAACTTTAAACCGTTTCCAATTCCTCGAGAGATCGACCTCGGAGTTACTTGCCGCTTCCTACAAAAGCGATCCGTACACTTGCGAGTATATAATTTGTCCATCAAGTTTTTGGCGCCGTTGCCGGGGAATTGGCGTTTAATTTTTGATCTTGTTTTAATAGTAGTTGAATTGTTTTTATTGATCATTTTTCCGTTTTCATTATTTTCGATAAAGTCTAAAAAATTCGCTCTTACTTCCTTTGTTTATGCTTGGTAGGAGATCGTTGGGTAACCCGATTCGTCCGCCCATAGACGAAGTTCAAAGGATTAGAGCACCAAAAATAATGGCCACAACATCAATGACAAATGACGAGGTGAATCCGAATCTTGAACAACAACTTTTGCTCCAAGAAGATAACCCTCGTCAACCGAGGGTTGAGAATGTTGCACAAAATATAGATGAGGAAGAAATTCGTCAACCAAGGTTTCCGAGATATGAGAATGTTGGGCGCAATCAAGGGATACCCGAAGCTCAACAAGGGAGATACTTCTATCCGAGACAACCACCCATTGGAGTGCAATATGGAGCGAATTATTATCCCGGACCTCAATATGGGATGGAAGCAAACTATAACATGCCGCAACAACCTCCGGTCGAATATCTAATGAGAGACTATGCAAAGCCCGTGGTGAACACCGCCATTTCATGCATCCAATTAGCACCGGCCGCAAGGAACTACCACATAAGCGGATTTCACATCGAGCAATTGCCCTCATTTCATGCATTAGCACGTGAGGATCCGTTATCATTCATCCGAGACTTCTATGTGGCGATTGACAATTTCCCATTAAATGGGTTGAGCGAAGATCAACTAAGAATGAAGTGCTTCCCTTATACACTCAAGGACGGGGCGAAACAATGGTTGATGACTTTGGCGCCCGGCTCACTAAGAACATGGGATGAAGTTTACGATAAATTCATTACCAAGTACTTCTCTCATTCAACGACTATGCAATTGAGAACTCAAATCTCAACTTTCGGACAACAAGACGGAGAGGCATTTCATGAAGCATGGGACCGATTCAAAATGCTCCTCATTCAATGCCCACATCATCACTATCCACTTCAACTACTTAATCAATTCTTCTATTATGAGTTGACACAGTATTGCCAAGATGCGGTGGATAACTCCGCCGGTGGTTCGTTTTGGGGGTTAACAGAGAGACAAGCTTATGACGTATTTGAAATATTGGGAGCTAATTATCTAACAAAAAAGTGTGCGTGTTCGTAGGGGAGTTGTGAACCAAGTAAGCGAGAAGGACGAGATGCAATCTAAAATCGATGAGTTAACGAAGGAACTAAGACAACTCAAGACTCAAAATAAATCTTCGAGCTCACGAGTTTGCGAAATTTGTTGGGGACCCGGACATCATGCTAATTCTTGCCCACATATTTTTCTAGAAAAACAAACCGAACAAGTGAATTGGGCTATGGGACAAAGCACGGGAAGGCCCGAATGGGAAGAGAGGAGAAAAAATTATGGCGGAAACGCAAGAAATGCACCTCTCCAAAATACTTATCATCCTGGGCTAAGAAACCATCCGAATTTCTCGTGGAGAAACAACAACCCGATTCCATACGACACAAACGCCCAAGCTCAATACAACGGAGGAAACCGAGCCCAACAAACAACACAAAGTGAACCACCTCCACAACAAAGGAACTCTCTTGAGGAGAGTATTGCGGCATTCATTAAGGAGAGCAGGGAAAACCGAGTGGAGAACAATAAGAGGTTCGAATCTTTAGAAGTTTTGGTGAAGAAAATGGAGATTCAAATTGGGCAACTTGCTACCGAGGCATGCAAACAAGAAAGGGGTAAACTACCAAGTCAACCCGAGCAAGTTCAAGCTATTACCACCATCCGAAGTGGTAAAGTGATAAATAAAGAGACAATTTCCGAAGCGAAAGAGAGGGGCGGTGAGAAAGAAGAATTGCCGAGTCAATCGGAGAAATCTATGGTGATTGAATAGGATGAGTCGAACGATGAAGAAATCCGAGTAACTGCTACCCAATCTTGCGAGACTCGAATTCCTTGGGAGAAATCTAAAGATCCAATCGAGAATCCAATTGAAGAGAATAAGAGCGAACCGGTCAAATCAACGCATCGAAAGGAGGACCTAAAAAGCATTGACATGGAATTTCTTTTCGTGGAGAAAGAAGTTCCCACTGTGAACTTAGGAGCGAGTATTAATTTAACACAAAAACCAATATACTTGCCACTAGGTTTATGGGAGGTGATAGCCCCGATGGATTTCGTGATACCAAACATAGAAGAAACATCACCAACAAAAATCACGTCACTTATTCTTCAAGGAAGACATTTCATGGTGAGAGTCATAATGAAAATTGAAATGGTAACAAAAGCGCTCATAATGGAAATCCATAGATCCACTATCCATATCCTGACGAAGGAAAATGAGCGAAAAATAACGAGCTATGTGGATGGACATGGAACATTTCCATTTAATCCCGGATAGAAGAAGCCGAAGAAGTCGAGCTAAAGACTATAAAAAAGCGCTGCTTTGGAGGCAACCCAAGGGAGTTTTTTTTTTTTTTTTTATCGCTTTTATTATTATTATTGCATTAATTTTATTTTTTTTGGTGTGTGTAGGTAATCTAAAAAGGAGGTATTCATTGGAGGAAGAAGCCTATCCTATTGAAAGTTGAAACCCGAGCACAAAAGCATGGTGCCTCGCGATCAAAAACCACACTTTTTAATCCGGTAGTTTTATTTTCTTTCCTTTTAATTTGCGTTTTCGTATTTCTCCTCACTTAATATTTTTGCTTGGGGACAAGCAAAGGTTTAGGTTTGGGGGGGTGCAACTTCTTCGATTTTTATTTATTTTTAGTTTGCGTGATGTTTGTTTCCTTTCTTTTTTTAGTTTGCGTGATGTCGTAGTTGGATTGCAATAACCTTGTTAACTGTTGGGTATATGGATGATTAATCGTGTTTGTACTTGGCTCGTAGAGTTTTATAAATCTAATTGATTGTTTGACCTTGTGTGTGAATGTATAGTTTTGGTTACTTAATTTGACGTGTAAGGAATGAGTATGATAGTCCAAAAGCCGTGAGTTCTTGTGCCTAATTGAACCGTTCACCTTTAGCGGTAAAATTCTTTCATGTGTGATTTCTCTTCTTATGGTTTGTATTCTTTAGAACTTGCATGATTCTGGCGGATGATGTGTTGATATTTACATACACGAGAAATGATTAGGGCTGCCTAAATTTTTTTGTCTTGAACCAACTTATCTAAGAATACCCACCATTTCATATCAATATCCTTTGCTAGCCCCGTTGAGCCTTTAGCCGTATTTTGTTCGAAAAACCCGCATCTTATAGCTCCATATCCAAAAGCCATAACTTACCCAAGTATTGGTCCTTGTAAGAGCATGAGAGGGTATATTTGAAAAACGAAGGTGTGCAAAGTTTGTGGTGTATAGAGGCAAAAATCTTCTCTACCGTTCCCCTGAAAATAATAAGCCCCACAAAAAAAAGTGATCCTAATAATAATAGTGGGATAGAAAAGATAGGGGAGGAGGGGAGTGAGCCTAAGAAAAAAAAGGGAAGTCGATGGGTTGTGAGAAATAGGCCAATATCATCAGAATTGCACTTAACAAGGCCTAGAAAAATATATATATAAATACGGGAGAATTGAAGTAGAATGATCGATCTTGCTTTGA
This sequence comes from Orobanche coerulescens, assembly GCA_033398695.1. Lineage (NCBI taxonomy): Eukaryota > Viridiplantae > Streptophyta > Magnoliopsida > Lamiales > Orobanchaceae > Orobanche > Orobanche coerulescens. The sequence continues at coordinate 19,973,097 of CM065810.1, forward strand.
GTGTTTATTTCATATATGTGAGGATCGTATATGCTCTACTTGGACTGAACTTGTAACTACTAGCCAAATTTTCCCAACCTGAGCCACAGCCCCATTACAACCCAAAGTAAGACCCTATGACTCGTGTTTTGTGAATATTGATGCGTTTGATGAAGAGAAGAAGAGCAAGCATATAGTAGAACTTTCCATTTGAATCGAGTTGAGCGTATTGACCTATCTAAACACTTGAGAGATGAGTGAATCAGTGAGGGACTATTAAGACTTGTTTTCTTTCATGTTCGATCAAGTGCCATTGCTTTCCACTCATTTGTGAGTTTAGGCTTCCATGATGAATTACGAGACTTTACGATACTTTTACATTCTCGGTTGATTGTATGTATACCCGATGATTAACTTGATTATTCAATCCTTCTCGTTTATTTGTCGTGTGTTTTATTTCTTTTTGCTTGAGGGCAAGCAAAGTTTAGGTTTGGGGGGATTTGATGAGTCGATTTTTGATCGTCTCATTCTGTTTTTTCGAGTCGCACTTTCATTTGTTTTCGAGTGTTTTTGCTCTTTTTATGCGTGGTATGTTGTGTTTTTGTTTTGTAGGTATCTGGACGAAGATTGTGGTGAAATATGCGCTTTTATGGCCAATATTGGAGTCTATGACGATTAAGAGCGCGAACAAGGCCTAAAACGATGAAGATTGAAGCAGTAACGGACGAATCTTCTAAATTTCAGAATCACCACTTCAAATTGAGATGTGTTCTCCTTTGATATAAATTACTCGTGAAATTAGCTTCGAAACGGTATATCATATGCTAAAATCCGAGGTGTATTGATACAAGAACGAAGGATCAAGCCGAAGAAGACCAAAAACCGGACTCGACCGCATCAGGCAACTCGGCCGTGCCATATAACACGGCCGGGTCTCTTTACAGTTAAAAATACATTTTGCAGAAGAGTACGACACGGCCATGTCATGGGACACGGCCGAGTCACGGTCCAGTCGGTTTTGCAATTCTAGCGCAGTACAACACGGCCGTGTCATGGGACACGGCCGAGTCTCAATACAGAACACCTTTTCCTTTATCCAGGGCAGTACGACACGCCCGTGTCCCAGGACACGGGCCGTGTCACTTTTCGGTGCAAGTCATTTTCCTTGATATTTTTGCACAACTTTAAGCCTTTTCTTGATATTTTTGGCTATAAAAAAAGGAGGAGGAGACCATTTGGAGATATTCTTATCTTGTGGAAGATATTTGGAGGGGGAAAAACACAAGATCAAGGGAGAAAACACCAAAAAGTGAGGAAAAAGTGAGATTGTTTCATCATCTTCCTTGTATGTTCTTGGAGTGAAAAATACATTTGTGAGATATAATAATTCTTTGTATCATTTTGTTGTGAGTTCTTGAAAGAAGATCATCAAACCTTCATCGGGAGTTCGATTTCGGCATTTACAAGGGAAGTTTCTACCATGTTTTATTTTACAATTTCCGTTATTATTGTTGAAATAATCATGTGTGGCTAATCTTTTCATATGGATTTTTAGATATAGCCACACACATGTTATCGATTGTTAGTTCCTTTTGATTTTCCGGGTAAAGTTTGGGATTGTTCCTCTTGTCCGTTCTTCGCATTAGAACTTTTGATTTAGATCATCAAACCTATTTCATAGTTGTTATTATTATTCAAAACGAGGGTTTTTATCGGTCTTCGCCATCAAACGGTCCGGTAGAAGTGATTGTAAATGTTCTCGAGCTTTTTCGCGCGATCTTTTAATGATTTACCTCATGAAAAGTAGTCGGTTAATTGATTGTTAGTTAGGGATTCATCCCCATCAAAGGAGGTTACCTTATTTTCGTTGAGAACAAATCGTGATTTTTAGAATTACCGCCATCAAACGGATTTCTTTTAATCGTGAGCAATCGATAATTCCAAACATTACTTATTTGAGTATCGGAACTAATAATTGATTACGTGTGTGTCGGTGACTCTAAATTCCCATATCAATCTCATTATTGTTATCTCTCATTTATCCGACGATCAAATTGGTATTGTTATCACTTAGTTTATTTTAATTTTATGCGTTAGTATTGTAATCCAATCGAACCAATGATGTATTTTAATTTATTATACTTTTGTTCATTCAACTATTTGCCGAACAATATCGAACTTTAAACCGTTTCCAATTCCTCGAGAGATCGACCTCGGAGTTACTTGCCGTTTCCTACAAAAGCGATTCGTACACTTGCGAGTATATAATTTGTCCATAAATATATTTACATATAAAATAACTCCTAAATTATTCAGGTAAGTTAACTCACATTTGTTTTAGCTACTTTTAAATTGATTATTTGATTCTTAAATAATCATACATTTATAACCATTTTCACTGTAACAAAACACAGGAAAATGAATATAAGCGGCAAAAAACGACAATAATCAGAAGATCACGATCTCGCCACAGATTATAAGATTATGGGTTACTATGCAGCAATTTTTTTTTATGATGATAGTGAAGCGTCACAGATTCAAGAGACTAAAGGAATGCTCCCAGATGACATCAAATTGCTTGCAACTAATGAAAAGTATTCACTTATACCCTTCTCAAGCTGAATACCATTCAAAGAGTGAAGAAGTTGATTGATGGTGCTGCTCATTTCGGGGTAGGAAAATGGACTTATATAAAGAAATTGCTTCCGCATCATCAGTTCATCGAACATCTGTTGCTTTGAAGGTACATTGCATCTTCTAATATGTCGTTGTCGTATCTTTTAAAGAATATAAGATTTCCCATGACGGGTAAATTTTTTCCCATTTGTGTTGTAATGATTTGTTTCTACAGGATAAACGGCGAAATCTTTTGAAAGCAGGTCAAGCACTAAAAGATAGTACAAATGTCCTTTTCCCTCCTCTTTCCTTTTGTTTTAAGTTTAAAGTGATTATACCGGATTATCGGCTAGAAAAACTATAAGCAAATAGTAAGACTAAGCAGTCGAATAATTAATGACACCTATGCCCAAACACCCAAAACCAGTCATACCAAAAAAACCTCGGGGCAAACAGTCCCTGAGATTGTAGAAACATGATGCCAGCAATTTTTTTTAGGTTCGTGGCTACTTTTGGTGGGTTCGTTAAGGGATATTTGAGTTTTACTTTCTCATTATTATGTTTAGATCAATTAACAAAAAAATATTTCATGAACAGTGGGTTTAAGAAAATTGATCTTGACTGTTTGATTATTTATATAGGGGAAAGAATGTCTTGAAGCAAGAAAATTAATGCTTTTAACAGTCTTCACAGATCCTAATGTATGTTCACCGTAATTTTCTTACTCTTTATCCTAATTTGAGGCAAGAAAGTTGCCAAAACTCTTAGCACTGTTTTTTACAAAAGCATTCAGTTACTAAGTTGTAGAATGCCAATTCTTTTGTTAAACCTTATTTTGATAGAGCCGTATGCGTTTAAACTTCATTTAACTCAACTTATTTTATAACTATTTAGCTAAACATTACGCGACACGTCTCAATTAGATGCACCATCTTACTTACACTTCAACAATTTACACAAACATTATGCAATGAACAATTAGATACAGCCCGTGTGCATCGCACGAGTCTGAATGCCTCGTGTGTGTATATATATATATATATATAATTACTTCATGCAAGTGTTATTGCATTGAGATTCTGAATTTATTTCATGCAAAGTGTTTATATTTACTGTTTCTTTCAAAACTTGGGTATTGATTCATTTATTACACCCAGTAGTAGACACTTGACTCTAAAGTACATTATTTTCTTTGATTGCGTATTGATTCCTGCATTTCATACAAATCAAAGCACAAGTAATTAGATATCTATCGAGAATTAAGCCTAGATAGAATTACTTGGTTACATGAGTGATTTAATAGGGATATCCATTTTTCCTTGGTGTATTGATTCCATATCAAGCACTAATAATTGAATAATCTATGCACTGAATATTTTTTCTTTATCTTTTCTTTTTGATTTCAACCGTATCAAATACGAATTAAATATTAAGCAAACAAATTTATGCATTGGAAAGAAAAAACCCAGATTATATAAGAGAATAATATGATGCTACGAACTTTATTCCAAAAGTCCAAAATAAAAATGACGGATGGAACAAAAAGAGTCTATAATTGATTAAGTCTGGAAACAATACATCGGTACAGGATTGATTGATTAGGACTAGATAATCCATGTCATAATGGCACAATGACGGTACTCGAAAGTACTGAATCGGTACCAGTGCACTAGTAAACTGGCTGGACCGGTTTCAAAAGGGCTGGAGTGAGCTCGAGTCGTTCTGATCTGGACCAGGCCCAGACTGGACCAATCCATTATACTTAAAGAAAAAATAAATTTTGTTAGACATTTCGAAAATATATTACAAAAATATTATTTTTATATAAAATAAACAACACGTATTATTTTACTATATTATGATTTCAAAATATATTAAAAGTAATAGAAAAAGGCGGGTTGGATCGAGTTGGGCCGACTCTGCGTTGGACTTGACCACTGGTTGAGCTATTCTTGGAATGATGTCAAGAACATCTTTCGATACCTAATAGGAACCATTGACTTGGGACAATTCGTTCCCTATAAGCAAGCGAAGTAAGCTGCTTATAAGGAGGCAATGATAAAGTAAATGCTAATGCCGAGGAACCTATCTTGATAAACGTGTTGGTATGATTTGTTGATGTTAGGTGTCACTCTAACCCACACAAATGCCGCTCACAAGCTGGTTCTGTATTGACCATTGGGAACACTATTATATCTTGGAGATCGACTAAGCAAATCCTTGTGGCTACCTCCTCGAATCACACTGGATTATCGCTTTTCATGAGGCGGTCTGTGAGTATATATGACTAAGATCTACCATTACACCTATCCAAGATAACAATGGAATAAGTACAATCACTGATCACTACACCAAAAACACCAATTTCTGACTTTTAATCTCTCCAATTTTGTGACTGCCATTGACAGTCGTAATTTTATGACTGCCAATAAGAGTCATAACGACCACACAGTGATATACTTAATTATTTGTGACTGCTAAGGGTAGTAACATCCATTGGTGACTGTCATTGACTGTCATAAAACAAAAAAAAAATTCCTTTCGTATATGACTACTACTAGCAGTCATTAGTTTGTACTAAACGACATATATTAAGAAGACTTTGATGACACTTCCCTCACTTTGAATATATCGATCGATCTGACTCACACTTCTCTAGGGTTTCACTTCTATCACTCATTCACTCTCATAGAAATCCTTTATTTCTCGTCCCGGTGACGAAAGTCATCTCAAGAAAGGGGAGTGCGGATGAAAGCCTATTGATTTACACATTCAGTCGATCATCTTGCACCTGAGAGACAAGCAAATAAGAAAAGCAAGTTTTCACCCTGGTTTTACAACCTGATTTTACCTACTTCAGGAGGGCATAGGGTTTCGGCATCGCAAGCAGATATCTCATACCAACTTCAGGAGGGCATAGGATTTTTACCAGTCTCAGTTCTGAAGATTGAGATCGAGGTAATTTTATGCCACTTGTTCTCTTCTGTTCTTACATTTTATTGTAATCTTGAATGCTGATTTTAGTTATTTTGAGTGGAATTAACTTTGTTTTTTATGTTTAATCAAGCATACAGATCCAATTCTAGTGCTATTTGTTTTGGGAATTTGAGGTTTATTTCGGATTTCAGAGCTGCAAGTGCTTTTGGATTATTTTTATTTTTTGTTGCTTGAGTTATTCGGTCCTTTTCATTTTAATTGCAGTTGGGATGAATTCTGTGATTAGTTTTTTGCTGGAGAATTAATAATATATCATTAGTATGTTTGTGTTTCTTGTATATTTGTGGTTTAATATTTCTTGTCGTATTTTTGTTCTTTACTCATAAACTCAATCACATGTGGATTTATTAAAGCAAAACTCATAATTTTTCTTTAAGAGCTCGTCCAGCTTGTGTGTACTCACACTCAGGCTCGGGTTCGCGCTCTAGTTCCTCTCCAGCCACAATCTGTTACACCATATGATTAAAATTACTATTTAGGCTCTTCTATATGTGAGAGATCTATCATTCAACACCAAAAAGTCCAATAGAGACAAATAATTACATGCAGAAGGAAGGGAAAAAAATTGAACTAATGCGCTACTTCGCAACAACAGTTGTTGCTGGCACTGAAGATTTTAGATTTTTTTTTGGTATTGCCGAGGCCACTAGAAATTAGGTGGTAAAATTTAAAAACTGTTTTGAGTAGACCATTATGATATGTGTGAAAAACATATTATCTTTTTTAATGGTCTCGGTTGGTTGGTTTCGTGGGTAACATTATACAACTATTCTGAGTCGATCTTTGTCGACACATGTGATGAAAAATCTTTATTTTTAACAGTTTTAATTGATCAATTTCACGGATAAAATTCAAAACTATTTTGAGTTGAGTCGTCATCAACACGTGTGAAAAAACACTAATGGTTTCGGTCAAATTTTATCTTTTGGGTTGACTCGACTTGACTTACCGTCGTAACAACCATGACTCTTGGATTGTAGCTGCTTTGTCTTATAGATTGTATTCCAGTAGTATATGTCTTATTTGCTTAGAGAAGGTGTGGTGTATCTTTATTAAAGTTCATTTTAAAGATATAGTGTGGTTATTATATGAATAGCTTTTAAATAAATAAAATAACAATCTAATGTGGTGCATATTGTTTTTATATTTGTAAATGCTAGTGATGGTGTATCCACCTTATAAAGAGTGGATGGGCGAAAATAGTAATAGAATGGGAGAGGTGTATGTCACTGGTGTTAGAGAATTTGTTAAGTATGCGAGAAGAAATCTAGGAGATGATCTTATCTCATGTCCATGCACGCATTGTAAAAATGGTAAAAATGTGAATTGGGAGAACGTTGAGGTACATTTGATCAAGTGGGGAATGCAAGAATATTATTTATTCTGGAATTATCATGGGGAGCGAAACTATCTTTTTATTCCTGATCAAATACCACTGAATGAAGCATTTCATGAAGAGGGTGATGTACTACGACATAGTAGGTTGAACGACCTTCTTAATGATGCTTATGGACTTCACATGAATCAACCTAATAATGAGAATTCATTGCATGATAATTGTAACACCCCCAATCCGCTCAGAGATATTACACGCCGTAGAACCTTTCCTCAAGGTTCTACTAGGCTGGTAACAAAACCGAATGACTCAAATACGCCTTTAAGACTAAAATGACTCAGTAGACCGATTTGGTCTTTCAATAAATACATACAACTCAAATACAACTCATGCCCACGCAGCGGTCAAAATACAACCACACCCGTACAACGAGAAAAATATAGCAGCGGAAAATAAAGTACAACTGAACCAATAAACAATGTACGGTTCCTCATGTGATTAGTATCGATCATCTTTCATCATCCTTCGTGCCGACCCTGTGTTATGCTCCAAAACCTGAATGCAAAAATAGACATCCACCCCCCGAATACTCGGGGGTTAGCAAAACTCCACTGTTTTGCTAGTGCAAGAACAAAGTGCAAATACGAGCCATACAATTCACATTCTACGAATAACAATAACCAGGAATCCTCAAAGATACAAACGTAACGAAAAGCACTTCCCGAGGCAAGAGTTTGGTAAAATATTCTAAAACCGAAAGGTCACAATTCAAGGGAAAACAATTTATAAAACGGTTTATAATGCCATCGAGAGTTTTAATAGAAAAAAATTTCGGATTACCGAATCCTTATCTTTCCAAAATCAATAGGGGTCACAGCCCAAAGGTTTTGTTTTCACAAATAAAACCAACCATAATACACAAAGTTAAAACCCACGTCATGCGTCCTCGACGGACATAAAATACACACGCACCCATGAAGTTTCACTCGTGAATCCAGGTCGAAGCCATTGGAATTCCCTCCGTGGTCCCGTCGAACCCTCCCAAGGTGAGCAAACACATTCACAAAACATAAGCAACCGCACTGGTGAATCCAGGGCTATACCATTGGACTCCCTCCGTGATCCCATCGGACCCTCCCGAGGTGAGCGAAAAACAATCACAAAATATACACACGTAGCGGTGAAGTTTCACTCGTGAACCCAGGTCGAAGCCATTGGAATTCCATCCGTGGTCCCGTCGAACCCTCCCGAGGTGAGCAAACACATTCACAAAACATGTACTCGCATTGCCTTGGACCGGGACGAAGCCACAAATCCCACTCGAGGCCCCATCGGACCCTCCCGAGCTAGCCGCAAAATAATAAAGCACAAGTAACATATCACACCAAGGATATCCAAACAATTCACCCAGAGGCATCAAACACTTAGCAAAACACCACGTCAAACCACAATGCACTGAAATGAAACAATATACGTCCACACGCAAATACCAAGTACATCATCAACACCAAACATATCCATAAGATTCACATACTCGTTCACGAATCACACCAATCACAAAACACACACGGTTTTGAAAGAGGGCCTTTAACATGGCTAACCAAATCTTTTGAAAACTCATTTCAAACAAACAAACAAACACACCTAGACGATCACCAATCATCATATCCACAAAACAAGAATAGTATGGACAAGGTACTTGCCTCGAATAATAACAACGCAGAGAATCGACCGAAGTAGGTTGACACGAACCGACTACGAACCCGCCGACTCCACCGATCGCCAACTCGCGATAATGAACTACGAAGGACAATAACAACAATGAATTGAATTCCATAGCACGACTTAAAGCCGTTGAATTCAAAGAACGAATGACGAAAGTTCAAGTGTTTCCCCCAAAACGGCCAATAACACGATTCGTCCCGTCAAAACACGAAAATGGAATTCCAAGTTAAAATATGGATATAAAATCCATAGAATATGTTTAACAATATCATTTAACCGTAATCGATCCATCAAAACGGATGGAAAACGAGATCGAGAACAAATCCCCCAAAATGTCGATTCGAATGAAATCAAGAATTATACTTCGATTCAACGAAGAACGATGTATTAAATGATGTTAAACACAAGAATACTACCAAGATTAATCATACCCAACATGAATTAATCAATAATACGGAACGAATCGGACAAAAACGCAAAACCCCCAAAATTTCTCAAAATAGGGTTCTAGGAAATCTCACCTTGATTCGCTAGATCGAAGGATGTTATAGGATGATTGATCAATGATATAACCTCAAGAACTTCATGGATTTATTGTTAAACAACATAGATTCGCCACCTCCGAATCGCTAGCCGCGGACAGAAAAGGAAGGAAGTGAAAAATGAATGAAAATGCGACTGCTCTGTCACATTTATACTGGGCCGGAACTAGCGTGCGCTAGCCTTCCCGGACTAGCTTACGCTATCGGCTGGTATCGGCCCAGTACTCTCGGCCAGGGCCCGCACAACCCGGCACCACCGACCAATCCTGCCGACCGTGACCTGTCCGCCCGACCCCCGCTAGCGTGCGCTACGGCCGGAAGCCTGCGCGCGCTAACCGACCTGTCCAGTAACCTCTGGACTAAACAACTCGCCCAGGTAATGTACGCTAGTCGGCCGACAGCGTGCGCTACCCCTGCCGGTTAGCGTGCGCAGTGTCCGACAGTAGCGTGCGCTAACTGCCGATCCACCAGAGTCCAGAGCCTCACTGCCCCTACTGCCCAGCCCGATAGCGTGCGTCGGCCGGCCGCATAACGTGCGCTACACCTGCCGGTTAGCGCGCGCAGCCTTCCGGCCGTAGCGTGCGCTACGCCGGTTCCTGCCGTGCTTGCCCGGCCAGTGCCCAGCACTTCCGACCGTGCCGGCCGCACCTGTCCGGCCAGTGCCCAGCCGTCATGATCCGACGACTCGATTTCCGAAAACGTACGGAACGAACACGACGAAAAGCTCGCGGACAACCTCATCGACCCGAAATGAAAACATAATGCAATAATTAATCATACGCGACCAAGAAAAGGGTCGCGACAACAAATACAGATACAGATACCCATAACTTTGGGTAAATTACAAAATGGCCCAAAACGCCCGAAAATCACGATACGTGATCGAATAACCAAACCGAAGTTCACAACACGTCTAACAAAGTTAAACGGACTTACGGGAAACTCAAAATAGCAGTTTCGAATGATATTCGCAAGAATCGAACTCAAGTGCGGAAAAGTCGCTAAAAAGTACGGAACTCAACATAACGACACCGAAACGAACTCGGATGCCAAAAAGTGTAGAATTAATCATTCTCATAATAATGAAACGGTCATGAGTGAATCATCAAAACGGACTTCCTCCGAAAAAAAGAAAGTACCGTAAATCGAAATTACGGGTATTACATTCTACCCTCCTTAAAAGAAGTTTCGCCCCGAAACTTAAAATAAGTAGGGAGAAGCAATATCCCCTGCCAGGAAAACTCGACGAGATACATAAAAACCGAAAACTCGTGCCCGACGGTGAAACACGGCAAGAAACGCAAGGAGACATACGGCGTGAAAATACGCTCCGCGGCGACTAACACAACGCCACCGATAGAGACATAATAAAATCAACAAGTGACAAGCGTCATCAAACAGACAATACAATCGAGTCGATTATCCGAACAATCACAAAACACAACGAACGAAAATCAATACGATTGACCAGCCCAACGGTTCATCAATCAAAACGCGAGCCAAACGCTGAACAAATACGGAATTCTACCGCCCAAGGGTTGGAAGATCGAAACGAGACTAATTTCCCGAAGGAGTCTGAATGCTCAACAATCACGAGACGAGATCAACAAAAACCGAACAATCAAACGATCAAACCACAGCGGCCGAGACAATAAAAAGCGAACAATCATGTTCGAATCACGAAGAACAATAAAATTCAAACAACAACTCCAAGGTTCACAAGAATCGAACCGAACTCAGAAAAGTCACAGCGATAATCAGATCGACTCAAAACAAGATCACAGCTCGTCCGAACGATGAAATCGAAATACAGAACAAGTTCAGAAAGTATCAACGAACACGAGGGAGTCGATAGAATTGAGAAAGAGAAAATGCAAAAGCCAAAAATAATACGGGTATTATATTCGACCTCTTCAAAAAGAAGTGTCATCCCCGAAACTCACAACAACGAAATCAAGGAGACGACACAACAAGCAACCGACAGAAACATCATTCGAAGGCCTCTCAAAGCCGATTCTGATAACTGTGCTCAAGCGCGAACTCCGAAAGTCTCGGTAGCCAACTCGCAAAACTAAATTCGGTGTCCCTCGAGTCCACACTTGAAATGTGTTACCGACGAGAAGGACAATTTACACGTGCATGCCCCGGCACATCACGGTTGAAATGTCTCGGCTCGGCATACCGAAAATACAAATGGTAGATACAATGGGGCATAACGTCGCAAAACAACATAGCGGAGATGCCAACTCAGCACAACAAAGAATCATAACACATATCATATACAACGATTACCATCGTAAAGTAATACACACAGAAACAATACAGCAATGACGGTATCGTTCGGCGACCTTAACGGCCCGAACAATAACCAACACATAATTACAAACATCATGAAACAATCACACATGTACACAAACGTACAAACCCAAGCTTTAACAGCTCACACAGGTGCGATAACACGCAAGTCACCACGAAATGACAACATTAAAGATCGTCATCACACCTCCCACAAGGGCTAACAAAACATATGTGTGGCGAACGACTCAACGTTTACACCACCAATTCAATCACAATTCGGAGGGCTAACACCCTAACAACAATACCAGCATCATACACACCTTCTCCGACCACAAGCAGGAAATGATGGGTTTTAAAAAAAACAAAAACCACCTTTTGAAAACAGTTTGGAAACACCCGTTGATCTTGAGTATCATCTTTCAAAAAGTACAAACGTGAAACATCATTATCGAGACTTTGGAGAACCATTTCGCATTTGATAAAAATGAGGACACTTTCTCTTAGTGAAAAACTTTCAGAATATTCGACCCTCGGGTCTAAGTAAAAGTGTTTCTAAAATATTAAAAATATCTCAAAACATTTTGGTCCTCGAGGTAGAAGAATTTTGAAACATATTGTGGCACCTTGGATGTACTACGAGAAAATAATTCATTTTAAAAGTACGTCTCGAAATTTATTTTCTAAGATACTAAGGTTTTCAAAGATAATTCAATGGGCTAGAATGCCCAAAAATTTCAGGTAATTACACGGAACATTATAGCGCCGTGGGTCCCGCGCCGGAACCCACCAGGCTAAAAACCATTTACAAAAACGCCAAAAAGGCCGATGACGGTAATATTTCAAAAACTCACAAAAGCCATTTACATAATACTAAATACCATCATAAGAATTTCGCCAAGACGATCAAGGCCATAATGCCAAAAACTCGGTTAAGGGAATCGGTTTTCGAAATAAAACTCAGTCGGTAAAATACCGAAAGCCATTTCAAAAGAAATCACGCAGCGGATAAAAGAAATAAAGTCAAACATGCACAATCCAGCAACGCTACTCCTCATATGAACGAAATATGACGGTCAAATAACCACATATCAAGAAATCAAAATCCATAAGAGGATTCCGTCACTGAACAAATAATCATAAAAATAGCTCGTGTCACACGAGGCACAACACAAAGAAGGGAGACTTACAGCCATAGGTCGCACGAAGATGATGATCGCCCCACGATACTAATCACGACCAACAAACTCAGACGACGCGTCGCGACACGACTCAGTCAGACAAATTCTGACGAGACAAAAACTCAACAGACACTACTAAACCCGACAGCCTAGGTTTCCACAACCTAAGCTCCGATACCATTTATGTAACACCCTCAATCCGCTCAGGGATATTACACGCCGTAGAACCTTTCCTCAAGGTTCTACCAGGCTGGTAACAAAACCGAACGACTCAAATACGCCTTTAAGACTAGAATAACTTAGTAGACCGATTTGGTCTTTCAATAAATACATACAACTCAAATACAACTCATGCCCACGCAGGGGTCAAAATACAACCACACCCGTACAACGGGAAAAATATAACAGCGGAAAATAAAGTACAACTGAACCAATAAACAATGTACAGTTCCTCATGTAATTAGTATCGATCATCTTTCATCATCCTTCGTGTCGACCCTGTGTTATGCTCCAAAACCTGAATGCAAAAATAGACATCCACCCCCCCGAATACTCGGGGGTTAGCAAAACTCCACTGTTTTGCTAGTGCAAGAACAAAGTGCAAATACGAGCCATACAATTCACATTCTATGAATAACAATAACCAGGAATCCTCAAAGATCCAAACGTAACGAAAAGCACTTCCCGAGGCAAGAGTTTGGTAAAATATTCTAAAACCGAAAGGTCGCAATTCAAGGGAAAACAATTTATAAAACGGTTTATAATGCCATCGAGAGTTTTAATAGAAAACAATTTCGGATTACCGAATCCTTATCTTTCCAAAATCAATAGGGGTCACAGCCCAAATGTTTTGTTTTCACAAATAAAACCAACCATAATACACAAAGTTAAAACCCACGTCATGCGTCCTCGACACACATAAAATACACATGCACCCGTGAAGTTTCACTCGTGAATTCAGGTCGAAGCCATTGGAATTCCCTCCGTGGTCCCGTCGAACCCTCCCGAGGTGAGCAAACACATTCACAAAACATAAGCAACCGCACTCGTGAATCCAAGGCTATACCATTGGACTCCCTCCGTGATCCCATCGGACCCTCCCGAGGTGAGCGAAAAACAATCACAAAATATACACACGTAGCGGTGAAGTTTCACTCGTGAACCCAGGTCGAAGCTATTGGAATTCCCTCCGTGGTCCATTCGAACCCTCCCGAGGTGAGCAAACACATTCACAAAACACGTACTCGCATCGCCTAGGACCAGGACGAAGCCACAAATCCCACTCGAGGCCTCGTCGGACCCTCCCAGGATGGCTAGCGAAATACTCAAGCACCACACGTCACCTAGGACCGGGACGAAGCACGAATCCCACTCGAGGCCCCGTCGGACCCTCCCGAGCTAGCCACAAAATAATCAAGCACAAGTAACATATCACACCAAAGATATCCAAACAATTCACCCAGAGGCATCAAACACTTAGCAAAACACCACGTCAAACCACAATGCACCGAAATGAAACAATATACGTCCACACACAAATACCAAGTGCATCATCAACACCAAACATATCCATAAGATTCACATACTCGTTCACGAATCACACCAATCACAAAACACACACGGTTTTGAAAGAGGGCCTTTAACATGGCTAACCAAATTTTTTGAAAACTCATTTCAAACAAACAAACAAACACACCTAGACGATCACCAATCATCATATCCACAAAACAAGAATAGTATGGACAAGGTACTTGCCTCGAATAATAACAACGCAGAGAATCGACCGAAGTAGGTTGACACGAACCGACTACGAACCCGCCGACTCCACCGATCGCCAACTCGCAATAATGAACTACGAAGGACAATAACAACAATGAAATGAATTCCATAGCACGACTTAAAGCCGTTGAATTCAAAGAACGAATAACGAAAGTTCAAGTGTTTCCCCCAAAACGCCCAAGAACACGATCCATCCCGTCAAAACACGAAAATGGAATTCCAAGTTGAAATATGGATATACAATCCATAGAATATGTTTAACAATATCATTTAACCGCAATCGATCCATCAAAACGGATGGAAAACGAGATCGAGAACAAATCCCCCAAAAAGTCGATTCGAATGAAATCAAGAATTATACTTCGATTCGACGAAGAACGATGGATTAAATGATGTTAAACACAAGAATACTACCAAGATTAATCATACCCAACATGAATTAATCAATAATACGGAACGAATCGGACAAAAACGCAAAACCCCCCAAAATTTCTCAAAATAGGGTTCTAGGAAATCTCACCTTGATTCGCCGGATCGAAGGATGTTATAGGATGATTGATCAATGATATAACCTCAAGAACTTAATGGATTTGTTGTTAAACAACATGGCTTCGCCACCTCCGAATCGCCAGCCGCGAACAGAAAAGGAAGGAAGTGAAAAATGAATGAAATTGCAACTGCTCTGTCACATTTATACTGGGCCGGAACTAGCGTGCGCTAGCCTTCCCGGACTAGCTTGCGCTATCGGCCGGTATCGGCCCAGTACTCTCGGCCAGGGCCCGCACAACCTGGCACCACCGACCAATCCTGCCCATCGTGACCTGTCCGCCCGACCCCCGCTAGCGTGCGCTACGGCCGGAAGCCTGCGCGCGCTAGCCGACGTGTCCAGTAACCTCTGGACTAAACAGCTCGCCCAGGTAATGTATGCTAGTCGGCCAACAGCGTGCACTACCCCTGCCGATTAGCGTGCGCGATGTCAAGCGATGGCGTGCGCTAACCGCGATCCACCGAGTCGAGCCTCACGCCCCTCGCCCGGCCGATAGCGTCGTCGGCCGGCCGCATAACGTCTTTGCACACTGCCGGTTCAAGGCAGCCTTCCGGCGGTAGCGTGCGCTACGCCGGTTCTGCCGTGCTTGCGGCCAAGACCAAAGACTTCCGGCCGTGCCGGCCGCTGTCCGGCCAGGTTGCGGCGTCATGATCCGACGACTCGATTTCCGAAAACGTACGGAACGAACACGGCGAAAAGCTCGCGGACAACCTCATCGACCCGAAATGAAAACATAATGCAATAATTGATCATACGCGACTAAGAAAAGGGTCGAGACAACAAATACAGATACGGATACCCATAACTTTGGGTAAATTACAAAATGGCCCAAAATGCCCGAAAATCACGATACGTGATCGAATAACCAAACCGAAGTTCACAACACGTCTAACAAAGTTAAACGGACTTACGGGAAACTCGAAACAGCAGTTTCCAACGATATTCGCAAGAATCGAACTCAAGTGCGGAAAAGTCGCTAAAAAACACGGAACTCAACAAAACGACATCGAAACGAACTCGGATGCCAAAAAGTGTAGAATTAATCATTATCATAATGATGAAACGGTCATGAGCGAGTCATCAAAACGGACTTCCGCCAAAAAAAAAAGAAATTACCGGAAATCGGAATTACGGGTATTACAATAATAGTTGTGAAGTGGAACATCTTAGTCAAGATAAAGATTATCTCAAGTTAAAAGCTACAGCGGCAAGACCTTTATATCATAATTGCAACCCAGAGCACACTGTGATACCCCGTAGCAAATAAACCGGGTGATTTATATTTTGCGAACCGTTTATCGGTCATCGTGTCGGAGTTGAGAATTATATCACCCCGTGTTGTTTAGAGCAATGAACTTGAATTTTTGTAATTGCGGAGTGGTATTATATATTTTATATATGATGTTTTATACGTCACCACCGTATCAAACATTCATCAAGATGAGTTAGAGATAATAATCTGGATAGTTACGATGATATATATATGAGGTACATACTCTCTAATATATATATATATATAGCCGCCTTATACAAAAAAAAAGAGAGAAGGGATACGAAGAAAGGAAGGGTCGTGAACCCGCAAGCAGGAAGAGAGAGAGAGAAAAAAGACGGGGAAGAAGAAGAAAGGCGAAGAGGATTTGTTCGTCTTGATGAGTAGATAATGGCTCTATGTTCCGTTTTCCAAACCGAGGCCGAAATAGCCGGAACGGGGCCGAAACCACCGCTCGGCGTCGGGTCCCCGTACGGTCATTCGGGCTGCCAGAACTTGAAACCGTTTACACCGTTAGGAAGCCCTCTTGACGAGCTTCATCCTTCTAGTTTTAGTTTCTGGATTTGGTCGAGTTTTATAGTATGTGTTGTGTGTGTACGGGTGTGTGTGTTGTATGTGTGTGATGTGCATGTGTGTGTGTGCGTGCGCGCGCGTTGTGTGCGGGTGTGTATGTGCTGGTGTGTGATGTGTGTGGATGTGAACCGTGAGTGTGTGCGTGTGATAAAAATGGGTGCGGTTACGGACCTTGCCGATTCGGGGCATCGGTGTGTTTTTTACGTGTAATAATAACGTTAGTCGATGTTAAAGAAGCTTCCGGTAAGGTTACGATAGACGGGAGGCGTGCAAACGACTATTAGATAATCATATAAAGTTTTAGGGTGGAAAACATAAATTTTGAAAGCCTAGGGCTATGCCATTTGAGAATTAGAAATAATTTTGGACTTGATTGAAGTTTTCTAAATCTTCAATTTCACCCAATACTTTAATATTTTTCTTTAAAATTGTATAACCTTCTTGGTTTCAATCCAAAATGGGTCAAACAAATTTCAAATGGCTCCTAATTCGAAACACAACATTCTTACACCCCAATAACGCACAGAGTGTGTCCGTAATTATGTCTCACCCAGACTCGGCTAAATTAGAATGTAGAGTTCTAATGGTTATATAAATCTTAACCCATTAATCATATAATATGATCCGTTTTAGGTTGAAGGTTTGACTAATCGCTCAGTCCATTTTCTTCGTCAGTCGAATTTTTTTTACATTCACTGGAATGCCAGGCAAGTACTTTGATTGCGTTTGATGTACTTCGTATGAATGAATATGTGAATAATATGTTTTCTGTGAAATGTGGGAATATCAGAAAATGTGATTTTAGAAAGTGGTGATTTCTGTGGTTTGTAACGTGTGTAATCAGCGGAAGTGTGAATTTTCAAATATTCAGTATTATTACGCATTGACATGAAATAATATGTCATAAACATGCATTGCGGAGCTGAAAATAATGAATACGTGGAGAATATGGTTGCTGTGAAAAGTGATAATTTCATAAAATGTGGTTTCAGAAGTGATAATTTCAGGAAGTGGTAATTTCTGTGGTTTGTGACATGTGTGATCAGCGGAAATGTGAATTTGCAGATATTCAGTATCATTGCGCATTGACATGAAATAATATGTCATAAACATGCATTGCTGAAAGCGGAAAAATACAAGTAAGCGACTTGGGTTGGCCAAAAGAGCCGAGCGGAATGGGCCCGTGTGCGTGAGTCATGGCATGTATGGGAATTGCATTGCATTGCATATACAATAATGATGATTGTGGTATTGTATTCCAGAATATATGATGGCACTGTGATGTGGTTGTTTATTCACTTGTGCTACATATTCATGAATCGTTGTACTTGCACCGCTGTTTGCTGACCCCTTCTAGGGTGAATATACTTGTTGTGTATTCAGGTGCAGGTCTTAGTGACGAACCGGCGCAAGAAGGACACGAAGATGGCAAGCAACACTGATATCATGTACTATTTTGATTATGTGGTCGTCCTGTTGTGAACCGAGTCGTGTTTTGCCTTGTGCTCGCGCGAGCACTGTCGGGTAATATGGTTTGTTTGTGGTTCAGTCATTTTAATGATGTTATTGTGGCAGTTGGAGTCTCACAGAACAATGTATTGTTGAGTGTCGTAATGTTAATGGTTTGAAGTTGAGTACTGTCAATGTATGTGTGGATTGATGTTGGTCTCAGCCTGGTAGGTTCTCCAAAAAGAATCTACGGCTCTGTAATATCTCTGTAAATCACGGGGGCATTACAGATTGATATACACCGGCATGATGGTTATGACTTAACAATAAAATTATTCATGGAGATGATCTATAACCCGAATGTATTTCATCAATCTCCTTTCCGTTTCAAGTTTTGAGGATGAAACTTCTTTGTAGGGCAGAAGGGTGTGATACCCCGTAGCAAATAAACCGGGTGATTTATATTTTGTGAACCATTTATCGATCATCGTGTCGGAGTTGAGAATTATAGCACCCCGTGTTGTTTAGAGCAATGAACTTGAATTTTTGTAATTGCGGAGTGGTATTATATATTTTATATATGATGTTTTGTACGTCACCACCGTATCAAATATTCATCAGGATGAGTTAGAGATAATAATCCGGATAGTTATGATGATATATATGAGGTACATACTCTCTAATATATATATATATATATGTAGCCGCCTTATATAAAAAAAGAGAAGGGATAAGAAGAAAGGAATGGTCGTGAACTCGCAAGAAGGAAGAGAGAGAGAGAGAGAGAGAGAGAGAGAGAGAGGGAGAGAGGGAGGGAGAGACAGACAAAAAAAAGACGGGGAAGAAGAAGAAAGGCGAAGAGGATTTTTGAGGTAAAACTTATCAACTTATATATCGATTTGTTCATCTCAATGAGTAGATTCTATGTTCCATTTTCCAAACCGAGGCCGGAATAGCCGGAACGGGGCAGAAACCACCGCTCAGCGTCGGGTCCCCGTACGGCTGTTCGGGCTACCGGAACTTGAAACCGTTTGCACTGTTAGGAAGCCCTCTTGATGAGCTTCATCCTTCTAGTTTTAATTTCTGGATCGGTCGAGTTTTATAGTGTGTGTGTTGTGTGTGTATGGGTGTGTGTGTGTTGTATGTGTGTGTTATGTGTGTGCTGTGCGTGTGTGTGTATGTGTGTGTGTGTGTGCACGTTGTGTGCGGGTGTGTGTGTGCTGGTGTGTGTGCTGGTCGGTGTGAACTGTGAGTGTGTGTGTGTGATGAAAATGGGTGTGGTTACGGACCTTGCCAATGTAATATCCGTACCTTTATTTCCCGGTTTATTTGTTATTGTTCGTTTGTGGTTGTTTACCTCGGACCGTTCCGGTTTATTGGATATTATTTCTTCATTGCTTGTATTTTTCTCGGACCATTGGATCGGCTTGTCGTGTTGTGGTCTTACCGTCTTTTTCAGTTTTGGTAGCGTCGTCATGCGGCAGGAAGCTGTCTGGCATGACCTGTGCAAAACGGCGCAAGACCCGCGGCATTCTGCGCCGTGTCTGTGCGCCGTGTCGCATAGGGATGCTCACTATCTCGCGAAACGGTGCAAGACCCGCGGCATTCTGTGCCGTGTCTGTGCGTCGTGTCGCACAGGGGTGCTCGCTGTCTCGCGAAACGGCGCAAGACCCGCGGCATTCTGCGCCGTGACTGTGCGCCATGTCGCACAGGTGCGCTCGCTGACTTGCAATACGGCGGTAAACACGGTGCTTGATGGGCCGTTTGTTGCGTCGTGTTCCGTCTGAGTATAAATAGGACAGACACGGGTTTTAACCCCATTTTCTCTTTTCCTCTCGGCTCTACACTCCTTCTTGGCGATTTTGGGCGATTTCATTCGGATATTTCATTTTATCATCATATAACTCGGAATTGGAGATTATAGCACGAATCAATCATCTTCCTTCCACCATTCCATCGTTGAATTGAGGTAATTTGACATTAAACCTAATTTTAGGGTTCTTGGCTATAATTCATTTTTCCTTTCGTTTTTGCTTCGATTGATGATGGATTATAGTTAGGTAATCGTGGTTTTATGTTTTCCTAGAACTTTAGTGGATCAATTCCCAGTTTTTCCCTTTATTGATCGAATTTGACCCTTATGCCTTCACAGTGTTCAGGGTATTGACCCTAAGGGTAGAACGTCGTATTATTCGTGATTTTTCAGCGGGATTGTAGTTGATTGGGTCTCTATTGTTGTTAGGATCGGGAATTGGAGTTGTTTCTGATCGAAGCCTTTTTCGTTCGTCGTCCGCTTCGTATTTTAAGAACCAAGGCAAGTACTTTATTGCTTTATATTATGACATGCATTTCGGTAATGAAATTGTGATGTTGGTGTGTTGTAAGGATTTTCTCGGGGTACTCTCACCTGGGGTTGCTCGACGGGGCACACAAGGACTTTTCCGTGTAGTCTTGCACGAGGGTTACCTTCGAGGGGGTATTCTCACCTGGGGATTGGCTCGACGGGGCCCACAGGGACTTGGCCGAGTGGTCTTGCACGATAATTACCTTGAATGATGTTGTTGATTGATGAATGATGATGGATATTCCGGAATATCATGATTATGTAATGTTTTATAAATGGTTTTTGGAAATGCCTGTGTATTAAAATACTGTAATATTGTACTTGCACTAGCTGTCGTTGCTAACCCCTCGTTGGGGTGGAATGTTTATGCATTTCAAGTGGTACTGGGAATCAGGAGCATACACGTGGTCCACATGGAGTTGACGGGCATCCGAGATGTTAAAGAGCTCGAGTCAGTGTTTTGGATTGTGTCTGTTTTTGTTTTATTTTAATATGTATTGGATTTCGAGTTTGTCGGTCGAGTGATGTCGTTGGATTATATTATGAATTGTACTGAACTTGCATATTTTGGCCGAGGCCACGACCCCACTTTATTTTTGGTTACGTCTTCGTATTATTGAGAAATTGTGTATGTTTGTAATGTCAGCCTGGTAGGCCCTGGTGGGCCCTACGACGTGTAATTTCCCGTAAGAGAATTGGGGTGTTACATTTATGGTATCAGAGACTAGGTTCGGAAATACCTAGGACTTTGGTTATTTGGGTGTGTCAAGTCCTTAGAGTCATGTAAACTGACCGAGCTTAACATCTGGTGTTGCGGTCGAACCGTGTAACCCGTGTTAGTAAGACTTCGTGAAACTCTTTGTATATTTTATTTCTTTCGTAGTGTTTTAAACCTGAGTTCTTAGAATTGTGAACTGTGCTGATAATTTTCAACTCTTTTATCTTTTAGCATGATGAGAGGGCGTGGTAGACGTGGTCGCGGCAGAGGCCGTGGACGTGGCATTGTTCTTGAGCATGATACACCTAGTGCCACATCTGGCTCGGCAACCCATACGGTGCCAAACACCGACCCTTTGAATCCTGGCGGTCAACCGGATCTTTCTGTTAATCAAGAACCGTCGGCGGAGACTAATGTGAATGCTGGCATAGCTACTATACTTCAACAAGTAGCAACTCAATTAGTTCAGTTGAATGAGGCCGGGAACCGTGACCAGCAGACAGATGAGATTGTTGGGTCTACTAAGTAGCTTCAGGGAGTGATGAAAATGCAACCGCCCCATTTCGTTGGGGCGTGTGACACGTTGGGCTGGGAGGGTTGGTTGTTCCAGTTTGGTAAAATCTTCGATGCTATTGCTTGCCCAGAAGAGAGATGGGTTCCTATTGCTAAATACTTTCTTGACAAGGAAGCCGCAGACTGGTGGGAAGTTGTGGGGCCTACGGATCGCATGGCCACCTGGGACGAAGCTGCCATGGAAGAAGAGTATTGTCCTTGGCCAGTTAAGGAGAAACTCATTGCAGATTTCTTTACTGCGACTCCTCTGGATGAATCTATCACTAAAGCTATCGTTTCATATAATCAGCAGTTGGGCTACGTTCGTGAGCAAGTGAGGACTGAGGCGGATAAGATCCGTTATTTTGATTTGCGGATGAAACCCAGGATTCGAGAGGGTATGGTAGGCTTTCGATGTACTACTTTGAAAGAATACCAGGATCGTGCTTTGGCCATTGAGATGGTTATTTCTGCGTCAGGACCGGGCATCGAGGACAAGAAGCCGAAGACGACTGGTGGTTTTTCAGGAAACAAGGGCAGTGGATTTCGTAAACCTCAGGCTTCTCACTCTGCTATCGGGAAACCGGTTCATCAAGCTTATAGTGCACCAAGCACACGACCGGACCATCCTTTTTCATCTGCCAGAGGACTATGTTTTAATTGTAACCAAGAGGGTCACCAGTGCAGAGATTGTCCCGTATCCCCTACGACTTGTTATTCGTGCGGACAGACCGGTCAATGAGCTGCCTATTGTGAGGCCGGCACCAGGCTCAACAAGCAACAGAATTCGGCGCCAACTCCTAGTGTGAATCCGGGGGTTACAACTGGTCAACCGCAGCAGACTTTTGGACGAGGCAGAGGTCGAGGTCGTTCAGATCGTCAGGCTGCTTCGAGTGTGGGATCGGTTCAGCCGAGGGTTTATCAGATGAGGCGCACAGATGATGCAGAGGCTCCGGTAGCTGCAGATACCTCGCAGATACTTTCTCAGCCTATTTCTATATTATTTGATTCGGTAGCTATGCATTCTTTTATTGCACTTGACTGTGTGTATTGTTTGGGTCTTGATTATTTTATTGAGTGTGAACCGTTTGTGGTGGGTACTCCGAGCGGGGAGCGTTTGGTTGGTAATCGAGAGGTTAGGGATTGCCCTGTGTACATTGGGAGTCGGGATTGGCCTTCAGACCTCATTGTTGTGGATCTGAAGGGTGAGGATGTGATTCTCGGAGATGATTGGTTGGTTCGGCATGGCGCTATTATGAACTACCGGACTCGAACCATTTCTATATTATCCGAGGATGGTGTCGAGCATACTTTCGTGGGTCGTAAGCTGGGTAGTTCGGGGAAAATGATTTCAACCATCAAGGCGATGAAATTACTGAATCAAAAATGTATCGGTTATTGGTGTTATGCCCTGAGTACCGATGATGGTGGAGTTGATCTATCATCGATTCCAGTCGTGAGCGAGTATCCTGATGTATTTCCAGATGACCTCCCGGGTTTACCCCCATCTAGAGATGTAGAGTTTTCCATTGATCTTGAGTCGAGTGCATCACCAGTTTCTCGTGCACCGTATCGTATGACGCCTACTGAGATGTAAAAGCTGAAAAAGTAGTTAGGCGAGCTTCTTGAAAAAGGGTATATTCGACCAAGTGCGTCACCTTGGGGTGCACCAGTCCTCTTCGTTAAGAAGAAGACGGCTCGTTCCGTCTGTGCATCGATTATCGAGAGTTGAACAAGCTGACTATCAAGAACAAGTACCCATTGCCCCGTATAGATGACTTGTTCGACCAGCTTCAGGGAGCTACTATTTTCTCTAAAATCGATTTGCGTTCGGGATATTATCAACTTAGAATTCAGGATTTAGATATTCCGAAAACTGCTTTTCGTACCTGTTATGGTAACTATGAGTTCGTGGTTATGCCGTTTGGGCTGACTAATGCTCCCGCTGTATTTATGCAGTTGATGAATAAAGTCTTCATTGATTACCTTGATAAATTTGTGGTCGTTTTCATTGACGACATTCTTATCTACTCACAGAACAAGGTAGATCACACTGAACACCTCCATATAATGTTGAACACCTTGAGGATAGAGAAACTGTGCGCAAAGTTTTCTAAGTGTGAGTTTTGGCTTAAGAGAGTAACCTTTCTCGGACACGTAATTTCAGCTGAAGGGGTTCGGGTGGATCCTCAGAAGATAGCGGCAATTATTGAATGGGAACCGACTTGTCGGGTATTACCGTAGGTTTGTCGAGGAATTTTTGAAAATCGCTCGACCACTTACTCAATTACTCCAGAAATACCAAAAGTTCGAATGGAGTGTGGAGAGATAGAACAGTTTTGATGAGTTAAAGAGGCGGTTAACTTCGGCGCCAGTTTTTTCATTACCTCAGGGTACTGAAGATTTTGTTGTCTATAGTGATGCTTCGGGACTCGGACAGGGATGTGTTCTAATGCAGAGGGATAGGGTGATTGCTTATGCGTCTCGACAGTTGAAACCATATGAAGCAAATTACCCTACTCATGATTTGGAACTAGCTGCAGTTGTTTTCGCTTTAAAAATTTGGAGGCATTATCTCTACGGGACATCGTGTAAGATTTAAACGGATCACAAGAGTTTGAAATACATCTTCAGTCAAAAGGAGTTGAACATGAGGCAGCGTAGGTGGCTTGAATTAATTAAAGATTACGACCTTGAGATTCTTTATCATCCGGGCAAGGCGAATGTTGTGGCTGATGCCTTGAGTCGTAGGCTGATAGATTTACAGATGTTGGAGGTACTTACGCCTCAGAACGAGATCCAACAGGATTTGATTCGTCATAATATCGAAGTCTGGGTTCAGAGAGTTCAGGGTCAGCTGTGCGCGTTAGAGATAACTTCATCTTTGATTGATGACATCAAGGCGAAATAGTATGAGAACCCGTTCCTAGTCCAGTTGGGGGAGGACGTAGAGAAAGGAAAAGCTCCGGGATTTGTGGTTCATGATGACGGAATTTTAAGATTTCGCGGAAGGTTGTGTGTCCCGTGCGATTTTGAGTTGAGACGGAAAATTTTGAGAGAAGCCCATAGTACACCTTATTCCATACATCCGGGTACATGCAAAATGTACAAGGATGTAAGGGGTAACTACTGGTGGAGTAATTTAAATACAGATGTTAGCGAGTTTGTGTCGAAGTGTCTGACCTGTCAGCAAGTTAAGATCGAGCATCAGCGACCCGCGGGGCTATTACCACCACTTTCTATCCCGGAGTGGAAATGGGAGGATATTTCTATGGATTTCATTACCAGTATGCCCAGGACAAGGACCGGAATGAACATGATTTGGGTCGTCGTCGACCGACTAACCAAATCTGCTCATTTTCTGGGTATTAAGGATACTTGGGGACCAGAGAGATTAGCGCGGGTATTTATTGTGGAAATCGTGAGATTGCATGGGACCCCTAAGAGTATTGTTTCAGATCGAGATGGCCGGTTTGTATCATATTTCTGGCAGGCCGTTCATCGAGCCTTGGGAACCGAGTTGAGACTCATTACATCATATCACCCTCAGACAGACGGACAGTCAGAGCGGACTATATAAACACTGGAAGACATGTTGAGAGCATGTACTTTAGACTGGAAATATGATTGGGAGTCACATCTGCCATTAGTCGAGTTCACATACAACAACAGTTGGCACGCCTCGATTAAAATGGCACCATTTGAGGCCTTGTACAGACGAAGGTGTAGATCACCTTTATGTTGGGATGACGCATCTTAATTGATAGGTACTGAACCGGACTTGGTAGCCGAGACGAGAGAGAAGATCGCTCTGATCCGTAATAGGTTATTGACGGCTCAAAGTCGGCAGAAGTCCTATGCCGGCACACGTCGCCAACCGTTGGAGTTTGAGGTTGGAGATCACGTTTTACTGAAGGTGTCACCAACTCGAGGAGTTTACCGTTTCGGTCGGAAGGGTAAACTTAGCCCGAGGTATGTTAGACCCTTTGAAATTTTGGAACGAGTTGGGGACCTCGCCTACCGTTTGGCTCTTCCGCCATCGTTAAGTCACATGCATAATGTGTTTCATGTCTCACAATTGAGGAAATACCTGTTGGATCCTAGCCATATTATTGATTTTGGGGAGATTGCTTTGGGGTCCGACGTCACCATTGAGGAGAAACCGATTCGGATCTTGGGACGCCAGGTGAAACAACTTAGACGTAAAGCTATTCCACTAGTGAAGGTGCAATGGTCAAGGCATGGGACAGAGGAAGCTACATGGGAAACCGAGGACAGCATGAAGTCGAAGTATCCGGAATTCTTCACATTTTAAGTTTCGGGACGAAACTTTTTGTTAGAGGGGAGGAATGTAATATCCGTACCTTTATTTCCCGGTTTATTTGTTATTGTTCGTTTGTGGTTGTTTACCTCGGACCATTCCGGTTATTGGATATTATTTCTTCGTTGCTTATATTTTTCTCGGACCGTTGGATCGGCTTGTCGTGTTGTGGTCTTGCCGTCTTTTTCAGTTTTGGTAGCGTCGTCATGCGGCAGAAAGTTGTCTGGCATGACCTGTGCAAAACGGCGCAAGACCCGCGGCATTCTGCGCCGTGTCTGTGCGCCGTGTCGCACAGGGATGCTCACTGTCTCGCGAAACGGCGCAAGACCCACGACATTCTGCGCCGTGTCGCACAGGGGTGCTCGCTGTCTCGCGAAACGTCGCAAGACCCGCGGCATTCTGCGCCGTGTCTGTGCGCCGTGTCGCATAGGTGCGCTCGCTGACTTGAAATACGGCGGTAAACACGGCGCTGGATGGGCTTTTTGTTGCGCCGTGTTCCGTCTGAGTATAAATAGGACAGACAAGGGTTTTAACCCCATTTTCTCTTTTCCTCTCGGCTCTCCACTCCTTCTCGGCGATTTTGGGCAATTTCATTCAGATATTTCATCCTATCATCATATAACTCGGAATTGGAGATTATAGCACGAATCAATCATCTTCCTTCCACCATTCCATCGTTGAATTAAGGTAATTTGACATTAAACCTAACTTTAGGGTTCTTGTCTATAATTCGTTTTTCCTTTCGTTTTAGCTTCAATTGATGATGGATTATAGTTAGGTAATCGTGGTTTTATGTTTTCCTAGAACTTTAGTGGATCAATTCCCAGTTTTTCCCTTCATTGATCGAATTTGACCCTTATGCCTTCATAGTGTTCGGGGTATTGACCCTATGGGTAGAACATCGTATTATTCGTGATTTTTCAGTGGGATTGTAGTTGATTGGGTCTCTATTGTTGTTAGGATCAGGAATTGGAGTTGTTTCGGATCAAAGCCTTTTGCGTTCGTCGTCCGCTTCGTATTTTAGGAACCAAGGCAAGTACTTTATTGCTTTATATTATGACATGCATTTCGGTAATGAAATTGTGATGTTGGTGTGTTGTAAGGATGTTGTCGGGGTACTCTCACCTGGGGTTGCTCGACGGGGCACATAGGGACTTGGCCGTGTGGTCTTGCACGAGGGTTACCTTCGAGGGGGTATTCTCACCTTGGGATTGTCTCGACGGGGCCCACAGGGACTTGGCCGAGTGGTCTTGCACGAGAATTACCTTGAATGATGTTGTTGATTGATGAATGATGATGGATATTCCAGAATATCATGATTATGTAATGTTTTATAAATGGTTTTTGGAAATGCCTGTGTATTAAAATACTGTAATATTGTACTTGTACTAGCTGTTGTTGCTAACCCCTCGTTGGGGTGGAATGTTTATGCATTTAAGGTGGTACTGAGAATCAGGAGCATACACGTGGTCCACATGGAGTTGACGGGCAGCCGAGATGTTAAAGAGCTCGAGTCAGTGTTTTGGAATGTGTCTGTATTTGTTTTATTTTAATATGTACTGGATTTCGAGTTTGTCGGTCGAGTGATGTCTTTGGATTATATTATGAATTGTACTGAACTTGCACATTTTGGCCGAGTCCATGGACCCACTTTATTTTTGGTTACGTCTTCGTATTATTGAGAAATTGTGTATGTTTGTAATGTCAGCCTGGTAGGCCCTCGTGGGCCCTACGACATGTAATTTCCCGTAAGAGAATTGGGGTGTTACAGCCGATTCGGGGCATCGGTGTGTTTTTACGTGTAATAATGATGTTAGTCGATGTTAAAGAAGCTTCCGGTAAGGTTACGATAGACGGGATGCGTGAAAACGACTATTAGATAGTCATATAAAGTTTTGGGGTGGAAAATATAACTTTTGGAAGCCTAAGGCTATGCCACTTGAGAATTAGAAATAAAGTTGGACTTGATTGAAGTTTTCTAAATCTTCAATTTCACCCAATACTTTAATATTTTTCTTTAAAATTGTATAACCTTGGTTTCCACAATGGGTCAAACGAAGTTCAAATGGCTCCTAATTCGAAACACAATATTCTTACACCCCAATAATCGCAGAGTGTGTCCGTAATTATATCTCACCCAGACTCGGCTAAATTAGAATATAGAGTTCTAATGGTTATATAAATATTAACCCGTTAATCATATAATATGATCCGTTTTAGGTTGAAGATTTGACTAATCGCTGAGTCCGTTTTCCTCGTCAGTCAAATTTTTTTCCATTCGCTGGAATGCCAAGCAAGTACGTTGATTACGTTTGATGTACTTCGTGTGAATGAATATGTGAATAATGTGTTTTCTGTGAAATGTGGGAATATAAAAAAATGTGATTTTAGAAAGTGGTGATTTCTGTGGTTTGTGACGTGTGTAATCTGCAGAAGTGTGAATTTGTGAATATTCAGTATTGTTACGCATTGACATGAAATAATATATCATAAACATGCATTGCGGAGCGGAAAATAATGAATACGTGGAGAATATGGTTGCTGTGAAAAGTGGTAATTTCATAAAATGTGGTTTTAGAAGTGATAATTTCAGGAAGTGGTAATTTCTGTGGTTTGTGACATGTGTGATCAGCGGAAATGTGAATTTGCCGATATTCAGTATCATTGCGCATTGACATAAAATAATATGTCATAAACATACATGGCTGAAAACGGAAAAATCCAAGTAAGCGACTTGGGTTGGCCAAAAGAGCCGAGCGGAATGGGCCCGTGTGCGTGAATCATGGCATGCATGGGAATTGCATTGCATTACATATACAATAATGATGATTGTGGTATTGTATTCCAGAATATATATGATGGCACTGTGATGTGGTTATTTATTCACTTGTGGTACATATTCATGAATCGTTGTACTTGCACCGGCTGTTTGCTGACCCCTTCTGGGGTGAATATACTTGTTGTGTATTCAGGTGCAGGTCTTAGTGGCGAACCGGCGCAGGAAGGACACGAAGATGGCGAGCAACACTGATATCATGTACTATTTTGATTATGTGGTCGTCCTGTTGTGAACCGAGTCATGTTTTGCCT
Source organism: Orobanche coerulescens (assembly GCA_033398695.1). Lineage (NCBI taxonomy): Eukaryota > Viridiplantae > Streptophyta > Magnoliopsida > Lamiales > Orobanchaceae > Orobanche > Orobanche coerulescens. The sequence continues at coordinate 20,002,411 of CM065810.1, forward strand.
TGTGGTCGCGCGAGTACTGTCGGGTAATATGGTTTGTTTGTGGTTCAGTCATTTTGCTGATGTTATTGTGGCAGTTGGAGTCTCACAGAACAATGTATTGTTGAATGTCGTAATGTTAATGGTTTGAAGTTGAGTACTGTCAATGTATGTGTGGATTTATGTTGGTCTCAGCTTGGTAGGTTCTCCAAAAAGAATCTACGGCACTGTAATATCTCTATAAATCACGAGGGCATCACACACACAACATTGTATGATACTCTTGGTTTGCACAACTTGAAGAGTCGTTTCGGTTTATCAGGAAATAGTGTGACAGAAATCCTAAAGTGGGCAAAAGACTTACTTCCAAAGGATAATACACTTCTTTATACCTTTCCAGACATGAAGAGCAGCTTAAATGGTTTAGGGATGGAATATAAATCTATTCATGTGTGCAAGTTCGATTGCATTCTATATCGAAAAGAGCATAAGCATAAATTGAAATGTCCAATTTGCAATGAATATAGATATGTTCAAAAAGTAAATCTAAATTGCAACATAAAAAGAGATACAAAAGTACCACATAAGGTACTTAGGTATTTTTCTCTGGGACCAAGATTGTCGAGACTTGGATAGGAGAGGCAATGACCTGACATGCTCGGGCACAGGTGGGTGAAAATCTCATGCGTCATCCGATTGATTCTTCAATGTAGAAGGCTGCAAATTTGCGGCACCCAGAGTTTGCACAAGAAAGTCCCAATGTCCCCCTCGGAATATCAACTGATGGGTTTAATCCTTTTGGTAATTTAAGCACAACCCATAGTATTTGGCCCGTCTTTGTAGTTCCATATAATCTCCCACCATCTCTATGCATAAAAAAAGAGTTCTCTATATTGTCGTTGATTATACTGGGGCCTAAAGCTCCAAGCGATTATATAGATGTATTTTTGGCACCACTAGTTGAAGAATTGAAAGATTTGTGGGTTGAAGGCGTGCAGGCATTTGATTCATTCAAACAAGAGACGTTTACTTTGAGGGCTATATTGTTATAGGCCATTCACGATTTTCCAGCATATGGCATTTTTTCTGGCTGTAATATGCATGGTTACTTGGGTTGTCTGATTTGTGCAGAGGAAACAGAAGCCACATATTTAAAAAATAGTCACAAAGTTTTTTATCATTCCCATAGGAGATTTTTACCACCTAACCACAAGTTTAGATCAGTAGAAAGTAATTTTCTCCCAAATGGGGTAGAATCAAGGCCAGCTCCTAGAAAGCTCTCTGGGTCAGAAGTTGAACAAAAGTCATCCTTGGCTTGTCAGGCTCTTAGGGGTAAACACCCCAAAATTTTGGCTGAGAAACGTAAATTAAAGGATGAATCTATGAAAACAGCTTGGTCTAGGAGGTCAATATTGTTTGATTTTCCAAACTGGAAAGAACATTCGGTACGACATGTGCTAGATATAATGCATGCTCAGAAAAATATAATTGAGCACATAGTGGGAACATGTATTGATGGGGGTCACTCGAAAGATAGGGTAAACGCTCGAAAAGATCTTTGTACGTTGAAAACAAAAAGATCGTTATGGTTAAAGGAAGATCCTAAAAATGAGAAAACTATAATGCCTATTGGAGCATTTTCTTTTTCTACGAATGAAAGGAAGCTGTTACTAAATACATTGTATGAGTTTAAGGTCCCCTCGAATTTCTCTTTTAATTTGCGTAGAGTTGTCTATCATGCAACCAATGATTTGAAACAGTGTAAGTCTCACGATTGGCATGTAATTATGCAATTAGTTCCACTTTTGTTTGGATATTGTTTTACGAAGCATAAGGATCTCCGGAAGGCTGTTATGCAAATAAGTTTGTGCTTTACCATACTGTGCTCAAAAGTTGTCAATAAGAAGCACGTAGTTGCGGCGAAGACTAGTGTAGCTGAGGCTACATGTGTATTGGAGAAGTACTTCCCTCCCGTATTTTTCGACATTAGCATCCATTTACTAGTGCATTTATGTGATGAGGCGCTGCAATGTGGGCCGGTTAGGTATCGTTGGATGTATCCTTTTGAGCGGTTGATGAAAACCTTCAAAGATTATGTTAAAAATGCACGATATGTTGAAGGTTCTATTGCAGAGGAATATATCATAGAAGAAGCTTCCATATATAGGAAGAAGTACATTGCCAATCCAGCTAATGAAACACGAGAATGTTTTGTTGATGAATCAGATGGTTTTGCTGATGATGAGGCTTTGGGGAATGGAAAATCAGTGACACTAACAATTATCCAATATGAACAAGAAAGCCGATATATTTGTGAAATGCACGAAGATATAGACTACTAGAAAGAGTGAGAATTCATAAGCTTATCTAAAATTAATTACTAAATTTATTACTCCCTCCGTCCACAATCAGTATTTCCTTTTTGCCATTTTGGTATGTCCACAAAAAATATTCCCTTTCTATTTTTAAACACTACCCCACAATACAATTTACTAAAACATCCTTATAATTTTTATATATTTACACATTTTACTAGGCTGACCCACATATAAATTATTTAACCAACTTAATTAATATTAAATTACTTTTAATGTGGGACCCAAACTCCAGTCACATCACACTCACCTAATATTTCTTAAAACCCGAACTCAAAAAATTGGGGAACATTGATTATGGACGGAGGGAGTATTTCTCAGGCGTCACAATTCCCTTATTTATCATATAGGAAATTTGACCGATCTGACATGGAAAAAAAAGAAAAAGAACAGGGAATATAAACATCGAATTCAGGCATTGGGTAGCAAAAGAGGTACGCTAGCATTAAGTTCACTCTAACTTATAGATGATGTTAGTAAATGTGCTTGACTAATTATTAATGCATGCATGCCCTTTTTTAATTTCAGTTGTTGAAAAGTAAAGATGTCTCGTCGAAGCTTGCACGCTATGCCACAGGCCCCAACTTTATGACTAAGGAATATGGGAGATATCACCTTAATGGCTTTATGTTCTCAACTAATGCACATGATTTATGTAACACCCCAAACTAGGCGGATATTACAATGCCGTGGACCCCCGACTGGGACCCACCAGGCGAATGAAAATTAATGAATTACACGATACAAATATAGTACCGAACCACATTACGTCATCAATTACTCCGATGAGGAGTTTCAAATACAACACAACCAGGGAATACTGAATACATGTATATTTTATATGAAGATAAAATATACACACAGAACAATTGACAATTCAAAAGGAAGTGCAGCGGAAAATACATAACAAGAAACACGAATGAAATGAAGAGACTGGGGCCCCCTACTAGTATCACTGGGACTCCTCGCCGTCAACGTTCTCTTCCCGTGCTTTTGCCTTGCCATGACCTAAAAACAATATCCCCAACGGGATCAGTTACACAGAACAACAATCCTCAAGAGTTGAACAATATACAACAATCACATGAATGAATTAAGGAATATAGTTGAATGGTGAGCATCATAGTACGCCCGAATGGAATGTGTGAGTGCACAAGTATCCAAGTTTCCGGAGTCCTGCATATACACCCGCAACTTGGCCTAATTAGTCTCACGGAGGTACTTTACCATGTGCACAGTCCAAATGTGTCCGGAGTCCCGCATATACGCATGACCATAGTGTGCCCGACTAAAAATTCCACACATATGCCACCCGGCCACGCAATATAATCCCGTAAGGTCACAAGAACAAAAGCGACCAAGATGAGAGATAATGAATAAAATCTGACAAGGATAAAGAACGACTCACCGAGATGACATAATGATACAATGAGTGATAGCTTCAATGAAATGATTTGGAACCGTCATTCCTCATGAGTTATATGATTAGTTGATGATTACAAGTCTCGACATGAATGATATATTATGAGTGAATTACATGTATGAATGAAGAACAACATAAGGAATGAATATCCCTTTAACCGAGTAAGAATTTACTTACACAACACTGGTGATGAAAGATCTTCTCACGAACAAACGTCTCTAATGGATATACCGGTCGCTCGAACAACATTGAATAACATAATTATCAACAAATGCTCAATAAATGTACTAAACACGATTATCACCAACTCAAAATTCGTTACAACAATAACCAAAACTCATTGGGGCATTATAACGGATACGTTGAAAATATTCTCTCGTTGGTTACAACTATCCCCCAAAAATATATCGAACCAATCTCCACAAGCAAATCAATCCAACAAAACTTCATTAACGACATCAATGATCCAATAGGAAACCACAACTCAAGGTTATGACAACATCAATCGGAAACCCCCAAAATATCCAAAGTCAAACCCCAAGGTTTCTTGAATAATTCCCCAAATATTCATCAAATCCGCTATATACACCAATAAATCTATAGGAATACATGTATTCAAGGTAGATAATCCATATCTAACATATTACAATATCATAGCAAGCTCACACGAAGAGATCGGAAGAAAAACACTCGAACTCCGATATTCTAGATTCAATAATGATTACCTTGATTTGATGTGTTGGAGAGGATAAGGTGATGATTAATCCAACTTAGAAGCTTGAAGATGATGATAGGTGACTGCAGCTCGAAAAGATCTCTCTAAAACGCCCGAAATCACCCGAAAACGCCAAAAAACGAAGTGAGGAGTGAAAATGACGAAACTTTACTGGACTGTCCAATTTATACTGATCCAGTTTAGCACACGCTATGTCCTGATATGTAGTGTGAGCTAGCGGGTTAACTGGACAATCCGGTGAGTTCTGACTGCTTCGTTAGCGTACGCTACAAACTTGGTAGTGTGCGCTAACGTCTTCCCAATAGCGTGTGTTAATCCAACATGTTAGCGTGCGCTAACTGATGTCTGATGCCTAGTAACTGAAGTCCAGAACCTACTGTCCTCTGGCCTGATTGAGCCTTAGCGCGCGCTACCCAATTATTAGCGTGCGCTACCAACTGACCCTTGCGTACGCTATGCACACTCTTAGCGTACGCTACGAATTATTTCTACCCAGTCCAGTACCCACTGGATTGTCTGTTTCAATATGCTAGCACGCGCTAATGGATCCCGATAGCGTGCGCTACACACATCATTAACGTATGTTATACTCCAACTGTAGCATACGTTATGAGTCCCACTAGTCCAGTCCAGTGCCTTCTGGACTGTCTGCCCAATTGCATTAGCGTGCGCTAGTACTGAGAGGTTAGCGTGCACTAAGTATACTCAATTAGCGCGCGCTAAAAAGAGTATGTAGTGTGCGCTACTCCTCACGCACAGTTCACCATAAAAATGACGATGAAGATAAACTCGGCTCAAATCTCAAACAAGGTAGAAAGACGAATGATAACTGATCCAAGATTATAACTACGTCAAACAGTGACCACGACGAACAAACATGAATGATGAATAATTATTACTGAGTGAAATATTACGGAATGAAAATTAACTGAATGATAATTAATGAATTTACAATCGGGTATTACATACTCCCCCCTTAAAAAGAGTTTCACCCCCGAAACTAAGGGTCAAACAATTCGGGATAACTCTCCCGCATACTATCCTCGATTTCCCAAGTAGCCTCTTCTACTCCGTGTCTAGACCACTGAATCTTAACCAAATGAATCGTCTTGTTCCTAAACTGTTTGATACGCCGCTCTAAGACTCGTACAGGACGCTCCTCATACGAATGATCATCCACGATCTCGATCTCGTCGAACTGAAGTATGTGACTCGGGTTGGCAACATACTTCCGCAGCTGAGAGACGTGAAACACATTATGAATTCGGCTCAACGATGGAGGTAAGGCCAATCGATAAGCCAGCTCGTCTACTCGATCCAAAATCTCAAATGGTCCAATGAACCTCAGACTCAACGTCCCTCGTTTCCCGAAATGGAAAATCCCTCGACTCGGAGATACCTTGACCAAATCGTGGTCACCTGTCTCGAACTCTAATGGTCGACGACGATTATCTGCATATGACTTCTGTCAACTCTCAGCGGTCAACAAATGACTTCTGATCAAAACTACCTTCTCGCGGATGGCTATAAGCATATCGGGCTCAGTGCCGATTGATTCTGATAAGTCATCCCAGCATAGGGGAGATCGACAACGACGACTGTACTGTAACACCCCCAGAGCTATCCAGGAATATTACAACGCCGTGAGCCCCGAGATGGAACCCACAAGGCTGAAAGAAATTTTCGCAAACATTTACAAACGCTCAAGAGGCTAACGATGGCATTATCCAGTTAAAACATTCGAAAACTTTATAAAACTCGTTTATCAAATCCATCGTAAAATCTCATTTGAAACCACAAGGTCCGAAATGCCAAGACTCAACAGTTGAAAACATACGTTATGCCATCGCTTACACGTATCGACAAAATAGATATAGAAAACGATTACCAAAGTAACTTAAGTTACCAGATACCAAAAGACCATTTAAAAATGCTCACGCAGCAGAAAAAGACAAACAATCGAAATATTCTAGCAGTGGAATACAAAAGAAAATTGATCAGGAAAACTCAATACACAAATACATGCCCTAGCCAGTATCCTCCGAGAAGCTCATCTCTCCACGACCGCTACAAGATTGACAATCCGAGAACCTAAAAAGAAAGCCCACGACGGGATCAGCCATAATATCCATCAATGATAACCATCGCATCACGTCAATAATTACATACCAATGAAAATATTAAGTAAGAACACGACAAATGTAATCTTACCGCCATAACTTTACGAAAGTCCATGATTCGTATCCTCAACAATACGATAAACTAATACCAGGGTATCTGTACTACATTTCAACAATGTTCAAAGTCTCAAAACATTATCATAACTCACTGTTACGAAATTCACTAACTCTGTCACACCCAATCCATCGGAATCATTATCAAATCTCAACTCGAAAACCGATTGTCCATCAAAGACATACATCAAAGTAAACACGGAGCATACCTCAAGATATGAACTGCCACAATGAAACCACATCAGCCTAATCCAAGATCAGATCAACACAACATACGGACACGGTCCTAACACAAGACCTACAAATGCATACTCATATGACAACGTCAATATGTTCACATCAATAACAACAATGTATACTTATGGCAACCCATAATATACATATGCACAATAACAACAACACATATGGTAATCCAACGTTCCAGCGTACACAGTTATAGATTCCCATGATGATCCTGTCAGACCAACGCATGGTGGCATTACCTGTCCAGCAATCCAGTGCACACAGCTATAGATTCCCATGATGATCCCGTCGGACCAACGCATGGTGGACATACGACAACAATGCACGACTGCACAAAACAACAGTACACAACACAATGCACGACAACAACAATACACCAATGCATGACAACAAAGATAGACGAATGTATTACAACATGATCAACACAAATGACAGAAATGATTAAAATACTCGCTCCGAGTCCTTCGAGAGCAATCTCGATAACTAAACCATCACCAACCATTATTCTGAATATTCACCTATCCAAAACATCACGGACGGTAGATAATTCACATTTTCGTCAATACCATGATGTATCCTCGATAACAAGTATACCAACGACAATTGTAAATCATATACATTATGATTTAAATTCCCAAAACTCGAACACAACCTATAATCCCAAATCTCCTGTGATTACGATTTATAAACATTGCTATACGAATTATAAACGAATGATACTGAAACCATTCATTAAATATTATAAACTGAGCAAGTAATAACTTGCCTCGATACCGATGAAGCCGTTACCAATTCCATCACCGTCCTCTACAAGTCCCTCGGCCCCAATCAATGCAATTCACGAACATTCTAGAACATGACCGCAATGCATAGTTCTAATCACCGATCAATAATCTCAACCTGTTAAAATAATCGATAAACAACAAGTTCGACAACAATCAACAATCGATAAAACCAATTCACAAACCCAACGGCTCAACAATATCTCAATTAACCACTAGGCTGATCAATCCAACTCAAACCAGCACGAATTCACAACCACAACATGAAAATACTACACTGCCTACTTAGCGCACGTTAATCACTTAATGTAGTGTGCGCTAAGTTGCTCTCGTTAGCATGCGCTAGCCAGTAAGCTTAGCGTGCGCTAATGCTGTACAGATGCGTGTTTTTTCAGATTCCGATCAACATATGGCGATTATCAAGAACAGTAGGTGATTTTAAACCATGTTCATAGCTATCAAAACAACGAAATCCGATATCCTTTAACATATAGGTAATCATCCAACTCTTAATCCAATTTCTATATCCATATATCATCTTCCTCACTCTCAACATCATGAAACATTAAGAACGAAACGACAATTCCATAATCTATCATTACAGGGAGTAATTATCAATAATAACATCAACATCCGAAACTAAGGAGAAGAATTAACCAACTTATCTCAAGAAGACGAACAACACGATTCAAACCATACGAATCACATATATATCATCATACTCCGGTAATCCATCCCATAATCATGCTTGTCAACTTGTTTATATGATAATTATTAACTCAAGAACATCAATCTTCACTCCAAAACGAAATCCAAAGGTGAAGAGTGATTACCTTGTATAGACGAACCATGAAGGAGAACAATCAACTTCATTCCAAGAATCATCAATAAGTTCAAGACAAGACTTTAATCCATGTTCCTCAGCTTAATATTGTTAAAGATCATCATCTCTCAGTGTTTGGAATCTCAAACTTCTCTCTAAAAACTCTCTCTCTCGAAATATAGGAAGGAATGGCCGAATGAACATAATTCACATCTACAATCATATATATACTGACTGTTATTAGCGTGCGCTACTTTTCCTTAGTAGCGTGCGCTATCATGGTCCAGAGGCGAATGTTTTGCTTCGTACACTGATTTACGTACGTAATGCCCATGCAATTGCGTATGTAAATAGGCGTTGACTTGCTACAGTGAAATGCTCAGTTGCGTGCGCTATTCCTTGACCTTAGCGCACACTAATCGTTGTTTACCTAACAATCTGCACCTACCTCGAAGATGCCTGTGTCCCACCTGCCGAAAGCATCTGACAAGAATAAGATTCCTTTGACCGATCTACAGTTAGCGTGCGCTAACCTTTAGGGTTCAGCATGTGCTAGTACTATATTACAAACATCTATTGCCTTATCAGAACGTGCGCCGAAAGTGGCCTGGTCCACACGTAGATTCCTTTTGATCTGTTTTGCGCTAGCGTGCGCTATGATTTTGCCTTTAGCGTGCGCTACACCTGCACGTTAGCATGCGCTATGAATGAGTATTAGCGCGTTCTAGTTAGGCTATACTTAGCCATTTTCAGCTATTCTTGTCCAACGTCTCAATATACAGAATATGAACATACAGCATACTGAATACGTATACTGAACACATTATATCCTCAAATGCAATTGTCGACCAAATACGACAATTATACTAATACAGATGTCTCAGTCCTTCATTTATTTTATCCATACTGTACAGATTCCGTGCTGTACAACATAACTCGGATAAGATAATATTAAACAACAGTAGTAGAAATTTCGGATATTACATACTACACCACTTAAAATAAGTTTCGTCCTCGAAACTTGCTGTCCGTCATAAAGAAACAAACCGTTCGACCAAAATATCCCAAAATCATCACGACAACGATCAATCATTATCATTAACGAATAACCAAATCAGTGTACTTACAAATGCGTAAAGTCGATGGCCTCCTGTGATACCAGCAAGTGACTTCACTATAAAGCCTCAATACGCTTACAATCACATTCGATGAGTCTCAACAAAATATATCATCTTCGGATGAAATAATCTATCCGTGTCAAATCCTGTCTGCCTAATCACACAATCAAGTCCCAATCTGCTAAAAACCAATACTACACGATACATATATGAAACATCTGCCCAAAACAACGAAACAAATCCCGAAACATCGGCACAAAATCCGAACGCTCAGATGATCACCAACAATGATCAACCAATAAATTAACCGGGAATATCATCGACATGATAAACTCTCATACGACCAATTCAAAGGTCAAAACTCATCCGAGAATATCATCAACATGATAAACTCCAATATGACCAACCAGATGTCAAAACATAATCGAAAATATCATCATCATGATAAACTCCAATATTACCAACGAATGATCAACGATAATCAGGAATACCCTCACACGGTATGCTCCAACATGATCAACACAAAACCACATAAACTGATATATGAATGAATAAAGTTCTCAAAACGACACACCAATCACATACAGTGAATCTCAATAAACATACCCGACTGGTGAACATATCGCTCGGCATACGAACAACCAATCACAAACCGAAGAACATATCCAATCATACATGGAGTGGGAACGACCAATCATTACCCAAAACAACCATCCTGGGGTCACCATCCCCAAATCCGGACTTACAAGGGAATCATTCAAAAATCACTATGATAAAATCGTGCTACTACTATACCAATGGAATCACATAGCACATATGTCCCAGTTTCGCAAAATCCAAAGTTCCAAAATTACATCCTGCACATGAATCTACATCACGCAGTATATTTCTGTTATCTGATCAATCAACCGATTATCCCTGGATAACCAAACTGACATACTAATGTTCGAATCTCTATTCATCGTTCCATACTGATGTCTCATCCAGTTCGTGAGTCATTCTCATAACTTCACCACGATATGCACTATACACTAAATGCGTATGTATATCAGTCACATGTTAAAAACCAGTTGAAATCTTATAGTCTTGTCAAGAAGACAAATTTTCGAAAGTTCATTCAAAAAATTTCAAAAGTCAAAACATAGATTTACGTAAGACCACGAAATGAATTTTTGAAAAATTAAATCGGCTCGCTGGTGCCAAGTATTCGATAACAGTTTCCTTCAAATCCACATGATTAAATAAAACGTAATAATGCAAATGCTCGACTACATCCATACTCCTATATACCAATTCGGTTCGTCACCAATATACACTGATATTCCATCGGAGAACCACACGACAGGGTTCTAAAATCTCAATATATAAATTCCGTTAAAAACTCATTTTTCCTCATATGACCCGTAACGTCAACCATTAACCCATCCTGGATCACCTCAATTATGCATTGTCAAAACGTGGAAACAAATCAACACAGCGAAAGACTTCCCGAGAAGTTTCATTTGAACAAGTAAATCAAAACCGCGAAAGGCAGAAACGAAATAGATAAACAATTGATAAATTGTTTTACAAATCTCGGAAGTTTTTAAGAAAATAGAAAAGCCTTTTGAAACATTAGGGTCTCAGCCCTTATTTCGTTCCGCATTACAAGAAGTTTAAAAGTAGAAAACTCTTTTTCGGACCCCAAGTCCTGAGTTATAAAACTATTTCAAAGTCGATTGGGTCTCGGCCCAAAATCATTTTCGGTAAAACATCCGTGAAACATTCATTTTGAAAAGTATCATTTTCAAATGCCCAAAAACAGTTCCATATATCTCAAAATGAACTAACATGCTTACATGTTCTTCTCATCAATCCACAATCTTTCTCCCAGATGCACAACTCTGTTCCAAAACTTAACCGATGTAGTGATTTCTAAAATCCTAACTTCTCAAGATTATCGATCCTGTCCCAACTATGTTACCTTATACTGTAACGATTAATATTCTGCTGAATCTCAAAGCATATCAACTTAGAACGGCAATAAATCTCAATGAAATTCAAAAATCCAAATACTTACAAATCGTGAAGCCGACAATTTACCCATGATACTAGCACATGTCTCGACTCTATAAACTACTCGACATAGATATTTTCAAAACACACGTTTTGCAAAAATAAGTTCAACTCAAGAACACAATACATCTCATTCCATAGAATCTCGTTAACACCATTTGGAAAAGTTTACAACAACCCCAGTACCACACTGGTAAATCACATAACGTACAAGCCCGAGTGAATACAAAAAATCAAAGCTCAAAACACCTATCAACCGACAACTCGAATGACACGACAAAAGCACGACCCAACTCGACCCAACTACCTAGGTTTTCATAACCTAAGCTCCGATACCATATTCTGTAACACCCCTAGAGCCATCCAGGAATATTACAGCGCCGTGGGCCCCGAGATGGAACCCACAAGGCTGAAAGAAATTTTTGCAAACATTTACAAACGCTCAAGAGGCTAACGACGACATTATCCAGTTAAAACATTCGAAAACTTTATAAAACTCATTTATCAAATCCGTCGTAAAATCTCATTTGAAACCACAAGGCCCGAAATGCCAAGACTCAACAGTTGAAAACATATGTTAAGTCATCGCTTACACATATCGACAAAATAGATATAGAAAACGATTTCCAAAGTAACTTAAGTTACCAGATACCAAAAGACCATTTAAAAATGCTCACGCAGCGGAAAAAGACAAACAATCCAAATATTCTAGCAGCGGAATACAAAAGAAAACTGAATAGGAAAACTCAATACACAAATACATGCCCTAGCCAGTATCCTCCGGGAAGCTCATCTCTCCACGACCGCTATAAGCTTGACAATCCGAGAACCTAAAAAGAAAGCCCACGACGGGATCAACCATAATATCCAACAATGATAACCATCGCATCACGTCAATAATTACATACCAATGAAAATATTAAGTAAGAACACGACCAATGTAATCATACCGCCACAACTTTACGAAAGTCCACGATTCGTATCCTTAACAATACGATAAACTAATACCAGGGTATCCGTACTACATTTCAACAATGTCCAAAGTTCTCAAAACATTATCATAACTCACTGTTACGAAATTCACTAACACTGTCACACCCAATCCATCGGAATCATTATCAAATCTCAACTCGAAAATCGATTGTCCATCAAAGACATACATCAAAGTAAACACGGAGCATACCTCAAGATATGAACTGCCACAACGAAACCACATCATCCTAATCCAAGATCAGATCAACACAACATACGGACACGGTCTTAACACAAGACCTACAAATGCATAATCATATGACAACGTCAATATGTTCATATCAATAACAACAATGTATACTTATGGTAACCCATAATATACATATGCACAATAACAACAACACATATGGTAATCCAACGATCCAACGCACACAACTATAGATTCCCATGATGATCCCGTCGGACCAACGCATGGTGGCATTACCTATCTAGCGATCTAGCGCACACAGCTATAGATTCCTATGATGATCCCGTCGGACCAACAAATAGTGGACATACGACAACAATGCACGACTACACAAAACAACAGTACACAACACAATGCACGACAACAACAATACACCAATGCATGAAAACAAAGATACACGTATGTATCACAACATGATCAACACAAATGACAGAAATGATTAAAATACTCGCTCCGAGTCCTTCGAGAGCAATCTCGATATCTAAACCATCACCAACCATTATTCTGAATATTCACCTATCCAAAACATCACGGACGGTAGATAATTCACGTTTTCATCAATACCATGATGTATCCTCGATAACAAGTATACTAACGATAATTGTAAATCATATACATTATGATTTAAATTCCCAAAACTCGAACACAACCTATAATCACAAATCTCCTGTGATTACGATTTATAAACATTGCTATACGAATTATAAACGAATGATACTGAAACCATTCATTAAATATTATAAACTGAGCAAGTAATAACTTGGCTCGATACCGATGAAGCCGTTACCAATTCCATCGCCGTCATCTACAAGTCCCTCGGCCCCAATCAATGCAATTCACGAACATTCTCGAACATGACCGCAACGCATAGTTCTAATCACCGATCAATAATCTCAACCTGTTAAAATTATCGATAAACAACAAGTTCGACAACAATCAACAATCGATAAAACCAATTCACAAACCCAACGGCTCAACAATATCTCGATTAACCACTAGGTTGATCAATCCAACTCAAACCAGTACGAATTCACAACCACAACATGAAAATACTGCACTGTCTGCCTACTTAGCGCACGTTACGTTGCTCTCGTTAGCGTGCGCTAGCCAGTAAGCTTAGTGTGCGCTAATGCTGTACAGATGCGTGTTTTTCAGATTCCGATCAACATATGGCGATTATCAAGAACACTAAGTGATTTTAAACCATGTTCATAGCTATCAAAACAATGAAATCCGATATCCTTTAACATATAGGTAATCATCCAACTCTTAATCCAATTCCTATATCCACATATCATCTTCCTCAATCTCAATATCATGAAACATTAAGAACAAAACGACACTTCCATAATCTATCATTATAGGGAGTAATTATCAATAATAACATCAACATCCGAAACTGAGGAGAAGAATTAACCAACTTATCTCAAGAAGACGAACAACACGATTCAAACCATACGAATCACATATATATATCATCATACTCTGGTAATCCATCCCATAATCATGCTTGTCAACTTGTTTATATGATAATTATTAACTCAAGAACATCAATCTTCACTCCAAAACGAAATCCAAAGGTGAAGAGTGATTACCTTGTATAGACGAACCATGAAGGAGAACAATCAACTTCATTCCAAGAATCATCAATAAGTTCAAGACAAGACTTTAATCCATGTTCCTCAGCTTAATGTTGTTAAAGATCATCATCTCTCAGTGTTTGGAATCTCAAACTTCTCTCTAAAAACTCTCTCTCAAAATACAGGAAGGAATGGCCGAATGAACATAATTCACATCTGCAATCATATATATACTGACTGTTATTAGCGTGCGCTACTTTTCCTTAGTAGCGTGCACTATCGTGGTCTAGAGGCGACTGTTTTGCTTCGTACACTGATTTACGTACGTAATGCCCATGCAATTGCATATGTAAATAGGCGTTGACTTGCTACAGTGAAATGCTCAGTAGCGTGCGCTATTCCTTGACCTTAGCGCGCGCTAATCGTCGTTTACCTAACAATCTGCACCTACCTCGAAGATGCCTGTGTCCCACCTGCCGAAAGCATATGACAAGGATAATATTCCTTTGACCGATCTGCAGTTAGCGTGCACTAACCTTTAGGGTTTAGCGTGCACTAGTACTATATTACAAACATCCATTGACTTTTCTGAACGTGCGCTGAAAGTGGCCTGGTCCACACGTAGATTCCTTTTGATCTGTTTTGCGCTAGCGTGCGCTATGATTTTGCCTTTAGTGTGCGCTACACCTGCACGTTGGCATGCGCTATGAATGAGTATTAGCGCGCGCTAGTTAGGCTATACTTAGCCATTTTCAGCTATTCTTGTCCAACGTCTCAACATACAGAATACGAACATACAACATACTAAATACGTATACTGAACACATTATATCCTCAAATGCAATTGTAGACCAAATACGATAATTATACTAATACTGATGTCTCAGTCTTTCATTTATTTTATCCATACTGTACAGATTCCGCGCTGTACAACATAACTCGGATAAAATAATATTAAATAACAGTAGTAGAAATTTCGGATATTACACGTAAAAGGCCTCGTAAGGTGCCATCTGAATCGAAGCGTGTCAACTGTTATTATACGTGAATTCGATCAATGGTAGTTAGGCTTCCCAATCATCTTTCCAATCGAGGACGCAGGCCCTCAACATGTCCTCCAACGTCTGAATAGTTCTCTCTGATTGTCCGTCAGACTGAGGGTGAAAAGCCGTGCTGAAGTTGAGTTGAGTTCCCATGGCAGGATGAACTGATTTCCAAAAATGTGACACGAATCGCCCGCCACGATCAGAAACGATACTCTTAAGAGTACCGTGCAATCTCACTATCTCTTTAATAAACAACTGGGCAAGTCTCTCGGGACCCCACGTATCCTTAATCTCAAGGAAATGAACTGACTTAGTTAAACGGTCCACAATCACCCAAATTGTATTCATGCTATGCGGACTTGTCGGCAATCTCATGATGAAATCCATTGAAATATCCTCCCACTTCCATTCTGGGATGGGAAGCGGTTTCAGCATGCCCGTCGGTCGCTGATGTTTTATCTTAACTTGTTGGCAGGTGAGGCATCTCGACACAAACTCTGCGACTTCCCGCTTCATATTACTCCACCAGTAATTTTGTTTCAAGTCTTTGTACATCTTGCTAGACCCCGGATGAATAGAATAAGGGGTAGCATGGGCCTCTCTCAAAATCGAGTTTTTCAACTGGGCATCCGCCAGAACACATAACCGGTTCTTAAATCGCAAAAGTCCATCCTTGTGGACCACAAATCCAGGGGCTTTCCCCTAAGTCACATCATCTCGAATGCGCAATAAAAATGGGTCAGAACCCTGATTCACTCTGATCACCTCTGCAAGTGGCGATGAAATCTCCAGCATACATAACTGTCCTTGTATACGCTGTACCCAAACCTCGATCTCATGCCTTAGGAATTCCTGCTGAAGTTCCTTCTAAATAGTTAAGTGAGCAAGCATCTGCTCCTGAACGGACTTACAGCTCAAGGCATCGGCAACAACATTCGTCTTACCCAGGTGATACTGAATCTCAATATCATAATCTTTGATTAGTTCCAACCACTGTCTCTGACGCATATTTAACTCCTTCTGAGTAAATATATACTTCAAACTCTTATGGTCGGTGAAAATCTGACAGGTGACGCCATGATGATAATGGTGCCAAATCTTCAATGCGAATACCATGGCCGCTGGCTCCAGGTCGTGGGTCGGATAATTGACCTCATAAGGCCTCAGTTGCCTCGAGGCATAAGCAATTACTTTCCTGTTCTGCATTAGTACACATCCGAGACCCTGACCGGACGCGTCATTATAAACTACGAATCCCTCCATCCCTTGCGGTAAGGAAAGGACAGGCGCTGAAATTTACCGGCTCTTGAGTTCCTCAAAACTCCGCTGACACGCGTCAGTCCACGTGTATTTATTATCCTGCCGCAAAAGGTTTGTCATAGGTTGAGCGATTTTAGAAAATCCTTCCACAAATCGTCGATAATAACCAGCTAATCCGAGAAAGCTTCAAATTTCCTTGACATTGTTCGGAGGTTGCCAATCCCAGATAGCCTCCCTCTTCTGAGGGTCGACACGTACTCCGTCTGCTGAAATTACATGTCCGAGAAACGTCACCTCGGACATCCAAAATTCACACTTGGAAAACTTCCCATAGAGCTGCTCTCGTCTCAACACGTCGAGAACTTGATGAAGGTAAAATTCGTGCTCCTCTCGGTCACGAGATTAAATCAAAATGTCATCAATGAAGACAACCACGAACTGATCCATTTAGTTGATGAAAACTCGATTCATTAATTCCATGAATACTGCAGGTGCATTAGTTAACCCAAACGGCATCACTACAAACTCATAATGTCCATAGCGTGTTCAAAATGCCGTCCTTGCGATATCCGACTCTCGAATTCGCAACTGATGATACCCAGATCTTCAATCGATCTTGGAAAATACTGAAGATCCCTGAAGTTGATCCAAAAGATCATCTATGCGGGGTAGGGGGTATTTATTCTTGATCGTCACCCTGTTCAACTCTCGATAATCAATGCACAAGCGAAATGAGCCGTCCTTCTTCTTGACAAATAATACAGGTGCTCCCCATGGGGACGCACTTGGTCGGATATAACCTTTCTCGTACAATTCCTCAAGTTGGTTCTTCAATTCCTGCATTTCTGTCGGGGCCACTCGATATGGTGCCTTCGATATTGGAGATGTACCATGTTGTGCGGAGATTTATACGCCTCGACGGCGATCGACATAAGGGCCGAGCGACCAAGTCAGCATTAAATAATCCAATGCAGACTTGCCAAGCAAAGAGTCCAGACCGAGATCAGGTACCGAGCGATCGAAGTCGAGGGTGATCGCCTCTTGGCACCTAGCGATCGAAGTCCAGGGTGATTGACACGTTCTTAGTGTAACTATCGCAAGTGCACGATATCGTATCAAGTAGTAAGTGGACTTTTTAAGTCCGGTTTATCGATCCCACGAGGAAGTTTGGTTATAATATGAATTATACACTATTAGTCTATTTTTATAGATACTAAGATCAGTGAAAACACAATTAAAGAGTTTGGTTTAATAATTGCAAAGATAATGCAATAATAGTTCTAATATTATAAGGAAATAAAAAGATAGCAATAGTAATAGATTAATTAACGATAAAATGAAATAGTTGGGATTACAAACTTAGTTCGTCATTAGTTAAAGAAGATGTATATGAGATCATAAGATGAATTTACTTATTATGTTGTGTAGATTTGATTTTCCTTAAAAAGACGGTTTCTCTTTCGAACTATAAAACGCCCCTTACATATTGAATCAATCCACTATATTTCTATGTTGATTGGCTTCAATACATAGCATTATGATTTATGAAAATAACTCAAAGAATCATCTAAGGTCTAGAGGTATATTTCTATCCCCTAGAACAACTTAGAGTGAAGATCATTTGATCTAATCAAATATATTTTCTTTCGAAACATATGAAGACCATAAATATCGTCATTTATTGGCCAATTAAATAAAGATTGTTAAAACAATGAAAATCACACACAATAATAAGTATTCACAATAGATCTTTATACAAACTTAAATAACATGACTAACCTTATTTATAATCCCAACTAAAGGTAACTTAGCCCATGAAGGGTTTAATATACATAATACAAGCTTTGGTGGTCATTATTAGTTGAATCAAGAGAAAGAATTGATCCTCACTCCCTTAATAGATAAAGGAGAAAGAAGCAATAAACTCTCTGAACAACATATGTTATACCACACTCACACAAATCACTCAAGAACACAAGTGTGTTCTTCACACAAAAAGAAAAGATTACAAGGAGTGAAAAATTATATGATGAATGATGAATGATGAAGGATCTAAGGGGTCTATTTATACACCTAAAGTCATCTAATAGCTCCAAAACTCCAGCATTATTACAATAGATCGGATCAATGCCATCCATCCCCTCAATAATACACAAAAGTATAAAAAATTAGACAAATTTTAAGGCCGTAACATTCTGTAGTTACGACCGTAACTTGGCTTCGTCAATTTGCTCACTGGTTGCTTTGAGAGTTACGTTTTCAGCCCACAATTTCTCAGACTTTGCGTTTTTGCCCCAAATCTTCTTCGGATGATAACTTTTGATATATAACTCTGATTTTGAATCCGGAAAGACTGTCGAATTCATCTCGGAAAGCCCTACAACATGAATATATCAAAATTCAACAAAGAGAATATTTAATAAACATGTTATTTCTTGAGTAAATCAGTTATTTAATCCGATTAAGACTAGATTTACATCATTATCCTATAAAATAAAATTATTAAAAACTAATTAATTAAAAGCAAAAAACGAGTAGACTAGCTCAATTATGGGTGAATTTTATCGATACAAACCATAGATAAGTGTATAAACTGACACTTATCAGTGATCGCCTCTTGGCACCTAGCGATCGACTCCGGTGCCCGACTAAAGACGACCGCCTCATGCCACATGGAAAGCCAGCATCCGTCAAGTCTACAAAGACCGAATCTCGGGATGAAGGCCCACGTGCAGATCCGCAAAAGGCGTCGCAGGATAAGGCCCTTTGACCCCAGCCTGTCACCAGCTGTCGGTGACAAGGATAGCCTCACCTACCGACAGACCCGCCGAAAGGTCCTAGGTGTGACCTCCCAAGACAGCGACATAGGACGCGTGTTGTCTTCTCATTGGTTCGCACATCCGTATGCCAGCAGTTGCTGCGGACTTCAAGGAGACCAACCCACGTGCTAAAGACGATCGCCCACTTATTATAATACAGGAAAGGCGATCGCCCAACTACCTCCACTCCTATAATTAGGAAACCTCCAGCAACTGGAAAGAGGTTCAGAAACTATGTTATACGAGAGTTCACCTAAATTCACACAGTGAGAGATAGTCGATTTCTCGCAGTTGACTACAGCACTTCATCTTTGTTACAAGAACTCACAGAGCATCAAGTCTGGTTCTTCCAGCAATCATCAGCACCCAAGAGCTAGATAACTAGGGTCTTTACATTCATTATAATTGTACTCTAACATTAATATTTGTACTCCCAAGTATTCATATTAATAATATCTCGCGAGAGCATTCAAGCCCGGGACTAACAACCCCGACAAATCTTGTTTTATTATTTACATTCCCTCGGACGTGCTCTCGCATTTTGTTTGTTACTCATCCATTCCAGCAAACCCTTCCGAATAATATTTTGGGTAACAACAATTGGCGCTAGAGGAAGGGGATTTACCCTCATTTTCATACCGATCGTTTCGAAGAACACTCACTGCTCCGAAACATATACTTGAAGAAACACTCACTGTTCTTCAAAGAAAAAACTTCAGAATAATGACGTCTGCCACCACTTCGAAGAGAGCCACTCTCCGATCCGCCGGACGTCTTATCCCAGTCCGAGCCGAGTCCCAACCTACGGCGGAGGGTAGGCGCGGCGATGCGAGACTCTGAATCCCGCTCCCGAGGGACGGCCTCAGCCTCTCACTCGATCAGTTCCAAACTGCGGAACAGATCGAGGAGGCCATGGCCATCCTGAGGGAGCGACGGAGAGCATGCGAAGCGCCCACTATAACCCCCTCGGCCATCCGCCGCGCGGGCAAGCGGAAGCTCAAGGGCTTACTTTTCGAGCGACTGTAAAAAATCCTCGATTCACGAGAAAAAGCACTCGCGAGGCGGGACGGTTCCGTCTTCAACCGCCTAGGAAGCGATCCATCATGGCGACCGGGGCATTCTGGCCCCAACCACGAGACGACGGATTCCGAATCCATCACTAGGAGTTTGGCATACCCAACTCCCAAACTAAAACAGGTCAGCCGTTTGGCTCCCATTCGTCGCAGAATCAAGCCCCGTGGCAAAGACATCATCTACAGTGGAGCCAGGGGATCAGTACTTGATCTCCTCGGCTCCCGCTCTGAGAGCCAGGCCGTGAGCGGCTAGGCCACGGTGATGGCCGCTATGCAACGCCAGCTCGACGAGATGAAAGCGCTCCTGGAAACAGGGGCAGGCGCCAGGAGAAAGGTCATTGGACCGAGTGAGCCGCTCGCTGTCCAGATCGAGCTTGCCCCCGTGCAACCAAGGATCGCTCCTCCTCAAACGCCTTTGTATGAGGGGAGATCGGATCCCGAGACTCACCTAAGCAAGTTCCAGATCTACATGACTTGGATGACTTACGACCGTAACATTCTGTAGTTACGGCCGTAACTTGGCTTCGTCAATTTGCTCACTGGTTGCTTTGAGAGTTACGTTTTCAGCACAGAATTTCTCAGACTTTGCGTTTTTGCCCCAAATCTTCTTCGGATGATAACTTTTGATATATAACTCTGATTTTGAATCCGGAAAGACTGTCGAATTCATATCGAAAAGCCCTACAACATGAATATATCAAAATTCAACAAAGAGTATTTAATAAACATGTTATTTCTTGAGTAAATCAGTTATTTAATCCGATTAAGACTAGATTTACATCATTATCCTATAAAATAAAATTATTAAAAACTAATTAATTAAAAGCAAAAAACGAGTAGACTAGCTCAATTATGGGTGAATTTTATCGATACAAACCATGGATAAGTGTATAAAACTGACACTTATCAGTGATCGCCTCTTGGCACCTAGCGATCGAATCTGGTGCCCGACTAAAGACGACCGCCTCATGCCACGTGGAAAGCTAGCATCCGTCAAGTCTACAAAGACCGAATCTCGGGATGAACGCCCACATGAAGATCCGCAAAAGGCATCGCAGGATAAGGCCCTTTGACCCCAGCCTGTCACCAGTTGTCGGTGACAAGGATAGCCTCACCTACCAACAGACCCGCCGAAAGGTCCTAGGTGTGACCTCCCAAGACAGCGACATAGGACGCGTGTTGTCTTCTCATTGGTTCGCACATCCGTATGCCAGCAGCTGCTGCGGACTTCAAGGAGACCAACCCATGTGCTAAAGACGATCGCCCGCTTATTATAATACAGGAAAGGCGATCGCCCAACTACCTCCACTCCTATAAATAGGAAACCTCCAGCAACTGGAAAGAGGTTCAGAAAATATGTTATACGAGAGTTCAGCTAAATTCACACAGTGAGAGATAGTCGATTTCTTGCAGTTGACTACAACACTTCATCTTTGTTACAAGAACTCACAGAGCATCAAGTCTGGTTCTTCCGGCAATCATCAGCACTCAAGAGCTAGATAACTAGGGTCTTTACATTCATTGTAATTGTACTCTAACATTAATATTTGTACTCCCAAGTATTCATATTAATAATATCTCGCGAGAGCATTCAAGCCCGGGACTAACAACCCCGACAAATCTTGTTTTATTATTTACATTCCCTCGGACGTGCTCTCACATTTTGTTTGTTACTCATCCATTCCAGCAAACCCTTCCGAATAATATTTTGGGTAACAACAATTGGCGCTAGAGGAAGGGGATTTACCCTCATTTTCATACCGATCGTTTCGAAGAACACTCACTGCTCCGAAACATATACTTGAAGAAACACTCACTGTTCTTCAAAGAAAAAACTTCAGAATAATGACGTCTGCCACCACTTCGAAGAGAGCCACTCTCCGATCCGCCGGACGTCTTATCCCAGTCCGAGCCGAGTCCCAACCTACAGTGGAGGGTAGGCGCGGCGATGCGAGACTCTGAATCCCGCTCCCGAGGGACGGCCTCAGCCTCTCACTCGATCAGTTCCAAACCGCGGAACAGATCGAGGAGGCTATGGCCATCCTGAGGGAGCGACGGAGAGCATGCTAAGCGCCCACTATAACCCCCTCGGCCATCCGCCGCGCGGGTAAGCGGAAGCTCAAGGGGTTACTTTTCGAGCGACTGTCAAAAATCCCCGATTCACGAGAAAAAGCACTCACGAGGCGGGACGGTTCCATCTTCAACCGCCTAGGAAGCAATCCATCATGGCGACCGGGGCATTCTGGCCCCAACCACGAGACGACGGATTCCGAATCCATCACTAGGAGTTCGGCATACCCAACTCCCAAACTAAAATAGGTCAGCCGTTTGGCTCCCATTCGTCGAAGAATCAAGCCCTGTGGCAAGGACATCATCTACAGTGGAGCCAGGGGATCAATACTTGATCTCCTCGGCTCCCGCTCCGAGAGCCAGGCCGTGAGCGGCTAGGCCATGGTGATGGCCGCTATGCAACGCCAGCTCGACGAGATGAAAGCGCTCCTGGAAACAGGGGCAGGCGCCAGGAGAAAGGTCATTGGACCGAGTGAGCTGCTCGCGGTCCAGATCGAGCTTGCCCCCGTGCAACCAAGGATCGCTCCTCCTCAAACGCCTTTGTATGAGGGGATATCGGATCCCGAGACTCACCTAAGCAAGTTCCAAATCTACATGACCGGATGCGGGGTGTCAGACGCGACGAGGTGCCGAATGTTCCCGTTAACATTGGGCAATCTTGCCCACAGGTGGTACATCTCATTGCCACCGCGCTCTATTAACTCTTTTGAGATGTTGGCAAACAACTTCACGTCGTATTTCACCGCCAAGATCGCTCGGCCAGAAGGTCCCCACCGCATGATGAAGATCAGGCAGGGGGAATATGAGTCTGATGCGGATTATATCGACCGGGTGGATGAAATAGTTCTCACCGGCGAGCCCATAAGCGACGATCTCGCCCTATACTCGGTCCTGGGGGGATTCTATGGTCATTCAACCATGTTTAGGCACCTCACGAAGGACATCCCCCTGACCTATGTGATCTTCCGCGCCAAGGCTGCCGATTTTCTGGCCAGACAGAGGCTGCTCACCCTTTGCCTAGGCGAGGGGACGCCATCTCCCATTCAAAAGACGGCGATCGGCAAGTCCAAAAAGGCGGTCGCCAAGCCACCCGGCGATTTCGAAGCCTTTGAGGATGTGGAAGTCCACCTCCTCCACAACCTCAATCTATCTCCGGCCCGTATTTTCAACGTCATCAAGGGGCGCCAGCGGCTAAGCAAGCCAAAAGCGATAAGGGACAACGGTCACCTAGACCATAATAAATTTTGTGCTTACCACGAGAGTCCCGGCCACAACACCAACCAGTGCCGCGAGCTCCTCAGACAACTCTGGAGATTATTCGAGGAGGGCAAGCTGGATAGTTTAGTGACTTAGCCGGAGCCCTGGGCAGAAAGGACAGCGATCGGCTATAGAACGACGATCATCGAATCAAAGGCTACTGCCTGAGCAACGCCTCCCAAAAATAGGATGACTCGCTCGCCCTCTAAAGTTCGTCATCAACATGAAGGAAATAGGCAAGCGATCGCCTCCCACAGCTCAACATATACCGTCGAGGATCGCCATCTAACTTGACGATCTGAGGTAGAAGAGTGCCGCCATGGTCGCGGAGGTCGATGAAACCGACGATTCATCCATGCAAGGTTCCTTTGGGCTGAGATCGCTCGCCCTTCGTTTAAATACGAGGCGGGTGTAGCCAAAGGACCCTCCAAAACAAATCAGAGGATGACTCGCTCGCCCTCTAAAGTTCGTCATCAACATGGACCTAGGCAGGCGATCGCCTCCCCTTGCACAACGTATACCGTCGAGGATCGCCATCTAACATGACGGTCCGAGGTAGAAAATTGCCGACATGGTTGTGGAGGTCGACGGAACCGATCTCTGCGACCATGCAAGGTTCCTTTGGGCAGAGATCGCTCGCCCTTCGTTTAAATACGAGGCGGGCGTAGCCAAAGGACCCTCCAAAACAGATATGTGGACACGTTCGCCCGCCCTCAAAGGTCCATCATCTAACATGGTGGATCCGGACAATGCGACGCGTCCCTCTCCCCGTCACAACGTATACCGTCGAGGATCTCCATCTAACATGACGATCCGGGGTATAAAAGTGATAACAAGCCATGGTCGTGGAGTCTATTAATCTGACGATGCCCCATGCAAGGACTCCTACAGGCTGAGATCGTCCGCCCCATCACTACATTGTGAGGAAAAACGTAGTCTATGGAGGACCCTCACAATTAAGTGAGTCGTGAGAAGTAGGCCATCAGACGGAATGTCGCTCGCACACAAGACACAACCACTGAGGTCGTTCCATCGACCTCCACAACCGTGCACGGTTCCTCTAGGCCGAGATGGTCGACCTTCCTCGAGAAATCTGCAAAATTGAAGACTGCTCGCTATACTATTTATTTTCGTTCCCTTACTTTCACCAAGTAAACAAAAACAAGGGGAAGAGCGGAGCTATATATACGACGATCGTCTTTGTTCAAATACACGTACGACCATCGACATTGTTCAGATATATGTACAACGATCGACTTTGTTCTAAAAGTTACCAGTATAAGTTTATCAATTCACTTGGAGCTGTACGCACGACGATCGTTCCTCAAACACTTATGTAAAGTCAAATGCAAAAGACTCAGAAAGACGATCATATAAGCAAGAAATCAGAGAAGCAAACATAATATTCCATTTCATTCGAAATATGTGTACAAGCGCCCGAAGGAAAAATACAACAAAAGCTATAAAAATTACAAGTAAAAAGCAGGAAATGTCAAAGATCGGTGCTCGTTCCCTCGCCAGCAGCAGGCTCGTCACCCCCATCCTTCGGGGCACCCGGATGAACAAGGTTGTCTAGCAACGGGTACCATCTCAAATCGATCCCATAATCCGCGGAAAGGTCGAGGATCGGCACGGTGAAGGCTGGCTGCAGAGGGTGCTCAAGCGCATAAGCTTTGAAATTTTCAACCAAAGGGCCAACCTCGAGCCCTCCCTTCTTAGCGGCGCGGATCGCTTCAGCATAAGCCATATAGTAGGAAAATTCGCTGATGTACTCCACGTTAAGGAATGGATCGGCCTCAGTCGCCTTCAGATTTCCCTTCAGCTCCGCAACTGTTTGGCTCATGCCCTCGAGATCGGCATCTTTGGCGGCCACCTCTTCCTTCGAGGATGCCAGATCGCTGGTCAGTCGGGCGACGGTCATCTTCAGCTAGTCAGCCTCCTTCTGTGCGGCCGCGTGTGACCTTCGGGCTTCCATCATCTGGTCCCGCATCCGGTCAGTCGCCGCCCGCGCCCAGTCAAGATCCTGCCTCGCCTGCTTAGCCGCCTCTACGGAGCTCTTCTCCATGGCCGTGAGCCTGTCGGCAAACTCAATGTTTTGTTTCCGTGCGGGTTCGAGGTCCACATGGAGACGAGCGGTGGACAGCCGCCCCTCATAGTCCCTCACGGCCTGAGCAGCCATCGTCGCCGTCTGAAGGGCCAGCGCGAAAGTAGCCTGCATCGTGTCTGCAGATTGCCGGTGCGCGATCGCATCCAGATCGGTCTTCCAGGCCTTTGGCAAGGAGGCGGTAGCCCGAGCAACGTAAGAAGTAACATCGCTGGCCTCGCGAGGAACTTTGCTCATCAGGAAATCCAACACCATCGGCGAGCAGTTCGGGTCAGAGTGGCGGATCCTTCACAAAGAGCAACAGAGTTAGTATATTCCAAAGGAAATGTCATAACCCAGAAGAGCGACCAGGCTTACCTTTCGACCTTCTCTGGGTCTCGGCCGAAGAACGGCCTACCACGCGGAGTTTCGGCCTCAGCAGTCGCCATGGCCTGAAGGAAAGCCGAAGATGGCGTGGACCCCTCCACCAGAGGAATTGCGGAAAGCGGAGGCACGGAGATCGATAGCTCGTCAGCAGTGGTAAGGGTCGAGGGCTCCATAGTCCTCCGTTTCTTGCGGATGAGCCGAAGTTGCTCCTCCTCCTGAGGCTCCTGTTCTTCGACGACCGGCTCCTGGAGAGGTCTTGCCTCCGGGATCTGTCGGAGTGGAGCAGCAGGAGCTCGGTTAGCCTTCTTCCCTTGACGAAGGCGGCTCATGATCCCCGGATTCGACATGGCGATCGCAGCCGGGGGCTCTAGGAAACAAGGGAAGCGAATTTCTGCGAAAGAAAGCAATCGACAAAGTTAGTAATCTTCCTCAGTCAAGACGATTGACATGTCAAAGAATATCGTGAAAGTTCGTGCCTGGAACCTTTAGATGGCGAGGGTAGCGAAATAGCCGAGCAGCCAACCAACAGGCTTTGTTGTTGATTCGGCGTGCGTCTATATGGTTGTCAGGAAGACTTCGTATCTTTTCCCAGACGATCGCAAAATCAAAAGCAAGGTCGCCTGCCACCGGAACAATGACACCTGCAAAAAGAGCCAAATTAGATCAGTTCAGAATGTATCCGAACTAAGGGAGAGTCTAAATCCTTACTCGGACTCTGTAATACCCGGTTGTAATTTATTCATTATCACTCAGTAATTATCATTCACTAATTATCACTGTCGGATTATTCACTCATTAATGATCATTCATCATTCATATTCATTCATTGTATTCATCGTTCAGAGTAATGTGTATCAGTTGTAATTCGTCATTCTACCTGGTTGGAGAATCGGACCGTGTTTATCATCATTGGAGTTGGCTGTGTGTGAGGAGTAGCGCACGCTACATCCTCTTCTTAGTGCGCTCTAATCGAGTACGGGTAGCGCACGCTATCTCTCCGTATTAACGCATGCTAGCATGGTTCAGGCAGACAGTCCAGAAGGCACTGGACTGCAGTCGAGTTGATGTAACGCACGCTACGAATGGTAAGTAACGCACGCTAATAAGTTGGGGTAGCGCACACTATGCAATCAGTGTAGCGCGCGCTAAGGTCGATCAGGAAGAGTCCAGTGGGTACTGGACTGATCTGGAATAATTCATAGCGTACGCTATGAGTAGATGTTAGCGTACGTTATTGGTGTAGTAGTGCATGCTGGATTTTGGGCGTAGCGCGCGCTATCGCAAGCAAGTCAGAAGATAGGAGATTCTGGACTTCAGTCACTGGACATTGAATATTAGCTAGCGCACGCTAACATTTGGAGTTAACGCACGCTAGCGGGAGGGCATTAGCGCACGCTACCAAGTTCGTAGCACACGCTAATGAGGCAGTCAGAGTTCACTAGACTGTCCGGTTAACCCGTTAGCGCATGCTAAATAATAGGTCATAGCGTGCGCTAATCTGGGGACGGTATATATTGGACAGTGCAGTCCATTTCGTCATTTCTTCATCTCACTTCATTCCTTCGGCGGTTTTGGGCGATTTCGGGCAATTTGGATAGATTTCTTCGAGCTGAATCCACATAACATCATCTTCAAGTTTATCATTTGGATTAATCATCATTTCATCATCCCCATCACATCAAATCAAGGTAATTATTTCTTGGATCTAGAATTTCAGATTTTGGGTATTTTCCTTCCGATTTCTTCGTGTAAGCTTGGATTGTTATTGGAATATGTTAGATATGGATTATCTACCTTGATTAAATGTATACACACAGATTTATTGATATGTTTTTCGGATTTGATGAACATTTGGAGAATTAATCAAGAACCCTTGATGTTGACTTTGATATTTTTGGTGGTTTTCGATTAGATGTTGTTGTTAACTCGAGTTGTGGATTCCTAAGGGATTATTGATAGCATTGAAGGTGTTTTGTTGGTTTGAACTACTCATTTTGGAGTTTGGTTTCGATATATTCGGGATTGGATATTATCAAAGGATGTATGTTCGCTAAGTGGTTGTTTGAATGCCTCAATGAGTTTGGATATTGTTGTATCGACCTTTGAGTTAGTCGTAATTCATGATTCATACGTATATTGAGCGGATTATTGATAATTGTGTTATTCAAGGTTGTTCGAGCGACCGACATCTCTTTTTAGGACGTTGTTCGAGGAAGGACATTTCAACACCGGTATTGTGTAAGTAAATTCTTACTCGGTTAAAAGGATATTCATTCCTTACATTGTTGTTCATTCATACATGTAATTCACTCATAATATATCATTCATGTCGAGACTTGTAATTATCAACTCATCATGTAACTCATGAGGAACGACGGTTCCAAAATCATTTCATTGAATCACTCGTATCATTATTTCATCTCGGTGAGTCGTTCTTGATCCTTATCGGATTCTATTCATTACTCCTCACCTTGGTCATTTTTGTTCTGGTGATCTTCCGGAATTATATTGCATGGCCGGTTGGCGCATGTGTGAAGTTTTAGTTGGGCACACTATGGCCATGTGTATATGCGGGACTCCGGACACATTGGACTGTGCGCACGGTAATGTGTATACGCGGGACTCCGGACACATTGGACCGTGAGACTAATTAGGCCAATAGCGGGTGTGTATGCGGGGCTCCTGACACTCGGCTATTTGTGCTCTCACGCTTTTCATTCGGGCGTACATAGATGCTCATCATTCGACTTAATTCATTAATTCATTTATGTGATTGTTGTATATTGTTCAACTCTTGAGGAATGTTGTTCTGTGTAACTGACCCCGGTGGGGGATGTTTTTTTCAGGTCATGGCAAGGCTAAGGCACGAGAAGAGAACGTTGACGGCGAGGAATCCCAGTGATACTATTCTTCATTTTATTTCCGCTGCAGACTTCCGTTTGAATACTCATTTTATTCAGTGTTGTATATTTTATCTTCATATAAAATATACATGTATTATGTATTATCTTGGGTGTATTGTAATGAAACTTCTCATCGGAGTAATTTGATGATATAACGTGGTTCGGTACTACAATTATATTACTTAAGTCATTAGTTTTCATTCGCCTAGTGGGTCCTAGTCGGGGGTCCACGGCACTGTAATATCCACCTAGTTTGGGGTGTTACAGGTATCGGAGCGTGGTTTTGAATACTACCTTCCGAGTCATGTCTCATTGAAATCATCGTTCATCAGACTAGTATCATTGGACTTTCGCGTCACGTGTAACACGTGCAAGAGCCGAGCCCCTCAGACCAAAGAATAGTAAGATTTCTGACGCCATGTTATAATTTCTGGCAATAAGAATCACTCATTCATCATTTAACAGTCAACAATCCTCAATTATCATTTTCATTTGTGATCATGTCGATCATGTTAACTCATTAATCACTCAGTTCATTTCACTGTTCAGTTGTTGATCTTGAGGATCGTATCATTAATCTTGCTAACTTGTTCAAGATAATCATTTCAAGAATTTCATCAGATAATCTCGTCATTTCAGTTGATCATTCATGTAATCATTGTGTTTGAGCGCGTGTGCTCATTTTCATCATTTCATAACGTAATCATAATGTGATATTCATGCGAGATATATAATCATCTTGTGACTTTCCCACTTCAGTATGGAAAGAGCTGGCAGAGGATGCGGGGGAAGAGGCCGCGGTGCGGGTCGAACCCCGAGAACTCGTGTGAATACACGTGTGAAGTGAGGAATAATGCTAATTCATCGAGCAGCGATGCCGCCACTCATTCTCCTGGAAATTATCATTCACTGCCAGGGAGTCGTACCCGGGACACAGCTCATTCAGAGGGTGTTCGGGTTGACCCACTCGCCTTTATGCAGGGCATGATGGCTCAGATGACCCAAATAGCATGCTTCATGGGGACGATGCAGAACTCAGCTACTCAGAATCAACAGGCTCCTCCGCCGCCACCTCAGGGGCAGGAGAGGGGTGTGAGCAGTATTATTGGCGACATCTCTCTCCAAAGACCACCTACCTTTGAGGGCTTGGTTGAGCCGGCGGATATTGTTCATTGGCTTGAGCATTTCGAGAAGTTATTCTCTATGGTGGATTGCCCCGAAGGGCATAAAGTTTCAGTTGCGGCTTACTATCTGGGTAAGAGCGCTCATTCATGGTGGTTATCGTTGAAGCCCACTGACGGATCATGTACTTGGGATCAATTCAAGACCCTCATGATGGAGAGGTATTATCCGGCCCCACTCAGAGAGGCCAAGTTATCGGAATTACTCACTCCCGACCTCTCAGCGGACGATGATGTTCTCGCCATCGCCGAGAAATTTCAGGAGCTTCTTCCTTTCGCCTCGTCTATTATTCACTCCGAGGCGGACAAGATCAAGATTTCAGCAAGAGGTTGAAACCTCGTATGCGGATGCAGTTTCTTAATCATAATTACACCACTCTGTCTGAATTCATCGAGAACGCTCTTACTTATGAGCTTACAGCTAAGGAGATTGCTAAGAATCAAACTCCATCATCTGGCAAGAAGTCAAAGAATCGAAATCAGCCTGAAGGTAGTCAGGCAACTTTCAAGAAGCCTTGAGCGGGCTCTACTTTCACTGAGCGACCTCCTATGGCGCCCAGACCCGCGGAATCTCAGTCACGAGCAGCCAGTTCGGCCATTACCTGTTTCAACTGTGGAGAACAGGGTCATTACAGCATGAAGTGTTTGAGGCAAACCGTCACGTGTAATAACTGTGGAATGGCGGGGCATAGGGCCCGTTTTTGCCGAAAGGACTCCAAACTTACTACGACGTCATCTCAGGCCCCGAAACAGTCAGCGGTTCCGAATCAGGCTACCCAGTCCGCATCGTTTAAGATGACGGGAGATAACAAAGGCGGAGCCCACAGCTATCAGACGGGAGCATCCGGTTCCGGGCTGGCAAGCCCCGAATTTATGAGATGAAAAGAGTTGATGATCTGGAAGCCCGAATGATCTCAGGTACACTCGAAATTCTATCTCAACCTGTGTGTACCCTTTTTGATACTGGTGCATCGCATTCATTCATTTCCGAGTCATGTTTGAGTCGACTACATCTGGGTAGTGCTACTAGTTGTGAGCCTTATGTCATTGGTCTACCTGATGGTAGAAGAATTATCAGGAATCGTGAGATTAAGGATTGACCGATTCGGTTTCATGGCCGTGATTGGTTAGCAAACCTAATCGTGGTAGATTTACCGAGAGACGACATCATCTTGGGTATTGATTGGATGGATCGTCACGATGCCACCATTAGTGTCCGTAAGCGTATGGTCACTATCATTTCAGACGATGGAGTCGAATGTGTTTTTCAGGTAGGTAATCCCAGCTGTTCTGGTAGAGTCATCAACTTGATGAAAGCAGTAAAATTACTCAAGCAGGGGTGTGTCGGTTATTGGTGCTATCTGACCAAGACCGAGAAACCATCAGTAATGTTGACGGATATTCCTGTAGTGAGAGAATATGCCGATGTATTTCCAGACGAGTTACCTGGTTTGCCTCCACAGAGAGATGTGGAATTCACGATTGAGTTAGAGCCTGGTATGTCCCCAATATCGAAGGCACCGTATCGGATGGCCCCGACCGAAATGCAGGAGTTGAAGAATCAATTAGAGGATCTAACCGAGAAGGGTTATATCCGGCCGATTGCGTCCCCGTGGGGAGCACCTGTGTTGATTGTCAAGAAGAAGGATGGTTCGTTTCGCTTGTGTATCGATTATCGGGAATTGAACCGGGTGACGATCAAGAATAAATATCCTCTACCCCATATCAATGATCCTTTGGATCAACTTCAGGGAGCTTCAGTATTTTCCAAGATCGACTTAAGATCTGGATATCATCAGTTGCGAATTCAAGAGTCGGATATCGCAAGGACAGCGTTTTGAACACACTATAGTCATTATGAGTTCGTGGTAATGCCGTTTGGGTTAACTAATCCACCTGCGGTATTCATGGAGTTAATGAATCGGGTTTTCATCGACTATTTGGACCAGTTCGTGGTTGTCTTTATTGATTATATTTTGATTTATTCTCGTGACCGTGAGGAGCACGAATCTCACCATCATCAGGTTCTCGACGTGTTGAGACGAGAGCAACTTTATGGAAAGTTTTCCAAATGTGAGTTCTGGATGTCCGAGGTGACGTTTCTCGAACATGTAATTTCATTTGACAGAGTTCGTGTTGACCCTCAGAAGACGGAGGCTATCCGAGATTGGCAACCTCCGAAGAATGTTAAGAAAATCCGAAGCTTTCTCGGATTATCTGGATATTACTGGCGATTTGTGGAGGGATTTTCTAAAATTTCTCAACCCATGACAAACCTTTTACGGAAGGATAAGAAATACACGTGGTCCGACGCGTGTCAATAGAGTTTTGAGGAACTCAAGAGCCGATTAATTTCAGCAACTGTCCTTTCTTTACCGCAAGGGATGGAAGGATTTGTGGTTTATAGTGATGCATCCGGACAGGGTCTCGGATGTGTACTAATTCAGAACGGGAAAGTTATTGCTTATGCTTCACGGCAATTGAGACCTTATGAGGTTAATTATCCAAGCCATGACCTAGAGCTAGCAGTTGTGGTGTTCGCATTGAAGATTTGGCGTCATTATCTTTATGGCGTTACCTATCAGATATTCACCGATCATAAGAGTTTGAAGTATATATTTACTCATAAGGAGTTAAATATGCGGCAGAGGCGGTGGTTGGAACTAATCAAAGATTATGATATTGAGATACTATGCCACCTGGGCAAGGTGAACGTTGTCGCCGACGCCTTGAGTCGTAAGTCCGTTCAGGAATAGATGCTTGCTCGATTATCAGTTCAGAGGGAACTTCAGCAGGAATTTATGAGACCCGAGATCGAGGTCTGATTACAGCGAATACAAGGGCAACTATGTACATTAGAGATTTCATCGTCACTTGAGGAGACGATAAAGGAGAATCAGGGTTCGGACCCATATTTGTTACGCATTCGAGATGATGTGACTCAGGGGAAAGCCCCTGGATTTGTGGTCCACGAGGATGGACTTTTGCGATTTAAGAACCGGTTATGCGTACTGGCGAACGACGAGTTGAAAAACTCGATTTTGAGAGAAGCTCATGCTACCCCTTATTCCATACATCCGGGGTCTAGCAAGATGTACAAAGACTTGAAACAAAATTACTGGTGGAGTAATATGAAGCGAGAAGTCGCGGAATTTGTTTCGAGATGTTTAACCTGTCATCAAGTCAACATAGAACATCAGCGACCGGCGGGTATGCTGAAACCTCTCCCTATTCCAGAGTGGAAGTGGGAAGATATTTCAATCGATTTCATCACGAGTTTGCGGACGAGTCGTCGTGGCATGAATACAATTTGGGTAATTGTGGATCGTCTAACTAAGTCAGCCTATTTCCTTGAGATTAAGGATATGTGGGGTCCCGAGAGACTTGCCCAGTTGTTCATCAAAGAAATAGTGAGATTACATGGTACTCCTAAGAGTATCGTTTATGATCGTGACGGGCGATTCATGTCACATTTTTGGGAATCAGTTCATCGTGCTATGGGAACTCAGCTTAATCTCAGCACAGTTTTTCATCCTCAGTCCGACGGACAATCAGAGAGGACTATTCATACATTGGAGGACATGTTGAGAGCATGTGTCCTCGATTGGAAAGATGATTGGGAAGCCCAACTACCGTTTATTGAGTTCACATATAATAATAGTTGGCATGCTTCGATCAAGATGGCACCTTACAAGGCCTTGTACGGTCGTCGTTGTTGATCTCCCTTGTGTTGGGATGACTTATCAGAATCAATCGGCACCGAGCCCGATATGCTTATAGCCGCCCGTGAAAGGTAGCTTTGATCAGGAGTCGTTTGTTGACCACTCAGAGTTGGCAAAAATCATACGCAGATAATCGTCGTCGGCCATTAGAGTTTGAGGCGAGTAACCATGTTTTGGTCAAGGTATCCCCGAGTCGAGGTATCTTCCGTTTTGGGAAGAGGGGAAAGTTGAGTCCGAGATTCATTAGACCGTTTGAGATTTTGGATCAAGTAGGCGAGCTAGCTTATCGATTGGCCTTACGTCCGGCGTTGAGCCGAATTCATAATGTGTTTCACGTCTCTCAGTTGCGGAAGTATGTTGCGATCTGAGTCACATACTTCAGTTCGACGAGATCGAGATCGCAGACGATCATTCGTATGAGGAGCATCCCATACGAGTCTTAGAGTGGAGAATCAAACAGTTGAGGAACAAGACGATTCCTTTGGTTAAAATTCAGTGGTCTAGACACGGAGTCGAAGAGGCTACTTGGGAAACCGAGGATAGTATGTGGGAGAGTTATCCCGAGTTGTTTGACCCTTAGTTTCGAGGATGAAACTCTTTTAAGGGGGGTGTATGTAATTCCCGGTTGTAATTTATTCATTATCACTCAGTAATTATCATTTAGTAATTATCACTGTCGGATTATTCACTCATTAATGATCATTCATCATTCATATTTATTCATTGTATTCATCGTTCAGAGTAATGTGTATCAGTTGTAATTCGTCATTCTACCTGGATGGAGAATCGGACCGTGTTTATCATCATTGGAGCTGGCTGTGTGTGAGGAGTAGCGCACGCTACGTACTCTTCTTAGCGCGTGCTAATCGAGTACGGGTAGCGCACGCTATCTCTCCGTATTAACGCACGCTAGCATGGTTCAGGCAGAGAGTCCAGAAGGCACTGGACTGCAGTCGAGTTGATGTAACGCACGCTACGATGGTAAGTAACGCACACTAATAAGTTGGGGTAGCGCACGCTATGCAATCAGTGTAGCGCGCGCTAAGACCGATCAGGCAGAGTCCAGTGGGTACTGGACTGATTTGGAATAATTGATAGCGTACGCTATGAGTAGATGTTAGCGTATGTTATTGGTGTAGTAGCGCACGCTGGATTTTGGGCGTAGCGCGCGCTATCGCGAGCAGGTCAGAAGACAGGAGGTTCTGGACTTCAGTCACTGGACATCGAATATTAGCTAGCGCACGCTAACATTTGAAATTAACGCACACTATCGGGAGGGCATTAGCGCACGCTACCAAGTTCGTAGCGCACACAAACGAGGCAGTCAGAGTTCACTGGACTATCCGGTTAACCCGTTTGCGCACGCTAAATAACAGGTCATAGCGTGCGCTAATCTGGGGGCAGTATATATTGGAGAGTGCAATCCATTTCGTCATTTCTTCATCTCACTTCATTCCTTTGGCGGTTTTGGGCGATTTCGGGCGATTTGGAGAGTTTTATTCGAGCTGAATCCACATATCATCATCTTCAAGTTTATCATTCGGATTAATCATCATTTAATCAAACCCATCACATCAAATCAAGGTAATTATTTCTTGGATCTAGAATTTCGGATTTTGGGTATTTTCCTTCCGATTTCTTCGTGTAAGCTTGGATTGTTGTTGGAATATGTTAGATATGGATTATCTACCTTGAATAAATGTATACCCACAGATTTATTGATATGTTTTTCGGATTTGATGAACATTTGGAGAATTAATCAAGAACCCTTGATGTTGACTTTGATATTTTTGGGGGGTTTTGATTAGATGTTGTCGTTAACTCGAGTTGTGGATTCCTAAGGGATTATTGATAGCATTGAAGGTGTTTTGTTGGTTTGAACTACTCATTTTGGAGTTTGATTTCGATATATTCGGGATTGGATATTATCAAAGGATGTATGTTCGCTAAGTGATTGTTTGAATGCCTCAATGAGTTTGGATATTGTTGTATCGACCTTTGGGTTAGTCGTCATTTATGCTTGATACGTATATTGAGCGGATTATTGATAATTGTGTTATTCAAGGTTGTTCGAGCGACCGACATCTCTTTTTAGGACGTTGTTCGAGGAAGGACATTTCAACACTGGTATTGTGTAAGTAAATTCTTACTCGGTTAAAAGGATATTCATTCCTTATGTTGTTTTTCATTCATACATGTAATTCACTCATAATATATCATTCATGTCGAGACTTGTATTTATCAACTCATCATGTAACTCATGAGGAATGACAGTTCCAAAATCATTTCATTGAATCACTCGTATCATTATTTCATCTCGGTGAGTCGTTCTTGATCCTTATCGGATTCTATTCATTACTCCTCTCCTTGGTCATTTTTGTTCTGGTGATCTTCCGGAATTATATTGCATGGCCGGTTGGCGCATGTGTGAAGTTTTAGTTGGGCACACTATGGTCATGTTTATATGCGGGACTCCGGACACATTGGATTGTGCGCACGGTAATATGTATATGCGGGACTCTGGACACATTGGACCGTGAGACTAATTAGGCCAATAGAGGGTGTGTATGCGGGGCTCCGGACACTCGGCTATTTGTGCTCTCACGCTTTTCATTCGGGCATACATTGATGCTCATCATTCGACTTAATTCATTAATTCATTTATGTGATTATTGTATATTGTTCAACTCTTGAGGAATGTTGTTCTGTGTAACTCACCCCGTTGGGGGATGTTTTTTCAGGTCATGGCAAGGCTAAGGCACGAGAAGAGAACTTTGACGGCGAGGAATCCCAATGATACTAGTAGGGGGCCCCAGTCCTTTTTAGTCATTCGTGTTCTTCATTTTATTTCCGCTGCAGACTTCCATTTGAATACTCATTTTATTCAGTGTTGTATATTTTATCTTCATATAAAATATACATATATTCTGTATTATCTTGGGTGTGTTGTAATGAAACTCCTCATCGGAGTAATTTGATGATATAACGTGGTTCGGTACTACAATTATATTACTTAAGTCATTAATTTTCATTCGCCTAGTGGGTCCCAGTCGGGGGTCCACGACACTGTAATATCCGCCTAGTTTGGGGTGTTACAGACTCCTCTCCCGAAATCCGGTGGGAATATCCAACTCGTCGGATGGATTGTTGCTCGCTGACGACTTCCACGCGCCATCAACCCAGAACCACTTCGACAGATCGCCCCTTACTTTGTTCGGGACCCCAAGAATCACCCAGCCTGAGCGACCTTGGATGTGGTAGCCGCCGATAGAGCCTTTTTGAACCGTCAATTTGAAGAGATGGTTCATCTCCAACGGCGAAGGAAGACGATACAGCCAATGGCCACCAAACAAAGTAAGGGTGTATACGATCTGCAGTCAGGCGTCCGGCGTCAGTTGAAGCGGTGCCATGTTCCGGGCGGTCAGCAGGCAGGAGACAGCAAACGGCAATGGGAATCGCAATCCAGCCTCCATTATCGCCTCGTTGACGGCGACCATGCCCTCAGGAGGTTGATCGGCTCGCTCGTTCTCGGCGGGCACATGGAGGCAAACATCAGAAGGAACATGGAACCTCGCCCTCCAACGGTCCAAATCCTTCCTGGTCGCCGAGCTCCCGATCTGGCCAAGGGTCCACGGAGAGCGGCGAGCAGCCCGAAACAATGTCCACCTTACAGGTTCATAAGGATGGGCGATCGAGTATTCACTAAAGTTAAATTTAGGGAGTGGGCTGGACAATCTCTCCATGAGTTCGGCAAAATCTGTGAAGGCTTTGCCGAACGCGCTGTTCCGCTCCCAGTGCACATTCGTATCCATCTCCTCCTGTTTCAGCAAACGGATCCACTTGGCCTCCGCCACCTTGGCCGCGTTAGCTTCATTAAAAAGTTCTTCAACCTCCGCGGGCTCAATCCCGGCGCGGATGGCCTCGACGGCGGTGTCCACATGGAACTCCGCAGAAAGTTCATCCCGGGTGGTCGAAGCCCCGGCGGCGGAAGTACTACCCATCTCATACACATTTGGTCTTCCTCCGGATATATTCAAGGAAAAGAAAGAGAGAAGAAGTTTTTTGTTCTTACCTAAAGAATCTGAGTCGAACGACGATCGTCACAAGAATCTTCAAGGGAATTCAGCTATGTCTTCTTCTCAGACGAAAATGCATAAGGTTTTTACCCTGTAAACCTAGTCCCTTTTATAGGCAAGGGCGGGGGCTTCTGGGAAAATAAACCGAATCTCGGGGGCCGAAGCGCAAAGGTCGGGAAATTCAGCATATAATGCCGCCCTCGAATCCCGCATGCACGTCATTTCGAGGGCACGCCAAAGGACAGTCTGACAAACCGTCGGACTCCCCCAACAGAAACGCAACATGTGCCGCATGACGTTTCAAGACCGCTGTCACTTCCCGCTCATTTCAGCGATCGAATAGGTCGTCCAAATTCAAAATCAGTCCGCTCGAAAGACGATCGTCTATTCCATAAAATGCTGAGTCGCACGTCTAATTCAAGCGATCGCCAGTAAAACCACCTCACCCCACGTCTTTGACATCGGAGCGAGATGGGGGGTAATTGTTGTGTGGCGATTTATACGCCTCGACGGCGATCGGCATAAGGGCCGAGCGACCAAGTTAACATCAAATAATCCAAGGCAGAATTGCCAAGCGAAGAGTCCAGACCGAGATCAGGTACCGAGCAATCAACGTCCAGGGCGATTGCCTCTTGGCACCTAGCGATCGACTCTGGTGCCCGACTAAAGACGACCGCCTCATGCCACGTGGAAATCCAACATCCGTCAAGTCTATGAAGAC
This sequence comes from Orobanche coerulescens, assembly GCA_033398695.1. Classification (NCBI taxonomy): domain Eukaryota; kingdom Viridiplantae; phylum Streptophyta; class Magnoliopsida; order Lamiales; family Orobanchaceae; genus Orobanche; species Orobanche coerulescens. The sequence continues at coordinate 20,041,573 of CM065810.1, forward strand.
CGAATCTCGGGATGAAGGCCCACGTGCAAATCCGCAAGAGGCGCCGCAGGATAAGGCCCTTTGACCCCAACCTGTCACCAGCTGTCGGTGACAAGGATAGCCTCACCTACCGACAGACCCGCCGAAAGGTCCTAGGTGTGACCTCCCAAGACAGCGACATAGGACGCGTGTTGTCTTCTCATTGGTTCGCACATTCGGCTACCAGCAGCTGCTGCGGACTTTAAGGAGACCAATCCATGTGCTAAAGACTATCGTCCGCTTATTATAATACAGGAAAGGCGATCGCCCAACTACCTCCACTCCTATAAATAGGAAACCTCCAGCAACTGGAAAGAGGTTCAGAAACTGTGTTCATACGAGAGTTCAGCTAAATACACACAGTGAGAGGCAGTCGATTTCTCGCAGTTGACTACAACACTTCATCTTTGTTACAAGAACTCACAGAGCATCAACTCTGGTTCTTCCGGTAATCATCAGCACTCAAGAGCTAGATAACTAGGGTCTTTACACTCATTGTAATTGTACTCTAACATTAATATTTGTACTCCCAAGTATTCGTATTAATAATATCTCGCGAGAGCATTCAAGTCTGAGACTAACAACCCCGACAAATCTTGTGTTATTTACATTCCCTCGGACGTGCTCTCGCATTTTGTTTGTTACTCATCCATTCCAGCAAACCCTTCTGAATAATAATTTGGGTAATCTAACTACTTTCATCATATTGATAACCTTTCCGGAACGGTTGGGGTTACCCCCTGAAAAACAAACTCGACCCCATTGTCTGAAATGACAGTGACCATACGCTTACGAACACTGAGGACGGCATCATGACGATCCATTCAATCAATACCCAAAATAACATCGTCTTTGGGTAAATCTACTACCATCAGGTCTGCCAACCACACATGGCCATTAAGCTGAATCAGACAATTCTTAATCTCACGATCTCCGATAATTCTTCTACCTTCAGGTAGACCAATGATATAAGGTTCACAACTAGTAGAACTATCTAGGTGAAGTCTACTCAAGCATGACTCGGAAATGAATGAATGCGATGCACCAATATCAAAAAGGGTACACAGGTTGAGATAAAATTTCGAGTGTACCTGAGATCATTCGGGCCTCCGGATCGTCGGCTCTCTTCATCTCATATAGTCGGGGCTTGCCAGCCCCGAAACCAGATGCTCCCGTCTGATAGCTATGGGCTCCGCATTTGTTTTCTCCTGTCGTTTTAAACGATGCTGACTGAGTAGCCTGATTCTGAATAGCTGACTACTCTGGGGCCTGAGATATTGTCGGAGTAGGCCTGGAGTCTCTTCGGCAGAAACGGGCCTTATGCCCAACAATCCCACAGTTATTACACGTGATAGTCTGCCTCAGACATTTCATGCTGAAATGGCCCTGTTCACCAAAATTGTAACAGGTGATGGCCGAGTTGGCCACTCAGGACTGAGATTCCGCAGTCTTAGGCACCGTAGGAGGTCGCTCCGAAAAAGTAGAGCCCATACGAGGATTTTTGAAAGTGGCTGGGCTGCCTTCGGACTGATTACGCTTCTTCGATTTCTTGCCAGAAGATGAAGTTTGATTCTTAGAAATTTCCTTAGCAGTAAGCTCATAAGCAAGAGCTTTCTCGATGAATTCAGCTATAGTGGTGCAATGATGATTAAGCAATTGAAGCCTCATACGAGGTTTCAACCTCTTACTGAAATACTTGATTTTATCTGCCTCCGAGTGGATAATAGATGAGGCGAAAGGCAGCAGCTCCTGAAATTTCTCGGCAATGGCGAGAACATCATCTTCCGTTGAGGGGTCGGGACTGAGTAACTCCGACAATTTGGCCTCTCTGAGTGGTTGCGGATAATATCTTTCCATCATGAAAGTTTTGAACTGGTCCCACGTGCAAGCTCCGTCGGTGGGCTTAAGAGATAGCCACCATGAGTGAGCGCTCATACCCAGGTAGTAAGCTGCGACTGAAACTTTATGCCCTTCGGGACACTCCACCATAGCAAATAATTTCTCAAAATGCTCCAGCCAGTGAATGATGTCCGCCGGCTCAGATGAGCCCTCGAAGGTAGGCGGCCTCTGGCGAGAAATGTCGTCGATGATGCTACTCACACTCCTCTCTTGCCTCTGAGGTGGCGAAGGAGGAGCCTGCTGATTCTGAGCCGTTGAGTTCTGCATCGTCTCCATCAGACGTGCCATCTGAGTCATTTGGGCCATCATGCCCTGCATAAAAGTGAAAGGGTCAACCCGATCACCTTCAAATTGAGTCGTGTCCCAGGTATGACTCCCGGACAGTGAAGGATTATTTCCAGGTGAATGTGTGGCAGCGTCGCTGCTCGAAGAGTTAGCATTATTCCTTGCGTTCGCACGAGTATTCATTCGAGCTCCCGGGTTTCGGCTCACACCGCGGCCTCTTCCCCTGCGTCCTCTGCCAGCTCGATCCATACTGAAGGCAGGGAACACACGATAATTATAGATCCCGCACGAGTATCACATTATGATGAAGTTATGAAATGATAATAATGAGCATACATGCTCTAGCACAATGATTTACTGAATGATCAACTAGGGTGACATGATTATCTGATGAAATTCTTGAAATGATTATCTTGAGCAAGTTAACAAGATTAATGATACGATCCTCAAGATCAACAACTGAGTGATGAAATGAACTGAGTGATTAATGAGTTAATATGATCGACCTGATCAAAATGAAAATGATGATTGAGGATTGTTGACTGATGAATGATGAATGAATGATTCTTATTTCCAGAAATTATACCATGGCGTCAGAAATCTTACAGTTCTTTCGGTCTGAGGGGCTTGGCATCTGCACGGGTCACACGTGGTGCGAAAGTCCAATGATACTAGTCCGATGAACGATGATTTCAAATAAAACATGACTCAGAAGGTAGTACTCAAAACCACGCTCTGATACCAACTCTGTAACACCCCAAACTAGGCGGATATTACAGTGTCGTGGACCCCCGTCTGGGACCCACCAGGCGAATGAAAAATGAATTACACGATACAAATGTAGTACCGAGCCAAATTACGTCATCAATTTCTCCGATGAGGAGTTTCAAATACAACACATCCAGGGAATACTGAATACATGTATATTTTATATGAAGATAAAATATACAACACTGAACAATTGACAATTCAAAATGAAGTGCAGCGGAAAATACATAACAAGAAACATGAATGAAATAAAGAGACTGGGGCCCCCTACTAGTATCACTGGGACTCTTCACTGTCAACGTTCTCTTCCCGTGCTTTTGCCTTGCCATGACCTAAAAAAATATCCCCAACGGGGTCAGTTACACAGAACAACAATCCTTAAGAGTTGAACAATATACAACAATCACATGAATGAATTAAGGAATAGAGTTGAATGATGAGCATCATAGTATGCCCGAATGGAATGTGTGAGTGCACAAATAGCCGAGTGCCTATAGTCCCGCATATACACCCGCAACTTGGCCTAATTAGTCTCACGAAGGTACTTTACCGTGTGCACAGTCCAAATGTGTCCGGAGTCCCGCATATACACATGACCATAGTGTGCCCGACTAAAAATTCCACATATACGCCACTCGGCCACGCAATACAATCCCGTAAGGTCACAAGAACAAAAGCGACCAAGATGAGAGATAATGAATAAAATCCGACAAGGATAAAGAACGACTCACCGAGATGACATAATGATACAACGAGTGATAGCTTCAATGAAATGATTTGGAACCATCATTCCTCGTGAGTTACATGATTAGTTGATGATTACAATTCTCGACATGAATGATATATTATTATGAGTGAATTACATGTATGAATGAACAACAACGTAAGGAATGAATATCCCTTTATCCGAGTAAGAATTTACTTACACAACACCGGTGATGAAAGGTCTTCTCACGAACAAACCTCTAATGGAGATACCGGTCGCTCGAACAACCTTGAATAACATAATTACCAACAATCGCTCAATAAACGTACTAAACACGATTATCACCAACTCAAAAGTCGTTACAACAATAACCAAAACTCATTGGGGCATTCTAATGGATACGTTGAAAACATTCTCTCGTTGGTTACAACTATCCCCCAAAAATATTTCGAACCAACCTCCACAAGCAAATCAATCCAACAAAACTTCATTAACGACATCAATGATCCAATAGGAAACCACAACTCAAGGTTACGGCAACATCAATCGGAAACCCCCAAAATATCCAAAGTCAAATCCCAAGGTGTCTTGAATAATTCCCCAAATATTCATCAAATCCGCTATATACACCAATAAATCCATAGGAATACATGTATTCAAGGTAGATAATCTATATTTAACATATTACAACATCATAGCAAGCTCACACGAAGAGATCGGAAGAAAAACACTCGAACTCCGAAATTCTAGATTCAATAATGATTACCTTGATTTGATGTGTTGGAGAGGATAAGGTGATGATTAATCCAACTTAGAAGCTTGAAGATGATGATAGGTGAGTGCAGCTCGAAAAGATCTTTCCAAAACGCCCGAAATCACCCGAAAACGCCGAAAAACGAAGGGAGGAGTGAAAATGACAAAACTTGGCTGGAATGTCCAATTTATACTGATCCAGTTTAGCGCACGCTATGTCATGATATGTAGCCTGCACTAGTGGGTTAACCGGACAGTCCAGTGAGCTCTGACTGCCTCGTTAGCATACACTACGAACTTGGTAGCGTGCTCTAACGTCTTCCCGATAGCGTGCGTTAATCCAACATGTTAGCGTGCGCTAACTGATGTTTGATGCTCAGTAACTGAAGTCCAGAACCTAGTGTCCTCTGGCCTGATTAAGCCTTAGCACGTGCTACCTGATTATTAGCGTGCGCTACCAACTGACCCTTGCGTACGCTATGCACACTCTTAGCGTATGCTATGAATTATTTCAACCCAGTCCAGTACCCACTGGACTGTGTCTATTCCAATACGCTAGCGCGCGCTGATGGATCCCGATAGTGTGCGCTACACACACATCATTAATGTATGTTATACTCCAACTGTAGCGTACGTTATGAGTCCCACTAGTCCAGTCCAGTGCCTTCTGGACTGTCTGCCCAATTGTATTAGCGTGCGCTAACTATACTCAATTAGCACACGCTAAAAAGAGTACGTAGCGTGCGCTACTCCTCACGCACAGTTCACCACAAAAATGATGATGAAGATAAACTCGGCTCAAATCTCAAACAAGGTAGAAAGACGAATGATAACTGATCCAAGATTCTAAGTACGACAAACAGTGAACACGGTGAACAAATATGAATGATGAATGATTATTACTGAGTGAAATATTACTGAATGAAAATTAAATAAATGATAATGAATGAATTTACAATCGGGTATTACAATTCACATCTTGTGGCTAAACAAAACAGTGGTATTTCAATTAACGCTCTAACCCACTTTAGTGCTAGTTCGAAAGATAAAAAGTTGGTTGAGGCCGAGATTACGTATTATGGTATTATAAGACAAATTCTTTTATTAGACTATGTAACTGAGGTAACGACATTTTACTGTGATTGGGTAAAAGTAGAAGATAATGCAGCTTGTATGGTCGACCCAGACACTAACTTGGTCATGGTAAATTTGAATAAGATGAAGAGCAAAGACAATATAAATGATGAACCATTTATTTATGCATTCTAGAATTTGAAGCAAGTATGCTGTGCAAAGAGCCCGAAGGATGGGCTGTGGTCTGTTGTTCTATACCCCCCATGTAACACCCCGAGATATTCAGAATAATTACAGTGCCGTAAACCCTTTATATAAGAATTTACAAGACTAATTTGGAAAAAATGTAGAAATAATACAAAAGTACCATTAAAGTTTAGAAAACAAAACCAGTTCAACAGTTCAAATGAGTCCATTATTACAAGCGTCTCAGAACATCACAAGACACGCGTACTCGAGTACTGAAAATAAACCAGAAGGACAAGACAACAACAATCAACATCACTGAGCCCCTTCATCGTCATGTCAGTACTGTGGCTGCTTACCCGCTCCTCGGCTACCTGAACATCAAAACAAATGTCCACCCCCGAAGGGGTTAGCAAAACGATGCTAGTACAAGTATCATAATACACAAATCGAATATGCAACAACAATGCATAATAAAAATACACAATACGGATTTCCACTCCCGGAATCCAACAATGCGAATCCACATGATTCTCTCAACACAACATGGGTATTCCAACGATCCAGCCCCCTCAGCATAGATCCCAATATGATCCCGTCGGACCAACAGGAGGTGGAAAAACCCGTCCAATGATCCAGCGCCCTCAGCATAGATCCCAAGATGATCCCGTCGGACCAACACGAGGTGGACATCTGATCCAGCGCCCTCAGCATAGATCGCTCGATCCCTTCGAATCGACACAACATACAAACACAACTACGCATACACATATGCAAGAATCGCTATGTTTATCAACATGAACATACGAATAATCGATAACGAATATCATGACAATTCAACGAAAATAATCTCATGTTCAACAACATGAACAAATAGTATACTTGATCAAAATCACTAATAATAACAATTTCAAAATATGATACTTGACTCAAAGATGGCAAGAATTAAATACTCCAACGAATGTCAACGCGTCCGGAGGTCGCCGCCCCTCGATCGATCACCTTGTACAAGGGAATAACAAGGAATTCAACAACCTCTCGAAACTAATGCACAAGCACTGAACGCCCTAAGTTATAATTGATTTATCATTAATGAACGATTGGTTCTCGGTCCTACTTCCCGACGAACACTAAGTTTGGAAAAAGGCATGCAAATTCACGAGATCACAATGGGGCACAATGCCGTTGTCTACCATTCCAAAGATATTTATCATACCATTAAACTCCAAACATTAATTCCGATTATCAACTCAAATGCTCGGTTCGGTTGTTCAACGATACATAACGAGATAATCATGATCACCCCTACGATTCTTGTTTTTCCACGAGTAGTTCTTCTTATCAAGTTCCACATTCTAAATGATTGTCCCAAAAATCCTACCTAGTGCTAATCATCCATATGTAGACTAACAAACAATTCTTTTAAAGGCAAGAATTATAATTGAACTCCCTCCACAATCACAAGTTGTTCATCAAAAGAGTGTTTCGAAAGCATCATCAAGGTGTGTTCATCTCAGAAAATTCCATTCTTATAATTGGTAAAGATCATGGCTCAACTAATATCAATGGAAACCTTAATTCACCCAATATAATCCTCCTAAACATGGTGCTGGATTCACTACGACATAACGAGTTCGATAATCTCTGTGAAAAGCTCATAATATAACTAAGAACATAATCTCCATCTTGGTGCAGAGTTAACATAACTCAAAGAAGAGAAGAACAAAGAAAAACTTGAAGAAACTCTTCACCGGAAGCTTGAACACTAATCCACAAGGTCTATGCTTCTCAAAAATTGGCTAAGATGATGATATGGGGGATAAATGGTGATGGATAGTCTACAGATTACGAAAATCAGCCAAGGTGTGAGGAAGAAATGAAATGGGGGCTGAGGTCTATAAATAGATTTCTAACCATTACGTACGCTACCAATACACCATTACGTATGTAATGTCCTTAGCGTACGCTATACTCAAATATTAGCGTACGTTAACGTCTAGACAGAGCTCACTGACTTGATTCTGGCATTAGCTTACGTATGTTATCTCTATGGTTTACGTACGTAACACCATGCACTTAGCGTGCGTTAACACTCCACCCTAACGTATACTAAGCCCAGTTGACTTGCTTAGCTGGAAAGCCGTCCAGGTTCATGCGAGCAATCTCCATGAATCTTCGTTAGGTCCCCACACGCCGACCCTTGTCTGATCTCGAATTGACTGACCCTTATGTACGTAACACACCAGCTCTAACGTACGTTATATTAAACAAATAGTGTACGTTATGCTTGTGTTTTAGCGTGCGTAATGACGTGCAGAGTCATGCATGCATGAATGTTTGGAAATACAAAATTGTAGGGATACGAATACGGAAAACCAATCTTCGATTAAATACGCCACGAAGTCGAATATTACAAGTTCGAATACAAGAAAAATACACAATAATTATCCGGGCATTACACCCCAAGCGTTTGACTACATCTGTAGATGACTTGGAGGCACCTTCTCAATATCAATCTGCTTTAGATGACAACCCAGAATTGAAGAAATTTCTTGATTATCTAAATGAATAAATGTTTAATTTTGTAAGTACACTTTACGAATTTTTGTTATATTCGTACTACTCTAAACCTCTCATTGTAATTTTGTTCCCTATTTTCATTTTAAGTCCATGGTCTCAAATGTAATTTTGGAAAAGTGAAGTCTAGTCCTATTTTATTTGAATTTGGAAGAGAAGATGACTATTATTGTTCAAATTCATTCCAATTATGAGGTGAAAAGATTATTTTGACAAGTATATATATTATATGCATAAATTTGTCGAATATATGATTTCGAGGGTTATATATGAATCTGTAAATTTGGGTGCATTGTAAAGTGTATTCTGGTGTGTAGTTTTTGGAAGAGCACATATTCCAAGGACTTGAATATGTGAATTTTATATTTCATCCCTAACACTTTCAATTATGTCCAAGTTCAGGTATTCCCTAGTTTCATTTAAGTCCATGGGCTCAAATATAATTTTGGAAAAGTACAGTTTAGTCCTATTTTATTTGAATTTGGAAGAGCAGATGACTATTATTGTTCAAATTCATTCCAATTATGATGTGAAAAGATTATTTTGACAAGTATATATATATTATATGCATAAATTTATCGAATATATGATTTCGAGGGTTATATATGAATCTGTAAGTTTGGGTGCATTGTAATGTGTACTCTGGTGTGTATTTTTTGGAAGAGCGAACTTGAATTTGTCAATTTTAAAATTCACCCCCAACACTTTAAAGTCTATCCTAGTTCAAAAACAGGTATTCCCTATTTTCATTAAGTCCATGGGCTCAAATATAATTTTGAAAAAGTGCAATCTAGTCCCATTTTATTTGAATTTGGAAGAGAAGGGCCTGTTATCATTCCAGTTCAATCCAGTTATAACTGATTTCTTGGACAAGTATATATATATATATATATATTAGCTAATTCCAATTATGATTTTAACTGCTCGAATATATGATTTGAGGGTTATATGTATCTGTCAGTTTGTGTGCTATGAGGCATTTTTTTATACATAAGAGATAATGACAGCTTCATCAAGTCAGCAAGAAGGTGAACTGAAAACTCCAACGAACTCCCAAGCATCTGCCAATGAGGGGCACTCGATTATATATAAACGGACTGTCGTTACCTTTAATAGTACAAGACAAATAGCTGGAAATAAGGATAAGTTCAAGGCTCGATGTCTAGTTGGAAATAAGAATAAGTCCAAGGCTCGATGTCTAGTAGGGTTGGAGTACGATGACTGGAGGCAAGTTGATCAAGCCATAAAGGACGATATGTGGACGACTCTCTATCGGAAATTTAATGTCCCGCTTGTTAGAAAGGAATATGTTTTAAAAGAGATGGGTGGGCAACTAAAAACTTGGAGATGGTACATGCAACAAAAGTATTTAAAGAATCTGGATGCTACTGGAATACTAGCTTTGAAGGACCACGTACCCCCGAAAGAAAACATCCGCACCTGTAACACCCCAATTCACAAACGGGTCATTACACGCCGTAGAGCCCCCGTGAGGTCTACCAGGCTATCTCATGACACGTAAACCACAATGATATCCCAAAAGATGCACTCAAAAGAAAATAAGGCTGTGGCCTCGGCCAAAACATTTTAATAGAAATACGTGAAAGTATAAGTCGATACCATGACATTGCCCACACAGGGGACTTTAACCGAATACAATAAAACCATTCGAATTTCGATACTCAAACATTATAAATGACCCAACATAATTAAAGACTCGAGCCTTATAATCATGCCAACCCATTATTTGCGTGCATGTCCCGTGCCTGCTCCTCAGCTCTCCCGGTACCTGAAATGCATAAGAAGCATTTCCCCCATTTAAGGGGTTAGCATTCGAATAGCTAGTGCAAGTACACAAGTACACAACATTATATACAAAATATGATTATTACACAGTCATCACAAGCAGAAATCATTTGCCATAAATATTCCGGAATACTACATTGGCAACCGAATCAGTTTTCAATCATCACGATATCACAAAATCACAATTGGTATCCCGTGGCCGTACCCCTTAGTATCGACCCCAGATATCCCGTCGAACGCTCCGAGTGGGATACCACTTCCGTGGCCGTACCCCTTAGTATCGACCCCCAGACATCTCGTCGGACACTCCGTGTGGAAGTTCAACCACACACGCACCCAAGTCCACTTCCGCGGCCGTACCCCTTAGTATCAACCCCCAGACATCCCGTCGAACGCTCCGGGTGGAAGGAACACAACTCACGCACCCGAAAACCACAATTCATCATTCATTTCGAAAACGCAACATACATAACGAAATGTAATACATGTACTTGCCTTGGATAACACGAGGCGAAGAAAACGGTGGAAGGAAAAGGTTTCGGGCCGAATCATCTTCACAAATGCGATCCTAACAACAATAGAGACTCAATCAACTACAATTCCACTGAGAAATCACGAATTTAATGGTTTTCTACCCTAAGGGACAATACGCCGAACACTACGGAGGCATAAGGTTCAAATTCGATCAACGAAGGTAAAAACTTGTAATTGATCCGCTAAAGTTCTAGGAAAACATAACACTATGATTACCCAACTATAATTCATCATCAATCGAAGCAAAAACGAAAGGAAAATTGAATAATAGCCACGAACCCTAAAATTAGGTAAATGTCCAATTACCTCAATTCAACGATGGAATGGCGGAAGGAATATGATTGAATCGTGTTAAAATGTCCAATACCGAGTTATAAGATGCTAGAATTCAATATCCGGATGAAATCGCCCAAAAACCGTGATGAAGGAGTGGAGAGCCGAGAGGAATGGTGAAAATGGGGTTAAAACCCGTGTCTGTCCTATATATACTAGACAGAACACGGCCAACAAACGGCCCAAATGGTGCCGTGTTCAGCGCCGTATTGCGGTTCAGCGGGCGACCCCTATGCGACACGGCGCTCAGACACGGCGCAAAATACCGCTGGTCTTGCGCCGTTTCGCAAGGCAGTGGGCACCACTGGGCAACACGGCGCACAGACCCGGCACAGAATGACGTGGATCTTGCGCCGTTTTGCACAGGTCAGGCCAGACAGCCTCCTGACACAAGACGACGCTACCAAAATGGAGAAAGACGATAAACCAAAACACGATATGCCGACCAAACGGTCCGGGAAAATCACATGCAACGAGAAACAATATCCAATAACCAGAAACGGTCCGAGGTACACAAACATAATCGAACATGGAACAAATTCCCTAAACTTATAGGAAATTACGAAACGGCCCAAACATCCGAAAATCAGGATACAATCATCGGATTGACAATCCGAAACTCACAACATGCTCCGCTCAACCATATGAACTCATGGAAATAGGAAAATGATGAAATCGAATGAGTTTTACGAGAATCGAATACGCATGCGATAAAATACAACTTAAGATGAAAATATGTAAAAATATCATCGAAACTCGTCCAAACGGAGAAACTCCAAGTACAAAATAGATTCAGAATTCCAAAACAGTGCCAAGCGAGTTGTCCGAAACGAACATACACCAAAAATAAAAATTACCAAAAATGGAAAATGCGGATATTACATTATCTCTCCCTAAAAATAAGTTTCATCCCGAAACATACAACACGAATAACTCGGGGTATCTCGACCTCATACTCACTTCCGTTTCCCATGTGGCTTCCTCGGATCCATGCCTCGACCATTGCACTTTAACCAAAGGAATGGTTTTGTGCCTGAGTTGCTTCACCCGATGCTCTAAGATCTGAATCGGCCTCTCCTCGAAGGTAATGTCGGGCCCCAACTCGATCTCTCCAAAATCAATAATATGGCTAGGGTCAGGTACATACTTCCTAAGCAGGGAAACATGAAATACGTTATGCACGTGGCTCAGGGATGGCGGCAAGCCTAACTGATAGGCAAGCTCTCCAACTCTCTCTAGAACCTCGAATGGACCAATAAATCTCGGACTAAGTTTACCCTTCCGACCGAAGCGGTAAACTCCCCGTGTCGGCGACACCTTAAGCAACACATGGTTTCCCACCTCAAACTCTAATGGTCGGCGACGTGTATCGGCATAAGACTTCTGTCGACTCTGAGCCGTCAACATCCTATCGCGAATCAAAGCAATCTTCTCTCTCGTCTCAACTACCATATCAGGCTCGGTGCCAATTAGTTCAGATGTATCATCCCAACACAACGGTGATCTGAACTTCCTACCATACAGTGCCTCTAATGGTGCCATTTTGATCGAGGCGTGCCAACTATTGTTGTACGTGAATTTGATCAATGGCAAGTGCGACTCCCAATCATCCTTCCAATCTAAAGCACAGGCTCGTAACATATCCTCCAAAGATTCAGACGTCCGCTCGACTGGCCCATCCGTCTCGAGGGTGGTAGGATGTACCGAGTCTCAACTCGGTCCCCAAAGCTCGTGAATGTACCGCCAAAAATGTGATATAAACTGGCCATCACGATCCGAAACAATACTCTTAGGGGTCCCATGCAACCTCACTATCTCCGCAATAAACACTCGCGCTAGTCTCTCTAGCCCCCAAGTGTCCTTAACACCCAGAAAATGAGCTGATTTGGTTAGTCGATCGACAACGACCCAAATCATATTCATTCCAATCCGAGTCTTAGGCATGCTGGTAATGAAATCCATAGAGATGTCTTCCCACTTCCATTCCGGAATGGGAAGTGGTCGTAGCAATCCCGCGGGCCGCTGATGCTCAATCTTAACCTGTTGACAGGTCAAACACTTCGCCACAAACTCGCCAACGTCCCTCTTCAAATTTCTCCACCAGTAGTTACTCCTCACATCCTTGTACATTTTGCTCGTACCAGGATGTATGGAGTAAGGCGTAGTATGAGCCTCACTCAGAATCTTCTGCCTCAACTCAATATCATTCGGTACACATAATCTGCTGCGAAACCTCAAAACGTCATCATCTTGAACCACAAACCCAGGGGCTTTCCCCTTCCTCACATCCTCCCTCAACTGGACCAAAAACGGATCATCATACTGTTTCGCCTTGATATCATCAGTCAAGGACGAAGTGATCTCTAACACACACAACTGACCCTGAACTCTCTGAACCCAAACCTCGATATTCTGACAAATCAAATCCCGCTGGATCCTATTCTGTGGTGTAAGTACCTCTAACATCTGTAACGCCATCGGTTTCCGGCTCAACGTATCAGCCACTACGTTGGCCTTACCCGGATGATAAAGTATCTCGAGGTCGTAATATTTAATTAGCTCCAACCACCTACGCTGTCTCATATTCAACTCTTCCTGACTGAAGATATACTTCAGACTCTTGTGATCCGTAAAAATCTTACACGACGACCCATAGAGATAATGCCTCCATATCTTTAATGCGAAAACGACCGCAGCTAACTCCAAATCGTGCGTGGGGTAATTCACCTCATAAGGTTTTAATTGGCGGGACGCATAAGCAATAACCCTATCTCTCTGCATCAAAACACATCCGAGCCCAAGGCCCGAAGCATCACTATATACCACGAAATCTTCGTTCCCCTGAGGCAATGCCAACACGGGTGCGGTAGTTAGCCGTCTCTTCAACTCATCAAAACTACCCCGTTTGTCTGTGGTCCACTCAAATTTCTGAGTCTTCTGGAGCAACTGAGTGAGTGGTCTAGCGATCTTAGAAAATCCCTCAACAAATCTACGGTAATAGCCAGCAAGACCCAGAAAACTCCTCACCTCCTTCACATTCTTAGGCGGCTCCCAAGCCATCACTGCCTCTATCTTCTGCGGATCTACCCGAACCCCCTTTGCTGAAATCACATGCCCGAGGAACATCACTTCCTCGAGCCAAAACTCACACTTAGAGAACTTTGCGTATAACTGCTCAGCTCTCAAAATGTCTAATACAATCCGGAGATGTAAGACGTGCTCCTCCCGACTCCGTGAATAGATAAGAATGTCGTCAATAAAGACGACTACAAATTTGTCTAGATACTCGATGAAAACTTTGTTCATTAACTGCATGAACACTGTTGGGGTATTGGTTAGCCCGAAAGGCATAACCACAAACTCGTAATGTCCATATCTCGTCCGAAAGGCAGCTTTCGGTATATCGCTGTCCCGAATCCTCAACTGGTAGTAGCCCGATAGCAAGTCAATCTTCGAAAAGACTGTCGCCCCCTGAAGCTGATCAAACAAGTCGCCAATCCGGGGCAAAGGGTATTTATTTTTTATGGTTAACTTGTTTAATTCTCGATAGTCGATGCATAAACGAAGCGATCCATCCTTCTTCTTAACAAAAAGTACAGGCGCACCCCAAGGCGATGCGCTCGGTCGAATATACCCTTTATCTAACAACTCTCCCAACTGATTCTTCAATTCTAACATCTCTGACGGTGCCATACGGTACGGCGCTCGAGAAATGGGAGCCGCGTTCGGCTCAAAATGAATAGGAAACTCAACCTCTCACTGTGGTGGTAATCCCGGAAAGTCATCTGGAAATACGTCGGGGTACTCGCTGACAACTGGAATCGACGACATGTCGACTCCACCATCCTCCGCCTGCAAAGCATAACACCAATAGCCAACACAACCCTGATTCAGTAGTTTCATCGCCTTCAAGGTGCTAATCACACTTCCCGATCTACCCGGTTTACAACCGACGAAAGTATGCTCGGTGCCGTACTCAGCCACTATCGAGATGGTGCGAGTCCGGTAATTCATGATAACACCGTGACGATCTAACTAATCGTCCCCGAGGATCAAATCCTCACCCTTAAGATCTATAACAATAAGGTTCGAGGGCCAATCTTGGCTCCCGATCCTCACTGGACAATCTCTAACTTCTCGGTCCCCAACCATACGATCCCCGCTAGGCGTACCCACTACGAATGGTTTACACTCAAACAAGCAGTCAATACCAATACGACACACATAATCCGAAGCAATAAAAGAATGAGTAGCACCCGAATCGAAAAGCACCGAAACTGGATGAGAAAGGATCTGAGTGGTACCTGACGCCACTGGAACGTCTGCCTCCTCCGTGCGCCTCATCTGATATAACCGAGGGTGGACTGAGCCCGAACTAGATGTAGCTCGGCGGTCTGGCTGACCCCGGCCCCTACCACGGCCCGAACTTTGAGGAGCATGAGTAACTGGAGTATTCTGATCAATACTGTGCTCTGTCTGAATGGCAGTGGTAGTCGGAGCTCTGGCAGCCCTGGTGGCTCTCTCACAATGTGCTGCTTGGTGCCCAATCTGCCCGCAAGTAAAGCAAGTAACTGGAGGAGAAGGGCGATCCTTCATCAAATGCTCATATTGGTTGCAGTTAAAATAAACCCTGCCACCAGAAGCAACGGACTGGACTGAACGATTACCCTGTGATCCCCCAACTTGATGAAACAGCCTCTTCCCAGGTGTAGGGGCAGACTGTGCTCTCGAAAATCGGCCACTCTTACCGGATGAAAAACTGCCAACCGTTTTCTGTTTCTTGGCCTCGGTACCCAACTCTGATTCCGGTGCGGCCATCTCGACCGCTAGAGCGCGATCCTGATACTCCTTCAAAGTGACACACAAGAGCGGTGCCATACTCTGCCTGATATGCGGTTTCATGCGCATATTGAAATAACGGATCTTGTCGGCCTCGGTCCTCACCTGATCCTTCACAAATCCTAATTGCTGATTATAAGTGATGATGGCCTGAGAAATAGGCACATCCTGAGGTGTAGCGGTGAAGAACTCCACAATTATGCGTTCTTTGACTGGCGGTGGACAATATTCTGCTTCCATAGCAGCCCTGAACTCATCCAAAGTGGCTCGACGGTCTCTGGGTGCAACAGCCTCCCACCATTCCGCAGCTTCCTTATCCAGGAGGTACTGGACAATATGTACCCTCCTGTCTTCGGGACAAGCTACGGCATTGAAGTTCCTAGACAACTGAAAGAGCCAATTCTCCCAACCGAGGGAGTCAGAAGATCCAGAGAAATGAGGACGGTGCATCTTAGTCACCGTCTGAAGCCACTTACTAGCTTCCTCTTCAGGTGTCGGGGGCGGATTCTAGCGTCCATCCTGAGCTATCTGAGCAAGCTGGGTTACTAACTGCTGAAGTACGGCAGTAGCCCCAGCGTTGGCATTATTACCCGACGGCTCTGAGTGAGAGGCTGAGTCTGTAGAGGACTGAGAAAGTGAGCCCTCTTCATTATCAGCACCCCGACCACGGCCTCGGCCGCGTCCCCTAGCTGGTCTACCACGACCTCTCAACATACTGAAGAAAAATATGAAAAGAACAAGATCAGAAAGATTCACAATCTACAAGGTTGGTATCACAATTCTCAATTCTGAACAACACAAGAAAACGAATTCTAGAAGTATAAGAGTTCGAGGAGACTTACAGCCACGAGTCGCACGAAAAGACGGTAGCATGATGATATTAGGCTCAACAACTGACTCTAACGACGCAACTTACAGACACAAAATTTACCGACAACCTAGGTATTCAAAACCTAATCTCCGATACCATAAATGTAACACCCCAATTCACAAACGGGTCATTACACGCCGTAGAACCCCCGTGAGGTCTACCAGGCTATCTCATGACACGTAAACCACAATGATATCCCAAAAGATGCACTCAAAAGTAAATAAGGCTATGGCCTCGGCCAAAACATTTTAATAGAAATACGTGAAAGTATAAGTCGATACCATGACATTGCCCACGCAGGGGACTTTAACCGAATACAATAAAACCGTTCGAATTCCGATACTCAAACATTATAAATGACCCAACATAATTAAAGACTTGAGCCTTATAATCATGCCAACCCATCCTTTTCGTGCATGTCCCGTGCCTGCTCCTCAGCTCTCCCGGTACCTGAAATGCATAAGAAGCATTTCCCCCATTTAAGGGGTTAGCATTCGAATAGCTAGTACAAGTACACAATTACACAACATTATATACAAAATACGATTATTACACAGTCATCACAAGCAGAAATCATTTCCCATAAATATTCCGGAATACTACATTGGCAATCGAATCAGTTTTCAATCATCACGATATCACAAAATCACAACTGGTATCCCGTGGCCGTACCCCTTAGTATCGACCCCCAGACATCCTGTCGAACGCTCCGAGTGGGATAGCACTTCCGCGGCCGTACCTCTTAGTATCGACCCCCAGACATCCCGTCGGACACTCCAGGTGGAAGTTCAACCACACACGCACCCAAGTCCACTTCCGCGGCCGTACCCCTTAGTATCGACCCCCAGACATCCCGTCGAACGCTCCGGGTGGAAGGAACACAACTCACGCACCCGAAAACCAAAATTCATCATTCAATTCGAAAACGCAACATACATAACAAAATGTAATACATGTACTTGCCTTGGATAACACGAGGCGAAGAAAACAGTGGAAGGAAAAGGTTTCGGTCCGAACGATCTTCACAAATCCGATCCTAACAACAATAGAGACTCAATCAACCACAATTCCACTGAGAAATCACGAATTAAACGGTGTTCTACCCTAAGGGACAATACACCGAACACTACGGAGGCATAAGGTTCAAATTCGATCAACGAAGGGAAAAACTTGGAATTGATCCGCTAAAGTTCTAGGAAAACATAACACTACGATTATCCAACTATAATTCATCATCAATCGAAGCAAAAACGAAAGGAAAATTGAATAATAGCAAAGAACCCTAAAATTAAGTAAATGTCCAATTACCTCAATTCAACGATGGAATGGCGGAAGGAAGATGATTGAATCGTGTTAGAATGTCCAATACCGAGTTATAAGATGCTAGAATTCAATATCCGGATGAAATCGCCCAAAAGCCGTGATGAAGGAGTGGAGAGCCGAGAGGAATGGTGAAAATGGGGTTAAAACTCGTGTCTGTCCTATATATACTGGACAGAACACGGCGCAACAAACGGCCCAAATGGCGCCGTGTTCGTAGTCAGACAGGGTCGGGCGGCGACTTTATGCGACACGGCGCACGCACACGGCGCAAAATGCCGCGGGTCTTGCGCTGTTTCACAAGGCAATGGCACCATCGGGCAACACGGCGCATGCACTCCGCAGAATGACGCGGGTCTTGCGCCGTTTTGCATAGGTCAGGCCAGACAGCCTCCTGACACAAGACGACGCTACCAAAACAGAGAAAGACGATAAACCAAAACACGATATGCCGACCCAACGGTCCGGGAAAATCACATGCAACGAGAAACAATATCCAATAACCAGAAATGGTCCGAGGTACACAACCATAATCGAACATGGAACAAATTCCCTAAACTTATAAGAAATTACGAAACGGCCCAAACGTCCGAAAATCACGATACAATCGTCGGATTGACAATCCGAAACTCACAACATGATCCGCTCAACCATACGAACTCATGGAAATAGGAAAATGACGAAATCGAATGAGTTTTATGAGAATCGAATACACATGCGATAAAATACAACTTAAGACGAAAATACGTAAAAACATCATCGAAACTCATCCAAACGGAGAAACTCCAAGTACAAAATAGATTCAAAATTCCAAAACAGTGCCAAGCGAGTTGTCTGAAACGAACATACACCAAAAATAGAAATTACCAAAAATGGAAAACACGGATATTACAGCACTAGCCAATGGAATGCATTTATTGAATATGAAGCAACGGCCAAAAAGCTTCAACAAAGAGAGGTTCTAAAAGCAAACAGGGCCAATAAGAACGATGTGCACTGTCTTGGCAGGACATCCTACGCCGAGAAAGCTATCAAAATGGTATATACATGGAACTTTTACTATATATATATAATTAATGTACTCACCAAGTCTTCTTTTTCCGCTTATACATGTAAAGTGGAGTTTAAGTTTCAACTTATATTTCTATGCTTCCTCTAGTTATACATGTAAAGTGGAGTTTAAGTTTTTATTTATTTTCCAGCTTAGATTTTCGATGCGTTGGTTGATATATATTTTTTTCATGTGTAGAAAGCGAAGGATCCAAATCGGCGGTCGCCTACTCGTTCCGAGGTGTACTTAGAGTCACGAAAACAACAAAAAACTGGGGAACTACACCCAAAAGTTGCTGAAGCATGTGTAAGTTTTGAAATATAATTTTCTAAGTCAGTCTTATAATCATCAAAATAGGCTTATGCAATCTTATTTTGCAGCATAAAGTTATAGAATTCCATAGTAGCCAAGACTTGTCAAGTCAGGCTTCTTTAGAAGATGATGCACTTACCCATATTTTCGGAAAGGATTCTAGAGGAAGGACACGTGGTGTTGGTCGAGTCTCTAAGGGCATCATGAAGGCTATTCAACCTATTAAGTCAAACATTGACATGGTCCTTAATAGTAATCAACACTTGGAGAAGATTGTTTACAACATGCAAGATCAACTTACTAGTTTTATAGCAGCATTCAACCATTCTCAAAAGTTTTTTTCGCCACAAACTTCTACGCCTTCACAAATTTTTGCTGGATCAACATTTAACTTAACAATTCAAGTGCAACAGGTACGCCATAAACAACCCATGTTCTTATTAAAGATGTCGTTCAACCAAGGTCATTGCTCAAGGAGATGTAGTTCCAACTTTGAAAGGCAAAAAAGTACACGGGTACAACATTCAAGACCATGAAAGCAAGATAGTGTTATAAGTGTGGAGAATGACGAGAATGACACTCAATTATATTTAGGTAGCCAAGGTTGTGCCACCATGATCGGGGAAGTTGTTGGTGGGTTCATGGTGATTGTTTCCTCGAATAAATATAATTTAACTTGAATTTGTGGACTTGTAATATTTTATGAACGTAGAAGTATTTTAGGTTTATTTATGAACTTGTAATTTTTGGACTTGGTGGTACTTTGAATTTATTTTTGAACTCGTAGTAATTTTTGGACTCGGTAATACTTTGGGTTTATAAGGATTTGTAGTATTTTGGATTTTGTGGAATATTGTGGAAAAGATTAGGTGATTTTATCTTGGTTTGCACCCTTTATTTCTGTTTTTTTTTTAATTTTTTTCTAAATTTATGACTGCCTAAGACATTAACAAACTTTAATATTGTGAAAACTCTATTTGATTGTCCATGACAGTCACAACATTAAATTTCAAACTTTAATATTGTGACTATAAAAACTCTATTTTTGACAGTTTTAAGAAGGGATAAAATTTAATGTTGTGACCATTTAAGGCAGTCGTAATTTTTCAGATATGTGACTGTCATGGACAGTCACAGTATTAAATTTTGTGACTTCTTTAAACTATCACAAATAGAGTAATTTGTGATTGTTGATAACAGTCAGAAAGTGTATTTATGACTGCCATATAAAGTGGCTTTGGAAGTCATAAAACTGAGTTTTGTGACTGTTATTCTTGTGTAGTGGATGCACCGACATGCATTTATAAAGAAAACGCATATTGCATCGATCAGATAAAGCTTGGGTATATCTTCAAAATTCTTCTACAATCAACAACAATAGGCCATCGTTAATATTCAAGTAGAGAAAGTGAGGTATGAGGGGAATGTGGTTACCAAACCATTGCTCAAAATTGTGTTTGAAAAAAAAAAAATGAGAAGTATCAAAATGCGTAGAATTTTCATGAGATCAATGCAATGGTCGAAGGAGAAAGGTGGGTCAAAAAGAACTTACTCATAAATGTTGTACTCTTTTCTTTGACTAAGATTTATTTTTTCCCATTAACTTCTTATTACTTGGTGATGCTTTTAATGAGACAACAACTCATGTAGAAAATTCAAGAATCCCTTGATTGACGTGCAAATTAAGGGAATATGTGGACTTGAGAGGGAGTCTTACATCACATCATACGCTATACTCTTTCCCTTATCCAATGACCATTTTCCACTGGCTTTTATCACTTGAAGAAGTTTTTAACGAGGTAACCAGATGTATCAAGCTTATTGATCGATGAAATTATCATCTTACAGCGCACTGGTCACTGTAATGATCATATGAGGGGATAGGCTCAAAGGAGGAAGCCTAAACTTAATGTCGAGATATTATACTCTTTTCCCTATGATCAAGATACTTTTCCAGTTGGATGTTTACTTGACGAGGTTTCAACGAGGCAATATGACATGCGATGTCGACTAGGCACAAGGGATATTAAAGAAGTCGATGTATCTTTGTTTACCTTATTGTGTTTTTACTTATGACATACCTAATGTGAGTAGACTAGGCTTTGATTAAATATTTTAGATTTTGTGCTCTCATCTTATGTATATAGGGGTTTCATTATGAAAATAATATACATTTATTGTCCTACTTTTTGTCTTTATTGGTCGTACTTCGATAAAATTTTAAATAAGTGCAATTTTAACAACACAAATAGAATTGATAACAAATACCGAATAAAGGCGCATTCATTTTTATGACTGAATCAATCACCGCGTATTTGTGGTTGTATATAGGGCTGTGAGCGGTCCAAGTATACTCGAGAATCGTTCGATAATACCCGGGATCGATACTCACCCGAAACGTTAGAGGTCCGGATACTGGTACAGAAGTTAGAACCGAAACCGATAAGGACCGAAACCGTTAACCCGATAAAAAAACCGGTAATTTTTCGTAAACATACATTTTACAAAATATTGTATAAGGTATTAGTAAATGTAGAAAAAATAAGTTTAATCCTTAGCATACATTTGAAAAAAAACCTCAATTCTTGTCTTGAATATGAGGTTTTGGTGATTAGACTTTTAACGATCCAAGATACTCGAAAACCCGACCGTAATACCCGTGATCGATACTCACCCGAAACGTTAGCGGTCCGAATACAAATATTGAAGTTGGGACCCGAAACCGGTAAGGACCGGAACCGGTAATACTCAATACCTTAATAGTCCAGATCCGGGAAGACAATACCCGGATCGAAGCAGACCGAGAACAGCCCTAGTTGTATACATAGGAGACGATACAATTCATTTCAAGATTTCTAAAAGATACACAGTAAAGTATTGTTTGTTTTAATAGCATTATGTGCGGGCATAAATTTATTATTTTATGATTTTCATATAGCACTACCCTAATGGATAATAAAGTATGAACCCATCTAATGGGACTCGGGTTCTGCTCATACCATGAAGGTTTGCAAAAACTCTAGTTGGGTGACAAACTGTGCGAATATGATAAAAAAGTGGTGTTACAAAATGTTAGTAAAATTAGTTTTGATATCAGGCAAAATAATGTTAGTTTTGCGATTAACTTTCAGAATTAAAATTATTGTTAAGATATTAAGATTAAGTTAATATCCTTTTTGTTGGGTATCGGGTCGTATAATTTTGGCTAAAAAACAGGATCGATAATACAAGCGGATTAAACGAATATAACAATTACAATTTATATTCTACGGGACAGGGTTTAAGGATTACAGGCCAATTAGTAAACCTTGTAATTATAACTAATATAATTAATCCGATAAACCCGAATGAATGCAGCCGATATATATTCCAACGTCCAGAACAAATCTGAAACACAAATAGTCGATTCCAGGTTAACAACGATAATAATAATAACCAATCGATTGGAATATGATAATCAGAACAAATCCGAAACAGTATACAAACCGGTATATATTATATATATGTATAGAGATTTAGGATCAAATGAGAATGGTTCTTATCTTGCGAATATGCATGAGTTTTGTACTAATTATGCATGAAATATATACATTTCGTGCATTAAAATTACAATGCATTAAACTATGCATTATATGCATCAAAAATCGATACATTAAAATATTGCATTATATACATTAAATTTTTGTGAGAATAAATATTATATATTTATAACTAATATAATATGTATATATATATATATAATATATATTACTGTACTGCAGGTGTATATATTTATATATAAGAAATATATATATTAATTAGTTGCACAAATTCACCAAGAAGAATAATTAATTGAAAATAAATAAAGATCGAAAAACCCCCTTTTTAGTAAAGAGATGAATAGGCTCAGATCTTCCGAAACCCTAGCAATTGACACTGATACGAACGTTTGTCCACAGAGGAATGCCCGAACCACCTCCAGCTGGCCAACAGCCCGGTAGCTCCTTCACCAAACCCAGAAAACTCAGAAAACCAAGCCTCAATCTTACTCACGGTTCTCACCAAAGAGATTACTCTCGTTTTCACTCGGAATCTCAGAAGGTTCAAATCGTTTTTTCTCTCGGTATATGAAAACTCCAGCCCTGTCGCGCCTTTTATACATGGAGCGATGAAATCGGGGACAAGAAGTGTCACGGGATTTCATCGTCTCAATCAGAGGCTCACGGGAGGAAGGCTGACACTACAAAAAAAACAGTTTTTACCGATGCCAAACGCTGTTGGTAAAACAGAAAATGGCGTCGGTAAAAAAATTACCGACGCCATTACCGACGGCAATCCGCCGTTGGAAAAACGCTCGACGGTAACTTTTTACCCGACGCCATTACCGACGCCGCCATTTACCGACGCTATTTTTGGCGTCGTTAAATTAAAAAAAAAAACTAAAAAAGTCAGGTCAGGACTCAGGCGGGTCACGTCCGGGCTCAGGCGGGGCTCAGGCGGGTTAGGTCCGGCTCAAAGTGGGTCGGGTTCGGTCGAGTCCAGTCCTAAGGCGGGTCGGGTCCGGGTCTGGGCGGGTCAGGTTCGAGCTCCATTCAATTTCAAATGGTTGAGAAAGATTTTGGTTTATAAACCACATAAAACACTACTGTTTTTTTGATATGGGATAGTGTCAAAAATTTACCGACGCCGAAATGGCGTCGGTAATGGCGTAAACGGCGTCGTTAAATAAAAAAAAATTACCAACGCCAAAATGGCGTCGGTAAACGACATCGTTAATTGTGAAAAAAGAAAAAAAAGATAATAATAAAAATTTACCAACGTCGAAGTGGCGTCGGTAAGGTCGTCGATAAATAGCGTCGGTAAACGGCGTCGTTAATTGTGAAAAAAAGAAAAAAAAAGTCTGTGAACCGGTCGTCGGCAATGGCATTAGTAAATCAATTAAATAACGGGTGTCGGTAAATTATAAGTTTAACAACGGCGGGTACGGGCGTCGGTAAATGGCGTCGGTAAAAACTATTTTTTTGTAGTGTGATAAGAAAAACGGGAGCAGAATCGCGGACGAGTGGAGGCGGTGAGTGAATGAGGGGGTGAGGGTTAGGGTTAGGGTTAATATAAGGGAGATCGGACGGTCCAGATTAGGTGTAGGTAATATATCTGGATCGAACGACTCCCATTCAAAAGGTCTGCCAAATGGGATGCGCCGGCTCTTATAAATGGTATGAGCCATATTAATAAGGAGATATATATTTGGGCTGGTTGGGCCAAATACTAACATTTCTCCACCTTTTGGTCCAACCAGTCAATTAATTTTCGGGTTTCGGATAAAACTCATCATCTCCTAGCTCCGGGGTTACCTGCACTTATACACAGTAAATAAGGTAAAGCAATCACAAAGAAGACTAACTCACAAAGAGATCCCCTAAAAACACAAAGTTCAAAAATTTATTCTACTGAATCGAAATTCAGTCTTTTCAAACAGGATTTAAATTTTTCAACGGGCAAACACTTAGTACCCATATCTGAAGGATTGAATTGAGATGGTATTTTTTCGAGGTAGATAATAGGTTTAGCGACAATATCACGAATAAAGTGGAATCATACATCGATATGTTTTGTTCTATCATGAAAAATAGGGTTTTTACAAAGTTGAATACCGGATTGACTGTCCGAAAAAACCTCGACTTTATCTTTTAGAAAACCAATTTCTGATAAAATTCCTTTTAACCAAATAGCCTCTTTTAACGCTTCTGTTATAGCAACATACTCAGACTCGGTAGTAAATAAAGCGACTATAGGTTGCAACTGAGATTTCCAACTAATGGGTGCGCCACACAAAATAAACACATAGGAAGTAGTAGACTTACGATTATCACGGTTTACAGCATAATTAGAGTCCACATAACCTACCAATTTAACATCTTGAGAGTTTTTGGAGAATTTCAAACCGTACCTAGCAGAACCATTCAAATACCTGAGTAGCCATTTAACGGATTGCCAATGATAGACCCCTGGGTTAGCCATGTACCGGCTAAGACAACTTACAACATAAGCTATGTCTGGTCTCGTACTCACCATTAAGTATATTACAGAGCCAATTGCATTAGAATAAGGCACATTCTTCATATACTTAACATCATCGCCTGTCTTAGGGGATTGGTCTTTACTAAGAAGGAAGTGACCAACTAAAGGTACATTCGTTGGTTTAGAACCAACCATTGAAAATTTAGATAAAATTTTTTGCACGTAGTTTTATTGATTTAAAACAATAGTGGAATTCCTCCTATCATGATGGATATTCATACCGAGAATTCGTTTGGCATCTCCTAGATGTTTCATGTCAAATTTAGCACTCAAGCATTTAATGACATGATCTACTGTTTTCACACAAGTACTTATTAAGAGCATGTCATCAGCATAGATGAGCAAGAAAATATGATTTTTGGAATTGTTTTTGACATACATGCAATGATCATAATTACTCCTAGTAAATTTAAGAGAGAGCATGTATTCATCAAACTTCTTATTCCATTGTCTAGGAGATTGTTTTAAACCATAGAGTGATTTCTTAAGCAGACTATTGTGTCGAGATTTATACACCTCAACAGGCGATGGACAAAAATACCGGGTGACCGAACCAGAGTCAAATAGACCAAGGCAGACTTGCCGATCGAAGGACCCAGAACAGGACCCAGCGCCGAGCGATCGACTGCCAAGGCGATCGCCTCCTGGCAGCTAGCAATCATCCAAAGTGCCCGAGCATGGACGACCGCCTCCTGCCACGTGAAGCCGACATCCGCCAAGTCTGCAAAGACCCACGTACAGATCCGCGAATGGCGCCGCAGAGCATGGATCCTTGAATCCAGCCCATCAACAGCTGTTCATGACAAGGACGGTCCCACCTACCGACATGCCCGCCGAAAGGTCCTAGGTGGTACCTCCCGAGATAGCGACTCAGGACGCATGCAGACTTCTCATTGGTCTGCACAGCTGGCTACCAGCAGCAGCCGCAGACTTTAAGGCAACCAGCCCATGTGCTAAAAGATGGTCGCCCCCTTATTATAATACAAGAAAGGCTATCGCCCGTCTGGATTAAGGCATCCCAACTCCTATAAATAGAGGACGCCCAGCTTTCGGAAGAGGGTTGGCTTCTCTCTCTTGGCTACACTATAAAACTTCAGACATCCTTCTACCTCTCACTCTGGAAACCTCTTAACCATAAGACGGTCGGCAGAAATGGAAACAAGAACTCACAAAGCTTCAACTCTGGTTCTTCCGGCAATCACCAGAAATCAAGAGCTAGATAACTAGGGTCTTTTACACTCATTGTAATTGTACTCTTACATTAATATTTGTACTCCAACATATTCGTATTAATAATATCTCGCGAGAGCATTCAAGCCCGGGCCTAACAAATCCGGCAAATCTTGTGTTATTTACTTTCCCTCGGACGTGCTCTCGCATTTGTTTGTTACTCATCCATTCAAGCAATCCCTTCCAATTTTGGGTAACAACAATTGGCACTAGAAGAAAGGGATCTTAACCTTCATTTTCATTCCCACCGTCTCGAAGAACACTCACTGTTCTCCGGGGTATATACTTGAAGAAACACTCACTGTTCTTCAAAGAAAAAACCTTCAGATTCATGACGTCTGCCACCACTTCGAAGAGATCCACTCTCCGATCCACCGGAATCCTTATTCCAGCTCAATCCGAGCCCCAACCCACGGCAGAAGATAGCCGCGGCGGCGCGAGACTCTCGATCCCACCCCCGAGGGACGGTCCTAGACTCTTGCTCGATCAGTTCCAAACCGCGGAACAGATCGCGGAGACCATGGCCATCCTGCGGGAGCCATGGAGAGCATTCGATGTGCCCTCAATTACCCCATCAGCCATCCGCCGCGCGGGCAAAGGAAGCTCAAGGGGTTACTTGTCGAGCAATCGTCAGAAAGCCCCGATTCACGAGCAGAAGCACTCGCGAGGCGGGACAGTTCTGTTTTCAGCCGCCTAGGA
This sequence comes from Orobanche coerulescens, assembly GCA_033398695.1. NCBI lineage: Eukaryota > Viridiplantae > Streptophyta > Magnoliopsida > Lamiales > Orobanchaceae > Orobanche > Orobanche coerulescens. The sequence goes on from CM065810.1 coordinate 20,068,894, forward strand.
AGCGACCCATCATGGCGGCCGGGGCATTTTGGCCCCAGCCATGAGACGACGGAGCCCGAATCCGTCACTAGGAGTTCAGCCTATCCAACTCCCAGAAGGCAGACCAGCCATTTGGATCCTCATCGCCGAAGAACCAAGATCGGCGACGACGACCTTGTCGCCTACCACGGAGCCAGGAGATCGGTACATGATCGCCTCGGCTCCCGCTCCGAGAGCCAAACCACGAACGACCAAGCTACGACAATGGACGCAATGCAATGCCAGCTCGATGGCATGAAGGCGCTCCTAGAAACTGGGGTAGGCGCCAAAGGGAAGATCGTTGGGCCGACCGAGCTGCTCGCGGTCCAGATCAAACTCGCCCCCGTGCAGCCAAGGATCACTCCTCCTCAAACACCTCTGTACGAAGGGAGATCGGACCCCGAGACTCACCTTAGCAAGTTCCGGATCTACATGACCGGATGCGGGGCATCAGACGCGACCAGGTGCCAAATGTTCCGGTTAACTTTTGGCGAACTGGCCCATAGGTGGTACATATCACTGCCACCGCGATCAATCAGTACCTTTGAAAAACTGGCGAGCGACTTCACATCGTACTTCGCCGCCAAGGTCGCTCGACCATAAGGACCCCACCGCATGATGATAATCAGGCAGGGGGACGACGAGTCCGACGAAGACTACATCGACCGGGTGGATGAGATAATCCTCAACGGCGAGCCCGTAAGCGACGAGATCGCCATTTACTCAGTCCTAGGGGGATTCAGTGGTCTTTCGCCCATGTTCAGGCACCTTATGAAGGATATCTCCCCAACCTATGCTATCTTCCGCGCCAAGGCCGCAGACTTTTTGGCCAGGCGGAGGTTGCTCGCCCTCCGCCAAGACGAGGGGGGTAGAGACAGTGATCGCCAAGTCCAACAAGGCGGTCGCCAAGCCACCCGGTGATTTCAGGACATTCGAGAATGTGGAAGCCCATCTCTACCACAATCTCAATCTATCTCCAACTAACATTTTCTACGCCATCCAGGGGCGCGAGCGGCTAAGCAAGCCGAAGGCGGTAAGGGACTACTGTCATCTGGACCGCAAAAAATTTTGTGCTTACCATAAGAGTCCCGGCCACACCACCGATTAATTCCGCGACCTCCTCAGGCAACTCTGGAGATTGTTCGAGGAGGGCAAGCTCGACAGTCTAGTAACTTAGCCAGAGCCCCGGGCGGAAAGGAGCTAGTGCCGCGATCGGCATCAGAACGACGATCACTAGTCTCCCAATCCGATCGCCAGAATCAAACACGGCGAGCCATAAGATTCATACGAGTCGATCGTCCTGATCAACCCTGGCGGCCAGATCTTTATGCTTCAATCAAGAGGTGGAAAATTTGGAGGTCTTTCCCTAGTTTCCACCATGTCGAACAAAAGGCCACTGCCCAAAGCAACGTCTCTAAAAAATGGAGGACTCACTCGCCATCTAAAGTTCATCATCTAACATGATGGACCTAGGCACGAGATCGCGTCCCTCAGCACAACGTATACCGTCGATGATCACCATCTAACATGACGATCCGCGATAGAAGAGTGCAGCCATGGTCCTGGAGGTCGATGGAACCGAAAGTTTTGTCCATGCAAGGTTCCTTTGGGCTACGATTGCTCGCCCTTCGTTTAAATACGAGGCGGACGTATCCGAAGGACCCTCCAAACAAATATGTGGACACGATCGCCTGCCCTCAAAGGTTCATCACCTAACATGGTGGACCCGGGCAATGCGACGCGTCCCTACCCCCGTCACAACGTATACCGTCGAGGATTGCCATCTAACATGACGATTCGAGGTAGAAAAGTGCTAACAAGCCGCGGATGTGGAGTCAATTAATCCGACGACGCCCCGTGCAAGGACTCCTCCAGACCAAGACCGCTCGCCCTTCGTTTAAATATGAGGCGGGCGCAGTCTAACGGAGGACCCTCACAATAAAGTGAGTCGCGAGACAAACCTACAGGTGGAATGTCCCTCGCGCACAAGACACGGTCATGGAGGTCGGTCCATCGAACTCCGCGATCGTGCACGGTTCCTCAAGGTCGAAACAATCGACTTTCCACGAGGGATCTGCAAAATTAAATATCACAAGAACAAGACCGAAGATAGCTCGCCAAATGATTGGGTCGCCCGTCATTATCCTAAACGATCGCCAGTGGAACCATCTCACCCCATATCTTCAACATCGGAGCAAGCTGGGGGGCTATTGTTGTGTCGAGATTTATACACCTCAACAAGCGATCGGCAAAAATACCAGGCGACCGAACCAGAGTCAAATAGACCAAGGCAGACTTGCCGATCGAAGGACCTAGAACAGGACCCAGCACCGAGCGATCGACTGCCAAGGCGATCGCCTCCCGGCAGCTAGCAATCGTCCAAAGTGCCCGATCGTGGACGACCGCCTCATGCCACGTGAAGCCAACATCCGCCAAGTCTGCAAAGACCAGAACTCGGAGTGCAGACCCACGTGCAGATCCGCGAATGGCACCGCAGATCATAGATCCTTGACTCCAACCCATCAAGAACTGTTCACGACAAGGACAGTCCCACCTACCGACATGCATGCCGAAAGGTCCTAGGTGGGACCTCCTGAGACAGCGACTCAGGACGCATGTAGACTTCTCATTGGTCTGCACAGCTGGCTACCAGCAGCAGCCGCAGACTTTAAGGCAACCAGCCCATTTGCTAAAAGACGGTCGCCCCCTTATTATATTACAAGAAAGGCGATCGCCCGTCAGGATTAAGGCATCCCAACTCCTATAAATAGAGGACGCCCAGCTTTTGGAATAGGGTTGGCTTCTCTCTCTTGGCTACACTATAAAACTTCGGACATCCTTCTACCTCTCACTCTGGAAACCTCTTAACCATAAGACGGTCAGCAGAAATAGAAACAAGAACTCACAGAGCTTCAACTCTGGTTCTTCTGCCAATCACCAGCACTCAAGATCTAGTAAACTAGGGTCTTTTACACTCATTGTAATTGTACACTTACATTAATATTTCTACTCCAACGTATTCGTATTAATAATATCTCGCGACAGCATTCAAGCCCGGGCCTAACAAATCCGGCAAATCTTGTGTTATTTACTTTCCCTCGGACGTGCTCTCGCATTTGTTTGTTACTCATCCATTCAAGCAATCCCTTCCGATTTTGGGTAACAACAATTGGCACTAGAAGAAAGGGATCTTAACCTTCATTTTCATTCCCACCGTCGCCAAGAACACTCACTGTTCTCCGGGGTATATACTTGAAGAAACACTCACTGTTCTTCAAAGAAAAAACCTTCAGATTCATGACGTCTGCCACCACTTCGAAGAGAGCCACTCTCCGATCCGCCGGACGCCTTATTCCAGCTCAATCCGAGCCCCAACCCACGGCAGAAGGTAATCGTGGCGGCGCGAGACTCTCTATCCCACCCCCGAGGGACGGTCCTATACTCTTGCTCGATCAGTTCCAAACCGCGGAACAGATCGAGGAGGCGATGGCCATCCTGCGGGAGCGACGGAAAGCATTCGATGTGCCCTCAATTACCCCATCAACAATCCGCCGCGCGGGCAAACGGAAGCTCAATGGATTACTTGTCGAGCAATCGTCAGAAAGCCCCGATTCACGAGCAGAAGCACTCGCGAGGCGGGACGGTTCTGTTTTCAGCCGCCTAGGAAGCGACCCATCATGGCGACCGGGGCATTCTGGACCCAGCCATGAGACGACGGAGCCCGAATCCGTCACTAGGAGTTCAGCCTATCCAACTCCCAGAAGGCAGATCAGCCATTTGTATCCTCATCGCCGAAGAACCAAGATCGGCGACGACGACCTTGTCCCCTACCACGGAGCCAGGAGATCGGTACACGATCGCCTCGGCTCCCGCTCCGAGAGCCAAACCACGAACGACCAAGCTACGGCAATGGCCGCAATGCAATGCCAGCTCGATGGCATGAAGGCGCTCCTAGAAACTGGGGCAGGCGCCAAAGGGAAGATCTATGGGCCGAGCGAGCTGCTCGCGGTCCAGATCAAACTCGCCCCCGTGCAGCCAAGGATCACTCCTCCTCAAACACCTCTGTACGAAGGGAGATAGGACCCCGAGACTCACCTGAGCAAGTTCCGGATCTACATGACCGGATGCGGGGCATCATTTGCGACCAGGTGCCAAATGTTCCCGTTAACTTTTGGCTAACTGGCCCATAGGTGGTACATCTCACTGCCTCCGCGATCAATCAGTACCTTTGAACAACTGGCGAGCGACTTCACATCGTACTTCGCCGCCAAGGTCGCTCGACCAGAAGGACCCCACCGCATGATGATAATCAGGCAGGGGGAAGACGAGTCCGACGAAGACTACATCAACTGGGTGGATGAGATAATCCTCAACGGCGAGCCCGTAATCGATGAGATCGCCATTTACTCAGTCCTAGGGGGATTCAGTGGTCTTTGGCCCATGTTCAGGCACCTTACGAAGGATATCTCCCCAACCTACGCTATCTTCCATGCCAAGGCCGCAGACTTTTTGGCCAGGCGGAGGTTGCTCGCCCTCCGCCAAGACGAGGGGGGTAGAGACGGTGATCGCCAAGTCCAATAAGGCGGTCGCCAAGCCACCCGGTGATTTCAGGACATTCGAGAATGTGGAAGCCCATCTCTACCACAATCTCAATCTATCTCCAGCTCACATTTTCTACGCCATCCAGGGGCGCGAGCGGCTAAGCAAGCCGAAGGCGGTAAGGGACTACTGTCATCTGGACCGCAAAAAATTTTGTGCTTACCATAAGAGTCCCGGCCACACCACCGATAAATTCCGCGACCTCCTCAGGCAACTCTGGAGATTGTTCGAGGAGGGCAAGCTCGACAGTCTAGTAACTTAGCCAGAGCCCCGGGCGGAAAGGAGCTAGTGCCGCGATCGGCATCAGAACGATGATCACCAGTCTCCTAATCCGATCGCCAGAATCAAACATGGCGAGCCATAGGATTCATACGAGTCAATCGTCCCGATCAACCCTGGCGGCCAGATCTTTATGCTTCAATCAAGAGGTGGAAAATTTAGAGGTCTTTCCCTAGTTTCCACCATGTCCAACGAAAGGCCACTGCCCAAAGCAACGTCTCTAAAAAATGGAGGACTCACTCGCCATCTAAAGTTCATCATCTAACATGATGGACCTAGGCACGAGATCGCGTCCCTCAGCACAACGTATACCGTCGATGATCACCATCTAACATGACGATCCGCGGTAGAAGAGTGCAGCCATGGTCCTAGAGGTCGATGGAACCGAAAGTTTCGTCCATGCAAGGTTCCTTTGGGCTACGATCGCTCGCCCTTCGTTTAAATACGAGGAGGGTGTATCTGAAGGACCCTCCAAACAAATATGTGGACACGATCGCCTGCCCTCAAAGGTTCATCACCTAACATGGTTGACCCGGGCAATGCGACGCATCCCTACCCCCGTCACAACGTATACCGTCGAGGATTGCCATCTAACATGACGATTTGAGGTAGTAAAGTGCTAACAAACCGCGGACGTGGAGTCAATTAATCCGACGACGCCCCGTGCAAGGACTCCTCCAGACCAAGACCGCTCGCCCTTCGTTTAAATACGAGGCGGGCGCAGTCTAACGTAGGACCCTCACAATAAAGTGAGTCGCGAGACAAACCTACATGTGGAATGCCCCTCGCGCACAAGACACGGTCATGGAGGTCGGTCCATCGAACTCCGCGACCGTGAACGGTTCCTCAAGGTCGAAACAATCGACTTTCCACGAGGGATCTGCAAAATTGAAGATCACAAGAACAAGACCGAAGATAGCTCGCCAAACGATTGGGTCGCCCGTCATTATCCTAAACGATCGCCAGTGGAACCATCTCACCCCATATCTTCAACATTGGAGCACGTTGGGGGGCTATTGTTGTGTCGAGATTTATACACCTCAACAAGCGATCGACAAAAATACCAGGCGACCGAACCAGAGTCAAATAGACCAAGGCAGACTTGCCGATCGAAGGACCCAGAACAGGACCCAGCACCGAGCGATTGACTGCCAAGGCGATCGCCTCCCGGCAGCTAGCAATCGTCCAAAGTGCCCGATCGTGGACGACCGCCTCCTGCCACGTGAAGCCAACATCCGCCAAGTCTGCAAAGACCAGAACTCGGAGTGCAGACCCACGTGCAGATCCGCGAATGGCACCGCAGATCATAGATCCTTGACTCCAGCCCATCAACAACTGTTCACGACAAGGACAGTCCCACCTACCGACATGCCTGCCGAAAGGTCCTAGGTGGGACCTCCTGAGACAGCGACTCAGGACGCATGCAGACTTCTCATTGGTTAGCTGGCTACCAGCAGCAGCCACAGACTTTAAGGCAACCAGCCCATGTGCTAAAAGACGGTCGCCCCCTTATTATATTACAAGAAAGGCGATCGCCCGTCAGGATTAAGGCATCCCAACTCCTATAAACAGAGGACGCCTAGCTTTCGGAAGAGGGTTGGCTTCTCTCTCTTGGATACACTATAAAACTTCGGACATCCTTCTACCTCTCACTCTGGAAACCTCTTAACCATAAGACGGTCGGCAGAAATAGAAACAAGAACTCACATAGCTTCAACTCTGGTTCTTCTGCCAATCACCAGCACTCAAGAGCTAGATAACTAGGGTCTTTTACACTCATTGTAATTGTACTCTTACATTAATATTTCTACTCCAACGTATTCATATTAATAATATCTCGCGAGAGCATTCAAGCCCGGGCCTAACAAACCCGGCAAATCTTGTCTTATTTACTTTCCCTCGGACGTGCTCTCGCATTTGTTTGTTACTCATCCATTGCAGCAATCCCTTCCGATTTTGGGTAACAACACAGACAAACATGATTAGGGTGCTTAGAATCAACAAAACCTTCAGGTTGACTCATGAAAATCTTTTTCTCAAGTTCACCATGCAAGAAAGCAGTTTTAACATCTAGCTGTTTTAATTCCCAATCAAACTGAGCAACTAGAGCAACCATTATTCGTGCAGTAGTAAATTTAACAACAGGAGCAAAGATTTCAGTGTAGTCAATACCTTCCTTCTGGGTGAAATCCTTAGCAACGAGTCTAGCTTTAAATCTGACCGAATCATTCTCTTCTTTTACTTTGAAGAGCCATTTACAGTCGACAACAGAATAGTGGGCAGGTTTGGGAACAAGATACCATGTTTCATTTGAGTGCAATGAAGTCATTTCTTCATTCATTGCGTTAAGCCACTATTCTGAGTTCTCAGTTTTCAAAGCTTCATTGTATGATTTAGGTTCACTGTTATCAATGGATTCAAATATATTGAAAGCATGTGAAGTCATATGATAGTCATTCAAGTGAGAAGGCCTTCTAATTTCTCTCCTAGGCATATCTCTAGCAAGTTGATAATTATACAAATTCTCTTCAAGTACCTCTTCTATTTCATCATGCACATCAGCATTATCATGATTATCGAGATTAGTTTCTGTCTGCACATTATCTGTATTATCTAAATAGATGTGCATCTCCACCTCATTTAGAGCAAGGGGGTTTTCCGGATCTGGTAAGAGGCAAGGAAATTAATTTTCGTTGAAAACAATATCTCGACTAATAAACATTTTGAAACCGGGTTGGCCTTCAACCAAACCCTATAGCCTTTTACCCCTTTCGGGTATCCCAAGAACACACATCTCACTGAACGAGGCTCAAACTTATTATTTCTCTGATGCACATAAGTAGAGCAACCAAATACACGAAGATTTGAAAAATCAAAAGATCGACCAGACCAAACACATTCAGGATAATTACCATTCAACGGCATAGAGGGAGATCTATTTATCAAATAAGCAGCAGTTAGTAAAGCCTCACCCCATAACCTGTCCGAGAGCCCAGACATAGCCAACATGCTTCTGACCCTTTCTAGCAAGGTTCTATTCATACATTCAGCCACCCCATTCTGTTGGGGCGTATAAGGGACAGGCGTATGTCTCCGAGTACCAGATTGAGCACAAAGCTCATCAAACAATTGATTCCAAAACTCAAGGCCATTGTCGGTCCTTAAGATTTTAATCTTCTTTCCAGTTTGGTTTTCAATCAAGGTTTTCCAATTTTTAAATTTATCAAAAATATCGGATTTATTTTTCAGAAGGAACACAAAGACCTTTATAGAGTAATCATCAATCACAGATAAAAAATATTGAATTCCACCATGTGTAGGTTCACTAGATGGCTGATAAGTGTCAGTTTTATACACTTATCCATGGTTTGTATTGATAAATTTCACCCATAATTGAGCGAGTCTACTCATTTTTGCTTTAAATTAATTAGTTTTTAATAATTTTATTTTTATCGGATGATGATGTAAATCTAGTCTTAATCGGATTGAATTACTGATTTACTCAAGAAATAACATGTTTATAAAATGTTCTCTTTGTTGAGTTTTTATGTATTCATGTTGTAGGGCTTTCCGAGACGAGTTCGGCAGTCTTTCCGGATTCAAATCAGAGTTATATATCAAAAGTTATCATCCGAAGAAGATTTGGGGCAAAAACGCAAAGTCTAAGAAATTTCTGGGCTGAGAATGAAGTCTGAAACTCCATACGGGCGTAACATCATAACATATGGGCGTAACTCACAAAAAAAAAAGTCGTAGCCTACTTACGGCCGTAACTCATGTATATTACGGCCGTAAGTCATCCATGTTACGGCCGTAACTCCTGACTGTTACGGCCGTAACTCTTGGCAGATTTTGATCATTGTATAATTTTTTATACTTTTGGTCTATTATTGAGGAGATGGCTGGCATTGATCCGATCTATTGTAATAATGCTAGAGTTTTGGAGCTATTAGATGACTTTAGGTGTATAAATAGACCCCTTAGATCCTTCATCATTCATCATTCATCTTATATTTTTCCACTTTTTGTAATATGTTCTTTTTGAGTGAATTGTGTAATAGTGGTATAGCATATATTGTTAAGGGAGTTTATTGCTTCTTTCTCCTTTATCTACTAAGGGAATTATGATCAATTCTTTCTCTTTTTCAACTAATAATGACCACTCAAGCTTGTATTATGTTTATTAAACCCTTCATGGGCTAAGTTACCTTAAGTTGGGATTATAAACAAGGTTAGTCATGTTATTTAAGTTTGTATAAAGATCTATTATGAATTACTTATTATTGTGTGTGATTTTCATTATTTTAATAATCTTTATTTATTTGGCCAATAAATGACGATATTTATGGTCTTCATATGTTTCGAAAGAAAATATGTTTGATTAGATCACATGATCTTCACTCTAAGTTGTTCTAGGGGATAGAAATATACCTCCAGACCTTAGATGATTCTTTGAGTTATTTTCATAAAACCTAATGCTATGTATTGAAGCCAATCAATATAGAAATATAGTGGATTGATTCAATATATAAGGGGCGTTTTATAGTTCGAAAGAGAAACCGTCTTTTTAAGGAAAATCGAATCTACACAACATAATAAGTAAATTCATCTTATGATCTCCTATACATCTTCAATAACTAATGATGAACTAAGTTTGTAATCCCAACTATTTCATTTTATCTTTTATCAATCTATTATTAGTACAATCTTTCATTTCCTTGAATATTAGAACTATTATTGCATTTTCTTTGCAATTGTCAAACCAAACTCTTTAATTGTGTGTTTCACTCATCTTAGTATCTATAAAAATAGACTAATAGTGTATAATTCAAATTATAATCAAACTTCCTCATGGGATCGATAAACCGGACTCAAAAAGTCCACTTACTACTTGATAGGATATCGTGCACTTGCGATAGTTACACTAAGAATGTGTCAAGTTTTTGGCGCCGTTGCTGGGGAAGTATAAGTGTTATATTTGAAATATTACATTATTAACTATTTTTATAAATACAACTTTTTCTTTGTTGTAGATTCTCTTATCTATGCGAAGGACGTACAATCGCAATTTAGTTTCACTAGATCCCGAGGTCGAAGCCATATTCAGAAGAAGGCGAAGAGAACAAAAAAAAGCATTGTTTCTTCACCATCAATGGCGGACGAACTAAACGCACATATCCCCCAAGGAAACGATAACGAAAGAATTCCTCCGGTAGGGGGAATACCTAATGTTCAAAACATTCAACATCAACAATATCCTATTGTGCCGGAAATAGATGAAGACAACATGCTCTTTGGGGAATTCATGAACCCCCCATCTTTGAGCGTGCAATCAAGTGTGATCTATCCACCATTTGGAGTGGAAAATTTTCAAATTCGCCCTGATGTCATCAATCTCTTCTTCAACAACAACTCATTCTATGGAAGAACCGACTAGAATCCATATCTCCATATTAACCGTTTTGTGGAGATTTGTGGAAATTTTAAATATCCAAATGTAAATGACGAGGCGCTCAAAATGAGACTTTTCGTGCACACTTTGAAGGACAGAGCAAGAGAGTGGCTAGATACTTTTCCACCATGAAGCATAACAAATTGGCCCGAATTTGTCCAAAAATTCACCACTTAATACTTTCCACCAATAAAAGTGGTGAAACTCAAATACGAAATCTCTACATTTCGTCAACAAGATTCAGAATCATTCCACGAATCATGGGAGAGATACAAAGATATGCTACGAAAATGTCCTAATCATGGTTTCAATTTGGGAGCACAAGTCAATTACTTCTATTCTGGAATTTTACCTACATGCCGAGCCAATGTCGATTCATCATCAAATGGCTCACTTGGCAACAAAACTATGAAAGAGGCTCATAATATTTTTGAGGTTATAAGTGAACAAAGTGCAAGATGGCCAGACAAAAATATCCAAAAGAAACCAAATGGTGTTTTTGAAGTGGATTCTTATTCACTTATGTTGGCAAAAATTGAAGCTCTATCAAAGAAAGTCGAGGACATGTCTTTTTCAACTCCTCAATCTGTGAAGACGGTGAAAACTCCACAAGTTTCAGCTTTTTCATGTGAAATTTGTGGAGCAACTCACAACAGCACTATCTGTCCCTTAGTGCAACAGGAGCATTCACCACCACCACCACCACCAGAACAAGTGGCGTATGCTCAGAATTTCCAAAGGCAAGCATACAATCCTTACGGGCCAACATATAATCCAGGGTACAAAAATAATCCAAATTTTTCTTATGCAAACAACAACAATGTGTTGAATCCAACGCATCAAGAAAAGAAGCCCGGGTGGGAAGAAGCAATCACGAAGCTAGCTGAACAACAATTGAAGTATCAACAACGCAATGATGCTTCAATTAAAAATCTGGAGACACAAGTTGGCCAAATGGCCAAAATACTTTCAGAAAGATCTCATGGCATGTTACCTAGCAATACTGAGGTAAATCCAAGGGAAAATGTCCAAGCTATCACAACAAGAAGTGGAGTGTAGCTGCCAGAAATTTCTATGGAAAATCATCTGGAAAAACAAAAAAATAAAAAAAATCAAGAATCAGAAAAAGAATCTGAATCAGGACCTACATCTCAAAAAGGTCCAGTTGCTACAAAATCTTATGTTCCACCTGTCCCATTTCCTCCACGGTTAAAGAATCACAAGCTCGATGCTCAATTCGGGAAATTCTTGGAAATTTTCAAAAAGCTACACATCAACATTCCTTTTGCCGATGCTCTAGCACAAATGCCAAGCTATGCCAAATTTATGAAAGATATTCTTTCCAACAAACGAAGGTTTGAAGAATACGAAACTGTCATGCTAACAGAGGAATGTAGCGCAATACTACAAACGAAGTTGCCACCCAAGCTAAAAGATCCGGGAACTTTCACAATCCCGTGTATAATTGGTGAAGTGAATTTTGGCAAAGCTCTTTGTGATTTAGGGGCAAGTATCAACTTGATGCCCCTGTCAATTTTCAACAAACTGAACTTGTGAGAAGCAAAAGCAACAGTTTCACTACAATTAGATGATCGGTCAATCAAATATCCACGTGGGATAATAGAAGATGTGCTCGTCAAGGTTGATAAATTCATATTTCCAGCAGATTTTATCATCCTTGACATGGAAGAAGATCAGGATATTCCTATTATTTTGGGACAACCATTTCTCGCAACCGGACGTGCTCTTATTGACGTCTATGAAGGAAAACTAATTCTCAGAGTGGAAGACGAACATGTCATCTTCGATGTCCTAAAAACTTTGAATCATCCCTCCACAGATGAATATTGTCTAAGAATAGACGCAATTGAAGCCATGGTAAACAAGTCTTTGGAGAAAATTCTATCTAAAGATCCTCTTGAGACATGTATAGCAAATTCTCTAACTAGCATGGAAGAAGAATATCACTTGGCCGAAACAGTTAACTATCTAGAAGCACTACCACCCTTAAGAAGGCATTCACATTTTGAAGAATTGGGAACAAGCTCCGCTAAACCCCTCCCTTCTTTACAAGAAGCTCCAATACTTGATCTCAAACCTCTACCCACACATTTGAGATACGCTTACTTGGGCATTTCCTCTACACTTCCGGTCATCATATCTAACATATTGACCGAACTTGGAGAAGGGAAATTACTAAGGGTATTAAGGAATCACAAAAGAGCAATTGGATGGACTATTGCGGACATTAGAGGAATAAGCCCCTCTATATGCACTCACAAAATTTTGATGGAAGATGACTGCAAACCTTCAATTGAGCATCAACGACGTTTGAATCCAAACATGAAGGAAATTGTGAAGGCATATATTCTTAAATTACTTGACGCAGGAATCATTTATCCAATCTCAGATAGTCCATGGGTGAGCCCTGTACATATGGTGTCCAAAAAGAGTGGAATCACGATCATAGAGAACGAGCACAATGAACTTATACCGACACGACCCATAACAGGATGGAGAATGTGCATTGATTACAGGAAGCTTAACAAGACGACCAGAAAAGATCATTTTCCACTCCTATTTATTGATCAAATGCTCGATATATTGGCGGGAAATTCTTACTACTGTTTTCTCGACGGCTATTCAGGGTATAACCAAATCGTCATAGCCCCAGAAGACCAAGAGAAAACAATATTCACATGCCCTTACGGAACATTTGCCTATAGAAGAATCCCATTCGGATTATGTAATGCTCCAGCCACATTTCAGAGATGCATGATGTCAATATTCTCAGACATGGTAGAAAAATTCATTGAAGTTTTCATGGACGATTTCTCAATTTTCGGAGATACATTTGATAAATGCCTAAATCACTTAGGCATGGTCTTGGAAAGATGTGAAGACACAAATCTAGTTCTCAATTGGGAGAAATGTCACTTCATGGTCCAGGAAGGAATTGTACTTAGCCATAGAATCTCACAACATGGAATTGAAGTCGATAAGGCAAAGATCCAAGTGATTGCAAAACTTCCTCCACCAATTTCGGTGAAAGGAGTAAGGAGTTTTCTCGGGCATGCAGGATTCTATCGGAGGTTCATAAAAGTTTTCTCAAAAATAGCGAAATCTCTCTGTTCTTTGCTTGAGAAAGATACACCATTCTTTTTCACAAATGAATGCCACGTGGCCTTTGCAACTTTGAAGGATAAGCTTACATCATCTCCAATCATCATTTCTCCAGATTGGACTATTCCATTCATTCTGATGTGCGATGCAAGCGATTATGCTGTGGGGGCCGTGCTGGGCCAGAAGAAGGACAAAATGATGCAAGTGATCCATTATGCTAGCAGAACTATGAATGATGCACACACAACAACTAAAAAAGAGATGCTTGCAGTAGTTTATGCCTTTGAAAAATTTCGATCCTACTTATTGGGATCGAAGATCATTGTCTACACTGATCATTCAGCTTTGAAATATTTAATGACAAACAAGATGCAAAGTCAAGGCTAATCCGATGGGTCCTACTTATGCAAGAATTCAACATAGAAATCCGAGACAGAAAGGGAACAGAAAACCAAGTGGCGGATCATCTCTCTAGACTAGACCAAAACAAAGCTCAAGAGAAGGAAATAAATGAAGTATTTCCGGATGAACAACTGTTCCAAATCTCTAATATGCAGGAAAAACAAAATGCACCATGGTATGCAGACATGGTTAATTTCCTTGTAAGTGGAATAATTCACCCAAATTTTTCTCATAATCAAAAGAAAAAATTCTTCTCCGAGTTGAAATACTATTACTGGGAAGATCCTCTATTGTTCACACGAGGACCTGATCAAATCATCCGGAGATGCATACCGGAAGAAGAAATGGAGAAGGTATTAGAAAGATATCATTCCTCTCACTATGGAGGACATTTTGGGGGTTCAAAAATAGCAGCAAAAATTCTTGAAGCAGGATTCTATTGGCCCACTCTATTCAAAGATGCACATACACTTGTGTCTAAGTGTGACCGGTGCCAAAGACATGGAAACATGTCAAAAAGAAATGAAATGCCAATGAATTTCATCCTTGAAGTTGAAATCTTCGACGTTTGGGGATTTGATTTCATGGGACCCTTTCCATCATCATTCTCTAATGAATACATCCTTGTAGCTGTGGACTAGGTATCTAAATGGGTGGAGGCTTTTGCATTACCAACAGACGAAGCTAGAGTCGTGGTAAATTTTATAAAGAAAAATATATTCACTCGCTTCGGAACTCCGAGAGTTATTATCAGTGATGGCGGATCTCATTTCTACATTCACCAGGTTAAGGCTCTACTGACCAAATTTGGAGTAAAACACCGTGTCGCTACCTCTTATCACCCACAAACCAGTGGACAAGTTGAGGTCTCCAATCGAGAACTGAAACGTATACTTGAGATGACAGTCGACTCATCTCGGAAAGATTGGTCGAAAAAGCTGGATGATGCGCTTTGGGCTTACAGAACAGCTTATAAGACACCGATAGGCATGTCTCCATTCCGTTTAATTTTTGGAAAAGCCTGTCACCTGCCAGTCGAAGTTGAACATCGAGCCTTTTGGGCTATAAAAAAATTAAACTTTGACGAACAGTTGGCTGGAAAGAAAAGGTTGCTGCAGTTAAATGAGTTGGATGAAATCCGACTCGACTCATATGAAAATGCCAAAATCTACAAAGAAAAAACAAAAAGATGGCATGACAACAGAATTCTAAGAAGAGATTTTAAATCAGGAGACCAAGTTCTCCTTTTTAATGCACGACTACGTCTGTTTCCGGGTAAGCTGCGGTCACGATGGACGGGCCTATACACAATCAAATAGGTGTTTTCTCATGGAGCTGTGGAGATTTATAATACAACCGATGGGAGTTTCAAAGTAAACGGCCAACGGTTAAAGCCATATCTGGGAGGAGAATTCTCGACAGCAAAGTCAATCATAATGCTGGAAATACCTAATTGATCAGACGAGAAGTCAAGCTAAGGACGTTAAACAAAGCGCTTATTGGGAGGCAACCCAATCTCTATTATTTCGCAAAATAAGTTTGCGGGGAACACAGAAAGATTCAACAACAAGAGCAAGGATCATATCGTTCATAAAATCCAGGGAGTCTTTCTTTCATTATTCTCACATATATAATAAATATAATTTTCTAAAAAACCAAAAAAACAAAAAAATACGGCCGTAAGTTATGTCTTACGGCCGTATATTGTTCCAATATGATTTTTCCGAAAGCACCTTACGGCCGTAACTCTTGTACGTTACGGCCGTATCTTAAAAAACTGTCTAAAAAACGAACGCTACATACGGCCGTAACTCTTGTATGTTACGGCCGTAACTCAAATTTTTTCCAAAAAAATGAATGCTCCATACGGCCGTAACTTGCGAATGTTACGGCCGTAACTATACAGCTATATAAAAAAAACGAGACTTGGAATCATAGATTCACAAACCCGGCGGGAGAAAGAGGAGCAGTTCCGAAATTTTTTTTTTCCCTTCTAAATCCCTACTTTCTAAAACACAAATTCTTCAATACAATTCATTCTCCTATCAACATTAACACATAAATCATCAGGTTTTCTTTCAATCCTTGTTTCAATTTATATATTTTTGATTTTTATAGTTTTAGTTTCTCGCTTCATATTTGTTTTTCGATTCCTATTTTCGTAAGATTCGTTGATTGAAACATGTTTAGTTGTTAGTATTGTTGATATTTGTGTGGTTATTTGATTTATTGATTTGTGGTGACTTTGTGGATTTGAGTTTGAATGAAAAAAACTTGTTAAAAAACTATGAACTCAAGGTGTCCGACGAAATGCCACAACGAAAATCTTTGAATTTTTTTGGTGTTTTTGTTGGTTTTTCTTGATGATTATAGTCGTGTGATGAAAAGGAAGTTGATTTTGTTTAATTTCAGGGATGGCACCGAAGAAATCGTCAAAAGGAAAAGAAAAGGTCGGTTCGTCGTCTCAAGAACCGGCACCACCGCAAAGAAATCAAAACACAAAGTGCATTAAGGAGAGATTGTTCAAACTTGATGATTTCATTGGAGATTTGGATAGAGACACTATCACTAGCCCGTTCATCCAAAAGTTCATAGACAACGGGTGGGAAAAATTCTTGTCCGAACTCCCAAATGGTAACCCTACCTTGACCCTAAACTTTTACAATACTTTCAACAAATCCATTGGGCAGGTAGGGTCACCTACTTATCATCAAACGACTGTGAATGGGAAATCGATTAATTTTTCACCGGATGTCATTAACAAGTACTTGGGGGTTAATTGTACTAACGCGGTTGACATTTCAATCTTACCGAATGAGGATGTGCCGGATGATAGGGTTTTACGTTGGGCATTAGTGAGCGAGCTCCATGACAGTATTGGGACGATCAAACCCCGATACAACCAGGCGGTATTTACCCGACTTCGACTCTGACGACAGTTTCCATTGGCCACCTGCGAGGTTTATTTGCTATCCGCCGAGGGGTAAAAAAGGATTTGGGTACTCATATTTATACTACTATTTGTCACTATGCCGGCATGGTCCCTACTAGGCAAAAGATGACATACCCCTTGCCTTATCACCGGTATTTGCAGGAGCCAGAGAGTAAAAATTTGGGTGGGTGGTGATATATTAACGCATGGGGATCGACTAAACGGCCGGAGTAGTATTTTTCAAAGTACTCAGTTAAGGAGCAAACATGCACGTTTGGAACCAGAAGAGGAAAGTAGCCACGGGGAGGAATATGAGCCCGAGGAGGATGCCGGAGAAGACTTGACGCCTTTTGAGGCAAATTTGCTTGAAAGAGTTCGGGGATTAGAAACATCCCAGGCAGAAATTTTGAGAAATCAGAATGAAATAATCGACCGACAATTATGTTGTTGCCCAAAATATTTATCCGAAGATTAATACTGCTGGAAGACGGACAACAAACAACAATTGCGGGAGCACTTCCGAGAGAAGATAAATAATACAAGATTTGCCGGGTTTGTTAGGCCTGGGCTTGAATGCTCTCGCGAGATGTTATTAATACAAATATTCGTGGATACAAGTATTAATGAGAGAAATCTAAATACAATGAGTGTAAAAAGACTCTGTTAATCCGGCTCTTGAGCGAAGCTTGGTGTTCTTCGTCCCGCCGATAATCTGCTCGAGGAGAAAAGGCCGGGAGAAGTAAGACCGAAAGAAAGCTGTTGCCAAGAGTTGGAGATGAGCCAAGTGTGTGTATTTTGCTTCTGTATGGTGTGAAATGCGAGAATGCAGAGTGTTCAGAGAGTCAGAATCTCGGTCCCTTTTACAAGTGCCTGCTGCCTTGTATATATAGAGGCTGAGGGGCCCTGTCTCCTAGTGGGCGATCGTCTTTCGGCATTTAATGTAATGGGGCGATCGTCCTAAAGGGCACGTGGGCTGCCTGCCAAAAGTCCATAGATCCAGCCGGCAGCTAGCTGAGTGGCCCAATGAGGAGTCGGCACGCGTCCGGAAGTACTGTCACAGGAGGTCCCACTTTGTTACTTTCGGCGGACTTTGTCAGTAGGTGCAGTAGGCGCCAGGCTGTAGTCACATGTCTTGTCCGCCAACTCCTTTCGCAGGTCTGGGCCCTGTTGGTAGGTGAGGTAGGTGACAGGTTTGTCAGCGCCTTTTGTGGATCTGCACGTGGGGTCACTTTTGAGACTTGGCCTTGGCCGACTGGATGGCCATCGGCCCAGATCGACATGAGGCGATCGTCTCTAGCTGATCATCTGAGGTCGCCATCGGCCAGTGGATGGAGGTTGCCAATGGTCGATCGGCGGATGCCGATAGAGGGTCGCCAGATGTCGGTCGCCAGGAGTCGGTCGCCGAGTACCGAGAGACGATCGTATCTGAGGTCGATCGCTCGGCACCGGGACTTGTCCTGGGACCTTCGGTTGGCCAGTCTAGCATATCCGCTGGGTTAAGGCTCAGTCGCCAGGTCGCTGATCGGCGGATCTGCCTTGGCCGCTCGGCAGTAAGTCGGTCGCTCGTCCTCCTAGGCGATCGCCGGTCGGAAGGTGTTAATTCTTGACACAACAATTGCCCCCCAGCTTGCTCCTATGTTGAAGACATGGGGCGAGGTGGCTCTTGCTGGCGATCGTGTAAGGATGAGGACGGGCGATTTTGCTGAGCTGACTTATGATTTCGGACTTGGGCTACCACGGTCGATTGGCTTTAGCTATCTTTCGGTCTTGTACCTGCAAAAACAACATTGGCCGATCCCCCATGGAAACTTGGTGGTTTCGCTTTGTTTGAGGAATCGTGCACAGTCGCGGAGATCGATGGACCGACTCCATGACCGTGTCTTGGTGCGCGAAGACATTGAGTGTCTCGTGACTCACTTTATTATGAGGGTCCTCCGTTAGGCTGCACCTCGCCTCGTATTTAAACGAAGGGCGTGCGGTCTCGGTCTAGAGGAGTCCTTGCGCGGGGCAGCGTCGGATGAATCAACTCCACGCCCGCGGCTTGTTAGCTCTGCTTCCACCTCGGCCAGCCATGGAGATGGCCGACCTCGACGGTGTACGTTGAGACGGGGATTGTGGCATGTGTCCACTGATTAATGTTGGAGAGCCCTCTGACTACGCCGGCCTCGTATTTAAACGAAGGGCGGGCGATCTTGGCCGAAAGGGACCTTGCATGGCCGAAGCAGCCGGTTCCATCGACTGCCAGGACCATGGCTTTATGATGTGCGGTGGAGGCGATCTTATGCCTTAGTCCGTCATGTTATATGCTGGACTGTAGATGGCGATCGTGTCCTCCGGACTGCGGATGATGTAGCGTGATGATCGGCGATCGGGCCGGAAGACTGGCGATCGTCGCTCGGCTACCGATCGCTTATTCGTAGGTCGACATTGGTGATCGGGCGGGAGATCGTCGTCCGGGTGCGGATCGCGCTGCTCACAGGCTAAGAAGAAACCTTTGCCTGGCCAGAAAATCTGCGGCTCTTGCCCGGAAGGCTGCGTAGGTCGTAGGTTGGGTCTTCTTGAGATGCCTAAACATAGGCGAAAAACCCTGAAATCCTCCTAGGACCGCGTAGAGGGCGGTCTCATCGCTTATGGGCTCGCCATTGAGGATGATTACGTCTACCCGGTCGATGTAGTCCGAGTCGGACTCTTCTTCTCCCTGCTTGATTTGCATCATGCGAAGGGGACCTTCGGGCAGACGACCACAGTGGCGAAGTACTCGGAAGCCGTGCGCCACTCGTTAAAGGACCCAATGGACCGAGGTGGCAATGAAGTGTACCACCGGTGGCGAGGTCGTCCAGCCGAGAGGGAACATTCGGCATCTGGTCGCGTCAGATGCCCCACACCCAGTCATGTAGATGTTGAACTTCCTCAGGTGCACTTGGGGGTCCGATCGCCCCTCGTACACGGGCGTTTGCGGGGGAGCGATCTTATGCTGCACGGGGGCGAGCTCGATGTCCATTGTGAGCGGCTCGCTTGGCCCGGCGATCGTCTTCTTGGCGCCTGCCCTGGATTCCAGGAGCGCCTTCATGTCGTCGAGTTGACGTTGCATCGCAGCCATCGCCGTGGCTTGGTCGCTTGCCGATCGGCTTTGGGAGCGGGAGCCGAGGCGATCGTGTACCGATCTCCGGGCTCCGCTGCCGCCGACCTCGGCAATTAGGCGAGGGGGAGCCAGACGGCTAGGCTGCCTTCTGGGAACAGGGTAGGCCGAGCTTCTGGTGACGGACACAAACTCCGTCGTCTCGCAGCTGGGGCCGGACTGCCCCGGTAGCCAGGTCGGGTCACTGCCCAGGCGATCGAAGACAGAGGTGCCCCGGCTAGCGAGCGCCTCTTCCTGCGGACGGGAGCCTCCTGGCGATCGCTCGGCCAGCGACGCCTTGAGCTTCCGCTTGGACTTCCGGCGGACGGCCGAGGGGGCGATAGCAGGAGGCGTGTTGAGAGCACTCCGTCGCTCCTGTAGGACGGCCAGGGCCCCTTCGATCTGTTCCTTGGTTTGGAACCGATCGAGCGAGAGGCTTGGGCCGCCGTCCAGGGATGGGATCGAGCATCTCTGACCGCGGCGGCTACCCTCCACCATCGGCTGTGGCTCGGACTGGGACGGGACAGGGGGTTTGGCCGGCTGGTCAGCGGCTTTCTTCGACGCAGAGGCGGAAGACATGATTTCTTAAAGATTTCTTTGAAGTGCAGTAAGTGTCACTTCAAGTATCTGCCCCGAGAACAGTGAGTGTTCTTCGGGACGGTAGGTATAAAAAATCGAGGGTTGGATCCCCTTCCTCTAGCGCCAATTGTTGTTGCCCAAAATATTTATCCGAAGATTAATACTGCTGGAAGACGGACAACAAACAACAATTGCGGGAGCACTTCCGAGAGAAGATAAATAATACAAGATTTGCCGGGTTTGTTAGGCCCGGGCTTGAATGCTCTCGCGAGATGTTATTAATACAAATATTCGTGGATACAAGTATTAATGAGAGAAATCTAAATACAATGAGTGTAAAAAGACTCTGTTAATCCGGCTCTTGAGCGAAGCTTGGTGTTCTTCGTCCCGCCGATAATCTGCTCGAGGAGAAAAGGCCGGGAGAAGTAAGACCGAAAGAAAGCTGTTGCCAAGAGTTGGAGATGAGCCAAGTGTGTGTATTTTGCTTCTGTATGGTGTGAAATGCGAGAATGCAGAGTGTTCAGAGAGTCAGAATCTCGGTCCCTTTTACAAGTGCCTGCTGCCTTGTATATATAGAGGCTGAGGGGCCCTGTCTCCTAGTGGGCGATCGCCTTTCGGCATTTAATGTAATGGGGCGATCGTCCTAAAGGGCACGTGGGCTGCCTGCCAAAAGTCCATAGATCCAGCCGGCAGCTAGCTGAGTGGCCCAATGAGGAGCCGGCACGCGTCCTAAATCTTGTCACAGGAGGTCCCACTTTGTTACTTTCGGCGGACTTTGTCAGTAGGTGCAGTAGGCGCCAGGCTGTAGTCACATGTCTTGTCCGCCAACTCCTTTCGCAGGTCTGGGCCCTGTTGGTAGGTGAGGTAGGTGACAGGTTTGTCAGCGCCTTTTGTGGATCTGCACGTGGGGTCAGTTTTGAGACTTGGCCTTGGCCGACTGGATGGCCATCGGCCCAGATCGACATGAGGCGATCGTCTCTAGCTGATCATCTGAGGTCGCCATCGGCCAGTGGATGGAGGTCGCCAATGGTCGATCGGCGGATGCCGATAGAGGGTCGCCAGATGTCGGTCGCCGAGTACCGAGAGACGATCGTATCTGAGGTCGATCGCTCGGCACCGGGACTTTGCCCAAAATATTTATCCGAAGATTAATACTGCTGGAAGACGGACAACAAACAACAATTGCGGGAGCACTTCCGAGAGAAGATAAATAATACAAGATTTGTCGGGTTTGTTAGGCCCGGGCTTGAATGCTCTCGCGAGATGTTATTAATACAAATATTCGTGGATACAAGTATTAATGAGAGAAATCTAAATACAATGAGTGTAAAAAGACTCTGTTAATCCGGCTCTTGAGCGAAGCTTGGTGTTCTTCGTCCCGCCGATAATCTGCTCGAGGAGAAAAGGCCGGGAGAAGTAAGACCGAAAGAAAGTTGTTGCCAAGAGTTGGAGATGAGCCAAGTGTGTGTATTTTGCTTCTGTATGGTGTGAAATGCGAGAATGCAGAGTGTTCAGAGAGTCAGAATCTCGGTCCCTTTTACAAGTGCCTGCTGCCTTGTATATATAGAGGCTGAGGGGCCCTGTCTCCTAGTGGGCGATCGCCTTTCGGCATTTAATGTAATGGGGCGATCGTCCTAAAGGGCACGTGGGCCGCCTGCCAAAAATCCATAGATCCAGCCGGCAGCTAGCTGAGTGGCCCAATGAGGAGCCGGCACGCGTCCTAAGTACTTATCACAGAGGTCCCACTTTGTTACTTTCGGCGGACTTTGTCGATAGGTGCGATGGCGCCAGGCCGTAGTCACATGTCTTGTCCGCCAACTCCTTTCGCAGGTCTGGGACCTGTTGGTAGGTGAGGTAGGTGACAGTTTGCCGCCTTTTGTGGATCTGCACGTGGGGTCAGTTTTGAGACTTGGCCTTGGCCGACTGGATGGCCATCGGCCCAGATCGACATGAGGCGATCGTCTCTAGCTGATCATCTGAGGTCGCCATCGGCCAGTGGATGGAGGTTGCCAATGGTCGATCGGCGGATGCCGATAGAGGGTCGCCAGATGTCGGTCGCCAGGAGTCGGTCGCCGAGTACCGAGAGACGATCGTATCTGAGGTCGATCGCTCGGCACCGGGACTTGTCCTGGGACCTTCGGTTGGCCAGTCTAGCATATCCGCTGGGTTAAGGCTCAGTCGCCTGGTCGCTGATCGGCGGATCTGCCTTGGCCGCTCGGCAGTAAGTCGGTCGCTCGTCCTCCTAGGCGATCGCCGGTCGGAAGGTGTTAATTCTTGACACAACAAATTAGAAACGGAAAAGTGCTTTGAAAAGCTTTTCCGTTTTCTAAACATCCCTGACGACACACCTGGAGGATCAAAAATCTAAAATTTTAGGGAGTTTTCTGTTTTCTCACTTGCATTTCAATTCTAAAAAAAACTCGGGACAGTTTTAGTTTCAAGTTTGGGGGTGTTTTGGAACTTGTGTGTTTATTTTGTTTGTTTTTGAACTATGGTGTTTATTTTACTTTGAATCATATGATTGTGGTATGTTTTGATTATTGTAGTGTGTGGTGTTTTTTTTTTATTATTTGGCATTGATTTTTTAGGTTATATATATATATATATATATATATTATTTTGATTTGTGAGATTTCTAGATCTGGCCATAATGTAACACCCCCAAGTTATTCAGGGTATATTACAGCGCCGTGAACCCACCGAGGGACCCACAAGGCTAATCATACACGGAACTATAAAACTTGACCGAGAAGGTCCAAATACAATGAAATGAAAGACGATACAAAGGGTATTCAAACCATGTCCAATGTATCCAAATACATCACAGTACAAAATCAAAACCTCGGCAAACAGGCCGGAACATCAAGGAAGATGGAAAACAATACTCGAGTATTCAATAACCATTCCAGTACAACAACACTGAATGAAAAACTCAAAACATAACTGGAGGAAAGACACGGTATCACACTTGCCCACCATCTTCATGCCGACCCGATACCTGCGTGTCCGCTCTCCTGGAACCTGAAATACATAAAAAGTATTTCCCCCATAAAGGGGTTAGCCGTCGAATAGCTAGTGCAAGTATATCAAGTATGAAACACAATACTCCTCGACAATAAAGTAAATGTAACCGTCAATTCATCAACAAGACTAGTATTCCGGAATAACTAAATCTCATAGCATCACATCAATACATATATAAATACCGTAGAACCGCACCAAGAGGCTACGGAACCCTCAGGGGACCTGTCGGGTTCGTTCATATCATCTGTGGAATCGCACCAAGAGGCTACGAAACCCTCAGGGGACCCGTCAGCCCGCCCCAGAGTGGATATAAATAATCATGCCATTAATATATCTTACTTTCAAAGTCGAGAACGTACAATCATAATTATATACTTGCCTTTGAGACTTCGAGAAATCGAATGGAAAAGAGTATGAGTTCGGTAGGTCCAAGAACGTACTTCCGGTACCTAAACGATTCGTAAAGGATATGATAATCAATAATCCATACTCATAATTCACGAAGAAACTCCCGAAACCCGTCTACGATTCACGAAAATACAAGGGTGAACAACTAGAGTTTGGAAAGTCACCCAAACCCTCCCAAGTCAGAATACGGCACAAACAAATCCATAAAATCATAGGAAAAGCATGTATACGGGGCAGATATATCATAATCTCAAGATTTTCAAGCCTCAAACCAGATAAATCGAACGAATCTAAGAAAAACCCCAAAATTCCCAAAAATAGGGTTATAAGGATTTTACCTTGACTTGGAGGATAGAAATGTATTAGATGTTGCATAATCCTTGTTATCCAACCCAAGATGATGATATCTGAAGAAGGACTGCCTCAAATCGCCCCAAATCGCCTCTCCCGAGCTCTCCCGATCGGAAAAAGTGGAAATGATATGAAATGACAAGTGCAGGGGTTGACTGTCCCCTTATATACTGTCCCAGTCTAGCGCACGCTACGCCTCAATATTAGAGTGCGCTAATGGGTCACCTAGTAGTCTAGTGGCTACTGTCATAAGACGTTAGCGCGTGCTACGAAACATCTCAGTTCACTGTCTCAGTCCGCTAGTGTGCGTTAACACTGAGCACTAGCGCGCTAGCCGCTGCCTAGCGTGCGTTACCTGCTAGTACAGAAAGTCTGGAACCTCATTGCCTCTGCCGACTCAGTCCGTTAGCGCGCGCTAAGGATCAAAACTAGCGTGCGCTACTCACGCAGAATTAGCGTGCGTTAGCATCGGCCTAGCGTGCACTACCTCCCTGACCCAGAACACTTCCGAAAGGTCTAACCATCACGATCATGATCCAAATAAGGCATGAAACTCTAGATCAACGCCGACTACATCACAAAGAGTTTACGGACCGACAAAACAGGAAGAACGGTAAGGACAAACAGTCAATAAAAAGTACGGGTATCACATTCTCCCCCTCTAAAAAGAAGTTTCGTCCCGAAACTTAAGAAATAAAAAGTTCGGGGTACTCCGATCGCAAATTATCTTCCGTGTCCCAAGTCGCCTCCTCGACTCCGTATCTCGACCATTGCACTAAAACCAACAGGATGGTTTTGTGTCGAAGCTGCTTCTCACGACGTTCAAGAATATTCACTGTTTTCTCCGGATAGGTAACATCCTTGGTTACTTAAATCTCACTATAGTAAAAAAAAACATGACTAACGATATGAACAAGACCCAACAAGGGGGCAAC
Organism: Orobanche coerulescens; assembly: GCA_033398695.1. NCBI lineage: Eukaryota > Viridiplantae > Streptophyta > Magnoliopsida > Lamiales > Orobanchaceae > Orobanche > Orobanche coerulescens. The sequence goes on from CM065810.1 coordinate 20,094,114, forward strand.
GACAAGCGATAAGCTAAGTCTCCAACCCTGGAGTAGGACATGGTCTCCAAAATCGAATTCCAAAGGTTGACGATGAGTATCGGCATACGATTGATATGTTGAAGGGCATCTCAAAATACGAAAAGAAGTCAACTAAAATCGTCTGTACTGTATTCAACAATACCAAGAATTCTCAAAACATTTTCATAACTCATAAGTGTAGCATGAACTATCTGTGCCGAATCCTGTCCGTCGGATTGTACCGATAAAGCTCAATTTGGACAAAAACCAATAACACACAAAACAATGACAACAAATCCCGAAACACTGACATACAATCCGAACGCTCACACTATCAAAAACAATGATCAACCCATAAACCAACCGAGAATATCATCTACATGATAAACTCCAATGCTATCGGCAAAAGATCCACAATAATCGAGAATACCATCATCATGATAACCTCCAACATGATCAATAAGGGAACAACAACGACCGAGAGTACCATCAACAAGGTAGCTCTAAACGATCAACAATAATGGATCTCAAGGAAATAACCCCGACTGTCGAACAAACCCCTCGGGCGTATGAACAACCAGTCACGAACAGTCAAACATATCCAATACAACATGGACTATGAACGACCACAACAATAAGGCTCAAGAGGGACATCATAGTATGCCCGATCCGGAAATGTGTCCGTGCACATGTCCACCCCGTATACGGAATCCAGAATATACGTGGGACAATGTACCTAATTAGCCTCATGGACTACGTCCCATGTGCACGGTCCAATGCGGAAACATCCACGCATGACCATCGTGTCTGGCTAAAAATCCTACACATAACCAATCGGCACGCAGATATGATTCCAGATATATCACGATGCGACATGACAATGAAATTCAAAGGATAACACATCCAATACAGATCATACGACCCACCAAAGGGAACGATGATACATGAATAATGAAAGATCGACATGACCAACAATATCCAACACAACCTTCTTGGGATCACGATCCCTAAGGACCGATTAACACGAACAATAATCTGGAAATCCTCAACCCTCAACGATCACAAAATTACCGAGTTCACAAGAATGATAGTGTGCTGCCTTGATTCGGCCAACACGACAATAATAACTCACGGGTGGGCACCGTCCTCGGCGATCCCAATTCAATACCTCGATTGTCTTAGAACGACCAATCGATAACGACTCAACGGATGGGAACTATCTTCGACAGTCCCAATTCAATACTTTGATTACCTAAGAACGGCAAATCGATAACAACAATTACAACGGATGTCTCGGCACCTTTAATCGGTTACCGATAACGAAGATGATAATCGAATACATCAATGCCTTCCATCGGCCAATACAATATCAATAGAAAAACACCGATATCAATAACGACGATCACCACAATATCTTGATGGAACATCAATCAACAATAACAATCGATATGTCGATACCGCGAACCGGCTATCGACAACAATATTACCAACAAGCATCGCAATGTCTTAAACCGGCCATTTACAAACAACAATAATATTTGGAATAATTTGCCGAAGGGTATCATATCAAACAATCCCTTGATATCAACAAAATCATATAGAGACCAAGTCTCGAAATGATACACACATTCATACACATATATGATAACAGTAATCTCATTGACTAGTACAAGTAAAAAACTTGCCTCGATATCAATACAACAAACTGTTACCAATTCAGTTGATTCCGTCTACGAGTTCCTCAGTCCCGACCAAGGTAATATACGAACTCTTCAACCTCAACCGCAACACAACAGTCATAATCCATGATCAAATATCATATCTTATTGTAAAACGAAGGATTAATAATCAACAGGTTTGATGACGACCAATATCAATACAACCAGGCCACAAACTCATCGGTTCCACAATATCTCGATTAAATACAGTCTGAACTATCCAACTCAGACCCTCACGAATCCATGTCCACAATACGAGCCGAAATCCGATGACATATCAGCAACCAATTCGGACCAATAATAAGGGTCTAAATGTTATCGATTCCAAACTCAATTCTTAAATACGAATTGACAAGGTTCCCTTCTTGTAAATCCATCGTTAAAATTTACCTATGACCGTCATCAATTCGAACCATCCGACTGGTTCAGAACAATAGATAATCATATTAAAAAAGTTATCAAACAATCCAATCATTCGACTTGAACATTTACTCCATATGTATGGGCTTCTAAATTAATATATGAATAATAGTCTCATCAAACTCATAATCACATTCGTATTCCTATATGAATATTATTTCAAACACATAATTTATTTCTAGATATGAATATTCTATATTCATATTCAAAACATCAACACTTCTTATAAATTTTCATCACCTCGTATAATTCAAGAGTTCTTCAAGAACATGAAATATCCGAAATCACGTTCAGAACAACATATCCGAGGTATATATCTTCATGTTACCATTTTCCTCATCATGCCATTCATATAACCTCAAGAATAGCAACAAAACCATTATCATCATATGAAGAAGGTATCAATAATCATATCAATATCCGAAATCTCTTATTACAATTCCAATAAATCTCATATAACATTATCATATGATGATCCCAACATGCTCCCTCCCAAGTAGTAATCCTTTAAAAATGAACCACTATCAAAGGGGTACGAGGATTACCTTGTATGGACGATCCACGGAGAAGAACAATTGAACTCCATTCCAAGAATTATCAAAAACTTCAAGAACAATACTTAAATCCGAGCTCTCTATCTTAATTTTGTTTAAGAGGATCATCTCTCAATGTTTAGGAACTTCAAGTACCTCCCAAGGCTCTCTCTATCGACTGAAGGAAGGAGAATGGACAAAATGCCTCTCAGTAATCGTCTATCCTCGTTATAAAACACATCACTAGCGCGCGCTAGACCTTATATTTAGCGTGCACTACAGAACTAGCATGTGTTATCCTTCCTTGATAGCGTGCGGTATCGGGCAGCCCAAAAGCTACTGCATTGCTTCGAAATTCATCTAACGTACGTAATGCCCATGCATTAGCGTACGCAAATAGGCGTTGACTTGCTACAGTGAAATGCTCAGTAGCGTGCGCTATTCCTCGACCTTAGCGCGCGCTAATCGTCGTTGACCCGACAACCTGCACCTTCCCAGAAGATGCCCGGGTCCTACACGATGAAAGCAACTAATAAAGCCAAGATTCCCTATTGACGATCTGAAATTAGCGTGCTCTAACAACATGCATTAGCGTGCGCTAATCGCCGATAATAAACAGTCTGGGCCTACCTGTCGGCCACCTTTCGGCCTTATACAGAATACTTTACGTACGTTAGGGGTCCTCCTTAGCGTACGTAACTCAAATCTCTTAGCGTGCGCTAAGTATGCACCGTAGCATACGCTAAGTATATATCTTAGCGCGCGCTAGGCATACCTTGTAGCGTGAGCTAACGTAGCTGTACTTAGCCATTTCCGCTATTCTTGTCCGTCGTCTTGATATACTAGATGTATATACACGACATACTGAATACATATATATACAACCTGATAATATTCTCATATGATATACCCAATATCAAAAGTATGATAACATGATACACGATATCTTGAAATATAATTGTCGACCAACTACGACAATTATACTAATACAGCTGTCTCAGTCTTCTAATTATTTTATCCATACTGTATAGACACCAATCTATCCAGTATATCTCAGATAAAATAATGCGAAAAAATTATACTGAAATCCGGATATTACGTACTAAAAGTCGGGATGTCACACTGTACCCCCTTGAAATAAGTTTCGTCCTCGAAACTTGCAATCCCATCACAGCCAAACAAATCAACCAAAATATCCGAACTCATCACAAGAGCAGTCGTCGGTCTCCACAAGCGAATAACCAAGATAGTATACTTACAGGTGCGTGAAGTCGATGATCTCCCGTGATACTAGCATGCGACTCCCAAACAAAGTCTCAACACAATACTGATACGCACCAATATCGCAATTAGCAATTTGAAAATATCTTTCCGCATCCGCGACCAAGTTCTCGTCTCTGTCCCCTGTCAGCAGACATTCTAAAGGATACACAAAGTACGTAAGTACAATCCAAATCGCACGTCCTCGAAGTGACCGATTCTCAAGAATATCAAACTAAAAGCAAAGCGGTTAAGAAAACATAAGAAGAGTATTAGGACTTACAAGTACCGGCCGCACTGTGATGATGGCAAAGTAGTGATACTGTAGATAAACAATGACTCAATCGACTCAAAAGACCGACAGCCTAGGTATCCATAAACCTAAGCTCTGATACCATATTCTGTAACACCCCCAAGTTATTCAGGGTATATTACAGCACCGTGAACCCCACCGAGGGACCCACAAGGCTAATCATACGCGGAACTATAAAACTTGACCGAGAAGGTCCAAATACAATGAAATGAAAGACGATACAAAGGGTATTCAAACCATGTCCAATGTATCCAAATACATCACAGTACAAAATCAAAACCTCGGCACACAGGCCGGAACATCAAGGAAGATGGAAAACAATACTCGAGTATTCAATAACCATTTTAGTACAAAAACACTGAACGGAAAACTCAAAACATAACTGGAGGAAAGACACAGTATCACACTTGCCCACCATTTTCATGCCGATCCAATACCTGCCTGTCCGCTCTCCTGGAACCTGAAATACATAAAAAGTATTTCCCCCATAAAGGGGTTAGCCGTCGAATAGCTAGTGCAAGTATATCAAGTATGAAACACAATACTCCTCGACAATAAAGTAAATGTAACCGTCAATTCATCAATTCAAGACTAGTATTCCAGAATAACTAAATCTCATAGCATCACATCAATACATATATGAATACCGTGGAACCGCACCAAGAAGCTACGGAACCCTTAGGGGACCTGTCGGCCCGCCCCAGAGTGGTTCTTTCATATCATCCGTGGAATTGCACCAAGAGGCTACGAAACCCTCAGGGGACCCGTCGTCCCACCCCAGAGTGGATATAAATAATCATGCCAATAATACATCTTACTTTCAAAGTCGAGAACGTACAATCATAATTATATACTTGTCTTTGAGACTTCGAGAAATCGAATGGAAAAGAGTATGAGTTTGGTAGGTCCAAGAACGCACTTCCGGTACCTAAATGATTTGTAAGGGATATGATAATCAATAACCCATACTCATAATTCATGAAGAAACTCCGAAACTCGTCTACGATTCACGAAAATACAAGGGTGAACAACTAGAGTTTGGAAAGTCACCCAAACCCTCACAAGTCCGAATACGGCACAAACAAATCCATAAAATCGTAGGAAAAGCATGTATATGGGGTAGATATATCATAATCTCAAGATTTTCAAGCCTCAAACCAGATAAATCGAACGAATCTAAGAAAAACCCCAAGATTCCCAAAAATAGGGTTCTAAGGATTTTACCTTGATTTGGAGGATAGAAATGTATTAGATGTTGCATAATCCTTGTTTTCCAACCCAAGATGACGATATCTAAAGAAGGACTGCCTCAAATCACCCCAAATCGCCTCTTCCGAGCTTTCCCGATCGGAAAAAGTGGAAATGATGTGAAATGACAAGTGCAGGGGTTGACCGTCCCCTTATATACTGTCCCAGTCTAGCGCACGCTACGCCTCAATATTAGCGTGCGCTAACTAGTCACCTGGTAGTCCAGTGGCTACTATCATAAGACGTTAGCGCGCGCTACGAAACATCCCTAGCGTGCGCTAACTGGTGTCCTGCCAAAATCTCAGTTCACTGTCTCAGTCCGCTAGCGTGCGTTAACACTGAGCACTGGCGTGCGCTACGCAACATATATAGCGTACGCTAGCTGCTGCCTAGCGTGCGTTACCTGCTAGTCCAGAAAGTCTGAAACCTCACTGCCTCTGCCGACTCAGTCCGTTAGCGCGCGCTAAGGCTCAAAACTAGCATGCGCTAATCACGCAGAATTAGCGTGCGTTAGCATCGGCCTAGCGTGCGCTACCTCCCTGACCTAGAACACTTCCGAAAGGTCTAACCAGCACGATTATGATCCAAACAAGGCATGAAACTCTAGATCAACGCCGACTACATCACAAAGAGTTTACGGAGCGACAAAACAAGAAGAACGGTAAGGACAAACAGTCAATAAAAAGTACGGGTATCACACATAACACCAATAAGTTAGCTATATACAAGCTTCTAAAATTGTTTTAATCGGTAAAATATTGTATATTCCAAAATTTTTGAGCCTTAATCTCTCTTTCCAAGCCTTGTAGTTATCATATAAAATCGATTCATTCGTTACCTTGAGAAAAGAAAAATCAGTCGGTTGATGAAAAATAGAACTGAAATTTACTTAATTTGTGGAGTTTTTGATTTTTCATGCTTAACTAATAAATGATCTTCTGCAAAAAATTCTATTCCCTAAAAAAAAAAAGGAGTCATTGGTGAAAAGAGCTACACGTTAGCAAATAACGGTGTGAAAGCTAGCACCTAAAAAAATGACGAATAGGAGAAGTGTTGAGCAGCAACAACTGCCTAATTTTGGGGATCTTAAAATTTTGCGAAAAATAAAGGACTAACCATTGTTGGTGCGTAGCTACCGTCTCACAAAAAAGTTGGTGAAAAGAGCTACACGTTAGCAAATAACGGTGTGAAAGCTATCACCTTAAAAAAAAAAGATAGAAATTGTGTTGGTGAAAAGAGCTACACGTTAGCAAATAACGGTGTGAAAGCTATCACTAAGGGATGTAGTTTATGAGCAAATCTGAATTAATTAGCGGCTGAATTTCATACACTCAATTTCGTGAAAAATCACAATATTTGATGACGCCAATGAAATTCTTCTTCATATTGAGTCGAAAAATAAACGAGTGATCGAGATCAACCATTAAAGGGAGTTGTGTGTATCACGAGTGGGAAAGAAATAATCAACCTTTTGGGGGAAAACCTTGAATTTGGAATTACAAAATAAAACCGTGTTTTAACTTCAAAATCATTAGTAGATTTATTTTGAATCTTGATTCATTTCTATCTACTGTATAAAGATGGTTGTTGTGTATTAATGTCATTTTGATCTCCTTTTCTCTTTTTATATTTTAATTTATGTGTGTATTAGTATTTTTGTGTCTTATTTTTATTTTTATTTTTTGTGTGTGATTAATAAAGAGTCTTGCTCGGGACTAGCAAGAATTCAAGTTTGGGGGTGTGATAAGTGTCGGTTTTATACACTTATCCATGGTTTGTATCGATAAATTTCACCCATAATTGAGCTAGTCTACTCATTTTTGCTTTTAATTAATTAGTTTCTAATAATTTTATTTTTATCGGATGATGATGTAAATCTAGTCTTAATAGGATTGAATTACTAATTTACTCAAGAAATAACATATTTATAAAATATTCTCCTTGTTGAGTTTTTATATATTCATGTTGTAGGACTTTCCGAGACGAGTTCGGCAGTTTTTCCGGATTCAAAATCAGAGTTATATATCAAAAGTTATCATCCGAAGAAGATTTGGGGCAAAAACGCAAAGTCTAAGAAATTTCTGGGCTGAGAATGAAGTCTGAAACTCCATACGTGCGTAACATCATAACATACAGGCGTAACTCACAAAACAAAAATTCGTAGCCTACTTACGGTCATAACTCATGTATATTACGGCCGTAAGTCATCCATGTTACGGCCGTAACTCCTGACTGTTACGGCCGTAACTCTTGGCAGATTTTGATCATTGTATAATTTTTTATACTTTTGGTCTATTATTGAGGGGATGGCTGGCATTGATCCGATCTATTGTAATAATGATGGAGTTTTGGAGCTATTAGATGACTTTAGGTGTATAAATAGACCCCTTAGATCCTTCGTCATTCATCATTCATCTTATATTTTTCCACTTTTTGTAATATTTTCTTTTTATATGAAGAACACACTTGTGTTCTTAAGTGAATTATGTAATAGTGGTATATCATATGTTGTTAAGGGAGTTTATTGCTTCTTTCTCCTTTATCTACTAAGGGAGTTAGGATCAATTCTTTCTCTTTTTCAACTAATAATGACCACTCAAGCTTGTATTATGTTTATTAAACCCTTCATGGGCTAAGTTACCTTAAGTTGGGATTATAAACAAGGTTAGTCATGTTATTTAACTTTGTATAAAGATATATTATGAATTACTTATTATTGTGTGTGATTTTCATTGTTTTAACAATCTTTATTTATTTGGCCAATAAATGACGATATTTATGGTCTTCATATGTTTCGAAAGAAAATATGTTTGATTAGATCAAATGATCTTCACTCTAAGTTGTTCTAGAGGATAGAAATATACCTCTAGACCTTAGATGATTCTTTGAGTTATTTTCATAAAACCTAATGCTATGTATCGAAGCCAATCAACATAGAAATATAGTGGATTGATTCAATATATAAGGGGCGTTTTATAGTTCGAAAGAGAAACCGTCTTTTTAAGGAAAATCGAATCTACACAACATAATAAGTAAATTCATCTTATGATCTCCTATACATCTTCTATAACTAATGATGAACTAAGTTTGTAATCCCAACTATTTCATTTTATCTTTTATCAATCTATTATTAGTACAATCTTTCATTTCCTTGAATATTAGAACTATTATTGCATTTTCTTTGCAATTGCCAAACCAAACTCTTTAATTGTGTGTTTCACTCATCTTAGTATCTATAAAAATAGACTAATAGTGTATAATTCAAATTATAACCAAACTTCCTCGTGGGATCGATAAACCGGACTCAAAAAGTCCACTTACTACTTGATACGATATCGTGCACTTGCGATAGTTACACTAAGAACGTGTCAATGGCCCCCACACATCACTATGCAGATAATGAATAGTATCATAACAAGTAGGAGATCTAGGGGAATGGGGATTAGGAAATTTAACACAATATTATTTACCTACCACACAGGAGTCACAAAATGGTACACAAGATAATCCCAAAACAGCCATGTTTTTGCAAAATATCTAATCCCTTATTACTTAAATGACCCAAACGTTTATGCCACAAATCAGTTAGGTCAACATGGACAGCATTTGTGTAATATCCGACTGTAATTTTTCATTTTTACCTGTCATTGTATTATTCGGATAATCTGATTATCATGAATCATTGCATTTAGTATTTCGTCGTGGTATTATAGATTTGAATATCATATCGTTGTTATTTCATTTCACATGTGATGATTCGATGTTAATTAGAGTGTTGCATTTTCGAATTTTTCTGTTAATGTAGCGTACGCTACACAGTAAGATTAACGTACGCTAATCCTGTGCATTAGCGTGCGTAAGGTTTCCTCGGTTGCGTACGCTAAGAGGGAATCTGGCAGCAGTTGACTTCAGCACGTGAACTCCTTAGCCGTTAGCATGCATGTGATCTAAGTCTGAGCTGTCGTGTCGGTGAGAATCTACTTTTATTAGCGTGCGTAATGTAATATCCGCAATTTTCGAGTTTTGGTAAATTTCTTTTTTCGGCTGGAGTCCGTTTTGACGGCTCGCTCATGACCATTTCGTCATTCTGAGAATGATTAATTCTACACTTTTTGTCATCCGAGTTAGTTTCGGTGTTGTTTTGTTGAGTTCTGTGCTTTTTAGCGACTTTTCCGCACTTGAGTTCGATTCTTCCGAATCTCGTCCGAAACTGCTGTTTCGAGTTTCCCGCAAGTCCGTTTAACTTTTTTAGACGTGTTGGTTATTCGGTCACGTATCGTGATTTCCGGGCGTTTTGGGCCATTTTGTAATTTCTTGAAAGTTACGGGTATCCGTATCTGTAATTGTTGTCTCGACCTGTTTCTTGGTCGCGTATGATTAATTATTGCATTACGTTTTCATCTCGAGTCGTTGATGTCGTCCGCGAACTTTTCGTCGTGTTCGTTCCGTGCGTTTTCGGAAATCGAGGCATCGGGTCGTGGCGGTGGCGGTGGCGGACCGGTGCGGCTTGCTTAAGTCTTGGGCAGCCGGCCGAGCAGCCGGCAGAACCGGCGTAGCGCACGCTACGGCCGGGACGCTGCGCGCTAGCTCGGCGATGTAGCGCACGCTGTCGAGTCGGCCGGCCAGCACGCTTCTCGGGCACAGGCGAGAGGATTACGAGGTTCGGACTCGGTCCAGATCGGGCAGTAGCGCACGCTGCCGTAGCGCGCGCTAACCGGCGGGTAGCGCACGCGCCGGCCGACTAGCGACGCACGGGATGAGTTTGTTAGTCCAGTGGCTCTTTGGGCAGGTCGGCTAGCGCGCGAAGCTTCCGGCCGTAGCGCACGCTAGCGGGAGTCGGGCGGTCGAGTCATGGTCGGCAGAATTGGTCGGTGGTGCCGGGTCATGCGGGCCATGGCCGAGAGTGCTCGGCCGATACTGGCCGATAGCGCACGCTAGGCCGGGAAGGCTAGCGCACGCTAGTTCCGGCCCAGTATATAAATGACAGACCAACGACTTTCTCCGTCATTTTTCATTTCATTCTCTTCGGTCCGCGGCTGGGGTTTCGGAGGAGACGAAACCATGTTGTTGAACAACAAATCCATGAAGTTCTTGAGGTTATATCGTTGATCAATCATCCTATAACATCCTTCGATCCAGCGAATCAAGGTTAGATCTTTAGAACCCTACTTTTGGGGAGATTTGGGGGTTTTCGCATTTTCGTCCGATTCATTCCGTTTTATCGATTAATTCATGATGAATATGATTAATCTTGTTGGTATTCTTAGTTTCCCTATGGATTCATGGTATAATTCGTGATTTTTACGGAATCGAGAGGGTTTGGTTGTGGTCCGCCCTCGTTGTTGTTTATATACGAATATACATGAATCGTAGGCGGGTTTTCGGGTGTATTCCAATTCCGTATTCATTTAGAAATGGTTGTGATTGTATTGTTCGAATCGTTAGGTTCGGTTTCATTGGTTCCTAGCGTTCGTCGGTGACTTTCCTTTCCATTCGTCGCGTTGTCAATAATTCAAGGCAAGTATTTTTGGAAACCTTTATGCTTAACATAGAATGGTAATGTATATTGTGTGTGCTTTACTCACCTCGGGAGGGTCCGACGGGGCCTCGGGGGAATCTATGACTTCACTCTGGATTCATGAGTTTGTTTCGCTAGCCAGCTCGGGAGGGTCCTTAGAGGCCTCGGGTGGGATTCGTGGCTTCGTCCTGGTCCTAGGAGATGTCTGTGCGTGATTTGTTTTATGAAATGGCCAGCTCGGGAGGGTCCTTAGAGGCCTCGGGTGGGATTCGTGGCTTCGTCCCGGTCCTAGGCAAATTGTTTGACTGTTTGTTTCCGGAAAAGACATGTCTAGTTTTGGTTTTTGAAATGATATTGGTACATGTACTATGAAATGTGTAAGCGATTGGTTTGCCTTGAATACTTGTACTAGCGTAATTGCTAACCCCTTTGGGGGACCCGTTGTCGGGGAAATTCTTGTTATGGATTTCAGGTTATGTTCATCCAGACGAGCGGGCGCTGGGATGGTACGAGGACGCCGTCCAAGGTGGTTGACATGTGCAATTGAGTCTTGTTATATCCTACTGTTTCTTTTGATGTGGATGTTTTCCAAATTGTAAACTTATAGATTGTACTCGCGAGTACTTAGGCTTTTCCTTTCGGATTGTGTTTGGACTTCGTTGGAGTTACTGTATTTGTCGGTTGATGTTTATTATGCCGGTTGTACCGGACGTGTTGTTTTATGTTCTTGTTGTTAATAATTGTTTCCTTGCTAACCAAGACGGTTAGTCGAGAGGTGTTTTCTTGTGTTAGCCTGGTGGATCCCATGTAGGGGTCCACGGCGCTGTAATACACCTCGAATATCTTGGGGGTGTTACAGAAATGGTATCAGAGCCAGGTTTATGGATACCTAGGCTTGTTGGTTATTTGGGTCTAGTATTGTTTTGTTTTGCACATTGTCACACCGCTGTCGGCATCTCAGTACATCCAGTGCTCGTAAGTTTTCCTTACTCGATTCTCTTGTTTTCTCATATTGAAATTCCACTTCTTGAACTGTGATTGCCTCTCTCGTACTTATTGTCGAGTTGTTTTTCGATCCATTCGGTTCGTGTACTTTTGGTTCTAGTATTGCGCAGTCCTTTGTCTCTCTGGAGTATTTGCGCCGTTCTGGGCTTGACCGTTTGTCGTTTTGCGAGCTTTCCATCGCTAAACTACCTAGCGTTGGTGTGATCGTTGGTGATCGAAAGATCCGAGTTTTGCTCCGTGGTATATTGTGAGAGGGCTTGACCCTCTAGTCTTTTGTTGTATGATGGAATCTGCGTTTGGTAATTGCGTATACTAAATGTATGTTGAGCCGAATGTACTGATGGGTTGGACACCGAAGGGTGCAGTATGATGTAGAAGTTTTGAACATTGATATGTTCCGGTATAGGTATTGGTGGCAGAGTTTGTTGAGAAACTCACATAGCTGGTTTCGACATACGTCCAAATCGGTGATCTTTGGTTACACTGTCAAACTTGAAGAGATAGTTTGACATATGCTTGGAATTAGTATTCCCGAGTTGCGCTTGTTGAACTGGTGATTTTTGAATGCCGTATATGCGTGTGTTCTGGAATTGATGGTACTTGGCTAATTATTAATATTTACAACCAATGTGTTTCTGTTAATAATAATACATGTGGCGTGCATGCTTGAAAATTTCTTAGACTTGATCGTATTGTGGGTTTTTGAAAGTGACATGAATTTGGGCGAGCCAGCCTTGTATTTTCAAATAAAACCTTGTGTCGTATTTAAAGGTCATGTTTAAAAGTGTTTGGGACATTTTATAAAATGTACCGTTGTTAAGCCCTTGTCGTGTTTGAAAGGGTCTCGAAAACGATTTTTAACTTATCGGTTTTATTTTCGAATAACTAGAGTATACGATTTTAAAAATCAGATTAGCTTGGGGAAACCTAGGTTGTCGAGTCAAGTTGTGTTTCTTTTTTTTTGGAGTTTTGTCTCGTCGGATTTTGTCTGACTTAGTCGCATCGCGACGCGTCGTTTGAGATCATTGGTCGTGATTAGTATCGAGGGGTGGTCGTCACTTACACGCGACCTATGGATGTAAAACTCCCTTCTTTGTGTTGTGCCTCGTGTGACACGAGTTATTTGTTTGATTAGTTGTTAAATGATGGAATCCTTCTGTGGATTTTGATTTCACGATATGTGTTTATTAGACTCTCGTATTTGGTTTATACGAGGAGTGTCGTCACTGCTGATGTATTTTCGTACCGCATTTTATCCGCTGCGTGAGTTCTTTCAAAACGGCTTTCGGCATTTTGCAAACGGAGTTTTATTTCGTAAAACCGATTCCCTGAATCGAGTTTTGGCATTTTGGCCTTGAACATTTCATGATGGTTTGACAAATGATTTTGTGAGCTTTGGAAAATATTACCGTCATTGGTCTTTTTAGCATTTTCGAAATGAGATGGGAAATTGTGCTTAGCCTGGTAAACCCGTGTGAGAAAGGTTTACGGCATGTAACTTTTCGGATATGTTTTGTTGTTGTCTCTGTGGGTCATTAGCGCACGCTATGCTTTGCGGCTAGCGCGCGCAAGAGTGCGTTGGTAGCACGCTGAGGGGAGGATAGCGCACGCTACAGTAGTTCGAGCGATCCAGAGCTCTTGGGTAGTGCAAGTTCTCGTTAGCGCACGCTAACACTTGGGGTTAGCGCACGCTAACGGTGTATTTTTGGTCGAGTTTTGTTTGGTGCCGTGATAGCGCACGCTAACCTTAATGATTAGCGCCGCTAATTGTGTCGATATAAATCTGGACACCCGATCTAAGTTGCATTTTTCTTCATTTCTTCTCCTTCCTCCATGAGTTTGAGACGTAGCGACTCGGTTTCGCATCTGGGCTGATTTTTCTTCCATCCAAAGGTGTTTTGGAGTATCTAGATGATTTTTAACATCATCTAATCCATTGTTCTTCGCCGAATCTAGGTATTTTCTTGAATCCCTAGAGTTGACTTTTTGGAGTTTTGTTCTTGATATCGTTTTCCATCCAGTTTTGATAAACCGATTGTTGTTTTAACGATGTTGTTAAACATATCCTAAGGATTGTATATCACTGTCGTGATTTTGAGCGATTTGATGCGTGTGATATGATGTGTTTAAGTGAATGTTGATACGTGCGAATTTTGGGCATTTTGGCCTATTGTACTTCTGAAAAACCTTGAGTATCTTAGAAAATTAACCTCGAGACGTACTTTTAAAATAAATTATTTTCTCACAGTGCTCTCAAGATGCCTACTAGTGCCACGCTATGTTTCAAAATTATTCTACTTTGAGGATCAAAATATTTTGAAATATTTCTAATGATTTAGAAACGCATTCGCTTAGACCCGAAGGTCGAATATAGCTGAAAAGTTTTAATTTAACGAAAGGTGTCTTCATTTTTTTTATTAAACGCAAGATGATTTTTTTTTTTTAGTCTCGATGACGATGTTTGTACTACTTTTTGATATGTGATACTCAAGATCAACTGGTGCTTGCAAGTTATTTTCAAAAGATGGTTTTCGTTTTCAAAACCTATCATTCCTATTTGTGGTCCGGGAATATATGTGTGATGTTCGTACTCTCGTTAGGGTGTTAACCCCCGAGTTGTTATTGAATTGGTGGTGTGAGCGTTGAGTCGTTCGCCACACAGTTGTCGTGGTAGCCTGTGTGAGGGGTGTGATATTGGTATTGGATGTTGTCGCCTCGTAACTGTTTATGCGTTATCGCATATATGCGAGCTGTTAGAGATTGGGTTGGTATGATTGTGTGCATTGGTGATTGTTCCGCGTTGTGTCGGTTGCTTGTTGTATTGTTACCTTGGTTCCGTTGTTGTGAGTTTCGGGGGCGAGGTCAAAGGTAATACCCGTACTATTTTGACTTCTATATCTTCTCTTTCTCCAGTCTATCGATTCGCTCGTGTTCATTGATACCTTCTGAACTTGTTCTGTACCTTGGATTCATCGTTCGAACGAGCTGTAATCCGATTTTGAGTCGATCTGGTTATCGCCGTGACTTTTCCGAATTCGGTTCGATTCTTGTGAACCTTGTTCGGAAGTAACATCTTTTAGTTCTAATAGTTCTTTTATTCGAAGTGGATCGGATTTTGAACTTCTGTATTTTTTGCTCTATCAACTCGTTTATGCTCGTTAACATTTATGAACTTTCCCTATCCCTTGCTTTTGTTGATCGAACGAGGGTGGCATTGTTTCGAAATAACTCATTTGTCGTTGTGGCTTTTCAATCGCTATTCCCTTTCCTGTGGATATTGTGGGAATGCACGTCTTCTTTGTTTTCACCAGTCATCACAGGAGTTGTTGTTTGAATTTTATTATCCTACGTGTTTCGGACATGATTGTTCGATTTTTGTTGTCTCAATCGTTTGATTGTTCAGTTTTTGTTCTTGTTTCGTGATTGTTGAGCGTTCAGGCTCCTTCGTAATTCCCTTAAGTTCGGGAAATTAGTCTCGTTTTCGATCTTCCAATCTTTAGGCGGTGGAATTCCGTATTTGTTCAGCGTTTGGCTCGCATTTTGATTGATGAACCGTTGGGTTGGTCAATCATATTGATTTTCGTTCGTTGTGTTTTGTGATTGTTCGGATAATTGACTTGATTGTATTATCCGTTTAATGACGCTTGTCACTCGTTGATTTTATTATGTCTCTACCGGTGACGTTGTGTTAGTCGCCCTAGAGCGTATTTTCTCGCCGTATGTCTCTTTGCGTTCCTTGCAGCGTTTCGCCGTCGGGCGCGAGTCTTCGGTTTTTGTGTATCTCGTCGAGTTTTCCTGGCAAGGGATATTGCTTCTCCCTACTTATTTTAAGTTTCGGGACGAAACTTCTTTTAAGGAGGGTAGAATGTAATATCCGCAATTTTCGATTTTTGGTAAATTTCTTTTTTCGGCCGGAGTCCGTTTTGACGGCTCGCTCATGACCGTTTCATGATTCTGAGAATGATTAATTCTACACTTTTTGTCATCCGAGTTCGTTTCGGTGTTGTTTTGTTGAGTTTTGTGCTTTTTAGCGACTTTTCCGCACTTGAGTTCGATTCTTGCGAATCTCGTCCGAAACTGCTGTTTCGAGTTTCCCGCAAGTCCGTTTAACTTTGTTAGACGTGTTGTGAACTTCGGTTTGGTTATTCGATCACGTATCGTGATTTCCGGGCGTTTTGGGCCATTTTGTAATTTCTTGAAAGTTACGGGTATCCGTATCTGTAATTATTGTCTCGACCCGTTTCTTGGTCGCGTATGATTAATTATTGCATTACGTTTTCATCTCGAGTCGTTGATGTCGTCCGCGAACTTTTCGTCGTGTTCGTTAGTGCGTTTTGAAATCGAGGCATCGGGTCGTGGCGGTGACGGTGGCCGGACCGGTGCGGCCTTTGTCGGAAGTCTTGAGCCTTGCAGCGAGCCGCGAGAACCGGCGTAAGCGCACGCTATGGCGGGGCTGCGCGCGCTAGCTTCAGCGATGTAAGCGCCTGCTGTCGAGTCGGCCAGCTGTCTATCGGGCACAGGCGAGAGGATTACGAGGTTACGGACTCGGTCGGGATCGGCGGAGTAGCGCCACGCTCGCCGGTCGTAGCGCGCCTTCCGGCAGGGTAGCGCCACGCCCGGCCGACTAGCGTGCGTTGCAGGATGAGTTTGTTAGTCCGGTGGCTATTGGGCCAGGTCGGCTAAGCGCGCGCGAGCTTCGGCCGTAGCGCACGCTAGCGGGAGTCGGGCGGTCGAGTCATGGTCGGCGGGGTGGTCGGTGGTGCGGGTCATGCGGGCCATGGCCGAGAGTGCTCGGCCCGATCTTGGCCGATAGCGCCGCCGCTAGGCCGGGAAGGCTAGCGCACGCTAGTTCCGGCCCGATATATAAATGATGAGACCGGCGACTTTCTCCGTCATTTTCATTTCATTCTCTTCGGTCCATGGTGAGGTTTCGGAGGAGACGAAACCATGTTGTTGAACAACAAATCCATGAAGTTCTTGAGGTTATATCGTTGATCAATCATCCTATAACATCCTTCGATCCAGCGAATCAAGGTTAGATCTTTAGAACCCTACTTTTGGGGAGATTTGGGGGTTTTCGCGTTTTCGTCCGATTCATTCCGTTTTATCGATTAATTCATGATGAATATGATTAATCTTGTTGGTATTCTTAGTTTCCCTACGGATTCATGGTATATTTCGTGATTTTTATGGAATCGAGAGGGTTTGGTTGTGGTCCGCCCTCGTTGTTGTTTATATACGAATATACATGAATCGTAGGCGGGTTTTCGGGTGTATTCCAATTCCGTATTCATTTAGAAATGGTTGTGATTGTATTGTTCGAATCGTTAGGTTCGGTTTCATTGGTTCCTAGCGTTCGTCGGTGACTTTCCTTTCCATTCGTCGCGTTGTCAATAATTCAAGGCAAGTATTTTTGGAAACCTTTATGCTTAACATAGAATGGTAATGTATATTGTGTGTGCTTTACTCACCTCGGGAGGGTCCGACGGGGCCTCGGGGGAATCTATGACTTCACTCTGGATTCATGAGTTTGTTTCGCTAGCCAGCTCGGGAGGGTCCTTAGAGGCCTCGGGTGGGATTCGTGGCTTCGTCCCGGTCCTAGGCGATGCCTGTGCGTGATTTGTTTTATGAAATGGCCAGCTCGGGAGGGTCCTTAGAGGCCTCGGGTGGGATTCGTGGCTTCGTCCCGGTCCTAGGCAAATTGTTTGACTGTTTGTTTCCGGAAAAGACATGTCTAGTTTTGGTTTTTGAAATGATATTGGTACATGTACTATGAAATGTGTAAGCGATTGTTTGCCTTGAATACTTGTACTAGCGTAATTGCTAACCCCTTTGGGGGACCCGTTGTCGGGGAAATTCTTGTTATGGATTTCAGGTTATGTTCAGCCAGACGAGCGGGCGCTGGGATGGTACGAGGACGCCGGCCAAGGTGGTTGACATGTGCAATTGAGTCTTGTTATATCCTACTGTTTCTTTTGATGTGGATGTTTTCCAAATTGTAAACTTATAGATTGTACTCGCGAGTACTTAGGCTTTTCCTTTCGGATTGTGTTTGGACTTCGTTGGAGTTACTGTATTTGTCGGTTGATGTTTATTATGCCGGTTGTACCGGACGTGTTGTTTTATGTTCTTGTTGTTAATAATTGTTTCCTTGCTAACCGAGACGGTTAGTCGAGAGGTGTTTTCTTGTGTTAGCCTGGTGGATCCCATGTAGGGGTCCACGGCGCTGTAATACACCTCGAATATCTTGGGGGTGTTACACGTAACCCTTTTGTCATTAGCGTGCGCTAACGGCCTGCGATAATTCTAGACAGTAGCCACTGTAAGCCGCTTACGTACGTAATACCGACCGGATAGCGTACGTAAGATCATTAGCGTACGCTAATCTGTCCCGATAGCGTGCGCTAAGTCTGCACAGTCTATTTATAGGACCAGCCTGTTTTTCATTTCTTCACAACCCCAAACCGAATTTCTCTCTTCACATATCATACCTCTGCACTACCAAAATGATATCAACCTTCACCAACTTGTTTCTAAGCCTTGAATCTTGGAGTGGAGCTCATTTCCTTGGAGATTTGGAGTTGTTTTTGAGCTTGGAATATATTCTCTCCTAACATTGAAGTTGTTCTTCATTTCTGGAGGTAGGTGTGCTTTCTTCTCTGCATTATTTTCTTAGGATGATGATTAATGACGAATTATACTTCACCTAGAGTTAAATTAAGCAAGTAAAACATAGTTTTAATCCAACCTTTCTAACACTTTTGATGAATATGTTAAATAAGGGTTTGAGATGGAGGTGTTCTTGATGATATAGTGATTTTAATCATGTTGTAACTACCATACTCATCTTGTTGGACGAATTTAACTCAGTAGAACATTGTTGGATCAGTTAGCTCCATCATAACTGGATTTAATCAAGAACTTGATATCATTGAGTGTTTAAACACCATTTTAGGTATTTAATTATCTTGGGAAGAACTTGATAATGTTAAAGATAGGATTAGATGATCTTGTTCAGAAATCTTAGAAACTTTAAATCATTATGGTTCAGCTTCACAAGTCTTTGAAGATTGATAAGGATCTTGATAATTTCAACAATAACTTTTCATTAATCTAATATGTTGAGAACTTAGAATGTTTTGATCATCATACTAGATAAATGGTGAATTCACCATCATGTTAATGAATCTTCCAGCCTTGTAAACAAAGACTTTGATAACCCTCATGGGTGTGGTGTAATCTCAGAACTTATGAACTTGTTGTTAGCTTAAAAGTCAATTTAGATGAGAGGAGAATAATCATAATGTGCAGATTTTACCTTTCAACGTCTTAATGTTTTGGAAAGTTTAATTATCATAAGATGATCTTAACATCATAATTGGTTATTCAACATACCCTTGATAGAACTCTTGTTTATGATGAACCATGCGAACATTCGGTAAATATTGTAAACCGATTTTTAAGGTTGTAATGATATTAGAAGGACTCCTGACATAAGGCTTCAATAATTGGTAGTAACAAACTATTCTAAAGGATTGTAGGTTGACGTCTTACTAATCCTATATTGATAATTATACGAATATGTTTTGAGTAAAATGTATTTCGTTTAAGGTTGATTGTTCGAGTAAACAATATTAGTCGAGGACCGTTCGTTCGTTCCGACAAGAAGAGGACTATTCTCGTCTCCGTATTAAGGCAAGTTATCTTGCTTGGTTATAATGATGATTAGATTCTTGTGATGATTATATATTTCATGTGTATGAATTGTCCATGTGACGTTTGTCGTGATTTGACATTGTTCTTGACGTTATGGGATTGCATTCCCAAGTACGCCGTTTTGAATCGTTGATCTCATTGGTCCTCATTTTCACTTTGGTGAGTTTTTCTTGATCCTTAATTGGATGTGTATTTCATTGAACTTCGTTGTCATGTTGTGTCGTGACATTTCCGGAATCATATCTGCGTGCCGATTGGATATTGTGTAGGATTTTTAGTCGGGCACTTGGATAGTCATACGTGGATGTTTCCGTATTGGACTGTGCACACGAGACGTAGTTCGTGAAGCTAATTAGGTACATTGTCACACGTATATTCTGGATTCCGTATACGGGGTGGACATGTACACGGACACATTTCCGGATCGGGCGTACTGTGATGTCCATCTTGAGCTATATTGTTAATCGTTCATAGTCCATGTATGATTGGATGTGTTCGATATTTTGTGACTGATTGTTTCATATGCCCGAGGGGTATGATTAATAGTCGGAATGACTTTCTTGAGATATATATATATATATATATGTGAATTGTATAATGTTGGAAGAACTGGTTATCATGTATATCTGACCCTGTGTTGGGCGAAATACTTGTATTGTATTTTAGGTCGAGGCAAAGGCAAGGCACGGGAAGAGCATGTCGACGGCGAAGGGTTCGAAGGATACTAGTTTGGGGGGCCCTCGTCTTTGTTGTCCGGTTATGTTAAACCGTGTTATGTTATTTCCTGCTTCATTTAAATTGTTATTTGGTTGTATTTGACATTTGAAGTATTTTCCATCCCCATATGGTTTATACTTGTTTTTTTTCGGATCCTGTGTGTTGTAAGGCCGTTGGCCATATTTTAATAAACTCCTAATCGGAGAAATGACTATTCATTGTGGTTCGGTATCACAAATAATATTTATTTAACTTGTTTTGGATATCGCCTGGTGGGTCCCAGTGTGGGATTCACGGCACTGTAATAGCCGCCTTTTGGGGTGTTACAGAAGATGGTATCGGAGAGTTGTTTCTTTTCTTTTATGAGTCATTGAGAAATGAACTAGTATCAAGAGACCTTCGTGTCACGTGTGACCTGTGCAAGCGCCTGACCCTACGAGCCAAATACGGTATGTACTTTATGAGCCATGATTTAATTACTGGCATGATATTGATATCAGTATGGGTCTCCTTGTTGATCATGTTATTTCGAGGAATTGTGACAGGATTTATCTGATTGATAATCCGAGGTAATTGCTGAATTGATTATACAATTGAAATTGTTCGACTTGACACCGATATGATATTCGGTGCGACATTTGTGGTATCGATAACCGTTTTCCTTTAATATGTGATTCCTTGTTGCTATTAACTTAGCATGAATTTTAGTATCATGAACTGTACTTATGGTTATCATTATGATTGATTCTTTCAGTATGGAAAGAAACCTGAGAGGTCGTGGCAGAGGGGCGAGGCGCGGAAGGGGCGAATCCCGATACCTCGAGCCAACAGACGCGCGAATGCGGATCGGAGTTCGCATGACAGTGGTTCACCTTCTAGGAACAATCGCACCACGGTGGGCGCGGGGATGCGCGTGTCGATCCTTACGTCGTAATGCGAGGGCATGATGACACGAATGACCCGATGGGTCAACTAATGGAAGCTATGCGAGAGGGCCGCTGCGGCCGGCGGTAGGGGGCTCATCCTCCTCTGTGATTGGCGGACCCGTGAGTCGGATTATCGGCGAAATCTCTCGCGGCGACCACCGACTTTTGAAGGCTCCTGCGAGCCTGCGACATTGTGCATTGGATCGAGCATTTTGAGAAACTTTTCCGGATGGTGGGTGCCGGAAGAGAATCGCGTCTCGGTAGCCGCGTATTATCTTAGCAAAGGCGCTCATACAGTGGCTTTCGGAAGGCCAGCTGATGGTGTTTACACTTGGGAGGAATTTAAAAACCTCATGCTAGACCGTTACTATCCAGGGCCACTCCGTGAGGCCAAACTGTCGGAACTTTTGAACCCCGACCCGTCTGAAGACGATGATGTATTATCTGTTGCTGAGAAATTCCAGGCACTCTTTCCTTTTGCCACAACAATTATCCGAACAGAGGCCGATAAGTTCAAATACTTTCTCAAGAGGCTTAAACCCCGAATGAGAATACAGCTGTTGAATCACCACTGTACTACCTTACCAGAGTTCATCGAGAAGGCTCTGGAGTACGAACTCACCGCGAAGGAGATTTCCAAGAAACAACCACAGTCCAACAACAAAAGGTCCAGGAACCAGAACCAGACTGAGAGTAACCGGGGGACATTCAGGAAGCCCCAGTCATTGCCAAACCCTTCTGATCGACCACCCATGGTGTCGAAGCCAGCTGGATCGCACTCTCGAGCGGTCCCCTCCTCTGTTGTGTGCTATAACTGCGGAGACCAGGGGCATATCAGCTCCAAATGCCCGAAGCCTGCCGTCACATGCCATACTTGTGGCAAAAATGGTCACCGTGCTCGTTTTTGCAGGGGTGGACCCGGACCTGAACCAGTAGCGTCTCATGCCCCAGTTCAATCCTCTGTCCAGAACCGGATGCCTTCGTCCGCTTCCTATCAGACCAAGGCGAATAGGGAATGGGCCGTGGGAATCCGGGTGGTACACAGTGCGGGCTGTGAAACCCAGGATTTACGAGATGAAGAAAGCTGACGATCCCGAGGCCAGCATGATTTCAGGTATACTCGAAATCCACTCCCAGCCTGTATGCGTTCTTTTTGATACCGGTGCTTCACACTCCTTTATATCTTCTTCTTGTTTAAGTCGTTTGCCTCTAGACCATGTTATCAATTGTGAGCCCTACGTGATTGGTCTACCTGATGGTAGAAGAATTATTAGAAATCGTGAAGTCCAGGACTGTCCGATTCGTTTGAACGACCGTGAGTGGTTGTCAAATCTGATTGTAGTCGATCTACCTAAGGATGATATAATCTTGGGTATCGATTGGATGGATCGTCACAATGCAATACTCAGTATCCGCAAGCGGATGGTTACCGTCACTTCTGATGATGGATTCGAGTGTATTTTTCGAGGTGATAATCCCGATCGTTCGGGAGAGTCATCAGCGCTATGAAAACAGTGAAACCGCTTAATCAAGGGTGTATTGGTTATTGGTGCTACATGACCAAAGCAGTGATCGACGATTGAACTGCCGACATTCCGTAGTCCGAGATTACCCGATGTATTTCCGGACGAGTTACTGTGCTTACCTCCTCATCGTGACGTGGAGTTTATTATTGAATTAGAACCAGTCGTCCCGCTCTCAAAAGCACCGTGCCGTATGGCTCCGGCGAGATGCAAGAATTGAAGAACCGGCTTGAGGAGTTGGTGACAAAGGCTATATTCGACCTAGTGCGTCCCCTTGGGAGCACCGGTGTTATTTGTGCGGAAGAAAGATGGATCTCTACGATTGTATATTGATTACCGTGAGTGAGCAGGTAACCATCAAGAACAAGTATCCCTTGCCTCGTATTGATGATTTATTGGACCAACTTCGGGAGCCGCCGTGTTTTCTAAGATCGACTTGAGATCTGGTTATCATCGATTGAGGATTCGAGAGTCGACATTTCAAGACGACATTCCGTACTCGCTATGGGCATTATGAGTTCGTGGTGATGCCATTTGGGTGACTAATGCCGGCAGTGTTCATGGAGTTGATGAATCGAGTTTTTATTAACTATCTGGATCGCTTTGTAGTCGTTTTCATTGACGGCATTCTGATTTACTCTCGCGACCACGAGGAGCACGAGAATCACCTCCACCAAGTTCTCGATACATTGAGGCGGGAACAACTTTATGGGAAATTTTCTAAGTGTGAATTCTGGATGCCTGAGGTTGTCTTTCTCGGGCATGTGATATCAGCCGAAGGGGTGAGAGTGGACCCACAAAAGACGGAAGCCATTCGAGATTGGCTACCACCGAAGAACGTGAAGGAAGTTCGTAGTTTCCTCGGCCTAGCAGGTTACTACCGACGATTCGTAGAAGGATTCTCTAAAATTTTGCAACCGATGACTAACTTACTGCGGAAGGACAAGAAGTATTTGTGGTCAGAAGCATGTTAGCAAAGTTTTGAAGAGCTCAAGAGTCGATTGATTTCGGCACCTGTTTTGGTCTTACCAAAGGGAACGGAAGGATTTGTGGTGTATAGTGACGCGTCGAGACAGTGCAGGATGTGTACTAATGCAGGAAGGGAAAGTAATCGCCTATGCATCGAGACAATTGCGACCCTATGAAGTTAACTATCCGACCCACGACTTGGAGTTAGCAGCCGTGGTGTTTGCTTTGAAAATCTGGCGTCACTATCTTTATGGAGTTACCTGCCAGATCTTTACAGACCACAAGAGCCTAAAGTACATTTTTACTCAGAAGGAGTTGAACATGAGGCAGAGAAGGTGGCTAGAATTAATCAAGGACTATGATAT
Organism: Orobanche coerulescens; assembly: GCA_033398695.1. NCBI lineage: Eukaryota > Viridiplantae > Streptophyta > Magnoliopsida > Lamiales > Orobanchaceae > Orobanche > Orobanche coerulescens. The sequence continues at coordinate 20,118,345 of CM065810.1, forward strand.
CGAGATCCTTTATCATCCGGGTAAAGCAAATGTGGTTGCCGACGCATTGAGCCGTAAGACAGTGCGAGAGCGAATCTTTGAGCCGTTTAACGGACAGAGGAATTGCAGTTGGACCTTATGAGGCGTAAATTGAAGTTTGGTTACAGCGTGTTCGGGGACAACTTTGCAACCTTGATATTTCTTAGTCTCTCGATGATATTATCAAATAGAAGAAAATTACGGACCCATTCTTATCTCGAGTTCGGGATGAAGTAACCCAGGAAAGCCCTGATTCGTGATCCACGAGGATGGATTGATACGTTTTAGAAATCGAGTTTGTGTACCATTGACGAAGAGTTGAGGAACTCTATCATGAGAGAATCCCATGCTACCCCATACTCTAATCACCCGGGCTCTAGCAAGATGTATAAGGATTTTAAAAAGAATTATTGGTGGGGGAATATGAAGCGTGGGGTTGCCGAATTCGTTCGAGGTGTTTGACACATCGGCGGAGTTAAGATTGAGCGGACGAACCGCGGGAATCTTTGAAACCGCTCCCGATTCCTGAGTGGAAATGGGAGGACATATCTATGGATTTTATCACTAGCTTGCCGACGAGTCGTCGAGGAATGAATACGATTTGGGTGATTGTGGACCGTCTGACCAAATCAGCCCACTTCTTGGAAATTAAGGACACATGGGGCCCCGAGAGATTGGCCCAGCTGTTTATTAAGGAAATTTTGAGACTACACGGTACCCCCAAGAGCATTGTATCAGACCGTGACGGGCGTTTTGTGTCACACTTCTGGAAGGCAGTTCATCGTGCGATGGGCACGCAGTAGAATTTCAGTACGGCTTTTCATCCACAGACCGATGGTCAGTCAGAGAGAACCATCCAGACTCTAGAGGATATGTTGAGAGCATGTGCTCTTGATTGGAAGAACGATTGGGAAGCCCAGCTGCCTTTGGTGGAATTCACTTATAATAATAGTTGGCACGCTTCGATTCAGATGGCACCGTATGAGGCATTATATGGCCGTCGCTGTAGGTCCCCTTTGTGTTGGGACGAACTGTCAGAATCTCTGGGTACGGAACCCGACATGCTATTAGCATCTCGGGAGAAGATCACTTTGATTAGGAGTCGGTTGTTAACGGCTCAAAGTCGATAGAAGTCTTATGCTGATCACCGTCGACGACCACTGGAGTTCGAGGTTGGTGACCATGTGTTAATGAAGGTGTCTCCTACCCGAGGTGTTTTTCGTTTCGGGAAAAGGGGCAAGCTGAGCCCAAGGTACATTGGGCCATTTGAGGTTCTGGAGCGTGTAGGTGATCTGGCCTACCGACTAGCTTTGCCACCGACTTTGAGTAAGATTCACGATGTGTTTCATGTCTCCCAGTTGAGGAAATATGTTGCTGATCCGAGCCATGTACTTCAATTCGAAGATATTGAATTAGCAGAGTATCATTCGTACGAGGAGCGTCCTGTACGGATACTCGAGAGGAGGATCAAGCAGTTACGGAACAAGACGATTCCCCTACTGAAAGTTCAGTGGTCACGACACGGAGTCGAGGAGGCTACGTGGGAGACCGAGGATAGTATGCGAGCGAGATACCCCGAGTTATTTACCCCTTAGTTTCGGGGACGAAACTCTTTTTAAGGGGGGGAGTATGTAATATCCGACTGTAATTTTTCATTTTACCTGTCATTGTATTATTCGGATAATCTGATTATCATGAATCATTGCATTTAGTATTTCGTCGTGGTATTATAGCTTTGAATATCATATCGTTGTTATTTCATTTCACATGTGATGATTCGATGTTAATTAGAGTGTTGCATTTTCGAATTTTTCTGTTAATGTAGCGTACGCTACACAGTAAGATTAACGTACGCTAATCCTGTGCATTAGCGTGCGTAAGGTTTCCTCGGTTGCGTACGCTAAGAGGGAATCAGCGTGATTGACTTGACACGTGAACTCCTTAGCCGTTAGCATGCATGTGATCTAAGTCTGAGCTGTCGTGTCGGTGAGAATCTACTTTTATTAGCGTGCGTAACCCTTTTGTCATTAGCGTGCGCTAACGGCCTGCGATAATTCTAGACAGTAGCCACTGTAAGCTGCTTACGTACGTAATACCGACCGGATAGCGTACGTAAGATCATTAGCGTACGCTAATCTGTCCCGATAACGTGCGCTAAGTCTGCACAGTCTATTTATAGGACCAGCCTGTTTTTCATTTCTTCACAACCCCAAACCGAATTTCTCTCTTCACATATCATACCTCTGCACTACCAAAACGATATCAACCTTCACCAACTTGTTTCTAAGCCTTGAATCTTGGAGTGGAGCTCATTTCCTTGGAGATTTGGAGTTGTTTTTGAGCTTGGAATATATTCTCTCCTAACATTGAAGTTGTTCTTCATTTCTGGAGGTAGGTGTGCTTTCTTCTCTGCATTATTTTCTTAGGATGATGATTAATGACGAATTATACTTCACCTAGAGTTAGATTAAGCAAGTAAAACATAGTTTTAATCCAACCTTTCTAACACTTTTGATGAATATGTTAAATAAGGGTTTGAGATGGAGGTGTTCTTGATGATATAGTGATTTTAATCATGTTGTAACTACCATACTCATCTTGTTGGACGAATTTAACTCAGTAGAACATTGTTGGATCGATTAGCTCCATCATAACTGGATTTAATCAATAACTTTATATCATTGAGTGTTTAAACACCATTTTAGGTATTTAATTATCTTGGGAAGAACTTTATAATGTTAAAGATAGGATTAGATGATCTTGTTCGAAATCTTAGAAACTTTAAATTATTATGGTTCAGCTTCACAAGTCTTTGAAGATTGATAAGGATCTTGATAATTTCAACAATAACTTTTCATTAATCTAATATGTTGAGAACTTAGAATGTTTTGATCATCATACTAGATAAATGGTGAATTCACCATCATGTTAATGAATCTTCCAGCCTTGTAAACAAAGACTTTGATAACCCTCATGGGTGTGGTGTAATCTCAGAACTTATGAACTTGTTGTTAGCTTAAAAGTCAATTTAGATGAGAGGAGAATAATCATAATGTGCAGATTTTACCTTTCAACGTCTTAATGTTTTGGAAAGTTTAATTATCATAAGATGATCTTAACATCATAATTGGTTATTCAACATACCCTTGATAGAACTCTTGTTTATGATGAACCATGCGAACATTCGGTAAATATTGTAAACCGATTTTTAAGGTTGTAATGATATTAGAAGGACTCCTGACATAAGGCTTCAATAATTGGTAGTAACAAACTATTCTAAAGGATTGTAGGTTGACGTCTTACTAATCCTATATTGATAATTATACGAATATGTTTTGAGTAAAATGTATTTCGTTTAAGGTTGATTGTTCGAGTAAACAATATTAGTCGAGGACCGTTCGTTCGTTCCGACAAGAAGAGGACTATTCTCGTCTCCGTATTAAGGCAAGTTATCTTGCTTGGTTATAATGATGATTAGATTCTTGTGATGATTATATATTTCATGTGTATGAATTGTCCATGTGACGTTTGTCGTGATTTGACATTGTTCTTGACGTTATGGGATTGCATTCCCAAGTACGCCGTTTTGAATCGTTGATCTCATTGGTCCTCATTTTCACTTTGGTGAGTTTTTCTTGATCCTTAATTGGATGTGTATTTCATTGAACTTCGTTGTCATGTTGTGTCGTGACATTTCCGGAATCATATCTGCGTGCCGATTGGATATTGTGTAGGATTTTTAGCCGGGCACTTGGATAGTCATACGTGGATGTTTCCGTATTGGACTGTGCACACGAGACGTAGTTCGTGAGGCTAATTAGGTACATTGTCACACGTATATTCTGGATTCCGTATACGGGGTGGACATGTACACGGACACATTTCCGGATCGGGCGTACTGTGATGTCCATCTTGAGCTATATTGTTAATCGTTCATAGTCCATGTATGATTGGATGTGTTCGATATTTTGTGACTGATTGTTTCATACGCCCAAGGGGTATGATTAATAGTCGGAATGACTTTCTTGAGATCTATATATATGTGAATTGTATAATGTCGGAAGAACTCGTTATCATGTATATCTGACCCTGTGTTGGGCGAAATACTTGTATTGTATTTTAGGTCGAGGCAAAGGCAAGGCACGGGAAGAGCATGTCGACGGCGAAGGGTTCGAAGGATACTAGTTCGGGGGGCCCTCGTCTTTGTTGTCCGGTTATGTTAAACTGTGTTATGTTATTTCCTGCTTCATTTAAATTGTTATTTGGTTGTATTTGACATTTGAAGTATTTTCCATCCCCATATGGTTTATACTTGTTTTTTTTCGGATCCTGTGTGTTGTAAGGCCGTTGGCCATATTTTAATAAACTCCTAATCGGAGAAATGACTATTCATTGTGGTTCGGTATCACAAATAATATTTATTTAACTTGTTTTGGATATCGCCTGGTGGGTCCCAGTGTGGGATTCACGGCACTGTAATAGCCGCCTTTTGGGGTGTTACAATTTGTTGGAACATTTTATTCTATACATGCTTAATAGTGTTTTGATGATTAAGTTGATACACAAAACATAACAACAAAGAAGCGAAGCAAAGAATAGAAGAAGACAGAGTCGCAAAAATCTGGAAAATACATGCCTAACATACGTAACATGTGTTACATAACGTACGTAATATGTGGATATTAACGTACGTAAGGAAGGTTGCTTAACATACGTAATATGATGTTTCTGAGTTCAAACGAGATGAACATTAGAGATGACATCATGGCATAGGTCAGCGAGCAACGGACATATTGACTATATATAACGTATGTAATGTATGTTTGATTAACGTACGTAAAGGAGGAAACGAAATCTACTGGACTGAAACTGGGCTAAGCTAACATACGTAAAGGCTTGTCATTAATGTACGTAATGTTGTTAACATACATAATGGAAAGAAGATAACGGGCGTAATGAAGAGTTAGGGAGCTAACGGCTAGTTTAATGAAGAAGGCTATAAATACCATTCCAATGATATTGTTTCACAACAACAACTTCAAGCATTCACGTCATTGATCTGATATTCATATACATTCTATTGTTGTTGTAATATTGAGCTTATATTGTTAGTTTGAGTGTTTATACATTCAACACATACACGAGAGGTAAAATAAAAGATATGATTGGATTCGATGTTATTAGGATCAAGAATACGACATTATTAGAATCGCAATTGATATCTTCGTGAGGTTTATCTAGTACCCACATAAAGCTAGAGCGGTTAATTCCTTGTCCGATAGAAAAGGAAAACAGTTTAACTTGGACCGACACAAAGACAAGTACAAGTGGTTTGTCACGGACCAATTGAAGATGTGATTGGAATGGTAATCCCTCGACCGATAGAAGAGAGGTGCAGAGGTTTTGATCTTTATCCTATAGAAAAAGATACCGAGAGAGGACATAGGCTCGATTATATCCGAACCTCTATAAATCCGTGTCTGCTTTTAATTTCCCCACATTAAATTCGCTTCCGCATAACGGCGCATATCCCGGTTTTTCTCTAACAATTGGTATCGGAGCGGTACCTCCAATATACGGCTTAACATCCGAGGAGTCGATCCAAATGGCGTTTCAATTTGCTCGAGTCGAAGGCCTTGCTCTTAACCGACCATCATATTTTGATGGCGCAAATTTCATGACATGGAAGAAAAAGATGTCAATATTCATCTTGGCTCGAAAGTTCCAATCAAACCTGACGGATCTCTTAAGAGTTTCGAAGAATATAATGACGAGGATTGGAAGAACGACCATCTAAATTGTAAGGCTACTCAACTTCTTTATTGTGCCTTAAATCCAGAAGAGGTAAATCGTATCTCATCGTGTGAAAGTGAAAAAGAAATATGGAAAATCCTTGAAATCACACACGAAGGGACAACTCAAGTCAAGGAGACGAAGATCAATATGCTCCTCCATGACTACGAGTTATTCATGATGAAGGGTGATGAGTCCATCACCAACATGCTCGACCGATTTTCGGTCATCACAAATGGACTTGCTTCGTTTGGAAAACCATTATCAAGTAGTGATAAAGTCAAGAAAATCTTAAGATCACTACCTGTTGAATGGGACAGAACGGTGACGGCGATTATGGAATCGAAAGATCTCAATAATCTTGATTTTAGTGCCCTCGTTGGTTCACTAATAAATTACGAGATTGTACTTATATCTCGAAATGCAAAGCCGAAACCAAAGGAAAGATCGATAGCCTTGAAGGCTAAGATGTCAAAGAGAGAAGAAATTTCGGTAGATGATAGCGACGAAGAATCGGCATATTAAGCCAAGAATATTAATAATTTTCAAACCTTATTAAACCGGAGAAAGAAAGACATCTCGAGCGAATCTAAGAAATTCGACAATAATTGTCGATTATGTGGTAAACCTGGCCACTTTGCTAAGAATTGCCGAGTTAAACCCAAGAAGGAGGTTCTCGTTGCAACATGGAGCGATGACGACGAAGATGATGATTTTATCAATCAGAATAATCTCGCTCTCATGGCCAGAAGTTCATTCGACGATAGCAAAGTCGAAAAGGTTAGTACATCATCCCACGATGAATTATTTGAAGCATTTGAGTTACTGCATACCGATTTTCAAAATGCTTTATCCGAGATCAAATCCCTTAAATCTAAAAATAAATCATTGGAAATTGAAAATTCCAAAATTCTTGAAAAGGGAAAATTTATCGAGTCCGATCATTCTCATTGTGTTGAAAACGAAAATATTTTAAACGATGATCTTTTAAAAGTTCAAAACGAACTTAAAAATTTAACGAAAAAATTCTCGTGTGGAAACGAGAAATTTGAACAAATGCTCTCGGTGCAAAAGTTTACGTTAAACAAACAGGTGTTAGGATTCAAACCACGTTCTAAAAACGAATCCATAAATTTCTAAATACCCCATTATGAAAAATGTTTGAATATTGGGCATCACATTTCGAATTGCAAAAGCCCTAGACGGACGATTAAAATCAAAAAGATTTGGATTCCAAAAGGAACCGTTATTACTAACATCGTCCATATTTCAAAATAAAAACCAACTCTCGTTTGGATCCCCAAGAATTGATTTTTATCAAATTGAGATTTAACTCAGGGGGAGTTTTTATATTTTAATGGGGAGATGTATTTTTCAGGGGGAGTGTTTACCCTTTTTATGCATTTATTATCATGTTATTGTCATTTATTATACTTTTTGATGAAAACAAAAAGGGGGAGAAAATAGAAAAGAAAAGGAATGGATTAACCCTGAAAGGGAGAAAAATCGAAGAAAAGTCGAAAAGATGAAGTTGAAAAGAAAAATGAGGAGACATCGAAAAGATGATGAAAAAAAATTCGAAAAAAAAATTCAAAAATTAAAAGAAAAGGAAAGAAGGAGTCGAAAAAGAAATGGGAGAAGAAACTAACGAAACGGACAAAGTCGAAAACATTCGTCTGTACACATATACATATATTTGTGTTTTTGCAGGTAAATCCTATTGACGAAGTGTTGTTTTGTAATCATCAAAAAGGGAGAGATTGTTGGAACATTTTGTTCCATACATGCTTAATATTGTTTTGATTATTAAGTTGATACACAAAACAAAACAACAAAGAAGCGAAGCAAAGAATCGAAGAAGACAGAGTCGCAAAAGGCTGGAAAATACATGCCTAACGTACGTAACATGTGTTACATAACGTACGTACTATGTGGAGATTAACTTAAGTAAGGAAGGTTGCTTAACGTACGTAATATGATGTTTCTGAGTTCAAACGAGATGAACGTTGGAGAGGACGTCATGGCATAGGTCAGCGAGCAACGGACATATTGACTATATATAACGTACGTAATGTATGTTTGATTAACGTACGTAAATGAGGAAACGAAAGCTACTGGACTGAAACTGGGCTAAGCTAACGTGCGTAAAGGCTTGTCGTTAACGTACGTACCACTGTTAATATACGTAATGGAAAGAAGATAACGGGCGTAATGAAGAGTCAGGGAGCTAACGGCTAGTTTGATGAAGAAGGCTATAAATACCATTCCTATGGTATTGTTTCACAACAACAACTTCAAGCATTCAAGTCATTGATCTGATATTCATATACATTCTATTGTTGTAATATTGAGCTTATATTGTTAGTTTGAGTGTTTATACATTCGACACATACACGAGAGGTAAAAAAAAGATACGATTGGATTCATTTTTATTAGGATCAAGGATCCGGCATTATTAGAATCGCAATCGATATCATCGTGAGGTTTATCTAGTACCCATAGAAAGCTAGAGCGGTTGATTCCTTGTCCGATAGAAAAGGAAAATGGTTTAACTTGGACCAACACAAAGACAAGTACGAGTGGTTTATCACAGACCAATTGAAGACGTGATTGTAATGGTAATCCCTCGACCGATAGAAGAGAAGTGCAGAGGTTTTGATCTTTATCCTATAGAAAAAGATACCGAGTGTAATATCCGCATTTTTCTTTCCCTTGTAATTGTATTTCCGGTGTAATTCTCGATTTTAGTGACCCTCGAGTATCCTTCAGTGTAACTTTTCCGTTATCTTTTGATCTGATTCTCGTAATTGTTGTGCGGAACCGCCGTTTCGGGGTTGCCGTGGATTCATTCTATGCTATGATGCGTTTTGAGGTGTTCCGTTTGACGTTTCGTTCATAATCCGGTATTTTGGGTCGTTTATATTCTGTATCTAGCGCACGCTAAATTTCCTGTGTAGCGCACGCTAGAAATCCATTAGTAGCGCACGCTACGTTTAATTCGTAGCGCACGCTAACGATTTAGCCACAGATGTGGCGATTCAGCTCGACCCTGCGGACTATCGGATTAGTGCACGCTATCTGCGTCTAGCGCCACGCTAATGTCGGGAGACTAGCGCACGTTAAATTGTTCGATGGCGCGCTAGTGTATTTGTCGATCGGGCGCTTGCTACTGAACTCAATCAGTTGCTAGTTAGCTCACGCTTCTCTGGTATGGTAGCGCACGCTAACGGGTCAGGTGAGGTTTGGGCAGTTGGCTCTTGGACTCGGCGATGTTCGGGTAGCGCACGCTATTGGTCGATAGCGCGCGCTACGAGAGGTTATTAGCGCACGCTACGCATGTATGGTAGCGCACGCTAACGGCCAAAACCACGGGCTTCGGGACGCTAACAGAGGGTTTGTAACCTATCCCGTTAGCGCACGCTAACCTTGAGGTCTTAGCGTGCGCTAACACTCCCAACTATATAAACCAGGGAGTTGACCGAGATAATCACAAAATCTCATTTCTTCCTCTTTCCGCGGCCGAGCGACTCCAGAGACGATTTGAGGCGATTTTCTTCTTCCAATCACTTCAGAGATCCTTGTGCTTGAGTTCTTGGTGTAAGACTAACATCATCCACTTGTGTTTCTCATCATAAATCCAAGGTAATCTCTTAGAACCCTACTTTTGGATAATTTGGGGGTTTTGGGATTTTCTTCCGATCCGTTCCGTTTCGTTGATGGATTCATGATGAATATTATTAATCTTGTTGGTATTCTTAGTTTCCCTACGGATTCATGGTATATTTCGTGATTTTTACAGAATCGAGAGGGTTTGGTTGTGGTCTGTAATATCCGCAATTTTCGATTTCCGGTAATTTCTTTTTTTTCGGTCGGAGTCCGTTTTGACGACTCGCTCATGACCGTTTCGTCATTCTGAGAATGATTAATTCTACACTTTTTGACATCCGAGTTCGTTTCGGTGTCGTTTCGTTGAGTTCTGTGCTTTTTAGCGACTTTTCCGCACTTGAGTTCGATTCTTGCGAATCTCATCCGAAACTGTTGTTTCGAGTTTCCCGCAAGTCCGTTTATCTTTGTTGGACGTGTTGTGAACTTCGGTTTGGTTATTCGATCACGTATCGTGATTTTCGGGCATTTGGGCCATTTTCGTAATTTCCCAAAGTTTGGGGTAATTACCTTCCGTTGTCGAATTTCGAGCCTTCGGGTGGTCGGAATTGTGTGTCCTACTAGCTCTTAGATTCGTCTTTGTGAGTACTTCGTAACCGTATCTTCGGTTCGTATTCGTGTTCGGGTTTCGGTGTCGTTTTGTTGAATTCAGATTTCTAAACGACTTTTCTAAGTATGAGTTCGTCTTTGTTAGATCACCATTAATTTTTGGTAACTCCAAAAATTATAAATCTTTGCAATATTATAGAACATCGAGTTAGCTTTCCAATGGTTCAAACGGTGAGTCAATCGGAGTCCGGACGAGAGAGTTATGGTCGTGTTAGTTTTGGCCGAGCACTTCCAGGAGCCTTTCGGCCGATAGGGGGGGTCGATAGACCCTACTGCCGGCATTCCGTATGGCTATCGGTTGGGCCTATCGGCCGATAGGCCGGCCGATAGGTTCTGCTGTGTTACACTATAAATGTGTTGTTTTGAGCGTGAAGCTCATTTCCTTCCCCATTTTCCTCTGCGCCGCGAGAGAGATAGTATAGAGGGGGAGAGTTCTTCATCCGGGGGTCGATTTTCATCATTTCTTTTCGGTTGTGAGGCTCGGATAATCAATCTAACGCGTGTTCTACGGATCTTAACACTTGAATCACTCAAGGTAATATCTCTTGAAACCCTACCTTTTTGGATAATTGGGGATTTTGGGGTTTTGTCCGATTCTTTCCGTTTCGTTGATGGATTCATGATAAATATGATTAATCTTGTTAGTATCTTTAGTTTCCCTACGGATTCATGGATATTTTGTGGATTTTTACGGAATCGAGAGGGTTTGGTTGTGGTCCGCCCTCGTTGTTGTTTTCGGTATGAATATACATGAATCGTAGGCGGGGTTCCGGGTGTATTCCATTTCCATAATCGTTTAGAAGTGGTTGTGATTGTGCTATTCGAATCGTTAGGTTCATTTTCGTCGGTTCCTCACGGTCGTGCTTGATTCTTCCGTTCCGTCCATTGTCGTCTTCCTTTTCGTTAGCATCGGGCGTTCCGAAGCTTCCCGGTTGAGCCGTATCCGTTCGTGGTTCAGTGCTCGTGGTATCGAGGCAAGTACCTTGCCCATACTTTTCTCGTTTTATGTATATGATGATCGGTGGTCGTCTTGATGTGTTTGTTTGGTTATTTGAAATGAAGTTTCAAAAGGATTTCGGTTTGGCCTCGTTAAAGGCTTTCTTTCAAAACGAGTGTGATTTGTGAACGGTGTTTTGAGAATTAATTATGATTTGGTTATTTTGAACATTGAAGGATTTTAGGATGATACTCCTATTGTTTCAGTTATGGAATCGTGTATTCCTTATTTAAGCTTGTTATTGTATTTTTGAAGAGTTTGGTAATGGTGTCGAGTTAATGGCCATCTCTAGTAAGTATTCTTAATGAACTTACATTCTTAGCATGTTAGTATTGCATGAGTAACGTGTGTGTGTGTATGCTCACTACGGGTTAGATCCGACGGGGTCTCGGTAGGGCTCCACGAAGCTGTGGACCGCGAGCTTGCTTTTAACCACTGTGGGTTAGATCCGACGGGGTCTCGGCAGGGATCTACGAAGCTGTGGGTCCGCGGTTAATTGTGGTGCATTTTTTGCAAATGTGATTCGATATTGGCATTTCCGGAAATGAGTGCTTTTGAACGGTTTTCATTTGCATGCATTGACTAAATGTGTAAGAGGTAAGTTGTTCGTTTGGCCTACTTGGCTAGGATGGCTCTAGAGTATTTTGTTGTTTGTTTTAAATCATTTATTTGTGTATTTTGACGTTGGAAGACGAACCTTGTTGACGTTCTCGTGTACTGTGAGTTGATGAGATTTGGGGCTAAAATCCCAATGGTTTATAAAAGTCGTTTTACGGATTTGGGGCTAAAATCCCAACGATTTGGTTAATGTCATTTTCCAGAAAGTAAACCTTTGGGGCGGTGACCCCTTCTGTCTTTTGGTTTTCGAAAAGTAGGATTTGATAATCCTAAATTGTTTCCTATTAAAACTCTCGATGGCATTCTAAACCGTTTTATAAATTATTCCCATTGATTTATGATATTTCGTTTTTGAAATGTTTTCTCAAACCCTTGCCTCGGGAAGTACTTTTCGTTTCGTTTGGATCTTTGAGGATCCTCGGTTATTGTTATTCGTGGAATGTGAAGTGTATGGCTCGTATTTGCACTTTGTATTTGCACTAGCAAAAGCAGTGGAGTTTTGCTAACCCCAGTATTCGGGGGTGGATGTCTGTTTTGCATTCGGGTTTTGGAGCATAACACGAGTCGGCACGAAGGATGATGAAAGATGATCGATACTAATCACATGAAGAACCGTTCATCGTGTGTTGGTTCGATTGTACTTTATTTTCATTTCTTTGTATTGTTCCGTTATGCGGGTGTAGTTGTATTTTGTCCCTGTGGGCATGAGTTGTATTTGAGATTGTATGTATTTGTGGAAAGACCAAATCGGTCTCTTGAGTCATTGTAGCCTTGAAGGCATGGTCGAGATGTTAAATATTGTTACCGGCTGGTAGATCCTCGAGGAGAGGGTCTACGGCGTGTAATATCCCGAGTGGATTGGGGTGTTACATAAATGGTATCGGAGCTTAGGTTGGGGAAACCTAGGTGTCGGGTCAAGTCGTGTTGTTTGAGTCTTGTTTCGTCGGATTTTATCTGACTGAGTCGTGTCGCGACGCGTCGTTTGAGTTTGTTGGTCGTGATTAGTATCGTGGGGCGATCATCATCTTCGTGCGACCTGTGGAAGTAAGTCTCCCTTCTTTGTGTTGTGCCTCGTGTGACACGAGCTATTTTTATGATTATTTGTTAAGTGGTGGAATCCTTATGTGAATTTTGATTTCACGATATATATTTAGTCGACTCTCGTATTTGATTTATACGAGGAATGTAAATCGTTGTGATGTCTTTTTATTGTTGTTTTTGTCCGTTGTTGATGATTTCCGAATTGATTTGCACGTTTTACAAACCTCTTGTGGAAGCTTTGTGCTTATACGCGTTCGACTTGTTCACTAGCCAGTGCGGGAGGGTATTTTATCAGTGGTTTTGTTCTGAATATGGTATTTTATCGTTTATTTTCGTTTAAAGACATGTATTGTCTTGATTTTAAACGTTTTGATGCGTGTGCTAGGAGTTGTTTTAGTGAACGTCGGTATGTGTGAGTTTTGGGCATTCGCCTATGGATTTTGAAAACCTTGAGTATCTTAGAAAAATAAATTTCGAGACATACTTTTCAAATGGGTTAGTTTCTTGTGGTACATCCAAGGTGCCACAATATATTTCAAAAATTTTCTACCTCGAGGACCAAAATGCTTTGAGATATTTTCAATATTTTAGAAACACTTTTATTTAGACCCGAGGATCGAATATTTTGAAAGTTTTCATTAAGAGAAAGTATCTTCATTCTTATCAAATGCGAAATGGTTCCCAGTGTCTCGATAACGATGTTTCACGTTTATACTTTTTGAAAGGTGATACTCAAGATCAACCAGTATTCTTCTAAATTATTTTCAAAATGAGGTTTTCGTTTTTAAAACCTATCCATTCCCGTTTGAGGGCTGGGTATGTATGTGTGATGTTCGCGTTGTCCTTTTGATGCTTTCTCCCGAGTATGACCGAATTGGCGGTGTGAGCGTTGAGACGCTTTCCACACATTGGTTGTGCTAGCCCCTGTGAGAGGCGGAGTGTTGGTATTGAATGTTGTCGCCTCATGGCAATTTCTGCGTTGTCGCGCATGTGCGAGCTGTTAGAGCTTAATTTGGTATGACCGTGTGCATCGGTGATGGTTCCGTTATGCGTCGATTGTTTAATGTCTTGTTACCTTGCTCCCGTTTTTGTGAATTTCGTGGACGAGGTCGGAGGTAATGCCCGTACTATTTTGACTTCTGTGTTTTCTCTTCCCCAGTCTATCGATTCGCTCATGTTCGTTGGTACTTTATGAACTTGTTCGGTATTTGATTTCATCGTCCGAGCAGTGTGATCTTATTGTGGGCCGATCTGGTTATCGGTGTGACTTTTTTTTCGAGTTCAGTTCGATTCTTGTGAACTTTGTTCGGGAGTAACATCATTTGGTTCTACTAGTCCTCTTATTCGAAGGGATCGGATTTTGAACTTCTGTATTTTCTACTTTGTCGACTCATTTATGTTCGTTGCCATTTCTGAGCTTGTCCTGCCCTTGTTTTTGTTTATCGAACGAGTGTGATATCAATTCGGAATAACTTATTTGTCGTTGTGACTTTTCAATCGCTATTCCCTTTCCTGTGGATCTTATGGGAATGCATGCCTTGTAGTTCTCACCGATCATCACGGGAGTTATTGTTGAACTTTATTGTTCTTCGTGATTCGAACATGATTCTTCGATTTTTGTTGTCTCGATCGGTTGTTTGTTCGGTTTTTGTTCTCGTTTCGTGATTGTTGAACGTTCAGGCTCCTTCGTAATTCACTTTAGTTCGGGAAATTAGTTTCGTTTTCAATCATCCAACCCTTAGGATATGGGATTCCGTGTTTGTTCGGTTGACTCGCGTTTTGATTGATGTACCGTTGGGTTGATCAATCATATTGATTTTCGTTCGTTGTGTTTTGTGATTATCGGATAATTGACTTGGCTATAGTATCCGTTTGATGACGCTTGTCACTTGTCGGTTTTATTATATCCCTAACGGCGACGTTGTGTTGGTCACCCAGCGTGTTTACACGCCGTATATTCCTTTGCGTTGTTTGTAACATTTCGCCGTTGGGCATTAGTTACGCATTCTTGTGTGTCTCGTTGAGTTTTCTGGCGGAATATTTCTTCTCCTACTTGTTTTAAGTTTGGACGAAACTTCTTTTAAGGAGGGTAGAATGTAATATCCGCAATTTTCGATTTCCTAATTTCTTTTTTTCGGTGAGTCCGTTTTGACGACTTCGCTCATGACCGTTCGTCATTCCGAGAATGATTAATTCTACACTTTTGACATCCGAGTTCGTTTGTGTCGTTTCGTTGAGTTCTGTGCTTTTTAGCGACTTTTCCGCACTTGAGTTCGATTCTTGCGAATCTCATCCGAAAGCTGTTGTTTCGAGTTTCCGCAAGTCCGTTTATCTTTGTTGGACGTGTTGTGAACTTCGGTTTGGTTATTCGATCACGTATCGTGATTTTCGCATTTGGGCCATTTTCGTAATTTCCCAAAGTTTGGGGTAATTACCTTCCGTTGTCGAATTTCGAGCCTTCGGGTGGTCGGAATTGTGTGTCCTACTAGCTCCTAGATTCGTCTTTGTGAGTACTTCGTAACCGTATCTTGGTTCGTATTCGTGTTCGGGTTTCGGTGTCGTTTTGTTGAATTCAGGATTTCTAAACGACTTTTCTAAGTATGAGTTCGTCTTTGTTAGATCACCATTAATTTTTGGTAACTCCAAAAATTATAAATCTTTGCAATATTATAGAACATCGAGTTAGCTTTCCAATGGTTCAAACGGTGAGTCAATCGGAGTCCGGACGAGAGAGTTATGGTCGTTTTAGTTTTGGCCGAGCACTTCCAGGAGCCTTTCGGCCGATAGGGGGGGTCGATAGACCCTACTGCCGGCATTCCGTATGGCTATCGGTTGGGCCTATCGGCCGATAGGCCGGCCGATAGGTTCTGCTGTGTTACACTATAAATGTGTTGTTTTGAGCGTGAAGCTCATTTCCTTCCCCATTTTCCTCTGCGCCGCGAGAGAGATAGTATAGAGGGGGAGAGTTCTTCATCCGGGGGTCGATTTTCATCATTTCTTTTCGGTTGTGAGGCTCGGATAATCAATCTAACGCGTGTTCTACGGATCTTAACACTTGAATCACTCAAGGTAATATCTCTTGAAACCCTACCTTTTTGGATAATTGGGGATTTTGGGGTTTTGTCCGATTCTTTCCGTTTCGTTGATGGATTCATGATGAATATGATTAATCTTGTTAGTATCTTTAGTTTCCCTACGGATTCATGGATATTTTGTAGATTTTTACGGAATCGAGAGGGTTTGGTTGTGGTCCGCCCTCGTTGTTGTTTTCGGTATGAATATACATCAATCGTAGGCGGGGTTCCGGGTGTATTCCATTTCCATAATCGTTTAGAAGTGGTTGTGATTGTGCTATTCGAATCGTTAGGTTCATTTTCGTCGGTTCCTCACGGTCGTGCTTGATTCTTCCGTTCCGTCCATTGTCGTCTTCCTTTTCGTTAGCATCGGGCGTTCCGAAGCTTCCCGGTTGAGCCGTATCCGTTCGTGGTTCAGTGCTCGTGGTATCGAGGCAAGTACCTTGCCCATACTTTTCTCGTTTTATGTATATGATGATCGGTGGTCGTCTTGATGTGTTTGTTTGGTTATTTGAAATGAAGTTTCAAAAGGATTTTGGTTTGGCCTCGTTAAAGGCTTTCTTTCAAAACGAGTGTGATTTGTGAACGGTGTTTTGAGAATTAATTATGATTTGGTTATTTTGAACATTGAAGGATTTTAGGATGATACTCCTATTGTTTCAGTTATGGAATCGTGTATTCCTTATTTAAGCTTGTTATTGTATTTTTGAAGAGTTTGGTAATGGTGTCGAGTTAATGGACATCTCTAGTAAGTATTCTTAATGAACTTACATTCTTAGCATGTTAGTATTGCATGAGTAACGTGTGTGTGTGTGTATGCTCACTACGGGTTAGATCCGACGGGGTCTCGGTAGGGCTCCACGAAGCTGTGGACCGCGAGCTTGCTTTTAACCACTGTGGGTTAGATCCGACGGGGTCTCGGCAGGGATCCACGAAGCTGTGGGTCCGCGGTTAATTGTGGTGCATTTTTGCAAATGTGATTCGATATTGGCATTTCCGGAAATGAGTGCTTTTGAACGGTTTTCATTTGCATGCATTGACTAAATGTGTAAGAGGTAAGTTGTTCGTTTGGCCTACTTGGCTAGGATGGCTCTAGAGTATTTTGTTGTTTGTTTTAAATCATTTATTTGTGTATTTTGACGTTGGAAGACGAACCTTGTTGACGTTCTCGTGTACTGTGAGTTGATGAGATTTGGGGCTAAAATCCCAATGGTTTATAAAAGTCGTTTTACGGATTTGGGGCTAAAATCCCAACGATTTGGTTAATGTCATTTTCCAGAAAGTAAACCTTTGGGGCGGTGACCCCTTCTGTCTTTTGGTTTTCGAAAAGTAGGATTTGATAATCCTAAATTGTTTCCTATTAAAACTCTCGATGGCATTCTAAACCGTTTTATAAATTATTCCCATTGATTTATGATATTTCGTTTTTGAAATGTTTTCTCAAACCCTTGCCTCGGGAAGTACTTTTCGTTTCGTTTGGATCTTTGAGGATCCTCGGTTATTGTTATTCGTGGAATGTGAAGTGTATGGCTCGTATTTGCACTTTGTATTTGCACTAGCAAAACAGTGGAGTTTTGCTAACCCCCGAGTATTCGGGGGGTGGATGTCTGTTTTTGCATTCAGGTTTTGGAGCATAACACAGGGTCGGCACGAAGGATGATGAAAGATGATCGATACTAATCACATGAAGAACCGTTCATCGTGTGTTGGTTCAGTTGTACTTTATTTTCCGCTGCTGTATTGTTCCCGTTGTACGGGTGTAGTTGTATTTTGTCCCCTGTGTGGGCATGAGTTGTATTTGAGATTGTATGTATTTGTGGAAAGACCAAATCGGTCTACTGAGTCATTGTAGCCTTAAAGGCATGGTCGAGATGTTAAATATTGTTACCAGCCTGGTAGATCCTCGAGGAGAGGGTCTACGGCGTGTAATATCCCTGAGTGGATTGGGGGTGTTACATGGTCCGCCCTCGTTGTTGTTTATATACGAATATACATGAATCCTAGGCGGGTTTCGGGTGTATTCCATTTCCATAATCGTCTAGAGTTGGTTGTGATTGTGTTATTCGAATTGTTAGGTTCATTTCCTCCGGTTCCTTGCGGTCGTGTTCAACTCTTCCGTTCCGTTCGTGTCATCGTCTAATTAATCGAGGCAAGTACCCTTATGAACTTACGATCTTGACATAGTAGTTTTGTATGAGAAATTGCGTGTGTGTGTATGCTCATCATGGGTTAGACTCGACGGGGTCTCGGTAGGGTTCCACGGCCGTGGGACCGCGAGCTTGCTTTTAACCACTGTGGGTTAGATCCGACGGGGTCTCGGCAGGGATCCACGAAGCTGTGGGTCCGCGGTTAATTGTGGTGCATTTTTACAAATGTGGTTTGATCATTGGCATTTCCGGAAATGAGTATTTTGGAACTATGTTTTCTTGAATTGCATGCATTACTATATGTGTAAGATGTAAGTCGTTCATCTGGTTACTTGTACTAGCGTAATTGCTAACCCCTCTGGGGACCCGTTTTGGGGAAATTCGTTTTATGAATTTCAGGTCAGGTTCATCGAGACGAACGGGCGCTGGACCAGTATGCGGATGATGGCCGAGCGTGATGATTGTGCCTAAGTGACGTCTTAATGTCTTTTTGTCTTTTCATCTTTTGTGGCTTTTGAACTAATGGTTGTACTCGAGTACTTAAGAGTTCTTGTCCGTCCGGATTGTATTGTTGCCTATATGTTTGTGTTGATTGATGATGTTATGGTTGGCCGTGGCAAGGTGGATTATTCATTTTGCGTCTTTATGACATGGTTTTGGTTTGTCGTTTATGTGAGTCGATGAGTATGATCTTTGTTCGGCTGGTGGGTCCCATATAGGGATTCACGGCGCTGTAATATACCTCGAATATCTTGAGGGTGTTACAGAAAATGGTATCAGAGCACTAGGTTTATGGATACCTAGGCTTGTCGGTTTATTGGGTCTTGTGGTTTTTGTTATGCACATCATCGTCACGCTGCCATGATTCCGGTACTACCAGTGTCCGTAAGTTTTCCTTCCTCTATTCATTAATTCCTTGTATCGTGCCCTTGATTCTCGACTTGTAATTGTTCTTTTCTTGTACTGATCCTCGTATGGCTTTTGCTACTTATTTAACTCCAGTATGGATGCTGGAATAGGTCGTGGTCGCGGTCGTGGTCGTGGACGCGGCCGGGGACGTGGGCGGCCGGTGGCGGCCACGTCACGGTCTTGAGGCCGGCGTGCAGCGCGACCGTCATAGCCATGCTTCTTCTCGAGGCGTGCGATCTTGGTATTGCGGCCGTTATGCAATGGATGGTGAACCAAATGGCGGCAATAGCTCAAAGCGGTTCGTAACCGGATCGCCCATGCTAATCGGGGTGGAGCGGACCGATGGCTCCAAGATGTCATCAAGATGCATCCTCCTCGGTTTCGGGAGCTTGGACCCGATTGGGTGGGAAGGGTGGATCAAGGAGATATCTAAGGTCTTCGTTGCCACTAAGCGTCACGAGGAACGTAGAGTCCCTATTGCTCAATATTTTCTCACCGGGGGCCTACGGGTGGTGGGAGGCCGTTGGGCCCAAAGACCATGCCGCTTCGTGGGCTGAGTTTCAAGAGTTGATGGAGATCAATATTGCCGTGGCGATCGGATAGGCTCGGGTACATGCTTTTATGATGCTCAACCACGGGATATCCCGTAGCTCAAGCTATTGCCGATTTTAACAAAGAGTTGGGTTATGTGAAGACCCAAGTTGTCGAGGAGAGTGACAAGATTTTCCATTTCTCCAGACGGATGAAGTTGCCGATTCGGGACTATATGTCGGGGCTCGTATGCACGACATTGAAGGATTATCGAGTAGGGCCCTTGCTTATGATATGTCCGTGACGGCGAGTGAGGCGGCCCGCGAGAGTAAGAAGCGAAGTCCATTTGGAACTTTTCGGCCACAAAAGTGGGGGTCGTGAAATTTGATCTGCTAACTTTTCCATTGGTGGTGGCCCATCTCGATCTTTGGGTTTCCCCGTAGCTGCGGTGCCCCTTCTCGAGAGGTGAAATGCTTCAACTGTGGCCAGCAGGGCCACATCAGTCGTGTTTGTCCGAACCCTTTGCTGACGTGTAATCAGTGTGGCCAGTCGGGTCACAAAGCTGCTTTCTGTGCTGAGAGGGAGAAAATCCTTGGTGCCCGGGCTTCCATTCCAGCGCCTAGGGAACCAAGTGTGAATCAGGGATCGTTTACTCCTCAATCTCCGCCGAGTGCTAGTCGGAGGAGAGGTCGGGGTCAGCCCTCTAAGGGGGGAGCTTCCAGTGTCGTCTCAGCCCACCCGCGTGTCTATGAGATGCGGAGAGCCGATGATCCAGCGGCTACCCTGGCGACAGGTACCGTTTATATTCTTTCTCATCCTGTCAGTGTGCTTTTCGATTCCGGTGCTACGCATTCGTTCATATCTCTGGATTGTGTGCGTCGTTTGAGCCTCGACCGTTTGACGCCTTGTGAGCCCTTCATCGTTAAGCTTCCTAGCGGCGATAGGATCGTTGGTGATCAGGAGGTTCGAGACTGCTCTGTACTTATTTGTGAGAGGACTTGGCCCTCTAATCTTATTGTTGTGAGTATCGAGGGTGAGGATTTAATTCTTGGTGATGATTGGCTCGAGCGGCATGGTGCGATCATGAACTACCGCACGAGAATCATCACTATGTTAGCCGAGGACGGCACCGAGCACTCTTTCGCGGGGCGAAAGAGAGGAAACCAGAAATTCGTTATTAATGCCTTGAAGGCGATGAGTCTCCTGCGAAAGGGGTGTACTGGTTATTGGTGCTATGCCTTGAAGGCGGAAGATGGTGGAGTCGAGCTTTCGTCGATTCCAGTCGTTAATGAGTTTCCTGATGTATTTTCTGATGAGTTACCGGGATTGCCACCGGATCGTGAGGTTGAGTTTGCCATAGAGTTAGAGCCGGGCGCGGCTCCTATTTCAAAGGTGCCCTATCGCATGGCACCTTCAGAGATGTCCGAGTTGAAGAAGCAGTTGAGTGAGCTTCTTGAGTCGGGGTATGTTCGACCGAGCGCCTCGCCTTGGGGCGCACCGGTCCTGTTTGTGCGGAAGAAGGATGGTTCACTACGTTTGTGTATCGACTATCGCGAACTAAACAAGGTGACCATCAAGAACAAGTATCCTTTGCCGAGAATTGATGACTTGTTCGATCAGTTGCAGGGAGATGCGGTATTCTCGAAAATTGATTTGAAATCGGGATACTATCAGCTCCGGGTGAGAGAGTCCGATGTGCCGAAAACAGCGACCTTTGGGCAGGTACGGACATTATGAGTTCGTAGTCATGCATTTCGGGTTAACTAATGCGCCGGCGGTGTTCATGCAATTGATGAACAAAGTTTTTATCGAGTATTTGGATAAGTGCGTCGTCGTCTTTATTGACGATATTCTTATTTATTCGAGGAATGAGGAAGAGCATGCCCATCATTTTCGGATAGTATTAGACATTTTAAGGACCGAGCAACTCTATGCAAAGCTCTCGAAATGTGAGTTCTGGCTGAAGGAAGTGATGTTTTTAGGTCACGTGATTTCAGCCGAGGGGGTTCGTGTGGATCCGCAGAAGATTGAGGCCGTATTGGATTGGGCACCGCCCAAGAATGTGAAGGAGCTCCGTAGTTTCTTGGGTTTAGCTGGCTACTACCGTAGGTTCGTCGAGGGTTTCTCGAAAGTGGCTCGACCACTTACACAGTTGCTCCAGAAATCTGAGAAGTTCGTCTGGAATGACGAGAGGCGATCGAGTTTTGAGGAATCAAGAAGCGTTTGACTTCAGCCCGATTTTGGCATTGCCATGTGGCAACGAGGGTTTTGCCGTTTATAGTGATGCTTGGTCGTGGTCTTGGGTGTGTATTAATGCGGACGGTAAGACCATTGCCTTTGCGTCGAGACAGTTGAGGCCGTATGAGCTTAACTACCCTACTCATGATTTGGAGTTAGCGGCAGTCGTTTTTGCGCTCAAGATTTGGCGTCACTATCTTTTCGGCTCTGGATGCCAGATTTTTACCGATCATAAAAGTCTGAAATACATATTTACTCAGCGAGAGTTAAATATGAGGCAGAGGAGGTGGTTAGAGTTGATTAAGGATTATGACCTCGAAATCCTTTATCATCCGGGCAAGGCGAACGTCGTGGCCGACGCCTTGAGTCGGAAACCAGTTGCGTTGCGAACGCTTGAGATCCTTACGTCTCAGTCTGAGCTTCGGAGGGCCTTGATCGAGTTAGATGTTGAGGTCTCGTTGCCGGGAGCTGTCGGGCAACTTTGTGCTTTAGAGATTTCGTCATCCTTGATCGACGAAATTAAGCTGAAGCATTCATAGGATCCGATGATTACTAATATAAGAGAGAACTTTATTAAGGGAAAGTATCATGTGTTTGTGATTCACGAGGATGGTATTTTGAGATTCCAGAGTCGGCTTTGTGTGTCGAACGACTCGAGTTGAGGCGAGTATTTTACGGAGGCCCATGCTACACCTTACTCCGTTCATCCTGGTTCGAGTAAGATGTACATGGACTTGAGAAGGAACTTCGTGGAATGACATGAAGGATGAGGTCGCATGATTTGTAGCGAGATGTTTGACTTGTCGTGAGTCAAAATCGAGCATCAGAGACCGGCTGGGTTATTGCAGTCACTTCCCATTCCGGAATGGAAATGGGAGGATATATCGATGGACTTCGTCACGAGTTTGCCGAGATCGAGGTCGGGCATGAATATGGTATGGGTGATTGTTGATCGTCTGACCAAGTCAGCACATTTTCTGGGCATCAAGGACACTTGGGGCCCGGAGAAGTTGGCTCGTGTGTTTATCGGCCATCACGGTACTCCGAAGTCTATTGTTTCGGATCGTAATGGCCGTTTCGTATCGCACTTCTGGCAGGCGGTGCATAAGGCGTTGGGTACCCGTTTACACTTGAGTACCTCTTTTCATCCCCAGTCAGATGGACAATCGGAACGCACTATCCAGACGTTCGAGGACTTGTTACGTGCCTGTGCTCTCGATTGGAGTAGTGACTGGGAGGAACATTTGCCGCTGATCGAATTCACGTACAACAACAGTTGGCACGCGTCGATTCGGATGGCCCAGTATGAGGCACTTTACGGGCGGCGATGTCGATCACCGATTTGTTGGAATGAGGCGTCCGATTTGGTCGGGACCGAGCCGGATGTCGTTTTAGAGACGAGGCGGAAGATAGAGTTAATTCGGGAACGGATGTTGGCGCCCAGTCGACCAGTCGTATGCGACATCCGTCGTCGACCTTTGGAATTCGAGGTGGGAGACCATGTTTTGCTAAAGGTGTCGCCGACGAAGGGAGTTTTTCGTTTCGGGAAGAAAGGGAAGTTGAGTCCGAGATTTATCGGCCCCTTCGAGATCCTCGAGCGAGTAGGTGGGTTGGCATACCGTTTGGCGTTACCTCCGGCCTTGAGTCATGTTCATAGCGTTTTCCATGTTTCCCAGTTGAGGAAATATGTCCCGGATCCTAGTCACATCATCGATTATGGAGAGATTGATGTCGCCGAAGATGTTACTTTCGAAGAGCGCCCTTTGAAGATTTTGGAGCATCATGAGAAACGATTGAGGCATAAGACCATACCTTTGGTGAAGGTGCAGTGGTCGAGACACGGTGTCGAGGAGGCAACTTGGGAAACCGAGGATAGCATGCGTGCTAGGTACCCCGAGTTGTTTGTTCCTTAAGTTTCAGGACGAAACTTATTTTTAGAGGGGTAGAATGTAATATCCGCATTTTTATTTCCCTTGTAATTGTATTTCCGGTGTAATTCTCGATTTTAGTGACCCTCGAGTATCCTTCAGTGTAACTTTTCCGTTATCTTTTGATCTGATTCTCGTAATTGTTGTGCGGAACCGCCGTTTGGGTTGCCGTGGATTCATTCTATGCTATGATGCGTTTTGAGGTGTTAGTTTGACGTTTCGTTCATAATCCGGTATTTTGGGTCGTTTATATTACGTATCTAGCGCACGCTAAATTTCTGTGTAGCGCACGCTAGAAATCCATTAGTAGCGCACGCTACGTTTAATTAAATAGCGCACGCTAACGATTTAGCCACAGGAGTGGCGATTCAGCTCGGCCCTGCGGACTATCGGATTAGTGCACGCTATCTCGTCTAGCGCACGCTAATGTCGGGAGACTAGCGCCGCGTTAAATTGTTCGATGGCGCGCTAGTGTGACTGTCGATCTTGGCGGTTGCTACCGAACTCAATCGATGCTAGTTAGCGCACGCTTCTGTTTGGTATGGTAGCGCACGCTAACGGTCGTGAGGTTTGGGCGGTTAGCTCTTGGACTCGGCCGATGTTCGGAGTAGCGCACGCTATTGGTCGATAGCGCGCTACCGAGAGGTTATTAGCGCACGCTACGCATGTATGGTAGCGCACGCTAACGGCCAAAACTCAGCCTTCGGGTGGGACGCTAACAGAGGGTTTGTAACCCTATCCGTTAGCGCACGCTAACCTTGAGGTCTTAGCGTGCGCTAACACTCCACGGCTATATAAACCAGGAGTTGACCGAGATAATCACAAAATCTCATTTCTTCCTCTTCCGCGGCCGAGCGACTCCAGAGACGATTTGAGGCGATTTTCTTCTTCCAATCACTTCAGAGATCCTTGTGCTTGAGTTCTTGGTGTAAGACTAACATCATCCACTTGTGTTTCTCATCCTAAATCCAAGGTAATCTCTTAGAACCCTACTTTTGGATAATTTGGGGGTTTTGGGATTTTCTTCCGATCCGTTCCGTTTCGTTGATGGATTCATGATGAATATTATTAATCTTGTTGGTATTCTTAGTTTCCCTATGGATTCATGGTATATTTCGTGATTTTTACGGAATCGAGAGGGTTTGGTTGTGGTCCGCCCTCGTTGTTGTTTATATACGAATATACATGAATCGTAGGCGGGTTTCGGGTGTATTCCATTTCCATAATCGTCTAGAGTTGGTTGTGATTGTGTTATTCGAATCGTTAGGTTCATTTCCGCCGGTTCCTTGCGGTCGTGTTCAACTCTTCCGTTCCGTTCGTGTCATCGTCTAATTAATCGAGGCAAGTACCCTTATGAACTTACGATCTTGACATAGTAGTTTTGTATGAGAAATTGCGTGTGTGTGTATGCTCACTGCGGGTTAGACTCGACGAGGTCTCGGTAGGGTTCCACGAAGCTGTGGGACCGCGAGCTTGCTTTTAACCACTGTGGGTTAGATCCGACGGGGTCTCGGCAGGGATCCACGAAGCTGTGGGTCCGCGGTTAATTGTGGTGCATTTTTACAAATGTGGTTTGATCATTGGCATTTCCGGAAATGAGTATTTTGGAACTATGTTTTCTTGAATTGCATGCATTACTATATGTGTAAGATGTAAGTCGTTCATCCGTTACTTGTACTAGCGTAATTGCTAACCCCTCCTGGGACCCGTTTTGGGGAAATTCGTTTTATGAATTTGGTCGGAGTTCATCGAGACGCAGGCAGGCGGACCGAGATGCGGATGATGGCCGAGCGTGATGATTGTGCCTAAGTGACGTCTTAATGTCTTTTTGTCTTTTCATCTTTTGTGGCTTTTGAACTAATGGTTGTACTCGAGTACTTAAGAGTTCTTGTCCGTCCGGATTGTATTGTTGCCTATATGTTTGTGTTGATTGATGATGTTATGGTTGGCCGTGGCGGGTGGATTATTCTGTTTTGCGTCTTTATGACATGGTTTTGGTTTGTCGTTTATGTGAGTCGATGAGTATGATGCTGTTCAGCCTGGTGGGTCCCATATAGGGATTCACGGCGCTGTAATATACCTCGAATATCTTGAGGGTGTTGCACCGAGAGAGGACGTAGGCTCGATTATAGCCGAACCTCTATAAATACATGTGTGCTTTTAATTTCCGTACATTAAATTCGCTTCCGCACAACATCGCATATCCCGATTTTGCTCCAAC
Source organism: Orobanche coerulescens (assembly GCA_033398695.1). Lineage (NCBI taxonomy): Eukaryota > Viridiplantae > Streptophyta > Magnoliopsida > Lamiales > Orobanchaceae > Orobanche > Orobanche coerulescens. Next base: position 20,144,132 of record CM065810.1, read on the forward strand.
TGCATTCACAAAAGAATCATATTTTGCAATTTTCACATAGAGGTTATTCCATTTTATAGCATTGAAACACACAAGTTCCCTTTAAGGATTTTCATAACTCCATTGCCCATTTGCCTTCATAACCCTCATCATCAAGTGTACCATAAGAAATAAGGTTGTGACACAGATCAGGAACATGCCTCACATTCTTTAAGGTTAACAAATAACTGGTGTCACATTTTATCTTGATATCTCCTATATTAGACACTTGACACCTTTTCTCATTTGCCATAGAGACAGACCAGTTGGTCATTTCTCTATACTCAGAAAACAGCCTTTTAAGAGGTGACATGCGAAACGTACAAGCTGAATCTACAAGCCACTCATTTTTACACAAAGTAAGAGTATGAACAGTATTAGCTTGTTCACATATTTTAGACACCATGAAAACATCATCTACATGGGCATTTTCAGATACCAAGTTGGCGTTATTGTTTTGATGATTTTTCTTTGGTTTAGTGCACGCATGAATGTAATGACCAAATTCACCATAATTATAGCACTTATGTTTCTTAGGTCGAGACGTTGACCTACTCTTTCATTTTCCCTTTTTCTTGTCAGAAAAATTACTCTGTTGGTTTTGGCTTGAGGAAGGTTTCTGTTTTTTAAAGCGATTTTGAGGCCTTCCCCTCACAAAATTAACCTCGCCTAGAGATTTATTCCCCTTATTGTTTTTCAAATCCAATTTATTACTTTTCAAACCATTTATTACAGTATCAAGAGCTATTTTATCTCTGTCGTACTTAATAGCAGATTTAACATCATTGTATGAGTCAGGGATGGCATTTTAAAGTATAATAAGGGTGTAATCATCAATATTTTTATCACCGGTTTGTTTGATATCCTCGATTAATTTTGTAAAAGTGTCTAGGTTATCATTTATATCCTTTGAAATATCAAGTTTGTACCGGAAAATTTTTTCAAGTAAAAGCAGTTTGTTAGGCAGGGAAGTTTCAGTGTAAGTCTCTTCCAATTTTTCCCACAGTGCCTTGGTTGTATCATGTTTATCAATTTTCCGAATTACAGAATCGGACAGATTTAGAATAATTTATGAATACGTAAATTCATCTGCCTCATCCTTTTTATCGGCAGCAGTATTATCAGAAAAAGATTGATCAATAGCTTTAAAAACTTTTTGTTGTATTAAAATGCCCTTCATTTTTTGTTGCCAAATTTGGAAATCTCCTTTACGAGCAAAAGGTGCAATATTAAAAACTGAGAAAAAACCCATTGTAACACACAATATATGATAATCACAAAGAAACTCGAAAATCACAAAGATCACGAGAGAGCACACAGCTGATGGGAATCAAATTCAGGGACTCGATTTGAATTTTGAGATTAAAATCCATTTAAATTAAAACCGGGATCCGCAAGCTCTTGACAAAGATCCGAGGGATACTTCCGGTCCTGGCAGCGCAAGATTTTAGTGCTTTTGGACTTTAAGGTGTTAATTCATTTGGATTTTAATGTAAGAAAATGAGAGTACAACCGAAAAGGAGTCCAACCAGTTAAAGCAACATGAAGGTCCGCGGCAAGCGAAAAATAGCAAGTACCAACAATAAACAGTCCAATCAAACAACAGAGACCAACAGTAAGAGATAGGGTCAAGACGAGGTACCTGAGCGGAAACCCAGATGGGTTATTCCGTATCACCAAGATGCCACAGGACCCAACACCCGACAAAACGGGCTCCGATACCACTGTTGGGTATCGGGTTGTGTAATTTTGGCTAAAAAACAGGATCGATAATACAAGCGGATTAAACGAATATAACAATTACAATTTATATTATACAGGATAGGGTTTAAGGATTACAGGCCAACTAGTAAACCTTGTAATTATAACTAATATAATTAATTCGATAAACCCGAATGAATGCAGCCGATATATATTCCAACGTCCAGAACAAATCTGAAACACAAATAGTCGATTCCAGGTTAACAACGATAATGGTAATAACCAGTCGATCGGAATATGATAATCAGAACAAATCCGAAACAGTATATAAACCGGTATTTATTATATATATGTATATATATATATAACTAATATATATATAATATATAATATATATTACTGTACTACAGGTGTATATATTTATATATATATATATATATATTAATTAGTTGCACAAATTCACCAAGAAGAACAATTAATTGAAAATAAATAAAGATCGGAAACCTCCTTTTTAGGAAAGAGATGAATAGGCTCAGATCTTCCAAAACCCTAGCAATTGACACCGATACGAACGTTTGTCCATAGAGGAATGCCCGAACCACCTCCGGCCGGCCAACAGCCCGGTAGCTCCTTCATAAAACCCAGAAAACGCAGAAAACCAAGCATCAATCTTACTCACAGTTCTCACCAAAGAGATTACTCTCGTTTTCACTCAGATTCTCAGAAGGTTCAAATCGATTTTTCTCTCGGTATATGAAAACTCCAGCCCTGTCGCGCCTTTTATACACGGAGGGATGAAATCTGGGACAAGAAGTGTCATGGGATTTCATCGTATCAGTCAGAGGCTCACGGGAGGAAGGCTGATAAGAAAAACGGGAGCAGAATCGCGGCGGGGTGAGAGTTGACCGAATGGTAGGTGAGAATGGGAGATAAGTGGAAGCGGTGAGTGAATGAGGGGGTGAGGGTGAGGGTTAGGGTTAATATAAAGGAGATCGGACGGTCCAGATTAGGTGTAGGTAATATATCTGGATCGGACGGCTCCATTCAAAAGGCTGCCAAATGGGCTGGGCCGATTCTTATAAATGGTATGGGCCATATTAATAAGGAGATATATATTTAGGCCGGTTGGGCCAAATACTAACACTTTTTTTTCTTTGAAATGCTCATAAAATTTATCTTATTTTAAGAGTTATAAAATATATTGCAATTTTTTGGCCATGTCAAAATATGTCATAAACACTATATAAAATTCATCAGTATTGGGCTGGATTACTTATACCTATCTTTTTTCTGGTAGTCATTTCATAAAAAATCCAAAATTAAGGGTGATTGACTTGAAGTCTTTATGGGATGGGTGTACTCCTGATAAGTTTCTCAGGGTGCACGTGAGTGAGGACAAAGCATGCTAAAAAAGACTCGTGTTAGTACGAGAGGAGAGTCTTCCTCATTTTGGGACCAACAATTGGTATCGGAGCATGTCACAGGTGTGGATTCCCCGGAGTATGCTAGATTGGAGGCTTATAGAAAGAACTGAGAGGCGGACATGCAGCAGAACTTACTAGTTGGCCGAAATTGAGTTACTGATGTAGTGGAGGTTGTCAGGTGTTGGACAGTTGTGTGATCAATCTAGTATGATGAAACTGAAATACTAGCACAATGGAAGTAAATGGAGTTGATCCAACCCACTAGATGGTTGTCTTATCAAGTCTAGTACACAAAAGTCTAGAGGCTCTAGAGCTGAAATGGTGGCAGGTACTGGGAGGGGCTTTACTGGACTTTGGCCTAGCGTACTGCCTACACAAGCTTAAAAATGCGCAAGGAGCGGGTTGCAACTCGAACCGTGAGATTTGTACTAGGAAGTGAATAATGAATTATTTTGGATTACTTAGATCAACAAGATGCATCTTCTTTTATGATAGTCATCTCATAAAAACTCTAATGTTAAATGTGTTTGACTTAGAGTAGTTATGGGATATGTCACCCATTGAAAAGTTTTTTAGGATACGCATTAGTGAGGATAAAGCGTGTTGGAAAAGACTTGTTGGTACATGGAAGACAATCTTCATCATTTTGGGACCAACAATAACCTTATTAATCAAAATTTCCGCTTTTAATTGTGCAGTCTCAAATTCAAAAAGCAAAAAAAGTTTATAACTGGAAATATACTAAATGTATCTTACATAATTAGAAATATATATATATATATATATATCCTAAAGGGTGTTTATATTCAATAAATCATATGCGAACAAACAACACAATGATGTTGGTTGATTCACAAAATAAAATAAGTAAACAACCAACAACATGTACTTATAGCGAATTGTCCCAAAGAGTGGAGACCCGTCAACATGCCAACGAAAAAGAACAAGGAAAAAAAAAAGACAAACTTATGCTTTCAATAGTATTCCCACACCATAAATTGTAACATTAGTAAATAATATTTAGATAATTATATAAAAATAAATATGCACCTAAGTTTGAAATGCATTGCAAATGAGTAACATGGTCAAATTGTGCGGCACTAGTGCGTGTAGAAGCTAGTGCACTAGGGCATGTACAACTTGTTCCCACACTTGCATCTCCAAGCTTTCGGGTAGTAATCTGCGGTCACCCGTCTCCCGGTTGATACCAGCACGAGAATTGGTTTGCACGGTCTGCATTTTCCACACTTTAAATTACATTGTGGCGGCGATGATCCCGGATCACCTAGTAGCCTTCTTGCTCTGACCATGTTCATTCTTACCTCATGTGTCGTATTCTCCCATTCATTATTTCTCTTCAAATTCTGCAGCATATTTCATTATCATTGGAAATGTGGGACTTAAAGTACAGTAAAATTACGAGTTCCGATTGTTCAATAATGCAAATTATTTGAGTAATTCCCGATCATAGGTCTTGAAATTTGCATTTTGTCTCTTATTCTCTGCGGTATATTTCTCATTTCAAATATGTTGTGTTCCACATTTGTGTCCCAATATAAAATTTTTAATTGTAAAAATAAAAATTATTGTAAATATAATAAACCCTAACCATGACTCATTACATAAAAGTGAATTTTTGAATAATTAAAATCCCCTAATTATAGAATAACTAATCCAAATAATTTAAAATTGATAACTAAATACTAATAAATAATTGTAATGCCTGATTGAGTGACTAATAATTTAAAATATTAAAGTAAAGCAAAAGAATTAGAATTAAGAGAACATGTACAGAAAATAATTCATTTAATAGTGGGAATGTCACACAAAATATGGAACAACCTGAAGGTTTCATTGCACCTGGTCAGAAAAAAAAAGTGTGTAAACTGTTGAAGTCATTATATGGACTAAAACAAGCTCCTAAACAATGGCATATGAAGTTTGACGCAACTATGTTGGAAAATAGATTCAAGATCAATGAATGTGATAAATGTGTATATATTAAGGCACACCTGAGTCATTTATCGTAGTCTGTCTATATGTAGACGATATGTTGATCATGGGTAGTAGCAATAAAGTAATTGTGAATACAAAAAGGATGTTAAGTCGAAACTTCGGCATGAAGGATGTTGTGTCAAGAATTAACACCTTCCGACCGGCGATCGCCTAGGAGATCGGGCGATCGAGTCACTGCCGAGCGGCCAAGGCAGATCTGCCGATCAGCGACCAGGCGACCTAAGCCTCAGCCCAGCGGACAAGCTATATCGGCCAACCGAAGGTCCCAGGACAAGTCCCGGTGCCGAGCGATCGACCTCAGATACGATCGCCTCTCGGTACTCGGCGAGCGACTCCTGGCGATCGACTTGCGGGCGATCCTCCCTCGGCACTTGCCGACCGACCCTTGGAGACCGACCGTCTCTCGGTACTTGCCGACCGACCCTCGGTGACCGACTGGAGACGATCATCTCTCGGCACTTGCCGACCGACCCTTGGTGACCGACCATTGCCGACCCTCAGCAACTGGCCGATGGCGACCTCTGATGACCAGCTAGAGACGACCGCCTCATGTCGATCAGCACCGATGGCCATCCAGTCGGCAAAGGCCGAACCTTAAGACTGGCACCACGTGCAAAGATCGAGACAAGATCCGCGAATCACGGGCCATTGACCACAGCCTGGCAGATTCTCTCCACCAACCGACAAGCCGCCGAAAGTTGTCAGTAGGGCCGCATGTGACTGACTCCGGACGCGTGCTGGCCCCTCATTGGACCGCCCAGCAGGCGCCAGCACCTACCTTGGACTTTAGCCCGACAGCCAGCATCTTCCTTGGACTTTAGCCCGACAAGCCCAGGAGATCGCCCCATTATAATATTGGCCAGCAGACGATCGGCAGATTATTATAATGGCCGGAAGGCGATCACCCGCTGGAGGACAGGACCCGGCTTCCCCTATATATACAAGGCTCCCAGCACTTGTATTCCTCTCTGCAATATCGCGATTTGAGCACACAATACAGAAATAACACACAGCACTTGGCTATCTCCAACTCTTGGCAACAACTATCATTCGGTCCTTCTTCTCCCGGCCTCTCTCATCGAGCAAACTATCGGCGGGGACGAAGAACACCGAGCTTCGCTCAAGAGCCGGATTAACAGAGTCTTCTTACACTCATTGTATTTAGATTTCTCTCATTAATACTTGTATCCACGAATATTTGTATTAATAACATCTCGCGAGAGCATTCAAGCCCGGGCCTAACAAGCCCGGGCCTAACAAACCCGGCAAATCTTGTATTATTTATCTCCTCTCGGAAGTGCTCCCGCAATTGTTGTTTGTTGTCCGTCTCCAGCAGTATTTAATCTTCGGATAGATATTTTGGGCAACAACAATTGGCGCTAGAAGGAGGGCTGCAACCCTCGAATTTTTATACCTACCGTCCCAAAGAACACTCACTGTTCTCGGGGCAGATACTCACTGCACTTCAAAGAAATCCTTCAGAAATCATGTCTTCCGCCTCCGCGTCGAAGAAAGCCGCTGACCAGCCGGCCAGACCCCCCGTTCCGTCCCAGTCCGAGCCGCAGCCGATGGTGGAAGGTAGCCGCCGCGGTCAGAGACGCTCGATCCCATCCCGGGACGGCGGCCCGAGCCTCTCCCTCGATCAGTTCCGAACCAATGAACAGATCGAAGAGGCCATAGCCGTCCTTCAGGAGCGACGGAGCGCTCTCGACGCGCCTCCTGCTATCACCCCCTTGGTCTCCCGCCGGAAGTCCAAACGGAAGCTCAAGGCATTACTGGCCGAGCGCTCGCCAGGAGGCTCTCGCCCGCAGGAAGAGGCGCTCGGCAGCCGGGGCACGTCTATCTTCGATCGCCTGGGCAGTGACCCGACCTGGAGACCGGGGCAGTCCGGCCCTGTAATACCCGAGATTTCTGTTATGTAATTAGAACTTGTGATATTGTAATGATTGTACTTTTGTCTAAGTACTATTCTCCGTATTTCATAATCCGATGTTGTCGAGTGTATAATTTCGTGTATGTGTTTTTGAGATTGAAATTCTGTACATGTAGCGCACGCTACAGGCTGAGTGTAGCGTACGCTAACGGGGATTCATAGCGTACGCTACAGAGAGTCATTAGGTCACGCTATGCATGGTCAAATCGATTGAGACGTGCGGTAGGTGAGATCTGGCCAGGGGACCCCTGTCGGATTGTGTCGGATGTACCTGGACGGCTTTCGGGAAAAGCCGAGTCAACGCCTTAGCGCACGCTACAGGCATATGCGTAGCGCACGCTAAGTGCCGAGTACAGTTTAGACTGTGAGCCGTTAGCGCACGCTACGAACAGGGTCTAGCGCGCGCTAATAGCCATTTATTATAAATAGGACAGCATCCTATTCGAGATTTCAGTTTTCTCTACTCTCATTACCCGAATTCCTACACTTAGAACATAACTTCCTTCATATCAACATCCTGATTCGTGATTTAAGATCGTATATCATTGGAGATTGGTGTTCAAGCTTTCGGTGTCGGATTGCTTCATTTTCCTCCGTGTTCTTCACTACTTGAGGTAGGTGATTCTTCACCAATGTTAGTAATGTTCCTAAGGAAGTTTGAATCATGTTTGGATAGCTGGTATTTCGTTTATAATCGGTCATCACATGTTAGAAGGATATTTTCGACGTTTCGACACTTATTCATCGTATGAACCTTTGAACCATCTTATTATAAGGAATCCTAAGCATGTTCAAATCGAGTTATGATCAGTAACCGGATATTTGCCCAGTTGATACGTTTTACACGATGGAATCATGTGTTTTGGAACGTAGAACAAATGGAACTTAGATTATTTCTTGGAGATCGTAGATGAACTATGATGTTGAGTTGACTATCCGTATATTCGTATTTCATAAACATAAAACTTCCACAAACCTTATTAGCATGATATGCCCGAGGATAACTTGTATCATCACGGTAGAATTCATGAGTTCTTCACCATTCAACCCAGTTTTCGGTTTGCAGTATTCTGCCATGCAAGATTAGCGCACGCTAACATGTGTGAGTTAACGTGCGCTATCGGGGTTCAGTTAACGCACGAAACATACGTAGCGTACGTTATGAGACCAGCCGAGTCAGACTGCCAGTCTGTGGCTAGCGCACGCTAGTCTTATACGATAGCGTACGCTAACAGTCCGGCTTAGCGCACGTTACGTAGAGTACGTAGCGCGCGCTAAGCAATCCGGACAGCTTGTTTATTTTGAGCTTTTCGGCCGTAGGCCGAATTGTTAGGCCATTGTTCGACTTGAGATGATTTGTATATCATTCCTTTTGTTAAGGTTCGATCTTGCTACGTTGATCGAAGGAGGCGACCTTCGAGTGGGTTGAGGTCATTGAAGTATATCGTTCTTGCCATCTTCGAGGCAAGTATCGTGATATGTTATTATTGGTATTTTTGGAGTATACGTATGATTATTCATGATGTTGAACATGATATTTATTTCGTTGATTTGCCATGGTATTCGTTATATAGTGTTTATATGTTCATGTTGATGAACATAATGATTTGGCATATGTGTATGCATGAGTTGTGTTTGTACACGTTGTACGATCTATGCTGAGGGCGCTGGATCGGATGTCCACCTCGTGTTGGTCCGACGGGATCATCTTGGGATCTAGCCGAGGCGCCGGATCATTGGACGGGTTATTTCCACCTCGTGTTGGTCCGACGGGATCATCTTGGGATCTATCTTTGAGGCCGGATCATTGGAATACCCATCTTTGTGTAATGGAATCTTGTAGATTCGCATTGTCGGATTCCGTAGCGGAAGTCCGTGTGGTGTATCTTGTCATGTATTGTTGATGCATATTCGAATTGTTTAATATGATACTTGTACTAGCATCGTTTTGCTAACCCCTTCGGGGTGGACATTTGTTTGGATGTTCGGGTAGCGAGGAGCGAGAAAGCGACCACGATCTGCGGCGTGACGGCGAAGGGGTTCGATGATGTTTGTGGTTATTGGTGATTTGTTTTCTTGGTTTGATTTCTGTACTCGAGTACACGTGTCTTATTGATATTAATTCGATATGGTTGTATTAATTACTCGTTGAACCAGTTGTACGTTTTCACAAACTTGAATTTTCGTAATGTTGATGTCTTAGATTTACTTTCCTTTTTAATTAGCCTTGTAAATCCTTACTTAAAGGGTTTACGGCGCTGTAATTATTCCGAATATCTCGGGGTGTTACAGATTATGGTATCGGAGCTAAGATTCATGGATATCTTGGCAGTTGGGTTTTATTTGGGTCTGTTTACGTTATTTGATTTTCGGGTTGTTTGTAACATCACTGTTCAGCCGAAGTCGTCATGTGGACCGTGGTTGTAAGTCTCTTAATCTCTTATACTACCGTTTTACTTAATTACTGTCTTGTGAGTATTGACGGACTTTATTTCAAAAATTTTGTTCTGGATATTGAGAAATTGCGTTTACAGTATTTTGAGAGGAGGACGTGGACGCGGACGCGGTCGTGGACGCGGACGTGGTAACATGAGACATGAGGATTCCGCAACTACCCCAGAAATATCGGCTAGTCGAACCGATTCCCATTCGGGAGGGCAGCAAGGATCAGCGAATGATGACGCAAATCCTAACATACCGGGAGTGCTTCAACAGGTGGTGGCGCAGATAAACCAGTTCGCTCAGGTCGTTGATCGCATGCAGACGGCGATGGGACAGCAGCACCACGAGGATAACCGGGGAGACAGATGGCTCGCTGAAGTGGTTAAATTGCTCCCGCCAAAATTTGACGGATCTGCTGAGGCACTTACTTGGGATCACTGGCTCAAGGAGTTGGAGAAGATATTCGCGGGTCTTAACTGTCCCGAAGACCGGAAGGTTCCCATTGCCCAGTATTTTCTGACTGGGGAGGCCTTCGATTGGTGGGAGGCTATTCGACCCGAGAATCCTAACGCGGATTGGACGGAATTCAAACAAATGATGGAAGCACAGTATTGTCCTCGTCCAGTTAGAGAGGCAAAGATCCGAGAGTTTTTCTCACCACAGAGTTCGGAGGCATCTGTGACAGATGTAATTAAAACTTTCAATCATCAGCTGACTTGTGTGCGACACTTGGTCAGAACGGAGGCAGAAAAGATTTTTCATTTTGATATGCGGATGAAGCCGGAGGTTCAGCAGTACATGTCCGGATTCGAGTGTACTACGTTGCGACAGTATCAAGACAAAGCGCTGGCCTACGACATGAAAGAGGCGGCGGTGGAGAAATCAGTAGAGGCAAAGAAGCAGAAGGTGACCGTGGCTTTGCGAGAAAACAAGAGTGGTGGGGACCGCAATGGCAAGTCTTACTTTTATACGTCTAGGAAACCTCCACATCCATCTAAAGTCGGAAAGAAGTTCCGGACAAAATCAGAAGTTTCGGACGCATCAATCAAATGCTACAATTGTGGTCGAGCAGGGCATATTCGACGTGATTGCCCCGCATCTTCTGTGACTTGTTACGATTGTGGGCAAGAAGGGCACCGTGCGGCCTTCTGTGGAGCCGCTAATAGATCTTTTGGTACCCGCACTCTAGCACCAGTTCCTAAGGAGATAAGTGTGAACCAGACACAGCAGAGTGGATTTCAAAGTGAACGTTGGGAAGAGAGAGACATCCAGTCCGGGTCCGTTCCTCCGCGCCTGTATGAAATGAGGAGATCTGATGATCAGAACACCGCTGTTGCATCAGGTACGATTCAGATCCTTTTGCAACCAGTTAGTGTTTTATTCGATTCCGGAGCTACACATTCTTTTGTATCTTTGAACTGTGTAAATCGTTTAAAAATCTCGTGCTTAATTGATTGTGAACCGTATGTCGTGGGATTGCCGAGTGGAGAGAAAATTGTGGGAACCCTAGAGGCTAGAGATTTTCCAGTATCTATAGGAGGGAGAGATTGGCCGTCGAATCTCATTGTTGTTGACATCTACGGTGACGATTTAATTCTCGGAGACGATTGGCTCAACCGTTATGGAGCTATCCTGAATTACCGAGAGAGAGTCATTTCTATCATTGCTGATGACGGGTCTGAACACTTATTCCGAGGATGGAGACCGGGAAGTTCGGGAAAATTAATCAAAGTAATGAAAGCCGTAAAATTGCTGAAACAGGGATGTCAGGGATTTTGGTGTTATGCTATGAGGAAAGAGGAAGGAGTAGAGCTCTCGTCTATTTCAGTTGTGAATGAGTTCTCAGATGTATTTCCTGACGAACTACCAGGGTTACCTCCGCAAAGAGAAGTAGAATTCACCATCGAATTAGAGCCTGGAGCAGCCCCTATTTCCAGGGCACCATACCGCATGGCGCCAACCGAGATGTATGAACTCAAGAAGCAACTGGAGGAATTGTTACAGAAGGGCTATATTCGACCTAGCGTTTCTCCTTGGGGAGCGCCCGTTCTCTTTGTCCGGAAGAAAGACGGATCCCTCCGACTGTGTATTGATTACAGGGAGCTTAACAAGATGACGATCAAGAATAAGTATTCTATACCTCGGATCGACGACTTGTTTGATCAACTGCAAGGGGCAAGGGTATTCTCGAAGATTGACTTGCGATCAGGATACCATCAGTTGAGAATTAAGGAATCGGATATACCAAAATCTGCTTTCAGATCCCGGTACGGGCATTATGAATTTGTAGTGATGCCATTTGGACTTACCAATGCTCCTGCGGTATTCATGCAATTGATGAATCGGGTATTCTTGGAGTACTTGGATAAATTTGTGGTCGTTTTCATTGACGACATCTTGATATATTCGAGGGACGCAGAGGAACATGCTGAACATTTACGTATGGTTTTGAGCATCTTGAGAAAGGAACAGCTGTATGCTAAGCTTTCTAAATGTGAGTTCTGGCTTAAGGAAGTAACTTTCCTTGGGCATGTGATATCAGCCGACGGAGTTCAGGTGGACCCGAAGAAAGTCGAAGCAATCTTGGAATGGGAAGTTCCTAGCAACGTGAAAGAAGTCCGAAGCTTCTTAGGACTTGCGGGATATTATCGCCGCTTTGTAGAGGGATTCTCCAAAATTGCTCGACCGCTCACCCAGCTGTTACAGAGAACTCAAAAGTTCACGTGGAATGAGAAATGCCAGGCTGGTTTTGACGAACTTAAGAGGAGACTGACGACAGCACCTATATTAGCACTGCCAGAGGGAACTGATGGATTCATGGTATACAACGACGCTTCAAATCAGGGTTTGGGTTGTGTGTTGATGCAGAAGGATAAAGTGATTGCTTATGCTTCTCGGCAATTGAAACCGAACGAAGTTAATTATCCGACTCATGATCTGGAGCTAGCAGCTGTGGTCTTTGCCTTGAAAATATGGCGACATTATTTGTACGGCACTCATTGTCAGATCTTTACAGATCATAAGAGCCTCAAATACATTTTCAGTCAGAAAGAATTAAACATGAGGCAGAGGAGGTGGCTGGAATTGATCAAGGATTACGACTTGGAGATTCTTTATCATCCGGGGAAAGCCAATGTAGTAGCCGATGCGTTGAGCCGTAAACCCGTTTCTCTTCGAGTGTTGGAAGCTCTTACGCCCCAAACCAGTATTCAACGGGAACTGATCCGCGAGGGGATTGAAGTATGGGCACCAGGAATCCAAGGACAACTTTATGTGATGAAACTGACTTCATCACTAGTCGAGGGGATCAAGTCTAAGCAATTGGACGATTCTCTGATCCTTCGATTATGTGATGAAGTAAAGAAAGGAAAAACCCCAGGATTCGTGATACAAGATGATGGAGTTCTGAGATTTCAAAGTCGACTTTGCGTTCCCGATGATGATGATTTGAGACGGACGATTCTGAAAGAAGCTCATAGCGCGCCCTATTCTATTCACCGGCGTGATAAGATGTATAAGGATCTAAAACAAAACTTCCGGTGGGGAATATGAAGAAGGGCGTGGCAGCACGTTTGAAGTGTTTGACTTGTCGAGGTCAAGATTGAGCATCGACACTGCCGGATGTTAAAGCCGCTTCCGATCCCTGAATGGAAGTGGGAGGACATTTCGATGGATTTCATCACCAGTATGCCAAGGACTAGAGCAGGAATGAACATGATTTGGGTCGTAGTTGATCGACTAACCAAGTCGGCTCATTTCCTAGGGATCAAAGATACATGGGGACCCGAAAGATTGGCGCGAGTATTTATTGCGGAGATAGTCAGATTGCATGGGACGCCGAAGACCATTATCTCGGATCGAGATGGTCGTTTCGTGTCGCACTTCTGGAAGGCAGTTCACAAGGCTTTGGGGACTGAGCTCAACTTTAGCACAGCTTATCATCCCCAAACAGACGGTCAGTCCGAAAGGACTATTCAAACTGTAGAAGACATGCTTAGAGCTTGTGCGTTGGATTGGTCAACTGATTGGGAAGTTAACTTGCCCTTGATCGAATTCACTTACAATAATAGTTGGCATGCTTCTATTCGAATGGCACCATTTGAAGCTTTGTACGGGAGGAGATGCCGATCACCACTGTGTTGGGATGATTCATCGGATTTGATCGGGACGGAACCGGAGTTGATTATTCAGACTCAAGAGAAGATAGCTTTGATTCGAGAAAGACTGTTGACTGCCCAGAGTCGACAGAAGTCTTATGCCGATGTGCGTCGTCGCCCTCTAGAGTTCGACGTTGGGGACCACGTACTATTGAAGGTGTCTCCTACACGAGGGATTTTCCGTTTTGGGAGAAGAGGCAAGCTTAGTCCGAGATATATTGGACCATTTGAGATCCTAGAGAGAGTTGGGGATTTAGCGTACAGGTTGGCCTTACCGCCATCGCTGAGTCATGTTCACAGTGTGTTTCACGTATCCCAACTGCGGAAGTATGTATCGGACCCCAGTCACGTCATTGATTTCGACGAGATCGAGATAGCTAATGATGGCACCTTCGAAGAGAGACCAATCAAGATACTTGAGAGCCGGATCAAGCAATTGAGGAATAAACCAATACATTTGGTTAAAGTACAATGGTCACGACATGGAGTGGAAGAGGCCACTTGGGAAACGGAGGACGGTATGAAGGCTAAATATCCGGAGTTGTTTTCATCCTAAGTTTCGGGACGAAACTTCTTTTTAGGGAGGAAGGATGTAATACCCGAGATTTCTGTTATGTAATTAGAACTTGTGATATTGTAATGATTGTACTTTTGTCTAAGTACTATTCTCCGTATTTCATAATCCGATGTTGTCGAGTGTATAATTTCGTGTATGTGTTTTTGAGATTGAAATTCTGTACATGTAGCGCACGCTACAGGCTGAGTGTAGCGTACGCTAACGGGGATTCATAGCGTACGCTACAGAGAGTCATTAGGGCACGCTATGCATGGTCAAATCGATTGAGACGTGCGGTAGGTGAGATCTGGCCGGGGGACCCCTGTCGGATTGTGTCGGATGTACCTGGACGGCTTTCGGGAAAAGCCGAGTCAACGCCTTAGCGCACGCTACAGGCATATGCGTAGCGCACGCTAAGTGCCGAGTACAGTTTAGACTGTGAGCCGTTAGCGCACGCTACGAACAGGGTCTAGCGCGCGCTAATAGCCATTTATTATAAATAGGACATCATCCTATTCGAGATTTCAATTTTCTCTACTCTCATTACCCGAATTCCTACACTTAGAACATAACTTCCTTCATATCAACATCCTGATTCGTGATTTAAGATCGTATATCATTGGAGATTGGTGTTCAAGCTTTCGGTGTCGGATTGCTTCATTTTCCTCCGTGTTCTTCACTACTTGAGGTAGGTGATTCTTCACCAATGTTAGTAATGTTCCTAAGGAAGTTTGAATCATGTTTGGATAGCTGGTATTTCGTTTATAATCGGTCATCACATGTTAGAAGGATATTTTCGACGTTTCGACACTTATTCATCGTATGAACCTTTGAACCATATTATTATAAGGACTCCTAAGCATGTTCAAATCGAGTTATGATCAGTAACCGGATATTTGCCCAGTTGATACGTTTTACACGATGGAATCATGTGTTTTGGAACGTAGAACAAATGGAACTTAGATTATTTCTTGGAGATCGTAGATGAACTATGATGTTGAGTTGACTATCCGTATATTCGTATTTCATAAACATAAAACTTCCACAAACCTTATTAGCATGATATGCCCGAGGATAACTTATATCATCACGGTAGAATTCATGAGTTCTTCACCATTCAACCCAGTTTTCGGTTTGCAGTATTCTGCCATGCAAGATTAGCGCACGCTAACATGTGTGAGTTAACGTGCGCTATCGGGGTTCAGTTAACGCACGAAACATACGTAGCGTACGTTATGAGACCAGTAGCCGATCGCCTGTGGCTAGCGCACGCTAGTCTTATACGATAGCGTCGCTAACGATCCGCTTAGCGCACGTTACGTAGAGTACGTGGCGCGCTAAGCAATCCGCATACTTGTTTATTTTGAGCTTTTCGGCCGTAGGCCGAATTGTTAGGCCATTGTTCGACTTGAGATGATTTATATATCATTCCTTTTGTTAAGGTTCGAGCTTGCTACGTTGATCGAAAGAGGCGACCTTCGAGTGGGTTGAGGTCATTGAAGTATATCGTTCTTGCCATCTTCGAGGCAAGTATCGTGATATGTTATTATTGGTATTTTTGGAGTATACGTATGATTATTCATGATGTTGAACATGATATTTATTTCGTTGATTTGCCATGGTATTTGTTATATAGTGTTTATATGTTCATGTTGATGAACATAATGATTTGGCATATGTGTATGCATGAGTTGTGTTTGTACACGTTGTACGATCTATGCTGAGGGCGCTGGATCGGATGTCCACCTCGTGTTGGTCCGACGGGATCATCTTGGGATCTAGGCTGAGGGCGCTGGATCATTGGACGGGTTATTTCCACCTCGTGTTGGTCCGACGGGATCATCTTGGGACATATGCTGAGGGCGCTGGATCATTGGAATACCCATGATGTGTAATGGAATCTTGTAGATTCGCATTGTCGGATTCCGGTAGCGGAAGTCCGTGTGGTGTATCTTGTCATGTATTGTTGATGCATATTCGAATTGTTTAATATGATACTTGTACTAGCATCGTTTTGCTAACCCCTTCGGGGGTGGACATTTGTTTTGATGTTCAGGTAGCCAAGGAGCAGGGAAACAACCACAGTACCGACGTGACGACGAAGGGGTTCAGTGATGTTTGTGGTTATTGGTGATTTGTTTTCTTGGTTTGATTTCTGTACTCGAGTACACGTGTCTTATTGATATTAATTCGATATGGTTGTATTAATTACTCGTTGAACCAGTTGTACGTTTTCACAAACTTGAATTTTCGTAATGTTGATGTCTTAGATTTACTTTCCTTTTTAATTAGCCTTGTAAATCCTTACTTAAAGGGTTTACGGCGCTGTAATTATTCCGAATATCTCGGGGTGTTACAGGCCCCATCTACGAGACGACGGAGTTTGAGTCCGTCACCAGGAGCTCGGCCTACCCGGCTCCCAGAAGACAGCCCAGCCGTCTGGCTCCTCCTCGCCAAATTGCCGAGATCGGCAGCAGCGGAGTCCGGAGATCGGTACACGATCGCCTCGGCTCCCGCTCCCAAAGCCGATCAGCAAGCAGCCGAGCCGCGGCGATTGCCGCATTGCAACGTCAGATCGACGACGTGAAGGCGCTCCTGCAATCCGGGGCAGGCGCCGTGAAGACGATCGCCGCACCAAGCGAGCCGCTCACGATCGACATCGAGCTCGCCCCGGTGCAGCACAAGATCGTTCCTCCTCAGACACCCGTGTACCAGGGGCGATCGGACCCCCAAACACACCTGCACAAGTTCAACATCTACATGACCGGGTGTGGGGCATCAGACGCGACCCGGTGCCGAATGTTCCCTCTGACGCTGGACGACCTCGCCCACCGGTGGTACACCTCATTGCCACCTCGGTCCATTGGCTCCTTTAACGAGCTGGCGCACGTCTTCACAGAATACTTCGCCACCAGGGCCGCTCGGCCAGAAGGTCCCCATCGCATGTGGCGGATCAGGCAAGGGGAAGAGGAGTCCGACTCGGACTACATCGACCGGGTGATCATCCTCAACGGCGAGCCCGTAAGCGATGAGACCGCCCTCTACGCAGTCCTAGGAGGTTTTCAGGGCTTCTCGCCTATGTTCAGACATCTCACGAAGACCCTACCGACGACCTACGCAGCCTTCCGGGCTAGAGCCGCAGATTTCCTGTCCAGGCAAAGGCTTCTTCTTGGCCTAGGAGTAGAGCGATCGGCGCCCGCTCGACGACCTCCAGTCTACCAGCCCGATCGCTACTATCCAGCAGGGCCGGAGGACTCGCTCACCGCATACAGTCCACCATTTTAAATGAGGGACTCACTCCCGCCCGATCGCCGATATCGACCTACGAATAAAGCGATCGGCTGCCGAGCGGCGATCGCCAGTCTTTCGGCCCGATCGCCGATCATCACGCTACATCATCAGCAATCCGGAGGACACGATCGCCATCTACAGTCCAGCATTTAACATGAGGAACTAAGGCTCGCGATCGCCTCCACCACACATCATAAATCCATGGCCCTGGCAGTCGATGGAACCGGCTGCTTCGGCCATGCAAGGTCCCTTTCGGCCGAGATCGCCCGCCCTTCGTTTAAATACGAGGCCGGCGTAGTCTGAGGGCTCTCCAACATTAATCAGTGGACCCATGCCACAACCCCATCTCAACGTACACCGTCGAGGTCGGCCATCTCCATGGCTGGCCGAGGTGGAAGCAGAGCTAACAAGCCGCGGGCGTGGAGTTGATTCATCCAACGCTGCCCCGTGCAAGGACTCCTCTAGACCGAGACCGCACGCCCTTCGTTTAAATACGAGGCGAGGCGCAGCCTAACAGAGGACCCTAATAATAAAGTGAGTCACGAGACACTCAATATTTTCGCGCATCAAGACACGGTCATGGAGTCGGTCCATCGATCTCCGCGACTGTGCACGATTCCTCAAACAAAGCGAAACCACCAAGTTTCCGTGGGGGATCGGCCAATGTTGTTTTTGCAGGTACAAGACCGAAAGATAGCTAGCC
The DNA here is from genome assembly GCA_033398695.1 of Orobanche coerulescens. Lineage (NCBI taxonomy): Eukaryota > Viridiplantae > Streptophyta > Magnoliopsida > Lamiales > Orobanchaceae > Orobanche > Orobanche coerulescens. The sequence continues at coordinate 20,162,373 of CM065810.1, forward strand.
AATCGACCATGATAGCCCAAGTCCGAATCCTAAGCCAACTCAGCAAGATCGCCCGTCCTCATCCTTACACGATCGCCAGCAAGAACCACCTCGCCCCATGTCTTCAACATAGGAGCAAGCTGGGGGGCAATTGTTGTGTCAAGAATTAACACCTTCCGACCGGCGATCGCCTAGGACATCGGGCGATCGAGTCACTGCCGAGCGGCCAAGGCAGATCTGCCGATCAGCGACCAGGCGACCTAAGCCTCAGCCCAGCGGACAAGCTATATCGGCCAACCGAAGGTCCCAGGACAAGTCCCGGTGCCGAGCGATCGACCTCAGATACGATCGCCTCTCGGTACTCGGCGACCGACTCCTGGCGATCGACTTGCGGACGATCCTCCCTCGGCACTTGCCGACTGACCCTTGGAGACCGACCGTCTCTCGGTACTTGCCGACCGACCCTCGGTGACTGACTGGAGACGATCATCTCTCGGCACTTGCCGACCGACCCTTGGTGACCGACCATTGCCGACCCTCAGCAACTGGCCGATGGCGACCTCTGATGACCAGCTAGAGACGATCGCCTCATGTCGATCAACACCGATGGCCATCCAGTCGGCAAAGGCTGAACCTTAAGACTGGCACCACGTGCAAAGACCGAGACAAGATCCGCGAATCACGGGCCATTGACCACAGCCTGGCAGATTCTCTCCACCAACCGACAAGTCGCCGAAAGTTGTCAGTAGGGCCGCATGTGACTGACTCCGGATGCGTGCTGGCCCCTCAATGGACCGCCCAGCCGGCGCCAGCACCTACCTTGGACTTTAGCCCGACAGCCAGCATCTTCCTTGGACTTTAGCCCGACAAGCCCAGGAGATCGACCCATTATAATATTGGCCGGCAGACGATCGGCAGATTATTATAATGGCCGGAAGGCGATCGCCCGCTAGAGGACAGGACCCGGCTGCCCCTATATATACAAGGCTCCCAGCACTTGTATTCCTCTCTGCAATATCGCGATTTGAGCACACAATACAGAAACAACACACAGCACTTGGCTATCTCCAACTCTTGGCAACAGCTATCATTCGGTCCTTCTTCTCCCGGCCTCTCTCATCGAGCAAACTATCGGCGGGGACGAAGAACACCGAGCTTCGCTCAAGAGCCGGATTAACAGAGTCTTCTTACACTCATTGTATTTAGATTTCTCTCATTAATACTTGTATCCACGAATATTTGTATTAATAACATCTCGCGAGAGCATTCAAGCCCGGGCCTAACAAACCCGGAAAATCTTGTATTATTTATCTCCTCTCGGAAGTGCTCCCGCAATTGTTGTTTGTTGTCCGTCTCCAGCAGTATTTAATCTTCGGATAGATATTTTGGGCAACAACAAAGGACTTGGGTTTAGCTGATTTAATTCTTGAAATTAAAATTATCAGAACGTCAGAAGGTATCTTCTTATCACAATCTCATTATGTTGAGAAAGTACTCAAGAAGTTTAATGCTTTTGACAGCCCACCTGTTAAAACACATGTTCATACCAGTATTCACTTAAGTAGGAATAGAGGTGATCCAGTGGCTCAAGTCGAATAATCAAGAGTAATCGGAATCCTGATGTAAATTGAAAATTGTACACGACCAGACTTGGCACTTGCTTTGAACAAGTTGAGCAGGTTCACGAGTTATTCGAGTAAAGAGCACTGGAATGCGCTGACTAGGGTTTTAAGATATTTAAAGTACACCTAAGTTATGAGCTATTTTGTAGTAATTATCCTGCAGTTTTGGAAGGATATACTCATGCTAATTGGATTTCAGATACAAAAGACTCTTACTCCACAAGTGGGTATATATTTACTATTGGGGGTGGAGCTATATCTTGGAAATCAGGCAAGGAAACATGTATAGCCTGATCCACCATGGAATCAGAATTTATAGCTCTAGATAAAACTGGAGAAGAATATGAATGGCTTCGTAACTTTCTTGAGGATATTCCATGCTCGAAGAAACTTGTGCCCAGTGTTATGATCCATTGCGACAGTCAATCGGAAATTCGAAGAGCACAGAGCCTTATATATAATGGTAAGTCTCGACATATTCGTCGGAGACATAATACCGTGCGACAATTGATCGAAAATGGAGTTATATCTATTGACTATGTGAGGTCAAATGTTAATTCGGCAGATCCACTTACTAAAGGCCTGAATAGAGATCAATTTCATAAACTTCTAGAGGGAATGGGATTAAAATCTACATCTTGAAAGAACAATCATAGTGGTAACCCAACCTTGAAGACTGGAGATCCCAGAAACTTGGTTCAATGGGAAAACAAAGTTATGAAAGTTCTATTGAAAAGCACTTATAATAAATCCATACCTATAGAGCAGAATAAGAGCTGAGTCCTGTGATTGTGGTGAGGTTAAGTCTCTGGACTTTTAATGGTTCCTTGCCCTTAGAAAGGAGAAGTATTGCAGGGTACTTTATAAAAGGAGACCACCTATCTAAGTGTGAGGACAGGCCGTCTCGAATAAATACTTAGGAAACCAAGATGTTGTCCATGGCCAAAACGGACACAACTATGAGAAAGGAAGGTGTTGAGACATTGTTGTGTAAGTGTCGTTGACTCGGTATATACCAAGAAGGATTAGTTCAAGGCACAATGTTCACTAAGCCACCGGTATATCCGATGATATTTTACTAAGGAAGGTTCAAAGCCACAAACTACCTTTCCTCATGGAGCAATATTTTATGGAAACTGGGTATGTGAGTCTACATTCATGCATGCATTTATTTCCACTCATGTGGGAATTGTTGGAAATTGTTTTTAGAAAAAATGAGTTTTAGCTCAATTTAAACCAATTTAATAATGATAAAATATTTAATTCTTGGGAATTAAATAATAAATGTGAATCTACGTTTCGAGAAGATGAACATAGAATTCTATTTTTCTCAAAACCGATTTCCTATGAGTGAAAAATAAATGATTAAAGTTGGCAATTTAATTGAAAAGGTGAAGAGTTAAACAGGTTGAAAACCCATATGGTATTTGATGTTGAAAACTCATATGATATTTGGGGTTGAAAACCCATCTGATATTTGAGGGCTGAAAACCCATGTGATATTTGGGGCTGAAAACTAATCGGATCTGATATTTTGGTTGAAACCCGGCTGATCTGATATTTGGGCTGAAAACCGATCTGATCTGATATTTTGGGCTGAAAACCTCTTTGATCTAATATTTGGGGCTAAAATCCCATTTGATCTGATATTTGGGGCTGAAAACCCATCTGATCTGATATTTGGGCTGGAAACCTAGCTGATCTGATATTTGGGTGTTGAAAGCTCAGCTGATATTTGGTCTTGACTATGAAGCAGGTTGAAAACTTAGCTTTTGGAATATGACTCTTCACACTCCATAATGTAACGTCCGAATTAAATGAGACTATCATGGAGGTAACTCTTGAGCTGAAGGATTAAAGAGAATTAATGGCACTTTAATTTGTAGTAACTTCCCAACTGATGGAGTGGAATTGGACCCTATAAAAGGGGGTCTTATGCATTTCATAACACACAACAGAACAAATACAACATACCACATATTGCATCATATTTCTTTCTTGTTTTACGTGCCCAGTTTCCAGCACTCTTAACGTTCGCCGGAGTTCTGAGTTTTGTAGAGCACCTAACTCAGAAACGTGTAGCAGTTGTATATTGGGGACATATTGCCTGAGCCGTCTGCTCTTATACGGGAGCAAAATTGTCTTACAGAAGGAGTCCTACTCGCCTCTGCTAAAGTTGTAATTTTCAATTCAGCTTTTAATTTGTTAAGATTGTATATTATGTTGCCTTTCTTTGTAATTTTTATTGTAATTACATTGTTAGAAATTCACTGATCCAACAAGTTTAAGTTTAGTTCCATGCACAATCTTAATATGTTTTATAATGTTGTTTTCTAATCTCTAATAATATTTTTTAATTTATTAACAACTTGACATTTTTGAAGAGATTTTTTAAACTTTTTGAAATAACAATATTTCGGATATTCGAATTGATATCTGAATCCGTATCCGAATTTGGGATATCCAAAATTTCGGATTGTGATTCGGATACCAATATTCACTATCTGAAATTTCGAATATTCGATTTTGAACACCCTTACTTGCAACATTCTAGTTCAAAATCCTCCATCGGCTATACTGCAATTTCTAACTTTCTGTGGTTTGTGTATTTTGTTTATTTTTTCTAACGGCGTGACTTGTAATATATGTTAATTGCCCTTCAACTTCTGTATTGTACAATTACGCTGTTAGAAAAAATAGGTGGAAATCTCCCCTATATACTAATGCAGAATATGCTGAACCTAAGTGGCAGCTTCTCATGCTTTGGCTACCACATGTCTTTTGCCGGTGCTTCGGGTGCTTATGTGTCAGCCTCTCATGCTTCAGCTGACACATAATCAATTATTGGCCTAATCATCATTGCATTAATTACATTATAATTATACCTCAAATAACACTACATACCTTATTAGTTTTTACGAATTAAGGAATATGAATTATGAATAAATAAGAATTGATTATATTACAAAAATATTTCAAAATTTTCATTAATTAAAAATATAAATCCCAAACAAAGAGAAATTTAATATAGTAGTGTGCACTATATATTAAAAACTTAAACATAAAATCTCGCGGAATATTATATATTTCACTAATTAATTAGTTTATATTAGTTAGTCACTATAATTAGGTATATCAATAAAAAAAAATATCAACTGAAATGAAAGATATTTGGGAGTATTGCAAAAGAAGTGTTGAATATATGTATATATATAAAATTAAAAAGACACTTGAAGTCCTAATCAATTAAATAAATCGAAATAATTTTATTAAAAAATATTATTGAAAGTGTAGAAATAATGGTTTTAATTATTATTTATAAATAGATGAAAGAAACTATGGAATAAATCAATTAGTCTATTTTAGTTTCAAATCTCATTTAATTAATATAAAATAACAAAATAAATGAAAAAAATTATATTTACTAAATTATATAATTACTGATTTTATGAATTTTTACAGAGATATTTCAAAATATATAAGAAATTAAATTTCATAATAATATACTAATCCGTAGATCTTTGTACAAAGAGAATTTCAGAAAATAAAAATTGATCGTTTTAAATGATTTTTAAGTGATTTTTTAATTTCTTTTGTTTTAAGTTTATCTACTTTTAAAATCAACTATATATTTTTGAAAATTTTGGATTTGATTTTGTATTTTAAACTATATCCAAATAATTTTTGTATTTTTTTTCAAATGTAAGGATTAAATTATCTCCTTTTTGGCCATATAACAGAACCGTTAAATACTTAATGATTTGGATCATTTTGGCAAAAAAAAAGGACCAAAAAAGAACGTGGAACTAAAATTTCATCAAATACAGTTTAACACAATCAGATATGAATTGAGGTTTTTTCTAATACGATTTTCTAAAATTACTAAAAGTGCCCAACTATTTATGTGTTCTCTTGAATGTAAAATATGCCAACTTTAATACTTCTATATATTAAGTTAAATGTTTGAAAATAATATCGTATAAAAATAATATAAAGTTTCAATTGAACCAAATGTCACTTAGTTTTTTTGTAATACAAGTTTCACAAATTACTAAAAATACTCTAATTATTTTTCTCTTCTTTTGAATGTAAAATTTCTTGAATTTAGTACTCTTAATTATAAAGTTCAATACCTGAAAAGTACCATATAGCTTTTCCCGGCTCATCTAATATTACAAACAAATTTTGGCATTTTTTTACTTTTAAAAAATGGGGATAGGCTAGGATGTGGATGTAGTTTTCTTAGTTAACCCCGCGATTAGTATATTTACAATAAGTCATACAAGTAATTCACTTATATATATATATACTACGATCATGATGTTTCTTTTTTGTTTTTTTGGTAAATTGGGAGGTACTTAATTTTAAGTTATAAGTCATAATCTCCTTACTTTGTAATTCCAAAATCTATTTTAAAATGACTATATATATATATATATAGTTTCACTTTAACCAAATGCCTCCGAGATTTTTCGTAATACAAGTTTCAGAAATTAATAAAAGTACTTCAACTCTTTTTCTTTTTTTTTTCTTAATATAAAATGAGTAGACTTTAATACTCTTAAATATGAAGCTAAATGTTTGAAAAAATATCATATAAGCATAAATATGCCGTTTCACTTCAATCAAATCAATTGAGTTTTTTATTTTGTAATTTTTTAAAATTTTAAGGTCATTTTTATTAGGACAAAATTCTGATGCATATTTTTTAACTTATCCAAGCTATTCTTATATTATAATCTAAATTGTTAAATTTCTTGGTAATTTTAAGGCTAAGACTTGAATGTAGTTTTCTAAATTAACAGGTATATTTATAATAGGTCATACAAGTAATTAAATTAAATATACTACTACTATGTTTTTTTTATTGCAGTTTGAGAACTGGTTAATTTTAAGCTATAAGTCAAAATCTCTTATGTATTTCCAAAAGCTTTTTAAATTTTAAATATTACTAAAATTACCCTTGCCATAATTATTTAGTATAATTCTACATATGAAGTTGTACTAAAGAACAATGCATATATCGGTTATTCAAGTATAAGCTCTTCTTCACTTGGACATCATTGCAAACTCATATGAGATTAATCGTTGGACAAACAATGTCATCTCATCATCTACAAGAAATTAAGGACTTCTCTGAATGAATCCTCAAAATTGCAAATGGTGAGCTGGGTGAAGAAGTCGATAGAGAAACCTTGATTGATATTCATGATATTTACTAATCCGGAATGCCGAAAATCATATTACAGCCATTGTTGAAAGCACTACCATTCACTTATAAGTGACTTTCCATAAAGTAGTTTTTTGAAGAAAGAGCAATTCTTGCGCCAACAAACGACATTGTGGAGATAGTAAACGATTATGTGATGTCTATAATTTCAAAGACAAGCGGATATATCTCAGTTATAATAGTATATGCAAACTTTCTGCCCTCTAAAAGTCAAAATCAAGTATATCCAATAGATTTTTTTTGAATAACATCAAGTGTTCTAGAATTCCAAATCACATCTTGAAATCGTAAGTTAGACTTTCAATTATGCTAATTCAAGATATGGATCAATCATCAGAATTATGCAATGTCACATCATTAATAATTATCCAAATCTGTAACCATATTATTGGACAAAAAAATTTGGGGAATAATTATGAGAGTAAAGTATTTATTCAATTGATATTAAGCTCCTTAGATATCAGATTGCCATTTAAATTTCAAACACGCCAGTTCCCACTTATTATGAGCTTTGTCATGACTATATTTAAGAGTCAAGGTCAAACGCTTTCTCATGTCGGCATGTATCTTTCAAGACTCGTATTCGGTCATGGTTAGCTTTATGTAGCATATCAACAGTGAAGATCAGGAAATACTAGAAATCTTTTCTTGCGATGAGAATGGTGTAATCATAAACAGAACAAATAGTATAGTTTATAAAGAAGTATTGTGAAATTTATAATAAACGATTTACATATTATAGATTTACATAAAAGTTCTTTTTTGTGTTCCCGTAGAATTACACGGGTGTTATACTAGTACACAAACGATGCAAAATTAAAAACTGCAGTCTAACAACTGGAGCAAGCGTAACAAGCCCAAACTTTAGATAGACAAAGTGAAGTTTTCTCTTTTTTAAAAGCAAAAGCTTGCGCTTCTCTATTCATATATGAGTCGTCAAAAGCAAGTTGTCCCATTATTTCAAAAGCCTGCGCCGAGCAGCCCAGGTAATTAGGGCCAACGGCCCAATATAAAAAGTGCTGGAAATATAGTGGCAAAGTGGATTTCAAAATGGGCCATTATCATCTCTAGAGTCATTTTATGACTTAGTTAATTTATTTTATTTTTTTTGAATTGTCCATTTGATACTTAATGTCATCTACAAATCCAAAAATATGTTTCTAAACTGAAGTGGTTTTTGTTTTTTTGGGGTCCATAAATCATTTACATGATTATCTTTCAAGGCATATGACTGTTTCGTAGAGTGTCTAAAAAAACATATTTTGTTCAAATTGTAAAAAGATGAATGTCCAACAACCCATTGATCTGTTGCCTTTACAATGATGTAACTCAAAAATCAAATCAAATTGTTCATAACTAATAATATATTGTATCTCTATTAAGAAGAAAGAGAAGGGAGATGATGTAGCGGATGAGATTGCCATTCGTTATTTGGGAAATGGGTATTTTTTTAAATATGTGAAAAATATTTGTTAGTGAATTTTGGGATGAGCTCAGTCTTTTTTTATCGGAATCAACCCACTGAACAAAGTCACAGCGACGCGGTGAGGTATCGTTTAGGCCTTCATTTTTGCGTTTTTCTATTTTAGGGACTTAATAGCAATTTTATAAGAGTTTGTGTACTTGTTATTAAATTTCGTAAGTTTAAATATATTATATATATATAATATATATATATATATATATATATATATATATATATATATATATATATGTGTGTGTGTGTGTATGTATGCGTGTAAGGCCTTTATATCGGACGATCAATGAATTGAAATTTTCTGTATATTTTCTTGAAATTCTTAAATCGGCTGAATCTAGGGTTTTTAGAATGCTGTATTTCAAAGATGACTAATCTGTTGGAACATAGTTATTTTCTTGTAATTTTCGTTGGACATTCCTAGGAACGAGAAAAATACACACAAACACGATATGTATTTCAGCAAATATATATATATATATATAGACCAGTTGTACCTGTTTTTAAATGAATAATTCTGGGTGTAAGGTATATGAAATTTTATATGCAATTTATCAGCTACAAAATGGAGTAATAATTAAGATAATGAGGAGTAGTTTACATACCTTGAACCGATTTTTAACAGCTTCAACAGTCAACAAACATGGGGCCTCTGCAAACGTAAACAAACAAATTGAAAAGTGTTGACACAAAATGTATTTTGATGATGGTTACATACAAAACATTTAATTGAATCTATCTCGGCTCGATAATATGTTGAAAGAACAAAATATGGCTAACGCACGCAACGTATCATACCATAACGCACGCTATCGAGACTCTCATACACGCACTCAAGTCACCGCACTCTACTCAAGTCGCTGATCGATAAGCGCAAAGCTATTGAATGATAGCGCACGCTAATAAACTATAGTTAGCGCCACGCTATACAACATACATAACGCACGCTATCGCAAGTCTCCGTAAGTCGGTGAAAGGAAATCGAGGTGGACGTTGCGCACGCTACACACATATTCTTACGTACGCTAAAGTGAAGACTTAGCGCACGTTAATTTTCATATCTAGCGCGCACGCTACGAAATAATGGTCGGTAGTCCAAGAGCCACCGGACTCACTTCGTCTAGGTTTTTACGTCGCTACACAAGGCAACGTCGTTATTGAAATAATTGATGGCACGCTAAAGGAAAGGTGTTAGCGCACGCTAATGGAATCTATGACTTACCGTTTGAAATTCAACCGTTGGAAGCAAGAGTCAATGCGCATCCGGAAAATGCGGAAATATTGGATTTAATTAATCTTTAGCGCACGCTATGCATACTTGCTAGCGCACGCTAATCATAATTTTAGCCGTTGGAAAAAGAGTCGTTGGAGAGGAAATCGGATTTTGTCAAAGTCAAGATCGAAGACTAGTTGACCAATACGATAGCGCACGCTACCATATCATTACTAGCGCACGCTAGACACATAATTTTACCGTTGCAACAGTCTTTGTGACCGTTCGGAGAACTCAAGTCAAAATCCGCTAACGCACGCTACAAGGATCTATTAGCGCACGCTAATAGTATATTTTTCAGATTTTGAAGGCTGTCTCACTCCTATAAATACCCGAAGGACTTGGGTATCAAATACACAACTTCAAGCATTCAAGCATTCTAGCATACAAGCAATCAAAGCATTCTTGAGCTCAGATTTACATATTTTATTGCATTACAAGTTGTGAGAAAAGAAAGATACAAGAGCGATTTCAATTGTAATATCCATTATTCTTTGTATTCTTTCATTTGGTTGTAAGTGTTGCATCACTTACACTTGAGCGAAAAAGAAACGAATCAAGAGTCACTAATCCGGTGTTATTAGGATCTTTGATCCGGCATTGTTAGGATTATACTCCCATATTCGTATAGTGAGGATTATCTAGTTCCTATAGAACACTAGATAAACAATTATTCATATTGAGGGAAAGGTTGAGCTTGGACCGATAGAAGACAAGCGGATTGTAACGGTTGTGAACTCGGACCGATAGAAGACGAGTTAAGGTTGTGGTTTTTCTTAAGCCAATAGAAAAGAAAGTCGGAGAGAGGACGTAGGCAAGTTGCCGAACCTCTATAAATTCTTGAGTCTTTATTTTCCGCATTATTTTCTTTTTACTCGCAAGAAATTTCGGTATTCCGCATCACCACTATTCAACCCCCCTTCTAGTGGTGAATTTATCTCTTCAGTTGGTATCGGAGCGGGTCTCTTTTTAAAGGTTTAACCACCTAGGAGAAAAAGATCCGCAAATGGCACTTCTAGGCCAAATTGAAGGAAATGCTCTCAACCGTCCTCCTTTCTTCGACGGTTCCAATTTCATGACGTGGAAGAAGAAGATGGCAATCTTCGTACAAGCCTACGATATTGAAATCTGGAAAGTTATTGCTCTCGGTCCTAAACTTGCTAAGAAAGAAGATGGATCGTTGAAAAAAATCGAAGAATTCAACGATGAGGATTGGAGAAACACGCATGTCAACTCCCGAGCTACTCAACTCCTCTATTGCGCTCTCAATCCCGAAGAACTTAATAGGATATCATCCTATGAAAGTGCAAAAGAAATTTGGGAAATTCTCGAAGTCACTCACGAGGGAACCACTCAAGTCAAGGAGACCAAAATTAATATGTTACTCCATGACTACGAATTATTTTCCATGAAAGACGAGGAAACGATCACAAATATGTTGGATCGATTTTCGGCTATAACAAACGGTCTTGCATCTTTTGGAAAGCCTATATCAAGCAGCGACAAAGCTAAGAAAATTCTACGATCGTTGCCACGAGAATGGGATGCCACGGTCACCGCGATCATGGAATCCAAGGATCTCAACAAGCTCGAATTTAGTGCCCTCATCGGGTCACTCATCAACTATGAGATCGTTCTCAAGTCTAGAGGCACAAAACCAAAGCCTCGGGAAAGAGTAGTCGCATTCAATGTTGATAGCGACGTTGAGGAAGATGTTGCCGAAGATGAAGACGACGAGGAACTCGCTCTTTATGCCAAAAACTTTAGAAGGTACAAAAACCTAATTCAAAAGAGGCGAAGTTTTCTTGGTCGGGATGGCAAACCGGAGCAAAAGAAGAGTGGCTACACTCCTATCAAGAAGTTCGACAATAATTGTCGGAAATGTGGTCGGAGGTCATTATGCCAAAGAATGCCGAGGTTCCTCTTCAAAACCGCAAATGGAAAGATTCAAAAAGAAGGAGGTTCTAATCGCTTCTTGGAGTGATGACGAGGAGGAGATTGAAATATCTCTAGACGCAAACCTTGCATTCATGGCCCTCGACTCAAAGCATTATCGTGGTAATCTCTTAACTCAATGTAGATGAATATGATTCTTTTGATTTTTGTGATTCACAAGAAGTTCATCAAGATGATGAGTTGTTGAGTGCGTTTGAATCGTTAAATACGGAGTATGACGAGATGGTCAAGTTAAATATATCTTTAAAGAGAAAAATAAAATCTCTAGAACTCGAAAACTCCTCGCTTCAAAACAAGGGCAAAACTATTGAGATCGACCATACATCATGTATTGAAAAAGAAAATGTTTTGAAAATCGAGTTAACAAAAACTCAAAAGGAGCTAAAATATATTTTGAACAAATTTACTCTTGGAAACGAGAAATTCGAAAGGCTCCTATCTATTCAAAAATCGCCCTTGCTCAAACACGGTCTTGGTTTTGGACCCTTTTAAACGGGAACAATCCCTTATTAACCTCGACAAAATAAAGAAAACCGAAACCGAGAACTCAAAAGATCCGCTCAAACGAGTTCACAATGTTAATACTCATTCAAAGTTAAGAACTATCAAAGTTAAGCAAATATGGGTTCCGAAAGGGACGATTGTTCCGAATGCTATAAGCATAGTTAACTTTGGAGGACCCAAACGGGCTTGGGTACCGAAACAACCGAGAAATTCTATTTTTGTAGGTACCGGCACCAAGGAAAAACAAGTGGTACATTGATAGCGGATGCTCAAGGCACATGTGCGGCTCCGAGGACTTATTTGAAGACCTCGAATATCAAGATCAAGGACATGTGACCTTTGGAGATAACCAAAAGGGAAAAATCAAAGGAATCGGCAAAGTCGGTAAGGAACCTTCTCCTTCTATCAACAAAGTACTATTTGTTGAAGGTTTGCATCATAATCTCCTTAGCGTTTCGCAACTTTGTGATGAAGGTTTTAAAATTCTATTTGAGCAAACGCATTGCACTGCATTTAGAAATAATAAGATTGCATTCATTGGTTTGAGATGTGGAAACATCTATATTGTTGATCTTAATGATAAGAGTTCATTCAATGAAAATTACCTTATTACCTTGGATGACAATGCATATTTATGGCATCGAAAATTGGGGCATACTTCTCTACCTATTATTTCTATTTTATCTAGACACGACCTTGTTCGTGGATTGCCCAAACTCAAATTCGATAGAAAACATTTGTGTGAATCATGCATTAAAGGGAAACATACTCGAGAATCGTTTAAACCAAAATTCGAGGTTTCCACTAGTCGAATTCTTGAACTCGTGCATATGGATTTGATTGGACCATCTAGACATGTTAGTTTAAATGGTAAACTTTATACTTTGGTTATTGTTGATGATTTCTCTCGATTTACTTGGGTTAGATTTTTAGCTCATAAAGATGATGCATTTTCCGAGTTTTCTAAATGGTGTCGTTTGGTATCAAATGAGAAAAACCTCTCCATAATTTCTATTCGCACCGACCACGGAGGTGAATTTGATTGCACCCCGTTTGAACTTTTATGTGATAAATACGGTATTAATCACAATTTTTCGGCTCCTAGAACGCCTCAACAAAATGGTGTCGTTGAAAGGAAAAATCGATCTTTGGAAGAAATGTCGAGAACAATGCTTAATGAATACTCTCTTCCACGATACTTTTGGGCCGAAGCAATTTTTACGGCATGCTATGTGATTAACCGAGTTCACGTTCGTAGAACTCATCTTAAAACTCCTTATGAATTATGGAAGGGCAAAAAGCCTAATATTGCTTACTTTCATCCCTTTGGTTGCAATGTATTTATTTTGAACAATGGCAAGGATAACTTGGGCAAGTTTGATGCCAAATCCGACTCCGGAATTTTTCTTGGTTATTGTACTAATAGCAAAGCATATCGTGTGTATAACATTAGAACAAATAAAGTTGAAGAGTCTATACACGTTAAATTCAATGATATGATCTCACCCCCGAGAAAGGTAGAATATTTTGATGATGCAGGTACCTTTAGGATCCCTCACCGAAGTGAAGAAAATTTCGAAATCGAAGCGAACACAATCGTTGATTTACCGAAAGATTGGAGGCACATCAAGGACCATCCGAAGGATCTCGTGATCGGAAACATTGAAGACGGTGTTCAAACCCGAAGGAGGACCACCGAATTTATGGCTCATTGTGCTTTTGTATCCGAAATAGTTCCCAAAAATATATCGGAAGCTCTCGATGATGAAAGTTGGGTAATGGCAATGCAAGAGGAGCTTGTGCAATTCAAGCACAATAATGTATGGAATTTAGTTCCCGCGCCTAAAGATAAAAAAATTATCGGAACTAAATGGGTGCATAAAATCAAGAGTGACGAAGACGGCTATCCTATTCGAAATAAATCTCGTTTAGTCGCTCAAGGATATAATCAAGAAGAAGGTCTTGATTACGAGGAAAGTTTTGCTCCCGTGGCTCGACTCGAAGCCATTCGCTTGCTTTGAGCATTTGCCGCTCATAAGAAGATAAAACTATTTCAAATGGATGTCAAAAGTGCATTCTTGAATGGTTTCATTCAAGAAGAAGTCTACGTCAAGCAACCTCCCGGTTTTGAAGACCATCATTTTCCGGATCATGTCTACAAGCTCAACAAGGCACTTTACGGGTTGAAGCAAGCACCCCGAGCATGGTATGATCGTTTAAGTCAATTTTTAATTGCAAATGACTATAAAAGAGGCAAAGTCGATAATACCTTGTTCGTTAAAGTACTAAATGATGATATACTTGTTTGCCAAATCTACGTTGATGACATTGTTTTTGGAGCTACTAATGAATCCTTGTGCCAAGATTTTTCTAATCTTATGAAAGGAGAATTCGAAATGAGTATGATGGGAGAATTAACGTTCTTCCCCGGGCTTCAAATCAAACAATGCGAAGATGGAATTTTTATCCATCAAACGAAGTACTCAAACGACCTCCTCAAGAAATTCAATATGGAAAATAGCAAGGTGATATCTACGCCAATGTCGTCATCATTAAAGCTTGAGAAAGATGAAAATGGCAAATCCGTAGATCAAAAACTATATCGAGGTATGATCGGATCTTTGTTATATTTGGCGCATCTAGGCGGATATAATATTTGCTACATGTCTATGTGCTCGATTCCAAGCTAATCCCAAGGAATCACATTTAATTGCTTGTAAACGCATTTTTCGCTATTTGAAAGGAACTATTGGACTAGGTCTATGGTATCCTTCTTGCTTGGATTTTAATTTAATTGCCTATAGTGACGCCGATTTCGGCGGATGCAAAATTGATAAAAAGAGTACTAGTGGTACATGTCACTTTATTGGATCTTGTTTAATATCTTGGGGAAGTAAAAAGCAAACCAGCGTAGCATTGTCTACAGCTGAGGCCGAATATGTCGCTGCAGGGAGCGCCTGTGCTCAAGTGCTATGGATTAAAAATCAACTACGCGACTACGGCATTCATTTTGAAAATACCCCTATCTTATGTGATAACACTAGTGCTATTAATTTGAGCAAAAATCCTGTTTTGCACAGTCGAACCAAACATATAGATATCAGACATCATTTTTTACGTGATCATGTTCAAAAGAAAGACATCTGTTTAATTTTTGTCGGGACGAAGGATCAACTTGCTGACATATTTACAAAACCTCTTCCCGAAGAATCTTTTAACTCCATTCGTTTGCAACTTTGCATGGGACATATAGACAACTTTTGAAATAAAATTCTACTCAAAACATCAAAATCGGTGAATCAGATCAATCGCTAGCGCGCGCTAGCTTCATATTCTTAACGCGCGCTAAAAATTTATTTCGATAGCATACGCTAAACCTTTCCTTCTTGCGTATGCTAATTAAAGTTTTCTTGTTATTCAGTGGACAGTCCAGTAAGTCCTATTTTTTCGCCTAACGTACGCTAATCCTTTAAATCCTAGCGTGCTAACTTAAAACTCGTTGACTATATATATGTCGTACAACCCTAAATCACAACACATCCCTTAACGCACGCAAACGACTTCTCTCTTGCAAAAACCCTAGACAGACATCCGATCCAATCTGCGATCTTCTCCCTCAAAATCTTCGATTCCCTTCGTTTTTCTCCTTCTCCGATCATGTCTAGCCAGAATCGAACCGCTATGGGAAAGCAATACAACAATTTGAAGCGTCCTCTAAGCGCCCAATTTGATGCGGACCGGTTCGTCTCCGCTTTCGAGAGTGTTCTTTGACATACTCCTCAAGAACACATCACGGATTGCTACTTTTCAATCTTCTAAGTCTCGAACGGGTAAACGTTAACATCTCCAATTTCTTCTCATCACTCGGTATTTCTCGTTTCGTTGAGTGCAAAAACCCCTGTTTTCCCGAGCTCGTCAGAATTCTATGCCAACCTTCACGTGGCCGAGAGTGAAGGTTCTTCAGCCCTTGTGCTAGGTAGCCTTGTCGGAGGAACCAAGGTGAAAGTTTCTTCCGATATTTTGTATCAAATTTTGGTTTGCCCGGAGATGGTTTTATTTGCCTTTGAAAATCATTGGTCGACGATAATGAAATTGGTGAAATTGACGTGAAAGAATTTACGAGCTCGAAAGCCGTTATTGACATAACGGATGATTTTTTTGAAAACAACGACTTCTAATCAATATTCGTTTGATTTTGGTAGACATCACAAAATGCCTTATGCCAAAGGTCAATTCGCATAACAATATAGTCGGCGTGGACAAGCAAGTGGTGTACAGAGATCTAAATGAAGATAAGGTCGATTTCTCCGACATCATAATTAGTTGGATGAAGGTGAAAGGAGATTTGTTCCGTCGAAAAATTACGCCACTCGTTCTCGCAAGGCCGAATGCCTTATGGCTCTATCCTGTCGGCTATCTTTAGCTTTCATCAAGTGGACTTGTCGAAGGACAAGGCAGTCCCCGTCTCCCTCGGGCATGAGATCTCGGACGCGTCACTTAAAGCTATGCACTACGTCCGTACGATCAACAGAGGCTGGATTCTCTTTCCGTACCTTCGCGATGATGACCAAGTTGAGAAAGGGTCACGGAAGCCCACCGAAGAAATGATCACTCGTCGGGGACCTCACACCCTTCGAGAAATGCAGACTGGGGAATTCGTAAGGAAACCAACATCGAAAGGAAAACGCCCGATGCGAAATGTGGTGACGGAGGAAGAAGAGAGTGATCTCTTTGCTCGGATGCGGAGCATCGAGACCTCACACGCTGAGTTACGAGAGGACTTTCGGGCTCTGCGTTCGGAAGTCAGAGAAGTGCGTTCAGAAGTTCGGGAAGTTCGTGGGCTGTTATCCGAGTTTATTCGCTTCACACACCCCTCGTTCCCTTTCCCTTCGACCTCCTCCGATCCGTAGATTTGATGATTTTTGATGCTTGGTGTAGAATCTTCTTTTCCGAATAATATATATGTCGCTTGCCATGGAAAACTCGTTGTATTTACTGCATTTTATTATTAATGAAATTCGCATTTCTTAATTTGGCATTTATTATGTACACGTATTTGCTATCTCCAAGTATTGCTACTATCGTTGTTACTATCATTGTTGATTGCACCTTGAGTAATGGCAAAATTTTGTTAATGTTTATTAATAATGCAACAATTCAGGGGGAGTTCCTTTTTGTTTCTGTCAAAAAGGGGGAGAATACACCAAAAACGAAAACCGACTAACATATCGAACAAGTTTATCTTGATTCGAATCATTTCAAAACGTTTTTGCAGGTATTAATTAAATGTTTTGACATCATCAAAAAGGGGGAGATTGTTGACACAAAATGTATTTTGATGATGGTTACATACAAAACATTTAATTGAATCTATCTCGGCTCGATAATATGTTGAAAGAACAAAATATGGCTAACGCACGCAACGTATCATACCATAACGCACGCTATCGAGACTCTCATACACAGACCAGTCAAGTCAGCTGCAGCCTACTCAAGTCGCCTGATCGATAGCGCACGCAAGCTATTGAATGATAGCGCACGCTAATAAACTATAGTTAGCGCACGCTATACAACATACATAACGCACGCTATCGCAAGTCTCCAGAAGTCAGTGAAAGGAAATCAGAATTGGACGTTGCGCACGCTACACACATATTCTTACGTACGCTAAAGTGAAGACTTAGCGCACGTTAATTTTCATATCTAGCGCACGCTACCGAAATAATGGTCAGTAGTCCAGTAGCCCGGACTCACTTCGTCTAGGTTTTTACGCTACACAAGGCAACGTACGTTATTGAAATAATTCAGTAGCGCACGCTAAAGGAAAGGTGTTAGCGCACGCTAATGGAATCTGCAGCTTACCGTTTGAAATTCAACCGTTGGAAGCAAGAGTCAATGCAGATCCGGAAAATCTGGAAATATTGGATTTAATTAATGCTAGCGCACGCTATGCATACTTGCTAGCGCACGCTAATCATAATTTTAGCCGTTGGAAAAAGAGTCGTTGGAGAGGAAATCGGATTTTGTCAAAGTCAAGATCGAAGACTAGTTGACCAAGACGATAGCGCACGCTACCATATCATTACTAGCGCACGCTAGACACAGAATTTTACCGTTGCAACAGTCTTTGTGACCGTTCGGAGAACTCAAGTCAAAATCCGCTAACGCACGCTACAAGGATCTATTAGCGCACGCTAATAGTATATTTTTCAGATTTTGAAGGCTGTCTCACTCCTATAAATACCCGAAGGACTTGGGTATCAAATACACAACTTCAAGCATTCAAGCATTCTAGCATACAAGCAATCAAAGCATTCTTGAGCTCAGATTTACATATTTTATTGCATTACAAGTTGTGAGAAAAGAAAGATACAAGAGCGATTTCAATTGTAATATCCATTATTCTTTGTATTCTTTCATTTGGTTGTAAGTGTTGCATCACTTACACTTGAGCGAAAAGAAACGAATCAAGAGTCACTAATCCTGTTATTAGGATCTTTGATCCGGCATTGTTAGGATTATACTCCCATATTCGTATAGTGAGGATTATCTAGTTCCTATAGAACACTAGATAAACAATTATTCATATTGAGGGAAAGGTTGAGCTTGGACCGATAGAAGACAAGCGGATTGTAACGGTTGTGAACTCGGACCGATAGAAGACGAGTTAAGGTTGTGGTTTTTCTTAAGCCAATAGAAAAAGAAAGTCGGAGAGAGGACGTAGGCAAGTTGCCGAACCTCTATAAATTCTTGAGTCTTTATTTTCCGCATTATTTTCTTTTTACTCGCAAGAAATTTCGGTATTCCGCATCACCACTATTCAACCCCCCTTCTAGTGGTGAATTTATCTCTTCAAAAAGGAGGAAACCAGATCACATTTGGATGAAAGAATTTCAGAGAATATTCTTTTTATTTTTGAATTATATGTGTATGTGTGTGTGCGTGTATATATATATATATATATATATATATATATATATATATATATATATATATTGGAGGAGAAAGTTTTAATACTAGTTTTATTCCTATCAGAAATCATACAGTGGCGGACCTAGAGGGGTACAATCTGTACCCCAAAAAAAAAAATTAGTATTATATATATTGTATAATGAATTTCTGGAATTTATTTAATTGTACCACCTTTTTTTATTTTTCCGAAATTACTTATGTCAAGAATAAGTTGCGAAATAGCATTGGAGATCAATTTTTAAATGATTCTTTGGTAACTTTCATTGAGAAAGATCTGATGATGAGCTTGTCAGTCGCTTTCAAGAGATGAAGACTCGGCGAATAATAAATTAGTTTGTTATGTAATTTTCTTTTGTATTTTGAAATGTATGACTTTGATATTCAACAATGTTATGAGATGTATATTTTTTAATATTATATTTTCGGCGTATATTGTTATATAATATTTGTCGTACTCCCAAACATAAAATTCTTGGTCCGCAACGGAAATTATATATATATATATATATATAAGACTTTTTTAAACAAAATTATAGAGATGATGAAAGACAATGGCTGAATTCATGAGCCCATATGAGAAATAAATCCGCCGAAGAAGTTGAAGATTTGAAACAAAATATTAAAGAAGACACTGAAAAAACTGACCAGAAAGAGCAGTTTCACAGGCAATAATATTCCAAGTTGCATAAACACATGTGGAAATAAAGATTGTAAGAAAAACAGCATATCTCCACTCCTTGATGAAACATCTACTTTTATTAGTCTTCTTGCAATACTCCATGAACAAAAATTATTTAAAAAGAATAAAAAAGAGAACTGTTGAAAGAAGTTAGCACAAAAGTTCAATCCATGCACCTTTATATATATATATATATATATATATATGCAAGTGTTTATATTTACTTCATGCAAGTGTTATTGCATTGAGATTCTGAATTTATTTCAATCAAGTGTTTATATTTACTTTTTCTTTCAGAACTTGGGTATTGATTCATTATATATTACACCCAGTAGTAGACACTTGACTCCAGATACATTATTTTCTTTGACTGCGTATGGATTCCTGCATTTCATACAAATCAAGCACAAGTAATTAAATATCTATCGAGAATTAAGCTTAGATATACAGTTAAACCTCGATAAATGAATATTCGATAAACGAATAACCTCGTCAAATGAATAATTTTCTCCGGTCCCAACTCTTTATAACATGTTCAAATTTTCTTTCGATAAATGAATAATTTCGCTAAATGAATATTTTTCTCCGATCCCGCTCATATTCATTTATCGAGGTTTTACTATAATTACTTGGTTACATGAGTGATTTAATAGGGATATCCATTTTTCCTTGCTGTATTGATTCCATATCAAGCACTAATAATTGAATAATCTATGCACTGAATATTTTTCTTATTTTTTCTTTTTGATTTCAACAGTATCAAATACAAATCAAATATTAAGGCAAACAAATTTATGCATTGGAAAGAGAAAACCCAGACTATCTAAGAGAATCATATGATGCTACGAACTTTATTCCAAAAGTCCAAAATAAATGAGACAAATGGAACATAGGCGCAATTTTACATAAGTATAGTCTAGGTTGAATACAACTTAATATATGAGCTATTCGCATATAAGTTATTAACAAGTTTTTACTTGTTGAAATATAGCACAACTTCGTAATCAAATAGTAAAATAGTAAAAGTAGATTACAAGCTGTAATCTTTCAAGAAAACAAGTTTTATTGATAAGGATGGGAAAATTACAAGTTCTTGAAAAATAAAGATACAAACATATGCATACTGCATCTACAGAAAAAAATACAGCGTAAAGGCTAACAAGCTAGCTCCTATAATGAGAGTGCTTCCAAGGCCTCCGGTCAGGATCATTCACAGTTCCTTTCCACCAGTTGTCTAGGGAGTGCTTGCCTCGATCCCGAGAAATACTTCTTCTTTCAGGGGATTGATCGTAAGTAAGGATTCAGTCTTCCGAGTGGGTGAGCCGTTCACCTTTATGGTGCCTGGATTTCATCAGCATTTGCAGAGGGAGCCTTCCTTCTACTAACAGCCTTGAGAATTCATTTACAGCATCCTCCAGCATCTTGAACCGGTTGAAGAGGACTGGCTCCCTGATGAGAGTACAGAAGTATCTCACCAGTTCATTTTCATTCCAACTCTTCAGATCATCGGCTGACGGCTGTCGGTCAGTGGGCAGCAGAATCTCGGATGGCTTACACACATTGTTCTTCCATGGGATGTTAGGATCCTGGAACTCAGGTCGAGAGCCAGTTACCCTATTTTCCCTTGTAGCTTGACTTGATCTGGTTGCGGCCAGTCGACCAATTACAGCAGCAACACTCTCTTCTAATGCTGCATTCATCTCTCTCTCTCTCTCTCTCTCTCTCTCCAATCTCTATCTCTGGGCACTTTGGACCCTTCCCCCTTTTCGTATTATCAATATCTGATACCTTGGTGTGAATATCCTGTAGGAGCTTGAAGGACTTGTCCTGTTTGGTCTTTAGATCATTGACGCTTTAAACCAGTGTACCAATCACTAAACACAGATCAACGATCTTATGATCGTTCTCAGTTAGTCTGGTGCCGGTATGTTGAAGGGCGGCAACCGTTCTGGCCTCAGCAACTATGTGCTTCTCTTGTTCTGGTCGCGAGATCCGCTCGTGATGCTATTTTAGTTGGTTGAGCGCCTGCCACAATGCTGTAGGCATCAGGCGGAACACATCTTCCACAACGTTGCTAGCGAATTTCAGCTTAGGGAGATCGTCTTGTGCAGTCTCTTTCATCGAATTGAGTTCTTTTCCAATGTCGTACAGGGCCTTGACGGCGTCCTGCAGAAACATAGTTTGGTGACCGATGGCGTGGAGTTTGTCTATGCGGGCTACGGTGTGCGAGGATCCAGGCCGCACAATTTTTGAATCCTCATGTTCTCCAAGTTGGAGAAGAAAAACATGATTACGGGGTCTTCGTGGTCTGTCCTCAGGCAAAAAACCGTCATCAGAATATGATTTTGAGCTAACGGAGGTGGGAGATGCAGGGGCATCTGGAGCAGGAGCTTCAGAAATAGGGGCTTCAGAAGTTGGTGCTGTAAGTTCAGTCTGAGAGACCGGAGGGACTGATTCCTACTGCTGTTGTTTTTCTGTAGTCGGGAATACAGGAGGGACTGAATCTCCTGCCGACTCTCAGCTTCCTCCTTATCCGGAAGAGGGACTGAATCCTCTTGGCGGATGGAACGGGCGGCGTCTTTAGAATGGTGGATAGGCTGGGCATCCTGTTCGGGAATAGCTTGCTCTTCAGAGATGACAGGAGGGACTGATTCCTCCAGTTGTTGTTCCTGAGCAGCTTCCTGTTGCGAGGAAGGGGACTGTTGTTCGTCAGATGTCCCCTGACCCTGTTGTGATTTTAGCTTGACCATCTCACCTTCCCTGGCCTCTTCACGGCTGATCCTTAGACCGACCTATAGGGCATCGTCGTCGTCGTCAGAGTCAGGGTTGGAGTGGTGGCTTGGTGAAGGAGCTTTGTCACTGGACTGTGACTTCCCTTAGAGTCTAGCCTTCTATTTTGCCATGTAGTAGTCTGAGAATAGCTCACAGCAAAAGTGATCCTCCCAATGGATCAGGACTTCGACGTTCTGGGTGTCCGTGACCTCCAGAGCAAAGAATTCCTCATCCTTCCAGTTGTCCTAGTGATACAAGGTGCCGTACGGGGCAACACTATATGACTTCCAGATTTTGAAGCGTTCGAAAGCTTCTTCAATTTGAACCTGGATGAGAGTATTATTTATAATGTCAGTGGGTAAGGGACTCCGTACCGTAGTTGTAATACCCGTACTTTTTATTGATTGTTTGAGCTTGCCGTTCTTTCTCTTTTGTCACTTTGTAAACACTTTGAGATGTTGTTGATGTTGATTTAGAGTTTCGTACCTTGTTTGGATCATGATCGTGTTGTTTGGACCTTTCGGCAGTGTTCTGGGTCAGGGAGATAGCGCACGCTAGGCCTAGGCTAACGCACGCTAATTCTACTTGAGTAGCGCACGCCAGCTTTAAGCCTTAGCGCACGCTAACATTTGGAGCATGGTAGAGGCAATATCTAATTCTGCTCTCTGGACTAGCAGTTAGCGTACGTTAGGAGTTCACTAGCATACGCCATTTGTGTTCAGTAACGTGCGCTAACATCGTCCGTAGTGCACGCTAACGAGTTGGGTCGGCAGAGGTAGTGAGGTATTCATACTTTCTGGACTATCAAGTAATGTATGCTAAGCAGCGGCTAGCGCACGCTATAAGTGTCGTGTAGCGCGCGCTAGTACCCTTTAGTAATGCACGCTAGTGGAGTGAGACAGTGAACTGGGACTTTGTCTGGGCACCAGTTAGCGCACGCTAAGGCTTGGTAGCGCACGCTAACGTCGCAGGTCAGTAGCCACTGGACTACCGGGTGACCCCGTTAGCTCACGCTAACCTTTAAGCTTAGCGCACGCTAAGCTAACGCAGTATATGAGGGGACAATCAACCCATGCACTTGTCATTTCACATCATTCTCACTTACTCCGATTGGGAGAGCTCGGGAGAGGCATTTTGGGACAATTTGAGGTGGTCCTTCTTCAACAATCATCATCTTGAGTTGGATAACAAAGATTTCACAACACCTAATCCATTTCCATCTTCCAAATCAAGGTAAAACTCCTTAGAACCCTAATTTTGGGAATTTTCTTAGATTCGCCCGAATTATCCATTTTGAATCTTGAGAACCTTGAGATTTTGATGTATCTACCCTGTACCCATGTTTCTCCTACGATTATATGGATTGTTTTGTACCTTGTTCGGACGTGAGAGGGTTTGGGTGATTTTCCAACCTCTAGATGTTTACCCTTGTAGTTTCGTGAATCGTAGGTAGGTTTCGGGAGTTTCTTCGTGTGATTTGAATATGGATTATTGATTATCGTATTCCTTGCGAATCGTTTAGGTGCCGGAAGTGCGTTCTTGGGCCTACCGAACTTATACTCTTTTTCTTCCGATTTCTCGATGTCTCAAAGGCAAGTATATGTTTATGATTGTAGGTTCTCGACTTTGAAAGTAAGATATATGATTGGCATGATTGTTTATATCCACTCTGGGATGGGCCGACGGGTCCTCTGAGGGTTTCGTAGCCTCTGGTGTGATTCCACGGATATTTTGGGTTAACCACTCTGGGACGGACCGACGGGTCCTCTGAGGGTTCCGTAGCCTCTGGTGCGGTTCCACGGTTAATCATGTATGTATTGATGTGTTGCTATGAGATTTAGTTATTCCGAAATACTAGTCTTGGATTGATGAGATGATGATTACTTTTACTTTATTGTTGAGGAGTATTGTGTTTCATATTCGATATACTTGCACTAGCTATTCGACGACTAACCCCTTTATGGGGAAATACCTTTCATGTATTTCAGGTTCCAGGAGAGCGAATAGGCATGTATCTGGTCGGCATGAAAATAATGGGCAAGTGTGATGCTGTGTCTTGTCTCGAGTTATATTCTGTGTTTCCTCCATTCAGTGTTGTTGTACTGGAATGGTTTTTGAGTACTCGAGTATTGTTTCCGATTTCCTTTGTTGTTCCGGTCTGTGCTGCCGTGGTATTGATTTGTGATGTATTGCATTCGGATGTTTTGGATATGGTTTTGAATACCATTTTTATTGTTTTCCATTTCTTTGTACTTGGATCTTCTCGATCAAAGTTCATAGTTCGGCATATAAATAGCCTTGTGGGTCCCACGACGGGGCTCACAACGCTGTAATATACCCTAAATAACTTAGGGGTGTTACAAAATATGGTATCAGAGCTTAGGTTTATGGATACCTAGGCTGTTTGTCTTTTGGGTCGATTGATTCATCGTTTGTCCACAGTGTCACTACTTTGCCATCATCACAGTGCGACCGGTACTTGTAAGACCTCTTACTCTCCTAATGTTTCCTTAATCGCTTTAGTTTTGAATTGGTATTTTGGGAATCGGTTACTTCGATGACGTGCATTTTGAATTGTACTTATGTGATTTATGTATCATTCAGAATGTCTATTGATAGGGGATATAGACGAGGTTGTGGTCGTGGACGCGGACGAGGACGTGGCACGGCCGCTTCCCTCAGTTCCGTTGCGGGGTCGACCACCCCTAGCTTATCTAACTCAGTACATCCTGATACCGAGGGTCATCACGACCAGTCGACCGGCCAAGAAAATAACGCAGATTTTGGAGTTACAAATGTCCTTCAGCAGTTGGCAACTAGATGACTATCCTGGCCCAAGCCGTTTAACTGAACAATCCGAACCCGACATCGGAGGCCTTGCTTCAGAATATGATCCGTATGCACCCTCCGCAGTTCAGCGGTGCTACATACCCGATGAGTTGGGATAATTGGTTAGCAGAGTTAGAGAAAGTCTTCGAAGTGGTTGATTGTCCGGAAGTGAGGAAGGTATCGATTGCTCAGTACTTCCTTACCAAGGAAGCCGCGACGTGGTGGAAAGTTATCAAGCCACATGATCATGTTGCTACGTGGGGAGAGTTTAAAGAGCTATTGGAGGCCGAGTTTTGTCCTTGGCCAGTGCAAGAAGGCAGAATCCGATCCTTTTTCGAGGCTAAGCCGCAGAACATTCCAGTTTCGCAGGTGATAGTGGAGTACAACCAACAGTTGATCCACGTAAAGAATCAAGTGCTAGACGAGCGTGACAAGATCCGCTACTTTGATATGCGGATGAATATGGATTTACGGCAGTACATGGATGGGTTTACTTGCACCACTTTGAAGGAATATCAGGACAGGGCTTTGGCCCATGACATGTTAAGCCCCGATAATGATACCACCGAAGAACCGAAGAAGTAGAAGATCGCGGGAAATTTTTTCGGCTCTAAGGGTGGCAACTTCCAGAGATCTCAGACAACTAATCATTCTGTCGGACAGTCATCACGTTCTGCTAGAGGGAAGAGGAGTTTTCGTTCTCCTCCGGGCACCTCAACATGCCCGGTAACTTGTTTTAATTGTGGTCTCCCAGGCCACGTTAATCTGGAGTGCAACTTCCCACCGCTGAAGTGTCACACTTGTGGACAGATGGGACGTAGGGCAACTTGTTGCCCCGAGTAGGATCACACTGTGGGTGCTCGGGCTTCTGCACCAGCGCCTTTAGATCAGAGTCTGAATCCACGGCAACCAGTTGGACAATCACAACAAAGTTACAGGAAAAGCCGGGGACGCAGTCAGAACGCTAGAGGGGGGATTCTAGCGTTGGTTCGGCACACCCGCAATTCTATGAGATGCGTTGAGCAGACGGACCCAATGCGGAGGTGGCCTCAGGTACCATTCATATCCTATCTCATCCAGTTCGTGTACTTTTTGATACGGGTGCTACACATTATTTCATCTCCTTGAAGTGTGTATGCCGTTTGAATATAATTGTATGACTACTTGCGATCCTTTCATTGTGAAACTACCTAGCGAGGATAGAATCGTGGGGACCGGGAGATTAGAGATTTTCCGGTGAATATAGTCGGTATGGATTGGTTATCGAATTTGATTGTGGTTGATATGGAAGGCGATGATGTGATCTTCGGCGAGGATTGTCTTGACGGTCACCAAGCGATTATGAATTACCATACTAAGGTTATAAATATGATGACTGAAGAGGGTTCCGAGTACTCATTTTTGGGACGTAAGTCGGGCCAACCTAAGCTTCTTATCAGTGCCATGAAAACCGTAAAACTTTTGAATAAAGGTTGCACGGGCTATTGGTGTTATGCTTTGAATAGGGAATGGAACGAAGTTGATTTATCTTCGATTCCATTTGTTAATGATTATTCCGACGTTTTTCCAGACGACCTCCCGGGATTACTGCCAGATCGAGAGATAGAATTTTCTGTGGACTTAGAGCCTGACGCGGATCCGATCTCTATGACGCCGTATCGGATGGCACCTTCCGAGATGTAAGAATTAAAGAGTCAATTGGGAGAACTATTGGAGAAATGGTACATCAGACCGAGCACTTCGCCTTGGGGTGCGCTTGTTCTTTTTGTAAGGAAGAAGGATGGTTCACTATGTTTATGTATCGACTACCGTGAGCTAAACAAAGTGACCATCAAGAACAAGTATCCTTTGCCTCGTATAGATTATTTATTTGATCAGTTGCATGAAGCCACAATATTCTCAAAAATTGATTTGAGATCAGGGTACTATCATCTCCGGGTGAAATAGTCCAACGTTCCGAAGACTGTGTTTCGTACGAGGTACGGAAATTATGAATTTGTGGTCATACCTTTTGGATTGACTAATGCACCAGCAGTATTCATGCAACTAATGAACAAGATATTTATCGAGTACCTCGACAGGTGTGTGGTCATCTTTATTGACGACATATTGATTTATTATCGGGATAAGGAGGAGCATGCCCGACATTTGCGTTTGATACTAGATATTTTGAGAGCCGATTCTATGCAAAATTCTCGAAATGTGAGTTTTGGTTGGGAGAAGTTATGTTTCTCGGCCATGTGATTTCGGCCGAAGGGGTTCGTGTAGACCCGCAGAAGATTGAGGCAGTGCTAGATTGGGCACCACCTAAAAATGTTAAAAAAGTCCGTAGCTTTTTGGGTCTTGCTGGGTATTACCGTCGGTTTGTCGAGGGGTTCTCGAAACTCGCTCGGCCGCATACAAAATTACTCCAGAAGACAGAAAAGTTTGTTAGGACGACTGAGAGACAGCAGAGCTTCGATGAGCTAAAGAGACGTTTGACCTCAGCGCCGATTTTAGCTTTACCTCGGGGTAGTGAAGGATTTGCAGTTTATAGCGATGCTTCGGGACAAGGGCTTTGATGTGTGCTTATGCAGCATGATGAGATGATAGCTTTTGCGTCACGTCAGTTGAAGCCGTATGAGATGAATTTTCCTACTCATGATTTGTAGTTGGCCGCAATTGTCTTCGCTCTTAAGATTTGACGACATTATTTGTATGGCTCTCCGTGTCGGATGCAACACTCCCAAATCTCATTGGGTTATTACAGTGCCGTGGACCCCACGCCCGGAGATCCACCAGGAAAACACGACTAAAAATGCATTAAATTAACTAACAATGGAAATCACAGTCCCTACCATGATATCCGACACAATATTCCGATAAGGAACTTCAACGACAAGGTGGGCCTACAGGGACAAATTAAAATACAACAACATCCACGAGCATCTTCTCGGGTAATACAATATGACAACAACTTACAAATCTTGAGTGCACTCCAACTGACTGACCAACATGGACAACTCGGACTAGTATCGCTCGAATGCCTCGTCGCCAATGTCATGCCCCTGTATCTCAACTCACTCCTTGCAAGCACCTAAAACATGAAAACATGTTCCACCTCCACGGGGTCAGTCATCCAGATAATGAACATCAAATACATGTATAGCATGACATGCATCCAAAGGCAGAATGAAACGGTACAATGATAATAATAATACGAGATGCTTACAAACCAAGGTGAGAACCGAGCATTCGTGAAATACTATGCCCACGGCATACTATTAATACCTGTTCAACAGGTTAGAACATAAATGCCCAACGGCAAATTAAGTATAGAACACCACAATGAATTACACGAACATGAACCAAACCAGAATTGAATTAAATATGAATCACAATGCCCGAAGGCTCCAACGAAAATACCAAGACATCACAAAGGCCTGAAAGCCTCTCAGCCGAAGCTGTCAAATATCCTAATCACTTGAAGTCATACAGCCCGAAGCTGTATCAGTGAGGGCCGAAGCCACGACACGAAGCCGAAGCCACGGCACGAAGCCGTATCACAATAAGGGCCGAATCCACGACACGAAGCTGTATCACAATGAAACCATCTAATGGCCGTGACCTACTTGTAATATCCGCAATTTTCGATTTTCGGTAATTTTCTTTTTTCGGAAAGAGTCCATTTCGACGACTCGCTTGGGACCGTTTCATCATTCTGAGAATGATTAATTCTGTACTTTTTGTCATCCGAGTTCGTTTCGATATTGTTTTATTGAGTTCCGTGTTTCTTAACGACTTTTCCGCACTCAAGTTCGATTCTTGTGAATCTCGTTTGAAATTAATGTTTTGAGTTTCCCGTAAGTCCGTTTAACTTTGTTAGACGTGTTGTGAACTTCGGTTTGGTTATTCAATCAGGTATCGTGATTTTCGGACGTTTTGGGCCGTTTTCGTAATTTCCCAATATTTGGGGTAATTACTTCCATTGTCGAATTCCGACACTTCGGGTGGTCGGAATCGTGTGTTCTCTTAGCTCTTAGATTCGTATTTGCGAGTACTTCGTAACTGTATCTTCGATTCGTATTCAGGTTCGGGTTTCGGGGTCGTTCGAATCGTCGTTGTGGTTCGGTCGTAATTTTCGGTCTGTGTCTGGAGGTGGCTGGCCGGACCTGTGCGACACGGCCCTGAAAAAGGCGCTGCCGAGTGCCGTGTCTTACACCGGGTCGGCCAGGACCAGCATCCTTCCGAGACACGTCCGAGTCACACGGCGCTGGTGTGGGCCGTTTGCTGCGCCGTGTTCGACAGGGGTATAAATATGGCAGAGCAGTCGGGTTTCACCCATTTTTTTCACTTCGTTCTTTCTCTTCCGCGGCTGGAGACTTCTTGGATGTGGAAACATGTTTTCATACAACAAATCCATGAAGTCTTGGAGTTCATATAATCGATTATCCATCCTATAACATCCTTTGATCGAGCGAATCAGGTCAGATTTCCTGGAAATTCTAGTTTGGGTAAATTGGGGTTTTTGTTGGATTTCGTCCGTTTGAGCCGTAATAACTTATATTATTGATGGATTATTGATTATTTAGATGTATTATATCGAATTCCTTGTTATTCCATGGTTGGATCATATCGATTCGTTGTTTTAATCGAGTTCTTAGTCGATGCCTTGAAGGTGTCCGACAAAAGGTCTTAGAGGGGGATTGGGCATTGTATGATTATTATCCATCGTACGATTGTTTATTTATCATTGGTATGACTTAGGGACGAAATTCTTGTGAAGAACTCGAGTCGGAACCCTTCCGTTCGTTGTCTTCTTCGGGGTCCGAGCTTCCCGGTCGAACCGTGTTATTCGGAGTATTTGGTAGCAGTTATTAAGGCAAGTATTTTACTATACGAATTGTGTCTTGTGAATAGGGATGTCGTATTATGGTTGTGATGCATTGGTTTACTTTCGTGTATATGCTTCGTATGAATTGATTATTACGAACAATTGATGGTAACGATAATACCTTCACTTAGTTAACATCCTGGAATTGTGTTGTATGTGCAAATCATCTAAGTTTGTGCCGGGCGTGGTTGGTCATTATTGAGTCGTTGTGATGATCATGATATTTGTGTTGTTTTGGTTTACATACTTGATTGTACATTTCGGTATAATGTGGAATGGCTTGACATTTGATGATTATGAGTTGTGTCGTGTCGATGTGTGTGCGTGTGTTCCAGGTAGGGTCTGACGAGGCCTCTGGAGTTCGGTACATGATGTGTACGAACAAGGTGTGTGATCCAGGTAGGGTCTGACGAGGCCTCTGGAGTTCGGTACATGATGTGTACGAACAAGGTCTGTGATTCAGGTAGGGTCTGACGAGACCTCTCCAGTTCGGTACATGATGTGTACAAATGATGTTTGTGGCTGGGTAGGGTCCGTTGAGGCCTCCGGAGTTCGGTACATGATGTGTACGAACAGTGTGTGTGGTCCGGGTAAGGTCCGTCGAGGCCTCCGGAGTTCGGTACATGATATGTACGAACAATGATCGTGTAGCAGTGATTGTTTGGGTAACATTTTAAATATGGGTCTTGGACTCATAATGATATCTTATCTCGTGTGTTTTGAAACGAGAATCGGGCTAAGGCCCTAATGTTTACGAAAAGGTTTTGTAAATTGGGACTCGAGGTCCAATAGAATTTCTGCTTTAAAAATCCCCGAGATGATGTGTTCTTTTTCAAATATCTCTTACTTGAGTTCGGAATTCTAAAACTTCTCGGGAACATTTTGATAATTGATTTCCGTATTAAATTCGTAGTTGCTATTTACTTGTTGCATTTCGTATCGTATTATACTTGCACTAGTAAAATAATGGAGTTTTACTAACCCCCGATTAATCGGGGGTGGATGTCCTGCTGCGTCCGGTACATGCGGAGTTCGGGGAGCATCACGATATTGGCACAAGAGGATGACGAGCTGCGATACTAATCAAGAATCGAGAGTTGGTAGAGTTTGGTTGTATTGTTAGAGTTGTTTCAGTCGTCCGTTGTATTGTGTTTCAACCCCTGTGTGGGTAATATTGTTTAGTCAGTTCTGTTAATGGAGTTGTGTGACCTCATCGGTCTGTGTGTTTATGTGTAAGTGACCTTAACAGTGTAACACCCCGAGATATTCGGAATAATTACAGCGCCGTAAACCCTTTAAGTAAGGATTTACAAGGCTAATTAAAAGACGTGTGAAAATAATCCAACAATACCACAGAAATTCAAATTACAAAACCGGTTCCAATTGATCCACTGAGTTAATTAATACAACCATATCAAAATGATATTAATAAGACACGCGTACTCGAGTACTGAAAATGAACCAAGAAGACAAATCACAAAAACAACAAACATCAACCACATCACTGAGCCATTTCATCGTCATGCGGGTACTGTGGCTGCCTCCCCGCTCCTCGGCTACCTGAACATCAAAACAAATGTCCACCCCGAAGGGGTTAGCAAAACGATGCTAGTACAAGTATCACAATACAAATTTCATCAATGCATTATAAAACATATAAAACGGACTTCCGTCACCAGAAACCAACGATGCGAATCCTCACGATTCCATCAACACAATACAGGGTAATCCAACGATCCAGCGCCCTCAGTATAGATCCCCATAATGATCCCGTCGGACCAACGCATGGTGGAAAACCCGTCCAACGATCCAGCGCCCTCAGCATAGATCCCCATGATGATCCCGTCGGACCAACGCATGGTGGACATTCGATCCAGCGCCCTCAGCATAGATCCTCATGACCCCCCCTCGGATCATTTACAATATAAACCATGCAATCATGTATACAAATATGCATTTCAATATGTCCATTAATACGAACAATTAACAATGAATACCACGAGAAAGAAATTAATCTCATACTCGACAACATGAACAAAACCATATGCCTGTTTAAAGTTCCAATACAAAACAAATTCAACATATGATACTTGCCTCGAAAATGGCAAGAATGAAATACTCCAACAAATGTCACGTGTCTGTATGCCACCGCCCCTCGATCGTCCCCTATGCAAGGCCCAGACCTTGTTCAAAAGAAATAATAAAGAATTCATCTCAAGTCGTACGAATGCCTATCAATCCGGTCTATGGCCGAAAACTCTAAAAGAATGTAATCTGCCTGAACTACTTAGCGTGCGCTACGTTCTCTACGTAACGTGCGCTAAGCCTGCCCGTTAGCGTATGTAAACAACAAAGTCTAGCGTACGCTAACTATGTACTGACAGTCCTTTCTGATCAGCCGACTGACTCCCTGATGACATAACGTACGTTACGTACCAAACGTAGCGTACGTTACTCATTCCCGATAGCGCACGTTAATATGCCTATCTTAGCGTGCGCTAACCGTGCATGGCAGTTTACTACTGGGCAGTAGACTTAATCTAATGGTGATGAAACTCATGAAATCTTCAGTGTTAAAACATGTCATCTCCGTGCATATCATGCTCATACGGTTTGCGAAATATCTTTACGGATTAAACGACTACGAGATATAAGGATATTTATAATCATCACAACACCATAATTCATCTTGATCTTCAAGTAAATATCCTAAGTTCAATCCATTTCGTGTCCCAAAACTTATGATTCCATTATGTAAAGACATAAGAACTTTGATAATCTCCATATACTGGTCACAATCGGTTTGAATCTTCATAAATATGCTAGGAGTTCAAACATTAAAAGGTTCAATAGTTTATACGATGAAGAAGTACCGAAACATCGAAAATATCCTTCTAACACATGATGTTCGACTACTTACGAATTTAACTGAATAGATAATCCCAAATCACGATCAAAAGATCCTTCAGAATACTACTAATATTGGTGAAGAATCACCTACCTCAAAGTAGCGAAGAACACGAAGGAACTTGAAGAAATCCAACACCGAGGGCTTGAACACCAATCTCCACACTATAAGAATAAACGTCAAAGACTTCGGATAATATCCGAAGTAAAAATGTTATAATTACCGAAGTCTATGTTCGTGTAGTTAAAGGTATACTTTAGACTTCGCTTTATATGCGAAGTCTAATATCCTAATAACCGAAGTCTATCTCGGTTTTTTTTCTAATTGTGATCCAAATATGGGGGTAAGTGAAGTAAAAGAATACCTTTAACTTCAGTTATTTTATAATTGACGTGATAAATAAAGAACTTTTACTTGATTATTGTATAATATATATTAGTATTTTCTCAGAATATATATATATATTAATATTTCACATTTCAATTTAAAATTTATTACCAAAATCTACATTCAACTATAACTAACCATCAACCACAAGAGCTCAATAATATAAGAACCAACAATTTCATATCATCCCATCTTAAAAAAATAACATGCGTTCCAACCAATTCAAAACCAGATACATATCATAACAAAGACAAAGAATGTCTAATAAGATTCTATCTATTTCATCATGAACACCACAAATAGGACAAAAAGAATTAAAAAGGATCATATACTCAAACGACAAAGTCTCTCTTCAAAGACATCATTGCTTTTCATCGACGGTCATACTTCTTGTTCATCATGAAATCATATTCTCATCAACTTTCTTCTTCAAATCTTCAACATCAGCACATGAAGCAAACAAATCCACATAATCACCCGTAGTGACTAGCAACACCAAAAAATGCTCTTACAAGTTTAGTATTTTATTGCGTGAGACACATATTTTCTATGCATAGTCTAATATGGACCATATATCACACAAAAATCAACGATTCAGATTTATTCTTATTTCTTAATCAAAAAGTCATTCTAATTTGATGCAAACTTCTTTATAAGAGAGAACACTTATTTCCCATTGTTCTATGAGAAAAATCATAAAAAAAATATATTTTGGCATATTCTTGTTTTGTAGGTCCATTTAAGGTTCTTTATATATATATATATATATATATATATAAATCTTTCTTTTTAAAATCAGAGTACACATTAATATTCTTTCACACAAATGATTTGAATTGAATCTTACCTGTAAGTCCTCTGTCATCTGTCTTCTCTTCTGCACATTCCTCTCACTATTTTTTTTTTTCTGAAGAAGCTTTTATTACAAATGCATGCATAAATATAGACCTAAGATTGCTTCTTTCTTTTAGCATTTAAGAAAAAAAAACGAAGGATGTCTGCAAGAACATTGTCTTGTGATGATATATATGAGAATCGAAATTTAAGGAAGCAGCAGGTGGGATGTATGGGCATGTATGGCTTATCTCAACTGTTTGGTCTTCTCTAAGTCGATATCACCTTTAGTTTTAAATACACAGCCTACTTCTTTGCCTGCTTGCGCAAATGATTGGCTGAAGTAGTAAGGGATGTGAATTAACTTCATAATACAAAAATCATAAAGGTACCATGGATGACACATGAAATTAAATATAAAATAACCAGCTATATGGAACAATGTCTCAAAGAATCAATGACAGATAAACTGAGACTCTGTTCAGCCTGTGACTGAAAAGATAAGATCAATCTCATTTACTCGAGAAGATAACTGAAAAAAGAATTATCTATTGTCATCAGAACATGTAAATTTAGAAGATAACTGTTCTTTTTTTTAATAAGATAAACCTTAGGGTAATAGCCAACCTGATAATTGCCCATTGATGAATACATGCAAGCCATCACCCGCCGACTCGACCATGAGAACAGGCCACTTCCCGAATTTTAAAAATCCTTCCTTAGAACCGATCTTCAAACTACAAATAACTGAAATATGACTTTGTTTAGATAATGTGGGAATGTCGAAGGTGAATAATATCGGTATATATAAGGTAATACACTTACTCCGTAATGACAATGACATGAAAAAGGTTCGCCGCCCACAGCCATCCCCAAAAACTAGGTTACATTCATGTTTCATTTATCCATTACTTTTGCTTCAATTCACTTTCTCAAGAAGACAAATTAAACATCAGAATATGTGAAAAAAAGAATTATCTATTGTCATCAGAACATGTAAATTTAGAAGATAACTGTTCTTTTTTTTAATAAGATAAACCTTAGGGTAATAGCCAACCTGATAATTGCCCATTGATGAATACATGCAAGCCATCACCCGCCGACTCGACCATGAGAACAGGCCACTTCCCGAATTTTAAAAATCCTTCCTAAGAACCGATCTTCAAACTACAAATAACTGAAATATGACTTTGTTTAGATAATGTGGGAATGTCGAAGGTGAATAATATCGGTATATATACACACACACACACACACACACACCAAAACTACTAAATGAATTGCTTTTAATACAAAAGCTAATACACCCATATAGAAACAAGCAATAAGACTCTGGACCAAATTACTAATGACAGAACTTCTATAATGTAATTGCAAACGGTCATTAAAAACTCATCAAGTGAACCACAACTACTCTCTTAATATTAACAGAAAAGTCAAAGTTCATAAGCCTCAAGTACTAGGTAACATGCAAAAGATACAATTTATTAGGTCAAAAGCCAGAATAATATATCTTTAAAAGGTCTAACCAGTGAAACATAGAGTAAGCAAAGGACCTATTGTACTTCACCTAGATTATAAAAATAAAGGGAAACTGCCCAACCCGCGAATAGCGACTTCAATTTTCCTTTGCGCCTCCACATCAAATGGATCAAGCATAAAGTAAGGCCTATGAAAATAACAAATTCAAGCATATAAGAAGCTCGGATAGAAGAGTAAGAAAACCGGATCATACAAACAATTACCCAATAGTTTCAGATCGGCGAATTTTGAGTGCGACCACAGAGTTGTTAGCAATGGAAGAAATTATAATTCTCGGTTCAAGCCTCCAATTATAGAATATGATCATATATAATGTGTAATGATAAGAATAATTAGAATCAAATAATGATAATTACATAATACAGAAGGTCGTAACAAGCAACAAAAACAAAACCTCTCCTAAGCATAAACCTTCTCCCACCGATAAATACCGATGCGAGCAATTAAAAGTACATTTTATTTTGGATAACCTCTCGGTGATATTTTTATACATAGCAAAGAGTTTCCTGCTCCCTTGACACGGAACAACGGATTACAGAGACCCATGTTTGTTACCGTGATGATTTAATGAAACATAATGATATCAACATGGCACATGAAGGGTGGCACATGAAGGGCCAAACAGCCTCCCTCGAAAGAAGTTAAACTGCAGATGAAGTTCACAAAATAGAGCATAATGATAAATGATACTTTAAGACTAAACCGGTCGTCTTCGGGACTAAAACCCAAAAGATGAAAAATAGTGAAAACATACTAACCATCTCCTCTTCTTGTTGACGCCTTAATTCGGACTTCGGTGTCTACGTGCACGCAAAATGTCTT
This sequence comes from Orobanche coerulescens, assembly GCA_033398695.1. Taxonomy (NCBI): domain Eukaryota; kingdom Viridiplantae; phylum Streptophyta; class Magnoliopsida; order Lamiales; family Orobanchaceae; genus Orobanche; species Orobanche coerulescens. The sequence goes on from CM065810.1 coordinate 20,199,032, forward strand.
GCAACCTATTGAGATCATTTCCAAGTATAGCTTGTGCTAACTCAGGATCACTCTATCAGTTTACATAGCACATGTCATGAAGAATCAATACAAAGTTGGAACAAAATATTACCTTCAGAAAAATGCAAATACGTCAAGAATCATAAACCTAGAGTACGAAAGATTTGACTACTCGAGCCAACTACCAGGATATAACATTTCCAAAGATTATCACCACCAAAAATAAAAACTCACTTACATGTGATACTTCCAATTTGTAACAAGAAAAGATGACAGTCTATTTCAATCTTGCCTTCTCTTATTCTAGTACTTAAGCTACCAGCTCCTACACTCGGCCCAAGTACAAATTTTCTCTCCTTTTATGTCATGTATTTATACCAAAAATAATAGATACTTTCGGTCTTTCAGTATAGACACAGGCCCCACAGATAGTACCAAGGAGTGATGTGCGAGTTAGTTCACAAACTCCTATGCTCGAAGGTGAAGATTAACTAATTCTGTCAATTAAATAAAACCAAATTTTGCTGTGCAGCTAAAAAACCTAGAGATCAATGCTCGAAGATTACCTATTTCTCTAAATTGAATAAACCCCAATTTCTCAGTCGCAACTAATAAAGATTGAAGCTCTTGATAATTACCTTGTTGGGTTTGGGATTGGTGGAAGCTAGGCGGAGAATCTCGACCACTGGGAGCACGAAGGCAAGGGTTTTCCCGAGTGGAAGCGTCGGCGACGACGTCCTTGAAACCGAATAGCAATTAGAAACAGGATAGTGGCCGCTGAATCGGAGTGCAGAACTCAAGCCGCCTTGGGTGAGGGCTTCGAGCACCGGCTCGGAGAGCGGAGGGTTGAGATTGGAGAATCGCGTGGTACTGAAAATGAGCGGGCGAAGAAGGAGGGTTGAGATTGGAAATGAGCGGGCGAATGAGGGTTTTTTTGGAGTCTGAAAAATTTTTGGAATCTGAAAAATAATTGAGCTCAAGTATACTTTACTGTTGTAAAAAAATTACGTCAAAAAAAATTTCACACTTTTTACTTCAGTAATTATAAAATTAGCGAAGTCTTTGGAACTTAAAATTTCTAACTAGCTCCTGCCTTTTTGTTTGATACCATTTACTGAAGTCTATGTGTGTAGTTTACTTCCCTAAATTGAAAAGCGAAGTTGTTGTTTGTTTTTACTTCGCTAATATACATTACCGAAGTGAGACGTACCGAAGTCTTTGATGTTTTTTCTACTAGTGCCAATGATCTACAATCTTCAAACTCGTGCTAGGAGGATGATATGAGAGGTTGAGGATGGAGCAAGTAACTCTCTAAGCTCAAAAATTCGGATTTGGGAAGTGAAAAGATCTGAAAAATGAAAAAGTGTGTTGTCCTATATATAGAAAAGGGTTATTAGCGCGCGCTAGTCCATATACATAGCGTGCGCTAACGGTCATACGAAACTTACTGACTTCACTGTACTCAGCATTTAGCGTGCGCTATCCTCATATCATTAGCGTGCGCTACCGCGTTGACTTGGCTTTTCCCGAAAGCCGTCTAGGTTCATCCCGACATAATCCGACCAAGATCCGCGGCTGATCTCACCTACCACCCTGTCTTAATCATACCGACTACGTATAGCATGCGTTAAGGTGCATAAGTAGCGTGCGCTATGAATCCAATTTAGCGTATGCTATGCTATGTCGATAGCGTGCGCTACATGTGCGAAAATCACCACTTAGAACACATTCATGCAATCATGCGCTCAACAACACCGGATCATGAAATATGGAGAATAATACTCAGATCAAAATGCAACAAATACAATATCACAAGGCTCAATTACACATCAGAAATCTCGGGTATTACATCCCCTCTCCCTAAAAAGAAGTTTCGTCCCGAAACTTAAGATGAAAACAACTCCGGATATCTAGTCTTCATATTGTCCTCCGTTTCCCAAGTGGCCTCTTCAACTCCGTGCCATTACCATTGTACTTAAACCAAGGGTATTGGTTTATTCCTCAATTGCTTGATCCGACTCTCAAGTATCTTGATTGGTCTCTCTTCGAAGCTGCCGTCATTAGCTACCTCGATCTCATCAAACTCAATGATGTGACTGGGATCTGGTACATACTTCCGCAATTGGGATATGTGAAACACATTGTGAACGTGACTCAGTGATGGTGGTAAGGCCAACCTGTATGCTAAATCCCCAACTCTCTCGAGATCTCAAATGGTCCGATATATCTCGGACTTAGCTTACCTTTTCTCCCAAAACGGAAAATTCCTCGTGTAGGAGACACCTTCAATAGTACGTGATCGCCAATGTCGAACTCTAGCGGGCGACGACGCATGTCTGCATAAGACTTCTGTCGACTCTGGGCAGTCAACAGTCTTTCCCGAATCAAGGCTATCTTCTCTTGAGTCTGAACTATCAATTCTGGTTCCGTCCCGATCAAGTCAGAAGAATCATCCCAGCACAGGGGTGATCGGCATCTTCTCCCATACAACGCTTCAAATGGTGCCATCTTGATAGAAGTATGCCAACTATTGTTGTAGGTGAATTCAATCAACGGCAAGTGAACTTCCCAATCAGTCGACCAATCCAAAGCACAGACTCTAAGCATGTCTTCTACTGTTTGTATAGTCCTTTCGGACTGACCGTCCGTCTGAGGATGATAAGCCGTGCTAAAGTTTAGCTCGGTCCTCAAAGCCCTGTGAACTGCCCTCCAGAAGTGCGACACGAAACGACCATCTCGATCTGAAATAATGGTCTTCGGTGTCCCATGCAATCTGACTATCTCTGCGATAAATACTCGTGCCAATCTCTCAGGTCCCCATGTGTCTTTAATTTCTAGGAAATGAGCCGACTTGGTTAGTCGATCAACTATAACCCAAATCATGTTCATTCCCGTCTTGGTCCTCGGCATATTGGTGATGAAATCCATCGAGATATCCTCCCACTTCCACTCAGGGATTGGAAGCGGCTTTAACATTCCGGCAGGTCGCTGATGTTCAATTTTAACCTGCTGACAAGTCAAACACTTCAAAATGTACTCTGATATGTCCTTCTTCATATTTCCCCACCAGAAGTTTTGTTTTAGATCTTTATACATCTTACTGCTGCCCGTGTGAATAGAATAGGGCGCGTTGTGAGCTTTTTTCAGAATTGTCCGTCTCAAATCATCATCATCGGGAACGCAAAGTCGACTCTAAAATCTCAGAACTCCGTCATCTTGTATCACGAATCCTGGGGCCGTTCCTTTCTTTACTTCGTCACATAACTGAAGGATCAGAGAATCATTCATCTGCTTAGATTTGATTTCCTCGACTAGTGACGAAGTCAGTTCCATCACATATAGTTGCCCTTGGATTCCTGGGGCCCATACTTCAATACCTTCGCAGATCAGTTCTCGTTGAATGCAGGTTTTGGATGTAAGTGCTTCCAACACTCGAACAGAAACAGGTTTACGGCTCAATGCATCGGCTACTACGTTTGCTTTACCCAGATGATAGAGAATTTCCAAGTCGTAATCCTTGATCAATTCCAGCCACCTTCTCTGCCTCATGTTTAATTCTTTTTGACTGAAAATGTACTTGAGGCTTTTATGATCTGTAAAGATCTGACAATGAGTGCCGTATAAATAATGTCGCCAAATTTTCAAGGCAAAGACCACAGCTGCTAACTCCAGATCATGAGTTGGGTAATTAACTTCGTATGGTTTCAACTGCCGAGAAGCATAGGCAATCACTTTATCCTTTTGCATCAACACACATCCCAGACCCTGATTTGAAGCATCGCTGTATACCATGAATCCATCAGTTCCATCTGGTAATGCTAATATAGGCGCTGTCGTCAGTCTCTTCTTAAGTTCATCAAAACCAGCCTGGCATTTCTCATCCCACGTGAACTTTTGAGTTTTCTGTAACAGTTGAGTGAGTGGATGAGCAATTTTGGAAAATCCCTATACAAAACGGCGATAATATCCATCAAGTCCTAAGAAGTTTCGGACTTCTTTCACGTTATTAGGAGCTTCCCATTCCAAGATTGCTTCGACTTTCTTCGGGTCCACCTGAACTCCATCAGCTGATATCACATGCCCAAGGATGGTAACTTCCCTAAGCCAGAAATCGCATTTGGAAAGCTTCGCATAAAGCTGTTCATTCCTAAAGGTGCTCAAAACCACACGTAAATGCTCGGCATGCTCCTCCGTGTCTTTCGAATAGATCAAGATGTCATCAATAAAAACAACCACAAACTTATCTAGGTATTCTAAGAATACCCGATTAATCAATTGCATAAATACCGCAGGAGCATTGGTAAGTCCGAATGGCATCACCATGAATTCATAGTGCCCGTACCGGGATCTGAAAGCAGATTTTGGTATGTCCAGTTCCTTAATTCTCAACTGATGATATCCTGATCGCAAGTCAATCTTCGAGAATACCCTTGCCCCTTGCAGTTGATCAAACAAGTCATCGATCCGAGGTATAGGATACTTGTTCTTGATCGTCACCTTGTTTAGCTCCCTGTAATCAATACATAATCGGAGGGATCCATCTTTCTTTCGGACAAAGAGAACGGGTGCTCCCCAAGGAGAAACGCTAGGTTGAATGTAACCCTTCTGCAATAATTCCTCCAGTTGCTTCTTTAGTTCATACATCTCGGTTGGCGCCATACGGTATGGTGCTCTGGAAATAGGAGCAGCTCCAGGCTCTAATTCGATAGTGAACTCCACTTCTCTCTGCAGAGGCAACCCAGGTAGTTCGTCAGGGAATACATCTGAAAATTCATTCACAACTGGAATAGATGAGAGCTCTACTCCTACTTCTTTCTTCATGGCGTAGTACCAAAGTCCATGACAACCCTGCTTCAGCAATTTTATAGCTTTCATCGCTTTGATCAATTTTCCCGAGCTTCTCGGTCTCCATCATCTGAATAAGTGTTCAGATCCGTCATCAGCAATGATAGAAATTACTCTCTTTCGGTAATTCAGAATAGCTCCATAACGGTTGAGCCAATCGTCTCCGAGAATTAAATCGTCACCATGGATGTCAACTACAATAAGATTCGATGGCCAATCTCTCCCTCCTATAGACACTGGAAAATCTCTAGTTTCTAGGGTTCCCACAATTCTCTCTCCACTCGGCAAACCCACAACATATGGTTTACAATCAAATAAACACGAGATTTTCAAACGATTAACACAGTTCAATGATATGAAAGAATGTGTAGCTCCGGAATCGAATAAGACACTAACTGGTTGCAAAATGATCTGAATCATACCTGATGCAACAGCAGTGTTCTGATCGTCAGATTTCCTCATCTCGTACAGGCGCGGAGGAACGGACCCAGCACTGGATGTCTCTCTCTTCCCAACATTCTGCTGCTGGAATCCACTCTGTTGCGTCTGGTTCACACTTATCTCCTTCGGAACTGGCGCTGGAGTGCGAGTACCAAAAGATCGAGTCACATTTCCACAAAATGTTGTGCGATGTCCTTCCTGTCCACACTCGAAACAGGTCACAACAGGTGCGAAACAATCACGTCGAACATGCCCTATTTTGCCACAGTTATAACATTTCTTCCCTGCGTCTGAAATGGTTGGCGCTGCCCGGAACTTCTTTCCACCTCGAGAAGGATGCGGAGGCCTCTTGGACGAATGAAATGAGGACTGTCCCTTGCGGGGCCCACTACTCTTATTCTCCGTGAAGTTGCCAGACACTTTCTGCTTCTTTGCTTCTGTTGACTTCTCCACCGCCGCCTCTTTCATGTCGTAGGCCAGCGCTTTGTCTTGATATTGTCGCAACGTAGTACATTCGAATCCGGACATGTACTGCTGAATCTCCGGCTTCATCCGCATATCGAAATGAAAAATCTTTTCTGCCTCCGTTCTGACCAAGTGTCGCACACAAGTCAGCTGATGATTAAAAGTTTTGATTGAATCTGTCACAGATGCTTCCGAACTCTGTGGTGAGAAAAACTCTCGGATTTTTGCCTCTCTAACTGGACGAGTACAATATTGTGCTTCCATCATTTGTTTGAATTCCGTCCAGTCAGCATTATGATTCTCATGTCGGATAGCTTCCCACCAGTCAAAAGCCTCCCCAGTCAGGAAATACTGGGCAATAGGAACTTTTCGGTCCTCGGGACAGTTAATACCCGCAAATATCTTTTCTAACTCCTTTAGCCAATGATCCCAAGTAAGTGCCTCAGTAGATCCGTCAAATTTTGGAGGGTGCAATTTGACCACCTCAGTAAGCTATTTGTCCCCCCGATTATCCTCATTATGATGCTGTCCCATCGCCGTCTGCATGCGATCAACAACCTGAGCAAACTGGTTTATCTGAGCAACCACCTGTTGAAGCACTCCCAGGATGTTAGGATCTGCATTATTATTTGCTGATCCCTGCTGCCCTCCGGAATGGGAATCAGTTCGACTAGCGGTTAATTCTGGGGTAGACACCGATTCTTCCTGTCTCGCATTTCCACGTACGCGTCCACGACCTCCCCTCAACATACTGTAAACACAAATACTCAATATCCAGGGCAACTTTTCTAAAAGAAAGTCCGTCAATATTCACAAAAAGGAATTAAATAAAACGGTAGTAATTGAGATTAGGAGACTTACAACCACGGTCCACACGACGATGCTGGCTCAGCAGTGATGTTACAAACGCCCCATAATCAAACGACGTAAACAGACCCAACCAAAACCCAACTGCCAAGATATCCATGAATCTTAGCTCTGATACCATATTCTGTAACACCCCCGCCGCCTCTTTCATGTCGTAGGCCAGCGCTTTGTCTTGATATTGTCGCAACGTAGTACATTCGAATCCGGACATGTACTGCTGAATCTCCGGCTTCATCCGCATATCGAAATGAAAAATCTTTTCTGCCTCCGTTCTGACCAAGTGTCGCACACAAGTCAGCTGATGATTAAAAGTTTTGATTGAATCTGTCACAGATGCTTCTGAACTCTGTGGTGAGAAAAACTCTCGGATTTTTGCCTCTCTAACTGGACGAGGACAATATTGTGCTTCCATCATTTGTTTGAATTCCGTCCATTCAGCATTATGATTCTCATGTCGGATAGCTTCCCACCAGTCAAAAGCCTCCCCAGTCAGGAAATACTGGGCAATAGGAACTTTCCGGTCCTCGGGACAGTTAATACCCGCAAATATCTTTTCTAACTCCTTTAGCCAATGATCCCAAGTAAGTGCCTCAGCAGATCCGTCAAATTTTGGAGGGTGCAATTTGACCACCTCAGTAAGCTATTTGTCCCCCCCGATTATCCTCGTTATGATGCTGTCCCATCGCCGTCTGCATGCGATCAACAACCTGAGCAAACTGGTTTATCTGAGTAACCACCTGTTGAAGCACTCTCGGGATGTTAGGACCTGCATTATTATTTGCTGATCCCTGCTGCCCTCCGGAATGGGAATCAGTTCGACTAGCGGTTAATTCTGGGGTAGACAGCGATTCTTCTTGTCTCGCATTTCCACGTCCGCGTCCACGACCACGTTCGCGTCCACGACCTCCCCTCAACATACTGTAAACACAAATACTCAATATCCAGGGCAACTTTTCTAAAAGAAAGTCCGTCAATATTCACAAAAAGGAATTAAACAACAAAGTCTAGCGTACGCTAACTATGTACTGACAGTCCTCTCTGATCAGCCGACTGACTCCCTGATGACATAACGTAAGTTACGTACCAAACGTAGCGTACGTTACTCATTCCCGATAGCGCACGTTAATATGCCTATCTTAGCGTGCGCTAACCGTGCATGGCAGTTTACTACTGGGCATTAGACTTAATCTAATGGTGATGAAACTCATGAAATCTTCAGTGTTAAAACATGTCATCTCCGTGCATATCATGCTCATATGGTTTGCGAAAGATCTTTACAGATTAAACGACTACGAGATACAAGGATATTTATAATCATCACAACACCATAATTCATCTTGATCTTCAAGTAAATATCCTAAGTTCAATCCATTTCGTGTCCCAAAACGTATGATTCCATTATGTAAAGACATAAGAACTTTGATAATCTCCATATACTGGTCACAATCGGTTTGAAGCTTCATGAATATGCTAGGAGTTCAAACATTAAAAGGTTCAATAGTTTATACGATGAAGAAGTACCAAAACATCGAAAATATCCTTCTAACACATGATGTTCGACTACTTACGAATTTAACTGACTAGATAATCCCAAATAATGATCAAAACATCCTTCAGAATACTACTAATATTGGTGAAGAATCACCTACCTCAAAGTAGCGAAGAACACGAAGGAACTTGAAGAAATCCAACACCGAGGGCTTGAACACCAATCTCCAATGATCTACAATCTTCAAACTCATGCTAGGAGAATGATATGAGAGGTTGAGGATGGAGCAAGTAACTCTCTAAGCTCAAAAATTCAGATTTGGGAAGTGAAAAGATCTGAAAAAGGAAAAAGTGTGTTGTCCTATATATAGAAAAGGGTTATTAGCGCGCGCTAGTCCATATACATAGCGTGCGCTAACAGTCATACGAAACTTACTGAATTCACTGTACTCAGCATTTAGCGTGCACTATCCTCATATCATTAGCATGCGCTACCGCGTTGACTTGGCTTTTCCCGAAAGCCGTCCAGGTTCATCCCGACATAATCCGACCAAGATCCGCAGCTGATCTCACCTACCACCCTGTCTTAATCATGCCGACTACGTATAGCGTGCGTTAAGGTGCATAAGTAGCGTGCGCTACGAATCCAATTTAGCGTACGCTACGCTGACCTCTTTTCTGACCTCAAGGCTTTTAAGTATGACATTGACAGGAGAGAAAAGGCCGAAGAGTCACCTGCCAACACTACAGAAATGGCTGCTGTTGTAACACCCCCAAATCCCATTGGTTCATTACAGTGCCGTGGACCCCACACCAGGAGATCCACCAGGCGAACATGACTAAAATACAACAAACTGACAAAAAGGGGAATCACAATTCCTACACTGACATCCAACAGAATATTTCGATATGGAATTTCAATGACAACAATCGGCCTACATGGCCAAAATAAGATACAACAACATCCACGAGCCTTGCTCGAATAATACAAAATGACAAAGACTGAACAAAACTGGAGTACTCCAACTGTCTGACTGACATAAACACCAAAACATCTCGGACTAGTATCGCTCGAATGCCTCGTCGCCATCGTCATGCCCCTGTGTCTCAACTCTCTCCTCGCAAACACCTAAAACATGAAAACATGTTCCGCCCCCACGTGGTCAGTCATCCAGATAATGATTATCAAAAACATGTACAACATGATATGCATCAAAAGGGCAGAATGAATAGTATAGTAATGGTAAAACGAGATGCTCACAAACCAAAGTAAGAATCGAGCATTCGTGGAATACTATGCCCACGGCATACGATCAATACCTGCTCAATAGGTTAGAACACAAGTGCCCAACGGCGAATCATCAATACAGAACACAACAATACATCACCCGAAGGTAAACCAAGCCAAACACTGAAATAGATACGAATCACAATGCCCGAAGGCTCCAACAGGAATACCGATACATTACAATGGCCTGACAGCCGAACAGCCCGAAGCTGTTTATCATCATAATACCCTGAATGTCACTCAGTCGAAGCTGTCAATCACCACAATCGCCTGAAGCCAAAATAGCCCAAAGCTGTATCAATGAGGGCCGAAGCCACGGCACGAAGCCGTATCACAATGAGGTCATCCAATGACCGTGACCTGCTGAATTGCAGGTGCTGGGAAACCAACCGCGAGGGTTCAAGCCCCAGACTTACCCATAATGAGATCACCCAGTGACCGTGACCTACTGAACTGTAGGTGTTGGGAAACCAACCGCGAAGGTTCAAGCCCCAAGCTTACCCATAATGAGATCATTAACATGACCGTGACCTCTCGAATCAGTAGGTGTTGGGAAACCAACCGCGAAGGTTCAAGCCCCAAGCTTACCCATAATGAGATCATTAACATGACCGTGACCTACTGAACTGTAGGTGTTGGGAAACCAACCGCGAAGGTTCAAGCCCCAAGCTTACCCATCGAGCACTAGCCGAGACTAGCCTCCAATACATAATTAATCACAACAGTAACGATCCCAAGATTACCAAATTCACAAGAATAATAGCATGCTGCCTTGAGTCGGCCAACACGACAACAACAACTCATGGATGGGCACCGTCCACGGCGGTCCCAAATCAAATACCTCGATTACCTTAGAACGGTCAATCGATAACGATGACACAACGGATGGGAATTATCTTCGGTAATCCCAATTAAATACATCGATTACCTTAGAACGGTTAATCGATAACCAATGATGCAACGGATGGGAATTATCTTCGATAACCCCAATTCAATACATCGATTACCTTAGAACGGTTAATCGATAACCAATGATACAACGGATGGGAATTATCTTCGATAATCCCAATTAAATACATCGATTACCTTAGAACAGTTAATCGATAACCAATAATACGGTAGGATAGATGTCCCGGCGTCTTAAACCGACCACCGAAACAGATATGGTAAACGAAAATATCAAATGCCTTCAATCGGACAATGCAACATCATAGCAACAGTTCCAATTCGATAATAACGATTCAACGATGCCTCAGAATGACATTAACGTCAACAATAATAATCGATACATCGATGCCGCGAACCGGCTATCGACAACAAGAATCTCAATGCCTTAAACCGGCTGTTAACGAATAACAATAACATCTAGCATAATTGCCGAAGGGTATTGCATCAAACAATTCCCGAATATCAACAAATCACGGAGAGACTAAGTCTCGAAATGATACAATACATTCATACACATATATGATAACATTAATCTCATTGACCAATACAAGTATAAAACTTGCCTCAAACCGAAGGCGAGCAAGTCCTTCCACGATCAACGTCCTGGCACGAAATGACGAACGGTGCCTCCCGACGATCACAAACACTCGAACAACCTTGAATGAAAACGATTCATTCAAAAACACAAAATCAATAGAAAACAACGACAAAGACAAAGCCCGATTCAAACACGAATCGATCACACCGCACGAACGAATATCATAGTTCTCAACTATGAATTCTAACATCCTCCAACACCTCGATGATCAATTAACATGATCATTACGTTCTTAACACTTGTGAAATCCATACAACATGATTCACTTAAGAAGAATCATCAAAACAATCATCTCAAAATGATAATATCACCAATATCATCAAATTGATCCTCCTACAATGATAATATTATCAATATTATCATTATCACCCCAATAACATCATCAACTCAATAATCATGATGTTTGAAACAAAAATCCTTCATCAATACATCATGAATTCGGATTAAACGACAAGATTCACTCAACCATTTCCAAATTATGATAATCACCCCTTAAATTATCATAAATCCTTACTAAAATGGTTATAATCTTTCAAGAACACCACCAACAACAATAATCATCTCAAGGCTATGTTAATCATATAACGATCTTAACATAATCCTTCCTAGACATGATTAAAAACCTCCAAACAATCTAAAACATCAAGAACATAATCCAACTCAAGTAATACTATCATGTTCTTCATCAAAAGTTATTAAAACCATGAAGAATCATGATATACTCCATTAATCAATCAATACCCGAAGAAAACAACAATAAAAACTCGAAAATCACTTGAAGAACAAGAGATTGAGGGAACTTACCAAAGAAGAACAAGAAGAAGCCTCCAAACACCAAAGGAGCACCAACAAGCTTCCAACTTCAAGCTTCAATCCAAGCCAGGATGATTAAGATCGAGTTGGAAGGGGCTAAACATCAATAACAAGTCCAAACGGACGATTCTAGGGAGAGAATTTGTGTTTTGGTTCGTGAGGAAATGAAAGACGAAACCAAGATAAATAGACTGACCAATTCATTACGTACATTATACATTATGGTTAACGTACATAAGAGGCATTACGTACGCTATGCTAAGACTTTAACGTACGTAATGTAAATCCAGAACTAACTGGACTAAAATACGAAGGCCTTAACGTACGTAAACAAAAACATATTACGTACGTTAACAAGACCTGCATTACGTACGTAGAGTTCACCTCTTAACGTACGTAAGGTCCGTTGACTGCAATAGTGAGATCCGATCGGAAGATGCTCGGGACCCACCGGCCGAAAGTGACTACGAGGAAGGTTCCTGCCACCTACCAAGCATTACGTACGTAACCTTACAGGCATAACGTACGTAATAGCAACACGCTAACGTACGTAATGCTACACCCGTAGCGTACGTTAAGGCTATGAACTTAGCCAAAAAATCCAAACTCTCCAACCAACATTCAAACGAAGAAACCAACCCGACGACAAGTATAAATATTTCGATCCCGAAATATTCCAATACAATATTCATTGTATCATTCCAAAACAATAATACTTGTACAATTCCAAATGAATACGTACAACTCAACAGTAACACGAAAAAAAATTATCCCCGGATATTACAGCTGTATCTGACAGGAGACACAGCTCTACACCCAGCACATCCAAATCAGCTCACAAAACGGCAGACAACGATGATGACATCCTGTCACAAGATGAAATGTCCCTGCTTATGCACAAGTTTAAAAAGTTCATAAAACAGTCTGGAAAGACTCCCTACAGGCCTAAGCCTTTCCACAAGGCAAGTTCTGAATCTCCTTCGTCTGGTGATTCTAACTTATGCTATAACTGTAGGAAACGCGGACATTATGCAAATAAGTGTCCGCATTCGAAGGTGAAAAAGTTGACAGAAGTTGAGCAACAAGAAAAGGACGAAAGAAGACGTGTCTGGAAAAACAAGATCAAGGCCCTGATTGGCGAATCAGAAGCTCAACCCGCATCAACCAAGACCGAGGAGTGCCTTTAGGCAATCACTGACAGTGACTCCTCCGATGATGGGATCGAGGATAAAGCATATATGTGCCTTATGGCTAAAGAAATACAGGATGATGAGGACAACGATGATGAAGTAAGTTCAACTTCAACTATTTCTGTAAATGCATCACATACCTTTGAAAATATGATGAATGAATTCAAATACATTCAAAAGGCCCATGAGACTTTAAAACGAGAAAACATACAGCTCAAAATTTCAAACTTAGAGCTGAAAGATGAAAATAACTTGCTGAAGAATAATTATGAAAATATGTCTATTGATTGCAAAAAATCAAATTCACTTTTGAAAAACTCATGGTAAGCAATCATCAACTTGCCAAAGATCTAAATGAGGCTAAGTCTCAAAACGAGAGTAGGACAAATGATTTTTCTTACTCGAAGCCAAAGTAAAAACTCTCGAGAAGTGAGAAGGAGAATTAGAAACATGAAATCATTTGAGAAATCATCTAGATGGATGGAAGAAATTCTAAGCACTGGGAAACATGCTCATGATAAACTTGTCTTAGGATATGACTCATTCTCCCATAAGGCAAATACTAGTACGGTATTTGTCAGGGGTGTGAAATCCATTTCTGTACCTGAAGAGACCCCAAGTCTCGCAAAGGCTACAACTAACCCTCGTACAACAAAGGCTGTGATTCTGCCACCAAATTCATATCACATACAGCAGAAACCTCAGCCTCCTAGACCTGTAAGGCATGATCAATAGCATGCTCCCCGAGCATATCAAAAGCGCCACATCCATTCAGAAAGAAGGTTGTATCTAAATATCAAAGGCAAGCACTGCAGTACTATCAACAGTACAGTGCACTTAGATATTGGATACAAGAGCCCCCTATCCATCAAGAAAGCAGGTCACAGTGCAATATCAACAACAGCTCTGGGAATCCAACTGGAGACCCAGGAGGCAAGCTGTAAGGCCGAAGAGAATGGTTCCACCTCCTAGACGGCAATTGTATTGGAACCAAAACCCTAAATTTTACATGCATAATTATCAAGGTTACAGCGACTACGTGCCTGTCCCACATAGACCATGCAAGACTGTACCAAAAGCAACCTACATCAAACCAATTCCTGTCAGGCAAATATGGGTACTAAAAGGCACTAACATACATGGACCCAACAATCAAAGGGGACCTAAATATAGTTAATTTCTTTTTTTACAGGATATAAAAGATAAAGACATCTGGTAATTTGACAGCGGATGTTCTCTGCACATGACAGGAGATATCAGCAAGCTGTCAGATTATGTAAAAGGTCACGGTCCAAAGGTGCGTTTCGGTGACAAGTCTAAAGAAAGAACAAGAGGGAAGGGAACCTTACTTGTAGGAAAGTTCAAAGTCACCGACCTAGCCTATGTTGAAGGCCTATAGTACAATCTACTTGGTATCATCCAGTTCTGTGACAAACAGTTCTCGGTCAAATTTTATTTAGACCACTGTAGAGTGAAGGACATCAAGACCAAAAAAATTGTTCTTACAGGAAGCAGATCAGGTAATATGTATATTGCTGACTGGAAGCCTACGAGCTCCATTGTTCCTTGTTTTGTTGCCAAAGGCACTGCGGATCAAAGCTGGATATGGCACAAGAGGATGTCCCATATCAACATCAAGACAATCAACAAACTCGCCAGATAGGGAATGGTTAGAGGTTTGCCAGATGTGTAATTCCATAAAGACAGCATCTGTGGACCCTGTCAGAAAGGCAAACAAGTCAAAACCACCCTGAAAAGAAAATCATACCTGTCCACCCACAGAGTTCTGGATATGCTATGCATAGACCTCTATGGCACTGTAGACCCTGTAAATTTTGGATGTAAGAAATATTATCTCGTTATTGTTGATAATTTTTCCAGGTATGCTTGGACAATCTTTCTAAGCAAGAAGAAAGTAACAACAACAAAGTTGACAGAGCACCTGATAAATCTAAAGAATGATAAAAGGTTGAGTATCGTGTTCATTCGTTCAGACAGAGGTACAGAATTCACAAATTTCTTTATAGTGCAATACTGTTCGGATAATGGAATACAGCATGAATACTCAGCAGCTCGGACTCCTCAACAAAATGGCATTGCCGAGCAAAATAATAGGACGCTCAAAGAAGCAATAAGAACCATGCTTGCTTCAAGCAAGTTGCTGCAGCGGTTCAAGGGAGAAGCAACAAAAACAGCATGCTCCACGCAAAACCGTTGTATCATCAACAAGCATCACAACAAAACAGCCTATGAGGTATGGAATAATAAAACTCCATTAGTTGCATACTTTCATATCTTTGGGTAGGTGTTATGTTCTGAATAATGGGAAGATCAACTCAAGACCTTCGACGAAAAGTCAGATGAAGGGATATTTGTAGGATATTTCTCTATGAGCAAAGCTTTCAGAATCTTTAGCAAAAGAAAGCTGACAATAGAGGAATCTGTTCATGTAGTGTTCGATGAACCTCACTTTGATCCTATAGGAGCAGAAGACTTAACTCAGAATATCCGAACACTCTCCATTGATGACCCTCAGACCTCAATAGAACCTGTCGTAGACTTAGAAATCAATCTCGCAGCTGTAAGATCAAAAGTAGTCGAAGCCGATGTTGTATAAGCTGAAGCCGAGATTACAGCACCACAAGATACAATACGGGATACTGAATTAGAACCTGAAAGGATAAGGTTGAGAGATCATCCACAGGAATTGATTATAGGTGATATTGATGCTGGTGTATCTACCCATAGAAGAATATAATGTATACAAGGAACTGTACTGTGTGCGCAAGAAGAGACCGAATCTGAGAAATCTCCATTTCCTGTATGGAAATCTCAAGCTGCACTTAGGAGATTAGCAACGTGCACCCTAGCTGTATTCTTAGCTCAATCCGAACCTGTTTCAACCAATAAAGCCTTGAATAATTCTCACTGGATCACTTCTATGGAAGAAGAGCTTAATGGTTTCAAAATAAACAATGTATGGTATCTAGTACCCAGGTCAGAACATCAAGATGTAATTGGAACCAAATGGGTATTTAGAAACAAGAAGGATGAGGATTGACTTGTTATCAAGAACAAATCCCGTCTAGTCGCACAACGCTACAGATAGAAAAAAGGCATAGATTATGATGAGACTTTTACCCATGCAGTCAGACTAGAAGCCATCAGGATATTTATAGCATTTGCTGCCCATAAGAGCCTTATAGTATATCAAATGGACGTTAGAAGTGCATTCCTAAATGGAGACCTCGCCGAAGAAGTCTATGTTGAACATCCACCAGGGTTTGTCAACACTGAAGGCGGAGACCTAGTATACAGACTACGGAAAGCTCTGTATGGACTTAAGCAAGCACTTAGAGCCTGGTATGAAACCCTGTCCCTGTACCTTATCAACAATGGATTTGAGAAAGGTGCCGTGGACAAGACTCTATTTAAGATATAGGAAGGAGATGACTTATTAATGGTGCAAATATATGTCGACGATATTATATTTGGTTTTACTAATCTTGCTTTATGTCAAAGGTTCTCTCATCTCATGCAAAGTAAATTTAAAATGAGTATGATGCGAGAACTTAGTTATTTCCTAGGATTGTAGGTTAAGCAATTGGCTACATGAATCTTCATCAACCAGGAGAAGCACGGCAAGGAGCTGCTCAACAAGTTTGGGATAAACAACTCCAAATCATCGTCAACCCCATGAGTACTTCCACACAAATTAGTGCTGACGAAGATGGAAATTCGGTTGATCAATCACTCTATAGGAAGCTTATAGGCTCACTCCTGTACTTAACAGCTAGCAGGCCCGATATCCAGTTCGCTATAGGAATGTGTGATCGGTATAAAGTAGCACCTAAAGAATCACACTTCACGACATCTAAACGAATCTTTAAGTACGTGAAATGAACAATTGATGTAGGGTTGTGGTATGCTAAGGAAGGAGGATTCGATTTGGTTAGCTACAGCGACTCGAATCTCGGAGGCTGTAAGTTGAATAGGAAGAGTACAAGCGGTACTTGTCACTTTCTTGGATCTAAACTTGTGTCATGGTTCAGTAAGAAATAATTGGCCAACTCGCTTTCTAAAGCTGAGTCGGAATATTATGCCGCTAGAAGTTGCTGTATGCAGATTCTATGGATGCAACAGTAGCTACAGGATTATGGAATCAGTGCCAGAGAGATGCCAATCATGTGCGATAGCACGAGTGCAATAGCAATAACGCACAACCCGGTATTGCACTCGTGAACTAAACATATTGATATGAAGCATCACTTTATCAGAAATCATGTTGAGAATAAGGATGTTCGGATCGAGAAAATTCATACAGATATTCAGTTGGCCAACATCTTTACAAAACCTCTCACAATCAGATTCTGCATGCTTCGTCAAGAATTGGGAATGCTACAACCTGACTCCCTGTAAGTTTTTATATTTTATTCATCAATTGAGGGGAATGCTGTAAGACCCAAGAATACAGTATCCACTTTAATTAATTGTGCACTCAGAACAAGTCAGACCTCACTGTAGTACAAAGAAGGAATAAAACCTTCATACAGCTGGCGTGTGCGTTAATTAAGGGGGAATACAGTACGACCCGTGAATACAGTATCAATCCAAAAATTGGTGTAAGAACTGAATCCTGTGTATGTACCTTTTAGGGGGAACGCTGTTGTTGTGCGGCTATTTATACGCCTCGAAGGCGATCGGCATAAGGGCCGAGCAACCGAATCCAGCATTAAATAGACCAAGGCAAACGTGCCAACCGAAGATGCCAGATCATGGTCAAGTGCCTAGCGGACGACGTCCAGGGCGATCGTTTCTTGGCACCTGGCGATCACCTCTAGTACCCGACCGAGGACGATCGTCCTATGCCACGTGTAAAACCAACATCCGTCAAAGTCTGCGAAGACCGAATCTCAGGAACAGGCTTGACTCTAGCCCATTAGCAGTTGTCAGTGACAAGGACGGCCTCACCTACCGACAGACCCGCCGAGAGGTCCTAGGTGGGACCTCCCAAGACTGTGACATGAGGCACATGTCGCCTCCTCATTGGTTCGCGCATCTGGCTACCAGCAGCAGTTGCGGACTTTAATGAAATAGTCTCACGTGCTGAGACGATCGCCCGCTTAATTTAATGCAGGAACGGCAATCGCCCGTGTGGGACAGAGACATCCCAATAACCTCCTCTTCTATAAATATGAGACCTCCAGCATTGGAAAAGACACGATTACACACAGTAAACAATACAGAGAACACTTCATCTTTGTAACAAGAACTCACAGAGCTTTAACTATGGTTCATCCGGCAATCAACAACACTCAAGAGCTAGATAACTATGGTCATTGCACTCATTATAAGTGTACTCTAACATTAATATTGGTACTCTAAAGCAGCATTCATATTAATAATATCTCGCGAGAGCATTCAAGCCTGGGACTAACAACCCCGGCAAATCTTGTGTTATTTACATTCCTTCATACGTGCTCTCGCATTTTGTTTGTTACTCACCCAAAGCCATATCCAGCAAACCATTACATATAATAATTTGGGTAACAATAATTGGCGCTAGAAGAAGGGGTTACCTTTATTTTCTCTCCGACCGTTTCGAAGAACACTCACTGTTCTCCAGAAAATATACTTGAAGAAACACTCACTGTTCTTCAAAGAAAAACCTTCAAGATAATGACGTCTGCCACAACCTCGAAAAGAGCCAATTTACGATCCGCCGGATGCCTTATTCCGGCCCAGACCGAGCCCCAACCTACGGCGTAAGGCGTCCGTGGCGACACTAGGCTCTCGCTCCCGCCCCCGAGGGATGGCCCCAGACTCTCACTCGATCAATTCCAAACCGCGGAACAGATCGAGGAGGCCATGGCCATCCTAAGGGAGAGACGGAGAGCATGCGACATGCCCACTATAACTCCATCAGCCATCCGCCATGCGGGCAAGCGAAAGCTCAAGGGGTTATATGTTGAGAAATCGTCAGAAAGCCCCGAGCCACAGGAAAAGGCCCTCTCAAGACGGGACGGTTCCATCTTCAGCCACCTAAGGAGTGATCCTTCATGGTGACCTGAACATTCTGTCCCCATCCATGAGACGTCGGAGTCCGAATCCGTCACCAAGAATTCGGCGTACCCAACTCCCAGAATACAGGCCAGCCATCTGGCTCCCACTCGCCAAAGAATTGAGTTCGGCGGCAGAGACCTCGTCGCCTACCACGGAGCCATGATATCGGTACATGATCGCATCGGCTCCCGCTCCGAGAGCCAGACCACGAGCAGCCAGGCTACGACGATGTCCGCAATGCAACACCAGCTTGATGAAATGAAGGCGCTCATAGAAACTGGGATGGGCGCCAAGAGATCAATCGCTGGACCAAGTGAGCCGCTCGCGGTCCAGATCGAGCTTGCCCCCATGCAACCAAATATCGCTCCTCCTCAAACACCTATGTATGAGGGGAGATCAGACCCAGAGACTCACGTAAGCAAGTTCCGGATCTACATGACCGGATGCGGGGCATCGAACGCGACGAAATGCCGAATGTTCCCATTAACATTGGGCGATCTTGCCCATAGGTGGTACATCTCATTGCCACCGCCCTCAATCAACAGTTTTGAGAACCTGGCGAACAACTTCACGTCATACTTCGCTGCCAAGGTCGCTCGGCCAGAAGGTCCCCACCGCATGATGAAGATCAGACAGGGGAAAGACGAGCCCGATGAAGATTACATCGAACGGGTGGATGAAATAGTCCTCACCGGCGAACCCATTAGTGACGAGCTCGTCTTCTACTCAGTCCTGGGGGGATTCCATGGCCATTCACCCATGTTCAGGCACCTCACGAAGGACATCCCCCCGACCTACGCGATCTTCTGCGTCAAGACCGCCGACTTTCTGGCCAGGCAGAGATTGCTCACCCTTCGCCTAGGCGAGGAGGAAACCGGAGAAAGGGAGGCGCCATCTCCCATCCCAAAAAAGGCGGTCGCCAAGCCCCGAAAGGCGGTCGCAAAGCTGGCCGATGAGTTCAAGGCCTTCAAGGATGTGGAAGTTCATCTCCTCCGCAACCTCAATCTATCTCCGGCCCATATCTTCAACGCCATCAAGGGGCGCGAATGGCTTAGCAAGCCGAAGCCGATGAGGGAAAATGGTCATCTAGACCGCAGTAAATTTTGTGCCTACCACAAAAGTCCCGGCCACAACACCATCCAATGTCGCGACCTCCTCTGACAACTCTCGATATTGTTTGAGGAAGGCAAGCTAGACAATTTGGTGACCAAGCCAGAGTCCCGGGCAGAAAGGACCGGGAGCCGCAATCATCGACAGAACGACGACCGTCAACCTCCCAATCCAGTCGCCAGGATCGAGCAGAATGAGCTGGAGTACTCATACGAGTCGATCCCTCCGATCAACCCCGGTGGCCGGATCAATATACTTCAGTCGGGAGGTGGAAACCTCGGAGGTCTTTCCCCAGTTTCCACCATATCAAATAGAAAGCAGAAGGCCGAGCTGAGGGCGTTCGTCGGAGTCCATGTCGTAGTGCCCCCAGAGCCAATCATCTCCAGAGATGCAGTCATCTCCTTCTCCAACAAGGATAGGGAGGGAAGGCAGTGCCCCAAAGAGGATGCATTGGTGATCTCTGCATGTATCCTTGGGAAAATGGTCGACCGCGTGCTGGTTGACAATGGGAGCTTTTGCAACATCATATTCAAATCTGCTCTGGACTAGCTCGGCAACCTGACCAAGTTCATCAAGCCATTTGATACCGTGCTTTAAGGGTTCGGCGACAACACGGTCAAAGCCTATGGAAGGATCAAGCTCTCCGTCGAGCTAGTCTGCTGTTATGATCCCAAGGTTAAGATCACTAGAAACCTCAATTTTGTAATCATAGATAGGCCCAGCATCTATAATGGGTTCCTAGGTCGCCCCTTTCTGGAAACCTTTGAGGCGGTCGACTCTTCTTTCTTTTACTGTATCAAGTTCCCCAATACCGATGGGACAGTCGGTACTGTAAAAGGAGACCAGCTAATGGCAAAGAAATGTTTAAATTACTCCTGTGTCGTAACTTTTCTTTTAAATGTTTCTTGTTCTGTTTGTAACATTGAGACGATTGACAATTAGCCGATGGATATCGACGAGCCAAGCACCTCATACCAGCCCGAATCAGATGACAGAATCTCACATCGATTTTTGGATGACATCGAACCAAGAATCGGCTTCGAGCCAAGCCTCGATGTTGATCCAAGGATCGAGTCCGGCGATCGTTCCAAATGAGAAGCGACTGTCCCCATCGAAGAGTTAGAAAATATAACAATCGATCCGGCTTGCCCGAAGCAGAAAGTGCAGATCGGCTCAAGCGTCGGTCCCGAGTTAAAAAACGATCTAATCAGTTTACTACGAAAGAACATCGGAGTCTTTGCCTTGTTGCATCAAGATATGGTCGGCATCAGTCCTGAACACGCTTGCCACTATCTAAAGATCGACCCGGTGAGGAAGACTGTTCACCAAAAACGTAGGAAATTCGGTCCAGAGAAATATACTGCGCTCAACGCAGAAGTCAAAAAGCTGCTCGACAACAAACTGATCGGAGTAGCTACCGACGAGCCACAGTAGGTAGCCAATATGGTGCTCGTCAAAAAGGCAAGCAACTCCTGGAGGTTATGCATCGATTTCACTGACCTTAACGCGGCATGTCCGAAAGATCACTTTCTAATGTCTCATATTGACCACTTGGTCGATAGCACGGCATGTTGCGAAATGATGTCGTTTATGGACGCCTTCGTCGGGTACCATCAGATCCCAATGGCGGAAAAAGACGTGAAACACACGTCGTTCCACACGGAAAAAGACGTGTACTTTTGGGTCCGAATGCCCTTCGGTCGGAAAAATGCGGGGGCGACCTACCAACGACTAGTCAACGGGATGTTCGCCGATCAGATCGGAAAGACCATGGAGCTTTACATTGACAACATCGTGGTCAAGAGCCTCAAAAAGGAAGATCACCTCAATGACCTGGTCGAGACGTTCGCCATCCTCGAGAGGTTCAACATGAAACTGAACCCCAAGAAATGCAACTTCGGAGTAAGCTCCAGAAAATTACTGGGGCACATCGTGAGCCAAAGGGGGATCGAAGTGAACCCCACCAAGATCAAGGCAATCCTAGACATGCAGGAGCCACGGAATGTCAAGCAGGTGCAACGCCTCACGGGGTGTCTAGCAGCCCTTAACCGTTTCATTTCTCGGCTCGGAGACCAAAGCAAGCCATTCTTCACCACCATAAAGGATAAGAAATTTGCGTGGACGAAGGAGAGTCAAATGGCGTTCGCCAAAATCAAGGAGTATTTGTTTAATCCCCAAATTTTGGCAAAATCGATCCCCAGCGAAAAGCTATTCCTTTACCTGGCAGCCTCGGAGGTCGCGCTGAGCGCCGTATTAGTGCGAGCAGAGGGGCAAGCCCACTTGCCGATCTACTTCGTTAGTCAAGCGCTTCATGACACGGAAATGCATTACACGCCTCTGGAGAAGCTCGCCTACGCACTAGTTATGAGTGTTCGCAAGCTGAGAGCCTATTTCTTCGAACACCAAGTGGAGGTTCTGACGACCCTCCCTCTAAGGCAAGTTCTGCACCGGCCAGACACCAACTGGCGACTCCTCAAGTGGTCATTAGAGATTGCCCAATACGGGGTCACGTATGCTCCTCGCACGGCGATAAAAAGCCAAGCTCTGGCCGATTTTGTGGTGGAATTAACGTTCCCGCCTAGTCCGACCCAAGTCGGCCGTCCCGCCTGGAAACTGTACGTAGATGGCTCGGCGACTAGCTCGCGAGTAGGGGCAGGGATTGTCCTCATCAGCCCCAATGGCCAGAGTTTTACAAATGCTGTGCATTTCGAGTTTCGAGCGACCAACAATGAAGCCGAGTACGAAGCCTTAGTAGGCAGGCTCGATCTAGCGCTCGCCATGGACGTTCGTCGCCTTCACATCTTCATGGACTCCCTCTTGGTTGTGAATCAAGTCAAGGGGGAATATGAGGAGAGCGACGAACATATGATCAAATATCAAGAATTGGTCGCCGAAATGTGCACAAAGTTTGAAGAAGTGCTGATCGAACAAGCCCCGAGAGAGCACAACTCCCAGGCCGATGCCCTATCCAAACTCGCATCGTTAGATGGGGCGACAGACTTCTCTAACATCCAAATCACTAAGTCGGCAAGATCGGCGATCGACAAAAGCCAGGTCGCCACAGTTGCCATCACCGAAGAGAACTGGATGACTCCATTCATTGAGTACTTGAAGGACGGAACGGTCCCCGCAGATCGGATCAAGGCTCGCCAGCTTCAGCTCCGAGCAACCAGATACACCCTATTGGACAACCGGCTTTACAAACAATCTTTCAGCCTTCCTCTCCTCAAGTGCATTATGCCGGAGGAAGGCCGACTTGTTTTAGCCGAAATCCATGACGGGATCTGTGGAAATCATGCGGGAGGGCGAGCTCTCATCCACAAGATGACCAGGCAAGGCTTTTTCTGGCCTACCCTGCAAAAGGACGCGATCGTCTACGCCCGATCTTGTCATGGGTTTCAAATAATGGGCCCGAGCATCAAGCTCTCCCCCCAGCAGCTCACCTCTATGTACAACCCATGGCTGTTCGCCCAATGGGGCATCGACCTCATCGGTCCTTTGCCGACGGCACCAGGGGGATGTAAATTCGCCATCGTGGGGGTCGATTATTTCACGAAATGGGTAGAGGCCGAACCACTCAACAAGATCGGCCAAGAACAAGTGATCAAGTTCATTTGGAAGAACATCATCTGCCGATTCGGTCTACCTCAGGCTATTATCTCCGACAATGGAAAGCAGTTTGACGGTTTGGAAGTTATGCAATTCTGCAAAAAATGGGGAATTAAAAAGTTGTTCTCGGCCCCTTACCACCTTCAAACAAATGGGTAGGTAGAGGATGTAAACAAGATTCTCAAGCACACGATCAAAGCAAGACTCGAATCCAAGCAAGGACGATGGGCGAGCGAGCTCCCAGATGTTTTATGGTCCTACCGAACGACAACCCGAAATTCAACCGGCAAAACCCCATTCGTCCTCGCCTTCGGAAAAGAAGCAGTGATCCCATCGGAGATCGCCGTCCTATGCCACTGAACTGCACAACAGATGACGACAGATAACGATGTAGCTCGGTGGATCGACTTGGATATGCTTGAGGAACAACGACTGACCTCAGAAATGAAAAACGCGATCCACAAAAGGAAATCCAAAAAATTCTTCAATTCGTAGGTCAAGGAAAGGCGATTCCAAGTGGGCGATCTAGTCCTCAAAATGATCTAGACCCACATAGGAGTATTTGGCCCGAATTAAGAGGGCCCATTCAGGATATCTAAGTGGCTGACCAAAGGAACCTACGAGATCCAACACCCAGACGGTACTCCAGACCAATATCCCTGGAACGCCATTCATTTGAAGAAATACTATCAATAAAAACACCCTGTATTCATTTATTCAATGTACAAAGAGCTTAATGAGATTTTCCGATCCTCTCTAAGTGATTCGCCTCGGCAAAACAACCACAAATAGGATGACTCGCTCGCCCTCCGAGAGTTCGTCATCTAACATGATGGACCTAGGCAAGCGATCGCCCCAAAGACAATGTATACCGTCGAGGATCGTCATCTAACATGAAGATCCGAGGGGATCGATCCTGGAATCGATGAGATCAAGGAGATCGATGATCCGGAATATATCGATGTTGGGTATATTTGAGAGGTAGCCTTGTTTTTCGGATTACTGTTTAACTTAATCTGCATTGTAGTATTGTGGTCGTGAACCATCTGTTGTTGATTTATCTTGTAACTATGGTAATTGAGGATCTTGATATTTGGGCCATTTGTTGGGATTTCTTTCCTTTGGTGTCGTACCCGAGATTTCATGATAATCTAGGTAATCGTTCATTGTGATTCGAGATGTCAAGTCATGAGACCCGTAGCGTACGATTGATGTGGTCCCGAGGACTATATGTGCGTTGTTGCTTTTCCTTTGAGGCGTGAGTCAGTGCTTTTTCTAGCGGAGGAGTCATGATTCAATTGATCTCACACTTGGCTGAGTGTTTTATCACTTGAGTTTTTCTTTCGCCTTGTACATGCAGAAGATACGCGGGGACCCATGGGGTTGGCCCAGTTGTGCAGACGAAGTGTTTCGCGTGGAGGAGTATTCCTGGAGATGTTGTTTTCAGATCGTGATGGATATATAGTTCATATCCCGAGTTGTTTACCCTTAGTTTCGGGGACGAAACTCTTTTTAAGGGGGGGGTATGTAATACCCGGTTGTGAATTCATTAATTATCATTCAATATTTGCCACTCAGAAATTTTTCACAAAGTAATAATCGTTCATCATTCTATTCATTCATTTCGTGTTCATCGTTCGACATATCTTGAAGTCGTGTATCAGTTGTTATTCGTCATTCATCACTGTTTGAGATTGAGATGAGAATATTATCTTAATCATTTCGGTTGGCAGCCTTGTGTTGGAAGTATCATTATAGCGTGTTTTTTTGGACTTAATCATACTCATGCAAGTTACATATGTCGGATCATTCATCATTTTGTAACGAGATGGCGGAGCAGTTGCTAAGGCAGGGAGTTACGACTGTAACATAGGTTCATTACGAAGGGATTGTCCTCATCAGCCCCAATGGCCATAGTTTTACAAATGCTGTGTGTTTCGAGTTTCGAGCGACCAACAATGAAGCCGAGTACGAAGCCTTAGTAGGCAGGCTCGATCTAGCGCTCGCCATGGACGTTCGTCGCCTTCACATCTTCATGGACTCCCTCTTGGTCGTGAATCAAGTCAAGGGGGAATATGAGGCGAGCGACGAACATATGATCAAATATCAAGAATTGGTCACCGAAATGTGCACAAAGTTTGAAGAAGTGCTGATCGAACAAGCCCCGAGAGAGCACAACTCCCAGGCCGATGCCCTATCCAAACTCGCATCGTTAGATGGGGCGGCGGACTTCTCTAACATCCAAATCACTAAGTCGGCAAGATCGGCGATCAACAAAAGCCAGGTCGCCACAGTTGCCATCACCGAAGAGAACTGGATGACTCCATTCATTGAGTACTTGAAGGACGGAACGGTCCCCACAGATCGGATCAAGGCTCGCCAGCTTCAGCTCCGAGCAACCAGATACACCCTATTGGACAACCGGCTTTACAAACGATCTTTCAACCTTCCTCTCCTCAAGTGCATTACGCCGGAGGAAGGCCGACTTGTTTTAGCCGAAATCCATGACGGGATCTGTGGAAAGCATGCGGGAGGGCGAGCTCTCATCCACAAGATGACCAAGCAAGGCTTTTTCTGGCCTACCCTGCAAAAGGACGCGATCGTCTACGCCCGATCTTGTCATGGGTGTCAAATAATGGGCCCGAGCATCAAGCTCTCCCCCGAGCAGCTCACCTCTATGTACAACCCATGGTTGTTCACCCAATGGGGCATCGACCTCATCGGTCCTTTGCCGACGGCACCAGGGGGATGTAAATTCGCCATCGTGGGGGTCAATTATTTCACGAAATGGGTAGAGGCCGAACCACTCAACAAGATCGGCCAAGAACAAGTGATCAAGTTCATTTGGAAGAACATCATCTGCCGATTCGGTCTACCTCAGGCTATTATCTCCGACAATGGAAAGCAGTTCGACGGTTTGGAAGTTATGCAATTCTGCAAAAAATGGGGAATTAAAAAGTTGTTCTCGGCCCCTTACCACCTTCAAACAAACGGGTAGGTAGAGGATGTAAACAAGATTCTCAAGCACACGATCAAAGCAAGACTCGAATCCAAGCAAGGACGATGGGCGAGCGAGCTCCCAGATGTTTTATGGTCCTACCGAATGACAACCCGAAATTCAACCGGCAAAACCCCATTCGTCCTCGCCTTCAGAATAGAAGCAGTGATCCCATCGGAGATCGCCGTCCTCAGCTACCGAACTGCACAACAGATGACGACAGATAACGATGTAGCTCGGTGGATCGACTTGGATATGCTTGAGGAACAACGACTGACCTCAGAAATGAAAAACACGATCCACAAAAGGAAATCCAAAAAATTCTTCAATTCGTAGGTCAAGGAAAGGCGATTCCAAGTGGGCGACCTAGTCCTCAAAAAGATCCAGACCCACACAGGAGTATTTGGCCCGAATTAAGAGGGCCCGTTCAGGATATCCAAGTGGCTGACCAAAGGAAGCTACGAGATCCAACACCCAGACGGCACTCCGGACCAATATCCCTGGAACGCCATTCATTTGAAGAAATACTATCAATAAAAACACCCTGTATTCATTTATTCAATGTACAAAGAGCTTAATGAGATTTTCCGATCCTCTCTAAGTGATTCGCCTCAGCAAAACAACCACAAATAGGATGACTCGCTCGCCCTCTGAGAGTTCGTCATCTAACATGATGGACCTAGGCAAGCGATCCCCCCCCAGCACAATGTATACCGTCGAGGATCGTCATCTAACATGAAGATTCGAGGTAGAAAAGTGCAGCTATGGTTCTGGAGGTCGATGGAACTAACAGCCCATCCATGGAAGGTTCCTTTGGGCAGAGATCGCCTGCCCTTTCGTATAAATACGAGGCGGGCGTTGCTGAAGGACCCTCCAAAACATATTTGTGGACACGCTCGCCCACCCTCAGGTCCATCATCTAACATGATGGACCTGGACAATGCGACGCGTCCCTCCCCCGGTCACAACGTATGCCCTCTTAGGTCCGTCATCTAACATGTCGGTCCTAGACAGAAAAGTGCTAACAAGCCACGGTCGCGGAGTCAATTAATCCTACGGCTCCCCGTGCAAGGACTCCTCCAGGTAGAGACCGTCCGCCCCATTGCTACATTGCGAGGCAAAACGTACCCTACGGAGGACCCTCACAATTAAGTGAGTCGCGAGAAGTTGACCATCAGACGGAATGTCGCTCGCGCACAAGACATAGTCGTAGAGGTCGGTTCCATAGAACCCCACGACCGTGCAAGGTCCTTCCAGGCTGGGACGGTCGGCCTTCCTCGAGGAATCGGCAAAATTGAAGATCGCAAGAACAAAACTAAAGATAGCTCACTAAATGTTTTATTTTCGTTCCCTTACTTTCACTAAGTAAACAAAAACAAGGGGCAGAGCGGAGCCATAGATACGTTCAGGAGAACGGAGCCATACATACGATCGGCTTTGTTCAAATACACATGACGATCGGTTTTGTTCTAAAATTTACCAGTATGAATTTCAGTATATCAATCCATTTGAAGTTGTACATACGATGATCGCTCCTCAAACACTTATGTGAAGTCAAATGCAAAAGATTCAGACAGACGATCGTACAAACGAGAAATCAGAAGCAAATATTTATTTCATTTCATTCGAAATACATGTACAAGCGCCCGTAGGCAAAACACAACAAAGCTGAAAAATTACAAGCAAAAACAAAAATGAAAGCGGACAAACTCAGGCTGCCCCCGCCTGGCCTTCGCCACCGGTCGCTGGATCGACGTGCGCCCCCTTACCAGCGTCTGGGTGAACGAGGTTGTCCGACGACGGATACCAGCTTAGGTCGATTCTGAGGTCAGAGAGGTTGAGGATCGGCACAAAGAAAGCCGGCTGCAGAGGGTGCTCAAGCACGAAGGCTTTGAAATTATCAACTAGAGGGCCGACCTCAAGCCCTCCCTTCATGGCAGCGCGGATGGCGTCAGCATAAACCATGTAATAGGCAAATTCGCTGACGTACTCCACGTTGAGGAAGGGATCAGCCTCGGTCGCCTTCAGCTTCTCCCTCAGCCCCGTGATCGTTTGATCCGCGCCCTGGAGCTCGTCAACCTTAGCGGCCACCTCTCCCTTCTACGACTCCAGTTCGCCATTCAACCGGTCCACAACTGCCTTCAGCTCAGTCGCCTCCTTCTGCGAAGCCGTATATAACCGGCGGGCTTCCGTCATTTGATCATGCATCTGGTCGGTCGCCGCCCGGGCCCGGTCGAGATCCTGCTTTGCCCGCTTGGCCGCCTCCATGGACTCCTTCTCCATTTCCACGATCCTGTCGGCAAACTCAGCATTCTGATTCTGAGCAGCCTCGAGGTCTACATGAAGATGGGCGGTGGAGGGCCGCCCCTCATAATCCTGCATGGCCTGAGCGGACATCATCACCATTTGAAGGGCCAGAGCAAAGGGTCACCTGCATTGCGTCTCCGGACCACCGACGCTCGATCGCATCCAGTTCAGTAGTCCAAGCCTTCGGCAGGGCGGCGATAGCCCGAGAGACGTAGTGAGGGACGTCGCTAGGCTCGTGGGGAGATCTACTCGTGAGGAAGTCCAACACCATCGGCGAGTAGTTTGGGTCGGCAAGACGGACCCTACACCAAGAACAAAAGAGTTAGTATGTCCCCTACACAAGTGACATAACTCAGCAGAGCAACCAAGTTTACCTTTCGACCTTCTCTGGGTCGCGGCCGAAGAACGCCCTGCCACACGGGGTCTGGGCATCAGCGGTCGCCATGGCCTGTAGGAAGCCGATCAGGGCGTAGACCCCTCCGCCATTGGAACTGTAGAAAGTGGAGGCACGGCGACCGGCGGCACCATTGTGGGCGCCTCGGCAGCAACAGAGGGTGAAGGCTCCTCCGGCCTCCGCCTCTTGCGGTTGAGCTGGAGCTGTTCCTCCTCTTAAGGTTCTGGCTCGTTGACGACCGGCCCCACGAGAGGTCTCGCCTCCAGAATAGGACGGATCATCGCCACAGGGGCACGACTTGTCTTCTCCCCTTGTCGGACAAGACTCATGACCCCAGGGTTTGACATGGCAACTTCTCTCGGTGGCTCAGAGTAGCGGGGGAAGTAGATCTCTGCAAAGAAGACAATCAACCAAGTTAGTCATCTTCTTCAATCAGAGGCGATCGCCAAGCTAAATAAGATCGTAAATATTTGTACCTGGGACCCTTAAGTGGCGAGGAAAGCGAAACAACAGAGCGGCCAACCAATGAGCTTCGTTGTTGATCCGTCGAGCATCGATATAACTGTCCGGAAGACTACAGATTCGCTCCGAGATGACCAAAAAATCAAATGGTAGGTCGCCTGCTGCCGGAACAAGGGTACCTGCAAAAAGAAAACCAAATTAGATCAGTTCAGGATATATCCGAATGAAGGGAGAGTCAAAACCGTTACTAGGATTCCTCTCCCGGAAGCCGATGGGGATATCCAACTCATCGGCGGGTTTGTCGCTCGCGGCCGATTTCCACGCACCACCGACCTAACATCACTTTGTCAGGTCGCCCCAGACCTTGTTCGGCACCCCAAGAACCACTCAGCCCGAGCGACCCTGGATGTGGTAGCCGCCAACGGAACCTTTCTGCGCCGTTAGCTTAAAGAGATAGTTCATCTCCAGCGCAGAAGGAAGGCGGAACAGCCGGTGACCGCCAAATAGAGTAAAAGTGCTGACAATCTGCAACCAGGCATTTGGCGTCAGTTGGCGCGGCGCCAACTTCCAAGCGGTCAGCAAGTACGACACGGCGAACTGCAGTGGGAACCACAGTCCGGACCCCATGATCCACTCATTAACGGTGACCATACCCTCGGGAGGTTGGTCGACACGTTCATTCTCGGTGGGCACATAAAGTGAAACGTGAGAGGGGACATGAAACTCCGCCCTCCAACGAGTCAAATCCTTATTGGTCGCCGAACTCTTAACCTGACCAAGGGTCCACGGGGAACGGCACGCGGTCCGAAACAACAACCGGCTTACGGGTTCATAGGGGTGGGCGACTGAGTATGCGTGAAAGTCGAAATTAGGGCGTGGTCCGGCTAATCTCTCCATATGCTCGGCAAAATCTAAAAAGGCTTTGCCGAATATACTGTTTTGCTCCCAGTACACTCTTATTGCCTCCTCCTCTTCGGCCAGCGAGCGCTTCCGCCCCGCCTCCACTGACCTGGCCATGTCGGCCTCATTGAAAATTTCTTCAACCTCCGCGGGTTCAATCCCGGTGCGGATGGCCTCGACGGCCGTCTCCACATGAAAATCCGCAGAGGTTTCTTCCCGAGCAATCGAAGTCGCGGCGGCGGAAGTGCTGCCTGCCTCATACATGATTGGTCTTCCTCCAGACATATTCATAGAGAAAGGAGAGAGAAAAGCTTTTGTTCTTACCTAAAGAGTCTGAGTCGAATGACGATCGTCACACAAAGCCTCAAGGAAATTCGGCTATGTCTTCTTCTCAGATGAAAACGCGTAAGGATATAACCCCAGAAACCCTAGCCCCTTTTATAGGGAGGAGCGGGGACTTCTGGGCAAATAAATAGAATCTCGAGGGCTGAAGTGCAACCGTCAGATAAGTCGTATTTAATGCCACCCTCGAAACCCGCTTGTGCGTCGTTTCGAGGGCACGCCAAACGACAAATCTGACAGAACCATCGGACTCCCCCAACAGGAGCGCGACATGTGCCCCAGTGACATTTCAAAGCCCGCTTCCACTTCCCGCTCTTTTCAGCGACCGGAGAGGTCGTCCAAATTCGAAATCAACCCTCTCGAGCGGTGATCGTCTGTTTCATAAAAGGAGGAGTTTCTCGTCTAATGCAAGCGATCGCCAGTAGAGACACCTCACCCCATGTCTTCAACATCGGAGCGAGCTGGGGAGCAATTGTTGTGCGGCGATTTATACGCCTCGAAGGCAATCGGCATAAGGGCCGAGTGACCGAAAGCCAGCATCAAATAGACTAAGGTAGACGTGCCAACCGAAGATGCCAGACCATGGTCAAGTGTCTAGCGGACGACGTCCAGGGCGATCGTTTCTTGGCACCTAGCGATCACCTATAGTACCCGACCGAGGACGATCGTCCTATGCCATGTGTAAAACCAACATCCGTCAAAGTCTGCGAAGACCGAATCTCAGGATGAAGGCCCACATGCAGATCCGCAAAAGGCACCGCAAGAACAGGCTTGACTCTAGCCCGTCAGCAGTTGTCAGTGACAAGAACGGCCTCACCTACCGACAGACCCACCGAAAGGTCCTAGGTGGGACCTCCCAAGACTGCAACATGAGGCACATGTCGCCTCCTCATTGGTTCGCGCATCTGGATGCCAGCAGCAATTGCGGACTTTAAGGAAATAGTCCCACGTGCTGCGACGATCGCCCGCTTAATTTAATGCAGGAACGGCGATCGCCCGTGTGGGACAGAGACATCCCAACAACCTCATCTTCTATAAATAAGAGACCTCCAGCATTGGAAAAGACACGATTACACACAGTAAACAATACAGAGAACACTTCATCTTTATAACAAGAACTCACAGAGCTTTAACTCTGGTTCATCCGGCAATCAACAGCACTCAAGAGCTAGATAACTAGGGTCATTACACTTATTGTAAGTGTACTCTAACATTAATATTGGTACTCTAAAGCAGCATCCGTATTAATGATATCTCGTGAGAGCATTCAAGATCGGGACTAACAACCCCGGCAAATCTTGTGTTATTTACATTCCTTCGTACGTTCTCTCGCATTTTGTTTGTTATTCACCCAAAGCCATATCCAGCAAACCATTACATATAATTTGGGTAACAACAGCTGTATTTTTGCAGATACAGCACATACACTATGGGATGTCAACTAATATTATAATATTATTCTATTCATACAGAAGACGTTTTAAGTCCACATGCCTTGTTTAAAATTCAAACGTCTTATCCTTTAATGGTCTTGAAGACACCTGGACTTTATCGCCTCAAATACCGCGATTTTAATAAACTCAAATCGCCGTTTCGTGCAATAAAGGAAGACGAACTGTCATAAGTGGGACTGGTCATGATTTCAAAGATAGATGAATTAGATGTACTAGTTACTCTGAATCCATCCTGTATGTTATTTCAAAAGATGGCTCTCATCCCTTAAATCTGACCGTTCACTGTTTAACCCTAATCTTTCATGCACCCTATAAAAGGACTGTATTTTGCTCCCTTAGACTCTTTACACTTTCAGCACATTAAACGAGTCTTAAGCAAATAGTTTACATATCTTCTGCAATTCTCTGCATTTTTTCTTTCGATTCTTTGTTACTTCACACCTTTTTCAAACTGCAGAGTGTCGACATCTCTGTCATCTTCCATTTGGATGAAGAAGAAGGAAACAATAATTGATGGGCGTATCTTCGCGAGGTCTGGTGTAATGGACAGAATCGACCTTAAAGGAGAATACAACGTTGGGATGGAGGTTGACGTTTTTAGGATGAAACAGCAAGGGCCGTACCGCCTTACTAGTCACCATACTAATCTCTATGACGAGCAGATCATGGAGGAATTCTATTTAGATGCTTCGTTCAAGTATTCATCTCAGAGGCGAGGAGGTGAAATTTCTGAAATCTCTGCAATAGTTCAAGGGATTGAGATCTCTGTGAACATGGAACTGTTGGAGAAGCCATACAGGCTACCTTCTGATGGCCTGAAAATAGAAGAGTTGGAGACCTTCGGGTCAGAAAGCCTACTGACTGTCTACTGGAAACTGTTCACCGGTGATGAGAGGGCTAAGAATGTCCACCCCTTATGCCACAAGAAAAACATCACACTGCCATACATCTATCTGCATGACTTCTGTTGCCGAGTGGTTGAGAACCAGACAGGAGCCTTTGAAATATGCTCCAACCTCCGCTTCCAAATTATGGTGGCCATCATGTCAGGAAAAATGTGAATTGTTGTCAAATTCTGCTAAAAAGAATTCAGGAAGAGGCCGCTAAACCTGAATCTACAAAGAAATCCTTCGGCCCCATCCTGAACTACATCCTCACTCATTGTAGAGTGAAACAATCTGCTGATGCCAAGAAGATTGGCACAGGAAAGTTTATTGGTGGGATGAAACCCACCGTGTTCAACAAATCTCCAATGCTTACCAAGAGGCCCCATCCTTGAAGCATGCCGATCTCGAGTGACTTGAGGGACGTCATTCTGAGGATATCAAGCGAGGAGAAGAAAAGAAAGAGAAGTGTTTCCGACAACCGTTTGCCTAATGCTATCGAGAAGAAGAAAAAGAAGACCAAGAAGTATTCTAAGTCCGAGGCATAGTGACTGAAGCGGTCACTGTATGTTGCTTATGTTCCTGCTGCTGCACCAACCCCACAGGGCGCAACCCATTTGGAGAAAACAGTTGCTGCAAAAATAGTAGATCCCGAGCTTGTGGCGGCTATGACGGATGAACAACTGTTGGCCAAGATGAAAGGCTCTGGTGAATCGGTTGCCTCCTCGGAGCCGACAGCCCCTACTCCTGACAGGGTACCCACACCTGTAAGGAATCCTACTTCCCACAAGGTACCATCCCCTGTTCGGGATCCCTCTCCGCAACAAGCTCCCATACCTGTTGAGGATTCCTATCCACAACAGGCTCCCATACCTGTTGAGGATCCCATGCGGATGGTAGACCTAACTACTGTAACATCCCCAAGTTATTTAGGGTATATTACAGCGTTGTGAGCCCCGTCGTGGGACCCACAAGGCTATTTATATGCAGAACTATGAACTTTGATCGAGAAGATCCAAGTACAAAGAAATGGAAGACAATAAAAATGGTATTCAAAACCATATCCAAAACATCCGAATACAATACATCACAAATCAATACCACGGCAGCACAGGCCGGAACAACAAAGGAAATCGGAAACAATACTCGAGTACTCAAAAACCATTCCAGTACAACAACACTGAATGGAGGAAACACAGAATATAACTCAAGACAAGACATAGCATCACACTTGCCCATTATTTTCATGCCGACCAGATACATGCCTATTCGCTCTCCTGGAACCTGAAATACATGAAAGGTATTTCCCCATAAAGGGGTTAGCCGTCGAATAGCTAGTGCAAGTATATCGAATATGAAACACAATACTCCTCGACAATAAAGTTAAAGTAATCATCATCTCATCAATCCAAGACTAGTATTTCGGAATAACTAAATCTCATAGCAACACATCAATACATACATGATTAACCGTGGAACCGCACCAGAGGCTACGGAACCCTCAGAGGACCCGTCGGTCCGTCCCAGAGTGGTTAACCCAAAATATCCGCGGAATCGCACCAGAGGCTACGAAACCTCAGAGGACCCATCGGTCCTTCCCAGAGTGGATATAAACAATCATGCCAATCATATATCTTACTTTCAAAGTCGAGAACGTACAATCATAAACATATATCTGCCTTTGAGACATCGAGAAATTGGAAGGAAAAGAGTATAAGTTCGGTAGGTCTAAGAACGCACTTCCAGCACCTAAACGATTCGCAAAGAATACGATAATCAATAATCTATACTCAAATCACATGAAGAAACTCCCGAAACCTACCTACGATTCACGAAACTACAAGGGTAAACATCTAGAGGTTGGAAAATCACCCAAAC
Source organism: Orobanche coerulescens (assembly GCA_033398695.1). NCBI lineage: Eukaryota > Viridiplantae > Streptophyta > Magnoliopsida > Lamiales > Orobanchaceae > Orobanche > Orobanche coerulescens. Next base: position 20,234,376 of record CM065810.1, read on the forward strand.
CCTCTCACGTCCGAACTAGGTACAAAAAAATCCATATAATCATAGGGAAAACATGGGTACGGGGTAGATACATCAAAATTTCAAGGTTCTCAAGCTCCAAAACGGATAATTCGGACGAATCTAAGAAAATCCCTAAAATTCCCAAAATTAGGGTTCTAAGGATTTTTACTTGGTTTGGAAGATGTAAATGGATTAGGTGTTGTGAAATCTTTGTTATCCAACTCAAGATGATGATTGTTGATGAAGGACCGCCTCAAATCATCCCAGATCGCCTCTCTCGAGCTCTCCCGATCAGAATAAGTGAGAATGATGTGAAATGACAAGTGCAGGGGTTGAATGTCCCTTTATATACTGCGTAGCTTAGCGTGCGCTAAGCTTAAAGGTTAGTGTGCGCTAACGGGGTCACTCGGTAGTCCAGTCGCTACTGACCTGCGATGTTAGCGCGCACTACCAAGCCTTAGCGTACGCTAACTGGTGTCCAGACAAAGTCCCAGTTCACTGTCTCACTCCGCTAGCGTGCGTTACTATAGGGCACTAACGCGCGCTACACGACACTTATAGAGTGCGCTGACCGCTGCCTAGCATACGTTACTTGATAGTCTAGAAAGTATGGATACCTCACGGCCTCTGCCGACACAGCTCGTTAGTGTACGCTACGAATGATGTTAGCGCACACTACTGAACACGAATAGCGTGCGCTAGCGAACTCCTAGCGTGCGCTAACTGCTAGTCCAGAGGGCAGAATTAGCTACTGCCTCTGCCATGCTCCGAACGTTAGCGTGCACTAAGGCTCAAAGCTAGCGTGCGCTACTCAAGTAGAATTATCGAGCGTTAGCCTAGGCCTAGCGTGCGCTATCTCCCTGACCCAGAACACTGCTGAAAGGTCCAAATAACACGATCATGATCCAAACATTGTACGAAATTCTAAATTAACAACGATAACATCTCAAAGTGTTTACAGAGTGACAAAAGAGGAATAACGGCAAGGTCAAACAATCAATAAAAAGTACGGCTATTACATTCTCCCCCTCTAAAAAGAAGTTTCGTCCCGAAACTTAAGAAATAAAAAAGCTCGGGGAATTCTGATCGCATCTTCTTTTCCATCTCCCAAGTTGCCTCCTTGACTCCATGTCTCGACCATTGCACTTTAACCAACGGGATGGCTTTATGCCGAAGTTGCTTTTCACGACGTTCAAGGATCTTCACCGGCCTCTTTGGGAATGTAACATCCTCGGCTACGTCAATCTCACCATTGTTGATAACATGACTAGGGTCCGGTACGTACTTTCTCAATTGAGACACATGAAAAACACTATGGACGTGACTCAAAGCTGGAGGCAACGCCAAGCGATAAGCTAAATATCCAACCCTATCCAAAATTTCAAAAGGTCTGATATACCTCGGACTAAGTTTCCCCTTTTTCCCGAAGCGAAAAACCCCTCTAGTCGGCGACACCTTGAGTAGAACATGGTCTCCCACTTCGAACTCCAAAGGTCGACGACGAGTATCGGCATAAGATTTCTGATGGATCTGGGGAGTCAACAATCGGTCCCGGATAATAGAATCTTTTCCTTAGTCTCTATCAACATATCCGGCTTCGTTCCGACTAGATCCGAAGCCTCGTCCCAACATAATGGCGACCTACACCGCCTACCATAAAGTGCCTCGAAAGGTGCCATTTTGATCGACACATGCCATCTATTATTGTAGGCAAACTCGATCAACGACAAGTGAAGCTCCCAATCACTACTCTAGTTCAGGGCACAAGCCCGCAACATATCCTCCAACGTCTGAATCGTCCGCTCTGTCTGACCGTCTGACTGAGGATGAAATGACGTGCTCAATCTCAACTCGGTGCCCAAAGCTTGATGAACGGCCTACCAAAAATGCAATACGAAATGACCATCTCGGTTGGATACAATGGTCTTAGGGGCACCATGCAATCTCACGATCTCAGCTATAAAAGTTGGAGCCAATCTCTCCGGTCCCCAAGTATCCTTAATACCTAGGAAGTGTGCAGACTTGGTCAACCGATCGACGATTACCCAAATCATATTCATTCTGGCTCTAGTTATTGGCATCCCAGTTATAAAATCCATAGAGATGTCTTCCTACTTCCACTCGGAATGGCAAGCAGCTTCAACAACCCTGTCGGTCATTGATGTTCAATCTTGTTGGCATGTCAAGCACCGTAGTACAAACTCCGTGACATCTTTCTTCATATTATTCCACCAAAAATTTTGCTTCTCAGAGAATTCTCTGCCTCAACTCTAGATCATTCGGAACCCAAAGCCTACCTTGAAATCTCAGAATACTATCCTCGTGGACACGGGCTTTTCCTTTAATTACATCTTCCTTGAGTTGAGAGATCATCGGGTCACTCCACTGTTTCCCTTTGATGTCGTCAACCAAGGACGAAGTAATTTCAAGAGTGCACAACTGTCTTTGTACTCTTTGAAGCCAAACTTCTATTCCTTGCTCGATCAAATCCTGACGAATCTTTGTCTGAGGTGTAGGGACCTCGAGCATCTGAAGCGATGCTGATTTGCGGCTCAAAGCATCCGCGCCGACATTAGCCTTCCCCGGATGGTAAAGAATTTCCAAATCGCAATCCTTGATCAATTCCAACGAACGTCTCTGCCTCATGTTTAGCTCTTTCTGACTGAAAATACACTTCAAACTCTTATGATCGGTATAAATCCGATGTAATACCCAGTTGTGAATTCATTAATTATCATTCAGTATTTGCCACAGAGAAATTTTTCACTCAGTAATAATCATTCATCATTCATATTCATTCATTTCGTGTTCATCGTTCGGCATATCTTGGAGTCATGTATCAGTTGTTATTCGTCATTCATCACTGTTTGAGATCGAGATGAGAATATTATCTTAATCATTTCGGTTGGTAGTCTTGTGTTGGAAGTATCATTATTGCATGTTTTTTTGGACTTAATCATACTCATGCAATTTACGTATGTCGGATCATTCATCATTTTGTAACGAGATGGCGGAGCAATTGCTCAGGCAGGGAGTTACGGCCGTAACATAGGTTCATTACGGCCGTAACATGCATTCATTGGTTCAGTGACATTTTTTTTTGCCGAGGGAGTGTTGTTACGGACGTAAGTCGAGCAGGTTGAACAGTATGATTTTTGGACGAAGCGAAGTTATGCCAGTAAGAATAAGATGTTACGGCCGTAAGTCCGTTGACCTTGGAGTGTTACGGCCGTAAGGTGGCAGAGTTACGGCCGTCACTCTGAGAAGTATATAATGAGTTGGACGGTGTTTTACCCTCATTTCTTCATTTCTTCATTTGAGTCCGGGAGAGGATTTTTCTTCATCAAAACACTTGTGTGTTCATGTTCTAATCATCTATCTCCGATTATAGAGCTTGGGGAGTCGATTTAACACGAGTTCAACGGATCGAAGAGTTTGGATCTTCAAAGGTAATTTCTCCAAAACCTTAGAATTCGATTATGAGATGGATTATGGTGTTTTGGATGTTATAATCATGATATGTATTAGTATATACATACGTTTATGAGTTTCTATGAAATTTCTATTGGATTGTTGGAGGATTATTCAAGAACATTTCGAATGTTGATTTTGAAATTGGGGGTTCCGATTAGATGTTGTCGTAATCTCGAATTGTGTATTCCTATGAGAATATTGATTGTATATAAGATGTTTTGTTGGATTGAATCATTCATTGGAGGTTTGGTATGAATATAATTGAGATTGGTTGTAAACAATTGGAGGTTGTCTACAACGTGTTTGTTGAATTGCCTCAATGAGTTTGGGTATTGTTGTATCGACCATTGAGTTGGTTGTGATCATGCTTGATTCGTATATTAAGCGAATCGTTGGTATTTGTGTTATTCAAGGTTGTTCGAGCGGCCGACAATTCCATTAAGGACGTTGATCATAGAAGGACTTCCTCGCCTTCGGTTTGAGGCAAGTTTTATACTTGTGCTAGTCAATGAGATTAATGTTATCATATATGTGTATAAATGTGTTGTATCATTCCGAGACTTAGTCTCTTCATGAGTTCATTGATATTAAGGGATCGTTCGATACGATACTCTTCAGAAATTATGCCAAATGTTATTATTGTTCATTAATGGCCGATTCAAGGCGTTGGGATACTCATTGTTAATGTCATTGTCGATAGACGATTTGCGGTATCGATGTATCGATTGTTGTTGTGGATAGTCATGTCGATCTAAGACATTGTTGTAATCATTGTTATTGATGTTGGTGTTTTATCATTGATGTTGTATTGGCCGATTGAAGCCGTTGGCGTATTCGTTTATCATCTCCATCATCGGTAACCGATTAAAGGTGCTGAAACATCCGTTGTATCATCATTATCGATTGGCTGTTCTAAGGCAAATTGAGGTATTAAATCATCCGTTGTACCATCGTTATCGATTGGCCGTTCTAAGGCAAATCGAGGTATTAAATCATTCATTATATCATTGTTATCGATTGGCCATTCTAAGGCAAATCGAGGTATTGAATCACCCGCTGCATCATTATTATCGGTTGGCCGTTCTAAGGTAATCGAGGTATTGAATTAGGACTGTTGCGGACGGTGCCCATCCGTGAGTTACTGTCATCGTGTTGGCCGACTCAAGACAGCACACTATCATTCTTGTGTTTCGGTAATCTTTAGATCATTGCCGCTTGTGATTAATTGTGTTTTGGAGGCTAGTCTCGGCTAGATTTCATTTTTGGTAAGTTTGGGGGCTTAAACCTGCGCGGTTGGTTCCCAACACCTACAGTTCAGTAGGTCATGGCCATTAGATGGTTTCATTGTTATACGGCTTCGTGGCGTGGCTTCGGCCCTTATTGTGATACGGCTTCATGCCGTGGCTTCGGCCCTTATTTTGATACGGCTTCGTGCCGTGGCTTCGACTCTTATTGTGATACGGCTTCGTGCCTTGGCTTCGGACCTCATTGATACAGCTTCGGGCTGTATGACTTCAAGTGATTGGGATATTTGACAGCTTCTGCTGAGAGGCTTTCAGGACTTTGTGATGTCTTGGTATTTTTCGTTGGAGCCTTCGGGCATTGTGATTCATATTTAATTCAGTTCTGGTTTGGTTCATGTTCGTGTAATTCATTGTGGTGTTCTATACTTATAATTCGCCATTGGGCATTTATGTTCTAACCTATTGAACAGGTATTAATAGTATGCCGTGGGCATAGTGTTTCACGAGTGCTCGGTTCTCACCTTCGTTTGTGAGCATCTCGTATTATTATTATTATCATTGTACCGTTTCATTCTGCCTTTGGATGCATATCATGCTATACATGTATTTGATGTTCATTATCTGGATGACTGGCCCCATGGGGGCGGAACATGTTTTCATGTTTTAGGTGCTTGCGAGAAGAGAGTTGAGACACAGGGGCATGACGTTGGCGACGAGGCATTCGAGCGATACTAGTCCATGTTGTTCAGTCAGTTGGAGTGTACTCAAGATTTGTCAGTTGTTGTCATGTTGTATTACCCGAGCAGATGCTCGTGGATGTTTTTGTATTTTAATTTGGCCCTGTAGGCCCACTTTGTCGTTGAAATTCCTTATCAGAATATTGTATCGGATATCATGGTAGGGACTGTGATTTCCCTTGTTGGTTAATTTAATGCATTTTTAGTCGTGTTTGCCTGGTGGATCTCTGGGTGTGGGGTTCACGGCACTATAATAACCCAATGGGATTTGGGGGTGTTACAGAAGATGGTATCAGAGAGTTGGGTTGTGAGATAGCCTGATATGTGAGTTATGTGGCCGTACCGATGCGGTAGTAGTGGGACTGTCAGGTTATGACAATCTGGATAGTCGGGTTTTGTGAGTCGTGATATTTGTACGACTGCACGAGTCATTCATTAATCGAGTCGTCGTCAGTGAGGACTAGTATCGCAAGACCTCGAAGCTTCGTATGACCTGTGTATGGACTCGATTCTCTTTATGTTCATACATTCATTATTTCATTGTTTGTACATGTTTGTTGAAACATATATGTGGCATTAATGTTACGATTGATTCATGACTAATTGTTTTGGAGCACGTGTGACCTGTGCAAGCGATAAAGATCAACTCATTCATCAGTCAATAATCCTTAATCGTCATTTTGATCTTGTCGATCATGTTAATTCATTAATCACTCAGTCAATCTCATTGCTCAGATGTGATCTTGTGGATCGAATTATCAATCCTGTTAACTTGTTCAAGGTAATCATTTCAGGAATTTCATCAGATAATCATTTCACCTCACTTGATATTTTATGCGATCTTATCATATTTCGGCGTCATGTTGACGATCATTTTACGGCATTATTAATGCATTCATTGTGTTAGAGCGTGTATGCTCATTGTTATCATTCCATAACGTAATCATAATGCGATCTTCATGCGAGATCTATAATTATCATATGACCTTCCTGCTTCAGAATGGATAAGGCTATCAGAGGACGCATGGGGAGAGGCCGCGGTGCGGGCCGAAACCCAGTATCTCATGTGAATACCCGCGCGAACGCGAGGGATATCAGTTCATCAGTTAACGATACTATTCATTCACCGGCAGATAATCATTCACTGTTAGGGAGTCGTACCCGAGATGCAGCTCAATCGGAGGGTGTTCGGGTGGACCCATTCATATGTATGCAGGGCATGATGGTCCAGATGACTCAGATGACGTGGATAATGGAGACCGTACAGACCTCAATGGTTCGTGGTCCACCACAGCAGCAATTTCAGGTGTCATAGACTGGAGGAGTGAACCAGATTATTGGTGATATCTCTCGTTAGAGGCCGCCTACTTTTGAGGGTTCATCGGAACCAGCTGATATTGTTCATTGGCTTGAGCATTTTGATAAACTCTTCGACATGGTTCAATGTCTGGAAGAGAGTAAAGTGGTAGTAGCGGCTTACTACTTGAGTAAGGGTGTTTATTCTTGGTGGCTTTCTTTGAAACCCACCGATCGTGATTGTGTTTGGAGAGAGTTCAAGACTCTCATGTTAGAGAGGTATTATACGGCTCCACTTCATGAAGCCAAGTTATCAGAGGTTTGGAACCCCGAATCCGTCAAGGACGAGGGTGTTATTGTCATTACTGAGAAGTTTCAGGTACTACTTCAGTTTGCTTCGTCTGTTATCAATACTGAGATGGATAAGATCAAGTATTTTAGCAAGAGGCTAAATCCGCAGTTGAAGATGCAGTTGTTCGATCACAATTGTAATTCACTTAGTGAGTTTATCGAGAAGGATCTTGGAGCAGAGCTCTTGATCAAGGAGCTTACTCGGAAGCACCCTTCAGCTTCTTCTGGTGGGAGGACTGAGTTGTCGGTTCCTTCAGAAGTACATCGGGCTTCGACGTCGAAGAGGTTGTTTTCTGGTCATATTCGTGCTGGGAAAGCATCTTTCTCTCAGACGAAGAGTTCGACTGTTGTTTGCTTTAACTGTGATTCAACAGGGCACGTTAGTACTTGGTGTATGGTGCCAGCTATTGTTGGCTTTCTGTGTGGGAGGCAGGGACACCGGCAGAAATACTGCAGGAGTTCTAGTGCCAGTAGATCTCAAGAGAGCTCAAGGGCCTCGAGAGACTTTGTTACTCCAGCCCGTACATCATCCAAGGGGTCCTATCAGGCTTCGAGAGCCAGAGGTAAGGACATTCATCACTGGTGTTAAGGGATTATCATTGCCTTCGTTGTTGTTCATTCATGCATATAATTCATTCATCATATATCAGTCATGTTGAGACTTATAATTATCAAACTAATCCTTTAATTCACGAGGAACAACGGTTCCAATCATTTCATTGAGCTATCACTCATTGCGTTATCATTTCACCTGGGTGAGTCATTCTTGATCCTTGTCGGATTTCTAGGTATTTATCATTCATCATAGTCACTCTCGTTCTTGTGACCTTCCAGGATCATATTAAGCGGTGAGTTGAGATTTGGGTCTTCCTGGAATCGATGAGATCAAGGGGATCGATGATCCGGAATATATCGATGTTGGGTATATTTGAGAGGTAGCCTTGTTTTTTGGATTACTGTTTAACTTAATCTGCATTGTAGTATTGTGGTCGTGAACCATCTGTTGTTGATTTATCTTGTAACTATGGTAATTGAGGATCTTGATATTTGGGCCATTTGTTGGGATTTCTTTCCTTTGGTGTCGTACCCGAGATTTCATGATAATCTAGGTAATCGTTCATTGTGATTCGAGATGTCAAGTCATGAGACCCGTAGCGTACGATTGATGTGGTCCCGAGGACTATATGTGCGTTGTTGCTTTTCCTTTGAGGCGTGAGTCAGTGCTTTTTCTAGCGGAGGAGTCATGATTCAATTGATCTCACACTTGGCTGAGTGTTTTATCACTTGAGTATTTCTTTCGCCTTGTACATGCAGAAGATACGCGGGGACCCATGGGGTTGGCCCAGTTGTGCAGACGAAGTGTTTCGCGTGGAGGAGTATTCTTGGAGATGTTGTTTTCAGATCGTGATGGATATATAGTTCATATCCCGAGTTGTTTACCCTTAGTTTCGGGGACGAAACTCTTTTTAAGGGGGGGTATGTAATACCCGGTTGTGAATTCATTAATTATCATTCAATATTTGCCACTCAGAAATTTTTCACTCAGTAATAATCGTTCATTATTCTATTCATTCAGTTCATGTTCATCGTTCGGCATATCTTGGAGTCGTGTATCAGTTGTTATTCGTCATTCATCACTGTTTGAGATTGAGATGAGAATATTATCTTAATCATTTCGGTTGGCAGCCTTGTGTTGGAAGTATCATTATAGCGTGTTTTTTTTGGACTTAATCATACTCATGCAAGTTACGTATGTCGGATCATTCATCATTTTGTAACGAGATGGCGGAGCAGTTGCTAAGGCAGGGAGTTACGACTGTAACATAGGTTCATTACGGCCGTAACATGCATTCGTTGGTTCAGTGACATTTTATTTGCCGAAGGCTACTTACGGCCGTAAGGGAGTATTGTTACGGCCGTAAGTCGAGCAGGTTGAACAGTATGATTTTTGGACAAAGCGAAGTTACGCTCGTAAGAATAGGATATTACAGCCGTAAGGCCGTTGACCTTGGAGTGTTATGGCCATAAGGTGGCAGAGTTACAGCCGTAACTCTGCGCAGTATATAACGAGTTAGATGGGTGTTTTACACTCATTTCTTCATTTCTTCATTTGAGTCCGGGAGACAGGTCTTTGGGAGAGGATTTTTTTTCATCAAAACACTTGTGTGTTCATGTTCTAATCATCTATCTCCGATTATAGAGCTTAGGGAGTCGATTTAACACGAGTTCAATGGATCGAAGAGTTTGGATCTTCAAAGGTAATTTCTCCAAAACCTTAGAATTCGATTATGAGATGGATTATGGTGTTTTGGATGTTATAATCATGATATATATTAGGATATACATATGTTTATGAGTTTCTATGAAATTTTCATTGGATTGTTGGAGGATTATTCAAGAACATTTCGAATGTTGATTTTGGAATTGGGGGTTCCGATTAGATGTTGTCGTAATCTGGAATTGTGTATTCCTATAAGAATATTGATTGTAGATAAGATGTTTTGTTGGATTGAATCATTCATTGGAGGTTTGGTATCGATATAATTGAGATTGGTTGTAAACAATTGGAGGTTGTCTACAATGTGTTTGTTGAATTGCCTTAATGAGTTTGGATATTGTTGTATCGACCTTTGAGTTGGTTTTGATCATGTTTGATTCGTATATTAAGCAAATCATTGGTATTTGTGTTATTCAAGGTTTTTCGAGTGGCCGACAATTCCATTAAGGACGTTGATCATGGAAGGACTTCCTCGCCTTCGGTTTGAGGCAAGTTTTATACTTGTACTAGTCAATGAGATTAATGTTATCATATATGTGTATAAATGTGTTGTATCATTCCGAGACTTAGTCTCTTCGTGAGTTCATTGATATTAAGGGATCGTTCGATATGATACTCTTCGAAAATTATGCCAAATGTTATTATTGTTCATTAATGGCCGATTCAAGGCGTTGGGATACTCGTTGTTAATGTCATTGTCGATAGATGGTTTGCGGTATCGATGTATCGATTGTTGTTGTGGATAGTGATGTCGATCTAAGACATTGTTGTAATCATTGTTATTGATGTTGGTGTTTTATCATTGATGTTGTATTAGCCGATTGAAGGCGTTGGCGTATTCGTTTTTCATCTCCGTCGTCGGTAACCGATTAAAGGTGCTGAGACATCCGTTGTATCATCATTATCGATTGGCCGTTCTAAGGCAAATCGAGGTATTAAATCATCTGTTGTACCATCGTTATCGATTGGCCGTTCTAAGGCAAATCGAGGTATTAAATCATTCATTGTATTATTGTTATCGATTGGCCATTCTAAGGCAAATCGAGGTATTGAATCATCCGCTGCATCATTGTTATCGGTTGGCCGTTCTAAGGTAATCGAGGTATTGAATTGGTACTGTCGAGGACGGTGCCCATTTGTGAGTTACTGTCGTCGTGTTGGCCGACTCAAGGCAGCACACTATCATTCTTGTGTTTCGGTAATCTTTAGATCGTTTCCGTTTGTGATTAATTGTGTTTTGGAGGCTAGTCTCGGCTAGATTTCATTTTGGGTAAGTTTGGGGGCTTGAACCTTCACGGTTGGTTCCCAACACCTACAGTTCAGTAGTGTAACACCCCCAAAACCGTATGGGAATATTACACGTCGTAGACCCTTTCCACAAGGATCTACCAGGCTAAACATCCATAAACAACCAAATGCTTGCCCGGCTAGGGTCAAACAATATAATAATACACACCGTTAAGGTCACTTACATATAAACACACAGACCGATGAGGTCACACAACTCCATTAACAGAACTGACTAAATAACATTGCCCACACAGGGGTTGAAACACAATACAGCGAAAGACTGAAACAACTTTAACAATACAACCAAACTCTACCAACTCTCGACTCTTGATTAGTATCGCAGCTCGCCATCCTCTTGTGCCAATCCTGTGTTGCTCCCCGAACTGCATGTACAGGCCTTGAGCAGACATCCACCCCCCGATTACTCGGGGGTTAGTAAAACTCCACTGTTTTACTAGTGCAAGTCTAATACGATACGAAATGCAACAAGTAAATAGCAACTACAAATTTAATACGGAAATCAATTATCAAAATGTTCCCGAGAAGTTTTAGAATTTCGAACTCAAGTAAGAGATATTTGAAAAGGAACGCATCACCTCGGGGATTTTTAAAGCAGAAATTCTATTGGACCTCGAGTCCCAATTTACAAAACCTTTTCGTAAACATTAGGGCCTTAGCCCGATTCTCGTTTCAAAACACACGAGATAACATATCATTATGAGTCCGAGACCCATATTTAAAATGTTACCCAAACAATCACTGCTACACGATCATTGTTCGTACATATCATGTACCGAACTCCGGAGGCCTCGATGGACCTTACACGGACCACACACACTATTCGTACACATCATGTACCGAACTCCGGAGGCCTCAACGGACCCTACCCGGCCACAAACATCGTTCGTACACATCATGTACCGAACTCCAGAGGTCTCGTCAGACCCTACCTGGATCACACACCTTGTTCGTACACATCATGTACCGAACTCCAGAGGCCTCGTCAGACCCTACCTGGATCACACACCTTGTTCGTACATATCATGTACCGAACTCCAGAGGCCTTGTCAAACCCTACCTGGAACACACGCACACACATCGACACGACACAACTCATAATCATCAAATGTCAAGCCATTCCACATTACACCGAAATGTACAATCAAGTATGTAAACTAAAACAACACAAATATCATGATCATCACAACGACTCAACAATGACCAACCACGCCCGGCACAAACTTAGATGATTTGCACATCCAACACAATTCCAGGATGTTAACTAAGTGAAGGTATTATCGTTACCATCAATTGTTCGTAATAATCAATTCATACGAAGCATATACACGAAAGTAAACCAATGCATCACAACCATAATACGACGTCCCTATTCACAAGACATAATTCGTATAGTAAAATACTTGCCTTAATAACCGCTACTGAATACTCCGAAGAACACGGTTTGACCGGGAAGCTCGGACCCCGAAGAAGACAACGAACGGAAGGGTTCTGACTCGAGTTCTTCACAAGAATCTCGTCCCTGAGTTATACCAATGATAAATCAACAATCGTACGATGGATAATAATCATACAACGCCCAATCCCCCCTCTAAGACCTTTTGTCGGACACCTTCAAGGCGTCGACTAAGAACTCGATCAAAACAACGAATCGATATGATCCAACCATGGATGAACAAGGAATTCGATATAATACATCTAAATAATCAATAATCCATCAATAATCTAAGTTACTACGGCTCAAACGGACGAAATCCAACAAAAACCCCAATTTACCCAAACTAGGATTTCTAGGAAATCTGACCTGATTCGCTCGATCAAAGGATGTTATAGGATGGATAATAGATGATATGAACTCCAAGACTTCATGTATTTGTTGTATGACAACATGTTTCCACATCCAAGAAGTCTCCAGCTGCGGAAGAGGAAGAACGAAGTGAGAAAAATGGGTGAAACCCGACTGCTCTGCCATATTTATACCCCTACCGAACACGGCGCAGCAAACGGCCCACACCAGCGCCGTGTGTCTCGGCAGGCTGCTGGTCCTGGCCGACCCGGCGCAAGACACGGCGCTCGTCAGCGCCGTTTTCAGGGCCATGTTGCACAGGTCCGGCCAGCCACCTCCACACACAGACCGAAAATTACGACTGAACCACAACTACGATCCGAACGACCCCGAAACCCGAACCTGAATATGAATCGAAGATACGGTTACGAAGTACTCGCAAAGATGAATCTAAGAGCTAAGAGAACACACGATTCCGACCACCCGAAGTGTCAGAATTCGACAATGGAAGTAATTACCCCAAACTTTGGGAAATTATGAAAACGGCCCAAAACGTCCGAAAATCACGATACGTGATCGAATAACCAAACCTAAGTTCACAACACGTCTAACAAAGTTAAACAGACTTACGGGAAACTCGAAACAGTAATTTCGAATGAGATTCACAAGAATCGAACTCGAGTGCGGAAAAGTCGTTAAGAAACACGGAACTCAACAAAACAATATCGAAACGAACTCGGATGACAAAAAGTGCAGAATTAATCATTCTCAGAATGATGAAACAGTCCCAAGCAAGTCGTCGAAACAGACTCTCGCCGAAAAAAGAAAATTACCGAAAATCAAAAATTGCGGATATTACATATTACCCTCCTTAAAGAAGTTTCGTCCCGAAACTTAAACCAAGTAGGGAGAAGAATTAACCCTCCAGGTAAACTCGACGAGATATGCAAAAACCGAAAACTCATGCCCAACGGCGAAACGCTGCAAGAAACGCAAAGAGACATACGGCGTGAAAACACGCTCCACGACGACCGACACAATGCCACCGATAGAGACATAATAAAACCAACAAGGGACAAGCGTCATCAAACAGATAATACAACCAAGCCGATTATCCGAACAATCACAAAACACAAAGCATCCATTACAAGGAAACACGCACAATCAAGAAAACAGAAATAAACACACAAACGATCCACAGGGACAACCACAAACAATTCGGACTACGCCGAAGTCCTCAAAAACTACACTAGGCATTTCTGTGTCCTTTCGGAGCAGAGACGCAGCCTCAATCCCCAAATCTCTCAGCTACCGTCTCGCAATGCACGGCTCGATGACCCACTTGGCCACACTCGAAACAGTTGACTAACGGTGAACGACAATTCTTCGCAGTACGAGATCAGGTAACAACAGTCAGACAACCCCGACCGAACAACAACGATCGAACAACAATGACCGAACAACAATGATCGAACAACAACGATCAAATAACAATGATCGAACAACAATGATCAAATAACAATGATCGGACAACGATCAAATAACAATGATCGAACAATAATGATCAAATAACAATGATCGAACAACAACGATCAAATAACAATGATCGAACAATAATGATCAAATAACAATGATCGAACAATAACGATCGAACAACAATGATCGAATGACAACAGTCGAATAATGACTCCGAAGTCCCCACTTCAACTCCAGACATTAAAAGAAATGGTAGAAAGTGAATGATGTTACTTCCAAACAAGGTTCACAAGAATCGAACCGAACTCGGAAAATTCACGATGATAAACAGATCGATCTGAAACAAGGTCACAACCAGTTCGAACTATGACAACTGAGACATAAAACATGTTCAAAAAGTATCGACGAACACATGCAAGTCGATAGAATTTAGAAGGAGAAACTGCAGAAGTCAAATATAGTACAGGCATTACATCCGACCTCTTATAAAAGAAATGTCGTACCCGCAACTCACAACAACGGAAACAAGGTAACAACACAAAAAGCAACCGACAGAAAAATCTCCCATGGGCCTCTCAGAGCCGATCCTGATCTGTGCTGAAGCGCGAACTCCGAAAGTCTCGGTAGCCAATTCGCAAAACTGAATTCGGTGTCCCTCGAGTCCTCACTTGAAACGCGTTACTGACGAGAAGGACAATTTACACGTGCATGCCCCGGCACATCACGGTTGAAACACCTCGGCTCGGCATACTGAAAATACAAATGCTAGATACAATAGGACGTAACATCACAAAGCAACAAACCTGAGATGCCAATTTGGCATAACATATCATCACATACTAAAATCACAACAACCACGGCATCGTTCGACGATTATAACGGCCCTAATGATAACCAGCACACAAACACAAAACATCATGAAACAATCACAGATGTACACGATCATAATAACCCAAGCTCTAACAGCTCGCACAGGTGCGATAGCACGCAAATCGCCACGAAACGACAACATTAAAGATCAATATCACACCTCTCACAGAGGGCTAACGTAACAAATGCGTGGCAACGACTCAATGCTCACGCCACTAATTCAATCACAATTCGGTGGGCTAACACCCTAACGATAATACCAACATCATACACACCTTCTCCGACCACAAGCAGGAAATGATGGGTTTTAAAAACGAACCACCTTTTGAAAACAGTTTGGAAACACCAGTTGATCTTGAGTATCACTATACAAAAAGTTGAGCAAACATCATTGTCGAGAATTTGAAAACCACCTTGCGTTGAAACAAAAATGTGGACACTTTTCTTTTGGTGAAAAACTTTTAGAATATTCGACCCTCGGGTCTAAGTAAAAGTGTTTCTAAAATATTGGAAATAATTCAAAATATTTTGGTCCTCGAGGTAGAAGAATTTTGAAACATATTGTGGCACCTTGGATGTACCACGAGAAAATAATTCCTTTTAAAAGTACGTCTCGAAATTTATTTTCTAAGATACTCAAGGTTTTCAAAGATAATTCAATGGGCTAGAATGCCCAAAAATTTCAGATAATTACACGGAACATTATAGCGCCGTGGGTCCCGCGCCGGAACCTACCAGGCTAAAAACCATTTACAAAAACGCCAAAAAGGCCGATAACGGTAATATTTCAAAAACTCACAACAGCCATTTACAAAATACTAAATACCGACATAAGAATTTCGCCAAAACGATCAAGACCATAATGCCAAAAACTCGGTTAAGGGAATCGGTTTTCGAAATAAAACTCAGTCGGTAAAATACCGAAAGCCATTACAAAAGAACTCACGCAGCGGAAAAAAGGAATACAGTCCAACATGCACGATCCAATTGAATACATCTCACAGCATCTAGTTTAAACATACAACAAAACCATTCCTCGGAGTTTCTCACAAACTCAATCGTCGATACCTTATTCGAAACCCATCAAGGTTCTCAATTTTCACACCATACCACCCCTCACAGTGGTTCAAACGTAAAACAACAATATGCCCAGTTTTATACATATGCTATGTGTCACACGTATTAAATACAAATATATTCACAACACCGTGCAAATAAAATTATGCACCGCAATAAAATCATAATACACATGTACTTCGCAAAAAAGAGGAGACTTACGTCCACAGGCCGCACGGAGATGACGGTCGCCCAGGATACTAATCTCATCCAACAACATAACTGACACGTTGTGACTACGCACAACTCAACTTGTCACCTGACGACTCGAACGACAAGACAACACATTACTCGACAAATCACGACTCGACTCGACCCGACAGCCTAGGTTTCTGCAACCTAAGCTCCGATACCATAAATGTAACACGCCCAAAACCGTATGGGAATATTACACGCCATAGACCCTTTCCACAAGGATCTACCAGGCTAAACATCCATAAACAACCAAATGCTTGCCCGACCAGGGTCAAATAATATAATAATACAGACCGTTTGTAATACCCGAGATTTCTGATGTGTAATTGAACCTTGTGATATTGTATTTGTTGCATTTTGATCAGAGTATTATTCTCCGTATTTCATGATCCGGTGTTGTTGAGCGCATGATTGCATGAATGTGTTCTAAGTGGTGATTTTCGCATATGTAGCGCATGCTATCGAGGTAGAAATATCGTTAAGGTTACAGGATACATGCATAGCTGTAGTCTTGATGTCCCATCGGGCAGGGAGTGATCAAAATTTTTTAAATTTTTTCTCCTTTTGGGTATGCACTTTACCCAATGCTTCAAGTTCACCGACAATCCTAGTGAATCTGAAGTCAAGCTCCTCAAGTGTTTCGAAAGACTTCATTTTAAAATATTCGAACTGCCGAGTAAGTTTAGAAACTTTATTTTCTTTTAAGAGCTCAGTTCCCTCACAAATTAGCTTGAGTTTCTTCCAGATTTCTTTGGCTGTCTTACATCTCTTTACCTTTGAGAATGTGCCTTTGTCGAGAGTGACAAACAGTGCATTCTTAGCAACATTATCGAGGTTCGCAAACTTGCGATCATCTATTGTCCATTGATCGTGCTCCTTCTCGAGCATTTCAGCGTGAGGCTTTCCTTCTACCCTCGCGGTCGGATTGACCTTCATGATCATTATCGGGCCTTCCTGGATGACGAATATCATTTCCTCATGCATGGCCGCAAGATGGGCTTCCATTCTGATTCTCCAGTCATCAAACTCATTAATAGAAAACATAGAGACCTTGTTTATCATAGATGAGTCCATCTTATACATAGAATGATGAAAGTATAAAATAAAGCTTTAAAAAATTAGTTATTATTGGATCTGATTCAGTTAAAAATCGACTGACAATCAACCTCTCTGATACCATTTATTGGCTACAGAGTATATAGTAAACAGCTTAGATGGTAAAGATACAATAAGCTGTATGATTTTCAAAGTCAATTGAGTAGCGGAAGTCTGTTTGGTGAGTTGTTGTAAATACAGCAACTAGGTGTTCTCCTGTTTGCTTGATGCGTACAGGGTTTAACAATGTATACTTATTAAATCACAGTAGAATGAAAGCAGTAAAGACAGAAGGTAAATAACACGCAGTTTAAAGTGGTTCGAGGTAAACCCTTAACGTATACTGGTCCTCCACATAGGAGTAAAGAGTTTATTAAAATCACTACGTACACAACTACATGACTTAATTAAACCTATCTCTATATCGTTCACACAGATTGATACAGGGACAGTAGCTTTGGGCCATTCACACATATTGGCTTGAGCTCTTTCGACTCACTTCTTCTCACACAGATTGAAGCTTCGTCTTCAATTCTATTCTTCCCACACAGGTAGGAATACGCAAGGATCTTTAGTCCACATAGGGATAATGATAATCTCAACGTTAAGGGTAGAACAATTCCAAACAGCATCTTTATCTTTGATGAACAATCGTTGTATGTTGTGCTGTTTGCGTTGAGAACTTAGTATATTTCTTCACTTGGATACTGCTACATGCTCACAAAATATAATGCCCTTTAATAGCTAGATTGTCAGAGTAATCTGTCAGAGTATGTGCGATAACAAATAACTTGGGTGAGCAATGTCCTTTTGCTTGGGGGTATTTATAACCTCGAAAATGTATCTATTTTAAATGTAGTTGTTGCTGTTTGGTGAGATGTTTATGTCTCTCATTAGCGGCTGCTGAATGTTTGAATTAAAGCAGATCGCATTTAATGCTTCACACATCCTTTCTGTCTTTGCATTAAATGCTCTTCAGAGCATTCAGACTTGTCTCTCTCCAGCCGCATTAAATGCTGTCCTATCAGCAATAAATGCTATTTTTAAATGTGAATAATTTATGAATAAACAATGTTTATCTCACAAAGGTTTAAAGCTTTTTTTTATTCATTTATGTTGGATGTGTTTCAATTTTTCAAAATAAAACACAGACAGTCTTACTACTCTATCCAACGTACCATTTCTCTTGCTGTATGAAGTAGGATTTGTAGGATGGACTCTGTAGAAGATATCTTTGTTGTATGGACGGGCTGTATGGAGAATCTTAACAGCTTCCATACTTAACGACATTCTGACTTCTTTAAGACTTCTTTGCTGTATGTTAGCAATTATCAAAACAAGAATATTTATCCTAACAGTCTATAATTGATCAAGTCTAGAAACATTACTTTGGGTACATGATTGATTTATTAATACTAGATAATCCATGTAATAATGGGACAATGGCGGTACTTGAAAGTACTGAATCAGTATCAGTGTCGTAGTATACTGGTTGGACCGTGTTGGGAATAGTGCCATAGGATATTCGATGCGCCTAGATTTGTAATTGTCACATTTAAATAAAATTATTTGATATCATTTATTTCTCGTTGATTATAATGTGTGCATGTTTTAATATTATAATAACCAAATAATGGTTACTCACGAATAATAAGATTATTCAAATATCCCTGGTCCAATCACGTAGAGTGGAGACTCAAGTGATTAATATACTAGTATAAGTTTGATTGATAATCATCAGATGATTATGCGTATGGTACAGATCAAACTTATGGGTATTGGTTGGAGAACGCGATACTGGACAGACCCGCATTGAGATCACTGCATGGAAATGTCATAAGTGAATCTTACTATCGCAGTATGTTAATAAATCATTGAACCTAAGATTATCATAGAGTCCAACATGATAATTGTTATTCCTTGGCGTAATCCAACGTCATCTGAAATATGGTGATCATAAAGGTTAGCGATCGGGATTAGTGGAAGTCATGTAGAGGGCAATGAATAATCAAGATGGGGATTTGTCCCTCTCTTTAAGAGAGAGATATCGGTTTGGGCTCTCGATAACTAAGGCTGAAGGAAAGTCATGGTCATGCTCAAATAAAGAGTCATTTGATTCAATCAGTCTACTTAAGATCGAGAAAGCATTGGAACATAATAAGTATGACAATATCCCTAAATTAGTTCAAATATGATATCGAGCGACAAAGGTACATGACATGTTAAATGGTTTAATGGACTATAAACTTATATTATTTGAGTAGTCATAGTGTCTTGCTAGAGACCGCTTATGACTTATTATTTAATAAGGTACTAAATAATTGCCAACATAATATAAGCTTTTTGGGTCACACATACGACAACTAAAGACAATCAAGAATAATTAATAGACATAATATTGGCTATCATATTTATTAAAGAAATTAAATAATAGGTAATATATGATATAGGATATATTATATTATTTAATTATATAAAATGGGAAATATAAATATAATATTAGATATTATATTTATTATAGGATTAAATAATAATAATATTAGATATTATATTTATTAGAGGATTAAATAATAAGTAATATATAATGTGAGATATTATATGTAAATTATTAATAAGTTGAGGGGCAACTAAGGGTCTTGGACAAGGGATTGTCATAAGACAAAATCACACAAACCTAATTGTGTTACAAATAAATCGGTCCTCCCCTCTTCAAATCGGCCAAACCGTATTCTGTCCGGGAAGTCCATTTCTGCCATCTCCATCTTCTTCCCTTAGTTGATGTCGATCAACAGTATAAATCCTTCTAGCAAGAAATTATCTGTTGTACTATTTATCAATATTATTCGTAAGGTCTAGCACTCCGGCTTGTACCAGTTGTTCATGTGTGGATCACCGAAAGAGGAAGAGGATATTAATCAGCTTCCGATCCGAGTTACAGATTTGTTCTTCGAATTAAGGTAATTCGACGAACTCTTTATAAATCAATTAAATTATGTTGGAAAATTGCACCCCACTTAGAATGGTGGATAATATTGCGGAGTAGAGTTTTCGAACTCTTTGGCATTGCGGAAGCGTAATTAACTTTGCGGAAAGTAAATGACACAAGATTTATAGATGTTTGGCCACACGTGCCAACGTCCTCTCTCCGTATCTTTTTCTATAGGCTCAATATCAATCTTTTCCGTCTTGTCTTCTATCGGTCTGAGGTAAACCGTTACAATATCGTCTTCTATCGGTCTGAGATAAATCGTTACACTCTTGTGTTTATGTCGGTCCAAGATAAACCGTTTTCCTTTTCTATTGGACAAGGAAGCAACCTATCTACCTTTGTATTGGTACTAGACAAACCTCTCTTCGATTTAGATATGATTCTAATAATGCCGGATCAACGATCCTGATAACGCCAAATCAATCTAAAATCTGTATCTTTCTTCTCGTGTATGTTTTCGTATATGAACACTCAAACACTCATCAATTAAGCACAAATACAAAAACGATAATGAATATAGTGATATCTAATCAATATGTGATTTGCTTGGAGGAGTTGTTATGAATGATATCAAATGACTTGGCATTTATAGGCAAATTCTCTCAACTATCCGTTAGCTTCTGCACCCTGTATTTCGTACGTTATCTGTTGTCCGTTACGTGTGTTAGCCATATTATGTACGCTAACGTTTCTTCATTACGTACGCTATGCTCCATGTAAATTAGTCCAGTAGCTTCTGTGGTCTTCTTTACGTACGTTATCATTATACGTATTATGTACGTTATGTTTAATATATATGTTGCATGCTGACCTACTCCACGACATTATCTGTCCATTCGACGGTTCCAATATTTGAATTCATATTCAAATCTCATTATGTACGTTAAGCCTTCGTCTTACGTACGTTAAATATATAACTTTACGTACGTTAGTCATGTCTAATTACGTACGTTAACACATGTCAGTTGTACTCGTATGTCTGCAGGTGATACTTCATTACGTACGTTATACATTTGATATAGCATACATTATATTTCTTAATCATCACTTGCTTGCTTTTCTGTCTGTTTAGAGCGTCTTCGACTTCTTTATTGTTTTCCTTTGTTCCATTGTTGTTTTCTTTGATCGATAACATCATCAACTCATCATTAGTTCATCATCAACTGATCATCAAAACCAATTTATGATTATGTGGAATAAGATATTCCAATAATCTCCCTCTTTTTGATGATGACAAAACAACAACCTTTTAATAGGATTTTATACCTGCAAAAATATAAAATAATTTACAAATCAAAGTTTTCGGCTTTGTCCGTCTCGTTAGTTTTCTTCTCCCCATCTTTTCTTTTCTCCCCCTTTTCATGATCGGGATATTGTTTTCATTTTTCTCGTCATTCTTCCATGACTCGTATTCTCATTCTCCCATCATTTTTCTCGACTTTCTTTCCCCCTTTTTGTCATAATCAAAAAGTGCATAAGAAATTTAAGAAAATCGATAAAATTAAATATGACAATTAATGGGTAAAACTCCCCCTGAAATATAGATCTCCCCATTAAAAAAAAGTAACTCCCCCTGAGTTAAATACCAAATGTTAAAAATTTAAATTATCAAAATACCAATTGATGGAAATATATTAATTTTGATTTTTGGGGATCCAACCGATAGTTGATTTTTCTTTTAAAACATAGACGATATTCGGTATAGTGGTTCCTTTAGGAATCCAAACCTTTTTAATTTTGATCGTCCGTCATGGGCCTTTTAATTTTTACTTTTAGGGATTTATTGTCAATTAAAGCAATTTGAAAATCGGTATGTCAAAGTTCGAATACTTCAAATAAAGTCTGGACTTTAGTGGATCGTCCTGAGGGCATGATGCGTATTGGAAATAAATGGATCTACAGAAGAAAGACTAATGGATATGGCAAGATTGATACCTATAAGGCCAGGCTTGTGGCAAAAGGGTATTCCCAAAGAGAGAGAACTGATTACTTCGAGACCTTTTCGCATGTAGCCATGATTAAGTCTACTCACATGATGCTTGCCATAACAGCCCACCTAGATTATGAAATATGGCAAATGCATGTGAAAACGGCATTCCTAAATGGATTCCTCGAGGAGGAAATTTACATGGAAAAGCCTAAGAGATTTATATATGAAACTGATATTCATAAAGTATGCAAACTTCAGTGTGCCATTTATGGGCTGAAGCAAGCTTCAGAAAGTTAGAATCTTCATTTTAATGAGACGACCTAAGAGTTAGATTTTGTCCCAAACAAAGAGGAGCCCTATATTTACAAGAAGGTTTGTGGGAACAAAATTGCGTTCTAATACTATATGTGGATGACATATGGTGGGAAACGACATATGAATGCTAAGTTCTGTAAAAGCTTGGCTTTCTAAATAGTTCTCAATGAAAGACTTGGGAGAAACTACCTATATTCTGGGTATTTGTCTATACCGAGATAGAGCGAAAAGAATGTTAGGTCTTTCCCAAGCCCTCTGTATAGAAAAGATCCTAAAGCGATTTAGGGTGGAAGATTCTAAGAGAGGGTTCCTACCTATACGACATGGCATAAAATCTTCCTTAGAAATGTGTCCTCAAAGTGAGGAAGACAAAAAGAAAATGAGTAAAGTGCCCTATGCTTCGGCAGTGGTTAGCCTCATGTACGCTATGATTTGCACCAGACTGAATATTGCCTATGTTGTGAGCATAGTAAGTCGATTTCAGTCAAATCCAGTGCAGGAACATTGGACTGCTGCAAATAACATTCTTAAGAACCTGAAGGGTACTAAAGACTTGGTTCTTACGTACGGTAGTGGAGAACTAAAAGCGAAGGGTTATACAGATTCAGATTTTTCGGGAGACATGGATGCGAAGATGTCTACTTCAAGGTGTATCTTTACTCTGAATGGTGGAACAGTATCATAAAGAAGTACCCAGCAAAAGGCTCTTGCTATTTATACATGTCAAGCCGAATATCAGCCACCCACGGAGGCTGCTAAAGAAGCTTTTTGGATTAATAAGTTCACTGAGGAACTTCAAGTGGTTCTTGATGCAGAGAAGCCCGTGATGCTATTTTGTGACAATGCTGGAGCTGTTGCAGAGGCTAAGGAGCCTAGGGTTCACCGCAACACCAAACACATTGAGAGAAAATATCATTTTGTAAGAGAAATGGTTCAGAAAGGGCATGTTATACTGCAGAGAGTAGACACAGCAAATAACGTTGCTGATCCACTGATCAAACCACTATCTCAGATGGTCTTTGAGCGATATCTGGAGAGTATGGGTATTAACTACCATAGTTTATGGTATTGAGTGCAAGTGGGAAATTGTTAGGAATATGCCCTCGAATGCCGCTCAGAGAATGAAAAAGTAAGAGCATTGTATTGTAATTATGAATATTAAATTAAATAAGGCATTTGTTATTTCAATATTATTGTATATCACGGACACTGTGATTTGGTATATAGAATAATATTCCTTGCATTTGAGATCAAATATTCCACTCCTTGTGGAGATAAAGAGATAGGCACTGGAAGTATTTACTACTCGAATAATTAATTGGTTCGCAAGTCGATAAAACTTAACTGGGCAGTAAGTTTAGACAAAGGGTTAATGGGAGCACACGTTATAAGTAGGCTAATGGGATTAGTATACTCAAACATGACTCACCTCTATTTAGTCACACGGATATCACTCAGGGATTGTCAATGACCGAATCGAAAGGTTGTGATAGGTATACCTGGACCTTTGACTTGAGGTTTTAGTAGGAGATGTGCTTGTGACATTAAGTTAGTCACTAGAGTAGTTCAATCCAATCACTGGTTGGTGGGGTCAACCTCGAAATACAACTTAGTGGGCAAGTAGGAGTCTCTACTAAATACCAAGATAGAATTCTTTCTCCTGTAAGTGATCAGGTAAATGTCCTATGTGGTCAATGTCAAATGAGATCATAAATCTTTGGCCAAAGCAGTTAGAGCTAGTTGTATTTGATACACGAGAGCTCGGCGATTTTAGTTTGCATTAACAAATACATAGAGTCAAGTTACAATAGGGTTTGACTTTACTGTGGCCCTAATACTTGACCAGGACATACGATTGAAGAGTTTAGACGTATAAAGTATTCACGACATAATGATTTTGGAATAATCCGATCATTCGTTCTTAGTTGGGTTACGGTACGGAGCACTAGACAGGCTAAATGTTACCCGTACTCCTTGGTTCCTCTCATTGCCGACTAATACGGACCTATGGAGTCGTGCACAAGGATATTTGATGGATAAAATATGTATTTATTATCTCTTCATTAATATTGAATATTGGATATCTAATTTGATTTATTTGATAAATCAAAGTGGTCTTCTGAATTGAATTAATTACCGGGTGATTATTTAATTCATAAATAATTATTTCTGGGAAATATATTTTATAATTTTGTATTTGATAAAATTATTAATTGGATTAATTGATTAAGTATAAATACATTTGAGATAAAACAAAGTGTATTTAATGGAGTAGACAAGTGAACGTCTGTACACGAATCGAGTAGACCGGCTCATTTTCTCACCAACCAGTGGGCCGCCCATATCTCATTTCCCCACATTCCATGTAATTTCCTTTTGACTTGATTTATCTTGTTTTTGTGTGGGGATTGCTTTGATTTGTTCTAATATAATGACAAAATATATCAAGATTATCATGATCTTGATATCTTATCAAATTATGTTATAAAATCAAAACAACACACACATTAAGAGACATCACGGCTGAAGAAAAAGAGAGATGGAGGAGTGAAATTATTTTCTTCAAACCATGTTCATCCTAGAGATAAAGAAAAGAAAGAAGAGAAGAGAAGAAAAATACTATATCAATTCCTAGCCGTGTTCTTCGAGAACGAATTGATTTATAATTTTTTCGATCAATATCCGATGCGTGATAAGGTATATACACTCGGCATATTGGGTGTTTTATCATTCATAAAGTTAGAATGAATTGGATTCGTGTTCGTATTGGTGATCGGAAACGATCAAAGCTTGGCTCGGGAATTTTTTCATCAAGAAAAAATTATCAAAGTTCTACGAGGGTATGACTTTCTTAATTTTATCTCCATCAATTTATATATTCGTGTATATACAATACTTGATCAATCCATTTTAGGGATTCGATTTTTATCCGGTTAGACTGGTTTATTATTTCCGCTGCGTAACTCGATTTTAATCACCGAAAACCAACACTTTGTTTGTGGAAAGGACAGTGTCACTAGTTTTGAGGTAATTTGAGTATTGCTCGGTTATTGTAACACCCCGTGATATTCGAAATAATTACAGCGCCGTAAATCCTTTATATAAGAATTTACAAGGCTAAATTAAAGAAATGCTGAAATAATACAAAAGTACCACTAGAAGTTGAGGAATTCGATAACCGGTTCAAACAACTCAAATCAATCCAATTCTTACAAACATCTCAATCATCGACATGACACAAGTACTCGAGTACTAAAAATCAAACCAGAATAACAAAATAACACAACGGATAACATCACTGGGCCCCTTCATCATCATGTCAGTATTGTGGTTGCTTCCCTGCTCCTCGGCTACCCGAACATCAAAACAAATGTCCACCCCCGCAGGGGTTAGCAAAACGATGCTAGTACAAGTATCAATAATATACAAAATCAGATATGCAACAATGATGCATAGCAAGACACATAACACGGACTTCCGCTACCGGAATCCAACGATGCGAATCCACATGATTCCATCAACACAAAATGGGGTAATCAATGATCCAGCTCCCTCAGCATAGATCCCAATATGATCCCGTCGGACCAACAGGAGGTGGAAAAACTCGTCCAATGATCCAGCACCCTCAGCATAGATCCCAAGATGATCCTTTCGGACCAACATGAGGTGGACAACTGATCCAGCGCCCTCAGCATAGATCACACGATCCCTTCGGATCAACACAACTACGCATACACATATGCAAAATCGATATGTTCATCAACATGAACACACAATAAATCAGTAACGATATTATGACAATTCAACTGGAATAACCTCATGTTCAAAAACATGGATAACAATATGCATGATCAAAATCCTCAATATTAAACTAATATTTAAAATACGATACTTGCCTTCGAAATAGCGAGAAGGATTGCTACTATGAAAAATCTTCAACCTGCTCGAAGAACTCTCACTCGATCAATCCACCAAAACCCAAACCTTCAGCGAATAATAACATCGGTATAACTAACGGTTCCAGATAATCGTTCTAAACATCATATGAACATCAAAAGGAATTTTATACCCAATCATACAAGCGTACTAATCTGCCCCAAACTATTTCGGTTGAATCAACATTATGCTACTTAACCGAACAAAATCTCATAGTATTCCATCTAAGATCAAATGCATCCTTCGGTCGGATTCTTCAATTATACCACATGATAATTCATCTTACAAGGATTCTAATCATACTCTTCATTAATCCAAAGAAACAAGATATCTGAAATACCTCGACGAACACCATAAGAACTTATTTACTAGGTTCAACTTGATTATCATCTTCTTCTTCAAGGAAATAACCCTAAATTCAATCCATTAAATTCCCTTATATGCATTGTTCAATCATATAATACATAAGAACTTGATAATATCAATAAAGTTGCCATAATTAGGTTCATAATCTCAGGATACTACGTTTAAGAGCCTCAACACTACAAGGTTCGATTAATATTCTTAACAATGAAGGAGGACCGAAGCATAATCGAAATTATTCCTCTAACAACATGATGTTCGACTCCTCATGATAATAACTGAATTGGTAAACTCAAAACAGGTTCAAAACATCACGAGAACATGAAATCTAGTTGGTGAAGGATCACATACCTCGATATAGTGAAGAAAAACGAAAGACTTGAAGAAACTCAACACCGGAAGCTTGAACACCAATCCACAAGGTCCTATGATCTTCAAAATCGAGCTAGGATCATGATATGAGAGGTATATGGTGCTGGGGAGTTCTCATATTGCAAAAATCATCAAGGAAGTGAGGAGGAAATGAAATGGGGGTTGTGGGTTATAAATAGAACTTTCAGCATTACGTACGTTATAGGCAATCCTTTACGTACGTTAAAGCCTTAGCGTACGCTATCATCAAACCTTAGCGTACATTAACGTCTGGTAATAGCTCACTGCCTCGATTCTGACTTCGCTTACGTACACTATCCAAACCTGTTTACATACGTAAAACGGGTACTTAGCGTACATTAACAATCCTACCTAATGTACGTTAAGCCTCGTTGACATGCTTAGCTGGAAAGCCGTCCAGGTTCACTCGAAGCATCATCAACGAATCTTTATCTGGCCCCCACACGCCGACCTTGTCTGATCTAAAATTGACTGAAGCTTATGTACGTTATGCTACAACTATAACGTACGTTATCTTCCGTACATAGAGAACGTTATGCTTATCATCTAGCGCATGTTATGACATGCAGAAACATGCATGCATGAATGTTGGGAAATACAAAACACAGGGATACGAATATGGGAAACCACACTTCGATTAATAACACCACATAATCGAATGTTACAAGTTCGAGTACAGGTAAAATACATAATATTTATCTGGGCATTACAGTTATGAAGATAATTATTCTGATGAATGTTGTATATGTTGCTTTATGTTTTATGTGCTCAGGTTCCTGCTGATCGTATTGATCGTTTCTTGAGTGATGTTGATCCCAGGATCATTGTTTTGGTATTGTTGATCATTTGTTAACGGATGATGATCCCCTATTGTTTTGTTATCATTGGTCATGACGATCTTTCATTATCGATTTGTCGTTGTTTTACTTCAGTGAGTCTCTTTTAATCCTTAATGGATATTTTGATTCTCTGAGTTTCATTGTTATGTTCATATCGTGACATTCAAGAGTCACATCTGCGTACTGACTGGTTATGTGTAGGATTTTTAGTCGAGCATATATGATCATGTGTTGATGTTTCCATATTGGACTGTGCACACTGTTAGGGTTATATACTGCAAAGCATATTTTATGCTGGTATTACCTTATTTCCCTGTAACTACCTATGAGAATATTGATTATATTTAGTCGTATGTTTTACATATTTATTCACGTTATGCTTATGCAAATGAAATATCTAATTGTTTTATATTGTAGATAATGTGGTGTGTTGGTGTCACATAGAAGATCGCATTATCGGTGCCTTATAAAATAATACAATAGTTCACAACCTATATAATTATTAGACAAATTATATGAAAGGTTGTAGTGTGTGCTTGAGATTCGTTGGTCTTGACTATTGGCATGCATTAGCGTATTTGCATACGTTGAATTGGATCGAAGTGAGATAGTGTCTTCTGTACTGAATGTAAGAAGAACGTAAATCTCGGATAATTATTATTTCTTAATTCTAAGTATATAATATTTAATTATGTATTTATAATATTTATTGCTTTGATTTACCATGGGTGAGAGTCACAATGATTGACTCAATAAGCTTCGTATCTTGGGTAATAATATTATTTATATGACAATTATTATTATAACTAAAAATCGTATCCCGACTCGTACGGATTGATGATGTCTGCTTGAGGAGCTTGATAATGATTATTATACTAAACCCTGCAGGTAGATTTAATTCTGATATAATAACAAGGTTCGAGTGGTACTACTCTTGGATAAGATATTAGTTAATTAAAGCTGTGAGTAGCTTAATTAATTAATGGACATTCTGTAACACCCCCAAGTTATTCAGGGTATATTACAGCGCCGTGAGCCCCGCCGTGGGACCCACAAGGCTAAACATACGCGGAACTATAAACTTGACCGATAAGGTCTACATACAATAGAAAGAAAGACGATACAAATGGTATTCAAAACCATAACCATATACATCACTGCACAAATCAATACCTCGGCAACACAGGCCGGAACATCAAGGAAACTGAAATACAATACTCGAGTATTTAAAAATCCATTCCAGTACAACAACACTGAATGGAGGAATCCAAGAAAAATAACCGGAGACAAGACACAGTATCACACTTGCCCATCATCTTCATGCCGACCCGGTACCGTCATCGCTCTCCTGGAACCTGAAATACATGAAACGTATTTCCCCCATAAAGGGGTTAGCCGTCGAATAGCTAGTGCAAGTATAACAATATGAAACATAATACTCCTCGACAATAAAGTAAATGTAATCCGTCAATTCATCAATATCCGTCAATTCATCAATTTAAGACTAGTATTCCGGAATAACTAAAATCTCATAAGACGTATGTGAATGCCGTAGAAACGGTTCGTTCACCTCATACGCCGTTACGTATGTGAATGCCGTCAAAACGGTTCGTTCACCTCATACGCCGATACATGTAGGAATGCCGTCAAAACGGTTCGTTCATTACATGCCAACAATATATCTATGAATGCCGTAAAAACGGTTCGTTCATGATATGCCATCAATATTTCTTACTTTCAAAGTCGAGAACGTATAATCATAAATGTATACTTGCCTTAATAAACGTTACCGAAGATCCCGAAGAACACGGTTCGACCGGGAAGCTTGAACCAAGAAAAAGACAACGAACGGAAGGGTTCCGACTTGAGTTCTTCACAAGGATTTCGTCCCTAAGTCATATAAATGATAAATCAACAATCGTACGGTGAATAATAATCGTACAACGCACAAACCCCCCTCTTAGACCTTTTGTCGGACACCTTCAAGGCGTCGACTAATAACTCAACCAAAACGACGAACCAATACAATCCAACCGTGGAATAACGATGGAAATGATAGAGTACACCTAAATAATCATCAATCCATCACTAATCTAAATTACTACGGATTAAAAGGATGAAGTCAAACAAAACCCCCAATTTCCAACACAAAATTCAAAGTGTTCTTGAATAATCTTTCAATAATCCGATGAATACCCCAACATGTCCATAATCATGCGTATATCACTTCATACCCCATCATTTTAACATCCAAAACATCATTACCCAATACAAAATCGAAATCCAAGATGTTGAAGAAATTACCTCTTGAAGATCCAAGCACTATGATTCGAAGAGCACGCGATAGAACGATGATCCGGGCTTCACAATCGAAAATAGATGAAGGAAATCACCCACTCAAGTGATAGATGAAGAAACTTCCCTCTCTCAAGCCTTCTCTCCCGTGTGAAGGTGAAGAAATGAAAAAGTATCGGTTGAATCGCACAAAAAAACGCAGATATAGGGTAAGGTGTCATGTGTGCCGCGGCTCAGTATAGGTGTGCCGCGGCACAGACCCAAAATTTGCTCCCAGGGCTCGGTAGTGTGCCGCGGCTCAGCCCAGGTGTGCCGCGGCACCGGGTACAGGCGGTTTTGGCCGAATCTGGAAAATGAGAGTGACTTAGCTATTTTGACCATAACTCCCTCGTCTGGACTCCGATTGACTCACCGTTTGAACCATTGGAAAGCTAACTCGATGATTTATAATATTGCCAAGATTCAGAATTTTTGGAGTTTCCAAGAATTTATGGTGATTTAACAAAGTCGAACTCATACGTGGAAAAGTCGCTAAAGAACACGGAATTCAACAGAACGATACCGAAACGAACTCGGATGACAAAAAGTGTAGAATTAATCATTCTTAGGATGACGAAACGGTCCCAAGAAAGTCGTCAAAATAGACTTCCGCCAAAAATAGAAAATTTCCGGGAATCAAAATTACGGGTATTACATTCTACCCTCCTTAAAAGAAGTTTCGTCCCGAAACTTAAACAGGTAGGGAGAAGAAATATTTCGCCAGGAAAAACTCAACGAGATGCACAAGAACCGAAACTTACGCCCAAACGGCGAATCATCAATATAGAACACCACAATACATTACCCGAAGGCAAACCAAACCAATGCCGAAAAAGATACGAATTCACAATGCCCGAAGGCTCCAACGGAAATACCGATACATCACAATGGCCTGAAAGCCGAACAGCCCAAAGCTGTAAATCATCACAATACAGATCTCAAAGAAGCAAACCTGACTGTCGGACATACCCCTCGGCGTATGAACAACCAGTCGCAAATCGTCGGACATATCCAATACAACATGGACTACGAACGATCAATCAATAAAGCTCAAGAGGGACATCACAGTACGCCCGATCCGGAAATGTGTCCGTGCACATGTCCACCCCGTATACGGAATCCATAATATACGTGTGACAATGTACCTAATTAGCCTTAAGAACTACGCCTCGTGTGCACGGTCCAATGCGGAAATATCCACGCATGACCATCGAGTGCCTGGCTAAAAATCCTACACATAACCAATCGGCACGCAGACATGATTCCGGATATGCCACGATACAACATGACAACGAAACTCAAGGGATAAAACATCCAATATGGATCATACGACTCACCAAGTGAACGATGACACACGAATAATGAAAGATCGACACGACCAACGATATTCAAAACAACCATCCTGGGATCAGAATTCCCTAAGGACCGATTAACACGGCAATAATCACAACACCACCATTCGGGAAATCCTCAGCTCTCAACGATCACAAAATTACCGAGTTCACAAGAATAATAGTGTGCTGCCTTGAGTCGGCCAACACGACAATAATAGTTCAACGGATGGGAACTATCCTCGACAGTCCCAATTCAATACTTCGATTACCGTAGAATGGCCAATCGATAACAACGATACAACGGATGAGAATATTTTTGACAACGGATGGGAATTATCTTCGATAATCCCAATTCAATACCTCGATTACCTTAGAATGGTCAATCGATAAACAATGATACGATAGAATAGATGTCCCGGTGTCTTAAACCGACCACCAAAACGGAGATGATAAAAGGATATATCAAACGTCTCTCATCGGTTAATATAATATTAATAGAAAAACACCGATGTCAATGACGACGATCACCACAATATCTCAATGGAACATCCATCACAATCACAATCGATACGTCGATACCGCGAACCGGCAATCGACAGCGACTTAACCAACAAGTATCGCAATGCCTCAAACCGGCCTTTTACAAACAACAGTAACATTTGGCATAATTTGCCGACGGGTGTCGTGTCAACCAATCCCCTGATATCAATACAATCATAAAGAGGCCAAGTCCCCAAATGATACACACAATCGTACGCCTACACGATAACATTAGTCTCATTGATTAGTACGAGTATAAAACTTGTCTCGATATCAATACAACGTACTGTTACCAATTCAGTTGATTTCGTCTTACGAATTCTCTCAGTCTCGACCAAGGTAATCTACGAACCCTTCAACCTTAACTGCAACACAACAGTCATAATTCACGATCAAACATCATACCTTATTGTAAAACGAAGGATTGATAATCAACCGGTTCGATGACGACCAATATCAATACCACCAAACCACGAACTCAATCGTTTTACCATATCTCGACTAATCACAGTCTGAACAATCCAACTCAGACACTTACAAATCCTGTCCACAATACGAGTCGAAATATGATGATCATATCAGCAACCAATTCAGACCAATAATAAGGGTCTAAATGTTCCAAACTCAATTCTTAAATATGAATTGACAAGGTTCCCTTCTCGTAAATCCATCGTTAAAATTTACTTATGACCGTCATCAATTTGAATCATCCGACTGGTTCAAAACAATAGATAATCATATTAAAAAGGTTATCAAACAATCCAATCACTCGATTTGAATATTTGCTCCATACGTATGGGCTTCCAAATTCAGAGATGAATAATAGTCTCATCAAACTCATAATCACATTCGTATTCCTATACGAATATTATTTCCAACACTTCTAGATATGAATATTCCATATTCATTTTCAAAACATCAACACTTCTCAAAAATTTTCATCACCTCGTATAATTCAAGAGTTCTTCAAGAACATGAAATATCCGAAATCACGTTCAGAACAACATATCCGAGGTATATATCTCCATGTTATCATTTCCTTTATCATGTCATTCATACAATCTCAAGAATCGCAACAAAACCCTTATCACCATATGAAGAAGATCTCAATGATCATATCAACATCCGAAATCTCTTATTACAATTCCAATAAATCTCGTATAACATTATCACATGATACCAAAATTGTAACACCCCAGATTCTCCTGGGAATATTACACGCCGTAAACCCTTCTCACAAGGATTTACCAGGCTAAGCACAATTTTCCACGTTATTTCAAAAATGTCAAAAAGACTGATGACGGTAATATTTTTCAAATACTAAAAAAAATCATTTTCCAAATACCGTCAAAACGATCAAGGCTAAAATGCCAAAAACTCAGTTTAGGGAATCGGTTTTACAAAATAAAATTTAGTTGGCGAAATACCAAAAGCAATTTCAAAATACTCACGCAGCGGATAAAAGTACAGTCCAATTTATGCATTTACATTGAAACAAGACGAACATCAAAATACACAATTCCCAACATACTCCTTCCCAAGTAGTAATCCTTAAAAAAACGAACCACTATAAAAGGGATACGAGGATTACCTTGTATGGACGAACCACGAAGAAAGAATAATTGAACTCCATTCCAAGAATCATTAAATCATCATAGTCATCATATGGCCTCAAGAACATCAAGATCTCTATGATTCCATAATCATAATCAACATATTCAAAGCATATCATTATCTTCCTTCAACATAAACCTCATAGAATATGGATAACACAAGAAATCACTTCAATAATCAACAATAGTTCCATAACCAAGCTCTAATTCCATGATTCCAAGCTCACAATCATGTTAAAAGTGTTTAGAACACTCTTAAAAGTGAAGAGGGACGAGATTTGGAGAGAAATATCTCAAAGGATCGTGAGAGAAATGAAAGGCAACACTTCAATATATAAATTGCACTCTCATTACGTACGTAAGTGTCCTTTCTTAGTATACGTAACAACTTTAACGTACGTAATCCAATATCCATAACGTACGTAACCAACTCACTGTCTCATTCCGTGCAGTCCATTACGTACGTAACCCATACCATATAACGTACGTAATATACCAGTTGACTTGCTACGGTACAATGGTTGTGTTACGTACGTAACACGTCCTGTATAACGTACGTAACACATCCTGTATAACGTACGTAACACGTACGTTGACTCACCTGTCAACATCCTCCGCCGAAAGTTGCCGAAACAGGGTCCCACCTGCCGACCAGGACTCGGTTCTGTCCGATGCCTTCGTTACGTACGTAATACCTTAGCCTTAACGTACGTAACCATGCCAATCTTACGTACGTAATCTCACCTTATTAACGTACGTAATAATTCCATACTTAGCCAATTTCAACAATTCCTGTCCAAAGTCATGACATACCAAATACGAGCATACGGCAAAATCAATACATATACTCGATTCAATAACATTTTCAAACGTTCACAACGTCCTCGAGCATAATTAACCATCCACGATATCGATATATAAGCGAAAAAATATATCCAAAAATCGGGTATTACACTCTACCCCCTTAAAAATAAGTTTCGTCCTCGAAACTTACAATCACTAAACAAACAACATTTCAACGGGAATTCAATTTCACCAAGAATTATCGAATAATTCGAACAACATACTTACAAGTCTGCGAAGTCGAAGATCTCCCGTGATACTAGCATGCGACTCCTAAACAAAGTCTCAACATAATATCGATACACACCATTATCGCCATTAGCAACTTAACAAAATCTCAAGGAAGAGTTCACGTCCGTGACCACGGCCACGATTCTTCCTACTTTCAGCCAACATTCTGAAAGGCACACACGTGCGTAAGTATAATCCGAATCACACATTCTCGAAGTGACCAAATCCCAAGAATACCAAGCTATAAACGAAATGATTAAGAAAAATACAAGAAGAGTGAGAGGACTTACAAGTACCGGTCGCACTGTGATGATGGCAGAGTAGTGATACTGTGGGCAAATGCCGACTCAATCGACCCAAAAGACCGACAGCCTAGGTATCCATAAACCTAAGCTCTGATACCATATTCTGTAACACCCCCAAGTTATTCAGGGTATATTACAGCGCCGTGAGCCCCGCCGTGGGACCCACAAGGCTAAACATACGCGGAACTATAAACTTGACCGATAAGGTCTACATACAATAGAAAGAAAGACGATACAAATGGTATTCAAAACCATAACCAATGAAACCATATACATCACTGCACAAATCAATACCTCGGCAACACAGGCCGGAACATCAAGGAAACTGAAATACAATACTCGAGTATTTAAAAATCCATTCCAGTACAACAACACTGAATGGAGGAATCCAAGAAAAATAACCGGAGACAAGACACAGTATCACACTTGCCCATCATCTTCATGCCGACCCGGTACCCGTCTGTCCGCTCTCCTGGAACCTGAAATACATGAAACGTATTTCCCCCATAAAGGGGTTAGCCGTCGAATAGCTAGTGCAAGTATAACAATATGAAACATAATACTCCTCGACAATAAAGTAAATGTAATCCGTCAATTCATCAATATCCGTCAATTCATCAATTTAAGACTAGTATTCCGGAATAACTAAAATCTCATAAGACGTATGTGAATGCCGTAGAAACGGTTCGTTCACCTCATACGCCGTTACGTATGTGAATGCCGTCAAAACGGTTCGTTCACCTCATACGCCGATACATGTAGGAATGCCGTCAAAACGGTTCGTTCATTACATGCCAACAATATATCTATGAATGCCGTAAAAACGGTTCGTTCATGATATGCCATCAATATTTCTTACTTTCAAAGTCGAGAACGTATAATCATAAATGTATACTTGCCTTAATAAACGTTACCGAAGATCCCGAAGAACACGGTTCGACCGGGAAGCTTGAACCAAGAAAAAGACAACGAACGGAAGGGTTCCGACTTGAGTTCTTCACAAGGATTTCGTCCCTAAGTCATATAAATGATAAATCAACAATCGTACGATGAATAATAATCGTACAAGGTACAAACCCCCCTCTTAGACCTTTTGTCGGACACCTTCAAGGCGTCGACTAATAACTCAACCAAAACGACGAACCAATACAATCCAACCGTGGAATAACGATGGAAATGATAGAGTACACCTAAATAATCATCAATCCATCACTAATCTAAATTACTACGGATTAAAAGGATGAAGTCAAACAAAACCCCCAATTTCCAACACAAAATTCAAAGTGTTCTTGAATAATCTTTCAATAATCCGATGAATACCCCAACATGTCCATAATCATGCGTATATCACTTCATACCCCATGATTTTAACATCCAAAACATCATTACCCAATACAAAATCGAAATCCAAGATGTTGAAGAAATTACCTCTTGAAGATCCAAGCACTATGATTCGAAGAGCACGCGATAGAACGATGATCCGGGCTTCACAATCGAAAATAGATGAAGGAAATCACCCACTCAAGTGATAGATGAAGAAACTTCCCTCTATCAAGCCTTCTCTCCCGTGTGAAGGTGAAGAAATGAAAAAGTATCGGTTGAATCGCACAAAAAAACGTAGATATAGGGTAAGCCGTCATGTGTGCCGCGGCTCAGTATAGGTGTGCCGCGGCACAGACCCAAAATTTGCTCCCAGGGCTCGGTAGTGTGCCGCGGCTCAGCCCAGGTGTGCCGCGGCACCGGGTACAGGCGGTTTTGGCCGAATCTGGAAAATGAGAGTGACTTAGCTATTTCGACCATAACTCCCTCGTCTGGACTCCGATTGACTCACCGTTTGAACCATTGGAAAGCTAACTCGATGCTTTATAATATTGCCAAGATTCAGAATTTTTGGAGTTTCCAAGAATTTATGGTGATTTAACAAAGTCGAACTCATACGTGGAAAAGTCGCTAAAGAACACGGAATTCAACAGAACGATACCGAAACGAACTCGGATGACAAAAAGTGTAGAATTAATCATTCTCAGGATGATGAAACGGTCCCAAGCAAGTCGTCAAAATAGACTTCCGCCAAAAATAGAAAATTTCCGGGAATCAAAATTACGGGTATTACACATTCGATATCTTAAACACGGAAAATAATATAATTAAATAAGGAGCTCGATTTTGTAAATTGGGATTTAGGTAGGAAGTGCAATATTAACTCTTTAGTGGAGTGAGTTGATATTTAATAGACTCAATATATTACGAAAGGTACTAATATAGAAATTTGAGGTCTATTAGGAGTCCTTCCCTAATCCTCCTTAAGATCCCTAGAGTAGCTCATAACACCTATAAATACAACATGAGGGGTCGGCCGAAATTGTTAACCTTACAGTCCAAGAAATTTCGATTTTTCTGCTTTGTGTTTGATTGTGAATCTTGTCATGTGTCTTTGATTCCATAATTGAATAAACACAATATTTTTCTAAAATACCAATATATTCAAGAAAAATAAAGAGAGAATCGTGAGGTAATTTTCTTGGAAGGGATTCGGCCGATCCAAATTTGCTGTTCAAGGAAGTCCGGTAGATTGTTGCCCGCACGACATCCGAATATAGGCGGGATATACTCTAGAAGATCTAAAGGTAGAAATGCAATGAGATCAAGAAGAAGTTCGAAGACTTTGCTTCAAATATAATGTATTCTCAGATCTCTTAGATCTAGATAAGAATACTACGAATTATCATGTTTAGACGTGTAGATAAATATTGCTCGTTTAAATTGCTTATTAATCTGTTTAATTAATTATTTGACGAGCCTAAATAGATCTTCTTGAGGGCCGATTTTAGTAAATCCAAACACGCCGCTTCCGTTGTATTTTATTTCCAACAATTGGTATCAGAGACAGTCTGTAGGTTCCGTTCAATTTAATAATTTTGTGATTTATTGCTAGCAATTTAAAAAAATTCATGTATTATGATCATTGGAATATTTTTGCTAGAATTGTATTGCAAGTGAATATGGTCCAATTATCATGGCTATATATTTTTTATTTTATTTTATGCGTTCTAGTAATTTCCTCCAATTTTGAGGCATGTATAAGTTTTTCC
The DNA here is from genome assembly GCA_033398695.1 of Orobanche coerulescens. Classification (NCBI taxonomy): domain Eukaryota; kingdom Viridiplantae; phylum Streptophyta; class Magnoliopsida; order Lamiales; family Orobanchaceae; genus Orobanche; species Orobanche coerulescens. The sequence continues at coordinate 20,272,659 of CM065810.1, forward strand.
CGTGAAAAAATCCACACGTAGAATAGGATTTTATTTTTCCTTATAATTTTGTTGTAAATTCGATGTACTTTATTTTGTGTAAAATCGTAATCAAGTTGGAGTACACAAAGTACGAAGAAAAAGGAAGTCCCGCGTGAAAAGGAGTCCCAATCGGACAAACCGACCGGGACAGGGTCCTGTTCGTTTTTCCACCGTTCGTTGCGTCCGTTGGTGCACAATATTTAAATTTGGAATTTTCTTGTGCAATTAATTTTGCATGGAATAAGAAAGTTTCTAAATTTTGAATGGGCCGACCGGGAAGAGGTGACGAGATGCTGAAGAGTGGGAGATTTTGAGCCGAAGATTTTCTCGTTAATCAAAATGAGGAATAAAAGCCATGATAATTGGATTTAATTATCACAATTTTTTTTTTGATTTTTATTGTTTTGGATGTATGACATGTATAAATGTATGCGTGATATGTTTCTTGCATGTTAGGACGAGAAAATTAAAAACCTTATTATTTATTTATAATCAAATTGGCCTCCATAATTAATTTAAATTGTGAAGTAATTAGCATGTGTGTTGACATTAGGGTCTTCCTCCATATTGAATGTGCTAATTATAGTAGTTTTAAATTTCAAATGATAACAAAAGGTAAATATTATTTTTTTCTGATAGGACCTCTCCATTTGTAGGACTATTAATTAAAAGATAATATTTTAAGGTTGTTAAATTATGGTACCCACTTAGGTGCATTAATTAATAAGCTCCCTATCGGAGTCTATGTTAAGTAATACATGGCCAAGAGGAACCCATTATTAATTTTACTTGTCATAACGTAAGTTGACTAGATAGCAAAATTAAAGACGTAAAACTCTACTTGAAAAATATGTGTGTAAACGTCCACACGATCGTGGCTTGCATATGCGAGTTTTTCAAGGTGTTGGTTGCTAGCATATATATTGTGTTTTGAGGTTATTCAATATATTTTGCTATGCATTATGTGATGAATGTTTTTAATTTTATTTTAGATGTGTTTCAATCCACTTGCTATAATTCTTAAAGAATACAAACTAGATGGTACTAACTTTGCTGATTAGAAACGTAATCTTAATATTGTCCTAACTGTTGAGGAACACAAGTTTGTTCTAACTGAGGAATGCCTATTGGAATATTTATTCCATACATTTTGGCTCGCTGTTACATCTTGGCTTCTTTAGCAAATGTATTGCAGCATCAGCATCAGGGTATGGGCACGGTGTTGGAATATTTTATTCCATACATTTTTAATCAAGTTTTGATGATTAGTTTTTTATCGAAGAAAAACATCAAGGAAACAAAACAAAACAACAAAGAAATCGAAGACGCAAAAAGATGGTCAGAAATGTAAAGAAACGATCTGTTAGCGCACGCTATTCTGAAGACCTAACGCACGCTATCGAAGTGACCTTAATGTACGTAACATATAAGGCTTAACGTACGTAATGGAGTTTGAATATGAATTCAAACATATGAACGTTGGAAGACTCGGTTCAAGGTCAAAATTTCATACAACGGATCTATGACTTTGAATGGGTTTAACGTACGCTACGAAGCATGATTAACGTACGCTAGAGAGAGTACTTAATGTAGGTAATACTCTTGACAAAGTACGTAAAGAAGAACACAGAAGCTACTGGACTGAAGCAACAAGCAGATAACGTACGCTATATAAAAGCATTAACGTACGTAATGATGGTTAGCGTACACTATGCATGAAGCCTAGAGCACGCTAAAGAGAGACAGAGGCTAACGGCTAGTTGAGCCTTTGAGCCTACAAATACCAAACCATTTGGTATCATTTCATACAACAACTACAAGCAAATTACTTATTGACCAAATACCATTATATTCATCTTTGTTGTTGTAACTGTGCTTATTTGATAAGTGTTTGAGTGTTCATACACGAAAACATACACGAGAGGAAAAATACGGATTGTAGATTGATTCGGTGTTATTAGGATCATTGATCCGGCATTACTAGAATCATATCTAAATCCAAGGGAGGTTTGTCTAGTACTCATAGAAAGCTAGATAGGCTGATTCCTTGTTTGATAGAAAAGGAAAACGGTTTAACCTGGACCGACAAAAAGACAAGTGTATTACGGTTTATCTCGGACTGATAGAAGATGAGATTGTAATTGGTATCCCTCGAACTGATAGAAGACGAGGCGCATAGGTTAATCTTTAGCCTAAAGAAAAAGATACGAAGAGAGGACATGGGCACGTTTGGCCGAACCTCTATAAATCTTTTGTCGTTCATCTTTCGCACTTTAAATCACTTCTGCAATGCAAGAGTTTCATAACTCTTATATACTCCGCGTCTATCTCAAAACAGCGAAGATACCGACAATCTTGCTTCAGAACACGGCCGTAGAAATGATGAGAAATCTCGGCGAGATGTTTGGTCATCAGAACCGGGCGGCTAGGCAAAATGCTATGAGAGTCTTGATGACGACCTAAATGCCTGAAGGAACCCCGCTAAGGAATCATTTTCTAAAGATGATTTCTTATCTAAATGAACTTGATATCTTAGGGGAAACTATCGATGCAGAAATGCAGGTCGATATCATCCTAGGCAGCTTACATATGAGCTTTGAGCAGTTCCGCCTAAACTTCAATATGAATCGTAGGGAGTATATCCTGGCGGAATTGATTATAGAGCTTAAAGCCGCGGAAGGTCTCTTTAGGCAAGGGTATCAAGTTCTTGCGGACGCTGGTGTTTCAACTCCTAAACCCAAGTGGGGGAAGAACAAGAAACAAGTGGGCCAGAAGCAAGTGGCAACTCTCAAAGTAAAGAGCAAGGCTCCTCATCCTGAGGCGAACAAAAAGGAAAAGGGAAAGTGCTATAAGTGCGGTCAGAAAGGATATTGTAAAGCGGATTGCCCTGCTTCTGAGAAAGGTATGTCTCGTGCACTAGTAGTCAAAACATGTTTGGCAGCTTGTTCTTCCACTTCGTGGATAGTTGATTCAGACTCCACTGATCATGGTTGCTTTGACTCGCATGGTTTTAAGGTAACCAAGCAGCTTAGTACGGGCGAGATAACCATCAACTAGGGTGATTATTCTAGGCTTATGGTTGTTGCAGTGGGAGCCGTATAGTTGAAGATTAATGATAAAATACTAGTCTTTAATAATGTATTATTAGTACCAGATTTTAAATGAATTTGATTTCGGTTTCTAAATTAAGTTGTGATGGTTATTCAGTTTCTTTTGATGGTGATGCTATTATTAGAAGAAACAGTGAATATATTTGCAACGTTATTTATACTGATGGACTTTATGTCATTAACACTGCACAAACTCCCACGTATAAACATAAATCGCTTAACTCTTTGTCTAAACCTAAAAGATAAAAGAACCTTCGAGCATAAACCAAACATATCTGTGCCATTTACGGTTAGGTCATGTAAACCATAGGAGAATTCAAAGATTGGTAGATGATGGCCCAGTGGATGACCTCCAAGATGAGTCATTTCTAATTTGTGAATCCTGTCTGGAAGGTAAGATGACCAAAAGGGTTTTTAAGAGAAACCGTGCTCAAAATGTGTTAGAATTGATTCACATGGATGTATGTGGTCCAATGAACATCCAGGCTAGGGGTGGTTTCGAATATTTCATCACATTTATAGATGATTATTCGAGATATGGATATATCTATTTGATGCGACATAACTCTGAAACCTTTGACAAGTTCAGAGACTTCAAGGCAGAAACGGAGAAGTGCCATGGAAAGAGTATCAAGACACTGCGATTTGATCGTGGTGGCGAATACCTTAGTGGAGAGTTTTTGGGTTTCTTGGCAAATGAGGGGATTTCGTCCCAGCTCACTGCGCCGGGAACTCCACAACAAAATGTTGTTGCTAAGAGAAGCAACGGAATTATTTTAGAAATGGTTAGGTCAATGATGAGTTATTCATATTTACCTATTTTGTTTTGGGGATATGCCTTGGAAACAACAGCGTACATTCCAAACCCGGTGCCTTCGAAATCAGTTCCAAAAACAACCATGGAACTATAGAGTGGGCGAAATCCCAATCTAGGATATGTTCGGATTTGGGGTACTCCAGCAAATGTGCTGAATAAGGAAGCTGATAAGTTGGCATCTCGTACAGAGGTACGAGTGTTTGTAGGATATCCTAAAGGAACGAAGGGTGGCTTGTCCTATAGTCCTCAGGATCAGAAGGTCACTGTTAGCACCAATGCCCGACTCTTGGAAGAGGATTATATGATTAGTCACAAGCCCATGAGCGAAATAATTCTAGAAGAGTTAAGGAGCGAGATTCCGTCTATACCAATTGTATAAGCGCCAACTAACACTGCACCACATATTGATTTTGAGACGTTTGCCCCAACTCAGGATTTGCCTCATCATAGTAGCAGGGTTGTTCGTCAACCGGAACAATTCATAGGCATGGGATAGTCTTGGACTCAATCCTATTGAAGACGAATCAGATCTCTGGACTTACAAGGAGGCAATCCAAGATAAAGATGCCGACTCCTAGCAAGTAGCAATGGACTCCGAAATGGGATCTATGGATTCTAATCAAATGCGAGAGCTAGTAAAACTACCTGATGGGGTATAATCCATTGAGAGTAAGTGGGTCTACAAGCGAAACGGAGGAGGTGATGGGAAGGTTGAAACCTTCAGAGCGAGGCTTGTAGCGAAAGGTTACACTCAGAAAGAGGGTATCGATTATGATGAAAACTTTTCGTCGGTAGCCATGTTAAAGTCAATCCAGATTCTTTTAGCTATAGTTGCGCATTTGGATCTGGATTTGGAAAATGGGTGTCAAGACTGCATTCTTGAATGGAAGTCAAGACAAGGAAATCTACATGCACCAATGAGAGAAATTCATTGTTGAAGAAGAAGAAGTGCACTTAGTGTGCAATCTTAAGAGATCCATTTATGGACTTAAGCAACAATCTAGATCTTGGAAGACTCGATTTGGTGAGGTAGTCCAGTCATACGGATTCGTCTAATGTCCGAGTGAGAGTTGTGTGTATAAGAAATGTGATGGAAATGTGTTGGTGTTTCTTGTATTGTATGTAGATGATATCCTTCTGATTGGAAACAACGTGAAGGAATTATCGGACGTACGGGTATGGTTATCTGAGCAGTTTGATATGAAGGGTTTGGGAAAAGTAGGACACATCCTTGGAATCAGGATCTTTCGTGATATGAAGAAAAGGATATTGTGCTTATCTCAGGTAATATCGATACAGTGCTAAAGCGGTTTATCATGGAGAATTCCAAGAAAGGTTTTCTATCTTACAAACATGGAATTCAACTATCTAAGGATATGTGTCCCAAGAAACAAAAGGAGATAGATGACATGAAGCTGATCCCTTATGCATTTGTTGTGGAAAGCCTCATGTATTCTATGCTTTGCACTAGACCAGATATATGTCATGCTGTAGGCATGGTTGTTAGATATCAGTCGAACCCAGGACCAGGACACTGAATTGCTGTCAAGCACATACTCAAGTACCTGAGAAGGACTAGGGAGTATATGCTAGTATATCAATCAGATGACATATGTCTAGTGTGTAACAACCCCAGAATCAAACCGGGAATATTACACGCCACAGACCCTCTCCGTGAGGATCCACCAGGCTAGACATCGAAACCACATTATAAATTACATACCGACATGATAAAATACCAAATCCGTAGACCAACTTGGTCTTTCATCACAAACATACAAGTTAAAATGCACATTTCTACCTCGACTCATACCCATGCATGGGTAAAATACACTCTCAAACCAAAAATACGACAGAAGAAAGACCATACACAAACTCTGACTGACTGCATCCAACACTGGCCTTCGTGTGATTAGTATCATTCGCCTTCCATCATCCTTCGCGCCGATCCTGTGTTTTGCTCCCAAACCTGCATGTACCTGGATGCAAAAACAGACATCCACCCCCCGGATACTCGGGGGTTAGCAAAACTCCACTGTTTTGCTAGTACAAGTATAAAGTGCAAATACGAGCCATACAAAACACATTCCGAGAATACAACAAAAGACTTCCCGAGATATTTGATAATTAAAATAGTTCAAGTCTTAAAAGTAGAAGCCAAAACAAGAAAGCACTTTGAAAACATTTTCAAATCTCGGGAGTTTTCGAAAACATTTGCGATAGTAAAGTTCTTAATTCTTCAAAAGCCTCTTAGGGTCACCGCCCCAAAGTTCATTTTCCAAAAATGCAAAACCGAATAACAAAACACGGGGTTCACAACCCAATTCATTCCAGTCACAAAACACAGGGTCCACGACCCAACCATTTCGATCACCAACACAGGGTATACGACCCGTTCATTCATTTCAATTCACTTCCAAAAATACATTACACATAACACATTATTTTTTATGCCATTTTAGCCAAACACCAAGACTCGATATATAATGTCTCTCGACTCTGAGCAACAAGCATTGTGATACTCCGGACATATCACAATTAATCAACAGTACAAACACTCTGGCAATTCTCGCGACCCGGTCCAGCCTTCGGTCCCGCCGTAAGGCCACCAAGTCCCTGTGCGCCCCGTCGAGCGACCCCAAGTGAGAATGCCCACTCGAAGTAACTCTCGCGACCCGGTCTAGCCGCTAAGCCACCAGGTCCCCGTGTGACCCCGTCGAGTCAATACCCGAATGAGAGTACCCGAGAAAACCTTACAACTCTCATCAATTCACAATTTCCAAAACCGAAATCCTCAAGAGTCAATCACAATATACATAGTCGAGGTATTTTGCTAAAATGGCCAAATGTCCAACGCACACTCACGACCCAAAGCTTATACAATTAACAAAGAAGCACACCATCTAAACAGCACCAAACGACACAACAAATATCACACAAGTTCACATATTCACACACATCCGCATGACTCCACACGAAATCTTAACAAGATAATTGAACTTTAACTTACCAACAACAAAATCACACATAATGGCATCACTCGGAAATAATATGATCCTATACACGACACCAATACGCATAGTCATTTAAGCACATTAATTCTCGAACACAAGAATCCTCTTTTAATAAAACCATGATTATGGTTATAACGATTCTTTAGAAAAATAGTTGTAAACATTTCGTTTAGCACGTATCGTCAATTTTCAACCATCATATTCACAAAATACGTAATGTATGGGAAAGATACTTGCCTCGATAGTCGATGTCGGACATTCCGACGAACATGGCTCAACCGGAAAACCTCGAAAGCCCACAACTCTCCGGCAAAAACGTCGGTAACACAACCGATCGGAAAACCGCAAACGGAAGGGTTCCGACTCGAGTTCTTCGCACGGAACCTGACCCTAACATAATACCGTGAATAAATTTACGATCGTATGAGGAAGAATAATCGTAGAACGCCCAAAACCCCCCTCTAAGGATTTTCATCGGACACCTTCAAGGCACCGATTAGGAACTCAACAAAACGAAGAATCTTTAACAATCGAACCATGTATCAACAAGGAAATTGGTATAATATGACTTAATACTCATCAATCCATCACTATTCTAAGTTATAACGAATCAAACGGACGAAATCAAAAAAATCCCCAATTTTTTCCAAAACTATGATTTTAGGAAAACTAACCTTGATTCGCTGGATTGAAGGATGTTATGGAGTGATTAATCGATGATATGATCTCCCAAACTTCGTGGATTAATTGTATAATAACATGCCTTCATAACCCCCAAGAGTCCAACCGCAGACAGGAAGGGAATGAAATGAAAAACGGGTGAAAATATGACTGCTCGGTCATATTTATACTGGTGCAGCCTAGCGTGCGCTAGACTTCCGAGCTAGCGTGCGCTAGCGGGCGGTCATGGTCGAGAATGTTCGGCTGGGCCCGCCATCATGCACTGAACACGTGCGCTGTCGGCCCGGGCCACAATCCAGAGACTTCCTGGCTCGGCCAGCTAGTGTGCGTAGCCTTCCGGTCGTAGCGTGCGCTACCTGCCGGTCGTAGTATGCGCAGTGTCCGACAGTAGCGTGCGCTACCTACCGATCCTCCCGGTCCAGAACCTTTCTGCCCCTACTGCCTCGGCCGACTAGCGCGCGCAGCCAACCGGTCGTAGCGTGCACTGCCTCTCGGCCGTAGCGTGCGCTACCTTCAGGCCATAGCGTGCGCTACGCCAGTTCCTGTCGTACCCGTCCGGCCGGTGCCTGCAACCGTCTGGCCAGTGTCCGACCACCATGATTCGACGACTCGATTTTCCGAAATCGCACGGAACGAACACGACAAAATACTCGGGGACAACATCATCGGTCCGAAATGAAAACAACGGATAACAAATCGTCACCTACGGTCATAAATGCCAAAATCAGTTGTCGAGAAAATAATACCGGCACTCGACAACCGGGAAATATCCGAAAAAATTCAAAGTAACCGGAACGAAAATCGTGGGTATTACATTCTACCCCCCTAAAAATAAGTTTCGTACCGAAACTTAAAACAAAAACAAGGCGACTCTCGACAACGCACCAGAGCTTCATGCAGTATAAAGCCACTATGATCCGGTTCAATACGCAAGAATGCTTACGAAAAGCAACGAGCATGAATCGCTGCGGTTGACAAAATCGAGCGATACAAAAAAAATCAAATCACGATTCCAACGCTGAAAGTTATGAGATTCCAGTAACTCAAAGGTTTGGAAGATCAAATACGAAGACAATTTCCCAACACTTATGGAAATCACAAAATGGCCCAGATGTTCAATAATCACGACTACGAGATCAAACAATAATGATTGTACAACGACGAACAAATAGCAATGATCGAACAACAACGATCAACTATGAAGTTCACACCTAAATTCAAGACATCAATAAACTTGTAGGAATCACGAGGTGTTAACTCCGAACACGGTTAACAAGAAATCGATCCGAACTTGGAAATATCACAACGATATACACATCAATTTGGAAAAATATCAGAACTCGCTCGAATGACAAAGGTGAGAAACAATACAAGGTCGGAAGCATTAACGAACACAATCGCCTCAATACGATCGAACGAAACAGAAACGAGAAGAAAAAAATGTGGGTATTACATCATATCACCTTTAAAAGAGGTTTCATCCCCGAAACCTAAACAACGAAACAAAGTGCTTGAATATCAACCTTCCCGGCCATATCCTCTTGGTCCCGCATCTAATCTCCGTAACCAACTGTACCGTGGTCACGGTCGCGTCCTCTGTCCCTCGGCATACTAAGCGGATTCTCACTCAATATGATTGCACCACTTCGCAAAAACAAATATGCTAAAGTACCAACTTAGCATGACATATCACATAAGGTAACCAATAACAAATCGGAAAGAAAATCCACGAGGTATCCTTTTAAAGGAAATCTTTTGAAAATCCTTGGGTTTATATGCTATTCAAAATAAACTTTAAAAGTACTTTTGGTACCTCAGGTTGTTTTATCAAAACTTGTAAACAACATACTCTAACCGTCTCATTTGAAATCATTTGCCAAAATAATAATTCCTTGAAACCGGCGTTATCAAAATCATCATGCCTCTACGCATCATCATCACCGTTAACAATCAAGTTAACCATGCAAGACCATCAAACCATTCTTACATACTCTAACATTTCCAAATCCGAGTTTGAACTTTACATCGAGTGAGATTTTTCATTTTTCACTATATATTTTTGAAAAAGAAATCGTATTGGTTTTTGAAAAAAAAAATTGTGTGAAAGATTTTTGAAAATCATATACTCGAATTATTTGAAAATACAATAGTACGTTAAAAGTCATTTCCGAAAATTCTCCCAACACTACACAAGAATCAACGACGGTAACATTTTACAAAATGTTCAAGGTACTTTAAAACAACTCTTTCAATACCGTCGAGGTTTTATTTGAGAATCCTAGGCCGGCTCGCAAATTTCAAACAATTTCCAAAGTTCATACGAAGCCACCGGCTTAATCGCAACTTCAAATTAGTTTCAAAAATTGATTTCCGCAACTTGCACAAACTTATGAAAGTTTCAGGAAAACATTTCGAACACACACACACAGCAGACATAATTTATCAACTCACCGAACAAAATCAATTATCACTTAGCGCGAATGAAAGGTCACAACACACGTCCACATAAAACGGTTGTCATCACTAGACAACGCACATAGAATACAGTCACAGATGACCGACTGCAGAAAGTTAGACCTAACGGCTAAAATGCGGTTCCACATGCTCTGTCCCAGCTAACTAACGCGCGCTACAACAATTATCTAGCGTGCGCTATCCATGCCGTATTAGCGCGCGCTAGCCTCGCACTCAGCGTGCGCTAGCTTCTCCAACCCAGCAACATGATCGCGAATATATACGACATTACTAGAATCGATGGTCACAAATAATCACAACACGTTCGAATCTCAAAGCCATCGATTTAACACTTCATGAGCAACCATCAAAAGACAATTGTTATTCAAAAACCGAAATCTGACCTCTTATTAAAGAGAGCTATCTCAATGTACACAAACCGAACGACTCAGCAATCACATCACAGTTTTAATCTAAAACTGGCAACACTATCCGAACAACAAGAACATCATCACATATTTCTCGACTAACAGTCATAAAACCGATAAGTTGAAAACGAGAGTCACGTCTTGTCTACATATTGTAGGCTTCACTTGAGTTCAAAAAAAATCGTGTTTTGAAAACTTATAATACAAGATAAAATATCGGTAGTTTAGGTCATTATACAAAAATCAACTTTTTTCCTCCATTTGGAGGATGTTTAAATACAAAATATACGTGACTCCCCAAAACATGTAATGTTTTAAAATATCACATTGATGAATTTTTCTTTGCGTAACACCACCATGGCCATTATTCTTGTAAAAATGACTTATATCAGGATGTGTGTATATATACATACACATTGGCAACACTTTCATTCTAGCATCATACGAGGATCAAACAACATAGGCCACATAATTCTCAAATCACCTTTAAACTCCACATCATAACACAAAATTATACAAGCTCGTATATCACAAGGCACAATATAGTAGGGAGACTTACATTCAGAGGTTGCATGAAGATGATGGCTGCACCTCGATACTAATCACGGCCGACATCACAGACGACGCGTCGCGACACGACTTAGACAGACACAATCTGACAGAACAAGACACGACAATACCCATTGGACACGGCGACCTAGGTTTCCGCAACTTTGGCTCGATACCATAAATGTAACACTCCCGAGAATCAAGCCGGAATATTACACGCGCGAGACCCTCTCCGTGAGGATCCACCAGGCTAGACATCGAAACCACACAATAAATTACATACCGACATGATAAAATACCAAATCCATAGACCAACTTGGTCTTTCATCACAAACATACAAGTTAAAATGCACATTTCTACCTCGACTCATACCCATGCATGGGTAAAATACACTCTCAAACCAAAAATACGACAGAAGAAAGACCATACACAAACTCTGACTGACTGCATCCAACACTGGCCTTCGTGTGATTAGTATCATTCGCCTTCCATCATCCTTCGCGCCGATCCTGTGTTTTGCTCCCAAACCTGCATGTACCTGGATGCAAAAACAGACATCCACCCCCCGAATACTCGAGGGTTAGCAAAACTCCACTATTTTGCTAGTACAAGTATAAAGTGCAAATACGAGCCATACAAAACATATTCCGAGAATACAACAAAAGACTTCCCGAGATATTTGATAATTAAAATAGTTCAAGTCTTGAAAGTAGAAGCCAAAACAAGAAAGCACTTTGAAAACATTTTCAAATCTCGGGAGTTTTCGAAAACATTTGCGATAGTAAAGTTCTTAATTCTTCAAAAGCCTCTTAGGGTCACCGCCCCAAAGTTCATTTTCCAAAAATGCAAAACCGAATAACAAAACACGGGGTTCACAACCCAATTCATTCCAGTTACAAAACACAGGGTCCACGACCCAACCATTTCGATCACCAACACAGGGTCCACGACCCGTTCATTCATTTCAATTCACTTCCAAAAATACATTACACATAACACATTATTTTTTTATGCCACTTTAGCCAAACACCAAGACTCGATATATAATGTCTCTCGACTCTGAGCAACAAGCATTGTGATACTCCGGACATATCACAATTAATCAACAGTACAAACACTCTGGTAATTCTCGCGACCCGGTCCAGCCTCCGGTCCCGCCGTAAGGCCACCAAGTCCCTGTGCGCCCCGTCGAGCACCCCAAGTGAGAATGCCCACTCGAAGTAACTCTCGCGACCCGGTCCAGCCGCTAAGCCACCAGGTCCCCATGTGACCCCGTCGAGTCAATCCCCGAGTGAGAGTACCCGAGAAAACCTTACAACTCTCATCAATTCAAAATTTCCAAAACCGAAATCCTCAAGAGTCAATCACAATATATATAGTCGAGGTATTTTACTAAAATGTCCAAATGTCCAACGCACACTCACGACCCAAAGCTTATACAATTAATAAAGAAGCACACCATCTAAACAGCACCAAACGACACAACCAATATCACACAAGTTCACATATTCACACACATCCGCATGACTCCACACGAAATCTTAACAAGATAATTGAACTTTAACTTACCAACAACAAAATCACACATAATGGCATCACTCGAAAATAATATGATCCTATACACGACACCAATACGCATAGTCATTTAAGCACATTAATTCCCGAACACAAGAATCCTCTTTTAATAAAACCATGATTATAGTTATAACGATTCTTTAGAAAAATGGTTGTAAACAATTCGTTTAGCACGTATCGTCAATTTTCAACCATCATATTCACAAAATACGTAATGTATGGGCAAGATACTTGCCTCGATAGTCGATGCCGGACACTCCGACGAACATGGCTCAACCGGAAAACCTCGAACGCCCACAACTCTCCGGCGAAAACGTCGGTAACACAACCGATCGGAAAACCGCGAACGGAAGGGTTCCGACTCGAGTTCTTCGCACGAAACCTGACCCTAACATAATACCGTGAATAAATTTACGATCGTACGAGGAAGAATAATCGTAGAACGCCCAAAACCCCCCTCTAAGGATTTTCACCGGACACCTTCAAGGCACCGATTAGGAACTCAACAAAATGAAGAATCTTTAACAATCGAACCATGTATAAACAAGGAAATTGGTATAATATGACTTAATAATCATCAATCCATCACTATTCTAAGTTATAACGAATCAAACGGACGAAATCAACAAAATCGCCAATTTTTCCCAAAACTATGATTTTAGGAAAACTAACCTTGATTCGCTGGATTGAAGGATGTTATGGAGTTATTAATCGATGATATGAGCTCCCAAACTTCGTGGATTAATTGTATAATAACATGCCTTCGTCACCTCTAAGAGTCCAGCCGCAGACAGGAAGGGAATGAAATGAAAAACGGGTGAAAATATGACTGCTCGGTCATATTTATTCTGGTGCAGCCTAGCGTGCGCTAGACTTCCCAGCTAGCGTGCGCTAGCGGGCGGTCATGGTCGAGAATGTTCGGCCGGTCCCGCCATCATGCGCTGAACACGTGCGCTGTCGGCCCAGGCCACAATCCAGAGACTTCCTGGCTCGGCCAGCTAGCGTGCGCAGTATCCGACAGTAGCGTGCGCTATCTGCCGATCCTCCCAGTCCAGAACCTTTCTGCCCCTACTGCCTCGGCCGACTAGCGCGCGCAGCCAACCGATCGTAGCGTGCGCTGCCTTCCGGCCGTAGCGTGCGCTACTTTCCGGCCATAGCGTGCGCTACGCCGGTTCCTGCCGCACCCGTCCGGCCGGTGCCTGCAACCGTCCGGACAGTGTCCGACCACCATGATTCGACGACTCGATACTCGGGGACAACATCATCGGTCCGAAATGAAAACAACGGATAACAAATCGTCACCTACGGTCATAAACGCCAAAATCAGTTGTCGAGAAAATAATACCGGCACTCGACAACCGGGAAATATCCAAAAAAAATTCAAAGTAACCGGAACGAAAATCGTGGGTATTACACAGTGGGTTATACTGACTCAAATTTTCATTAGACAAAGAAAAGTCCAAGTCTACTTGGGGTTATGTGTTTAGCATGGGAAGTGGAGCCATTAGTTGGAGGAGTGTGAAGCACAAATGCATCTCGGACTCTACCATGGAAGTCGAGTACATGGCATCCTCTGAGGCAGCCAAAGAGGCGGTATGGCTCAAGTACTTCCTGCAGGACTTGTAACACCCCCAGAGCCAACCGGGAATATTACAGCGTCGTGGGCCCCGAAATGGAACCCACAAGTCTGAAAGAAAGATTTACAAACATTTAAATATGCCTAACGACGATGACGGTAATATCCTATAAATATTCGAAGACTTTATAAAACCCATTTAACAATACCGTCGAAAGACTCTCATTTGAAAGTACAAGGCCAAACCGCCAAAACTCAATAGCTTTAAAAGTGCACGCTAAGCCATCGCTTACACGTATCGACAAAATAGTTTAGAAAACGATTTTCCTAAATAACTTAAGTTGCCAAAAACCGAAAGGCTATTTGAAAATATTCACGCAGTGGAAAAGACAAACAATTAAAAAATACTCTAGCAACAGAATACAACAACTAGTCAAAGTACTTGATTCGCAAACACATGCCATAGCCAGTATCCTCCGGGAAGCTCATCTCTTCATGACCGCTACAAGCTCGATATCCCAAAAACCTAAAAACAAAGCCCACGATGGGGTCAGCCATAATATTCAACAATGATAACGGTCACATCGCATCAATAATTACATACCAATAAGATACTAAGTAAGAATACTATCCATGTAATCTTACCGCCATAACTTTACCAACTCGTGATAATCCTTAGCAAAATTCACATTTCGTATCCTCAAGGACATAATAAGCTCATACCTAAGCATTTGTACTGTATCTCAAACAATACCCAAGGTTTTCAGAACATCATCATAACTCACTGATACGAAATCTACTAACTCTGTCCAACCCAATCCATCGGGTAACATCATCACATCTCAACACGATAATCGATTGCCCATCAAAAGTCAAATACCAAGGGAAATATGGAACATACCTCAAGGTACATAATGCCACGACAATCATGTCAGTCTAATCCTAGATCAGATCAGTACAACATACGGACATAGTCCTAACACAAGACCTACAAATGCATACTCAAATGACAATGTCAATATGCTCACAACAATAACAACAATGTATACTCAATGTAAATCCAATGATCCAGCGGCGGGGTCACTCTGACGCAAAGGGCCCTGAGCGCACACAACATAGATCCCAAGATGATCCTACTAGATCAAAACGGTGGATAACCAACAATGTGCATACGCACAACAACAACACATGGTAAAACCAACGATGCGAATCCTCATGATTCCATCAACATAACACAGGGTAATGCAATGATCCAGTGCCCTCAGCATAGATCCCAAGATGATCCCTTCGGACCAACACGAGATGGACACTGATCCAACGCCCTCAGTATAGATCACACGATCCCATTATATCAATACAACATACACAATACAACTATGCATACACATATACATATCAATATGTTCATAAACATGAACATCATATGAATCAATAACATGAACGACATTATGACAAATCTACTTGGACGACCTCATGTTCAAAAACATGAATGACAACATGCATGATCAAAATCATCAATATTAAACCAAAATCAAATTAAGATACTTGCCCCGTGTCCTTCGAGAGCAATCTCGATGTCCAACCCTTCACCGATGATTATCCCCAAGGTTCTATGATTCCAAGTACCACAGACCATAGATAACTCATATCCTCATCTTTACAAAAATGCACCCTTGATACCCAAGTATACCAATAACAGATATAAATCATATACATTATGATTTAATTCCCAAAGTCGGAAAGCAACGTGCAACCCCAATCTCCAGAGTCCACAATAGTAATCATTGTTATAAGAATTATAAGCGAATGAAACTGAAACCATTCATTAAATATATAAACTGAGGAAGTAATAACTTGCCTCGATATCGACACAACGATGATGAAGTCGTTATATATTCCTTGCCTTCGTCTACAAGCTCCTTGGCCCTAGCCAATGCAATTCACGAACATTCTCGAATACGGCCACGAAGAACGATTCTAATCACCGATCAATAATCTCAACCTATTACAATAATCGTTAACAACAAGTTCGATAACAATCAACAATCGATATAACCAATCCACAATCTCAGTGGTTCCACAATATCTCGATTAAACACAGTCTGAACTATCCAACTCAAACCATCACAAATTCATAACCACAACAACATTGTATGTCTACCTAGCGCACGTTAATCACATAACGTAGCGTGCGCTAATAGTCACCAGTTAGCGTGTGTTATCCAGTCAGCTAGCGTGCACTAATATCATCCAGTTGCATACATTACAGGTACCGCTCATCACATTGCGATTACGAATACGAATGTAAATGAAATCATACTACAAGATCAATCATAACCTATCCAAATTCAATCTCATCATCATGATCCATATCTTATCAAGAATATACGAACTCAATCACTAAAATCAACATAATGTTGGTTTTAATTATCTTCTCCATGTTTATAATCAAAACCATTATATATCATACTTAATCTGGAATCAACCCCATATCGTGATTCGTACGAAATCAACATAGTTCATAAATCCATCTTTCATCGGGTTAAACGAATCACAATCCTTACAACAGGAAGAATCTTAATTAGCATCCGAAATCTCATATCACAATTCCATTAAATCGCATATAACATCATCACATGATAATCCAACATGCTCTCTCTCAATTAATCATCCTTTAAAAATGAACCACTATCAAAAGGATACGGAAATTACCTTGTATAGACAAACCATGAAGAAGAACAATCGAACTCCATTCCAAGAATCATCAATGACTTCAAGAACAATGCTTTAATCCATGCTCCTCAGCTTAACCTTGTTAAAGATCATCATCTCTCAGTGTTTCGAAACCTCAAGTATCCTCCCAAGGCTCTCTCTATCGAGTGAAGGGAAGAAAATGGACGAAATGCATCTTAACACCCGTCTGTCCCTTTTTATACTGCACATTACTAGTGTGCGCTAAAACTTGTATTTAGCGTTCGCTACAGCCCTAGCGTGCACTATCCTTCCTTGATAGCATGCGCTACCGAAGTCCAAAGGCTACTGCCTTGCTTCGCACATCAGCTTACGTACGTAATGCCCATGCAATAATGTAGGTAATACAGGCGTTGACTTGCTACAGTGAAATGCTCGGTAACGTGCACTATTCTCCAATAATAGCGTGCGCTATTCTTCATTGACCCGACAATCTGCACCTTCCCCGAAGATGCCTGGGGTCCACACGCCGAAAGTAACCTGGCAAAGCCAAGATTTCCTTTGTCCGATCAACATTTAGCGTGCGCTACTCATTTATGCTTAGCGTGCGCTAAATGTCAATAATAATCAATCTGGTCCTACCTGTCGGCCACCTTCCGAACCTTATCCAGAATGCCTTACGTACATTAAGGGTCCTCCTTAACGTACGTGATTCAAATCTCTTAGCGGGCGCTAAGTATACATCGTAGCGTGCGCTAACGTGGCTGTACTTAGCCATTTTCATTTATTCTTGTCCAATATCTCGATATACTAGACATGTATACATGACATACTGAATACATATACTCCTTCCAATAATATTCTCATACGATACGACTGACACATAATATCTTCAAATGCAACTGTCAACCAAGTACGACAATTATACCAATACTGATATCTCAGTCCTTCAATTATTTTGTCCATACTGTATAGATTCCACACTGTACAATATAACTCAGATAAAATAACATTAAACAACCGTAGTAGAAGTTCAGGATATTACATACTACTCCACTTAAAATAAGTTTTGTCCTCAAAACTTGCAATCCATTCACAACCAAAAGCTCAACCATAATATCCAGAATCATCACGAAACCGATCAATCATCACCACACGCGAATAACCAAAAAGGTATACTTACAAGTATATGAATTCGATTATCTCCCGTAATTACTAGCAACTGACTCCCCTTTAAAGCCTCAACATGCTTACTATCATTATTTCATGAATTCGTCAAAATGCATCATCTCAGTATGAAGTAATCTATACGTGTCAAATCATGTCTGCCCGATCGCACAATCCAGTCCCAATCTTGATAAAAAAACAAATACATGATACATTTGTGAAACAACTATCCAAAACAATGGCCACAAATCCTGAAACATCGATACAAAGTCCGAACGCTCATACGATCACCAATAATGATCAATCAATAAATTAACTGAGAATATCATTGATATGATAACCTCCAATACGACCAAGCAAAGGTCAAAACACAACCGAGAATATCATCCACATGATAAACTCAATATTACCAACGAACGATCAACAACAGCCGAGAATACCCTCACACGGTAAGCTCCAACACGATCAACAAAGAACCACAGAGACAGATATACGAAAGAATAAAATGTTAAACAAGTCACATGTAGTGGATCACAAACAAACATACCCGACTGTTGAATATACCCCTCAGGCGTATGAACAACCAGTCGCAAATCGGCGAACATACTAAATCATACATGGAGTATGAACGACTAATCAATATGGCTCAAGAGTCAAAAATCACTATAGCAGAATCATGATACTACCACACCAATAGAGCCGCATAGTACATATGCCCCGGTTTCACAAAATCCAAAGTTCCAAAATCATATTCTGTACTGAATCTACAACACGCGACATATTTTCCTTATCTGATCAACTAACCGATCATTCCTGGATAATCCAAACTACCATACTAAAGTTCGAATCTTTTTCCATCGTACTATTAATGTGTTATCCAGTTTGTGAGTCTTACTCAAAACTTCACCATGATATGCATTATGTACCACGTTGGTACGTATACCAATCACATTTTCAAAACAGCTTTGAAAGCATATAATATTGTCAAAAAAAATCCATTTCCGAAAGTTCTTTCAAGAATTTCAAAACTCAAAACATAAATTTTGGTAAGACCACAAAATCAATTTTCGAAAAGTTAAACCGGCTCGCTAATGCCACGGATTCGATTACAATTTCCTTCGAATCCATACGATTTCAAAGTTTTAAAATGAAAACTATGCAAATGATTGACCACATCCATACTCCTGTATACCAATTCGGCTCATCATCAATTCCACTGACATTCGGTCGGAAAATCACACGATAGAATCCAAAATCTTGTTGTATAGACTTAGTTAAAATCATCTTTTCCACAAATGACTAGCAACATATATCATTATCCCATTTTGCAATACTGCAACTATGCCATGAAGAAACATGTTTTTAAAGACAACAATACTGTCTCTCAAAATAAATTTAAGGAAATACATTTTCATGACAGGGAGCAAAACAGTTTATTCGAAATGTATCATGTTGAAAAGTATCATTTTCAAATATTCAAAAACGGTTTCATATGTCTCAAAATGAATTAACATGACTACATGTTCCTCTCAATAATCCACCACATCTTTCCCAAATACACAACTCCATTTTCCAAGTTTACCTGACACATTGATTTTTCCATAATCACAGTTTCTCAAGATCATTGGTTCTATCCCAACTATTATGTTCTACTATCTCATAACGTAACACATAATATTCTTTCAAATCTCAAAGCACATCAATATCATAACTGCAAATAACTTAAATGCAATTCAAAATCCAAATACTTACAGATCATGAATCTGATGATTCCCCGTGATACTGGCACATGTCTCAACTCTAGAAAATACTCGACACAGATATTTTCAAAACATGCATTTTGCAAAATCAGTTCAACTCAAAATACGACACATCTCTATCCAAAGAAACACGTTAATACGATTTGGAAAAGTTTACAACAACCACAATACCACACAAGTAAACCACATAACACACAAGCCCGAGTGAACAGCAAAAATCCAGGGCTCTAATATTCGTCAATCGACAACTCGAATGGCGTGACAAAAACACGACTCGACTCGACCCGACTGCCTAGGTTTTCTCAACCTAAGCTCCGATACCATATTCTGTAACACCCCCAGAGCCAACCGGGAATATTATAGCACCGTGGGCCCCAAAACGGAACCCAGGCTGAAAGAAAGATTTACAAACATTTATATACACCTAAGCGTCGATGACGGTAATATCCTATAAATATTCGAAGACTTTATAAAACCCATTTAACAATACTGTCGAAAGACTCTCATTTGAATGTACAAGGCCAAACCGCCAAAACACAATAGCTTCAAAAGTGCACCGCTTACACGTATCGACAAAATAGTTTAGGAAACAATTTTCCTAAATAACTTAAGTTGCCAAAAACCGAAAGGCTATTTGAAAATACTCACGCAGCGGAAAAGACAAACAATTAAAAAATACTCTAGCAGCGGGATACAACAACTAGTCAAAGTACTTGATTCGCAAAGACATGCCATAGCCAGTATCCTCCGGGAAGCTCATCTCTTCACGACCGATACAAGCTCGATATCCCAAGAACCTAAAAACAAAGCCCACGACGGGGTCAGCCATAATATTCAACAATGATAACGGTCACATCGCATCAATAATTACATATCAATAAGATACTAAGTAAGAATACTACCCATGTAATCTTACCGCCATAACTTTACCAACTCGTGATAATCCTTACCAAAATTCATATTTCGTATCTTCAACAACAAAATAAGCTCATACCTAAACATCTGTACTGTATCTCAAACAATACCCAAGGTTCTCAAAACATCATCATAACTCACTGATACGAAATCTACTAACTCTGTCCAACCCAATCCATCGGGTAACATCATCACATCTCAACACGATAATCGATTGCCCATCAAAAGTCAAACACCAAGGGAAATACGGAACATACCTTAAGGTACACAATGCCACGACAATCATGTCAGTATAATCTGAGATCAAATCAGTACAACATACGGACATGGTCCTACCAGAAGACCTACAAATGCATACTCAAATGATAACGTTAATATGCTCACAACAATAACAACAATGTATACTCAATGGAAATCCAATGATCTAGCGCACATAGCATAGATCCCAAGATGACCCTACTAGATCAACACGAGGTGGATAACCAACAATGTGCATACGCACAACAACAACACATGGTAAAACCAACAATGCGAATCCTCATGTTTTCATCAACACAACACATGGTAATCCAGTGATCCAGCGCCCTCAGCATAGATCCCAAGATGATCCCATCGGACCTTCACGAGGTGGTTAACCCATCCAATGATCCAGCGCCCTCAGCATAGATCCCAAGATGATCCCGTCAGACCAACACGAGGTGGACACTGATCCAGCGCCCTCAGCATTAGGGGTGGACTCGGTTCCATTCGGTTCGGTTTTTGACCGAAACCGAGAGTCGAACCAAATATTCGGTTTCGGTTTGGTTCGGTTCTTTTTGAAGTTCGGTTCGGTTAAGTTCGGTTTTATAAATATTCAGTTCGGTTTCGATTTGGTTTGATGTTTTTTCGGTTCTTCACAATATAAATTCAAATATTATATGCAATAGAATAAGTTATATATAACAACAAGCCAACAAGAACTTTATATATATATATATATATTCAAGATAAAAGCTAGAGTTGCATAGCAATTTCCAAATATCTCAAAATATATAACAATCGTAAACCACAGTAGCTCATTCTCTCAACCTAAATTAATTGAATCACAAATTCATGAGCATATTATCGGTCCTTCTTGGACCCATGAGGGTCTTACAAAAGGAAAACGAATTATACTAAAATTCGAAACACACCAAAATCACAAAAACAAGGTCATTTTAGTATGTTGAAATTTGACTTCGGTCCATTTCGGTCCGGTTCGGTTCCGCTCTACCCCGAACCAAGAACCGAACCAAATTAGTTCGGTTCGGTTCTGTTTTTTTGTTTTTCGGTTCGGTTTTCTTCAGTTTCGGTTTTTCGGTTATTTTTTCGGGTTTTTTCGGTTCGGTTTTGGATTTTCGGTTCCGAAATGCCACCCCTACTCAGCATAGATCACATGATCCCATCCGATCAATACAACATACATAATACAACTATGCATACATATATGCATATCAATATGTTCATCAACATGAACATCATATGAATCAATAACATGAACGACATTATGACAAATCAACTTGGATGACCTCATGTTAAAAAACATGAATGACAACCTGCATGATCAAAATCATCAATATTAAACCGAAATCAAATTAAGATACTTGCCCCGAGTCCTTCGAGAGCAATCTCGATGTTGTAACACCCCGAGATATTCGGAATAATTACAGCGCCGTAAACCGTTTAGGTAAGGATTTACAAGGCTAATTTTAAAAGAGTGTAAATATAAACCAATCGTACCACTGAAGTTCAAAGACATATTTGATTCAACCGGTCAAATGAGTTAACTTATACAACCATATCGAATTGACTTTATTAAAACAGACGTACTCGAGTACTAAACAAACCAAAAGACAAATCACAAACACAATAACATCAACCACATCACTGAGCCATTTCATCGTCCTGTCGGTACTGTGGTTGCCTTCCCGCTCCTCGGCTACCTGAACATCAAAACAATGTCCACCCCCGAAGGGGTTAGCAAAACAATGCTAGTACAAGTATCATCATACAATAAATCATCAATGCATCATCAAACATGCAAAACGGACTTCCGCCACCGAAATCCAACGATGCGAATCCTCACGATTCCATCAACACAATACAAAGTAATCCAGCGATCCAGCGCCCTCAGCATAGATCCCCATGATGATCCCGTCGGACCAACGCATGGTGGAAAACCTGTCCAGCGATCCAGCGCCCTCAGCATAGATCCCCATGATGATCCCGTCGGACCAACGCATGGTGGACATTCGATCCAGCGCCCTCAGCATAGATCCTCATGATCCCCTCGGATCATTTATACTATAAATCAATCAACTATGCATACACATATGCATTTCAATATGTTCATCAATACGAACAAATAATCAACCAATATCATGAGCATTTTTAGAAGTACATCTCATATTCAACAATATGAATAAAACCACAAGCATGATCAAAGATTCAATATAAATCGAACTCGACATATGATACTTGCCTCGAAAATGGCAAGAACGAAATACTTCGATGATCTCAACACACTCGAAGGCCACCTCCTTCGATCAACGTAACAAGCTTGAACCTTAACAAAAGGAATGATATACAAATCATCTCAAGTCGAACAATGGCCTAACAATTCGGTCTACTAGAAAAGCTCAAAATAAACAATCTGCTGGATTGCTTAGCGCGCACGATTTCACGTAACGCGGCGCTAAGCGATCTGTTAGCGACGCTATCGTATAAGACTAGCGTCGCTAGCCACGGATCGGGCTCGACTGGCCGTCTCATAACGTACGCTACGTACGTTTCGTGCGTTAACTGAACCCCGATAGCGCACGTTAACTCACACATGTTAGCGTGCGCTAATCTTGCATGACAGAATACTACAAACCGAAAACAGGGTTGAATGGTGGAGAACTCATGAATTCTACCGTGATAATACAAGTTATCCTCGGGCATATCATGCTAATAAGGTTTGTGGAAGTTTTATGATTATGAAATACAAATATACGGATAGTCATCTCAATATCATAATCCATCTACGATCTTAAAGAAATACTCTAAGTTCCGATCGTCTTACTTTCCAAAACACATGATTTCAATGTGTACAACGTAGCAACTGGGTAATATCCGATTACTGATCATAAATCGATTTGAACATGCTTAGAAGTCCTTATAATAAGATGGTTCAAAGGTTCATACGATATATAGTGCCGATACGTCAAAAGTATCCTTCTAACATGAGATGACCGATTACAAACGAAATACTTGCTATCAAAACATGATTCAAACTTCCTTAGGAACATTACTAACATCGGTGAAGAATCACCTACCTCAAAGTAATGAAGAACACGGAGGAAAATGAAGCAATCCAACACCGAAGGCTTGAACACCAATCTCCAATGATAAACGATCTTCAATCTCGAACTAGGAGGTTGATACGAAGTGTTTAGGACGAAGGGAGTTATGTTCTAAGTGTAAGAGTTCGGGTTATGTGAGGAGAAAGAACTGAAATCACGAATAGGATGCTGTCCTATTTATAATAAATGGCTATTAGCGCGCGCTAGTCCCTGCTCGTAGCGTGCGCTAACGGCTGTTTGGACTAAACTGTAATCGGCACTTAGCGTGCGCTACGCATATACCTGTAGCGTGCGCTAAGGCGTTGACTCGGCTTTTCCCCGAAAGCCGCCTGTGCATATCCCGACACTATCCGACAGGGGTCCCCCGGCCAGATCTCACCTACCGCACGTCCCAATCATATTGACCACGCATAGCGTGCGCTAATGACCCTCAGTAGCGTGCGCTATGAATCCACGTTAGCGCACGCTAAACATAGCTGGTAGCGTGCGCTACATGCGCAGATTTACAATCTTTAAATCACAACCATGAAATTAAATGCTCGACAACATCGGACTATGAAATACGTAGAATAGTACTCAGACAAAAGTACAATCATTACAATATCACAAGTTCCAATTACATAACAGAAATCTCGGGTATTACATCCTTCCTCCCTAAAAAGAAGTTTCGTCCCGAAACTTAGGATGAAAACAACTCCGGATATTTAGCCTTCATACCGTCCTCCGTTTCCCAAGTGGCCTCTTCGACTCCATGTCGTGACCATTGTACTTTAACCAAATGTATTGGTTTATTCCTCAATTGTTTGATCCGGCTCTCAAGTATCTTGATTGGTCTTTCTTCGAAGGTGCCATCATTAGCTATCTCGATCTCGTCGAAATCAATGACGTGACTGGGGTCTGGTACATACTTCCGCAGTTGGGATACGTGAAACACATTGTGAACATGACTCAGCGATGGCGGTAAGGCCAACCTGTATGCTAAATCTCCAACTCTCTCGAGGATCTCAAATGGTCCGATATATCTCGGACTAAGTTTGCCTCTCCTCCCAAAACGGAAAATCCCTCGTGTAGGAGACACCTTCAACAGTACATGGTCCCCAGCGTCGAACTCTAGAGGGCGACGACGTACATCTGCATAAGACTTCTGTCGACTCTGGGCAGTCAACAGTCTCTCTCGAATCAAAGCTATCTTCTCTTGAGTCTGAATAATCAATTCTGGTTCCGTCCCGATCAAATCCGAAGAATCATCCCAACATAGGGGTGATCGGCATCTTCTCCCGTACAAAGCTTCAAATGGTGCCATCTTAATTGAAGCATGCCAACTATTATTGTAAGTGAATTCAACTAAGGGCAAATGAACTTCCCAATCAGTTGACCAATCCAAAGCACAGGCTCTAAGCATGTCTTCCACAGTTTGAATAGTCCTTTCGGACTGACCGTCTGTTTGGGGATGATAAGCTGTGCTAAAGTTGAGCTCAGTCCCCAAAGCCTTGTGAACTGCTTTCCAGAAGTGCGACACGAAACGACCATCTCGATCCGAAATAATGGTCTTCGGCGTCCCATGCAATCTGACTATCTCCGCAATAAATACTCGCGCCAATCTCTCGGGTCCCCATGTATCTTTAATCCCTAGGAAATGAGCCGACTTGGTTAGTCGATCAACTACAACCCAAATCATGTTCATTCCTATTCTAGTCTTTGGCATATTGGTGATGAAATCCATCAAAATGTCCTCCCACTTCCATTCAGGGATCGGAAGCGGCTTTAACATCCCGGCAGGTCGCTAATGTTCAATCTTAACCTGCTGAAAAGTCAAACACTTCGAAACGTACTCCGCCACGTCCTTCTTCATATTCCCCCACCAGAAGTTTTGCTTTAAATCCTTATACATCTTACTGCTGCCTGGGTGAATAGAATAGGGCGCGCTATGAGCTTCCCTCAAAATTGTCCGTCTCAAATCATCATCCTCGGGAACGCAAAGTCGACTCTGAAATCTCAGAACTCCATCATCTTGTGTCACGAATCCTAGGGCTTTTCCTTTCTTTACTTCATCACATAATCGAAGGATTAAAGAATCGTCCAACTGCTTAGATTTGATCTCCTCGACTAGTGATGAAGTCAGTTCCATCACATACAGTTTCCCTTGGATTCCTGGTGCCCATACTTCAATCCCTTCGCGGATCAGTTATCGTTGAATACTGGTTTGGGACGTGAGAGCTTCCAACACTCGAAGAGAAACAGGTTTACGGCTCAAAGCATCGGCTACTACATTTGCTTTCCCCGGATGATAGAGAATCTCTAAGTCGTAATCCTTGATCAATTCCAGCCACCTTCTCTGCCTCATGTTTAATTCTTTCCGATCAAAATGTATTTGAGGCTCTTATGATCTGTAAAGATCTGACAATGAGTGCCGTACAAATAATGTCGCCAAATTTTCAAGGCAAAGACCACAGCTGCTAGCTCCAGATCATGAGTCGGATAATTAACTTCGTACGGTTTCAATTGCCGAGAAGCATAAGCAATCACTTTATCCTTCTGCATCAACACACAACCCAAACCCTGATTTGAAGCGTCGCTGTATACCATGAATCCATCAGTTCCCTCTGGCAGTGCTAATATAGGTGCTGTCGTCAGTCTCTTCTTAAGTTCGTCAAAACCAGCCTGGCACTTCTCATTCCACGTGAACTTTTGAGTTTTCTGTAACAGCTGAGTGAGCAGACGAGCAATTTTGGAAAATCCCTCTACAAAGCGGCGATAATATCCAGCAAGTCCTAAGAAGCTTCAGACTTCCTTCACGTTTTTAGGAGCTTCCCACTCCAAGATTGCTTCGACTTTCTTCGGGTCCACCTGAACTCCGTCGGATGATATCACATGCCCAAGGAAGGTTACTTCCTTAAGCCAGAACTCGCATTTTGAAAGTTTTGCATACATCTGTTCCTTCCTCAAGGTGCTCAAAACCACACGTAAATATTCAGCATGTTCCTCTACGTCCCTCGAATATATCAGGATGTCATCGATGAAGACGACCACAAATTTATCCAAGTATTTCAAGAATACCCGATTCATCAATTGCATGAATACTGCGGGAGCATTGGTAAGTCCAAACGGCATCACTACGAATTCATAATGCCTGCATCGATCTCAAAGGCATTTCGGTATATCCGATTCCTTAATTCTCAACTGGTGGTATCCTGATCGCAAGTCAATCTTCGAGAATATCCTTGCCCCTTGCAGTTGATCAAACAAGTCGTCTATCCGAGGTATAGGATACTTATTCTTGATCGTCATCTTATTGAGCTCCCTGTAATCAATACACAGTCGGAGGGATCCGTCTTTCTTCCGGACAAAGAGAACGGGCGCTCCCCAAGGAGAAACGCTCGGTTGAATATAACCCTTATGCAACAATTCCTCCAGTTGTTTCTTGAGTTCATACATCTCGGTTGGCGCCATGCGGTATGGTGCTCTGGAAATAGGAGCTGCTCCAGGCTCTAATTCGATAGTGAATTCCACTTCTCTCTGCGGAGGTAATCCAGGTAGTTCGTCAGGAAAAATATCTGAGAACTCATTCACAACTGAAATAGATGAGAGCTCTACTCCTTCCTCTTTCCTCATGGCATAGCACCAAAGTCCGTGACATCCCTGCTTCAGTAATTTCACGGCTTTCATTGCTTTGATCAATTTTCCCGAGCTTCCTGGTCTCCATCCTCGGAATAAATGTTCAGATCCGTCATCCGCAATGATAGAAATGACTCTCTCTCGGTAATTCAGAATAGCTCCATAACGGTTGAGCCAATCATCTCCGAGAATTAAATCATCACCGTAAATGTCGACCACAATAAGGTTCGATAGCCAATCGCTCCCTCCTATGGTTACTGGAAAATCCCTAGCTTCTAGGGTTCCCACAATTTTCTCTCCGCTTGGTAATCCCACAACATAAGGTTCACAATCATACAAGCACGAGATTTTCAAACGATTAACACAGTTCAATGATACAAAAGAATGTGTAGCTCCGGAATCGAATAAAACACTAACTGGTTGCAAAAGGATCTGAATTATACCTGATGCAACAGCTGTGTTCTGACCATCCTTCTTCATCTCGTAAATACGCGGAGGAACGGACCCAGCACTGGATGCCTCTCTCTTCCCAACATTCTGCTGAAATCCACTCATTGCGTCTCGGTTCACACTCGTCTCCTTCGGAACTGGAGCTGGAGTGCGAGTACCAAAAGATCGGGTCGCATTCCCACAAAATGTTGCGCGATGTCCTTCCTGTCCACACTCGAAACAGGTCACAGCAGGCGCGAAACAATCACGTCGAACATGTCCCGCCTTGCCACAGTTGTAACACTTCTTCCCTGCGTCTGAAACAGTTGGTGCCGCTCGGAACTTCTTTCCTCCTCGAGAAGGGTGCGGAGGTCTCCTGGATGAGTGAAAAGAGGACTGACCCCGGCGGGGCCCGCTATTTTTATTCTCCGTGAAGTTGCCAGACACCTTCTGTTTCTTTGCTTCCGTCGATTTCTCTACTGCCGCTTCCTTCATATCAAAGGCCAACGCCTTGTCCTGATACTGCCTCAAGGTGGTACATTCAAATCCGTACATATACTGCTGAATTTCTGGCTTCATTCGCATGTCAAAATGAAAAATCTTCTCCGCCTCGGTCCTGACCAAGTGGCGCACATAAGTCAGTTGGTGATTAAAAGTCTTAATCACGTCCGTCACAGATACTTCCGAATTTTGTGGTGAGAAAAACTCCCGAACTCGGGCTTCTATAACTGGGCGAGGACAATACTGCGCCTCCATCATCAATTTGAATTCCGTCCAGTCAACAATGTGCTCCTCCGGTCGAATGGCCTCCCACCAGTCGAAAGCCTCCCCGGTCAAAAGATACTGGGCGACCGGAACCTTCCTATCGTTGGGACAGTTAATCCCTGCAAAAATCTTTTCCAATTCCTTCAGCCAATGATCCCACGAAAGCGTCTCAGCGGAACCGTCAAATTTCGGAGGATGCAATTTGACCACCTCGGTAAGCCATTTATCTCCCCGATTATCCGCGTTGTGCTGCTGTCCCATCGCCGTCTGCATGCGATCCACAACTTGAGCGTACTGGTTTATCTGGGCAACCACCTGCTGAAGCACTCCCGGCACGTTAGGATCTGCATTATTATTTGCCGATCCCTGCTGTCCCCCGGAATGTGAATCCGTTTGACTAGCGGCTATCTCTGGGGTAGATACCGACTCTTCTTGCCTCGCATTTCCACATCCGCGCCCACGACCGCGTCCGCGTCCACGACCTCCTCTCAACATACTGTAAACATAAATACTCAATATCCAGGACAAACTTTCTCAAAGTACATCCATCAATGTTTACAAGACATGAATTCAATAAAACAGTAGTATTCGAGATTAGGGAACTTACAACCACAGTCCACTCGACGATGCTGGCTCAGCAGTGATGTTACGAACGACCAATAATCAAATAACGTAAACAGACCCAACTAACCCGACTGCCAAGATATCCATAAATCTTAGCTCCGATACCATATTCTGTAACACCCCGAGATATTCGGAATAATTACAGCGCCGTAAACCCTTTAGGTAAGGATTTACAAGGCTAATTTTAAAAGAGTGTAAATATAAACCAATCGTACCACTGAAGTTCAAAGACATATTTGATTCAACCGGTCAAATGAGTTAACTTATACAACCATATCGAATTGACTTTATTAAAACAGACGTACTCGAGTACTAAACAAACCAAAAGACAAATCACAAACACAATAACATCAACCACATCACTGAGCCATTTCATCGTCCTGTCGGTACTGTGGTTGCCTTCCCGCTCCTCGGCTACCTGAACATCAAAACAATGTCCACCCCCGAAGGGGTTAGCAAAACAATGCTAGTACAAGTATCATCATACAATAAATCATCAATGCGTCATCAAACATGCAAAACGGACTTCCGCCACCGGAATCCAACGATGCGAATCCTCACGATTCCATCAACACAATACAAAGTAATCCAGCGATCCAGCGCCCTCAGCATAGATCCCCATGATGATCCCGTCGGACCAACGCATGGTGGAAAACCTATCCAGCGATCCAGCGCCCTCAGCATAGATCCCCATGATGATCCCGTCGGACCAACGCATGGTGGACATTCGATCCAGCGCCCTCAGCATAGATCCTCATGATCCCCTCGGATCATTTATACTATCAATCAATCAACTATGCATACACATATGCATTTCAATATGTTCATCAATACGAACAAATAATCAACCAATATCATGAGCATTTTTAGAAGTACATCTCATATTCAACAATATGAATAAAACCACAAGCATGATCAAAGATTCAATATAAATCGAACTCGACATATGATACTTGCCTAGAAAATGGCAAGAACGAAATACTTCGATGATCTCAACACACTCGAAGTCCACCTCCTTCGATCAATGTAACAAGCTTGAACCTTAACAAAAGGAATGATATACAAATCATCTCAAGTCG
Organism: Orobanche coerulescens; assembly: GCA_033398695.1. Classification (NCBI taxonomy): domain Eukaryota; kingdom Viridiplantae; phylum Streptophyta; class Magnoliopsida; order Lamiales; family Orobanchaceae; genus Orobanche; species Orobanche coerulescens. The sequence goes on from CM065810.1 coordinate 20,303,292, forward strand.
AACAATGGCCTAACAATTCGGTCTACGGCCGAAAAGCTCAAAATAAACAATCTGCCTGGATTGCTTAGCGCGCGCTACGTACTCTACGTAACGTGCGCTAAGCCGGACTGTTAGCGTACGCTATCGTATAAGACTAGCGTGCGCTAGCCACGGACTGGCAGTCTGACTCGGCTGGTCTCATAACGTACGCTACGTACGTTTCGTGCGTTAACTGAACCCCGATAGCGCACGTTAACTCACACATGTTAGCGTGCGCTAATCTTGCATGGCAGAATACTACAAACCGAAAACTGGGTTGAATGGTGGAGAACTCATGAATTCTACCGTGATAATACAAGTTATCCTCGGGCATATCATGCTAATAAGGTTTGTGGAAGTTTTATGATTATGAAATACAAATATACGGATAGTCATCTCAATATCATAATCCATCTACGATCTTCAAGAAATAATCTAAGTTCCGATCGTCTTACTTTCCAAAACACATGATTTCAACGTGTACAACGTAGCAACTGGGTAATATCCGATTACTGATCATAAATCGATTTGAACATGCTTAGGAGTCCTTATAATAAGATGGTTCAAAGGTTCATACGATATATAGTGCTGATACGTCAAAAGTATCCTTCTAACATGAGATGATCGATTACAAACGAAATACTTGCTATCAAAACATGATTCAAACTTCCTCAGGAACATTACTAACATCGGTGAAGAATCACCTACCTCAAAGTAATGAAGAACACGGAGGAAAATGAAGCAATCCAACACCGAAGGCTTGAACACCAATCTCCAATGATAAACGATCTTCAATCTCGAACTAGGAGGTTGATACGAAGTGTTTAGGACGAAGGGAGTTATGTTCTAAGTGTAAGAGTTCGGGTTATGGGAGGAGAAAGAACTGAAATCACGAATAGGATGCTGTCCTATTTATAATAAATGGCTATTAGCGCGCGCTAGTCCCTGCTCGTAGCGTGCGCTAACGGCTGTTTGGACTAAACTGTACTTGGCACTTAGCGTGCGCTACGCATATACCTGTAGCGTGCGCTAAGGCGTTGACTCGGCTTTTCCCCGAAAGCCGTCCAGGTACATCCCGACACTATCCGACAGGGGTCCCCCGGCCAGATCTCACCTACCGCACGTCCCAATCATATTGACCACGCATAGCGTGCGCTAATGACCCTCAGTAGCGTGCGCTATGAATCCACGTTAGCGCACGCTAAACATAGCTGGTAGCGTGCGCTACATGCGCAGATTTACAATCTTTAAATCACAACCATGAAATTAAACGCTCGACAACATCGGACTATGAAATACGGAGAATAGTACTCAGACAAAAGTACAATCATTACAATATCACAAGTTCCAATTACATAACAGAAATCTCGGGTATTACAGATGTCCAAACCATCACCGACGATTATCCTCAAGGTTCTATGATTCCAAGTACCACGGACCATAGATAACTCATATTCTCATCTTTACCAAAATGCACCCTTGATACCCAAGTATACCATTAACAGATATAAATCATATACATTATGATTTAATTCTCAAAGTCGGAAAACAACGTGCAACTCCAATCTCCAGAGTCCACAATAGTAATCATTATTTTACGAAATATAAGTGAATGAAACTGAAACCATTTATTAAATATATAAACTGATCAAGTAATAACTTGGCTCGGTATCGACACAATGATGATGAAGCCGTTATATATTCCTTGCCTTCGTCTACAAGATCCTTGGCCCTAGCCAATGCAATTTACAAACATTCTCGAATACGACTGCAAAGCACGGTTCTAATCACCGATCAATAATCTCAACCTATTACAATAATCGATAAACAACAAGTTCGATAACAATCAACAATCGATATAACCAATCCACAAGCTCATCGGTTCCACAATATCTCGATTAAACACAGTCTGAACAATCAAACTCAAACCATAACGAATTCATAACCACAACTAAACGGTATGTCTACCTAGTGCACGTTAATCACATAACGTAGCGCGCACTAATAGTCACCAGTTAGCGTGCGTTAGCCAGTCAGCTGGCGTGCGCTAACATCATGTAGTTGCATGTATTACATGTACCGCTCATCACATTGCGATTACGAATACGAATGTAAAGGAAATCATACTCCAAGATCAATCATAACCTATCCAAATTCAATCTCATCATCATGATCCAAATCTTATCAAGAACATACGAACTCAATCACTAAAATCAACATAATGTTGGTTTTAATTATCTTATCCATGTTTATAATCAAAACCATTATATATCATACTTAATCTGGAATCAACCCCATATCGTGATTCGTACGAAATCAACATAGTTCATAAATCCATTTTTCATCGGGTTAAACGAATCACAATCCTTACAACAGGAAGAATCTTAATTAGCATCAGAAATCTCATATCATAATTCCATTAAATCGCATATAACATCATCACATGATAATCCAACATGCTCCCTCTCAATTAATCATCCTTTAAAAATGAACCACTGTCAAAAGGATACGAAAATTACCTTGTATAGACAAACCATGAAGAAGAACAATCGAACTTCATTTCAAGAATCATCAATGACTTCAAGAACCTGGCTTTAATCCATGCTCCTCAGTTAACCTTGTTAAAGATCATCATCTCTCAGTGTTTCGAAACCTCAAGTATCCTCCCAAGGCTCTCTCTATCGAGTGAAGGGAAGAAAATGGACGAAATGCATCTTAACACCCGTCTGTCCCTTTTTATACTGCACATTACTAGTGTGCGCTAAAACTTATATTTAGCGTTCGCTACAGCCCTAGCGTGCACTATCCTTCCTTGATAGCATGCGCTATCGAAGTCCAAAGGCTACTGCCTTGCTTCGCACATCAGCTTACGTACGTAATGCCCATGCAATAATGTACGTAATACAGGTGTTGACTTGCTACAGTGAAATGCTCGGTAACGTGCGCTATTCTCCAATAATAGCGTGCGCTATTCTTCATTGACCCGACAATCTGCACCTTCCCCGAAGATGCCTGGGGTCCACACACCGAAAGTAACCTGGAAAAGCCAAGATTTCCTTTGTCCGATCAACATTTAGCGTGCGCTGCTCATTTATGCTTAGCGTGCGCTAAATGTCAATAATAATCAATCTGGTCCTACCTGTCGGCCACCTTCCGAACCTTATCCAGAATGCCTTACGTACATTAAGGGTCCTCCTTAACGTACGTGATTCAAATCTCTTAGCGGGCGCTAAGTATACATCGTAGCGTGCGCTAACGTGGCTGTACTTAGCCATTTTCATTTATTCTTATCCAATATCTCGATATACTAGACACGTATACATGACATACTGAATACATATACTCCTTCCAATAATATTCTCATACGATACGACTGACACATAATATCTTCAAATGCAACTGTCAACCAAGTACGGCAATTACACCAATACCGATGTCTCAGTCCTTTAATTATTTTATTATAACTCGGATAAAATAATTAAACAACGGTAGTAGAAGTTCAGGATATTACCGGACTTGGATGTGATTCCCTATTTGCCAAAGGGTATTACACTTTATTGTGAATACCGTTGCAGTCGCAAATTCGAGGGAACCACGAGCCCATATGGCAAGTAAACATATCAACCGCAAGTACCACATCATACGACACTTCGTAAAGGAAGGAGACATAGTCGTAACCAGGGTTGCATCAGTAGATAATCTTACTGATCCTTTCACAGAAGGACCGCCCTCAAAAGTTTTTGAAAGGCATGTGGAAGGAATGGGATTACGGTGTATGACAGCATTGCTTTGAGTATAAGTGGGAGAAATGAGAGACTATGTAATAGAGTAGTATACATAAAAGCATGCTTTGAGTATAAGTGAGAGATTGTTAGGGTGGTATGCTGCAAAGCATACTTAATGCTTGTATTACCTTATTTTCCTGTAACTACATATGAGAATATTAATTATATTTAATCACATTTTGCATATTTCTTCACGTTATGGTTATGCAAATGAAATTTCTAATTATTTTATATTGTAGATAATGTGGTGTGTTGGTGTCACACGGAGATCACATTATCGGCGCCTTATAAAATAATACAATAGCTCACAACCTATATAATTATTATACAAATTATATAAAAGGTTGTAGTGTATGCTTGAGATTAGTTGGTCTTGACTATTAACATACATTAGCGTATTTGCGTACGTTGAACTGGATCGAAGTGAATAGTGTCTTCTGTACTGAATGTAAGAAGAACGTACATCTCGGATAATTATTATTTCTTAATTCTAAGTATATAATATTTAATTGCGTATTTATAATATTTATTGCTTTGATTTACCATGGGTGAGAGTCAGAATGATTGACTCAATAAGCATCGTATCTTGGGCACTAATATTATTTATATGACAAGTATTATTATAACTAGAAATCGTGTCCCGACTCGTGTGGGTTGATGATGTCCCCTTGAGGAGCTCGATAATGATTATTATATTAAACCATGCAAGTGGATTTAATTCCAATATAAGAATAAGGTTCGAGTGGTACTACTTTTGGATATGATATTAATTAATTAAAGCTGTCAGTAGATTAAATTAATTAATTGACATTCAATATCTTAAACACGAAAAATAATATATTTAAATAAGGAGCCCGATTTCGTAAATTGGGATTTGGGTAGAAAGTGAAATAGTAACTCTTTAGTGGAGTCAGTTGATATTTAATAGACTCAATATATTAGGAAATGTCCTAATATGGAAATTTGAGGTCTATTAGGAGTCATTCACTAATCCTAATTAAGATCCCTAGAGTAGCCCATAACACCTATAAATACAACATGAGGGGCCGACCAAAATTGTTAACCTTACAGTCCAAGAAATTTCAATTTTTCTGCTTTGTGTTTGATGTGGATCTTGACTTGTGTCTTCGATTCCATAATTGGATAAACACAACATTTTTCTAAATACCAATATATTCAAGTAAAATAGAGAGAAAATCGCGAGGTAATTTTCTTGGAAGGGGTTCGGCCAATCCAAATTTGCTGTTCAAGGAAGTCCGGTATATTGTTGTCCACACGACATCCGGATATAGGTCGGATATACTCTAGAAGATCTTAAGGTAGAAATACAAGAAGATCAAGAAGAAATTCGAAGACTTTGCTTCAAAGGTAATGTATTCTTAGATCTCTTAGATCTAGATAAAAATACTACGAATTATCATGTTTAGACATGTAGATAAATATTACTCGTTTAAATTACTTATTAATCTGTTTTATTAATTATTTGACTAGCCTAAATAGATCCAATTTTGAGAGCCGGTTTTAGTAAATCCAAACTCGCCGCTTTCGTTGCGTTTTATTTCCAACACACATGAGATGATTACTTTGTGAGACTAACTAGGTATAAGACCACACATGTATTCGATCGATATGCATTGGTGGTTTATGCATGGACACATCTCCAGTTCGGGCGTACTGTGATGTCCATCCTTTGAGCCTTATGGTCTGAAATCATAATCTGGCTGAGTCATACAACATGTTTGTGCGTGTGATCAGTGGGTTGATATTATGATAATGTTGGGTTTATGCAACATGTGTATTGCATATATTCCAGGATTTTGATTATAATCTGGTTGATTCATACATCATGTTTGATTATGTGTGATCAACAATTTGAGATTGTGATGCTGTTAGGGTTTATACAGCATGTGCGATTGCGTATAGTTTTGGATTTTGAGATTATGATCTGGTTGACTCATACAACATGTTTGATTGAGTGTGATCAACTCTTTGAGGTTACGATTCTCCCGTGACTTGACTGATCTTTTTGGAGTCTATCATGTTGATGGTATTCTCGGCTGTGTTTGATCCTTCATTGATCATTTTTCAGAATTTATCATGTTGATGGTATTCTCAGTTGTGGTTGACCTTTGGTTGGTCGTATTAGAGTTTATCATGTCGAAGATATTCTCGATTGATTTCTTGGTTGATCATTGTTCTTGATCGTATGAGCATTCGGATTTTGCATCGACATTTTGGGAATTGTTGCCATTGTTTTGGGTAGTTCATTCATAGATGTACTCTGTGTTATTGGTTTTTATCATGATTGATAATCCTTTATCAGTAATGGGATTTGATTGTGCGATTCGACAGACATGATTTGGCACAGATAGATTATTTCATACTTGAGTTATGATGATATTTTGAGAATTTTGGTATTATTCCATACTTGAGTTATGATGGTTGTATTCGGTTGCATTTCGTCCTTTGCGAACGCGAAATGTCGATTATGGTAAGGATTGATATAGGTTACCACGAGTTAGTAAGGTTATGGCGGTGAAATTACATTGGTGGTATTGCTTACCTTGTAATTATATTGGTATGTAATTATTTATGATGATGTGATCATTATCAGTGCTGTGTATTGTGGCTGACCCCATTACGAGTTTTATTTTAGGTACTTGGACTGTTCATTGTATTGCTGCTAATGTATTTCTACTGTGTTTATACTCACCGTGTGTGCATTTTAAATGACTTTTTGGTACTTCGCAACTTGGTTCTATTTTGGAAAATCATTTTCTAAACTATTTTATCGGTACGTGTAGCGGTGACTTAACGTACATTTTGAAACTGTAGAGTTTTGGTACTTTAGGCCTTGTACTTTCAAATGAAATTTTATGACGGTATTTGAAAAATGGATTTTGAAAAGTATTTAAGTATTTGAAATATATTACCGTCATTGGCTGTTTTGGCGTGTTTGAAATGGTTGTGAGAATGATTTTTAGCTTGGTGAGTTCAGGTGCAGGCCACACGACGTTGTAATATCCCTTGATGATTTTGGGTGGTGTTACAGAAGATGGTATCAGAGTTTGAGTTTTGTGAAACACGGGCATATGTGTTATGTGGCGTAGCAGCATGACTTTGGAAATTGATTTTTCTGTCTTTTGAGTCAAATCGATTTTTGGAGTTTCCAACATTTTTGAAGTATTTTAAAAATTTCTATAACTACGGTATTGGCATTTTGATGTATTTTGTCGAGACTTGTGCAAATTCTGCTTGCAATGGGATTGAGACTTTGAAAGTCGGTCATTTGCTAATATCACGGAAGATCATCAGCTTCACGCACCTGTAAGTATACTATTTTGCTTATTTGCTTGAGGCGATGATTGATTGTTTATCGTAATGATTTTTTATATTTTGGTTGAGCTGCTGGTTGTGACATAATTGCAAGTTTCGAGGACGAAACGTATTCAAGGGGGTAGTATGTGATATACTGGATTTTCAGTATGAATTTTCGCATTATTTTATACGAGTTGTATTGAACAGTGTGGTATCGGTATGACATGGACACAATAATTTCAGGACTAAGACAGTCGTACTGGTATAATTATCATAATTAGTCAACAATGCATTTGATGATATCATGTATCAGGTTTCTTAATTCTGATATCAGGTATATCCTATGAGAATATTGTTGGGATGGGTATCGTATTCAATATGTTGAGACGACAGAGAATAACACTTATTGGCCAAGTACAGAAGCCATAATGTACGCTAAGTTGAGAAGCTAATGTATGCTAATATTAAGTGTAGCTTACGCTACATAGCAAGCATTGCATACGCTATGAGAAGAATCAGATAGATGAATCAATACCTGACACGTGGAGCCCAAAAAACAGTTGAAGTACGAAAAGGGATGAATCAATGCCTGACATGTGGAGCCCAGAGAACGGTTGAAGTACGAAAAGGTAAGTCAACTGTGTGTTACCACCTAAGCTATGTATAGGCCATAACTTGCGATATTCTTCATAGCTAACCTATGTTGCACAGGTGCGGGGGGCGGGTGCGGGTGCGGGCAGATACGGGTGCGGGGATACGGTTTTTTGAAAATGTTAGGGTGCGATACGGCAATGATACGTCTGTTTATTTTATATTTTATTATATATAACACTTGTTAAATATAAAAAACAACAATTCAAATATCACCATAAAATCAATTCAAATAGGTAAAACAAGTCATACAAAAAACAATTCAAAATGGCTTTGAGCAGCGGAGCTTTCTAATGTTGTCCGTGAATACTGCTAAAGGTAAAAGTAATTACTTATTAAATGATTTACTTTTTTGTATTTTAATTTATTTGATTTACTTTTTAAAAATTATAAAAAAATCTAAAAAAAAAAACATAAAAAATTCGGACTCGCGTATGCACAGGATACGCGAGTCCGAATGTTTTTTTTTTTTTTTTGCACGGATTCGCCACGGGGCGAATCCCCGTCTTAATCCCACGCGAATCGCCGCACTCGCACTCCACGCAGATCCGATCTTTACCGCCCAATTTTGAAGAATCCGTGCATTATAGTAGCTAACATATGCCTAGTGTGTTGCGTACTTTAAAATTGGATCAGATAACTTCCGGCCGTGTGGGGCCAGGTGCTTTCGCCTCATCAGTGTCCTATAACTAGTCATGCCAATTTTCAATTCCCTTCTCTCAACAACCATAAGAAAACCATGAGAAACCTTTCACAACTGAGAAGTTTCTCTACATTCGTCAACACAATCAGACCCCATCCCGAAAATCCGATTGAGTTCTCAGTTTTCACCAATTGCAAAAAAAATCCCATTTTATTACCCCACAGAACGATCCCTCCACCCCAAGGTCAAGATTTGGACTTCATAAACATAGCTCACAGTCACCTGATCCATTCTGAATGGGATAAACTCGGTAAGTTAGCCTCTGGTTTAACACCCTTTCGGATTAAGCACGTTCTGCTGAAAACCCGAAAAGATTATGTGATTTCTCTTGAATTTTTCAACTGGGTCGAGCTAAAAAATTCCAAACTGAACACGCTTGATGTTATTTCTATGATTCTCCACATTCTGACTTCGAATCGCAAGTTTAAATCCTCGGAATCGATTCTGAGGAGAGTTCTTGAGTTGGGCTTATCTGACTTAAGTTTCCCACGCAAGGTTTTTGAAGCTTTGGTTTACTCTTATAGGATGTGTGAATCGTCGCCTAGTGTTTTCGATGCGTTGTTCAAAACTCACGCGCATATGAAGAAGTTTAGGAATGCTTCTGATTGTTTCCGTTGGATGAGAGAGTATGGATTTTATCCCACTGTTGAGTCTTGTAATGCTTATTTGAGTGCATTGAGTGGATTGAATCGTAGTGATATTGTGCTGGCGTTTTATAAAGAAATGCGCCGGTGTAAGATTTCGCCGAATGTCTACACTGTCAATATAGTTATAGGGGCTTACTGTAAATTGGGGAAGTTGGAGATGGCGATTGAGGTTTTTAGGGAAATGGAGAAAACAGGATTAGCTCGTAACGTCGTTTCGTATAACACTTTGATCGCGGGATATTGTAGTAAGGGTCTTTTGAGCAGTGGTGTGAAGATCAAGAATGTGATGGAGAAAAATGGTGTCCGACCAAATGATGTTACGTATAACACGCTTATCAATGCATTATGCAAGGAGGGGAAATTACACGAAGCGAATAAGTTGTTTAGAGAGATGAAAAGCGCTGATGTGAATCCTACTACAGTAACTTACAACACGTTAATCAACGGTTATAGCGAAAATGGGAATAGTGGGATGGCCATCCAGATGTTCGACGAAATGTCTGTGAGAGATGTCAAGGCTGATATTTTAACTTATAATGCTCTGATTATGGGACTGTGCAAGGAGGGGAAGACGAAGAAAGCTGCGTATATGGTTAAAGAACTCGATAAGGAAAAATTAGTGCCTAATTCATCGACTTTTGCTGCTCTTATTTCCGGGCAGTGTGTGAGAAATAATGCCGATCGTGCTTTTCAGATTTACAAAAGCATGGTGCGATTCGGATGTCATCCTAATGAAACCACTTTTAAGATGCTAGTATCTGCTTTCATAAAGAATGAGGATTATGAAGGAGGGGTTCGGGTGTTGAAAGAGATGATACAGAGAGCTATAGCTCCTGGTCCGGATATATTGTCTTCTCTTTTTAATGGACTTTACAAATATGGTAAAGAGGATATGATTATGGATTTGCGTAACATGATAGAATCTCGACGGCTTATGCCTGAAGGTTTTGGTAAAACGATGATGATGTCTGAAGATTCTATTGAAAAGATATGATTTTTGAGGAAATAGCCATTACTCTCTCTCTCTCCCCCTCTCTCCCTCCCTCCCTCCCTCCCTCCCTCCGTGTATGTGTTTGTTTTGTGAAGCCATTAAATCATCATTAATTGTTAATGCTATCTTGCATTAGTAAGTGCACCAGCAGAGTTTCAGAGAATATCTCAGGTATGTTGAAGTTTAAAGTCAATACATTGCTAAAAGGAACTCGATTTATCCATATTAGTATTTTTGTGTATCATCCCAATTGATATCCTTAGGCTTGTGTTATTGACCGATTTTGGAAACCTTGCAGATAAAATGGTTTGTCAATCTTCTTTCTATTCAAATGTCTTCGTCTACGTTGGTCTTATGAGCTCGGTAACCCGTGAATTGAGCTTGCGAAATGGAAGTAACAAATGTCCTAGCTCTTCTATGAGGTGAAATCATTACTGTTCATATTCTCTTGGCATATTTTGGTTATCATGCAAAAGCTGCATACTTTTGCTTGTGTTTGGGGTTTAAATTATTGTTTATAGAGTCTTCTAGCCCTTTACGTTTGGCCTACAATGTATTTTACCTTTATTGTTGAAAATATGTTTCCTTTTTAGCCTTTTGACCATAATATGATAGTCATACCCTCCATATATATGTATTTGGGCATTTTTCAGAAAATATCACAGTGTATCTGCGAGAAATGAGAAGAGTAATGTGGACAAGTTCAACAAAAAATTTGCTAAGAAACATCTTTTCCACTAGAAAACATAATTGGCCGCTAGAAAACATAGTTGGCCAAGGTAAAGGACTCAAAATCTCGGGTACTGATTAAATTATACTCCCCTGGCCCCTTAACGCCCCTTAACGATAGTCCCACTTTGATTTTCACACAGTTTAAGGATGTACAATTACTGTTGGAAAAGTATTACTTAGTTGTATATTTTCAAACATACCCCTGTACTAAATGAAAGTAATTTATACTAATTGGTAACAACACATAGTTAATAGTAGTAAAGTAGGAAATGAAAGGTTTTAATACATTCTAAAAAAGGGGACTATTATTTGGGACAAATAAAAAAGGAAAACGGGACTATCTTTACGAGTCGAAGGGAGTATGTACTATGAAGGTGGAATTTTGTGCCTTCTTTGCATATAACTAGAGAGTCGTTATGGATTTTTTTTCCCCTTAGAAACAAGTGATCATTTAGATTACATTGAAACGGTTTTCTGTTTGAGCCAGTTTCTTCGTTAGGGTTTCCCCGAGCTTGGAAGGTTGGATATTGAGAAAGGAAGGACAAGCAAAAGATAAGCACGCCTCTTGGTTGGGAGCAACATAGAGTAAGTAAGTTAATTACTCTTGGCATATAATAACATAATGCTCATGTGGAAGCTGAGAATTACGTGATGGATGTGCTATTTCATTGCTATTAACCTTATATTAGCTATATCTCCTTCCAATTTGAGTCCGAGTCTATTTAGTCGAGTTTTTGATTGTATAGCAATTCTGAATTGTTTTATAATTGCTATCTCGTTGACTTTTCCAATTAATCTATTGATTAGGAGGGAGTGAAGATTTTTTTTCGTTTTCTTGCCCATATTTCACTTTTATGCCTAATTAATAGCCTTAAAAAAAGGATCATTTCCGTTTTTATTTTATGCTAAATTTCGATGAGCGTAGCAAGAGTTTGAAGGGGCCAAATTTTCTTCTGCAGCAAAGAAGTGGGGACTTTTATTTCTTCTAAATTCATATGAAGATCATGCTACAAAAACCCTATTAATTTACTATTATGCTACATATGAAGATCAATAAATTTACTGTTATAATATTAAACATGAATTAAAACCTATAATATACTATTATGCACAAAAAAATTATATTTTCTTTAATTGAAAAGTATAATTATTTATTTTTAAATATGTTTACATTTGAAATAGTAATTTTTGAACGCTTTCAATGGCCTAAGTTTTCGATATTGCTTCTTTTAGCAAATATTCTGTCCCACCAGCAATCCCAGCTGGCTACCTACTTGTAAACGCAACCTCTAATCCTATGGTTATTTTGACATTGCCTTTATCTACATTAAAAAAATAATATAAATATACAAGTGGTTCCATCAAAATAAAGGAAAACAATATAAATTGTGGAACTACGTGTATTTTTCTACTATTTTTATTTTTTCCGGTGGAACCACTTATACATTTTATATTATTTTCTCAAGTTATGTGAACGTAATAGTGACAGTGAGTATAGATTTATGATTGTGTTATTAACACCCCATTTTCAATGTTTAAAAAACCGGCGCAGAGCTCGCTTCAAGGCTCGCATTGGGGCGCCTTTGTGAAAAAACGCCTCAGGACGTCCATAGCTATGCGGGGAGCATATTAGGCGCACACCTTTTTCGAGAGCTTACGCTTTTTGCGCCCAGTGTACGCTTTTTGCGCTTTATGCCAGAGGCTTAAGCTTTTTGTGTATCTTTTTTATACAGTTAAACACTGAAAAAAAATGTCATTTGGTTCAATCTCCTGGACATTTAAATGATATTTTGAGATCAGGAAGGAATAGAGGAGATATAAGAAGAAATTAGATGAAGAAACATAAAAATCATATTAGAAAAGAGGGGAGGGAGAGAAAGAGTGCGGGATTGATGTTTTTGTGAAGGATGGTGGTGGCGGCGAGATAAAGAAGAAGAAGAAGAAGAAGGAGAAGAATATGGTGCTGGTTTGATGTCTTGAGGGTTAAGGAAGACGGAGTGAGATGCATGTGGGCAGGCCAAAAAAAAAGATGATAAGAGTATAAATTATATTTCCAAATAAATCATTTAATATAAAAAAGAGTGTAGATTTCCTTTTAACTTAAAATTATTTGTTTAAATAATATGTTTTTTTTTATGTTTTTTGTTGAACTTATGTTATTAGACTTTATCTATGTTGTTTAACTTGGATGATTACTTATTTGAAGCTTATTTGTTTAAAGAATTTCTATTCAGGTGTTATTCTATATCAAAAAAAAAAAAATGCACGTAGTGCTTATCCCAAGGCTTACGCTTCGCTTTTCGGCAGGCCAACGCCTAGACTTAAGCCTTCGCCTTTTCAAACATTGATGTAAACCCATCTAATGATGTGTAATTTATAAAAGTAAATATAAAAACAGTAAAAATCATAAGAAATAATAATAAAAGTATATATATATATATATTTTCGTATATAGTTTGTAAATTAAATATATAATATAACACATGTATAGGTATATAAACACACACATATATATGTATTTATATAATTTTTCTTTCTAATATATATATACATGTGTGAAGTTGGCATACCGCGGGAACCTAGTGGAAGAAATAACCATAGTTTCATTCCGTCCCGTCCGTGTCCGCATCCCCATCCCCATCACCACTTAAATAAAATAATATTTGTCGGGGCAGGTGGGGACATTACCCGCTTTGAATGGGTATTTTAGGAGTGTGACTATAATCACACTTGTGACGTTTGATTTGATGGGTGGTTGGCCCACTTTTTAATTTTTTTTATTTAAAAGCTGTTTTTCTTTAATAGTATTAATTAATATTTTTAAAAGTATTAGTTGTTTTTGTGATAGCATAGCCGCTGTCGAGTGTGTTTTTCAGGCGCTATATTTTTTATTTAATGTTTCAGTCCAGCCCAATTATTTTTATTTACTTGCTATAGTAATTTTATTTCACTCCAGCCCATTTTTTATGATAATCTTTTAATGATAAAAAATTTCTTATGCACAACAATGAAGATGAACCACGACGAAAATGGTAAAAAATGAAAAAACATGAAACACGACGGAAATGGTAAAAAATGAAAAAACGAAAATTCAATATGAAACGATTGGTATATTAGTATCTTTTCTGCTGCCGTTTTTGTTTTTCAGCCTGAAATATACGTACATGTTCCGGTTGAACAACTAATACTTTTAAAAATATTAATTAATACTATTAAAGAAAAACAGTTTTTAAATAAAAAAATTAAAAAGTGGGCCAGCCACCCATCAAATCAAATGTCACAGGTGTGTTTTTAGCAATCGTGGTATTTTAGTATCCTTAGAGCATCTCCAATGGAGGTATCTTAACCGGTTCCTTGGGTAGTTCCTTAACAGTTTTTAAATAATAAAAGGTGGTCCCTACACAACTTTATGGAACTCTGAGTGAACTCTGTCAGATTTTGCTTCAATGGCCAACTTTTTAAGAAACTCTTAAGAAATCCATATTTTTTATAATTTTTTTTTCTTTAGCTCGATTCTGTTTTCTTCCCTCCCTGCTACAACTGCTGTTTTGCTTACTTTTTATTATTTAATAAAGGGCAATGGAAGCATTCCTCTATAGAGGAACCAATAATTTTTTGGAACCTAATTGCCACATAGGATCATCTCCATGGTTTTTTTTTTTTCCCCTTGGGTTCCTCATGTTAGCCGACCCCAAATCATTTTGGGACTAAGGCTTAGATGTTGTTGTTGTTGTTGGTTCCTTAAGTGAAGAAACCAGCTAGGAACCTCTGAGAAACCTCCATTGAAGGTGCTCTTAAACTCACTCGGGCAGATGTAGAGCTTTTGGTATCCACAAGCATACCATTCAAATAAAATGAAGCAACTTGAATTCAGAAAAATGTGATGTAGCTGTTTGGTGGACTCTAGCGTGGATAGTATTGTGGTTGGTTCCGAGGTGTTTAGGTTTCAAATCATTGCGTACTTCCATTTTTTTTAATCAATCTTACTATTACTGTAGAGTTTGATTGATGTCAAAACGCTACTATTACATCCATTTCCCTCTTTCAATAATTTCGAGTTTGCATCCTTTTTTGACTCATTTCGTTTTCTTTAATAACAGGATTCTAGTACGGAAATCTATTATTTGACATTTTTGAATTAGTTCCTCTAAACATTTATAAGGTAAAGTTTTCTACCATTAAAATAATGCTTCGTTGCAAATTTTTTACTGAAGTCATGTTCCATGATATACTTGTTAATTTTACAATATTAATCACGTAATATGACATAACTGCAACAATTATTTCGACTCATCACCGTCTCATGATATTTTCTACGTGAGTGGAAAAATTTATGATGTTGATGGTGTTGGAATTTCATCTGATTTCTCCTTCATATGAAAATTGCTACAGGAAGGGCATCCGGTATAAAACTTTGCCACTTTATTTTCGCATGATTTATAGTGTTAACTAATTTTAGACAATTAATTGACACTCAATATTTATGCCACTGACCCCAACATAGTTGGGATTAAGGTGCACTTGATGTTATTTGTAGAAATGAAGTCGTAAGAAACAAACAATGGATTGTCCTTTTGATTTGTGCATACTCTCCATTAACATTACACCCTAGGGATGGAGTTTGTATCGAGTCGAGTCGAACTTTGCCAGGTTCGGGTTTGAATTCAATTATAAAACCCGGGGTTTGGCTCGAGCTCAAGTGAGCTCATATTTCCGACTCCTTTGGAAGCTTGGGAATTTCGAGCTCTCCTTGAATTATATAATATTAGTAATAAAATGGTTAAAAAATATCAGTTCTTTAGTTATTAATAATATTGTTTATTATATATTTAGAATATATCTGTAAAACTTGGATATAATAATATAATAAATTAATATGTAATATATAATTAGGGTTTTACCTAATATAATCAATTATTATTATTATTATTATTATTATTATTATTATTATTATTATTATACATCTGGTAT
The DNA here is from genome assembly GCA_033398695.1 of Orobanche coerulescens. NCBI lineage: Eukaryota > Viridiplantae > Streptophyta > Magnoliopsida > Lamiales > Orobanchaceae > Orobanche > Orobanche coerulescens. The sequence continues at coordinate 20,319,108 of CM065810.1, forward strand.
AAAACTCCTACTTTACTTTTTGCATGATATTACAATCGTATCTAATTTTGACTATTATTCACACTAAAACCTTCATGCCAGAATCCCAAAATTATTGGGATTAAGGTCCATATGATGATATATATGATGCTATTGATACAATTAGGGTAAACATATGTTATGTTAGTAAATATTCTAAAGCTGGATTAGGCTCGCGATTCTATCTAGTCAAGTATTACTAAACTTGAGTTTGAGCTTGAAACCCGCTCGAAAGCTCGAGCTCCACTCAATAAACCTCGATTTGATTCTGTGCTTTGTTCAAACTGATCCTGAGCAACTTACAAGCCGGCTTAGTTCACTTATGCCCCTACTCTTTACACAATCATGACATCATCTGACCTAGCTCCAGATTCATTCTTTGTTTTTCCCTCTATTACCCCTTAGGCTAGACTTCACCAACCCGAATGAAGGAGCTTTGTTTGTTTAGGTGTATAACAAATTTTCCAGTGAAATTATTTGCCCTATTTAGAATTTTCTTTTGTCCTATGAAAGGAAAACTTAAACTGAAAAAGTTATTTATCACCGGTTGAAACTTGAAAATCATTTCCCCATATTAAGAAGAAGGAAGCCATGTTTTTCATCATCTCCATTGACAACTCTCTCTCCACACATTCTTCAATGTATAAGATGGAACTGTCCTCCCATGTACAAGATGGAATTGTGACAATTGTCCTTCAGTCAATTTGCATTTTTTAGATTATAGTTTAAAGGATTTATTTTGTTGTTAATTATCGACTGAAAATGTTTAGCTAGGAACCGCTTAGAGAATATTGAGTCTAATACAGAATTATATTTACAGTTAATTATAACTCAACATGTGTGATCACACACAAAACATGAGATTGAGTCTATTGGACTTGGAGTTCAAAAGTATAAAAAGGTAAAACTGACTTTAAAAGTGGCAACAGAATGAAACGGACCATGCAGACATACCGGCTGGGTCTAGCATGTCGTGCGGCCAGCACGAGTTCTGACCGAGCTGGGCCGTGTTCGGGCCGAGGGCCCGCCGGCAGCTGGCCTCTTTGGGATCGGTCGGTTTGGCTCGTAGTCTTATATGGAATAGGACTCTCTTTCCTTGTGTGTATTACGATATTTTTGGCCTATAAATATTTACACAAAGAGAGAGGCCAGTAAAGGTAAACAGACCCTAAGGGCTTGCATGCTAGGTTTATCGGACTTGGAGATATGGAAGTTTTAGAGGACATAAGAAGAAGACGGATGGGAACGCAAGTGAAGATAATAATATATTTTTATATTTATTATTAAATAGTTTTAGTATTTCTAATGTAGATAGGATTAATGTATTTATTTATATGTTTTATGTGGGGCTGGTATTTAGTAGATGTTTAATTAGGTTATGATAATAAGCCCAATTGTTTATGGGCCTTAGTCCATTAGTATAAATGATGTAATCCCACATATTAAGATAGACTTGATTGATTATTGAATTATTGATTTGAGATGAATTGTGATCCATCATCTTTTCTCCCTTCTGCGGTTGGGAACCCCTAGGGGTAGTGATTTTTCTGCGGTTGAATCATCCTAGTTTTATCTTTTATTTCATTAATCCTTTGTTTCAATTCTTGTCCTGCATCAATTTGTATCGGAGCTTAGGTTTCTCCATTAATTTCTTAATTGTTGGGAGATTTAAGGTTTTAAAAAATAAAATTATCAGGCACTGTTCATTGCCGGGTTCATTGTTCATCGTGGCACTCACTGTTCATCGCGACACTGTTCACCGACGGATTCACTGTTCATCACAGGATTCACTGTTCATCACCAGCTCTACTGTTCATCGCCGGAGTTACTGTCCATCACAGGAAAAAAACTGAAATTTTTTCCTTTAATTTCAGGTCAGCCATGTACAGTTTATTCTTAATTTCAGTGTTTGTAGCATGCTTTTAAGTCATGTTTGCATGCATAAAATCTGAAATTGTAAAAGATGAATTTGTTTTCCCCAGAATGAATATGATGTCTTGCACTAGAAGTTTATGTTTGCAAGCGTCGGAGCAAGTTATCCGAATATGAGTTTATATTGGATGAGTTAGATGAAGCGAAATATGAACTTGAAAAGTTGAGAGAGAAGTACAAAGTTGAATTGAGAAAAGAAGAATAGAAAAGACGTGAAAGGGAAAGACGGGAGAGGTTTTATAATATCTTTATTCCCCATCTCCTTAGTGAAAATGATTCAAGAATTCTTTCTAAATTTTACACATTTCTCTCGGAGGGAATCAAATCCAATCAAAATCGCTGTCAACACAGATTGTGAGATTGATTTAGTTTCTTCCATCGTTCTTAAATGCTTAAACCTGCAACCCAAACCGGTTCCTTATATCTTTCATATCCCTTGGTTTGACACTTCCATGGCATTTACTGAATATTGCTTGGTCACTTTTGGACGCTGGACAATAAATGCATATTGTTATATAGTGCCCATGAATGTTGCTCATGTCTTGCTCGGAAGATGTTGGATACATGATTTTAATGTCCAATACAGTAAAGAGAATAACACTTTCAGTCTTGATGTTCCTCATGGTAAAATACGCATGTCATCCATAAAACCATATTGGAGGGTTGTAAAAGGTAATGAGCCTTCTGAAACCGAGAAAATTGAGGCACAACACGGGCAAATTGAAAGTACGAATATGGGAAATCAGTTGCATCGGAATAGTCTGTTTGTTTCAAGTTCTATGAGTTGCACAGAGGACAAGACCAAAGATGTTTATGATATTATTGTTGGGGAAGCTTCTATAGTTCATATGGAGCATAATCTGATCGTTCCACAGAAGAAAACAGTCGATGACATTGTTGAGGTTGATCATATCGAATTCATCATTCCAGAAAATCTGTTTGAGCCTCCTTCACATGCAAATCCGTTTTCAAAATTCTTCCCACCTGAGACGTTCTTGGAGAAGTGCAAAAAAAATTTCTTTGTTCCATTTTAGTCTTACATGGTTCTCGCTTTCTACAGAACTCATGGTCGAGTTGTTTCTAACATGAGAGAATGATGGGGAACGCAAGTGAAGATAATAATATATTTTTATGTTTATTATTAAATAATTTTAGTATCTCTAATGTAGATAGGATTAATGTATTTATTTATATGTTTTATGTGGGGCTAGGTATTTAGTGGACGTTTAATTAGGTGATAATAAGCCCGATTGTTTATGGGAAACCCTAGGGGTAGTGTTGAATCACCCTTGTTTTTATCTTTTATTTCATAAATCTTTTGTTCCAATTCTTGTCATCTATGTAGCATGGACACAGACACGGACATAGGGACACGAAAAAACTCCAAAAAATAGGACTCGGACACGGCATAGGACTCAGCAAATTAAATAATATAATATATATATATATATAAAATAGTAGAATCAATAGAAAATCATCACAATAACACGATAAACCACGAGTTCATCACACAAAAAAAAAGTTCAAACAACCATAATACATCCATCAAACTGAAAATGATAGCCATAATTTAAAAAAAAAAAAAATGAAACAAAGATGACATGTTCTACAAGAAAATAAATTCTCAATCTTCATCAACTTGAAGGTTTTCATCCATGTTTTCGACCTCATCTCTTGTAAATAACATTGCTTCCATTTTCGGTTCATCAAGTGAGAGATTTGCCACCTCAAGTATTCCAACATCATCCATAGTATCAAATGCATCACCACCAACATCCCACATTCTACTTTCACCCGTAGAATATTGTGGAGATTTCCTCGACAAAAGTCGTAAATTTGAATGAACAAATACCAAGTCTTCTCCTCGTTGTGGGGTGATCTTGTTTCTAATTAAAGAGTTAATGAAACTATATGTACTTCAATTCCTGTCACAACACGATGACGAAGGTGGTTGACCAAGCAATTTCAAAACCGCATTATGGAGTAAAGATGTTGAAGAACCATGTGTCACCGACCATAAGTTTGGATCCATCAATCCTCTATCACTAACAGAATCAGAATTGAGACACTCTTAGAGCCACATAAAATTTGGCAAACTCCGTATTGACTTGCCTACGTTTAATCTCATTAGGAAAATATCTTTCCAAACACTTCAATCTCATAGCAGAAATATCATCATCTTTGTGGGGGGAACATGCAGGGGAGATTCATCAAGCCATTGAACGTTATAGTACCTATATAATTATACATTGTATTATTAAACTAAAGTTACTAAACTAACTACTAAAACTAACGATGTGTAAATTAAAAAAATGAAATTGAGAAAGTAAAGAATTTATCACATTGGATTCAAAGAGTGTGCCAAGCAATGTAGAGGTGTGTTACTTTTTGTCCATCGATCTACTAAATATTCGGTGCACAATGTTGTAAAAACCTGAAAACTCGTGATGAGACTTTCCTTCATGGCGGTAGATAACAACCTTCACCCTCTCAATCATAGTATCCATCCCACATATCATAAATCAAATGAAGACAAGGCTTGTCGGTATCCGCTTTTCTTAGCATGTCATAGATAGGCTCCGTGAAAGCAAGAATATAATCTATCTTATCCCACCACAAATCATCCAAAATCTTCTCTTTTACTTGTGCGGCTTTAAGAACATCATCATCTCTGTAATTTGCACAGTCAGGACTTATCACCATACTTAAGAGACTTCGTTTGATTGTCCTAAATCTCTTATCTTAAGCATGATAATACTCGAAGCAAATCGGGTATCTGCCACTGAAAGCATCTTCAATGCAGAATGTTCATTGAACATTGACAATCTCATATTATGATTCACTATGAAGATCTTAATTGACATCGCATCTCCTATAATTGCTGAAATCCAGTGACATTCTTGAAATGTTTCTGCATTCAATAAAGATTGTTAAAACAATGAAAATCACACACAATAATAAGTAATTCACAATAGATCTTTTATACAAACATAAATAACATGACTAACCTTGTTTATAATCTCAACTAAAGGTTACTTAGCCCATGAAGAGTTTATTATACATGTTACAAGCTTGTGTGGTCATTATTAGTTGAATCAAGAGAAAGAATTGATCCGAACTCCCTTAGTAGATAAAGGAGATAGAAACAATAAACTCTCTGAACAACATATGTTATACCACACTTACAAAGATCACTCAAGAACACAAGTGTGTTCTTCACACAAAAAGAAAAGTTTACAAAAAATGGAAAATTATAAGATGAATGATGAATGATGAAGGATCTAAGGGGTCTATTTATACAGCTAAAGTATCTAATAGCTCCAAAACTCCAGCATTATTACATTAGATCGGATCAATGCCAGCCATACCCGCAATAATACACAAAAAGTATAAAAAATTAGACAAATCATAACAATCTGTCAAGAGTTACGGCCGTAACATTCAGGAGTTACGGCCGTAACAAGGATGACTTACGGCCGTAACCCACAGATGTTACGGCCGTAACTTAACTTCGTAAATTTGCTCACCGGATGCTTTGATAGTTACGTTTTATTGCAATTTCTCAGACTTTGCGTTTTTCCCCCAGATCTTCTTCGGATGATAACTTTTGATATATAACTCTGATTTTGAATCCGGAAAGACTGCCGAATTCGTCCCGAAAAGCCCTACAACATGAATATATCAAAATTCAACAAAGAGAATATTTAATAAACATGTTATTTCTTGAGTAAATTAGTTATTTAATCCGATCATCATCCGATAAAAATAAAAAAAAACTAATTAATTAAAAGCAAAAAACGAGTAGACTAGCTCAATTATGGGTGAATTTTATCGATACAAACCATGGATAAGTGTACAAAAATGACACTTATCACACCCCCAAACTTGAATTCTTGCTAGTCCCGAGCAAGACTCTTTATTATTCATGCTCCAAAAATAAAAATAAGAAAAATTAATACACACTTAAATTAAAATATAAAAAGAGAAAAGGAGATCAAAATGTCATTAATACACAACAACCAGCTTATACAGTAGATATAAATGAATCAAGATTCAAAATAAATCTACAAATGATTTTGAAGTTAAAACACGGTTTTAGTATTGTAATTCTAAAATGTAAGGTTTCCCCCCAATAGGTTGATTATTTCTTTCCCACTCGTGATACACACGACTTCCTTTAATGGTTGCTCTCGATCACTCGTTTATTTTTCGACTCAATATGAAGAAGAATTTCATTGGCGTCATCAAATATTGTGATTATTCACGAAATTGAGTGTATTGAAATTCAGCCGCTAATTAATTCAAATCTGCTCATAAACTACATCCCTTTTAGTGATAGCTTTCACACCGTTATTTGCTAACGTGTAGCTCTTTTCACTAACACAATTTCTATCTTTTTTTTTTTTTTAAAAAGTGATATCTTTCACACCGTTATTTGCTAACGTGTAGCTCTTTTCACCAATTTTTCTGAGACGACAGCTACGCACCAACAATGGTTAGTCCTTTATTTTTCGCAAAATTTAAGACCCCCAAAATTAGGCATTATTCGCTCACCACTTCTCCTTTTCGTCATTTTTTTTTTAGGTGATAGCTTTCACACCGTTATTTGCTAACGTGTAGCTCTTTTCACCAATGACTCCTTTTTTTTTTAGGGAATAGAATTTTTGCAGAAAATTATTTTCTAGTTAAGCATGAATAATCAAAAACTCCACAAATTAAGTAAATTTCAGTTTTATTTTTCATCAACCAATTGATTCTTCTTTTCTCAAGGTAACGAATGACTCGATTTTATATGATAATTACAAGGCTTGGAAAGAGAGATTAAGGCTCAAAATTTTTTGGAATATACAAAATTTTTTTTACCGGTTAAAACGATTTAGAAGCTTGTATATAGCTAATTTATTGGTGTTATGGCCAGATCTAGAAATCTCACAAATCAAAATACTATATATATATATATATTAAAAAAAATTAAGGTAAATAACCGCAAAGTAATCAAAACACACCAAAATAATAAAACAAACCACTCCCAAACTTGAAAATAAAACTGTCCTCAGTTTTTAAAAAAATACGATAAAATAAAAAGCAATGCAGAAAAGCAGAATATTCCCTGTTAAGAAAGTTGATGTTTGAGCTAACGCCTTTTAGAATCTGCAAGAGAATAAATATACGAGGCACACAACAGAAGAAAATAAAATATACTCGGAAGTATAACACAATTTTTAAGATGCGCATCAAGAAAGTCCGAAGAGTCGCCTTACGCTGCCATCAAAGTTTTTATAAAAGCAAAACACGCAATAAGAATTACAGCAATAAAATAACAATACATAAATCGCGAATAGATGCACGTCAAGAGATCAAGAAGAAACTCCTTAAGCTGCCATCATTTAGCACGATTATTACACACGACAGAAAGTAAAAATACAAGAGGTCCGACATGGGTTATCAAAGGGAGAGGAATGAATCCACTTTTCATTTTCTCACGGTAAAATCTTCTACCCAGACAATTTTAGCTAGAGCTGGATCTGGTTGAGGAACAAATTCATTGAGTTTTTTGATTAGTTCTTCTGGTGTTGTTGCAACGACTATGATTCGTTTAGCACGCTCGGAAATAAAACCCTTTTCAGCAGAGTAGTCGATGAAAGATAGTAAACCATCAAAGAAACCATTGACATTAAGCAGACCTATTGGTTTTTGATGAACATTTAGCTGGGCTCTGGTAATCACATGAAAAAGTTCCTCAAGCGTGCCAAAACCACCGAGAAGGGTGATAAAGGCGCCAAAATTATTTATCATGTGAGTTATGCGATCTTGCATATTTACAGATCTAAACTCATCTCCAATAGTTGATCCGGTGATTTTACTTTCAGCCAGAGGTTTTGGGATTATTCCCAACACTCTTACTCCTTCCATATAGGCAGAAGCAGCAGCTCGTCCCATTAATCCTAGACTTCCTCCTCTGTAAACTACATGAATGCATTTTTCTCCTAAGGTACGACCCAAGTTGTGGGCTGCTTCAGCAAAGCTTCCCTCTTTTCCATAACTAGGTCCACCAAAAATGCAGACTGTGCTAATTTTTTTTGTTGAAGATGATGACTCCATTTTTGAAAAGATTTTTTTTTTAGAGAGAAACAGAGAAAAGTGCAAGTTTGAGGGATGAATGAAAGAAACAAGCAGAAAGTTTATTTATAGAAGAAAAAGAAGGTAAAAATTGTTTAACAAGTTTGTGATTGCGTTTGATTGTGCTTCAACTACTCAATAGAATAATGAAAGCATTTATCGCGTATCACATTTTTATTCGAAAATCTCATCACACGACAAAATAAAAGATACTTACGCGTATGTACGAGTTGTGATTGTGGCTCACATCTTCCTCTGATTTTACGTTCGAACGGCCTAAACGCCTTCTATGAGTCGGGGAGAAGCTTCCCATCCAATTTTCTTACAAATTGGCAAACAGGGTCTTTTAACGTCAGATTCCCAAGACGTTGTTCATATTCTGGTTGGAATTTATTCCACAAACATCGAATTCCGTAATGTACGAGTCCACTAGGATGCGTGTCAAGAGAAATTTCGATATCATCTAAATTCTCCTTATTCAGACCATCCTTAATGAACTGAATTTTATCTTCTCTGTTTGTAGATGGAATTCCTAAAGATCGACATTTTAAATTACAGTTCCATCTAGCACATTTATAACAAACGACTATCATTTTTGCTCGTCGTTTCTTCGCATATGAACTTTTTCCTAGCCCTGGTAAAAATCTAGTCGGTGTTTCTGTGAATTCACTCTCTATTCTTACTTTGGCTTCAATTATGAATCTTATGTCAAAAGGTATGCTTTTATTCATAAGCAACCTCATCCTTTCAAGCCTTGCCTTGTAAATTTTTAAAATTGCATTTTTGCTTAGAAAGGGAAATCTTTTTTCAATTTTATACAATGTTTCTTCCATTATAAAAAAAAATGAAATTAAATGGAGAAAATATTTACAAATATCAGTTGTTGTGGGAAACTAAAAAATCCGACTTTAATAGTCACGGAGTACCGTTATCCGCCACTTGACCGGACAAACACAATTGAGTACTAAGTTACAATGTCGAGAAATTTATACCTATAAAAATAGTTTACAATGTAAGATTTCAAATATAACTTATACTTCCCCGGCAACGGCGCCAAACACTTGACACGTTCTTAGTGTAACTATCGCAAGTGCACGATATCGTATCAAGTAGTAAAGTGGACCTTTTGTGTCCGGTTTATCGATCCCACAAGGAAGTTTGGTTATAATTTGAATGATACACTATTAGTCTATTTTTATAGATACTAAGATGAGTGAAACACACAATTAAAAAGTTTGGTTTAATAATTGCAAAGAAAATGCAATAATAGTTCTAATATTTTAAGGAAATAAAAATCTTGCAATAATAATAGATTGATTAACCGATAAAATGAAATAGTTGGGATTACAAACTTAGTTCGTCATTAGTTATAAAAGATGTATAGGAGATCATAAGATAAATTTACTTATTATTTTGTGTAGATTCGATTTTCCTTAAAAAGACGGTTTCTCTTTCGAACTATAAAACGCCCCTTACATATTGAATCAATCCACTATATTTCTATGTTGATTGGCTTCAATACATAGCATTAGGATTTATGAAAATAACTCAAAGAATCATCTAAGGACTAGAGGTATATTTCTATCCCCTAGAACAACTTAGAGTGAAGATCATTTGATCTAATCAAACATATATTCTTTCGAAACATATGAAGACCATAAATATCGTCATTTATTGGCCAAATAAATAAAGATTGTTAAGACAATTAAAATCACACACAATAATAAGTAATTCACAATAGATCTTTTATACAAACATAAATAACATGACTAACCTTGTTTATAATCCCAACTAAAGGTTACTTAGCCCATGAAGGGTTTATTATACATGTTACAAGCTTGTGTGGTCATTATTAGTTGAATCAAGAAAAAGAATTGATCCTAACTCCCTTAGTAGATAAAGGAGATAGAAACAATAAACTCTCTGAACAACATATGTTATACCACACTTACAAAGATCACTCAAGAACACAAGTGTGTTCTTCACACAAAAAGAAAAGTTTACAAAAAATGGAAAATTATAAGATGAATGATGAATGATGAAGGATCTAAGGGGTCTATTTATACACCTAAAGTCATCTAATAGCTCCAAAACTCCAGCATTATTATATTAGACCGGATCAATGCCAGCCATCCCCTCAATAATACACAAAAAGTATAAAAAATTAGACAAATCATAACAATCCGTCAAGAGTTACGGCCGTAAAATTCAGGAGTTACGGCCGTAACAAGGATGACTTACGGCCGTAACTCCTGAATATTACGTCCGTAACTTGGCTTCGTAAATTTGCTCACTGGATGCTTTGATAGTTACGTTTTCAGCCCAGAATTTCTCAGACTTTGCGTTTTTGCCCCAGATCTTCTTCGGATGATAACTTTTGATATATAACTCTGATTTTGAATCCGGAAAGACTGCCGAATTCGTCTCGGAAAGCCCTACAACATGAATATATCAAAATTCAACAAAGAGAATATTTAATAAACATGTTATTTCTTGAGTAAATTAGTTATTTAATCCGATCATCATCCGATAAAAATAAAATAAAAAAAACTAATTAATTAAAAGCAAAAAACGAGTAGACTAGCTCAATTATGGGTGAATTTTATCGATACAAACCATGGATAAGTGTACAAAAATGACACTTATCACCTGGACAGTTTTGGGGTCAACGGGTGTTAGCGTACGCTAAGTGATGTGTATAGCGTACGCTAATTCTAATCGATTACGTACGTAACTTGGATGAGGTAGCGTACGTAAGAGTGTACAAGAACGGGACAGAAGGCTATTATTGAAGGTTAACGTACGCTAAGGATAACAGATAGCGTACGCTAAGAGGATTACGTATGTTATGCATGAAGGCTAACGTACGTAATGTCAGAAAAATTATAAAAGGGACAACACACCATTTCATTTCACTTCGTTTCTTTCACTTGGCCTTCAACTTACTCCATCTCCAGAGAGTTCCCAACCACCTAAAACACCCATAGACCATCTCTACTTGATCATTGAATATTGGATATCATTTATACTTGATCATTGAAGTTGAGAAACATCTTGGATTGGCACACAAGCAACCGGATTTAGATTCTACCTATTGTCTCAGCATTTTCTTCATCTTAAGGTATGTTATGCTATCTCCAACCTTGGATTCATGTTCTTAAGGATGTTATGATCATGCTACCAAGGATATTAAGTTCCATAGATGATTTATTCAACCAACATCATGTTTAGGAAGTTGAGATGATTATGCTTAACTTACCATTGTTGAGAACATTATATTTGGAATCTTGTTATGGCAAACAAAAAGAGTAGTGTTCTGAGACTGATAATCCGTATTGAATGGTGTTTCTATAATGATCGTAGACTCGGTATTGATATCACTTTTTGCCAAACGGACTTAAGAAAAGGATCATCGAAGGCTGTATAATTTCTTATAAGTTGGATTGGTTAAATAATCTTTATGATGAAGTTTGAATGTATTGATGATATTGGTAACAAGTGTATCAACCTCAGATAAATCGAACTACTAAAGAGAAGTTGTAATCAAGATTGAGTATAACGTTGTGATGTTATATTTATCCTTGAATTCGAAGATATCTTAAACTGTAAGATCATTCAAGTTTGCATGAGTATAGTATGTATGAGGATAACGTACGTTAACCACTGAGAATTATGTACGCTATGTCATCAGACGAGTCAGTCATCTGATCAGAGAAGTGAACTGTCAAATGCATGATTAGCGTACAGTAGACTTCGTAGCTTACGTACGCTAACGAGCACGCTTAACGTACGCTACGTTGGGTACGTAACGTACGTTACGTATGTAATATCCGCATTTTTGATTTTTCGGTAAATTTTATTTTCTTTATGGCAGAAGTCCATCTTAGCGACTCCGTTGTGACCGTTTTGTCATTCTGAGGGTATTTAATTCTGCACTTTTTGTCATCCGAGTTCGTTTCGGTATCGTTTTGTTGAGTTCTGTGTTCTTAAACGGCTTTTCCGCACTTGAGTTCGCTTCTTGCGAATCTCGTCCGAAACTATTGATTCGAGTTTCTCGTAAGTCCATTTAATATTATTATTCATTTTTCGAGCTTTGACTTGGTGTTTCGATCGTGTATCGTGTATTTCGGACGTTTTGGGCCATTTCGTAATTTCCCAAAGTTTGGGGTAATTACTTTCCGTTGTCGAATTTCAAGCCTTCGGGTGGTCGGAATCGTGTGTTCTCTTAGCGCTTGGATTCGTCTTTGCGAGTACTTCGTCACCGTATCTTCGATTCATATTCAGGTTCGGGTTTCGACATTGTCCGGGCCATCGGAAGTGGCCAAGGCCGAGTCACGGCCGCACAGTCTGGAGCTGGTACTGGCCTGGCCGAGTTACGTCCGTAAGGTGCTGGTTACGGCCGTAAGTGATCGGCAGGCATGGCCTGACGAATGCCGATTACGGCCGTAAGGGCCGAGAGTTACGGCCGTACGGGCGCCAGGCAGCTTCCGGACGAATGCCGATTACGGCCGTAAGGACCTGCCGGGTACGACCGTAAGGGCTGAGTTACGGTCGTAAGGGCCGAGTTACGGCCGTAAGGCCCTGCCGGTTACAGCCGTAAGTCTGTCGGCCATATATAGGCCTGTGACCGGTCAGACCTCTTTTTCATCACATTTTTTCACCCGGGTGGCGGCTGGCGACGGGAAAATCGGGAAGTGGAGTTTTTGGTCAATTCTACTTTATTTCTAAGCGTTTTTGAGGATTCTTGTCGATTATATCAACATCAAATCATTGTTCTTCGTCGGATCGAGGTAATTTATTGAAATCTCCTACAATTTGATTTTCGAGATTTCTTCTTGATTTTCGTTGTTCGTCTGAATTTGATGAATCGGTTGATGCTAGTGAACATTATTAATCGTACTCTATGGATTGTATATCCATATCTTCGATTCGTTCAACCCGATTGATGATTCTTAGGTTCTTGAGGAACTTTGAACATTTAGTGTTCGATTAAATGTCTCAAAGAGTTTCTTTCGGTCGTTGTGTTGATTTCGATTGATATTGTGTTATTGAATGAATTGTATTTCATTCAAGGTTGTTCGAGTACTTGTGTTTATCGGAGGACGCCGTTCGTTGTTCATGGAAGGAATTCATCGCCTTCGGTTGAGGCAAGTTTTATACTTGTACTAGTCAATGAGATTAATGTTATCATATATGTGTATGAATGTGTTGTATCATTCCGAGACGTAGTCTCTTCATAAGTTCATTGATATTAAGGGATCGTTCGATCCGATACCTTTCGGAAATTATGCCAAATGTTGCTATTGTTCATTAATGGACGTTAAGGCATTGAGATACTCGTTGTTAGTGTTATTATCGATCACCGGTTCGCGGTATCGATGTATCGAATGTTGTTAATATTGAAGTCGATCTAAGACATTGTTGTAATCATTGTTATAAATGTTGGCGTCCTGTCATTCATGTTGTGTTGGCCGATTGAAGGCATTGTCGCATTCATTTCTCATCTTCGTCGTTGGTAACCGATTAAAGGTGCCGAGGCATTCTTCATATCATTGTAATCGATTGGCCGTTCCAAGGTAATCGAAGTGTTCAATCATTCATTGTATCATTGTTATCGATTGACCGCTCGAAGGCAATCGAGGTATCAATTCATTCATTGTGTCATTGCTATCGATTGACCGTTTTAAGGTAATCGAGGTATCAAATCATTTAATGTCTCATTGTTATCGATTGGCGTTCTAAGGCAATCGAGGTATTTGAATCATTCGCTGCATCATTATTATCGGTTGGCCATTCTAAGGCAATCGAGGTATTGAATTGGGACTGTCGAGGACGGTGCCCATCCGTGAGTTACTATCGTCGTGTTAGCCGACTCAAGGCAACACGCTATCTTTCTTGTGAATTCGGTAAATCTTCGGATCGTTGCCATTTGTGATTAATTATGTTTTGGAGGCTAGTCTCGGCTAGTGCTCATTATGGGTAAGTTTGGGGCTTGAACCTTCGCGGTTGGGTTTCCAACACCTACAATTCAGTAGCTCACGGCCATTGGATGGCCTAAATGTGATACGGCTTCGTGCCGTGGCTTCGGCCCTAATTGTGATACGGCTTCGTGCCGTGGCTTCGGCCCTAATTGTGATACGGCTTCGTGCCGTGGCTTTGGCCCTAATTGTGATACGGCTTCGTTCCGTGGCTTCGACCCAAATTGTGATACGGCTTCGTGCTATGGCTTCAGCCCTAATTGTGATATGGCTTCGTGCCGTGGCTTCGGCCCTAATTGTGATATGGCTTCGTGCCGTGGCTTCGGCCCTAATTGTGATACGGATTCGTGCCGTGGCTTCGGCCCTAATCGATACAGCTTCGGGTTGTTTTGGCTTCAGGTGATTGTGATATTTCACAGCTTCGGCTGAGTGGCTTTCAGGCCTTTGTGATGTCTCGATAATTTCATTGGAGCCTTCGGGCATTTTGATTCATAATTAATTCAGTTTTGGTTTGGTTCATGTCGTGTAATTCATTATGGTACTCTATGATTATGATTCTCCGTTGGGCACTTATGTTCTAACCTGTTGAACATGTATTAATAGTATGCCGTGGGCATAGTGTTTCACGAATGCTCGGTTCTTACCTTGGTTTGTGAGCATCTCGTATTATTATTATCATTGTACCGTTTCATTCTACCTTTGGATGCATATCATGTTATACATGTATTTGATGTTCATTATCTGGATGACTGACCCCGTGGGGGCGTAACATGTTTTCATGTTTTAGGTCCTTGCGAGGAGAGAGTTGAGACATAGGGGCATGATGATGGCGACGAGGCATTCGAGCAATACTAGTCCGAGTTGTTCATGTTGGTCAGTCAGTTGGAGTGTTCTCCAGTTTGTCGGTCATTGTCATTATGTATTACCCGAGCAGATGCTCGTGTGTGTGGTTGTATTTTCATTTTTGGCCATGTAGGCCCACTTTTGTCGTTGAAATTCCCTATCAGAATATTGTGTCGGATATCATAGTAGGGACTGTGATCTCCCTTATTAGTTAATTTGATGTAGTTTAGTCATGTTCGCCTGGTGGATCTCCTGGCGTTGGGTCCACGGCACTGTAATGACCCAATAGGATTTGGGGGTGTTACAGAAGATGGTATCAGAGTGCTTTGGGTTGTGAGATACCCTGATATGTGAGTTTAGTGGCTCTACCGACGCGGTAGTAGTGGGACTGTCAGGTTATGACAATCTGGACAGTCGGGTTTTGTGAGTCGTGATATTTGTGCGACTGCATGAGTCATTCATTCATCGAGTCGTCGTCAGTTGAGACTAGTATCGCGAGACCTCGAAGCTTCGTATGACCTGTGTAAGGACTCGATTCTCTTTATGTTCATACATTCATTATGTCATTAATTATACATGCTTTGTTGAAACCTATATGTGATATTATTGTTATGATTGATTCATGACTAATTGTTTTGGAGCACATGTGACTTGTGTAAGTGCTAAGGATCAACGCATTCATCAGTTAACAATCTTCAATCATCATTTTTATCTTGTCGATCATATTAATTCATTCATCACCCAGTCAGTCTCATTGCTCAGTTAATTCATTCATCACCCAGTCAATCTCACTGTTCAGTTAATTCATTCATCACTCAGTCAATCTCATTGTTCAGTTAATTCATTCATTACTCAGTCAATCTCATTGTTCAGTTAATTCATTCATCACTCAGTCAATCTCATTGTTCAGTTAATTCATTCATCACTCAGTCAATCTCATTGTTCAGTTAATTCATTCATCACTCAGTCAATCTCATTGTTCAGTTAATTCATTCATCTCTCAGTCAATCTCATTGTTCAGTTAATTCATTCATCTCTCAGTCAATCTCATTGCTCAGTTAATTCATTAATCATCCAGTCCATCTCACGGTTCAGTTGTTGATCTTGTGGATCGAATTTTCAACCTTGTTAACTTGTTCAAGGTAATCATTTCAGGAATTTCATCAGATAATCATGTTACCTCATTCGATCTTTCATGCGATCTTATCATATTCCGGCATCATATGGACGATCATTTTACCGCATTATTAATGCATCCATTATGTTAGAGCATGTATGCTCATTATCATCATTCCATAACGTAATCATAATGCGATCTTCATACGGGATCTGTAATTATCATGTGATTTTCCTGCCTCGGTATGGAAAGAGCTGTCTGAGGGACATCGGACTCCGACGTCCAAGAGATCGTTTTCTAGTCGTCTTCGTGCTGGGAGAGCATTTTCTTCTCAGACGACGAGTTCGACTGTTGTTTGCTTTAATTGTGATTCAGCAGGGCACGTGAGTACTCGGTGTACGGTGCCAGCTATTGTTTGTTTTCTGTGTGGGAACCCGGGACACCTACGATAATACTGCAGGAGTTCTAATGCCAGTAGATCTCGATAGAGTTCACGGGCCTCGAGAGATTTTGTTACTCCAGCCCGTCCATCATCCAAGGGGTCCTATCAGGCTTCGAGAGCCAGAGGTAAGGACATTCATCACTGGTTTTGAACAAGTTAATTCTTGCTCGGAAATAGGATAATCATTCATTTCATCATCGTTCATTCATTCGTATAATTTATTCATCATATGTCAATCACGTTGAGACTTATAATTATCAAACTAACCATTCACTTCACGGGGAACGCCGGTTCCAATCATTTCATTTGAGCTATCACTCATTACGTTATCATTTCACCCCGGTGAGTCATTCTTGATCCTTGTTGGATTTCGATTCATTGTCATTCATTGCGATCACTCCTGTTCTTGTGACCTTCCGGGATCATATTGAGCAATGAAGTTCAGGTTTGGGTCTTCTTAAATCGACGAGATCCAGGAGATCGATTATCTGGAGGATATCGGTGTTGGGTACATTTGATATGTAGTCTTAATTTTTGTATTTTCCTTTCTCTGTTTTCGGATTAATGTGTAACTTAATCCGTAATAATGTATCATGGTTGTGGATCATTTATTGTTGATCTATTTTATAATGATCGTATTTGAGAATCTTGAGATTTGGGTCATTTGATACATTCTTTTTGTGCTGTACCCGAGATTTTGTGATAATCTGGGTAATTGTTCATTGTGATTCGAGACGTCAAGTCATGAGGACTTGGGCGTGCAATTGATATGGTCCCGAGGACTATATGTGCATTGTCGC